>OY728146.1:561577473-566377473 GCA_963277665.1 Viscum album | reverse complement strand
TTTATAAATAGAATGGAAATGGGATATTTTAGAAGCATTAAAATAAAATTTGAAGTGGTTTTTAAATGGTTTTCAGAGCATTGAATGAATTCTATAAAATAGTACATGGGTTAACTTGGGTACTTAGGTGGTTGGTTTAGCTTGGGGCTACCATCCATTTTTTTATTATCAATGAGGGTTTTCTTTTGGATTTCCTCTGTTTCCTAGGCCCCTTGTTCCAGGGGACCGATATTAAAATTATTATGGGGTTTACTCAGGGGGTATTCCTATGCTTCTTAGTCCTGTTGTTTTAGGAACTGGTTTGTTCACAAAAATATAATAGTACGAGTAGTCTATGACTTAGACCTCTATTATTCCTTGGGGTTGTTATACATGTGCTTCTATTTTGTAATTCATTGATTTTTGAGTTATCCTTAATATGCATGTTTATTCTTGTGAAAACTGATATAGAAAACTTGCATTGAAATTTATATACATACTTTTTTATAGAAATGTGGGAAAAAGGAAATGTCTACCATGTTTTCTATAAAACATATTTACAACTTATAATGCCATTCTATTTTAATTAAAATTAGATTATATGAATTATATTACAAAGGATTTTTATATTGCACCTAGGTGGGATCGTATTGAGAATCTTAGCTAACACCCTTCACACATCTTCAGTGATGCATAGACCTTTTTTGTCTTCCAGTTCTGGGAATGGAAGGGTGGCATGATGAGGTGGTGTGGTTCATGTCATCTAGTTGGGTAGCTTGTCGTGATATGGTGGGAGTTTTTCCATGCCATCATTTGGAGTAGCTGTTTAGTTTGGGTCCCTTGTAGTTGGATTTTTCCTTTGGAGTTTTTAGCTAATTTTTTGGTGTATGTTTCTGTTTTTTTATTATAGTTATGGAATATATATCTTGTTTTTCTTCCTCTATTATTTTTTTGTTACTTTATATATGAAATTTTTCTATCAGTTTGGGTGAAATCATTCCCTATGGTTCATTTTTTGATGCCTGGGTGCTTGTCGCCAGCTAGTGGGGATTGAAAACACCCTTCAGGTATGTGATAGATCGGGTTGGGTGTTAGGTTTGAGGGTACCCTTGGTCAATTTGTTTCAATTTTGTATCAAATGTTGTATGTATTGAAGATTTCATCTCTTGGGACATCTGTAGACTAGAGATTGGATTGTCAGGACTTGAGAGGTATGTTTCCTTAAGTTCTTGGCCAACTCTTGTCATAACAGGACTCAAGTAACCATCTAATATTGGGATGTTTGTCTCTATTGTTGGTTTTTTGTTTTAATATCTCAGTTTTTTTTATGTTTTTTCTTGTTTTAACTTATATTTGTTCTGTTTTCTGATCATTATTATGTTTCGGTGGGCAGTAGTATGCCTATGAAACGTCTTCCATGTGTTCGTCGGGATGGTGAAACCAATGCTTCTTAATGGAATCCTATGATATATCAAAATAATATAGATACTATTGTATGGGAAGTTCATTCTATTGATCATGATGTACCCCAGTATCAGAACCCAGTTGTTTAGGTGCAGCTAGAAGCTAGGGTAGAAAGAGATCGATCATGGGAATTTCATTATGGGAAGCACCCTTTAAGGGAATGAATATGCCTCAAGAGGAAGAGGATTTTCTAGATTGGATTGATCAAATTTTCAAATTTATGGGGACACCAAAGAACATCAGTGTAAATATTGCATCATTAAAACTCAAGGGGTCTGGAAAGAGATGATGGGATCCTATTGTCCAGGCAGATAGACACATGGAATTGGATTGGATGGGTTTCAAAACCTAGTTCTTATAGCTTTTTTATACATAGTCACTGATGCTTGTGAAGACTCTGGAATTCCTGTGTTTGTAATACGGAGTTTGTTCAGTGTTCGAATACACCAACAAATTTAATTTGATTTTCCATTTTTCATTGGACATGGGGAGGAATTACCATGAAAAGGCTCATAAGTACCTACAATGTAAGTGATCAGATACGAGCTTGTATGTGTTGAGGTTGAAATTTTCTACCAATGTGGAAATGGTAGATAGAACTATGGTGGAAGAATATTATATTGTAAGAAATCATTGTTTTTCAAAACATTTTATTCCATCTAGTGGCAGTTTCAGTGGTGTGAATGGGAAGAATCAAAAGTGGAAGGTTCTTTAAAAAAGAGGTGGAGGTGGGCCACAGTAGAAATCCTCCTCTATGTCATCCATTATAGATTGAAATATTCCTTTGACATACTATTAGTGTATCATGGGAGGCACACATGACGTTTAAGTCCTATGAAAATGAAAAAATGGAATATTTGTGGTTACATTGGTCACATATAGCACTTATTCCAGGCTATGACTATACCTCATTATGGTCTGTGCTGTTCAGCTCTAAAGGCTACTATGGTGCGGCTAAATGATTCAAATACTACTGGGCTCTAGCCACAGGCCTCAGAAGTGAAGCATTTTTACACAGGATATGAGTGTCTAATAGAATTAAATGTAACTATAGTAACAGTTATATGTACTATCTATATTGAATACTCAATTCCAATTTTATTATTAGATATTGGTACCTCCCACGCTTTTACATCTTCATGTTTTGTAGATATTCATAATTATCCAAAAGAAATTATTCACATTATAATGTAGTTAGAAGAACCTCTTGGTAAGAGGAAAGGGAAGGGGTTTCAGTGTCCTTCTATTTAGTTAATGATTGTTGATACATAGTTCATATGGGATTTTCTCATTCTTGATCTGGATCTATTTGACGAAATTGTCGATATGTATTGTCTAGTAAATCATTAAGAGGAGGTTGATTGTTATCATCACCTTGTTTTGTTTCTTACGGCTGATGTGAGATATCGTGTATTTCAGTGGTGGGTAGGACCAGGGTTCTAGTTGTGTGAGACCTTCCCACCTAGAGATCTAAATTTTTTTTGTATGTTTTTGTGTTTGATCTCGATTATGTACTCTTTATTTGATCTTCCCATTGTATTTCGGGACATCTTTGATGTATTTTTAAAAAAAATCTATGGTCTTCCTTCATTGAGAGAGGTATATTTTACAATTGAACGGGTTCTATATATACAGCCAATATCAAATCCTTCTTATCAAATAGAACCAATGGAGCTGAAAAAGTTCTATATTCATTTGGATGACCTATTGGACAAATTTATTTTCCTCTCATGTATTTCTCCTTGTACAACCCATATTCTCTTTACCATGAAATTAGATGGTTCACTTCAGTTTTGTGTGGAATATCGAATGTTCAACTAGGTAACAATTAAGATAAAATATCTTTTCCTCATGTGGATGATATGTTTGATTAGTTAAAGAGGGAAAAGTGGTTTTCGAAGATTGATGTTTAGTCAGGTTATCATCATCTTAGATTTGAAGAGTCTGATATACCATATGTAAAATTCAGGAGAGACTATGGCCATTATGAATATTTTGTGATGATTTTTGGTATAACTAATGCTCTAGTTGTTTTTATGGATTTTATGAATCATATATTCCATCATTATCTTGCCACTTTTGTTTGTAATTTTCATGGATGATATTCTGGTTTATTATTTATCTGAGTGTGACACCCATTACCATATGAGTATGGTTCTAGGAACCCTAAAGAGTCACCAGTTGCATGTAAATACTTCAAACTTTTAGTTTTTTAATTTAAGAATTGATTTTCTTGAGCCAAATAATTTCTAATCAAGGCTTTCTATTTGATCTAGAGAAGGTAAATGCTATTTTTCCATTGAGGGAACCACTGAATGTCATTGAGATATGAATCTTCGATGACCTTTATAGATACTACCAATAGTATTCCAAGGAATTATCTATGATGGAATCACCTTTTACTTTTCTTACCAATAATGTGGTGAAATTCACATGGGATGTGAAGGGTTAGTTTTCTTTTGATGAACTAAAAATCCATATGACATTGGATCCTATTATGATCTTACCTAAGATCAGTAAGTGGTGTGTGGTGTTTTTTTATGCTTCTCATGATGGGTTGGGATGTGGGCTTACTCAATATAACCATGTGTTGTCTTACAGGTCTCATAAACTTTGATCGCATAAGAATAATACCACACTCATGATTTACAGCTTGTGGCAGTTATACATGCCCTTAATTGTTGGTAGCACTATCTCTTTGGAGAGATTTTCATGTTTTTCTCTAATCATAAGAGTCTGAGTTATATATTTCCTCAAAAGGACTTGAATAAAATTTGTGACAATGGGTTGAATACATTAAGAAATTTGACATCGATATCACCTACACCCAAGGGAATTTAAACATTGATGCAGACGCTCATAGTAGAAATGTATCATCATAGGTTGTTCTGTAATCGAAGGAGTAGTGGTATCTTTTTGGTCTTTTTTCTCAGTTGAACATGGATTCTTAGGAAGATAATGTAAGCATGGTTTTGACCAGTGATTAGTTATAATAATCCATTATAGAGTCTATTTTGTGGAGTCAGTAGTAGAATGATGAGTTTTAGAATACTCAAGAAATCATTTATAGTGGGGAGACTATTCTGGATTGGTCTCTACCCTCATATGGTAGGCTTTGCATTAGGAAAAGGATTTCCATTCAAGTATCAATGATGTGTTTAGTCTTGTTTTATTATCAAAAAAATTGTGTTCCATTCATCAATTCACTAAGATAATGTCTTATGAGATGATCCAACAATTCTGGTGGCTTGGTATTAAGTGTAACATTATTGATTATGTATCCTGCTGTTACACGTACCAACGGATAAATCTAAAGCACTTGAAACTCTCTAGTTTTCATCATCCCATTCCAGTGATAGTTTTTAAATGGGATAAGGTATCCGTGGATTTTTATTGTGGGATTACTGTGGAATCCCCATGGGAATAGTGTTATATGGGTGATTGTTAATTAGTTGAAGAAGTATTCTCATTTCATTTTGATCAAAGACACCACTAAATTTAATGGTCTGTGTCAGCTGTATACATATGATATTGTGAGCATACATGGGATTCTTTCTTCCATTGTTTCGGATAGGGATCCTAGGTTTACCTTGAGGTTCTTGAGTAGTCTCAAAGAGGTGATGGAAACTCATGTCAATTTGATCATAACATAATATCCACAGACATATGGGAAAACATATTGAGTAATTCACATCAATAAAGAAATAATTTATTTTTATTTATTGGTTTTTATAGGATAATGGGATTTCCATATCAAACTAGTTGAGTGTGTTTATATCATGATTTATCAGTCTTCATTCATAATGGCTCCATTTGAGGATTTGTATGGATGCCTATGTAGATCAACTCTTTATTGGAATGAGGTGGGAGAATTATCTTTAGTTGGACAAAGTTTCGTTCAGGAAACATCTACGATGATTCAAGATTTACATCGACATCTTGTTATATCCTAGTTTTGGCATAAATCGTATGAGGATCGACGACATTGACCTTTGTATTTTTCTATTGGGGAATGAATTTTCTGGAAATTATCTCCTCAATAGGGTCACCGTCAATTTGTAAAGTAGGGAATGTTGGATCCAATATATGCTTGACCATTTGAGGTCACTAAGTGGATAATAAATGTTTATTATATATAATAATTCCCTTAATAGTATAATAGAATCCATGATGTTTTCTACATTTCTTAGCTCAAGATATATCACCTCGATCCCTCTCAAGTTCAGTGTTGGGAAGAAATTGAGCTTGAACCAGATGCTTCTATCCTATAGAAACCAGTCGAGATCATTGACTATCAAGAGAATGTCTTGTGTGGGACGTTTTTTAAACTATGTATAGTACTATTGAAAAATGTTTTAGATTGTCATGAGACTTGGTAATGTATATCATTGGCGAGGGAATAGTGGGATCATCATTTTATAAGGATTAAATATTCTACATGACTTCCTAGGGGAGGAAAGTCTTTATGGGTTGGACTTTGTAACATCTCGTTACCATTTTATTAGGTACTCACTTAAACTCATCATGTATTTTCCCTCCTTTGAGATTCGGAGAATACTTATCCTATTGATGTCAGAGATTTTTTGGACTATCACTAAGAACCAATCATTTTTGCAGGCTACAGAAGGATTTGACGTCGTGTAACATGGTTTCACGCCTTGTAATTGTTACCATGTATAATTCACAAAAGGAGATTAATGTTGTGAAATATTCGAATTCATGAATAGTGTTTTAACATCATTCATATTTAAAATAAAATATTTTTAATCTAGGTGATAGTTTTTTTAGCATACTCATCCAGTATGGACTTCATGACGTGAAAAGTAGTTTCGCACCGTGGAACAGCCTACGTCCAGTTCTAAAATAGGTGCTTGGAAATTATTCTTAGTCCATTCATTCCAGACTCCTTCATCCTTGAAAAAGGTCATATTTGAGATGTTTTTATGAGAAACCATTCCTTTTGAATCAATCCATTAGACATCTTATCTCTATTGCGATTTTGTTGTGTCTCCCTGAGTAAGCCTTCTTCTTGTTTATTCATTCCTTTGATCTTGATGTCACTGTTGGGTGGCATGTTCAAATCTATTGGGTTACGATTGTGTTTTTTCATGGTTTATTCTAAATCCATTGTGTTATCCCACTCAAGAGGGATTTTACTTTGTCATTCTTGGTGCAGAAGACATCGCTACTTGAGGTATGTAAGATTCATCCTATCATCTAACCCCTTCTATTCAGATTTTGATCAATCATATGATGTGGACTAGTGTTTAGGGCCTTTGTTGGGGTCAATGGGTTTTCATTTTTAGTGGATCTATTACGGTTGTGTGAGACCGGATCTTTGAGGTAGGTTGTTTGTCTCCAGCCTCTGATAAATGATATTATTGTTTTGATTTACAAACTACTTCATAATGAAACATTTGAATTATTGTTTTGTGTGCATTACAAATATTTTTCAATGAAAAATGGTTTTTCGCTAGTTATTGATAAATGGAATGCATAATGGGTATTTTTTATTCTTTAAAATGATAATTGAAATTATTTTGAAATGGTTTTCAAAGATTTGAAATGAATTTTGAGAAGGATCTTATGGGATACCTTGTGTACTAAGGTGGAAGGTTCAGTTTTTGGAAATAATGAATTGTTTTTTGATTATCAACGATGTTTTTCTTGTGGATTTCCACAGTTTCCTAGGATTGTTGTTCTAGGGGACCAATGTTGACATTTTTAGTGGGGATTAATCATGGGGTACGCCTCTTCTTCCTAGGTCTGTTATTCTAGGAACTAATTTATCCACTAGGTTATTGTGGTATAAGAAGCGTGTAGCCTAGACCAATAGTATTCCTAGGTGTTTTGATAGCTATTATTTTATTTTCTATTTCGTTGATTTATTATTTATCCCTGATATGCATTTTTATACTTGTGAAAAAAATGATATAGAAAATTTTCATTGAAATTGGTATACCTACTTGTGTTTAGAACTGTAGAAAAGGTAAATGCCTATTATGTTTTCTATAAAACTACATTAATGATTATCATGACATGTTTCTTTACATAAAATGAGAATAAAAGAATTTTTATATAGAGGCTTGTTATGGAACGCCTGGGTGGGATCCTATTAATTATGGTAGATCACACCCTATGTAACTCTATAGTGGTGTGTAGACCTTTTTTCACTTCAGGTGTAGGGAAAGTCAAGGCATCATCGTGAGGCAGAGAGGTTCGTGTTAGCTAGTTGGGTAGCTAGTGGTGATATGTTGGGATATTTCCTATGCCATCATTTGGAGTAGCTGTTTGGTTTGGGTCATTTATAGTAGGACTTGTCATTTTGAGTTTTTAGCTACTTTTGTTGTAGTTATTTTCCATTATTTTCTTATAGTTAAGGAATATTTATCTTTTTTGTCTTTCATTTTTCCATTTTTTAGTATATATATGCCATATTGTTGTTCAGGTTGGGATAATTTTTTCTCTTTGGTTTGTTTTTTGATGCTCGAGTGCTTATCACTAGCCTGTGGGAATCAGGAATGTACATCCGGGATGTGACAGATTGGGTCGGGTTCCTGGTTTGAGGGTACCCTAAGTCAGTTCATTACAAATAAAATGATGATTAATATAAATAAATAAAAATAAAGTTGAAGAACGTATCCCTCTTATCTAAAGAAGAGGTATCATCATATTCTTCATTCTGTTCAAAAAATAAAGATATATGCTCCATGAAAATGTAAAGAATAAGTGGCCCATATTTCCTTAAAGTATATCACCAATATCTAAACCACAATTGGATAGAGTGATTTAATTGATCATGATCTATCTGTTATTTCATGTCCAAATAGTCATTAATTCGATGCAAACACAAGTGGGGGTGATAAAATGTCATATGATTTTTGAATTATTGCGTTGAGAGATATGATGCCTGGTGTTCCTAAACAAATAGTCTCTATTATAAGTGGGATGTTTGAATGCATGTAGGAAGAGATCAATCATCTTGATGAGATGTTATAGAGGATTCAAGAGGCTTTAAAAAACTGCTTTTATATTTTCTAAATCTCTCCATGAAATTTGTATTCTTTATAGAATAAATATTAGAGCAATAAATCATTTATTTAGAGTTTGATAACATGTTTCTCAATAAATTTTAAGTGAAATAAGGATCCAATATGACTTTATAATAATATATCAATGAACATAGATAAAAGTTTAAAATATAATTGATATCAAGGAGTTTTAATTGGAGTAAAAATTCAAGAAGATAAATTAAATTGAATTTTTTTATAAAATAAATATAAGATGCATGATGTGGAAGTTTATGCAATGAAGATGGATTATGAAGAGAGTATTCTTATGATTAAAGATAAAAAAAATATCGTCAATATGATATGTCTATAATTATAAATTCAGCTGGAGAATTTTGATAAGACTCATATTTAACCTTCAAAAAAGAAAGATAAAATTGATCCAGTTATTAAATATTGAAAAAAGTATTCTACAGTTAAAAGACCTCAAATATGTGATAACAATATCATTAATTAATAAAATGATCTGTCTCAATATTCTATAAATAAAGAGGTAGCATCCATGTAACCATCTAATAATGATTTTAAAACTATTTTCATTGACATGTATAGTTTACAAACAAATTATATACATGTTTGGATTAATAAAAGATAGATGAAGACAACCAAAATGTATTGCAAGGATAATAAAAAATATATGGAATCTTGTAAACTATAAAGATTCCAATACGTTTTAATGAACATCCAAAAACAACAAACATAATAAATTATAAAATCAACATATCTAGTACAATGTTAGTGCCACTGAAAATTCAGGAATTTTTACTCAATCTTTTGTACTATCATCTAAATTACAATGCAAAAAAAAACTCCCCATGTAAAGGGTAATAAATAAATTGATAATAAGAAAGATACACATAATAATAGAAATACATATAATTAAAATAAATTTGGAATACATGGAAATACATATGATTCATTAAATTGTAGTGGACACAAACTTGTTACATTAGCATTATGAAATGTATAAACAGTTGAGAAAAAATAATACCACCTAATGTGTTTATAAAATTAGAAGAACCCATATTAAATAAGAAGAATTTTTTTTTCATATATTCCCTCAACGAGATTTCAACTAAGAGAAGATATAAGATATTGGATTCCAAATCCAAGATGTTAAATAAGAGTGAATCCCCAAAAGTAATAATTAAATAGATGGAACTCAGAATAAGCCATGTGGATGACTCAAACATACTTTTGATGTTCGTAATGAAATTTTAGTTATCTAGAAATAATATTTGGAATGAATTAGTGATATTGAAGAATCATTTTAAGAAGCTAGTTTCAAAGGAAAAAAGATTCCATATGATCATGAATATGTTCTATTTGTAAGATGTAACATGGCTCGATAAACTCGTAAATATTTTTCCAAAATAAATATAGTATAAGAATTAATTATTTAAGAATATGAATGTTTCACCAAGTGACACATGTTATTTTTTTTTATAAATATGGTTCATAGACAAGTAAATTTTAGCGGTTATCAGATCCATGAATCCTCAATCAGAATTGATGTTCAGATATGCATTCATGAAGAGTGGAGGGAATGGAGGAACATATTTGAGAAAAAAATATCAAACGAACTATTTACACTGAGAAGCCAGGTAAAATCCACCTCGTTCAATTAATTTTTGGGTATATTATTTTTTCTTATAATTCAAGGAATCAATGTTAAAGAAATCTCTCGGGTGGAGAAACATAGAATCAGTGATTGTTGTAAATTCATGATAGTAATGTTGGAGTTTTAAACATCCTTAAACGATTCCTAAAATGGTATTAGAATAAAGAAATGTATATAGGACCATGTTAGATTAATATGAATATTGATATATCATATAATTGATAGATCATATAAAAAATATACCTTACTTGTTTGATATTATTTTAGGATCCCTGAAAAACATGTATTGAATAAAATCATGTTTTGTAAAATTGGGAATGTTTTCAAATATATGTAGTTACAATTTTAAGATCCATTTTGGTGTATTATCTATATTGAAACATATTGAAATATATTCCTTATGAGATTCACCAATATGAATATTTTTAATTGTGTTTCGCTTAAGGGGGGAACAAAAAATGTTAAATTATCAATCTTCTTAAAAATATTGCTCCATACATATATAATTATTCTATAAATTTTTAAAGATCATTTCATTATAAAATGAATTTTTCTATATTTAACATACTTTGACAAAAAAAATAAAAAAACATTACATATTTGGAGTAATTTAATTAATCAATGACATATGAAAATTTGGAGTTTGGAGGTTCTCTATGAAAACATATCCTTCTTTTTGAAATTTAATTTTTTTGATCTATATGATGATGTATGTTCTAAAATTTTCAGTTGATATATCTTATAAATGATTTATATCAGAATTTCGTCCCTCATCCAATAAAAATATGTAAAAACCAGGATTATTTGTATAATAGTTTTTACATCATGATTTACCAAGATTATTTGGTTAATGACAACTTCATTTTCTAAGTCAAATCCTATTATTTTCTACACCGAGCATCAATTATTTAGAATTAGAGTGAAATCATGGGTGTAACACCGCTTAAGTATTAACTGGTACACTTTTCCCATGAACATTATATTTCAATTCAATTATTGGGAGATAATGTGAAATGAAATATTCAAAAAGTAAATGGTATTGATTCACGTATTGAAATATTAATTTAAAACAAAAAAATTTAAGGTGTTGCCAACAAATTAAAAGTGGGTGATTTAAGAGAACACTTTGTGTATAAGTTATAATTGTTTTCAATGGTTGTTATTTATTATTAAATATTCTCAATGAAATAAAAGTATTTCATTAATGTAAATATGTTGAAGAAATTAGAAATAAATAAGATGATGGAGTATATAATATATAAAAGCTTTATATCAAAGTGAATATTCCTTAGAACAATGTAAGAATAATAAATTAATCAATGAATATTATCTTAAGTAAGTTATTTTGAAGCATTTTTTTATAATTTTGATTATTTTTGAGCTATTATTATGATCAAAGTATATTTGGAACTTGTGCTAATGGTGAGACATTATTTGCAAGAAAATACAAAAATACAATGAAAATATTGGTTTTCATCTAGAAGAATTTAATGAAGATCATGAGAAACATTATTCATATTAAATAAGTAGATTAATTGAATGAAATATGAATATATTTTTAAGAAAATTCGATGAAGATAATTTAGGACTATATTGGTTTTTAATTTAAAGTTGAGAATTATATTTTTCTTATGTTGAATATTTGGATAACTCCTTTTATGGGAGTTTACCCAAAAAATACGGAAAACCATAATACATATAATAAAAAATTAAAAAACATATATGGGACCTTGGGGTTTACAAAAAAGGGGACAGTCAACCCAGCCAGCCCATAGAAGCAGGAGGGAGCATAAAACCCATTAAGAACTCTTAATGTTTTAGGAGGGTAAATACATAGCTCCCATAGAGGGGTGTGCATGGAATGAAATAATGTGCATTGGATGACCATGAATGGGTGGGGAAAAAATCGTGAATGGATTTTTCATAGTGTTCTAGGGGTCAAACCCTAGTGATGGATTGAGAATGTAAGGGGAATGAAAATATTAATATAGTTATGGTTGACCACATATAAGTTCGATGTGGGAAGACTGAATCACATGACACTATTCCCCCATCTTAAAATATACAGATATAATGTCGGTTGTCCGATCAAATGTCATTTTCCATTCAATCAAAAAATTTAGCTTCTTCAACCTTGGGGAAAACATACAATGACAATGGGAGGAATTTTGATGCCCTAACATCTTCCATTTCCTGAGATCTTATGATGAACATGCTGATCTAGTTTGGATGATTCTTGGAGATGAAAAATTATTCGATGAAATGATTACAATCACTATTGTTCATGTATGGAATATTTCAATGGTTTATCTTCATCCGAATGAAATAATTAACTTATAGAAGTCCATTTGTGTTGATTTATGATTCATGTCTTACAAAATATGATGATGTATGAGAATACTATAGCATGCATTTGAGCAGTTCCTAAGTGAAGCTTCCTTGAGTTTGTCTAACGAGTTGGGCTTGATGTACATAGAAATTAAATTTCATTTGTAGAAAAAATAATACATTGCACAAATTGACACCCAAAGACCATATTAGATTTGTATCTTGGGAAACATGGAACACCTTCTTCTAGCTTGGTGAAAGATCTCCAACATCTCCTATTAAGATATTCCCCATTAGTTTTCCTACCCAAAAGATTTATTTATATCATGGTGAAAAAAATAAAAAGGGTGATCTCAGTTTCATAGTACGGGTAAAAATGGATAACATTAAACAAACATAAACATTATAATGGAAAAACAAGAAAATATATTTTTAATATCAAAATCACAAGCTATAAAATATAACATTGCAGTACATGAGGCATAAGTCTTTAAGGAATATAAACCTTGATAAAATAGTATTGGAATAAAACATGAACCTGTGGAAAAAATATAATTATAGAAAGTCATTTCAATATTATCCAAGTCTCAAAGCCAAGACCATCATAGTGGATAAAGTCCATTACTAAACCGAGTTCACTCCTTATTCCAACCCTATATTACTGAACAAGATTTACTTTTGGTTTCAACACTATATTACTAAATACGATTTACTTATCATTTCATCCATGTCTATATCATGAGATATAAATCATTACCCAATTCATTTGAGGGAGATATAGGTCTCACCCATCTCATAATGAAATTATTCTTATGTGTTCCATAAAAACATAAATCATAGCATTACCCATGGAATAAAATGGGCTTCTTAAACATCATTCCATTATAATCTATAAAAAACAAATGGAATTCATAAATATCATCCCTTTATAAAAAAAACAAATTATAGTTTTATTAGAGATACAAAAATTACCATATTTAAATAATTTCAACTTATATAGAAAATAATTTTTATAAAACACTTGAAATTAATTCTTGAGGAAAATATCCTTTCTTTTTCAAAAATGTTTTCGTTCTTAAAAATGCCACGAAATTTTAAGAGAAAAAAATTTATTTGAAAATAAAAGTGAAATATTGAAAATTACTCTTCCTTGAAATAATGTGTTATTAAGACATAATTTTTTTCATAACATATAAGTTAAAAAAACATTCATCTCGTACTCGTTTGGAAAAAGAAAAAAATCACCTCATATATAAAATTAATTAAATATTTCTTTCATACCGCTAAATAAAATTTCACCAAATGGTAATATAAACTTTCAAAAATTGTAGAATAATATTAATAATATTACATATTTAGGAAACATGGACTTGGAAGATAAATATACATCAGTAAATACTTACGTATAAACAATCTTGGATAATAATGAGATTTAAAAAAATATCCCTTACCTTCAATCTGATATCCATTGCATATATCTGATCCTCATGTATAATGATTTAAACTATTTCATTGACTTATTACAGAATCAATTTTATTTTTATGGTATCATATATATTTATATTATCATATTTTTGGTAATAATAATTCATTGTTACACGTTATTTAGGTATAAACTTCTTCATTTTCTTATGAACGTTTTGTTGAATAAGTTTTAGTTCTCCTTCTTAAGTCATATTTATATAATTAAAAAATAAATATCATATTTATATATTCTTTAAATTTAAATTTTCATTCTTTAATGGATATCATATAGAATGAATCACATCTAATTGTAGAGATGGTAAGTTGTACATACGCACGAGCGATGATAATGTTCCCATATTTTTTAAATGGTATTGAATTAGATGGGGTATAATATTTATGAATTAATATCATGTTATAATAATAATATGTTGTTATTATTTATATAATTATACCCATCCAATTAAGGAGGTGGTGAAAAATGTATTACACTATAGTGTGGATACGGTTAGTAGTATGTACGCATGCATAGTGATTTATTTTTTCAAAGAATAAATAGAAGGTGGAATATAGTTGTTTCAAAGATATAATAACATCTTAGTATAAAAGTGATACTAGAGTTATTATTTTATACTGAAAAAACTAATTAATATTATCTATAAGAAGAAAGAATTTTGAAAGAATATGCCAAGGAGATTACCTCTTTTTCGAAGTGCTTTCTCCAAATCTCCTCTTAGAGCACTCGAGCTGGTCATTGATGAAAACCAAACCATCTATAATGTAACTAGGGAAGTGTAAAGGTAAAATTTCTGGGTATTTATAACATTAAAAGAAAAAAATTTATGTGACTTAGTGAGGTAGGAGGTTCCCTTTAATAAATGAGGTAAGGGGCACTTTTGGAAATCTCAAAAATATTAATTTATAATAAAATCAATACTCACCCAAAAAATTCCAATATGTAACAATTTCAAATATGAAATGATATAGGGTTTTAATAAAATTAGGAAATAACATCTAGATTATTTTTTATGACAATTTAAAAATTATCATTTGATTAACACTTAGTTATTCGGTTTACTTTTAATTATGATATCAAATATTTGAATATTAAATGGGGGAGTATTTATTTATTTGTTTTCAATTAGACCATATATAAGTAACATAGAGAATTTTAGACCATATACTTATTATTACTTATTTTTTAAAATAAAATATTATTTTTAAATAATTTAATAAATCGTTGTTTTGATAAAACAACATTAATGACAATTTTGAAACAATTCTATTCATAGATTTTTAAAAATATAAAGATAATATGTTATCATAAAAACAATTATATAATTAAATATATATAGGTTATAAGATAAATCTAAAAATAATATTACATATTAATTAGCTCAAATTTTATTTATTTTAATATTTTTAATAACATTAATTTGATATTTTCATTAATAAAATAATAACTACTTCCGAATTGTGTTATTATTTAATATAAATATTGGTTGGGTAAAACATAAAAATAAAATAATTTTATGGATATAAATATACTATATTTCATATATATAATTGATGTTGGATTTATCATATTTAAAATTCATCATTTAAAATTCTATACTTATTAAATTATCACTATGACAACTTTAACATCACTTTAAATAAAATAATATAAGTGTCACAATCACTTCCATATAGATAAAAATAGACAATTACTAGACCCTTGGATAATTATGGTCTATATATTCTCTACTAATATGAATTTTAATGTCTTTTATCCTTTTATTGTTATTAATATTTTAATAATAACTATTTTATTGATTTCTCATCAATTAATTAATTTGTACGCCATCAATGTATAAATCTTTAAGGTAATTATATATTTCCTAAAAATTATAAATAAATTTACATGATAAATAAAATATTTTTATATTTGAAATAAATATTTATAATATAAAATATCTTCTGTATAACATAATATAAAGAATGGTTTAGTTATTAAAATTTTAATGAGATATACTTAACTTATCTTTAAATAGAATAAATTAAATGTTATATTCTCATCCATGTGGTTTCTAAAGGATATCATTTAGACCCAAGGATGATTTAGTAAGAATTATGCTCATCCAATTTTATCATGATTTGTGATAGGGTAATTTTATAATAGTTTTCTTACCCTTAATTACCTATTTTTACCCTTTTACAGTATTAATAAAATTTAACGAAGTTACTATTCATATTTCCCAAAAATAAAATAAAGCTATAAAAACAATTTGGGCCTAATTATTAAAAATATGGAATCCATTTTTAGACGTTTAAAACAAATAAGTTGCATTAATTATTTTAGAATTATTCTGGTTTTCATAAAGAGAAAATGATTTTTCAAAAGTTAAAACATTGTAAAATATTGAAAAACTTTTACATCTGAATTCAATGTAAATTATAGATAATGATATAAATTATATTTATTGATAAAAATATATTCTATTTATACATTAAACCCATAAAATAATATAATTTAATTATATAAATTATTTTTGATGAAAAAGTTCTTTTTAATTAAAATTTAATACAATTTTACTATTCATTAAAATTTAAAACTTATAAACAACATTCCTCAAATTCATCCAACGAAAATTTTTATATATCGATTCTAATTAATATGTTATTTTTATAAATATAATAAATAAATGTTTCCAAAAAATATATTTAAAATGGGCATGTCGTCAAAGGGCAGTAATACTGTATTTTTTGAATAATATTTTTTTATAAAAAAATGAATTTTTTATTATATCATTTCTAGATAACATATAAGATGAATTTTAAACATTATATTCAACACCTAAGGAGAGATTTTATTATTTCGTAGACTCAATTATTTTCATTTAAATAGATTTTTAGAAGGATGTTAATATTATTCATACCTTCCATTATAGTGACTAGGTTATAATATTTAGTTGTTCAATACTAGTCAGTCTTGCATGAAAATAGTTCTATAAAAATAACATGGAATTGTGTGTAACACAAGACAAGCATAGTGTTTTGTATACTATAAGCTAATACAGTGTTGCGTATAGCACAAACTAATCATGGTGTAGCGTACAACACAATACATCAATGAAATTAATATATATATATATATATATATATATATTAAAATCTAGGTGTGTTACTGTCACGACTCATCCTCGGGGCCCGTGTCGTGACTACCCCAAGCCCACCTTCCATAGGCTAGGGGCTAGTGACTACAACCAAAGGCATAAATCCTGATAAAAAGGGAAGCCATTGCCTTTATAAGTAAAAAAACACCATAGAGTACGCAAGCTGAGTAAACACTAAGTAAACGTGGTACAAAAGTAAGTGTTGTAAGTAAATAGGCCAGAATACAAAACTAACAGAAAGTAAAGTACAACTAAAATGAAATTATAGCAAATGGTATGTAAATCAGCGATTCCAAGCCGTCCTCTAGAAATCCCACCTGAAGGGTGTGTACAGATAGTCTCCTCTGCTCCTCATCTCTAGTCGTCTGCAACGAGCACGTCTCGTCCAGTGATCCACCTCCACGTATCATCCAGCTCCATGAGCTCCAACCACAATCAGCGTTGGCTGTCATCTACATCCAACACAATGTAGTGCGGGCATAGCCCGTGCAGGGGTGAGTATACGCTACTCAGTAGGGACCCCAATACCCCCGAAGGTCTCCCAGAATCCACTAATGATAAACCACAAATGAAAGATTCAATAACGAATTAACAACCAACCCTACTTAGGTATATGCCAATACATATACCTAAGTCATCTATTCCAGCTCGCCTCCAGCACACGAGCCCAAATTCGATCTATTCCACATAGGATAGTACAACTCAATCCACACATGAAAGCACAACCCAATCCACATAGGAATGCACAACAATCATATCGATGATATTGATTGTAAGTTAAGACTCAGATCACATAGGTATACACTTCATAAGACGATAGAGATGATCAGATGTAGCAACTGATTCATCTAAGTTGTCAGACCCACATAGGATACAAGACCAGCTAAGCTGTCGGACCCACAAAAGATACAAGACTAGCTACTCTGCCGGACCCACGTAGGATACAAGTACAGAGTCAAATACTGTCGGACCCACATAAGATACAAGAACAGTAGTAAAGTACTACCGGACCCACATAGGATAAAAGAACAATATTCATCACCGTTGAACCCATGGAGGATTCCAGTATGGTCTTCGTCACAGTTGAACCCACGGAGGATCCCAGTACAGTCGTCATCGTCGTCGTAGTCGCAGCCAGCTCCAGGGTTCCAGCACATAGCATGCCCAATTCTGGGAGGTTCCGCTTTACAAGCCAAGGGGGTCGATACATCAACTGACACAATTTATCGAGTTTATATATCCCAAATTTTTATCTCATCAATTGGAAATCAACGTGACAGACGGCGTGTCAATCGGACGCCCGGTCTAAGAGTTTTTTGCTTTTTCAACCTAGGGGCCCGGTTGGTTTTTAAGCTAAAACCAACTCGACCATACTCCAGCTACATCCAAAACTCAATTGGAGCAATCCAAAAGAACCATATCACTAAGAAGAATCCAAAAAATTCTATGGCATGTCAACCGGACGTTCGGAGTTCATGTTATAAGTGTTTCCGCTCCGAGGGCCCAATTGGTTTCGTGTTCGAACCAACCCATCCGTACACAAAGTTCTCCGAAACCTTGAGTTTAATATAATGAAGCACCCGTCTCAATCAAATTATTGCTACGCAACTGACGGTATGTCGATTAGAGGTTCGTAGCCAATGTTATGGTCATTTGAACGGATCTAACTAGAAACAGGGGGTTTGGGCCCGAGCCGACCTGGCCCAACACCCCCCGGGTCCGGGTCCAGCCCGGTTGGGCGCGGCCTGACCCAGCTGGTGCCGCCCAGCCTAGCCAGTGCAGACCGGCCTGGCACGGGGGTCTGGTCCGGCGCGGGCGGCCCGGCCCGGCGCGGCTCGTCTAGCCCGGTGTGTCCGGTCCGGTCCTATGCGTGCATCCACACGCTGAGAAGACACAGAAGGGGGGGGGGGAGTTTCCCCCCTTATTTTTGAAATGGTGGCCCCCAGGTGGAGGGGCCTACCCTTTTATAGTTTTTGGGGGTTACAACCCCCGAACATCCCAGATCTGGCCGGCCGTAATGGCCAGCCAGTTGTGCCGTGTGGGACCTGATGGTCCCACCTCTTAAAGAACTGGCCACCGGAGGATCCGGCCGCCCTCCTCTGCACCGCCGCGGCCCTTATCCGACCAGCGCGGTGCGACACCACCATGGCCGCGGCCCTCCATGAAGCTCTGGTGCGGCGCAACAGCACCGCGGCCCTCTCTTGGCCGCGGCTTCCTTCGGATTCACCTGCACGGCTCGACGGTGCCGCCTCCTTCGTCGCGGCCCGCTCTGGCTGCGGTTCCCTCGTTCCTGCATGGTGTTGTTGCACCATGTTGCCTTTATTCCAAACCACGAATATAAATCAACAAAAAAGGGGAGGAGGTTCGTCCCGATTTGTGCGGTCCGACCTCCTCCCGTTATATTGATAACAGGCGGCCAAATATTTAACAATGATGCTCGTTAAATAAAACGTGAATGATGAATTTAACTCCCTACCTCAACAACGATGTCAAAAGACGGTTTCTCGGTTGATGGTGTACGTCCAAGATGGATGGCGTCTCACACCGGATGCGGAGAGGAGAAGAACGGCATGTCGCTCACTCCTTGCGGTGATAGCGTTCTTCGTCGAGATCTTGATGTTCTTCGCATTCTCCAACGAAGAATATGAAGATCCTACAGACATTGAGTATTCTCTACCAATCTCCTCACACAACTAAACAACCCCAAATAAAATACGGCCTTCCTTATTTTATTAACACATCCCATGCATTTTCAAATCAACAAAAACTCAAACTCAAAATTAAATTAATTGAATATCTTTAATCACTCAATTTAATGTGAGAGTTGACATGCAATAAAGAGGGGGAGTGGGTGATTTACATAATAAAGGGGGGTTGCCAAAATTCAGAGGGGTTTTAGGGGAATTTAATGGGTGGGGCTCGTGTGGGTACCACCTCACTAAATTTTATCAGGGGGAGTTAGAATTTTTAGTGGGTCCAACCCCAACTTCCACAAAAATTGTTTAACTACTTATAAGTGGAATAAAATTTGTAACAAAATTTTATTTCACTTAACACTTAAACCAAAAATTAAAACAACTCTTCCCGAGCAAACGCAACTCCAAAAAAGGTCTTCTTATGCAATTAATGGTGATGTGGTTTCATCGGTGCCATCGGATTTTTATTCCAAGCACATGTTCAAAAGTTTTTAAAAACCCGCTCGTTCGTTCCCTGAACGTACTCGAGCTAAACTTCCGAAATTGATTCTGAGAACACAGGGCCTCGGAATCATGTTCCGTCAAGAAACTGTGTACTCATAAAATCCCAACGAAATTAAAAAAAATCCTTGAAATTTATAGGTATTTACATTACTCCCACCTCAGGGTTTTACGTCCCCATAAATATACACCACAAACTAGGGGAAAAAATGAGGGTACTGAGCATGCATCTGAGCCTCCCTCTCCCAAGTTCTCTCCTGGAGGTTCCCGTGATGCTACCTGATGTGCACTATAGGAATAAACCACCCATGTAGGACCCACTCCTGTCGATCCTCGATCTTCACCAGGACCTCCGAAAAAGTTGCCCTGTCATCAATGTCCAGCTCCCCATGGTCGATGATATGTGTCGGGTCAGGCACGTATCTCCTCACCAGAGATACGTGGAAGACGTCATGCACCTGGTGCAACTGGGGTGGTAGATCCAGGCGATAATCCACCTCTCCTATCTTTCTGAGAACCTGGAATGGTCTGATGAATCGCGGAGATAACTTGTCGCCCTGGCCAAAACTCCGTAATCCACATCAAGGTGAGACCCGTAAGAAAACATGGTTTCTATCCTCGAACTCTAGTGGTCTCCACCTCATGTTAGTATAAGACTTCCGTCATCTCTGAGCTTTCCTCATCCACTCCTGGATGACCTGGACCTTCTCTGTCATGGCCTGGACCATCTCTTGTCCCACAAGTACTGAATCCCCTTGGTCTGTCCAGCACAGAGGTGCTCTGCAAGGTCAGACATACAATACCTCATATGGTGCCTTCCCGATGGTGGAGTGTTAGCTATTATTGTACGCAAACTCTACCAAGGGTAAGTGATCCTCCCAGTTGTGACCAAAGTTAAGGACACATACACAGAGCATGTCCTCAAGAGTTTGAATAGTCCTCTCCGTCTGACCGTCCGTCGAATGGTGAAAGGAGGTGCTTAGACGTAGCTGCGTACTGAAAGCCTCCTACAACCCCTTCCAAAGCCGGGAAGTAAAATGATCATCTCTATCCGAGATGATAGATGATCGAACACCATGAAGTCGTACGATATCATAAACGTAGAGACGCCCCAAGCTCTCCACTAAGCGCTGCACACTAATGGGTAAGAAGTGGGCCGACTTGGTGAGTTGGTCAACGATCACCCAAATGGAGTAGTTTCCTCTAGAAGTACGTGGAAGCACACTCACAAAATCCATAGATATCCTATCCCACTTCCACTCCGGGACCTCTAAGGGCTGTACCAAGCCTGCTGGTACCTGGTGCTCCGCCTTCACCTACTGGCAGGTGAGGCATCGTGAAACGAACTCTGCTACAGCCTTCTTCATACCCAGCCACCAGTGCTATCGTCTGAGATCCTGGTACGTCTTCGCCACTCCTGGATGTACCTCCAATGGGGAAGTGTGAAACTCTCTCATCACCTCCTCCTGCAAAGTAGATAATACCATGGTACGTCCTATGAAAAGGAAGACGTACACTCCTCCTACAGATAATCCATCAAGTCCATGTCCTGAGGATATTTGTGCACATCACGTCTCATAGACAACGTCCCCTTTCTATGCCTCTCTGACCCGCTAAAGAAGTGGAGGAGTGACTATGAGTGACTGAAGAAAGCCTTCTCTATCACTATCCATGAAGGATATTTTCAAAGTAGCTAGCTGCTCTATCGCCTCTCCAAGTAGATGAATGCCCATTCTCCTACTGAGAGCATCATCTACTTCATTCCCCTTTCTAGGAGTATAGACTATCTCAAAGTCATAGTCTGGGAAGAACTCGAGCCATCGTCGTTGTCTTAGGTTCAGGTCCTTCTGTGAGAAGATATTCATGAGACTCTAGTGGTCAGAGTAGACTATAAAGCGCTCGCCTGTCAGATAGTGTCACCACATCTTCATAGAAAAGACCAATGCTGCTAACTCCAGGTCATGGGTAGCGTAGTTCAGCTCATTCTGCCTCAACTGTTGGGATCCATAGGTGATCACTTCCCACTCCTGCATCAGGACACACCCGAGTCCAGTCCCTGATGCATCGCAGTAGACTACGTACCCTACTCCATCCACCGGTAGCCTCAAGATGGGTGCACTGGTCAATCTCTGTCTCACCTTTTAGAATCTCTACTGACATCTGTCTGACCACACAAAGGGTTTCCCCTTCTTCATCAAAGCTATAAGCGGTGCTACAACTCTGGAGAAGTCTGGAACAAATCTCTGGTAGTACCCAGCCAAACCTAGGAAACTCCGCACCTCCGTCACGCTCCTGGGTGGCTCCCAAGTTATCACTGCCTCGATCTTCGTAGGATCCACCACAACTCCCGCCTCAGAGATTACATGTCCCAAGAAGTGGACCTCATGTATTGATAACTAACACTTTGAGAGCTTACCATAAATCTAGTGCTCTCGGAGTGTGTCTAGTACAACCTACAACTAGTAGGCGTGCTCCTCCTCAGTAGTCGAGTATATCAATATGTCGTTGATGAAGACTACAACAAATCGATCGAGATAAGGCTAGAAGATCCTGTTCATGAGACTCATGAACACTTCTGGAGCATTTTTTTGCCGAAAGGCATAACCAAGAACACATAGTGACCATACCGACATCTGAAGGTCATCTTCTACACATCCTCGTCTCGAACTCTGAGCTGATGATAGCATGACCTGAGGTCTATCTTCAAGAACCAACGTGCTCCCTTGAGCTGATCAAAGAGTTCATCAATTCTCATTAGTGGATACTTTTTCTTCACGGTCACTTGGTTGAGGCGACGGTAATCGACACACAGTCGCAAGCTCCCATCCGCCTTCTTGGAGAACAAAATCGTGGAAGCCCAGGGTGAAACACTGGATCGAATAAACCCCTTTCCCTGCAAGTCCTCCAACTATTCCTGCAGCTCAAGAAGCTTAGTGGGATCTATCCGATATGCTAGAGTAGATATCGGGGTTGTCTCGGGGTACAATTCAATATAGAATTCTACCTCTCTACGAGGAGGTAGTCCTAGAATGTGGTAAGGAAAAACGTCCGCATAATGATCCACCACTACAGGAAAACATGGACTCCGCACATCAACTACTCCTAGGATGAGGCTATCTAACTGATGAGTGATCGGCTATCCTCTCCTCTGCATGAGTCCATGCTGCACTGCAAAGGCTCTCTTCTCACCGGTGAAGGTGAACCTGCTCCCATAGGTGCGGACACACCATACCTTGCACCTAATACATTCGATCTGAGAATTGACCGTAGATAACCAATCCATACCCAATATGACGTCGTAAGGCCTAGATGCCACTAAAAGAAGATCCCAGCTGAAGATCTCACCTCATAGAGTAATCTCACACTATCGGCACCAGTGCGTAATCATCGAGTCTACTCCTGTAGGAGTCTCTAGTCGTAAGGATCGAGCCAACAGCTCCGTCAGAATCTCCGACCTCCGAACGAGGACAGCGGAAATGAAATAATGACTTGATCCTGTTTCTATAAGAACTGAAGCAAGGGTGGAGTGGACACAGATTGTTCCTCGAATCATCTTAGGTGCGCCCTATTCATAGGCCTCCGCTGCCCGAAGTGGAGCCTGCCTCTGTCCACCAGCTCCCTGTGGTCAGGGTGGACCTCCTGGTGGTGGTGGTGGTAGAGCCTCAAAGCGTCGCCCACCACCTACTACTCGGCCAGCTCCTCTTCCTCATCCGCCTACTCCCTACAGACCACCACAGTTGAACCTCTGCCTCTACCTGGTTGGTACCTTCAACCGTCTGCTGCTTCTCTGCATGGCGGGTCGGGCAGTCACGAGCCATGTGGCCCTGCCCACCGTATGCATATCACTATCTTCTCCTCATAAGGCTGGCTCTATGTCGTGTTCCCCGCACCTCTAATACAGTATCCGGAGGTTGTTCACCAGATGGTTTGGTCCGTTTGGACCCCTGTGACATCCATCGACTGCCAGCTGTAGAAGAATCCACTACATGCCACCCTGTGGTAGGTCTCGTTGCTGGTGTAGGCTTTGTAAGAAATCTATCCACAAGAAGGGCTCGCTCCAGTACTCCTGCCTATGTCGGAATGATAAGGGAGATCATTGATGCCCTGATCTCATGCCTCAGTCCTTTCTCGAAGGTTCGGGCCCGAAAAAATGGGTCTCGTACCATGTCTGTGGAATAGTGCGAGATATCGGTAAATCTCGCCGAGTACTGGGCTACCGTCATGTTCCCCTGCCACAGCAGCAGCAATTCATGAATGCGCACCACACGGAGGGTGGCTGGAACAAACTCTAAGCAGAAGAGGCTCTCAAAGTCTGTCTAATGAAGAGATGCCTCACCGTGTACCTAGAGCATCAGGCTCCACCATCTACTTACTGCCTCGTGTAGGAGACTCGCTACAAGGATCACCATGAGGTCAGCTACTGTCCCCACTTACACGAAAACTCATACAACATCCTCCAGCCAATCCTCGGCTGCCTGAGGATCCATCTCCCCATGGAACCTGGGCGGTCTCTGAAGCTAAAACTCGTGCAGTGCACTAAGGCGACGTGCACTCTCAGCTGCTGGGGCAGGTGGCATCTATGGCTCAGTGGGTAGAGGTACCATCAGTGCCTCCACTGTAATAGGGACCTACACTGAGGCCTCGTCGCTTAGTGGGCTGTCGTCTCGCACAAAGCTCAGAACCCTAGTTGGATGTCATCGTGGGGCCATCCTAAAAAGAAACAGGTGTTCCACGGTCAATACAGTATACCTGGTGAGCTGACACAAGTAATCACTAAGAAAACATTGAAACACACACGCAATCAATGTTTTCGTGCATTGAGTCAGAAATCAGAATTCAGGGTCCTAGTGTATGGATACACCGGCCTCAGCACCAACACTGGACTCCCTGTACGGATAACCACACTCAATACCCTTAACACTATTGCTTCACATAGAAGAAGATCAGATTCATGTGTTCTGCGGTAGAACCGAACTCCTTTGATACCAATTTGTCACGAACCGTCCTCGAGGCCTATGCGGTGACTACCCCAAGCCCGCCTTACATAGGCCAGGGGCTGGAAACTAGCACCAAAGGTGTAAATCCTGATAAAAAGGGAGGGAATTTCATTTATAAGTAAACAAACACCACAAAGTACGCAAGTTGAGTAAACACTATGTAAACTGGGTACAAAAGTAAGAGATGTATGTAAATGGACCAGAATACAAACCCAAATGAATGTAAAGTACAACTGAAATGAAAGTACAACAAATGGAAAGTAAAGTAGCGAGTCTGATCCATCCTCTGGAAATCCCACCTGAAAGGTGCGTACAGATAGTCTCCTCTGCTCCTCGGCTCCAGTAGTCCGCTCTGAGAACGTCCCGTCTAGGGATCCACCTCCAGGTACCGTCCTGCTCCACGAGCTCCCACCTCAATCAGTGTTGTCCATCGTCTGCATCAAACAGAATGTAGTGTGGGCATATCTCGTGCAAGGGAGAGTATACATTACTTAGTAGGGACCCCGAGACCCCTGAACATCTCCCAGAATCCACGAAGGATAAACCACAAAGGAAAGATTCAATCATGAAGTAACAACCACCACTACATAGGTATATGCCCATACATATACCTAATTCATCTATTCCAGCTCGGATCCAGCACACGAGCCCAAATTCGATCAAGTCCACATAGGGTAGTACAACCCAATCCACACAAGAAAGCACAACCCAATCCACACAGAAAAGAACAACAATCATATCAATGATATTGATTGTAAGTTAAGACTCGGCTCACACGGGTATACACTTCGTAAGATGATAGAGATGATCAGATGTAGCCACTGATTCATTTATGTTTTCAAACCCACATTGGATACAAGACCAGATAAGCTGTCAGGCCCACAAAGGATACAAGACCAGCTACTCTGCCGGACCCACGTAGGATACAAGTACAGAGTCAAATACTGTCGGACCAACATAGGACACAAGAACAGTAGTCAAGTACTGATGAACCCACATAGGATACAAGAACACTATTCATTACCGTCGAACCCATGGAGGATTCCAGTACAGTCGTCATCACTGCCGAACCCATGGAGGATCACAGTACAATCGTCATTGTCAACGCAGTCGCAGCCTGCTCTAGGGTTCCTGCACACAGCATGCTCGATTCCAGGAGGGTCCACTCCACGAGCCAAGGGGGGTCAATACATCAGCTGAGATGAATTCTGGAGTTGATGTATCCCAATTTTTTTTCTCACCAATAGGAACTCAACGTGACATACGACGCGTCAATTGGATGCCCGGTCTGAGAGTTATTTGATTTTTCGTCCGAGGGGCCCGGTTGGTTTTTAAGATAAAACCAACCCGACCATACTCCAGCTACATCCAAACCTTGAACATAGTAATACAATACAACTGTTTCACTAAGAGGAATCCAACAAAGTCAATGGCATGTCAATCAGATGTCTGAAGTTCATGTTATAAGCATTTCTTCTCTGAGGGCCCTGTTGGTTTCGTCTCCAAACCAACCCGGCCATACCCAAACTTCTCCTAAACCTTGAGTGTAATTTACTTAAATGACCGTCTCGATCCAAGGATCGCTACGAAACTGACGGTGCATCGATCGGAGTTCCATAGCCCATGTTATGAGTGTTTGAATGGATCTTTCAGGAAACATGGGGTTTGGGCCTAGTCTGATCCGGCCCAATACCCCCTGGGTCGGCCCGAACCGGGTCGACCCGACCAGTGTCCAGGTCTGGCATGGTTGGGCGCAGCCCGACACGTGCGGCCTGCCCTGGAGCGGTCGATCTGGCCTGGTGCGGCCGGCCCGGCGCGGGCGACCTGGCCCGGTGCGGCCAATCCGGTCCCGTGCGGGCGTCCGCGTGCTGGGAAGACGCGGAATTGGGGGGGGGGCACTATCCCCGTTTTTTTAACAATGGAAGCCCCCACGTGGAGGGGCCCGCCCTTTTCCAGCTGTCGGGGGTTATAACCCCCAGACTTCTTGGACCCGGTCGGTCGTAATGGCTGGCCGGTAGTGCTGCGTGGGACCTGCTGGTCCCGCCTCCTGAAGCACCAGCGACCAGCGGATCTGGCCGCCCTCCTCAGCACCGTCGCGGCCTTAAGCCGCGGACCTTGTCCGACCGGCGTGGTGCGATGGCGCCGCACCCCTCTACCGCAGCCCTCCATGAAGCTCTGGCGCAGCGTGACGGCGCCATGCCCTCTGCCCCTGCCCACTCTTGGCTGCGGCTTCCTTCGGCTTCACCGACGCGGCGCAACGGCGCCAAAATCCTTCGTCGCGGCCCACTCCGGCCGCGGTTCCCTCGTTCCTGTGTAGTGTCGTTGCACCGCGTCTCCTCTATTCCAAACCATGAATGTAAATCAATAACAAAGGGGAGGAGGTTCGGCCATGCTTGTGCGGTCCGACCTCCTCCTGTTATATTGATAACAGGCGGCCAAATATTTAACAATGATGCTCGTTAAATAAAACATGAATGATGAAATTAACCCCTACCTCAACAATGATGTCAAAAGACGATGTCGTGGTTGATAGCATATGTCCTAGATGGATGGAGTCTCACACCAGTTGAGGAGAGGAGAAGAATGACATGTCACCCACTCCTTGTGGTGACGGCGTTCTTCGTCGAGGTCTTGACGTTCTTTGCATTCTCCAACGAAAAAGATGAAGATCCTAAAGACATTGAGTATTCTCTCCCAATCTCCTCACACAACTAAACAACCCCAAATAAAAAAAGTCCTTCCTTATTTTATTAACACATGCGATGTGTTTTCAAATCATCAAAAACTCAAACTCAAAATTAAATTAATTGAATAGATTTAATCAATCAATTTAATGTGAGAGTTAACATGAAATAAAGAGGGGGTGTGGGTGAGTTACATAATAAAGGGGGGTTGCCAAAATTAAGAGGGGGTTTAGGGGAAATGAAGGGGTGGGGCTCGTGTGGGCCCCACCTCACTAAATCATATCAAGAGGAGTTGGATTTTTTAGTGGCTCCCACCCCAACTCGCACACATAGGGTTTAACTACTTATAAGTGGAATAAAAATTGTAACAAAATTTTATTTGAATTGACACTTAAACCACAAATTAAAACAACTCTTCCTGAGAAAACGAAACTCTAGTGAAGGACTTATTAAGCAATTATCGGCACTGTGGTTTCATCATTTCCCTCGGATTTCGATTCCGAGCACCAGTTCAAATGTTATAAAAAATCTGCTCATTCGTTCACTAGAAGTACCCGAGTTAAACATCGTAAATTGATTCCCGGAACACCGGGCCTTGGAATCAGGTGCCCTCAGAAACTATGTACTCGTAAAATCCCAAAGAAAATAATTTTTTTTTTGAAATTTAATGGACATTATAGTTAAATTATTCCACTTTAAAATGAATTTATCCCTTAAATTCATTAAGGTTATAAAAGGTTTAATACATGAAATTTTATTTTATTGAAATTGATATCATAAAAAGAATACTAAATCTTCACTTTAAAAAGGATAGTTAGAAACATAATGGTTTCAAAAAATATCTCATCACTGGGTTTAACAATAAGAGAACATGTGTGGGAAGTGAAAACATAGGTTTGGAAGAAATATCTATCCTTCATTTCATGATAGAGATTGATAGAGAACAAGGTTTAGAGAAAGTAAACAACCATAAATCCATAATTCTATGATGATTTATGGGGCCATCTCATTCATTGGATAAGTAGGTACAAGGATAACAGTTTTGGTTTCAAGATCCATTTCCTAAAGTTGATGAATTTTGTATGAGAAGAAATACTTACTTGACTTTAGTACAAAATTAGTATTGTTCATGCCTTGAAAATTTTCAACATTATCTCTTATTCAGGGAAATGATTCTGAATTTGTCATTCTTGAAGTATTAGCTGATCATACGATCCATAAATAGAATGATAGGTCATTCTATCTATCCTTAAAAAATTTTATAAATGGTTATCAAATATACATAAGTCCACCTATAGTGAGATAATTAATCTAACAAACATCAATTATAGTATGACTTATACTATCCATAAATGGATAACATTACAAACCTTCCAAAAACTGAAAATATTAAACTTTAGAAAGAGGTGAGATAAATTAGCTTAAAATTTATCTAACATATCTCATATTGAAGTTCGTGGTTGTCACATTATAAAAAAATTAATACCTTAATAATGGATTCTCTTGAAACATGGTAATAAATTTAATTACTATAGAACCATAGTGAAAAAATGCATTATAACACAAATTTACTCTTACCAAAAATACAAACAATTCAACATACTCAAACCATGATATCACATTGTACATATATAATTAATGAGGACATTAATACTATCATACATTTCATTATCTACATAACCCATCCTTATGCACATATAATTTATTTTTCAAAAATTTCAGAATACTTCATCATAGTTACCAGTACCATTCAACTTATACGTTTAAATACATAAAGAAAAAAATAGTTTAACAATAAATAGATGTATATTTATTCCATAGTAACATAAAATTACCCATACAACATTATTATTCATAATCATGAAATCATTCCATTATGTTGTTAAACCATTGATCAAGCTTCATCATTTTATTAATTTACACTTCTTTCATCTCATATATTATTTGTAATCTCTACATTTTCAGCACCATAAATACTACCCATATGACCATGCTTATTATCTTAAGGAGATTTTTCCTTAGGGTAATGACTTTTAATAATTCCCATACATTCTAAATTAAAAACAATTAACCATTATTACTTTCCTATAAATACTATTATCCTTGTCCACTATTTTAAATGAACCTTTTCTGGTGCAATTACTAGCTTTGTGTCCTTTTTTCCACACCCAAAGCATCTTCCAGTTCCTTGGAAATATTCTCCATGATGACTCTTCCTACATGAAATACATGAGTAAAATTGAACCTCTTTTCCTATATGATCACCATGAAACTCAATATTTCTCTTATTAGGTGGGTCATAAAACTCACCACAATTGAGATTATTGATCATATTATGAGATTGTTGATTAGGCATAATAATGATATTTCACCTTCCAACTACCATTTCATTTGGTTTCTCATGATTAATATCATTCCATGGTCTATAATATTATACATTAACATGAATCCTCATATTTCCATCAATTTTTTAAAACCCAAAAAGATTAGTGTGAAAGGAAAAAATCGAAATAGAAAAATAGCCTAATCAAGGGGGAGCACATTCAATCTCTAATATATTAGGTTTAGTCCTAGGTTATTCATGATCATTACCAATATTCATGGATAGTAAACTATATTTAGACTTATCCTTAGGGACATCCCCAAACGTATCCTTAGAAATATCTTTAGGGATCTCACTAAATATTTAGCATCATAAATTCTAAAGGTTAACTAACCTTCACTCTGATACCAACTCTAATGAATGAGGCATCCTGTACATGGAAAATACATTTCTTTTGTGGAATACTTAATATGTTTCACATATAGAGTTGTAATGACCATATTAGTTTAGTGTATTTGTAAAATCGGATCATATTCTTCTAGCTTGGTGAAATATATTAAACATCCTGCATAATGATCATTCACATTAGTTTTCCTACCAAAAACCATTCATTATATCCTAGGAAAAAGAAAACATAAAAAGGGAGATATAAATTTCTCATTAAGTTTAACCATGTAGAATATTAAAAAAAATCATAAATATAAGAATTTAAAAACATGAACATATATTTAGAATATCAAATTCAAGGGTCATAAAATAAAACTTGGCAGAACATAAGGAATAAATCATAAAAGAACATTAACCATGATAAAATAGTTTTTGAATAAAACACGAACTTGTGGAAAAAACATAAAATATAAAATCATTTCAATATTATCTAAGTCTCATATACAAGACTATAATAGTGGATAAATCCTATTACTAATCCAAGTTCACTCCTCTTTCCATCAATGTATTACTAAACCATATTTACTGGTCAATTCAGCCCTATATTACTAAACCATATTTACTTGTCATTTCATAAGTGTATATATCATGAGTTATAATTATTTACACAATGCATTATAGAGAGATATAGGCCCCATGAATCTCATAATGAAATCATTCTTACATGTGCCACAAAACATAAATCATAGCATAACCCAGGGAATAAAATGTGTTTCTTAAACATCATTCCATCAAAATCCATATAAAGAAATATAATTCATAAATAAAATTCCATTATAAGCTTAAATAAAATCATAGTTATAATAGTGATAGAAACAAAACCCTATTTAAAAATTTTCATCTTATATGGAAAAGATTTTTGATAAAAGGCATGAAATAAATTCTTGAGGAAAATATTCTTCCTCCTTAAAAAAAATATTTTCCCAAAATGGATCAAAATTTTACAATAAAACAATTTATTTGAAAATAATATTCAAATAATGAAAAGGAATCTTCATAGAAATAAAGAATTATGTAGATGCAAAAACTCATTCATACCGTATAAGTTAAACAATTTCTTCCCAAACTATTGAAGGAAAAGTAAAAAACTACCTTGTATGGAAAACAAAAGAAATATTCCTTCGATACAATTTAATAAAATTTTCCCAAAGGGTAAAATTTACTTTAAAATTTTTATTATTATTGAAATAATACTAAATAATTAAGAAACATGGACATAGATGATTAATATACCCCTATAAATACTAACAGATAAACAATCTCGGATAATAATGAAATTTCAAAAACTATCTCTTACCTTAGGCGTGATATCCATTGTATTTATCAAAAACTCCAATATAATGATTTAAAGGTTTTCATTAACATCTTTCATAATCACAATCATTTTTATGATATCAAATATGATCATATTATCATCTATTTATTAATAATATTTCATTATTACTCATTATTTATGTATAAACTGCTTCGTTTTCTTATGCATGTTATGTCGAATAAGCTTAGGATCTCTTTATAAGGTCATATTTATATAATTATAAATTTAATATCATAATTATTTATTTGGTAATTTTATATAATAATTCTTTAATGTATATCATGTAGAATAAATCACATAACATTGTGGAGTCTGTAGGTTGTACGTACGCACGAGGGAAAATATCATTCACATATTAGTTGAATTGTGATGAATTGGATGGTTTATATATTTTAGAATTAATATCATTCTATAATAATCATATATATTTATTATTTCCATCATTTAACCCATCCATGTATGGTAGTGTTGAAAAACAGAGTATATCATAGTGTGGAGACGGTAAGCAATATATATGCACACATGGTGATTTCATTTTATCATAGGATGTATAGAAGTTGGAATATAAATGTTTCATAATAATAATAACATATGAGTATATAATTGATACTAGAGTTATTAATTTATAAAAAACAACTCATGAATATCAAGTATAAGAAGAAAATAGTTTGGAAGAATCGGTAGAAGAGATTACCTCTTCTTTGACGTGTCTTCTACAAATCTCCATTGAGAGCACCAGAGTTGGTCTTTAAGGAAGAAAAAAACCTCTATAATGTTTCTAGGGATGTTTATATGGGAAAATGGAAGGTTATAGAATATATTTAAGTCTCCAATTGATGTGATTAGGTGAAGGAGGAGGTGCCCTTTTATAATTGTGGTGAGGGGCACTTTTGGAAACCTCAAAAATATTTATTTATACTAAAATATAACCACACTATAAACCTTCAAAATATGTCAATTTATATGATTATATGATATAGTATTGTAATATAATCAACCAATATCTTTTACAAAAGTTTTTATGCCAATTTAGACATTATAATTTTAATAACACTTATTTATTCTATTTAATTTTTATTAAGATAACAAATTTTTCATTATTAAAAGGGTGAAATATTTTTTTATTAGATGTAAATTAGACCATAAATAAATAAATTATATTATTTTGGATGATATAAATGTTATTTAATATTTTTTAAAAATGTTTTCTATTTTTTAAACAATTTAATAAAACATTGTTTTGACCAAACTACAATAATGTCAATTTTGAAACTATTCAATTCATGGATTTTAGGAAATATCAAGATAACATTTTATCAAAGAAGAAATAATATTATTAAATCCATATGGGTTTAACGTAATCTATAAAAATCATTATACATGTTAATTATCTCATATTATATTTATTTTAGTATTTTTAATAACATAATTTGATATCTCCATGAATAAAATATATACTACTGCGGTTTTTTGCAATTAATTACTATACATATTTGTTGGGAAAATTAAAAATTTAAATACAATGATGAATTTAAATATACTATATTTCATAATAATACTTTTAGTATAATTTAATTCTAGAAAATGAATCATTAAAAATTATATACATATTAAATTATGAATCTGAAAACATTAACATAACATAAAATAAAAAACTATAAGTGCCACAATATCTTACATATGGATCCAAATGGAAAATAACTAGATACTTGGATTATTATTGTCAATATATACTCTATCAATAAGAAATTTTCAGGTTATTTTGTCTTTTTATGGTTATTATCATTTTAATAATAATTTATTTATTAATTTATCATCAATTAATTAATTTGTACACCATAAAAGTATAAGTCGTTAAATTAAATATAAATTTCCTTAAAATTATGATTAAATTACCATGATGAATAAAAAAAATTTAGTTTTAAAATAATTATTTATAATCTAATTTATCTTTTATATAAACGTATATAAAAAATGTTTTATTTATTAACATTTGAGTGGGACATATTTAACTATTCCTTGAAAAAAATAAATTAAATATCCTAATCTCATCCAAGTTTCTTCCAAAGGACACTATATCAACCCAAGGATTATTTAGGTAGAAACATACTCATACAATGATAATAATATTAGTGTTATAGTAATTTTATAATATTAATCCTTCCCTCAATTACATGTTTTACCCTTTTACCATATTAATAAAAATTACTAAAGTTATTATTCCTACGGCCAAAAAGAAAATAAAACTATTTATATAATTTTAGTGTACCGATTCCAAATATGGAATATTTTTTTTCAAATTCAATGAAATAATCCAAATCTTCTTTTTATGTATGAATCTTTCATTCTAGTTGTTTTTGAGAAAAAGATGAGTTTCTGGAAATTTTAGGAGTACACGTCGTGTACTTTAACTACATGTTGTTTCCCCAGTTGTCACTGGTGACCGTGTGCTAGACATGTAACGGCCGAGAACATGGTCATTTGTGGTGACCTAGAGACTGCCTAAAGAGGGGGCCGAAAAAGGCAAGTACACAATGTGAACTTGTAAAATACACACAGTGTACTTTCTTTTTTCATTAAATGGACCAGGGTCCCGTCTGATGGACAAAACCATCATATTCTTTGCATGTCTCATCCAAGAGTGTCCATACAGCAGTATTTCTTCTCCAAGCCCCCGACACACCATCCATTATCTGAATCGACCACCGCCAGTTGCGTTGAAATCTCATCAGTGAGTTCTCCTTTTTTCGTGAACTTCATCTCTTGATTTCTCCTCTTTCACTGGTTATCCTCGGTTGAACTATTTATGAATTTTTTTAGATATATAGAGTTTTAGGGTGATTCAAGACATGAGGTTCACGTATATTGATCTTACAATGTCGAGGTAGGTGGTTTGAGCCTTTTCTTAGATAGTCTATAAATTTTATGTGCAAAAGTGTCCAATACCATAGAACAGGGTATTGTGTGTTTATTGTTTTATCCCTTTTATTACTTATTATTCCTTGTTTGTTTGGATAGAGGTTAATTTTTTTGAATAGGGTTAACTTTCCCAGTCTATGGATATTTTGTCCATGTTTTCTTGTTTTGATCGTTTAGTCTAGCATTGCCTGTTATGCTATTGCTTTGCTTTCCATGCCAAGTTTTGTTAGGGTGGAGTAAATATTATCTGACATGAAATGATATATTGCAGATTGTTTATCTAGGTATTTCTTCATGTGTACTTTGGATTCCATATATCTTTGTTCTTGAATGACTGACACAGGGCCGTGAGAACTTGGTGTAGTAGACCATAGGGATAATGGATGTTGAGGGCTTCTCTAGAGTGTATATTTTGTTGTTACGTTGCAAGACCTTAGGGGGGATGGATGTTGAGTTATTCCCCAGAGTTTCCGTAGTTCCTCAATACATGCTATAGGGTGAGTTGGTTGTTGAGTGCTTCCCTAGAGCTCATATTAGTTACCAATATGAGATAATAGGGGGAATTGACGGTAAGTGCTTCCTCAGAGAGTCTGTGCTAAAGCTGAACCAGAGGGGTTAGATTGTGTGTACATCCTTGAGGGTTGCTTTTGTTTGTATTGGTTGAACCATAGGGGTTAGGCGGTGAGTACTTCCAAGAGGGTTACCTAATTTTTATTATGTGATTACTTGATATATGAAAATGAATGAATTTGAAATTGTAGGATTGTTACTATGTGTACTTCTTTGTTTACCGCTTCATTTTTTTTATTGAATGCCCTATATATTCACTGACTATTAGGCACAGATCTTTGGGTGGTTGCCTACTAGGATTTGTCTCATGCCCTATTTTGGTCATGCTTTTGGGCCAAAACATATTATATTGTTGTAGGTATAGATAAGTTCAAGCTCCCTTATACTTCAGGTATATAATTGTTGTGGAGCAGGTGGGCATGGGACTAAGCAGTGGCTTGTGATGTTGTGGATCATTTTATCTATTTTTTATATTTTGTTGTACAATGGTTTAGTATTTTATTTCAGCATTGTGACTTCCTTGGATACATTCCTAGACATATGTGTCATGCATCATATGTGTGTTTGTGTGTGTGTGTGCTCGAGTTGTTTATTACTTCCGTTGTTTACCTATTGTATGTTTTATTGGTTCCGCTATTGCTATGGGTTTTACCTCTGCTATGTTAATCTACCAATGAGGGAATTATTTTCCCACTATCACACCCAAGGCCCTTTCTTCAAGTTGTAAGCTTCTGGTGTTTGGGGAAATTCACTTGAGGCCATGTGACCAACCAGGTATAGGGCACCTCTGGGCGGCTCCCAGATCCAGGATGTTACATAGTGGTATCAAAGGGATTATTTTCTTTGTGACATAATGTTTGGAGCCTATATATAGGGATAGGAAAAAGATATGTACGTTTTAATAAGCTATACCCTGGAGTAGCTAACTAGTGTACAGGGAAAAGCCAATCAACCTCATTATTTCAATTTTTTGGTTTTTCAATTTTACAGTTGATTTGAATTCACTGTTGGGTGATTCGCATGTTTTGTGCTATTAACATTGATATTATTGAGGTTATATTTCTATTGAAACCCAATTAGATGAGGGTATGCACTCTCATGCATCATATATTAACTTTGTAGATATCACATGTCATGCATTATCGCCATGCCATTTAGGTTTCATTAGCGATTCCCTGTTGTTGTGATGGATGTTGTACTAGATATGCATGTTGTTGTGATAGATTCCATGATAGAATTCCATATTTTGATAGGGGTTAAATTGTGTAATGTTTCATTTAAATTACCTCCAAACATTGGTTCTTGAGGTGTTATGGGCCCTTATGGACTGGAATTTGCTGGATCATTGCTTTGTTATGTTTTTAGATAACATGTATAAGAATCCATGATTTAATTCACGGGGGGTATCGGCCCTCACAGATCAAAATTTTACACTTTAATGTTCTTTTCATAGTTTTTCTGGGTTCCAGAGTAGTTTATGAGGCTTACTATCAGGAAGAACCGAGAATACAAGGCGTTTAATTATGAATTCATGACATGTGTCCTTTTGTTTGGGAAGGAACTATTTTTCATCAGTACACGCTATGTACTATATGTACACGTCGTGTAGTCTCTAACTGTGTCACTGACTGTGTGGGCAGAGACAGAGGTTTAAAAAATATTTGCTGGGACACACCATGTACTAGATGTACATGTTTTTTTTTCAAAGACCAGGTGACCACCTATGAGACTAACGACACAGATAAAGGAAAACATAAGTTGTGCACACCGTGTCAAGATTGAACAAGCTATGTAGTGTAACCATTGTATTTGGCCATGTAACTAACAACACAGGTCGGTGAGGTTCGTCTAGTACCTGACGTCTCTGACACTAACACACTGTGTAGTCTTTTTCTAGGAGAACTATGTGGCTTATCCGTGTAGAAGAACATGAGTATGGAAAGAGGATTCTAGTACATGATGTGTGTTAGGACAACACACCATGGATATGGGGTGTTACATGACCTGGGTTGGAAAAAGTATATGCCACGTGAAGGCTTAAGTGAACACGTTGTGTTGACATTAAACATGTCATTTATCCATGTTTTGAAAAACATGAATGATTTATTTCTCTTGTTCCCTTCTCACACTTCTATGTTTCATCCCTTGTTAATCTTGACCTAAGGTGTCTGATTAACCATGCAGAGTCATGTCACCAAGATGTCCTTTGGTTCCCCTCCAGTTATAGGGTAGTGATCAGACACCAGATTTGGATGATCAGGGACTACCAGAAGATCCTCCAATTATTCCAGTCTTGGAACCCATCATAATTTCTAATACAGGTGCTGACACACAGTCCCGAGAGGGCTTTATGAGGTTTATGCAGACCTTCCTAGGAGCACTACGTCATGCCCCTTCTATGGCAGAATTGACACGGGTTTCCAGTAGCATCATCCTCCCACCTTCACAGGGAAAGGAGGACCTTAGGCTACAGATTCATGGTTATAATTAATTTTTTCTATCATCAAACATATGGATACACCTCTAGAGGGGAGGGTGAAGCTTGCTACTTATATGATCCGGGACTTTGACAAGAGATGGTGGGATGTGATCTCACATGCGGGATGTCAGCAGGTTATTGCTTAGGATGAGTTCCAGCATGCCTTTTATGACTACTTATACACGGATACATTGAGGGCCGATCGAGCTCGAGAGTTCATGAGTTTGGAGTAAGGTACTCTTTCTATTATAGAGTATTATTCTCGCTCCATAGAGTTGTAGTGCTTCAAGCCTTTTCCAGGAGGTGATGAGTTATTTCTAGCAAGGATGTTTTAGGATGGTCTTGGGAACAACATTCAATCTCAGGTAAAAAAATTCAGGTTGAATTCCATCACTTCTATAGTCATCCAAGTGCTAATAATGAAGTGGAATCTGAGGGATTTTGGAGTGTTGAGCCAGGGTGGTTTGACATTCGGAGTTGGCATCCCTCCTACTAACAGTAGGAAGCACCATAGGGAGTCAATGTGTTGGGATCCGAGGAGGCGGGAAATTTTTTTGGTAGCTTGGTGGTGTTCAACCAGTGAAGGGAAGAGCAGGAATATGAAACCACAATTCCTAAGAGACCCAGTGGAGTGGTGATCATTCGGTAAGATGGGCCATCTTCAGCGATTTTGTTAGTTCATCTCACCAGTAGCTGGTGACAGAGGTACTTCTATGACTCCTCATTCCGAAGCTGCACCACAAGTTTCCCCCCAATCAGGGAACTATAGTTCTTCCGGCCATTCAGGATCACTTGGAGGACGTGGCCATGGTATCTAGTCGCCAGGTTTTCAGTGACAATAGGGTTGATCAGATCAGGGTTTTTAGGTAGGGTCACAGGGTCACGATGTAGGTTATACTTTTTCAGTGGAGTTGACCCAATAGGTGTAGGATCCTGGATGATCTACAGTTTTAGGTACGATCCTTGTTTCCTTAGTTTTAGCTTCATCTATATTAGATACATAGTCTTCCCATAGCATTATATATGTCACTGTTGTGGAGAGCATTAGGCTCTGTATCTTTTCTTCTACTGAGATCTTGAAGTTAGACACTCTGCTACGGACTAAAACATCTAGTGTATGTCAGTGCAAGGGGATCCCTCTATATGTCAGTGGGTGTCACATTTTATGGTACCTTTATGTCATAAATATGAAATGATATGATTTCATTATTGGAATAGACTGGTTAGTTTCCTTCCAGGTAGTTGTTGATTGCTATCGTTGTAGGGTGAGTTTCACATCACCAGAAGGTGGATCATTTCTTCATAAAGGAAATTGGGATGTCTAGGCGAGCAGAGAGAGACCTGAGCATCTTGGGTTGGGAGGATTTACAGCCCATATTTCTATCCTATATCTGGATGACAAGTGGAATTCACTTATGGTCATTCCTCTAGTGGTGGATCATTTTAGGGATGTCTTTCAAGAGGACTTTTCATGTTTGCCTCCAGAGCAAAAGGTGTCCATCATCCGACCCAGTACTTCTCCTTAGGATTCGCCTGTCCTATTTGTGAAGAAGTTTGATGGTACCCTCAGAAATTGTGTGGATTATTAGAAGTTAAACCAGTTGACAGTCAAGAACTGATATCCCTTCCCGAGGATTGATGATCTCTTTGATCAGCTTCGAGGAGCCCGGGTGTTCTAGAAGACTGACTTGAGATCCGGGTACCATTAGTTTTGTGTTAGACCATCTAATATAATTATTACAGACTTCTAGAAAAGGTATGGTGTATTTGAGTATGTGGTTATGTTGTTCAATCTCATGAATGAACCTACAGTCTTCATGGCACTGATGAACTGAGTGTTCCATCCGTTCTTGGATTCCATCATGGTAGTCTTCGTGGACGACATATTAGTGTACTATCACACTTCACACGACCATTTCACACATCATAAGATCATTTTGAGTACACTAATGGAGCATTATTTATAGGCTAATCTCTCAAAATGTCAATTTTGGATGGCCCATATTTACTTCTTGGGTTATGTTATCTCAGAGTAAAGAGTATCAGTAGACCCAGAGAATGTGACAGCAGTAGTTTCCTGGGAGCATCCAAAGAACATTTTTGTGGCATAGGGTTTTCTAGGGATGGCTGGTTAATATAGATGTTTGATACATGACTTTTCAGTCTTAGTAGTTCCCCTAATGGACCTGACTAAGAAGGGTGTGAAGTACATGTGGTCAGATTCTTGCGATTCATCCTTTCAAGAGCTGAAAGGGAGGTTGAATTCAGCACCTATACTAGGCTTTCTAGAGCCTGAAATGGGTTATATTGTTTATTGTGAAGCATCTGATATCAGGCTGGGATTGGTGCTTATGTAGGGAGACGGGGTTGTTGTGTACGAGTCTCAGCAGTTGTGGATACATGAGAGGAACTACTTGACACACGATCTCGAGCTGGCGGAAATTGTTCTTGCTTTACACTGTTGAAGACACTACCTATTGGGGCAGCATTTTGTGGTTTTCACCGACCATAAAAGTATCATTTATATATTTACTCAGCGTGACCTGAATTTGAGACAACTAAGGTGGGTTGAGTACCTTCAGTCTTTTTAATTTGATCTTGCCTACATGCCTTGGAAGGGAAATGTAGTGGATGATCCGTTGAGCAGGAGGACTCAGGTACAATCACTTGAAGAGGCCATCAGTTAGTGGTAGCTTATGGCTCAATTCTCTGAGATTCATTTGGAGGTGCATGACAGACAAGGGTAGACATTTCTATCTTCTGTATCTGTTATCTATAATCTTCTTGGTCATGTGAGAATGAGATGGCTATCAGTTTCTGAACGCCTAGTACTACAAGAGAGTGTTGTTGGAGAGGACCCTATTCCTGGATAGACAGTAGGTGAGGATGAGATCTTCCATTTTCATGGATTCGTATGGGTTCCAGGAGACATACACGAGGAGCAGATGCAAGAAATTGATTTCTCAGTTTGGGCAGTTCATCCTGGTGTCACGATGATGTATCATGATCTACACTGTCAGTTTTAGTGGCTAGGTATGAATATATATGTTGCAGGGTTTTTCTTGAAATGTTCCACCTTCTAACAGGTGATGGTAGAGTTTAGCAACTAGCAGTACTTTTTTAGTAGTTATCCATTTTTGATAGGAAATGGAACAATGTTGTGATGGACTACGTGTCATGTTTTATGTGGTCGCCTCAATGGAATTATGCGGTTTGGGTTGTCATTGACAGACTCATGAAGGTTTCTCCCTTTTTCCAATCAAGGAGACCTTCATCATTAATGATCTAGGACAGTTTTACACTTGAGCGATTTTATGTCTACATGGGGTCCCACACTACATTGTTTGAGACAAGAATGCGTGTTTTAATTATTGGGTCTAGCAGGGACTTCAGAGGGCTTTATGTACACTGGTACTTCTGATAATATTTTACGATCCTCAGACAGATGGCCACTCTGAGCATACGATTCAGTTTCTTGAGAACATGCTTCGAGCATGCATCCTAGATTTTGTATGTTTTGGGGATAAGAACATACCTCTTATGGAGTTTTCCAATAAGAATATATTTCAATAAACTATTTAGATGGATCCTTATGAGGCTTTGTATGGTGGGCTTTGATGATCACCCTTATGTTGGCTGGAGTCACGAAAGGCAGTTAGGCTAGGACTTCATCTTGTCCAGGAGACCACGGAGCAGATAGATTTGATTTAGAAGAGGATGGATACTACTCAGTCATGATAGAAATCATATGTTGATCGATGGAGATGGCCTCTGGATTTCAAGGTCAGAGATCAAGTTTTATTGCATGTCACACTATGGTTGGGACACAAGATGATTAATAGGTAGGGTAAGCTTTTACTGAGGCATGTCAGACTATTTGAGATTTTTTAAAGAGTCAGACCGGTTTCATATCGAATGTAGTTGCCTCAGATTTACTGGGCTAGGCATGATGTCTTCCATGTTTCTCAACTTCAACATTACCTATCAGACCTGTTCCATGTTTTTCAACACAATGATATTGAGTTAGAGGCGGATGCCTTGTTCAAGAATCATCCTATCTAGATTATTGATCGTAGTGTGAAGGCTCTCCATGTACGGACTATCCCTCTAGTACGAGTGATTTAGCAGCACATGCGGCTACAGAATGGGACATGGGAGAGGGAGTATGATGTACGATTGCAGTGGCTCATGTTATTAGAGGATTCTTCTTCTACGCCACCTTTATAGGGAAATTAAGTGATGAATTTATTTAATGGGGGATGTTTTAAGAACCCAGATCTTATTTTCAGGTATAAATCATGCTTTCTAGTTGTTTTTGATAAAAAGAGGAGTTTATGGAAATTTTAGGAGTGCATGTTCTGTACTTTAAGTACCCATCGCGTACCCAGTTGATGTTGATGAGAGTGTGCTAGCTGTGTAATGGCCGAGCACATGGACATGTTTGGTGACCTGGAGACCACCTATAACGGAGGCTGAAAAATGAAAATGCATGTCGTGTACTTTTAAAATACATGTTGTGTACATTCTTTTTTTCCTTAAATAGACCAGGGTCACATATGAGGGACAGAACCCTCTTCTTCTTCGCCCGTCTCATCCGAGGGAATATGTATGGATAGTGATCTTCTCCGAGCCCCTGACACACCATCCGTTCTCATAATTGACTATCGTCAATTCCATTGGAATCACGTCGGTGAGTTCTCTTTTCTTCTTGAACTTTATCTCTTGATTTCTCCTCATTCACGGTTTATCCTCGGTTGAATGTTTTAATCATTTTTTTATATGTACGAAGTTCTAGGGATACTCATGGTTGATGTTTCAAATATATCAATTTCACAACGCTGAGGTAGGTTTTTTTCCATTCTATAGATAGCCTCTGAATTTAATGTGCAAATGTTCCCAAAACCCTAGAACGTGGTATTGTGTGTTTATCTTTTTAGCCCTATTATTACCTACTATGACTTGTTTCTTTTGATAGAGGTTAATCATTGTGAATATGGTTACCTTTCCCAGGCTATAAATGTTTTTCCATGTTTTCTTGTTTTGACTGTTTGGTCTAGCTTTTCTTGTTAGGTTGCTTCTTGGCTTTCCATGCCTGGTTTTGTTAGGGTGGGGTAAATATTATCTAACATTCTATGATATATTGTAGATTGTTTTGCCAGGTAGTTCTTGAGGTTTACTTTGTCTTCCATATATTGTCATGCTTGATTGACTAGTAGAGGTCCACACGCACCTGTTATAGTAGACCATAGGGAGAATGGATGTGAAAGGCTTCTCCATAGTGTCTATTTTGATGCTACGTTGTGAGACCATAGGGGGGTGGACGTTGACTGCTCTCTCAGAGTGTCTATAGTTCCTCAATTCATGCTACAAGGGGAATTGGATATTGATTGCTTCACTAAAGCATAGATTATTTACCTATATGATACTGCTGGTGGAATTGATGGTGAGTGCTTCCTTATAGACTATATGTTAATGCTAAACCAGAGGGGTGAGAATGTGTGTACTTCCCAGATGGTTTCTTGTGTTTGTTTTTGTTGAACCAGAGGGGTCAGGTTGTGAGTACTTCTTAGAGGGTTACCTGCTTTTGATTAGGTACTTACTTGATATATGAAAATGAATTCATTTGAAATTGTAGGATTGTTACAACGTGAATGTCCTTGTTTACTACTTCATTTTGTTTATTGTACGCCATATATATTTACTGATATTTAGGCACAATTCATTGGGCAGTTTCCTATTGTGATTACTCTCACTCCCTGTTTGGGTAATGATTTTGGGCCCAAATATATTATATTGTTGCAGGTATAGATAATGTACAGTGCCCTTCTACTTGAGGTACTTTATTACTGCGGAGCTGGGGTTCATGGGACTAAGATGAGGCTTGCGATGTTGTGGATCAATTTATCTTTTTTCTATTTTCTGGTGTACATTGGTTTAGTATTGTATTCAAGCATTGTGACTCATTCGGATGGTTTCTTAGACATATGTATCATGCATAATATATATATGTGTTTGTGTGTGCTCTGATTGTTTATTACTTCTGCAGTTTACCTATTTCATGTTTTATTGCTTCTTCTATTACTATCTGTTTTACTTCCGCTATGTTAATTTCCCAATGAGGGCTTAGTTTCCCCACTATCACAACCAAGTCCCTCACTGCTAGTCGGGAGCCTCAAGAATTTGGGGAAATGTACATGGGGCCATGGGACCAACCGGGAACCTCTAGGTGGCTCCTGAAACCGTGACGTTACATTCAAAAAAACATAAGTTTCTAAAATTAATTAAAAATTATTTCCATTGTCAGAATGAGAGAACATGGTTTTAGAAGTTAAAAATTTTCAAAAGATTCAAAATTTTTTATGTCTGAATTCAATGTATGATTAATTCCAATGAATAACATTCTATTGAATGATATAAATGTATTCTATTTATATTTTAAAACAATTTGATAATATAATATAATTACATAAATTATTTTTATGAAAAAAAATTAATTCAATTAAAATTTAGTACAATTTTACTACTCATTAAATTTTAAATCTTATCCGAAACATATAAAAAATCAAAAAAATAAAATTTTTATATCCCTCCTCTAAAGAAGAATATTTTTTTGATCTATATAATATATAAGTGTAAAAAAAATATTTAAAATGGATGCCCCATCCAAAGGTGGAAATAAAACATTTTTTTTTAAAATAATTCTTTTATCTGAAAAAACAAAATTGATTTTGATCTTATATTATTTATAGAAAACATATAACCTTATATCGAATCCATAATTATTGATTTTATTATTATATATACTCACTCATTTTTATTTAAATATTTTTCTAAAATTATTATTTTACTATTCAAACCCTCCATTAAAATTACTAGGTTATAATATTTAGTTGTTCACCTATAATCGGCCTTCTCTAAAATGAATTCTATCAAAAGAAATTTAAATTGTGTGTAACATAATCCAATCATAGTTTTTCGTATACTGAAAGATAATATGGTGTTTCATATAGTGGAATATATTGTTTGTTTAGTGTACAACACAAGAAAAAAAATAAATTACAAAGTATTTATCTCAAAAAATCTTGGGGTGTTACATTTTAGGAATCACGTAACAGTGTCCAAAAAATATAATTGTCTAGGTTTTTATTAGTTTTAATTGTTTATTAAAATGAAATATTCTATAGATGAATTTTAATGAGTCTTGGAATGGAATGAAATTAACATTTAATTTGGTGAAAATGAAGATAATCTATTACATAAATACAAAATAACAACTCTAGATGAATACTACCATGGTTTGAGAAAGGATCATTTTTGCTAGTGAAAATAGAGCATCATAAAACCTTCTTTCCTGAAGAGTATAGAGTTCCAAAATTGAATCAACATTGTGAACTGGGGATTCCTATGAATAAATATACATTAAAAATAAGATCCATGAGCTACTCAGTCTCTTAATGGATGTTTTGTGAAACACTGATCGAGTATGTGTAAAGAGGAACTAAAAAATTTCAAAAGTTCATAGATTTCTCAAGGTTGATGTAACAGAGAAATATATATATATATACTAATTCAGTGTATATATACGAATCTAGTATTATGTCATGTTCATAAAAATCCATCCACTGTTCCATGAAGGTATAAGACTGTGAACCCATGTTCTTAACATTATGTGAAGGAAAAGAGTATTGGGTATACCATATACACTTTAGGGTTGAAGAAGATGTTTTGAAAACATGAACTTATGTGAATAATTCTATGGTGGCCACATGTAAATTAAATTTTTTAACTATGCTTTAAATAAATAAATACTTTATGTTAAGGATAACTAAGATATTATCTACACTATCACATAAAGTGTGCAAACATGTTTATGAGAATATGATAATTCATGCATAAACTATGAAAAAATATATTTTTTTTAAAATAAATTAATAAGGTTAATGTGATATTTTGGTGATAATGAAATTTATAATTTCAATATATTCATAAGATTAAGGGATATGTTTAGTCCCATGAAATTAGTGTTTTCAAAAAATCAATTTTTCCAAGTGGAAATTGATAATATGCTCTACTGTAGATATTGTCTATTGATGGAAGAGAATATAACACTACTAAATTATTTTATATTATTATGTATTGAATATCATATGAATAATAAGTAAGGGGCCTATCTATATTCATTTGATAATAAATTTGGTCTAATAATAATTCTGATAAATTCACTCTACAACACATTCAAATCATTTTCATTAAAGCTGAAAGAGGGAAGAAGATAAGAAGAGAAGAAAGTATTATCCATATATGTTTTCATAGTTAGTAGAAGAAATATATGAAGGGAAAATAATATATATATATATATATATATTTATATAAAATATGGGGAAGTATGGGTATAATATTAGTTTTCTATAGTGAATAGAAGAAGGATAGTTACTTTTCGATATTGTTTAAGAGACAATGTGAAAAAGAATGAAGTGGAGAACAAATAAGAATTGTGGAATTTAAAAATATTCCAATAGGAGGAATAATTTATTATTTTTACAAAGTATATCTTAAATATGGTGAATAATATCTTCAGAGATAGTATAAATAACAAGAATTGAGCAGCAGGTTGGATGTGGTTTTTTCTAGGGCAGGGAAGTATATTATCTACACCCCTCATAATGTGTAAGGAATCACACTTGGAATCATATTATTTTATTTCCAATCCAATATATTTGGTATCTCATTATAGTGTAGAATTTATGTACTGATCATTACCATAAACAACAAGTACTAGGTACTCTTATTGAATAGTGAATCTCATTAAAAATCATGTTCCATCACTTACATTATTTCATATATATGCATATGACAAGGATATAGGAATATAATAATCAAGATCCAAACAGGTATAGTAGGTAAAGGTAAGTAATCTATAAATTTTTAAAAAGTTCCCAAAACTGATTCACCCACTCTATGTGTTGTGTACATCCTAAATTGGTTCATTCCAGAAATGCTTATGTAGAATTAATAAGATCAACCTCAAATCCTTATAATGGAGAAACCATATGATATTAATGACTTACACTCATTCCATTACAATTATTATTTATTAACTTAATGACTTATTTTTTTTTTATAAATGGCTGACGACAGTAAAATAATGACTTGAAATATGGGACTTCACCATTTTCCAGTTATAGATTAAAAACATATGATCACAAAAATCCTTATATTGAAAATTTATGTTAAAGATAAAAGGAATTTAATCTGTATCATATTCATAATACATTCCTATTAATTTTCCTCATTAAATAAAATAAAAAAATACAAATAATTAGACTGTGAGTCAAATGACAACATGAACAACCTTTAAGTTGACTGAATGATCAACTTTTTGATTGACTACATAACCAATTTTCATGTATTTATCTCAAACATCCAAAATTCACACACTTTGAACTGATTCATCATCAAACCATCTTTTTTAATTCCTACAATGGAGGTACGTAACCTTTATTACTCAAATCACTACTTCACAAATATTGAAAAATCCATCTTGTATAATTTATTGTAGATAACACTTCTAATCCATTAATATATTTCTTTAACATGAAAGTATTTTCATCAAATTACAATCTATGTATATATTGAAAATAGATTTGAAACTATCCCTAAGAAGGCCCAAAAATCCTCCCCCGTTTGTATTTTTTATCAACAGAACATATATCTCTCCCACTTATTGTAAAAAACAATGTAGGGGACCAATTATTGATTATCTCAAACATATAGTAGCAAATTAGTCAGGAATCAATAACCATTTTGTCTTTGTGAGCAAGCTATTTATATAAAATTAGAGAAATTAAATCAATCGTGAATGTTTTTTTCAATAATGTCTCAAATGAGACCTATATATTTCTAGCCTTTTGAGATATAGAAAATTATCATTCCACTTAACACCACATAAAAAAATTGACAAACATCTAAATTATCATTCTCTCCTAGTAGACAACATCTTCCTCATACTATTAAAATGAATGGAATGATGAGGAATATGAAGAAGGCATACCTCAATGTGAGGGGGTGTGTTTCACATCCATTATATCCTTATATTCTAAAAATATTCATTTATGATAGGATTGGTAATAATATTGAAAATATTTTTTCTAGAGGAAACAAATTATATCAATAAAATAATATATTATACATTCTCCTTCAGAAAATATTGCATTATCTTGATGATATTTAACCTGAATTATTGTACTAGGTTTTTAGATAGGTTTATGAATCTATGGTTTTCATATCACCTAATCTTAGAATATATATTCTTCAATACTCAACACTTTTTACCACATCATCATCCTTATCATATGTTTAGCTATTTCTAATGTATCCACGTATCCTTCTTTAATATATCATAGTTTTACTTATGTTTTCCTATTTAAAGGCTAATATACAAAATTTATTCCAATGAAAAATACTCCACCATATGTGGATTTTTTTTATCAAATCCTCCTTCCCAATCAACATTAGTAAATAAATTTAGTTATATCTTACATATCTTTTATAAATTATACTACAATTTTGATTTCATAATATTTAAATAGATATCCTATTAATACCAAAAGAGGTTTTCCCTTTAGATTATATAGATACCATACAAAAATGGTGATAATATATAGAGTGTTAGGTGTTGACTTTTTAAATTACATAAGAGTTCCAATCAAAATTTCGAACTGCTTTGCATTAGTAGTTTTCCCTTCATTATACTTCCTTTTCATTGTGACCACCTGAATTGGTGGGGATACTTTTTTCACTTCCAACATGTTAAATTTTCATTAATAGATCCTTTTTTATATTTTTATTTTGATATATAAATATATTCCACTTCTTTCATAATCTATATCCCTAATAAGAATATCATTTCTCTATATATTGACATTTGAAACCATTGTTTCATGTTCCTTAATAAATCCTCATAAAGTCATTCGTTATTTATGGAAAATATTAATTAATCAACATACAGAATAAAATATTCTTGTGGTTTTAGACATTTTCACATATATATTTCTATCGACCTTCCCTTTTTGAAACTTCATGCTATTTAGATACACATCAGTCATAAAAAAACATGATCATGGAGACTGGTTCAAACCATGGGGATATTTATTTAGCTTATATAATTTTCTACCGTCATAATTAATCATAATGCCTTCAAAAATTACATTAAAACTTATTCCCCAATATTACCATTCAAAAAATTAATTTCACGTCAATTTGAAATATTTTAATGATTTTTAGAGCTTCTATGGATTAGAATATATCTACGGACTCCAAAATAGCCACTAGTGAAATTATTTCCTCAAAGTCAACACATTAAATTGGTCAATACACATTATATATCAGTCTTGATTTTCTTCACATTTAAATTTTAAAATATCTTGAATCTAATGAACCGTTTCACTCTTATAATATTTCTAGTGTATTTTAGAACAAGTTCCCAAGTGTCATTCTCTTCTTTCTATTTAGGTTCCTTATTACTGGATTACTCTAATCTCTTGTGATATAAAGCCTCTTCCATAGATTTTGGATCAACTATTGATAGTAATATATTGTTTCTTGTTATTATGAATTTCCTCAATGTTTTAATTCCTTCATTTTGATCACTAATTATATTATCAACATCTATATACCTAACTAATCTTGATCCAAAACCTATTTTTTAATGGTCCTCAATTTAATTTACAGTAAAAAATTAATATGACTTATGAATATCTTTATCATCACTATGGACATAAGAATATATTCCTTCTTCAGGTAGTATACTTTAAATTGATTTAGATACATATCCAGATCTGTCACATCATAATCTCCATTTTATAGGATACTTATTCTACATACCCCACCATCCTCAAGTAATAAAACATAATCACTCATAATAATTCCTTTTGACCTCCCATTATAGCTCATGTATGAAATTCCACCTAATATACACACCAGGAAAATTTTATTTACATTATTTTAATCAAATTTTCGTCCACTTATATACTTTTTCATGATAATTCTTGAAATCCAAATTAACATTAATTTTTTAACATTTGGTTTCATTTTGATTAACATCTTATAAAGTGTGATGTTAGAATTTATCCTCAAATGAAAAAAAAATTGAATGATTAGATTCATTTTTATGGTAGGTATCTAGTAAAATCATGATGGGTCATGTTATATATAAAATGTTCTATAAATTTCTACGAAAATTTTATTATTTATGTCAGAAATTACATTTTTATATCATGTGTCAAAATCACTAAATTCCAGAATTATATATTATTTTCCAATATATTTAGTGAGTTATATTTTGACATACTCAATTTGATCATTTTATCTCAACCTCTTTAATGAATTTTTTTTTTCTTTCCGGAAAGATATTATAAATCTCTCCATTCTATCTTATAAGAATTATTTTTGTGAAATAATCATGATTTATTTCATCCCTGTGAGGTCATAATTTAATGTTATGAAATACATTTATCTAATGTTTTATTTATTTTTCATAGGTATTCACACATTTAAATTGATCATATATAGAGAGTTTGATTTTTAAATTTTACCTCCATTGTGATATGTTATTACCATAATTCCGGTCATGTATTTTTTACAATCTAAACTAGTATATATTTTTTGTAATGTAATATTTAACATATATTTATCCTTAATGAGCCACGTAAATATACTTTGGAAAAGGATTCCAGTATTATTTTCTATAAACAATGTTTTTTTCTAATTTTGATAATAGTTATTAATTTCCTCTCCCTCTTGAAATAGGTTTCCTAGGGATCTGAATCATTTTTTCAAAATAGTTTTATATTTAAATATTTTTACAATGCCACATTTTCTAATAAAAATTACATAATTTACCATATATTGTAGTTTTGATACACTCAATATAATGTTTTCTAATCAATTAAAAATAAAGACACTTTTGGCAATAATTTTACTTTTACTTGTATATATGGATCGAATTCCAATGACTTTGTGAGAGGTGTCACTTAAAAAATTCATTGATCCTAAATCATATTTATCAAAAAAACAAGTTTTATTATATCACATTTCATGTGAGATTAATTTCCATTTTCTGTTGTCTATGGTTTTGAATTTTTAAAGATTTTAATTCTACATCAACTAAATTTCACTACTGAATAATTTGGATTTAATTTTGACTATTCGCAACCCTCGGATATATATTTAGCTAATTGTTATTGAATGAAACATAGTCATCCAATGTGTTCCCATCTTGATCACACTTATAACAAGGATTCAAAACTTTTTATGACTTCATCCATCTTTTGAAACTATTGGTGACATTATAAAGTTTTCACCAGTTATTTGTATCACCCCTTTTATTTATTTCACTCTAATTACTCTATGGTGAGGCATAGTTTTCCAAAATATATATAATATTATAATATATTATGATAAAAAAATTTAGTAGGAAAGGTTATTGTCTTTCTAGATTTTATCCCTTAAAATAGTGGATCATATCATGCCCTTTTATTGGGTTATTCCTTGAATACTTTTTAAATATAAATTACTTTTTTCCATATTTAATTATTTATATATTTGATTAAATTTTAGTATTTATTTAGTGTATTAAAAAGTTTGAAATATCATTATATCATATGTTACTTCTGTTCAAGTAGCCTCACTTTACACCATAACTTCTGCAGACTTTCCATTTTTCAAATATTTCATATTTCATGGAATATATACTTGATGTTTGTTTCTTAGAATCTTATACTTGTACTCACACAAACATTATCTTATTTCATTTCATCTTATCATCATATATATTTATTTCAACTTTCTAGATTCTGGATTTATAAATTTTTATATCTTCTATGTTCATGGTCAAAGTCGTGTCTTCATTGGGTTTATTCTTTTTACAAATATAAAGCTTTAACATCACAATTTCATTGATATGATTTTTTTTCATCATGACATTTAATTTTTATTGTATCCTCATTTATGTTGAGTTCTATATTCTATTAATATTCCAATTCCTTTCAAAAACAACTTGAAATCCATTCTTATAGAATATTCCCCAGAATTATTACTTTCTCTAATTTTAAACTCACCATTTTATTTAGATTCAACTTCTGATGGGTTTACCTCTTCTTCTTATTCTTATTTTATGAGAATTAATTAAGATAAATCTCTGGGTTTCTTTGATAACTCCTTTATTGACTTCTAGACACAATATCTTAGACTGAAAAAAAAAATTGAAGGGACAAGGTAAAAACTTATCCTTTCTTTTTTATTGACAATATTAGATATCTATAGTAGTGTTTTCCTAGAATATTCTTCATTACCATTTTATCGTACAATAATCATAGGATATTTATTATAGAAATTTAAAACCATTCCATAATTTAAAATGATGAAACATAATTTACATATGTACTTACCACTTCCTCCTATTATATAATTTCTTGATATTATAGAATTATTTTCTGCATAATCATCCATGTAATCTCCTTAATTTGATGAGTCTCACTTCCCCAATATGTTCATACCATTATGTTATTTGAATGAAATTTACTATTACATATATCCTTAAATCACAAGTGTTGGTCCTCTTCTTATCTTTTAGATTATATAAGTAATTTAGAGTTTATTAACATAGAATTAATCAAGCACTCTATATTGGGGAGATTATATCATTTAATTAAACTTATTATGCATGATCATCATTTGTTTATTTACCAAAATTCAGTATTTTAGATTTTCTCCAATCCTGATAATTTTAATAACTACAATATTTACTATGTTGAAAAAAAATCAACAATATTGTAACACCATAAGATTTTAATTCAACGCTATGTTCGATACTGTATAAGATACAGAACATTGGGCCTAAACAAGTAATAAAATATTATTATTTAAATATTTAAATTATAAAATAGTCACTAAATTGTTTTATTCACATTATGAAATATATAAAATTTACCTATTAAATATATAATAATTGATTAACCCTTAGAAAATTTGTACTCAACTTTTTTAAAGTCAATTTGTTCTTAAAAAATTATATTTTCTTCAAACATGATATTTATTTTTGTTTTTTTTGAGAAATTTTTATAGATAATTTATTAAAAAAATTAAAATATTTTCTATAAAAATAACTTCATTTTTAATTATTCATATCATAATTATCATAGGGTGAAGTTTATATATTTTTTCTGAAAAAACTGTAATCTACTGAATAGTGAAAAAATTGTTGTTTTTTAATAAAAACTATATTTTAGATACAAAAAATTAAAAGGTAAGATTTATTAAGACGTTGTTTAGAAATAAATATAGTTCTCTTATATTATTAATATTTAAATTATGATCCATGTAATTAATTTTATTGTGAAATTTTGTCTAAAAAACTATACCTAAAAGATATGTTTATGAAAAAATATTTTTCACTACTTTTTTTATTTTAATATTATATATTTCTACCACTAATAGAATATTAATCTTGTTAACCTAATTAAATATTTTTAATCATTAGGTCCAAATTTTGTAAATAGCCCCCCTATATTTTTTCATTATAAATATTATATGTAGTAAACAATTATCACCACAGTAAGGGTAAATTATATAATAGCAGTTAAAAATAATATTATATAGACTAAAATATGACCCTAAAGCCTCCCTTGATCCTACTATATGGATTGTGAAAAGCCATTTTCTTCTAATTCACTGATATGTGGCCACTTGGTTTCATATTTCTTTGATTATGAATGGTATAATAAATTGTTTAAATATAAACTCAAAAGAATTATGCTCTAGACCTAACATATATAATATTATATCAGAAGGGTTAAAATACATTATGCTCAGTTATAAATTTATATTAGATATATAAATAAAATTTATTTGTAAAAAAATTATTTTAATATTTAGTGATTCAATAATTATCCTAAATTTTTAAGTAACATAAAAATTGTATTTATTCAATTTATAGGAAAATAAAATAAGTGATTTTAAATATATAATATGTAAAACGATTTTGATCAATTATTTTATTAAAAAAAGCAGTATATAAAAATGACACAATAGGGACATGTTAAAGTATTTAAATTGAATTATTTCTTTTGCTTTTTTTCTTTAGACTGAAATTAAATGAATAAATTGAAACTTGAGTTTAATTGAATTTTATGAAATCTATATATTAAAATATTATTTTAAAACCATGAAAATCATAAGAGTGGTGAAAATAGATATGATATGGTAAATAATTTCATATATATTCCTTTTATGGACCGATTATTACCTTATAAGTAAAATTATAAGACTTTTGGAATGAACAATTGGTTACCATAATTTAGGATAAAATAAATTAACTAATTTGTAAAACCAAAAGTCAATATTTAAAATACCATTTAAACCTAACCAAATATTATTTTCCGATGATATTTTGGCCATATCATACATTATTTCAAAAATTTATTCATTTTATGCTTTTTTATAAAGAATGGATTTGGTATATTTAAGTCTTTTATTAAATTCGTTGTGTGCCCCTCCCCTCGCTTACAAAAGGGTACCCATCTGTTCTCTTTTTTACACTACATTAATGCTTATATATTGAAAAAAGCATACAAAATTTTCTTTTTAAATTCACTTTTAACAAATTATAGGTGTTTATATTCGTAAAATAACATTTTAAGTGCCCTTACAAAGGGATTTAAATGGTGTTAATCAAAAAAGAGGTAATCTTATTACCTAACCCCACTCAACTTGGTTCTTCTTGAAATAACATTAAATATATGATATTATGAATAAAATAATGATTTTATAATCATAAACATAATTATATTATATTATTAAAATCAATCCTCTCTTATCAGCCTTATTTCTCATCGAATGGTAAGTGAATGTATCACTTGTGCATGCATACAACTTATCATCTCCATGTAGAGATACAATTCACTTACCATACACATAAATCATGGTTGGTTAATATAATGGGTTAGAATTTTATATATTATATTTATGGAAAATTTATGATTGTTTAATTGTAATATCATATCTACTTCATTGTCTCCTAATCCATTCGAAAACGACAGCATTAGTCATGCGCATGTGTCGACTACCACCTCCACGAAGTGATATGGTCTACTTTTTATTTCAACATAGAATGGATGATAACAAGGAAAGAATAAATAAATATTTAATATATATATATTATAATTATAATCATATAAATTTTAATTATTATTTACCATTCCTTGATTCCATCTGTAGAAAAGTGAAAATAACGTTCAAACGTACGTAAAACCTACCTTCTCCATGAAAGGTGTAATTACTTTTTCTTGACATATCTTTTATAGATGATTATAATTATATATAATGAATATATATGATATTGATATCATTATTAACATTATTTAATCTATGGAAGCATGACCAATGTACAAGTAAAAAACTTTCAAACTAAAACCTAAATGAAAAATGATGTATTCATCATACTGAATATTGATTTTAATAAATTATTAATAAATCAGTGATGAAAGCATATAAGTAAGTATTATATAGTATCATATATAATAGAATGGTTATGGAATAGATTATTAATAAATATAAATTTATTAAATGTTGTTTTTTAGGAAAAATGAATGATGTTTCACATTAGGTATGGGTTCTTTATCTAAAATTTTCTTCTTTGGTACATAAGTTATGTTTTACACATATATTATTTTTTTAGATATATATACTTAATATTTTACATGTTATACCAAGTATATATCTACATTAATGGTATTTAATATTTATTTTTATGTTATATCTTTTATGGAGTTTTTATTTGAAATTTATCAAAGTGGTAATGTTGTATTTCACAATATCAATGTTCTTTAGTATTGTTTATTTTTTAGTCTCTAATAGTATAATTATATGATATTTCTATCTTAAAAACAATATATTTTCTTCTCCTATAGATATTTTTTGAAATTAATGTTTCCCATTCAATTTTTCCTTTTATTTACTCAAGGGTTTGAAAGTTTGTTTTTCAGTAAAATTGAGAATGTTTTTCTACTCAGTCGAGAATATTTTTCTTCCATGTACTAATTTTCCTTAAAATTTATGAAATTAATTTTTTTGGAATTATAAAATTATTTATTAAATAAATTGTTACCAATTATTCAATTTTTAAAAATTACATTAAATAGAATCTTTTTGTGATATTTAGAGGGACGTATTTTTTGACTTTTCACCCGAATGTATGAAAGGATTATTTTTTAGCTTCATGACATGAAATGAATTTCTTGAAATCATGACCATTAAATTATTTTAAGAATTGTTTTTATTTTTTCATTATTATTTTTGAATACAAAATTTTCTATATTTTTAATGTAATGACTCGGTCCCAAAATCTCAGAGTCGGTGTCTACTATCAATTACATTATCATGAATACAATGAATCAAGCCTCTAAGGACCAATTAGTATAGTAGTATTGGTAAATGAGAAACAAAAATAATACTTTTATTAAAAAATAATACCCTAATTAGAAGATTTTTTTCTTCTAAATAACTTTAATGATAACATGATTCCATTTAGAGTATATTTTTATAAATTTGTAATTATACATCATGAGTTCTTGGAAAAATGATGCACAATAAGGGTGATCTCAAATGCTCAGTAAGGGTAAAGTATAGTGGAATAATTATTGAATAAAAAGTAATAAATCAACATGGAAGGGTAAATAAATTAACCCACATTCTAAGTAATCAATAGGTAGAAAAAATAAGTGAATAAGTAATAATGAAAGGTAAATGGAAACACAAGCCATTCAAATAACTAGATAATGAAAAATAAATATCTAAAGGTAGGAAGCTAAAACACATTCCATTTAATAAATTCACTAAAAATGAAATGTATCCATAGATATGTCTATAGAAAATTACATGGACGAATAATAACTAAAACAAAATAAAGGAAATGCTTTCTTAATGGATGCCATGTCTAAGGCACATGAAAACCTATATCACCATGACCATTCATGAGAATAATTAAAACTATAGATAAATACACATTTAATTTTTACAACTTGTTTTTATCAAGAGATATTATCAATGCATCGAGGAGAAACATAATATCTAGGTTCCACATGTCACTACCTGTCCAAATAATTCCGCATTTCAAATAATCAAAATATATAACATTCCTTATGTAATTTCCATATTGAATAAATAATATGGAATTATCAAATTTTCATAATCTAATCAGATAATTGTCAAAGTAGACATTGAATATACATGGTATACCACTTATGAAATATTAATATCCATTATAATTGAAATGGATAATTTCAGGGAAACTCAATCATCAATACTCATAAGAGATTTAATATTTCAAGAATAATAAAAAATTGTTCAAGGAAGTGAATATGAATACTATTCTTCAAATAATCAATAATAAACCATCAAAACAAATAAAAAGGATGGTATCAATATAAAAAATCCCATGTGGAGTAAAAACTAAGGGTTGTTGTTGTTTTTGAATATAAACACTATAGAAATATCATTGAAATTCATTCTTGAGGAAAATATCCTTTTGTTTTGTAAAACCTATTGAAAAACCATTTCATTAAAAATCATATTTGTGAAGAAAAGAATCTTCAAAAAGTAACCTTTTAGACATGCAATGGATGATTCAAATAAATAGTGGTGGGTAAATTCTTAACTGTCATATAAGGTAAAATAACATTATTCTTTCACTATAAAATAGTTTAAAAAAAATCCATATTTAGAAAGAGAGAAGAAGATTACATTAAAAACATTACTAAAAGACAAAAAAGGGTAAATATTTATTTATAAAATTATTTCACAAACATTTTGAAAACATTTTAATAAAACATGGGTTTTTGATGAAAATAGGTTTTCTGACTAAAGAGAGAAAGAATGTCATGTTTTCTAAAAAACATTTTCTAAAATATTTTAAGTACCCAAGAGTGTAAAAATCATACTAATAATTCAAATTGTTCATGAAAAAAACTAGAGTCAAAATAATTGTTTTTATTAAAAAATGGTCTACAATTAATTTTAATGGATATACCATTTAAATATCATTATTTTTATTATTGAGGAAAATAATCTCTAAACAATACAAAGTGTCTCATACAACTTTGAAACACATTGAATCATAAATCCCATGAACAAATAATATTATATAAATGTTTTAAATACAATAAAGATAAATTATTTCATGATATACTATATAAAAATGTGAAGTAGGAACACTAAACAAAAGAAGTAAGTGGTGAACATGACATTAATCTCACATATATAGAAAAGGTGAGATAAAAATCTTTTACCTTGTGTTTCCTTTTGGGTGAACGTCCATTAACTTCTTGTATAATAAACGTTATTTAATTATCTACATTATTGAAAAACTTTTTCATTTTTCTCATTAATTTTATTTTATATATTACAATTTTTTATTTGATATCTTAAACAACTATTTTTATATTTGTTGTTCTGGCCAAATATGGATTATGTGTAAAAAAACGTTGTTTGGTCAACTATATTTGAAGTGGTCATTATATAACATCTCAAAGTAATAATCATGATATAACTATCATATTTATTCATAAATTATACTTTTAAAATAAATCATTAAATATGGTTATGAAAAATATATCAATGTTACAATCATAGAGATAGTAGGTCGTATGAACGCATGAATAATATTTCCATTTTTCAATGAACGTTATGGAATGAGGTTAAGTAACACCACATATTTCCATAATAATCTTTATATCACAAAAAACATATTATTAAATCATATTTACTTTTATATATATATATATATATCTTATGATGAAGAAGGGATTACATCATGTCGATGAGGCGATAGTCCACAGGTCCACAAATAACAATATCACTTTTTAACTCTTTGAAAGAATAATAAAGATAATGTTACATATTATATTTTCAGAAAGGCAATTATATCATTAAAATAATATAGAGGTTTTTATGTCACATATGTTTTGTAAAACCCAACATTTATACATTCAATGTATCATTTGAACGAATTGTATTTCATTGAGGGGGTGGTAGTCCACACATCTAATGCAAATGATATCGTATTTACAAAAAATTAAAAGTATAAGGGTATGCATTTGAATTAATTACAAAAGCGTAAAAATTAATTAATATATTATATAACATATATAAATTGAGTTTCCATCATAATGGACACCATGACAAGTGGTAAATGAAAAATAGAGAATCATAATTTCAGGACACCCCCTTCTTTCATGCTTGTATAAAGGAGAAGAGGATCCTAAAGATCAATCTAAGCATCAGAAATGTGGTATTCATATCAGACCTGGATGTTTTGGACAAATTAATCTTGGATCACGTTTATGGTCTCTTGGTGGAGGGCATTGATTACTTTTACTATTAGTATTCCTGGGATGAAGTGGTTGACGATGACTTCTTGGGTTGTCGACCTCACATAGTGGGGGTGTCTACAAATACCTTCCTTAAAACCTTGCCTAAGGAGTGTGAGATCAAGGATTTAGTTTTGAGAATTTCAGAGGATACTGCACCCATTACGAATGGATTTCTAGTATCCTTTTATGTGGAAGTTTTGGATGTGGTTTGTCACCAAGTTGTGGAAGCCATTCAAGACTTGTTTTGTAGTGGATTCTTGAATTGGTGCATCTGCTCTCTAAGGGTTGTTCTTATTCCAATTTCCAATTACCACACTAATATTATCTATTACCATCCTGTATTCCTTTGAAACACTTCCTATAAGATCTTAGAAACTATTTTTTCAATGAGGCTAAGTGGGGTAATTTCAGGGTTGGTTTCGATGGAGCAACACGAGTCCATCCAGGGTCAGAGCATCCAAGGGGCGGTAGGAATTTCTAATGAAACTTTATATGATTTACATAAATTTTCATTGGGATACAATTTCAACTTCCAATATGATATGGAAAATTCTTATGAAAAACATTAATAGAGTTTCATTATTCATGTGATGAGGAATTTTGGGTTTTAGGAGTCGGTTTTTGATCTCCTTTTCAGGTGTTATTATTCACCATAGATTTCTCTATCTATTATGGGAATGTTATTTGGTTATTTTCAATTGGTCTGGGGTGTCCATCCCGGAGATACTTGGTCTCCATGTCTCTATATCTTGGAACAAGATTCCTTTTCCTAGAACCTGAATAGAGGTTTGGAGGATGGAAGGATGAGGTCGTATCGTTTTCGGTAGGGTATGGAGTGAATTTTTCATTTAATTTTTTCATATGATGTTTTGATTTTTATTTATGGAAGGTGTATTTAACTTCTCAAACTCATGTAGATCATGTCCTTGTATGGTCTCTTCCATGGCCAATGTATCAACTCCAAAAAAATCCATGATTTTATTTCAGATAAGTTCTTTAGTAGGTGATGTAAAGACATCTAATATATCCTCTATTGCCATCGAAAACCACTACACCTACTCTATCTCAGTTTCCCAATCTCATGTGGCTGAATCCAGAAGCAACACATTGATGATATCATTAACTATCTGCTGGGAAGGATATTTAATTGGAAAAATAATTAGTTGTCCTTTGGAGGATGGGTTATGTTGATCAATAGTGTGATCACATCTATCTCGATTCATGTCTTCTTGTTTCTGAATACCCATAAAGGAGTCATTATGAAAATGGAGAGAATTATAACTGTATTATTGTGGGATTCCAATCTAGTCGGGCATAGTAATTAGGCCTCCTAGCACCACAAGGAAAATCCAATAGTTGAAGGGTGTCTGGGTCTTCGTGATATCAATGAATCCATCTAGGGCATGGAAGGCCAGTTATCTTGGGACGTTCTTTTTGGGGATTCTTTATGGGAATAGTTCATCATTGCATGGTATGGTGTCCAATGGGAGGTCTATGAATATCACGACATAACCCCTTCTATCCTAGAATGATGTATGTTCTCCCACCTCAAGACTCTTCATGGTTATACAAGGTGGATCATTGGGAAAGGTGACATCAACTTCTAGAAATCCAAATGGTCTAACGAAAGGCTGGTCTATCCAGGATTCCCATTTTTGGACATTTATTTTCTCTAGGAAAGTGGGACTCATTATCTCGTTCACCTTACCCTTAATCCTATTCAAATAAAGCTTTTGAAGGAATTTTTATGAATAATGACACTGAAAAATGTGGCATCATCAACTCGTGCTGCGGTAGGTTTAACACTCAGGATTATAGGAGATTAATCCATTCAAAGAATTTTTAGGATGAGTGGTCACCAAAGGTGTGTTGTAACAATATTCCTACAAAAATGAATTTTCTAGTTTGGAATATCTAAAATACGGAAATCTGAACCATTGAAATCCTCTAGAGTAAGGGAATATCAATGGTGTCTCACTGCTTCTTCTATGTGAACCCAAAGGTGGAATCTACACTTCAATTATATTTTTACAGTACATAGGCTAATTACTTTTGGTATTTCTTCACACCTCACCCATTTATCAATAGTGATCAGTTGTCATTTCTGGGACTCTTGGTTTCTCGATTTCATGGATCTAAGAATATGTCCATGGAACATAATATGCAGGTTGTTATCCTCTCTTTCATATGATGAATATCTAGGAGGCTCACAATCATGTCTATCCAGGCTTCAGTGGATCATTTTTTATCATGAAGATGTGTTTAATATCTTTTATTGATTATTTTTCTTAATTATTGAAGGGGGATAATATTCTTTTAAGATCTTGAATCTTCACAACAAGCTCCACATATAGGGTAGAACAAATATACATTGGGTTAGAGGGGAACCTCCTCATGGTGGTCTGAATCTTAACATTGATGGATCTAATATGGATGGGGTCATGAGAGTTGGTGGGTTTCTTAGAGACTATTGGGGTTATTTTCACATGGGGTTTAATGATTTTTATGGTCTTGTAATATCAATGGTTGTGGAGGTGAGAGCTCTCTTTTCAGGTCTATTGGTTTGTAGGAGGCTTGACTTTCAGTTGGCTGATATTGAATCCGACTCAAAAAAACACAGTGAGGGTTATATAGGGAATTCATTCAGTTTAATTGGAGTTGATCTATCTGATTATCAAATACATGGTAGAGACCAATCATGGTCGGACGATCCATCACAGTTTGAGAGAGGCTAATTATGTGGTAGACTTGTTGGATCACATGGGTAGAAAAGAAGAGGAACTAATGACTTATGATAGTTTGGAATATGTTCTTATTTAGTTTAAGGGTGTAGTTCAAGGGGATTCCCTTGTTCAACATCATTTTCTCCCTCCTTGAGGGGGCTTGTAGCTTGGTTTTTTCTCTCTCCAAATGCAAAAAAAAATCAATTTTTAGTTAGTCAGTCTTTAGCCATTAGATGTAAGTGTGTGTAATTTTTTGTTGAACCCATAATAGAAAATAAATATATGTATATTGAAGATAATTATTTTATTTTTTAACATGGGAGAAGAATATTTTAGGTGGTGTAAATGTAATTGAAATAAAAAAGATCATTGGAAAGTGATACCTTAAAAATTGGGTAACTCTTTTTGGTTTATATCAAAAATATTCTAGGGAAGGTTATCTACACAAATGTATTATTAAAGGTATATGTAAGGGATTTTGGGAATAAATTTGGATAGATATTTTGTTTCCATATGTTTTTTATAGGTTTGACTAATGATGAGAAGTTGTGGCCTTTATAGTGGAGGAAGAGTGGCACTCCTGTAATATTTTGACATAGGATTTCTTACCACATTTCGCATGTTCTATGTGGCTCCAATAATTGAACCAATTAGATGAGAAATAGGATAGGGTTGAAATATTCTCATCCAATATCTTTTTTATAGATTTATAGGTTATATTGGGCCTTTGGGTTATTGTTTAGCCCCTTATTAAGCTTAATTTAAACTTATTCGTTATAATTAATTCTAATCACTTTAACTAATATTTTTGTTAAAAAACAATAGTTTTTATTATTAGAAGTTATTAATTAATATTATTACAAATATGTAATCCATTTCTCCAAATTATAATCAAAAAATTGGCAAGAATTATTTTAAAATCCATACCGCATGTGGGACAACAATGCAGTTTTTTAAAGTAAAAAATGATCAAATATTTTCTACATTTCTACAATAAATTTGAAATTGAAATTGATTCCAATGAAATAAATTAAATTTTATTAAAAAAAATATCTAATTAAAATTTTCAACCAATTAATTGTATAATATAACCTTATAAATAAATTAGATGAAAAGGCAGGTTTGAACTAAAATTCTATATTTTTAAAAATTAATTAAAAATGACAGGTTTTCAAAAAAATATCAAAAATTCACCCTAAGCTAATTTTTAGGTTTTCAATTAAAATATAAATTTTAATTTTAAATATTAAATTAATTAATGTATAAAAATTCATTTTTTAAAATTGGTTTTCCATTAAAAGGAAGGTAAATTACCATTATAAAAATATAGGTTTTAATGAGTGAAATAGAGATTTTTCTTATCTTATTCTAATCAAAACTAATGAATGAATATTGATAATATTGTATTGAATATATAATATTAAAATTTCATTAAAAACATTCACTAATTTTAATTAATTTTATTTATAATGATTAAACTCATTTGAATGATTAAAAATAAATATATTTCTTTTTGTATCAAATTGGATCTTATTTTCATTTCTCATTAATTTTTAACCAATAAATTAATTTTATATTTATATAATCAATTCAATTTCAAATTATATTTAATATTATTCATAACCACTAAAAAAATGGATATTTTATATCATATTATACTAAATAATAATCATTTAATCATACATTTTTATTTGGTGAAACTCGTTCTAACATGTAATGAAATCCATAAAAAATGTATCTCTTGTGTGTAACATGCACTAAGTTAATGTTGCATGAATTTAAATATATATAATATATTTTAATAATTAACTATATTTTATATTTTTGTAATATTATATTCCCTTATGTGATTGGTTTCGTGTGTCTTACACAATATCGAATACGTGGTTCATACATTAGAATTTTGGGGTGTTATATTTTCCCCACTTTAATTAAATTGGTTCCTAACTATTTAAACTCAATCATGGTGATATATTATTTGATATTTCTTATATTGAAACTCTGCATAATTAGATGGTTTTGTAAGAAATTATCTTTGAAAGAGATAATTGGAAGTACCAAGGTTTCTTGGACTACCATGTTACAATGTCTTTAAGTTGGGGAACATTAGTAAAATGTGAAAATATATACTTAAGGAAAAGAATAAATATTTATAGGGAGAAAATTTGGTCATCAATCACAATCAATTGAATATTCAATAAAAACTTTAGGCCCTCAAATCCATAAATCATTGATGATTTAAGAGACCATTGATTCAATAAGAATTAAGGTAATAAGACTAGGTTTTATTTGGAAGTCATTTTCCAAATGTTGCAAAAAAATTTACTACCTATGTATACTTGATATATATATGTAAACAAAATTTCAAAAAAAAATTATACTTCAATAAATTTTCCAATTCATTCAAAAATTAATTTTTATGTCTAAAGAATTAAATGAAACATGTAAAGGATTTTAAGGTATATATAAGAATGACGAGTCTAACTATTTGTCTTCAAATATCATCCAAAGCCATTATGGGTAATTGATTAATCTCTAATCCTCAAAAGATATATTATTGGTTCATTGTTAATATTCATTCTCCAAATTTTTAACTAAAAAATTAAAAACTAACCAAGACATTACATAGGCTAGTGGTTGGCGTCAAACCCTTATTCTCCTTCGATCATGTGTTCAAGACCAATGACATTGCAGGACTTGATAGTTTTTCACCCGATATACAAGTTTTCCTTTTCTAAAACCATATTAATATAATTTCCAAAATTAATATGACGGAAATCCTTGAAGTAATTTTAATCACTAAATATCATTTTAACTATGGTTTTCAATAAAACCCTAATACAAAAATACTTCATCCACTTATTTTCACATAAATCTTTCCTTGGTGTAGCAACCAAGGTACATAAAAAAATTATTTTCATTATGGAATTAAATATTTAAATTTCTTTTAAATATATAATGAAATAAATGATATTTAAGGAAATTAATGTATTTATACTGATGGAATTGTAACTTGACCTTAGGAATAGTAACATGACCATTTGGAATAGTAACATAGACAATAGAATAGTAACCTCACCTAAGAAAGTATAAATAATTTATCCATCCTATAAGTGAAAATATGATAGATTTATATCATTAAATTACTAACTAATTTTTCTGAAAATTATAAATTAAGTGTTGTTATTTTTTGTGAGTCATGCATATTTAATCCATAATTTTATGAGTAATTAAATAATTAAAATTAAAATTTATTTTCATAAAAATTCATCATATATTAGTGTTTTATTTCTTATTGTTATAATATAATTTTATGATACCTTGATTAATGTATCATGCTGTTATAAAATCAATTATAGTTTTAAAATTATTATTTTTTAAATAAATTATGTTATTATTTAATTTTTAATTTTTAGTAATTTAGAATTTTATTTTGATATAATTGAGTTAATTTTTCAAGTGTACACATCAAAAAATGGTTGGGTTGAATTTTTTGTATTTTTCTATAATACTTGAATTTTTGGTGAATAAAGAAACACAATAATTTTTGAAATAAGCTAAATACTTGGATTATTGAGTTATTGATGATTTTATTCATTGGTAATCACACTGGGTTAGAACCCACATGAACTAATTAATTTATTTATTCACAAGAACTAACAATATTTCTTGTCTTGGGAAAAACAATAAAGTAATAATTAAAATAATAGAAGACCCCCCCCCCCTCTTCCACTATAAATACCACCCCTCGCCCATTATTCTCCTCTCACCTCTCAAAATTTTATCACTATCTAAATTATATCAAATGATTCTCCAAAGCCTCTTCCCAATAACCAATACCTTTTGGTATCACCAAAAGGCCAAAACCAAAGGCCTTAAGGATGATCTCAAGTAGGATAATTCAAGATGTAAAATTCCACCTTCATTTTCTTTTATTTCCTTTTCAATTATTTTTATTTTATTATAATATATTAACCTCCCCTTATCAAATATTAATGACAAGTCAAGTTTATTATATATACTATAATTTTATCATTTCTATGGAAGAATTTTTCATCCTGCTTTTCCCCTCTCCCACTTTTTCTAAAAAGAAAAACATTATTCGTGATGTGTAGATTTACCAACATCATGGAAGATGTGTTTTAAATTATCCATAAAAACCATCATGGATAGACATAAAACCATTTTAATGGTTAAATAAGATTTTAAATTTTAGGATATGACCTATTTTATGTATTGGAATTAATATATATACATAATTTTAAATTTTGTAATGAAACTAGTTCATGGTTGTTGAAGAACCGTCAAAATTATCTAAACAAATACCATTAATGTTTTGTCTAATGATTACTCAGCATATCCAAAAAAAATATTTATGGAATCATTTAATATTATGAGAAAATATCAGTACCTTTTCCTTCAACTTCTGTTATTTCTCTTCTATTTGATAAGAAAATATATTATAAACCAACCATGGAAACCATGTAAAACATGCCCCCAAAACAATAGAAATAACAAAATTTTATTGATAAATGGGTGGAATAATGTTCTAAATTGATCATATAAAGTGTCATAACCTTGATTATATTTCTGTAAAATATTAATAACACCCTTTTGACCATTATACATGTGTTTTAAAAACATTTTAAGTAAGAAGAACCCAAGGTAAGATAATTATAACCCAATTTCCATTTTTGGGTTAACATTCCACATCATTGATTATGTGGAGATAATAATATTTGTGAAATAATTTTTTATTATATTATTTTAAATAATATGTGTTTATAGTTTATATACATATTATATTATTTTTATCAATTGTCACTTCAAATATATGAGATTTTTAAGGGGATTTTCATTGAAAAACATCTTTTAATTTATTTTATTTTTAAAAGGAAATGATTTATATGATATAAGAATTCTTTTTTTCTATTATGTTTTGGTTCTTGGTATTTTTTAATGATAAATTGGGGAACCTATATCTCCCTCCAATTAATTGGGTATGTGGAAGTTGGAGGTCAGCCGTATGGTTACACCAAGTGTAACTGTGATGGTTACATCATAATGTATCCACGAGGGTAACATTGTAAGGTATATGTGAGGGTTAAAAACATAAGGTATATGTAAGGGTTACAAAATTAAGTAATTAATTCCTAAAGATACCCTTATGGTTTTATTTATGTTTTCATTGTGTTTTTGAAATCTCATGTTTCACCAAGTAAGTATATGATACTTTATGGTTGGGAAGTATATCTTTTTGAAAATGACTTCCCATATTGATAAATATTCATGTACTAATGGTTTATCTCATTTTTTTTATATCCCATACTAAGGTTTTTGTGCTCATACAATGTTTTAATATGTTTTCCATAGGGTTTAAGTATGGTTAAGAGAAATGTAGACTCGATGATGAATGTTGTGAAGACTTTCATTAAGAGATTTCATGTTTTTACTCCATATATTACCAAGGAAGGTGCAGGACTAGGCTGCATGCCCAGTCCCGTAGAAATTTATTAATAAAAAGAAGTTGCAAAGAGCAGAGAGAAACCATAAAAAGACAGCATACCACAAAACCTTACAGCCTCATACCTTAGAAAGCATCAAACACATCATCACCACCACCTTATGAGAACTCATCTAGATCTGCCGACTCCCATTCAGATTGTGGAGCGTATTGATTTAACATGTGGATATACTGCTCCCGCAGACGTAACTTTGCTGGGGACATTGGCTCTTTGTTCTGTCGTCCCTTCTTCTGATCCAAATCTTTCAGCTTTCCATTTTTGGTAGATGATCTGGTGGATATGGTCCTCAGCGTGTTGGAGTAGTCTTTCCTGGGTTTCCTCCTTGGTGGAGCAGTGGAAGCCCCAATACTCTCATCCCTCTTCTCCCCTTTCCTAAGAATGTCACTATATGTTTCCTTCATAGAACTCGTTAGTCTGCCTCCTTGATTTTATTTCCCCTCATCCATCCCTAGAGTGCCTTCATGCACCAAGGAGGGTGCCAACTTTGAAATTGGCTTGTTAACGTCTACAGGTGTCAGACACGGATAAAGGTCCCTGCTATTCAGATTTTTGTAGCTTGCCGCTACAAATTTCTGTCCATTCAAAGATCTCTCCATGACCTTCTGCTCCTCTGAAATCTTATTCCCATTCAACACCCCCTCTGAGATTTTCCCAGAATCCTCCTCCAGACTTCCCTGCACCATGTTCACCAAAACACTCCCTTGTGGCTCACCACATCCCTTATCCAGCTCCATCTGAAGCATGATGACATGATCTCCAGCAGCCCCTCCTATTTCCCCATTCCCAATGCTATCAGATATAATAGGACCAGTATTAGCCCTATCCTGATGTGGGTAGGGTGATTCCTGGACATTGGAGTCCAGCTCATTGAAGCTTGCAAATTGGTTATCCAGGGATACATCACTGCCTTGCTTAAGAAGATTCTCACAGCCTCCCTTAACCAGCTTCCATTTGCCACAATCAGTATCTGAACAGCCCTTTGTACTTCCTGAATCAACACCAGCACCATAATTGAGATCATGTTTCAGCCTTTTAAAAACATCCCCAACCGAGGGATTGACACCCTCATTGGTTTCCTCCTTCGAAACAGAATCATTGGCATTGGCACTCGGGGCCCCGATGCTTGCATCGTTCGCAGTTGTGGTAACAGCAAGCTCTGCTGACCCACCTAACTCCAGTGGCATACATCGACCAGGAACCTCCTCCCTTATCGTAGTAGAATCCTTTCTATAGAAGGAATTCCGGTGGCAATGATGGTCCGAGTGTCCAAGGCGATGACAATTCGCACAATAAGGAGTCCATAACTCAAAAAAGACGGACTGATGCCATCTGATCTCATCCTCCACTTCAACGCAGACCGATTTAACTGGTTCCTTCGAGACATCTACTTCGACACAGATGCGCGGAGCAACAGGATGGCAGGAAACACGGGTTCTCATGTCCATACACAGGAAGCGCCCGATCAGATTTCCAATGACACAGAGGATGGCAGGATTCTGAAATGGTAAAGCAAGACCGGGGAGCGTGATCCATAACGCAGTGGTAGGAGGGTCACGGTGGAGATGGAAATCAAAGGACCAGTGGAAAAGAGAGAATCTGGAACCATTAATCACCCTCGATGCAGAAGACCAGGCATAAACTAAGTCATCCTCACAGGAGAAACGGATTTGGAAATGCCTCGTGTCTAAAATCCCTACAACAGCATGTTCTTGAAGCAACCAGGTAGAGGAGACGAACCTGTGAAAGCTGTCCACTGAAGGTCGTTACTTTCCAAACCTTGCGACAAGGATGAGTTCCAACCGCGACACCGCCTTCGCGAACTCCAAATAGGAAATCGGAACTGATATCTCATCATTCACCCGATTCGGCACCTTAGGGCAAACATCAATCTCCGGGAAGTCAGGGAAGGAGGAGGGATGCACACGCTGTGACAGAGGAGAGTCGTTTCTCCCATCTGGCCGAGGTATAGAGGGGGCGCGCCGCCGCGAGGTCATGCTACGCCATCAAGGGTTTCGCCGGAAATCGCCACTGCGAGAGCTCGTCCTTTACTCCATATATTTTGTATTGTGAAAATTGAATATTGTTTTAATTGTACCACATTTTATGCATGTGGGTTGATATGTTTTATTTATGTCCAAAAACTCAATAATTATAAAATGAAATGATCTTTGGAAGTGTTGAAGTTTAATTCAAAAAGAATTTAATATATTTTGTACGGTTTATAGACAGACCCTCAAAGTTGAAATCAAATCACCATTTAGATACCTTTTTGTTATTATGATGTTAATATAAAAGCATAAAAGATTTTTACCTTATTTTATCGTTTAAATGATATATAATTTTAATATTAACATTTTTCTTCGTCTATGATACGTATGTTCAAAATGGTTTTCAACAGATGATACATGGAAGTTGAATTTAGATGTAACTGAGAAGCTGATATCTTTCTAAATTCACAACCTAGAATAGTAAGAATTGGAACTGAGAAGTTTGTGATAGTAATGGATCATCTAACAAATTTAATAAATGGTTTTGTCATCCATGTAAGATAAATACCAGAAATACTACAAATGAAAATGATGATAGTGGAACATTTTATATTGCAATACCCTCTTACTTTTAGTGGATCTTCTGAGACAGTGAAGAATGATGGTTGGATTAAATCCCTTGAAAATATTATTGATGTCATGGGGTGTTTGTATAATAAAAGAGTTATTATTTACATTAAACCTTTTGAATTTGGAGTTGAATAGTGATAGACAATGGTCAAGAATATCATGGATATTGAGGAGATTGATTCTGTATAATGAGATGAATATAAAAATATTTTCATAGAAAAATCTATTCTAATTTTTTTTGACTTAGGATTAAAAATAAATTCTTTAAATTGAAGTAAAAGTAAGGGGATTTAGTGGTCATGTTTGAATCAAAATTCACATTATTTGAAATTTATGATCCAAATCATATTCGGAAACACGATATAAAAGTTAACCATTTCTACACTGGAATAAAGTCAAGATATCGAAGGGCATTGGCTTTCCTTGAATTCAGAAGTTATGAGAAATTTTTACGATGTGATGAGATTATTGAAATGTATTTTTCTGATGATTATGAGTACTGTGAGAAAACAGAATAGGTCTAGATATAAATAAACTGATAAGAATCAATCAAATAAATTTGAAGGTAAGAATGTTCAGTTTCTAATTCCTGAAAAATATGGTAAAAATAACCCTGGGGAATTCCTAACCCAAATGATGAGTGTTTTTTATTTTTTATGTTTGGAAATATGATCCGAGATTATAATTAAAATGATCTTAAGATTAATCCTAATAATCAAACTATAATTAAATTTAAATGTAGTGAAATGCGTCATTATGAAAATACTTTCTGAAATAATGATCTAAATGATGGAAAGTAGTAAGATTATAAGTAGAAAGGTGTAGTCTGATCTTTTGTGACTATGCCAGTAGATTTTAGGCCATCTAATTAATTGGTATCATGTACCTTTTTTCTACTCATATTTTTATAATTTCTTGTTTGATGTAGGGTATAAATATTCTTTTATTTCGGATAAATTTTATAGTAAATTATAAATTTCACCACAAGAAATGAGATTGTAACTTATGGTCAAAACACAAAGGGAAAATATTATAGCAAAAAGGTATTATAAGAATAATTCTACTGTTTTCTATGGAAGGTAAATACCAAAAACCCTTTTTGTTTTTCCCTCTGTAGAGTTTGATGTCATTCTGGGTATGGATCGACTTTATGTTTATCATAAAATGATTAATTATAGAGCTAAAGGATTTGTATACAGAAAGAGTTTCAGTTTGTATACAAGAATAAACCCATATAACTGATAACATATGAGGAACCAAAGAAACCATTAAAATATGGAAATTAAATTTATATTACTCATATTGTTTTAAAAAATTTAATTGTCCAAATTATTGGTGCGGTGGTGGTAAATTAATACCTACATGTTTTTACTAATGATTTTCCTAGTGTTATACCTGATAAAAAGTTTAATTTACCATATACTTAGTTCATAATGATAAACTGATTTCAAATCCCCCTAATCAAATTGATCAAATAGAACTTCCTGAATTAAAAAAGTTGTTATATTAGTTTCTTTATAAATAATTCTTTCATCCAATAACTTCACCATTGTGTGACCTTATTTTGTTTGTTAAAAATAAATACGGTTCTATGATACTTTTCATTGATTAAATTTTTTTGAATAACATTAATATTAAAAATAAGTATTCATTGGATCATATCGATGACTTTTTTGATCAACTTTAGAGAGATTAGTATTTATCCAAGATTGAATTGAGATCTAGGTACCATCAGTTGAAGGTGAAGGAAGATGACATTTTGAAAAAATATTTTCATACTAGATACCGGTATTATGAGTTTATTTTTATTTCCTTATGTTGTAAAATTCCCTTGTTTTATGCATGGATAATGTAAATAGAATGTTTCATGAATATTTGGATACATTTTTTGTTGTTTTTATTGATTATATATTTGTTTTTTCAAAAATATATGAGGATCATGAACAAAAATTTGAGGATTATCTTGCATAATCTCAAAGAAAAGTTGACATATGAGAAATGTAGTAAATGTGTTTTTTAGTTTCAACTAAATCTTTTCCTTGGAACATTGTAAATAAGGATGGAATAACTGTTGATCCTACCAAAACCTGAGTGATTTATGAATGAAAAAGACCAAAAATTGTTATAGAGATTTGTAGTTTTCTTGGATTATCATGTTATTATCGATGGTTTGTTAAAAAAATCATGGTTATCTAGCCCAATAACTAAGTTAACATGAAATGGGGTTAAATTTTTTTATATTAATGAATGTGATTTTTGTTTTTGGGAACTTAAGAAGAGACATTTGAATTCTCTAATTTTTTTCATACCTTCCAAAAATGGTGAGTTTGTTATCAATATTGATGATTCATTAAAGGGACTTGGTTGGGTTTTGATGCATAATGATTAGGTAATTGATTATGGTTCACTAAAACTAAAACCTCATGATTTAAACTATCCAACACATGATTTGGAATTAGAAACTGTTGTTTTTTGCTTTAAAATTTTGATGGTATCATTTATACAGAGCCGAATGTGAAATATATATTGACCATCAAAGAATTAAGCATATATTTATTAAGGTGGAATTCAACATGAGGAAGAGAATATGTCTTGAACTAATAAATTATTATGATTTCACAATCAATTACAATAATTGAAAAGTAAACCTAGTGAAATATGTTATTAGTAAAAAAATCATGCTTTATTGACCATGTAACATTTGTAACATGCCCCTTGATTAATGATTTCATGAGCCTTGACATGGAAGTTACTAGAGTAAGAAATTAATCAATTTTGTTCCAGGTTTCAGTGTAGTCATCACTATCATATATAATTAAACAATCATATAAGGAAGACTGAGAGTTACAGAAAAAGGGAGAATTGGTGAAAAGGGGTATGTTCCCAGAATTTACTATTGATAAATATTGTGTTTTGAGATTTGGGAATAGATTATGTGATCCTTGTGATTCCTAGATAAAGAAATAATATTTTTGTGAATCTCATAGTTCTCCATCTTCAGTTCATCCTGGTTATGCATAGATATACAGAGTACATTGGGAGTAGTACTAGTGGGATGGAACGAAAAGAGATGTTGTATATTTTACTATGAAATATCTAGCATTTCTATAGGTTAATTAATAGAGAAAAATAAAAAAGGGGATTCCTCATCCTTTGCTACTACTCGAGTAGAAATTGGAAAATATATCCATGGACTTCATGGTGGAAAACCAAAGACATATTGAGGTAACAATTCAATTTGTGTTATTGTTGACCAGTTGACTAAATCTACACATTTACGTCCGATTTGGGATTCTATGTCCTTGGATCATCTTTCTTGACTGTACCTCAAATATATTTTTACGTCACAGAGAGTCTTAATGTCAATTATAAGCCACCATAATCACAGGTTAACTTCTATCATTTGGAAATTCCTTCCAAAGTCATTGGGAACAGAATTAATTTTCAAAAATACATTCCATCCTAAATCTAATGGAAAGACCAAATGAATAATTCGGAAATTGGATGATATTCTTCAATCTTGTTTGATGAACTATTAGGGAAGTTGGGATCAACATATTTCTTTAGTTGAGTTTTCTTATAATAACAGTTTTCATTCTAGTATATAGATTTCAAATTTTGAGGCATTATATGGGAATCAATGTTTAAATCCATAATTTTGGTTCGAAGTTGAGTAATGATAGTTGATGGGAGCCAAATTATTAGAGGAAGTATCTAATAAAGTGAATATGATTCGGAAAAAAATGGGGAAAGCTCAGAGCAGGCAGAAAATTTGTGTAGAATATAGGAGTAAAAACTTTTCTTTTGAGGTAGTTGATCTTGTTTTTTTAGAATCACTCTATGAAAAATAGTTATTAAATTTGGAAGTATTGTAATGTTAAAACCATGGTTCATTGCACCTTAAAAATCCTACAAAAAGTTGGACTATTCACATTCTATGTAGATTTTCCTTCTAGTTTTCTCAGGTAAACAATGTAATCTATGTTTCAATGTTAAAGAAGTGTGGGCTCGATTCATATCATGTATTGATCCCAGAAGTTGTTCAGCAGGAAGAGAACCATTTTTATGAAGATAAACCTGTTTAGATTCTTTATCATAGAGATATGGTATTATAGAATATGGTAATTCACCAGGTTAAGGTTTTGTGGAGAACCAAAATGGTTAAAGAATAAAAATGGGAATCTGAAAATACTATGAGGGAAAGTTATTATCACTTGATTAACAAGTAAAAAAATTGTGAGGACACAATTTATATACGGTGGGTAGAATGTAACATCCCTGGTGAATAAAAAATAATTTTTTTCATTCTATAATTAAATATTCAAATTCATTATAAATTTAAAATGAAATAATTTATATTTATATAAATTGAGGAATTTATACATATGGAATAGTTACATGATTTTGGGAATGATAACATGAATATTAAGAATTGTAAACAGGCCAACAGAATAGTAACCTCGACTAAAAAAATATAAGTAAAATTAATCCATTGTATATGTTAAAATATGATACAATAAAATGATTGAACAAGTGTATAATTTTTCTAAAAATTATAAATTAACTTTATGTATATTTATGATTCATAAATATTAAATTAAAATTTTATGGCTAACATAATAATTTAAATGAAAATTTATTTTCATAAAATGTAATCATAAATTATTATATTGTTATATTATGGTTATAATATAATTTTATAAGACCTTGGTTATTTTTTCAATGTGTTTTAAAATCAGTTATCGCTTTAAAATTGTTATTTTTTGAATAAATTAAGATTTTATTTAAAAATTAAATTTCTCAAATTTAGAAAATTATTTTGATAAAATTAATTTCCTTTTATAATTCTACATGTCAAAAGTTGTTGGGGATATTTTTTTGGATTTTTCTGAAATACTAAAATTGTTGTGTATAGTAAAATATGATAATTTACAAAATAAGCTAAATACATAAATCATTGATTCATGGATGATGTTGTTCTGAGTTAAGAACCCTTGATTCTAAATCACATGCAGTAATTAATCCATTTTGTCAAAATAATTGACACTATTTCTTATCTTTACCAAAATAATAAAATAATGATTAAATTATTGGACCCCCCCCCCCCCCACTACTATAAATACAACCCATTACCCCTGCTTATCCTCACACCATTCAAGATTTGAGAATTGTCTAAATTCTACCAAATACACATCCCAAGACTCTTACACATATCCAAGACCTACTATTCTAACCAAAAGGCTAAAACCAACGGCCTTAAGGAGGTTGTCAAGGATGATAATTCAAGATGTAAAAATCCTCTTTCATTTTATTTTATTTCCTATAAAAATATTTTTATTTTTATACTCTATTCAAGTTACCTTATCCAAGATGCATGAAAAATATAGTACCTTATATATAATATAAATTCATCGTGTTATTGGAAAATTTCATCATCATACTTCTTCTCCTCCACCGCATTTTCTGAAAATAAAAAACATTATCCGTGATGGGTCGATTTACCGACATATTGGATGTTGTATTTTCAATTTCCATTACTGCATTCATGGATGGCCATAAACCCATTTTAATTGTTTAAATAGTTTATAAAGATTTTATATTATGTAATTAACATTTATTCATAATATTAAATTATAAAATGAAACTAGGTCATGATTATCGAAGAACCGCCAAAATGATCTAAATGAATATCATTAATGTTTTATCTAATGATTCATCTTCATAAATAAAAACAAAATTCTTTTTGGTATAATTTATTATTATTTAAACATATTTTTACCATTTCATTCAACTTTATAAGTTTATCTTCCATTCGAAAGGAACATTCATTATGAACCTACCATGGAAACCATGTAAATAATGATCCTAAGACAATGGAAATTACAATATAGTATTAATAAGTGGGTTTAATGATGTTATAAAATGATAATATAAGGTTTTTTAACCTTCATTATGTTTTTTAAAATATTAATAAAACTATTTTAACCATTATACATAAGATTTAAACACATTATAAGCAATACAAACCTGAGGTAAGGGAAATAATTACCAAATTTATATTCACTATGTTAACCTTATAATTTATTGATTATGTGGTATTAAGAATATTTTTGAATTTAATTTTGGTTATATTATGTTTCATAATGTGTATATATAATTTATAAAAATATTCCATTATTTTTATCAATTCACACTTCATATATATGAAATTTGTAAGGGGAAATTATTTAAAAAATCTCTTTTAATTTCCTTTATTTTTTTAAAGGGAATGATTTATATGATGTAAGTATTATTATTTTATGATTATGTTCTACTTCTTGAGATTTATTTATATTGATGGGTGGGACCTATATCTCCCCCCTATGTATTTGGTATTTGTAAGTTTTCTGTTAGTCGTATGGTTACTCCAAGTGTAACTATAATGGTTACATCATAAGGTAGCCATGAGGGTAACATTATAAGGTATCTATGAGAGTTACAAATCATAAGGTATCCATGAGGGCTACAATATTGAGTAAGTAATTCTCCAATATACCCTTATGGTATTATTTATGTTTTATATTTTTTATGTAAATCTAATGTTTCATGAAGTAACTATATGGTACTTTATGGGTGAGAAGTATGTCTTTGAGAAAATTATTTCATATTTTTATAATTATTCATGTATTAAAATTTTCTCTCCATTTTATATTCCTTACTGGTCTTTTTATTCTCATCCAAATTTTTAAAATGTTTTCCACAGGGTTTAAACTTGGGTTAGAGAAATGAAGAATCCAAGATGAATGTCAGGAAGAATATTCATGAGATATTTAATTTTATTAATAAAAGATTTTTTATTATAAAAAAAGTGATATTGTTTTAGTTATAACTACTTTTTATGCATGGGGTTTAATCCATATAACTTATGTCTTAACTTTCTAAATCTCTAAACTAAAAATAACTTTGGTAATGTAGATGGTTAATTGTAAATGAATTTACTATATTATGTAATTTTTAAGGTTGGTACCTTATTCTTGGTATAGGGTATATCTGTAATATTATTTATAGGATTTATAAACCATAAAACCTTATATTTAATCTAAAACACCTTTGGTTTAATCTAGGTTATTCATTTTCAAAATACTTCAGAGTAGTTTGTAAAAAAATGTAAATTTTTCTAAGAATATTCCCTAACATTTTAAAACCAAGTGAACATTAAGGATCATTTTAATGTTCCAATTTTTCAAAAGTTAGTATAGGAACCCCGTTCCAAAGATATAACTCTTAGGTACATCTGTTCTACAACCACATACAAATTTAGTATCTATAAATGGGATGTATTTCTAGGAATACCTACATAATTTCAACCTAAATATAATTCTAGGATGTTCATATATACTTATCCTCAAGTTATATCTTAGTGTTATCTTATCTAACCTATGTTTTCCATAATATAGTTCCCATGTTTGCTACAAAATTTCCTTTGATACCAACTATAGTGACCTGGCCCCAGAATCCTTGTGCCGGTGTCAGTTGTCAATTACATTAGAATGATTTTATTGAATCAAGCAATAATAGACTGATCATTTTAGTAGTATTAGTAAACAAGATACATAAATTAGTCTTGTATTAGAAATTATTACACGGATTAGAACATTATTTTTTCTTCTAAATAACTTGGAGGATAAAATCATTCATTCTACCATATCCATAAATAAATTTTTTATTATACTTATTAAGTTCATAGGGAAAAGAATCATAATAAAGGAGAGCTGAAATTCTTAGTAATGGTAACGTATAGAAGAAGCAGTAATGAATAAATTGTAATAAATAAACATTGTAGGGTAAAACAATGGACACACATATATAATCAATTGGCTGAAAAATAAGAGAATAATAAATAAGGTAAGGTAAATAAATGCACAATCTATCTAAATAACTAGACAGTAAAAAATAGAAATGTAAAGGTATGAAACTGAAACATATTTCATTTAATAAATGAACTAATAATTAAATGTATCCATATAAAAAATGATGAAAAATATCATGGAATAGTAATTACAAAAACTAAATGAAGGAAATGCCTTCTTATAAGACGTCATGTCTATGGCACAAGAAAACCTATATCATCAACACCTTTCACACGAAGGTTTAAAACTATGTATAGAAACCCATTTAATTTTTGAATCTTATTTCTCTCATGATAATCTTTTGATTCATCATGGAGATATTTAATGTCTGGAATCCACCTATCACTACCAGTCCAAATCATTCCTAATATCTAGTAATCAAAATAAATAATCAGCCTTATCCAAAATTTATATATAATAAATAATATAGAATTATCAATATTTCCAAAAATAATAAAATAAATTTCAAAGTAGTCAACATATGTAAAATGGTATATAGTTTAGTTAATAGTAATGACCATGATAAATTTAATGGATAATCAGGGGTGAAATTTAATGTTCAATGATCATAGCCTGTTGAATATTTCAAGGGGAATAATAAATGATTCAAGGATGATAGTGTGAATACTATCCTTTTCCAAATCAATAATAAACCCTCCTACAGAATAATAAGGATGGTATAAGTATAAAAAATACCTAGTAGAGTAAAAAAAATTGATTTTTTTGTTGATGAGTAGAAAAACTATAAAATATCTTTTAAAAAAATTAGAATAATAACCTTTTGTTTTTAAGCCTTTTGAAAAACCTTTTCATTGAAAACATATTTTGAAAACATTTTCCTTAAAAGGTAAAATTTTATACATTAAATGGAATATTCAACAAAATGATGGTACATAAATAAGTATTTTCTATCCGAGGTAAAAGAACATTCCCTTTTCATGGTAAAAAGAATTCAAAATGGCCTTGTACGGAAAGTGAAAAGAATATTACATTTAATACATTGTTAAAACACAGAAATAGTAAAAATATATTTACCAAATAATTTTAATATCATTTTTATAACATTTTAATAGAACCATATTTTTATAAGAAAATAGGTTATCTGACTAAAGAGAGAAACAATGTTTGGTTTTATGAATAACATTTTAACTACCAAAGTGTGGAAACATGGTACTAATACTTGAAAATGGTCATGAATCACCAAATGAGAGAAAATAAAAGGTTTTATTGACAAATGGTTATTTAATGAACCGGTCATGACATACATAGTCATTATATCACTTTTTTGGATTACAAAAAAAAATAATGAAAATATACCCCCAAAGACCATACTAGTATAATGCCTTTGAAAACATGGAAACATAAACATTGGTACATAAGTGATTTAAATTACCACTCACTAGGTTCTACATGACTGTATTCCTTCTCAGACACATAAAATATAATATATATATTCATAAACTGGGGAAGGAAACATAAAAAGGGGTGATATGAAATGATAAGTAAAGGAAACTAATGGATAAATATATGCATATACATGATCGTTGGTGTATGAGAACATTATCATAACATTTGAAGTACATTCCCTACATATCAAAGATCAAAAATAGGAATCGTGGAATAAATATTTGCAGTTCATAAGATATTAATCATAACGAAATAAATAACATAATCCAGTAAAAAATAACATTGGAATATAACATATAATTGTTCAAAACACATAATTATATAATATAATTCCCATATTAGCAAATGCATCAATGCCAAGACCATCTGATTAGTACGATTTTACTCCCCATACCATCTTTTTAGTCATGGTTCACTCCCATAGAAATATTATTAACATGAGTTCACTCCTAGTAATATATTGGTAGTCATGGTTCACTCTCATGGACATATTATTAGTCTAGGTTTACCCCCAAGGCTATCTTATTCTATCTTACGAGATATAAAATTTTACCCAATACATTGGAAGGAGATATAGGTCCCACTGATATCATAATGAAAACATACTTAAATGTTCTAAAATATCATAAAAAACTATATGAACCCACGAAATTAAATGGCTTTAATAAACATTAAATCATATCATAACCTGTAGAAAATGATACAAGTTTCACAATCATCTCATAAAAAACATAACCCGTGAAAGAAAAATAGATTTTAAAGGCATATAACTCGTGAAGGAGAAATAGATTTCATAATGTACATTACATTAATCATGAACCATTTAGATAAAAAAATATTAATGTAACCTTTAGATCATTTCCATTAAAGTAATGGGTAACATACATAGAATTTATCTTAGATGGGAAATAATTTTGAAAGAAATTTTTAATAAACAATTCTTGAGGAAAATAATCATTTTATTTGAAGAATGATTTTAAAACCTAACAGCTTTTGAAAACTAAATCCATTTTAAATATACTTTAAAACATTTAAAGTAATATTGATAACATTTTTACAACATTTTTACTTGAAACTTATAATGAATCTTGAAAGCCAATTAAAACCTGGTTTCCTAGAAAACATATAGAAGAATACAAAAAATATATTTATAGAAAATAACACCTTATTAAAAAAGAAAACATAATAGATATTTAAATAAAAACATATTTAATTATAATTGGAATATAATAAATTCATGTTCAATATATACATTGAAAAAAATATGTGACTGGTTAATAAGGCATGTATCTCAAAGAAATAAAGAGAGGAGATGAAATTCCCTTACCTTGTGTGGTGACTCTCATAATACTCATTCAAAACTCCTATATGTTAAATATAAATTTATTATAACTCTATCACTGAACTATATTACTTAATTTAATACCATATATTATTTTATTGTGGATTTATATAACCTTCTTGTTTACAAGTCTATGTTAAGGTTTCACTTCGGGCAATATATTCTTTGTCTTTTCAGATGTGTCTCAAGTTGATATATCATTGGTACCTAAACATATATCATGGTTTCCAGAATATAAACCCTGATTTAAATATAATTTATATTCATTATATTTGTATTATAATAATCCATATAATATAGTAGTATGAAATTGAATACACCACACATGGATATGGTAAGTCGTACAAACGCATGAATGTTATTTCCATTTAATTAACGAGGTTGAATGAAAGAAAGTAAAAGTCATATATATATAGTGTAAGTAGATTTATTTTAATATATATGATACATATTCCATAAACTAATCCTTACTACATTCCATGTAGTGTATAATGAATCATATCTCTTTGGGGCAGTAGTCCACACTTCCTCAAACAAAATTTTTGTATTTACATAAAATGAAAAGTATAATGATTTTTGTAGTAAAAGAATTATATAATATTAAATACATAATAAATAGTAAATATATCATATATAGATAGATTTTAAATTATAATTTCCTCTATTAGAGGTAATAAGAGTAAAATTAGCATTCATCATTTTGTGAGGCGGTAGTCCTTCGTACATGTAAATAGTATGTTTGTGACCCATTAGATGGACGTGTGTGATAGTGTAGGTCGAATACATAGAATAAAAATATACTATTATATTGAGGATACTGTTTTTGGAAAAAAATTGGAATAATAATATTTGAGGTAGTGGATAAATAAAAAGAAATAAATGTGTTTGAGGGTGGGTGTTACCTCTTAATCGTGTAACTCATTTTGGTTTACACCAAAGGGATTCCTTGGAAACATTTATTCCCAAGGGAGGTTTGAAGGAGGAAGTGGGGGATTTTGGAGAGATATTTTTTTATATTTTGGTCGAGCCAATGGGCTAGATAGTTTTCAGGAAGTGGTAAGAGATGAGACTTTTTGTAATGGAGGAGGAGTGGCACCATTGTAATATTTTAGAAGAAAGAAAACCCATCCACATTTTTAAATTGAAAGTCTATCCAATAATTGTAAAATCACTATAAAATGTAGTATTGGGTCAAATTAATACATGAAAATGAATTTTTCACATGTTTACAGGTTGATTTGGGCCTTAAGGATCTATTTTAATTCTTTATTAAGCATAATTTAACCTTAATCGTTATAATTAATTTAAATTAATTTCACAAATATTTTTGGTAAAAAAACTAATTTGAAATTATTATACATTATAAATAATTTGTATTCCAAACAATTAATCCATTTTTACATATTCCAATCACATAATTGGTAGAATATAATTTTAATTTAACCCCGTAGACATGACGACAATGCGGGTTTTTAACGTCAAAACATCTAAAAGTATGTAGGGATTTTATAGTAAATATCAAATTAAAATAGATTCCAATTACCTAAATTGTTTTAATTGATAAAAATATTATCAATTTAACATTAAGACCAATCTAAAACATAATTTAACCTTATAAATATATTGGATGAAAAATTAATTTTGAATTAAATATCGGTATTTTCAGAATTCATTAAAATGATTCTTCACAGAAAAATACTAAAAATTTATTCTAAGATAATTTGTATTCATTGAATTAAAATTTTTTGTTTATTCTGAGATATAAGATTCATATATTTTTTTAAAAAATTATTTAAAAGGGTAACTTTTCAAAATGGTGATAAAAGTTCCTTAATAAAAGTATAGGTTTCTACATATAATATTGGGTTTATTTTCATCTAATGTCTTTCAAATATATTCAATGAATATATATATATAATTATTGAAAATATATTGTTTATATTATATTAATATCACACACTAATTTTAATTAATTTAATCAATCAAGAAAAAACTACTTTTTGAGAATAAAAATAGTTTTCTATAAAAATATTCCATTTATATTAAATTGGTTAATTGTAACAAATGAATTCATTTTATATTTTTGTAAACCACGGGATTTAAAAAGATAGTTAGTAATATTCATAGTTGATAAATTAACATCTAGTTAAATTATTAATATAATATTTTAATAATATATTGTTTCTTGTTAAAATGTGGTGTTGCGTGTAATGTAAGCCGACTCAGTGTTGTGTGAAAGAAATTTTTAACATAGTGCATTACAAAATATCAATGAAAATTAATTCATTCAAAAAATGGTACACAAAAAACATGGGGTGTTACATTATACCCCCCCTTAAAATGAATTTCTCCCTAAAAAATCATCATTCTAGTAAAAATAAATGTGGATAATTCTTCTTCATCATCTCCTCAAGTTCCCATTTAGCATCCTCTAACTGGTGATTACTCCTAAAAACATTTAATATGTGAGTATATTTTTCTCATATGGGTTTATCTTTATGATAAATAATTTTAAATTACTTATCCCAATATTGAATATCTTTCTCTAGTGGTGTGACATTTATTTTCAGTAAAAGTGAAGGGTTAGGTATGTAATTTCTTATGAGAGATACATGGAACATATCATGGACTAAAGATATGTTTGGAGGAAGTTCCTAGTGATAGGATATCATCTCTATATGATCATGATTATAAAAGAGATTAATATAACTTTGGATTATTTTCCCTTTAGTTTTGAACCTCATAACCTTCTACTAAGGATATATTCATAGAAACATCTTCTTCACCAACTTCACAATGTAGATCATTCCAATAGTTATCAACATAACTTTTCTACTGATTTTGAGTTGTCGTGAAATGAAACTAAATAGAGATAACCCTATCATCAATTTCATTAGTGATCTCATTTCCCGACAGATTTTTTTCTACAACATTGACCCAACATGTTGAAGTTCTACATTTCCTTCTATATAGAGATTTGTAAGGTGCCATATGAATGCCTGAGTGAAATCTATTGTTGAAATAAAACTCAACTAGAAGAAGTTATTGATCCCAAACCCCTTTTATATCTAGAGAAAAATATATCAACATATCATCTACAGTTTGAATTGTTCCTTTAGACTGAACATATTCTTGAGGTTGATAAGTAGTGCTGAAACCAAATTCTGTATCAGGTTCTAACTAAAGACTCTGCTATAACATTGAGGTAAACCTCGGATCCCAATATGATACTATATAACGTGGTATTCCTTGTATCCTTACCGAATCCTTATTGTATATCATTTCAAGATGATCCATAAATAAGTCTTATATTATAGAAATGAAGTGTTATGACTTTTTAAGGCGATGAACTACCACCCATATAGAATTAAACCCTTTATAGTTTTGGGGTAGTCTAATGAAACAATAGATAGTGATGTTCTCCCATTTACATTTTTGTATGGGTAGTGGATGTAACTTCATTTTAGACAATTTTATTTCATCCATAACTTGATGGAATACGAAGCACTGAGATACAAACTCTATGATATCTCTCTTCATGACATCCCCCAAAAAACATTCATTCAAATCTCTATAATCCTTCATACTTCAATGATAAATAAAGAATGAGGAACTATGAGAATCATATAAGGTATCATTCTTCAAATATAACATGGAATGAATACATATATTTTTCGTGAACATTGTCATTCCATCCTAGTCAAGGTTAAACTTAAGAACATTTCTGACATTATTTTACAGCTCTACATATTTCTTCTGTACCTCCTTAATCATCACTTGGATAGAGGGTTGAAAATTTATTTAAGAAGGGTCTTATTTTACCCTTACATTATGATTTCTAAATCCATACTCTAAAAATCTAGAAATATTGAATATTTTTTATCCTCATAATGGATAAGATATAATTATCCTTTCATCTTGAAGCATTTTCCACCTTGTTTTCACTCCTAGGGTGGTAGTGTATTTACCAGTCATAATACCTTGTTTTCTCCAAAAATCTTCTATGAGGCATATTTCACTCCTTTTGTGTGAATATATATTTCAGACATTTATGATTAGTATATATATCACACTTTTCCCCATAAAGATAATTCCTTCATATATTTAATGAAAAATATACCAATGCTAACTCTAAATCATGATTTGGGTCATTTTTATCATGAATCTTCAACTTCTGTGAGGCATAGGCAATAACCATGGTATTATACATAATAACCCATCCCATTCCCTTATTGGATGTATCAATAAATTTAAAAAACCCTTCTCCACTATAGGATAATGTAAGAATAAGTTAGCTGACCAACCTTTTCTTTAGTTCCCTGAAATTTTCCTCACATTCAACTATCCAGAAGAAATTGACACCTTTCAGAGTTAACTTGGTCATAGGATTATATAATGATCATAAATTCTCCACAAATGTCAATAATATCCTTATAAAAAATAATTTTATGGATCTCATTCACCATGGTTGGTCAAATTCATTATTCAATAGCCTTTATTTTTTATGGATCTATTAGTATACCATCTCTTGAGATTATATAACCAAATAATGAATCCTTTTGAAGACAAAATTCACATATTGTAAATTTTCTATACAGTTTCTCCTTCCATGGGGTCTTTAGTACAATTCTTAAGTATTCTTAATTCTATTTCATTATCTTTGAATATATAAGACTATCATATATAAATACTACCACAAACTGATTAAGGTAATTTCTAAATAATATATTAATTAAATCCATGAAGATAACACATGAATAAGTACGACCAAAAGGCTTTACTATATGTTCATAGTTTCCATACCTAGTATGAAATTACATCTTGGGAATATAACCCTTATTAACCCTCAATTGATGATATCCAGAACAAAGGTCAATCTGGGAAAAGTGTTGAGCTTCATGCTGTTGATCAAACAAATCATAAATTTTGGGAAGGGGATACTTATTCTTTATTGTGATCTTGTTAAAATCCTGGTAATAAATGCATTATGGCATTGATCCATCATTATTTTTTCATAAACTGAAATTTTTCAAACATAGCTAACATAGTTGGCCAAATGAATATCTTTTCAAGTTATTCTTAGAGTTTTTTATTTAATTAATTCAAATAAATTAGTGTCATTTTATAAAGAGACTTTGAAATTGGTGTGGAACCCGGTATGAGTTCTATTTAGAACTCAACTTCACAATTTTTTGGAAGGCTAGGAAAGTCTTTTTAAAAAAGACATCCATAATTTCACAAAAATTGGGAATATCATCGATATTGATTTTATCCCCAACCATTTGAGGTAAAAATACCTTTTCAATGGGTATTATGACCCATATACTAGATCTAATTTCTACAAGAATTTCATACATATCATCATATAGATGGATTATCAAATAAGGGGTTGAAATATCAAATGTAACTTCCCTTCCTCAATACATTATGTCTATTTTGTGTAAATAAATACAATTCATGCCTAAAATTAAATTAAATTAGACTAAAAGAATAATGAAAAGATTTGCAGAAAGAATATACAGACATATTTCAACAAGAGAGGAATCATAGAGTAGGGATGGAATCATCATTATATTTGGGTGTTCACTTCTGATTTTTTATCAAATCATTTTGGTGGATATTTAATACCCTTATAAAATTCTTTTTATATAAAATATTTGGATGATATAAAATAAAATAATACATATTTAGATCTAGATTGGATTGTAAGTGTACTTTTTACCACATCGTAATCACACTATTTGTTAAAAACAATAATTTCAAGAGATTTCCCATTGTCCTTCAGATTAAGAGGTACTTTGGAAATTAAATTCCTGATGGACTTCCCTTCCCCACTAGAAAAATTTATTCGACCCCTTAAAGAAATTACCTCCACTATTATTCCAACACTTAGAGAATAAAGGAAATCTAATCTACATTTTTTAAAGGTTTTTATAATTCTCTTTAAACTCCATAATCCTTTTCTTGTCAAAAAAAATTGGATTGATACATGACTCCAACCTTCATTTCATCTTTGATTTCACAATGCACAATATCTTAATAGATACAAATGTATCTTATGTCCATCGCACTTTTGAGACATTTCTTTTAGCCACTAAAGAACCTATCAGCTTTGATTTAGGCTTGGATAATAATTTGTGAAGTATACTTTGCATGTATTGTGAAAATAGCCTCGTAGGTTCTGATAGATTCATCATCCCTTGGCATTGAATCAATGAAAATTTTCTCCAACATTTTATGAAGAATAAAAGGAATGTAATTATTGAAAATAAAATCACGAATCTATTCCATTCCTTGGACTAAATATCTTATTTGTTCCTTGTATTCTTGATTAGATTTCACCACTGGTCCGCTTCAACTTCTAAATAATAATGATCCATAATAACATTCTCATTCTTCAAACACTAGAGAATGAATAATATTGTTTTAGTATTACTGAACCAATATTTAGAATAAATTGGATCATAATATCCTCTGAAATAAGATGTATTATTCCTCATGAAGGACTCAACAAGATATGTTTCCCTACTTTTCTCAATTGGAAGTCCACTATGATTCATATCTTCAAAAACTGTGTGATCGTGGAAAAAAAATCTTTTGTGCTCCCATAGATTTTTGTTAGTCATGAGGAAAATAATTTTATTTTTCATTTAAATCACCATTAATGTTTTCCCTATTGGTTATAAACAATTACAAAAACCAAAATCATTGAGTAAGATATAGTTATCATAATGAGAAACCACATAATAATGAAAAATCACTTGTAAGATGTCTCAGTTATGAAACCTTCTATAATATAAGACACCATAAGTTTTTCCTATCATATTCATAACAAAAATCTATTTAAATCCCTAATAGTGTATCATCAATATTTCATTATTTTCTAAATAATATCTAATGATATGGTCAAACCAGGTGCGCAATAAGGCTTGTTTTTGTGTACTAAATTACTACGAGTCGGGCCCAAAACATCTTGTTAGAGTTGTTACTACATTGTAAAATTGTTCTAGAGTCACATCCACTAGTAGTATCTATACAGGTATGGGTTTCTAGGAAACCACTCACTCTATCCTTTAACAAAATTCTAAGACATTTTCATATTCTTTTCCTTCTCTTTAAACTTATTCTTAAATATGTCCTTTGTGTTCTCACAATGGTTTTCTCATCCTAGTTTCCAAATGATAACTAATCCTTTTCTATGATACCAGCTATACTGACCTAGTATTGACATACATAGAAATTAAATAGTTTTTTTGGAATATATAAACCATAATACAAATAGACATTCAGTGACTGTACTAGTCTAGCGCATTTTGAAACATTCAAACAAAAACACTGGTACGTAAGCGAGACACATTATCTCCCACTAGGTTCTTCATGAATAGAACCATTATTAGACACATAAAACATAATACATATCTTACTAACATGGGGTAGAAAAACATTGTGTGATATCAGATCCTCAATAAACGGAAATTATGGAGTCATGTAAGCATAAACATGGTCATAGGGGTATGATAATGTGATCAAATCATTTGAAGATCATACCCTATATATAAAAGATCATAAACAAGAATCATGCCATAAATATTAATAGTTTATAAGACATGAATCATAATAAAATGAATAACATAATACATAAAATCATAACATGGGATTAAAAAATGGAATTGTGGAAAACACATTAGCATATAATTTGATTCCTATAGTAGTCAAGGCATTGTGGACAAGTGCATTTTAGTAGTATAGGTTCACTCCCCATACTATCTTAGTATTAATGATTCACTCCAATTTCCATCTTAGTACCATTAGTTAATTCCTTATGCCTACTTCTAAGTCATGGGTCACTACCATGGTTATCTTAATAGTCATAGTTCTCTCCCAAGACCATCATAGTCTATCACATGAGATATAAACTTTTACCCAAAAAATTGGAGGGAGATATATGTCCCACCCTTCATATAATGAAATAATACATACTTGTGACATAAAATCATATACAACCATATCATAACCTATAAAATTAAATTTGAGTCCTAAATATGTAACCATATCATAACCTATAGAAACTAATATAAGTTTCGTAACCCTTTAACCAAAAATATCACATGTGAAAGAAAAATGTATTTCATAAAGATAAAACCCATGAAAGAGAAACATGTTTCATAAATATCAGGACATTAATCATAAACCATTCAGATAATGAATTATTAATCGTACCATTAGATCATTTCCATGAAAATCATGAGTAACATCAATGGATGTTATCTTAGATGGGAAATAATTTTGAATGAACATTAAAAAAATATTTCCTGATGAAAACATCCTTTTTCTATAAAAAATGATTTTTAAAAACAAAAACCTTTTGAAAACTATTTTCTCAGTAAATATAAATAAAAACATATAAGTTTATCCTGAAAATATTTTGAAAATCAATTTCATTGAAACTTATAATGAATTTTCAAACAATTTCTAAAGTGTTTTCCTTGAAAACATATAAAAGAATAATTAAAACATACTTTTATAAAATATAAACATATTAAAGAGATATCATAGAATTTATATTTAAAGACCCATATATTTAATTATAATAGTAATAGAATAAATTCATGTTCTGTATATACACCACTCAAAAGAAGTGAGTGGTGAATAAGGCATGTATCTCCAGGAAATAAAGAGTGAAATGAATTTCACTTACCTTGTGTCTTGACTCTCATAGTACTGACTAAAATACCATGTATAATAATTATAAATTTATTATCACTCATTAAAAAAACTATATTCTTACTTATAACAAAATATATTATTTTTTATGGCTTTATATTACCCGCTTGTTTACAATTTTATGTTAAGGTTTCAATTCAGGCAATATCCGCTTGGTTTTTCACATGTGTCTCAATTAGATATATCTATGGACCTTATACTTATTAATTTTTCTCCATAATGAAAAATATGATTTAAATTTAATTTTTATTCAGTATATATGTATTATAATAATCCATAAAATAAAGATGTATGAACTGGAATACACCATTCACGGAGATGGTAAGTCGTATATACGCATGAACGCCATTTTTTCTTAATTATCAATATTTTAAAAAAAAGTTAAATTCATATATAAATATAAATATATATATAAAATTATTATATTATATTTATTATATTATATATATATATTAAATATATTTACTAAACTCATTCGTAATACATTCATTTCATTGTATTAATGAATCACGTCTCTTTGAGGGGCGGTAGTCCACACTTCCTCAAATGAAATTATCGTATTAACACAAAATGGAAAGTATAAAAATATGTGTCTTAAAAGTATTAAATAATATTAAATGCAAATTAAATATTATATATAACATATATAAATATATTATATATCATAATTTACACAATGATATGTAGTAAAATAAAAATGGACAATCATCATTTAGTGAGGCGGTAGTCTCTCATACACTTAAAAAATATATTTATTTACCATTAAATGGATGAATGTGTAAGTTTAGGTCAAATACATAGAATAATTACACCCCAGTATATTTAATATATGTTATTTTTTATAATATCATGGAATAATAATATTTTTTTTAGTAGATAATGATAATAAAGGAGAGTAGTTTAAGGGAGGGTGTTACCTCTTAATCAGGAAACTCTTTTTGGTTTGCACCAAATAACCTCCTTGGAAATATTTTTACCGAAGAGAGGATTAAAATAGTAAGTGAGTGATGTTGGGTAGCTATTTGGTGAGATTTATTTATCCAAAATGTCTTGAGAGGTGTGATTAATTGGAAGGGGAGGAGGATTTTTATAATAGAGTAGAAGTTGAACTCTTGTAATATTTTAAAAGAAAGGAACCCCACCAACGTTTTTTATTGTAAATAGATTCAATATTAGTAAAAATTATATAAAACATGGTATAGGGTTTAAATATGGTCATACAATGTATTTTTTAATATTTTATAGGTTGTTTTGGGCTTTACAGTTATAGATTAGTTCCTTATTAAGCACAATTTTACCGTAGTCGCTGTAATTAATTTTAATTTCTTTCACTAACCTTTTTGTGAAACAAATTTGTTTAAATTATTATAAATTATAAATTTTTATGATTAAAACTATGGAATAAATCTTCTAAAATACCAATCCCAGAAGTGTTAGAAATTAATTTAAATTTAATCCCACAGACAGGGTGACAATGTCAGTTTTTGAAGTGAAACATTAAAAAGTTTTATATGTATTTATAGTCAATTTAAAACTGAAATTTATTCAAACAAACTAAATTGGATTAATTGGTAAGAATATTATCTAATAAAAAATAAGACCAATCTAAAATATAATTTATCCTTATAAAAAAGTTTGATGAAAAAGTAGTTTTTAATTAAATATCAGTATTTTACGTTATTCATTAATAAATGAATCTTCACAAAATAATACTGATAATTTATCAAAAGATAGTTTCAATGTTTATATTTCCAATATTGTGTTTTATTTTAAAAAAAATTATTCATAAAAGTGTCAAAATGTGGATTCAAAGTCAGTTCTCTATTAAAATGTGGTAAAAGTTTCTTAATAAAAATATCAGTTTTTACGTATAATATTGGGTTTTGTTATTATATTATTCATGTTAAATATATTGGATGAATATCAAATATATCTTATTTAATATATATTATATATATAATTTTAATATCACACAATAATTATAATTAATGTAATTTTTTAGGTTAAAACAACATTGCCAGAATAAAAAATAGTTTTTTATAAAAATATTACCATTATATTCAATTGGTTCATTATAACTGATGAATTCATTTTATATTTATGTTAACAATAGGTTTCGATAAGTTATTTAGTAATATTCATAATTTACCACTTAAAATATAGTTAAATGTTTAATATAATATTCTAATAATATATTTTTGTTTGGTAAAACTTGGTGGTGTGTCTGTTGTACGCCAAAATGGTGTTGTGTGAAAGGAATGTTTGAAATAGTGCATTAAAAAAAATCAATTAAAATTAATTCATTTGAAAAAAATGGAAAAAATATGGGGTTTTATATTTCCTATAATTTCCTCCAATGGAAATACCATTGAAAATTCATTGATGTTATTGTTGAGGAATATAATCTTTAAACATTCCAAAGTGTCTCATACCACTTTGAAATATTTTAAATCATAAACCTTATGATGGAATTATATTAAATTAAAGTTATAAATAACATTAAGATGAGGGAATTCATGATAAAATATATAAAAATGGGTAGTAGATACACCACACAAAACAATTGAGTGTTGACCATGACATTTATCCCATAAATGTAAAATAGGGAGATAAAAATCTCATACCTTATGTTTCCTTTCAGGTGAACATAATTCAACATAATATATAATAAACTTATTTTAATTATTTATATTCTTGAGAAAATATTTCATTTTTATCATTACATTAATTTAAATTATTAATATATTGTATACAACTACGTAAACAATTATGTTCAAGTCATTTGTTCTGAACAAATTCAGATTATGTGTCAAAAAGAATTTGGTTGGTAAAATATTGTCAAAGGGGTCATTATATAACATATTCAGAAAATAATCATTTAATTAATATCATATTTATAAATGAATTAAAATATCAAAAGAGATCATTAAATAAGTTCACTAAAATTGAATCAATATTACAATCATGGGGACAGTAGGTCGTACCTACGCATGAGTAACGTGCTCATTTTTAAATGGTCATTATAGAAAGAAGTAAGTAACACCAAATTATTCCATTATGATAATTATATCATAATAACGTATTATTTTATCATATATACTTATATATATATATTTATTGTGAACAAAAAAATATATTATGTCGAGGAGGTGGTTGTCACACATCCACGAATAACATTATCACTTTTTTAAGTGTGTGAAAGGGTGATAAAGAAATGGTTTATATATTTTTTTCAGAAAAGTTAAATATGTAATGAATATAAAATATAGGTTTTTTATTTCATATATTTTTATTATAAACTATCATTTATATATTCCATTTATCTTGGGAACGAATATAATCGCTTTAAGGTGGTGGTAGTACACACTTCGACAAACGATCTTATCATATTTAAAAAATGAAATTATAAGGGTATGTATTTTAAAATAATTAAAAAAGCTTAAATACATAATAAATATTATATATAACATATATAAATATATTTTATATCTTGATTCCCAATGTGAGAGGTGATAAAAGAAAAATTTATAATCATCATTTCATGATGTTATAGTTTGTCGTACACAGAAACAGTGTGTTCATTACCCATTAGATGGAAGTTTCTGTAAGTGTAATTTGAACCAATAATATAACAACATATTTGAATATTTATGAAAATGGTGTTATTATATTAAAATGGAAGATGAATATTTGATGTCGTGGAAATGTTAATTAAAGAAAAGATATTGTTGGAAAGTGTTACATTAAAATTCGGGTAACTCATTTTGGTTTTTACCAAAGGGATTAAATGGAAGTTTTTATGACCAAATTTAGGATTAAATGATAAATTATGGTATTTCGGGAATCTATTTTGGAAAATATTCTCTGATCTTAAGTGGTTTGAGAGGTGTGAGTAATGGGTGGAAGTGGTGTCCTTTTATAGTGGCGGAGGAGTGGCATTTTTGTCATATTTTGACAAAGGAATTCCCACCACATTTTTCATGTTGAAAGTGGCTCAAATAATGTACCCAACTAGATAAAATACAAGATATGGTATAAATATTTCCATCCAATATATTTTTGTCATGTGTATAGGTAAATTTTGGCCATATGGTTAAGGTTTAGTTCCTTATTAAGCTTAATTTAACCTTAATTAAAGTAATAAATTTTAATAACTTTCACTAATATTTTGGGTCAAAAAATGTAGACATATTATAAATTATAAATTAGGATTATTAAAAATATATAATACATTTTTTCAAGTTCAAATATAAACATTAGCCGAAATTAATTTAGAATTCATCATGTATGTGACATGACATGAGGGTTTTTAATGTAAAAATATCAAATGATTTCTATGTTTTTATAATCAATTTCATAGTTAAATTGATTAAAATAAAATAAATTATATTAATTTATAAAAATATTATCTAATTAAACTTTATAACCAATTACAATTATAATTTTACCTCATAAATTAATTATATGAAAAAGATGTTTTGAACCAACATTAAGTATTTTTAACTATTCTTTATTAATGATATGTTATGAAAAATATCAATAAATCACCCTAAGATAATTTTTATGTTTATATTTAAAATATGAATTTTATTTTGAAATAATAAATCAATTAGTGTTTCAAAATTCATTTTTAAAGTGGGCTCTCCATTTAGAGGCTGTAAAAATGCCTTTATAAATATATATGTTTTTATGTGAGAAATAGGGTTTTCTCTTATATTATTCATATTAAACCTAATAGATGAAATTAGAAAATATTTTATTGAATATATAACATATTTATTTAATTAAAATAATTCAATAATTTTAATTAATTATGTTTATTTATATAAAACTCTTTTGGAAGCATAAAATATATATATATATTGTATATACAATTTGTTCTTATTTTCATTTCTCATATATTGTTAACCCATTAATTAATTTTATATTTACATAAAACATAAATTATCATATGCTAGTTAATATAATTATTAGATTCTAACATAATTGCAAAGATTTATCGTATTATATTAAATAATAATATATTAATAAAACATTTTTATTTGGTGAAAATCAGTCTTTTGTGTAACACAAGCCATCGAATGAGGTCGCTCTTGTATGTAACACACCCTAACAAGGTGTTGTATTCCTTGAAATGTATAAAATCTATTTTAAATAGTAAATATATTATAATGTATTCACATATTCTATTCCTTTACGCACTTGGTGTCATGTGTCATGCATGTCATCAAATATAAGGTTCTTACATTAGAATATCGAGGTGTTACAATTATGGAAATTTTTAGTTTTTAAATTTGAATTTTCATGACCCCCTTCCCTCAAAGATGCCCCTCCTAAGCTGGAAATGGTGAAAGGGAGATAATGTCCCCCAAGTCCGGACTCTAGTAGGCCCAGGGGTGGCAACTAGCACCAAGGGTATGAGTTTTCACAAATATGGGAGGCATTACCCTTTTATTATTTAAGATTAGGAAATAGGATGAGTCAAACACAAAAAAGAAAAAGTAACATGTAAAAGAAAATAAAAGCCAAACAAATCCCACATGCATGTTTAAACAATTTTGAACCAAGGTACAAGTACCAAAAAGCTCACGAAAGTACAATACCAGAAGAAACAAGAGTACATCAACTGCATCAACTCCAACTGTCCCGACTAATAGGGTCCCGCACGGCCCTGGTAGTCCTCCTAGAAACCTGAAAGTAAATGTAGGGTGAGCATACATGTATACTCAGTAGGGATACCTAAATCTCTCGTGCACAGGTGGGGAGACATCCTAATGTACTGTGAGAACAACAGAAGAAACCAAAACCTAGCAAGGAGTTCTATCCACCCAACCTCACCCACCACGCTCACCAAAAACACAAAACAACAGGTAGTAGTATATAAGAATAGGTATTGGGTGCCCCGCACCATTTTCTACTAGCTAGCTACTCGTCCTAATGGAAAACGTCCCGATGCTACCACACTCTAACCGCTCGCACACACCTGGGCCTCTAAAACCACATATCCCGCCCTCACACACCTGGGCCTCACAAACCACATATCCCGCCTGCACACACATGGGCCTCTCAAACCACATATCCCACCCTCACACACCTCGGCCTCATCCCAAAGATTATTGGGAATAGTAAACCTGCCCGAAGAGTCTTGGGCTGAAACCACCCCAATCGAAACCTACCCGAAGAGTCTTGGGTGTAAGGTTGCCTCAATCTATCACAGCATATGGAAGAAGGAGCAGGAAGGAGCTAGTAACTAAGGGGAAAACACCCTCTCCCATGAAATGGGAGCGTTCGGCACTAACTGCTCAACATGGGTGGGGTGTGAAAAAACACAAAGATATAGATATATATATATATATATATATATATATATATATATATATAACAAACACACAACCCAACCTACGGATTGAAACAGAGAAACTGAGCACGTGCCTCGGCACTACTACTACGAAGCATGCATACAACAAACAATCCCAACCCCATTTTGTTTTTCATGTTAAAAAAGTATTTGTTTATTAGTTCCTTAATTACTGGGCAAGTAACCACAACCAACCATATCAATCGTTCGTAAAACGTATCCTGACCAACCACAAGTCAAGTTAGATAAAACACAAGAAACACACAACCAACTTTTTATCATTAGTCGATCCCCATTGATTTTTCTCGCGTTTATTTCATTATCATTCCCCCTAGTTCATTTATCAACTATCCACTTTCTTTTAATAATCACAACCCATTACTGCAGCCCTGATACCATTATAACAACATCTTCACAACCATATCAAAAAACATGGCTTGTGCCATATCATTGTCCCTTTAATAAAATTTTCCATATCCCCACTACCCATTCTATACATAACAACCAAGTATTCACCCCCCCCCCCCCTTCACACACCACATAACCAAGCCTACACCCACATATTCATTATTCCATTTTGTTCAACCAGGGTGATCATAGAAAGGTTCTAGATTTTAATCATCTGACTTTAAGTGATTAACCAATTTCCACATTCCACAAAGTTTCCATCCACAAAATGGTCAAGATATATAGGGAAACATTTAATTGTGCAAGAAAACGCCCCCAACTACCGTGATTTTCAGTAGGCAGAAGCCTATTCAATTAATGACATATCAATAGGACAAACAAAGACAAACATAACAACATTACCCATCCCCATTCTATAAGCTAGTTATTATCATTATTTATTGGTTCAACCATTTATCAAGGAAACAAGACGATACCCACCCCGCATGATGCACAAATTAGAGTGACGAAGGTAAATTCCCTACCTCAACAGGTTACGATCATAATGCTCCCCCGGATCAGCTTTAGAAGTCGTCCTTCGGCGTCTGTCGCTTCTATTAAACCGGAAAAAACCTCCTCGGGTGGAATATGGGAAGGAAAGGCCAAAGGGAAAACAACAAATCCAAGTTCAGAAGTTCGGCCATGTCGTTACGATCCCGTGGTCGCTAACGGATCGTAAATCGGAGCTCGGATGAATAATTTATGGAGGAAAGGAGCATTGGAGTCTCTCGGGAGAGCTCTGCTTGAAGGAGAGGGGAGGAGAGGAGTGATTTGAAAAGGAGGAGAGGCCCCCTCATTTAATAGGTGATAAAAACTAAATTACATGGTGTGTACGTTATAGTACACGGCATGTACTTGACCATTTCACACGGTCTCCACGCGGCTTCCAACACGGCATTCAATGCAGCACACAGCCGTTGACTAGTCAACACACGGTTTGAGGGTAATTCTTACATAGAGAGGAACTACATGGCATGTAGTATGGGCTACATGGAATGTACTCATTTATTTCACGTAGCAAGGACACGGCCTCAACCCGGCACACGTCAATTGACTGGTCAACACAAGGTTTGAGGGTAACGCATACGCGGGGAGGAACTACATGGCGTGTAGTATGGGATACACGGAATGTACTCATTTATTTCAAACGGAAAAGACACGGATTCAACATGGGGTATACCTGGCAAGGTGGTACATGGCGTATACTCACACTACATGGCGTGTAGTGACAAAATTTTTAAAGGTGTGGGAAAAGTTCATTCTACCCTACATAACACTTCATGACCCTATTTTTGACAAAAGAAAGGGCTGGAGAGGTCTGGTCCATTACATAAAATACCTCTTAAAACATTCTCGTCCCCGAGAATTCAGAAACCAACCCAGTGGAACCCAACAAGATACCTCTTAGGGCTCTCGTTATAACAGGAACCCAACCAACAACCCTAATCATATGTGCTAGGAATTTCGTCTCCTATGTCGATATATTATCCACTTTAGGTGGCCCTAACTCACCTACATGGGTTTAATCGCATCTGCATTAATGCGTATCGATTAATAATTGGGTCTTCCCCCTTCCATATATTTGGATTTTTCATCTTACACTGTCCCTAACACCGTACAACCAACACACTATCCGAACATGTGGCTTCGGTAAACTCCTTTTCCCATGAAGAGATATTATCGGCTTTAGGCGGCACTGACTCTCCTGCACAGGTTTAATCACATCCGCATTAATGTGTCTCGATTAAGAATCAGTTTTTTCCCTTTCCCACATGTCCGGACACATTACACACTTCAAGAGAACAAGGAAACAAAACGTCTCACAACCAAAAAGCTGAGAATTACATATATCAAAGGTACAGAGCATACCATCAAAACAAAGCTCAGAAGAACAAAGAAAAACACAAGTCAAACAACTCCATGTACTGAGCGTGCATCTAAGCCTCATGCTTCCACGTGCTCTCCTCAAGGCCTCCATACCTCCACAACACATGAACTAGGGTGATGGTTCATCCACGAAGCACCTTCTCTTTACGATCCTCAATTCTGACTGGTCATTCCTCAAAGGTCATGTCATCTCCCATATCTAACTCTCCCCAGTAGATAATGTTAGAGTCGTCGTGTAAGTATTGACGAATATGGGAGATGTGGAAGATGCCATGAACCTTCTCCAACTGAGGTGGCAGGGCCAGCTGATATGCCACCTCGTCGACTCACCTCATCACCTCGAAAGGTCTGATGAACCTAAGGGAGAGATTACTCCCCTTCCCAAACCACTACTTCCATCATCGAGGGGAAACCTTCAAGAAAACATGATCCCCCACCTCAAACTCCAAGGGCCTCCTCCGTTAATCAACATAAGAATTTTTTCTGTCCTGAGCCTCTTTCATCATTTTATGCACAAGCTGGGCTTTCTCTATGGTTCTCTATACCACCTCTGGCCCAAGAGCACCTATCTCTCAAACCTCTTCCTAGTAAATGGGTGAACGAAATGGTCTTCCATACAAATCCTCAAACAGATCCATTCCAATAGTATAGTGGAAGAAGTTTTTGTAGGAAAACTCTACTAAAAGAATGTGTTGCGCCCATGATCTTCTGAAATTTAGAACGCATGGTTGCAGCATGTCCTCTAACGTCTGGATAGTACGCTCTATCTACCCATAAGTCTGGGGGTGGCAGGCAGTTTTAAGGCATAGCTGGGTGCTAAAATCATGTTGTAAACCCTTCCATACTTGTGAGGTAAACCGAGTATCCCCATCTGAGACTATATTCTTCGTAACTCCATTAAAACGCACCACCTCGTCTACGTACCTCTGTTCTAAGGTAATCACCGGGACCGACTCCTTAATTTATAAGAGGTGAGATGATTTCTTCAGCTGATCCACCACTACCCAGATAGTATCATAACCACCCTGAGCTCTGGGTAATCCTGTGACGAATTCCATTGAGATGGCATCCCATTTCCACTCGGGGCATCTAAAAGATGCAACAAACCACTGGGAACATGATGTTCATCTTTTAGTTGCTGAAACACTAGGCACTTAGCCATGCACTCTGCCACTGCCCATTTCACCCCGGTCCACCAAAACTGTTCCCTCAGGCCTCTGTATATTTTTGAAACTCCCGGATGCACTGCCAAGGCTGAGATATGGAACTCATGGAGAACTCCCTCACGCATCACCTCCAGAACAAAAAACCTTCCATGAAAAATCATCTGATGACGGGTATCCTATGACCATCCTTCTGGAGCATTTCCCTGATCAATATGATCCCACATTACATCCTTCTCGGAGTATCCCCACTGAGACTATTCAATCTGCTGCAACAAGGAGGAATGCACCGTCATCTGAAACAAACAGCCTCTAACACCTTCTACCCTTGCATCTAAGTGCAAGGAATCCAACACTCCCATTGCTTTCCATGCATCAGTGGATTCTCAAACCACTTCCTTAGGTGACTTCCTACTCAGGGAATCAACCACAACGTTTCCCTTACCTACAGTGTAAGAGATCTCAAAGTCATAGTCTTGGAGAAACTCGACCCATCTCCATTGTTGTAAGTTCAGGTCACACTAGGAGAAGATATAATGTAAGCTCTTGTGATCTGAGAAGACCACAAAGCGCTCCCCAAAGAGGTAATGTCTCCATATCATCAGTGCAAATAGTACTGCTGTAAGCTCTAGGTCGTGGGTGGCATAGTTACGCTCTTGAGGGCGCAACTGCCTAGAACCATAACAGATCACACCCTTCTTCTTCATCAGTATACACCCCAAACCGAGGCCATAATCATCACAAAACACCTCATACAACAACCCTTCCTCTAGAAACCTAAGTACCGGAGCACTGACCAACTTCTCCTTCAGGTAGTAGAAAGCTTCCTGGTACTGCTCGCTCCATAGGAAGACCTGGTTCTTCCTAGTCAAAGATGTTAATGGAGAAGCAACTCGAGAGAAGTCCAAAACGAACCTCTGATAGTAGCCTTACAACCCTAGGAAACTATGAACTTATGCCATGCTCTTCAGTGATTCCCAAGAAACAATTGCCTCCACCTTCGACGGGTCCACTGACACTCTATGCTGAGACACCACGTGCCCAAGGAAGTGTACTTCTTGTGTCACGAACTTACACATCGACAATTTCACATAAAGATGATGGTGTCGAAGGACTTCCAAGACAACACTGAGATGCTCAATGTGCTCCTCCTCTGATCTTGAGTAGATCAGGATGTCATTGATAAACACAATGATGAATCGTTCCAAAAACTCTTGGAATAAAAAGTTCATAAGTCCCATGAACACCGCTGGTGCATTCGTAACTCCAAACGGCATCACTACAAACTCGAAGTTCCCATACCTACACCTAAAATCCGTCTTTGATATGTCACTGTCCTTTACCCTCAGCTGATGATATCCAGATCGTAGATCAATCTTAGGAAACAAACCTTCTCCCCTCAGTTGGTCGAAGAGATCATCTGTACTTTGAAGTGGGTAACAGTTCTTGAATGTTACCTGATTCAACCTTTGGTAGTCTATGTATAGCCTAAGACCATCATCTGCCTTCTTCACAAACAAAACTAGAGAACCCTATGGTGACACGCTAGGTTGAACAAAACCCTTCTCCATCAAATCTTCAATCTAAATCTGCAACTCCCGCAACTCCAAAGGTGCCATCCGATAAGGGGCCATCGAAATCGGATGGGCCCTAGGCTGTAATTCTATCCCGAACTCAATGTCACGTCGGGTGGTAGAGTCACAACCTCCTAAGGAAAAACATCAAGGAACTCCTCAACAACCTTTGGAACATCCACCATCTCTGTATCAGCTTAAACCACTAATACCCCACCTAGCAAGGAAAGGAGAGGCTTCACATGTTTGCTTCCCACCTAATAGCTCCTCTCACCAACAAAATCTACACGCTGCCCATCCACGTCGAAGAACACGACTCTTCTTCAGAAGCAGTCGATAACGGCACTAATAGAAAACACCCAGTTGATTCCTAGGATGACATCGTATGGCTGCATCTGTAGCAAAAGAATATCCCCACTAGATCGATGCGGTCCCAACGTCAGCCCACATCCCCGACAAACACAAGATACGTTGGCATGACCTCCAACTGGTGTACTCATCACCAGGGGTACGGAAAGACTCTCTAAATCTAGACCCAAAGAATGGGCTAGACCGGGTGCAACAAAAGAGTGTGAAGCTCCCAAATCGAACAAAGCAGAAACAAGTGTGCTGAACAAACAAATCGTACCTCGCACCTCCTCTGGTCCTGCTGGAGCTTCCAACTCTGCTGTGTGTAACTATCCACACCCAGCTCCTCTTCCTCTCTTATGTCGACCCCCTCCCCGACCCTGCCCTATTCGAGGTCCCTAAGAAGAACCCTGAGTTCGGACTCCTCTTACAGAGTCTTCCCTTGGAGGAGTAGGGTCCTGCTGCTGCGGGATGGGCCTCACCAGTAACTGGTGCTGCTGAGGCAGGCGCTGAACCTGCACACCTCCACTGTACTGAGCATGGGTCGAGAACCAACTCTGTATGTGCCCGAAACCTCCATAAGAGAAACACTTCTGTCCTGGGATTGTGAAAAAGGGAAGAGGACCTGAAGATCTAAACTAAAACTACTGGGGCCTGCTCTCCACGGGATTGAAACTGGAAGGTCATGTCGCAGGAGACCTGCTGCTGACTGCCTTCTCCTTTGATGAACCCAGCTGGATCTCCTCTCATGGTGAACCTCCCTGAGAGTGCATCCTCTCTACAACCTCTACATTCTTCTATACTTCCAAGTACGTCGGAAGGGTGAAGGGGGTGACAGCATACTGGAGTGAAGGATGAAGCGCCTCCTCCAAACGTCTCGCCCGAGACTCTTCATCCAGAAAGAGATCTGGAGCAAAGCATAGGAGATCCTTGAACTTGATCCCCAAATCTTATATTGAAATACTCCCCTACTGGAGGGAGAGTAACTCCTACCTCTTCTCCGCCTTGATCATGGAAGAAAGGAATTCCTCTTGGAATTCCTTCTCAAAGTTGGCTCACGGAACCCCTGCCTCTGTCATCTCTCCGAGGTAAAGTGTCCATCACTGACGTGCCGCACCTCTCAGCTATCTGACAGCTAGGGGAACCCAGTACTCCCTCAGAGTGCGGATCAAATTAGCAGAGATCCCTATCTCATCAAGCCACCCCTCTGTCTACATATCCGAAGTATCACCCTCTTACTTCTTGAGGGTTTCTCACTGGAAAGAATAGAGAGTCTTCTGCCACTAGATATCTTCCTCCTCTCGGTCAATCCTCAACTGATCGACCACCTGAATCTATTGGGCCTCATCTGTTTGAGCCACCCAGGGATGGCGTCTAGGTGCCATAGCTATACAGTAAACAAAGATCGCCTAAGCCCAAGTAGCAAGGAAATTTCTTAAGGTTTCATTTTATCACTTTATTTCATTCCCAGAACACCCAAATCAAGTAAAACACAATCATGATGATGCATGTACCTTCCCTAGGGTCTCTACCCTGCAATCAATGTAGTCTAACATGGTCATTCGGTAGGCTCAGATTCCTTGCATCGGATCACGGGGGCCCTAAAATCTCATGTCCTAGCTGGTCTTCCCTGGCCTATTTCACACACCAAGATCATCCAAAACTATCACCCTACCATCCCATGAAATCATCACTGTGCCTAACTCCAGACTCCATCCTATCTCTCAACCTGCCTTTCATACCATTCTATCACGACCCCCTTCTATCAAATATGTCCCTCCTGAGATGGCAATGCTGAAAGGGAGATAATGACCCCTGATTCCCGCCTCCAGTAGGCCCCGGGGTGGCAAATAGCACCAAGGGTATGAGTTTTCACAAATATTGGAGGCATTACCCTTTTATTATTTAGGATCGGGAAAAAGGATGAGTCAAACACCAAAAGAAAAAGGAACAAGTAAAAGAAAATAAAACCCAAACCAATCCCACATGCATGTTTAAACAATTTTGAACCAAGGTAGAAGTACAAGAAAGATCAAAAAAGTAAAATACCAAAAGAAAAAAGAGTACATCAACTGCAACAACTCCAACTATCCCAACTAGTAGGGTCCCGCACGGCCCTAGTAGTCATCCTGGAAACCTAAAAGTAAATTTAGGGTGATCATACAAGTATACTCTTTAGGGAAACCTAATTCTCTTGTGCACAGGTGGGAGACATCCTAATGTCCCGTGAGAACAACAGAAGAAACCAAAACCTACCAAGGAATTATATCCCCCCAACCTCACCCGCCACGCTCACCAAAAACACAAAACAATAGGTAGTAGTATATAAGAACAAGTATTGGGTACCCCGCACCATTTTCCACTAGCTAGTTGCTCATCCTAACAGTGAACGTCCTGACGCTACCACAATCTTCCCGCCCGTACAAAACTGGGCCTCTCAAACCACATATCCCACTCGTGCACACCTATGCCTCACAAACCACAAATCCCGCCCCCACACATCTGGGACTCTCAGACCACATATCCCGCCCGCACACACTTGGGCCTCATCTCAAATATTCATGGGAATAGTACACCTACCTGAAGAGACTTGGGCTGAAACCACCCCAATTAAAACCTACCCAAATATTCTTGGTTGTAAGGTCTCCTCAAGCCATCAGAGCCTATAGATGAAGGAGCAGGAAGGATCTAATAACTAAGGGGAAAACACCATATCCCATGAAATGGGTGTGTTTGGCACTAAGTGCTCAACATGGGTGGGGAGCGAAAAAACACAAAGATACATATATTTATATATATATATATACCAAACACACAGCCCAACCTATGGCTTGAAATAGAGAAACTGATCACGTGCCTCGGCACTGCTACTACGAAGCATGCATACAACAAACAATCCCAACCCTGTTTATGTTTTCATGTTTCAAAAGTATTAGTTTATTAGTTCTTTAACTACTAGGCAAGTAACCACAACCAACCATATCAATTGTTCGTAAAACATATCCCTTCCAACCACAAGTCAAGTTAGATAAAACACAAGCAACACAAAACCAACCTTTTTATTATCAGTCGATCCCCATTGATTGTTCCCACGTTTAATTCATTATCATGCCCCCCAGTTCATTTATCAACTTTCCACTTTCTTTTAATAATCAAAACCCATTAATGCAGCCCTACTACCATTATAATAACATCTCCACAACCGTATCAGAAAACAAGGATCGTTCCATATCATTGTCCCATTAATAGCATTTTCTACAGCCCTGCTGCCCATTCTATCTTTAACAACCCAGGATTCACCCCCCTTTCACACACCACGTAACCAAGACAACACCCACATGTTCATTATTTCATTTTGTTAAACTACGATGATCAGACAAGGGTTCTAGATTTTAATCATCCAACTTTACGTGATTAACCAATTTCCACATTCCACAACGTTTTCAGCCACAAAATGGTTTAGAAAGATAGGGAAACATTTATTTGTGCAAGGAAAGGCCCCCAACGACCGTGATTTTCCGTAGGCAGAATCCTATTCAATTGATTACATATCAATAGGATAAATAAAGATAAACATAACAACTTTCTCCATCCCCGTTCTATAAGCCATTTATTATCTTTATTTATTGGTTCAACTATTTCTCACAGAAACAAGAGATTACCCACCCCACATGATGCACAAATTTGAGAGATGAAGGTAAAATCCCAACCTCAACATGTTCTGATCCCAACGCTCCCCCAGATCAGCTTTAGAAGGCGTTCGTCGGCATCCATCGCTTCTGTTAAACCAGGAAAAACCTCCTCGGGTGGAAGCTAGGAAGGAAAGGACGAAAGGGAAAACAACCTATCCAAGCTCAGATGTTCTTCCTCGTCGTTACGATCCCATGTCCACTGACGGATCAAAATCGAAGCTCGGAGGAAGAAGTTATAGAGGAAATGAGATTTGGAGTCTCTCGAGAGAGATCTGCTTGAAGGAGAGGGGAGGAGAGGAGTGATTTCAAAATGAGGAGAGGACCCATCATTTTATAGGTGAGAAAAACTAAGGTACACGGCGTGTACTGTATAGTACACGGCGTGTACTTATCCATTTCACAAGGTCTCCATGCGGCTTCAAACACAGCATTCAACGCGGCACATAGCCATTGACTGGTCAACACATGGTTTGAGGGTAACACATACACAGGGAGGAACTAAACGGCATGTAGTATGGGCTACATGGTGTGTACTCATTTATTTCACTTGGCAAGGACATGACCTCATCACGGCACATGGCCATTGATTGGTCAACACACAGTTTGAGGGTAACGCGTACGCGAGGAGGAACTACACGGCATGTAGTATGGGATACATGACGTGTAGTCATTTATTCAAACGGAAAAGACATGTCTTCAACATGGGGTATACCTGGAAAGGTGGTATAGGGCGTGTACTCACACTACACTGCGTGTAATTACAAAATTCTGAAAGGTGTGGGAAAAGTCCATTCTACCCTCCAGAACACTTCATGACCCTCTTTTCGACAAAGGAAAGGGCCGAAGAGGTCTGGTCCATTATATGAATTTATAATAAAAATTCTTATTTTATTTAAGAATATTTCTAATGAAAAATTGTGGTATTATTATTCATTAAAAACTGTTTATTTTTCTTATGGTTCACATGGGTTATGTTATAATTATAACATCTGTATTGTTTATAAATATTATTACGATTAGATTGAATAGGGGGAATATTGATATTCAATATTTAGTGTTCTCAATATGATGGATGAATTTTATTTATCATGTGATAGGAAGGGCCTGAAATTACATAGCCCTTAGATTCATCATTACATCTCATGAGATGAAATATCTTGGGTATTTGGTTGATTCCTTACCCGTTATTATATATGCCTCAAAATAAGGCCTTGATGTTATTTTCAGGTGCCTTTCTATAATGGCTCCATGGTAAGTTTCATATGTACAACATTATGCATTTTGTCATTATGAAATCAGTTATTGATTCCAATGTGATTATTTAAAAGGAAAAATTATCAATGGATATGTTACAAGATCATGAGATTATTTAGATGGAATTATTTGATATTCATTTATTTGGAACATATTATTCAACAAGCCCTGGTTATTTATTGAAAATATTGTGTTTTTTTATTTAATGAAACATATTAATTATTCATTATTTATTTCAATTTTAGATTGCCTTGTACGTAACCCGTGTGGATCATCTATGCCTACCATTTATTTTTTTCATTTCCACAACCTTTGAGGAAGTGTACTATAATTGATATTCATTGATATTATAGAGGGAATAACAGTGTTATCAAATAAAATATTTTTTTGTTTTTTTTATAAATATAATTTCAGATTCAGGTATATACCTATTTTACCAAGACTACTAAACTATTTGGTCCTTTGGGATTTATTTATTTTATCTAGTGCCACTTTAATAAAGTAACCATTAGTTCTTGGGGACTAATGTCAGGGTATTTATAGTTGGAATTACAAGATCCTTAGTAGAAACTATGGGAACTAGATTCAGGAAAACATTTATTATGTAACATAATCAAATGATTGACTTTGAATTGAATTATAGATATTGGATAATATCTTAAAATTTTTGTACAGTATATATTATGTTGTTTTCTAATATATACATCCATATATAGAAACTAAAAGAGGATATGGATCTAGAATAGATGAATATTGGGTTCTGACCCTAAAGAGTGCTGTATTTAAGCCATCATTATGGTACATGGTGAGTTTCCCCTTATTATTCACCATGTTTGACACTCCCAATAGATATAGTCAGGTTAATTCAAATTTTATTTATAAACCATGATGATAAATTAAATGATAGAACCAATAAAAACCTATTATATTCTATAGTGATGTGGGAAAAACCTAAAGCTTCCTAGGTTGATAAGACTACAATTGATAATAAGTTTAAACAAAAAATATCCCTTTTGTTGTCTTATGTGATAGGAGATTAAGATGATTGAGAATATTTTTAGAGAAATTTATTGTAATGTAATCTTTTTTCTTAGAATTTGTTTTAATGAAAGGTTTTTTTAGGAATAATGAATTTTATTTTATGGAGATAAGCTTAAAGGTATTAACACCCTTTATGGTATATATGATCATTGATATTGAGGTAATTAGGGGTTATTTAAATTTGGGAACATTTATTGTATTGAATATATAACCATTGTATTGAAATGTGATTTGGTGATTATATTATTAATGTCTTTTAGAATAAGATAACTATGTTTTTAGGGAACATTATTTGATTAAGTAAAAGATAATATTATTATATATGATGAGATTTTATTTGATGAATGCTGGATTAATTATTTTTTTGGAGTATATATGATTTTTATGATACTTTCTCATGATTTTTGATATTTATATAAATGATTAGGAAGTTTTGGAAATTAAATTATTAAGGAATATATATTTTTGATTACATGACTTTATTAGTGACTAATTTTGATTGTATATAAATGTTAAATTAATCTCGAATGAATATGTGATCAAAAAATTAGGATTTTTTGTGTGTTTTGAACATGTTTTGTAATATCTTGATGATTTTTAAGGAAAAATATTTACTAAATAACCTATTTTGAGAATTTGGTGTTAGTGATCATTCTTTGGAAGTTAAAGTTTTATTTCTTCATTTTATGGTTTTTAATTTTGGTGATTATCTAATACTGTGGTAACCATTTTGGTTTTGGTGCATTTATAAACACTATAAGAATTGATTTTTATCCTTTTAAGAATTATGTTATCTTCTAAAATTAAATTTAGTGTTACAGGAATAAACATTCTTCTCAAATTTTTATAGTTTAGAGAAAAACATGAGATTATGATGGAAAATTTCTTAATAATTAAATAATAATTTTTCAAGTAACTATATTTCCTTATTTTCTTTGCTTATAAGGTAAAGGAATTTTTAAACTCTTGGATAGGGATCTGGAAAAAAATTGAACTACTACGTATATTTTATATGAATCAATGGTACTTTCACCCATCACATATTTATAGGGTTTTTGTTGTCACACTTCCCCTGTACATGTTCTTTATCACTATATATTAGTATTTGGACACTTTTTCTACTATATGTATATATATCCACTTCCCATTATTGTTCTCCAATTTGGAAACCTAATTATGTGTTATTCTAGATTACATTCTTATTTTCCTTTCCCTCTTTTTAAGTGCGATTTTAATTAAACCTTTTTATAAAATGGGTTTTCAACAATGGTATTTATTAATTTTAAACCCTTGATTACGAAGAACAAATTAAAATTTTTAGGGTTTGGATTATTAAATGGGGGTAGAATGTAACACCCAAATATTTTTAATGAATTTTATTTTCTATAGAATATACCACCCATGACACCAAGCTTAAAATACCCACAATACATTACTATTTAAATGTTGTAGTTATAACATGGAAATTTAAATGGATTGATCAAAATATGAAATATATAAAAAGGTCATACTTAATAAAAAAAATTAATTATTAGTAAATAAGCACTAAATTATTATTGAAGTGAATTTTTTCATTAAAAAAAATTTTACTTCACAAATGATATTTTTTTATTTTACTAAGAAAATATTATAACTAATTTATTTAAAAATTATATAATTTCATTGATTAAATGAACTTATATTTTTAAATTAGTATATCTAAATTAGATTAGGTAATTTTTTAGAATTTTTCTAAAAAACTTTATTTTCATGGGAATGTTTAAATATAGAATTTTTTATTAAAACCTATATTTTGGATTCAAACGTTTTCAAAGATAAATTTTATTTTATAATGGCTTCAATACAAAGTTACATATCTTTTATTATTAATAATCCAATGAAGTTCCTTGGAATTATTTTTATTACTAAATTATATTTCAAAACTATACATAAAAATACTTTATTATGAAAAACAATATTCTATTACAGTATGCATTTTCATATTAAATTAATTTATTCCACATAAAAAATTAAATCTTGAAAAATATAATTCAATTTGGAATGTTGAAGTCAAAATTTGGGAATGGGTCCATCTTATTTTTAGTCATTATGAGTTGTAATAATTGTAAATAATTATCACCATGGTAAGGATAAATCAGATAATTAACATTCAAAATAATATTATATGAATTAATAATGGCCCTAACACTTAAATTTATACTATTTTATGGTTATTGTTTAGAAATTTCCATCCATATCTCAAATAAGTTTCCACATGGGGCCATTCTTCATTTATTTTGATCTTTATATTAAATTTAGTAAAATTAAAGTGAAAAGGGTTAAGCTATTGCCAATAATATATCTGATATTTTTTAATTAGGAAAAAATATTATACTCATTTATAAAAATTTAAAATAAATATAAATTAATTTTTTTAATTTAAATTTATTTTAAAATTTTAGTGATTGAATAATTACTCGAAATTCTTAAATAAATCCAACATTATATTTATTCAATTAATATAAAAATAAACTAAAGCCTTATAAAAATATTAAATGTAATATAATTTGTTTGAATTATAATGTTCTAAAAAAATTGGACAATCTAAATTATTTTATATTCTTTAAAGTATTAAATTCAAATTCCATATCTCTCTTGGTGTCTTTAATGTCAAATTAAATGAATAATTTCAAATATAAAATAACAAATGTTTTTTAAAAATAATACATTAATTAATTATTTATAAATAAATAAATATTGAAAGAGTAGAAGGTGGATAATAGATGGACTTAAATGTCATAAATTTAAATTTATGATCCAATTTATCCTTATAAGTAAAATTATGACACATTAAGAGTGATAATTTCATTATCACTATTAAGGGTAAAATCAGTTACCTAAGAGGTTAAACCAAAAAATAATGTCTAAAATACAACTTAAACCTATCAAATTATTATTGGTTAATGATATCTAAAAAACATAACATATATTCAAATATGATTCTTTTTTGAATATTTTTTACTGATAATTACTTCTGTATATTAAAATATTATTTGATATTCCAGGAGTTCCCTTAACCACACTTATAAAACAAAACCCATCCTTTCTCTTATTTACCAAACATAAAAACTTATATATCAAAAAAAACAAAAAAAATTCTTATACAATTACCTTGGAATTAGTTGGAGGTTATTATCTTCTTATAAGACAATTAAAATGACCCTTAAGAGGGTATCTAAAGCATCCCTTCAAAAGAATTGGCAATCATCTAACCCAACCTCTTTCAATTGGTTTCTTCTTAAATATATCATATTATACATAAAATAATTACTTAATTATATTCAATATATTTTAATGTTGTTATTATTATTATAAAACTACAATTATCAATGACATTTTCTATCAAAATGATAAGTGAGTGTTTCACTCGAGCGTAAGTAAGAGTCACTATCTCCACATAGTTATACAATTCATTTTACATCAACATCATTTATTGATAGTTATTATGGTAGGTTTAAATTTTATATGTTATATTTATTTAATATATTTTCTTCTATAATTATAATATAATATATACCTTCTTAACTTCTAATCCATTGGAAAATGATAATGTCCCTCATGTGTATGTGTTTACTATCACCTAAACAAAGTGATGTGACATGTTTTTCATTTATGCATTACATGGATAATAATAAGGATATATTTAATGAATATATAACATATATATGAAATGAAAATTATATTATAAAGGTGAATTATTATTTCTATTTCTTTTTTTTAATCTGTCAAATTTTGAAAACATCATTCATGTGTATGTACGACTTATAATATCAATGAATGGTATAATTCATTTTTATTTATTAATTTTTTAAGGATGAAAATAAATATATATTTAATGAATATATATTATATTTATATCATGATTAAAATTTTTAATATGATAGATCAATGATCAAAGTATGAGGACCAAAACTATAAAACCATAGCATACATGAAAAATGAACTAGTTACAATTCAAAAAATAGATATTAATAAAGAATTGTTAATAAATGGATGATAAAATGTTATAATTAAATCATATGCTATATGATATATATTATAATGGTTGTATAATTGAATTATAATAAATCTATATTCATTTTATATGAGGTTCAAACACATATTATAGAAGTTGGACCAGAGGTAAGGGTTCTTCATATCAAATAATATTCTTTGAAACTTATGGTTTTTACACCTATATTCTTTTACGAGGTGTATATACTTATAATTTGACCTTTTATATCAATAATATACATGGTATTTAATGTTTCATTTTATATTATATATTTCATGGGGTTATGATTAAAAATTTACTGATGATGTATGGGTTTACTTCACAATATCATTATTATTCAACATTGTTTATGTTTATGTATTTGATAGGTTATTTATATGATCCTTAAATATTAAAACAATTCTCTTATTATATATTTATTTTTTAAAATTATATGATTTAAAATCATTTTCCCCTTTTATGTACTCAATATATTGAAATTTTGTTTTTATGGAAAATCGACTTTTTTTCAACACAGTCAGAAATATTTTTAATCCATCTCAATATTTTCTTTACAATTTTTTAAAGAATGTATTTAATATTATACATTTATTTATTAAATATATATTTTCCTATACTATAAATTTTTTAATATGTTTTAAATTAATCCTTCTGGTCTTTTTTTCATGTGGTACTTTTTTAGTTTTCTTACAAATGTTTGAATGGAATGTTTTTTTACATGCACGACCTGAAATATATTTCACACTAATAAAACTAACAAATTATTTTAGGCATAATTTTTTTTACATGATTTTTTTCGATTAATATTTTTTCCTAACATTCAAGATATTTTTAAAAACATTAAATTTTAAATGGAAAATTTTATTTTTTTTCATGAATGTTTTTAATGATTTATTGTATTATATGTATTAATCGATGAAAATAACCTTTTATTTTATTTTTTATACACTGGGGATATGTGTTAATGATACCATATTTATTATTTATTTGAATTTTTTATGATCAGTTTTATTATAGAAAATACTGATATTTCATGATTATGTTTTTTAATATAAATTATTATTATTTATACGGAATTTTTATTGTGTGGTATGGTTTATATGATGAATGAATTAGAATTATAATTTGATATGAATGACCTAAAATTAAATATCTTCTTAATTCATTTGTATGACCCATTATTCAAAGTATATTTTGTGTTTTTATGAGGACTTACCCTTTTTTGACATGTCATGGAATGGGGCCTTGATGATATTTCTAGATTTCACGATAAAAGGCCATAATGGTAAGTTTTTGATATCCAAAATTATAAATTTATTCATTATTAAATCATTTATTCATGTTCGTGTGATCATTTTAATATTTATGTTGTCCGTGGATAAGTTTCAATATAATGTTATTATTTATATGGAATTATTTGATCATCCTAAACTCATTTCATATTATTCTTCAGAGATAATATAGTGACTAAATGACATGAGTTATTAATTATTTGACTTTCCATATTGATTAGGACATATTAAATCCCATCTTAGCTTCTGTTGTACATAACCCTTTCTGAGCATTTGATCTCACCCTTTATTTTTTTTGTTATCTAGGGATCCAATAATTTTTCTCTAATTTATATGAAAGGATATTATAGATATATTAATTATGTTCGTAATGATAATAATTTTCTGTTTTTTTCATTTACAAATTTAATGTTATATTCAAGTTTGTATCTATTTCTCCAAGACTACTAAAAAAATCATTCCTTTGGGGAACAATTTCTTATATTTATTTCCATTGTAATAATGTTACCAACGGTTCAAGGGTACTAGATTTGGGGTATTTACGAGTTTCATCCTTATACATCCTGATGTCTTTAAACTATTTTTTATTTATTTTTATCCTTGATTCTTTTACCATTTTATTCACCTCACAGATAATTTGAAGATTCTTATAGATATAATTATAAGCTTTTCATCCCATGAACTTTTTATGATCCTTCTTAGATAAAGATGTTAAAAAATAATTATTTTCCTTACCATAATTTTTATGATACTTTTGTGAGTTTGACACCATTCGGAGATTTCATTGGGATTAGTGAATATATATTTCATAGTGTTTATACAATCAAGTCAAATATAGATAAATTATAAAACCATTATTTATTTTTTTGAGTAGAACACTTGCACATAAAATTTTGGGATTTCATTTTTTTAATAGAACTATCTTGATCCATCTTGTGTTATTTATAGAGAACCTATAGAGTAAACATGTTCTTTGAAACACATTTTTGGATCACAAAAAGTGTGATTCGCACTAAGACAATGGTGTAAATTAGTGTGTATATAAATTTCAAAGAGTAAACATGTTCTTTGAAACACATTTTTGGATCACAAAAAGTGTGATTCGCACTAAGACAATGGTGTAAATTAGTGTGTATATAAATTTCAAATCTTTTCTCCCTCATGATTTTCTCACATAAATATATGATGTTACTCAATGATGTGGAAATAAGAGTGAAACTAAAATTTTGTTAATAATTTTTACCTCTTTGTGGATTAATATATCCCTAGTTATACATGTTATTATACCGTGCCCAAATTCCCCATCATATTATCAAATATAGGTTGATCATTAGTATAATCATAAATTCTACATTAGATGGAACAAATTCAAAATAATATTACATCAATAAGAAAAAAATTATTCCATTTTTTGAAGATCATATAATAGTATGTGAGACTTTACATGAACTCTATATGATGATCTTATTCCACTTTCCTGGACAATAATCTCTGATAGTTATTCATAGTGTTTCTTCTTCTTATTTCACACAACAAAGTATTAGTTCCCCTTACTCAAAATAATCACACTTATTTTTTATCATATAATATTCATTATATACATACTATATTTATTGAATGTTTTTTCATAACCATTATGGAAATATCCATGAATTACAACATTCTTGGACTCATTAAAAATACATTTATCTTTAAGTCTCATCTTCATTCATTTTCTTCAAAAAGATTATGATAAAGCCATAACAATTTACATTCATGAGATATTTAAATTATCACATTACATTTATTTATTTAAAATCATTAAAAAACTAAAAATTTTAGTTCTATTGATATTTCCACATAATCCTTACTTCTTGTAGTTATTAAATTGAAACCTATTTTTTTAATGTGGACCACTCTCATCATATGCTTCTTCTCCATTTTATAGATATAACTTCATCCTATGATGGATCATAATCCATATATTATCATGGTAATTTATTCATAGAGAAACCCGCACTTGCAATATCTAATTCCCATCTATTTTAATTAAAATAATATATTTATAAACATAAGATTTTTTATCTAGTTGAACAGTAGATTTTTTTTAGATAATAAAACATGTATACTAGGAACTTCACAAATCAAACACTCAAAAAGTCTTATGATTATGACTTACACTCATAGAAAATACTTATATTCGATTAAATCTCAAATTTTTGGATTCAAACAAATCCTTATATAGAATTTATACACTATTCTCCAAGAACTTATTTTGATTTTATTTTTTAACTCAATAACTTTTGGCCATAAATTTACAAAAAAAATTACATATCCCAAAAACTTATTTTTAATATGTAAATTGTTATGATAAGTAGACAAATAATTTTTCTATAGGCCTCTTCAATTGTATATTTTTTATTTAAATTAATACGATAAAACATACCATTATGATGATACTTTATTTCAATGCTAAAATATATATAAATATACTCAAATTCATACAATCACTCTGTTCATATTCTACTTCAGACTCCAAAAAAATTATCTAAGCCTTTGATCAACTGTGAGTGACGTGACCACATGGCAATCCATTATATCTACTAAAAGACCATTTTCATGTCTTTGTCATGAAATTATATACTTCAACCATTTTGAATTAATTACTCCAAAAACAAAATTTGGTACTTCATCCAACCAAGTAATGTGACCTTCATGCATCTAGAAACCACTTCAGATACATGGAAACATCAATATTGTTTTATCTATTACTGTGATCACTTCAACTAAATCAGTAAATTTATATAACATCAGGATTAGTTCGTCAGTAATCACACTAAGGATGTATTAGAAAAAGATAAAACATTATCTGTAAGATATCCTAACATAACCACTTCATATCATAAAATTGATCTAATGTCATTGTCTAATTACTAACATTCATCGGTTTCATATCATATGTCAAAATATGGTCTCAATCAAATTACAATTCATAGGTTCTTTTGAAAATTAATATATATATGTACATATATATATATATGTTTATTGAAATATTATCATGACCTTCAATAAAATATCGGGTTTTTTAAACCATATCATGATCCTCATATTAGACGAAAACCATTTTTCCCTATATATCATCACTAAATCAACATTTAGTAAATGAAATTAAATATAAATATGTGTAACATTAGTTCAATGTATTTTAAATATCCTATTATTGATGTAGTGTTCTTGATGTAGGTTACTAAGAAATTTATATTAGATTATTTCCTCTATGAGTATGACTTGATCCACTAGAATACTTATATTATATTAAAGGATTCCCACACTCTGAAGGTGTTCTACAAACTTCCTCGATGAAGAAAATAGAGTATAAAGGTAGAAGAGTTATTATTAGATGGACTAAATCTATCATATTCCCAAAACGATAAGTATTTTATCATATATATAGGATCCCCCCTAAAATTAAAACTAAATAAAATTCATTATTTTCAAAAAAAACTACTTTTTTTATTGAGTGGGACCATAAAAACTAAATTAAACCACACAGATAACACCCCTAATATTTTATGGTATGTACCTCTTAAAAACATTATATTAATTATATATCCTATATCTCATGAAGCACTAAATTTTTTTTAATCAATAAATTTTTGGAGAATGTTATGAGATATCTATTAAACATAAATTTTCCACTTCTATGTTTTGAATTTTGAAAAATGGTCATCTAGAGTTGTGACCAGTAAGTCATTTAGAGTCTGATAGAACCAACTTGATTTTTTGATGAATAGTAACATAACCTTATGAATAGTAATATTAATATCAATATGACCCTTATAAATATTAAATAATGATAATATTTTATGTTATTAAGGTAATAAAATAATGAGATCTTTGTTGATTTTTCAGTGAGATATAAAACTAATTATAGCTTTAAAATCATTATTTTATTGAATTAAATTTATTTTATTTAATAATTAAATTAAAAATTATTGGAAAATTATTTTCTAAAAATGGAGTTCATTTTTTATTTCTACACGTTGAAGAAAAGTTAGGGTGAATATTTTTGACTTTTCTAAAATACTTGAATTTTTTATGAATAGTAAAAACACAATTCTGAGTTTTTGGTAGTTTAATGATATCATAATGATGTAATAATTGAATATAAAATTATAGTAAACTTTTTTAGAGTAATGTATTACATGAGGTGTCCCAAGAGGATAAAACCATGGGCAAAAACCATGGTCAAGCCCATGGTTTGGCAAAAACCACTAATGAGGTGTCCCTTTAGAATTATTAAAAAAGTGCCTCTATTTATCTATAAATACCAACTCATACATTAATTTTATTTCATTCCAAATCCATCATCCTCTGAGATATGGTGTTTTTACCTCTCTAGGAGTCCTACCATGGTGTTCTTAACCCCCCAAAGTCTCATCCTTCAAGTTCTTGGAGTTACTCTACAAGGTGAGGGAATCTTTCATTCTCTTCTTTTAGTCAACACTCCTTTTATGTTATCTATATGACTTTTCTAGTATCGTATGTTAGGGATTTATTTTATGTGTTCTTACTACTTTAATTTTTATTTCAATATGATGATATACCCTTTTTCTTGCATCATTTCATATTATGAAATTTTAATCAACGCTGTTATGCTGCATAATTTTCATAAGGGATCTCTCACCTTTTCTTTTATTTTCAAGTTCATCACTTTTCTTTTTATATCCTCACCTCCTCTGTCCAAATGACCATTATAAACTCTAGTATCATCTATATACTTGAATTAAATCATGTTAATGTAATAACCGTAATCAGTATTCTTACTCCCCATTTTTATTTTTATAAACAAAATCAACGTCCATGAGGTTCCAATTTATAACCTTTATGGATGGCATAGTTTTGTTCATAACATTCTCCTTCATTACTGGTCATGAAACAATTTTAATAGTTAAAAATATCATAATATATTTATTTTATCTCATTATGGTTCTATAATCTTTACACACTCATAATATGAAATAATAATACAAAACTCGTTTATTATGAACAAAACAACCATATTAATCCAAACAATTGTAATAAACTTTTAAATAATGAATCGTCATGGTATATAACCCAAAATAATTATAATATTAGTTATATCACATTAACGCCACAATAATTTTTATTAAAAAATCTGTATGTTCATCCACATTTCAAATGAACTTCCATTTATGAGAGCAATTAAACGAATCATGAAAACCAAGGAAGAAAAGGCTTCCAAAATAAGAAAATTGAACCTCTTAAACCAATAAAAAAGGTCCATGAATGAACCTAATAAGGTTATAATAAATAAATTAAATGTATAGGAGGTTCTAGATGTATTAATTAATTATTATTCAGGTCATTAAAACAATCTAAGAACACACTTGAGCAAAAGGTAAGCGGTTTCTCATCTCACATTCATTTCCGTGAGATTTTAATTGTTCGCCACTTATTTCATGAATGTGGTATATGTGTACTTCAATTTTGTATAAAATAACATTATTACCTTTATATTCATGTTATTCAATGTTTCATATGAGTTTTATTAAGTTCTGGTCATATGAATCGGCCGATTACATTGTGGTAAGAGACTATGTCTCAACTAATATTTTGTTGTGACTAACCTTGTGTGGTGCACCGAATAATCCTTATGTAGTGTACCTACATCCCATTTGAGATCACTTTTCATTTGAAATTATATTTATATTAAATATCCATAATCTAATATTATGTATATGTTTTTTGTCTAAAATGTATACCATTTTACAAACGGTGTTTATTTGAAATGTTATTTTGATTATGGAAATATCGATGAATCTATATACTCTAATCTATACGGATATTGAAAAGGAATACTTCTATTGTATTGAATCAATGTATAAAAAAATATTTTGACATACAGTGTCAGGTGGGGGGCTTTATATCCCCCCGATGCATCGGTAGGTCTCATGAGACAAATCGGTTTGGCGACAAAACCTTCGATTTTGTTTCTAAAAATCAGACGGGTTTCTACCCACAGAACTAAACCGTTTTTATGATATTATGGTTTCATGTGCCAGATACATGACATCCAATTAATAATATTTCTCTTTATTCATTATCATTTATTACTACCCATGAGGTTTTTACTTTGAGAAAATCTAATGATATAGTTTCATTCTCAGTTTATTAATGGCGTTAGTTTTTCATTTATCTACCATACCTTGTTGATTATATAAAATTGTTTACAATTCAATTATTATTGATTCATGCTTCCGCCATTTTAAACCCATACTGAGCCTTTGAGCTCACCCCTTTCATTTTCTACCTTCAACAGGTGATGAAGATGAGATCATTTATTGAGTTCCTGTCGATGCAGTTTTTAGTTTTTGTTATGTATTGTGTTTTGTAAACTTCTCCAATGTAATTTGAGTGACATTTATGTATCTAATTTCATCTAGACAACTAAAATAATAATTCCGTAGGTATTTTCATTACTTATAACCATTCCAATATAACACGCAATGCACCGGCTCTAGTCTAGATGGGTCAGGGTGTTACATTTAGTATTAGAGGAGGTTTAGTAGAAAATAAGGATACTAGAGTAGGAAATGTATAGTATGGAACAGAGTCCTAAGGTATTATTTCAGGATAAATGTACAAGAACATCCTAGTATTTTGGTAAGGAATTGATTTGTAGATCTTTCATGAAATACATCCATGTCTGGATATGAGCTGGTAGAGGCAGCTCTGGCACAAATGTATCTAGGGGTAAAACCCGAAAACACTACTTTGAGCTAGAATCCAACAGGAAATGGTGCTCGACAAAGGGCCTTGTTGTACTCATGGTTATGATACTCCATGGTTATATGCTTAGGATAATTCATATTTTCTTTACAAACCATTATGAATTATTGAAATGCAAATTATTCCTCAATGAAACCATTTTTATGATTATGGGATTAGTCATGCGTAGGATCTCAATTTATGCTAAGTATTATGTTATGTTATGATTAAAAATTATCATTCATACCCTAATCTAGTGTGTTCCATTATTTAGAAATCGAATCTAATGGAAGAAGGGGAATAAATACTCGTGGGAAATGTAGGGATCTCCCCTCTGAGCAAGTCAACACAGTCAATGTTGGAGCAGATCAGATCATGACCATATTGGGACAACATACTCAGGTTGTAACGTATAAACATTACACACCTATGTTGGATCATTTAATGTGGAAAAAACCATAATATTTTAGTGGGACTACTAATACAATGGTTACTAAGTAATGGATCAAGTCCCTTGAAAATATATTCATAGCATTAAGATGCAATGAGAATGAAAATGTAGTACTAGAAGTATATTGTCTCAAGGGTGATGATGATCATTGGTGGTCCTTGATTCAGAATACCACGAAGGTAGAAGATGTGGAATGGAGGACTTTTAAAGAAATATTCTTCGAAAAATATTTCCCTCATGAGCAATGAATCGAAATGGAGAGGAAATTCCTTGGATTAATGAAAAGGGAAGAAGACCATGTTGTAGAGTATGAGCCCACCTTCACAAGGCTAGCCAAGTATGTCGTAGATTATATACATGACTCAGCAGACAAGATTTATCATTTCTTTAAAGGTCTTTATACAAGTCTTCAAAGGGCACTAGCTTCTCAAAAAATTTCATCATAGGAGAAAAGTATATCAAGTTCCATCAAAACTGAGAAGGAATTTGCTAGATCAAATTTATTTAAGGGGAACCAAGAAAAGAAGAGGTGCTCTGATAACCAAGGGAAAGGCGTAGTACAAAATAAGAATAAGGAAACAAAATTTATTCTCATTATGTGTGAATTGTGGAAAGAATCATCTTGGGAAATTCTTAAAAGGCATGTGAGTCTGTTATAAGTGCGGAGGAAAGGGTCATCGATCTGATGAATACAAGGGGAAAAAATTCAAAGATATTCAATGCTAAAATTATAGATAGATGGGAAACTATGAAAATGAGTGTCATAATCCCTAAGTAAACATGACTTAGAAAAATCCAAGAGAACAAGGGAGAGAATATGCGATTACAACTACGGAGGTTGAAGTTCCTAATGATGTGGTGGAAGGTACTTTAATTGTTTCCTCAAACATAGACAACACTTTATTTGATTCTAGATTGTCACATTCATTTATATCATCCCTATTTTCTATGAAAATTAGATATGTCCAATTTGATTTAATAAAAGAGTTTCCAGTCAAAACTCACAGGGGGTGTATCATTGCAATGAAGACAAGTTGACTAGTCCCCCTCCAGACACCAAAACATTCATTAGTTGCTATCCTTACTATCATACCAATGACTGAAATTGATTTAATTCTTAGTATGGAATGTCTCTCAAATTATGATTCAATGTTTTATTGCAAGAAAAATGAAGTTACAATTTAAGAAAATGGTGTAGAATCTCTTATCTTTAGAGGGGATACCTCGCCATCATATTCTTATCTAGACCCAACCCCAGTAGATATATTGAATGAAATTCTTAGAGAGGATGAGAAGCAAATATCTATGCATGAGGAAAGAAATATTAAATTTTAAGATGTGAATATTGTGAATTAATACATTAATGTGTTTCCAGATGATTTATCTGGACATACTCTAGACCAGGAAATTATGTTTTCTATTTACTTAATTCCCAGTACAAGACCTATATCAAATACCCCCTATAGAATGGCCACTATGGATTTATTGGAGCTAATAAAACAACTAGAGGAGTTGAGCGACAAAGGATTTATTCAACCTAGTATTTCTCCATGAGGATCTCTGGTCTTGTTTGTCAAGAAGAAAGATGGATCCATGGGGATATGCATTGATTATAGGGAAATAAACGCTATTACAATAAAGAATGAGTATCATATGCCTTAGATTGATGATTTATTTGATCATCTTCGTGTATATCAATACATTTCAAAGATTGACCTTCAATCCGGATATCATCAACTACGTGTGAGGAAGAAAGATATTCCGAAGATAACATTTCAAACCAGGTATGGGTATTAAGAGTTTATAGTGATTTCTTTCCGAATGATGAACATGCCATATGTTTTCATGGATTTAATGAAAAGAGTTTTCAAGGAATATCTTGATAACTTTTTTGTGGTATTCATCAATGATATCCTTGAATAATTTAAAAACTATGAAGACCATGATAATCACTTTCAGATTATTCTGAGAACTCTTAGAAGAAATAAATTATATGGGAAGTGTAGAATGTGTAAATTATGGATTCAATCAGTTTCTTTTCTTGGACATATTGTCTCTAAGGATGGAATCCTATTTGATCCTGCAAAGAAAAAGGTAATCCAATAATGGCCCATTCCAACAAACATAACTAAGGTATGTATTTTTATTGGCATAGCAGGTTACTATCGGTGTTTTGTTCATAATTTTTCTCAACTGGCTAACCCGTTAACCAAGCTCACACATAAAGGATTTATGTTTTGTGGAAAAAAGAGTGTACATGAAGCATCGAATAATTGAAAAGAATATTGTTCAATGCTCTAATTTTGAATCTTTTATCTGGAAGTGATGGATTTGTGACATATAGTGATGCATCAAAGAATGGGTTGGGTTGCGTCCTTAGGAAAAACAATAATGTTATTTCTTATGAATCAATTTAGTTGAAGACCGTTGAGAAAAATTATCAACTCATGATATTGGGTTAGAAGTTATAATCTTTGCTCTAAAAATATGGAGGCATTAACTCTACGGAGAAATATGTGATATTTATATGGACCACAAGAGTTTGAAATAAATTTTCACCCAAAAAGATCTCAACATGAGGAAACGGAGATGGCTCAAGTTACAAAAAGATTATGATTTTTCAATACACTACTACCCAGGAAAGGCGACTAAGGTGGCAGATGCATTAAGCAGGAAAGATCATGGACTTCTAACTCAAATAAGGATTGAGAGAGATCATATATTCGGGGATCTACTAAAGATGGATATGGGAATTTTTAGGGAAGAGGAAACATCTTTCCTATTTCAAATGATTGTTAAACCCTCTTTACTAGAGACGATAAAAAGACCTCAGTCTGATGATGAAAATATACACAAGAAAATTATTTTTGTTAAGGATGGGAGATTGGAAGACTTTGTGTATGAGGAAAGGTTTCAAAAGTTTGGGAAGAGGTTACGCATTCCATCAATAACTAAGATAAAAAGGGATATATTAGACGATTCTCAAAGCTCGAATTTCTCTATGAACCTGGGTAGAACAAAGATGTATAGCGATCTGAAGGAATATTTCTGGTGGGCTAATAGGAAGCGGGAAATTACTGACTACGTGTCCAGGTGTCTAGTCTATCAACAAGTAAAGGCATAGAGGAAACATCCCAATGGAGTGATTAAACATATACATATTCCTATATGGAAGTGGGATAACATTACGATTGATTTTTTCACCAGGATACTGAGTAGACCTATTAGGAATGATGTAATATGGGTAATTGTTGATCGTCTCACAAAATCAGGAAATTTCCTTCCAATAAGAGACTATTTACCACTTGAGCGCCTGGAAAGACATTATATTAATTAAGTTGTAATACTTCATGGTGCACCTCTATCGATTATGTCTGATTGAGATCCCTGATTTACATCAAAATTCTGGAAAATAATCCAGAAGGGTTTGAATACTGAGCTTTGTATGAGTACTCCTTATCACCCCCAAACTGACGGACAGTATGAAAGGACTATTAAAACTCTATAAGATATGTTGAGGTCATGTTCTCTTGACTTCCAATGTATGTGGGATCCATACTTTCTTTTGGTGGAAGTTTCATACAACAATAGTTTCCATTCTAGTATTCAAATGCCTTCATATGAAGCATTATATGAAAATAGGTCTCTAACTCTTACTTGTTGGGATGAAGTTGGTGAGAGGATACTTATTGGACCAGAACATATTAAAGAGACCAAGAAAAGGTGAATACAATCCAATCTCATATTAATGCTACCCAAAGATGGAAAAAGGGTTATACTAACAATCAGAGAAAGGATTTGGAATTCCAGGTGGGAGATCATGTATTTTTGAAAGAATCCCAATGGAAGGGTATCTTAAGGATCGGTAAGAAAGGAAAACTGAGCCCCAGGTATATCGGGCCATTTGAAATTCTGGAAAGAATCAGAGTAGTAGCTTACCGTTTAGCAATGCTGTCAAATTTCTTCAATTTCCATGATGTGTTCCATGTGTCAATGTTGATGAAATACATGCCAGAACCAACACATGTACTCACCTATGCAAAAATTGAACTGAAACCTGATTTTTCATACTATTAAAATCCTATTGGGATTATTGACACAAGGGAGCATGTATTTTAAAATCAAACAACTCGTCTAATAAAGGTTCTTTGGAAATACTAGAATATGCAAGAAGTAACCTGGGAACCTAAGGTTGTTATGAAGAAGAACCATCCACATCTTTTTTGTGGGATTTGTAAATAAAATTTATTTGACAAAATTTTCAAAGGAGGGAATAATATAACACCCCAAACATTTTAAGGTATATACCTCTTAGATAATTTCTATTCATTAAATAGCCTATATTTCATGAAGCACTAAATCTTTTGTGAATTAAAACATTATAGAAGAAAGTTATAAGATATCCATTAAACATAAATTTCCCACAACTAGGTTTTGAATTTCAATAAATGGTCATCTAGGGTTGTGACCAGTAATTCATTTGGAGTCTGATAAAACAAACATGATTTTTTGATGAATAGTAACATACCCTTATTAATAGTAATATGAACCTTATGAATAGTAAATAATGATAATATTTTATTTTCTTAAGGAAATAAAATAATGAAATCTTGGTTGATTTTTCAATGAGATATAGAACTAATTATATCTTTGAAATTGTTATATTTTTTAATTAACTTGATTTTATTTAAAAATTAAATTAAAAATTCTTTGAAAATTAATTTCTAAAAATGGAGTTCATTTTTGAATTCTACATGTCAAAAAATGGTTAGGGTGAATTTTTGGGATTTTTTTAAAATACTTGAATTTCTGTGAATAGTAAAAATATATTATGAGTTTTCGGTAGTTTAATGACATCATAATGATGTAATAATTGAATATTAAAGTATGGTTGAATTTTGAACAAAGAATTATGACATGTGGTGTCCCAAGTGGATAAAACCATGGGTAAATACCATGGGCAAGCCCATGGTTTGGAAAAAACCACTAATGAGGTGTCCCTTTGAAATTATTAAAAAACTGCCTATCTTTTTCTATAAATACCCACTCATCCATTCGTTTAATTTAATTCCAAATCCCTCATACTCGAATCTATCGTTTTTTTACCTCTTTATGAGTCCTCCCATGGTGTTCTGAATCCCCCAAGGTCCCATCCTTCAAGATCTCAGAGTTACTCTACAAGGTAATGGAATCCGTCATTCTCTTCTTTTAGGAGACACTCCTTTTATGTTATCTATTTGATTTGTCCATTATCATTTGTTGGGGTTTGATTATATGAATTCTTTCTAATGTCATTTTGATTTAATTATGAGGATATACCCTGCTGATCTCATCATTTCTTTTTATGAAATTTTATGCGGTGTTGTTAGGCTGCCGAATTTTCATAAGGGATCTCTCACCTTTTCTTTTATTTTCAAGTTCATCACTTTTCTTCTTATCTCCTCACCTCCTATGTCCAGATGACTATGATAAACTCATGTATATTCTATATACTGGAATTATATCATGTAAATGTAATAACTGTCCTCAATATTCTTACTCCCGCTTTTTATTTTTATAAATGAAATCAACATCCATGAGGTTCTAATTTATAACCTTTGTGGATGGCGGAGTTTTGTTCTTCACATTCTCTATAATTACTGGTCATGAAACCATTTTAATGGTTGAACCATATCATAATATATGTATTTTATCTCATTAATGTTCTATAATCTTCACACACTACTAATATGAAATAATAATACAAAACAGGTTCATTATGAACAAAATGACCAAGTTAATCCAAATATTTGTAATAAACATTTAACAAATGAATCATCATTCTATATGACACAAAATAATTATAAGATCAGTTATATCTCTTTAATTTCACTAATAATATATATTAACAATTCTGTATGTTTAACCACATTCCAAACAAACTTCCATTTATGAAAGCATGTGAATGAATCGTGAAAACCAAGGAATAAAATGCTTCCAAAACAAGAAAATTGAACCTCTTAAACCCATAAAAAGGGATATGTTTGAAACTGATAATGTTTTAATAAATAAATTACATGTATATGAGTTTTTGGATTTATTAATTAATGAAGATAAATTTTATTATTAAGTTCATTTAAACAAACGAAGAACAAACTCGAGCAAAGGTAAGTGGTTTCTCATCTCACTTTCATTTCTGTGAGATTTTCATTGTTCGCCACTTATTTCTTGTATGTGGTATATGTGTACTTAAATTTGATATAAAATGACAATATTCTCTTTATATTCATGTTATTCAATGTTTCATTTTATTGATATTAAATTCTGTTCATATGATTCAACTGATTATATTGTGGTAAGAGACTTTGTCTCAACTACTATTTTGTTGTGAAAAACATTGTGTGGTGCACCTAACAATCCTAATGTGGTGTACATACTACTCATTTGAGATCAATTTTCATTTGAAATTATATTTATATGAAAAATCTATAATCTCATTTCATGGATATGTTTGTTGCCTAAATCGTATACAATTTTACATAGGGTGTTTATTTGGAATCTTATTTTAATTATAGAAATATTGATGAATCTGTATACTCTACTCTATAAGAATATTTAAAATGAATATTTCTATTGTATTGAATAAATTTATAAAGAATGATTTGGAAATGAAGTGGAGGTTGGTTCATTCTATAGCCCCTCGATGTATCGGTAGGTCTCATGAGAAAAATTAGTTTAGCGACAAACCCTTAAAGTTTGTTTCCCAAAATCAGATGGGTCTCAACCCTCAGAACTAAACCGTTTTTACAGTATTTTGGTTTCATGTGCCAGATACCCGATGTCCAATTATTTATCATTCACTTTATTCATTGTCATTTATACTATCCATGAGGTTTTCACTATGACAAAATATATAGATGTAGTCTCATTCTCAATTTATTAATGGTGTGAGTTTTTCATTTATTCACCATGCCATGTTGATTATGTAAAATTGTTTATAATTCAGTTATTATTGATTCATGATTTTGCCTTTTGTAAACCTTAATGAGTGTTTAATCTCACCCCTTTCATTTTTTACCTTCAATAGGTGATGAAGAATAGATCCTTTATAGAGTTCCTGTGGATGTAGTTTTTAGTTTTTGTTATGTATTGTATTTTGCAACCTTCTCCAATGTAATTTGAGTTAAATTTATGTATCTAGTTTCTTCAAGACTACTAAACTGATCTTTCCTTCAGGATTTTCATTCCTTCTAACCATGATAATTTAAAAAGTAATGCACCGTCTCTGGTCTAGAGAGGTCTGGGTGTTACAACATGAAAAAAGACAATTTAATAAAAAATAACCAAAAATAAAAAATTGAAATTCAAAATTCTATCTAGGATACTATATTGAATCCACCATTTAATGTATTTAATATACCTTAATCCACGTATGCAGCTGGTATGTCATGGACCCCACACATTAACCCTCCCAAGAATACCACGAAGTTAACTATCTGTCGGCAACATTATATACATACTTCAAGAAAAGAACCACCCAACAAAAACTTGTTGATCCCAAACACACACAATAACACTGATGTATAGATGGTGTTGTTTGAAACCATAAAAACACAGAACATAACCACCAACATGTGTTACCAATAATTTCTTACATTTGAGGATTTTTATCATAGAAGATTTCATTGATAACAATATATTTTTGTATTCTTTAATTAATAAAGTATATTATTTATAACTGAAGACATACCATTTGGATGATGTGGTAGTGGGAAATTAAATAATATTATTAACTGATCATATGTTTTATAGAGGCAATGTAATCCAAATATTTTTCTATATGACTCATATAAAGGTCATAGGATATGAATCATGGTATATCATATATAGATATATACCCTTTTAGTGTATATCCAATAATGGTTTCGCATAAATAATTTGTATGCTCAACCATAACCAATTACAAAAATATTTACCAAAATTATATTCAAGAAGGATATTGTATATAAGACTTATAGACATGTTAAGAGTTTAGGTGAAAACAAAGTTAGTGATATTAGCTTCATGAATATGATATGAATACCTTGGTCATCATTTTATACACATATATTATTATATTTAGTAACTCCAATGTTAAGGATACATTATTGCACCATTATCTTTGCTTCCACAAAATGTGTTAGTACCTGGATTTCATAAATATGAATGATATAATAAGTGATTAAAAATAACCCCAACCACTCTCCCTTTAATGTTATGTTATTATGGTTTACAAATTTATTTTTTATGGATATGGTTTTTTTAAATTTTTCTAATTTTTTAGAGGAATATGAACACCAATATTATAAGCATTGGGTCTTTTTTGATAGAGTCAGTGGGAGTTAGTCTTTACATGGACTTTTATATATTTTTTATTATTACAGTTTTTATATTATACATATATCATATGTTTTAAATAGTATGATTGACATAAGATATGGGGTAAATATATTGTTTTGAATATAACTTGATTGGGTTTGTTATCTTACAATATCTAATTCATACATGGATTCTTTAGTATGATCCAATCCCATTAATACTAGTTGATTTAGGGGGGTGAAATGATGCAACCCATCAAGCACCCACCTGGGATGATAGTATAATGAGTATTCCCACCCTACCCTACCTTCAACATGCCATGGACTAGTGACTTACATCAATAAGCCATTGATGAATATATTGGGACCTTATATTATGAAACCTATTTCAAACATACAAAACCATCTAACAATATTATACACGACTAAGAAGTAAGTAAATAACTAGCCAAAAAATGGATGCATTCATACATGAAAAACAACCCAATGATATACAATAAAAACTCCTATAAGTATAGGAAGAAATAAAATCCCCAACATCAAAAAATACAACTAACATTGAGATACTAGGAGAGGATAACACTACATAAAACCAATTATATCTCGATCACTACTAATAAAGAAATCAATAAGTCACCCATATGCACTAGATCTAATAAACCTACAAACACTTAAATCCATAAGAACCTTTTAACCATTTAAAAATAAAAAATGTGTCTTATCCTAAGGAGTGTGAATGGGTTACTGTAAAAATACAATGTAGGTCACTGTGAATACAATAAGGTAAAATGGTTGTAGGTTATCCAACAACTAATGTATAAACTAAATAACAACCTAAATCATTTCAATACTGGAAAAGAACAATATAAAGAAAAACCTAAGCAATCATTTTCTAATTAGAATCTCAAAAAATATATCAATGGTGTATAATAGATAATGTTATAGTCTTCTTATTTCATGGAATAAGGACTCCAAAAATATGACCCAAACATTGGGTGAAAGACTCCACCTCCTAGATTATTGATGAAATAGAATATTGAAACACATTCAATTGAAAAGAGGGGACCACATCATAAATAAAATCATCTAACCCTAAGGATCTAGTTATGAAGATCCTATATCAAAGCGGTTATCATCAAACATGAGACACACCATATACATAAATAAAATTGATCACTAAATTCTCATGGTAATGATATCAACTCATGATTTTGTCATTATTGCTATAATAATGCCTCAATGAAATTTGTATCCCAACAAGGAAATCCTACTCCTAAAACCCAATACCAGTAGACTAACTGATGTGGTAAAACTATTATTCATTGAAATAGAAAAATACAGGATACAATATTTTTTGTAAGAACCGAGACTTTATTTTTAGGTGTGTTTTTCTTTTCTGGTTGTTTTTTATAAAAACAGGAGTTCTGGAAATTTCAGGAGTACATGTCGTGCGCATTAAGTACACGTCAGGTACCTGGTTGTTGTGGGTGACCATGTGTGGGCCGTGTAACGGCCGAGCACATGGCCATGTGCGGTGACCTAGAGACTGCATAAATCAGAGGCCATAAAAGGAAAGTACATATCATTTAATTTTAAATAACACGTCATGCACTTTCTATTTTTTCATTAAACGGAATGACTTCACTTATGACGGATAGAACACACTTCTTCTAGACCTATTTTTTCTAGGAGCATCTGTATGGATACAAATCTTCTTTGAGCCCCTGACTCCTCATCCATTCTTCATATAGACCTCTATCAATTGCATTGGAATCGCATCAGGGATTTCTCCCTTATTCTTGTACATCATCTCTTTATTTCTCTTCTTCTGTGAGATATCCTCAGTTTAACTTTTTATCATTTTTGTAGATCTATGAAATTATAAGGATATTCAAGGCCTGAGGATCACATATATTTTCTTTATAGCACCCAAGTATGTGGTTTGTGCCTTTCAATAGATAGTCTTTGAGTCATATGTGCAAAAGTTCCAATACCCTTGTTCGAGGTATTGCATGTTTATGGTTTTTATCCCTGTTATTTCCTGATATGCCTTGTTTTTTGGGTAGAGGTTAATTGTTGTGAATAGGGTTAACCTTTCCATGATATGGATGTTTTTCCCTTTTTTCTTGTTATTGACCATTTGTTATAGGTTTCCTATTTGGCTACTTCGTATCCATGCCTAGTACTGTTAGGTTGGAGTGATTTTATCTAATATGATGTTCCATGCCTGGAAGATTTTTAGCTAAGTAGTACTTGGAGGTTTTCTTTTGCTGGTGATTATCATTTCTCTACGATTCCTTTACTGGAGGCTACAAAAACCCGGTGTAGTGAGACCATAGGGGAATTGAGGTCGAGGTATTTCACAGAGTTTCTGTTATAATTATCATTCTGTGAGGCCATATGGGGTTGATGTTGAGTACTCCCTAAGAGTGTCTATAGTTACATTACAAGACCACCATAATAATTGATGATGAGTGCTTCCTCAAAGTTTCTATTCTTTACCGTTAAAATACTATATAGAGAATTAATGGTGAGTGCTTCCTTAGAGAGTGTTTGATTATACATGACTATAGGGGAAATTGACGGTGATTTCTTCCCCAGGGACTCTTCGTTATATCCTTTTTGTAAATTGAATCAGAGGGGTTAGGTTGTGAGAACTACCCAGAGGGTTACGTAATATTGTTAGCTAAACAAGAGGGGATATGTTGTGAGAAAATTCAAAGTGGGTTGCTCGAATTTTTAATTGGTTGGCTAAATTTTTAAATGTAAATTGATTATAATTGAATTGGTAGGACTGTTTACATTTGAGTACTTCTATGTTTATTACTTCTTTTACATTTGGCCTGCCATATATTTTCACTGACTGTTAGCCACAGATCTTTGGGTGATTTCCTACTGGGATTCATCTCACACCTTATTTGGGTCATTATTTTGGTCCCAAAAAAATTATATTATTGTAGGTATAGATAAAGGAAAGTGCCCTTCTACTTCAGGTAATTGAATTCAATGGAGCCGGGGAGCATGGGACCAAGTTGAGGCTTGAAATGCTGTTGGAGATCATTTTTTTCTTTGTAACATGTTTTAGTACTCTATTCCAACATTGTGACTTGTTTGGATGCTTTCTTAGACATAGGTATCATGCATCATTATATATATTTTCTCCAGTTGTTTATTTCTTTAGTCTTCTGTTGTTTACTTATTGCATGCTTTTACTGCTTCCGCTATTGTATATTTGTTATTTCCAATATGTTACTCTTCCAATGATAGAATAGTTTCCCCACTACCACACCCAAGGCCCTCACTGCTAGTCGGCAGCCTCTGGAGTTCAGGGAAATGTGTGTGAGGCCATGTGACCAACCTGGTATGGTGCACCTTTGGGCAGCTTCCGGAATCGAGACGTTTCAATGTGGTATCAGAGGGATCCAGTTTTTGACTTATATTTTAGAGCCTATAGCTAAAGATAAGAATGGGTAGGTACTTGGTAATAAGTAGTTCACAGGATTAGCTAAACCGTGTATAGGGAAAATACAATCTACCTCGTTATTGCAATTTTTCTGGTTTTTCAATTTTATAGTTCATTTTATTTCACCATTGGGTTATTCACTTCTTTTTTTCTATTATTTTTTATATTATTAAGGTTCTATTTCTGTTGCAACCCGATGAGATGTGGGTTTTCCATCTCATGCATCATATAGGCACTTGTTATAAATAACATGTCATGCATTCCTTCAATTCCATTTATGGTGCATTAGTGATTGCATGTTGTTGTGATAGATGTTGTGCTAGATATGCATGTTGTTGTGATATATTCCTTGATAGATTTTCTAATTTTTATAGGGTATTGAATGGTGTATGGTTTTGTTTGAATGAGTTCCCAACATTGGTTCTTGAGGTGTTATGGGCCCTCATGGATCGGAATTTGGTGGATAATTACATTGTTATGGTTGTATATGACATTTATATGATGCCAAGCTTTGATTCGTGTGGAGTATGAGCCCTCACAAATCATAATTTTCACTTTAAGGTTGTTTCAGTGTTTTATGGGGTTCTAGAGTAGTTTCTGAGGCTTAATATCTGGAAAAAACCAAAATACATGTTGTGTAATGATAAATACACGCCATGTGTCCTTATGTTTTGGATGGAATAGTTTTTGTTAAGTACACGTTGTGTACTATATGTACACTTCGTATAGTCTCTAACTGTTTCGCTGGCTATGTGGGCAGGGACACGGGGATGGGAAATATGTAGTGGAACACGCCGTGTACCGAAAGTGCATGCCATGTGTTTAGAACATGTAACCAACCATCTATCTAATGAAACAGGTGCATTATGGGTAGTTAGTACACATCGTGTCAAGCACAAACACGTTGTGTAGAGTCAGCCATGTAACCAGCTGTGTAACTAAAAACACGGGTTGGTGAAGTTCCCTCTAGTACACGTCGTTTCTGGTACAAACATGTCATGTTGTCTTGCTCTAGGGTAACCATGTAGGTTATTCATGTAAAAGTACTTATACAGGGGAATGTTATTCAAGTACGCTACATGTTTGGAGGAACACATCGTGTTTATTGGGTGTTACATGACCAGTTTTGGCAGATGTACATTCCTAAGTGAAGGCTTAAGGGAACATGTCGTGTAGTGGTCATACATGCCGTGTATCCATGTTTTGAAAAACCTGAATGCTTTCTTCCTCCTATTCCCTTCTTAAACTCCTTAGGTTCATCCCATGTTAAACTTGATCTAAGGTGTGCACTTGACCATACAGATTCATGACACCGAGATGTCCTTGGGTTGTCTGCCAGTTATAGGGCAGTGATCAGACATCGGATATAGCTGATCAAGGACTACCAGTGGATCCTCCAGTTGTGCTAGTCTGGGCCTCAGCCACAATCCCAGATACGGGTGTTGAGGAATATTTCTGAGATGGGTTTTCAGTTTTATATAGACTATCCAGTGAGCACCTCCTCCTGCCCCATCAATGGAAAAAATGACACAGTTTTTCCAGTAGCATCATCCTCCCACCTTCACAGGGGATGGAGGACCTCGGGCTGTAGAGTCGAGGTTAGAAGACATGCTATCTATCTTTGAGCATCAGGAGATGCCTCCAGAAAGGTGGGTTAATCTTTCTATGTACATGCTTTGAGATTCTACCAAGAGATGGTGGGATGTGATCTCATATGTGGGATTCCAGTAGGTCCTGGCTTGGGATGAGTTCTAGTGTGCCTTCTACAACTTTTTCTACATGGAGAATTTGACAACTAATCGAGCCCAAGAATTCATGATTTCGGAAGAGGGTAATCTTTCAGTCATGGAGTATTCTTCTCACTTCACAGAGCTATAATTATTTACACACATTATAGGGGGAGATGATTTGTTCCTAACAAGTATGTTTGAGGATGGTCTCAGGTTGGATATATGGGCTCAGGTGAACATCATCAAGTGGATTTCTATATCATTCCTAGTCAACAAGGTGCCGATCACGAAGTGAAACCTGAGGGATTTTGGAGGTGTGAGCCTGGGTAGTTAGACATCCAGAGTTAGTGATTATTTCTCTGATATCCAGAATCACTTCAGGGAGTCTACATTTGGAGATCTGAGTATGTGGGATGCACCTTGAGGTAGTCAGGTGGTATGCTACCAGTGTGGGAAGGTCGGGCATACCAGGCCACATTTCCTGAGAGACCCAGTGGAGTGCTGATCTTGTAACAAGATGAGCCATCTTCATCACTTCTGTCAGATATTATCACCAGTAGCTGGTGACAGGGGGTTCATTTATGACTCCTCTTTTGGGAGCAGCACCACTAGTTTCTCACCAGTCTGGGCACTGGAGTTCTTCCAACCATTCAAGCTGAGGTAGAGGGCGTGGCTGTGGTTTCCAGTCGCCAGGAATTCAGAAAAAATAGGTTGGATCATCTCATGGTGGTTATGTAGGTTCACAGGGTTGCGGGGTAGGTTAGGCATTTTCATTGGAGTAGACCCAGCTAGAGCAGGATCCAAGACCCTCTACCATTCGAGGTACGATCCTAGTGGCCTTAGTTTTAGCTTCTGGACTTTTTGATATAGGGGTTTCCCATAGCTTTATATATGTTGATGTTGTGGAGAGCCTTAGGCTCTATATCATCTCTTCTGCTGATATCTTGAGGTTACACACTCTATTGGGGAAAATAATGGCTGGTGTACAATAGTGAAAGGAGTGACCTCTAGAGGTTGGTGGGTATCACTTCTTTTGGGAACTCTATGTCCTAGGGATGACAGGCTATGATGTCATTCTCTGAATGGATTTTTTAGTTACCTTCTAGGAATTTTTCAATTTCCATCATCGTAGGGTGAGTTTCAAATCACCAGAGGGTGTATCGTTTCTTCATAAGGAAGAGTGGGATGTCTAGCCGAGGAGATCGGGAACCGAGAATCACGGGTTGGAAAGAGTTACAGCCCAAATTTTTAGTCTGTATCTGGATGACCAGGGGACATAACTGAAGGACCTTCCTCTAGTTGTGGATCATTTCATGGATTTCTTCTGAGAGGACTTTTCAGGTTTGACTCTTAAGTAAAAGGTGGACTTTTTTATTGACCTTGTTCCATGAGGGGAACCAGTTTCCATTCCACTTTACAAGATGGCTACACCAGAGATACAAGATCTCAATATGCAGTTAGAGGAGTTACAGGAAAAGGGTTTCATCCAAACCAGTACTTCTCCTTGGGGTTCTCCTATCCTGTTTTTGAAAATTGGGGATGGTACCCTCAAACATTATGTGGATTATCAGAAGTTCAGTTAGTTGATGGTCAAGAACAGATATCCCTTTCCAAGGATTGATGATCTCTTTGATCATATTTGAAGAGCCAAAGCGTTCTCGAATACTGAATTGAGATCTGGTTATCATCAGTTTCGTGTTAGACCATCATACATACCTCTTAAAACCTTTCAGAGAAGGTATGGTCTATACGAGTATGTGGTTATGCCATTCAGTCTCATGAATGCACCTTCAGTTTTCATGGCACTGATGAACCGAGTGTTCCATGCATATTTGGATTATTTTGTGGTGGTCTACATGGATGATATCTTGGTGTAGTCTCACACTCGACACAAACATTCCATTCATCTTGAGATTGTTTTGTGTACACTAAGAGAGAATCTGTTATATGATATGTTCTCAAAATTCCACTTTTGGATGGACCAAATTCACATTAGGGGTCATGTTATCTCAGAAAAAAGAGTATCAGTAGACCCATAGAAAGTGAGAGAATTATTTTCCTAGGAGAAGCTGAAGAATGTCTGTGAGGTACGGTGTTTTCTAGGGTGAGCTGGTTTCCACGGGAATTTTATACAGGACTTTTCACCCTTAACAGCACCACTGAAGGGCCTGACTAAGAAGGGTGAGAAGTACTTGTGGTTATATTCTTGCAAGTCAGCCTTTCAGGAGATGATAGGAAGGTTGAATTCAGAACCGATACTAGTTTTTCCAGATCCATACAAGAGATATATTGTTTACTTTGATGCATTAGGTATCCGGTCGGTTGTAGTTATTATGCAAGGATAAGGAGTTTTTGGGTACAGGTCTCAGTCTTTGAGGCCACATGAGAGAAATTACCCGATGCACCATCTTGAGTTGGCTGCAGTTGTTATTTCTTTACGCTGTTGGAAATATTATCTTCTGGGAGATAATTTTTTGGTTTTCACTGACCATGAGATTCTTAGGTATATGTTCACTCAACGCCATCTGAAATTTATACAGAAAATTTGGGTTGAGTTCCTTCAATCCTTTGACTTTGAGCTTTCCTACACGTCTGGGAAAGACATTTTTGTGGTTGATGCGCTCAACAATAGGACTCATATACAGAAATTTCAAGATTCCAGTAGTGTGTGCCATCTTATGGATCTATTATCTAAGATGCATTTGGAGATGCATGACAGTCAGGGGTAGGCATTTCTTTCTTTTGGGGATGTTACCTCTACTCTACTGGATCGAGTGTGAATGCGGTAGCTATCAGATTATGAAGACATAGTCCTTTAGGAGAGTGTTTCAGGAGAGGACCTTATTTTTGGATGGACAGTTGGTGAGGATGAGATATTTCATTTTCATGGACGCTTGTGGGTGACAACAGATATATGCGAGGATCTAATGCTATACTTTCACTCCTCAGTTTGGGTAGTTCATCCTAGTGTCACCAAAATGTATCGTGATTTTCACCATCAGTATTGGTGGCCATGTATGAAAAGAGATGTGGATGGTTTTGTCATGAGGTGTTCCCCCTGTCAGCAGGTGAAGGCAAATCATCAGCAACTTGCAGGGCTTTTGTAGTATTTAATCATTCCCAAGTGGAAATGGAATGATGTTGAGATGGATTTCATGACAATTTTCCAGGGACGCCTCGAGGGAATGATGCAGTTTGGTGTAACGTCTTGGTTCCAGAATCCACCCAGAGTCGCCCCGTACCCGGTTGGTCACATGGCCTCAAGTGCATTTCCTCGAATTCCAGAGGCTATCGACTAGCAGTGAGGGGCTTGGGTGTGATAGTGGGGAACTATTCCCTCATTGGCATAGTAACACAGAATAAGTAAAATAGATAGCAATAATGGAAGAAATAAAACATGCTATAGGTAAATAGTGGAATTAATGAACAACTGGAGCACACACATGTATATATATATATATATGATGAGATATATATCTCTAAGAAAGCCTCCAAACAAGTCACAATTATGGAATACAATACTAAACCAATGCTCAACAGAAAACAAAAGAAAACTTCCACAGCATTGGAAGCCTCAGCTTGGTTCCATGCTCCCCAGCTCTGTATCAATCAAGTACCTGATGTAGAAGGATACTTTCCCTTATCTATACCTACAACAATATAATTTGTTTGATCCAAAAAGCATGACCCAAACCGGTTGTGAGAATAAATCCCAATAAGAAACCACCCAAATATTTGTTCCTAAATGTCAGTGAATATATATGGCAGCCTATAATCAAAATAAAGTAGTAAACAAGGAAGTACTCAAAAGAAAACAATCCTACAATTTCAAATGAATTCAATTATCAGATATTAAGTAAGAAGATAATCATAATCCAGGAACCCTCTAGGATGTACTCACATACAAACCCCTCTGGTCCAACCAAAAAAACCCAAGAAACCCTCTAGGATGTACACGCAGTCTAACCCCTCTGGTTCAGCTTTTGCACAGACTCCTTGAGGAAGCACTCACCATAAATTCCCCCTATAGTCTCTTATCAGTAACTAAAAGGGGCTCCAGAGAAGCACTCAATGACAAATTCCCCGTGTGTCTCATATCAAGGAACTACATATACTCTGAGGAAGCACTTACCTCCATTCCCCATGTGGTCTCACATCGTAAATGTAAACATACACTCTAGAGAAGCCCTCAATGTCCATTCTCCCTATGGTATACTACACCAGGTTCTCATAACCCTATGTAAGTTAATCAAGCACAGTGATACATAATGGAAAATGTATACCTCAAGAACTACTTGGCTAAATAGTTTACAACATAACAGCTTGTCAGATAAATAATATTACTTCATCCTATCAGAACTAGGAATGGAAAGCAAGAAGCCTACCAGGCTAAGAAAGACCAAACTATCCTAAACAATAAAATATTGGGCAAGACGTCCATATCATAATAATTAACCCTATTTACATTCAATTTACCTCTAATAAATCATATAAATAATAGTAGGAAATAAAAGGGTTAAATCCATAAACATGTAATACCCCAATCAAGGGTATTGGGAACTTTTGCACATATAACTCAAAGACTATCTATGGAAAGTCACAAACCACCTACCTTGGAGTAGTATGAATGATATAACCCAATGTAAATGCTTGGATCGACCTAGAATGTGGTAGATCTACAAAAACGTCGAAAACATTCAACTGAGGATAAATCACGAGAGAATAGAAATCAGGAAATAAGGTTTATGAAGAAGAGAGAACTCACCGATGTGATTCCAATGTAACCGACGAAGTTTGATTTGGAGAACAGATGCTCGATAAGGGACTTGGGGGAGGATCGACACCGTAAAGATTCTCTCGCTTGAAGAAGGTAAAGAAGAAGACACTTCTGCAAATTAGACGCGACCTTGGTCCATTTAATGAAAAAAATGAAATTACCTAGTGTGTACATTCCCTTGACGTCCCCCGCATTAGGCGGTCTCCAGGTCACCACACACAGTTGTGTGCTCAGAAATTATAGGGCCAACACACATCTACGTGTGGCCAAAGAGTACACGGCATGTATATATAAGTACATGGCGTGTACTTCAAAATTTCAAGAAACTCCTATTTTTCACCAAAACACCAAAAAAGAGAAAAACGTACCTGAGAAGAAGATCTGGGTTCTTAAAAATTCCCCCCTTAATGAAATTCCTCCCCAAATTTCCCTAGAAAGGTGGCGTAGAAGAAGAATCCTAAAAAATCTTTGTCCACTGTGATCGTACATCGGCTTCCCTCTCCCATGTCTCATCTTGTACTCGCCCGTGCTACCATAGCACTCGTATTATAAGAACAGACAGGCCACAGTTAGCATTTGTACTTCGATTTACAATCTAGATAGGATGCTCCTAAAATGATGTTTCCACCTCTAACTCAACCTCCTCGGGTTGAAAAACATGAGACAGGTCTGAGAAGTAACGTCGTAGCTGAGAAACGTGGAAGACGTCATGCATAGCCTGATACCTATGAGGTAACTTCAACAAATAGGAAACTGGCCCGACTCTCTCCAACACCTCAAATGGTTCAACGTACGTCGGTGAAAGATTACCCTACCTCATAAACCTCCAGTGTTCCATACTCGGTGTGACACAAACAAAAACCTCATATCCGACCTTGAACTCCAGAGGTCGTCTCTATCGATCAGCATAAGACTTCTGTCAGGACTCTGCAGTAACCATCCTCTTCCGAATCAACTCTATATGCTCTACAGTCTCCAAGACAAGTCAAGGTCCCTACATAACAGCCTCTCATGTCTCCAGCTAGCATATGGGAGATCGGAAAGTCCTACCATACAAAGCCTCCTAATGTTCCATTTAAATAGTTTCTTGAAAAATATTATTGTAGGAAAAATCTATCAGAGGTATATGCTTCTCCCACGAACCTCCAAAATCTAGGATGCATGCTCGTTTAATTTCATCAATCACATGAATCGTACGCTCAAACTGGCAATCTGTTTGAGGGTGGTAACCAGTAATCAAAAGTACATGTGTAGACAAAGCCTTCTGATGTCCCTACAAAACCTGAGGAGTAAAATGGGCATCCCTATATGAAAAAATAGACTGCAAAACTCCATTTAAATGCATAGTCTCTCAGATGTATAACCTTCCCATCCCATTAACACTAAAGGTATTCTTGACTGGTAATAAGTTAGAATCCTTTGTGAATCTATCAATGACAACCCATACTACATCATTCCCTCGAGGTGACCTCGGTAAACCAGTCTTGAAATCCATCACTACATCATTCCACTTCCATTCAGGAATGGGTAAATACTACAAAAGTCCCACTGGTCACTAACGCTCTTCCTTCACCTGCTGATAGGTGGAACAACTCATTATAAAACTAGCAACGTCTCTCTTCATACCTGTCCCCCAATACTGACGGTGTAGATCACGATACATCTTTGTGACACAAGTATGAACTGCCCAAACAGGGGAATGAAATTCTTGCATTATCTCATCACGTATGTCTACTGGCACCCACATGAATCCATGAAACTAAAAGTTTTCATCCTCATATATTGTTTATCAAGGAATAGGGTCCTCTCCTAAAACACTCTTCTGCGGGACTAAGCCTTCAAAATTTGATAGGTGTCCCATTGACACTTGATCAAGTAGAGTTGAGGTAACATCTACAGAAGAAATAAAAGTCTACCCCTACCTATCATGCACGTCCAGATGCATCATAGAGAACTGAGACATAAGCTTCCTCTCTGTACTAGCCTCTTGAATTGTCTGTATCTGAGTCCTCTTGATCAACGCATCAGCTAAAACGTTGCATTTCCCATGCATGTAAAAAATCTCAATGTCAAAGGACTGAAGGTACTCAACACACCTTCACTGTCTCAAATTTAGATCACACGGAGTGATGATATACATGTGACTCTTGTAGTTGGTGAAAATCAAAAAATTCTCCCCCAGAAGATAATTTCTCCCACTGTGTAAGTCGTGAACAACTATATCCAGTTCGAGATTCTGTGTCGGGTAGCTCTTCTCATGTGGCCTCAACTGCCGGGAACCGTAACAAATGAAGCCTTCTCACTGGATAAGCACAGTTACATACCAATACATGATGGAAAACTGTATACAATATTGATTTTTCAAGGATTTGGAAATACTAGTATTGGTGCTGAAGTCAACCTCCCTTTCAGCTCCGGAATGGCTGACACACAAGAATCTAATCACAATTACTTCAAACCCTTCTTAATCAGGCTCGTCAATGGCACTACTAAGTGTGAAAAGTTCTGTATAAAACATCTTTAATAACCAGACAGCCCTAGAAAATGTTGTACCTCAAATCCATTCTTTGGCTACTCCTAGGAAACTACTGATCTCACTTTCTCTGGGTCTACTGATACATCTACCTATGAGATATCAGGACCCATGAAGTGAATTTGGATCATCCAAAAGTGACATTTTGAGAGCTTGTCATATATCTGATGCTCTCTCAGTGTACTCAAACCTATTTCAAGATGTGTGGCATGGTGGTGTTGAGTGTGATAGTACACCAAGATATCATCCGTGAAGACCACCTTGAAAGAATCCAAGTATGGATGGAACACTCAGTTCATCAGTTCCATGAAAACTAAAGGTGCGTTCGTGAGACCAAACAACATAAAAACATACTCCTATAGACTATACCTACTCTGAAAGGTTGTAAGAGTTACATCTAATGGTATAACGTGCAACTGAGGATAACTGGATATCAAGTCAATCTTCAGGAACCATCCGGCTCGTCGAAGTTGTTCAAGGAGATCATCAATACTCGGCAAGGGATATGTGTTCTTGAATGTCAACAAGTTCATCTTCTGATAATCCACACAAAGCCAGAGGGTACCGTATTCCTTATTCGCAAATAGGATGGGCGAACTCCAAGGAGAAGTACTGGGTCAGATGAAACCCTTTTCTTGAAACTCCTCCAACTGCTTTTTGAGCCCCTGCAACTCAAGTGTAGCAATCCTATAAGGAGGAATGGACACTGGTGCCGCTCCTGGAACAAGCTTAATAGAAAATTATACATCATGCTCTGGAGGATAGCCTGAAAAGTCCTTTGGAATGATGTCCATGAAATGATCCACCACTGGAGGAATGTCAATCTGTGAATCCCCCTTGTCATCTAGATACAGAATGGAAAACTGGGCTATAACACCTCCCAAACAATGATTCTCTTGTCCTTCTCTGCTCTCCTAGTCATCCCACACACCCTTATGAATAAATTATCCACCCTATAGTGATTCAAAACTCACCCTACGGTGATATAAATCAATAAATTCCTGTGAGGAAACTAATAAGTCCATTATGAGAATGAAATCACAGCCTGTCATCTCTAGGACATAAAGGTCCCATAAGAAGTGACTCCTATAAACCTCGATAGGGAACTCCTTGCACTGAAGTATACTAGCCATTCTTATCCCCAACAGTGTTTCTAGCGTCAGGATATCAGAAGAAGATAATATATAGAGCCCAAGGCTCTCCACAACAACAACTGATATAAAGCTATGATAATCCCCTATATCAAAAAGAGTTGAATCTAAAACTGAGGCACCTCAGAGCATACCTCGAACTGTAGACTATCTGGGATCCTGATCCTATAGGTTCTACTCCACTGCAAAATTCTGGCCTACACTGTGGCCCTATGACCCTACCTGACTAGTCTGAGCTGATCCACCATGTTGTCGCTGAAATCCTGGCAACTGGCTACCACGACCACGACCTCCACCTTGGCCTAAACGGCTAGAATAACTCTACTTCCCTGACTGTTGAGAAATTGGTGGAGCATCTCCCGAACAAAGAGTCATATCAGAACACTTATCACCAGCTTCTGGTGAGAATATCTGACAGAAGCACTGAATATAGCCCATCTTTTCACATGATCGACACTCCATTGAGTCTCTCGGGCATTGTGGCCTCGCATGTCTTCTCTTTCTGTACGAGTAGAACACCACATGGCTATGAGGAAGAGTGTCATGCCTCCTCAGATCCCCATGTTTAGACTCACTGTGGCACTTCCTACTATCAGTAGGAGGGATACCAACTTCAGATTTTGAGCCACCCTAGCTCACAACTCTATAATACCTCAGATTGTGCTCTGTGATTAGCGCCTGGTTGACTATAGAAGTTATGGAAGTCAACATAAAGATGTTAAACTGTTATCGGATTTCATGCCTAAGACCATCCTCAATCATTCTTTCCAGAAATAACTCATAACCTCCTGGAATAGGATTAAAGGACAATAGCTCTTTGAATTGATAATAATAATTCATAACAGAAATATTACCCTGCTCCAGACTCATCAACTATCAGGCTCGATAGTCCCTCAAAGTCTCTGGGTAGAAGTAGTCAGAGAAGGCAAGAAAGAACTCATCCAACGCCATAACCTGCTAGCATCCCACCTATGAGATCACATCCCACCATCACTTGTAAGAGTCCCAAATCATATATGTAGCAAGATTCACCCTCCTCTCTGGAGGTGTCTCCGGTTTCTCAAAGATAAAAAGCATGGTTTTAACCTTGACTCTATAGCCTGAAGTCCTCCTTCCCCTATGAAGGAGAGAGGATGTTGATACTGGAAAACCCGCGTCAACTCTATCATAGAAGGGGCAGGATGTAGTATTCCACAGAAGTTCTGCATGAACCACGTAAGGCCCTCTTAGAATAGTGCATCAGCCCCAATATCTGGGATAATGGTTGGTGCCCATACTGGCACAACTGTAGGATCTGTAGGTATTCCCTAATCAGCCATATCTGGTGTCTGATCACTACCCTATAACTGGAAGACAACTGGAGGACCTCTTGGTGTCATGACTCTGCAAGGTCAAGCGCACACCTTATATCAAGATTAATAGGGACTGAAACATAGACGTCTAAGAAGGGAACAAGAGAAATAAATCATTAACGTTTTTTAAAACATGGATACACGGCGTGTATATCCACTACACAGCTTGTTCCCTCAAGCCTTCACATGAGCATGTACTTCAGCCAACTTAGGTCATGTAACACCCCATTCACATGGAGTGTTATCCGAATACACGACTGTACTTGAATCCTCTTCCCCTGCCTAAGTTCTTCTACACTGCTAGTCTACACAGTTCCCCTAGAACAAGACTACATGGTGTGTTACTGCAAGACACAACATGTACTAGATGAACCTCACCAACCCATGTTGTTAGTTAAATGATCAGATACAAATGTTACACTACACGGCATGTTCATGCTTGACACGACATGTACAACATAAGTTTTCATCTATTTGTGTCATTAGTCACACGGGTGGACACATGGTCTATGCAGCACGACATGTCCCACCAATGATTTCTCAACCCCGTGTCTCTACCCACATAGTTAGTGACATAGTTACAGACTACACAACATGTACAAAAATTACACGGCGTTTACTCAATAAAAAAAGTTCCATCCTGAACAGGAGGACACATGGCGTGTATTCATCATTACACACCATGTATTTTGAGTTCTTTTGGACATTAAGCCTCAAAAACTACTTCGAAACCCAAAAAATACTGAAATAAACATTAAAGTGCCAAATTATGATCTGTGAGGATCCATACTCCCGGCGAATCAATGTTTTTCATCTTATACATGTCATATACAAACATAACATAGTAATGATCCCCCAAATTCGGGTCCATGGGGGCCCATAACACCACAAGCACCAATGTTTGGTATTCATTCAAATAATTCCTTACACAATTCAATACCCTATAAAAAGTAGGTATTCTATCAAGGCATCTATCACAACAGCATGCATATCTAGTGCAACATCTATCACAACAACATGCAATTACTAATGCGCCCTAAATGGCATGGTAAGAATGCATGACATGTGATCTATAGCAATTGCCTATATGATACATGAGATGGAGTACCCTCATATCATTGGGTTTCAATAGAAATAGAACCTTAATAATATTAATTATAATATCACAAAACATGTGAATCACCCAACGGTGAAATCAAATCAACTGTAAAATTGAAAAACCAGAAAAAATTGAAATAATGAGGTAGATTGGTTTTCCCCTTTACAAGGGTTAGCTACTCTCAGGAACATATTATTACCATGTACCTATTTTATTCTTATCCCTGGCTATAGGCTCCAAACAATAAGTCAATAAGAAAATAATTCCTTTGATACAACTTTGTAACGTCCCAGTTCCGGAAGCCACCGAGAGGCGCCACGCACCCAGTCGGTCACATGGCCTCAAGCACATTTCCTCGAATGCCAGAGGTTTCCGACTTGTAGTGAGGTTCTTGGGTGTAATAGTGGGGAAGCTAGGCCCTCATTGATAGATAAACCCAATGGAAGTAAAACAGATAGAAATAGAAGATGCAGTAAAACATGCAATAGGTAAATAGTAGAAGTAATGAACAAATGAAGCACACACACGTGTGTGTATATATATATCATGAAAGATACATATGTAGAAGAAAGAAGCAAAAAAATTCACAATGTGAGAATACAATACTAAACCAATGATCAACAAAAAACAAAAAAAAACTCCACATCATTGTTAGACACATCTTAGCCCCATGCTCCCCAGCACCACAGCAATCAAGTACCTAAAGTAGAATGGCACTTTCCATTATCTATACCTTCCGAAATATAATATGTTTGGGCCCAAAATCATGAACCAAAAAGGGTGTGATACTAAATCCTTGTTGGAAACCACCCAATGATCTGTGCCTAACAGTCTTTGAATATATACGATAGGCTATAATCAAAATGAAGCATTAAACAAAGAAGTACTCAAAAGTAAACAATCATACAGTTTCAAATGCATTCAATTATTAGATATCAAGTAAGAAGATAATCATAAGCAGGGAACCCTATGAAATGTACTCCCAGCCTAACCCCTCTGGTTCAACCAAAACAACACAAGAAACCCTCTTGAAATTACACACAGTCTAACCCCTCAGGTTCAGATTTTGTACAGACTCTCTGAGGAAGCACTTACCATCAATTCCCCCTACAGTCCTTTACCGGTAACTAAAAGGAGCTATTGGGAAGATCTAAACGTCCAATTCCCCCTGTGGCATGTATCGAGGAACTACAGACGCTCTGAGAAAGAACTTACATCCATTCCCCCTATGGTCTCGCATCGTAAAAGTAAACAGACACTCTGGAGAAGCCCTCAACGTCCATCCTCTCTATGGTCTACTACACAAGGTTCGCATGTCCCTGTGTAATGCAATCGTGCACAGCGATATATAATGGCCAATGTATACCTCAAGCACTACTTGGATAAATAGTCTACAGCATAACAACATGTCATATAAATAATATTACTCTATCCTATCAACACTAGGAATGGAAAGCAGTCTGCCTAACAAGCTAAGAAATACCAAACGGTCTTAAACAATCCAAGCATGGGAAAGACATCCATATCATATCAATTAAACCTATTTACATTCAATTGACCTATACTCAAGAATATAAATCATAGAAATCAATAACAAGTTTAAAACCGTAAACACGCAATACCCTGATCAAGGGTTTTGGGCACAATTTCACATATAAGTCAAATATTATCTATGAAAGGGCACAAACCACCTACCACAGCATCTTTTGATTGATATACCTTAGTGTAGGCACTTGAATCAACCTAGAAAAAAGTTGATCTACAAAATCGTCTGAAAAGTTGAACCATTGATAACTCACAAGAGAAGAGAAATCAAGACATGTGGTTCAATAAGAATAGAGAACTCACTGATGCAATTCCAACACAACCGACAGATTTGAATTAGGAGAAAGGATGCTCGATCAGGGGGTAGGGGAAGGATCGGCGTCATACAAATGATCTTGGTCAAAAAAGGTGAATAAGAAGACACTTCTTCCAATTATACGTGACCCTGGTCTATTTAATGAAAAAAAAAGTACACGAAGTGTACTTTATAAGTACATCGCATGTACTTTCCCTTACAAGCCCCCGCATGAGGTGGCCTCTAGGTCACCACACATAGCTATGTGCTCGGGCATTACACAAACATCACATGGATACCTGAAGAAAACGAGTACATGGAATGTACTTTAAAAATATCCAGAACCTCCTTTTTTCTCAAAAACACCAAAAAAGGGAAAAACATACCTGAGAAGAATATCTGGGATCATACATTTGGGTTGTAATTCATAGACTCACGAATGTTTCTCACTTCTTTCTGATCAAGGAGACCTAAAGTGTTAATGATACTTGAATTTTTTACATTATAGAGATTGTATGTTTACATGGAGTTCCACACTCCATTGTTTTAGAAAGGGATGCTCATTTGACTTCTTGAGTCAGGAAAAGACTATATAAGGCTTTGGGTACCCGGGTACTTCTGAGTACAGCTTACCATCCCAAGAAAGAAGGCCAGTCCAAGCATATGATTCATGTGATAGAGGAATTTCTTCGGGCATGCATCCAACATTTTAGATGTTCTTGTGAGAAGAACATACCTCTTGTAGAGTTTTCCTACAATAATTGTTTTCAATAAACTATTATGATGAAACCCTAGGATCCCTTGTACAGTAGGCCATGCCGATCACCCTTATACTGGCTGGAGGCAGGAGAGGTAGCTATGCTGGGACCTCGACTTGTCCAGGAGACCATAGAGAAGATAGAGATAATTTGGAAGAGGTTAGAAATTGTACAATTAAGACAGACTTCTTATACTGATCGACGGAGATGATATATGGAGTTCGACGTTAGAGATCATGTTTTTCTATGTGTCACTCAGAGGTTTGGCCACATGTGGATTAGAAGGAAGGGAAATATTTCTTCGAGGTATGTCAGGCTGTTTGAGGTGTTGGGGAGAGTTGGTCTGGTTGCATATCGACTGCAGTTACCTTAGATGTATCAATCTATGCATGAAATGTTTCATGTTTCTCATCTTTGGCATTACTTCTTAAACCCGTCTCATATTTTTCAACCCGAAGAGGTTGAGATAGAGGTGGACACCTAATTCGAGAGGCATCCTCTCCGGATTATTGATCGAAGTGAGAAGGTTCTCTGTGGCTGGTCTATTCCTCTGGTACGAGTGTTATAGTAGAACAGGCGAGTACAAGACAAGACTTGGGAGATGGAGGCTGACGTACGATCATAGTGGCGAGATCTGTTTGAGGATTCTTCTTCTAAGTTCCCCTGTTACAGAAATTTGGTGATGAATTTATTTATGGGGGGAATTTTTTATAAACCTAGACCTTCTTTTATTTTATGTTTTTCTTTTTTGGATGTTTTTGAAAAAAAGAGGATTTATGGAAATTTTAGGAGTATAAGCCATGTACTTTAAGTACACGCCATGTACCTAGTTTCCACAGGTGACAGTGTGCATGCCATGTAATGGCTGGGCACATGGCCGTGTGTGGTGACCAAGATACTGCCTAAAGTGGAGGCTATAAAAGGAAATTAAACACTTTATACATTTAAAGAACACACCGTGTACTTTCTTATTTTCATTAAATGGACCGGGGTCGTTTATAACGTACATAACACACTTTTTCTCAACATATTTCATCCCAGAGCATCCGTATGGTCACAGATCTTCTCTGAGCCCCCAACTTGTTGTCTGTTCTCCGAATTAACCTCTATTTATTGCATTTAAATCTTATAATTGAGTTCTCATTTCTTATTGAACATCATCTTTAGATTTATCCTCTTCCTCGAGATATCCTCGGTTGAACGTTTTATCATTTTGTTGATATACAGAATTCTAGGGAGATTCAATGCCTACGGTTCACATAAATTGTTCATGCAATGCCGAGGTAGGTGGTTTGTTCATTTCCATATAAAATATTTGAGTTATATCTGCAAATGTGCCAATACCCTTTTTCAGGTTATTGTGTGTTTTTGGGTTTTAGCCATGTTATCGCCTTTCATGCCTTGTTTGTTCGGGTAGAGGTTAATTGTTGTGAATAGGGTCAACCTTGCCATGATATGGATGTTTTACCATGTTTTCTTTTTATTGACCATTTGATCTAACTTTCATGTAAGGCTGCATTGTTTTCATTCCTAGTACTATTATTTTGGAGTGATTTTATCTAACATGTTCTGCCATGCCTTGTAGCTTTTTAGCTAAGTAGTACATTGAGGTTTTCGTTGAGTGATGGTTATTTTTTGTTTACGATTGCTTTACAAAGGGCTGTGAAAACCTAGAATAGTAAGACCATAGAGGAAATTGATGTTGAGGGATTCCCCAGAGGGTCTGTTATAATTATCATGTTGTGAGACCATAGGGGGGGATTGACGTTGACTGATACCTTAGAGTGTCTATAGTAACTTTATGAGACCACTCGAGGAATTAACGTTGAGTGATTCCTCATAGTTTCTGTATTTTACTGTTAAAATGATATAGAGGGAGTTGACAGTGAGTGCTTCCTTAGAGATTCTTTGATTATACATGACTATAGGGGGAATTAACGGTGAGTGCTTCCTCATAGAGTCTTTGTTAAATCTTTATTGTAAATTGAACCAGAGGGGTTAGGCTGTGATAACTACACAGAAGGTTACTTAGGATTGTTAGATGAACCAAAGGGGATTGGTTGTGGGAACATTCCAATAGGGTTACTTATATTTGTTATTGGTTGGATAAATTTTTAAATGTAAATTGATTGTAATTGAATTGGTAGGACTGTTTACATTGAGTACTTCCATGTTTATTACTTCTTTTATATTTTCCCTACAATATATTTTCATTGATTGTTAGTCACAAATATTTGAGTGGTTTCCTACTGGGATATGTATCACACCCTATTTGTATCATGATTTTGGGCTCAAAAAGATTATATTGAGGTAGGTATAGATAAGGGAAAGTGTCCTTCTACTTCAGGTTATTGATTATTGTGTATCTGGGGAGCATGGGGCCAAGATAAGCCTTGCGATGCTATTGGAGATTATTTTTTTCTTTGTACATTGGTTTAGTACGGTATTCTAGCATTGTGACTTGTTTGGAAGCTTTCCTAGACATAGGTATCATCCATCATTATATATATGTGCTCTAGTTTTTTATTTCTTCAGTCTTATGCTGTGTACTTATTGCATACTTTTACTGCATCTGATATTTTATAACTAGTATTTCCACTGCATTACTATTCTAATGAGGGAATAGTTTCCCCACTATCGCACCCAAGGCCCTCGCTGCTTGTCGGCAGCCTCTGGAATTCTAGGAAATGCACTTGAGGCCATGTGACCAACCCGGTATGGGGCACCTCTAGGTAGCTTTCGGAACCGGGACATTATATTTTTTGACCCCACTGATGGGTGAACCTCAACCCTCTCTATAGAGAAGGACCATACCTCATCCTATAAAATAGATTATATAGCTCTAAAATAGTGTTAGAAACAATATGGATACATATATCTTAGGTATTTTCAATGGTGATCAACCAATATTAAGGTGAATTCCCTATACATTATCCCCTGTAACTCAAATATAATTTTAATCACCATGTGTATTATATGTCCCCAATTATATGTGACATTTATGGTTCTTTAATACCATCATAATCATAACAAATTTACAAAATTGAAATAGGGGAATCATGAATTTCAATTTTCAAACAATAACCATGGGGGTTAACATCATCTAAAAATAGGCTTGCCTCATCGATGGTAGAGATTTATTAATGGGAGTACCCCCAATAACCATGAAATAGACAACCTACACTACAAAGAAATATCTAAAAAAGTATTATCAAACATGGAGAACTAAAACCACAAATATATAAGGGTTTTTTAGCTCTATTATTGAAATAGATGATCTAAAAATCAACAATAAATTTAATCATAATGTATTGCCAAAATATTAACTCCATACTAATCTCACTTCCTAGTCATAAGAGGTAATGGGATCGATGAAAGTCATACTGAGAGTGATATGAAATCATTAGTTGTTATCCCTCACTACCACTCTTCAGGTGGAATATGGAAGAAAGGGTAAATTAATTTCATAAAAAAAATTATCCATTAATACCATATTTTAACAAGAGTGAACAAACAAATTGACATCATTCTAACTAATCTACATGCACAGACACTAACATTCAAGTACATGGGAAGAAGGAAAACATGAAGAGTTTTGTGCTAATATATAATTCCATTTGTACTATCTTGATGTAATGATGGAAACAACAATGTATCTCAAAGAATTATAAAATGGAAACACCACAGTATTTAAATATATAATTATATTTTAAAAAATTTTATTTTTGATATCATGTACCACATGAAACACTAATCTTAAAAGTCCATGATATACTATAGAAATATTATTATTTTTATATGACCATTATAACCTAGCCACTAGTTTTACTAGTGTGAATATTATTAAAGATATTATATAATATATGTTGAAAATTATTATTATTACAAATTTACAGATTTATTTTAAATGAAATAAGAATTCAATTTTAAATAAAATCATACAATATTAAAGGATATTTTTTCATAAAACCACATTATATGAAGAAATTAATTTTATCAAAATTAATTATTTTAATGACTATATAATTATTTTTCAATTAAAAACATATATAATATTTTTAGTAAATAATATTGACATTCATCTAATGGTGGTTACTAGATAAGAAATGCATACAAATTAATTTTATACTACGAAAACAATTTTCTTCAAAAAATAATTTTATTGTTATTTGGGCATGGATTTTATAATTAATGTTTATAAATTATGATTCAAAAAATACAATATTTTACTTATTTTATTACCCTTAAATCTTTTAAACAAAATATAATTTCACTCCTAAGTGTGTATTAGCTACCACCTCCACGAAGCGATTTGATTCGTTTTTCATGTCATCCGTTCATTAAGGATTGTAAAATTGTATTTAATGTATAAAATTTTTAATTATTTCATGATTCATATTATGTATATAACGTGACCATAACCACTTTGAGCATGGTGAATCAACCAAAGTTGTTTAGGGATTATGAACTAAACGTACTCAAAACGTCAGATGTAAACTTAACTAATCTACTGACTAAATAAGACATGATAATAAAAGGAATAAAAGGAATAATTATATTGTAATATACATTATGAAAAGTTCTAAGAAATTATAAAATGAATACAGTTTTATTATCTTAGAGTTACCAAACATTCAAAATAATTTCAGACTTTTGGAATGAAATTTTTAATTAAAACCCTATTTAAAAGTTTGTCATTCAAAATATTTCTCCACAATTTCCATGGTAATATTTTTCTTAAGAATTATATTATTTATTTTACAAATATTTTTTAATCTTATTTTAAACTATTTTAAATATGATTTAAAAATTATTAAAATTAATCTTTTAAATGATTTCTATAAAAATCACTTTTTTATTTTGTATATGTGTGAAAGTAATGTGTTATTTTAACCGATTTGACAAGAAGATATTTCCTCACTATTATGACCATAAATTATTTTGAATCATACATTTAAATGTTCCATGGTTATTTTATATGAAATTAATTTCCTCAATATTCTACAAATTTTTAATTAAAAAGTTATCAAAAGTAAAGGATATTTTTATAATGCATTCTATGAAAGGATCAGATGATATTTAAAATGTATTTTTTTATATTTCAACATGATTTCATTATTATTATAATTTATTAGGGATATAATCTAATGATATCATCCACATTATTTATCTAGATGTCTTATGCTCGTGTTGTTTTAAATATTAACTGTGGAAAATATTAACAATTCATATGCTAGTTTTTAGTACAAAATTTTATGTTTATTAGGTATCAAATTGTTATTAATTTTTTCATTTGATGAATGAATTAGACTTTTTATTTTATAGGTGTATCCAATTATATCCACTTGATTCATTGGTAGGTCTAATGAGATGAATTATCCGGAGTGTTTGTGGAATTATTTCCTAATTATACATGATGTCTCGGAATGATACTTTTACTCTATGTTTATAATGTCCTGAAAAAAGGCCTCCCTTCTATGATCATGATAATTGGAATTATGTATTCCATCAATAGGAAATAAGTAATATTTATCATTGTGATTATTTATAATGGTATCCTTAGATGTATTAAATAATATATTTCTTACTGTTTTTTATGGAATTATTTTGAATTCAAAATTTAAGAAAATATACTTGTATTTAAAAGATTATTTATGATCACTTATGGGTAAAGTGTTTGTTTTCCAGAAAAATTCCATATTTTATTCAATAAACCCTCAACAAATATGAATTTTACACTATGATTATTTATTAAATATTTTATAAAAAGTATTGGAAATAATTTTTTCTCATGACTAATTGAGTAATTATTTTATACACAATATTTTTTACAAGAAAAATCAAACATATATATATATTCAGGAATTTCAAATGGATTAACGAGTTTCATTTATTTTTTTATCACTTAAAAATATATTTTTTGATATTCCCATTTTTTAAATTGTTTTCTATATGGATGATGTATGAGTATGAAAGAAATAAAGTTCTATCATTCTATTATGTTGATCAATAATAAATTAAATAAAATTGTTTTGAATTTAACATGAGTATTAATGTTAGAATCATGTTTTGTGGAATAAAACGAACATTGAATGGAATTGTGAACATTGTATTGTAGGGGTTTGATATGTTATATTTTTTATTAACTATCTAAAAATCTAAAATGAAAAGTTATTTAAAATTTTAGAAAGTTCAAACCCTTTTATAAATCATGTAATTATTTATTATTTAAGTTATGGGTTGTTATACCTCATTTCAGATGATTTTTTTAGATATTTTTAGAGGCTTCGTTGATTTAGATGAGAATATTTGTAGAATTTTAGATACTATAGTGGGTGAATAACTATATGGTTGATCATAGGTTTATTGGAATAGATTCCCCCTTTGAGGTTTTTGGTTATGGGAGTTTAAGATGATATAGGATATTTTTAGAGATATTTATGGTGATAAATACATAATGTTTAATATGTGTCTTAATGAAAGGGTAATATCAAGAAGAAAGAATTTATATTTTTTTGACATAAGATGAATGTTATTGAAAACATTAATGGTTAATATGATCATTGATGTTAATCTAATTATCATTACTGGGATAAAGGTGTTATTATATTTAGGGAACATATATATTATCATATAGATAACAATGGGATTGAAAATTTATTTAGTGACTAAATGATTAATGTTATTATTTATAAAGTTCACTATATTGGAAATATTATATGATTAGGGTATGTGGAAATATTTTTGAATAAAATAGGATATTATATTGACTAATAAAGTTTGGGTTATCATTTTGAAGAATATAATATTTCATTTTTTCTTTTTGGTGATTTAGGTTAATATTGGAATGATTTTAATATTTTGGAAATTACAAGGATTATGCATATACATGTTTGGTTTGTGACATTATGAGAGAGTAATGTTGTGTGAAAATAGATGTTAAATTGATCTAAAAATAATATCTTATTAAATCATTCATATATTTTGGGTTTCAACTTGGTCAGTAGTATTTTGAATAGTTTAAGGTTTGTTAAATATTGAATAATTTAAGATGAAAATTGGGTGTTATTTTTGTGGATTTAAAGATAAATTTAGTATTTTTTAATATAATTACTTATTCCTATTCAATATTATATGAAATTATTGTGACCATTTTCCATTTTGATAAATAGAAAGAAACCTATGAAATAGCTTTTTTTCATTTTTTAGATCTAATAATCTTTTAGAAGTTAAATTTACCACTTCAAACCTAAAAATTAATCTAGAATATTAATTTCATTTTGTTATATATGTGATAGAAGTTAAAAATGATTTAATAGATAACAAATTATTAAATTATACATATGAGTTTAAAATAAATCAATTATATATATTTCCTTAAAATAACTCTTTCGATGGTAAAATATTATTTCATAATCAATTTATTCTTATATAAAAAGTAACACTAAGATATCAGGGTAAAATATTTAAATTATTACTTGAAAAAATGAGTCTTATAATGTAACATGGATATATAATTTCTTGATATTCACCCTGAAATTAATGTTCACAATAAAATGGTTTTATTTTATTTTATCAAAATAATATGATAAATTCATTTTAAGAGAACCAAATTCAAATTTAAAGGATATTTTTTTTCAAAAGTGGGATAATGTGACACACTGATATTTCAATAGATAATTTCATTTAAATTGATACTATTTTGGATACTATGTAACATATGCAACACTGTGTTTAAAAGAACTGATATATACAATAAAAATATTAATATTTAAATATAAATCTTATAACCTAACCATAGGTTTGGTCGGTGTGAATATGAATAACTATATTATGGAATATAAACATATAAAATTTCCTAGTACAAATTCACTGACTAGTTCCTTGGAAATAAAAACTCAATTTTAAATAAAATCATATAATATTATAGGGGTTATTTTTCTAAAAAACATTTTCCTAAGTGAAAAGTGTTTTTATCAAAACAAACTAAGTTGATAAATTTAAATAAATTTTTTTAATAAGATTTTAAGATCTTATATTTAATAAAATAAATTAAAAATCATATAATGGAGGTTACTAGAAATAGATTGCGTATAAATTGATCTTATACTTCCAAAATAGTTTTTTTTACATTTTGTGCATGGATATTTTAATTTACAATTTCCACATTAAAAAATATTATTTAAAAAATAGATAATTTTATCACATAATCATGTAAAAATTATCCAATAGTGATTTTCTTTTTTTCTAAAAATATTTATTATTGACTAAATAATAAAATTTACTAAATTTTAAAAAATTTCCATTTTTTTCTTTATATCAAGCTATTTTATAGAATAATTATTTTTTTATTTTTTTCAAAGTAATATAAAATACCCTTTATTGAAAAATATATAATTAATTCAATAATAACTAGTAATATATTTTATTTAGGTATATGTTTATTTTTATTCTTAAAAATACATTTTTAGAAAAACTATTTTTAATTGAGTTTTCACCCTTTTATTAAAATTATATTATTCCACTTATAAAAAATGAATATTAAAATTTTAATTTTATATTTGGAATCAGGAGGTTCAAATTTATTAATGATTTCAATTTAATTTATAGTCATTATGAATAATACTTGTGGTAAAATTTTATCATAACGATAACAGGTAAAATGGGTTAGACATGATTAAAGACTAAGAAATATGGCCTCAAAATCAATCCATTAATTGAAATAACATCCTTATATGATGTTATTTCTAATAAAAAACAATATATTTCAAATTATTGTAATTTGTAATCAATTTTAATTGATAATTTCCTTATTATTATTTTTGGTAAAGAGTAATTAAAAAAAATCACTCTGGATGACTTCTTATGTATTATTATTTGGTATCTGTAAAAATGATATATGAATGAATATAGATAATAAAATTTATTAATAATAATAAATATTTTTTAGAGAAATTTATTTTTAATTTTTAGAGATGTAATCATGATCTTGACCACTTACACAATGCCTAAACGTAGCTGGTGCATGAAATATTAAAAAGATGAATCTTAGATGAAAAAAATAAAAGTAATATGTTTTGGATGATTATGGTGTTTAAAAATTTTATTATATAACTATAATTTATAATTCTATTTAAAGTGATTATTTTTCAATTCAATTTTCATCATAATGAACATTAATGTCATGTTATGTGAGTATTATAGAAAATAGCCTTAAATAGTATTTATTTTTTCAAAAAAAATCAATCATTAGGAAGTGATAGAAATCATATATTGACTGAGTTTGATGGATAATTATTTATCATATTCTTCATGGTTCTTTTATATCCCTCTTTTTATTTTTAAAATTAGTTTCACGACTCTCAATGAGTGAAATTATTTTTATAATGGTAATGGTTAAAAAGAGATAATGAGGTGGATAAACCTAAAGATAAGGTTTAAAATTACCGATGAAATTTTATAAAAATTGTTTTATTGAATTTATACATTATAATTGTTCTATTAATAGATAAGGTAGTGTTTATCTATTTTACATGTGTTAGACATATATTATATATTAATATCTCATGTATTTACAAGATTTGCACCCACCTCACTTGTAGAGACCCAAAGCTTAACGTACATGAACATTTCATTACTTTTGCGGAATACATAGTACATAACAAAAAACACACACACAAGGATTGTAATAGTTTAGTGTCTTTGGAAACTCGGAACGTAATCTTCAAATCATGGTGAAAGATCTTCAATATCTCCCATAAAGATCTTCCCTTTTTTTACCTAAAACCTTTCTTTATATCCTGGGGAAAAGAAAACATAAAAGGGTGAGCTCAAATGCTCAGTAAGGTTAAATAAAAGAAAAATCAATCACATCATATTCATACGAACATATCTTTTGGAAATCTTAACCTGCAAAAAAGATCATAATTTCATAACATGGGATAAATCATGGCAGTGAAATGTAATCACAATAATCATAACTTAAAACATGAAACTTTGTGGCATACACACATAATCATAGAGAATCATTTCTTGTTAGTCAAGACTCATTTCCAAGACTATCTTAGTGGACAAAGTCCCTTTCTGAACCGAGTCACCCTCGTTTCAGTCCTGTTTCACTGAACCGGTATAACCTACCGTTCCAGCCATATCTATCTCATGAGATATAAAATCTTTACCCAATGCATTGGAGAGAGATATAGGTCCCACCCATCTCATAATGATACCATTCTTATGTGTGCCACAAAATCATAAATCATACATCATTGCATAACCCATGTAATAAAAATGGAATTCTTAAACATTGTGACATCATAAAACAATTCATATAAGATAAAATAATTCCATCACAACATAATCAAATCAATGTAATAATAGGGATAAAATCAAAACCCTATATTATCTTAGATGGAAAATAATTTTGATAAAACACTTGAACTCCATTCTTGAGGAAAATATCCTTTCTACTTCAAAAACACTTCTCCTTTCTTAACATGTCATACAATTTTAAAAGAAGTTGATTAAAAATAAACTTGAAAACTTGTAAAGGAATCTTCTTGGAAATAATGTTTTAAAAATCCATTCATGCTGTATAAGTTAAAAAAACATTTTTCTCGTACTTTTGTCGGAAAAGTCAAAAAAGTACCTCGTACGAAAAACAACAAAAGATTCCTTTCATATCATTTACAAAAAACACACCGAAGGGTAAAATTGGATATAAACTATTGTATAAGGATGGAAATAATATTACATATTGAGGTAACATGGATGTGGATGATAAAATACACCCCAGTAAATACCAAAGTAAAAACAATCTCGGATAAAAGTGAGATTGTGATATTTACCTTACCTTAGGTCCGACTTGCTTTGTAAGTGTCCGAACCTCCTGTATAATGATTTAAATCATGTTATTGACTTATTCCAGAATGATATTAATTTTTATTATATCATATATGGTCCACTTATGACTTTATATTACCCGTTCTTTTGTAAATTCATGTTAAAGAAGCGTTTTGGGTAAAATTGTTTCATTTATCGTAGGTGTTTGGACTTGTTGTTCTTGACATTATTATTACTTATATAATGGTTTACTTACTTCCAGAATATAAAGTATGATTTATATATCATATATATTCAGTATATATATATATAATAGATAGATAAATGAAATGAAACACACCGTTCATGGAGACGGTAGTCCATACGTACGCATGAACGCTGCTTTCCTTTCCTTATTGTCTTGAATGGAAGTAAGTAGATGACATATATATATATAAATAAATCCAGTAGATTTACCATGTCATATATTCCATTATTATTCATTATATATACTTTATAATCATTCTGGAATGGTTAACATAGATAATGAATCTCATCGCGTCGTGGAGACGGTAGTCCGTACGTACGCACGAGCGATGATATCATTCCCATGGTCATGGAATTGTGTTGAAGTGTATGTATACTATTTCAGTATCAATATAACTTTATAATAATCATATATAGTTACTCATTACACCATTATACCCATCCAATTAAGGTGGTGACGGAAAATAGATTACACCACGGCGTGGAGACGGTATTCCGTACGTACGCACGCGCGGTGATTTCATTTTTCCGTAGGATGGATAGAAGGTGAATTAGGGTTGTTTCATATTTATAATAACATATCAGTATGTAAGTAATACTGATGTTATTACTTTATCATGAAACAACTAAAGAAGAAGAAGTTGAAGAAGAAAGAAATTGAAAATATCGGTAATGGGTATTACCTCTTCTTTGAAACGCCTCTTTGAATCCTCCACTTAGGGAACTAAGATTGGTCTTTGAAGAAGACCAGGACCTCTTGGATTATTCTAGGGAAGTGGAGAAGGGATTTTGGCAGGGTTTGGCCGAGCTTGAAGGCTCAAATTTGTGTGAGGAAGAGAGGGAGGAGGTGCCCTTTTATAAGGGAGGAGAGGGGCACCTTTGGAATAACTAAAAATATTATTTTATTATAAAGTCAAGTTCGGTTTTAAATAGCTCCAAATTGATTTATTTCTAGGATAAGGTGGGTATGGGTCGAAATAATCTCATCCAATAGAATTTAGGCAAGTTTAGGTTCCTATTTTAACCTTATCATTTAGATTTAACATTAAGTTTAATAATTTTACTTTTACCGTGTCTTCTTAGGGTTCTTATACTACAAGGTTAATAAACTTACTATATCAAGAAAAACGAACCCAAAGTTGTTTATTATTAATATATATAACCTTATATAAGTCATTTGGCCGAACCTTAGATTTTTAGGAATTAAATAACAATTAATAATATAATATTTGTATTAAAAACTAATTTATGTCAATTTTGAAACTATTTGGTACATGATTTTTATGAAATTCATAACAGAATGATAAGTTCGAACCAAGTTACTTATATCAACAATAACAAGTCATATTAACCTAGAAAATTTATTTATTTCATAAAAAATCTCAAATTATATTTATTTGGGTATTTATAACATCAATTATTACAATATTTCATTAATAAGATAATTACTCCATCATCGTTGTGTCATAAATAAATTAAATTATTTAATTTCTAAAAATTAAAAATAAAATACCATTTTGTAGGAAATCTTTTTATCTTTCTAATTAATATTTATAGTATAATTTATCTTATGTATAACCCCATATTAAAAATGATTTACTTATTAAACTTTGATTTTAACTATTTTAACCCTTCTTTAAATAAATTAATAATAAATGTCCTAATCTAATCCAAGTGGGCCTAAATGGTCATATTTTATTCCTAAGGTTGTTTTTGGTCGAATTAAACTTGTCCAATAGAATTATTACATGTGTTAGGGTAATAATAATATCATTTTTACCCTTAATTACCCTATTTACTTTTTACCGTGGTAAAAAATGTAAAAAGTTACTATTCACCAAAAAATTATTTTCATCTCATTGGACTAAATTTTACTTACTGACATCAACCGTGTCTCTCGGATTTTTGAAATTCCACTCACAGAAGCGGTAAAATTAAGTTTTATGAAAAAATTCAGTTTTTTAACTACCACTTAGTGGTTTCACTATTCATCAAAAATTGAAAGTTTTCAGAAAAATACCAAAATTTCACCCTAGGCTAATTTCGATATTCCGAATCCAAAAATGAAGTCCATTTTGAAAATTAAAATTTATAAAATTTCAAAAAGTGGTTATTACTATTCATAATGGCTAGTTTTAATAATATTTTAATATCATATCGTTGTTTAGTGAAACTCGGTATTGCGTACGACGCAAGCTATCGAGGAAACTCACGATTTCGTGTAATTCAAGCCAGGTCAAGGATGTGTGTCGTGAAAGCTCTTTTTGGTGTAGCGTATAACACAAGACATTAATGAAATTCAAAAAGAATATTTTTCATAAAATATCGGGGTGTTACATTCTACCCCCTTAAAATGAATTTCACCCTCGAAATTCGTCGGGGTTATAAATGGTTTACTACTTGAAAGTTTCTTTAATAGAAACCCACATTGTAAAAAGGAATACCAAAACATGGCTTTAAAAACTAAAGTTTGAAATGTAACGGTTATCCAGATTAACTCATCACTAGGTTTCCACGTAAGAGAACATAGGTGAAAATATGGATATGGAAGAGAAATCTAACCATCATGTTCTGATGGAGAGTGGTAGAGAACATGGCTATGGAAAAGCTAGCAATCACAAAGACATAAATTTGTGACGATCTAATGTACCATCTGATTCATCAGGTATAAGAGCACTAAGACAAAATTTTTGGTTTTCTAGATCATTTCCCTAAAGTTGATGAAATTGGAATTATAAGAAATACTTTCGTGATTTTGGTATAGTGTCACAGTTTGTCGTTCTTTGGACAATTTCCACTTCATCTCTTAAATAAATGAAGTTGAATTTGTCATTCGTGATGTGTTAGCAGATCATGTGATAGAATGATGGGTCATTCCATCTCTTTCAAACAAAAGGTTAGAAAAAGTTATAATTCCATCTTATGGTTAATCGTATATGATTCCAAAAATGAACTTATACTTCATATATCATACCGCTTAATAAAATAAAACTAGTTTTACTAACCAGGGACTTCTTGTAGGCCATTGGTAGGTGATAAAGTCCAGTTGCACTTCAGTTGTGGGTTTGATTCCCATAGCCTTGTCTGACACGATGGGCTATCGCCCATCCTGCGGGTTGTCCTTTTTCTAAAACTATATTACTATAACATCCCATCAATAACATCGAAAAAACTTCTATCCTTAAACAATACTATCTTATGTCCAACATAATCCATTCCAATCTTTAGGCTTATCCATAATACTGCAGTCCACTCTCTTAACATAGTGAAAACGATTACCAGAGATTTAATACCATCATTGATCCCCATATATCACAAGATATGTTTTGTTGGTCACATTCCAAACATTCAAAGTCATTAATCATTTATTCTCTTGAATACCCATTTAACTTTAATGAAAACATGAATTCAGTTAAAATTTAACACTTTCCACATACCAAAATCCTCAAAATTCTATATACTCAAACCATGATATCACTTAGTCCTTATATCAATCATGAGCTCATGAATACTGTTAAACATTTTTTTTCTCATTTTCCCTTCATTATGAGCATATCATCTTATTCCCAAAAATATCTCAATCACTTTGAATACCACATTATACCAATACATAAATATTCCAATACTTCATGATACAATATTATTTTGGAATCCCATTACATAAACACTTAATCATTCCACCACATCGTTGTCATATTCAACATCGCCAATAGTGATCACATGTGACTTCCCTTTGTCCTTTGCCTTCAGTGGTTGCTCATGTTGATCATCACTAACCCTTGTATTAGGGCATTTATTAGCATAATGCCCCATTTCCTTGTACTTGAAGCATTGAAGTGTTGGTGGTACGTTCTCTGCAGTGTTTGCTTTATTCACATCATTAGAAACCCTTTTTCCATTACTTCGACACTCATCTGCTCGATGACCTTATTTTCCACACTTAAAACATTTTCTAGTCCCTTTAAGACAGTCTCCACCATGCTTCTTTACACACTTTGTGCATAAGGAAACATTCATCTTCTTTTCACCATTATTCTGAGATTTCTCCTTGAACTCCATCTTTCGTTTCTTGTCAAAACCATGAGATGGATATGTAACACCAACTTCCATTTCTACCTTGATAGCACAACTCACAATTTCTTCATAGCTAATGAAGTCTCTTATAGCTAATGCCCTTCGAAGACTTGGTTTTAAGCCACTGAAAAATCGATCAACTTTACTTTCAGGTTGGATGATAATGCCAGATGCATACCTTGCAAGTCTTGTAAAATTCGCTTCGTATATACCAACAGATTCATCATCCTTTTTCTTTAGTTCAAGAAACTCCTTCTCCATCTTTGTTCGAAGAATACGAGGGAAGAACTTATTGAAAAATAAGTTCTTGAACTTGTACCATTCCATGGACTCAATTTCATCTCTTTGCCTCGTATTCTTGATAAGATTCCACCATTTATCAGCATCACCTTCCAAACGATATACTACTAAGATGACTTTATCATGTTCAGAACATTGAAGAACTGAAAATATCTTTTCAGTGGTGCTGATCCATTGTTCAGCAACAAGTGGATCAGAAGACCCACTGAAAGAAGGTGGAAGTTGCCTCATGAAGGACTCAATAGAATATTGTTCCCTTCTCTGCTCATTTAGAAGTCCAGAATGATTCATTGCTTGTGTAAGTATAGAAATAAGATTATTCACTCCATCTCCCATAACATTTTTTTGTTCAGGAGGACAATCATTGCATTTTCCATTGCATTGATCAACACGGTTCCTTCGGGTTACAACCATCGTCTAAAACCCAAAAAGAATAGTGTGAGAGGCAAAAATCATGCTAGGGAAAACAACATAATAAAGGGGTAGTACCTTCAATATCTAACATCTTAGGTTTAATTCTATGATCGTTAGCGTAATTCTAGTACTATAACCTATACGTATACTTAACCTTAGGGACATCCCTAGACATACCTTAGAAATATCTCTAGGGATCTCACTAACATTTTCGGATCCTAGTTTCCAAAGGTTGACTAAACCTCCCTCTGATACCAACTGTAGAGACCCGAAGCTTAACGTACATGAACATTTCATTACTTTTGCGGAATACTTTGTACATAACAAAAAACACACACACAAGGATCGTAATAGTTTAGTGTCTTTGGAAACTCGGAACGTAATCTTCTAATCGTGGTGAAAGATCATCAATATCTCCCATAAATATCTTCCCTTTTTTTACCTAAAACCTTTCTTTATATCCTGGGGAAAAGAAAACATAAAAGGGTGAGCTCAAATTTTCACTAAGGGTAAACACAAGAATAATCAATCACATCATATTCATAAGAACATATCTTTTGGAAATCTTAACCTACAAAAAAGAGCATAATTTCATAACATGGGATAAATCATGGCAGTGAAATGTAATCAAAATAATCATAACATAAAACATGAAACTTTGTGTCATACACACATAATCATAGAGAATCATTTCTTGTTAGTCAATACTCATTGCCAAGACTATCTTAGTGGACAATGTCCCTTTCTGAACCGAGTCACCCTCGTTTCAGTCCTGTTTCACTGAACTGGTATAACCTACCGTTCCAGCCATGTCTATCTCATGAGATATAAAATCTTTACCCAATGCATTGGAGGGAGATATAGGTCCCACCCATCTCATAACGATATCATTCTTATGTGTTCCACAAAATCTTAAATCATACATCATTGCATAACCCATGTAATAAAAATGGAATTCTTAAACATTGTGACATCATAAAACAATTCATATAAGATAAAATAATTCCATCACAACATAATAAAATAAATGTAATAATAGGGATAAAATCAGAACCCTATATTATCTTAGATGGAAAATAATTTTGATAAAACACTTGAACTCCATTCTTGAGGAAAATATCCTTTTTACTTCAAAAAGACTTTTCCTTTCTTAACATGTCAAACAATTTTAAAAGAAGTTGATTAAAAATAAACTTGAAAACTTGTAAAGGAAGCTTCTTGGAAATAATGTTTTAAAAATCCATTCATGTCGTATAAGATAAAAAAACATTTTTCTCGTACTTTTGTCGGAAAAGTCAAAAAAGTACCTCGTACGAAAAACGACAAAAGATTCCTTTCATATCTTTTACAAAAAACTCAAAGAAGGGTAAAATTGGATATAAACTATTGTATAAGGATGGAAATAATATTACATATTGGGGTAACATGGATGTGGATGATAAAATACACCCCAGTAAATACCAAAGTAAAAACAATCTCGGATAAAAGTGAGATTGTGATATTTCCCTTACCTTAGGTCTGACTTGCTTTGTAAGTGTCTGAACCTCCTGTATAATGATTTAAATCATATTATTGACTTATTACAGAATCATATTCATTGTTATTATATCATATATGGTCCAGTTATGACTTTATATTACCCGTTCTTTTGTAAATTCATGTTAAAGAAGCGTTTTGGGTAAAATTGTTTCATTTATCGTAGGTGTTTGGACTTGTTGTTATTGACATTATTATTACTTATACCATGATTTACTTACATCAAGAATATAAAGTATGATTTATATATCATATATATTCAGTATATATATATATATAATAGATAGATAAATGAAATGAAACACACCGTTCATGGAGACGGTAGTCCGTACGTACGCATGAACGCTGATTTCCTTTCCTTATTGTCTTGAATGGAAGTAAGTATATGACATATATATATATATATATACATAAATCCAGAAGATTTAACATTTCATATATTCCATTATTATTCATTATATATACTTTATAATCATTCTGGAATGGTCAACATGGATAATGAATCTCATCGCGTCGTGGAGACGGTAGTCTGTACGTACGCATGAGCGATGATATCGTTCCCATGGTCGTGGAATTGTGTTTAAGTGTATTTATACTATTTAAGTATCAATATCACTTTATAATAATCATATATAGTTACTCATTACACCATTATACCCATCCAATTAAGGTGGTGGTGGAAAATAGATTACACCACGGCGTGGAGACGGTATTCCGTACGTACGCACGCGCGGTGATTTCATTTTTCCGTAGGATGGATAGAAGGTGAATTAGGGTTGTTTAATATTTATAATAACATATAAGTATGTATGTAATACTTATGTTATTACTTTATCATGAAATAACTAAAGAAGAAGAAGTTTAAGAAGAAAGAAATTGAAAAGATCGGTAATGGATATTACCTCTTCTTTGAAACGCCTCTTTGAATCCTCCACTTAGGGAACTAAGATTGGTCTTTGAAGAAGACCAGGACCTCTAGGACTATTCTAGCGAAGTGGAGAAGAGATTTTGGCAGGGTTCGGCCGAGCTTGAAGGCTCAAATTTGTGTGAGGAAGAGAGGGAGGAGGTGCCCTTTTATAAAGGAGGAGAGGGGCACCTTTGGAATAACTAAAAATATTATTTTATTATAAAGTCAAGTTCGGTTTTAAATTGCTCAAAATTTATTTATTTCTAGGATAAGGTGGGGATGGGTCGAAATCATCTTATCCAATAGAATTTAGACAAGTTTATGTTCCTATTTTAACCTTATCATTTAGATTTAACATTAAGTTTAATAATTTTACTTTTACCGTGTCTTCTTGGGTTCTTATACTATAAGGTTAATAAACTTACTATATCAAGACAAACGAACCCCAAGTTGTTTATTATTAATATATATAACCTTATCTAAGTCATTTGGCCGAACCTTAGATTTTTAAGAATTAAATAACAATTAATAATATAATATTTCTTTTAATAAATAATTTATGTCAATTTTGACACTATTTGGTACATGATTTTTATGAAATTCATAACAGAATGATAAGTTCAAACCAGGTTACTTATATCAACAATAACAAGTCATATTAACCTAGAAAATTTATTTAGTTCATAAAAAATCTGAAATTATATTTATTTGGGTATTTATAACATCAATTATTACAATATTTCATTAATAAGATAATTAATCCATCATCGTTGTGTCATAAATAAATTAAATTATTTAATGTCTAAAAATTACAAATAAAATACCATTATGTAAGAAATTATTTTATCTTTCTAATGAATATTTATAGTCGAATTTAGCTTACGTATAACCCCATATTAAAAATGATTTACTTATTAAACTTTGATTTTAACTATTTTAACCCTTCTTTAAATAAATTAATAATAAATGCCCGAATCTAATCCAGGTGGGCCTAAATGGTCATATTTTATTTCTAAGGTTGTTTTTGGTCGAATTACACTTGTACAAAAGAATTAAGACATGTGTTAGGGTAATAATAATATCATTTTTACCCTTAATTACCGTATTTACTTTTTACCGTGGTAAAAAAAGTAAAAAGTTACTATTCACCAAAAAATTATTTTCATCTCATTGGACTACATTTTACATACTGACATCAACCATGTCTCTCGGATTTTTGAAATTCCACTCACAGAAGCAGTAAAATTATGTTTTATGAAAAAATTCAGTTTTTTAACTACAACTTAGTGGTTTCACTATTCATCAAAAATTGAAAGTTTTCAGAAAAATACCAAAATTTTACCGTAGGCTAATTTCGATATTCCGAATCCAAAAATGAAGTCCATTTTGAAAAATAAAATTTATAAAATTTCAAAAAGTGGTTATTACTATTCATAACGGCTAGTTTTAATAATATTTTAATAGCATATCGTTGTTTAGTGAGACTCGGTATTGCGTACAACGCAAGCTATCGAGGAAACTCGCGATTTCGTGTAATTCAAGCCAGGTCAGATATGTGTGTCGTGAAAGCTCTTTTTGGTGTAGCGTATAACACAAGACATTAATGAAATTAAAAAGAATATTTTTCATAAAATATCAGGGTGTTATATCACTTATAAAAGGGAACCACCTGTCCTCTCTTCCTAAAATATCTAAAACCACATAGATTTTAAAAGACATATAAAATTACCTTACTATATTAATTAACCAGTTTTAATAGAATATTTTCATCCCATAACACTATCCCACTAGGGATTAAGGTGTAATCCAAAGGGGGTTTTCAAAAGAAGTTGTATAAATCTTAAATGAGTTATTTAATTTTGTTTATTCTTCTACCACATTCATTTAAATAGTAATCATGATTATATAATAACCTGAATATATTAAATTTACTAAAATTTTATTGTGATGATGGAAAAACCATTAGTCATATATGTTTCATCCCTTGGAAATTGAAAATACCACTCGTATGTACGTGTGGACTACCACCTCCATAAATCTATGTGTTTTATTTTTCATTACCACTTCATAATAATAAATATTATGATGTATTTAATGCATATATTTTATATTTATGAAATAATTACTGTACTATAATGGTATTATATTATATACCTTCTTAACCTTCCACACATTTATAATCTATAATATTACTCGTGCATACATATAAAATACCACCTCTACAAAGTGATGTAGTATTATTTCATGTCTGAATTTCATAGATTAATATAAATTTAAATTTAATGTACAAAAATTATAATTATTTTATGATTTAATATTCATCAAATGATGTAACTATAACCCCATTGTCCATGGTTGTACTATTGATGTTGTTTTTTGATTATAAACCAAATGGCCTTAAAACTTATTATGTGAACTTAACTAATTTAGTAGCTAAATACATTATTGTAATAAATGAAATAAAAGGAATAATTTAAATTGAATAATAATTTAAATTTTTTTTAATTATTTTAGAAACTAATATAATGGTATTATTCATGATTGAGAGAATTTATAAATTGATTCGGAACTTGAGGTATGGGATTTTCCATTAAAATCAAATTTTATTGTTTTACTATAAAATATTTCTCTACCATTTACCTGTTAATTATATTCTTCAAGAATATTACAATTTTCGTTTAAAATATCTTGGAAGGAAATTTTAGTTTATTTTTACTTTATTTACAAATGAATAGAAGTATATTTTTCAATTGATTTCCATATGATTTTATTTTCAATTTTTATTAATGTGTGAAAACAATTTTATATTTTAACATAAAGTGCATAAATAGATTTTCCTCCAATCATTAACACTCATTACATTGAATAATACATTAAATTTTTCCATGGTTATTTTCAGAGAACTTAATTTCTTCACTATTTTGGAATTTAAAAAACAATTATAAGTATAAAATTATGTTTTTATCATATTTTCTATGAATGGTTCGAATAGTCTTTAAAAGGTATTTTAATATATATATATATATATATATATCTCCTTTAATGATTAAAATTATTTTTTTAGGTTATAGTCAAATAATATCGTCTAGCATATTTCTTTTGAAGGATTATGATCATTTATTCTATTTATAGATTGGGGAAAATATTTACATTTTAACGAAATATTTTTAAAACAAATTTTTATATTGATTATATATTGATTTATTATTCATATATTTCATATAATTAATGTATTATAATTAGTAACCAATGTGTGGTGCATATTATATCCCCTTGATTCAATAGTTTTTCTCATGAGAAAAACCAACACGTTAATTTTGTGTGTTTCTTCCAAATTAATTATGATATCTTGGTACGATGCATTAAAGGTATGTTTATGATGCTTTTTAATAAGGCCTTGATGGTATGATTGTAATTTATTTTATTATTAATTGAATTATTATTAAAATATATAATTTTATACATGTAATTATTTATAGTTTTATCCTTTGATATATTTCAGGTACTAATTATTCACGGTTTTTATGGAAATTTTTTATTTCATAAAATATAAAATTGAAAATTTATTTGAAATATTTTCTATAATATTTTTTTGTTAAAAGATTTTTTCAAAGGAAAATAATTAATTTTTTCCATAAAACGACCATGAATTATGATTTTCACTTTATTAATTCTTTTAAAAAGTTATATGAAAAACGTAGGGAAATTTTTTTTTTCAAGTGAAAGTGATTATTTTTAACTCGGTGTTTTTATGGGAAAAGTAAAATATCCTTATTGGGTTTTCAAAGATTGAATTGTATTTATATGTTTCATTTATATTTATATCCTTTTCTATGATTTTATTCTCATCTCATGTTTTAAAAAAATATAGGCTTCATGAGGAGTAGGAATTGTAGCATGGTCAATGTTTCTATTATGGGTATCAATCTTAAATAATAGAATGTGTTTTTAGTGATTCATGAGTTTAAATTTAATATTCCTATTTTTTTGAATAAAATTTACTTTGAGTGGAAGTGTATAGTTTTTTATTAAATGGTGTTTTCATGTAATTATTTTCATTAATTATCTAAAACTCTAAACTGAAAGTATCATCAGAATGTACGAAATTCAAAAACTATTTATAGATCATGTAATTATGGGTTGATTACATTTCTATGTGTCACAATGTTTATTTTTCCTCTATTTTTTAGAAGATTCACATCTACTAATGATCTCCCAATGAGTACTGAACTACATATTTCATATAAAGGTTTCATTCCTATATATATGAATACTACAAAGAGTTTATCGACCATGAATTTTCTATAAATTATCCCCATGGAGATAATATCTGGAAAAAAAATCATTCCAAAAACATCTGATATCTAAGAGAACTGAGCCATTATTAAACACCTGTAAATATATAAATAATGGACTATCAATTTTTCCATAAATTACCCATTGGTTAGAAAAAGTGAAAAATATGCTGAATAAGAGGTTCACGGCATACACAATGTCATTAATTTTGTTCACACATAATATGTCCATATGAGCATGGACAAGAATATCTTCATCATGTAATCTTATAGTTTATTAAATAATATATGGTATACATGATGTGTATACCAAAAATAGTCAAACCAATCATTTACCACTTTCCATCTCATCATGTAAACATGAACTACAAGGAATTCCAAAATAATTACATAATGTGTGGTACCCCATGGGACATCAAGTTTTGTATTCCAAAGATACAAAATATGAACCCTCAAAAACATTCCATGTGATACCTAAGGACTACCCATGTCATGTACTTCAACACATGTCACGTATTGTAGAGAAAAATGGAATATTCCATGAAATTCAGTTGGGGTCCGTATCCATGTACTAAGACACACCTTGATTTATGCTCCCAAAAGTCCAGCATGATGTTTTCATAGAGCCTACATGTCATGTGGAAGCTATCTTCAACCTTATTTTAATCGAATAAGTTCATGGAATTCATTATATCATTACACACCATGTGATCTTTAATTCAATATGTATAAACTCTATGAACATCCCCAATCAAATAGTTTCACTGAAAATCACTCCTTCATGGGCCTTTGGCCATTTAAATATAGTAGTAATCCAAAAATAAAAGTACAAAAGTAACAATAAATAAAGTTAAATTTAAAATATAAATTTCAATAAGTACCTCATAGAAAATCATTGAATCTTAAAGGTTTCAGTTTCAATGATCAATATTCCCACATTTCATTTCCCAAACGTGACTTCAATTCCATCATTGGATTTGGTCCCCCCTCCCATATACCATGTCCCTTTATCCTATGAAATTGATGTAGGGAGTTCAAAACCTACAAAATTTTGAAATGGGGATTCCCTTAGGGGATGAAAAATGAAAAAAATTAAATTAAATTAAAACTAATAAAGACCCAATAAATACTCGATCTAGGAACCAAAGCATGGTCAAATATAGTCACACACCATGTTAAAACACCTATTCAAATTCAAACATTGATTCATAACTTCAATCAGAAGATCTTATTATGATATATATATGTTCTCAGACACGAGATATTAATAATATTAACTTAATGGATATAAGATATCTATAAAATTTTATCAAAATAAAATAAATCCAAATGTTATCACGAGGTTAAAAGTATCATCCAAAGATTATAGAAAACATCAAATAATTTTTCTGATTCTATTCACTATGATAAATTTCCCATTTTACCTTTCTTAACGGATTTAGGATCTAATTGTCAAAAATGAGACAAGTCATACACTTAGGGAAAAATTATTACATCCTCCCAACCTTCCAGAAATGTTGTTTTCATAAATAATGAGTTACATTTGTAGAAATGCACAAACCATCCTTATGAAGAAATATGATGTAACAACCTGAGCTTTCATAAATGAATTTTTTTTGAATGAATAAATGCCTAATCGTGTAGTGTACCTTTTAGAAAAACATGCACTACTTTGGATTTAAGATTGGTATAGCCTTTAAAATTTAGAATACCATTAAAAATGAAGAATTTCTATAATATATATACTTTTAGAGTGACTGTTAATAACGATAGATATTAATTATTATAATAAATCCTAATTGACACAAACTGAATGAGTGATAGACTCCACCAGTATGATCATATACTATAAATCCCTTTTATTAGACCATATAAGGCATATGAAACCACAGGGATATTCACTTGAATAATCCAAATATTATATACAACAATTGAAACATGGAAGGAAAATTTTATGAGATATGTTCACGAATATCAAGATTATGACCCAAACCGTGTTCTTTAAACCACACTAAGAACGTGTCGCCTTCTTACACCTTATCTATTGTACACAAGTCATCCTAATAAGTGTTTATGCATATAGAACCTAGTAATGATAGAGTGAATATTTTATTTTCAGTTAAATTATTATTATATTTATCCCTTTTTATTATTAATTTATCAATGACTATAACATGAGTTTGAAAAAAATAAATTCTGACAAAAAGAAGTCAAAATTGTATTTTTAAACAGTTTATAAATTCAACTAAGAAATTGTTTTGATAAATTCAAGTATCTCCAAAATATATGATATTTTTATAAAATATTATTATTATATAATAATTATTTTAATTATAATTGGTAAAATAATTTTATGAAATGTAGTGGATTTTTTTTGAATGTTTGAGAGTGGTTAATATCTTAAAAATGAGTATATATAAATAAATAATAATTTTCATTTAAAATATAAAATAATAATTTAATAAAATTATTTTGATAAAATAAATACTTTTTTGAATCAACACATCGAAATAATCCAATGGTTTACTTTTTATAATTTTCTAAGGCAGTCGAATTTTTGGGTGAACTTAAATATGGTATTAATATAAAATGTAAATTATAACCTCATAATAGACAAAAACTAATGTAAAAAATGACATAAAATTAATCCAAATCCATATATATATATATATATATATTTACACTTCAATAAAATATTTCATTGAAGTTATATGATTAATTTCATAAACCGTTAGTGCCACCTCCAAAACCTATAATAGATTTTTTGGTTTTGAAATCAATTCTTTATGAACATTAATCACTTTCAAATCACAAAGGGTATTATTTTAATTATTTTTTCCTATACTTATGATATATTATATTACAGTCTTATTTGTTATAAACTATTGGTGAAATCCATTGTAAGTTTCTTGGTTTTATTTTTTTTATATAGAGTCAAAAAAAACCCGGTTTACAATTTAATAAAAAATTACATACTACTTTCCTATAAATACCAATAAAACTCCCTTTCACATTCACTAAAAACAAATTAATCATGAATTTTATCTTTATATTCCAATCTTAATCTCTCCCAAGGTGTCCATAGGCTCTTAACAATCACCACTCAATCTTTTATATTCTCTCTCTCAAGGCAAGGGACCCCCTCATCCTCCTCTTTATTCAACAACGTTTTTCTATTATTCTATTTAATTTCCAACTATTAATGTTGGAATATTTTTTACACATACCCCTTACAATTGTTATGATACCCAATAAATGATATATCCCCTTCAACAATTATTAAACCCTTCCATGAATCATTGTATACACTCAATATGATTTTGAAATAATCATGTGCTTTTATATGCCCAAAGATTGTATAGTGAATAACCATACCTTTTTACACTCAGAGGAATTAACCTCAATATAACCACAACATTATTAATTGTGGAATTAAATTAATGTAATTTTTACTCCTTAGTCCTATGGTTAAAAGTGGTTAAAATTTTCTATATGTTCTATGATCTATATGGAACACAAATTCATGTACATGATATAAATTTGATGTCTAGACCTAGAATTATATAGACCTCTAAGGAATTGGGTAATATTTTTATCTTATGACATACCTTGTATGGTGAACAGGAGGTTACCCTAAGAACAATATGAAATTATGTATCAATTATTATCCTTGAATTGTGTTTATTTTGTCAATTTTTTTAATATTGTCACATTCCTTTTCTGTCCATGATGTTATCATCTTATACCATGTATCAATATTTATTATTGAGTTTATCATAATTCTACGTCATCATGTTATGCTTATCAGCCAACATGTACTTATTTACCTTATTATATGTTTTTATTATTCGCTTATTGGGCTTTATAGATACACCATTTCTTATTTAATACCCTAAGTTATCATGTGTAGTATTATAATATAATTTGACTTTAAGAGAATTTTTTGGATTTTTAAATATTTTTACTTCACCCAAGTTGGAATTTATTATGCTATGTACCTAGTTTGCCAAATAAATTTGGTATATTGATATTCTAGGATTGTATTATATTTTTATTTATATACTAAATCATGAAATAAATAGTATAAATGACATGGTTTATCAATGTTGGTATTAGAGGAATGTCTAGTAATTTTTGGGGATTATGATTTGAATAACTTAGACAATCCATAGAAATAAGAATAAACATAGTGGAACATCCCAAAATTTTTATAAAATATATATTAAGTGATTTTTAGGTAACAATATCTATGTATGGATACAACAACTGGATGTGTCTCTATAATATTTTTCGTGGGGATAATTACTCCAAAATGGTGCATTCAGATTATACTTCATCATCACCTAGTGCCGAATAAAAAGACCTTACTAAACTATGTTTTTATAGACCTGAGAGATATGATTTGGTAACTTTACACACTATCTATAAACCATTATGAAGTGAACATTAATTCCAATAAACATTTTTTTTAGTAAATATACCTTGGATAACTTTTATAGAAACCCATAAATTCATAGGTATGTAATATTATTAATTTATAATTTATCCCTTTCAAATTCATATTTTCCATTTTATCTGTTTAATAGTTTGAAAATTATCATCCCTAACTATGTTTTTTTATTAATTTAATGATTATAATCAAAATAAAATAATAAAAGTAAGGCTAAAACATCCATGGTTCTATGAATTCTTTCATATGATATAGGTTTACTAGAAGTATTCAAACACCACCTTAAAACATGGAAGTCAATTTATCATTGAACCCCACATTTGTTTTAATTATTTAATCCCAACAGTATAACTCATCCCATGTTAAGATTTATAGGATGAATTTCCTTGAAAACCTTGTGGTAATCGCTTCATGAGAATTAAATTAAAATCTGGATATTGATTATATTTTCTTATATAGATCCAATATATATTTTCGAGAGAAGAAATATACCCTCTAATTCTATTTATTTTTAAGGATGGTGAATATCCATTGGAATAACCATATCAATAATGGATTTTATTGACATATGTGGAATTACTTATAGATAAATTGATTGATAATAAGTAAATACCATCTTTGAGGACGTGTACATTATATGGGAATACACTGATGTGTTTTGAAAAGAATTGTGTCGTCTTCCAAAAAGATATAAAGTGGATTTCCCAATTAATCCCATACCTAGATCATGAAAAATAAACAAGACTCCAAATAGAATGGAAACTATTAAACATGAAAATTTGAAGAAGAAGCTATAACAGAATATAGATTAAGTGTTTATTGACCTAAGTGCTTTACAATGGGGTGCACCGATCCTCTTCATTAAGAAAAATTTTGGGTCAGTGAACCTTTGTTTTTATTATAATGAACTCAAATAGATCATGATAAAGAAAATGTATCATATTCCATTGATTTATGTATTGTTCAATCAGCTACATGGAGCCCATTACTTCTACAAGGTGGATATTTGGTTAGGATATTATCAGGTATTGTTGATGAAGTAGGATATCCCCAATATTTATTTTCATGTAAGGTACAAATACTATGAGTTCATAGTGATTCCATTTGACTCACTAATACTCTAACTATATTTATAGACTTAATGAATGGGGTCTTCAGGTATTAGCTATACAAAATTTTGATATTATTTTTAGATGATGTTATTATCTTCTTTAAAATCAAGCACGAACATGAGGATCATTTGAACATTTTATTGAATTCCATGTAAGGAAAATTTATAGGCATAATGCAGTAAATTTGAGTTTACGATGGATCACAAAACACTCATAGAGAATTTTATTACTAGAAAAGGGATATATATATATCCATAAAAATACCATAAATTTAAGGATTTCCTAGACCAAAATTTGTGATGAATATATGTGGTTTCTCTAGATTAGCTGGGAAGTATCATAGATTAGTAAGAAAATTCTCATAATTTTTAAGACCACTAACCAAGATAATTCATAAGGGGATGAAGTTTTACTAGAATTTTTAATATTTGATAATCCTTATAGAATTATTGAATATGATATTCACTACACAGGTACTCACATTACCCACCAAAATGAAAGTATTTTTCATATATAGTTATGTATCTAAAAAGGGATTTGGTTTTTTACTCATGCATTATGGTAAATTGATAGCCTATACATCCCTCTAATTAATTATCCTTTGGAAAAACTACCCAACATATGATCTAGAATTGGTTGAAGTGATATTTTTTATAATGATTTGGTGGAATTATCTCTATAGGGAGAAATGTGACATATAATCATATCATAAAAGCCTCAAATATATATTCACACAAAATAATCCCAATATGCACCAATGAAGGTTGATATAGGTGATAAAGGAATTTGATTTTTCATTTCATTACAATATCTATAAGTTGAATAAATTGTATGATGCTATGAGTATAAAAGATATCACAAATATATCAATGATTATGATTGAAAGGGATAAAATCTTCATAGGCATTGAAAGGATGATAGTGGAAATAATAAAAAGGTTTGTTATCCTACCCTACAAAAATAACTATTTAACATTCCATTATGATAAGGATCAAGGTATCCCAAAAAGATGGTGAGGTTCTACAGAAAAATGTAGTGAATATTTCATAATAAAAATATTATTAAGATGGAGTTATTAGGCTTTTAACCTGAATATATATACCATTAAAACTAGATCTAAAGAGATAACTTTTGGATGATGCAAATACCTCTTCTTTCTTCATTTAACTAAGAATAACTAAGACATATACATATTTGAATCATAAATTTTTATGGGATATCATAATAACAGAGATTGAAAAATTTGTATCTCAGTGCTTAGTATGCCAACAATTTAAGGCCGAATGAGATAAGTCTAAGGGTATGATGGAACTATTTACCAGTATAGAATGGAAATAGTAAAACATAACCGTGGATTTTATCATAGGACTCCCTAGTACATGTAAAGTAAATAAATATATCTGTGTGGTAGTTTATCACCTTACAAATTCACTGAAATTAATTATTTTAAATAATTATTTATCTCTTAAACTAATCTCCATGATATAAATAATGTAAGCGGTAAGACTATATGATGTACCATTATCCATTTTATCTTATAAATATCTATGTATACATTTATGTTCTAAAGAAGTATTTAGTAATAACTCGATGCACATTTGAGTTTCATTATATAATATCACCTTTATATGGATGGTTAGTCCCTGTAAACCATTCAAAATCTTGAGGATGTATTGAGATCATGTTGAATTGATTTACTTGGATGCTGGGATTATCACCATCCCCAAGTGAAGTTAGCATAAAAAATAGTTTCAATTATAGAATTCAAGAAGAACCTTATGGGGGTCCCCATGAAAATAAGTTTCAGACTTCAACATAATCAAATAATGTCTTATAGAATAATCTTGTGGGACGAGATCTTATATAAGTGGTAGCATATAAGACTTAAATCAATCAACATTATCTGAAATATTTACAAAGACAAAACAATATCTACATATACAATCATTGATGAAACATGAGTGCAAGGTCATAGATTATGTTTTCCATCATAAATCATTGTGGATAAAAGTCATGAGATTTAGTTATAAGGGAAATATTAGTCCAAGACACTATGGCCCCATTCAGATCATTAAACACATCAGAGTTGTGACCCATCGACTATAACTCCCACCTAACCTTTCCGAAGTACATGATATGTTCCATGTATACCTCTTTAGAAAATATATATTAGATCCCTCACATGTTGTGAATCCATATATGTTTCTCTTAGAACTTATCATTCATGTGATGTGTATCGGATGAAGATATTACGTCATAGATACAATGTTCAACAGACAATATAACTCACCTAGTCAAAGTATTGTGGTGGAACCACGAGTTTTTAAAAGAAAGTAAGGAACCATAAGACGTGATGAAATAGAAATACCTTCAACTATTTTATTAGCTGAATGAAATTTTACGGGAGAAATTTATAAATGGGGAGTTTTAATGATCAAAACATTCATAAATGAAATTATGACTTTTTATTAATAAATTCATTATCATGTAATGTAATAACAAAAAAAACCCATCAACTACTTTTGTTTTTGGAATGATATAACCTATCATTTTTAAAATACCATTAATTATCATAACCATTTATGATGTATCCATTTTGTAGTCATCAATAATGTTATTATATATTAAGGGTTATGATATTGTTCAATTGATATAGATTGAAGAAATGATACCCACGACTAATATAATCATGCTCTATAAAACCCATTTATAAAATATTTTCCAAGATATGGAATTATTGGTATTAACACTTATGTAATCCCAATTTGAGATAAAAAATAAAAAAATGAGGAAAATTGTTTATAGATATGTTCATTCTTATTTATATCATGGGTAAAACCATGTTCATCAAACAACCCAAAGAAAGTGTCAACATCACACACCTTACCCTTAGGGTTTTCACTGATGTAATAAGGTGTTATGTATCTAGACACAATAAATAAGAATTTGAATATTTTATTTTTAATAAAATAATATTTATGCTTATATCTTTTCATCATTACTTTATGAGTGAATATGTAGTGATTTTGATAAAAATTATATTTTGGCAAGAAGAAATGTTTTTTTGGAAATATATAGTTTTAAATAAAAAAAATTATTAATTTAATAAATTTAAAGATAAATAATATTTTAATAATATATAATAATTATTTATATATAAATTGTAAAATAGTTTAATAATTTATTATAAAATATTTATAAATGAAAAAAAAGGGTTATATCAAAAAAATTAGTATTTTTCAGGAAATATGGTATTTTATATAATAGTTAAAATTCTCATATTTATAAAATTATTTTGATAAAATATATATTATATTTGAAATCAACGCATCAAAATTACCTAATGGTGATTTTTTTGTAATTTTCTAATTTAATAAAATTTTTATGTAAAAATTAAATATTATATAAATATACATTATGTATTATAACATAATAATGCCCCAAAAGTTATATAATAAATTGAATAAAATGGATTAGTAAAAATATATATATTTCTCTGCTAAAATAATGTGTTTTGAAGTTATTAAATTCTTTTTATAAACTTTTAATGAATCCTATAAAACCAATATTATATTTTAATGTTTTAAAATCAATTAATTATGAACATGACTTACTACCACACAAACAATGGAATTATATTAATGGATTTGGTTTTTAGAAATTTAAAATATTTAATTCTAGTCCTATTTGAAATATAATATGGATTAAAACCACCATAAGGTTTTGTATTTTGATATTTTTTCTATTTTATAGAGACCAAAAGATAAGTTTAGAAATTAACAAAGATTTCCCTTCTATTTTTCTATAAATACCAACCAAAACTCCAATTCCTCTTTACTAAAAAACCGAATGACGATAAAGTTTTTGTCCCTATCCCAATCTAAATATATCTCAAGGTATTACAATGATCTTAATAATCTCCTCTATAGATTTTATAAACACCCTCTCAACGTAAGTGATCCTCTCCTCCTCCACTTTATTCAGGCACATCATTTGTATTATTCCATTTGATTTAAAAAATTTCATTTTGGGATATGTTTTTACACATAAATATTAATACCCTTATTATTTCTATATAATGATAGAACCATTTTTAATCTAATTAAAACCTTCCTTGAATCATTATGTACACTCATTATGCGGCTAAAATTATCATGTGATTTTTAAAGACAAACATTAGTATAGTGAATACCCATAACTATTTCTACTCAAATGTATTCATATATATATACTTATCTGCCATTACATGGGATCATTCATGTATTTAACCCATACTCATAAATCATGGGATTAAAAGTGATGAATGTTTTTCTTATATTGTATGGTCTATGTAGAACCTGAAATCATGTACATTATTTCAATGTGATGGGTGAGCCTATAATTTTATATCCCCGAAATGAATTATTTAATGTTTTTATCTCATGATATACCATGTATGAATCTGTTGAGGTTATCAAATTCACACTATATTTTTATGTATTGGTTTTTAGCCAGGACTTATATTTATGATGTATTGTTTTATGTTGTTTCCACATTACTTATGTTTCCTTGATGTTATCATATTATACCATGCATTAATGATCAACATTATGATTCTAAAAATTATAAATCATAATTTTATGCCTCTTGGATCAAATGTAATAATTAACCTCATTCTATAGTTTGATTATTCCCATTCCAGGATTTATACATCACCCTTTCTTATATATGCCCCCAATTTATCTTCTATTGTATTATTATATTTTTTTATTATAAGGTAATGTTGTGGATTTTTAAATAATGTTATTATACCCATGTTTCATGTTAGTAAAATATATACCTATTTTAAAAAATACACAAGGCCACGTAATCTTTTAGGATTTTATTATACATTCCTTTATTAAATAAACAAAGAATAAAAGTTTATAAAAGGCATGGGTTATCATATATGACATGGGATCTTATGAGATCATCCTTCTTTTGAATAATTAAAAATAAATGAGGACCTAGAAAACATCCCTTTTTTATCACTCATACTATGGATTCCATATCCTAGATTATCATTCCTCTAGGACTATTAATTAGTATCAATAAATAATTTTGGATCCTCTCTCCACAAGGTAATACTTCCCTTCAAAGAATCTTATGAAATATTTACACATGAATTATTTTTCCTCCAACCATGGGAGTCCTATCAACTCCAACATAAAGAAATAAAACAAACCATTGATATCAATTGTATATGGATCCTTAACCATGTAATATTCCATGATTGTGGAAGGAACCCCACTATTAAAAAATGTGACTCATGTTACTATCATAGAGATACAAGAATTCATATTAAACTCTACACGTGTATACCCCTAACAAGGTAACCTTACCATCTTTTAAGGTCCCACTATCACCACTCATCATTAGATGAAAAGGCACAAATTTCAATACTATCTTCATCAAGACTTGGGTATATGATTGATCCCATCATTCACATATTTCTAATAAAAGAAACTAAAACGCACTTTCCTTTTTTACCATATACAGGTCCTTATCCACCATATATAACCGCATATATATATTTCAAACCCCTCCAAATCTAAATCAGCCACAACTAGAATCCATTTAAATGAACTAAATCATCATATAACTTGATATTCTAAAGTAAATCTTCCAAAAATTTGTCGGTATGTCCCTTATATATCGATATAGCCAACTTGACAAACTATTGATCATTAAAATACAAGAGATAGAAAAAAATATTTTATATATAATATTTTTCCTAAGCATATAGCTACTCTTAATTATAAGGTTGTCAAAGAGAACAATTAATGTGGCTATTTCCTCTAAAAAGAAATGATCACAAGAATATATCAACCACTAATTTATCTCTTAAGGATCCTTTGATGTAATCCATAGAATTCCAACATGATCTTAACAAACTTCCTCGTGATTTTAGAGAATATTCCACTAAATAAGGGGGGAATAGAATATTAATGGATACACAATTAAAAGGGGAATTCAATAATCCAACTATTCCCACTCATAACACATAAAGTACATAGTAACTCATGAATTACTCTATTGTTGGAAATATGAAGCCATACTAGGGAAAAATTGAATGAGCCCAATAAATATATTCCCCCAATGATCCCCTTAAAATTATTATCAACACAAACTCATACAGGAACGCTAATGACTCGAAATTAATTTTTCAAACCCACAAAACAAATCGATGAAAACATTTAATCCCAAATGAGGATATAATCTAGAACATATCCAAATAGAAATATCATTTTCTACTCTATATTTATAAGACTAGTCCTTCTAAATAACCATGGTGTATGATTCCGATATTTTCATCTAGTAAAATAAACGAGGGATTTTCCATAGGGTAAACATTACACTTCACATATATCTCAATTCTTAGTTAAAGTAAATCTTGAACCATCTAATAAATCATAAAATTCATAATAAATAATTTAATTTAATTTAACTTATATTGATTGAGATCATTTTTCATCCATGATATAATCAGTGGGCCTCACTCAACCATGGAAGGATCTCATGGAAGACCTCTTTGCTAAAGTTTCCTTTAACTGATTATGGAATCAATGGCATGTGATCACCACCTATAAGTGTCTCTAGTAATAACATTATGGCCTAAAAACTCCACTGGGATCTATGAATCTTAGTTACACAATGAAATAATTAAAGGATAATACACATTTGTGAAAACCAAGAGGATCATCGTAGAAAAAATGTAATAGGTTAAATATTGTGCCACATCATGTGATTCTAGATCAAGTCCTCCATAGATCTCACCAATCATGGTCCATACCCACCAAATCCCTAAGATGAGTGAAAAACACATAGGGGTGATAGGGGAGTTATTTGATCTATATGTAATCTACCTCAAATCATGATAAGCCTTTCATGATAATCCTAATATTTCAATTGTTTACCGATCATGAGACAAGATCTATTTATAAAGGATTCTTCACACGCACTAAGGGGAAATATAAAATCATTATCACCCTTCCAAGGCTCCCCAACCATGAATCCTTATAATCATATACATATTCATCAAAATGAAATATCTTGATAGTATATATCAACCGCAATCAATGGATCGTCGTTGGAATCACTTTATCCTAATATATCAAATGAAATGGCCCACCCTGATCAAACTCCCACAAATCACTAAACTATGTAAAGGAATCTTCACCTCACTGGGTATCTATACATTACATGAGAGGGTAATCAAACTCTTTGTTGGGGTAAACACCTCCCCAATTGTTTGTGTGCAGAGGGGGGAATACTGAACCACGTAGAAAAATGACAATACCCTATACTACATCAAAAAAACCCAAAAAATGGAGGACCAATGACTTGTCTTATAAGGTAGTATAGACTCCTCAATATTAATGGTCCATGTGACTATTTTAGATAAAGGGAGTACTGATCCCATTCTAATATAAAAAACAATTGAACCTACATATAGTATTTTTCATCCCAGTTTACATGGGATGTATCCAATACAAAAAAACACAATCATGGGACTCGTAACTCACTAAGTAGTATACCCCATCCAAGGGTGTACCTACCAATCCAATAAAGGATCTACACAAAAACCCATAGGTTTTTAATGACATATATGGTTGAAAAATACATCCAAATATTGGAGGAACAGAAACTATAATAGATAGAGGACACATGACCTATTTAGTAAGAGAGTACCAACTCCATTGTAGTATATGGGACCTACACCTCATCAGGAATGAGGAAATACCAACCTCATGGATAAATAGAGGGATTATGCACACACATATGGTAGTCTATGAACCAATATATATATGATGGACCACTAAAATCAACCATATAATATGTGGTACAAACACCACACTATCAAAATATACTCGATGGAGGTACAACTCAAAGCATAGAGGACCTACATCGTGAACCCATTGAGATTATCTATACTTTGTGGCTACCCACTAAAATTTTTTGGAGAACCTTTCCCTAATATCTACATAATCCAAGAGTTACCAACCCTATAAAAACAAAATGACCATGGGTACTAGGATCTCTATCCCAATGATATGATTAGATATAGTTAATTATCAAGGAGTAAATCCACTTGAATAAAGAGAGAACTTCACCTAGGATTATCTCTAACCTATGTATAGTCCCCCTACAGTCATCATTACTAGTATTTTTATTCATCACATGTAGTGAAATGATTTTCCTGAGGAAATCAATATCATAATTACATGATACAATATTTTTAGGTTTCATGTCACACAAAAATGATAGCAAGCGTAGTCCACAATATAATTTATAGTCTTAGAAAACTATACCCTTTAAATAATTTCCTAAAAAATCATTTTAGTTAACATATTAATAGATTCAATTCATAAATTACAAAAAACATGATTATTCAAACAAAAATTTATTGGTGGAAAATATATCTCTTGGTAAAAATTATCAATTTCAAGAGATATTTAGTTCTATTGGTATTAATTTTTAATAAAAACTCTTATTTTTACCAATATATATATATATATATTCTTCAATACCAACATATCATTTACAAATTTCTGAATATATTTCTTTATCATACTAATATCAATATTTTTAACATGTGCATCTATTATTAATAGCGCTATTAACAACAAATCTTTTCTTCTAATAAATTTTTTTACAATAAACCATACAATATGAAAAAATATCAACAAATAATCAAGATGAATAAATTATGTGTGTTTCTATATATATATACTTTATTTTTATGACTAATGTAAAAAATTTATGAATTTTAGTAAAAAACATCTCATAATTTATTTTATTTTTCAATTTTCTTGAAATATTAAATGTTTTTATATTTTTCAAAATTGTTTATTTATTTTTCTTGAAATATTAACTATTTTTATATGTTTCAATATTATTTATTAAGTAAACCTTTAAATAATTTTTATAAAAATAATTAACACCAATTAAACCTTAATATTCCTAAGGCATTGACATCCCATGTTCTGTGTTTGGCCTCGCATCTCGCCGCCCCACCTCACATCCTACCGCCCTACTCTAGTACGCCTCCCATTTTCCCACCTCACATCGCATTACACCTATCTCTCCATCCATCCAACACCCACTTCAGTTATCTCATTACATGTGTTTGGTGACATGGTCATATTATTGCTTGTGATCCTATAAGGGATTGATATTATTGAGTAATTTTGGTGTTGTTTAGGTTTCTTATGGTGTTTTACATTTAGGATTTATTCCCCATAAATTTGGATCAAACCTAGACTAGAATTTATCTTCCCTTTACCTGTTCCAATTTTGGTGATTTCAATTTACACTTCAATCGGTATTGATTTCCATGTTTCGTATACTATTTCGGTGGAAAAATCTAATAGATGGACGTCATTAATGGTGGATGCAGTTGTTGTCTATAGTAGCCCCACTAGTTCATGAAGGTGATTCTCCCAGACCATTGTGGGATTAGTAAATCTATATTTATTCGATAAGTACCTGAATCTTTAGTGTGCTCATTCTCCCTACTAGTAAAGGGTGGTAAGTTTAGTTCTGGATTTTGGGTTTCTATTATTCTATTTTTTATAATTAATTTAGAGGGGGGATGTGATAGAGATTGTGTTTCTATGATGTTCAATTTTTTTGTCTCAAATTTTTGTTGAAGGATATAATTCATACAGATTGTATGATGATATACATGTTCAATATTTTCTTAGTTTGGTTTTTATTTGTGTTCAATTGAAAGATTTTGGTAATTTTGGTTGGAATGGTTAAAATTTTACTACATGTATTCTGATAGTTATAATTCCTATAGTGAACGAAATCCCTTCTCTATTTTATCCAAATAAACATGGGAATTAATTCAAAAATTCCATGTTCAACAAAAAAAAATACTTCAGATCATCTTCTAATGATGAGAAAGATGGTTATGATCTGAATGTGCTTGAGAAAACTTTTGTACAGGGATATTACATGGTTTATATAAAGTCTATCTTTGATAACTCTAAATGGATTTCAATAGTGTTTTTACCTAGAATGGTTGGATTTTAGGTTGGATATTAAGTACCCACTATACATTATTCTCAATCTATTCATCTGTGTTGTTTTTCATGTGGAGGTCTACCATGGTGTTGGAACTATAGTTCACACTGACTCCGCTAGATCAGGGAAGTTCTATACCTCATATGGTCCATTTATCTTCTCAAGATTCCATGATAAGAAGGGATCCATGGATGGCTATAAGAGACAAGGTTTCCCAACTTCACTCTATCACTGCATTCCAATATTTCTTCTTTGACTACTCTTATGTAGCTTTTTCATATAGAAAACCCTAATATGAGTGATTTGGTTGGTTATTTATATAAATATAAATACGTTAAACATATATTAATGGGTATGGGTTGTGATGTTTTTATCAAATTTAATATAGTACTCATATTAAATGAGATTCTAGTTATTGTTAATGTATTCATTGCATGTTTATCTGAAATGATAAGAAGCTGACATGTAAAAATGATCCTTTTTCAGGGTATATTTATCAAAATAACCTTGTTACACATTGATTCTAAGCCTATTTCCCAAATTTATATATTTTTTTGTGATTTTTATAATAAATTTGTAATATTATGTATTCATGTTGGTGATATTAATACTTAAAAAAATTATCTCAAAAAATATTTATAGTCTAGATTTGAATAATGCAGCACTTTCAATATTTAGTTCCCCTTTATGATATCACCCTAGGCTATGTTATTCTCGAGGCATAGGGGAAAGCTTATTGATGTTGATTAGGTTAGAATATGTGACAACACTTTCTTTCTCTTTTTCAGGTTTTCTTAGACTAAATTTCTTATTTCAATAGTAATATTTTTTGGTATTTATGATTTATAGTTTTTAAGAAAATTTATTTTTTTTTATTTTAGGAGAACCACATAAATTACATATACAGGTTTATTAATTTCATTTTGTCATTTGTTCTTTTTCTCATTGTTCATAATGAGCTGATTGTACAAAATAACAAAGTTGATGTTTTCTTTTTATTATTGTTGGGATTTTTCCAGAATTAGACTCGTTTTTTATAAATTCTTTGAAAAAATAATAGGAATACAATATTTTTGATTGTTGAGTTTTTTATTTTATTCGTATGTCATTATGATGATCTACTCATGAGGATGAATGATTTTACAATTTTTTTTGAATGTATACAAAGAATTTAGATCGATAATGGAATTGATCATGTACAAGTTTCTTCTTCTTTACATTGCTGGTTTACAAATTATACAATGTGACTGTTATACTATGTGAGTAGAAATACATGTGGTAAGGGGGTAGGATTCATCGTTTCCTGAATGAGTAGCCCTTATAGAATTCTGGAGAGTAGTTTAAGAAGTTTTATTCTCCATTTTCAATAACTATGGAATTCTAAATTGTATCTTTTTATTACTTTTCATTTCATAGAATGATAGTGGAATTATGATTGATATTAAGTGGTACTAAATTTATACACAAAATTGATAAGGTTTCTTGAAGGACTCATCTGCTTATGACCATAAACCCAACTGACCAGTTTCACTGGTTTGCCATAACATTTTTTTCAAATAAATACTTTATTCCCAGGATCGTTTCTATTGTATGTGATTTCATATTTATGGGTTCACTACTTTTTATTTAGACTTGTTGATGTATCTATTGATCGTATCTTAAATATATGTTGGAAAACATGAGTAGGTAGTGTTATAAATTATTTTATATAATTATTTACCTTAAGATAAAGGTAGAGTCTTATAAATTTTATCATGTTAAATAATACCATCTACAACTAGATAAAATAAATTATCATGTTAAATAATGATCATTAATGTTTATGATAAATATATATGTAAAACTTGAGGTTAGTTTATTGATTATGATATCTCCCATTTTTCTATTTACTTATTGACTTATCTTTCTTTTTTATTCATGGTTTTCATAAGTCCAAATGATTTTATTGTCCTTTATTTGTTTTTAGGTAGAGTGGAAGCATGGTTATGGGTGGGGCATACAACCATTGAATTTTGACATTTCACATACTTCTTTCTTAATTTATTTTTCTTTAACTAGGAATGATCTAGTGAGGGATAATCCAATGTTGGTCATGGGCATGGATGGATGGGTTTCTAGTGCATGTTGTCTCTTGGTGTGGCGTTGATGTGAATTTTCTAGCATGGATGGGTTGTTATAGGCTCACTGGTCCTGGAGAATGGATGTGATTCTAGATCCCATTGGCTGTTGGGGTGGCATGGATGGGTTGTTGGCATGGGGGTGTTTTGTTTTGGTGGTGTGTGTGATAGATCCTATTGGGGAATGGATTTTTTATTGATTCATTTTGTATAAAATTTCATTATTATTATTTTTTTCTAATTTTAAAAATATATGAAAATATTCTTCTCCTTAACAATTAAAAAAAGATGTGTTATATATGAAAAATTAATAAATATAATCATATATTTTACTAGAAATAAAAATTTCTATTTTTTAATGAAATGTAATTTATAAACATAGATTATATGTTGTTAATATTAATTCCAACATAAAAATGCATTTGAACTTGTTGATAAACATTTTTACCAACATATATATTTCATGTTTGTATTATTATAATTTCAATAGAATTATTTTATATATCATAAAAACATTTAGTAACATAATTTTTATCGACAGTTTAGTGACAGGTACATATATGTTGGTAAAATGTTTTAACAACAAAAAATGTACTTTTACCAATAGATATGCCCCTATTAGAAGAAGAGAAATATTTTTTAGCAATACAAATGTGACAGTCTCTACACACTACCTAAGATCCCTATCCAATAATCTAGACCAAAATATATCATGCAGTGTTGTCACATATACACCAAAACAAAATTAACATGACACAAATCTCGAAACTCAGTTACAAGAAAAAAACTCTCTAACTCCAGTGAATCATTACCCAAAAAATTGGGTTCCAACTTATATTGGTTTTATTATGACATATCCACCCCAAACCTGCCTCTAATAATCTTGGGGATGGTGACTTGAAATAAGAAACAATAGATACAAATATGTGAGGACTTTTCCTAGACAATTGTGTAAAACATATAATTCTAGTCAACTATAACATATAATACCAAGAAGCACAGGAAAAAAATTATAATAAAATAATAATAGATACATGATAAATTTACTAATGGAATTCAAAAGGGCTAGAATACAATGTTTTATATCCCAAAAATATAATCAATATCAAGTGATTATGAGTGGAAATCACCAAATAATTCAAACAAGGACCACCAATAGTTATATAAAGGGGTTACAATTTATTACATGATTGCATACTCATTTTAATGTAAAAAATACTCCTTAGTTAATAACTATTATTTTGGGGGAAATAATCCACCTTCGTTCCCATTCGTGAATTGGACGATCAAAACACATTTGGTCTACATGAGGTGTTCATAACCCAAATCAGCACATAAACCCCTATGGATATTGTTAGGAAGATCCCATATCGATGGGGGACTCATCACACCATTATAAATACCACATGCACTAATATCACCACTCACACAATACCCATGGAAATGATCAAAACTCATCATCATATCATCGTTCTTAGAATAATCCATCATGAAAAAAAGTTCCCATATACACAATCATTCTCTCAAAACCTAGAATCTATAGACTCGTCAAAGTATAAGACCTAAAACTTGTCATAATAGATTCATAAAAAGTGAGGTAGTTATTGACCTCATATATGGGTGACCAAGAGCTTGTTCAGTAGGGAAGATCCATATCCTATCCTATAAGAGGAAAAACACACATTCCCAACTACACTATGACCATGAGGGACTCTTGTGTCCTATATTTTCTCTAAGGATGGGATAAAACTATATTAAGTTGAATTCATAATCAAATCAACTTAGATCCACTAGTGTGTCATACAAAATAGAAATCCTATAGAACATTGTTTATTTAATAAACCCAATCATCCAGGTTATCCATGATACTGAAATACCATAATCATTAGAATAACATTCCACCATCACAACGTGGTAACTAAACCTCAACAAGTTTTGTAATCAAACTAGTAGAGTTACTAACTCCTAAGGAAGACCACTCGGGTTTCCAACATTCAAGATCAATTGATGAGAACACCATCACCATTCTTGTAAATGATAACCACCACTATGAGGGTATCTCTAAGATATTATTTCCAATTGGTGACTACCTACACCCAATATATCTGGTGGAGTATTAACTATATCAACATTAGGGATTAATTTTACCTTATTAATGTTTTTTAGCATAAGGGTGTTCCAAAATCCCATATCTATTACTCTGTTTCCTCATAGTCACTGGGATCAAGGGTATAGTGAAAGGGATACTGATAGTGCTATGAAATAATTAATTTACTTCCCTATACCCACTCTTAGGATGGTATGTTGGTGATAGAATAACTAAAATAAATATATAAATTTATTCATGAAGACTATAGGATAACAGAATTGAATGGACAACTCTTCATTCTTCTTTCTAAACCATATTCATGGAATCCAACAGTGGGGTACTTAGGAAGATAAAATGCTCTTAGTGTACCGTGTCAATCTACATGTACTTTCAGATAGCCAAATTTCAATGATATTACAACTGAAAACTCATTTTAAAACATCCATTAATTACTCCATTATACAATAACAAATGATCAATAACTAACAATTAAATCATGGAGAGTACTGAAATCCAAAACAAAAACATGGATCACATGCTATGGTGTATGAATACTTCATGGAGATTTATTATCCTCAGATTATCTTTGAGTCATCCCTATTGGGATAATAATAAAAAAATACCCAAAACATATTACCAATGGAATCTAATTGGAAATAAGGACCAACCACCATGATTTATGTGTAATGATAATCACAATGGTCAATATATTATTTTGAATCTGACTTCTAGGTGATAAAATGTGTGACACCACATTAAAGGGGAGTTACATGATGTTAACTATAACATAAATAATTTTTAAACATAAGGTATACATTAGTGAAAATTGTAAAAACACCACGTTGTTTAATATCAAAGTGTATTACATACACTAGGTAATACACAGTTTATATACATGAAGAGACAAATTGGATGTATACCACCATCGATCTCATCATGTAAAATCAAATTTCACTGCATTCATTAACGACTACATGATATTTCGTTCCATAAAAGACCATATGTAATGAATTCCTAAAATACATGGAATGTATTCTTTGGAACACTAACTGTGTTACCCAAGGAATATCCATTTCATGTACCTCAACTTATGTTATGTTGTGAAGACAAACATGGAATTTACATTCTAAATTCAAGGAACGTCATATGGGGTGGCTAGCTAGGTATGGACCAGCACATATATCATATACCAAATGGACGTAACTGGTGTATTTAAATAGGTGACACACTATAGACTATTTATTCTATCAATGTTTCACCAAAGGACAACATGAAATCTTTTTATCATAAAAAATTGTATGATCGATAATTATAGATATAGAAACTCTATAAACTAGCTCAATATTCAAATTTAAATACAAATTACCCCTATTAATCCCCCAAAAACATTTATAATCCAAAAAAATTAAAAATGACCAATAATAGAGGATGAGGTAGAAATAGAAATAATGAGTCCAACTTCACCGTGAATTGTTGAATCTTCAATGTTCTCGCACCAACATTCCATGTTCCAACATGGATTCTCCTAACCACAACTCTAATTCCATCAGCATATAAGATCCCCCCAATATTCCTCCACCCTTATGCCTGTAGTTTGGGTGGATGTATTGATTTTCCTACACAAAATTTGAAATGGGATTCACACATGGTGTGAAGGAAAAAATTAATATTAAAACAAATAAATAAATACCTAATAATGTTGCATCCTCAGAACTGGAAAATGGTTAAATATTATACCCAACCTATGTAAAACCATCCATTTTGGACTCAATAATAGTGTCATAATTTCCATATACAGATCCATTCAGGATATATTTACATTATAATGTACTGTATATTAATTATAATTTTTTGAAAAATAGTAAATATCTATAAAAATAAAAAGCTAAAAATAATTTGAAATTATATCCCAAGGAAAAAATATAACATACTAATAAAAAATAATAAAAAATTAATTATGAGTTCATTTACTATGAAACATTTACCATTTTACCTTTCTTAAAGGTTTAGTCTCTAAAGATGAAAATTTATCTAAGCCTTCCATATTACAAAACAAAGATAATTATAGGGAGGTTCCTACTAAGTGTGATTATATTTAATCAAAACATGTATATTTTTATTCATTGATTTATATGATTATGATGGAGAACATAATTGAAAATTTCATCTTATGCATGAGTTTATTTATAGATTTATGTAAAAGTGCTCCATTTTACCTTTATTTTGATGTACTTGAGAATTTTTTAGAATTTTGTTTTCGATTATCATCTTAAATCATGAATTTCATTAAAACTATTTTTTATTGATTATTTTATAGAGAACATATCCTCTTATAATACAATTATATATGAATATATTATTTCTTAATGTTATTTATAATTTCATAATGGTTAAACATTCCATTATACATGTTTACTACCTTATTACTTGTATAAACCCCATGAAGTAATGGTATTTATAAACCATGGATGAAAAATGCCGTCAAGAAACTAGGTAATGATGAATCCATTTGATATAATCATTTTCATGTTCATTTTTTATTTTAATATTTCATGAATATTAGTGTACTCACATTAGGGTAATTTTGATGGCATGGGAACATGAATCATATATCTCCAAATATGTTATGATGAATGTGTATGTTGATATTATGATGATATTTTCTATGTTTGTATGAAAAATGATATAAATAATTCAATTATCCATATACTTGGGGTAGTTTTGATTAAATAGAATATATTATTTATGTTGAAAAAATAAAAAAAATTGTATGGATCTTGAGGTGGTGTGACAATGGAATTGAGTAGTAGTTCACTAACATATTGATGATGAGTTTTATAAATTTTATAATGCAAGATAAATGATATTTTCTAAATTCCATAAGAAGGGAGTATTAACTTTTTATTACAGTGTAGTAGATATGGATCCTAATTTATTTTTTGATTTTATAATAGTGAAGTTTGAGTAAACTAATTTTTAAGACATTTATCTTGCATAGTGTGTATTGATCATGTGGTATTGGAATATGAAATATTTTTAGAAAAGATTTCGGAAACCAAATTTTGGGTACAAATTTAATTGAATAGTAAAATATATTCCAAGAATTTATTTGAGGATATTTCTTAATAGGCTATGTAAATAAAAAAAATTAAATGTTTTTGTGGAAATATGAAAGGACCATCACCATTATATCCATTTTAATCATGAATATATTTCCCCATAGAATTAATTATGGTGTTAGATAAGGCAAAATCATATAGATTATATTTTTATGAAATTTTCATTTTGTAGGTATTTTTAAATCATTTTCCAAGAGTTATGAATCATTATTTTCATTCCTCCATTCTAATATGTTTTGGTGGATAATGTTATTAATGTTTTAAATGGATAATAAGCTATTGGAATGTTAATTTATTATCTTTTTAGAGATAGTGATGACTATTTTATACTTTTGGGTAATCACATATTTTTTTCCTTCATGACTAGTCATGAGTGTTTTGAAGTTATCTTTTTGGTTGTGTGGAGGACAGTTCATAATTTAAAATCAGTGTTTTGAAAAACATCTATCCATTATTATTGATCATTGAGAGAAAATTTTTATTCTTTCATAGGGGTATTTGGGTATAAAAAATGATGGTAGTGAGTGGTATGCGTTTAGGAGGTATGAAGCAAGGGATATTAATTATGTGACAATTATTAACCTTAATGGTATTTACTCATTACACATTGATATAAAATAGTGGGTTATAGTCCCTTTAGAGTGGTAATAGAAGATTAATCCCTTATCATTAGTTTCTAATTTATTTTTTTGAGGATTATGATACATGTAACACATCAATGTGAGTAATGAATTATACTATTTCATTCCCACTTATAGTTGTTGTAAGGATAGTATGTGGATAGTACTTAACATAAATCAGTATGATTCATCTAATGAAATATGTATGATTTTAAATGCATCACTCTAGAAAGTTTGTTACACTGAAGAAACATTCCATATGGAAAGAAATTTTATAACTAACAATAAAAGGTAGAAAACGTTTATTGAGGGAATAAATATATCACTTAGAGGGTATTTTATCATCAAATAGCTCATCAAAAGATATTTCCAAATAAAGATTCTGAATAACCATATTCTGAAAAATAATGAAAATACCATCATCAATAAACTATAATATATACCCAGTTTTATTGTTTGGGTTTGTAGGGGTTGTTAATCCCATATACAATGTGGTTGATGAAAATAAGAATCCCAAACGAGTAATTCCATAAAATAAACCCCAAAACATTATATATATATATAATGATATTGATGAGGTGTTATTATTATTATCTTTATCCTTTCCAGATGAATTATTTAAGAGAAAAAAAATGAATTCCCTCCACTAAAATGTATCTATTGGAATGATGAATAATGTAATGGGTGATAAGAACTCTCTTCCACCAATGATATATTATTAGATCTTGATGGAAATTATAGGATAATTGAGAGATTAGGGAATGATAGTATCAGTATAATTAAGGGAATAGTTCACACAAAATGACTATGTCCTTCAATATTCTTTATATATGTCCTTAGGGATGATTCTTGATCCAAATTAATTTATTCATACATTCAATAACACAATAGTGTATAACATGAATTTACATTAATTCTTAACCCTTCATAAATTAACTTAAATCTAATGTTTATTGAGTCTATATGTGTTAATGATAGCTAATACGAGATAATTTGAATGTTAGTACCATAATATCACTATAAAATGTATTGAGATATTCACTTTAAGGAATAAAATATTTCAAAGAAGTGAATTATGATATCTCTGTATACTAAAACATTATATACCCATTCATGGAATATAAATTTCCTGAATTTAAATTTCAACATACCTACACGATATTTATGATATAAAAAAAGATGTATCTTATACATATTTGCTTTATGGAATATCCTCGTCAATATTTCACCTTCCCTAAATCCACATAGGTTTTGTGTCATTTAACCTTATATTTTGACATATAAAATAAGTTATTAAATATTATTCAAATAAAATTTTGATTTCTACTAAAACCCTTTTTGAAGGACATTATAAACATCATTTCATGTCACATAATTTACAATGCCTTGTGAATACCCATCCGAATATCTTTTTGGATAAATTCTAAAATAATTAAAGATTATCTCTCTAAGTCACACTCATTACCTATTCTATATATCATAAAGTTTGACCTCCCAAATATTTATAGAAATATCAAAAAATATGATTTATTGAATCCATAAGTGTAATAATATAATTTCCTTTAATAAAGAATTAGTTGTACCCAAGATACATATTGGTATGGATTGGTTGTTATCAAAAAATGGTATCTTTATTATTATTTCCATCAACTCCATCATAAGTGAGCATGAATTTTCATATGAACCATTTTTTCAAGACAAAGAGTGACCACCAAAAACAAAGTATTCCAAACCCATATATTAAACTCATACACATTTGATTATTCTGGTATAGAATGACAAGGATAATAAATATATCATATTCCATTCACCTTTATGGATAAGAACCTTACATTCTCATAAAGTGATAGATAAACCCACCATATTTATTGTCTTGTTATGAACGTATACTTTATCAATATATCTCAATCGAGGGTACATAATTCATAATTTTTATATGGTATTACAAATCCTATCTCAGTTTTGCTTTAATCAATGATAAGATTAACATCATACCCAACAACCCATAATTAGTTAAGACTTAAGGTATATTAAATGAAGGTATCAATGGATGATGTTTATCATTCTAGTTACCTCTAAATACATAGTTAATAAGGTCAGAAAATGTGAGACAAGTATAAAAGTATAAAAAATTAACATTTTAATGTACTCCATGTGGTTTAATTTGTAGTTCATCCAACACATAAACCGAATTTTATGCCTCATAGGCATATTTTGTATCTCGAAATAGGAATCATACTCATGATAATATAATACAATTTCACACCCTATAATAATAGATTTTGAAAATAAGTTTGTGATAAATAATATTCTTACTTTGAGAGGTCAATTATCATTCCACTTCTCAAAATATATATCTTTATATATATTTAAAAACGAATCCAACATGAAAGAAGGAAAAGGTGTATATTTCCTTTTGTATTACATGATATATTTTATATTCACGTATTATTTTAGTAGTTCTTAAGAAATAATTTTTAAGAACATGTTTATCACATAATATAGTATAGACTACTGAAAAAACATTATGTTTTTATTACTTTTAGGGGTGTTTCTAAACTTATTACATCCCAATGTAATTACTTACAAATATCTATGTAACCACCTCAAAAACAACCAATTATCTATTTAGGGAATAAAATGATTGAGATTTTTTTTTTTGAATTTTGGTGAGATTTGGGATTCGTATTCCCAATGTCTAAATCCTTAAACGTATTCAAATTCCTCAATTATAAAACATAAAATGTTATGTTTTTTCTAAATTTCATAATTAGTTTTGAACTCTTTATAAGTATATTACCATAATCATAATTTTTATAAGGAATTTTTCTTAAACATTAAATAATCTAGCTATTTTAACTAGATTTTAGTTCTCTTCTTTCCCAAATATCTTTTTGGTTAATATTTTTAGAGTTTTAGGAAATAACTAATACAAATTAACCCATAAGAATACAAAGTGGGTTCTATTAAATAAGTATCCATTTATTATAAGACAGAAATTTTTAACACAAAACAACAACATAATTTCTTAGAAAACAAAATTACTTCCTTATTTCTATTACACATCCTTATAACCTATGAATAACATTTAAAAACAATTTCTGAGCATAAAAAATCTCCGTAAGGGAGATAGAATGAAGGAAAGAAACCATTATTTCCTGAATACATAAAAAGATAAGAAATAATTTTCACAAAGAAATAACTCTCACCCATATATAATACATTTTTTGACACTTGTCATTCATATAAAACATTAAAGATAATATATAAAACTATTAAGGTACCTTGGGTAATTACTTACTTATATTGTAACCCTCATGGATACCTTATTATTTGTAACACTTGTGGATGCCTTACAATATAACCCTCATAGCTACCTTATGGTGTGACCATTACAGTTACACTTGGATTAATCATACAACCGACCTCCAACTTACACCTTCCCAATTCATTGGAGGGAGATATAGGTTAAATACTTCATTATTAACAATTCCAAAGAACCAGAACATATTCACAAAACATGAATAATTTCATAAAAACATTTCTTTTGAATTTTGTATAATAGACATTAAAAATATGATTTTAAAGGAAATTCCCTTAAAAAATATCATATAATTGATGTGATAAATTAATGGAATGAAAGAAATATGGGTATAAACGATAAATACACATAATAAAACATAATATAAACAAAAACTAATCTTGAAAATAATCATATTACTAAATAATTAATGATGTATAAGGTCAACCCAATGAATGGAAATTTGGTTAATTATTCCCCTACTACAGGTTTTTCTTACATAAAATGTGAATAAATATCATTTATAGTGGTTAATAGAGTGTTATTAATATTTTACAGAAATATATTCATGTTTATAACATCTTATATGACCATTTTATAACATTATTTGACCCATTTATAAATATTATTTTGTTATTTCCATTGTTTCGGGTGCATGCCTCACTTGATTTCTCTGGTTGGATTATAATGGATTTTGTTATAGAATGGAATAAAAACACTAGAAGTGGAATTTAATTGGTTTTATTATGTTTCCAAAATATTAAATGATTCCATGAAAAAATTTTGTTATATTTTTTGAAGATGAATCATTAGATAAATCATTTGTGATTTTTTTAGATCATTTTGGCAGTTCTTCGACAATCACAAACATGTTTCATCATATACCTTTAATATTATGAATATAAGATAATTAAAAACTATTAGAGAGGTAATATCATAAACATTATAATCTATATCGGCCATTAAATTTTTTTTACAATAATCATTGAGGTAATTAAAGGAAATTTAAGACACATCACCCATGATGTCGGTAAATTGACACATCACGAATGGTGTTTTTGTTATTCTAATAAGAGGAAGAGGATTGGAAGAATAATTTTTAATTTTTCCATAAAAATGATAAAAATACATAATATATATAATCATAGAGCTTTCGTTCATCTTGAAAAAGGTAAGGATATGGGAGTATAAGTAAGGAAAATAATTGAAAAGAAAACACAAGAAATGAAAGAGGGTCTTTACCTCTTGATCTCTTCTCCTTGAGATCCTCCTTAAGGCCTTTGGTTTTAGCCTCTTGGTGAGACCATAAGGTCATGGATGCGGGGTAAAGACTTGTTAATGGTATTGTGTATCATTTAGGCAATTCTCAAAGATTTAGAGGTTTGAGAGGAAGAGGGGGATGAGGGTTGTATTTATAGTGGAGGAGAGGGAATTTTTAATTAATTTCAAATGATACCTCAATAGTGGTATTTTCCAAAAAATGGGCTTGAAAATGGATTTTTACCATGGAATTCGTCACATGGGACACCTCATATCATATTGTAATCCTAAATAGTATTACAGAATGATTACATCATTATGATTTCATTAAACACACTGAAATCATAAAACTCTATTTTTACTATTCACCAAAAATTCCACTATCTCATAAAAATCTCAAAAATTCACCATAGAAAATTTTCAATGTTTAGAATCAAAAAATTAAATATATTTTTTAAAATAATTTTTTATGTATGATTAATTTAATTTTTAAATAAAATAATATTTTATTCCAAAAATAACTATTTTAAAAATTAAATCATTTTTTATCACCTTGAAAAATAAATCAAGATCTAAATATCTTATAACATTGAGAAAATAAAATAATTATATGATTTACTATTCATAAAGTCCATATTACTATTTGATTTACTATTCATAATTGTAAGTTACTATTCACCAAAAAAACAAGATTGTTCTATCAGAATCCAATAACGTTTTAATCACAACCATAGGTGACAGTTTTTTTAAATCAAATCATAGTAATGGGAAAATTATGTTCCACTTCTAGTTTATAGCTATTTCCTTAAAACATTGTTTCATTATATAGAGACATAGTTTTTCATGAATTTATATTTATTTTTAAAACCTCGGGGTGTTAAATTCTCCCCATCTTCTAGAAAATACATCGACACCATTTTATTTACTTTTTAAACAAGTGAGTGTACCTTTCCCTCATTGCATTTTCAAATTCCCGTGTTTCTTATTCAACCTTGGGTTTTCTCCAAAAAAATATTTACCTAGTGGATTACCTTAGTCCATAATACTTGTTCTCTTCAATCAAGAATTTTAATAGGTTTCTCATCATAAGAATGGTCCTCTTCCATATCAACTGCTTCTAGGCTCAAAACATGATTTTAATTTGGCACATACTTTCTCAACATCAAAATATGAAAAAAATTAGGTACCTGAGATAAAATCAGAGGAAACGATACTTGGTATGTTTCTAGTCAAACTTTATCCAGGATTACATAAGGTCTATTGTACCATGGAAATATATTTCCTTTCATACCAAAACTCATAACAATTTTTCATGGTGAGAGTCTAATAAAAACATGATCACCAACCTCAAAACAAAAGTCTTTCCTCCTATTATCTTCATATCTTTTCTGCTTTATTTTAGTTTTTCTCATGTTTTTATGGATCATCATCACCTTATTATCCACTTACTCTCCTAATTATATTCCCATCAACTTCCTTTCCCTGAATTCATCCTAAAATTTTTCAGTTCAACACTGCTTCCCATATAAATCCTCAAAATGTGCCATCTGTATACTAGAATGAAACTGTTGTTATAAGATAATTAATCTAAATAAATATGTTGATCCCAACTTCCTAGGTAGTTCATTGAAAAATATTTAATCATATCCTCCAATGTCTGAATCATCCATTCTAACATCCCATCTGATTGAGGTTGACAAGCTATACTGAAATTTATTTAAGTTCCTAGCAACTTATTAAGTCCTTTCCAAAAGTTATAAGTGAACCTGGGATCACGGTTAGATACAATGGAAGGAGGAACTCCATGAAACCTTAGAATATATATGACGTACTATAGAGACCCTCACTTTACAAACATGGACGTTACATAACTTTTATGGAATACTTTTACTTTATAAAAAAAAGACACAAAAAGTCTGTAGCCGGTATAGTGCCTTTGGAAATATGGAAACATGAACACTGGTACATATGTGAGCTACATCATATTGAATGATGTTATTCTTAACTAGAACCCTTCTTAGACATATCAAACATAGTATATATCATCATAACTTGTATAGAAGGAAGCATAAATGGGGTGAGGTCAAATGCTCATTAAGGGTAAATAAGGGAGACATGTAAACATAAACATTAGCATTATGGTATGGGAATGTGATCATAAATATAATATCATACCCAGTATATCAAATAACATATACAAGAATCATGGAATAACTCTTGGAATTTCATAATAAAGGAATCAAAAGAAATTAAAGGACATAATCCATGAAAGAATAACATTGGACTTAGAAATGGAATTGTGGAAACACATAAGCATATAATGATTTTTTTTAGTACCCAAGGCTTCAATTTCAAGACAATCATAGTGTACAAAGTCTATTATTGAATTAGGTGGACCCCCATTCTAGCCTTGTATTATTGAACCACGTAAACCCTCATTCTTTCCCTATATTACTGAACCGAGTAAACCCTAATTCTATCATTGTATTACTGAATCGAGTAAACCCACATTCTTACCATGTATATCACATGAGATATAAATCATTACCCAATGCATTGGAGGGAGATATAGGTCCCACCCATCACATAATGAAATCATATATACATGTGACACAAGATCATAAATAATCATATCATCATCCATGAAATTAAATGGATATCATAAACATGTAAACATATCATAACCTATAGAAAGATATATCATTCATAATCATTTCTTCATAAACATAACCTATTAAAAGAAGTGGGTTTTATAATCATATAACCTTTGAAAGAGGAATGGGTTTCATAAAAAATATTACCCTTTAAGGATAAACGGTTATAATAAATACCCTGACATTAATCATAATTCATTCATATAAAGGATATGAATGGAACCTTAAATCATTTCCTATAAAATCATGTGTAACATCAATAGATGTCATCTTAGATAGAAAATAATTTTCAAGTATACTCTAAAAAAAATTCATGAGGAAATTACATTTCTTGTTTGAAAAAGGATGTTTAATACATAAAACCATTTGAAAATTATTTTCATATTAAATACCTTTAATACTTATAAATAATACATGAAATCATTTTGAAATTCTTTTTCCAAGAAAAAAATTAATATATTCTTCAAAAAAATTAAAAACCTTTTTAGTTGAAAACACTTTAAAATTTTTAAATAAATCATGAAAATATTTTTAAAACCTTTTCATTGAAAATAATTTGAACACTTATAAATAAATATTTAAAACATGTTTAAAATCATTTTTCTTTAAAACTTATAAATATCCATGAAAATGTTTGGAAACTCATTTCTTTGAAAGCATGTTAAAAATTTATAAATAACACTTGAAAACATTTCGAAAATAGTTTTCTATGAAAAAATATCTAATATGTTTGAAACCATTTTGAAAATAATTTTCCTTGAATATTAATTTTGAGAAAAAAAATCTCAAGGTTTAACCTTTTTAAAAATTCAAATGTAGATTCGATGAATTGATGGTTTGTAAATATGTACATGTCGTACGTGGTCAAAAGAACATTCCTTTTGCTGGGTAAAAAACGATAAAAAAAGTTCCTTGTTTAGAAAGATCCAAGAAGATTCCGTTGAAGAGATTGGTAAAATAAAAAAAGTAAAAATGCCTTTTAGATATTATAGGGGAATGGTATAATATTATTTTAATCTCTTTTTAGAAAACAAAGATTTCCGACCAAATAGAGGGTAAAGTAAGGATTTCCAAAATCACATTCTTAACTCTATTATGTACCAATGAGTGTAAAATGGTACCAATACATTGTTATATATTAAAATAAAATATTATAAGGAAGATCATGAATATTCTTGAGAAATTGATAATAATATTTCATCAAATGAATGATAAACATAAACAATCTTGAAAAAAATGAGATTGTCTAAATAAACTCATATAACATGGTATCTTTTGATATTTCTCCCTATGTAAGGAAATTCAGTTAAATGAATCATATAATATCATGAAAATATTTAAATTCATGTTATTTCATGTAAAATAGAAGTATATTAACCTCAAAAAATAGATTATGTGCATAAAAACATGATTCTCAAAGAAGGAAAATTTAGACAATAACATTTTTATCAATTTGGTAACATTTAAGACTTAATCCAATAGAAAGAAGAATAAAAAAATTGGAATGTGAATACCCATTAATTTAAGTAAAATATACATATAATAAAATCATGGGCATTACATACACCCCACAAAATGAAAGAGTGGCGAACATAACTTGAATCACATAAAAATTAAAAGTGAGATGAAATCACATTACCTTGTGCCACGACTCTCTCTTTACCTGTACAAGCTTCCATTATATTAAATATAAGTTTATTATACATATTTTATAGAATAATATTCTTATACATAATAAAAAATATGGTTTGATTATGACGTTATATTACTTGGTAGTTAATGATCCTATGTTAAAGTTACACTTCGGGTAATATTTTCGTTGTTCTTCACATGTGTCTTAATTTCTTATACCATTGATCCTTATACTTATATAATGATTCCAAAATGTATAACATGATATAAATATCAGGTATATCTACTATATGTGTATTATAATAATCTATATTATAATTAATTACGTCATATAATACACCATTCATTGAGACGGTAATTCGTACATATGCAATGAACATTGTTTTCTGTTTTTATTATCATATTGAATGAAAGTATGTAAATGAAATATTTATATATATGTATGTATATATATATATCATTATTAATGTATCATTAATATATCATACATATCATATAATTTCATTAAACCCATCCTTAATACATTCTATGTGGTGTGTGAACGAATCACATCGCTTTGAGGGGGTGGTAGTCCGCACTTCCTCAAATTAGATTCTTGTATTAACACCAAATGGAAGGAAAAATATATGTGTTTTAAAATAAATTTATATAATTAAATAAATAATAAATATAATATTTTACATATATAAATATATTGTCGATCATAATTTCGACCATGATTGGTGGTAAAGGAGAAATGAACAATCATCATTTCGTGAGGCAATAGTTCGCCATACACAGAAACGATATGTTTAAGATCCATTAGATTGAGGTGTGTGTAAGTTTAGGTCATTGAATTTTCTTCAAAAATAATATTATATTTAGGATACTGGTTTAATCACACAAGTATGTTACAAATATATTTTAGGGGATAGAGAATAAAAATAATGGAAAAGAGCTTGAGATAAGACGTTACCTCTTAATTTGGTAAATCCTTTTGGTTTCTGTCAAAAATATTACTTAACAGGGTCTATTATCAAAATAAGGAATCACGTTATAATGGAGTATTTTTAGGATACAATTTCTTCAAGTGTTTTTTTATCTTAAAAGGATTGATAGGTGTGGGGAAATGGTAGAGGTGGTGTCCTTTATAGGGAAGAAAAAAGACTCATAGAATTTTAGAAAAAAATTTGATGTGTACATTTTATTACTTAAAAAAGTCTTAAAAAAACAAACAAATCAATAATGAAAGGTTTAAGGATGATATATGGATATTAAATGGGTTTTGGAAATGTTTTTAGTTCATTTGAGGCCTTAATATTATGGTTTAATTCCGAATTAATCTTAATTTGGCTTAACTACTATGATTAATTTTTATCACTTTTACTGATCATTTTGGTCCAAAATTATCATGGTATTATTAGAAGATAAAAATTATACTAAATATAATTTTTATGTTGGATGTTTTTAAATTCTAATCACATAAGTGGAAAAATTAGCATTAGTGATAATCTCGCAGGCGGGACGAAAAGACCGGGTTTTCAAGTGGGCATAGTTCCAAAATTTGTTAAGATTTTATATTCAGTATAAAATTATAATTGATTATAATAAATTAATAGATGTAATATTTATGTAATGTGAACTTAAACCATATTTATAATATCATTTATCAATAATAAATAATTATACAAAATGGATTTTTTAACAAAAATTAGTATTTTTCAAAATTCATCAAAAAGAAAGTTTCTTAGAAAAATCCCATAAAATAACTCTATGATAATATAGATGTTCTAAATTAATGAATTATTTTTAATTTATCCAATTAAATTTCATAATGTGTCAAGAATTACTTTTATTTATAAAATTCATTCATTCAAGAAAATAAAATGTTTAACATAAAAGGACTTTTCCAAAAATATTAACTTTTAAAATCAATATGTTTTATTTATATAAAACAATATTTAATTGAAAACTAGTTATTACTAATTTTAATGTCTAGGTTATAATTATCTTATTTAGATAGTTAAAACAAAAAAAAGATATGTTTCTTAAAAATGCAGCGTTGTGTGCACCATAGGCCAAGTCGGTGTTGCTTGTACCGCAAGCCAAGTTGTTATTGCCTATTGCGTAAGCCAAGTTAGTATTCCATGTAAAAGGAATTTTTTAATTATTGGTTCAATATATATATATATATAACTATTTCTAGTTTCATGTGAAATGGAAAATATTTAAAAGTAAAATTAATTTGGAAAAAAAATAATTCTAAAAATCACAGTGTGTTTCATTCTACCCCCCTTAAAATGAATTTCTCTCTAAAAATATGTTTGGGTTATCAAATGATTAATAATTGAAAGTTTCATTCATATAAAACAACATCGTAAAAATGGATACTAAAACAACCCTTAAAATTTTAAATTTGGAACCATAATTCTTACCCAAAGTAACATATAACTAGGTTTCCACATAGGAGAACATCTATTGGGAGTGAATATTGGACATGGAGGAAATGTATAAATATATATAGGGAGTGATTGAGGTCATCAATCACACAAAATTGAATGATAAAAAGAAAGTTAAGGGCCTCAAATTCATAAATCTCTAGTGATTTAAATGTCCATCAGCTCAATGAAAATTAATTTATTAGGACAACAATTGTTTTCAATCAATTTCAGAATGTTGAGTGATTTTTGATAAATTTATATAAAAAATTTTCATTCCTGGGTAGTTCTTTGAAAAATTTATAATATATCCATTAACTCCTATAATTAATTTATATAAATTAACTTTGATGAATAAATCTCTAAAATAATCTATTAATGGATCTTAAGACCCATAAAGAATAAAAATTCAAACTATTTGTCTTTAAAAAACATCATGCTTTAATCTATAAAAATATAAAGTAGCACTAATAGTTCATCATAAATATTTATTCATTAAAAATAAGTACACATTAACCTAGACATCGCGTAGTCCAGTGGTAGGTGTGAAACCCTTACAGTCCTTCGGTTATTGGTATAGGACTCACAGCCTTACCGGACTTGATTGGTTGTCACCTGAAATACACGGTTCCCTTTTTTTAAACCACACAAATATAATATATAAGATTGAAATACTTGAAATAAGGTGAATCATTTATTATCCATTTAACCATGTTCTTCAACACAATCTCAGTGCACAACTACTTCCTCCGAAGTGTATCTTAAAATTTTCATGAATGGATGACCTTATAACCCTTAAGAATGATGAAAAATACAAAACCCTAGAAAGAGAGTCACGAAATCAGATTGAGATTGATTCCCCATTATAAGACAAAGTATCTATTGGTTTTCACATTCCAAGCATGTTAATAACCTCATCATATATTCTCTTGAAACATGATAAATACATAAATTACAATACATCCTTTTGGAAAACATGCATGATTCCTTATTCCAAAGTATATTATATTTACTCCTTAAATACAAAACTAGTTTAAACTTCATTAGTGGTAGCATAAACCACCAATCAATTGGTCCTTAATTTTTTCCAAGGTAATCAGTACTTTTTTTTACTAGTTCATATCACATGTATCTTTGTCCATATAATATTTTGTTAACATAAATAACATGTTAAGGGTTACCTTTCCTTAGTCAAAATGATACCTATCATGAGATAACCTTTCTTTTCCATTGTGACAATTAAAAATATTATTGTGAATCCTTATAAAAAAACTTACACTGAACAATCTATACATAATTCACCATTCTTAATTCTAGAATCCAAATACTTAAGTACTTTGATTACTTCTTCCTTAATCCATTACACAGAATACCTCTTTCCTTTCACATTTCATCTTCAGTCTTGTCATCATCTGTAATGTAAACATTACTCACCCACCTTGTAGATTCTCTTCAATGACATTCTTCCAGGGACATTGAGTTATATAATGACCATTTATTCCTGACATAAAACACTTAACAATCGATGATGATTTAGGAGGCCAAAATTCCCATCCATTTTGTCAATCGAACTATTTATTTTTCCCCTATAGACACTTGCTTTTTTCATTATTTTAAATAGATAAAACACCTTCTTGTTCCTCTAAGAGATTCACTTATGTTATTCATTCCACTTTCCCGACACAAATGAAACAAAATCATCTTCCCTCTATGGTCTCCATTACCCGAACTCTCAATGAACTCCTTCTTTATCTTCCAGGGTGAGTCTGAGAGTTAGTTAAGGTAATAATTGTTAATCATGTTTTGTAAAAATTTATTAGGAATGATCATTAAATCATTCACTGCATTGATCATCTTCCTTGACTTCCCATTAGAAGTTCTTCCATAACATTCATCATTAATTCAGTTCTTTCCAGTTCCCACTATTGATTAAAATCAAAATCATAGTGTGATCATTACTTATCAAATAGAATACCCCATAGTTATTAAAATAATTACTTATAGAATATCTAAATTATGACACCTTCCATAATATATTACACCTTGGTTTTATCATAGGTTATTCATAGCTATCTTATATCTAAATCCTTCATGATGGTTTGTGATGATTTTTTTAATTCCCAAATCATACCCTCAGTGAGTGTCAAAATAGGTGTGTTGTAAGGCTCGCTGTCGTGTACCATATTACCCCAAGTCAAGCTCAGAACATCTTGTCAGAGTTGTTACCCCTAGGTACATAAATACCAATTCCACATCCACTTGAAGTATCTAGACTGGGAGGTACTATTTGGAAACCACCCACCCGATCCTTTAACAAAATTCCAAGACATTTTCCTAAATTTTAACTCATCCTTATAATTAACCTTAGAGATATCCCTATACATATCCTTAGAAATAAACATTGGGATCTCACAAAGGTTTTCTCATCTTAGTTTCTGGACGTTAATTATACCTTTTCTATAATACCAAATATACCCACCCTCTCTTTATAAACGTTGAAATTACATAGATTTTGTAGAATACTTAAATATTATACAAAAATATTCAGAAAGATTTTAGATTGAATAGTGCATTTGGAAATATGGAAATATAAACACTAATACATAAGTGAGCTATATCATCTTCCACTAGGTTATTATTGATGATAACTATATATCATCATAACCTAGGGGAAATGAAATATAGAAGGGTTGAGCTCAAATTAGTAAGGGTAATCAAGGGAGGCATGTAAGTATAAACATGGGAATAAGGTTTTGATAATGTAATCATGAAAATATAAGATCAAACCATACATATCAAAGATCACATACATGAATCATGGCATAAAGCTAAGAATTTCATAATACACTAATGAAAAATAAGTAAAGGACATAAGACAAGAAAGAATAACACAGGAGTATGACATGGAATTATAGAAACACATAAGCATATAATGATTTCTATAGTAGCCAAGGTATCAATGAGAGTACCATCATATTGGTCAAATCCTTCTACTAAACTAGGTGAACCCCCATTCCAACCCTGTATTACTGAACCAAGTACACCCTCATTCCAACCTTGTATTAATAAATTGAGTAAATCCTCATTCCATCACTGTATTAATGAACTAAGTCAAACCTCCTTCCAGCCATATATATCTCATGAGATATAAATCATTACCCAATGCATTGGAGGGATATATAGGTCTCACATGTCACATAATGAAATCATACATACATGTTCCACAAGATCATAAATAATAATATCATTACCCATGAAATTAAATGGGTATCATAACCATGTAAACATATCATATCCTATGGAAATTTATAGGTTTCATAATCCTTCCATCATAAACATATCCAATGAAATGAAGTGGGTTTTAAAAGTATATAACCCATGAAAGAGTAAAAGGTTTAATACACATAATACCCATGAAATATAAATTGGTTTCCTAAACATCATGGAATTAATAATAACTCATTAATATAAAGGATATGAATGGAAAATTTTGATCATTTCTTAAAAATCATGAGTAACATCAATATATATCATATTATATTGAAAATAATATTTAAATATACTTTAAAAAACGTTCTTGAGGATAATATTCTTTATTGTTTGAAAAATAATTTTCAATTCATAACACCATTTAAAAATAATATTCTTATAAATACCATGAAAACTTATAAAAAAGACACGAAATAATTTTTAAAACATTTTCCTTGAGAACATTTAAAATAAGCTTCAAAACATTTTACTATAATTTTTATTTGAAAATACGTATAAACTTTTAAAGAAAGATTGAAAATGATTTGAAAACCATTTAGTTGAAAATAAATATAAATAATATAAATAAATCAAGAAAACGTTTTGAAAATCATTTTTCTTGAAAACTTATAAAGATTCTTGAAAACTTTTTGAATACCATTTCATTGAAATCACATTGAAATTTTTTGAATAATACTTGAAAACATTTTGAAAATAGTTTCCTATGAAAACATTTAAAATAATTTTGAAACCATTTCGAAAACAATTTTACTTTGTAAAAAACATTTTATTAATGATTAACTCGTTTAACAATGAAAATCTAGATTTTAATAAATGACAGTGGGTAAATCTGTACATGTCATACGAGGTCAAAAAAACATTTATTTTTTGCTGTAAAAAGGATAGAAAAGTGCCTTATTCGGAAAAATACAAGAATATTACCATGAAAAGATAGATAACAGATAAAAGGGGTAAACGTGTATTTTATATATTATAGGGTAATTGTATAGTAATATTGGAAACTCCTTTTAGAAAACATCAATTTCCAACTGACGAGAGGGTAAAGTCGGTCTTTCCTAAAACACTTTCTTACTTATCTTATGTACCAAAGAGTAGAAAATGGTTCCAATACATGAGAATATCATGAAATAATAGTGTATAAGTAATATAATTAATATTATTGAGAGATGGATAATATGATTTCATCAAAGGAATACTAAATATAAACAATCATGAAAAGTAGTGAGATTTCCCTAATAAACTCTTATAAATTGGTATCTTGGGATCATGCTCTCCTTATAAGGAAATGTAATTACATGAAGAATATAATATCATGAAAATATTTAGATTAATTAAATTTCAAGGTAAAATGTAATAATATGCACCTCGAAAAAGTGTTTAGGTGCATAACAACACATGATTCTTAAAGAAGTCAAATTGAGACAAAAACATTTTTACCAATTTGGTAACTTGTTTGACTTAAAACACATGAAAGAAGTAGAATAAAATGGGAATGTGAATACCCATATATTTAATTAGAAAATAAAATTAACAAAATAAAAAGAATTACATAAAACGGTCAAAATGAAAGAGTTTGGAACATAACTTGTATCTCACAGAAATTAAAAGTGAGATGAAATCCCTTTACCTTGTGCCTTGACTCTCTCTGTACTAATAGAATATTCTTGTATAATTAATATAAGTTTATTATAAATATTTTATAGAATAATATTATTATACATAATACCATATAGGGTTTTATTGTGACCTTATATTACCTTTTTGTAAAGGGTCTTATGTTAAAGTTTCACTTCAGGCACTATTATCTTTGTTCATCACATGTGTCTTAATTTGTTGTAATGTAGATCCATTTATTTATATCATGATTACTTAATATATAAAATTCTATAAATATTAGTTATATAAAAAAATAATTATATTATAATAATCTAAATAATAATGATGTACGTAATGTATTACACAATTCATGGAGACGTTAAGTTGTACATATGCATGAACGATGTTTTCCATTTTTTTGTCATTTTGAAATAAAGCATGTAAATGAATATTTATATGTGTATATATTAATTATACTAGAATTAATATATCATATAAGTTCATTAAACCTATCCTTAATGCATTTTATATGGTTTGTGAATAAATCACATCGCTTTGAGGGGGGTGGTAGTTCACACTTCCTCAAACAAGATTATCATATTAACACCAAATTGAATGTAAAAAGATGTTTTTTGTAAAATGAATAAATAATAATAAATACATAAAAATAAAAAATAATATATATATACAAATAAATATATTTTCTATCATAATGGTTACCATGATTAGTGGTAAATAATAAATGAACAAACATTGTTTCATGAGGCAGTAGTTCTCCACACACTGAAACAGTATGTTCAACATCCATTAGATTCAGGTGTGTGTAATTGTAGTACATAAACATTTAAATAAAACATCCTATTATATAGAGGGTAATTTTTAATCACACAATACATGTATAAAGATATTGGATGGGGTGGGGAAGAAAAATAATGGAAATGAGCTTGAGAAACTTCGTTGCCTCTTAATCGGGTAACTCTATTTTGTTTGTTCCAAAGGATTACTTGAGAGGGTATATTCCAAAATATAGGCCTAAAGTTTACAAGGAGGATTTTTTAGAGGTAATTTGGGAAGTTATTTTCCAAACATAATATTCTTGAGAGGTGTGAGGAATGGGTATGGGTGGTGGCCTTTTGTACGGAAGTAAAAGGACTCAGGTGGAATTTTTAGAACAAATTGGGTGGGCACATTATTTTACCTCAACAAAGTCTTACCAAACAAAAAACTCAATAATGGAATTTTTATTGTAGAAATATGGACATCAATTTTTTTTACAAGTTTCTAGGACATTTGGGCTTTTAATTTAAAGTTTAGTCCCTAATTAAGCTTAATTTGGCCATAACTGTTGTGATTAATTTTAATCACTTTTAATAATCATGTTGTCCAAAATTTAACATGGAATTATTAGAATCTAAAAATTAGTCTTGATTAAATGGTTTATGTCATATTTTTTAAATTCTAATCACATAAGCAGAAAAATTAATATTAGTGCTAATCCAGCAAATAGGACAAAATAACGGGGTTTGAAAGTAGACAAAAGTTCAAACATTTGTTAATATTTTATATTCAATATCAAAGTCTAATTGATTATAATGAATTATTTTATGTAATATTCATATAGTGAGACATTGAAACATATTTATAATATCATTTATCATTCATAATTAATTATTAAAAGGTAGTTTTTAACGAAGAAGATGTATTCACTATTAGAAAGGGAGTCTTTCCCTACGCATCATTCCCCATGGTTTAGAGAAACTATGGGGATATGTTTTTTATTATATATTCCCACGGTTTTATTAAAACCATGGGTAATTAATCCTCAATTACACTCTTCCATTGAGATCCTCCTCCCTCTTCCATCATGATCCTCCTTTACTCTTCCATTGTGCTCCCTTCTTAAACCCTACCCTCCATGACCACCACGTCTCGGTCATCCGACCTCTGCCTCCCTGCCCTCTCCTCCCCTCACTGACCTCTACCTCTCGGCCATCTAACCATCGTGTACTGGCCATCTCCTCCCCTCCCCTACCTCTACCTCCCGGCTCTACCTCTGCTCCCGACCTCAACCTCCCGGCCTTCACCTCAGCCTCAATGACCTAGCTCTACCTCCCTCCCCCAGCTTTGGTGATGCCCCCCATCCCCCCCTCTTCTCCCTCTCTTCCTGAAACACCCCCTCTCCGATCCCTATCCTCCCAAACTTTACCTCTTCTTCAATTTCCCCCATCTCCGGAAACATCTCGTCCTGGCCTCTGCCTCCCTGCCCCCAGCTCTGGCATCTAGGTATTAAATTTCTACTCCTTTCTTTTTAATTATTTTTAAACTAATCATTAATTCTTCTATCAAAAAACTCAAAAAGTTAACTACCCAATTTATCTTTTTCATTTTTAATTTAATCAATAATTATTCATCTTAGAGATAAATTTTACTTCCTCTTATGGTTATTGCAACAACCTTTTTCATTTATAATGTTTCGTAATTTTGTTCTTTGGATATAAACGAAAACACTACTAATTTAGGATCATGTTAACAGCCTCAAAACGTTTACTACAAAAATTATCTTCTTAATTTTTTATTTAATACATAAGCATTCATCTTAGAGGGGAATTATACTTCCTCACATTTTTATTGCAAAATCCTTTTTCATTTACAATGTTGTATACCACTGCATTTTGTTCTTTAGATATAATTGAAAACACTACTAATTTTGGATCATGTTGTTGAGGTCCTTTATAATATTCCCTTCCCATATAAACATTCAAATGATTATCCCATATGTTCCTCCTAATTTTATGATCCATAAGTTATTTTGTTGCAGCATATTTTTCATAGTAGTGGAAGTAAAAATTTTCATGGATTTCCAAGCTACATGATCCTTTATCATTGAATACAGGTAATTAAGTGATTAAAGTTTATTTTCCATTGGTAGAAATATTCCCTATCTAGGCCTCCTTCCATTATTAGATTAAAATGGTTCTCACATAATGTCAACCATATTCATTTTCAATTTTGAATTTAACTCTACAATCTTATAATCGTCAACTGCACTGGATCACTCATGAGACTGCTCTATAATCCAGTATGGACCATTATTGTTGAGTTGTAGTTAATTCTCCAGGAACTGAGAAACTCTAATAAAGTACGTACAAAATTACACCATCTCTTTCACATATTGTTTCTAGTTCTAGTGTTGATGCATGACGTTCTCCACCACTGAGGACATTCTCTTTTCCAAGACATTCAATTCATCTAGAATTGTGATAACCTAGTCTAGGAACTACTCCAATTCCCCATGATTAAAATCATAACTCATATATATAGTTTATTAAGCTACCCCCCCCCCCCCCCCCCGATAATTGATAACTAAAACTCTCTTGTGGTTCTTTTATTTTAACTATATTTGATATATTATACTATAAATAAAAATATTTGGGTCCATACCTTCCACAACACCAATAAAACCCTATAAATCTTTCACATTCGTGTTTATGCAAGATCAATACATACCCATGTTCTAGTTTTCTTGATATAGTGTAAGCCTACTCTACAATTGAAATAATATATTGTATATCCACACATGGGTGGCTCCAAGAATACATAAAAACTTAGTGGCTACATGCTCTTGCCCAAACTTATCATGAAGACTATGTACAAGATCCAATGACCCACATTTAATTTATACTATCACCACACGTCCCAAAAAAATACATTCCTATTCGATATTCCAATGTCACCAATCATATAGCACCCTTATTGTTTCTTAAAACCATTGGCGTCTCAACATGTGAAACCATGTAAATGAAAACTCATAATTATATCATAATTTTATAATTCAACTATAGTACATTTAATGTCTCACCACTATTATAAATGCTTATCCTGAGCTTATAGGGCCATGCGCATAATCACTTTTCCATTGAAAATTGTAAACCGTATCGAAAAACTAACTCACAGAGTGTACTCATATCAAGATCACTAGGTATCTCCATATGCATAAACCCAAACTCCCCCAAGAGTGTTATTAACAATGGGCACTGGACATTTTATCCACCGTGAATGTAGTTGTTCTAACTGACATGTACCTATGTCACCAAGGCTTTGAATTTGAATGAGAATTCCCTTCCCAAAACCATCCATAAGGATGAAAGAACTAGAACATAAGTACATATCTCAAAAAACCCAAGTCACCTAACACACCTATCTGAAATACATTGTAAAATTTGTGTGAATTTATATCATGAACCTAAGTTTTTACTTATGCCTCACACACCTAAATGTTTCTAAAAAATTTCCAACTAGTCTGATGGGTTACCCTCAAAGGTTAGAGTGTAATAAATTCCAAACCTGGAGTCATGCTAAATAAGTTAACCACTCTCTCAAACCAACTTTACACATTATGCCTAATAGTGGCCATAACTATGGGTTGCACTTATCCCCATCTCAAGGTAATCAGGCATTTAACATTCAAAATACTTACTTTTATGTTTCATCCGCCTATTGAAATTAATTTCGACCTACCCAATACCAGGTCAAGAATAAACCAATAGTTTCATAAGTAATCACTACACATCTCAAAACAAGCTCCCTCACACTGTGACCTACATAAAAAATCACAACAATTTTAGAGCCTCCTCATCATAGGGATACCACATAAATCAGGCATTCTCAATATCCCCGACCAAAAAAATATATGGTCTATATCTACTACCCATCATGTCAACATTATATATATATATATCACAATTGTTATCATTAAACATTAAAATGTTATATTTTCCCAAAAATTCCACAATAAGGGCATAGATAAATTGAATTTCAATAAAATTAGATCAATTATATAATTGAATAGTATAAATTGAAATTTAGTCCAAGATAACATGGACTTTTCCCATACATGGGTCGGTTAGTCCCCGGGAAAATCTCCATACCAAGTCTCGACACATTCTTATCCTATTTTGTACCTTTCCAAAATAGTAAGACTAAAAAACCTCTAATAAAATATTAATATGTCCTACCACCAATCAATACTTATACCATAGGTAGATATAATTCCCCAAGAATGTTTCCCCATAAGATAGAGGATGCTAACTAACAATGATGGTGTCAAGTAGTATGGTCGGAGACTATACCCATATATTTGATTAAAAAACATTTGAAATAGACATACTATTATAAAAATATGTAAACAATAAATTTAATGACATAATGAAATGTTTCAATAATAATAAAAATAATTCACACAATAAAAAACTAATTTTATTCAATACATATAGGTAGTCGTAATATAACCAGAATATTAGAAGATAAAACTATGAAAACTATGATAAATGGTCTTTAGTATCAACTGTGACCAAACAGCCATGATTATTATTAAAAACCATGCTATAAAAAACTTCAAGTGCTTTCCCAAATCTAAATATACAATATAATATTGAAAACAACTCAGAAGCCCAACATCCATGGTAGAAAGTTTAGGGATTAATTATAACTTGGTAAGACTCAAAAGATGGTGTCCCTAAAATTAAAATTCAATTGATTTTTCATTGAGACGTGATTTAATAATCAACTATTTACTATCATATTAATATTTAACAAATTTATAATTTATGTTAAAGTATTAATGATATCCCATATAGTGATATTGGATTCAATATATTATCTCTTTATTTTTCATAAATTATTGAATTGAGAAGTTTAAATTAATGAATTTAAAAAAGGAATATATTCCTAAGTTTTTATTTCTAAAATTTTTATTTTTTGAAATCTGAAGTTTTTCTATTGATTGAACTAGTTGGGATTTTTGAGATCCCATGTCCTTGAATGATATGGTACATTCTAGAGATTTTTTTGGGTTTATACATAGCTTTGTATGAAGGGTGTGGCATTTCAATAGAGTCATACATCATTGTTTCATGTTAATGGGAAAGCTACTACACAAACTTATCCACCCCTTGATATGTCTATGTGGCGTAACATGTAATAAGAGAAAATCCAGTAGTCAGTCAATCCATCACAAAGGTAGGTATCTAAGGTATAATGTCATCATGATAGATCTATCTTGTTTTTTATGATTGAGTAGTTGATGGATGATGATGAATATGATCCTTAGATGGTGAGAGGTGTTTTTATAATATCTTTTACCATCATCTATATTTTCTTTGATATTATAGATTCCCATTTTTATTTCTAAGAAACTAGTGTCTCACTTATGACTAAAAGTGTAATTAAATCAGAGTATCATGAGTATATATTCACAAGGGGTGGGTTGGGTGCAGGGGGTTAGGGATGGGTTTAGGGGTAGGGATGGATGTAGGGGGAGGGGGCTAGGTGTAGGGGGTGGGGGTGGGTGTATATGAGGGGGCAGGAGGTAGTGGGGGTCTATGTAGGGGGAAGTGGGGGTGTGGGTGGGGGAAGTGGGGGTTTTTGGGGTTATGCGGGCAGGGGGCAGTGTGCAGGGTGTGGTGGGGGTGAAGGGGAAGGGGGTAGTGGGGGTGAAGGGGGCAAGGGAAGGGGAGGTGGGGGCAGTGGGGGTGCAGGTGGGGGTGGGTGGGGGTGTAGGTGGGGGGAAGTGGGGGTTCATGTCTGGGAAGTGGGGGTAGTTGAGGTGAAACACGAAGGGGTAGTCTGTAGGGGGTGGTGGGGGTAAAGGGGGCTGGGGGTAGTGGGGGTGAAGGGGAGGGGGCATGGAGTAGGGAGTTTGGGGTAGTGGGGGTGCAGGTGGGGGTGGGTGGGCAGTGGGGGTGTGGGTGGGGGGCATTGGGTGTAACATTTGGGTGGGGGGTAGTGTGCAGGGGGGTAGTCTGCAGGGGTAGTGGGGGTGAAGTGGGTAGGGTGCAGTCTGAAGGGGCCAAAGTTGGACCTAGTGTCGGTACCGATGCTGATGTTGATGATGATGCTGGTGATGTGACAGGTGGTGATGGTCTTTCCATTGGAGGCATGGATGAGGGTAATCATGATTCTAATGATACTGATATTGAGACTCATTATTTATGTAAAATGTATTTTCTAATTATTAATATGTGGAATTCTATTATGCAGTGTAGTTTGATTATAGGAATATTGAATTGAAATTTGGTTTTTTGTCTATTTCTACATATACTTAATTATTGTATTATGATGCTTGTTTTTTTATGTAGTAGTTAATTTTTATTATTATTATATTGAATTGTATCTTCCCCCAATGCGACCATCATACCTCTTTGTCGACGTTGCTTTGAGGTGACCCCTCTATCTCCTCTGGCACATATCTGATTGTATATTAGTCAATTTTCCATTTTTCACTTATTTTTTTCTCATTATTATATTAGTTTATCCCCCTCATTTGTATATCTTTTAAATTACTTATGTTGTAGAACCCATTTCAGAGTACTTTTGATGGTATGTTTTTTTATAGCATGAAACTTCAGTGTCAAATAATTATTTTCAAATATATAATCTTCCATAAATTTTTTTAATTGCTGATTTGTAACTGCATTTTATTCTATGCTAATATTCCCTTTTTTGTTCTGTGCTTATTATAATTGGGAGATAGCAATATCTGATCAAGTAAAAATGTGTGGTTATACTAAATAGGTTGAAGAGTTCTGGAAACAAGTTGGATGTTTTAGGCATTATGTGATTTGGATTCAATTCACATAAATGTTATATAATTGATATTTATTTCTATAATAAAACAATCAAGCCTTGTTTCAGATTTTTTTCTGAAAATTATTTTTATGTGTACTAGGGGTTGGGTACAAGACATCCAAGAAAGGAAAATAATACTTCAGTGAGCTCCAAAATCACAAGAAGAAATTTCAATGGATTGATAATGAATATGGCAATGCAATTGAGCTTGCATTCATCAAGAAAAAGATCAAATCTAAAAAAAATTGGCTTCAGAAGTTTGAGGTTCGGAATTTACATTGATACTTGATTTCTAGAGTTATATGTAATGATATTTTTTGTGTAGATTTAACATTCATTTTTGATCCCTGATTTAGTCAACTATGGGGTCCTAAGGTATCATAATAAGAAGGTGGAATGCTTGGAATTCCATCCCACAAATAACACCATTCTACTATCTGGGGATAAGTTTGGATCATTAATTTTCCTTTTGATGTATTTATTCTGATATGTATGTATTTTATTTAGTTCATTTATATATTGTTTGTTTCCTTGGTTCTTTGGAAAATAAAGGACAACTAAGTGTTTGGTATTACAATATGGTTTATGAAAATACGGTGCAAAGAAACATACACTGCTACATAATCAACAATATGAGGTGAGTTAAATGTTTATTGGGATAAAGGTTCCACCTATATTTGATTGAATAAGATGCGCATTTTTTTCTACATAGGAAAAATCATACGCATACTCACAAACACATATAAACACCACTGTCCATATAGAAGAACAAACACCACTTATTTTTTCTAACCATATCAGAAGTGATCATTGATAAATGATATAAGAAGTGTTGTCAAACAGAACCTTAATGATATTCCCCCAACCTCAACTGTGTATGGGATGATTAAAACCTGGTTGCACAATTTCTGATAGGTTTAATTGGACAAATGATGAATCATTATATAGCGCATCCTCAGATTGAATTGTTTGTTGCACTAACATGGAAACTGTAATGGAAACATCTTTCATGGACCTTTACCCCAATGGATGGCAGGTAGTGTTTTCCAATGGTTCAAAAAATTGGTTCCATTGTCTGACTTATTGGAAACATCAAATTCATTATATGGCTTAGGAAAGCCTCTTAACTGACCATATGAAGTTATGGTCATTTATGTTTTCAATTTTGTCTTATAAATTCCTTTCTTGTAGGGCCCGAGAAGTTGGAAGATGCTATATGGTTTGGATATTAACTTGGATAAAGATCTTGTTGTTTTGCAGATAAGTTTGGGTTTCTTTACATGTAAGTATTCCTATTAGAATCATTTTAGTTTTATTGTTGGTACTTTTTAAAAAAACATTAAAATCTACTTGAGAAGGTATTTTAATTATGTAACTAGAATTCCTGAAATACATCACTACAAGCATGTCTAAGTATTTTGTTTTTTTGATTGGATTCCAAAAAATTGGGATCATTTAAATTATATTGAATGAGGTTTATGTTTATCCCTGACTTGTATCTTTTTAAATCTCTATTTGGAATATGTATTCTTTGTTTTATTACTAATTAAATGATATTTGTTGATATATGATTAAAATAAGCTACCTTAAGGCTATTGTGAACATGTTCTAGGTTTTATTAATCATTCAATGTAATTTTTTGGTATATGATTCCAATTAGTTACCTTAAGGATAGTACTATAATTGAAATGATTCACTGATATATAAAACAAGAATTGTTACAGATAGGGGGGATTGAAGGTTAGTTTCCATTATAATTGAAATCATTTACTGATATAGACTACTAGAATGAACACTAAAGGGAGATGGTCTGTCGGGGGGCTAGTGTTGGGGAATAGGGAAGGGGTGTGTGCAGGGGGGCTGGTGTGTGCAGGGTGAGGGGGTGTAGGGTGTGGCGGGAAGGGGTGTGCAGTGGAAAGTGGGCAGTGGGGGTGTGCAGGGTGACTGGTGTTTCTACTAGTATTCAGGGGAGGGGTTCTGGGGAAGAGGTAAGGGGGTGTGAAGGGGGCATGGGGAAGATGGAAGGGGGTTGTGCAGGGGAAGGGTGTGTAGGGTTAGGGGGAGGGGGTTTGAATTGGGAAGGGGGCAGTGGGGGTGTGTAGTGTGAAGGGGCACTGGGGGTGTTTTTACAAGAATTCAAGGGAGGGGAGTGTTGGTGATGGGGAAGAGGGAAGGGGGTGTGCAGGGGAGGGGGGCTGGTGTTGGGGAAGAGGGCAGGGGTGTGTGTTGGGGAGGGGGTGAGGTGGAGTGGTGTGTAGTTGGAAGGGGTAGTGGGGGTGTGTGGGGTGAGGGTGGTGGCTAGTGAAGTGGAAGAGGGTAGGGTGTGTGGGAAGAGGGAAGGGGTGTGTACAGGGGGTGCAGGGTGAGGGGGTGTCTGAGGGTGTTGGGGGCAGTCTGTAGGGGATAGGGTTGGGGTAGTGGGGGTGCAGGGGGGGCTGTGAAAATATGCAGGTGAACGGGGGATGGGGGTGAAGGGGAAGGGGTATGGGGTTAATGTCTAGGGGGTATGAGGGTGAAGGGGGAGGGTAAGAGGGTGTGGGGTGCGGGGGGGATGGGGATGTCCAAAAGTGTGTAGGTGACAGGGAGGGGGTTATCCTGGAGTGTGCAGGGGGTAGGGAGGGGGGATGTCTAGGGGTGTGTGGGGAGGGGGAAGGGTGTATGGCGTTGTGGGGGTGCAGGGGGCAGGGGTAAGTGGTGTAGGGGGAGGGGGAGGGGGTTGTCCAGGAGTGTGAAGGTGGCAGTGAGGGGGGTTATCCAGGAGTGTGTAGGGGGCAGGGAGGGGGCAGTCCAGGAGTGTGCAGGGAGGGGGAAGGGTGCAGGGGGTGTAAGGGTGATGTGGGAGGGGGTTTTCCATGAGGGGTGTTGTGAATATACGAAGGTGAAAGAGCCCAAAATATAGTTTGGATTCTTATTTTTTGCTTCCTGGTGGCTTTTACTTTTTGATCATTTGTTGATTTTTATTAATTGTATTGGTATGCAGGATAGGGATGCATGCTATGGAGAGAACCTACAACAAAACATAGTCGATGAAATTGATTTTCTTCCATGACTTGTAACCAGGATTGAATTGAATATAAAATTTAGGAGGTAATGGTTATTTTATATGTAACACCCCAAGCTTCTATTGTACGCTTCTTTTTGAATAATGCAATAGCATGTGTTGTACGCAACATCGAGTTCTAACACACCACAACCAATCAAACTAGCTGTTATGAATAGTAATACCTACTCTTTGAAATTTTATAAATATTATTTTTCAAAATGGACTTCATTTTTGGATTCGGAATATCAAAATTATCCTAGGGTGAATTTTTGGTATTTTTTTGAAAAACTTCATTTTTTTGATGAATAGTGAAACTACTAAGTGGTAGTTAAAAAACTAAATTTTTCATAAATCATAATTTTACCGCTTCTGTGATTGAAATTTCAAAAATCTGAGAGACACGGTTAATATCACGGAGAAAAATGTGGTTCAATGAGATGAAAATAATTTTTGGTGAATAGTAACTTTTAACTTTTATTTACCATGGCTAAAAGTAAATAGGGTAATTATGGGTAAAAATGATATTAATATTACCCTAACACATGTCCTAATTCTATTGTACAAGTGTATCTCGACCAAAAACAACCTTAGGAATAAAATATTATCATTTAGTTCCACTTGGATTAGATTAGGACATTTATTATTATTTAATTCAAAGAAGAGTTAAAAGAGTAAAAATAAAAGTTTATTTACTAAAACATTTTTAATATAGATTTATAAATAAGATAAATTTGAATTTCAAAATTCCTTAGAAGGATAAAAATATTTCCTACATAATGATATTTTATTTATAATTTTTAGACATTAACTAATTTAATTAATTTACGACACAATGATGATACAGTAATTATCATAATAGTGAAGAATTAAAATAATTGATATTATAAATACCCAAATAAATATAATTTGAGACCTTTTATGAATTAAAATAGTTTTCTAAGTTAATATGACATGTTAGGATTTATTTAATTAACTTTTTTATAAGTAATCATTCTGTTATGATTTTCAACAAAATCAATTTTCCAAATAGTGTCAAAATTGAAATAAAAGAGTTTTTAAAACAAATATTATATTATTAATTGATATTCAATTCCTAAAAATCTAATGTTCAGTGAAGAGACTTATATCATGATAGGTGTATCATTAATGAACCATTTGTGGGTCTCTTGGATGTATATAGTAAGTTTATTAACCATATAATATAAAAATACAAAGAGACATTGTAAAAGTGAAACTAGTTAACTAAGAGTTAATACTTAATGATAAGGTTAATATACTGACCCAAATCTGTCTAAATTACATTGGTTGAGTGGTTTTCGATCCATACCCACCTTAACCTTTAAATAATCTACTTTGGAGCCATTAGAAACCGAATATGAATTTATTATAAAATAATATTTCTAGCTTTCCCAAAGGAGCCCCTCACCCCTCTTATAAAAGGCCACTCCCTCTTCTCATTAATTCACACCATCAAAGCCTTTTGGTTCAGCCAAAACCTTCCCAAATACTCTCTAAAAGTTCCTCACTATATCCTAGAGGCCTTAGTTTGATCAGAAAGCCAACCTAAGGAGCCCTTTTGATCAAATCAAAAGGAAGAACCCGAAGAAGAGGTAATGTTTTCACCACCCTTTTTCAAATTCATTTATTCTTCAACTTCTTCTTTATTTGTTATTTCCATTATAAAATAATGAATCCAATATCTCCTTTTTACTGTAATATTATTATAAATATGGTACAACCATATTCAGTATTCTATCCATCTTTTTAATGACATGTCACCATACGTGCGTACGTACGGCTTACCGTCTCCACATCGTGGTGTAATTGTTATTCAATAAATTATTATTTGTATTTGTGTAATAATGATGTTTAATTAATGTAAATAATAAATATAACATGATAATGATTCTATATATATGATATACCATCCAATTATATATTATTTTAATATAAAAATAATGATATTGTCACTCGTGCGTACGTACGGACTACCGTCTCCACGAACGCGATAAGATTCATTCTCCGTCATATCCATTCAAGTATAATTATAATTTGATGATTTAAAAAGCATGTTTAAGGGCTTGATATCATTCTGTATATGAATAACATACAACCTATCCATGAAAAACATGGCTTACGTAACAAAACATATAAAATAAAACGTGTAAGTTAACACTCGGAACTTTGAAAATACTAAGATATTATTAAAAAAGCAATGTTACAAGATCATATATGATATAATATTAATGTATATGATTCTTTTATAATTTAAAAACAATTATTTCACCATTATACAAGAGGTTAACCTACCCCCAACCAAGGAAAAGTACAAGGTAAGGGTTTTTCATCTCACTCCTTATTCTCATGAGATTCATGCCATATTTCCACTATTACCTTATGTGTGGTGTATATACTGCCCATAATTGTAATATTTGTGTAATAAACTTTGATTTATGTGTATTTACATAATCATTGTATGATACCTCTTTCATGGTGTTTATGTTTCTTAAGTTACCAAATTGGTAAGGGTTAATTTCGCAATCTCTTTGTTATCCGAGGTTGTTTTTACGTAAGTATCTACTGGAACATTTTTGTCATCCATGTACATGTTTTATGAAAGAATTTTCAAATGGGGTATTTTAAGGTAATTTTTACTAAAACAACATTTCAAATGTTTTAAATATTTATTCTTCTAAATCATTATATTTAATGTACATGTCTTCAAAATGGTTTTTAAGGATTTATTTATATGGACATGAATGTTTTTAAAATGTTAATTCCTTCCAAAAGATTCAATGTGGTATGGGACACTCTGATTCCAAAATGTCTTTAAATGAATTATTTTATAAATTGTGTGACTTTAAAATGTTTTCATGAAAAATGGGTATTTCTCTCAAAGAGTTTTACAAATCATTTTCATCTATGTCAAAATTCTTTACTGGATTTTAAACTTGTTTTGAAGTTGATTTATCATGATACAAATATTCCATATTGTGTTGAAGGTTTTGTGATATGATTGAATGTGGATGTGTTATTTTTATACCATGCATGGTTTATGGAGAAAGTATTGAAATTTTGTAAACTAGTTTTAATACGAATGTTTATGTTTTGTTTAAACCTCTTCATATGAGGAATGCATTGGACTTAATATGTGATGGGTGGAGCCCATTATAGCTCCTAGATGCATCGGTAGGTCTCATGGGACAAACTAGTTTCTTGGCACAAGGCCTTGAAAAAATCTTATTTGTAGTCTTGGCATGAGGCCTTGGATATGTGGTTATGATAGTCTGGCATTATGCATTCCATCATTATCAAAGTGGTTATTGATATTTCATGTGATTATTAGATTAGTAGAATATCCATGTGAATAAGTAAATGGAATTATTTCATTTTATTTTTTCCATACTATGTTGAATTTCAAGATTAAAAGGCTTTTGTTTTAGTTTTACATTGCCTTAAATGTTTATTATTATTTATGAAAGTTTCTGCTATATTGTTATCCTTACTGGGCATTTGAGCTCACCCCTTTTCTATGTTTTATTTTTCCCAGGATGTGAAGAAGTAAATTATGAATGACCTGCAGGGATAGTGTGAGGGGATAAGAGTGTGGACTATGGTGACTATGTTATTGTAGTTTTCATTTTTATGATGTAATCTAAAACTTTATGAATATATATAGGGTTTCCAAGTCTACTAAACTAATCGATATTTTGAGATTTGATCTTTTTTGTGATCATGCCAATGTTATGCAATAATGCACTGACTTTGGGTAACTGGGGTCGGGGCATTACAGTTGGTATCAGAGGAAGTTTAGTGCAAACCATGGAAGCAAGATACAGATAAACTCTGATTAGAGCACATAGATTTAAGATGGACTTTGAAGATTAGTATATATGAACTTCCTAGAATTTTTTAATTTATAGATTTTGTAAGTTTTCTGAGCAATACATCCCTGTATCGATACGAGCAGGTAGAGGTGGCTCTGGCACAGATGTACCTAGGGGTAAAACCCGAAAACACCACTTTGAGATAGACTCGAACGGGAACTGGTGCACAACAACGGGCCTTGCTGCACTCTTGGTTACGAAACTCCCAGGGGATATGCTTAGGATAACTCTCATTTTCTTTAAAAATAATTATGAAGGGTTTATGAGTATATACTTCCTCAAAGAAAACATTCTTATGATTATGGATTATATCCATAAATAGTTCAATTTACGTTAAGTGTTTTATAAGTATGGAATTATGTATTTTGATTCATAAACTGATCTAGTTTATGCCATTGTTTAGAAATGATGCCTAGTGGAAGAAATGGAAACTGTATCAATGCACGCACTCCATGTAGGGATTTCCCTCCTGCTCAGGATAAGTATAGTGGAGCTGTTGATGAAACTAGTGCCGATCAGATAATCACCATATTAGGACAACTCACTCGGGTTATGAATAATAACATTACCCGTATGGAGCACTCTGATCCGCAGCGTGGTGGATCAATGTTAGATCGATTCATGAGGCAACAACCACCAACATTAAATGGGAGTATAAATACCTTAGTAGATGAGTAATGTATAAATTCCATAGAGAAAATATTTTATGCTTTGGGGAGTAGTTAAAGGGAAAGAGTTATCATGGCAGTTTACCGCCTCACTGGAGATGCTGATCAATGGTGGTCATTGATTCAAAACAAGAAGGAAGAAGATTAAGTATCAAATATAGAACGGTGGGAGTTCAATGATCTGTTTTTAGAAAAATACTTTCCTCGTGACCATCGATCAGATATGGAAAGACAATTTCTGAGTCTGAGACAAAAGGAGGATGAGAATGTCGCAAAGTATGAGGCTAACTTTACAAGGATATCAAGGTATGCTAGAAATTATATATGTAACCCAAGAAGTAATATTGATCATTCCTTTGATGGGTTAAAACCATTTCTCTGTCGAGCATTAGTCTCATAATCCTTCTCGTCATACGAAGACATTGTCTCATGTGCTATCAAGACAGAAAAGTAATTCTCTAAGTCTTAGGACTTTTTTGCAAAGAAAGAGAAGAAGAGATATTCTGATCAATCTGGGAATGGAAGTAAGGGGAAGAAGGGAAAGGATGAATATCCATCTTGTGGTAAAAGTGGGAAGAAACATCCCGATAGTTTCTTGAAGGGAATGGGTGTCTGTTACAATTGTGGTGAAAAAGGCCACCAAGCTCATGATTGCAAAGGGAAGAAGGAAACTACTGATGTTCAGTGCTACAATTATAGGGATATGGGACATTATGAAAATGAATTTCCTAAGAGTCATGGGAACTTACCTCAGAAAAGGCCAAGGGATCAAGGCAACGCTTTTTTTACCACTACTGCTGAGGTAGAATATCCAAAAGACATGGTGGCAGGTAATTTAATGGTTTCCTCAAGTTTAGAAAATGCATTATTTGATTCTGGATCATCTCATTGTTTCATATCTTCCAAGGTTTCTAAGAAAATTATATATTTACAATTTGATTTAACAAGGGAGTTTTCCGTTAAAAATCTTAAGGGAAGTATCATTGCAACATGGTTTTGTGAATCAGTCCCCATTAGAGAACATAAATTTTCTTTATCCGCTAATCTCATCGTCATACTTGTGATTGAGTTTGATATAATCCTTGGTATGGATTGGCTTTCAGACTATGATGTGAAGATTTATTGTAAGAAGAAGGAGGTTATGTTTTTTGGTTATGATAATAAGGAACACTATATCTTTAGAGAAGAATCGTCACCACCTAATATTATCTAGATCCACCCCCAATAGCTCAACTAAATTCAATTATTTGGGAGGAAGAGAATGAAATTATTGTGGATGAAGAAATGAATGTTCAAATAGAGGATGTACCTATTGTGAAAGAATATGTAGATGTGTTTCCGAAAGATTTACCTGGACATCCTCCAAAGTGAGATGTTGAGTTTTCCATTGATTTAATTTTTGGATCAAGGCCTATATCGAATACCACTTATAGAATGGTCATTGTAGAATTAGTTGAACTAAATAAAAAACTAGAGGAATTGAGTAATAAAGGATTTATTCTCCCTAGTGTTTCTCCATGGGGAGCCCCAGTTCTTTTTGTTAAAAAGAAATATGGATCTACGAGGTTATGTATCGACTACAGGGAGATCAATGTTATAACAATAAAGAACAAGTATCCCCTACCTCTCATTGATTATTTATTTGACCAACTGCATGGGGCTCAATACTTTTCAAAGATTGACCTTCGATCTGGATACCATCAGTTTTTTGTGAAGAAGGAAGACATTCCAAAGACAGCATTTTGAACCGGGTACAGGCATTACGAGTTTACAGTAATGCCTTTTGGATTGACTAATTCACCCTCTGTATTCATGGATCTGATGAATAGAGTTTTCAAGGAATATCTCGATGAATTTGTGGTGGTATTTATTGATGATATCTTGGAATACTCAAAAACTACAAAGATCATGAAAATCACTTGCGCATTATCCTGAAGACTCTATGAAGACATAAATTATATGGGAAGTTTAGCAAGTGTGAATTCTGGCTTTAGGAGATTTATTTTCTTGGCCATATTGTCTCTAAAGATGGAATCTCTGTTGATCCTTCTAAGACCAAGGCAATCCAATAATGGCATGCACCGACGAGTATAACTAAGGTACGTAGTTTTATTGGTTTAGCAGGTTATTATCGACGTTTTGTCCAGAATTTTGCCCAGTTGGATAACACATTAACAAAGCTCACACGTAAAGGGGTAAAAAAATTTTGGACAAAAGAGTGTGAAGAATGTTTCAATGAACAGAAGAGAAGATTAGTAAATGCTCCTCTATTGAATCTACCATCGGGGAATGGTGGGTTTGTTATTTATAGTGATACATCGAAGAAAGGACTTGGTTGTGTCCTTATGCAGAATGATAGGGTTATTGCCTATGCATCACGACAGTTGAAAATTCATGAACAAAACTATCCTACTCATGATCTAGAGTTAGCAGTTGTGATCTTTTCTTTGAAGATATGGAGGCACTACCTCTATGGTGAAAAATGTGAGATTTATACTGATCACAAGAGTTTGAAGTATATTTTCCCACAAAAAGAACTCAACATGAGGCAAAGGAGATTGCTTGAATTACTCAAGGATTATGATTGTACGATACGCTACCACCCAGGGAAAGCAAACAAGGTGGAAGATGCTTTGAGCAGAAAAGATCATGGAGTTTTGAACAATATGTGAATTGAAAGGGATCCAATTTTCATGGATCTAGTGAAGATGGACATGGGAATAACCATGAAAGGTGAAACATCAATTATTTTTCAAATGATTGCCAAACCATCTTTACTAGAAATGATTATGATTTCGTAGACCGATGATGATGAATTTCAAAAGAAGATTAATTTTGTGAATGATGGGAGATTGAGAGACTTTCAGTATGAAGATGGAATTTTTAAATTTGGGAAGAGACTTTGTGTTCCCGATATACCTGATCTAAAAAGGGAATTGCTGGATGATTATTATAGTTCCAATTTCTCTATACACCCTAGGAGCACCAAAATGTATAGAGATTTGAAGGAACGTTCTTGGTGGGACAACATGAAGATGGAGATTGCTGATTTTGTGTCAAGATTTATGGTTTGTCAACAAGTGAAAGCTGGAAGGCAACAGCCTAGTGGAGTATTGCAACCTCTTCCCATACCTGAGTGGAAATGGGATAATATCACGATGGACTTTGTCAGGGGACTACCAAATACTCCTAGAAGGAATGATGCAATATGGGTTATTGTTGATCGTCTTACCAAGTCAGCACATTTTCTTGCTGTAAGAGAAGATCTACCACTGGAACGTCTAGCAAGACTATATATTGATGAAGTTTTGAGACTTCATAGAGTACCCCTATCGATTGTTTCTTATCTTGATCCCTGTTTTACTTTAAGATTCTGGAAAAGTCTTCAAAAATCCTTGGATACTGAACTTCATTTGAGCACTGCCTACCACCCTAAAATAGATGGACAATCAGAATGAAATATTCAAACCTTAGAAGACATGTTGAGATCCTTCTCACTTGACTTTTAGGGTATGTGGGATCAATATTTACCTCTGGTAGAATTTTCCTATAACAATAGCTTCTATTCGAGTATTCAGATGGCACCATATGAAGCGTTATACGGAAGGAGATTTCACACACCAACCTGTTGGGATGATGTTGGTGAAAGAAAACTTGTAGGCCCAGAACTAGTGGAGGAAATGATGGAAAAGGTGAAGGTAATCCAAAACCATATCAAAGAATCCCAAAGTAGGCAGAAGAGCTATGTCGATAATCGAAGGAAGGATTTGGAATTTCAAGTTGGTGATCATGTTTTCCCGCAGGTATCTCCATGGAAGGGAGTCATAAGTTTTGGTAAGAAAGGTAAATTGAGTCCTAGGTACATCGGACCTTTCAAAACTCTAGAACGAATTGGGGCTGTAGCATACCAATTGGCAATGCCGCCAAGTCTCTCCAAAGTTCACGATGTGTTCCACGTATCTCTGTTGAGGAAATACATGCCTGACCCAATGTATGTACTCACCTATGATGAATTAGAACTAGAACCTGATCTGTCTTATTTCGAAGATCCCATCAAGATTCTTGATACGAAAGAATAAGTATTGAGAAACCGAACGACTCGTCTGGTAAATGTCTTGTGGAGAAACCATAAGATTAAAGAGGCAACGTGGGAACCCGAGGAACTTACGATGAAGAACCACCCGAGTCTTTTCATGCGGTAGTATTCTAGAAATTTCGAGGACGAAATTATTTGAAGGAGGTGAGAATGTAACACCCTAATCTTCTACAGTACGCTTCTTTTTGAATAATGCAATAGCGTGTGTTGTACGCAACATCGAGTTCTAACACACCACAACCAAACTAGCCATTATGAATAGTAATACCTACTTTTTGAAATTTTATAAATTTTATTTTTCAAAATGTACTTCCTTTTTGGATTCGGAATATCGAAATTAGACTAGGCTGAATTTTTGGTATTTTTCTAAAAACTTCATTTTTGATGAATAGTGAAACTACTAAGTGGTAGTTAAAAATTGAATTTTTCATAAAACCGAATTTTACCGCTTCTTTGATTGTAATTTCAAAAATCTGAGAGACACGGTTAATATCAAGTAAAATGTGGTTCAATGAGGTGAAAATTATTTTTGGTGAATAGTAACTTTTTACTTTTATTTACCACGGTTAAAAGTAAATAGGGTAATTATGGGTAAAAATGATATTAATATTACCCTAACATATGTCTTAATTCTATTGGACAAGTGTATCTCGACCATAAACAACCTTAGGAATAAAATATTATCATTTAGGTCCACTTGGATTAGATTAGAACATTTATTATTATTTAATTCAAAGAAGAGTTAAAAGAGTTAAAATCAATGTTTATTTACTAAACCATTATTAATATAGGTTTATACATAAGATAAATTTGATTTTAACTATTCATTAGAAATTTAATAATATTTCATACATAATGATATTTTGTTTATAATTTTTAGACATTAAATAAGTTAATATATTTATGACACAATGATGATGCAGTAATTACCATAATAGTGAAAAATTAAAACAATTGATATTATAAATACCCAAATAAATATAATATGAGACTTTTTATGAATTACACTAATTATATAGGTTAATATGACATGTTAGGATTGATTTAATTAACTTTATTTGAAGTAATAATTCTATTATGATTTTCACAAAAATCAATTTTCCAAATAGTGTCAAAATTGACATAAAACAGTTTTTAAAACAAATATTATGTTATTAATTGATATTCAATTCCTAAAAATCTGAGGTTCGTCCAAGAGACTTATATCATGATAGGTGTATCATTAAATAACCACTTTGGGGTCTCTTGGATGTATATAGTAAGTTTATTAACCATATAATATAAAAATACAAAGAGACATTGTAAAAGTGAAACTAATTAACTAAGAGTTAATACTTAAAGATAAGGTTAATATAATGACCCAAACCTATCAAAATTATATTTTTTGAGTGGTTTTGGACCCATATCCACCTTAAACTTTAAATAATACACTTTAGAGTCATTAGAAACCGAATATGAATTTATTATAAAATAATATTTCTAGATTTTCCAAAGGTTCCCCTCACCCCTCTTATAAAAGGCCACTCCCCCTTCTCATTAATTCACACCTTCAATGACTTTTGGTTCGGTAAACCCCTGCCCAAATACTCTCTCAATTTTTCCCACTACAACCTAGAGGCCTTATTTTGATCAGAAATCCAACCTAAGGATTCCTTTTGATCAAATCAAAAGGAAGAACCCGAAGAAGAGGTAATGTTTTCACCACCCTTTTTCAAATTCATTTCTTCTTCAACTTCTTCTTTCTTTGTTATTTCTATTATAAAATAATTCATCCAGTATCTACTATATACTATAATATTATTATAAATATGGTACAACCATATTAAGTATTATATCCATCTTTTGAATGACATATCACCATACGTGGGTACGTACGGCTTACCGTCTCCAGGTCATGGTGTAATTGTTATTCAATAAATTATTATTTGGATGGGTATAGTAATGATGTGTAATTCATGTAAATAATAAATATAACATGATAATAATTCTTTATATATATGATATTACATCCAATTATATATTATTTTAATATAAAAAGAATGATATTGTCACTCGGGCGTACTTACGGACTACTGTCTCCACGAACGCGATGATATTCATTCTCCATCGTATCCATTCAGGTATAATTATCATTTGATGATTTAAAAATAATGTTTAAGGACTTTATATCATTCTAGATATGAATAATATACAACCTATCCATGAAAAACATGGCTTACGTAACAAAACATATAAAATAAAACGAGTAAGTTGACATCCGAAACGACGATAATACAAAGATATTATTAACAAAGCAATGTTACAAGATCATATATGATATCATATTAATGTATATGATTATTTTATAATTTAATTACTATTATTTCACTATTGTACAGGAGGTTAACCTAACCCCGACCAAGGAAAATTACAAGGTAATGAGTTTTTATCTCACTCCTTATTCTTGTGAGATTCATGCCATATTGCCACTATTACCTTTTGTGTGGTGTATATACTACCCATAATTGTAATATTTGTGTAATAAAATTTAATTTATGTGTATTTACATATTCATTGTATGATACCTCTTTCATGGGGTGTATTTTTCGTAAGTTACCAAATTGGTAAGGGTTAATTTCTCAATCTCTTTATTATCCGAGGTTGTTTTTACGTAAGTATCTACTGGAACATTTTTATCATCCATGCCCATGTTTTATTAAATTGTTTTCAAATGGTGTATTTTAAGGAACTTTTTACTAAAAAAACATTTAAAAAATTTTAAATATTTATTCTTATAAATCTTTCTCTTTAATGTCCATGTCTTCAAAATGGTTTTTAAGGATTTATTTATATGGACATGAATGTTTTTAAAATGTTAATTCCTTTCAAAAGTTTCAAAGTGGTATGGGACACTTAGATTCAAAAATGTTTTTAAATTACTTATTTTATAAATTGTGTGACTTTCAAATGGTTTCATGAAAAAGGGTTATTTCTCTCAATGAGTTTTACAAATCATTTTCATCTATGTCAAAATTATTTACTGGATTTTAAACTTGATTTGAAGTTGATTTATCATGATAAAAATCTTCCATATTGTGTTGAAGGTTTTGTGATATGTTTTACTATAGATGTGTTATTTTTATACCATTCTTGGTTTATGGATAAAGTATTAACATTTCGTATACTAGTTTGAATACGAATGTTTATGTTATGTTTAAACCTATTCATATGAGGAATGCATTGGACTTAATATGTGACGGGTGGAGCCCTCTATAGCTCCTCAATGCATCGGTAGGTCTCATGGGAAAAACTAGTGTCTTGGCATATGGCCTTGACAAAATCTTATTTGTAGTCTTGGCACGAGGCCTTGGCTATGTGGTTATGATAGTATGGCATTATGCATTCCATCATTATGAAAGTGGTTATTGATATTGCATGTGATTATTTGATTAGTAGAATATCCATGTGAATAAGTAAATGTCATTATTTCATTTTATTTCTTCCATACTATGTTTATGTTCAAGTTTAAAAGGCTTTTGTTTTAGTTATACATTTCCTTAAATGTTTATTCGTATTTATGAAAGTTTACGCTATATTGTTATCCTTACTGGTCATTTGAGCTCACCCATTTTCTATGTTTTATTTTTCCCAAGATGTGAAGAAGTGAATTATGAATGACCTACAGGGATAGTATGATGGGATAAGAGTGTGGTCTATGGAGACTACGTTGTTGTAGTTTTCATTTTTATGATGTAATTTAAAACATTATGAATATATCTAGTGTTTCCAAGGCTACTAAACTAATAGGTCTTTAGAGATTTGATCATTCTTGTGATCATGACAATGTTATGAAATAATGCACCGACTCTGGGTAACTGGGGTTGGGTAGTTACATTATACCATTTTTTGCAAGACATTAGTAACCATTTGTTGTGCTTTTAATCAAATTGACTTGTCATACACCATGTTTGCAGAATTGATGATTTCGAGTTTACTCCTATGTGTGCAATATTCGATCTTCTAGAAATTTCTCTGTATCATGGTTGGATAGTTCATCCCTAAGTATGCACTATTGAATCTTGTACCATTATATTTTAATTAGAAAAAATATTTTATACATTCTCTCAGTTTGCAGTTTTCCTTTTTCCTTTTTCTTGTTTCCTTTTCTAAATATGCATGTTTGTACATATATGAATTCATGGGGGTATCCAGGTGGTTTCTAGGGGGTTTCTTTGGAGAGGGGGTGTCCAAGGGGTGTCCAGGGGTGTCCAGGGGTGGGTAGCTAGGGGGGAGGGTTGTCTGGGGGTGTCTAGGGGGAGGGGGAGTCCAGGGGGTGTCCAGGGGTGTCCAGAGGGGTCCATGTGGGGTGTCTAGGGGGAGGGGTGCCTGGGGTGTACAAGGGGGTGTCCAGGGGGTCTATTGGGGGGTGTCTAATGGGGTGTTTGGGGGGTCTAGGGGGTTCCTGGGGGTGTCCAGGGTGGGTATCTAGTGGTGGTGTCCAGGGGGGTGTCCAAGGAAGGGTTTCCATGGGGTCTAGTGGGGATGTCTAGGGGGTGTCCATGGGGTGTCTCGGGGGGTGTACAGGGGGTCCAGGGGGTCCAGGGGGTATACAAGGGGGTTTTTAAAGGTTTCCAAAGTTGTGTCTAGTGGAAGGTGTCCAGTGGGGGTGCCTAGGGGTGTCTAGGGGGTGTACCAGGGGGGTCTGTCAAGGGTGGTGTGCAAGGGGGTTCTGAATAGGGGGGGAGTGGTAGGTTTTCAAGGCAGAAGGGGTGTGTTGGGGGGTCATTCCAGGGGGAAAGTAAGGGGCTACAGGAGGTGTCCAGGGGGGGAGTGATGGTGTTCAAGGGGGGGGGTGTGCGGGGGGGGGGGGTGTTGTCCAAGGGGGAAAGGGAGGGGCTGTAGGGGGTGTCTAGGGGGAGAGTGGGGTGTGAAAGGGGGAGTGGGTGTAGTTTCATAGTGGTTTGAATTTTGTTTTGCATCATGAAGTTGAAACCAAGGTGGGAAGCTTTTGTTTCTGGTAAAACCATCTATACCCACAGTTTGAAATATCATGGGTATATATGATTCAATGAAACTATCTATACCCACAGTTTTTTGAACCATGGGTATGTGTGTTGTGAAGAAGCCTTTCTATACCCACGGTTTACTTAATCATGGGTATATAATTTATAAAAAAAATTATACCCCTGGTTATGTAAATAGTGTGTATAGTTGTATACCCACGGTTAATAGAACAGTGGGTAAGATGAAATTTCGGTGGGCTATACCCACGGTTTCTATAAACTATGAGTATAGGGAAATACTAATTCCTCTGGATCCCAAGTTTAATCAAATAGCGGGTATATCATATACCCGCAGTTTGATGATCAATAACCATAGTTTCAAACTGTGGGAATAGGGAAATTTTCTCGTAGTGGTTGTTCCTTATTCATCAAAAAATGATGTTTCTTATAAAAATCCTAAAAATTATCTATAGGCTAATTAAAACATTCATAATTTAAATATGAAGTTTATTTTATTGAATTAAATTACTAAATGTGTCTACAATTGCTTTTATTTTTAAAAGATATTTATTCAAGAAACCAGAAAAATTTAACATAAAAGGAATTTTCCAAAAACAATGTCTTTAATTTTAAATATGGTTTATTTATATAAAACAACTATATGTGAAATATTTTAATTACTAAGATTAATGGATAGGTTATAATTATTTTATTTATATAATTAAACCAACAAAAAAAGTTGTTTCATAGAAACTTAGTGTTTCCTTCACCGTACACCAAGTCAGTGTTGCTTTTAGCAAAACCCTTATTGGTAATATATGTTGTGTAAGCCAAGTGGGTATTTCATGTGAAAGGAATGTTTGAATTACTATTTTAATATATATATATATATATAACTATTTCCAGTGTCATTTGAAATTAAAAATAATGATAAGATTCATTGATTCGAAAAAAAATAATTCTCAAAATCTCAGGGTGTTACATGTACAGTCAAGAAAGCTGATCGAAATACATAATATCTCAAATTGGAAGGAAATGAGAATATTTAGTGTAATTCCCTGACACCAGTTACCCAGAGTCGGTGAATTATTTCGTAACATTTGCATGATCACAAAAGATCAATTCTCGAAAGACCGATTAGTTTAGTTTCCTTGCAAACACTAGATACATTCATAAATGTTACATTACATCATAATGTGAAAAATCACAATAACATAGTCTCCATAGTCCACACTTATATCCCCTTCAGACTATCCATGTAGGTCAGTCATAAAATATTTCTTCACATCCTGGGAAATATAAAACATTGAATGGGGTGAGCTCAGATGCTCAGTAAGGATTACAATATAGCGGAATCTTTCATAAATAAACATAAACATTTAAGGAAATGTATGACTAAAAAATCCTTTTAAACATGAACTTTGACATAGTATGGAAAAATTAAAATGAGATAATTTCATTTACTTATTCACATGGATATTCTACTGGTCAAATAATCACATGCAATATCAATAACCACTTTCATAATGATGGAACGCATAATGACAGACTATCATAACCACGTAGCCAAGGCCTCATGCCAAGACTACAAATGATATTTTTTCAAGGCCTCGTGCCATGATACTAGTTTGTCTCATGATACCTGCCGATGTATCGAGGAGCTATAGCGGGCTCCACCCGTCACTTATTAAGTCAAATTCATTCCTCATATGAACAGGTTTAAACATATCATAAACCATTACATAATCGTATCACATAAAACATGCATAAAGGAAACATAATATTTACACATTTCAATCACAATATATAAATACAAAACATTGATATAATAAAACATTATCAAAACCATTTTCAATACCAATATAAAATAAAATTAAAACATGGTATTTATTTTTCATTTTAAAAAAAAGTTGTGTCTTGTAGAGGAAGTCGAAACTCAAATAATGGTCACAGCGGCAGAAAAGTCATTGTCACCGCATACATACAACAAGAAAAACATTCCTTTTTGTAATTTAGAAAAATGATTCATATAAAAATATTCCTTTTGAATAAACGTAAAATTCAAAGGGGTTTATACACTGTATAAATGAAAGTTGTGTATAAAACAAAATATGCCTCAATGAAAGGAGATTGAGACGAAGTCCCTTACAAAGATCATTTTTTAAATAAAATAGATCTATTATGTGTATTCACTATAGGTACACATAAATAAAGTAAAAATACATGATAGTAAATAAAAATATCATGACATAATTTGAAAGTAGAAGATTAACCCAAAGAACGGAAATCGGGTTAAGAATTTCCCTTACCTCGTGTCTGACTTGACTCGATCGTTCTTTAACCTCCTGAATAATAAACTAGAGTTAATATCTAATTGATTAAGAACCTTTTTCAAGTTCATTATTCCTTTTATATCACTTATTAACATGTTATTAACATTATGTAATTATTTAAGTTAATAACGGTCGTTTTGTCGATCTTTGGTACTTGAGTCAAAAATAAACTTCTTATAATTACAAGTTGTTTATGTGGTAGAATATACTTTATCTCAAGAATTATATTCATGATGTAGATATCATATATATCATATATATCCAGTATATACATTCGTTTATAATATTACGTAACATTTAGAGGTAAGAAATGAAATGCACCGTTCAAGGAGACGGCAAGCCGTACGTACGCATGAACGCTACTTTCATTTCTATTTCGTATTTAATGGAATGAAATCATAATTATATAAAGGTATATTATAATTCCAGTATAATATAATATATAATATCATTTACTTCATCCATTATACATCACACATATGGCATTAACGATTCAAATCACTTTGAGGGGGCGGTAGTCCGCACTTCCTAAAATGAAGTTATCGCGTTTACCCATAATGGAAATCATAATGGTATTCCATAAATGAAAAATACCGAATCATAAGGAAAAAAACATAATATATATCATATATAAAAATATTTTCATCATAATGTCCACCATGAGAGGTGTTAAATGAATATTGAACAATCATCCTTTCGTGAGGCAGTAATTCGCCACCCACAGAAACAGTAGGTTCTTTAACCATTAGACGAAGGTGTGTGTAAGTGTAAATAAAATACTTCTCATAAAAACATAAAATTATGTTTAGGATACTGTTTTTGTTACAAAAGAAAAAAATAAAAAGATTTTAGGGGGTTGGAGAAGCAAAATAAAACAAAATAACACAAGTGAAGACATTACATTTAAATCAGGTAACTCTTTTTTATGTGAGCCAAAGGCTTCTTGGGGAAGACTTCTTCCCAAAGTGAGTCTTATAAAAGTAAGAGAGGGAAGTTGGTAGAGTATTTGGGCAGAGTTTGGCAGATCCAATTAGATTTTATGGTGTGAATAAGGTGGTGTAGGTGGGGGCCTTTATAAGAGGAGAGGAGGGGCACTCTTGGAAACTCATGAAATGTTACAATATTATGAAGTGATTTTCAGATTCAAAAGGTCCCTAAATTATTTATTTCGAGGATAAGGTGATAAGGGTTCTAAATATAATCATCCAATTGGTTTTTGACATGTGTAATTCTTATATTTTACATTATATTTTCATTTTAAATAAATCATTTATTAATGAGGTAATCGCTACATCATCATTGTGTAATAAAAACATTAATTTATTTCATGTCTAAAAATTATAAACAAATTACCATGATGTAGGAAATATTTTTATTTTTCCAATGAATATTTATAGAAAAAATTTTAACTTATATAACCCCATGTAATAATTTTTTTAGTAAAACAACACATGGTTGTGACAATTTTATTTTTACTTTAAATAAAAGGTTATTAATGTAATTTTTTTTTACCCAAGTTGCTCCATGGGGTCCCCAAGTTGACCCATGGATTTGTGTCGTCGGCCATGACTCATACAATAATTTTAGGATAAGTTTAGAGGTATTTTAATATTTTTATAATATCATTTTTACCTTAAATTTCACTAATTACCTTTAATCGCGGTTAATTAAACTTAAACATTAATATTCACCAAAAAAATATTTTAATCCCATTGAACCACATTTTACTTCTTAATTACAACCATGTAAGTTGTATTTTTGAAAATCAAATCACATAAGTTGTAATGTTTCATTTAAACGAAAAATTAGTTTTTTAACTACCACTTAGCGGTTTCACTATTCATCAAAAATTGATGTTTTTCAGAACAATACCAAAATTTCACCCTAAGATATAATTAATATTCTGAATTCAAAAATGATTTCTATTTTAAAAAATTACAAACATATATGTTGTGTTAATTAATTTTATAATTAATTCCTGATGTCACAACAAATATCATGTTTTTAGGAAACAATATATATCAAAAGATTAACAATTGTTTATGTCTAATTTCAAAGTGAAATTAATTATAGTGAACACCATTGGATAAAAGGTGAAAATATATTATAATTATAATTTAAAAGCAATCAATAGTATAATTTATCACTATAAGTTTTTTTGATTAAAAAATTTGTTTTTAAGTATTTTTTCACAATTCATAAAAAATTTGAAGTTCTCAGAAAAATACCAAAAATTCAACTTAGGATAATTTTGATATTCCGAATCAAAAAATGAAGACCATTTTGAAATATAAAATATATATAATTTCAAAAAGTGGGTATTACTATTCATAATAGCTATTTTGATTGGTCTTGGTGTGTTAGAATCTCGAACTTGCGTACAATGCATGCTATTGCATTATTTAAAGAGAAGTGTATTGTGGAAGCTCGGGGTGTTACATTCTCCCCTCCTTCAATAAATTGTGTCCTTGCAATTTCAAATTTTTCTTTGATAATAAAAGGTTGAAAATAGAAAATACCTTTGTGGAAAACCCACATCGGAAATAGTGTTAATAAAAATATAACATTAAAAGATACAAATAGAGATACAAAGGTCACCCAAGATAGCCCATACTAGGATTATATGGAAATATAGATATGGAGGAAAAAAACCATCAAGGTCTGATGGAGATTTGTAGAAAACAGGATTAGGATAAAGTTAACCACAAGAAAATCACAAACTTGTGATTGGTTAAACGGTCATTGAATCCCCAGTTGGAAAAGTTAACCAACAACGTTTTTGTTTTAAGTTACCTTTAAAAAATTTGAGGAATTTATTTAATAGATTCACTAAGAACATAAGGAAATATACTTACTTGTCATGTAGACTTTCATTCTTTAATAAATTTTTACCACAAACCCATCTTTCACATTAAATGGTAACATAACTCAAAAATATTCTATTAATCCTAATTGTAAAAGGTTCCAAATATTACCACGTACCATTTAGATTAGGAAAACTATTTTGTAATAACCAAGGAATTACTTTAGGCTAGTTGTAGGTAATAAAGGCATGTCGCACTATGGTTGTGGGTTCGATTCCTTCAGCTTTGTCTGACGCGACGGGTTATCCCCTAACCTACAGGTTGTCCTTTTCCTAAAAGTATAGTATTATAATATTCCAAAAATAATCTTCAGAAATGTTTTAACCTTAAACAATACAATCCAAAGTTCAACTTAATTCATTCCAACCTTTATGGTTATCCAAAATACCTCTATTCAGACTATCTCTAAAATGTCTCTAAATTCCAAAATCAATGGTAACATCAGATAACCCAAACAAAGTAAAGTTTCTCTTATTGTCACATCCTAAAAATACGATTACCTTCATAATATTAAATCCTTAATGAAAAGAACAATTACTGCAGTACAATCCTTATATATATATATATATCACATTATCCTTATAACCATAATATAATCCTTGAGTCCAAAAGCACCAATACATTAATTATTCCACTTCAGCTATAGTAACAACATAAGATTGTCCTTGATCCCTTGGCCTTTTCTGAGGTATGTTTCTCTGATGATTAGGACATTCATTTTCATAATGCTCCATTTCCCTACAATTGTAGCATTCAACATTGATAGCCTCTTTCTTTCCCTTGCAATCAAGACCCTGGTGACCCTTTTCTCCAAATTTATAACAAACTCCCATTCCTTTTAGGCAAGTACCAGGGTGATTCTTCCCACAATTATCACATAATGGAAAATCCTTCTTTCCCTTTTTCCCATTATCTATCTCTTGTTCCACTGTTCTCTTCTTCTCTTGCTTTACTTTATTATCATAAGATTTAGAGAATTCCTTTTCTGTCTTGATAGCACATGAGACAATATCTTCGTACGACGAGAAGTTTTGTGAGACTAATGCTCGATGGAGAAACAGTTTTAACCCATCAAAGAAACGATCGATCTTACTTCATGGGTTACGTATATAATCTGGAGCATGCCTCTCAAACCTTGTAAAGTTAGCCTCATACTTTGCGACATTCTCATCCTCCTTCTTCCTCAGACTCGAAAATTGCCTTTCCATATCTGCTCTATGGTCACGAGGGAAGTATTTTTCTAAGAAAATCTCTTTGAACTCTCTCCATTCCATACTTGATAATTCTTCATCTTCCTTTGTGTTTTTAATCAGTGACCACCATTGATCGGCGTATCCAGTAAGGTTGTAAACTGTCATGACAACCTTCTCCCTTTTGCTACTCCCCAAGGCATGGAATATTTTCTCTAAGGATTTTATCCATTGTTCAGCTACTAATGGAATTTTACGCCCATTAAATGTTAGTGGCTGTTGCCTCATGAAACGATCTAGCATTAATCCTCCATGTTGCAGATCGGGGTGCTCCATACGAGTAAGGTTATTATTCATAACCTGAGTGAGTTGTCCCAGTATGGTGATAAGGTGATCAGCACCAGTTGTATCTCCAGCTCCATAATAATAATCTTGAGCAGGAGGGCAATCCCTACATGGAGTGTGTTCATTTATACGGTTTCCATTCCTCCCACTTGGCGCCATTTATAAAAAATGGCACAAACTAGATTAGTTTATGAATCAAAATACATAATTTCATACATGTAAACACTGAACATAAATTTAACAATTTGTAGATAAAATACATAATCATAAAAAAAATCTTTGAGGGAGTATATACTCATAAACCCTTCATAATGGTTTGTAAAGAAAATGAGAATTATCCTAAGCATATCCCCCAGGAGTGTCGTAATCAAGAGTGCAGCAAGGCTCGTTGTCGTGCACCAGTTCCCATTCGAGTCTAGCTCAAAGTGGTGTTTTCGGGTTTTAACCCAAGGTACATCTGTGCCAGAGCCGACTCTACCTGCTCGTATCCAGACATGGAGGTATTTCTCAAAAAACATACAAAATCTCTATAATACTAAAATTCTAGGAAGTTCTTCTATACTAATCCTCAAAGTCTATCTTAGGGCTATGTGCTCTAATCAGAGTTTATCTAAATCTAGCATCCAAGGTTAGTACTAAACTTCCTCTGATACCAACTATAATGCCCCGACCCCAGTTACCCAGAGTCGGTGCATTATTTCGTAACATTGGCATGATCAAAAAAGATCAAGTCTCGAAAGACTGATTAGTTTAGTAGCCTTGGAAACACTAGATACATTCATAAATGTTACATTACATCATAAAGTGAAAAATGACTATAACATAGTCTCCATAGTCCACACTTCTATCCCCTTCAGACTATCCCTGTAGGTCATTCATAAAATATTTCTTCACATCCTGGGAAAAATAAAACATTGAAAGGGGTGAGCTCAGATGCTCAGTAAGGATAACAATATAGCGGAATCTTTCATAAATAAACATAAACATTTAAGGAAATGTATGACTAAAACAAAAGCCTTTTAAACATGAACTTCAACATAGTATGTCTAAAGTAAAATAAGATAATTCCATTTAATTATTCACATGGATATTCTACTGGTCAAATAATCACATTAAATATCAATAACCACTTTCATAATGATGGAATGCATAATGCCAGACTATCATAACCACGTAGCCAGGGCCTCGTGCCAAGACTACAAATAATATTTTGTCAAGGCCTCGTGCCATGACACTAGTTTATCTCATTAGACCTGCTGATGCAACGAGGAGCTATAGCGGGCTCCACCTGTCACTTATTAAGTCCAATGCATTTCTCATATGAAGAGGTTTAAACATATCATAAACCATAACATAATCGTATCACATAAAACATGCATAAAAGAAACATAAAATTTCCAAATTTCAATCACAATATATAAATACAACACATTGATATAATAAAACATTATCAAAACTATTTTCAATACCAAGATAAAAGAAAATTAAAACTTGGTATTTATTTTTCTTTTAAAAAAAAGTTATGTCTTGTAAAGGAAGCCAAAACTCAAATAATGGTCACGGTGGTGGAGAAGTCATTGTCGCCGCATACGTACGACAAGAAAAAAATTCCTTTTTTTCATTTAGTAAAACTCTTCATATAAAAATATTCTTTTTGAATAAACGTAAAAGTCAAAGGGGTTTATACACCGTTTAAAAGAAAGCTGTGTATAAAACAAAATATGCCTCAATGAAAGGAGATTGAGATGAAGTCCCTTACAAAGATCATTTGTTAAATAAAATAGATATATTATGTTTATTCACTATAGTTACACATAAATAAAGTAAAAATACTTTATAGGAAATAATAATATCATGACACAATTTGAAATTAAAAGATTAACCCAAAGAACAAAAATCGGGTTAAGAATTTCCCTTACCTTGTGTCCGACTTGACTCGATCGTTCTTTAAACTCCTTAATAATAAACTAGAGTTAATTTCTAATTTATTAAAAAATATTTATGTTCATTATTCCTTTTATATCACTTATTACCATGTTATTCACATTATTTAATTATTTAAGTTAATAACGGTCGTTTTTTCGATCTTTGGTACATGAGTAAAAAATATACTTCTTATAATTACAAGTTGTTTTCGTGGTAGAATATATATTATCTACAGAATTATATTCATGATGTAGATATAATATATATCATATATATCCATTATATACATTCATTCATAATATTACGTAACATTTAGAGGTAAGAAATAAAATGCACCGTTCATGGAGATGGTAAGCCGTACGTACGCATGAACGCTACTTTCATTTCTATTTCGTATTTAATGGAATGAAATCATAATTATATAAAGTTATATTATAATTCCAGTATAATATAATATATAATATCATTTACTCTATCCTTTATACATCCCACATATGGCATTAACGATTCAAATCACTTTTAGGGGGCTGTAGTCCGCACTTCCTAGAATGAAATTATCGCATTTACCCATAATGGAAATCATAAAGGTATGCCATAAATGAAAAATACAGAATCATAAAAAAAACATAATATATATCATATATAAAAATAGTTTCATCATAATGGCCATCATGAGAGGTGTTAAATGAATATTGAACAATCATCGTTTCGTGAGGCAGTAATTCGCCACCCACAGAAACAGTATGTTCTTTAACAATTAGACGAATGTGTGTGTAAGTGTAAATAAAATCCTTCTCATAAAAACATCCTATTATATTTAGGATACTGTTTTTGTTACAAAATAAATTAATAAAAATATTTTATGGGGTTGGGGAAGCAAAATAAAACAAAAGAACACAAGTGAAGACATTACCTTTAAATCGGGTAACTCTTTTTGATTTGAGCCAAAGGCTTCCTGGGGAAGACTTCTGCCCAAAGTGAGGCTTCTAGGAGTAAGAGAGGGAAGTTGGGAGGGTATTTGGGAAGATTTTGGCTGATACAAATGGATTTTATGGTGTGAATAAGGTGGTGGAGGTGGGGGCCTTTTATAAGAGGAGAGGAGGGGCACTCTTGGAAACTCATGAAATGTTACAATATTATGAAGTGATTTTCGGATTCCAAAGGTCCCACAATTATTTATTTCGAGGATAAGGTGATTATGGTTCGATATATACTCATCCAATAGGTTTTTGACAATTTTATGTCTTAGATTTTACATTATCTTTTCATTTTATTTAAATCATTATTTAATGAGGTAATCGCTGCATCATCATTGTGTAAAAAAAATTAATTTATTTAATGTCTAAAAATTATAAAAAATTACCATGATGTAGTAAATCTTTTTATATTTACAATGAATATTTATAGACAAAAAGTTAATATGTATAACCCCATGTAATAATTGTTTTAGTAAAATAACATATGTTTGTGACAATTTTATTTTTTACTTTAAATAAAACGTTATTAATGTCATTTTCTTACCCAAGTTACTCCATGGGGTCCCCAAGTTGACCCATGGATTGTCTTGGTCATCCATGTCTCATACAATAAGGGTAGGTTAATTGTAAAGGTATTTTCATATTTTTATAATATCATTTTTACCATAAATTTCACTAATTACCTTTAATCACGATTAATTAAACTTAAAAGGTACTATTCACAAAAAAAATTATTTTAATCCCATTGAACCACATTTTACTTCTTAATGACAACCATGTATGTTGGATTATTGAAAATAAAATCACAGAAGTGGTAATGTTTCATTTAAACTAAAAATTAGTTTTTTACCTATCACTTCATCAAAAATTGAAGTTTTTCAGAACAATGCCAAAATTTCACCATAAGCTAAAATTGATATTCTAAATTCAAAAATAATTTCTATTTTAAAAAATTCTAAACATATAAGTTACATTGATTAATTTTATAATTAATTCTCGCTGTCACAACAAATAGCGTGTTTTTAAGAAATAATATATATCAAAAGATTGACAGTTGTTTATGACCAATTTCAAAGTGAAATTAATTATAATGAGCACCATTGGATAAAATGGTAAAAATATATTCTAATTATAAATTAAAACCACTCAATAGTATAATTTATTACTATAAATTATTAAGATTAAAAAATTTGTTTTTATGTATTTTTCACAATTCATAAAAAATTTGAAGTTCTCTTAAAAATACCAAAAATTCAACATAGGATAATTTTGATTTTCTGAATCCAAAAATGAAGTCCATTGTGAAATATAAAATACATAAAATTTCAAAAAGTGGGTATTACTATTCATTATAGCTATTTTTATTGGTCGTGGTATGTTAGAACTTCAATCTTTCATACAATGCAAGTTATTGCATTATTGAAAGAAAAGTGTATTGTGGAAGCTCAGGGTGTTACATTTAGTCATTCATTCAACAATAACCCATATTGTATAGTTACCTTGAGAATTATTAGTTTATCCCAAGATTAATTCCATGAATATATTTTCCCATTTCGACTCTAGCGTTAGTAAAGGCTAATAAATCCTCTTCAGTGACTACCGCTCTACTTTAACCTGTTGACATGTCAAAAAATTTATGGTAAAATTTGTAATATCTCTTTTCATTCCATCCCACCAGTAACACTCTCAAAGGTATCTCCACATCTTAGTACATCCAGGATGAACTATGAATTTCTCACAATAACTCTTTTTTTAGTTGAGAATCGCAAGGCATAAACAATCTCTATCCAAATCTCAAATCACAATTTTATCAATGTTAACTTTTTTTAATTTACCCATTTTAACTAATTATACCTTTTCTATAACTCCCCATATGCCTTATTTTCTTGCTTAATTATGTCTGACAAAGATGACTACACTGAAACCTAAAAAAAACAGAATAATATCCTACACCAAAAAGTTCCAAGTCAAAATTCATCAAATCGTTAATCAAGGGGTCTTGTTCCAACTATAACATAGTTAATTATGCATGATGTTTTTGAATCAATGCATCTACCACAATATTTGATTTTCTAGGATGGTAATTGATGATGGAGTCACAATCTTTTATCAAATCAATCCATTTTTATGCCTTAGGTTTAATTCCTTCTAAGTCAATATATGTTTTAGACTCTTGTGTTCAGTGTATATTTCACATTTTTCTTTGTATAAATGATACCTCAAAATTTTTAAATTGAAAACAAAAAATTATAATTCTAAATCATGTGTGAGGTGATTTAGAATATGAGTTTTTAGTTGTCTTGAAGCATAAGCAATAAACTGATCGTTCTACATCAAAAAAAACAAACCCATTTAATGTGGTATCATTATACATAAAGAACTCTCCATTTCTGGATGGTAGTTTTAGAATTAGAGCATTCACCAATATTCTTTTCAACTCTAGAAAATATCATCACATTATTTTATCCATATGAATTTAACTCCTTTTCGAGTTAACTAAGTTAGTGGAGTTGATGACAGTGAAAAGTATTCAAAAACCTCCACTAATAGCCATCCAAATAAAGAAAACTATGAATATCGGTTATATTTATTGGTCTTGGACATTCTTAAACAAATTTCATTTAAGTTTAATCAATAGTTATTGCATCTTGTAAAATAATGTGACCAAGGAAAGATAATTTTTTCAACCAAAATTCACACTTTCTGAATTTTCAATATAGTTTCATTTCTTTTATGATTTTCAAAACAACTCTTAAATGTTTTTCATGCTTCTATTTACTTCTATAACATATTATAATTTCATCAATAAACAAACCCACAAACTTATTAAATAACTCATTAAATATTCAATTCATAATATCTATGAATATAGTGGGTGCATTTATATACCCAAACAGCCTAACAACAAATTCACAATGACCATATCAAGTTCAAAACGATGTTTTTAGAATAACATCCTCTTTCAATTTCAGTTGATGGTATATGTATCTCATGTAAATCTTGGAAAAATACTAAGATCCTAGGAGACAATCAAACAATTCATCAATGTGAGGAAAAGGATTCTTATTCTTATCAGTGATTTTATTTAAAGATCTCTAGTCAATGAATAGTCTCATGTAACCATCTTTCTTTTTAATAAAAAAAATAGGATCTCCCCATGGTGAAGTGCTAGGATGAATAAATAATTTATCAAGAAACTCCGAAAACTAGTTTTTTAATTCAAGAAGTTCCATTTGATCCATTCTATAAGGTGGATTTAAAATTTTCATAACATTAGAAACTAAGTAAATTGTGAATTTAACTTTTCTCTTAGGTATAACACCGAGTAACCCATTAGAAAAAATATCAAGGTATTCTTTTATCACTAGAACCTAATTGTTCTGAATATTTCCCTTGTTTTTAACAACATGATTAAGATAAATTTCATTTCCATATTTCAATAGTTTATCATATTCCGGATATGTTATAAATTGTATGGGTTCATTATTGTACACAAACTAAAACGCTCTATAAAAACAACTTATTTAGCTCTATAATAAATCATAGCATGATACACAGAAATCCAATCCATACCAATAATGAAATGAAACTCTACTAAGGGAAAAACAACATAGTTTTTAGGTAATTTCATTCCACATATAATAATAATAAGATCTTAAAATTCCTTTTTGTTGAAACATTTCCCATGGTGTATTAATAATATGTTCTGGTCTCATTTTTTGAGGAGATATTTTAAATTTACCACAAAAATTTCTAGAAATAAAGGAATGTATAAACCTCATATCAGACAAGACATTCAAAAAATATGATTAAATAAACAAAGTACCTAATATCACATAATTTGATGGACCAACATCTGCTGACACAGTTCCAAAGGATCTAACTACACCTTTTCTCTTACAGTCTAGTTACTTCCTGTCACTCAGATCATTCTTTGGGATGGAATTTTCATAATGACCCATCTCACCACATTTTAAATACATTATATTTTTCTTATCATGATTAATATTAGGATAATTTTCATTACAATCTCAAGCCATATTTCCAAACATACCACATCAAAAACACTTACTAGTTTTGGTAAGGCATTGCCTAGGGTGCTTTTTACAACCCATTTCAAAAACTAGAAACTGAACATTCTTACCATCATATTTATTTGATTTATTCTTTCTCGTCGCTTTCCATCTTGACCTATTTTTCTATTTTTCCTAAAATTACACGTGGTCATCAGAAAACTACATTTCTACCCTCTCTTCACATTATACAAGTTTCTCATAAATTTGGAAATTCTCTAGAGGTCAATGCCCTTAAATATCTTTGCATTAATCCTTAGTAAAAAAGATTGATTTTTCTATCAAGATTCTAAATAAGATTTAGAGTATACCAAGCTAGTTGGGTGAAGTTTTATTCATACGCATCCATTGAATACTCCTCCTTTTTCCTCATTTCAAGGAATTGATTCTCCATTCTACATCGAACCACCTTAGGAAAATATTTTTCAAGAAAGGACTTGTAATATCAACCCACTCAAGGGATTCAATCTCCTCTCTATGACTGATATTCTTGACCATTGACCACCACTGGTCAGATTCACCTTCAAAGTGATAAATGTAAAGACTATCTTTTTGATTATCAAAACATCCCATAACATTTAATATCTTTTCATGGGCTTTAATCCATCCTTTAGCTACTACTGGGTCAAAAGATCCACTGAAAGAAGGAGCATGTTGCATCATAAAATGTTTCACTATTGTCATATAACATTATGGCAGCTATAGTTGTTCTCATTAATAGATTACACATCTATTTATTTCCTATTTCAGTTGATCCATTACTATAACAAACTTATTAGTTCTAATTCCAACTGTTCTCTGTTGCGGATTCTGAAAGATAACTGCCTCTCGGTTCCTTCCAATATCATATCCCTGTTTTGTCTATGGAAAACCATTCTGAATAGACATATCCTAGAAGAATAAACATTCTAATCTTCTAATTATATACCATTTCAACATAAACATATGGTAAAAATAATTTATTGAATTTTTTAACAACATTATAACCCGTAAAGTTTTCTAAAATGTGCTCTAATACCAACTATAAGGACCCGACCTTAAACATTACATAATCTAGATATTTCAACTATAGATCAGTTCTTTTCAATACCAATGATTTTTCATTTTACATAATTATAATGTTCGTACATAAACTATACATATAAACTAACATTTATACCAAGCGGGTACCTTTAAATTAGTATCCATTTTTTATAACAAAAAAAACAGAAAACAACATCATGATTTCTTTGAAAAATCTTGACTTCCTTCTTTCTCTAACACATACTTATAACCTATGAATAACATTTAAAAACATGATTTAAGAATAAATATCTTATTAAGGGATATAAAAATGTGGAAAGAAACCATTATTACCTGAATACTTAAAAACATAAATATAATTTTCATAAAGAGATACTTCTCACCCATACATACTTAATTTTGTGAAACATGATTTTTCCATAAAATATTAAAGAAAATTTATAAAGTGATAAAGTTATATTGGAGAGTTACTTACTTATATTCTAACCCCCATGGATACCTTATAATTTTTAACCCTCATGGATATCTTACAATGTAACCTGCACGACTACCATATGGTGTATTCACCAAAGTTACACTAGGAGTAACAATATGGCTGCCTCCAACTTACACATACCCAATGAATTGGAGGGAGATATAGGTACCACCATTCATCATAAACAATTTCCAATAACCCAAACATATTTAAAAAAATGAATTATTTTATAAAAACATTTCTTTTGAATTTTGTAAACTAGTATTTTAAAAGATGATTTTTAAAAGGAAAGTACCTTATAAATATCATTTAATCTATTTGATAAAATAATGGAATGAAATTAAATGTGTATACACTATAAATCAACATAATTTAACATAATATAATGTAAAATTACTCTCAAAAAATCTTATTATCACATAATTAATAATTTATAAGATTAAAACAATGAATGGGAATTGGGTTAACAATTCCCTTATATCGGGTTCGTCTTACTTCGAATGTACTTAAATATATTGTATAATGGTTAAAAGAGTTTTATTAAGATTTTTTAGAAACATATTCATGTTTATAAAACATTATATGATCGTTTTATAACATCCTTTGATCCATTTATAAATATTATTTTTTTATTTCAATTATTTCAGGTGCATGCTTTACAAGATTTCAAAGGTCGGTTTGTAAAGGATTTTCTTGTTGAATTGAAGTGAAACTCCATAAATGGAATGATATGTTGTTAATATGTTTATAAAATATATAGTTATTCCATAAACAAGTTTTGTTATATATTATGAATATTAATCATTATAAAAATCATTATAGATTTTCAATTAGATCATTTTGGATGTTCTTTGATAATCACAAACTTGTCTCATCGTATTCCTTTAATATTATGCGTATAAATTTATTCTTGAACATATGAGAGGTCATAAAATAAAATATAAAATATTTTTCATCCATTTAATTATTTTAAAACCAAATTTTATGGAAGTAAAGGAAATTGAAGACACATCATCCATGATGTTGGTAAATCGACACATCACAGATGGTGTTTTTATTTTTAGAATTAGAGGAAGAGGAGAGGAATAATGATGATGATTTTTCCATAAACAAGATAAAAATATAATATATGTATAAAAATAAATATTTCATTCCTCTTGGATATGGGAAGAATAATATATTATTATTAAATAAAATAATTAAAAAGAAAACACAAGAAAAAGAAAGAGGAAGTTTACCTCTTGATCTCTTCTCCTTGAGATCCCCCTTAAGGCCTTTGGTTTTCGCCTTTGGTGAGACTAATAGGTCCTGGACATTGGTAATATCATTGGTAAGGGTATTAAGAAGATTTTATAATATTCTCAAAGCTTTATAGGTTTGAGGGGAATAGGGGATGAGGGTGGTATTTGTAGTGGTGGAGAGGGAACTTTTAATTAATTTCAAAGGACACCTCATTGGTGGTATTTACAGAACATTGTGCTTTCCAGTGGTTTTTTCCCACAGTATTAGACCCTTGGGACACCACATATCGTATTTGAATCCTCAATATTTGACTAGAATGATTAAGTAATTATTATATCATTATGATGTCATTAAACACACTGAAAACTTAAAATTGTAATTTTACTATTAACCGAAAATTTACCTATATTAGAAAAATCCCAAAAATTCACCCTAACAATTTTTTGATATGTACAATTAAAAAAATGGACTCCATTTTTTGAAAATAATTTTTTCTATATCATTAAATTAATTTTTAAATAAAATCATATTTTATTCCAAAAATAATTTTTTTAAAACTATAACTCATTTTATATCACCTTGAAAAACTAATCAAGATATTATTATCTTATAACCATAAAAAAATAAAAAAAATATGGTTTACTATTCATAAGGGTCATGTTGCTATTCATTATACTATTCATAAGGGTTTGTTACTATTCACCAAATAAAGTTTGTTCTATCAGACTCCAAAAAACTTAATAATCACAACCGTAGATGACCATTTTTTGATATTCAAATAATAGAAGAAAAAAATTATTTTTAATGGATAGTTTAAAATAATATCCGTAAAAATGTTTCATTATTTAGAGACTCAGTGTTTCATGCATTTTTATTTATTTTTAAAAACTTGGGGTGTTACAATTTGGATCGAGTTACATTAATTTTTTTCATTTAAATATTTTGTTATAAAATATAACTATTTATATTAGTACTTCACCTTTAAATCATAAGCCTATTTGGATATTTAAGTTACATACATTTTGATTTCTGGTTGACATTATTTTTTATTTTTCACTATAAAATTTTATGTCAAAAATAAATTAAATGTTTTCTTATAAAATATATTCCCTTTAGAAAATAATTTTAAAATATTAAAACTCTTTCAGGTTTAGGAAGTAACATTTATTTATTTTTAGTGGGAACAATTAATAAATAAACTATTGAATACATGTCATATATTGTAATCTATATGTTTGGATAATTTTATTAAAAAAAATAATATTATTTTAAATATTCCTTTGAAAGTGGTGGAATCTAAATTCCTAATATTTTAACCAACATATGGATAAACACCTTTATCCTACACTACTATAAATTGGAACTATAAAAACATACCTATACCAATGGTTTGTTAACACCATTGGTATAGAATGTTTATGATGCATCTATATCAATGGTTTAAGGAAACCACTGGTATATAGAAGGTTATACCAACCATTTATAGAAATATATTCCTACAAAGCCAATATATACCATTATTTTTTAAATATATATATATATATCCATCAAAATAAATCCCTAGAGATGTGGCCTCCCCTCCACCCATCCTAATCCAACCCTATTAGTGGCACTCTTCCCTATCGCCCTCTATGATCTCTCCTCATGTGGTGTTTTGATTTCATTCTTATTGAACAATGAATTGGTCAGTTTTAAATCCATCATCTCTCCTACTAAGTATCATTTACATTTTTTTTCTAGGTATAAAACTCATTCCAAGATTCTTTTATATCAGGATTCTGCCTAATTCATTCAAATACGCTTACCTAGATACTTTTATGTCGTGATTCTTCCTGATTCATTGAATGATGGTTTTTTATTATATTTATTATATTATTTCATTATAAATAGTATTATACTTTATTTTTTAATTTAGTTACTCTCTACTATTACATAAATATAATATAAATCTATAACATTGTGTGATATATGATATAAATCTATAATTAATTATTTTTGAATTTTTTTGTTTGGGGAATATATTAGGGGGTTATGAAATTATTCATTTCAAGTTATTATTTTAATAATTGAAATTATTATTTTTCTGTCTTAAACATGATTGGAATTAAAATATAAATTTTTTTATTGATTATATATATTTTTATTTTCTATAAATGTTTAATATATATGTGATTTATATAAGGAATTTATTTTTATAAAATTTTTATAAAAAATATATTTATTTCTGTATTTTTTCATCCTTAAAATAGTTTTCCAAAGAACTTGATATTGATCTAAAATTATTTCAATTAATTTTTCATAAGTTTTACATTATTTTAAAATTGGTTGTGTTTGAAAACATTCATATGTATGTAATGTTATTATTTCACAAACATATTTCAAAAATTATATTAAACATGTGAAAACTTATTAATATAAAATAGAATATTATTTCATTGGATATGTCTAAAGATATGTTTTTATAATGTTATGTACATTGTGTGGGTTATTTTGAGTAAGTATTTTATATGACCTATAGGCACTTAATTAATTTTATACTAATATAATCTAGTTAACAACCAACCACAACTAATTCCATTTATGGTTTTTAACAAGTGATGTCTTGAAAACTATGTATACCATGGTTCATGTTTGATGTAAATTCGTGTATTTTATATTATAATTCTCATATGAACTAGTTTTTCAATTAGGCCATACATATAATTTCTATTTTGTATTATGTATATTTATTACTCATTTATATAATGAATTCTAATTTATGGGTTTTATATATATGGTATTTAATTATCTCATGGGACTGAGTTATCAAATTAAGTATATGGGTGATAAAAATGTATGTTGAATTATTTTGAAATGGAATTTTCCTTTATCAAATTACATTTTTCATGATAAATTAATTTTTTTATAATTTTTTATTTTATTTATTTCAAATTTATTATTTTTGTACAAAAATGGAGATTGATTTAAAATGGGTTTTATTCTAACCATAGTTTAATGTTTTTAAAAGTGTTCAAAAAAGTGAGTAAATATAATATTCTTAAATATATTGTGGATTTGACATTAATAATATTTAAATTATTTTATCTCACGGAATATACCATTTTTTAATAAAATTTATGTAATTTGGATATATGATATTTATCAGGTCTCAATCAATTTTCAAAATAATTTTTAGAGTTTTTTATATTTTACATTTAACAATTATTCACATAATTGTCTTATACAATGATGATATTATAATTTTATTAGATGACCATGGTTAAATTAAGAACAATTTATCTACCATATAAAAAATTCAGTATCTAAATAAACTATTTTGTTTAGTATCATAATGGGTAGAAAAGACACTCTCAAAATGTTCATGATCTGAATGAGGGGACTATATTAGAAATTTTTTACATAACTGGTTTCAATTTGTTCATCATATTGGGAAATAATGTCTGATAACACGAGAATAAAATGATACGATCACACATGCTTCGTGTAATGAAAATGATGATGTTTAGAGGGTAAAAATTAATGTGTGATTCCAGGATTATAGTATATCTATAATTTTCTAAAATAAAAAAGTCAGAATTTCAAATATGATAGTTTCATCTGAAAACCATATATGGAGTTTCTAATACTAACATTCATTGTATTATTACCATCTTGAAGTGAGTTGACTAACATGGATTTTCTAAAAAATCAGGCTTGTCTGAAAGAGTTTAGTTTAATTTTAGAGAAAACCGCTATTATAAATTATTTTATAAAATGAGGAATATCTTGATGGAAGCTAAATACTGATGTGACACCATTTCATGTTCCACAGAAAGTAATGTTTTAATTTCCATTGATTTTTGTACTCTATAATATTTTCATTTCTGATGAAATATCAACAAATATATGATGGCATGATACTAAGAGAAATATAGATAATGATGAGTTTTTTCATTCTACAGATGGATTGGAATGGATGGAATTTGATTCTCAACATTTTGATTTTATAATTGAAGAGTTTAATATGATGTTGGGTCTATCATTTTATGGTTCAATATATTTGTCCAGACTCTTACTTTTAACATAACATTTTCATTTTTCATACACATTTATAACCTTACTCTATGGACGAGTATGAAGAAATCATTAAATTTTTTAAGTATTATCATATATAGATCTTCGGATCCATATAATGATATATATTTATAATTTAATTCTTAAATAAAAGTGCTAAAAGATATTTGTAATTCAGGTGTGTTCACATACGATTCTATTTTAAGAAATATTTTTGATGTGTTCTACACTTATGTATATGGAAAAGGATTATCATCTCAATTTTTACATATGTGAGAAAAATTTCATGCCCACCAATGACAAATTTTGTGTGGTGTATCTATTTTCCCTTTATTATATTATATCATTAATCATTTTATATTAGCAGTATATTAAACATTCAATTAACTTTTTTCCTCTATGAGGATTATGATTTAAAATGTTTCAATGTGGTATGGGACACTTTGGATTGTTTAAAGACTATTTTCCTCAATAATAACATTAATAAACATTCAATGGTATTTCCATTCAAGGAAATTATATGAATATTGTTCAATAAATCATTTCATTTTCTCTTATCAGGCTACTCATTACCAATTTTGTGTATTAGTACCATTTTCTAACTCTATAGAACTCAAAATATTTCTGAAAATGTTTTTCAAAAAAACCCGACTATGTATCTATCTTCAGTCAGTGATCCTTCTTTATTAAAATGTTTTCAAAAACGTTTTCTAGATTATTTATTAAATACATTTTTACCCATGTTTTCCTTTACAAATTTTTTCAAATGAATATTCTTTTCTCTTTCCAAAAAATGTATTTTCTAACCTTTAATTGTGCAAAAGGAATATTCTTTTTACCTCATACAGCCTGTAAAAATTTACCCACCATCATTTCATTAAAGAATCCAATGAATGTTTAAAAGGTTAGTTTTTAAAGAAAATATTTTAAAAAGTGATTTTCAAATAAGCTTTTTTCAGAAGGTTTTTTAAGACAAAAGGATATTGTCCTCAAGAATTTTTTTAAAATATATTTTTATAATGTTTCCTTTCATCAACGACAACAACCCTTTATTTTAATCTACATGGGGTATGTTTTATTGATACCTTATTTAATCATCATTTGGATGGTTTTTGTTTTATTTGGACAAGAATAGTATTCTTATTCACTTTCTTGATTCCTTTTTCTCCCCTTAAAATATTCAATTTCCTATGATTATTGAGCATTGAATTTCCCCTAATTATCAATAACATATCTCATGGATATTTTCATTTCATAAACCAAATTCCATTTTTCATACAGTGTTTACATTCAATGTTATGTAATTATTTGTGGAAATATTCATAACATTGTGTATTTTATTCAATACTAATATTCTATAAGGCATATTGTTTATTCAATATAAGGAATACTTTGGACATGCAATATATGGGTTAGGGACCATTTAAAGAAAGACATATGTGTTGGGGACCAGTTAATTAAATCTCTTTGATGCATTAGTAGTCTCATGTGAAGAGTTAGTTGGATAGATGATTTAGATGGGTTTTTACCCAATAGTTAAACCACCTTGTGAAAGGTCATGACAGTACTAGTTCTATAGACCATGGAAACATGTTGTCCAATAATTAAGCACTACCCTCATTTAGTTTTAGTTATTATTCATCCATGAGATTTTTTTGACATATATATGGATACAATTCATTTTTAGTTATTAATATAAAATATGTTTCAGTTTCATATCATATCCTATTTATTTTTCCTTATCTAGTTATTTGAAGGGAATGTGTTTTCCGTTAGTAAATTTCCATATTGTTTACTCACTTCCATTAAATTTATTGATTACATGGAATGTTTGTTTAGTATTTACCTTGATATATTGACTATTGTCATAGATGCATTATAAATTTCACTATAGTTTTCCTTTTACTAAGCATTTGAGCTTACCCTTATTATGTCTCTTTCCCCGGAATACAAGAATCATACTATGAATGATATGCATGGATTTATAAGATAAATTTTATTTATCCTTGATGTTATTTATTTATAGAGGAAAAAATTATGTTGTAATTGGTGTATTCATTTTTAATAAAAATATCTTTTATGTATTTGTTTTACCAATACAACTAAACTCTCAGTCCTTCAGAATTTTATTCATTGTAATATTTCTAATATAATTGATAGCAGACACTGCCTCCAAGATTTTTGGGGTCGGTTCACAATATTTGGCATCAACGGAAATTTTGTATCAACCATAGGGACTAGGTTTAAGAAAACATAGGTTTGAGAACATAAACCTAAGGTATAATTTAAGAATAATTATAAAATAACATCCTATAATTTTTTAAGGTAGTAATTATGTGGGTATTACTAGCAATACATCCTTGTATGGATACTACAAATGGATGTGGTTCTAGAATAGATGTACCTATGTGTAATAACTCTTACAAGGAGTTCTGACCCTGACTTGGGATAACCTAGTAGATGATAATGGGCCTTACTGCACACGTGCTATGACATTCTTAGGGGATATGCTTAGGATAATTCAAATTTTCTTTACAAACCACTATGAAGGATTTGGATATATAATGGATGATCTAGGTTATACATAAGGACTTTTATATTTAAGAAATTATATCATGGTTTAGAAATCCTAGATATTGTATTATGGATAAACATTAGACCAAGGAAGGACCTATGTTAAAATAATATTGATGATGAATTTATGAATAGTGGTTGTATTAAAAACCATAGTTAAAAGGTTGTTTAGTTATTCACCTAATTTCAAGGATGTCCATGATAGTAATTTTCGAAATAATATTAAAACTGTTTTAAAAAAGGGAATCCTATAATCTAGTTGATAACAAATAATATCTGTCAAGACCACAGGTCTTGAGTCCATAACCATTGGACGATTAGGGTTTCATGCCAACCACTAACCTACGCAATGTCCTGGTTTAATTTTCATTGTCTTTATATAAAACAATCAATGAATAAATGTTAATGATAACCCAGTAGTTTCAATTTTGAGGATTACATATTAATATATTGAACATATTTATTTTGGAAGATAGATGAAGACAAATAGTTATACTTTACACTCTTTTATAGGCCTTATGATCCTTTAAAAGGATATTTTAGTGCTTCATGCATAAAAAATAATTATTTTTAATTAATATTTGGGAGTAAAGGGTTGAATTAGAATTTTATCAAAGCATATCCAAATGTTAGGATTGTTTATATGAAATTGAAACTATTAAAGTAATAATATTTCATTATATTCTTGGTCAACAAAATAGTTACCAAATAGTAAAAAAATGACATGTAAATAAAATGTTTTCCTAATACCTTAATTTCTACTAAACTGATGGACTTCTAAATCCACATATATTTATGTATTTTAGGAACACAGCCTTATTTTTATCACTCATGTGTTTTTGATTTATGAACTCAATCAATACCCATAAATATTTACTCTTCTCCTCAAAGAACATATCCCTACTTTCCACTAATGTTCTCCCACTTAGAGACCCAGTTGCATGGTAGTTCATGTGGCCTTTATACTTCACATTCACTCTTTTATAGAGGATTTTTTATGAACCCTTATCATGATGGTGGAATTAAACATGTGAAACATCCAAAAATCTATCACCAATATCGAGTTTAAATTGCGAGGACACAATATAGTTCTGGTGGGGAGAATGTAACACCCCAAAATTCTAATGTAGAACTTTATATTCAATAGTGTGGATGATATGCATCACCAAGTGAGTAAGGGAATATAATATCCTGATAAATTAATATATATTTACTATTTTCAATATATTAAATACCTGATATATCTTTTAATTAATGAAACATTGAGTTAACTTTTAGTTCATTCTAGAGAGACCTTCCTTGATATCTTGTGTTACATGCAAGATCGAGTTTCACCAAAAATAATGTATTATTAAAATATTATTATTTAATAAAATATGATATAACCTAGTCATTATGTTCACTATTATGAATATTATTAACTATGTTATGAAAACCTATGTTTTATATAAATATAACATTATTTCGTTATTTACCACCTAATGAGAAACGAAAATAAGAACCAATTGGATATAAAAAACATTATTTTTCATATGATTCCAATGGAGTTTTGTATTAATAAACATAGTTAATAAAAATTATTGAATGATTTCAATAAAATATATGTGTTATATATTAAATAATTTTTTTTATATTCATCCATTAGTTTTTATTTTCATAAGATAAGAAAAACTCAATTTTAGTTATAAAACCCTATATTTTTATAAACCCAGTTTTACCTCCTTTTAATGGAGAATCAATTTTAAATATAAATTTTGACAAATTAATTGATATAATAGGATTAAATAAAATTCATATTTTAAAGTTAAACATAATAATTACTTTAGGGTGAACCTTTTATATTTTTTGAAACATTTCATTTTTTAATGAATTGTTAAAAATACTATATTTTAGTTCAAAAATGCAATTTCATCTTATTTATTTATATGGTTAAATTATAATTTTAATTTGTTTTGAGGTTTAATTAGATAATATTATTATGAATTAATACTATGTATGTCATTGGAATAATTTTACATTTTAAATTAGTTATAAAAACAAAGAAAACATTCAGATGTTTTTACTTAAAAGCATGTGTTGTCCTCCCACCTATGAGATGAATTTGAAATTAATTTCTACCAATTCAAGATTTAAAATTTATAAATATAGATTCCATATTTGGAATCATAAAAATTTATAATTTATAATAAGATTAAATTTTTTTTGAACAAAACTATTAGTTAAAGTAATTAAAATTATTTAAAATTGTTAAAGTAAAATTAAGATTAATAAAAGACTAAACATTTAATTTAAGGGCCCAAATGAATTGGAAACTTTTCCAAAACCCATTGGATGGCCTTAATTGGGAATTTATTCTTACATGAGTGAGATTTTTTTCATTATTAATACTTTTTTAGGAAAAAACATGGGTATAGATCACTTCTTTTCAAAAATACCAAGTGAGTCCCTTTCCTCTCATATAAAAGGCCACCAACTCTCCCCATTCCTCACACCTCTCAAACCACTTTGGATCATCCAATATCATCCCATATAGCTTCCAAAAATTACTCCCCTAGACCATTAGTAATCTATTTTGGATTAAATCCTTCCAAGGGATCCCTTTGGTGTACACCAAAAGGAGTTAACCGATTTTAAGGTAATGATTTCTAATGATCGCTTTCTTTCAATTACATAACCACCATCTCAAATCATATTCTAACATATTCATATAATAACAAGTATACTAAATATAATATTATTTTTTTATTAAGGGTTATACCTACAATAACACACACATCAATCTAATGGTTAATAAACAAAACGTTTAATTTTAAAGAAAACTACTACATCATGAAATGATGATTGGTCATTTTTCTTTTACCAACAATCATGGTTGGATATTATATTGGAAACTATATTTATATATGTTATATATTATATTTATTATGTATTTATACCTCATTAATACTTTTATAAAACATTCATTTAATACTTTCTATTTTACATTAATACGTTAACATCATTTGAGGAAGTGTGGACTATCACCCCCTCAAAGCAATGTGATTTATTCACACTATACGTGGAACATATAATAGATAGTTTTAATTAAAAACATGTGACATAAAAACCCTATATGATATTCATGACATAATTTCCTTTCAATGAATATAATATATATCATTTTCTTTGTTACCCTTTCACACAGTTAAAAAATGATGATGTCATTTGTGGACCTGTGGACTACCACCTTCTCAACACGGTGTAATTCCCTTTACATTAAAATAATTACATATATAAGTATATATGATTAAATAAAATTGTATTTATTAAATAATTATCATTATATGAATATATGGTGTTACTTACCTTCTTCCCATAATGATCATTGAAAAATGGGAACATTACTCATGTGTAAGTGTGGCCTACCATCTCCATGATTGTAACATTAATTAATTTTTCATAAAAATATTTAATGATTAATTTTATAAGAATAATTTATAAATAAATATAATAATTATTTCATGATTATTATTATCTAGGTGTTATATAATGAACCCTTTGACCATGGTAGACCTTCCAAAGTTGTTTTTGACACAAAACCCAAATTTGGTCAAAACACCTGATGTAAACTTAGTTGTTTAATTAATTGTATACAACATAGTAATAAATTAAAATAAAAGTTATAATAAACAAGAAAAAATGTTCTAATGAAATTATAAAATTAACCTAAATTTATTATAATTAATTTAATCTATATACCCCCAAAATAAAATGCACGGTATGGTATTATCATATCACTTTTTACATCCATGAGATAAATTTAATTCTCACCATTTACACCATTTTTGTGGTGTATCTACTACCACTTTTTTTATATAGTATAATTAATTATTTTTTTCTTCATGGTATTTTAAATTTTAATTTAATGTTATTCCTCCATGAGGATTATGATTTAATAATTTTCAAAGTGGTATGGGACACTTTGGAAAGTTTAAAATTTATTTTCCTCAATAATAACATTAACAAACATTCATCGACATTTCCATTTGAAGAAATTATATTAAATTTTATTAATAAAACCTTTCATTTTATCTCCCTAAGTTATTCATGACCATTTTCTAGTATTACTACTATTTTTACACTCTTTCATACTCTAAATTATTAAGAAAAAGATTTTATGAAAACCCACATTTTATCTTGCTTTAGTCGAAGAACCTATTTTATTAAAATTTATTCAAAAATATTTTTAAAATGATTTGGTAAATATATTTTTACCCATTTTTTCTTTTACCAATATTTTTAAATGAATATTATTTTCACTTTCTGAATAAGGTATTTTCTAACCTTTAAACATGTAGAAGGAATTTTTGTTTTTCCTCATACAAATTGTACATATTTCATCTCCATAATTTCATTAAATCATAATTTTAATGTTTAAAAGGTTTATTTTTAAATTAAATATTTTAAAAAGTTATTTAAAAAGAATTTTTTTTCTAAATAAAATGATATTTTCCTTAATAATTTTTTTAAAATATCTTTTTATAATGGTTCAATTTAATAATGATAACGACCATTATTTTACAACACTTAGGGTATGTTGTATTGATACCATCTGTAATATTCATCTAGATGGTTTATGTAATATTTCGCCATGGATAGTATTCACATTCACTTCCTTGATTACTTTTAGTCCCCTCTAAATATTCAATTGTCTATGATTATTGAACATTGAATTTACCCTAATTATCCATATCATCTGTCATGGATATGTATATTTTATAAACCATATAACATTTTTAATATAGTATTTACTTTTAATGTAATTTCATTATTTTGAAAAATATAGATAAATATGTATAATTTACGCAATATGGATATTTGATAAGACATATTGTTTTCGATATGAGGAATTATTTGTACATGAAATAAACAGGATGGGGACCATTTAAGGAAAGCCATATAGGTTGGGGACTAGTTAATGAGAGCCCCACGATGAATCGGTAGTCTCATGGGACGTGTTAGTTGAATAGACATTTTATATGGGTTTTTACTTAATAGCTAAACAATATTGTGAATGGTTTTGATGTTAGTGGGTCCATGTACCTAAGAAACATGGTATCCAATAATTATGTACATCCCTTATTTATTTTCAGTTATTATTCATCCATGAGATTATGTGTCGACATATATATAGATACATTTCATTTTCAATTACATAAATGGAATGTGTTTCAATTTTTTACCTTACCAAATCTATTTTTCCTTATCTATTTATTTTAATTGCATATGCTTCCATTTATTACCTTTCTATATTGTTCCTTCACTGATATTCAGTTTATTGATTACATGTAATGTGTGTTCATTATTAATCAGACCATATTGAATATTCTCATTGATTCATTATTGCTTCCACTATATTTTTTCCATAATAAGCATGTAAGCTTACCCTTATTATTTTCATTTCCTCAATAATCTAATAAGAATACTATGAAATATATTTATGTATTTACAATAAGTATTAGAGTTATCCTTGATGTTATTTATTTAGAAATAAGATAAAAGTATGTTGTAATTAGTGTTGTCCTCTGTAATACAAGACTCATTTATGTATCTGTTTTTTTCAAGACTACTATAAAATTAGTCCTTTTGGATATTATTACTTGTAATAATTCTAATATAATTGATTCAAGACATTGTCTTTGGAATTTCTAGGTTCAAGTTCCTACAATAAGGGTGAAAATTCGTTACCACATTTAATGTTGAAAATGGATAATTAAGGGGATAAACCAAAATATATGTTTAGAAACACCACATAAACCTATCTAAATTCTATTTATTGAGGGGTTTTTAAAAAACAAAATTATATTGAAATATTCATCCATTAGGATGCAACTTTATATAGATGGAATTTTTTATATTTTAATGTTTTAATAATTTTCTAGGGTCTCCCTCTCCTCAGTTATAAAAGGGTTCCCCTCCTTTATATTATTTAAAACAAATTAATATATCTTGACCAAAACAGAATATATTATTTTAATAACATATATATATATATGATTTATAAGTCCTATCCTTACTAAAATAATATTCCAATGGTCCTTAAGATTGGATCTAAATTAAGCTTACTAAAGAAGAGGTAATCGTCTTACCAAAACTATTTCAATTTTTTTCTTCCCATGATTCCTCAAAATATATGATATTATTTATAAAATATAACTTAAATAACCTAAATATTCTAAAAATTTACATTTAATGTGATACCATCATTATTCACCCACTTTTCCATCAACTGATGTAACACCCCAAGCTTCTACGGTACGCTTCCCTTTGAATAATGAAATAGTGTGTGTTGTACGCAACTTCGAATTCTAACACACACCACATCCAATCAAACTAGTCGTTGTGAATAGTAATACCTAATTTTTGAAATTTTATAAATTTTATCTTTCTAAATGGACATCATTTTTGGATTCGGAATATTGAAATTATCCTAGGGTGAAGTTTTGGTATTTTTCTAAAAACATTCAATTTTTGATGAATAGTGAAAATTACTAAATTTTAATTAAAAACAACTTTTTTAATTGAAATAATTAATAGTGATAAATTATGAAATTGAGTGGTTTTAAAGTATATTTAGAATATAGTTTTATCATTTAATACAATGTTGGTAATTGGACATAATTTCACAATTAAACTGGATATTAACAAGTGTCAATATTTTGATAGTTGTTATCTCTTAAAAACACGCTTTTTGTTTTAACAATGGTAATTAATTTTAAATTAATTTCTGCCACTTCTATGTTTTGAATTTGGAAAAATAGATTCAATATTCGGAATCAGGATGTCAAAATTGTGTAAATAGGTAATGTAAAGACCTGTAAAATTCATGGAAATTTTTTTCCTTAATTTTCTTGGGAATTTTACAAGAACGCAGTTTCTAACGGCACCTGATTCTGAGGCCCGGTGTGCCCAGAATCAATTTCTAAAGTTTGGCTCGGGTACGTTCAGTGAACGAACAAGCGGGTTTTCCTAACTTTTTAACCGCTGCTCAGAATCGAATTCTGAGGGCACCGATGGAATCGCAGCGCTGGTAATTGCTTAAGAACGCCTTTTCTGGAGTTGTGTTTGTTCTGGTGAGGTTATTCAATTTTGGGGTTAACAAAAGAATAAAATAAATTTTTTTGTAACAAAATTTTATTTTTATTTAAGGTAGCTTAACCCTAAGATTGATGGTTGGAGTGGGACCCACTAATACCCTAACTCCTACGTAGGATACTAGTGTGGTGGGGCCCACATGAGCCCCACCCCTTTATTTCCTTTTACCTTCCACGTGCATTTAATATGGTAACTCACCTGCACCCCCTTTTAAAATGCCAAGTCAACTCTCGCGTTTAATTAAATTTTTTTAAACGCCTCATTATTTTGTCAATGCTCATTAATTAAATCGTGATCTATTTTGAATTTCAAAACAGTTGCCATGGGAAATAAAATAAGGCAAAGCCTTCTTTTATTGGGTTGTTGTCCAGTTGTGCGAGAAGAATTGGGAGAGGAATAACTCAAGCCTTGAATCTTCACCTTCTTCATTGAAGAACATGAAGAATGCACCGTCGCCGACGAAGAACGCCGGCCTCCAACGAAGGGTGACAAAGAACGCCGAACCTTCGGAGTTCAACGACGCGATGTCGTGTACCGCGACGCCGATGATCCTCCTTCTGCGATGCCGACGATCCTCCTTCCACGACGCTTATTCTGCGATGTTCCTTCTCCCGCGACAATCTTAGATCATCATCTACTTGAGTTAGGGGGTTTGGTTTATTTAAATCCATGAGAATTATATCCTTGACATGTGTTTAATTGTTGGAAGTCATTTGAACTGCTAACGTCGTGGGTGCGGACCAAGAAACAAGTCCGAACCCACCGTTTCTCTGCTCTTGATGTTCGGATCGATGAGCGATGACAAAGAAGGCTTTAAAGTCATTTTGAGGACTTCACAGTGAAGATTCGGTCCCGAGAGGACCCATGGCGAAGACGGCAGGCCAAACGGACAACCAGAGCGCGTCCGGTGGTCCGCGGAAGACCCTGCCGGCGCGCCCCACCGGCACGGCGGCGCCGACGGCCAGAGGCGGTGGTGCCCGGCGTGCTGCCGGGAAGGACCGCTATGGAGGCAGGTGCCTGGTCTCGTGGCCACGCGGGACCGTGGGGGGGGGGGGGGGGACGTGGCGCGAGGCCGCGCCCGTTGGCAAGGAGCAGCCCCCACGCGGGGGCCGCGGCTTCATTCAAGGGGGCAGTGCCCCCTTTGCGCGGCCGCTCACCCGGCGCTGGGCTAACCCCACTCGGCCAGAGCCGAGCCGCCCAGGTCCGGGCCGTGTCGGCCGGGCTGGGTCGTGCCCCACCCGGTCGGACCCGGACCTGGGCCGACCCAGGGGGGGTTGGGCTGGGTCGGACCGGGCCCAGACCCCCCATTTTCAAACTATTTCTGTCTGTTGCCCACAACATGGGCTATGGACCTCCGGTCGATGAACCGTCAATTGCGTAGAGATCCTTGGATCGATACGATTGTTTCGGTATATTACACTCAATGTTTCAGGGAGCTTTGGGTATAGCCAGGTGGGTTTGAAAACAAAACCAATCGGGCCCTCGGAGCGGAAATGCTTATAACTTGAGCTCCGGATGTCCAATTGATGTGCCGTAAACTTTTTTGGATTAATCTTAGTGAGATGAACCATTTTGATTACTCTGCTCGAGGTTTGGACGCATTTGTAGTGTGGTCGGGTTGGTTTTGGCTCTAAAACCAACCGAGCCCCTGGAACGAAAAAGCCAATAACTCTCAGACCTGGCGTCCGATTGACGCGTCGTCTGTCACGTTGAGTTCCTCTTGTCAAGGCGGAACATTGAGATACATAAACTCCGGACTATGTTTCAGTTGATGTATCACCCCCTTGGCTCGTAGAGCAGACCCTCCCAAAAAGAGCATGTTGTGTGCGGGACCCCTAGAGCTGGCTGCGACTGCGACTGCGACTGTGAGGACTGCACTGAAATATTATGTGGGTTCAGCAGCGATGAAGACCGTACTGAAATACTATGTGGGTTCAGTGGTGATGAAGACTACACTGAAATCCTATGTGGGTTCGGAAGCGATGAAGACCGTACTAAAATCCTATTTGGGTTCAGCGGTGATGAAGACTGCACTGAAATCCAATGTGGGTTCGGCAGCGATGAAGACCGTACTGAAATCCTATGTGGGTTCGGAGGTGATGAAGACGGCACTGAAATCCTATGTGGGTTCAGCAGCGATGAAGATTGTACTGAAATCCTATGTGGGTTCGACAGGGATGAAGACTGCACTGAAATCCTATGTGGGTTCGGCAGCGATGAAGACTGCACTGAAATCCTATGTGGGTTCGGCAGCAATGAAGATTGTACTGAAATCCTATGTGGGTTCGACGACAATGAAGACTGCACTGAAATCTTTTGAGGGTTAGGTAGTTTGGCTGGATTAGTTTCTTACATGGGTCCCAGCATAGACGAATCAGTGGCTATATCTGATCATCTCTATCACCGAAGAAGTATACCTGTATGAGCTGAGTCTTGACTTCAATCATTATCTTCGATATTATTGACTTACTTTCTTATGTGGGTTGTGTTGTGCTTTCCTGTGTAGATTGGGTTGTACTCCTCTGTGGACTTGATCGAACTTGGGCTCAGATGTTAGAGCCGGACTAGAAATGATTACTTAGGTATATGTATGGCCATATACCTAAGTAGTGTTGGTTGTTACTTCGTGATTGTATCTTTCCTTGTGGTTTACCATTTGTGGATTCTGGGAGACCTTCGGGGGTCTCAGGGTCCCTACTAAGTAGCGTATACTCACCCCTGTACAGACTATGCCCACACTACGTTGTGTTGGATGCAGAAGACAGACAACGCTGATCGTGGTTGAAGCTTGTGGAGCAAGTCGGTACCTGGAGGTGGGCCACTGGGCGGGACGTACACGGAGCGGACGGCTGGACCCGAGGAGTTGAGGAGGCTATCTATACCCACCCTTCAAGTGGAAATTCTAGTGGACGGATCAACGTTGCTGCTTTACTACCAGTTGATGTATTTCCTTTCTAGTTGTACTTTACTTCCAGTTTGGGTTTGTATTCGGGCCCACTTACTTTTTTTCACTAATTTTTGTACCCAGTTTTACATAGTGTTTACATCTTCTTGATTACTCTGTAGTGTTTGTTTACCTTATAAAGACAATGACTTCCCCTTTTTGTCAGGATTTACGCCTTGGTGCTAGTCGCCAGCCCCTGGCCTATGGGAGGCGGGCAGGGGGTAGTCACGACATGGGTCCCGAGGACGGGTCGTGACAAATTGGTATCAGAGCAGTTCGGTTCTACCGTAGAACTCTGGACTCTGATCTTTCTTCTATGTGAAGAAATAATTTTAATGGTATAGAGTGTGTTTATCAGTCCAGGGAGTCCAGTGTTGGTGCGGCGGCAGACGAATCCGTACACCAGGACCCTGACTTCTGATTTCCAACTCAATGCACGAAAACATTGATTGCATGTGTGTTTCAAAAGTTTTCATTGTGATTACTTTGTGTCAGCTCACCAGGTATACTATTTTGACCATGGTGAACCTGTTTCTTTTCAGGATGGCCCCACGACGGCAGCTAGCTAAGGTTCCGAGCATTGTGTGAGATGACAGCCCACTGAGCGACGAGGCCTCGGTGCAGGGCCCTCTGACAGCGGAGGCACCATCGGTACCTCTACCCGCCGAGCCACCGATGCTACCAGCCCCACCCACTGATAGTGCACGTCGCCTTAGTGAACTGCATGAGTTTCAGCATCGGAAACCGCCCAGGTTCCGCAGGGAGACGGACCCTCAGGTAGCCGAGGATTGGCTGGAGGTGGTTGTTCGAGTTTTCAGGTTAGTGGGGACACCAGCGGACCTCATGGTGGTCCTCGCAGTGAGCCTCTTGTACGCGGCAGCAGGCAGATGGTGGAGCATGATGCTCCAGGTGCACGACGAGGCATCTCTCCTCTGGAAGGACTTTGAGAGCCTCTTCTGCTCGGAGTTCGTCCCAGCCACACTCTGTGCGGTGCGCATCCAGGACCTTCTACAACTGCGGCAGGGTATCATGACGGTCGCCCAGTACTCAGTGAGATTTACCGACCTCTCGCGCTATTCGAAGGACATGGTACGGGACCCATTATTCCAGGCCCGGACCTTCGAGCAAGGACTGAGGCATGAGATCAGGGCATCGATGATCTCCCTCAGTATTCCGACACAGGCAGGAGTACTGGAGTGAGCTCTTCTCATATAGAGATTTCTTTCCGAGTCTAGGCCAGCAGCGAGACCTAGCACAGGGCGGCACATAGCCGAGTCTTCTACAGCTTGCAGTAGACAGATGTCATAGGGATCCAGGCGGACTGGACTGTCAGGCAGACGACCTCAGGACACTGGCTCAGAGGTGCAGGGAACAGGGCGCATAGCTAGCCTTCCGAGGAGCAGATAGTGCAACGCATGCGGCGAGCAGGGCCACATGGCTCAAGACTTCCTGACCCGCCATGCAGAGGAGCAACTGAAGGTTGTGGGGCCACCCAGGCAGAGGTAGAGGGTCGACCGTGGTGGTCCGCCGAGAGAAGGCAGATGAGGAAGGGGAGCTGGTCGAGCAGAAGGTGGTGGGCGACGCTTTGAGGCTTTACCACCACCACCACCAGGAGGTCCACCCTGACTACAGAGAGCTGGTGGGCAGAGACAGGCTCAGCTTCAGGTAGCGGAGGCCTATGACCACGGTGTGCCAGAGATGATTTGAAGTATGATCTGTGTCTACTCCACCCTTTTTTGTAGTTCTTATAGACATAGGAGCGATTCATTCTTTTTTTTCTGCTGCCCTTGTTCGGATCTCAGATATTCTGATGGAGTCGTTGGATCGATCCTTACGGCTAGAGACTCCTACGGGAAAATAATCGATGATTACACACTGGTGCCGGTAGTGTGAGCTTACTCCCGGAGGCCAGAGCTTCGACTGGGATCTTCATGTAGCAGCGTTGAGGCCTTACGACGTCATCTTGGGCATGGATTGGTTATCTACAGTCCATGCTCAGATCGACTGTATTAGGCGGAAGGTGGGGTGTGTACGCACCGACGAGAGCAGGTTCACCTTCACTCATGAGAGGGGAGCCTTTGCAGCATAGGATAGACTCACGCAGAGGAGAGAACATCCCACCACTCATCAGTTGGCTAGCCTCATCCTAGGAGCAGTTGATGTGCAGAGTCCTGGTTTTCCTGTAGTGGTGGATCAGTATGCGGACGTTTTCCCCGATGACGTTCCAGGACTACCTCCTCCCAGAGAGGTAGACTTTTATATTGACTTGTACCCTAGGATAGCCCCGATATCCACTCCAACATATTGAATGGCCCCCACTAAGCTTAGAGTGCTACTGGTATAGTTGGAGGACTTTCAGGGAAAGGGGTTTATCTGACCCAGTGTTTCACCATGGGCTTCCCCGAAATTGTTCGCCAAGAAGGCGGACGGAAGCTTGCGAATTTTTGTCGACTATCGTCGCATGAACCAGGTAACCGTGAGGAACAAGTATCCACTGTCAAGGATTGACGACCTCTTCAATCAGCTCAATGGAACACGGTGGTTCTCGAAGAAAGACCTTAGATCAGGCTATCATCAGCTCAGAGTTCGGGGCGAGGACGTGCAGAAGACGACCTTCAGATGTCGGTATGGCCACTATGAATTCTTGGTTATGACTTTCGGCATAACCAATTCTCCAGAAGTGTTCATGGGTCTCATAAACATGATCTTTCAACCATAACTAGATCGATTTGTCGTGGTCTTCATCGACGACATTTTGATTTACTCGACCACTGAGGAGGAGCACGCCTACCACTTGCGGGTTGTACTAGACACACTCTGAGAGCACCAGCTTTATAGAAATCTCTCGAAGTGTCGGTTCTGGTTACGTGAGGTCCACTTCTTGGGACACGTAATCTCTGATGTGGGAGTTGCGGTGGATCCTGTGAAGATCAAGGCAGTGCTAGCTTGGGAGCCACCCAAGAGCGTGACATAGGTGTAGAGTTTCTTGGGGCTAGCTAGGTACTACCGGAGGATTGTTCCAGACTTCTACAGAGTTTCGGCACCACTATTAGCTTAGACGAAGAAGGGGAAACCCTTCGTGTGGTCAGACAGTTGTCATCAGAGCTTCTAGGAGCTGAGACAGAGATTGACCAGTACGCCTATCTTGAGGCTACCGAAGGAGGGAGTAGGGTACGTAGTCTACTGCGATGAATCAGGGACCAGACTCGGATGTGTCCTGATGCAATAGCGGGCCGTGATCGCCTATGGATCACGACAGTTGAGGCAGCATGAGCAGAACTATGCTACCCATGACCCGGAGTTAGCAGCAGTGGTCTTCGCTCTGAATATGTGGCGACACTATCTGATGGGAGAGTGCTTTATAGCCTACTCTGACCACTAGAGTCTCAGGTACATCTTCTCGCAGAAGGACCTGAATCTGAGACAGCGGTGATGGCTCGAGTTCCTCCAGGAATATGACTTTGAGATATTCTATACTCCTGGGAAGGGGAACGTAGTAGCCGATGCTCTAAGAAGGAGGATGGGCATCCAACTACTCGGGGAGGCGATGGAGTAGCTAGTCTCTTTGCAGATATCCTTCGTGGATTAAGATGGAGCAGCCTTTCTTTAGTCGCTCAAAGTCACTCCTCCACTACTGCAGCGGGTCATAGAGGAATAGCGTGAGGACACTGACTATGAGACGCGGCGTGCGCAGATATCCTCAGGACAGGAACCTGATGGATTCTCTGTAGGAGGAGAGCATGATGTCCTTTTCAGATGATGTACTATGGTACCAGCTGCTTTGCAGGAGGAGGTGCTGAGAGAGTTTCACACTTCCCCTTTAGCGGTACATCCAAGAGTGGAAAAGATGTAAAAGGATCTCAGACGATAGCACTGGTGGTCGGATATGAAGAAGATTGTGGCAAAGTTCATTTCTTGATGCCTCACCTGCCAGCTGGTGAAGGTAGAGCACTAGGTACCAGCTGGCTTGGTATAGCCCTTGGAGGTCCCAGAGTGGAAGTGGGACAGGATATCTATAGACTTCGTGACTGGACGTCCACGTACTTCCAGAGGTCATGACTCCATTTTGGTGATTTTCGACCGACTCACCAAGTCGGCTTACTTCTTACCCATCATAGAGCATGGCTCAGTAGAGAGTTTGGGACGCCTCTACATTCAGGATATTGTACAGCTTCATGGTGTGTCATCATCTATCGTTTCCGATCAAGATGCTCGCTTTACTTCCCGGCTTGGAAGGGGTTGCAGGAGGCATTCGGGACGCAGCTACGTCTGAGCACCACCTTTCACCCTCAAACGGATGATCAGATGGAGAGGACCATTCAGACTCTCGAGGACATGATCCGTGCATGTGTTCTTGACTTTGGTCGCAGTTGGGGGGACCATCTACCCTTGATGGAGTTCGCGTACAACAACAGCTACCACTCCACCATCGGGATGACACCATACGAGGCATTGTACGGCCGGCCTTGTAGATCACCTCTGTGCTGGACAGACCCTGGGGAGTCAGCACTTGTGGGACCGGAGATGGTCCAGGCCACGATAGAGAAGGTCCAGGTCATCCGGAGCGGATGAGGATAGCTTAGAGCCGATAAAAGTCTTATGATGATAGGAGGCGGAGGCCACTGGAGTTCGAGGATGGCGACCACGTCTTCTTGCGGGTCTCACCTTGACGTGGATTATGGATATTTGGCCGGGTTGGCAAGTTATCTCTGCGCTTTATCGGACCATTCCAGGTCCTCAGCAGGATAGGCGAGGTGGCTTATCTCCTGGCTCTACCACCTCAGTTGCACCGGGTGCACGACGTCTTCCATGTATCTCAGCAGAGGAGATATGTGCACTACCCGACGCATATCATCGACCATGTGAAGCTAGACCTTGACGATGGGGATACCTTTGCGGAAGTCCCAGTGGAGATCGAGGATCGACAGGAGCGGGTCCTATGTGGGCAGTCGATTCCTTTAGTGTGCATCAGATGGAAGCACGGGAACCTCCAGGAGAGCACTTGGGAGCGGGAGGCTCAGATGCATGCTCAGTACCCCCGTTTTTCCCTAGTTTATGATGTAACTTTACAGGGATATAAAGTCTTGAGGTGGGAGTAATGTAAAGACCCGTAAGATTCAATGAAAAAAATTCTTAATTTTCTTGGTAATTTTTCAGGAACGCAGTTTCTGACGGCACCTAATTCCGAGGCCCGGTGTGCCTGGAATCAATTTCTGATGTTTGACTCGGGTATGTTCAGTGAACGAACGAGTGGGTTTTCCTAACCTTGGAACCAGTGCATGAAATCGAATTCTGAGGGAACTAATGGAATTGCAGTACCGGTAATTTCTTTAGAACACCTTTTCGGGAGTTGTGTTTTCTCGGGTGAGGTTATTCAATTTTGGGGTTTACTAAAGAATAAAATAACATTTTGTGCAACAAAATTTTATTTTTATTTAAGGTAGCTTAACCCTAAGCTTTATGGTTGGAGTGGGACCCACTAATACCCTAACTCCTAAGTAGGATATTATTGAGGGGGGGCCCACACAAGCCCCACCCCTTTATTTCCTTTTACCTTCCATGTGCATTTAATATGGTAACTCAACCGCAACCCCTTTTAAAATGCCAAGTCAACTCTCACGTTTAATAAAATTTTATTAAACGCGTCATTAATTGGTCAACGCTCATTAATTAAATCGTGATTTGTTTTGAATTTCAAAACAGTTGTCATGGGAAATAAAATAAGGAAAACCTTATTTTATTGGGTTGTTGTCCCGTTGTGCGAGAAGAATTGGGAGAGGAATAACTCAAGCCATGAATCTTCACCTTCTTTGTTGAAGAACGCGAAGAACACACCGTCACTGAAGAAGAACGATGGCCTCCGACGAAGGGCGACAAAGAACACCGAACCTTCGGAGCTCGATGATGCGACGCCGTGTACCGCGACGCCGACGATCCTCCTTCCGCGATGCTGACGATCCTCCTTCCGCGACGCTTCTTCCGTGACGTTCCTTCTCCCGGGACAATCTCCGAACATCAACCTCTTGAGGTAGGGGGTTTGGTTTATTTAAATCTTTGAGAATTATATCCTCGACATGTGTTTAATTTTCGGAAGCTTTTTGAACCACTAACGCGGTGGGTGAGGACCAACGAACAAGTCTGAACCCACCGTTTCTCTGTTCTTGATGTGCAGATCGACGAGCGATGACAAAGCAGGTTGAAAAGTCATTTTGAGGACTTCACAGTGAAGAGTTGGTCTCGGGAGGACTGCTGGCAAAGACGATAGGAAAAACAGACCACTGGAGAGCGTCCGGTGGTCCGCAGAAGACCCTCCCGGCACCGGCCGGCCGACAGGAGACGGTGGTGCACGACGCACCGCCGGGAAGGACCGCCGCGACTGAAGCCACGGCGGTAGGTGGCTGGTCCCACGGCCGCGCGGGACCAAGGGTGGGATGCGGCGCTAGGCCGCGTCCGTTGGCAAGGAGTGGCCCCCATGCGGGGGACGCGTCTTCATTCAAGGGGGCAGCGCCCCATTTGCGCGACCGCTCAGCCAGCGCCGAGCTGACCCCGCTCGGCCTGTGCCGAGCCGCCCCGAGCCGAACCGGCCGCACCGGGCTGGGCCGCATCCATCCTGGTCGGACCCGGACCCGGGTCGGGTCCTCCCGGTTCGGGCCGGCCCAGGTGGGGTTGGGCTGGGTAGGACCGGGCCCAGACCCCCAATTTTCGGACTATTTGAGTCTGTTGCCCACAACATGGGCTATGGACCTCCAATCGATGCACCTTCAGTTACATAGCGATCCGTGGATCGAGGTGGTAGTTTAGGTATATTACACTCAAGGTTTCGGAGAACTTTGGGTAAGGTTGGGTGGGTTCGAACACGAAACCAACCGGGCCCTCAGAGCAGAAATGCTTATAACATTAGCTCCGAACATCCGATTGGCGTGCTGTCGAATTTTTTGGATTCCTCTTTGTGAGAAGAACCTTATAGATTACTCCACTCGAGGTTTGGACGCAGTTGGAGTATGGTCAGGTTGGTTTTGGCTTAAAATTCAATCGGGCCCCTAGAACGAAAAAGCCAATAACTCTCAGATCGGGCGTCCGATTGACGCACCATCTGTCACATTGAGTTCCTCTTGTCGAGACAGAACTTTGAGATACATCAACTCTGGACTAAGTGTCAGTTGATGTATCGCCCCCTTGGCTCATGGAGAGGTCCTTCTTGGAACGAGCATGCTGTGTGCGGCAACCCTAGAACTGGTTGCGACTGCGACTGCGACTGTGACGACTGCCCTGAAATCCTATGTGGGTTTGGCAGGGATGAAGACCATATTGAAATCGTATGTGGGTTCAGCAGTGATGAAGACTGCACTGAAATCCTATGTGGGTTCGGCAGCGATGAAGACCATACTGAAATATTATGTGGGTTCAGCGGTGATGAAGACTGCACTGAAATCCTATGTGGGTTCGGCATCGATGAAGACCGTAATGAAATCCTATGTGGGTTCGGCAGAGATTAAGACTGCACTGAAATCCTATGTGGGTTCATCACCGATGAAGACCGTACTAAAATCCTATTTGGGTTCGACGGGGATGAAGACTGCACTGAAATCCTATGTGGGTTCGGCAGTGATAGAGCAAATATTTTCAATTAATTTATATTGAATATCATTGTTTTAAACCCACAAAATTGTTCCTCTAAGATGAATTGTTTCATTTTTTATGATAATGGTGTTATTTTGAGCTAAATAGCAAAAATTGGCCATTTTGGATTTTTAACAGTTTTAAATTATTTCGGTAGATTGGCCATAACATTATCTACACTGATCCAAATTGCAAAATTCTTTCTTTTTCAGATTCTACACATCCAGGGCTTAATTTAATATATTTGGACCAAAATCATAATCGGTCATATGGAAGCACAAAAGAAGCTCACAATTTGGATCAAGAAAACTGTTTTCAGTTCTGCCTAGTTTTGATGTGGGATCCATAACTCATCCACTGTGGGGCCAACGCTTGTGACATTTGGTGGGTGGACGCGCAAGGCGTTTGGGAGCATCTTTTATGAAGGACTCATCGAGTTAAGTGGCCGTTTATGGGGCCATTAAAGCACCCTAATCCGGAGGAGTTCGTTTTGGAGAGTCTGACTGGACAGAATAAATTCTCATAGTAAAACGACCATAACTCTCGGAATACATGTCCAGATCCGCTTAAATTTCGAGGGGACACGCACAAGGGAATTATGAACAACATTTATGAAGGTCTCAACGCGTGAAGATGTCATTTAATGGGGCTACAACGCGTCGACATTCGGGGGAAGAATTCTGGCTATAAAAGGAGGAGAGCTCCACCCTCTCAAGGCATCCATTCTCCACCCCATTCCTTCTGGGACACCAAGAAGGAGAACTTTTCATCTTTCTCTTTTATTTATTTTCTTTTTCATTGTTTTGTAATGCCTTTTTCTTCCCCATTCAACTCGATTACCCTTACCATGGTGGGGTAAACTTTTGGAGTGATTGGGGAAGGGTTGGTTTTCTATATTGTAATGCTTGAGTTTTTGGACGTAATTGAATAAATTTCTTTCTTCTTCAAAGTTGTTTTCAATTTCTTATAGCGGATTTTATAATCAAGTGCGATCGTTCTTGAATATTAATTCCGTTATTTATTTTTGCCTTGGTAAAATAATCAATATCTCCCTCCACTAATTTCTGGTTTATATACGATGGAATAAACTAGGAATTAGTGGTGAAGTACTCGACGATCGTCAGTACGTGTAAAAGGTGTAGTGAATGTTCTTGGTTGTTTGGGATAAACAAAACCCGATCGGGAATTGCCCATTTCAATTAAGGATATTCAATACAACTATTTTACACATGGAAGGAGAGTTGACCAAACCGAGATCTTGGTAAGGTTTTCTCTCACAATAACAATTTCACCAAGGAAGTGAGAGGAAACGATTGTGGAAACTCACTTTAATCAACTAAGAAGAAGAGGTTAGAATTAAATTGAACAAGGATAGAATTATAATTAGGAAACCGACCCCGACCTAATCACCCTTTTAATTTCATTGTTTTTCAATCATTTGAATTTCAAATTTCCTTTCACAACATTTTTACCCCCGTTTTAAAGTGACAAACCGTTTTGTGTGCACTCCTCTTCGGGAGACATCCTAGGTCAACCACATTACTACATTTTAACTTAGGAAATAATTGTTTTGTCACGCCCTACGATAGGCGTGCGTCAAACTTGGCGCCGTTGCCGGGGAGGTAGGGCCACAAACTAATTATTAATATTTGACTTTTTCAATTAAAAAAAAATCTTTTACCATGTTGTTTTCAAATGATTATTTTTTTAATTCATGGAATAATTACCCACCAGTGCGAGAACCAATTATTGAATCACCTTGGTCTATAGAGTATAAAGTTTCTTTCTTGTCTAAACAAATTCGAGGAGCTCGAATCCAAATTATCATAGAGAATGAATTCAAGGATCTCATTGAAAACCTTAAAGAGAACCTCGAATACCCAGTGTTGGAGGGTTTGGCAAGAGAATTAGTTGAACTTCAAGAGTATTTTCCAGAATTTTATCAAGACAAAATCAAAGTACAACCCCAAGAAGAAGAAGTTCACAAGGATATTGAAGCCCAATTTGAAAGAATAAGTCAAACCGTTCAAAACCTAGAGACTTCAATACAGTGGATAGCGGAACAAGTACATGTATCCCAGGATCAACAACAAATGGAGTCTGAACCAGAACCAGAAAAATCGATGGAAGAAGTATCCCCACAAATCCTTCAAGTTGAAGAACCCATGGAAGCATTGATGAAATTAAAAGAAGATCCATTGAACCCATGTCAATCAATGTTGGATGAGATTGATGAAGAAGATTTAGCAATTGAAATACATATAGGAGATCAAAAAGATCTGGATAACTTCTGGAATGAGTGTGAGGAACTTCTTGAGCCAACTATTCCTCATAATGTAGATGATTCAACAACATTGAAGGAAGAAACCAACAAATCAGTGAAATTTGAAGAGAAGATAGAGGAGTCTGACTACCTACCTCTATCTAGGGAAATTCAACTTCAAGAAGCACCTCCCATTGAAGAACCAATTGAATCCAAACAAGATTAGGGAGTCAATCTTTTTATAAACTCATTATCTTTTGATTTTGTTGAAACTAAATTGAGTATTACCTACCCTTGTTTTAATTTTTCAGATTCATCCAACACTTGTATTTCCTTGGAGGGAGAATATGCATCTGAAGAGAAACATCTAGAGCTCCCCAAACCTGTTGAACATTTAATGGAGGGAGTACAAGAGAAGATCAAAGTGGATTTTCTGGTGGAAAATGAGACACAAGATACTTACTTTGAAAGGGAAGAATTTGATATTGAATCTTCATGCTTTAATTTTTTTCAAATAGAATTAAACTCTGACATTCCCTTTGATTTTTCCCCAGATGTATCATACCTTCATCAACCACTAGAGAGTAAAGATGATGATGTTCATGCGGAACCCAAGAAGGAGGAGGCTCTGTACTTCATCCTACCCCCACCATGCATGGTGTACCACATTGAGAAGGGGGTGGATCTGGTGTACTCTATCTATGGAGTCCTCCTCAACAAGAACAATGAAATAAAATTTGGGAAGAGCCACATGTGGTGGTTCAAATCAAAGAAACCCCATCCACCATCAGATTGGGGATAACCGATTAGAACTGCCCCCCTGGAGGCAGTCAAAACCCAGGGCCCACTTGGGGGATTAAACCAATATTTATCCTTTTTTATTATTCAATTTCTGTTTTCATTTCTTTTAAAAAAGATTCTTATGTTATGTTTTTTACTTTTTTTTAGGTTTTCAAAGAGAAACACTTAGGAGTCAAAATCAACGTTGCATTGCCAATAAGCCAGGTTGTACCTCTCCTTCACACTTGCTTGATGTTGTGATTCATTTGAAAATTGACTTACATGTTAAATCCACTTGAATGCATCGAGGACACTGCATCATTTAAGTATGGGGGAGGGAACCTTTGTAGTATAGGATTTTCATTTGATTTTTTTTTGCACATAAAAAATAAAAAATTGTGTGTTTTCAAATTTTTCTGTGTTTATTTTTCAATTTTTGGTGTGTTTATGAAACTTTTGAGCTGAAATGATTATCAATAACATTTTTAAAACTCATGTCAATTAGTGAACCAATCTATTTCATGAAACCGATCTTAAATGAATGCAGAAATGACTTATTTTCAAGTTCAAATCTTTTAGAATTTCATGAAAAGTACACTGATTTTTGAAACCCATGCCATATTTCACTGTCTATATCTTTGAAATCACTTTCCTGTGAGGCTTTTGAACTATTTTTTGTCATATACTTTTCATTCACCTCATTTCTTGAGAGAACCAGACCATGCTTGCTTTAACCAGAATTTGATTTATTCCTTTCAAAACATGAGGGTTGGGGTACGTGTGTTTTAAATGATTGAGGCACTTATTTTGTTTGAAGCCCCCTTTTCAAAATAATCCTTTTCATTATGGCCCACCTTTACATTTATCCTTCATTGTAGCCCCTAGTATCCATGAATTTCCTATTAGGTTAGCCACATTACAAGCCAATTTTCCCTATCATACCTGCTCTTATTGAAGTAAATTGCATGATCTTGTTGAACTTAAGTGTGGGGGAAGATGTCTTGTGGTGTACTACCTCATTTGGATATACTTTGGGTGGAAAATAAATTGTGTAAGATATGTGTGTGATGCTGAAAAATTATTCTGTTGAAAGTTGTGCCTTTCTGGAGCTTTTATGACAAAAGAAGTTGTGCCTTTCTGGAGCTTCCAATGTAAAAAGAAAGTTGTGCCTATCTGGAGCTTTAAAAAAATCATGTTTGAAAAGATTGAAATGTTTGCTGCTGAGCTGATTGAATGATGATGGAGCCTATTTTCAACAAAGGGGAAGTGAAGGAGACCATATTTGAGTGAAAACTAGAATCTTGCAATTTTGCTTCAATAAGAGCCAAGCCTTCCTTTTTCGGCCTCAGAACTTTTAACATCTAAATCCTACCAACCGGAAGCCACAGAACAACCCTGAAAAGTCCTCATGAGAAACACATGTTCTTGACTCACATCGGGTGGAGAAGTAGAAATTTATCAAACCTATGGTGACTCTTGTGTGAGTTTGGATGAGAAAATCCTTGTTCAACCTTTACATTTGTGAGATGAGAGAAAATTCATGTGAGGTAGGTGTTTTGTGTGCATGGGATAAGAAATGAAGTGGAAATATATTAAAATCTTAAATGGAGAACTTGAAATAATAGTTTTTTTATGAGGCATGATATCTTTTTGTTTCTTGAAATTGATTTGATTTATCTCATTGATATGTGTTTTGATTTTGATTTGATTTGATTTTTACTTGTCCAGGAGTCCAAGTGCTAAGTGTGGGGGAATTGATAGAGAAAATATTTTCAATTAATTTATATTGAATATCATTGTTTTAAACCCACAAAATTGTTCCTCTAAGATGAATTGTTTCATTTTTTATGATAATGGTGTTATTTTGAGCTAAATAGCAAAAATTGGTCATTTTGGATTTTTAACAGTTTTAAATTATTTCGGTAGATTGGCCATAACATTATCTACACTGATCCAAATTGTAAAATTCTTTCTTTTTCAGATTATACACATCCAGGGATTCATTTAATATATTTGGACCAAAATCTTAATCGGCCATATGGAAGCTCAAAGGAAGCTCACAATTTGGATCAAGAAAACTGTTTTCAGTTCTGCCTAGTTTTGATGTGGGATCCATAACTCATCCACTGTGGGGACAAAGCTTGTGAAATTCGGTGGGTGGACGAGAAAGGAGTTTGGGAGCATCTTTTATGAAGGACTCATCGAGTTAATTGGCCGTTTATGGGGCCATTAAAGCACCCTAATCTGGAGGAGTTCGTTTTGGAGAGTCTGACTGGACAGAATAAATTCTCATAGTAAAACGGCCATAACTCTCGGAATACATGTCCAGATCCGCTGAAATTTCGAGGGGACACGCACAAGGGAATTATGAACAACATTCATGAAGGGATCAATGCGTGAAGATGTCATTTAATGGGGCTACAACGCGTCGACATTCGGGGGAAGAATTCTGGCTATAAAAGGAGGAGAGCTCCACCCTCTCAAGGCATCCATTCTCCACCCCATTCCTTCTGGGACACCAAGAAGGAGAACTTTTCATCTTTCTATTTTATTTATTTTCTTTTTCATTGTTTTGTAATGCCTTCTTCTTCCCCATTCAACTCGATTACCCTTACCATGGTGGGGTAAACTTTTGGAGTGATTGGGGAAGAGTTGGTTTTCTACATTGTAATGCTTGAGTTCTTGGACGCAATTGAATAAATTTCTTTCTTCTTCAAAGTTGTTTTCAATTTATTATAGCGGATTTTATAATCAAGTACGATTGTTCTTGAATATTAATTCCGTTATTTATTTTTTCCTTGGTAAAATAATCAATATCTCCCTCCACTAATTTCTGGTTTATATACGATGGAATAAACCAGGAATTAGTGGTGAAGTACTCGACGATCGTCAGTACGTGTAAAAGGTGTAGTGAATGTTCTTGATTTTTTGGGACAAACAAAACCCGATCAGGTATTGCCCATTTCAATTAAGGATATTCAATACAACTATTTTACACATGGAAGGAGAGTTGACCAAGCCGAGATCTTGGTAAGGTTTTCTCTCACAATAATAATTTCACCAAGGAAGTGAGAGGAAACGATTGTGGAAACTCACTTTAATCAACTAAGAAGAAGAGGTTTTAATTAAATTGAACAAGTATAGCATTATAATTAGGAAACCGACCCCGACCTAATCACCCTTTTAATTTCATTGTTTTTCAATCATTTGAATTTCAAATTTCCTTTCACAACATTTTTACCCCCTTTTTAAAGTGACAAACCGTTTTGTGTGCACTCCTCTTCGGGAGACATCCTAGGTCAACCACATTACTACATTTTAACTTAGGAAATAATTGTTTTGCCACGCCCTACGACAGGCGTGTGTCAGGCAGCGATGAAGACTTCACTGAAATCCTATGTGGGTTCGGCAGCGATGAAGACCGCACTGAAATCCTATCTGGGTTCGACGGAAATGAAGACTGCACTGAAATCCTTTGTGGGTTCGGTATCTTGACTGGTTTAGTATCCTACGTGGGTCCCAGCATAGATGAATCAGTGGCTATATCTGAACATCTCTATCATCGATGAAGTATACCTGTGAGAGATGAGTCTTGACTTCCGATCATTATCTTCGATATGATTGACTTTCTTTCCTATGTGGATTGTGTTGTGCTTTCCTGTGTGGATTGGGTTGTACTCATATGTGGACGTGATCGAACTTGGGATTGAATGTTAGAGCCTAACTGGAAATGATGACTTAGGTATATGTATGGGCATATACCTAAGTAGTGTTGGTTGTTACTTCGTGATTGTATCTTTCTCTGTGGTTTACCCTTTGTGGATTCTGGGGGACCTTCGGGGGTCTCGAGGTCCCTACTGAGTAGCATATACTCACCCCTGCACGGGCTATGCCCACACTACATTGTGTTCGATGCAGATAACGGATAGCGCTGATCGTGGTTGAAGCTTGTGGAACAAGTCGGTACATGGAGGTGGGCCACTGGGCGGGACGGACATGGAGCGGACGGCTGGACCCAAGGAGCTGAGGAGGCTATCTGTACCCACCCTTCAGGTGGGACTGCCAGTGGACAGATCAACATTGTTGCTTTACTTTCAGTTGTTGTACTTCCTTTCCAGTTGTACTTTACTTCCAGTTTGGGTTTGTATTCTGGCCCACTTACTTTTCCGCACTACTTTTTGTATCTAGTTTTACATAGTGTTTACTTCTGCTTTCTTACTCTGTGGTGTTTGTTTACCTTATAAAGACAATGCCTTCCCCTTTTGTCGGGATTTACGCCTTGGTGCTAGTTGCCAGCCCCTGGCCTATGGGAGGCAGGATTGGGGTAGTCACGTCACAGGTCCCAAGTATGGGTCATGACAGGTAACTTTTATTTTTACACATTTTGAATAATTACTTCAGTAAATATTTTATTTACCGTGGTTAAAGGGTAAATCCGGTAAATAAGGGTTAAAAAATAATATTATAATAATAATAAATTTCCCTAAAACGTGTCCTAACCTTAAAGGTGGATAATGTCTGACCATGTTCATCTTTGGGTCGATTTTGGGACCCCATGGAGCCACTTGTAGGTGATAGGGATGCATTATTTTAAATAAGTTAAAATAAATTCAAAAATGACATAAGCATATATCGTTTAGAAAAACAATTTTTACATAGGGTTATGTATGTTGGATTTTTGACTATAAATATTCATTAGAGAGATAAAAATCTTTCCTACATAATGGTATTTTATTTATAAATTTTAGACATTAAATAATTTAATTTATTTACGACACAATGGTGATGCAGTAATTACCTAATTAATGATAAATTAGAATAATTGATAATATAAATACCCAAATAATTTTAATTTGAGACTTTTTATAAATAACAATAACTTTATAGGTTAATATTACATATTAGGATTTATTTAATTAACTTTTTCCTAAGTAATAATTCTTTTATGATTTTTACAAAAATCAATTATTGAATAGTGTCAAAATTGACATAAAAGAGTTTTCAAAACAAATATTATATTTTTAATTGATATTAAATTCCTAAAACTCTAAGGTTCTACCAAGAGACTTATATCATGATAGGTGTATAATTAATGGACCACTTGGGGGTCTCTTGTATGTATATAGTATGTTTATTAACTATATAATATAAAAATACAAAGAGACATTGTAAAAGTGCAACTAATTAACTAAGAGTTAATACATAATGATAAGGTTAATATAGAATCCCAAACCTGTATATATCCTATTGGTTGAGTGGTTTTCAACCTATCCACAACTTAACCTTTAAATAATCCACTTTGGAGCCATTAGAAACAAAATACGAATTTATTATAAAATAATATTTCTAGCTTTTCCAATGGTGCCCCTCACCCCTCTTATAAAATGGCACTCCCCATTATCATTAATTCACACCTTCAAAGCCTTTTTGTTCAGCCAAACTCTTCCCACATACTCTCTCAACTTCCCTCACTTTATCCTAGAGGACTTCCTTTAGTTAGAAAGTCAACCTAAGGAGCCCTTTTGATCAAATCAAAAGGAAGAACCCGAAGAAGAGGTAATGATTTCACCACCCTTTTTCAAGTTCCTTTCTTCTTCCACTTCTTATTTCTTTTTTATTACTATTATAAATTAATCACTCAAGTATATTATATATACTTTGATATTATTATAAATATTTTACAACTATATTCAGTATTCTATCCAACCTTTGAATGACATTTCACCATACGTGTGTACGTACGACTAACTGTCTCCACGTCGTGGTGTAATTGTTATTCAATAAATTATTATTTTGATTGGTATAATAATGATGTGTAATTCATGTAAATAATAAAAATAAAATGATAAGGATTCTGTATATATTATATACCATCCAATAATATATTATTTTAATATCAAAAGAATGATATTGTCGCTCGTGCGTACATACGAACTACCGTCTCCACGAACGCGATGAGATTCATTCCCCATTGTATCCATTCAAGTTTAATTATCATTTGATGATTAATAATAATGTTTAAGGACTTAATATCATTCTAGATTTGAATAAGATACAACCTATCTATAACAAACATGGATTATGTAACAAAACATAATGAGTAAGCTAACACCCAAAATGACAATAATATTAAGATATTATTAACAAAACAATGTTAAATGATCATATATGATATCATAATAATGTATGTGATTCTTGTATAATTTAATAACAATTATTTCACCAGTATTCAGGAGGTTAACCTACCCCCAACCAAGGAAAAGTTCAATGTAAGTGTTTATTTCTCAATCTCTTCATTATCCGAAGTTGTTTATACGTAATAATCTACTGGGATTTCTTTATCATCCACATCCATGTTTCTTAAAAATGTATTTCAAAACATTTTTACTATTTACAAGAATATGGGTTAAAGTCATTTATACCCTTTTTTGACTTTTTATAAGAGGTTTATAAAGTATTCTTTCCGTCATTTTCCAAACAAGGTGTTTTTTAACCTTTTCGACAGAATTAAGGTAAGAATGTTTTTTTAACTTATATGGAGGGTGTGGCTATTTTCCGCCATTATAAAATCTTCTAAGCTTCCCTTACAAGCTTATTAGAAAATTTTCAAAGTAAATGTTTTATTTTAATGATTTCAAAAAAAAGAGATATTACTCCTATATAGTTTTGATTTCATCTATTTCAACATCCTTTAATGGATTTTAAGCATATTTGAAGTTGATTTATTATGATACAAAAATTCCATATTGTATTGAAGTTTTTGTGATTTTTTTGAATTTGGATGTGTTATTTTTATAGCATTCATGGTTTATGGAGAAATTATTGACATTTCGTATGTTAGTTTTAATACGAATTTTTATGTTATGTTTAAACCTGTTCATATGAGGAATGCATTAAAAATAATATGTGACAGGTGGAGCCCGCTATAGCTCCTTGATGCATCGGTAGGTCTCATGAGACAAACTAGTGTCTTGGCACAAGGCCATGACAAAATATTATTTGTAGTCTTGGCACACGGCCTTGACTATGGGGTTATGATAGTCTGGCATTATGCATTCCATCATTATGAAAGTGGTTATTGATATTGCATGTGATTATTCGACTAGTAGAATATTCATTTGAATAATTATATGGCAATATTTCATTTTATTTCTCCCATATTATGCTGAAGTTCATGTTTTAAAAGTATTTTGTTTTAGTTATACATTGCCTTAAATGTTTATTCTTATATATGAAAGTTTCCTCTATATTGTTATCCTTACTGGGCATTTGAGCTCACCCATTTCTATGTTTTATTTTTCTCAGGATGTGAAGAATTATTTTATGAATGATCTATAGGGATAGTATGTGGGGATAATAGTGTGGAATATGGAGACTATATTGTTTTAGTTTTCATTTTATGATGTAATGTAAACTTTATTAATGTATCTAGTTATTCCAAGGATACTAAAATAATCGGTATTTCGAGACTTGATATTTCTTGTGATCATGACAATGTTATGTAAGAATGCACCGACTCTGGGTAACTGGGGTCATGGAGTTATAGTTGGTATTAGAGGAAGTTTACTACAAACCTTGGAAGCTAGATTTATATACCCTCTGATTAGAGAACATAGACCTAAGATTGACTTTGAGGATTATTATAGAAAAACTTCCTAGAATTTTGGTATTGTAGAGATTTTGTGAGTTTTCCGAGAAATACATCCCTTTCTGAATATGAGCTGGTAGAGGCAGCTCTGGCACAGATGTACCTAGGGGTAAAACTGGAAAACACCGCTTTGAGCTAGACTCAAACAGGAACTGGTGCACAACAACGGGCCTTGCTGCACTCTTGGATACGACTCTCCCAGGGGATATGCTTAGGATAACTCTCATTTTCTTTACAAGTAATTTTGAAGGGTTTATGAGTATATACGTACTCAGAGAAAACATTTTTATGGTTATAGATTATATCCATAAATAGTTCAATTTATGTTAAGTGTTTTATAAGTTTTTAGTTATGTATTTTGATTCATAAACTGATCTAGTTTAGGCCATTGTTTAGAAATGGCGCTTAGTGGAATAAATAGAAACCGTATCAATGCATGAACTCCATGTAGGGATTTCCCTCCTGCCTAAGATAATTATAGTTGAGCTGGTGATGCAACTGGTGCTGATCAACAAATCACCATACTGGGACAACTCACTCAGGTTATGAATAATAACTTTACCCGTATGGGGCACCCTGATCCACAGCGTGGAGGATCAATGTTAGATCGCTTCATTAGGAAGCAACCACCAACATTAAATGGGAGTACAAATCCATTAGTATCTGAGAAATGGATAAGTTCCCTAGAGAAAATATTTCAGGCTTTGGGGAGTAGTGAAAGGGAAAAAGTTTTCATGGCATTTTATCACCTCACTGGAGATGCTGATCAATGGTGGGCATTGATTCGAAATTCAAAGGAAGATGATGAAGTATCAAATATGGAATGGAGGGAGTTCAAAGATCTGTTCGTAGAAAAATACTTCCCTCATGACTATCGAGCAGATATGGAATGGCAATTTCTGAGTCTGAGAAAAAAGGAGGATGAGAATGTCGCAAAGTATGTGTCTAACATTACAGGGTTAGCAAGGTATGATGGAGATTATATATGTAACCCAATAAGTAAGACTGATCGTTTCTTTTATGGGTTAAAACCATTTCTCCGTGGAGCATTAGTCTCACAATACTTCTCGTCGTACGAAGATATTGTCTCACGTGCTATCAAGACAAAAAAAGAATTCTCTAAGTCTTATGACTTTAAAGCAAAGAAAGAGAAGAAGAGATCTGCTGATCAATATGGGAATGGAAATCAAGGGAAGAAGGGAAAAGTTGAATATCCATCCTACAGTAAATGTGGGAAGAAACACCCTGGTACTAGCTTAAAAGGAATGGAAGTCTGTTACAAGTGTGGTGAAAAAGGCCACCAAGCTCATGGTTTCAAGGGGAAGAAGGAAGCTACTTATGTCCAATGCTATAATTGCAGCAAGATGGGACATTATACAAATGAATGTCCTAAGGGTCAGGGGAACTTACCTCATAAAAGTCCAAGGGATCAAGGCCAAGCTTATGCTATCACTACTATGGAGGTAGAAGCTCCGAAAGACGTGGTGGCAGGTAATTTAATGGTTTCCTCATGTTTAGAAAATGCATTATTTGATTCTAGATCATTGCATTGTTTCATATATTCCCCTTTTTCTAAGAAAATTAGATATTTCCAATTTGATTTAACAAGGGAGTTGTCAGTTAAAACTCCTAAGGGAAGTATCATTGCAACAAAGTTTTGTGAATCAGTCCCCATTAGAGCACATGAATGTTCTTTATCCGCTGATCTCATTGTCATACCTATGATTGAGTTTGATATAATCCTCGGTATGGATGGGCTTTCATACCATGATGCAAAGATTTATTGTAAGAAGAAGGAGGTTACGATTTTTTATGATGATGATAAGGAACACCTTATCCTTAGAGCAGAATCATCACCACCTTATTCTCATATAGATCCATCCCCAGTAGCTCAACTAAATTCAATTATTGGGGAGGAAGAGAATGAAATGACTGTGGTTGTGGAAAGGAATGTTCTAATAGAGGAATTACCTATTGTGAGAGAATATATAGATGTGTTTCCAGAAGATTTACCTGGACATCCTCCAGAACGAGTAGTTGAGTTTTCCATTGATTTAATTCCTAGATCAAGGCCTATATCGACGACCCCTTATAGAATGGCCATTGTGGAATCAGTTGAACTAAAGAAAAAACTAGAGGAATTGAGTAATAAGGGATTTATTCACCCTAGTGTTTCTCCTTGGGGAGCTGCTGTTCTTTTTGTTAAAAAGAAAAATGGATCTATGAGGTTATGTATCGACTACATGTAGATTAATGGTATAACAATAAAGAACAAGTATCCCCTACCTCGCATTGATGATTTATTTGACCAACTGCATGGAGCTCAATACTTTTCAAATATTGACCTTTTGTATAGATACCATTAGTTGTGTGTGAAGAAGGAAGACATTTCGAAGGCAGCATTTCGAACCAGGTACAAGCATTACAAGTTTACAGTACTGCCTTTTGGGATGACTAATGCTCCCTTTGTATTAATGGATCTAATGAATAGAGTTTTCAAGGAATATCTATATGTATTTGTGGTGGTATTTATTGATTATATCTTGGTATACTCCAAAAGCTACGAAAATTATGAAAATCACTTGCACATTATCCTGAAGACTCTGAAAATACATGAATTATATGGGATGTTTAGAAAGTGTGAAATTTGGCTTTAGGAGATTTCTTTTCTTGGCCATATTGTCTCTAAAGATGGAATCTCTGTTGATCCTTCTAAGACCAAGGCAATCCAAGAATGGCCTGCACTGACGAGTATAACTGAGGTATGTAGTTTTATTGGTTTAGCAGGTTATTATTGACATTTCGTCCAAAATTTTTTCTGACTGGCTAACTCATTAACAAAGCTCACATGTAAGGGGGTTAAATTTTTTTGGACAAAAGAGTGTGAAGAATGTTTCGTGGAACTGAAAAGAATATTAGTCAATGCTCTTATATTGACTCTACCATTGGGGAATGATGGGTTTGTTATTTATAGTGATGCATCGAAAAATGGACTTGGTTGTGTCCTTATACAGAATGATAGGGTTATTGCCTATGCATCATGACAATTGAAAATTCATGATCAAAACTATCCTACTCATGATCTCAAGTTAGCAGCTGTGATCTTTGCTTTGAAGATATGGAGTCACTACCTCTATGGTGAAAATGTGAGATTTATATTAATCACAAGAGTTTCAAGTATATTTTCTCAGAAAAAGATCTTGGAGTTTTGAACATGATGAGAATTGAAAGGGATCTTATTTTTATGGATCTAGTAATGTTAGACATGGGAATCAACATGGAAGGTGAAACATCAATGATTTTTCAAATGGTTGGAAAACCATATTTACTACAAAGGATAAAGAGTTCTCAGACCGATGATGAAGAGTTTTAGAAGAGAATTAAAGCTGTGAATGATGGGAGATTGAGAGAATTTTTGTATGAAGAAGGAGCTTTAAAATTTGGGAAGAGACTTTGTGTTCCCGATATACCTGATCTAAAAAGGGAATTGTTGGATGATGCTCACAGTTCCAATTTCTCTATACACCCTGGGAGCACCCAAATGTATAGAGATTTGAAGGAACATTTTTTGTGGGACAACATGAAGAGGGAGATTTCTGATTTTGTGTCAAGATGTATGGTTTGTCAACAAGTGAAAGATAGAAGGCAACATCCTGGTGGAGTATTGCGACCTCTTCCCATACCTGAGTGGAAATGGGATAATATTACGATGGACTTCATCATGGGGTTACCAAAGACTCCTAGAAAGAATGATGCAATATGGGTCATTGTTGATCGTCTTACCAAGTCAGCACATTTTCTTTCTATAAAGGAAGATTTACCACCTGAAGGGCTTGCAAGAATATATATTAATGATGTTTTGAGACTTCATGGAGTACCCCTATCGATTGTTTCTGATCGTGATCATCATTTTACTTCAAGATTAAGGAAGAGTCTGCAGAAATCCCTGGACACTGAACATCAATTGAGCACTGCCTACTACCCTCAAATAGATGGAAAATCAGAATGGACTATTCAAACCTTAGAAGACATGTTGAGATCATGCTCACTTGACTTTCAGGGTATGTGGGATAAATATTTACCTCTGGTAGAATTTTCCTATAACAATAGCTTCCATTCAAGTATTCAGATGGCACCATATAAAGCGTTATATGGAAAGAGATGTCGCACACCAACCTATTGGGATGACATTGGTGAAATAACACTTGTAGGCCCAGAACTAGTCGAGGAAACGATGGAAAAGGTCAAGGTAATCCAAAACCACAACAAAGCTGCTCAAAGTAGGCAGAAGAGCTATGCTGACAACCGAAGAAAGGATTTGGAATTTCCGGTGGGAGATCATGTTTTCTTGAAGGTATATCCATGGAAGGGAGTTATATGTTTTGGAAATAAAGGTAAATTGAGTCCCAAGTACATCAGTCCTTTCGATATTCTATAACGAATTGGGGCTGTAGCTTACTGTTTGTCAATGCCGCCAAATCTCTTCAATGTTCACGATGTGTTCCACATATCACAGTTGAGAAAATACATGCCTGACCCAACGCATGTACTCACCTATGAGGAATTAAAACTGGAACCCAATATTTCTTATTGCGAAGAGCCCATCAGGATTCTTGATATAAGAGAACAAGTACTGAGAAACCGGATGACTCATCTGGTAAAAGTTTTGTGGAGAAATCATAAGATGGAAGAGGCAACGTGGGAATCCGGGGAACTTATGATGTAGAACCACCAGAGTCTTTTCATGCAGTAGTATTCTAGAAATTTCTAGGATGAAATTATTTAAAGGAGGGGAGAATTTAACACCCCAAGCTTCCACGGTACACTTCCTTTTGAATTAATTCAATAGTGTGTGTTGTACGCAACTTCGAGTTATAACACAAACCACAACCAATCAAACTAGCCATTATGAATTGTAATACCTACTTTTTGAAATTTTATAAATTTTATTTTTCAAAATGGACATTGTTTTTGGATTCAGAATATCGAAATTAGCCTCGGGTGAAATTTTGGTATTTTTCTGAAAACATTCAATTTTTTGATGAATAGTGAATATTACTAAATTTTAATTAAAAACAACTTTTTAAATAAAAATAATTAATTGTAATAAATTATGAATTTTAGTGGTTTTAAAGTATATTTAGAATATATTTTTACCATTTAATACAATGTTGGTTATTGGACATAATATCACAATTAAACTGGACATGAACAAGTGTCAATCTTTTGATAGTTATTATCTCTTAAAAACACGCTTTTTGTTTTAACAACGAGAATTAATTTTAAATTAATTTCTGCCACTTCTGTCTTTTGAATTTGGAAAAATGGATTCCATATTTGGAATCAGGATGTCTAGATTGTGTAAATAGTTAACTATTATTTTTAGACATTTTGAATAATTATTTCGGTAAATATTTTATTTACCATGGTTAAAGGGTAAATCCGGTAAATAAGGGTTAAAAAATAATATTATAATAATAATAAATTATCCTAAAACATGTCCTAACCTTATTGGTGGATACATGTCCGACCATGGTCATATTTGGGTCGATTTTGGGACCCCATGGATCCACTTATAGGTGATAGGGACACATTATTTTAGTTAAGTTAAAATCAATACAAAAATGACATAAGCATATATCTTTTAGAAAAACAATTTTTACATAGGGTTATATATGTTGGATTTTTAACTATAAATATTAATTAGAAATATAATAAGATTTCCTAAATAATGGTATTTTATTTATAATTTTTAGACTTTAAATAATTTATGTTATTTATGACCCAATGGTGATGCAGTAATTACCTAATTAATGAAAAATTGGAATAATTGATATTATAAATACCCAAATAAATGTAATATGAGACTTTTTATATTTAACAATAATTTTATAGGTTAATATGACATGTTCCTATTGATTTAATTAACTTTTTTTAAGTAATATTTCTGTTATGATTTTTACAAAAATCAATTATTGAATAGTGTCAAAATTGACAAAAAAGAGTTTTTAAAACAAATATTATATTATTAATTGATATTAAATTCCTAAAAATTAAAGGTTCGGCCAAGAGACTTATATCATAATAGTTGTGTCATTAATTGACTACGTGGGGGTCTCTTGTATGTATATAGTAAGTTTATTAACAATATAATATAAAAATACAAAGAGACATTGTAAAAGTCAAACTAATTAAGTAACAGTTAATACTTGAGGAGACGGTTAATATAGTAACCAAAACCTATCTAAATCCTATTGTTTGATTGGTTTTAGACCTATACCCACTTAACCTTTAAATAATCCACTTTTGAACCATTATAAATCGAATGTGAATTTATTATAAAATAATATTTCAAATCTTCCAAAGGTACCCCTCACCCCACTTATAAAAGTAAACTCCCCCTTCTCATTAATTAACACCTTCAAATCCTTTTGGTTTGGCCAACCCCTGCCCAAATACTCTCTCAACTTCCCTCACATCATCTTAGAGTCATTTCTTTAGTCATAAATCCAACATAATAACCCCTTTTGATCAAATCAAAATGAAGAACCCGAAGCAGAGGTAATGATTTCACCACCCTTTTTCAAGTTCCTTTCTTCTTCCACTTCTTCTATCTTTGTTATTACCATTATAAAATAATAAATACAGTATATTATATATACTTTGATGTTATTATAAATACGGTACAACCATATTCAGTATTCTATCCATCCTTTGAATGGCATGTCACCATTCGTGCGTACGTACGGCTTACCGTCTCCACGTCGTGGTGTAATTGTTATTCAATAAATTGTTATTTGGATGGGTATAATAATGATGTGTAATTCATGTAAATAATAAATATAACATCATAAGGATTCTTTATATATGATATACCATCCAATCATATATTATTTTAATATCAAAAGAACAATATTGTCGCTCATGCGTACGTACGGACTACCGTCTCCACAAATGCGATGAGATTCATTCCCCTTCATATCCATTCAAGTCTAATTCTCATTTGATGATTAATAATAATGTTTAAGGACTTAATATCATTCTGGATGTGAATAAGATACAACCTATCTATAACAAACATTTCTTATGTAACAAAGCCTAATGAGTAAGTTAACACCTGAAACGACAATAATATTAAGATATTATTAACAAAGCAACGTTAAAAGATCATATATGATATCATAATAATGTATATGATTCTTGTATAATTTAATAATAGTTATTTCACCATTATACAGGAGGATAACCTACCCCCAACCAAGGTAAATTACAATGTAAGGTTTTATTTCGGAATCTTATAATTATCTGAGGATGTTTATACATAATAATCTTCTGGGATTTCTTTATCATCCACATCCATGTTTCTTAAAAATGTATTTCAAAACATTTTTACTATTTACAAGAATATGGGTAAAAGTCATTTATACCCTTGTTTGACTTTTTATAAGAGTTTATAAAGGAATATTTCTGTCATTTTCCAAACAAGGTGTTTTTTAAACTTTTCGACATAATTAAGGTAAGAATGTTTTTTTAACTTATATGGCGGGTGCGGCTATTTTCCACCATTATAAAATCTTGGAAGCTTCCCTTACAAGATTATAAGAAAATTTTCAAATTAAATGTTTTATTTTATAATTATGTGGCTTTTAAATGATTTCAAAAAAATAGATATTACTCTCAAATAGTTTTTATTTCATCTATGTCAACATCCTTTAATGGATTTTAAGCTTATTTGAAGTTGATTTATTATGATATAAAACTTAAATATTGTATTGAAGGTTTTATGATTTGTTTAACTTTGGATGTGTTATTTTTATACCATTCATGGTTTATTGAGAAAGTATTGACATTTTGTATGTTAGTTTTAATATGAATGTTTATTTTATGTTTAAAATTGTTCATTTGAGGAATGAATTGGACTTAATATGTGATGGGTGGAGCCCATTATAGCTCCTCGATGAATCGGTAGGTCTCATGAGACAAACTAGTGTCTTGGAGCAAGGCCTTGACAAAATATTATTTATAGTCCTGGCACGAGGCCTTGACAATGTGGTTATGATAGTCTGGAATTATGAATTCCATCATTATGAAAGTAGTTATTGATATTGCATGTGATTATTCGACTAGTAGAATATCCCTGTGAATAATTATATGGAAATATTTCATTTTATTTCTGCCATATTATGTTGAAGTTCAAGTTTTAAAAGGCTTTTGTTTTAGTTATGCATTTCCTTAAATGTTTATTCTTATTTATGAAAGTTTCTGCTATATTGTTATCCTTACTAGGAATTTGTGCTCACCCCTTTCTATGTTTTATTTTTCCCAGGATGTGAAGAAGTATTTTATGAATGACCTGCAGGGATAGTATGAGGGGATAAGACTGTGGACTATAGAGACTATATTGTTTTAGTTTTCATTTTATGATGTAATGTAAACTTTATTAATGTATCTAGTTATTTCAAGGATACTAAACTAATCTGTCTTTTGAGACATGATCTTTCTTGTGATCATGCCAATGTTATGTAATAATGAACCGACTCTGGGTAACTGGGGTCGGGGCATTACAACTGAGATGTGAAATTATTATTCTTGTGTACGTCCATCTTTTCATCTCCACATAAGGATATAATTCGTTTTCCCAAACAATATTTCATGGATATTTATTATTGTGGGATTAATGATATTTATGACATTATAGTGTTTATATAATGATAACATCATATCTACCTTCATACATTCCAATCAATTGGAAGGTGGTAGCATCAATTTTGGTTACGTGTGGACAACCACCTCTACGAAAATATTTGATCCATTTTTTATTTCTGATTTAAATAGATGGTAAAAAGGATATATTTAATAAATATATATTATTTATATGATATAATAATCATTCTAGAATGTTTAATAATTTTCTACCCTTTTCATTCTATCAATCGAAAAATTAAAACAACATTCATGCATAAATATGACCTACCATCTTCCTGAACAGTGTAATTAATTTTTCTATCTAAACCATTTATGGATGAATCTAAATATTTATAATGAGTATATAAAATACTTTAATCATTATTAAAACATTTTATATTATTTTACCATAATCAATATTTAGGTATCATGAGTTCTAAATCAAAATTTCTAGAGAAAAAAGTATTTATAACCTCAAATAGAGATTTAAATAAAGAATTATCAATAAATAGGCAGTGTAATTTTATAACTAATAATATATGGAAATATATATATATATATATATATATGGTTATAATATTTTTTTATAATAAATATATACTAATTATATATGATTTTTTAATGTTTACGAAAAACTTTGAACTCATGGTAAGGGCTTTTCATCTCACTTTTACTTTTGTGATATTCATGACATATTCACCACTTATTTCTTTTATGCGGTGTATTTATTAAACATGAATATATATTCTGATTCTTATAATGAAAATTTTGGGATATAAATATCCACTTAATATCCTTTATTTCATGGCGATAATTATTCAAAAGTTACAAAACAAGTAAGTCTTTTATGTTATAAACTAATTATTTAAATAGATAGTTTATAATTAAGTTTTGTAGAGGAAATTTAAGGATATACCTCATGAATCTCATTATTTTTCTTCCCCTATAATTATTTAGTTATAATTAATTTTTCATTTAATTTTTATCAATATTTTTACTAAAGATGTTAGATGAAAAAATTTAAAGAAAACTGATATTATTTAACACTTTATTCAATCATATCTTTTATTATATGTCAATGTTTTCCAAAAAAATTAAAGAAAATCATTACTATTATATAATGATTTTTTGAACTCATTTTCACCCATTTTTAACTTCTTTAAGAAATGTTTTAAAGGGACGATTTGATCTTTTTAAAATAGGGTTCCTTTGAAATTTTAAAAAAAAATGTGAAAATAAACTCAGTTTTAATGTTTATAGAATGAATAAAATTTACCATTGTCATGACCACCCAATTCCATGAACATTCATTTTCAAGTTTCTATGATTTTCTCAATGAAAATATTTTCCATATTATTTTGAAAAAAAATTATATTTTAATTTATTTATTTCAATGTGAAAAGGTTATTTTAAAAATGAAATATTCAAAACAATATTTTAAAGGTATTTTCATCTAATATGTAATCCATGAATGTTAATTATAAATAAATCATATTTCTGTGACGTACCCTATATTTACATCTATGTAACATTATGTTAAATTTTATGTTGTATGACCTCATCCAATGACCCTACACTATATGACATCTGAGTCCCCTGGTCCTCCTGTTGTAAACTTAATGAAAAGGGAGGGCTTGGAAATAAAAATCTCAAGTTATTTAATGATGCCCTTCAGGCCGGACTCACTTGGACCTTAATTAACAGCAAACCTGACTCCACTTCCTTCCTCAAAAATCATTTCCAGAATAAGCTCAAATCCCGCAATTTGGGTTATGTTAATTCTTCTCTATGGCCATCCATTAGAAATTCCTTTACCAATATCATGCACAACTCTAGATGGATGGCCTCTTTTGACTCTACGCTGAAATTCTAGCTTGACAAATGGACTGGTGTTCCCCTCATTTCGATGATTTCTTCTAATGATGTTCCTGACTCTATAAATTCATCCATTAAAGAAGTTATTCACTCCCCTCTCTTGGACATCCCAGATCATATCAAAACTGTGGTTGATGATTACACTTTCTCTATAGATGAAGACTGTCTTCTTTGGGAACCAGCTCATAATGGGATTTTGGACTCCAAAACTTTTTACAAAAACCTTTTCTCCCGCTTGGAGTCCAACATCTCTTGGCTAAAGTCTTTTGATAAACCCTGGATTAAGCCCTCTAGATTTAATCTTATTTTGTGTATTGCACACAAACTTCTTCCCACGGAGGTTTGCCTTCAATATTTTGGGGTTCAAATCAGTTCAAGATGTACGATTTGTCACCAACATAGAGAAGACATCAATCATTTTTTTTGTCATGTTCTGCTGCTTCTGCTCTTTGGAATTTTTTTACTGACATTTTTGATTGCAGATGGTTAATTGCTGACTCTATTTTCTCTCTTCTCAAATCCTGTGTGGAGATAGATCTTTCCCCGCAGATTAAAAACCTCTTCCTTACTGCTATTGCGAAGCTTCTTCATGTTATCTAGTATGATAGAAATGATATTATTCACAATGGTGTCTCATTAAATCTTAATTTAGGTCGCTCAAGAATTCTAATTTCTACTAGGGATGCGTCCACTCTTCAGAATGCCAAATGTGCTAACTCGGTTGGTGACTTAGGCATTCTTCGCCAGCTCAGTATTAAAGGGAACTAAAATCAGCTGAAGCATCCTTTTGAAGTGTTCTGGTAGACTCTGATCCTTGGCTGGATAAAGATCAATGTTGATGGAGCCTCGAAAGGAAACCCTGGTCTCGCGGGTTGTAGAGCCATCTTCATAGACTATCTTGGTCATTTCTAGGGCTGCTTTTTTAGTAGTTGTGGTTCTGCCTCTGCATTGGAGGCGGAGATACTGGCGGTGATCTATGCGATCAACATTGTTAAATTAAAGGTTTGGGACAATATCTGGATTGAGAGTGACTCCACCACCATCATCCAAGCCATTTGGAATGGTGTGGTTCATCTTTCCTGGCCTCTCATAGCGCACTGGAAAATCTGCCTTAGTTCTCTACAGGAAATCAGATACATTGCCACCCACACTTACTAGGAAGCCAACAAGGTGGCGGATGGGCTTTATAACAAAGGGATCAACCAGGCCATTACGTGGAGTGATACATTACTGGATGATCTCCTCCCTTTCTTTGAAAGGTATTGTAATAAAATTTCCTATTTTTGACTTTTGTAATTCTCTTCTTTTTTTAATAATATGTTTTGTCTTGGTCTCTGACCAGGACATTGCCTTTAAAAAAAATAACTACATTTATACTATATATTCATCCATAAACTATCTCCCATTTTCAATCCTTTCCAAAACATTGAAATGTTTTTGATATGGTAAAATTAATACTTTAATCCTCCCATCACCTTTTTTGAACATCCCATTCCATAAGTCACACTTTGTGCCTCAAGTGTCTCAGATTGCACAAAAAAGTCATTCTTATTAGTAATGTGTGAATCTGACTTCATATGAAACCTTTATTACTCTATTCATACATTTACTTGATATATATCAGTATAAGTTTCCATAATATAACATTCCAACTGGAGGCAAGTCTCTATCCTATGAAAAGGGTTTTTTAAAATATTTATACCCAGACACCATTGTAGTGGAACTCATCCTTCAAATATGGTTAGTTGTGATAACCATCAAACATGTATCATATCATCACTCTTGGTAAAAACCCCATTATTTACGATTTTAAACATCAACATTAACTATTTAAAATCTACTAGGTTTTATTGGACATTGAACCAAAATTAGGACATTTTTTCACACTTCTATTCATACATTAGTTCTAAGAATAATTTCTATAAACTATCTTCACATTTCTCACAGATGTGAAAATGTAAACACAATTTATTTAGGATCCATCTTGTAATTCATTAAAATACTTATGAAATGAGATGTTTAACTTTCTATTTTGAAGATCTATAAATCTGTTCTTGGGAAAAAGTCATGTCACTACACGATGAACATTCAACTTGTGTGATCAAGAAAAATTGAGTGACTGAAATGGAAACAGGAAAAATGTGTGAAGTTTATAACTCTTAATTATATCACTAAGAAATATCAATGTTCCTTACCACTATGTCTCTCCCATAAAATACTTAAGAAAATGTAATGTTGAAAAATAAAGATGCTTAAATCTTGTAGGATCCATTGTACAATCCCAAAAAAAATCAAGGTGTACTCACTATATCCCTTTTCCTAGGATAAAATTTTGGTGTTCCCTCATCCTTAGAATATCATTCAAGATGATCCATGTGATATGTGAAAAGTCATAACTTTAGGGTCTTCAACCCCTTTTGAATATTTTAATCCTCCTTCTCAATTCCTCCTTCATGATCCTCATTATGTTTAGTCAAATAATCCACATCCAAATGGACCAACTATATTGTATGCTGATGGTATTTTTATTTATAGACATCTTTGATCCACCCAAGTGGAAATAATCCATTTCCAAATGAGCCAACTATAGAATATAGTGACAAAACCTCTCCCTATAACTATACCTGATCCCTACCATGGAGAAAATAACTCCAAATAAATTTTTTTCATCTATAATTTACTTATTACATTTGAAATTCGGTGTTCAGATGGTTTCATGTTTTCTTGTTTTTAATTTCGAAGGGTTAAAAGGTTTCCATGTAATGTTAATTAGAATAAATCAAGTCACATAAAATTGATAACAATAGAAGTTTTATTCATTGATAAAAATGAGAGGAACCTCAAAAATCCAGAGTAACTCTATTATATATGAGGATATTACTATTAAAGTTCTTTCTCAATAGGATCCTAAACATGTATCATTTCTCAATAAAAATAATCTATGTCTTTATATAGTCTAGATAACTTTTCAACCTATACCTTGACGAATTATTATAGTGTATATTACCTTGTAATGAAATCAATTCCATCCTTCAACTCCTCATCAACTAGACACATCTCTCCAAAAGTAAATTCTAAGCATCCTACAATTCTTGATTGAGCATATCCAACATATTAAAAAAAATCATATAACTCATTCTGAAGACAATCCACATTTTTTTATTTCCATATTTCATAAACCAATTTCCATGTTTCCATTGCAGTACATTTAGAGGATTTATTAATAATTATGTTATTATCCTTAAAATATGGTCCATTGATTCCATAACTATAGTTTATTACTAGAGTATTCACACTTATTCTTTAGTGGTAACCGAATCTTTCAATTTTTCATGAATAAAATAGTAATCAAAATCACTATTCCCAAGATTTTATAACATATAATGGACCATTGTTACCTTTATTTGAAACACTTGTAGGTGATATAAGAGATTGTATTCCTTATGTCACTCCATATTATTTTTAGATTGATTAAAAAACTATCGATAGATTTATGATTGGGTTTAAAGTGACTCTCAGAAGGTGGGGTGTCCTTTTATCCTATACTAATTTATGAGAAAAAATATGAATAGATTGATCATCAAATTTATATTTTAGTTTTGATAAATTGTATTCTTGTGGTATATTAGTGGAAGGTGCGAAAATAATGAAATGGAAAGAGAGATAGGTACATAGTTTTATCAACAAATCATTGATTTATATGATTTTTGTTAATATATCATAAGGAACTATATGTTAGACCTCTCATCGAAATTATCATGGAGAATACATGGATTTCACATCCTTCATAACATATACTATATCTACTTTTGGAGTAATAGGCCCAGAAGATACCAATGATCCAGGCCTTTCTAAGTTACTAATGTTGAGGGATATTTATGGAGTTTGATAGAGGTTATGAAATTTACATTGGAAATTGAAAAGAAATTATGGTCTATATCCTTCTTTCACAAATCATGCATTATATTATATTCAATAGTTGAGTACATGGTAAAATCTTAGACCTCTTTGAGGCCACTCACCAATGTTTAACTTGTAGAGATGAAAAATAGTGGATTTGGATTGATGGATGATTCCAATCATCCTTGGGATTTGGCCACCATATTTCCAATGGTTTTCCCATTTAGAAGGATTATAATGGTTTTACCTTTGGAAGACAATACTCATAAATCCAAAAAAAAGTAGATTCGTCTACTAGTATTAGTTTGATCAGAATAGGAGATTGAACAACTATGAATTACCCCTCCCGAGTCTCACATGATACTCTTCTAGTTGAGGCCTCTTTTAGAGGATATAGACTTTTTTTGGGAAATTGGCTCCCCAAAATCAATATCCTATATATTTTCACCCACTAGCCTCACGTTTTTATGGGGCATGATTGATATATTTATGTCATTTATTGTTCCTAACCTCTTTGGGATTTATCTCATCAACACATCCATTTGGTTACCTTCGAGAGATCCTATAAGTTTCATTATTTTGGATAGTTGGTGCACATGAACATTTGTAACTCAATTTTCTATCTAAAAACTCATATTTTTAATTAGATTTCATAGGAAAAGTTTGAGATGTTGGTGATAAGGTATAACACACATTCATTATCCATGAGTGAATAAGTATCATCAGGGATCTTGTCTAATTTCCCCCAGTATTTTCCCACATGGATTATCCCATAATAGGTGAAGTTGGTGGTGGTTGAGGTGGAAATGATACATCAAGTCTATAATTTATAACCTTAATATTCGCTTTCATTCCTTTAGAGACTTATTACTCAACCATTTCACAAGAAGGGGAATCCACACAAAGCAGAGCTCCCCATTAGGTGTATTATAGGGATTTAACAGGTGATCACACATATACATCCATAAGAAACAATTAAAAAATTATTATGAACCAAATGATGAATAAAAAATTCAAATAAAAAGTCATTTCACCTCATCCAGGGAATTTTTTAAATCTCATCACCAATCGGCTCCATTCTTGATATTAGCATTTTTAACACCCAATCCAAGTATTAAATCCTAACCTTAATGGAATTTATGGAAAATGAAATATATTGAAGATAGTATTAAACCTCTTTAAGAAATTATTTCAAAGATATATGCCTATTATTAGTTACATATTCAATAACCATCTGGTCAATCATTTCGTTCTATAGTATCTTCTAAGATTCGTCACAAGAAAGTCTCTTTAACTGTGTATCCTATTTCCTCCTTGAATATATGAATACATCCAAGATAGGAATGGGTAGTGATGGAGGTGACTCATATATCAAGGGGGAAGGATCAATGTAACTTATTTATTTCCCTAACATCCCAGATATGAAATTTTTCTTTATAAAAAATACTTTATGAGTCCATGTTGTGACAATTTGTGACTATTACTCCTCTTTATTCACTACAGGTGGAACCTAGACCAAGGGAACCATATTATCTAACTATCCACTATGATTGGATAAAATATTTAATATAGTTCTTTGAATGTAAAAAACTCAACTTCAGTGGTTTTAATTTCTACCTAGATACATGTCTTATCTTGTATAAACATAATATAGAGTTGGCATTAACCCATCAATAATTTCCCCTCTTATACGCAGCTCAGAGGACCTGGAAAAATTTTTTGGAAGTAAATAAATTCTCTCCAAATTTTATTTTTTGAATAACCCACATATTTAATGTTCACTTAAATCCTATGTACTAATATTCCTTCTCTCAATTCTATGAGATACCCTATAAATACATGGGTTCTAGATGCATTATCAGTCATGGTTTCAATTAGAGGTATTTTTTGGATTGTAGAAAAAGTGTTCATGGTGTTTTACCATATTGTTAATGTCATTATCCTCTATTAATAATGTTTTTAATCCAACTATTAACTATATATATTTCTTAAATCGAGCCTCTGGGATAGACTATTCATTTATAAATTTATATCCCTTGGTGTGATCCGTTATTGAACCCCAGAGAACATGAAATGGGCCAGCAATCCTGAAAGGAGACTTCCTATAATAATATTCCCCTGGGAAAAATATAAATGTTTTTAAAATTGGTATTTTTATTTGATGTGATTCCAAGTCACCAGATGACCCTCCATTGAAAAATACATAACTCTAACCCTTCTATGTGACCCATGAATTGGCAGTATAAAGCCACTGATGAATATTGAAATGAATGGTACTAGTTGTACCAGATTATTATCCCTGTGAGCTACATTCCAACCCTAATAAGAAAATTTTACATGTTCTAATTATATAATTTTTATGGGTAGGAAAATTCTTTAGCGTCCTCATTTATCACTCATTATTATTTGGAGTGGTGAATACTTAACAAAAATCTAGAAATTGAATATTAATCTTGGGATGACCCTCTCCACCCACACTATATTTTGGGTAATTGTGAGTAGATGGTTGGAAAGTTGGGAAATATTATTCGAATAATCTTATATAAAATAATGGGGGATTAAATTATCTTAAATCTCCATAAATATCAGTCATTTCTTGATCATAAAGATGTCCCAAAGGCTGATGTCAGCCTCTATGTGCAGAGGATTTAATGTGTTTGTATACAAACTCCGTATGAAATGAAAGCACATAAGGATGTGCCTATTGAGATGTAATAATGATTGTGATATCCACATATCTTTGAAAATCACAAAAACATATATATTCTAGCCCAAATATTCATCACTCTTCCCAACCCAGAACAACCACCCCCAATCCATCTCAAATGGGCCCCCAGGTTAAATATCTAACCTCAAGGACTATTATAGATTCTCATTATTAATGTCCTTATTTAATATTGATATATAGTTGTGGATATATATCTCTTATTTTAGATGATATTCATCCAAAATCAAGGTATTAAATCTTAGGATATACCCTTCTTAATGTTAGTCCTTGAAAAATGTCCTCTTCCGGGAGATGATTTCTCAACCCATCTATTTATGGTCATTTATCCAGGTGACATGATGAGTCATATGACATTGTGTAGGGGTATGGACAGAAATTAGAAACTCATATCCATAAATTAAAATAATATCTTTTGTTTGGTTGTTTTAGACACTCAAACCCATAATCATCTATAATATATGAATCCTTAAATGTACATGATTCCTTGCATCATATTAAACACTCAAAATCAGAGAGTTATTATTATCCTAATTAAAATATATTACACTCTTTAGATACATTTTTTATCAGAAGCATGATCTTGTTATATTTCAGGTGATTTGAACAAAAAGAATTAAAAAAGTCCAAATTCTCTGGTATCACTATAGGGATTATGCAAACCACATAACACCAATATCATTATTCGATTTTCATGCTTTTTATACTAGAATATTTATTTTTTAAGTTAATTCATTTTGAAGAGGTGGTCTAGGTTCATGATATACAAAGTATATATTTTTTCTGTTTAAGATTTATTATCCCAAAAAAAGGCCTCTTATGTGCATTAGGATATGTTTGTAAGCTCTCATAATTTTGAAATTATAAATATAAATATAATTAATAAATAAATGGCCCAAAATTGAATTATATATTGGGGAATCATCCTAATGGGTGTTATTTTTAATTGAAATTGAAAATATACATGGAACATACCATTCAAAGAGGGCGAAAGAGATGCAGACCAAGGGAATCCCCATGCACTACTCTCTTACACTCAATGGGGGAGATTATAAATCGGAATAAATCATAATCCCCTCATCCTTCATACCCATGTGAGCCAGAGAGTCCACCACAAAATTAGTCTCCCTCCAACTGTGATTGACCATCTGTCCTTGATTGGTCTCCGCCTTTCATCTACGAATAAGGTAAATCAACTCCCAAGGTATCGCCTGTTTTCCTTGTAAAGCATTCACAAGGAATTCTGAGTCCGGTTCAATCTTATCCACATGTAATCCCCACCTTCTACATACCATCAGTCCAGATAGGAAAGCCCAAACCATCGCACTCAAGGAGTTACTTGGACCATAATAAGCACTGAGTCCAAGGTGGACTGATCCCCATGAATCCTAAAGAACCCCACCTCCCCTCATTACCCCCTCATGTAAGAACCATTAATGTTCAGTTTCTATCCACTATAAGGAGGCTAATATCTTGCCTAATGTCCGCTCTCCCTACTCTACATGCATGACCAATTGAGAAGGTTGCATATTGTGACCAAATTTTTCACTCCATTAACAAGAGAAGCCAGCTCAACGATGAGAGATCTTAACCAAATCTACAAGAATAATAGTGAGTGATTGGATCCCAGTAGAACATGGTTGTGCGCCTCCTAAATGGTCTAGAATATATACACAAGAATGATATTCTGATTTGTGTGCTCTATGATTCTTTTCTCAGTACCGTGAAACCATGCCATCAAGAATCCCTATAAAGACAGGGAGTCAATATCAGTGTTTGTATGGGGTGTGAATAAGGTCCATAGGTAGGAGGCCAAGTGGCCTTGAAAAAATAGATGGAGTGTGGACTCCGCCTTTGGAATCTCACAACAGTAGCATCGTGAATCCGTAGATATATCATTCCATTGGATTTTCTCCTCAATTATGATATCCTTGTTTCTGATATTTCAAAGCAGAAAACTTGTTCTCATTGGAATTTCATTGCACCATACCATTGGAGCCCACTCATTCAAAGCACCCTCCGTCTGGAATATCCTCTTTTAATTCCAAATGTTGTACTTATCAGTACTTCACATGGTGATGTAGCAGATATTCGTTTCATCAATCATAACTATAATTTCAAAGATACTCATCTGAATAGGATTCATCACTACTTAGACAAACTCATATTGTTTACTTGCTTCACTGAAGGAAATTTTCAGAGAAGGAAAGCCTGTGTAAGCCATAATTTCCTCAGACTAGTTGTTTTCTAAGAATTTGACTTCTCCTCAACCGATGATCCATCAAGTGTAGCTGGACAAAATCTCAATGTGGGAGAACATGAACCTTGCCAAACCAGATGCACTGCGGTGTCTAGGAACTTCCAAATGGTGTCTGTAGTGTTCCTTGAAAAACCTTGGCCACAATGTCCCCCTAGTGATGATCTCCAAAGCTAGTCAAGCATGTATACCTAGAATGGTATCCTTGATGTGATGAATTCCTATAACCCCTTCGACTACTGGCTTATCCAATCGCTTCCAAGATTACCAGTGATTGTGTCCTTCTGGCTTAACATCCCACAACAAAGCATTGGGGGTTCTTTCCATTTTTTAAATAATTCCTTTCGAGGGTTTAATGGTGGAGAAAACATGTATCAGGATAGAAGTTAACAAACTATTAATTAGCATAACCCACCAAACCCCCCAAAACTATGGTTGATTGTTCTTCCAACTGATGATCCTTCCCAGTAGCCGATCAAGGATATTATCGATGTATTTTTTTTTGATTCAGCAACATTAGACTGGCACACCAATATAGATGATCGGTAGCTGCTTCTGATGAAAAGAGAGGATTTCTTGGATTTATCTACACCTTCTGCCTGGGAATTTGTCTGATATGAACACATGGCTTTTCGAGTGGTTAATATATGGTCGTTTGGTATACTGTACATGGACATAATCTCCATAAGGTTGAGAATATATCTTCACCTTCCATTCATGAATATCAACACATCGTCCTCAAACATCAGGTGAGAAATTACCTCCATACTCTACCTACCACGAAGAGTTTTCATCTTTCCCTCCTCCAAATTTCAATTTAAATTCCTTGAAATAGAATTCTAATATAGGGAAAATAGGTATGGGGATAATGGATCCCCCTGATGTACACCCCCAACCAATTTAAAGTAGCTGCAAAACTTCCCCATTAGTGAGACAAACAGCTAAGGAGTAAAATAACACCTGAAACATTGTTCAAAAAACCTTTCTTAGAACCCAAAATTCCTCATAACATGAATGATGAAGCTCCATTCTACATTTTCATAGGCCTTATACATATCAACTTGGAAGATGACATTGGAACCCATGGAATGTCTGTGAATATCATTTACAAGTTCACTAGGAATGCCAACCACCCCTTGAATTCTTCAACCATGAATAAACCCATGTTGTTCTATTGAAAACAGCGTGAGGATGAGCTTACATAGCCTCCTAGAGATGACTATGGAGAGAATTTTATAGGAGACGTTGCAGAGACAAATAGGCTATTATTGATTGATGAAGGTCAGGTTATTGGTCTTTGGAATGAGAACCACCCTCAAGGAGGAAATTCCCCTATTAAGATCCCCACCACTGAATAAATCATTCATTGATTCTACCACCTGGGGGGAAACCACCTTCCAAGATGTAATGTAAATGGAGGCCGGAAATTCGTCCGGTCCTAGTGCACTATCATGTGGAATACTCATCACCAATGCCTTTATCTCATTCTCCATCGGAAGAAGGTAAGAGAGGTATTTTCAGCCTCCATCACAAGTTGTGGAAGACAACTCAAGAAGTCATTGTCGTTCGATGCATCCCTCTCGAATATAGAAGAGCCCCCTCCCCCCCCCCCCCCCGCCCATCAGAAGACCCTCGAAGTGGTCTAAATCCATTTTTATAGTGACATCCACATCAGAAGTGAAGGTCCCATTTCCAAGACTCGGATTGATCTTCATTCTCCTCCTCTCTTTTATACATGCATGAAAGAATGAATTTTTATGGTCTTATTCCCTTAACCATCTTATACAAGAGTGTTGTTTGTAAACACTGTCAATTTATACGATATTTTCTGAAAGGTAATTCTTATTATCACATAGGATAATGAAATTGTTTTCATCCCAAACATTTAGAAGAGATTCCTCCAGCCTATCAACCTTGGCATAAATGTTGTCCACCCCAGCCACATCGTCTATTCTATTACCCAGCTATCTTCTAATGTCCTTTTTGAGGTACTTTAAGCAATTAACCAATCATCCCAAAGACCTTCAACATTCCTCATTATGATAGGACTCTTTCAGAAGTTTCATGAAGGAGGAATCACGATACCATGCATTGGAGTAGTAAAATATTGGACCAGCCACCGCTTCATGCCTGATTTTAACATGGAGTGGATCATGGTATGAATTTGAATGTATAAGATGAGTAACCGACATTTTATAAAAAAGGTCCAACCCTTGGATGTTTGTAAGGAATCAATCCAGATGGATCTGGATGTGTTCTGGTCCCCATATATTGTTTCACCAAGTAAATCTAGATCCAGAGAAACCAAAATCCAAAAGCCCTATGTTCTCCATAAAGCTATGGAAATCATGCATGCCTCTTTGATGGGAGATAGAGTCCCCTCTTATCTATGATAAGTTCACTATGGAGTTGAATTCTATACTAATGAACCATGGTAATTATCCTGATTGGAATTTCTCTAGGTGTCTCCATAAATCCATCCCCCTGTGTGAATTAGTTCTTGTGTAGACGAAGGTATAGAGGACCTCAAACCCTCTTTGGGAGATCTTCGTATTCATACACAGTGGCATGAAGTTCACCACCTCTACTGAGACATTATTCTTCCAACATATAAAAATCTGAAAATTGTTAGTGCCTCCATACAAAGCATTCGAGAAACCCATTTTATTTTTGACAACCATGAGACATTGTTAGGATTTTTCTTAGGTTCTAGGATATCCACCATCGAAGAGTTATATTTCATATCTTCTGATGAAACAAAAGAAGGCTTGGCTTGGTCCCCTAAGCCATGTTAATTCAAGATGATATGAGAAATCATCATAGTAGGCCCATTCAAGCTTTATGGCTTGAAGAGAGAGAAAGTGGTAGAGGTGCGAAAAAACCTGTCTCCTTTGTTTTGGAGCGGGTGACTGGTCATGATAACCCAGTATCACGTCTATCTAGTTTTGGAGTAAAAACAACATTCTTGAAAGAGCCATCTAAGTCTACCAATAGAGGCCTCCTTCTGGTAGGTGGTACCCTGGAGAGCCTGACCCCAGCTCACCTTGAACCAAGGAGATCATCAACAAATGTCGAGGGGAGCAGGCAAGAAGCACACAACTCCTTTTCGACATTGTCATACATACAATAAGGCTCCATCAACCCTTCTACAGAGAGATTCAGGTTGATCACCAGGGGTCTTTGGAGAAGATCTGGTGATAGTTGGGATGAAACATAACCCGAGGAAGGAGGAAGAGACAACGTTTTGGTAGGACACCTCATAGAATAAGCTATGAATACACTAGGGTCCTGACAAGAATAACCATCCAATATATGAGTCCCAAAAGAGGAAAATTGTCCAGATGAGATGGGGCCAGGAGACCAGACGATCAGGTTCGTAGGATCCAGGGAAAAGGCCAGAAAATCATTGTTTGAGTCAGAGAGGCCCACAATCTTCGACACTAGTGCATGACAACCGTTAGATGGGTTTGAATTTAAAAAGGGTTATCAACAGTAACGTCACCTTCTATATTCCCCATCATGACGAGTGGGTCCTGACCTGAATTGTATTGCAAACCAGAGCGGGAAGGACCTGCCTTCTCCCATATTTTCCGGTAGGTTGCCTCTAGGATTCCATGCATACCAAAAATCATGAAAAACCTTGGTAGACATTGAAATTTGATATTTTTCAAACAACACAAACCATAACTCAACTTTAACAGAACCTAAGAGGGCCTCTTCTCTTTGAGGTCCAATTCCATGTAAATGCGAGGATTGGTTGCCTCCTGAAGGAACCTACTATTATCATCTGCACAAAGGAATGAGAAAAGTGAGTATCCCACCACCTTCAGGATCGATGGGTTGTAAAAAGGTAGGGGAGACCCAGAAGGGATATCGAAACCACATCTGATGAAGACTCACGCTCGAAGTGACAATCCCATGACCACCTTGTTAGGGAGAAGTTCCAGGATCCACACCTCATATCCTATCACGTCCAAGCCACCAAAAAGTCATCTCTATTGGAAAGATGTATACTGAAGGACACAAGCCATAACTCAGAGACCGATGTGGTATAATGAAGCCCACAAGAACCCAAAAAGCTCCAGAAGAAACCCAAAGAGGGCTTGTTGCATCCAAGGTGGTACACCCGACAAAGTTGATGAAAAGAAGCCACCTCCTAAAGCTCTTGAGCCGAAAGATCAACCATATAGAACCCCTCCACCTGCCTGGGGTCCATGAGTTACACCGCAATCCGAGGAATGCTCGACAGTACTTCCATGGGCTCTGAAGCCAGACCTCATGTGAGAACCAGTGAAGAGGACACACCACATAGAACATCCTTGAAGGAAGCCTCAGAAGCTCCCCATATGCTTCTCTCCCCTCTAACACCCTCAGGGATGGAATATTCACCATCGTTGAGGAAGATTTTTCGGGCGTAGAAGAAGCATCTTGCAAAGGAGTAGGGGAATAAAGAACTGAGGGATCCATCCTAAAACGATATACCGATCAAGTGGGGAATCATCCTATAAGACCAGAAAGTAAATGTGTGGTCCAGATTTATTTTCTTGGAATAGGTTCCCCTTTGTGATGATCATACCCCATTTTGGGGGGGTATTTGTTGAAGCTCACAAAATTGAGAATTCCCCCAAAAATTGAAATGAACCTAAAAATTTAGAAGGGAGATCTTGAAAATGAAAAAGAAGAAAAATTAAAATATTGATAAAGGCATGTGATTTTATATAAAATCCAGTGATATGTGAAATAATAGTCCCATCATGAAGTTATGATCCACAAAGTGCTTCAATGATTCCATTATGTACTTACTCTGATAAAGTTTTTTTTTCATCTGAAGGAATGACTTTTTAGACTCCCAAGAACCAAAGTCATTTGGATTCTAAGGAATCCTTTTTTGGACACATTCATTCCATATTCAGTTAAAATCCATCTAATGATTTTTTGACCACCTAAAAATCATTTTTATTTCAAGTATTAGAGGATGATATTTAGTCCTTGTCACATAGAACATTATAAATTCTCTTTCCTCTAGGATTCCACTTCACAAACCACCACATGGCCACCTATTTTAGAAAATCGATTTACCTTGAATTGTATATAAATTCCACAATCCTTCTCTAAATACATGTACTAAGGTAACAGAGATAATATCAAGAGAATAATTTTGGAATTAGGTAAATGAGACTCAAATATCCCTTTTAAAAGAAATACTTTAGTAATTAAGGTACCACAATGGATACTAACAATACAGAAGAAAAATACCTTCATGAATGAAGAGTCTTCACATGACCTTTGCAATGAGGTAGTTCTTGAAGCCTGACATGAGAAATTAATGAATGAGTCAGATATCAAATCCCTTTGAAATTATAGAGTCTACATAAAGACATTTATTTCAAAAATAAATTATATTACACAATATGAAGCACCTCTATCGTATTTCTTACTCTAATTCCAATACTCGCATTCTTTGAATCATTTCACTCCACTATAGTCCCTTAATTAAGAATTCAAACAACCAGAAAATGATTCTCTTTTCTAAGTGTAATCTCCAAATTATATCATTTACCTAAAATTCCTTTCATGTATAGTATCACATCAAGGTAGCCCCAATTCATATGACCTAACTCACCTTCATGGGCCTATATCCCCTCGGAAACCCATCCTAAAAGGGCTATATTCCCTATGATCTATAATCCAGTAATGGTTCACACTCTCAAAGAATTATATTCTAGGGAATCCCCATATGTGTAAGATACACTCAATTACCTATTGGTGTACCTCTCAAACTATCCTAGTCCTAGTCATAATAAATTAAACAGCATAAAAAATTTCATGTTCATATGATGTAAAACTTCATAATAAATTCTGAACTACATCACGTTAAACAATATAGTGTAGTCCTATCACACGACCTTAAATTTTTCAACTCAAAAAATGTATGCCTTTAATTTTTATTTCTAGTGGGATATGTAGGATGACTCTTTAATATTAAAACCCAATATAGTAATCTCTTCTTTGGTCCATATTTCTAATGGAATAATTACCTATCTATAAGTCCATGTCAACTCCGTATGGTAACCATATCATTATCTCATGGGCTACATTCCCCAGAATACATCCTCATTAATCCATGTTAATAATGAGACTATAACCAGATCAGTAATCCATATTCTTATTATCCTATCAAAATATGCACCTCACATGGACTTATTATTTTTGAAAGGAAACATATACTCACTAGGTTATATTCTATTTGAGGTCATCTAGAAACAGTTGCTCATGTAAAAGTCCCATAACATCCATTTCTTAGAATCTTTCCGATATTGGTCAACCATTCATGGTCATACAACATGAAAAAGAACTATTATGGTTCTTTTTATATGCCCTTAAATGGTAAAATATATCCCAATATGTGGCACGAACTACGTGTGTTCTTATTTTCTTCATAAAGATATATATAAATCCTTAATTATGGGATATATCATAACATCCAAAATCACCCACTACCTCCCATGATAGTGATAAACTACATAGTTTTTATCCATGTGGATTTAAACTATTGTATACATAAAAACAAAATTCACTAAATAATAAGAACAAGACAGAGAGCCTCCCATAGATACAAATGATACCAATAATAAAGAACCTTATATATATATATATATGTTCATATTTATTGAGGGCCTCTAATATCTCAAAGATGCTCCCATAAATATATCTCAACATCCAATCATGGTAATTGGGTTGACCATTAATGCACTGAGATTTGGTAGGGGATCATGAGTTATGTATTAAAATTATAAGAGAGTCCTAGAGTTGTAAAAAAGTGTCCCTCAAAAGGTGTGGATGAGACTGACCTCCCATGCTCTCAACCAACATGCATTCTAATGTGTCACTAGAAAAGTCCCAATGACAACCTATCTTTATAAAGTATGTTTATAAAAACTCAAAACACTTTGTTGAGGTCAAGTAAATGTTTCTATCAGAAATAGTGACATAGAATATGAATCCACATTCATACCACACATGGGGACCACAATCCAAATCACCACATTGCACCCTAAGGATATATAAAAAAATTATCATTTTAAAGGGGGTCCATTTTACCATGATTCACACCTCATGCACTGATTTCATTAATCACACAATAGTAATGTCAAATCCCAATCCCATCAAGCCAATTCCAACAAAGTGTCGTACTAAAGTTGAATCATGGAGCATCGTATTCACTAAAAGACCTTAATCATCTAAGATATTTGTTCTTATAAAGTATGATAATCATCTTAACAGTATACCATCATAACATGAAACACATGCCTTTCTAAAGTGTGTAGAATATAAAAGGGAATTACTAACATCTAATGAAGACCCATCAGCTCATTTAAAGTCGAGATCAATTGATGGGATTACTATCACCACCAATGAATATGATATCCTGAACTAAAGAGGGAGCATTAAAAAATTATTTTCTCTCATGGATAATCCACATTCCATATATTTGGGGGATTAAAGGCTCTATTGTCTTAAGATATGCCATTTACCTTGAAAATAAAGTCAATCCTATTTGAGTACCCAAATCACGACTCCATACCATTATTGTCTCATTGTCACCAGAGATGAGGGGTTAGAAAAAGGGACACTAAGAGATATCTGTAATAATTACTCTTAATCCCTATAACCACTCTTTTCATTTTACATGGGATAGAGAATAACAATCTTCCACAAAAAAAATATATCCATGAAGACCATTGTGTAATAGGAGCTAATCACCAACTCCCCATCATTCTATCCAAATAACATGAACATTATCTATCTTTTGGGTATATGGGAAGAAGTAAAACATATATAGATCCATTCCAATATATAATTCATTTTGGAAAATCTAGATGCCATGAGGGAATCATTGATGTCTTTTCAAATGACCCATTTCCATGATCATTTTATCATTTCTCAATGAATTATAAACTACTAATGACCTATAGGAGAATAAAAAATTTCACAACACATATAAGGGTCTCATTTCCCTGGTATATTAATATTTTCTTGAGGTTAACCATCCAAACATTTTCTATGAATCATCCCTAGAGATATATGATCCTCCAAATCCACAAAACATCTTTCCAAAAAACTTCATAGGAAAGATAACCCCACAATCATGTCCTGTATGGGAAGATAATTATACTAGAGTATCCAATTGTCCAAATACAACTGATGGTTAAAAAAATACTCAAAAATGCCACAAGGGATAGGTAAAAGGAATCAAACAAGACATCCATGATTTTTATACCTACAGTATCCACTTTGTAATGTACCAACACAACCTTATCATGTAATATAAAAGAACAAGGAATATACTAGGGAATACTTGATGTGTATACTAGAAGTGTCAAAATGGTCATATACCACTACACATTTTTTCCTTTAATCTCAAACTATGTGCTGGGATGAAATTAGTACACAATGTGGGGTTTTCCACGAGACCTTTAGTTGTGTAGTCTTAAGATACAAGACATATACTACCATGAACACAACTTGTGCTACTTGGGAACTACCTGTGTCTTTTATCAAATTTCATGTCATATCATATAGACATACATGGTTTTTCAAGCTTTATTTCATGTACAGCTCATGGGTTGTCTAACCGTGTGCTCGTATGAAACATGAGTCAAATATATAAATATCTAACATTAAATGATCATACAATATAAATCTCAGGTATACTACATCTTAAACCTCAATTGTATAAATGTTGTTGTTGGCCCAGAGGATATTGTTGGCCACCCTCTCAAATATTAATGGTTTTAATAATCACAAATCATGTCAATTCCAATTAATCATGTATAATAATTTCAATCATGTTTATTTAAGTTTAAATATGTATAATTATGCTTATATTTAACCACATATAAGTTTAACACATTTTTCTAATATTTATCTTATAAGATAGTCCAAGTAGAATCATTTTCTATGTATGCTAGATTGTCAAAAACAGAATGGATGAGACACTGATAGTTCAAACAATTCATCAAAAACTCAATTGACTTACCAACACATGGTACAACCAACACATGGTGCTAATGACGGATAGTGATACTGATGCATGGTGCTACCAATGCATGGGGATATCACCACATGGTTCTACTAACACATTGAGATACTAATTAAAGGACTCACTGATAGTGAAGTTGACACACCGACAGACTGACTATCTCATAGATACATCAAAGGACATACTGATGCAAGGGCCTACCTATGCAAGAAATTTTTGATGCAAGGACTTACAGAAACATAGATAGATAAATAGAAGGAGACACTGATGGAATGAGTCACCAACATAGGGAGATACTAATAGAGGACTCACTGATAGACTGTATAAATTTCCATTATTTAAAATTACTTCTAACTGTCATATTTTTTGTGTTTTAATGAAACTGATTAAGTTAATTATTTTCTACAGGCATCTTATATGGAGATGTCAGAATTACGAGTAAAATATCTAAAAATATGCACATTGTTGGGGTGCAATAATTTATATATACATTAAGATCAATGAAAGAGACACGTATACACAAGAAGATATGAGTAGACACATTTGTATACCTATACAAGAAACATGCAGAAAGGAAGGACACATGATAAACAATTAATTCCTTCTTACGATGATTCAAATAATTGTGGTTCATCAAAGTTACAAAATCTCTACAACATCCAACTAAACTAATGGTGAATATCATCTCATATTCTTGGAAAATAGAACATGGTTCTCCATGACACACGGTTTTAGTGTCTTCTTCCAGAGGAGGACTCAATCTTTAACTCGGATACATCAAAGAGTCCAGATCTAAGCTACATAACACACATATCATTCTAAACTAAATATAATACTTATTGATCTGATGTGTAAATTTTTATTACATTTTTAAGTAGTGTGTTCATATCTCTGTAAAACACACAATGTATCCTACATTGAACTAGAGGATACTAAATAACCTAACTAAAATCTCTTTTTACAATTTTTATCCCCATAAAAATCACGGAAGATGTCTTGTGTGACCTAATAGTTTTTTGTTCTGACGATGAACAGTAGTAAAGGTCTTGGGACATGGATAGTTTATAAACTATTATATTAACTATGATCCATGGTGTTGATAAAACCTTTATTTATATAGATTTATTTGTTATAGGTGACCACCAAATGGAGTAGACTAAGTCTCGTCTTGGGACTAAACCCCTTGTTTTATACCCGTTGTGTTTTCTAATTTAGTTTTCTCTGTTTTTACCTGTATTTCAAAAAACTATGTTTCACTTTGACAGTTAGTCTTTAATAGTGTTTATAACTATTTTGGATTATTATATTACTTTCTAAAGTTGTGTAAATATCTCATATTGTTACAACTAATAAATAATCAATATTTTGAGAAATTAGTTGAACATTTAGACAATTATAAATTCACTACTATTATTAATTGGCCTGTATTATTTTAAATAGGAAGAACAATTTTAATAAACCTTATTAACATAAATTTTTATAGGAACTAAATTAAGCCCCCTCTTGATTGTCCTACTTTGACCAATATTTGTTATCAAAGTATTTTTTTACTGACTATATTAAAAGCTGTCAAAGTTTTCAAACATTTTCAATAGTGATTTTAGTTGTGTTTTAAAGATCTCTAAATTTCTGTTACTTCAAAAAATTTAGCTCCTTGAAAATATTTTCTTTAGTATGGATATTAGATTTAATGGTTTTGCTACCAATAGACATCCCTAATTTAATGGAACAAACAATGACCAGTGGAAGATTAAAATGAAAATTCACTTAAAAGTATGGGGTTTGAAATTTGGACAGTAATAGAAAACAAATATGAAATACCAAAAACTCTAATAACTACATGTAGTGATGCTAAAAAAGATACTTATAATAACAATGCAAAACTGTAAATGCTTTGTTTTTTGCACTTGGCGATGAGTAATTTAATGAAATATTATCTTGTAAATATGCCTATGAAATTTGGGACACCTTTGATATCTCACATAATGGAAATATTAATGTTAAATAAATGAGGCTTAAAAATTATAATATTAGGTATGATAATTTTAAGAAGAATCCTCAAGAGACTATTTCAAACATGTATCACATGTTTAATGAAATTTTGAACACCGTGATCTCTTTGGGAAGAGTTTTTACATCCAAGGAGAAAATCATGAGAATACTCTAATGGTTACCAGATAGATGGATATGGACTTCCATATCAATTTTAGAATCTTCTGTCATTAGAAAGTTTCCAGTAAAGAAGCTGATGGGTAAGTTGATGATGAATGATGAAGAACTAAAAGTAAATAAGGAAGAGTATGATGATCCAAAAATAATTTTTCTTATTTCAAATATAATTTCTTCAAGAAGAAGGAAAAATATCAAGATGAAACTAAAATATCAATTGATGAACAATCATTTACATGCAATAATAAATAGATGGTTCAAATATCTAGAAGGTTTATGAAAATTTATAGAAAGAAGAAATATTTAAGAAATCCCAAATACATAAGAAAGTGTGATCATAAAGGCCAATGTAAAAAGGATTGGAAAAGAGTTGACACTTCAAATAAAATTTTGTACTATTAATGAAAATGAAAGGGACATGTAAAGGATTGCTATCCCAAGATAAAGTACTAGAAGAAGTATGGTGATAAGGACATAAAGTATAAAAATCCCATGAAGTAAACTCGGACTACTTCTGAGTATAGATCATGTGACTCAAATTCCTTTCATGATGAAAATACTAATAAATAAAATATTTTTTTATAAGAAAAAACATCTGAGGTAACAGTAAACTCTCCTAAATATAATTCTTATTATTACGAAGATTAAAGTGATTCTAAAAACATGACCATTGAGTAAATTTTTGAATATTGTAAAATGATAGAATACACTTGTAAGGAAATAAAAGATAAATACAACTCATTAAATAAATATTATTCTTTGACTACCACTGTTAAATATGAACTTATTATCGAAAAAGAGAAAAATGTTCAACTTCTTAAAGAAAACAATAAATATAAATTATCAAATGAGCAATTAAAAAAGACATTGAAATATTTACCAATGGGAACTAAATATTAGTTTAAATTCTTGGTAAACAATTAGCTCCTAAGTATACTACTAGAATAGGATACCAAAAAGTAAATAAGAATATGAATAAAACTCATTTTGTATCAAAATTAGGAAAATCTAGTTTTATGCCTAGTTTTAGAAAATTACCTGCAATATCCAGCAATGAAACATCTTTTACTGTTTCATATTTTTATGTACCAAATAAAGATTATTTTTCCAATACTTTACAAATTATTTATAGGAAATCCGTGAAGAAAATATGGGTTCCCAAATCTCTAATTACTAATGCTACTAGACCTAAACAAATATGGGTACCAAAATCATTTCTTGTCTAATCTGTTGTTGTCGGAAAAATATTTGAAGAGATATTGTAAATGTTTGTGGTAATGGATAGTGGATATTAAAGAAACATGATAAGATATTACTCATGATTCCAGAATATGATAAATATTGATGGAGGGCATGTAACCTTTTGTGACAATGCAAAAGAAAAAATCATTATCCTTGGCCAGATTGGTAAGTTTAAATCAATTTTAATTTCTAAAGTACCTTTTTTATGGATTAAAATACAACTTACACTGTATCTCACAGTTATGTGAAGATTTTTTTAATGATAAATTTGAAAATAATGTGTGTAGTTTTTTTAGTTCTAAAAATAATTTAGTATTTTCTTTTTTTAGAAATGAAAATGTTTATACTGTTTATTTAGATTCCTTAAATTCTCAAAAAGTTTCTTGTTTGGATTCTTTTCATAAAGATTCTTGTATTTGGAATAGGATATTAGGACACTACAATATACACTCACTTAAAAATCTTATTAAAAATGATAAGTCAAGGATCTGCCCAAAATTTAGTTTACAAATGACAAAGTTTTTAATCCTTTTCAAAAGGGTAAACAACACAAAATCCCTTTCAACCCAATGAAAGAAGTTTCAAATTCTCAACCTCTCGAGTTGGTTCACATTGAATTTTTTGGACCTTCTAGAGTTTCAAGTCTAAATGGTAAGAACTATGTCTATGTTATCGTGTATGACTACTCTAGATATACTTGGACCTTCTTATTGTCTCAGAAAAAAGAATCTTACTCTCATTTCACCATGTATGCTAGGAATGTAGAAAACCATAGTGTTTTTAAAATTAAAACCCTAAAATTGACCATGGAAAGAGTTTTAGAACCAAGATTTTGAATCATTTTTCTCAAAAAATGGATATACTCATAACTTCTCTTATCCTAGGACACCCCAGAAAAATGAAGTTGTATAAAGAAGAGATATAACCCTTCAAAAAAATTCTAGAACCATGCTTGGTGAGTATAACCTACCCATATACTTCTGGGAAGAATTTTTCGATACAACATGTTATATAATCAATAGATTATTCATTAGACCAATCCTTAAAAAACTCTTTATGGGTTGTGGAACAATATAAACCCCAATGTTAACTATTTCAAAGTATTTGGTTGTATATTATATATTCTTAACACTAAGGATCATCTGGAAAAATATTATTCCAAGAGTGATGAAGGAATTTTCTTAGTTTATTCAATTTTAGTAAATCCTATAGGGTATTCAATAAGAGAACCAAATGTGTGAAAGAATCTGTACATGTCAATTTTTATGAGACACATACACATGAGACAAATTCCTATCTATAAAATCTAGAGGATGATATGTTAAATCTGGACATTAATACTAAATATTCTGACCATCCTATAATGAAATATTTTAAACCACCTAGTTCTAGATATTCTCTAAATTCTACTTATAATGAACCTAAATATGTTGAAGAACCTGAAGTGACTATCCCTTACTTTTCTAAACCTTCTATAATCCTTAATAACCATCCATTAGATGCTGTAGTTGGAGATTTAGACTAAACTTAGACTATATATTCCTTTAGAAATCAGGTTTAACATCAAGCTTTTCTGTCACAACATGTACCTATGAACGTAAATGATGCTATAAATAATGAATTTTGGGTCATGGCAATGAAAGAATAATTAAATTGGTTTGAATAAAACATGGTATGGAAACTTGTAGAAAGCCCCAAAGACACCCTGACAATAGGAACTAAATGGGTGTTCAGAAATAAAATAGATGAAGCTGGTAACATAGTAAGAAACAAAGATAGATTGGTTTCACAAGTTCATAGTCAAGAAGAAGGTATTTGCTATGAGGAAACCTTTTCACCACTAGTGAGACTTGAGGCCATTATAATCGTTCTTGCCTATACAACACATCTAGATTTCAAAAATTATCAAATAGATATCAAAATGGATTTATTAAATGGTTATATAATTGAGGATGTTTTTTTGGAACAACCCTAAGATTTTATAAATCCCCACTTTCCAAATCATTTTTTACATTAACAAAATATTTATATGGTTTAAAACAAGCTTCAAGAGCTTGGTATGATAGGATCATCACTTTTATTATTTCTAAAGTTTTTTAAAAAGGTGTTTTTGATCCTACCCTTTTTATAAAACTAATTCCCAAAGATGCTTTAGTAGTACAAATTTATGTAGATTATATTATTTTTGGATCCTCTAAAAATTATTTAGGTGTTTATTTTTCAAAAATGATACGAAGGGAATTTGAAATGAGTTTAATGGGTGGACACAAATTCATTCGTGGATTAAAAATATTTTAAAATAAAGAAAATATTGGATTGAATCAATGTAAATATACTAAGGATGGTTTAAAAAGGTGTTTATTTGAAAGCACTAAGAGTAGTGACACTCCAATGAGTACCAGTTGTAAGTTGGACCTTTATGAATATGGAAAATCTGTTGATCAAACCACTTACAATGGAATGATTTATATTTTACTGTAATTATCTACTAGTAGTCGAGATATTATGTTCTGTGTGTTCATGTGAGCATGTTTTCAAGAAAACCCAAATTAATTACTTTTAAATTCTATAAAAAGTTAAATAATCAAATATAAATCCAATTTAGAAAATTATATCCTAGAGGTAAACCTTTTGATTTAGTGATTTATTCAGATGTTGACATTGGTTCCTATAAGTTACAAAGAAAGAGAACCTATGGAACATGTCACTATTTTGGAAAGTCTCTAGTTTTGTGGTGTAGTAAAAAACAAAATTATATTTCATTATCTACTACTGAAGATGAATACATAGCTTCTAGTATTTGTTGTGAAAATATTTTGTTGATGAAACACACATTGCTAGATTTTTTATATCAATTCAGACATGTCCCTATAAATTGTGATAACAAAAGTTCTATTAATATTTCTAGGAATCATGTTTCACATTATAGGACAAAGAACATTGATGTAAGACATCACTTTTTGAGATACTGTTATCAAAAATTTGATATAACTTTAGAATTCATTGGCAATGAACATCATCTTGATAAAATTTTCATTCAGCCATTGAACTCTAAAAGATTGAACTACATCATAAATTAGTTAGGAACAATCAGTCTATAAAACTTTATGTTGTCATTCTTTTGATAATTTTAAGGGTAGCTTTCATACAGACACAATTTTCATGCTGACACAGATTCTTTGTCATGATGATTCTCTACTATGATAACACTGAAGCCATTTCAAGCCGACATTGTTAGATTTATGGAAAATATGTCTTGCCAACACTAATGACTCACTATTTTTCTTATTTTATGTTTTTACCAAAATGACACTATTTCATTTATTTTGTTGAACCCGGTTCAAAATTTTACAATTTTGTGATTTCAAAATCCCTAAATGATATAAATTTGAGTCGATCCACTCTACTCCATTACCCTTACACTCACTCATCTATTGCACTCTCTACCCCCGACCATTCACCTTCCAAACTTGAAACTGAACTATTGGAATGGCATGTGTGGAGCGAGCTCTTGAAAGAGGCATGCCACATTTTACTAAGAAACAAAGAGGGTAATTGAGAAAACATTTTGTACCAGTGAATCCTGATCTATAGAACCATGTAGAGACCCCAGAAAAAGAGGTTCTTAAAGAATGGTTGTTGGAAAAAAATCCTTTGATACTCATGGTGTTATAGGATTAGGGATTGGTTGAGTGGTTCTCATATAATGAAATACCCATCAACCGGAAGGTAGTTCATGAATTTTACATAAATATGGAGTTTCTACAAGACCTAAGTGATGTTACTTGGTTATGTACATAGTGAATGGCAAGAGAATTTCTTTTTCATCAAGATAATGGTATGAATGTCTTAAAGTACCTCATAATGGTGTGTTTGATTATTATAAAGGTACATTTCTACATTATTGTGATATTTTCTTCTTTGATATAGCTCTGAAGAATCTTACTAATAATTATGATCATAGGAGAGCCATTTCTCCAGAGCTATATGGGGAGTATAGAATTTTTTTTAAGTTTATTCATCATCAGATCTGTTACAGGAAAGGGAAATTTTCATCTCTAATGTATCAAGATTCCTATTTGGTTTATCTTGTGAGAAAATGGATTAAGGTAAATCTATGTAGACACCTTGTTGTGCACATAAGTGAAATTATCAATCCTTATTAAAAACTAAATCCGTATTTTATCCATGGTTAGTTTTAGCTATGTTAAAATAGAAAGGTTTTATTAGTGAAGGAGATGAGGTTTTTTTTAGTGTAGTGGGATATAATTAAGTAAAGATTATTGTAAAAGAATGAATATCAATTATAACCCATAAAAGAAACAATAGGTTGGGATAAAGATAGGACTTATGATAAGTTTAATCCAGTGGACCATCTAACTAGGCCTATGAATATGGATGATCTTGGTATGGGACCAGATGATGAATTTTTTTACTCTTCATATGACGAAGAATAAGACCATGACACACCAATTAGAGATCAAGTGTCACATATCAAGTATAAGAGTGATCCTTACATCGTTGAAGCTTGGAAATGTTTTTATTTTTTACCTCCTAGTCCTCCACTTGACTTATCCTCTAATGAGCCCAAACTTGAAGAAAATGGATATGATGAGACAGAAGTCTTAAGTAGTGTGGAATATGTAGGTAGATCCTGTGGTAGTGGTAGTGAAGATGAAGAAGGTGAAGAAAATTATAATAGAAATAAAAGTAAAAAAGCTTGTCTCTGGACATTATGATGATGAAGGTAGTGATGAAAGTAGTGAAAGTGATGGTGACTATCATATGTATGATCAAGTTTAAGATAAAAAGATGGTTGAAGTTGTGGTTTTTGAATGGTTGGAAGAACCTCTTGAAGATGTTGTTGAAGAAAGATCAAAAGTTGAAGTTCATGTTGAAGTGGAAGTTCAAGTGATTCCTACACCTTAGTCAGTATATGAAAGAAGGATACCTCATTCTGAAGTTGAGAAACCAGTGAGGAGAGCTCAGATTGAGAGGGAAGAAATGAGAGATCAAGATAATGGGGAGAATCAACCTTGATGAGTAAGACCTGACACTCTCACTACTTTGGATGATGATGTTTTGATCGAATTGGAAAGGAATCCTAGATATGTAGCACTGGGTTTGGATTATGAAGACTTAGATGATGATTAATTTGTTCTTATTGCTAATGAATCAATGCTTGAGACCCTTCCTAGTGACTCTGTAACTAAACCAAGTTTTGAAATATTTAATGATGAAATTGTTTCAGCTGTAATTGTATCAGTTTAATCTTAGATAGTCCATGAGATTAAACAAGCTCTAATGGAAAAACTAATATGAGTGGTGAATTAAACTCTCCCATATATTTAATTGAAGAGATGATGTAGTTTGGGAAAGATATTTCAATTCTACGTCAGATAGTGGGTATAAGTGAAGTAGATATAGATAATGTTTCAAATAAAGTGATAGAAGAGATTCAACCCAACATAATAACAACTGTACAGACAATTGTTGAAAATACTACCAAGTTGAGAAAATAAATGACTAGTTTTATCTCTATAATAAATAATTTTAACTCATACTATAATGTCTATGTTGATACCATTCTTAAATCATTGAAGAATCATACCTTATATTCTATTGATATTCCTTATACCCCTAGTCAAACTTCTCTGGCCTTTGACAATGATACAATTCAAAATGTTGTTAAGGAAGAGCTTCAAGAACTCCTTGATTCTTCTAGTTTGGCCAACCTTGAAAATATTGAGAAAAATAGTGACCATGGTCATGATATGGTCAGACTCCATTTCTAGAGTATTGGGACTGCCATTTCATAGATCACGAAAAAGGTTGATTATTATTTCAAAAAAGATACTTTCCAAGCATCAGTTGACCAGTACTTTTATGTTTTTAACATATAACCTTTCATTTCCACTAGTGACTAGATCCTTCAATGCCCAACTATAGAAGTTGAAGGACATCAACCCTCTATTGGACAAATTCATTGAAAATGAAGATGTTTTTGAGGAAGGTCTGAGTTTTTTGGGGAAATCATTGAGGATTTCATCAAGATATTAAATCCATACCTTCATGTGCAGAGTGAAGTCGTTCTGGTGCCTGCTATTGCATCTATTTGACCTAAGGGATCAGTGCCTCCACCTCAGATGTCTATTTCTTAGGCTTTCAGTCAGATTCTCCCAATGATATAGGAGTAGATTCAACCTCTTTTGTTGTCACTGCACAAACCCAACCTTGTACCTAATTTTACAGAAGGAGTGATCCTACCTCCTATAAAAATGTCTTCAAACCCTCTAGATTCTAATCCACCACCAACTGGACCCTCTATTGACCACTCTGACAAAGTGAATGACCTCTTAATCTTCATACATAGTGTGGATAACTCTCTGATAGGGTTTTTTGGTTGTCTTTTGTTATCTTTCACTAAATATTTGTAATAAGTTGTACGTCATTGATTAATTAAATTTCATATTCTTGTATTTAATCTATTTATCTTCTACCTATTATTCTTTGATACTTTTTATCCCAAAAGGGTGAGCATAATTTTTTCTCCCCTATAACTTTTTGATAATCCCAAAAGGGGGAGAATAGTTTGGCATTATCCTTATTTACTTTACCTTTGATATCACTATTATGTATTTTATTTTTCATTTGATACCATTAGTATTTATTTTATATCCCAGCTTTATCTATATATAGGGAAAATTCATCAATAATGGGAGATGATAATCATAATTATTATATTCCACAGGAAATGATTGTATTGAATAATGCCATGATTTTTCATCATCAAAATGTGGGATATTGTTAGACCATAAGATACTAATGTCCACCCACTTTAGTATTAATGGTTTTAATAATCCCAACTCATGTCAATTCCTATTAACCATGTCAAATAATTTCATTCATGTATATTTAATTTTAAATGTGTATAATTATTATTATCTATGACAACATATAAGATTAAAACATTCTATTAATATTTATGTTATAAGACTGTCCAAGAAGAATTATTTTTTAAGTATGTCATACTGACATTTATAGAAGAGATGAGGCACGGATAGTTCAAACTTGTCACTGAAAACTCAATTGACATTTTCACACATTGTGCTACCAATGAATGGGGCTACCGACGCATGGTGCTACCGAAGCATGGTGATACAGACCCATGGAGTGACCGATTCAAGGACTCACTGATAGTGAAATCAATACACTGATAGACCAACTCTCTCACCAATAGTTCAAAGGACCTACCGATGCAAGGACATACCAACATAAGGACCTACTAAGTCAAGGACTTTTTGATGCATAGATAGACCGATAGAAGGATACACCGATGGAATGAGTCACTGATATAAGGAGATACAGAAATAGGACTCATCAATAGATGGTTTAAATTTCCTTTATTTTAAATTACTTGTAACAATTATATTTTGAGGGTTTTAATGTGACTGATTCATATAATGTTTTGTTTCGTACATCTTAAATGAGGATGCCAAAAGTACGAGGTAAAACATCTACCTCAAAACATGCACATTTTCATGATGTAAGAATATATATATATATATATATATATATATATATATATATAAAGAAGAGTGCATGAAAAAGACACGTATACACAAGAAGATATGAGTATACATAGTAGTAGACCTATGTGAGAAACATACAGAAAGGAAGAACACATGAGGAACTATTCATTCTTTATTATTGTGATTTAGAGAATTGGTTTTCATCAAAGTTCCAACATATCTGTATCATCCAACTAAACTGACAGAGAAGATCATCTCATCTTCCTTGAAGATAGAATACAGTTCCCCATGACACTCTAATTTTATGTCTTCTTCTAGAAGAGGACTGCAGCTTTAATTATGATACATCAAATAGTCCAAAGTTGAGCTACATAACACAAAAATCCTTCTAAACTCTATATAATACTTATTACTCTATTGTGTACCTTTTCATTAAATTTTCAAGCAGTGTGTGCATATCCCTATAAAAAAACATTGTTTCATGCACTGATCTAGGGGATACTATATTTCTTCACTCAACATCCTTTTTACCCTTCTTTATCCCATGATGTACTGTGGAAGAGGTCCTACATGACCTGATTGTATTTTGTTCCCATAAAAAAATAGTGGTAGAGGTCTTGTGACCTAGAAAGTCTAGGTAATGTTGTGTTATCCTAGTTCCAGTGTGTGGATCAAAACCTTTATCTATATATATTTATTAGTGACAGGTGATCACCAAGTGAAGAGGAAAAAGTCTTAGCTTCAGACTAAACCTCTTTTTTTATATTTGTTTTGTTTTCAAATTTAGTTTTCTATGTTTTTACGTGTATTTTAGAAAACCAAATTTCACTTTAATAGTTATATTTGTATAGTTTTTATTACTATTTTGGATTGTTAGATTATTTTCAAAAGTTATATCAATAACTCGTATTGTTAAAACTGAGAAATAATCAATCTTCTAATAAATTAGTTGAATAGTAAGATTATTATAAATTTACTACTTGGATTAAATGGCATGTTTTTTTTTAAATTGGGGGAACCTTTTTAGTAATCCTTTTAAACAATAATTTTTATAGGAACTCAATTCAAACCCCTCTTGAGTTTCCTACTCTAACCAATAGAAGTTCAAGGTGTGTGTTTAATCATTATGTTCCATATGATTGTTAGTTCTAGTTCCAAAAACCCTATTAACTAGCTTGAAAAACAATTGTTTACAAAACATAACCCCTCCACGAGTCTTTGACCATCTAATAATATTATAACTCAAAAAATGAAAAATTAAAAATAAATAAGGATAGGGTATAAATTAAAATAATGAGTCCAGTTTTTAGTAAAATCACTAAAGATACAAGGTATGAGAGTGGTTGATCCAAGTTACAACAATACTTCTCCTCATTGCTTCTTTGGAATCCTCATTCAATGATATCCCCCATCCTCGTCATCTATTTACTCCATGGAATGAATGAAGGGAGGTATCCTTATCTCCAAAAATAAAATTGGGAATCCCATAGTGTGTAAGAAAAATAAAAAAAACTAAAACTAAAAAATAAGGAATCGATAAAGGCTTGACCCAAGACAAAAATACCAGTTAGATATTATACCCCAACATGGTAAAAAACTCTTTCCACACACAAACACTAAGATATAATTTCTTTTTGATGTTATATTTAGGATATATTTATGATCACAAAAATGAGATATTAATTATATGTATTTAATAAATATTAGATATCCTGAAAATTTTCCCAACTCAAAATCTAACCAAATCCTATAAAAGTGTAAATATTCAAAAATTATAATAACAAATATTGATAAAATTTTAATAGGATGATTTACTTTGGAAAATTTTACATTTTATGCCTCTCAATGGTTCTAGGCTCTAAATCTATAAAATGATTTAAGTATTCATTTTGGGAAAACCTAAATTTATACATCCTCCCCCACATTCATGAAATCACTCTCCTAAATAATAAACTACATAGAGATGATTATAAATAATCTCACAAAACATTATATTATAAAAAAATTTCATTCCATCGCATGAGATCCTATAGTTTTTTAAGGTCTATAAAAATATGTGGAAATAGGATAAAACCCACTCAAAAATGTTCCCCCTTTTATTTATTAGATCTGGGATTGAACATCCAATATTATCATTCCTCTAGGAATGCTAATACACCTAAACTCATTATAGGGGAAGTTCCCACCACAAATCATAATTCACCTTCCATGAATCTCATAATTTATTTCCACTTGAAGACATTTTCCCTTGACCATGTGATATATATCAATTATATAATAAAAAAAGACCATATAAAATTAGTGACCATAAATATGGTGTGTTTCCATAAATTTTCCAATGAAGGAATTATTATCCCTATAATTAAAAAGGGTGACCCATATGAATATAATATAGAGTCAATCAAATCTGATCAATATCTACCCTAAAAGCCTCAACAAGGCTTCCCTACCACCACACAAGGTCTTTCCCCCACTCATATTCATTAGCTTAAAAAGAGAACACCTTTATGATTTCTATCTCAAAGCATGAGGATAATGTTAATGCTCTCATTACCTCGATTCTAAAAATAGATATAACAACATGCTTACTCATTTAAAAAATTTCATTTTCTCATCCATAACATATGGCACCAGAAACCTACTATGAACCAAATTATATATAATTCATCCATGACTATAACCCCTTAAAATTACCAAAAACATTATATATATATATCAATAATCCATAAGTAATGTCATATAAAAACACTCCCTATATTTTTCCAAGGTTTTCATATAAAAAATATGACTGACTGATCATTAATCAGACAATTGAAAAAGATGAATGCATAATTTATTGAATATCTCCATCTTAGGACATAAATAATAACAACAATATGGACATCACAAAGCACTATGAATGTTTATTCATCATCTATAGAAAATATTGTTATCATAGATCAACCTCTACCTCAGCTCCTCAACTACCCTGGAAGTTGTCCATGGATAATCCCTATTATATAGCATGAAAAACCCTAATAGTGTTGAATATATATCTAATAAATACATAATAATTAGTAAAATAATCGATAAATGATTCAATATTAAATTAGATACATTAATTATTCGAACGTGGAATTCATAAGTTCTATACTGAATCTTGAACACCTCCTAGGTAGTCAAACTGATCCCACACATGAGAAAACACACTAGGACCAATGAATAATTTCACTATAATGATCTCAATATAAAGATCATGACCTCAAAATCAACTTGAATATCCATGGACCTTTAAACGAATTACTATAGTCCCAAAATGCACATCAATGTCATAGTCCATCCCATGATTAGAGGAAACCCTATAAAATATCTTAATGAATGGTTTATCCCTTATTGTATAACAACAAAATTGGTCCTTCAAAACAACCACGGTGTATGAATTAAAGATCTTAAAATATGTAAATAAATAGTAGTAGCTTCTAGTGGGTTGTACTTTTTCATCAGTTGGGTATCAATTCCTAGTAAAATTATATGATGACCCAACTAATTGATTGGAAAAAAATCCCATAAATGTATCCATCAACCCAAACAAAAACTATATGTAATCATCTATCGCCAATTATATAATAAATAGGCATCATTACTCCATAGAGGGATCCCAATAAAGTCATATCTACTAAAGATGACTCACAATGATGGCAAAATAGGGGTAGGTAGTCACTATCTTTAGGAGTCTCTAGCCACAATGTGATGGTATAAAAACTCCAATGGGATATTTTGATCTCTCGAGGGAATTTATATAATGAGAGGATAAAACATTTTAATGATAACTAATATGACTGAAAAAAGAAAAAATTCTATAGCTAAAATATCGAGCCACACCAGATTCAACCAGATCAATCCCTCCACAACTGTCACCCATATAGGGACCTAGCCATTAAATCTCTATGTTGAGAAAGGTCCAATATGGGGTGGAAGGTGTGGCATTGGATCTATATGTTTTCCACACCATACTAGGAGAAATGTTTCAAGACAATAATTATTTATCAATTGTATACCGATTGAGGGACAATATGTCTATATAAAAGATACCTCACACATAAGAGGGGGAATATCCAACCAATATCCTCCAAACAAGTCTCTATATAATAGACTCCATCTCCTCATTTCTTCCATCTTCTAAATAAAAGATCTCAAAAAACCACACTAAACAAAATAAATGGATCATCATCAGTTATACTATTTTCCGAAAAAATACATTTAAACATAGTGCACTATTCAAAAAATCGCCAATCACTAGAATATGATGAGGGACCTACACCTCACTGAGTGTCTATGAAATGGAAAAGTGGATAAGAAAACTACCTAATAGGGGAATCCCTACAAAAAATTATGTCTGTGTGGTGGGGAGGGGGGATTCCCAAACCACAAGAGAAAAATAACCATACTGTATAAGATATTGAACATCAACCTCTACAAATGGAGGACTTATGACCTATCTCATTGGGGGGTACAAACTCTATTATTGTAACAGGGATTGACACCTCATTGGGATGAAGGTGTTATAAACCCCATTCTTGAAAGGAAAATCCTTGAACTTATAAATGGTTTTACATACACCTCTATCCATGAGTGTGAACCAAACTCCATAACATATACTAGGGAAGCATAGCACATTGAGTGGTGTCTATCAGTTGTGGGAGTACCTACACATCCCATAGAGTACCCTCCCCCCACCTTGTGGGGGCGTACCAACGCACAAGTTTAATAGGCACATCCTTACTCAGAATGATCAAAAAATACAAAAATAGTGGATTGTGTCTTGTATGTTAATGGGGTACAAAATCAACTATATTATGGAGGAACAAAAATTTTTCTAGATTAAGGGATTATCAACCCCATTTATGAATGGGTGACATACATAGATTCCATTAGTAATATATTCCCTGGTATCCTTGGGGAGTATCATGCTGAAAAATCTCATATGATTGACCCACTCCCTTTTATGAACATATCATCTATGTGGTTAACAACCCCATTCATGTAATCCCAATACTATAAACACTAAGGGGTATCTAAATTCTATAGTTAATCCATAAATAATATGGTGGACCCTTTCCCCAATATCTACACCATAATAGGGGTTACATACATTGTCCAAATCAAACACTCATGGATACTGGGATCTCTATCCATTTTCAATAATAATTTCAAGAAAATTCTATAAGAATAAATCCACTAGAATATTGAGAGTGCATTACTCAAGAGTCTCACACAACCTTTGTTATTAATGTTTCTATTGTTATCTGTATAATGTCTATTATAAACCTATAGTGGAATATTTATTGTGAGAAATTTAAATTAGCATCACATGGTGAATTTTTTGGAAGTAGTATTCCATTCTAGAAATAAAAGAATCTACAGACCTATATATGATATGGGGACCTAATTATCTTTATCCCACACATTTCCCTAGTAACTCAAGTTAGTTAATAGATCATCATAGTCCTTTTATATGAATGCATCAACCCCAAAACCTATTATAGTTCCCCATCTTATCGATTAGACCACAGAATCTCAATCATTATTATTCCATGTGACATGAACTAGTGTTTACTCGACACATATCTCTCAATTTCATTCATAGGATCAAATTGCTTTGATAACAATGTAATATGACCCAACCCATCAAGCCCCCACCGGGGCTAGTGGTCTGTCAAGTGTGAAACCCCATGACCATATCCAATATTCTAGAGTCCAGTCACTAACTATAATATATTATAAACATATATATGGGATGACATAACCTATATAACCTATTTTAAATATATTCCACTCAACTATAGTATTTAAAACCAAGTAGGATATAAATTACTATCTTGTATAAAACATGAATGTATACATGTGGAATAATGTAATATAATATAATAGAAATTACAATACAAATGGGAAGAAATGAAATCCCCAACATCTCAAAATATAACTAATCATGTGTGGTTAGGAGAGGATATCACCACATTATACCAACTCCATCTTGATATCTTCAAGTAAGAAACTCCATTAATACTTCCTATGATCTTGCTCTATTAACATCGTGACCACCTAAATAATCATCAACATATGCATCCTATAAACAAAAAAGGTATTAGTATATTTCATGTGTAGGGAAGTAGGATATCCTAGCCACAAAAAGGGAAACAGGATACAGGTTATCCCACAACTAAGGGATAAACTAAATTCCCACCCAAATAAAGTTTAGAGTAATAAAAGTAGAATATAGGGAAGAATATATGAATTATTTCCCAATCATAATGTTAACCAATATCTTATAATAGAATAAGTGATAACCTAAAGGTATTTATACTGAATGGTGGAATTACTGAACCCATAGATCGGTAACCTATGCCTTATTCCATAGGGGAGTTCCCTAACACATCATATAAGAGGTAAGTCACACCTAATCAACTTCACTGGAACTAATAAGGTGTCATGTGAACCATATATTTTCTAAATTTTGGAAATCAACCAAAAGGTATGGTGAATTCCCCATCCAATTATCTGTTCTCCAATAGAGTGGAATACTATAGGGGGTTCTAGAGAACCTTAGACACAAAAGTCACCAATCACCAAATATATACAAACTACTTAAATACCATAATAAATATAACAACATTATACCACTATAATGGTTTCCCTCGCCTCACTGCAATGTTTAAATTGTCAAAAGGATTTACCTTCCTCTAATTACAATCCCCCACCCTTTTTAAAATTAAGATTGATCGATGAGAGTATAGTCATGAACCATAAAAAGGATAACCCGCACCATTTGAGAATATATAAGAAACTATTCACTATTATTGACAATGCACACCCTTTATCTCTTCAGGAGTAATAACTTTATAAGTGTAATGTATTACCTATACCTAATTGATGATGATAAGCCTGAGGGATTACCTAAATAAATTATCTATACCTCTCTCACCCCATTATCACTAAATTAAAAGGAAAAGTGATAATTTCATTAATATTTCTCTTAAATCATTACTCCACATCCCACACAGCCACTCTTGGGGTGTCATGTAAGAGAGATAGTAACAACCATCCAAAACAATTCCATGAAGACCATAGCATAACATGAGTGAATAATAACTCCCAATCTTTATATCCGAAACACATACATAGAATACCACATTTAGAAACATGGACTAATAAAAAACTCCAACATTTACATAATAATATATAAGTCCTTTTTCACTACCATGTATAATGGAGTAACCACATAAGAATCACCTAAACACTTTCCTTTATGAATTTTCCATTCAATGTCAATTGATCTGTAACATACTAAAAAATATTGAATATTATCAAGCATAAAGACATTTATAAGGGTCCCACACCCTAGTATCATTATATTTATAGTAGGTTTATTATCCCCACATTATCTCTGAATCATCCCTATGGGGATAAGATCTATCAAAATACCCAAAAAATATTTCAAATTGATTCTATTAATGAATAAATCCCTAATATTGTAATTTATGTTGAAATATAATCTTAAAGGAATATAAATATTTTCCATATATTTTTTCTAGGTGATAAAATATGTAAAAACATGCCAAGGGGTACATACATGGTGTGAACCAAAACATATATGATATGTACACCTAAATCCTCCATCATGGAATATACTAACACCCCCTTATTGTGTAGTATCAAGGTACACGACGTGTACTAGGGAATTAATGGCGTGTATACCAATAGAGTCTTATTGGGAATGTACCATTACCTATAAAATCATGTAAAATAGAAATACATGGTGTTCATTAAGGAGTACACTATGTATGGTTCCATGCAGGGTCCCAATTAATGTAATCCTAAACTATATATAATTTACTCTTAGGCACAATGAGTATGCTATAGAATTACTACAAATGTTATATACCTCAGATAATTCCATGTCATAGAGAGAAAATTGGAATGTAAATTATACATTCCATGGACTTCAAATGGGGTGGTTGGCTATTTATTTATCCATTATTGGAGTTATATATTTGAAGATCTTACACGATTATTTCACATAACCTAAAAACCCTATAGAATTTGTCTTCTACTTTAGACACACCATTGAACCTTCTAACATTTCTTTTGTCATTAACAACTTTGTGATTGGTAATTACATGTGGAGACTAAATTATTTCATACATAAATATTACATAATTCTATAGAAATAAATAATATGTCTCATAAAATTACACACCCTATAACCGTAAATGTTTATTATCTTTGGAGACTAGATACATAATCAACACATTTCATGAATGATCATAAATGTCTCCTGCAATGTTATTATCTCATAAAAATCCTTTTAGAGATACCATACATAAATTTTTCATCATAAGCTATGTGAAATAGAAACATAAGAAAGGGTGATCTTAGATTCTCAGTAAGTATATACATTTGATATATAAATCAGTGATCATAAATGATCATAAGTCAGGAATAAGTATTTGATAACATGATAGTAAATAGAAAAATTCATACCCAATTAGTCCAATATATTTAATCATGAATCCTTACATAAGTATTTATCAAAAAATAAAAAATTCATAAGAGTATGAAATCATAAATAATATATCATCATCCATGATAAAATTTCATAAAAATAAGACATAGGTTTTAGTAAATACATAATAATGAGAAATAATTTACATGGTCAAGGTTCACTATCAAGAATATTAGAGTGGATTAGGTTCATTCCTTATTCTATCATTCCCTTAGTCGAAGTTAATTCCCAAAACTATTATATTGGAAATTATTATTTACTAATCTTTGCTCACATCCAAATATAGTATATATTAACTCATGAGATTTCAATATTTTCCAAATTAATTAGAGAGATAATTAATTATGGTTCCACCAATAACATTATGAAAACCAGATATATGTTTTCCATAAGATCATAAAATCCTTTATCATTTCATCATAGTATAACCCATAAAAATAAATGAGTGTCACAAACATTTCGTCACTTCATCATAGTATAACTTGTGGAAATGAAATAGGTTTCACAATGATTTCATCATATATTAATTAACATGTAGAATAAAATAGGTTTTATATAATTATATTTAAAACATCATCATTATAAGTTATCCAAAGAAATAAAGTTGATGGTATCATAAGATCATATACCTAATAATGAAAAAAACATTAAAGGATGTTTAAATAGATGAAAAATACCTTTAAAATATCATTGTAACCTTCTTTTGAAATCATGAGAAAATATAATCTAATTTTAATACCTTTTCAGATAAAAATTACCATAATAATGTGAAAATAATTTTATTTTCAAATAATGATGGAATATTTTAAAGATATTTTCAATGAAAATATTAGTCATAATGGTGGTAAATCCATTATTATTGTATATGTAAAAAGTGAAAAATATTTTCTGAATTTCAAAAAAAATCCAAAAATTAATTATTCAGAAAACTTTTTAAAGATATTATTTTTAATATTTTATAAATAAATTAAAAGGTAGTGAATGTTTCTTTATTAAATCATTTTATGTATGAGGAAAAACATATATAAATGAATTGGGAGAGTATGGACATTGAAAAAAATGTTTTTAAACAAAGGTGAAAATAAGTCATATTTTCTAAAAAAATCCCTATTATTTTAACTAACAAAGGGATGAAAATGGTACTGTTACATGAATATTCTAGGAATAATCTGGGGAGCGGGAAATATATGGGGTTTAAAGGATAATAATCATACAATTCCCCTAAAAGTAAATTTAGCATTGAAAATCCCAAAAACAAATGACATTTAACATAAAACATTACCTCAAGTCATATATTTAAATATTTTTTATCTAACATCAGGTATAAAAAATATATTTTTTCTAATAATTCATTATTAAAATGAGCATTCATGTGAAAATGTTCTTATTTTCCATGATTGTTTTGGATTGATGGTTCTGATCCATAAACCTTCATCATGGTTTTACTATCTACAAAATATTAATAATTTCATATGTATCATATTAATTAATTATATATAACTTTATAACCATTAAAATAAAGTAGACAAGAATAATAATTACAAATCATCATGGAGATAATAATTTATATATATGCACAAGTGATGTTTCAACTTTTTTGATAGATTGAACGAGAGAAATATCTATAGTAACTAAAATTTCACTAATAATAATTATATGATTTTTATAATTTTTATTAATTAAATATATACATATGAAAATTCATGTTTGGTGGAAATGAGAAATCAATCTCATCACTTATGCAGGTTGAAGTCCACATGTACGCACGAGGAGTATTTTTATTTTTCGACATATTGGAATCAGATATAAAGGGATATAAAGTTAACTTATCAACATATAATTATAATGAAGATACTAATTACATTATTTTAATATGGTTATAGAAAGGTTTCAGGAGGTTTAAGAAGAAATAAAAATGAAAAAATCAGTAGCAACATATACATATATTTTCTAGTATCCACCTATGAGAGGTACCTTAAGTATTCTTTGATTGGTCTTTTTTGGCAACCAGCATATAAAGGAGATGGATAAAGATTATTGTAGAGTATATAAATATATCATTATTGAGATAAAGAGAACAAGTATTATGGGAAAGAGTGAATTGGAAGTTCCCTTTTATAAGTGATGGGAGTGGCACACTTTTAATTATTATAAATATTAAACAAAAATAATTTGACACTAAAAAATTGAAACAAAATTGAAAAATGATTGAATATTGAATGATATATGATATAAATAAATTAAACTAATTGGATTTCGAAAGTTATTTTTTAATTTCAACCCAATTATCTTAATTATAACCCTTAATTGGTCTTTTAAACCTTTCCCATAGAAATGAATTTTTACCTTGATTACTGTTCATAATGACCTAGAATGTAAATGAAATCATTACTAAATTTATATATTCTAATTAAAAATAGAAAAAAATTATCTAATTCTATTTCTATGATTGAAATAAACTCATATTAAAATAAGTGGACAATATTCCATGAAAATCATTTTTTGAAGAAAAATGCATTTTTATGTATAGAACAGAAAAATTTATTATTCCTTACATAGTAAAAACCGTTAGAATATTATTATAGTATTTTTTGAAAATATTATCTACACATTAAATTCAAAAAACTCATCAATACTGATTAATTTAATTTATGAAAATAAAAACACATTAAATGTATAAAAATAGTTTTTCTGAAAATCAATTCTTTTTTACATTCAAATGATTCTATTTTCCTTTATAACCATGAGATAACTAATTAATTCATTTCATACATGTGTAAATTATAATGTTTCATAACATATATAATCAAGTTCATACCCTTAATCTAATAACTATGCAATAATTGTCAAATTTAATAATATTGATTTAATTGTATATCACAGTTTTTTTAAGCTCGATGTTTCCTATATCAAGATATATTAAAGAAAGAATAATTATTTAATGATAAATTTAATAAATAATCATAGGTTGTTACATTATAGATATTGATACTCTAAAAACTTTTTTTATCTACCTTTTTCATTACAAATTTTCACGCTATCGGCCTTCGGCCACAAAATAATAATAATTCTCACAAAAAAATGAAAATGAATAATAAAGAGGATATTGTATAAATTGAAAAAATGAGTCCTTAATTATGGTGAATTTTTTAATCTTGAAGCTCTAACCATTAATTATTCACATTAAAGTATTACTTCTCCCAACCACATCTCACATTCCCTCCATAGATGATTTCTTATAATCTCTATCCTCCCATCTTCCAATGGTGTCAATGGATAGAGGTCTTACCCTACCCATCATATAAATAGGGATGTATATATTGGGGGAATAAAACCAAAAATCATTAAAATTAAAACAAATGAATAATGACCTGATAAAGTCTATTCCTAGTATCCAGAACCTAGTTGGAGATTATACACCACCTGGGTAAAATGACATATTATGAATTTGTCAGTTGATTTAAAATTACCAACATGAGATCCATTTAGGATATATTTTAATTTTAATCTGATGGATATTAATTATATTTATTTAATAAACATGAAATATCCTAAAATTTCAACCAGCTCAAAATCAATTCAAATTCCATACCAAGTGTAAACATTCCATCTCAAGTAACAAGAAGATGCATAAAATATTTATGACGTAATTTACTATAGTAATTTTACTATTTAAAACATGTAAATGCATTACGGATCCAAATCCCAAAAATGTGTGAAGCCTTCCACATGGGAAAATCTAGTTCTTTACATGGAAAAACCAAATAATTTTGTTTATACTAATATATATTTTATATATTATATTTTATAGATTTATATAACTGTGAAATATGAGGCTTTTGGAAACATTATCTTGGTAATGAGTTCTTTGTATTGAGTTTTTTGAAGTTTTATTGTTGTATTTTACATTTATTTTGAGGTACTTAATCATATTTTTGGAAATTATTTTTTTATCATCATTTTATGTGACATAGATTCATAATATTCAATAATGATTATTTTTTGATGAAATATAATTTGATAATAAAGTAGGGCATGCATATATTATCTATTATATTAATTTTTTCTTAAAGGGTAACATATCCAATTTTGTATGTTTATACCTATATTTCTATTATATGACCACCAAAATATTATAGTTTGGCATTGGGTTTCACTCCCATTCCGGCCAACACCTCCTAAGGGGTATCTATGGGGTTGGTTTGTGATAAAGTGGGTTAAAAGTGGTTAGTTTAGGATTTTTTTCGTGTAGTAACATGTGAGGATTGTGTTTAGTTGGTGAGGCAGAGGTATATTCAATCCTTTAGTTGAAAATATATGTAAACAATGATAAAGAATTGGTAATTTTATATCTTCTTAAAGATATACCTCACTTAAATATTGAACATGACTAGTGTATTATTTTACTCACTATAGGGTACTCTTTCATGCATGGAAACATGCATCATATTGTAGCATGTGTTACATAATATTTTTTTGGATGAGATTAGGATTATAGTTTTTATGGATGTGGGTCAATAGTAATTATTAATTCCATTATAAATATCCTTGGGATAGGTTTCATCAAATAAACTATGTTATTTTTTATAAACACATCAAAAAATGTCACAGGATGGATTCTGAGGAGGTGAGAAAATAGACTCTTATAATAGTTCCCCAAAAAATAAATTATGGGTTTATGATGTTTATAATGAATGGTAAATAAAATATTATCATTTCTGTTATCATGAACACTTTTATTTTATTATTTAGTATCAGATATAGATCATAAGTATTTCATTTATCTTACTATATTGAAATGAGAGAGGCAATTTTCTACTCAGTTATCTTAGATAGTTAATGCTTATCTTGAGGTTTCAGAATGTGATAGATTGCTGGATAATTTTTTGGAAATAAATTTTTTTTATACATATAGTAAAATATTGCAATATTTTCTATGATTTAATTTATGGATTTTATTTAGTAATTTTTGTAACTAATTGGATTTTATATTATTTTTTAAGAATATTAAATGATCTTTATTAACATACCAACTTTATTCCAAAATATTTTTCACATATAAATTCATTGAGGCATTGGATAATGCATAATATTAAGAATTGTATTTATATGGTGTGTTATTATTATAAATGCTTCCTAAATCCATATGAGAAAGTGTTTCTCAGAAATATTTTATTCCTCCATTATAATTTTTTTATAGATAATGTTATTAATGTTTTATAAGTATATTACATTGTTAGATACATAATTTATTATTTATTTATTTATTTTTGTTTTATATTTTATAGTTATGGTTTATCGCCTATTATTTTTTCCCCATGGATGGTCATGAATGTTTTTTAGTCATCTCTTTTATTGAAAATATTTGATTTCCAACTCTAAAAAATATAATTTTTGGTGGATATATTTTTCTAAAAGGATTGTTATCACTAGTATGAGTTAAATATGTATAAAGTACAGTTTTCTTAATTATGTAATGATTATAGAATTCTTTTCTCTTTATTCCTTACATAATAATTTATTATATGGGGTTGGATTCCCATTATAGTGCTAATGGAAAAGGAATATATGCTTTTAAATTCTCTATTTTAAGGATTATGATCTGGGTAATTCATTAATTTTTTTAATTAATTACAATATTTCATTTCCCCATTATGGTTTCTATAAAGATATTATATTTTTTGTGTTTAAGAAGTAAAGGTATGATTCTTATATTAAAATATATATTCTTTTAAATTCTTCAATCTAGAAAAAAAAATCCACTAAATAAATTATCCACCTGGCCCCAAATGTTCTCCCTAATTATCAATGGTAGATAACTAGCACTGATAGTCTAAATGAATCACTTAGGGCTTAATATATCTCTGAATTTATCATCACAAGATTTAAAAAAATAAAAAATATGAATAATAAAATATAAATGAATAAATAAAACAACTTTATAAAAAACCTCCATTATAAACTAAACATTGTACAGGAATTATAAAGGTAATTGAACAACTAAACTATATAGTATAAGAAAAAAATAAACCCAACCACGGACTGTCATATAAACTTCCTGAAAAAATGTTTTATAAAAATGAAATCAATGAGATGTTTTTGTTACTATCTTAATCTATGCTTGATAAAGATCACAATATATATCCAAATGAAATCTTACACTATGGTGTATCCATGGGTTGGATGAATTGATTTATTCTCTTTATGAACACTTCTAAAATCACAATATGCTATTATATTGCGATTGAAAAAGTGTATAAGTGAGAGATAATTGTATGGGAGTATCAGTAGAAGATTGATCATGGTTTTCTTACCTAAATTACATCTTGTTACGTCCTTTATATAGTCCATTGGAGAAGCTCTTTAAGCCCCATGTATTTAATCCTTAATTACATAATGCATGAGTAAATAACATCTTGTTGTTACAATTTGTAACCCTTTGACCATTCACATACTTCTTAAGTTAATTTAATCTCTATGTGTTAATAATATCTGATGGGATATAATCTCAATGGTAATATAATGTTATCACAATAACAAGTATTATGATATTCACCTCAATCCATATGATATTTCATGTTAGTGTTTTATAATATAAATATAACATAAAAATGATATGCACAAGCATGGAATAAGCCTTTTCATATTATAACATATGAAATCTCTATAAGATACCATATGATATATACTAACAAGTATAATATACATATTAGTCTTTAGGGAATATCTCCCCCAATCTCCCATTAGTAAAATATATAACAATAATTTTTTCATTTAAACTTGTATAATATAATATTTAATAACTATAAAAGTCATATCAAATATTATTTTGTATATGGTCTATAATACCTTGGTAAATATATCATAATCATCACTAAATATAAAATTCTATAAAATAACCAACAAATATACATCCAAAACCACATTTGGATGAACTCTAACATTCTTTTATAGTAGCTCCCTGAGTCAAACTCAATCCCCATTCAGTTAACCATAATGTGTGACCCCACATATATCTATAGTGGTGAAAAAAATATATGAATCACTTAATCCATAAATTCATGAAAATGGTTTCCTTTAGAAAATCATTAGTGCTACTCAAGATAAAAATTATTTTTTAATGTTCTCTATCAAACTTTATCTAGGATTTTATATGGTCCAATAAACCATGGACTTAGATTTACTTTCTTACCAAAACACATAACAATTTTTCATGATGATATTCTAAGAAAAACATGATCACCTACCTTGAAAGAAAATTATTTCCTCCTATTATCTGCATAACTTTTCGGCCTACCCTAAGATGTCATCATGTGTTGCTGGATCATCTTTAATTTCTTAGCCACTTCCGCTAAAAATTTGGGTCCCATAAACTTATTTTCCCTGGATTCATCCCAAAATATTACAGTTCGACGTGACTTCACATATAATACCTCAAAATGTTCCATCTGTAAACTTGAATAAAAACTATTATTATAAGAAAATTTAACTAAATAAATATGAAGATCCCAACTTCCTTGGTAATCCAATGAACAATATTGAATAATATCCTCCAAAGTTTTAATTTCCCATTACAACTTCCCATTTGATTGAGGATGAAAAGTTGTATTGGAATTTAATTTTGTTCCCAGCAACTTCTGATGGGATTTTCAAAAGTGGAAAGTGAACATAGGATTATGGTCAGATACAATGGAAAAATAAACTCCCATTAACTAGACAATCTCTTTGAGGTACAGTTGAGAAATATGATCCAAAGACATAGTTTCTCGAATAAAAATAAAATGAGAAGATTTAGTCAGTCAATCAATAATAACACAGATTGCATTATTACCTCGAGAAGTATTTGGTAGTCTCAGAACAAATTCCATGGATAAATTTTCTCATTTCCATTATGGAACTGGAAAGGGTTGAGGCATCTCATTCTGTAACTTCTTCTCTAATTTGGACTGTTGACATGTAAAATATTTCATGATAAATATCTCTTATCATTTCATTCCACCAGTAATATTCTCGACGGTTTATATACATCTTTTTTCTACCAGGGTGAACTGAAAACATTGAATTGTGAGCATCTAACAATAATTATTTCTTCAGTTAGGAAACACAAGGCACGCACAATATTTTTTCAAATATCAAAACACAATTTTTATCAATGTTAAATTCTAGAAACATACCCAATCTAACCAATTCTACCTTTTCCTGTGACTCCCTATCTATTGTCATTGTTTTCATAATTATGTTTGAAAAATATGACTCCACTGAAACCTAAAAGAAAACAGAATAATGTCATATGCCAAAAACGTCCAAGTCAAAAATAATCAAATCATTAATCAAAGGGACTTATTTCAGCCATAACATAGTTAATGATGCATGATGTTTTTAACTCAAGGTATCAACCAATTTGTTTATTTTTTCAAGAAGGTAATTGACCATGAAATCATAATCTTTTAACTATTCAATCTATCTTCTTTGCCTCAGGTTTAATTCATTTTGAGTGAATATATACTTCAGACTTTTTTAGTCAATATATATTTCATATTTGGCTCCATATAAATGATGCCTCAAAATTTTCAAATCAAAAACCCATAGATGGTAATTAAAAATCATTTGTGGGATCATTGGATAATTTAACTCATTAGGTTTTAGTTTTCTTGAAGTATAAGAAATTACCTGATCCTTTTGTATCAGAACACAACCATTTTCCTTTAATGAAGCATCACTATAGATAACACTCTCACCATTTCAAGAAGGTAGGGTCAGAACTAGACCATTCACTAATATTATTTTCAATTCATGAAAATAATCATCTCATTATTTTTTCCAGATGAATTTAACTCCTTTTTGAGTTAACATAGTCAGTTGACTAGATAACCTTGACAAGTTTCCAACAAACCTCCAGTAATATCCTTCTAAACAAATAAAACTATAAATCTCAGTTATATTTTTGGGTCTTTTCCATTCTTCAACAACTTTTATTTTAGAAGAATCAACAGTTGTGTCATCCTTAGAAACAATGTTACCAAAGAAAAATAATTATAGTAGCAAAAATTCACACTTGAAAATTTTTCCATACAGTTTCTTTTCTTTTAAGGTTTGTAAAAAACCATTATATGTTTTTCATGCTTCTCTTTACTTTTATAATATACCAAAATGTCATCAATAAACACAACAATAATCAAATCCAAGAACTCATGAAATATTCTATTCAAAATATCCATGAATAAAGTAGGTGCATTAGGTAACCCAAACAGCCTAACAACAAATTCATAATGACCATATTTAGATCAAACATCTATTTTTTAATGACATCCTCCTTTACCTTAAAATGATGGTACCCGGATCTCAATTCAATCATGGAAAAATATTGAGATCCCTTTAGATGATTAAAAAAGTCATCGATGTGAGGTAAAGTGTACTAATTCTTAATAGTAAAGTTATTCAAGATCTTTAATCAATGAAAAGTATCTTTGAACCATATTTAATTTTAACATACCAAATAAAAGCTCCCCATAGTGAAGTTCTTGGAAAATATAATCCTTTATCAAGAAACTCATGAAACTTATTTTTAAATTAATGAAGTTACGTTTGATCCATTCGATAAGGGGGCTTCAAAATTGGCTTAGCATCAGGAACAAAGTCAATTGTTAATTCAACTTCATGATCAGTTATAACACATGGTAACTCATTGGAAAAACATCAATTTATTCCTTTACCATTAAAAAGTCATTAATCTGAATAGTTCCCTTATTTTCAACAATATGAGGAAGAAAACTTAAATTTCCATATTTCAACTTTTTCTCAGCTTCCTAATATGTTATCAATTTTATGGGCTTTTCCTCGTATACAAATTGAAACTCTTTATGAAATAATAACTTATTTATCTCTAAAATTAATCGTAGCATAATAAACAAAAAGACAATCCATACCCAAATTGACATCAAACTCTACTAAGGGAAAAACAAAAAGGTTTACAGGTAATATCTTTCCACAAATAATAATAGAAGTATTCTTAAAATACCTTTTATTGTAACATTTTCCCTAGTGCTGTTACAATATGTTCTGGTCTCATTTTTTGAGGTGATATTTCAAATTTATTAGAAAACATTCTCAAAAATAATGGAATGTGTAGACCCAATATCAAAAAAGACTTTAGAAAAATATGAGAAAACAAACAAAGTATATGATATTACTTCATTGGATGGCCTGACATCTATTAGTGTAGTATCAAAGGATCTCACTACACCTTTCTTCTTATAGACTGAATGCTTTCCATCACTCAAATATTTCTTTGGGAAGGAATTTTTTTAATGACTCATCTCACCACATTTGAAACACTTTATAGTTTTCTTATATGGGTTAATATTATGATCATTTTAATTACAATATCAGGCCATATGTCCAAGCCTACCACATCAAAAACACTTTCTAGTTTTGGTATGGAATTCTTTAGGGTGTTTTTGCTGCACTTTTCATAGACTAGAAACTGAACTTTCGCACCATCAAATTTCATTAATTGATTCTTACCCATCAATTTCCATTTGGACCTCTTCTTCTCCTTATTCTCAAATTAAATGTGATCATCAGCGAACTCCATTTCTAACCTCTCAGCACATCCTATAAGTTTCTCATAATTTTTTAATTCTACGGAGTCCAATTCCCTTAGATATCTTTCCTTTAATCTTGAGTGATAATGGATGATTTTTCTATCAAAATCCAGAGTAAGATTTAGAGCATACCATGAAAATCGGGTGAAGTTTTCTTCATACATGACTGCTAAATCTTCCTCATTTTTCCTAAATTCAAATAATTTATTCTCCATACTAATTTGAACCTCCCTAAGAAAATATTTTTCTAAGGAAAGTACTTTAAATCCATCCCAATCTAAGGCTTCATTATCTTCTTTATCCCTGATATTCTTGATCGTTGACCACCGATGATTAGATTCACCTTCAAAATGAGAAATAAAAAGACTAACCTTTTGATTATATGAATATTCCATAACATAGAATATCTTTTTAAGGGTTTCAATCCATCCTTCAGTCGCTACTGGGTCAGAGTATCTACTGAAATCATGAGGGTGTTTCCTCATAAAGCGATCTACTATTGTCATGTTCCTTTATATGAGATATGGTTATTCGTTTTCATGGATTACACCCCCATTTATTTCTTGTGTAAATTGATCCATTACTATCACAAACTAATAGGTTCCCATTCCTACCATTCCCTGTTGTTGATTCGGAACGATATCAGCCTCTCGGTTCCTTCCAACTTCAGCTTCCCAATTTATTTTTCAGAAAACCATTATGAACAGACATATATAAGATGAAAAAACTTGGTAATATTTAAATTCTATACCATTTCAACATAAAAATAAGGTAAAAATAATTTATGTTATTCTATTAATATCATCTTAACCCTTAAAGTTATCTATACTGTGTTATGATGCCAACTATAAGGACTCGGCCTTAAACATTACATACTCTAGATATTTCAACTAGATTTCACTTCCTTAAAATCACAAATATATTTTTGGTTTATATTTTTAGAAAGTTTGGACAAAACTCATACATATCAACCCATAAAAATGAAAATCGAGTAGCATTAAAATAGTATATATTTCTTCCAAGACATAAAATTTTTAACAAAAAACAACAACATGATTTCTTTAAAAAACTTCATAACATTTAACTTGACTTAATTATTTCTCTTACAAATCCTTATAACCATTTAAAAATATTTGAAAACATGTTATGATCATAAAAATAATAATAAGGGATGTAAAAAAAAGGAAAGAAACCATTAGTCCATGAAAACTTATAAGCATATGAAATCATTTTTACAAAGACATACTTCTCAGCCTAATATACTTAATTTTTGAAACATGATATTTTAATAAAACATTAGAAAACAAATATAAAACCATAAAGGTATATTTGGTCACCAATTACATATATTTTAACCCTTGGAGCTACCCTATGATTTTTAACCCTCATGGATACCTTAAAATTTAACCCTCATGGATACCTTATGGTGTAACAATCGCAGTTACACTTATAGCAACCATACGGTCGACCTCCAATATACACATACACAATGAATTGGACGGAAATATAGGTCCCACCCATCATCATAAACAATTCTCAAGAACTTTATCATAATCATAAAAAATTAATAATTTCATAAAAAAGTTGCTTTTGAATTTTGTAAAATATGATTTTAAAGGAGACCTTTTAAAGAAAATTCCTTTAAAATTTTCATATAATTAAAGTTATAATTGATAGAATTAAAGGAATATTTTTATACAGTATAAGTACACATAATTCAACATAATATGAATTAAACTCATTACAAAAATAATCTTATTACTACATAATTAATTAAATGGAAGGTTAATCCAAAGAATGGAAACTAAGTTAAGAATTCCTTTACATCAAGTTCTCTATACTTAAAACTCATTCAAAAGTCCTTTATAATTGTTAAAATAGTTTTATTAATATTTTAAAGAAACATATTCACGTTTATAACACCTTATATAATCATTTTATAACATTATTCGACCCATTTATTAATAACATTTTGTTATTTCTATTGTTTTAGGTGCATTCTTTATATGATTTTTTTGGTGGCTCATAATGAATTTTCTTATTTAATGGAATAAATACTACATAAGTGTAATGAAATGGTTTTCATATTATTCTATAATATTAAATGATTACCTATATTATTTTGGTTATATGTTATGATTATAATCATTAGATAAATAATTAGTAATACTCATTTAGATTATTTTGGAGGTTCTTTCATTATCACGAACTTGTTTCGCCATATACCTTTAGTATTTTGAATATGAGTTAATTATAGAATATAAAAGAGGTCATATAATACACTTTAAAAACAATTTTAATGATTAAAATCTTTTTAAAACCATATTTAAAGGAAGTAAAGTAACTTTAAGACACATCATCCACGATGTCGGTAAATCGACACATCGCAGACAATGTTTTTATTTTTAGAATAGGAGGAAGTTGAGATAAAGAATGGTGATAAATTTTTCCATAAACATGATACTAATCCAGATTATATATAATAATGAATATTTCTTGCATCTTGGATGAGGTATGTAAAATAGAGTATAATAAAGAATAGAATTGAAATGAAAACACAAGAAAATGAAAGAGATTTTTTACCTCTTAATCTCTTCTCCATGAGATCCTTCTTAAGGCCTTTGCTTTTGCCCTTTTGGTGAGACCAGAAGGCATTGTACTTGGTTAAGATCATAGGGAAGAGTATTGGAAATAATTTAGATAATGATCCAAGCTTTAAAGTTGTGAGAGGAAGAGGGGGTAAGGATGGTATTTAAAGGAGAGGAGAGAAGGGGTTTACCATTATTTTAATTATTAGTATAATATTTTTTCTTGAGACTATGAATAATGTAGATTAATGTGACCCAAAATAGTAATTATATCATGTGAGTTTAAACCAATGGTTATTAAATCATTCATTATTCTAGGAAAAGTTATTTAACTGATAATGTATATATACGGTATATTATCGTATTTTCCTATTAATTAAAAATTCAATAATTTTAGAAAAATACAATAAAATCAACCTAACCATTTTTATATGTGTAGAATTCAAAAATGAAATCCATTTTTCAAAAGTAATTTTATAAATATGATTAGTTTACCTTTTTAAATAAAGTTGTAATTTATTCAAAAAATAAAAAGTTTAAAAAAATAACTCATTTTATGTATCCTTGAAAAAATAATCAAGATCTCATTATATTATAACCTTAAGAAATAAAATAATAATATGATTTACTATTCATAAGTGTCGTATTATTGCTCATGTTACTATTCGTAAGGGTATGTTACTATTAACCAAAAAAATAAATTAGTTCTATCAGACTCTAAATAAGTTACTAATCACAACCGTAGATGTCTATTTTTTTAAATTAAAATCATAGAAGCGGAAAAATTATGATTAAAAACTAATTTATAGATATCTCTTTAAAACAATATTTCATTATGTATAGATTTAGTGTTTCATTCATTTCAGTTTATTTTTAAACTCTTGGGGTGTTACATACCGAGTCTCTAACTATTTTTCCCAGATACATGAAAATCGATGAATGCAGTGCATAGGTAGTTAGTACACAATATATAGAAACCCATAAAATAAAATAATTTAAATAAATAAATAATAATCAATTGTAGCATTAAAATCCTAATTCAATTGTAGACATCTGGTGTGTTGATAATGTAATAAGGTTTCAAGAATTAATAATTCCTCCATTAATTCTATGTAATTACCTATAATTACAAGTAAATATGTTTCATTAAAATGTTTTATTTATTATGGGTTTCTCCAAGAGACATAAAATGGTCATTAATATAATAGAAATTAATTAATTTAATTAATTCTAGTTTGTTTATCTTCATAATAAAGAATGAATTAAATTGAATAATAGATAGTGTACTTTTTAATATTTTTTGCATGTATATAGATGATCATGAGCTTAGATTAGCATATGTATGTGATTGGTCTATTTAATTTGTTATTTCCTATTTTTTGTAATAATTAATTAAATTAAATAATATAATGTGAGTCATTTATCTTCTCCAATTATATAAATTAATGAATTCCCATATTTTCTTTTTTGTAAAGCCCCTTAAAAAACCCATGGATTCCACTCACCTACATGTGAGTAAAATTATGTGATGTATGGATCTATCAAGTGAGTGGAGGCTATAAAACATGGATTTTAGTAAAATCCAATCCATAATTTACAAATAACTATAGGTATAATTTTGTAACTCAAACCAAGCATGATTCCATGAGTTCATTCGATAGTTTTAAGGGTTGGTTTTTCATCTTCTAGATAAACCAAACATTTCAGAAGCTCATGGTCATTATAATTTATTTATTTTATTTATGTTAATATAATGTTTAATTATTTATGGATGTTTAAATCATTAAACAAATTAATTAACAATAATTAAAAATAGAATTAAAATAAATATTATAATATGTGTAAAATTTATCTATACATTGTTAGTTACATAAGTGGAATCCACTTAATATTAACATGCATGTAATAATAAAAAATAGGGTGTTTACATATAAATATATGAATCCATCAAATTAAATATTAAATTAGTATAGTTATACACACACTAAGTAAAAAAAATTAAACCATGGTTTAATGTTCCTAACTGGACCATGTGATGATGAATTCAATTGTCCAAGAATGTTACCATGAACTTTTGGGTTGAATTGACTTAGATCGCATATAGGGTTTACATCCCAAGCATCACATGGTGTAATTACGTGGTAAAGTTTTTAGTAAATTCATTTTCAGGCTATTAGTATTGGGTAATCCACCTAATAGTTCAAGGAGTTGTGAGTTAAAAAAGAAGGAAAATTATAACAACCTAAAACCCTTTAAATAAATTTTCAAGCACCTGTTTCGGTAATAAAAAGGGGAATATTCATCATTAAATCTATAATATTCATAAAACAATATATTCTAAAACTAATTGTGAGGGAAATTGGGTTTTGATAAAATAGTGGGAGATTAATTATTAAAAAAATAAAATTTAATTTTATTATCTAGATAAACTACTAATAATTTTTTCATGTTTATTTTAGAAATGGGCACCCATGCAACATTGATGATATCTCTACGGTCCATTATAGAGAAGGATAAAACTATCACTAGATCAAATTTTTGGGAATGGTATATACATTGATTTATTAAACTATTCCATTAATAGAAATTAGATGTTCTAGAAAACCCTATTCCGAAGGCTCTGGATAAAGAGGCCAGTGAGGAAAAATTATCTGTCTATATGAAACATTTGTATGATGCCCTATATGTCCATTTTTTATTCAATTTTATATTTACAATGAGATTTGAAAGGAAAATAAGGATATAGATGTGTATTAAATTAAATCTCACCATCATGATTTTTATCAATAGAATGTGAGACAAGGGAGATATAAGATTTCCAATGCATTGTTCAGAAGAAAACATGTAGATTCAGTTCCGTATCAGCCTCATGTAATCAAAATGAATGGCTACATTGAGTGCTTAGATATATTTATACTTAAGATCCCAGATGAGAAGTGTACATGTCTATTTTTCTCTATATGACTAATATCTTAATCAATTGAATAATTAAATATAATATGAGTAATAATGATAAGTATCACCTGAATCTCCTTACATAGATTCATTTGGTTAATAAAGAAATGGGTAATTAATACCCTTTAATCAATATGGGGAACCAGGAAAGGAAGAAGAATGAAAAGGGTGCCCTGACTCGTACCAGGTATAGGGCTCCTAATTACCACCCTTATAAGAAAAGGAATATCAAAATATAGAAAAAAAAAATTATGTAATATATTTCTCATATAGATTGTTGGACCACTTGAAGACTAACAGAACACTGTTAAAGAATAAATAGCAAGATTTATTTTTATTTTTTAATAAGTGGAATATTTATATATATGCACATTGGGTATTAGATACAACATGTGTTTGGGCCAAGATGGTTTAAGCTGTTTTTAAGAATATGGAAGTTTTTTTGGAAAATATTATGAAAGTAATGCCTTTTGTTTTCCAAACATAAATCACATAACCTTGTTATATTCTCCAAAAAATGTGACCAGAAAGAAAATATCATCTTGAGTTATTTTGGATCATTTTCATCATAAAAATCTTATAGGAAAGAAATCATAATATTTATCCTTTGTGGCTTAAAATTTTCATAAAAAAACTATTTTATGAAGAAATTATGGTGAGGTTTTGGTATTCATAATGTTTTTAATATCATGAGTATTGAAAGGCATCATGATCCATGAAAAGTGGAAATGGGTAGAAAATTTATTGTATATAAAATTTTCATATAATGAAATTTAGAGGATGTTTAATAGACTGAAGATATCACTCAAAGGTTTAGCTAATTATAATTTTTTTTATGTTTATGATGTTTTGTAAATTTAGGTAATTTGATGTTATGCATTTCATATGGGATATTGAGAATGATACATAAGGGTAACACCCAATTTTCATAAACCATGTAAGGTTATATGAAATGTTACATTGTGTTATCAGATAATATTTTGTGAAAATCATATAATTGAGAAAAAAATTGATGAAAAAAGGGAATATAATAGAGATGTAATCATAAAAATATAATCAAGTGATCTCTCTCAATGAAATCAGTTAGATTCCATCAGACGGATAATTTTTTATGTTAATAAAAATAAATGTTTTTTCTTATGTACAATGTTTATTATATGAAAATGTTTTTTTGAAGTGTTGTTACTACATGATCAAATGGAAGATCTTAATCATAAAATAAAAGGAATTTGTGTAAATGATTCATCTTGAATCCATCGGATAGATGATTATATACAAAGATCATTAGAAAATGTTGAAATATGAAAGTAATATATGAAGTGTTCTAATGAAAGACATAAGATGAAGAATGTTTCTAGTAGAAAATATCTATGATGTTATGATACTATTGTGAAGTGATATTAAACATAATCTCATCAGATGATGTGATTTTATGGATGTTTTACCGGATTTAGTTATGGTAAGAAGTAACTTAATACTAATTTTAATGAAATTTGAAAAATACTATGGATGATATACTATTCATGAAGCATCGAGAATGTTTTATACATTCTTGGAAGAATCTTGAGAATTTCAAATAAGTAGTATTTTTTCAATTTAGTTTTTTATTGAGGGGTAAAAATGTTAGTTTCCATCGTTTCTCCTAAGAGTGCACGTATATAAAGTGGTGTTTATATAACCCAAATGTACACTATTTACAGGTTCAGAATTTTGGTGAAGTACTAATTAGTTAGAAAGTTGATCATAAATAATTTGTGAAGAAACATTAGATATATGATTATTAGATGATGACTTCACATAAATTGATGTTGGATAAATAGTGTGAAAAAAAAGATCTGTCAAATATGTTAAAAAAGGTCGTAGTTAAATTATTGAAGTGGCATCATTCGAATGATATCATATTGTATATTATATTAGGTGGTATTAAATATATAGTATACATAGGTGATCATATGGAAAGTGTGAAATTTTATTTTCATTCTAAAAGAAGGCACTAGATGATGTATATGGTATAAACCCATTTGATGGACAACCATCAAATTGAAGGATGTTCTTACATATTGTTGATCAATAAAGTGAAGAATAAGTGGTTGTAAGATGGGTATGTTTGAATATATATCATGTAGCATAGTGAAAACATATAAAATCCTATTGGTGACTGTTTTTATAGTTTTTATGGAAATATTTGTTACATATATAAGACCCCCAAGACTTTAAAACATATTTCATTTTAAATAGATTCAATCTCTTCAATATCTTATAGTGTATGCGACACTCAATTAAAATGAGAATACTCTATTAAAATATTATTTGAAAATGACCATTATAACCTAGCCATTATATTGGTGGGTATGAATACGACTAACTAAATTATGAAAAATATATATATTACACATCTTAATTGGATATCTATTTATTATCAATAAAAATAATAATCATTTAATTGTATAAATTTTTTATGAAAAACTGTGTTTTTTCAAGGAGAACAGATTCATTAATTCTGGAAGACGTATGATAAAATTAAATTTTGAAACTTTTAGATCATTTATTTTATAAGATAAAGAAACATTTTAAAAATCCATTTATCAAAATTATCTTAGGGTCGATTTTAGTGATTTTTCCAAAAAGTTATATTTCCCTAGTGAATAGTGAAAAAATACTGATTTTTATTGAAAACTGCCTTTCATTTTAATTTTTTTTTTAAAGTTATATTTTAGTTTAAATTTTTTCGATGTACAATTATATAAATTATATTATATTCAAAACAATTCAGGTCATTTTAAAAAAAATTAAATTAAATTTTTACATTAAAACCTTCAATACATATAAGAATTTTTTATTTGCAATCCCACTTTTTCATCACATATTTAGGTATAATTTTATATTATATTATCATAATTATATGAATTTATATTTAAAAAATGGGTTCCATATTTATAATCTTCATAAATTTTATTATCTAATTAGTTAAAATTAATTTTTTACCATTATTAACAGTAAAAGCAGTAAAACTTATTTATTGTGGTTAAGATTAAAACTAATTTATCAAAGGGTTAAACTAAAACATATTTGTGTTACCATGATCTTACAAATTATCCGAAACCAGTTTAATAGAAATATTTCTACCCTATCACATCTAATGGTTAATGATGAACCATTTTGGATGATAAAAAGGTTGGTTTAATTGATTATTTTCAAAAAATCTGTGTGCGTCCTCTTCGTAATTTATAAAAGGAAACCACCAATTCTCCCATATTAACACAAAAAAAATAATAAACTATTACCTACCCAAATTACATAATTATTACCCTAAAAATATCCTAAATGGATTTTTTTGAAAATAATTACACAGTATCTATGATTTTTATGCAAACTTAAAGTGGTTATTTGAAGAAGTGAAAATGTCATTAAATGAGGGTTTTTTATTTTATTTATTCTACCACCAATTTTAAATCCTATTAAATAATTATAATATAATAACCCCAGCATATCCCATGTATTGATATACTACTATTCTAAGGGAATAACTTAAATCCATGTCCACATCCACCAAATAGGAAGTGAAATCTCTAATTCTGTGTACGGCTAACTACTGCCTCCCAAACTGATGTAATTCATTTTTTATAACCATATTTAATGGTTGGATATAATAGTGTATTTAACAATTTTTTTGGATATTTATGATATCATTATACTTTTTTATTTTAATATCACATGTACCTTCTTAATTTTAATTATTTTTAAAATATGATAGTGTCACAGGTGTCTACATCAAACTATCACCTCGTGAAATGATGTTAAACATTTTTCACTAACACTTTATATAGAAGGTAATAATGATAAATTTAATTATCATAGTTGATATTTATTACATGATATAAATTATATAAAATTAATATATCCCCCACTTCTTTACCCTTTCACTCGTTAAGGGGATGATATTGCCGCTCGTGTCTACGTATGGCGTGTTATCTCCTCAAAGAAATGTGATTCATTTTCCATCTAAAACCTTAAATAATAATTAAAAAAATCTATATAATTGGTTAATATTATTTTTATAACATTAATATTATTTTGGATATGATGGAATTATATAATATGTAAATTAACTAAAACATTCATGATAAAAACTTCATAAGAAAACAAGGAAATTAGCACCCATGAAAATAAATATAAAGAAATATTATGAACAAACGAGTGGTAAGATATTATAAGGGGATAGTATATGATATTATAATTATTAATATGATTCTATTATAAATTAATAACTTTCTTAAAACTGTTATATTGGAGGTTACATCATGTTCAACGAAAAAGAAATTTTGAGGTAAGGGACTTCATCTCAATTTCTCTTTGTTGAGGCATATTGTAATGATATTCAACTAATTTATTATATATGGTATATATACTATACCTTTTATATTTAATATAATGAATGCTTAAAAATTCCTGGAATTTTATTTTTCAATTTTAATTAATTATCTTCAGGGTTTTGAATTTAAAAATATCAAGTGGTAATAAATTTAATAACACATTTTCTTTTCTTTGGGTAATATTACTTATTATTTGTCTTTGATATTTACAGATTATGTGTGTAATGAAATTTGAATATATTATGTTTTATTACGACTTGTTTTATTTTTATTTTCATCTAATACACAAAATAAATCCATTTATTACTTCTCACTTCAATTTTATGATCATGGTAAGATATTTTAACTCAATTTCTATTTCACTGAGACATATTTGTTAATATGAACACATTCACTTATATATGGTGTGTATACTACCCCTTTGATGTATTTAACATGAATAAAAATTTATTAATAATTATTAATATCTTATTTCATGTTTATTGTTTAAGGGGATACAATTTTAATGTTGACAAGGAGGTAAAAATTATTGTGAAATCTGACTTTCATAAGTGATTGTTTACTTCCTCATGAAATAATGACTTTCTTGTGATCATTTTTCCTTGTAAATTAATTTTATTTCAAATAAAAATATTATTGTATGATGGATATGATTATTTTCTAAATGTTATATTATTTTTATATACATTTTTTACTTTATAATTTGTTTCATTAATTGTGGGGATGTTGATAAATCAATATCTTTTAATCAATATAGATATTTGATGATAAAGAATATTTCTATTGAAATAAATTGATTATTTATATATAAGGAGTTAGTTTTACATGAATACATGAGAAGGAACTACTTATAGATATCCCCTAAATGTATTAATAGGTCTTATGATATAAATTAGTTGGACAAATCAGATGGGTTTTTACTAAGTAGTTTTAAACTACCTTGTGAAAGGACTTAACCGTAGAAGTTTTCATGAAGCCTAAGATCATGAAATATAATAATTAATAATTTTCATCATTTATAATTTAGTTATTATTATTATCCATTATATTTTCAAAATTATATTATCACTAGATGCCTATAATTATTAGTATAAAGAAAAATGAAGATGAAATTGGTATGGGGTATGAGGTTACCTTTTCAAGGATATCTATGTATGTTATGGATTACTTATACAACATGGAGTGAAAGATTTACTATGTATTTTAAGTTATTAATCCAATTATCTAAATGGTAATGGTATCTCAAAAATTTCCATCATATGATTAAATGGTTTTATATTCCATAAAAATAGAGATGAAATTCCCTATATCATATATATTCAAGGGGAATTAAGGAAATAAACAGTTTGAATGAGGACTATGAAAAAAATAAATCCTCAAAGGAAAAAAATAGAACGATGAAATTACCATCTTGTGGGAAATGATAAATAATCACTCTAGGATATTTTGGATGTCTTGGGAGAATTTTTTAAATTGTGGACAAAAGGGTCATTAGGAGAATGAATGCTATGAGAAGAAAGAAAATGATGTTATTCAGTGTTTTAATAGTAGAGAGATTTGGAAGTATAGAAATAAATTCCCTAATAATAAATGGAATATAACATATAATAGGACATGTTTATAAGTCCAAGATTAGTTGATCCCTAAATTTTAAGTGGAAGTACCCAATGATTTGGCGGCTGGTACTTTAATTATAGCTTCAAGTTTAGATATTTCTTCATTTGATTTTGGATTCTCAAACTCTATTATATGTTAAAAAAATTAAAATAAAATTAAATATTTCCCTATCACTTTAAAATTGATGTTTTCAATCGGATATCCTTGTGTAAATATCACTACAACAAGGATGTTTCATTCTATCCCCATTATAACAAATAAAAATTATTATTTTCTGACCTTACTGTCATAATTATGGTTAACTTTGATGTAATATTTTTTTAAATAGATTTCAAAATATGATGAAAAAAATTATTTCAACAAGAATTAAATTATATGATAAAGATATAGAATCCATTTCTTTAGATTAGATACATCGTCATCTAAGACTTGTCTAGATCCACCCCAATAGACCTGTAGAATGAGATTCTTGGGGAAGAAGAGAAGACACGATCTAGAGATGTGAAAGGTAATATTCAAATTAAGGATGAACCTACTTTATAAAAATAAATAGATGTATTTCCTAAGGAGTTACCTATATATACCCAAGAGTGTGAATTTGAGTTTTCCATTACTTTAATCCCGGATATAAGACCAATCTCAAAGACTCCCTTTATAATCTCCATGGTTGAATTAATTAAGTTCAAAAAACCATTAGAGGAGTTTTTTGATAAGGGATTTTTTCACCTTAGTGTTTAACCATGTGGATCACATGTTCTCCACATTAAGAAAAAATATGTATCTAGGATGTTGTGCATTCATTATTTGGAAATAAATGTTATTTTGTAAAAGAAAAGGTATCTCATACCACACATTAATGATTTATTTTATCGAATTAATGGAGCCCAATGTTTTAAATATATTGAACTTAATTATGTGTATCATTAATTGTTATTAAATAAGGAAGATGTTAAGAAAACATATTTATGTATGAGGTATGGACATTACAAGTTTATATTAATGTCATTTGAATTATTTAATTCACCTGATATTTTTATGGATCTAATTAATTGTGTATTAAATGAATGTCTTGATGATTTTATTGTGGTATTCACTGATAATATATTGGTGTATTGTAAAATATATGGGGACCATTAGAATCAATAATGGATCATTCTCAAGACTCATATAAGGAAAGAGTTGTATTTAAAATTTAGAAAGTTTTACTTTTGGATTTAATAAATAACTTTTCTTGTCCTTATATTCTCTAGGGATATAATCTCATTTGATCTTACAAAGATAAAGATATTTTAATAATAACCTAGACCAATAAACATAACTGAGTTATGTAGTTTAATTAGTTTGGTAGGTTACAATAAATGATTCATTCATAATATTTCTTGATTGGATAACCCATTAACCAATAATACATGTAAATGGGTTATGACTTTAGTGAAAAAAAATTGAAAAATGTATGGATGAACTAAATAGGAGATTATTAAATGCTCTAATTTTGACTCTACCATCTAGAAATGATGTATTCGTGATATATAGTGATTCATAAAAGAAGATACTTGGTTGTTTCCTAATACAAAATCAAAAATTTATTTCATATAAAACATGTAAATTGAATACTCAGGAATAAAACTATACAACCCATGATCTTTAGTTGGCAGTTGATATATTTTATTTGAAGATATGAAGGAAATATCTCTATGGTAATATTTGTGAGATATACTCAGATAATAAATGCCTAAAATACTAATTTCATATAAATATATCAATATGAGATAAACATGATGGATCAAGTTATTCAATGATTATTATTTCTCTTAAAACTACCTTTTATAAAAATATTAAAGGTAGAGGAAACATTGAATAAGAAATATGTTTGAGTTCTGACCTAAATGAGAATTGAGAGCGATCATATGTTTATGGATATAGTAAAGATTGATATAGTAATTATTAAGGAAGTAGAGACATCATGAATTTTTTAAATGGTTGTGAAACTATATTTATTAGACAAGATAAAAATTTATCAATCTGATGATGAGAAATTTCAGAATAAAATTAAAGATGCTTGTAATAGGAAATTAACATACTTTATTTGTGAAGATGGTGTTCTGAAATTTGGAAATATATTCTACATTCCATCTAAACCTGGGATAAAAAATGAATTGTTCTATGATTATCATAGATCAAATTACTCTATACACCCAGATTGCACAATGATTTAATGGGATTTTAGGGAAAAGTTTTGGTGGGATTACACGAAGAAGGAAATTAAAGATTACATGTAAAGATGTTTAGTTTTTCTACAAGTTAAAGTTGTGAGACAGCATCCCAGTTGAGTCATGAAACCTCTTCCTATTCTATGGTGGAAATGGGATGACATTACTATGGACATTTTCATTGGACTGCAAAAGAATTCTAGGATGAATGATGTAATGTAGGTTATCATTGATCACCTAAACAAATCTTCACATTTCATTACTATAAGAGATGATTTACCTCTTCATAACCTTAAAAGCCTCGATATTAATGAAATTATAAGACTTAATGGTGAATATATTTAATTTTTCCTAATAATGATCTATATTTTACATCAACATTTTCTAAGATTCTTCCTAAGTATCTTGATACTAAACTTCATTTGGGAACTTCCTACCATTCTCAAACTGATATACTATTTTAAAGGAAAACTTGAATAATGGAAGACAAGTTAAGTTCATTATCACATTACTTTCAAGGTATGTGGTATCAGTATTTACCTTTGGTAGAGTTTTCTTATAAAAATAGTTTCTATTTAATTATTCAAATTGAAATCTATGAAGCATTATATGGATAGAGATATCATACTCAAACTTTTTAGGATGATGTTGGTGAAAGAAAAATTATAGGCCCATAACTTTTTCAAGAGACAAAAACAAAGGTGAATACCATTCAAGATTATATAAAAAGATATCAAAGTGGTCAAAATAGTTGTGTAGACAATCAAAGGAAGGATTTGGAATTTCATGGGGGAGATTATCTTTTATTCTAAGTATCTCCATGGGAGGGAGTCATAAGGTTTGGTAAGAAAGTGAAACTGAGCCCCATGTACATTATACCCTTCGAAATTTGTAATGAATTTGAGCCATGGCCTATAGTTTAGTAATTCCACCATGTTTATCAAATTTAAATGATGTGTTACACTTATCATTATTAAGGGGGTACATGTAAGAACCAACACATTTTATCACCTTTAATGAAATAGAATTAGAACATGATCAATATTACTAAGAAAAACCCATCTATATTTTGGATAATATAGGGAAAATTTTAAGAAATCAAATGATTATTCTGGTAAAGTAACTTCAGAGAAATCACAAAATAGAGGAAGAAATATGGGAACTATATGATGTTATAAAGAAGAACTAACCTCATCTGTTTATAAAGGAATATATAAAAAAAATCAAGGAATAAATTTTTGAAGGAGGGAAGAATGTTTCACCCTTATACTTTATGACTTATTTCATTTTAAGTAATTTCAATCTATTTGATATGTTGTGATTCATGCAACACTGCATTTAAACAAAAACACTCTATTAAAATATTATTTAAAAATGACCATTAGAACATAGTTGTTTAATTGGTGGGTATGAATAGGACTAAATAAATTATGAAAAATATATAGTTTACACTAATTCATTGGTTACCTATTTATTATAAATAAAAATAAGGATCATTTGAAAGTAAATGAACTTTTTTCTAAAAATCATTATTTTTAAAAAATAGAACAGTTTCATCGATTCTTTTTAACATATGATTAGCTAAATTTTCGATACTTATAGAAACTTTATTTGATAAAAAATTGAAATCATCATACCATAATTATATTAGGCTCAATTTTAGTAATTTTTCTATAAAAATAAATTTTTTGATGAATAGTAAAACAATACTGATTATTTTGAAAACTGTGTTTTTAGTTTAAATTATTTACAAAGATAAATTACATTTTATGTTGGTTTTGAAGTAAAATTAGTTCAATTATATTATATTAAATATAGTTTAAGTATATTGAATCAATTTATATTAAAATTTTTATTAAAACTTGTTATCCATATGATAATTCTCCCTTTAGAAACGTGATTTTCAGTCTTGCATATATGTATAATTTTATAATGGATTCTTCCACTTTTATAGACTAAATATAACACCCTGAACCCACACTTCCATATTTAGTGATTTTAATGTAGTGTATATTTATTTTATAAAAGATAATGGAAACAATGCACAAAAATTTATACATTAGTTGACCTTACATTGTCTAGGTTCTAAATAAATTTGACTACATCTTAAAATTATTCAGAGTTGCAATAAAATAAAAAATATATGTTTACTTCACTTCCATGCGCACTAACTCTAAAATAGAATATGTTTGAACTGGAACATCTAATATACCTATGAAAATCATTTTAAAACACAGTATGATCATTCAATTACCCAATAAGGGGTTTTAAAAATGTTATAATACCTTTTTAGTACACTTCCTTTGAAGATAACATATTTGAATTACTATTCAAATTATATTGATAATTACTTAAAAATAAATTAATAAATACATTTTTGAAAATAATAATGAAAATTTTTGAATATTGAAAATACTACAAAATTTTTAAAATACTTATGCTCAAAAATTTCTCTAAAAATAATCCTGTGATTTTTTTGAAAACTCTACACAATTTTTTAAAAACAAAATATTGAGGTAACTTGGAACATTGAAGGTTATCTTTGGAATAACTGTTTAAGGGATGGAATCACTCTCTATTCCCCTATCATATTTATAACATTCAAGTGTCAGATTTTATGAAAACAGTTTAAACATTCTATACTTATATATAATTTCACTAAATTTTTTTATTTAAAAACATAATCACATATTTACATTCATTTACAAGTATACATATTTTTATATACTTTCATTGTAATTAATTAAGAAACTAAACTTCTTCTCTATTATACATTTATTTAATATATGGAATGTTAGTCAAAATATAATTAACATCCACCTTAAAAATAATTTCCTATATAAAAGAATTAATTATTCACTTCTGTACATAAATCGAGACACAATAAAAATTTGACTGCTACCAACATAAAATTATACAAATTATAGAAAATGTATATATATTATAATATAATTGACATTCATGAATGTATAAAGGCTTTACTCACATAAAATGATAAATTTTTCTAATTAAAAGCCTTTTTATATAGAAAATACACATAAAATAATAATGTTCTCAAATTTTTAGGTTCATAAAATAAAATAGATTTTAATTAAATATTTATTATATAAATCATTCCATAAATCATTAAAAAAAACTAATACCCTCCCTTTTAAAGGTTCTTTTTAAAATTATAAAATCATATATGTCTTTGAAATTCGTATAATGGAAGGTAAATGAGAAAATAATTATTCCCCTTGAAATTAAAATTTCAATTGATGTAAATTTGAAAAAAAAATCATTTTAAATAATGTTTTTAATCATAAAATAGTAATAACTTACCCAAAACTATGAATTAAAAATCATATTTCTAAACTAAATAAACAAATTTTCCCATACTAGTTCTTTTCAGAAGACTATTCTTGTTGATATTGGCAGAAGACTCAATCTCATCATCTCTAAATCTCCCAGAACATGTAATACAAATAAAAATAGATATGAAGGGCTACTGGATTTCTTTTTCTATATGCATTGTGTGGCCAAAACGTCCGCCTCACCAACCCTTCTTTATTGCCTTTTTAGATGACAAAAAAACTCCTCTAAAATATAGAACGAACCTTTCTATTTATAGTTGTAAGAGTTAAATCCTGATGAGGTTAAACTATATTAATTTACCAAGAAAACTAATAAAATAAAATACACACAAAAATTTGAGTCACTACTCCACTAATCAACCACCATCTTAATTTTCAAAATAAAAAACAAGAAAAAGAAGAACATAAACTTATTCCAATTTACATATCAACCAATGAAATTAGGTAGAAGTATAATTATCAAAGATTAAAGTAAAGATTAGGAAAATTCATTATAACATTAATGGAGATGGTTTCTCGTTTTATTCAACAACATATTATGAAGTAAACTCACTAACTCTAAACTAGATGTTTTAAAAAAGTGGATTTGACTTAAAATCATCATTTAATACAAAGACAATTGGGTAGATGTAGAATAAAAAAATGATGAATAATTATTTGTGATGATCCAAGGCCAACAGAAAATATTGAAAACATAATTTCAATTGTATACGGACATTGAATAGCATTTTTCAAACATAGACATTTAAATCTATAACGAACATGTATTTTAAAATAATAAAAATAAACCATGTTCAAGACACCAAAAATCAAAATACCTAAATGATTTCATGGAAATTATTTGATTAAGGTATAAGATGTTGGAATCTATATTTCTCTTCCTCTGTACTTTATTATGACCAAGTTTGAAACCCTATCGGGTCAGATCTAGCCTTCCAAATCAAAACTCTTCCATGATCGATAATCATTCTTCGAGCTTGGTTTTCCCCTTGCTCAAAATTTGTCCAGTAATTAAACACACAACTTATATCAATCCCATATTGATCCAATGTTGTTTTTCTTTTCCCAAAACCAAAGATGAACCCCTGTTCTTTAGTACTTAACCCATCATCCTTCCACACACAAGCTCCAGAAAAAACCCCTTATCCCCCTTAACCTGATTCGATATTTTTTATATTATTATTATTTATTATTATTAATATCATTTTTTAATTTAATTTTTTTAATAAAATTGTATTTAAATAAATATTATCATAATTTTTATATAATTTCATTAATATATTATTATTTTTAGAAAGTTATACTTTTAATAAAAAAACATAATTTATAAAATTATATTTAAATATGAATGTATATAATGTTAAATATTTATAAGTTATAAATAAATTTTATAATCTAGATATTATTTCATAACCAAAATTTAATATTATTGTGTCCATTTATATCCAATATTGAAAAATGATTTATTATAAAAAAAATTTCATATATAATTTTCTTTTGTATTGTTTGATAAAATTAACTAATGGAATCGACATTTGAAGTGTGTCTTCATATTTAAAATTATTTATTTATATTAATTATATTATTATTCTTTAAAAATAAATAATGTAATATCATTTTTAAGTATTATTATTTATGTTTACATATTTAATATTATTTTATAATCATAAATTATATTGATTTATTTGATTTAAAAAACAAAGCACTCATTAATATAAAAATTTCAAGGATGTTACATTCTCCCCCCCCCCCCCTCGGAAATGAATTGCACCCTCACAATTTTTTAGACTCAAGAAAATTATGAATTTTCATATTCAGAATTACTGAAATTGTAATGGGACATAATTATCTAATGAGAAATATATAAGGTAAATTTTTCCTATAAAAATATAATATATAATCTTCTAACTTTTCTAGATCATTCCTCTCATACCAATTATAATTCCCTGAACCCATGCTTCTGTATTCTGTGCTTTAAATATTGTGTATATTTTTTTAATAAAATATAAATGAAAAAATATAAATCACATTATATATTATAGGTCCTTTTCCTATTATAGGTTCTAGAAATTTAGACTACATATTATAATTTATCAGATTTGAAATAAAATAAAATAATATGCCTACTTCACTTCCATGCACATTAACTCCAAAAGATAAGATGTCTGAATTATAACTTCTATGATACCTATGAAAATAATTTTGAAACATGGGATGAGCATTCATTTTTTTATTAACTGGTCTTAAAGTCATTGAAATATCTTTTAAGGAAACCTCCTATAAAAATAACTTTTGATAAATTATTTTGAAATTTTTTTATAATGCTATAAAAATACTTTTAGAAATACCTTTAGATAATAATAATGAAATTATTTACTTATTGAAAATACTAAAACATTTTGAAAATACATATGCTCATAAATTTATTTAAAAATAAACTAATGATTTTTTTGAAATCACGACATATGTTTTTGAAAAAAAAATACTAAATCCCCTTGAAAAAATTAATGTTTTCATGGGCCTACCAGCTTAAGTGATGGGTTCACACCCTACTTCTCTATCATATTTACAATTTTCAAGTACCAGATTTTATAAAAACATTTTAAGCTTGATATACTTATATATAATTTAAATGATTTTTTTAATTTAAAAACATTATAATATATTTACATTAATTTATATGTATATATATTTTTATATAATTTCATTGGAGTTATTAAAGTAACTGAAATTCATCTTCATCAAACATTTATTTTATACATGGAATGTTAATTAAAATATAATTAACATCCACCTAGAAAATAATTTCTTATAAAGGAATTAATTATTCCATTCTATAGATAAATAAAAACTCAATAAAAAATATACTGGTAGATGCATGAAATGTTATAAATTATTGTAAATGGATATATCTTATAATATAATTTACATTAATGAATGTATAAATTATTCACACACATAAAATGATAACTTTTTAAAAAAACCCTATTATATATAAAAATACAAATAAAATAAATATATTCTCATGTTCTTAGCTGAATAAAATAAAATATATTTTAATTAAAGATTTATTATATAAATAATTCCATAAATCATTGAAAAAACTAAAACCCTCCCTTCTTGGGTTCTTTTCAAACTACCAAAATCATATAAGAATTTGAAATATGTATATTGGAAGGTTAATGAGAAAATAATTATTCCCCATTCAATTTAAATTTTAAATAATAGACATTTGAAAATAAGAATAAAAAAATACTTTACAGTAAATTTTTTAATCATAAAATAGTAATCCACTACCCAAAACCATGAAATAAAAATAATAATTTTGAAATAGATAAACAAACTACCCCTTAATAATTCTTTGCATAAGACTCTTCTTGTTGATGTTGGGAGAAGAATCAATCTCATCATCTCTCAAACTCCCAGAATAGTTGAGGCAAAGAAAAAGAGAAATGAATGGCTAGTTACATTCTATTATAGTATTCCATTCACATTAAAATCGTCTATATCACTAGCCCATCTTTATAGCTTATTGAAACAAAAAAGAACTCTCCTAAAATATATAATTAACCTTTCTATTTATAGTTTTAATATTTTAATCCCAATGACGTTAAATTTTATTATTTTTATAAAAAAATTGATACATTAAAATACACATATAAAAGTGAGTTTTTTCTCTACTGATCAATATCAATATTAATGTTTAGAAGGAAAAAACAAGAAAAAGGAAAATATGAAATGGTTCTAGTCTATATCTCAGCCAAAGAAATTATTAGGAAGAATAAATTATCAAAGACTAAATGAATGATTAAAAAACTGAATCACAAAATTAATGGATATGTTTTCTAGTTTATTTCATCAACGAATAACGAAGTAAACAAGCTAACATGGAACCCGATGTTTAAAAAAAGATAATTCAACTTAAAACTATCATTTAACACAAATACAATCCTGTAGAAGGATAAAAAAATAAAGAAGAAGAATTTATAATGATCCAAAGTGAACCGAAAATGTTGACAACATAATTTCTATTTAATATAGACATTTAATAGAAACTATTAAACATGGACATTTATATCGAAGATGAACAAGTGTATTAATATACTAAAAACCATCCATGTTCTAGACACCCAAAATTAAAATGCACAAATGCATACCTCAAAATGATTCGTTGAAGGTGAAATATGATAGAATCTCTATTTCTCATCATCCAAACTCTATTTTGACCATGTTCTAAACCCTATCAGATCAAATCTAGACTTTCTAATTAGAACTCTTTCGAGATCAATACTCCTTCTTCGAGCTTGGTTTTCACCTTTATCGAACTTCATCCGATCATCAAACATGAAACAGAGATCGATGTCTTCTCAATCTGAAGTCATTCATCCTCACCATTAATCGAAGATGAACCCCTATGATTCAGCACTTAGTCCCTCATGTTCCCAAACATAGACTCCCAAAAATGACCCATTATCCCCCTAAACCTGATTCTCCATTTTTTCTATCTTATTATTATTTATTATTATTAATATCATTTATTTATTTAACTTTATTTAATAAAATTGTTTTTATTAAAATATTAATATAATGATTATATTTATATAATTTCATAATTTCATTAATATATTATAATTTTTATAATGTTTTCTTTTAATAAAAATATAATTTATAAAAATATATTTAAATATGAATTTATATAATGTTAAATATTTATAAGTTATAGTTCAATTTAATAATCTAATTATTATTTGACAACCAAACTTCAATACTATTATGTAAAATTATATCCAAAACTAAAAAATGATTAATTATAAATGAAATTTCGTATATAACATTTTTATATATTAATTGATAAAAGTATCTAATAGAATATTCATTTTAAGAGTATCTTTATAATTATAATTATTTATATAATTTAATTATATTATTATTTTAAAATAAATTATTTAATATTATTTCAATGTATTATTGTTTAAGATCACATATTTAATCATAACATATATTCTAGAATTATTTTAATTTATCTAATTTACAAAATAAAGAACTCATTAATAATAAAATTTCTAGGATGTTTCACTCAATTTCAAAAAACGGATTCCTTTATTAAAATCGAAAATAAATTTTATTATTTAATAAGTTCAACTTAATTTTAAACCATTATTAATTGTAAAATCGGTAAAAATTAATTACCGCATTAATGGTAAAAACTGATTTACCGAGGGTTAAACAAATATTTTAAGGGTTAAAATCACCTACCAAATTGTCCAAAACCCATTTCATGGACAAATGACTACCTTATAACCTATAAAGGTCAATAATGAACTATTTTTTAGGATTATTACATGATAAAAACTTGGTTGTAATTAAATATTTTCAAGAATTTCATATGTGCCCTCTCCCCCACTTATAAAAGGTAACCCTCTCCTCTCGTATTCACACTTCCAAAATTATTTATCTTAGGTATTCCCTACCTTACACCATAATCAACATCCTAGAGTAATTATTTAATCATAAATCTTTCCTAGTAAAAAGTTTGGTTCAAACCTAAAGAGGTCATCCGAAGAAGCGGTAACGTTCATAAACAAGCATTTTTATTTTGTTTCTCTAACAAAAAATTTCCAATATTATTTAATATAATTACACTAGTACCTAAAATATAAAAATATATTATTATTTTAATTTCATAACACATATCCATCTTCAATTCTAAAAAATGGGAAATAAACTCTTCATTCGTGTGTATAGAGGGCTACTGCCTTACGGACTGATGTAATTCATTTTCCATCATCACCTTTCAATTACAGATTTAATAAATGATTTAAGATTTGTATACTATATATATGACATTATTATACTTAATAAATAATAATATCTTATATAACTTCCTATTTTACATGCCGATTAAAATACAATAACATCACTCGTGTTTACGGTGGTATACCACCTCACAAAGTGATGTGATTTGTTTTTATCTTACACGTTAAATGGAATGCAATAAAGATAAATTTAATGAATATTTTTTATATATATTAAATTATATATATTATTTAATATTAATATATCACTCATTTACTTACTCTTTCACTCAATAAGAGAGTGATATCGTTGCCCGTGCATATATATGGCATATCATCTCCATGAAGCCATGTAAATCATTTTCCATGTCCAACATTCAAGAATGATTATAAAAATATATATAATGAGTATATATGATATTTATAAAATTAATATCATTCATTATATGATTTAACTATATAATATATACAAAAACTATAACTTTCATGAGAAAATATGCATGGAAAAACAAGGTAATTAACACCTGAAACAATGATAATGATGAAATATTATTAAAAAAGGTAGTAAAATGTTCTAAGTGGGTAATATATGATATTATAAATATGATTATAGCTAAATTATAAATTAATATAATTCTTAAAATAATTAAATATGAAGTTCAATCATGTTCAACCAAAATGAAGCCTGAGGTAAGGGACTTTGCCTAAATTTCACTTTGTTGAGAAATATTGTAATATTATCCACATAATTTATTTTATATGGTTTATAAAAAGACAATTTTATATATAATATCATGGATCCTTCATAATTCATGCTATTTTTTGTTTCAATTTTAATTATTTCACCCAAGGATATTTGATAGGAAAATTACCCAGTGATAAGGAATTATATAACTCAATTTTTTTCATTGGGTTATATTAATTATTCATTATATTTGATATTATTATATTATGTGTGTTATTAATTTTTAATATATTATTTTTTATTTAATATTTTTTATATTTATTTATATTTTATATTCATATTTAATCAATTGATTAATTCTCACTTCAATGTCATGATCATTAAAACAGATTGGGTCTCAATTTCCCTTCCATTAATACATATTTGTTAATATGAACCTATTAACATTTATGTGGTTTATATACCATAAATTAGATGTATTTAACATTAAAAAATAATTATTCATGATGATTAATGTTTTGTTTCATGTTTATTTTTCAAGGGGTTAAAATTTCAATGTTACCCAAGAGGTAAAATTTATTATTTAATGCCACTTTCTTAAGTAATTGTTTACTTACACTTGAAAAAATAAATTTCTTGTGATAATTTTTCATTAAAAATAACATTTCACTCTAATATCAATATTATTTTATGATGTATATTATAACGTAATAAATCTTATACCATTTTAATATATGGTGTTTAGTTTGAATATTATTTGATTAACTGAGGAAATAATGATAAATCTGTATCCATTAATCAATATGGATATTTTATGTTATAGAATATTTTTAATGAATTAATAGATTATTAGAGATATTTAGAATGATTGATACATGAAAATATGGGTGTGTATCAGTTATAGATATCCCATTTATACATCTATGGGTCTCATGAGACAAATTAATTGGCCAAATTAGATAGGGTTTCACCCAATAGTTTTAGACTATCTTTTAAAAAATCTTGATAGTAGAGGTTTTCTTTATGATTGAGATAACTACATCAAATAGTTAATAATTTCCTTCACTAATAATTTAGTTATTACTATTATCCATGATATTTATATAATTATATTATGTCTAGATGCATATAATTATTATTTTATTAATTAAAGGGAATGTGTGTTCTGTTATTTACCTTTCCATGTTTATTATGCATTATCCAATTATGTTTGTCAAGTTATTAATTAAATGGAATTTTTTTTTAGTAATTTACCTATCCATATTGATTATTCTTTATTAATTTATAAAATCTTCCACTATATGTAACCCTCACTGACCATTTGAGATCACCCTAATTTTGTTTCCTTTACCCTATATTGGAATAAGAATTTATAGAAAGAGTTCAAGGATGAAAATTTATTCCATTAATATGGTTTTTACTTTATTGACCTATGTAAAATCGGTATCAAGTATGAATTATTTTCTCCAAAACTGTAAAAATGATCTGTCCATCTATATTTGGGCCCTTATATCTAATCCAATGTAATAAAGTAGGCACTATATCTAGTCTACTAGGGTCATAATTATTACAACATCGTTTACTTATGTTATTATGGAATGAATTTTTAATTGATTATATTATAACACAAGTTTAAGTATATTCCTTGATTACTATAATAACATACAAAGGGTTATTTTCTTGGGTATTGTGTAGTATTGGGTTATTTCTAAACCATGAAAAAGACTATTTACTAATGTTGAGGAGTGAACCTTATAAATACTTATTGTTTATGGTTGTGCATGTGTGTTTTCCTTCAATAAAGTCATATATCTTTAACCGGAGGCAATGTTTGTTTTATAAAAATATATAAAAACCAAAGACCACTAATTCATCCCCTCATCCCCTCAATGATCACATATTTATTTATCGATCCTTTTAAGTTTTATCAGAACCTTGTTTCTATTATTGACTCTTTTTTAATGTTTTGGAGAAAAGAAAAGTTTACATAGATATTCTGAATTCAGATAAAATTTAGTGAATATATTTTTTAGATGGAATGAAATATCATATCTTAAATTATATAATGTTATTTTTTCTTACATCCATTATTTTTTAGGTTCTTGAGTATATTATATATTTTTCCCTCCTCATGCTAAATATTTTTCCATTATAGATATTTAGATAAAGAATTTTGAAAAAAAAATGTGGTGACCATAAATGATACTCCTTGTTTATCATCTGAAAGTTAGTTTCATAGAGTTAAAGGAAATGTAATGGAGAAAGGAATCCATTAAAATTTGAAAAATATATGATAAAATTATGAAATTGAATAAATTGAAGCTACATATTAGTATATTGATCTTTAAATACCTTCATATGGGTTATGATGAATTGGTTGGTGTCTTTTTTACATGGTTTAATGACTTTTTAATAACTATAATATGTATAGGTAAGATGTTTTAAGATTCATCCACTGTTGAAAACATAATATAAATTCATCCTAATAAATTTGATTCTAATGTATTTTAATTAGAAGATAGAGATCTTGAAACTCTCTCTCTCTCTCTCTCTCAAGATGGAATATACAGCACTCTCGTAACCAATGAAATGACAATAGAAATGGTTATGAATCAAAAATAAATGGATGATCATGAAATTTCATTTATATTTTTCATTAAATGAATGTCTAAGAATGATTTTAAGAATGAATTTAGTTAATATAAATCTAAATAATAGGTTGGTAAAAAATATTACAAATTTTTCTATTTGTTTTCTAAAAATGTGATAAATGACCAAGTAAGTATAAAAGAAAGTTACCAGAGAAATAGTCTGGCTACCGAGCTATTGGATGTTTTTCAAAAAAAAATACTAAATGAATGGAAGTTTAATAAATTAATAAATATGATTGAAACTCAATAAAATCCCTTAGGAATAATTCAAACAAATAGATTTCATATTCTAACGGGAATAATACTATGTTCTTTTAGTATATAATGTTACACTTTTTGACTAAGTTTGAAGTATATAATGATAGAAAACAAGATGTTTTAATCCCTAGTGATGATGCTAATTGAAAAAAAAACGATGAAAAGTTAAATAATAAAAATAGAAGTATCTAAAAATAATATGAGACAGTGATGGGGTTTATGAACAAATTGGATTCCAAACAACATCATGAAAATATTGTTATAATTTTGAGGGATAATAAGAATTTGAAGAAAGAAAATATTTCTAAAAATAATCAGGGGTCTTTTATTAATAAGATTCTTTGTTTATAAAAATATTTATGATCTGAATAGGTTTCTTGATGAAAATAAAAAACTCAACATCATTATTGATGAAAAAATTAAGTTAAAGGATGAAGAATTATCATTTTTTTCAAAAAACATGTGAAATATGAGAAAGGAATTATAAATTTCAAAAACTTAATTAATGAAATTTTTTGATGTTATAAGATTTGTAATCCTAATGGGTATTAATTAAAATTATCCTTCATCGTATATAATATGTATATAGATGTTCAAAATAACAAAAATTAAAGAAGACCATGTATATAGCCAAAATAAAAGGAGTTAATAAATTTGAAGTTTCTAGGGTTTCAAAGTTTGAATCCAAAGAAACTAATACTAAATATTATATTAAGTAATATAATAAATCTAATAAAAAAATAATAATCATATGGGGAAAAACATTCTTTCACGAGGAAATTTAAATTGGATGGTAAGAAAGTTGAGGAAATGCAAGTACACAACGTTGGATAGTATGTATGTTACAAAGTAAAATATGACTTCTGTGGTTACTTATGGTATTTTCGAGGCTTTGGGAATATATTAATTATATTTTGGTTCAATAATAAATTATAAAATTAATCTAGTAGAAACTAGTGGCATATTTTAAGCGGGAGTTAATCCAATAATTTAAAACAACTTAAGAAAGTTATCCTAGAAATTGAAGAGAGATTCTATCCCTTGGAAACTATTTCTGAAAGTTGTAATCAACTTGGAAATCTGAAGAAAAAATATTTATTTTATATTTAGTGTCTCCTTGAACTAATTTATTTTATTTGTAATCACATATATTTATTAATTTTATTTCCTTTAAAAGTATTAATATATTTAATTATGTATTGATTACAGTATTCAAAATGTTTATCATATAATAATAATTATTTTCCAAAAATATCATTTAATTTCACATTTTTATTTATCATAAAATGTTTTAAAAGATACATGAATTTTTCTTATACTAAATAATCCATTTGAGACATTAAAATATCATTTTTACATATTATGGATCTAACAGTGGGGAAAATTTGGCTAAGTGTAGAACATACCATGAGTTAAAATTTATAAAATTTTGGAATTGAATATGAGTGAAAACATGGTAGTATAGAAGTAATTCATGAAAAAAATTTAAGTGATCACATGAGAAAAACTTAAGTGACCACATGAACAAAATGAAGTTTCCACATTAAAAAAAGAAAGTGACTACAGGAGAAAAATGAAGTTTCAACATGAAAAAACTTAATTGACAACTTGAAAAAAATGAAGTGCCCACATGAAAAAAATAATGTAACCACATGAAAAAAAATTAGGTTATTGTATGAACATAATTATGTAACCGTATGAACAAAAATGAAGGTACTTCATGAAAAATAATGATGTGATTTTATGAAAAACAAATTTAATCACCATATGAACAATTTGAAGTGGCCACATGAACAAAAAATTAAGTTATTTCATGTTGAAATTTGTAAAAACATTATCCTACCTTGAAACCTATCTATGGCCATGTAATTACTTTTTCAAGTTTTAGCTCAAAACATTCTATATTTTATTTTTAATTTATATTTTTAATTAATTCACGTTTTTCCAACATGTTTATCCTAATTTAATTATTCCTAAATTGTGTATTAATTATTTCAATTCCAAGGAATTTCATTCTGAGGAAATTTATATATAATTAAATTATCATCATTTAGGATAAATTTTAATGTTTTTCTGTTGGGAAATTGTGACTTCCAAATTAAATGTGGTTTGAATCTTAAATCTTTTTTTCAAATACATTATGGGGTGTTCAAAGATAAATTTATGTTTTTTATAATTTGTTTGATACTATAATAATTATTCTAATGTGTTATCCATGTAAATAATATTATATATTTTACATATTATCCATATAACCCACATGGGTATATTTTTCAAGCGTATTTTCTAAATATATTACCTAAACCATTGGGAAATATAAACTACAATATGATTCTTGATTTAAATTTTTTATGCATTGAATAACTTGATATAAGGAATTATGATGATTTAGATTTGATACAAGGATAAGGATATTCTTGAAATATTTATGTTTTGAATTATTTTGTGATCAACTACTACTCCCATATGAATTAAATAATTTGATCCTTTGTTGTTTGAGGGGTCACTACTTCCTCAACACTCAGACCATGAACCAATAATCTGGTTCTAAAGAATATCTTCTTCCTATTATTTTTCCATGTTTATAATTTTAAAGGTTATACTACCCATTAAAAGGTAGGTAATTAATTTTTTACCCTAAAAAAAGTCAAAATTTCTATTGTGACTCCATTATAAAAATAAATGTTTTTTGGGTTGTGCCTCTAGGTAGAAAAATGTAGGTATGCTTGTGTTTTAGCATTTAGGGGAAAGAATTTGTAATTAGGTTTTGACTCTATTTGGGAAAAGTTCATTATATGATTTCAGTGTAGTGGTTATAGTGGTTGTCATCAATATTAGTTCATGAGAGTGGTGAAGATTGAACTAGGATAATTCAAATATAATCCACTATAAAAACCTCATATATTTATTTTCTTTGATTTCCATTTTAGTGACTTTAATAACTCTGATATAAAAATAAAAATTTTAATATCCTAATTTTATTTTTAATTTATTTTTAAAATTCCAATTCACCCCTCCCCTCTTAGTTATTTTTCCATATCAACTCTGGAATAACAATTGGTATTCGGGGAGGACCCCATAGCTTTAAATATTTTTTATTTATGATAAAAATTTCACAACATAACCATCAAGGGGAAAATATCTGGTTATGATGGAAGTAACAGTATAAAATGATATATGGATAACTCAAAAGACATCTCATTTTTATTGTATTAAATATGGATACTATAAATATCATATGGAAATTTTCAAAATGAAACATAGTATTTATAATTAGACAATCATTACCAAACCAAACAAGTTCCAGATGGTGAAACTGAATCATTAGTTGGTAATGATGCAGTAAATTATATTCTGAACTACAAGGAGATGAATATCTTAAATTTTTTAATAAATATAAATTTTTATATTTATGTTTCATCTTGTAAAACTATTCATTACATCTAGACAATTCTACATGTTACATATCTTGTCTTGGATAAACTTATTAGAATTTAGTTGGGCTTGTTAATAGATCATTATGAATAATTTAAAATGGGTGAATAAGATATTGTAAATCAAATCATCCATATATTTAGTAGCATTGTAAATAGTGTGAATAATTTAAGAGAAACTATGTAAAACCATGTTATTTTTTAAATACTTCTTAAAGGATTTCATAATATGTTTTATGTTAAAAATATTGTTGTATGTGAGAGTAAAAACTTCAAGTAATATAAACTTAATGAGCATATTGGATCATTATAACAATCTGAGTTAGAAATTAAAAATCCTACTAAATATGATTATTCAAAGAAGAATTTAATTGATTTTAAATAAAATTTATCTACTTATAATTATTTTTCTACGTTACAAAGTGGCGATATGAATTATACAACCTTTTTTACAAAAGGTAAAAATAGAAATAAGAAATTCTAATGAATCGGATCCCAAAAATACTATCCTAAGGATGATTATAAGGAGAAAAGGAATGGTAATTTCATTTCTAATTATGCTCATTGTGTCATTTATTATTAGTGTAGAAATAGAGGGTATATCAAGCTCAGTTCCACAAAAATAAAGAATGGAAAAAATAATAATAAGTTAAACAAGGATAAAAAAGGAAATGTCGTCCTAATGGAGTTGACTGAGGATTTATGTACTAATGAACAAACTGTTTCTAAAAATAATGAAGAAAATGCGTTCCTAATGGATTTATAAAATCAAGAAATGTTTCATATAAGCATCCAAAATGATATTTGGTACATGGATAGAAGATTATCTGGGCACATGACTGGTGAAATATCAAATTTTCATTCATTATATAACTATGATAGAGGTAATGATAATTTTTGTGATAATTAAAAAGGAAATGAAAAATACTTCAGTGAGGATATAATTTAAAATTATGTTATTATTTATAATGTGTTATATGTTGAAGGATTGAGACATAATTTTATAATAATTTCACAACTATGTGAGGAATGATTGTTTCTTAAATTCGTTAATAATAAATTTATTTTATGTAAGGATAGATCTGTTTTTTATTCAAATATAAAAAAAACAATATTTAATTTTCCTGAATTAACTGATCAAAATGTTAAAATTTTAAATTATGTAAAATTTGATTACTTTTGTTAGAATATGAGGTTGTTACATGCTAATTTCTATTTGATTCATAAGATGTTTAATAACTAAATAGTTCATTAATTAACCAAACAAAAAGTGTATAGTCCCATTTACTATGATTCTTTCTTGAAATGTAAACAATAAAGAATAGTTTTCAATTCAATTTAAGAAGTAAAAATTATAATGCCTCTTGGACTTATTCATTTAGATTTATTTATTCTAATTAATCATCCTGGTTTGGAATGAAAGAGATATTTTTTTGTAATTATTTATTTTTTTCTTGATATGAATGGATTTAATTTATTACATGAAAATAAAAAACATTATCTAATTTTATAAAATTTTGAAAATTAGTTCAATATAACAAAGAAAAGTAAATTAAAACATGTAGAAATTTTCATGATGGTGAATTCAAGAATCTTGAATTTATCTAATTTTTAAAAGAAAATGCGTATATTCATAAATTTTTTCCCATCTTCCACCACAACAAAATTATTTTTAGTTTAAAGGAAAAATAGAAAACATAATGGAATGGCTAAGACCATGTTAAATAAGCTTGATTTAGCTTAATATTGTTGGGAGATATCTATTAATTCTTATTGTTACGTTATTAATAAAAAAAATTATGAATTTTTTTAAAAATATACCTTATGATATTTAAAAGTTATGAAAAACTAAACTTTTATATTTTATATTATTTGGATTTTTTGTTTTTATTCTTAATATTATGGATGTTGTGGATAAATTTGATGAAAAATATAATGAAATAATTTTTCAGGATATTAAAATAATTGTAAAAAATATAGAGTATACAATAAATGAACCATTATTATTAAAGAGTCAATTCATTTTAAGTTTTCGTTTGGAAATTATTTGAATAAAAGAGATGATGATATTGATCAAATTGATAAATAATTTATAGATTTTAACTCTTAAAAGGTAAAAACCCATGATAAGAAAAAACCTTTTTAGGGGGAAATATTTCTTCTAAATCTGATCTTATTCAGGAAAAATCTAGGAAGAGTTATATATATCATCATATAGATAATGTGATTTGTAGTATTGAATCAAATGTTCACACTAGAAAAAATATTATGATTATTTATTATTATTCTGCTTTTATTTATGATTTTATTCGTAAGAATATTGTTCAGGATTTGGATGATGATAACTATACTTTTCCCATTGAAGATGAATTAAATAAATTTACTAGGAGTAGTTTGTATACTTTAGTTTTTCTATGAATTTATTCTTATATTATTGTAAAAATTTGATCTTTATAAAGAAAATTGATGACTCTAAAAATATTATTAAAAATTAATCTAGATTAGTTTCTCAATGACATTCTCAATAATAAGGTATTTATTTTTAGGAATAATTTTCACCTTTTTCAAGGTTAGAATCAGTTAGGTTAGTATTATCGTGTGTATATTTTCATGGTTTCAAATTATTTCAAATGCTTATAGAAACTACTTTCCTAAATGGTAATATTTCAAAATAATTATATGTTAGAAAGGCCTTGGTTTTGAAAATGAAAATAATCATGATTGTTTTTTAAGATATCTATGGATTTTTATAAATTGAAATAAGATCCTAAATATTAGTATAAAAGTATAAGTAGTTTTCTTTTAAACAACTATTATCATAAGGTGAAATTTAATCTTACTTTGTTTATTAAGAAATTTTTTTGATGATATAATTATTGTGAAAATTTAATATGATAATATTATATTTTTATCTTCTTTTTTTAATTATCATAATTATTTTTCATAATTAATAAAATTTAAATTTGATATGATTAAGATGGTTTAATAGAAATTATTCTATGGTTTGTAAATATTTCAACGAAATGACGGTATTTTTCTAAATCAATCTATGTAACATAATGATCGTGTTAAAAGATTTGGTTTAGACTCTTCTAAAAGTGAGAATACTCCTATGAGTACTAATTACAAGTTAAATTTAAATAAATATACAAAATATATTGATATTATAATTTATAGAGTAATGATTGGAATTTTACTCTATTTGATTACTTCCATGTGAAATTTAATGTTTTTGGTTTTCATGTTTACGGTATTTCAAAGAGAACCTATGTAAATTCACAAAAGTTATGTTAAAATAATTAAAATATATGTTAAATGAACATTGAATCTTTGTTTATTATATCCTTCTAAAAATATATTTTATTTGAAAAACTATTTTGGCTCTTATTTATAGTGGATGAAAGATAGATAAGAAAATAACTTCTTGTATGAGTCATTTTCTTAGAAAATATTTAACTTCGTGGGAATCAAAGAAACCAAACCCTGTTTTTATTTCAACTACTAAATCTAAATAAATAGTTTTTTCTTATTTTTGTGCTCACTCTTTATTGATTAAAAAAACATTCTAGTTTTGGATTTTTTTAATAATATTCATATTTTCTATGAAAATAATCCCATTATTTATATTTTTAAAAATCCCTTACAACAATCTAGGTCTAAGAAAATTTATGTTAATTTTCATTTTCTTATTTTTCATGTTCAGAAATTAAATTTAAATCTTGAATTTATTTCAAAAAAAATAATGTACCAGTTATCATTACTAAGATCCAAAATTTTGGTAATATTGATAAAATAATTTTTAAAGTTGTTATGATGGAGATTTAAATTTATATTTATTTTCCATGGATTTTGGGGAATTTCTTGTATATTTATATAATAATATTTTCATATTTATATGAAATCTCTGAAATCTAGAATCGGTTTTTCAGATTACTATTTCTTAATTTATATATATATATTTTTTTTAATATTACTATTTTAAGTTTTCTTATATATACAGGATAATGTTAACTTAATGACATTAAGAATGAAAAAAATATTATTTTATTAATGGTTTATCATCATTTAATGTTCTTCTCACTGTATGGTGGATCCTTGATATATGTTTTAAAAAATGGAAGGCATTATGGTGGTTCCTGAACACATTTTTTTAAAAATAGAAGGATTTTTAGTGTCTTTTTGACATATGTTTTTAAATATTATTGTTTAAGAAGATTTTATACTCTACATACATTCATTTTAAAGAGAGGATTAATATATTGAAACATAATTTTTTGATAATTTCAAAATTGGGGGAGAAGTTTTGAAATTATACTTGGTTTTCTAATTATCATAATGGTTGTAATTCTGAGTGTTTCCTTGAACTATTTTATGTTTTTATAATTATAATTATTTATTTATGTATTTTACCATAAAATATTCAATACGTTCAATTATTTATTGACTACTTTATTTTTAATCATGATCATATATTAATATTCCTAATCTTTAAAATATGTATATTTCATGTTTTCATTTCTCATAACATGTAATACAGGTTACCTCAAGTGTTCTAAGGCTAAATAAGTCTTTTCAGACCCTAAAATATAAATTTTGAAAATCATGGAACTAAATGTTGGTGAATATTTAGCTAAATCGATAATGAACAATGAGTGAAAATTTGGAAAATACTGGAAGTCACTATGAATAAAATTTTGGCAGTCTGTGAGTTACCACATGAACAAATTTGAAATGACTACATGAAAAAAAATTAATTCACCACGTAAGCAAAGTTAAGTGACCATATGCCAAAAAATGAAGTGACTGTAAGAAAACAATGAAGAAAATACCTGAACAAAACTTGGGGAGTGCATGAACAAAAAATTAGTGACCTCATAGAAAAATGGAATATTCAAATGAATAAAAATTAAGTGATCACATTAATAAAAAGAAGTGAATTCATAAACAAAAAATAAGGTGATAGCATAAACAAAAATGGAGTTACCACGTAAAAACAATTAAGTTACAACATGTTAAAATTTAAAAAAGTTTTGAACCTTCCTTGCATCTTTTATTTGGTCACTTAATTCCTTGGACAAATTTTAGCTCAAAACAAATTTTCTTTATTTATACATTTATATTTTTAATTACTGCATGTTTGTTTTACATGTTTATCATGTTTTAATTATTCTTTAAATACATATTAATTATTTCAATGAAAATTAATTTTATTTCAAAAAATTGTATATAAGGTTAGTTGATTATCATGGGGGATGAAGTTTAAAATTAGTTTCTGGGGAAAATTGAGTTCTGAATTATATGTGGTTGGAATGTGTTGAGTTTATTTCACATACATTATAGGAATTTCCCAAGATACATTAGTGTTTATTAAAAAAATTAATTTATTAATTATTATAGTGAGTTATCCCTATAACACATGTTTTTAATTTTATTGATTTTTTAAGGGACCCATGGTGATATGTTTTTCATGTACATTAAATAAATATATCACATGCACCATTGGTAATGAAAAAACTACAATGTGATTCTAGATTTAAACATTTTTTTAATTGAATAGCATGATATAAGAAGTTAGAGATATTAAGATCTGTTATGAGGTTGAGGATATTCTTGAACTATATGAGTTCTATATACTTTGGTGATTATCTATTTATCCCAATGCAACTAAAATCATTTTTTCCTTTACTTGTGGATACTTCACTTCTACCTCGACACTCATACCTTATATAAATCATCTAGTTCTATTTAATTACTTATTCATATTATTTTTCAATGTGTATAGTTAAAAAATTCTATACTGCCCATAAAAATTCATATAATTGGGTTGTGACTCCCAAACAAAATTTAGGCATTTAGTTACACCTCCAAGAGAAAAAGGAAGACTCTTTGTGTTTTGCCTCACGTAAAAAAAAGGCTAGTCTATTTATGTTTGAGCCTCCAGGGGAAAATTTTTTCTGATCAGGTTATGACAATAGGTGGTCAATATTTATTGTAAGATTCCATTATAGTGGGTTTCATATCTCTCAGTTCATTAGAGGTGTGAAGAGTATTCTATGACCATTTAGATTAGAACCACTATAAAAAATTCTTATTTTTATTTTCATTCATTTTCACTACACTAACATTAATAACTATAATAAAACCTGCAATATTTTAATTTCCTAACTCCAATTTTAAATTATTTTTAAAAGGGAAAATTCACCCCCCCCCCCCCCCCACACCCTCTTTGATATTATTTCATCTTAACTCTAGAAATAAAATTCATGATAACAGCAAAATAAAGTTTATATCAAAAATCTCAAAAGTCACATGAGAAATAAAGAAAAGGCATTGAAAAATCCTTGGTTATCGAATCCTCACTTTCAAATACAAATGGAAAACGAACTTGGATTATGGATTGTGGGTTATCTTCTTGAATTATAGGATATTTGAAGTAGTTAATTAATTTTTAATATTATAAATAAGGTATTATGATTTTTTTGAAATGATGAGTCACTTAGAGTCAAAGGCATTGTATTTTCTATCATTGGGGAAGAAAAGTTAATCTCCAAAAGATCTTTTTTTAGATGAAACACAATTTTTATACTTTTTTATAGATTTTTTATGAAGGAAAAAATGTTATTATAAAAATATATAAATTTATTTTTAAGTGAGTTTAATATGGTAATGTTGTTATCAGTGTCCAAAAAATAAAGGGAACTTGTTTCGAGTTGGTGATGCACAAATTTCAGGCTAACAGAGCATGATGGATGAAAACAAGATATGGAATAAAATATTAGGTAATATTTGTTATAATAATATTAGTATCATAACAAAGAGATTAATTATTTATGTATTTCCTTAAATTTTAAGTAGAAGAAATTTTTGTTTTTCCATATTTTAGAAAGGGAATATTACAAACTAATCTCCTAGAAGGTTGGGATATGTTCTACTCATCCCTTGGAGCTGATTCATTATAACATTTGTGGTCCCAAATAAAATCAGTCAATAAAAATATATAAGTAATTTATTTATTATATTTATTACTTTACATGTATTTTATGTATTATATTTTTGAAAATAAATCAAAGGCTCTCAAAAAATTGAGATTCAAGAGAATTATAGAAAAATAATGTAGATATTCGATAAATAATATTAAAACAGATAATATTGATGTATATGAAAGTGAGAATTTTATAGAATATTTTTAAAATAATTACATTCATTTAATGTTTATTATAACATACACATGATAGTATTATGGTTTTCCTTAATGAAGATATATTATTTTGAAATAAATGACATTGACAATATTGATTGAAAATGATACTTCTTGATATTTTTGATGAGTGATATTAGAGAATTAATTCATATTCCTATTTAATATTTCTATAAAAAACCTCCCACAAGACTCATTATGATATTTATTATAAAATACCCCATGTTTAAAATACCTAAGGGTGTTCAGGAGTCCTTGTATTATAAAATTCAAGGGTGAAAATCTTGGGAATTTTCATTAGAGTGGTTTTGATGCAATATTTCTTGGATACCCTCCTAATAGTAGAAGATACTAGTTTTATAATAAAGAGACTATAGATATTTTTGACTTCGTAGATATTCATGTTCTTTAATAGTATGATAAGAATGATTAAAAAATGATTGTATATATAGATGAAAGAGAAGATAAAGTGGTCGCAATTTAACAACATGGAAAAGTTACTAATGATAATAGTAATATTAAATCTATTTGAGATAAATATTCAAAATCAGTTATTTCAATTATTGAGGAAAAATTATGTTTATCTCATACTAGGATGAGGAAGTAATTGGAGTTATAAAACATCATTAAAGATTAATGAAAAAAGTTCAAACCAGAAGAAGGTCTAGGTAAGAATAACAAACTTCCTTCTATTCATAAGTTTATCCAAAATATGTTTATAAATATTTAATGCTTCAAGTGTGGATTGAGTTTATGAATAAATATTTGGATCATATTGAGAAAAATGAAACATGGTAACTTTTACATAAATCAAACAATAAAAAATTTTATTAGTACATATTATTTGTTTCAAAACAAGCTGAATTAAAAATGTGATGTGATAAGAAACAAGGCACGGGTGGTCTATAAATGTTTCTCCCAAATTTAATTTATTGACTTTTATGAGACATTTTCTCCAGTGTAAAGATTAAAATTATCATAATCTTTCATTTTATAACTGAATAAAGGAGATGTATGACTTTCCAAATGGATTTTAAGTAGTACTTTTTTAATGTAATGATTAATTAAGAAGTTTATATTGAACAATTAGGTGGCTTCAAGCAAGAGAAATAGGAAATATATGCATAAAAGTTGAATAAAGCATCAAATGGGTTGAAGTAAGCATAAAGAGCTTAGTATTATAAGTTAGATACATGCTTAAGGAAGTTGAACATAAATAATAGAAGAGTTGAAAGTAACCTAAATAAGAAATTAAATAAATATTCTTTCTTCATTATCATTATTTACATTTAATATATTATATTTATCGGGAATGATAAAGTAACATGTGAAAATTTTGATAGGGACAGGAAGAATTTATTTTATATGTCCATACAAGGAGAAATGAAATATTTTTTGGGCTTACAAAACCTATAAAATGAAGAAATTCATTTTCTAACTGGATAGAATTGTGCTAAGGAAAATCTAATGACGTTTGGTATAAAATATTCAAATCTAGATTCCATATTTATATCAGTGGGAAATAATTTCTTAAAATAAGTTTATGGTAAGGACAATGAACTGAAAGAGTTTATAAAGTTAGTTTGAAAATTATTATATCTACTAAAGTCAAGAATATATATTATGTATGTGGTTATATTATATTCCAAGTATCAAAGTGCTAAAAAAGAATCACATATCAAGACCAAAAAAGAAAATATTAGATATATCAAATCCATGACTAAATTCTAGATAAAATATGATATATCATGAAAGATTGATATTATTGGTTTTTCATTAGTATATTTGGAATGTTGTGTTGATAAAATAATATCCATATCTGGTATAATTTTATTTACGGGATAAAGATGTGTGAGCTGTTATTCAAAAAAAAAAATTTGTAACTCTTATCATAGTTTAAGCTAAGTATGTTTCCACCACTCAAGATAAACCACAACTTATATTGATGAATAGATAGTTGGAATATTTTTTGGTTGATGTGAACTTCCCCTACTCTTGGGTTTTGATAATCAAAGTGTGATAAATATTACTAAGAATCATCTGTAACATTCTTATTTCAAGAACATTGATATTAAAAATTTGATCACGAAAGAGAATGTGGGGAAGAATGAAATAAAGCTATATTTTATTACTATAATAGAGTAAGCTGCTGATATTTTCACCAAATCATTTATAAAGGAAATTTTCATAAAATGAGGTTTATATTTTGTGTATATTTTCCCTCTATTCATGGATTGGGTATGTGAAACCATATCCTCTCTCAAATTGTCTTTGTATTGTGTTTACTATAGGGAGAAATATTTGTAACATAAATATATTCATTGGTGTATGCTTAAACATGTATGTAAGACCATGTATTTATGAAGGTTAAAGGGTTTCGATGTGATTTTAGTAAGTGTGAACAATTTTAACAGCTTTTTGAAGTTGATATAGGAAACAAATACTTTCAGGTTGAATTTTTATTTCTATGGATGTTCTAAGTGGAAGAAGAGTTTTATTAATAGGTGTATTAAATGGTTTATTAAGTCATTGCTTATATAAAACATGGAATTATGGTTCAATGATTATTTTTTCCTACATTGAGTTCACTCGCATTGGATTACTATATTTGGATAAATAACTCGGTGATTGAGTTACAATGTTTTAGTGATTTATGTTCCTTGGATGATAAAAAAATATAAATGGGGTGATTGTTGGTAGAAATATAGTATAAAGTGTTTTAATGAAGCCATATGTTGTTATGGAAAATTTTAAGAAATTATAATATTTTTTTATACAAACATAAATCACATTATCATGTTGTTTTCTATAACAAAGCTGATCAAACAGACAAGTCCTGCTTATGTTTTTTCAAACCAATTCCATCAAATAGATATTTTCATACTAAGGTTATCCAGAAAAATTTTGTTTATAATTTTTATCATATGTTACTGACATGTTTCAAAATATAAATTTTTTAATGAAGTAAATTTGGTGATTATTTGTTTTTATTAATGTTTCTAACATCATGAGTATTAAAAGGCGCCATGATCATAGGTAATTTAAAAGTGTTATAAATTATTTTTTATGTAAATATTTCATACTATGATGTTTTGAGAAAGTTCACCAGATAGAAGTCATTAGTCTGAGGGTTGGTTGAGTAGAGTTTGTGTTCTATGTTTATGATGTTTTGGAAGTTGATTTAGTATAAATATGTGCATTGAATGAGTGTTTTTTTAGAAAATTGTGCAAGGGTAATACCAAATTTACATAAATTTCTTAAGGGTATATGAGAAGTTACAAATTTTAATCGAATAATATTTTGTGAAAATTGTTGAATTTAGAGAATTTGTTAAAGAAAAAGCAGAATCAATCTAGTATTTTATAAAATGAATATAATTAGAAGATATATCTCAATGTCATCAATAATATCCCATCATATGGACTATTTTATATTTTATCATAAATAAAGATGTTTTCTTATATACAATGTCTATTGTATTGATATATATGTATTTGTAAAGTGTTGTTACTGGATGATCATATTGATGTAACTAAGTCACATTAAAAAAGTTATTTTGATATATGACTCTACTTTAATTCATCAGAAAAATGATTCAATAAAAATTTCAACATATGTCGCTGACATATGAAGGTAACAACTAATGTGTTCTTATGTAATTCATCAGATGGAGGAAGTGTCTAGCAGAAGGCTTTTAAGATGTTCCGATATATTTTTGAAGGAACCACGGATTGAGGAACATCATATGGAAGTAATTATTTGAAATATTTACCGGATGGTTATATGGTATGATGATCCATAACACTATGTAAATGGATATTGAAAAAACACTGTGGATGTTGTAGTTTTCCTAAAGCTTTATTAATGTTCTGGATGTTTTGATAAGCATCGAAAAATTTTCAAATAAGAAAGAGTTTTAAATTTTGGTATTTCATTGAGTGGGAATATAACTTTGAGTTTCCACTATTTATCATATAAGAAAACATATTTAAAAGAATTTTCATAAAACCTGAATGTACACTGTTAACATAAAAAAATTATGAGAACAAATAAAGAGTTAGAAATTTTATCACACAAATTTTTAACGAAACATTATAAATCTCATTATTAGATAGAGAATTCACATTAGATGGTGTCAAGAATACATTGTGCAGAAACAATCATCTGAATGAATAAGAAGAGGAAGTAGTTGAATTGTTGAATTCTCATCTGTCTAAGGATACTAGAAATTGTTTTCTATTAGGTGGTATCAAAAAAATTATAATATGATTGGATGGGAAATGTGACATTATTGTTTTCACACTGAAAGAATGTACCAGATATAGTATTATAAATAAACTCATCAGATGTACAACCATTATACTGAAGGGATTTATATCCCACTTCTGGGTAATAAAGTGAAGAAGATGTATATTCAAATAACATGTATAGAGATATATCAAGTATTCTAGTGACAATATACTGAAGCCTCTTAGTGAAAGTTCTTAAAGTTTTAAGGAAAATATTTGTTACATCATTTACCTATGTGATGATAACATGAACTCTTAATTGATTATAATGAAACACAAGTGAAAGTATATTCCATTCTTATAATAACCACATACAAAGGATTCTATTCTAGTAGATTTTGGGGTCTTGGATTAGTTCCAAACCATTCCAAGGAATATCTACTCTTATTATGTTTGGAACCTTGAAAATACTTTTTTTGCGTGTTTATACTGGTGATCATGTTTTTAGAAAATTCATATGTCATTAATAGGAGGAGAATTGTAATGACCCAAATCCAGAGCCACTCAACTGGCTCCCCGTACCCGGTTCACCACACGACCTCAAGCACATTTCCCAAAACGCTAGAGGCTGTCGACTAGCAGCGAGGGACTTGGTGAGTCTGTGGGGAAACTATGCCCTCATTTGGTAAATTATACAGTGGAAGAATAGACATAAACAATAGCAGAAGCAGTAAATAACATAGAACAACTGAACTTTAAAGTCGAAGAAATGTCTGATATAATAACGATGCAGAATGGTATATGTATCTATGGAAAGTAGTAAAAAAATCAACGTGGTGAAATACAACTAAAACCAAGTACTAAAAATAAACAGCAACTCTAGAAGCATCATGATCCAAATCCCTTCTCATGCTCTCCAGCTCCAACCACCAATCAAGTACCTGAGGTAGAAGGACCACAATCCCTATCTACAACTGAAACCATATAATCTATTTGGGCCGAAAAGCAGGAGCCAAACAGGGTGTGAGACAAATACCAGTAGGCAATCACCACAAGATTTGTGCCCTACTGTCAGTGAGTAATATATCAAAAGTAAAGGAAAATAAGTACAATAATGGACTAAGAGTATAGCAGTAAATAATCCTACCAATTACCATTCACCTTCAGTTAATTAAACAAACAGGGAGAACTAGAAAAGCCTTCTATTCCAAGGTAAAGCAATTAACATAGAAGGTATCTCAAAAGACTTCCTAAACACAAGTAGTACAAAACCCAAGCTTGTTTTTTTGGCTTGGTGGACTCATCAATACCAACTATCAAAATTCACACTAACTCTCTGGGTGGCTCAAAGCAGCAAACCCCTATGGTCCAGTAATCAAACAAGGCACAGACACTCTTGGAAGCTCTCACATCAATTCCCCTATGGTCTTCCAACGATAGCTACAGACTCTATGAGGAATCACTTATGTCTAATTCCTCATGTGGTCTTGATATATGTGTAAACTAAGAACACTCTTGGGAAGCACAATGTCTTATTCCTGTAGGTCCTGCATACGAAACTAAAACCAACAGACCCTCTAGGGAAGCACTTAATCATCTATTCCCTCTTTGATCTCCCGCACCATGTTCTCAAAACCCTGAGCAGTCAAGTCGTGCGTAATCGACTATCAGCAGCCCTAAGTAAGTTCAAAAACTACTTGGCTAACATCTACCATGCATCAAAATCATTTAAACAGTAGGCAACACATGCAAACAGTTATAACAAGTAAACTAGTAATTGCAATAGGGTTTTCCTCATAGGAAAATGGTTATGAAAGGGGATAAACATCCAAACAAAGAGAAAACACCCATGGGGTGATCCTCAAACATGAAACCAAGCATACATTAGCAATAATTAATCATAATCGAACACGAAATCTAGGGAAAACAGACAGTAGGATCATAATCCTAAACCCGGGTTACCCGAGACATGGGTATCCGGCACTTTTGCAACCAAAACTCAAAGAACTTCAACGTAGGGCAACAAACCACCTACCTCAATCCATGAAGATCGATATACATGAACCTCAGTCTGTGAATCGGCCTAGAACGGAGCAGATCTGCAAAAACATCTAAAACGTTCAACCTCAGATAACTCACACGAGAGGAAGAGTCAGGAATCGAGGCCAAAGAAGAACCAAGAACTCACTGCTACGATTCTTCTGCAATTGACGGAGTTTGATTCAGAAAATTGGTGACGGATCGGTGGATCAGAGAAGAATCGGCCTCCTTGGATGCTCTAGACAGACATAGGCAGAGAAGAATACGTTTATGAGCATTAGGCGTGACCCCTGTCCGATTAATGAAATAAAAACAAAGTACATGGAATGTAATTTTAGAGTACACAGTGTGTACTTGTTTTTTCCGTACTCTGCTTTATGTGGCCTCCACATCATACCTACACACTGTGTGTGTGTCCTGGACATGGGTAGCACACGGATTAGATCGGCAGAGGAGTACATGGCGTGTACTCATATAGTACACGGCGTGTACTCTGAAAATTTACAGATTATTTATTTTTACTTAAAAACCTATAAAAGAGATCTGTACCTGAAAATAAAGATTCGGGTTATTAAAAACATCCACCCTTAATGAAATGTGTCCCTGGATTTCCCTAACAAGGCGTAGAATATTAAAACTCGAACAACTCTGGCCACTATGGTCCCATATCATCCTCCCTCTCCCAAGTCTCGTCTTGTATACGGTCGTGCTTCCATAGCACCCATACCAGAGGAATAGACCAGCCACGGAGTGCCTTTGCACTACAATCAAAAATCCTTATAGGATTCTCCTCGAAATATACATCCTGCTCCAGCTCAACCTCCGCGGGTTGAAAAACCTGAGACGGGTCTGAGAAATACCGTCGAAGCTGAGAAACATGAAAGACGTCGTGCATAGCCTGGTACCTCTGATGTGACTGCAACCTGTAAGCAACTAGCCCGAATTTATCTATAATCTCAAATTGCCCAACGTATCTCAGTGAGATTTTCCCCTATATCCTAATCCTCTTATTTCCCACCCTCAGGGTAACACGCAGGAAAACCTAGTCTCCAAACTTGAACTCCAATGGTCGTCTCCGCTGATCAGCATAAGACTTCTGCCGAGACTATGCAGTAGCCATTCTCTTCCGAATCAACTCTATCTGCTCTGAGGCTTCCTAAAAAAGACAAGTTCCCAGAAATGCTGCCTCTCTTGCCTCCATCCAGTATAAGGGTGATTGGCTTGGCCTACCATACAAAGCCTCGTAAGGTGTCATCTGAATAGTCATCTAGAAACTGTTGTTGTAGGCGAACTCCACCGGATGGATATGCTTCTCCCTAGTACCGCCAAAGTCTAGAATGCAACCTTAGAGAATATCCTCAAGAACCTGGATCATATGCTCAGACTGGCCATCAGTCTGGGGATGGTATGCTATACTCAAAAGTACATATGTACCCAAAGCCCTATGTAACCCCTGCCAGAAGTGTGAAGTAAAACATGCATCCCTGTCTGAAACAATGGAGTGTGGAACTCTATGCAAACGTACAATCTCTCGGATGTACAACCATCCCATCTCATCAACACTGAAGGTCTCCTTGATTGGTAAGAAGTGTGCAACCTTCATGATCCTGTCCACTATAACCCAAACCGCATCATTTCCTTAAAGTGATCTTGGTAACCCTGTTACAAAGTCCATCGTGATGTCATTCCGTTTCCACTCAGGGATGGGTAACTGCTGTAAAAGCCCTGTTAGTCGCTGATGTTCTGCCCTCACCTACTGATAGGTGGAACACTGCATAACAAAACCAGCCATATCCTTCTTCATACCTAGCCACCAATACTAATGGTGTAAGTCTCGATACATCTTGGTGACACCAGGATGAACTGGCCAAGATGAAGCATGAAACTCCGACATCATCTCCTCACGTATGTCCGCTGAAACCCATATGTGGCCATGAAAACATAGCACCTCATCATCGCCCATTCTCCATCCCGGAGTAGGGTCTCCATCTGACACACCCTCTTGTAGGACTAGGCCTTCTGGGCCTGATAGAGGCATCATTCAAACTCGATCTAAAAGAGTATAGGTAACAGCTACAGAAGAAATAACTTTATTTCTCTGTCTATCATGCACCTCCAAATTCATCTCAGGGAATAGATCCATAAGTTTCCACTCGATGTTGGCCTCCTGAACTGCCTGCAACTGATACCTCCTGCTCAGTGTGTCAGCCACAGCATTGCCTTTCCCAGGCATATAAGCATGCTCGAAGTCGAAAGACTATAGGTACTCGACCCACCTTTGCTATCTCAAATTTATGTCATGCTGTGTGAATATATACCTGAGGCTCTGGTGGTTAGTATATACCAAAAAAGTCTCTCCCATGAGATAGTGCCTCTAATAATGGAAAGCATGAACAACAATAGCCAACTCCAGGTCATGCATAGGATAGTTCTTCTCATGGGGCCTCAACTGTCGAGATCCATACGCAACAACCTGATCCTCCTACATAAGCACTTCTCCAAACCCAATGTCGGATACATCACAGAAAATTGTATAACTCTTTCTCGGCTCTGGTAGAACTAGAATCGTTGCTGAGGTCAAACTCCCCTTCAGCTCCTGGAAGGATGAATCGCAAGCTTCTGACCAAACGTACTTCACACCTTTCTTAGTCAAGCCTGTCAACAGCGTTGCTAAGTGTGAGAAGTCTTGTATAAACTGCATGTAATAACCAGACAGTCCCAAGAAACTCTGTACCTCGAAGACATTCTTCAGCTGCTCCCATGTAACTACTGCACTCACCTTCTCTGTGTCTACTGATACTCCTATCTCTGAGATTACATGGCCCAAGAAGTTAATCTCATCCATCCAGAAGTGGCACTTTGAGATCTTATCATATAAATGATGCTCTCTTAGTGTACTCAATACGATCTCCAGATGGGTAGCACGGTCTTGTCGAGTGTGAGAGTACACCAAGATATCGTCCACAAAGACAATGATGACAGAGTCTAAGGATGGAAAACTCTATTCATCAGCGCCATAAAAACTGTCGGTGCGTTCGTGAGACAGAATGGAATAACTATATACTCGTACAGACCATACCTGCTTCAGAAAGTTGTGAGAGGTGTATCAGATGGTTTGACCTGCAACTGATGAAAGTTGGATCTCAAGTCGATCTTTGAGAATACCCTGGATCTTCGAAGCTCATCAAAAAGGTAATAAATTCTCGGCAATGGATATCGGTTCTTGACCGTCAATTGGTTTAGCTTCCAATAGTCTACACAAAGTCGTAAGGTACCATCCGCCTTCTCCACAAACAACACAGGCGAACCCCACGGGGAAGTACTGGGTCGGATAAAACCCTTCTCCTACAACTCCTCAAATTGCTTCTTGAGCTCTTGAAAATCAGGTGTAGACATCCTATAAGGAGGTATGGATACCGGTGCTGCTCCAGGCACAAACTCAATAAGGAATTCTAACTCACGCTCCGGAGGCAACCCTAAAAAGTCTTCTGGAAAGACATCCGGAAAACGGTAAACTACCAGAGGGAAGCCCATCTGAGAAGTCTCCTGGTCATCCAGATATAAACTAGCAATCTGAGCTATAACACTGCCCAACCCATGATGCTCTGGTCCAGCTCTGTTTTCCTGGATATCCCATTCTCCCTTGTGAAGAAAAGACTCGCCCTCTGGTGACGTGAAACTCACCCTGTGGCGATAACAATCGACAAATTCCTGGAAAGAACTAGCCAGTCCATTCCGAGAATGACATCATAACCTGTCATCTCAAGGACATAAAGATACCACATGAAGTGACACCCACCAACCTTAAGGGGGAACTCCCTGTACTGACGCACAATAGTAGTTATATGTCTCAAAGGAGTGTCTAGTGCCAATGTATCCTCAGAAGTGAAGACAGTAAGTCTAAGGCTCGCTATAGTGTGCACAAAAATAAAGCTATGAGAAGCTTCGGTATCAAAAGGTGTAGATGATAAAACTGGGGCTACTAAGATCATACCTTTAACTGTGGAAGGTCTAGGATCCTACTCCCAATGAATCAGCTCTACCGCAAACATCTGGCCAGTACCGTGGCCCTATGTAGCAGCCTGATATCCCTGAGCTAATCCTCCCAGAGCACGACCACCATGTCCGCAACCTTTACCCTGGCCTGAATGACCTGAAGAACTCTAGCCCCCAGTTTGTTGCGAAACTAGTAATTCTTCTCTTGTACGAGGAGTAGAAACTAATCCTCCGTCACTAGCTGCTGGAATAAGAACCCTGAAAAAATGCTACAGATGACCCATCTTGCCACAAGATTGGCACTCTACTAGATCTCTTAGGCACTGAGGCTTCTTATTCCCACTCTTTCCACCTTGAAAGGACACCACCTGGTTTCCAGAAGGAAGATCCCGTCTTCCAGAATAATTTCCTCTCTTCCTCGAGTCACCTCGAGTAGACTCTCAATGGCGCTTTCTACTGTCAGTATGCAATGAATCGGTCTTGGATGTCGAACCTCCCTTGTCAAAAGCTCAAGTCTCACTCAGATTTTGTTCGGTGATCAGCACCTAGTTGACTATTAGGGTAATAGAAGTCAACTGGAAGATGTTCACCTATGATCTGATCTCTAGATTAAGGCCTTCCTCGAACTTCCTTTCCAAAAACTGCTTTTCATTTCCCAGAACGGGAGTGAAACACTGTAGCTCAGTGAAATAGGAGGAATAATCCAAAACTGAAAGAGTACCCTGATATAGGTTCATGAACTCTCTGGCACTGTCGGCCATCAGCATCGCCAGGTAGAAATAGTCATTGAACGTATGCTGGAATTCATCCCAAGCCATAGTCTGTTGGTGCCCTGCCTGCGAGACTACATCCCACAACCTCTTGGCATAATCTCACAACATAAGTCGCGAGCTTCACCCTTCTATCTAGGGGTGTCTCCAAATTCTCGAAAATGGAAAGAAAGTTTGTTATCCATGACTCTGCAGCCTGAGGTCCTCCATACCCTGTGAAAGTGGGAGGATGCTACTGCTAGAAGACTCTCATCAGCTCTTCCATAGATGGGGCAGGATGTTGATCTCCCTGGAAGGTCTGCATGAACCTCATGAAACCCTCTCTGAACTTAGCATCGGTACCAGTGTCTAGAATCTCTAAAGGTTCCATGTCTAGAATGATCAGCAGAACTATAGGTAGTCCCTGGTCTGCTATATCAGGCGTATGGTCACTACCTAGTTCCTAGTGTGAAAAGAGAGGACGTCTTGGTGACATAGCTCTGAGAAATCATAAACACACTTTAGATTTAGGATTAACAAGGACAGAAAACACTAGAGTACAAAATGGGAACAAGAGAGAGAACACTTATGTTTGCAAAACAAGACTACATGGTGTGTATTTAAACTACACGGTGTGTTTGCTAAGCCTTCCACATGGGCATGTAACTCTGTCACCACTGGTCATGTAACATCCTAGCTATACAACGTATTCTCACAGAACACGGCGTGTACTTGAACTCCACTCCCATGTCCGAGTCTCGTTACATCGCTAACCTACATGTTCCTCCTAATCCAAAACTACACGGCGTGTTCACTAAGCACATGGCGTGTACTGGACAGGTTTCGGTGACCTGTGTAGCGGTTACACGGTCGACTACATGGCTGACCCCTACATGGCATGTTCCAAAAAAACATGACGTGTATAGGAATAGATAACACTGACTCGTGTTGTTCATAACATGGTCGGGTACCATGAGGAAAACTACATGGCGTGTTCGTATAAGACATGGCATGTACTACATGAGTTTCCCCGACCCATGTTGTCAGTGACACGGTTGGGTACATGGTTTACTACTACACGGTGTGTACTTATCATACACGGTGTGTCCCCGAAACTCTCCACCACCCCATGTTTTTTTTCACACATTTAGTAACATTTTTTTTCTTTAAAAAAACTATATGGCATGTATTAATAAGTACACACTGTGTATTCTGATTTTTTTTTGAGAAGTGGCTCAGAAACTGCACCGAACACCAGAAACACTGAAAAGAAACAAGCATTTATGTTCCAAATTCTGATCTGTGGGGGCCCAAACTCCCCACAAATCAAAGTTGGGAATCATAATAATGCATATGACAAGTAAACAACATAAAAATCTAATGATCTACCAAATGCTGATCCTCGAGGGCCCATAACACCACTAAGACCAGGGCTTGGAATCCATTCTAAATAGGCTGTAAAATATACCGTACTCTATCAGCACGACAAGTATGTCTATCACAGTAACTATCACAACAGCATGCATGATTTATCATGGTATCTATAAAACCAAATGAAATTATAATGCACCCTAGATGGATAGTAAAATGCATGATTGATTTCCTACCCAGTGCCTATATGATTCATGAGATGGCACACCCTCATCTCATCGGGTTGCAACAAAATAGAACCACAATCATATAACTGTAACAACAAAAAACATGTGCATCACCCAACGGTGAAATATAATAAACTGTAACACTTGAAAAAACTGAAAATTGCAATTACGAGGTAATATAGCTTTTCCTTATACACGGGTTAATTACTCCCAAGCACAGTTATTTACTAACTACCCATTTCTTCATATCCCTGTCTATTGTCACAAAATTGTAAGGCAATAGAAAAGAAGAAAACTCCTCTGATACCACTTTGTAACGGCCCAAATCCGGAGCCACTCAACTGGATCCCCATGCCCGGTTCACCACATGACCTCAAGCGTGTTTCCCCAAATGCCAGAGGCTACTAACTAGCATCTAGGTCCTTGGTGAGTCTTTGGGGAAACTATACCCTCATTTGTTAAAGTATACAACGGAAGAATAAACATAAACAATAGTTGAAGCAGTAAACAACATACAACAACTGAACTAAAATTCAAAGCAATGTATGATATAATAATGATGAAAAATGATACATGTATCTATGGAAAGCAGTAAACAAATCAACGTGCTGAAATACAACTGAAACCAAGTACTAAACTTAAATAGCAACTCCAGCAGCATCGCGAGCCAAAACTCAGTCCCATGCTCTCCATATCTAACCAACAATCAAGTACCTTAGGTAGAAGGACCACAATCCCTATCTACATGTGCAAGAATATCATCTGTTTGGGATGAAATGCAAGACCCAAATAGGGTGTGAGACTAATCCAATCACCATAAGATTTTTGCCCTACTGTCTGTGAGTAATATAGAAAAAGTAAAGGAAAATAAGTACAGTAATGGACTAAGAGTATACCAGTAAATAATCCCACCAATTACCATTCACATTCATTTAATTAAACAACCATAGAGAACTAGATAATCATTCTATTCCAAGGAAAAGCAAGTAACACAGAAGGTATCTCAAAAGACTACCTAAACACAAGAAGTACAAAACCCAAGATTGTTCTTTGGAATGGTGGACTCATAACAATAAACCATAAAAATTCACACTGACTCTCTATGTGGCTCAAATCAGCAAACCCCTATAGTCCAGTAATAAAACAAGGCACAGACACTCTGGGAAGCTCTCACGTCAATTCCCCTATGGTATTGCAACGATAGCAACAGAATCTCTGAGGAAGAACATAAGTTTAATTCCTCTTGTGGTCTCGATACGTGTGTAAACTAAGAACACTCTTGGGAAGCACAAAGTCCTATTCCCATAGGTCTTGTGTACGAAACTAAAACCAACAGACCCTCTAGGGAAGCACTTAATCGTCTATTCCCTCTTTGATCTCCCGCACCAGGTTCTCACAGCCCTGAGCAGTCCAGTCGTGCTTAATCGACTATTAGTATCCATAATTAAGTTCAACAACTACTTGTATAATAGCTACCATGCATCAAAAGCATTTAAACAGTAGGCAACACATGCAAATAGTTATAACAAGTAAACTAGCAATTTCAATAGGGTTTGCCTCATAGGCAAACGGTGCCGAACAACGATAAACATCAAAACAGGGACAAAAATCCCATGGGGTGATCCTAAAATATGCTACCAAGCATACATTATCAACAATTAATCATAAGATAACAAGAAATCTAGGGAAAACAAACAATATGATCAAAATCCTAAACCCGGGTTACCCGATACATGGGTATCTGGCACTTTTGCAACCAAAACTCAAAGAACATCAATGTAGGGCAACAAACCACCTACATCGATCCTTGAAGATCGATATACTTGAACCTTAGCCTGTGAATCGACCTATAATGGATTATACCTTCAAAAACTTCTAAAACGTTCAACCTCAGATAGCTCACACGAGAGGAAGAATCGGGAAACGAGGCCAAAGAAGAACCAAGAACTCACCGCTACGATTCTTCTGCAATCGACGAAGTTTGATTCGAACAACCAGTGACGGATAAGTGGCTTGGAGAAGAATTGGCCTCCTCAAATTCTCTGGACGGAAATAGGCAGAGAAGAATATTTTTATGAGCATTAAGCGCGGCCTGGTCTGATTAATGAATTAAAACGAAAGTACACGACGTGTACTTGGTTTTTCCGTACTCCGCTTTATGAAGCTGCCACATCATCCTTACACACTATTTGTATGGCCCATACACGCCAACACATGGCTTCGAGCTTTAGAGGAGTAGATGGTGTGTACTCATAAATTACATGGCGTGTACTCTAAAAATTTCCAGATTTTCCATTTTTACATTAAAAGCCCATAAAAGATATTTGTACCTAAAACTGAAGATCTGGTTTCTTACAATAATCTTGTTTCATAAGAAAGAAAATATAAAGAGAAAATTTTAGTGATTCATCCCCATCCCACTCTTAGTGATCACATGGATCCTGGTTAGTTCTTTCATCTTATGGTTCTCACATATGTATTTAAATGGGAAAATCAAGTGGATTTTTAAATATTATAAAAGAAAATGTCGATTTTTGGGTTTCCATTGGTGTAAGGATGACTAATATATCCATTAGAGACAAACACCATCAATTTCTAACTAGGATGGTGTTGATTTTAAAATATTATTATTATGTACCAAATGTTACCAAGAATAAAATTTTTGTATCCATCTTAGATATAGATGGTTTTATTTTTATGTTTATAGATAAAATATTTTTCTTTTATAAAGACATTTTATTTTATATAATGGAATAGTTAAATAATATACTTTCTATTTTAAATTATAAAAACCATGTAATGGTAATTGATAATGAATCATGTTCATATGACTTACTTCACACCTAATTATTGAATTTCAATCTTGGTCATTTAAATTTGAAGTGTTTGAAAAAGCTCTGTCAAAATGGTTACTTAAAATATTTTATTATAAAACCATTTGAAATTTTTCATGCTTGTTTATAAGGAAAATTACCAAGACACCTCTTGTCAGAAAAGGAGAAAGAACTATAAAGCTTTTATAATTGGTATACACTAATGTTTATGGGACATTTCCAAAATAATTTGAGTTGTTTATTCTTATATCATTACTTTTACTAAGTATTTAATTAGATATTGATATTTTTACTTAATAAGGTATAAGTTATAATATTTTGATAAATTTATTGAATTAAATAATAAATTAGACAATAAACTTGGTAATAAGATAAATAAGCTTCAATATGGTTGATATATTGAGTATCCAATCTAATAATTCATTAACTCTATATAGGAGTGTGGGATCCTATCCAAAAATCACTCCTCCTTGTATGTCATAATGGAATACTGTTAGTAAAATGAAGAACTATACATTTCTTGTCATGGTATGGTCAATGATGATCCATAAAAGTCTCCCATCTCTATTTTAGGGATATGAATTATACAGAGAAAAATACACACTATACCATATAAAAACTAAATAAAAAAAATTCCAATTGAGTTATGGAGTGGAACAAAACATGTTTTGTCACCTATTTATCCATGGGGATATGAATTATTTTTTAAGACTGACTCAAGAAATAATGTAGCATACCAAGGGTTGAATTTTATCTTTATAGGGTATCCCAAAGAAAAAATGGGATATTATCTATACTGTAACACCCTTACCCAAACCATTGGGTCTAAGTTGAGACTCCATGTCATGAACCAGGCCATAATGACATCCAACACAAAATCTGACCTGATCTGAGACATGGTCTAAAGGGTATTCCCAATATCGATGATTTGGATACTAGTTAAAAGCGTCAAATATAATCTAGAGGGAATGATTTATCCCAATAAATAACCAGGATCAAATAATAATTTGAATAAGAATAATAACTTACAATAACTGAATCTCAATAAATATATACACTGATCAGAATACAACAACTGAAAAAAAAATAGTAACTAGATACAAAATGAGACCGGACATGCCAACTTGATCTCCATGTGACCTCTTGGTCACCTCCAACTGCAAGAACAACTGCTCCATCAACTACCACATGAACCAAGAACCTAAACCTACAAAATAGCTTAGGTCAAATGACACAGAATGGTACAAGTATGGTGTGACCTTAACAAATCAGTAGGTAATAACCATAGAATCAATGTGTTCCCTTTCTTGAAAATAGTGCATTAACACTATCTTTAAATACATTGATAAAAATATATTTTTCTCATATTGAATAGATAAACACACCTTTCCCTTTTTCATATAAATACACACCACATCTCTATTTTCAAAATGGTTTAAAATTTTAAAACCTAAACCCAAAAAAATATCCAAACAAAGAAATACTAGAGTACACAAGAAATAAATAATAAGTATAAACAAGGAGTTAAGTGTTGTAGAATATAAACCAAAAATATAAATAGTAACCCATGGGAATTTACTAAACATACCTACAGAAATCCCTAGATGTACTATAATCGGACTCACCTACTGTTGTATGGTGTATCTCTATATTTAATAACCAACTGGCTGCTCTAAACTACTAGTGGCATGTCCCACTTGGACTCTATACATCCAAGGGGTACCAACCCATCATATCAGGTATGATATGAAATCATCACTCAACCCTCTAAAATATTCCCATAATTCCCATGCTAATAGTACATTGTGTATGTAAGAGGCCATTGCACCTGTGACTCACCTTACCTATTGCCGCCACACATTCCTATACCACACACTAACACAACCCACATGATAACCCACATAGGTAGATCATTCATAGTTGTTCCCATCATATAACAATAAATTCATAAGGTCCAACTTGGATGTCATATTATACAACCTTTCAAACCATTTTTTAAACAATTTTAAAACTTTAATCGGCATCACATCACATAAGTTTTGAAAAAAAACACACAATTCATCTCAAGTACCAAATGGTACATACCTCTACGAAACCAAGTATACATTTGAAAATACACTTTTTCATCATTTTCCAAAATCAACATAAAACACTAATCTCACATGAACAAGATTTTAAACACTTTATAAATCATGCTTCATCAAAAAATTCCATACGGGGCCCTATATAATTTTAGTTACCAAGATTATTTGAAGATCCAAGAGGGACTTTTCATCAAACATTCATCAAGATACACCTTTAAGACACCAAAAAATATAAGTTTCAAATTGCACATTTGAAATCACATTTGATTCATTTTAAACCAAGGGACTATTTTTAACGTGACAAGTGTTTGAAGGAATAAAGGAGTATGAGGGATAAGTGTTTTGAAATCCATGTTTTTAATTGAATACATTTATCTGAGCCATTATCATTTGTGTTCACATATATGTGTTTACTCTATTAATACATGTATATTCCCATATCCAATGGAACACCACGAATATCGATGAATTTACCCAACCCCATTTTTTAAAGAAACACTACATGTTTTCAAACCAACACAACAAAACACGTGAATGAGTTATGCCATAAAAATCACTAATTAAAACCGAAAATGTAAAATTCATAATCCCACAATGATATCATAACATAACCGAGGTTAAACACTACCCAAAACAAATAAAATCATTTTAAAGGAATAATTTAAATTTTAATGAACACCTCATGTGTATAACTATGTAACATAATTAAACAACCCTTTTAAAACCCACTTATACTAATTTTTTGGAAAAATTAAAACACTCTTTTATATCATTTAAAAATACCCAAGCATAAAATAGAATTCATTATAATGAAAACAGATAGAAAGACTTACCTTAATGATGTAAGAATGCAATAGAACTTTGGGAGAAGTGAGGTCCAACACCGAAACACAATCCGCACACCCAAACATTCAAGAAATTGAAATATACACTAACCCTAACCCATAGTTCTTATCCAAGAGGGAAACCCAACTTAGATAAACCATGAACTTGAGAGAGAAGGGATCATAGAGGAGTAAACCCATGAAAAATCCAAAAAACACACCTTAAAAACCTTTAAAGAGCATCAATGGAGGTTGGAAATCATGGGAGAGGGGTTTTGAGAATCCCCCTAGTGTTCCTAGGTTGGAGTAGGGGAGGAAACCTATATTTAGGGTTGAAAATGCAGAGGGGAAAATAGAAAATTTCAAAAATTTAAAGAAACTAGGCAGCTCATACAATTTGAAAAAATGTGTGCAAACCATGTTGTAGACACTATCCAAATGGATAAAACCTCATACACAGTTTCCTCATGGTTTCCAAAACCATGCATAACCCTTTTTTCCCTACCCCTGGACTAAAAAATGAGTTACATGGTTACCTCGGAGAATTTTCACGATGTACCATAAGCATGTACAGACCATGTGCCCCTTAGTGCCATTCCCAAAACATCTATTTTTAATCCAAAACATTAAAGTTTAATCCAGGAATCCACTTGAACCCCATACAAAGGACCCAAAATCAATAAATGAATAAAATAAAAGAATTTAAAAGGTTGGGTTTCGAAAATTCTCCCCACAAAAAATAATTCATGCCCCCATAATTTCACCCATCAAAAAGTGTAAAAAACATGGTTCTATACCCAATGAAAACTGAGTGAAGCCAAAAACCTTGGGGGAAACTTTAAATTCACAAGTCACGCCTGAATGATTCCAAATAAAACCACAACCCGATAGACAATGGGAGAACAAAAGAGTGTTATCCCCACTATAAGAACTCAACTGCCACTATGGCACGACTTCAGATCGGCCTAATGAGTCAAACCAACATAAAAATTTTCATATTAACTGAGAAACACCCCCATTATAATTAGGAAGTCCCAACAACATCATTGAAACTAAAAAGTTTCCACTCAACCTGAAACCCCAACAATAGTGTAATCCCATGAAAGGAACTCACGCCAAACAGGAAAACTAAAAACACAACCCATCATCTAAAAAAACCCAAGCCTCTCCAAAAGAGGATAATTAAAGATGAGAACAACCTACACAAGGTCCGATCACACCAAAAGAATATAATGATTCAATGAGCCACATTCAAAACATAAACATGAGGCTACAAGAAAATAGGTTTTCTGAGAATCATACAACAATAACAGAATCTTGCAATAAGAAATAAACAAGGACAAAAGACATAAGCTATCTCCATTCCAATAAAGGAGACACACGATATTCCAAGGTATTTCCCACCCATAGAAATTCCTAAATGTTGGTGAGATTTACCCCAAGGCCTATGGTTTTGGCCCAGATTTTTGAAGCATCCCATACCACATAATTAGGTGATGACATCCTCCAATAGAAACTTCTTCTTTGGGTGATGATTCCTACAAAATTTCATCAGATGACCCAAGAGGCCACAATGATGGAATGTCCTTAGAGGACTATGAAAAGACAACCTCAAATGTTCAAACTGACCATATTGGAAGTAAAGAAATGAATGGTCCAACAATCTGGAATCTAGAGCTAGTGAAGGAGGATTTTCATAAATAGGTTCCTCTAGCACACCCCTCTCGCTATATGGGAAACCATCATGAGAGACAATGACCCCTGACAGCATACGAGAACCAAATCAGCTAAAAATACTTTGTCGACCAACTTCTCAAAAAAAACCTTAGAGGAGAGGTTTCGATCCTTGATCTCTGAAAGAAGACCCAAAATGAAAAAATATTCTTTCTTTAGATCATGTGATGTTATCTATGGAGAGAAGCAAACTATCTCTTTGAAATGTTCAACATAAGACTCCACTGTCCACTGGACTTGTTGAACATTCATGAGCTCTTCCACTTTCTTTATATTCACCTCCTCGGGTATAAACCATCAGATGAATATGAAAATAAACACTTCCCACATCATCCCAACTTGCACTGATGATAGAGAAATTAACTTTCATTCTAAACAAGTTGGTCCCTCAAATAAACCCAGAACAACACAGACTCTAACAGCTTCAGGAGTTCCCAAAAATTAGAAGACACGCTCATCTTCCTTAATCCACTCCACTGCCTCTAATGGACCTTGATCACCATAATAAACAAAAAACACTCTAGAAGAACCAGAAACTAGGAAAGATTTTCATGAAAAATTAGGGGACTTTCTGGGCGCCCTATTTTTAATAACATAGAGAAAACCAATTAAAAATCAACATCAATCCAAATCATAATTGAAAAGAAAATCCAAATCTAAAATAATAGGCTCACAAACCAAATACATACAAACACAACCCAAAATTATCTATTAAAAAATCACAAATTCCACTTTAATTTCATAACTCCCTACCTCAAGGACACTTTCCAAAAACCAAAATCCATTTTTATAGGAAAGGAACCCAATTTTTCAAGAAAACCCAATTTCCAAAATCAGTTACCCTTTCAAAAACCATTTTCATTTTTAAATAATCCTCACATCAACTAAGACCAAAACAAAACATGACTCACACCTTACCACCGGAATGAGGAACAAGTGTATATGCCTAACTTGGCAACATGGTAACAGTCCATGACCCAAGTAAGAACTATCCACTATGAGGAAGTTGAACTATGAATGTGGACTCCACATGGGTCACTAATCCATGTAAGATCACAATATGACACTGGCTCACTACTATCATTATTCATCAATCCAAAAAATGAGAAAAGACCCAAATCCTGAACTACCCCTAGATACTTGAGGAATAGAATGCGAAAGTGTTCATGACAATATTATCATACCTAACTCCTGGGTCCAGACATTCCTCATCTATGGTCTACCTGACACACCAAATAACAAAGGGATTTCATTGATACCATTTTTTCACGAACCAGGATGGAATTCCATCCAACCAGACATCAGACCTGATCCAAGTCATGGTTCTAAGGGAATACCTGATCCCCAGGGTTTGGAAACTAGTGTCGGGCGTCAAAGATAATCCAGAGGGAAAATTTTAGCCCAATAAATAACCATGATCAAATAAAAAAATTGAACAATATGAATAACTAAAAAAACTGAATATCAATACATATATATGTTTAATTGAATACAACAACTAAAAAATAGAAACTAAATAAAAACTGAGACTGAACAAACCAACACAATCTCCATGTGACCTCTTGGTCACCTCCAACCACAAGAAAAATTGCTCCAATAATGAGAACATAAACCAGTAACCTAAACCTATAAAATATCTCTAGTCTACTAACCCTGAATGGTGCAATTAGACTGTGATATTAGAATCTCAATAGGTAATCACCACAAAATACATTTTTTTCCTTTATTGAAAACAATCCATTAACACTAGTTTTAAATACATGTATAAAAAATGTTTTTATCATTTTTAATAAACAAACACAACATTCCCCTTTTCAAAGCAATACACAGCACATATTTATTTGCAAAATAGTTTAACATTTTAAAACCCAAATCCAAACCAAAATCTAAACAATGAAATTCTAGGCTATGATAAAAATAAACAAGCATCCAAGTAAAGCAAAATATAAACAAACAAATACAGATAGAAAACCACGAGAATTTCATAAACTCCCCTAGAGTTATCCCTAGATGTACTCGAATTAGACTCACCTATTGGAGTATGGTTTATCTCTATTGTAAATAACTAAATATCTTCTCTAAACTAGCCTCACCAGTGGAACGTCCCACCTAGCCTCTAAACATACAAGGGGTACTAACCCATCAAATCAGGGTTAATAATAAACCATCAATGAACCCTTCAAAAGTTTCATATAAGTCCCATGGTAATAGTACACAATGTGAGTAAGTGTCCCTCTCACGTGTGACTCACCTTACCTAGTGCCATCATACTTTCCTACCCCAAACACTAAAACCACCAACGAGATAACCCACATGGGGAGAAACTTTGTAGAGGTTCCCATCACATAATAAACCATTCATAAGTGTCATTTGAGCCATCATATTAAATTATATTTCAAATCATTTCTTAAAATATATTAATACTTAGATCGACTTCACATCATAAATGTTTGGAAACAAAACTCCCAATTCATCTCAAGTTCCAAATAGACCTTACCTTTCAAAAACTAGGGAAACATTTTTAAATAAAATTTCAAAAAAAATTCCAAAATTAACATAAAACACTACCTTCACATATATAATTCCAAATGGTCCTTTAAACACTTTAAAAATCAAGCTGCATCACAAAATATATAGGCCCCTATATCATTTTAGTTACCAAGAGTATTTGAAGAAACAAGTGGGCCTTTGTCTCAAACATTCATCAAAACATACCTTTAAGATTAAAAACAAACTAAGTTTCAAAGAAAACATTTGATATTACATTTTAGTAATTTGAAACCAAGGGTCTATTTTTAAAGTTACACGTGTTTGAAGGAAGTAAGGGGGAATAGGGATAAGTGTTTTGAAATCTGGGTTTTCAAATTGTGAAATTTTATCTTAGGTAAGTATCATTTGAGTGCACAACCATGTGTGAACTCTAGGAACACATGGATGTTTCCACATCCAAATTCAAAGAAAAAATATCCATGAATTTACCCAAAACCATTTTTTAAATAAACACCACATGTTTTCAAACCAACACAACAAAACTCATGTGTGATTCATGACATAAAAATAACCAATTCATACTCATAATGTAAAATTCATAATACCACAACAATATCAAAATATAAAAAGGTTAAACACTACCCAAAATAAATAATATCATTTTAAAATAATGATTGGCATTTTAACGAACACCTCAATTGCATAACTATGTAACATAATTAAATAACCCTTTTAATAACCACATACACTAATCTTTTGGAAAGATGAAAACATCATTCCAAGAAAGGAAATAATTCCACAAGAATTCGAATACATTTTTATATCATTTAAAAATACCCAAGAACTAAATGAAATGGATAGAATCAACTACCTCAATGATATGTGAATGCAACTAAAATGTGGGAGAATGGATATCCAAGACTAAGACATGATCCTCACACCATAACATTAAAGAAATTGAATCATACACCAACCCTAACCCTTAAGTTTTGGCTAAGATTGAAACCCCACTAAGAGAAGCCAAGAACTTCAAATAGAAGGGATAAGAGAGAAGAAAAAAAACCAAAATGCAAATTACTCACCTTAGGAACTGTTAAGGAGCATAAATGGAGGTTGGGAAGAAAGATAGATGGTTTTGGAGAATCCCCATGGTTTTACTGTGTCAAATATGGGGAGGAAAACCTGATTTAGTGTTAAAACACAGAGGGGAAAACTTGGAATTTTGAATTTTTGATAAACTAGCATGCTCGTACAATTTGAAAAACTGTGCGGAAACTTTGTGGTAGCCACAATCCAAATGGACATAACCTCATTAATTTTTTCTTCATGATTTCCCAAACTATGTAAAACCCATGTTACCTTACCCCTAGATTGTAAAATGTGTTGCGTAGTTACCTGGGGGAAGGCACATAGTTTACCTTAACCAGGAACTGCCCATGTGCCCCTTACTACCAAGAACAAAACATCTATTTTTAATCCAAACTCAAATGTTTAAACTAGATCTCAACCCAAAACTCATATAAAGGACCCAAAATTAAGAAATTAATAAAATAAAATAATTTCAAAGGTTATGGTGTGAGATTTTATATGATGTCATGCGTGCATCCCCAAAAGCAAGATGTTGTCAACTAGCGACAAGGTCCAAATGAAATTTATAGTCATATTATGGCCTTAGTAGCAGGAAACCATCAGAGTACAATAATTAAAGTGATAAAAATTATATCAAAAAATAATTTATTAATAAATTATCATTATAGAAACAAAAAACTGATTAAGTATTATCCCATGAAGTATAGTATAACATGTCAAAACATAAACCAAAAAAAATAATTAAAAATGGATCCACACAAGTGGTGGATCAAGTAGTAAGTAATGAAACTAAACTAGGAATGAAACGAATTTCCATCAAAACTATATCATGTAACACCCATATCCTCCTAATAAACCTACTCAGCCATCCAACTCATGCCCCTAACACTTCACCAGATCCCTAGTCATGAAATCTACATGTTCATCAAAATTAGTGAGTAGGGTATGAGTATATGACTCAGTAGGACACCACTAAATACCCTTAACATAAGTTCATAAGATATTTTGGTTCATTCCATGGAAGATATTATGATAAATATAAGTAGTAAAATATTAAATAAGAACAATATGTATGTTATGTCCTTAGAGGTTGGCTTGACCTGTTTCGGATTCATGTTGAAAGGAAAATCTATTTGCCACCTAACACATCCCCCTTGATGGGATAGTATAGGAAACATGTCTGGAACATCACCCTTGAAGGTAAAGTCCAATTTCATGTCGACTAAGAGTTTGAAACATCCACCTCAAGGGATAGTTTATATCACCTGACCTATACACTCAACATTAAGGATAAAATAACAACACATATAATACAAGATATATATTCCAGATCAACATCAAATCATATCATGAAACAAATATAACCATCATAATCCACATGCATAAAAAAATAATATGAGGCTTCAAATGGATTCACATGCACATCTCAAGTGATCAATCATAAAAAAATATTCTCATGGGGAAACACACACATGCTAAAAATCATGCCATGAACCAATAAAAAAATATGCACTGAGGTCAAGGGATTTCTACCTTCAGCATAATGATGATTGGCTTATAGGGTCACCATTATAGTCCAACTACACGACTAAATTCTAGAAAAAAAAATTATTAATCATAATTTATAAATATAGGGTCACGGTTAAGGAGATACCACACTCTTAATGAAGGTCAAGACCAAACATACCTAAGAATTTCTACTACTGAAAATGATCTAGGTACGATTTATATGTAGATTCCAAATCCTTGAGTCTGGGTGTTGTTTGCATTAGTGATCCACACAACCCTTGTTAGAAAATTTCCAACCCCTCGTTCGTATAAATATATCGATGATCTAATTGGTATTGATTATGGAGATGAAAATAGGATTAATCTTGAACAAATAATGGAACATTAGATTAGAAAATCATAATCAAATCATTGTTTGGTCATCAAATGGAGGTGGTAAAAGAGAGGAGTGGGACCAAAATAACCATAGAGAGGGTTCCTAGGACTATGGTAATTAAAGAGGTATTTAAAGAATGAGGTAACACGAGTGGAGCAATAGTTGTTACAAAACATCTATAATCTCAGTGACCTTGGTGGGCTCTAAAGGATGCCACTGGAAGTCTTGTGGTATCCACTGGTTGGTTAATGGCCTCTATAAAGAATATGTTCTCCCTAATAGTCTCATCGGCTATCCAGTGGTTATTGGGTATAATTTTCTTTTCCATTAAGATGAATCATCCAGATTATGATACTAAAGTATCATGAAAATATATATCAATTCCACCATACTAGCCTCTACTAATTTTTAGCTTCTTGAATGCATCTAACCCACCTTAGAAAATTTTTAATGTTAACAAAAATATACATACAATATGAAATGTGGTGTGCCTTAAAATATAGGGGTCAATATTCTCCCCCTTTTATGAAATATAGTCCTCAAGAAGTGTCCTCAAATGTTTAAATGAACAAATCAAGCGCTAATGCTAGAATTCTTGTTTCCCACTCCAATGTCTCTTCCTGAAAATGCCCATATTACTATTGATCCTAAAAATGAGGAATATATTTCCTTCATAGTACCTTCCCTGTTAGGTACGCTTTTTGAATAGTTCACCTAATTAAAATTACATCTTTATATTTAGTATCCTTATAGTTGACCACATGCATAGGATTACAGTATTACTTCTAAAGTTAAGACATATGGAACACACAGTGCCTACCTTGGTACCATGGAGAAATATTCAACTGATCGTCCCCCATCATGATGTGTTTGATGATCTCAAACGACCCAATGTACCAAGGATACAAATTCCCATTTTTCTCCAAACACTTATACCCTGACCTATGGGACACCTGAAAGAAAACATTTTCACAGAAATTGAATTCCAAGGGTCATCTCCATTTCTCGTCATAATATCACTACCTATTTTGAGTTGTAACCATCCTATTCCAAATACATTTCACCCACTTTGAAGTATGATGTACCATACTTGTACCCATAACTAAATATCCACCTACCTCATTCCAAAAAGGTGGTGAATGACATGAACTCCCATATATAGCCTCAAATGGATCCATTTAAAATGATGAATAGAAGTTATTTTTGTCAGAAAACTCTACCATATAAAAGTGATCATTTCAAGTTCCCCCTAAATCTAGAAAAAAACCTGATTAATAAACAATATTTTCTATATCAATGTCTTTGGACTCCTATTAGTATAATTATTAAAATTAGTACAGAGATTCGACTAAGTCTTTATTGAATTTTTCAAGCCTTACTAAAATTGTAACATGTTCTGGGAATTTTTTAGATACAATTCTTAAAAGTGATATATGCAATTATATGATCACACAAAGGTAGATCTTTCCTATCTCATTCACTGATTTAGTCCCTCATATTGGTATGATGTGATCCAGCTTGTTTAACTAATCTACTTCAAACCAAATAGCATCCAGACCACTAAGGTTCCTAGGTGACCATATTAAGAAGTTTGAGGTCACCTCATATCACTGAAACACAGGAACCAGATATAGTTGGATAAACCCTCCTTATCTCTAGCGCATGACCTTGATATTTTCAAAATTTAAATAATTAGAGAAAAATACTTCCATTTATAAATACATTTTGGCCACAAAACAACCATTTTAAATCATGATAAATTTCAGTAAATCCAAGGTGAACCCCCCACTATAAATAATAATATGATAACTTTAGTTCCCCACTCAAGGAATAAAAAACCATCACCTTTCCATTAACCAAAGTGAAATCATGCCTATTTAAAAACTATCTTGTAATGGAACCCTTCATTGAAAACTCCCAATGAATCCTGAGATAAGAATCATAAATCTTTTTACTAGCCTTAACTCATTCCTCCAAATATTAATTTATCACTAAGGGTGCACAAACCACTACCCCTAAATCCTTAACCATACCCACCATCCAGACTTCAGTCAGAGTCACAATCTTCCACCCATCCATTAATATTCCCTCCCAAACATCTTTTATCATCATGATTAGTGCATATATAAGTACATTTCCCTTCCTAGCATTATATTTCATGTAAAATTTTAATGTTTGCAAGTATTTTATCCAATTCCTATGACGGAGATTCAAGTCATGTTGACAGGAAATATATTGAAGACTCTTATGGTTCATATACAAAAAAAAACTCTCACTGAAGAGGTATTAACACTAATATTTCAATAACTAAAACATATTCATCAAAACTATTTCATGAGTATGGTATTTCCGCTCGTGGGTTCATTGATGATGAGACCCATAAGTAATTACCTTATCACCCTGCATCAGAATACCTCCCAGTACAATTCTACAAACATTGAAAAACATTGTATACCCAACTACAGACATTGGATGAATTAGAATTAGATCCAAATTTAACATCATATTTAGATATTAGAATAATTATTCAAACTATTCTATCAATTTCAACGTGAATATATTCTTGGTTAGGATGGTAATGAATGCTACCATGAAATAAAATTCTCAATGAATATCCTATAGTACCCAGAGAACCTAAGGAAACTCAAAATAACAAACATATTCCTTTGTAATTACCAAGAAATAAATGCATCTACCAACACTAGATCAATTTATATTCCTTCTTGAGAACCATGTTCACAAGAAATAGTTCCTCCTGTATCCAAAATTGATTCTTTTAATTCATATTAAAAATTAAATGTTCTCGAAGTGTACTCAATATGATATCATGGTGTACAGCATGATATGTTGATGTCTTAGAATATATCATTATTTCATCAATGAATGAAATGATGAATCAAATCATGTATGGGCAGAATATCATTCTCATGAAATCCAAGAACAATGTTAGAGCATTTATCTATTCAATGTGAAAATGAGATACTCATGCAACTCATATCTTCTCCTAAATGATGTCTTTGTTGTGTATTCCACTCTAACCCAAATTTTATGGTAGTTTGAATGTACATAAATATTTGAAAACCTCATGGATCCACTTAATTGATCAAACTAGTAACTAGTTCTTGAAAATGGGAACCTATTATTTATGAATATCTAATTTAATTTTTGGTAGTCCACGTGGAGTAGAAGACTGCCATTTTTATTCTTAGTGAATAAAACTAGAGAAACCCAAGGAGAAGTACTCGTACTGATGAAACCTTTAGCCTAGAGACCATCCCCAAATTCCTTGGGATCTTTCAAATCATCATGTCCTAAGATATATAGTGGAATTGATACTTATCACATACTATGTAAAGGCTCGATCTCATACTGAAATCCCCTCTATAGGTTAACCCCAAGAAATCATTATAAAATACCACTCAATACATGTTTACTATAAGAGGAAAAGATGATGAATTTTATGTTGGATCCACAAAAAGGATCATACTAGACACCAGTACTAATAATACTTTTCTCTTATAAGTATTTAGTTCCACTTTGTTTTCATAAATGTTCCACTTTATTTTCAACACAAACTTATCCCCTTTAGGTGATGAAAAATTTACTGACATCAAATAAAAATATATATATGTGCTTGTAAGATTCAAAACTAGTCCATTCAATATAACATTTTGATGATTATTATACCTAGAATTGTGAAAATCCAAATATTCTCAATCCTAGAAACCACCATAGGACATTCTAGACATATATGAAGATGATCTACCATCATTTATATGGGTGTATTGATGGATAACAACTCAGAAGGGTATTTCACTAGTAAATCCAAACCAAAAACCACATTATTAGATATTAATGAATGGGATGAACCATTATCAAAAAAAGTAATAGATATGGGAGAAGAAATAAAGAATGTACCATGAACTATTGAGGATACCACTCTACTATCATCTAAAGATTGGTAAACCACATAAGTCCTACCAAAAACCACTCCATGACACCCTAGATGCTCATGAGTCCATTAATTCACCAACCCTTATAGGTTCTTCATTTTTTTATGCTTCTACACTTGTACCATAACCTAAATTTTATATTAGAATCCATGCAGCCTTAGAATAAGGCCATTTTAGATGAGTGATCTTTCCTTAATGGTGATAATTATTAATGGAAATAGTAAAACCCTTGATATATAGTCCCATACCCCCATAGATATAGAACCTATAATAGACATTTTCTATTGATGGAGTAAAAGAGCCTTGTCTCTTCTTTGACTTACTACCATTTCCCTAAATATTATCCTATGAATTCATTTTCTTATCCCTAGAATAAAAAATTGGTACCTGGTTGGAGGAGTCACCTATTGATCCACTAAAATCAATGGGAAGACCTAATACTCTACCTTCATCCATTACCTTTTTGATCACTAATTCCTTAGGAACCATGGAAGAATAGTCTATTAGACCGAAGTCAATAAATCATTACATTAGCTCTAGATAAAGACCAATTCTAAACTTTTTGGTCTTATGCACCTCATTCCCTATCAGAAGAAGACCAAAGAGAATCAACTCAATGAAGAATTCTAAATAGAAGTAAACTATCATAAACCCATTCTAGATATCCATGATCTCCTGATAATAATTATACACTAGTGAAACTAGAAATAACTCATAGAAGAAGGGATCCTTGAAGGTTTAGCATGTTATCCCTTCAAGTCTACCAAACAATAACATGATGTCTCACTATCATCTAGTTGTTACTTGAAGTATAAAGGTTAGGAGATTAATCTTCCTATCAATTATGTTATCCATTAGGTAAAAGATCCTATAAATGACTTGTATCTAGTCCTCCACATTTTGGGGACCTCTAGTTCTATGGAATTATGGGTTTGTAGGAGCTGAAATTCACGAGCATAATAAAAAATCATCAACTCGCCCCTCTAAGATCCTCCACCTTGAACATTTACTAGTAAAAAGAGTCCTAATATGGTTGGTTCTATAGATTATCACACTAGAACAAAAACAAAGAATGATTTTTTGCATCCTCCTTTACAAAAGTTGATGAAACTAGTTATACTATATTTCTACCAGGTAATATTTACGAAAATTCTAAATCAAACCATAGAGAAGAAAAATAGCTTAAGAAAGAGAAACATCAAAAAATCACATGAACACACATGGATTTACATCAAGGTCCAACCTAAGAGGCTAACCATGAGAAAAACACAAAACCCCCCTAAGAACTACATATATCCCTAGACAAGCCTCCAGTGCCTTCAGGTTAGTTATAACCATATATATGAAATTAATCCGAGAATACTCATGATCAAAGAAGATGATTCAAGAAAAATTTCAACAAATGAACATTTCATAATTTTGATAGGCATTAAATTATTTGGTATCTATCTAATGAATGTAATATAAATATTTAATATTATACTACATGCCCAACTATGATGCATGAATACACATAAAATTTAATAAATTAGTATACAGATATCATCCATATCACCCAATGTGAATTTAATGACAGTTAACATTACACAACAAGAACATCAATTCCAAATTTTTTGGAAACTCATAGTTACCCTATATAGTGTTGTCTAGGAAATGACATGGTTCCCCTGATCGAGTCCTAATCATCCTATTTACTATCCATCATAACCTAAATATTTTCAAATAGAAGAACAACTCATTGAATTTGGTTCTCGAATACCATTTTTTAACACCTCAGCCTGAACCATTTTGTTTGAGATGGGATGTCATGAAACCTAATTCACACCTCCCTATATGTTGTAGGTTCACAAATAGTAGTGAGGGACAGAGGGATTTCATGTAGAAACTATTCCCTCGGTACTAGATAAACATTATTGTATATTAATGGATGTGATAACAAGTAAATTAATAAATAAATAATAAATAAATAATTATCAGAGAATAAGCATTATATGTAAGTACCAACCCATGTAGTATCAGTATAGAATTTAAATGACATAAAACAAAAATAATAAAAAGGGTACCCCCATAGAGTATAGATTATATAATAGGTAATGAAAATAAATAGGGAAAATGGAAAATTTCTAACCCAAACCCATCTTGCAACACCCATATCATACCACTAAACTTACTTAACCATCAAACATAGTGTTCATTCCCTTCATTGGATATCTAGACATAAAGTCTGTAATTTCATCAAAATGATTGGGAAGTGTGTTAGTAAAACCCTCATTAGGAAACCACTAATGTACCTTAATATAATCTCATACGATATTCGGGTGCATGATATGAAAGTAAACATTAAATAGATAAGTTGTAATATATCACGCAGGCACAATATATGCAAAAATCCCTCAAACACCATCTATTCCTTATTTTTCTCCATTCCATAAAGATCATTGAAAAGTCACCTGAAAAATCCCCCTTGATGGGACAGTCCAAAAAATTGTCTAATACATCTTTATTGAAGAGATATCACAAATGCATATCAACCAAGAGTTTAAAACATCCCCCTTAGGAGATAGTCTCTATAGATCAATCTACATGCATAACTATAAGGAAAAAATAATAAAAAATAAATTACAGGACAAAAATGAAAAATCAACAACACATTATACTAATAAATAATCATAAACATTAAAATCTGGATGCAAGAAACAACATGAATAGGTTTATTATGGAAACATACACACACCTCATGGGATCAAACATTAAACATAGGTCTCATGAATCTACACACACATGCCAAAAATTATTTCATTAACCATTATAAAAAAAGTTATAAAGTAATAGGTTTCCAACCTTTAACACCCTTAGATTTTAAAATAGAAAAGTCAAATAAATTTAATTTCTTCTATAGCTTACGATTCATGCAACACCGAGTTTTAATGAACCACAACATACTATTAATATTATAATTAAAACATGACCATTATAACAATGCCAATAAAAATAGATTTATGAATAAAAATAAATGCATTTTTAAAATTATGAAAAATTATTTTAAATAATGAAAATATATTTATAAATATGTAGTTAATTTTTTGTAGTGTTTTTATATACTTTGAAAATAAATTTCTTCAAAACATTTTATTTATTTATTTTTTTGAAAAAAAAATTAATTTTTTTTACATTCATGAAATTTATCTGAAAATTTGAAATTAATTTTTTTAATGAAAATTTTAAAATTATATTATGGTGATATGTTTGAGACTTTTCTAAAAAATTTAATTTTTTTATGAATAGTTAAAAATATTTATTATTATTTAAAAACCGCCTTTTATTTAAAGTATTTAAAAAGTAAAATCTTATTTTAAAATGGATTAAAGGGAAAATTAGTTCAATAAAATAATGGTTAATCCAATTTATGTCATTTTAATGAATTTTATTTTTAATTTTGATATAATAATGTTTTATACTTTTGAATGTTTTTCTTTAGAAAACCATTTTTCCATCGCCTCTACGGATTTCATTTTTAATTAAATTCTGAGACTTCTGTGAATTGAATTTAAAAAAAAGGATTAAATATTTTTAATCATAATAGTAAATATTATATAATATTTTTAACATAAATTTTACCATAATTAATAGTTAAATAAGTAAAAAATTAATTTATATAGCTAAGGTTATAACATGTTTACTAGGAGTTGAATTAAACATATAACAGTTAAAATGACCTGAAAACTTATAAAATTTAAATTCTATGGCCATATTTAAAACTTATATAATATTATATTATATAATTATCAATTTTGGATCCTTTTATAATGTATAAAACGTGGGTATAACATTTATTTCCAGGAATTCCAATTGAGTCATTAACCCCACTTATAAAAGGGAACCCCCTATCATCTCATATTAACACTTCCAAAGCCATTGGGTTCAGAAAATACCTAAAAAAATTCTTTCCTTACTTACCTACCCACTTTATATATTCCTTATATTTTTTAGGAAACCCTCCAACTAAGTCTCTAAGTAGAAACATAACTACATTCTCTAAAGAAGATGTATCACTTTTAACCGAATGTTTATATTTTATTTATTCTTCTATATCCTTAAAATAGTATAATATAATAACTTAATTATACAATATATATATGTTTGTGTGTTATTATTTAAATATCATAACCTATATATATCTTCTCTTCTATTAAATGGGAAACAAAACAGTCGATCATGTGTGCGGTGGACTACCTCCTTGCGAACCGATGCAGTTATTTTTTCATCACATCTTATCATGAATTGATATAATGATTAATATAAATTTTATATGTTATATTTATGACCAAAAAATACTAATTTAATTACAATATAAAATCTTACATCTTACCTTCTAACCTATTGAAAAATAATAATGTCGCTCTTGTGTACAGTAGACTACCACCTCGTGAACCGATATGAAGTGTTTTTCATTTCCATTTTACTTGTATGATAATAAGGATATATTTACAGAATATATATGATATAAATTATATAATAATTATTTTATAACGGTTTTATATTTTTTTATCTTTCTTTAATTACATCCATCGAGAAAATGTAAACAGCTTTCATGTGTATGTATGGTCTACTATCTCCATGAACGGTGTAATTCATTTTCAATCTCTTACTATTATTGATTATTATAAAAACATATCTAATAAATATGTATGATATTTAATTAATTACTAAAACAGTTTTTATGATGAAACTATAATCAAATTACAAGGATCAGAATAACAGAACCAGAACATACATAAAAAATGAAACAATTATTACCCAGAACGATGTTTTAATAAAAAATTGTTAATAAATAGATGATAAAACTATATATGAAAATTATATATGTTTTTATATATATGAGAATAGTTATTTAATTTATATATAAAAAATATTTAATTACTATAAAAAATACTAAAATGTTTATCAATAAAGACGAGACTATAAGTAAGGGATTTTCATCTCACTTTTAAGTCTGTGAGGAACATGCCAAATTTTGTACATGATTATTTTATGTGGGTAATATACTACCCATGAATGTATTTTATGATGATTATTATTGAATTTATTTAGATTTACATTTCCATGCAAGGTTATTACTTTCATATGGATTTCAATTAAAATCTTCCAATGTTGTAAGGATTTTATTTTACAGTCTCATTGTTTATCAGGGTTTTTTATGATTATGCTTAAAATGATGAAATAATATGATATAAAACTCAAAAAAATAATTAATTTTATTCCTATATGGTAATTTATTTATAATGAAATTCTTTCATTAATTTTAGTCTCTTTAGTAACTAAATAAACCAAAACATTTTTTTAAAAATAAATTGACTTTATCTCCCTCTTTGTTTTATGACATTTCACTTCCATGTCTATTTTTTCTAAAAATATTTTGAAAATTTTTATTTAATATTCTCAAATTAATATTTAAATATGTTTTCAACCTTGTTTTAATTTTTAAAAAATGGTTTAAATTTAATATTCTCATCAATTCATGAAACATGGTACTTTTACTTTTTATAGAAAATGTTGAAGGAATCTTTTTTTAATATGTATGACATGAATGTTATTTTTTACCACCATTACCTCTCAATGATTAAAATATTAAATTACAAGTTTACAAGCTTATTTTCAAAGAAAATAATTTCTTTTATATTTGGTAAATTTTTATATTTTAAAGAATTGATTACAAAATGGACTAAATATTTTTCTTCAATAAAGTTTTAATGATTTTTTATGTAATTTATTTTTATAAATGACTAAAACCTTTGGTGTATCTTATTTTCTTAATAGTTATATGACCCAATGGTAATATATGTGTTCCTTATCTCATTGGTTTATGTTTATGATTTTTAAATGTTTATGAAATTAATTTATTTTAATGGGTTATGCCATGATAAAATTATGAAGTGTTTATGAAACCCATTTCCCTTGATTGGGTTTTTATGTGATGATATTATTAATGTTTTATGATCTATTGACACACATATTTATGGTTTTATTTATGTTATAGGTGGCTATATTATAAACCATGGATGTAGGTTATTTTATAACCAATTATGGTGGTTATTTTATAACCGAGGATGGTGGTTACGTTATAACCATGGAATGGTGGTAATGTTATAAACCAAGACGATTGAACCCATAATTTTATATCCCTCTGATACATTATGTAATGGTTTATATATCATGTGATAAATAGGACTGGAATTGTTAGTGAAATATATTCATTAAGTTATTTCATCCACTATGATATCCTTCGGAGAAAACCTTTACAGATGAGAGGGTTTGGGGGTGAACCCAGTCCATAATGTTAATCATGGATGTAAGCAATGACTACTCAGGAAATGATTTTCTAGGATTATTTATATGTTGTAATTCCATTTCTTATGACAATTTTATGCTATCATCCCTCATGATATTTTATTTATCTATGATTTATGTATCATGAACTGCAAAGATTTATACCAGGATTCAAAATTAGGATCTTTGATATAAATGGTATGTGTTTTCAAATTTTAATCTCGTGTTCTCATAATATTGTAATCAAGTTATGTTCATACCTTCCATGTTTAAACTTATTGATCATATGATATCACCCTTTCTTATTTTTACATTCCCCATGTTATGAATATAGGTTTTAAATAGGGTATGTTTAATAATATTACTATGTGGGAGGATATTAGTGGGAGATATTATATATCTTTCCAGTAATAAAAAGATTGTGTGTCCTAATAAATTAATCCTTTAGGATCATTAAGTGTGTATTTTTTTAATTTAATGAATATTCATCAAAAAAATTATATTTATGTATGAAAAGACTAGTTTTCCATATTTTTTATCAAATAATGATTTAGTTAACATTTACAAATTCTCTTGGGTAATCATTAGTTGTAACTCTTAGTATAATCCTAAATATATGAGAAAATCCTATATTAGGGTAAATAAATGAGAGTAGTTTTTTGAGAAAAAAATCCCTCACAATATACTATAAGTGGATGTATATTCATAATAGTAGTACCAAGGGTTAATAAAACTAAAAATTGAATATTGGTGTTTGACTCGATCTTCACTTGGTGTACAAAAATTGGCCTTTTTGCACACACAGTTTTACACTCTTAAGGGATATTATTATGTTAATTCATAGTTTCTTTTTGAACGATTATCTCATATATGAATTGATGATGATCATATATAATCTAGGCTAAACCTAAGGTGTCGTAAATTGAAAAGTTGGCTTCTTGATTTAGATATCCAATATTTTTTTATTATTATGTGGTTTCCCACTATTACTAGTGTTTCTCATAATATGATTTTTGGTTCTATTCAATGGATGGAACTCAGAGAAACCATGTTAGTGTTGAATGTGGTGGAAGATGAAAGTGTTGTCTACTTGAGAAACCAAATCCTATAAGAGTAGGGATGAAAAACCTTATTGTTATTCTTAGACAAAATTTTCATCCATGAATCATATTGAGCTTTCAAATGGTAAAATAATGGAACAATGTATTATTTAGTCTTTTAGGGGGAAACATCGACCATCTTTTAGTGTATCTTCTGATCCACTAGTAGCAGAGTGATGAATCAGCACCACTGAGAAAATATTTTTTATTCTCTAGAACCCTAAATATAAAAAAAGAGTCCTGGAATATTATCATTTGCAAGGAGAATAACATAAATGGTGGAACCTTATTAAGAATATGAGTCAAGAAGAATAAATTGACTCTATGGAATGTGATGAGTTTAAGAGGATATTTTTTAGTATGTAAGTTAACTTTATTCTATGTATAAGCATGCATAATAAATTTCTTGATCTCAAAAAGAAGGATGATGAATTTATTGTTACCTATATTTATAATTTAATAATACTTTAAAGGTACATTTCTTGTTTCACAATTATCCCTAAAAGAAAATTTGATCAATTCTTTGGTGGCTTAAAACCAATTATCTGAAAGGATTTATCTATAAGATATTAGTATCTATGAAGAAATAATTTGATTTTCACTCAAGGTAGAATTGAAAATTTTAGATTCTCACCATTCCCATGGTTTTGATAAGAAAATATACATTGAGCCTCATGAGAACTCTAATAAATCAGATGGTGTAAAGAAATAACACTATTTCACATGTATGAAATATGAGTAAAATCATGGAAATTTCTTGATTAAAATTAAGAAGTTCTCTAAATTTTGGTAGGTAGGTCATAGAGCCAATGAATATTGAAAGGAACTAAAGAGAACAATTGATGTAGTAGAGGAACAGAAGATTGAAACCAATGCTCCATCTACACTCCAATGCTTAAAATGAAAGAAGTGTAGAAATTATGCCAAGTAGTGGTCAAATATAAAGATTTTTTATGATCAGTGTCAACAACCAATTGAGATCAATGAAATAAGTAAATATCATGTGATAACAACAACCAATGTGGGTAACAAGAATGATGTGGTTAAAGGTACACTTATCATCTACACTAGAATAGAAAATTTCTTATTGTATTCAATTTCTACCTAATATTTTAAGTCTAAGAAAATTGAAAAGGTAATTAAATCACTAGCTCCATGATTATATATTGATTTAGTAGTGAAAATTCATAATGTTATGATTATTGCATCTCAATTTTATTGTTCCTGTTTGATTGATGTTTTTGGGAAATACTTCTTTAAAATCTTATGCTTCTTTCTCTGGTTGAATTTGATGTGATATTATACATGGATTGGATTTATTTATATGTATTCCATATCAATTTCCAAGGGGGTAGTTCACATTTTATATTTTAAATAAACCCATAATATTTTATGAATTTGAGGATGTATGAAAACATTCAATAGAAATGGAAACCATTATATAACCCTTGATTCCTAATAAAGTGGGGTGTTTATCTTAGATGTTTGATGAGTAACTCTACATCAATGATATGCCTATTTTATGGGAGTTTGTTAATGTTTTTCTAGAATATTTTCCAAGTATACCATAAAATTTTGAGGTATAATTCTAAATAGAACTCATACATGATGCTACAAGTATTTTAAATACTCCCTAGAGAATAGTCTCAATTAAGTTTCAAGAATTGAAGGAGCAACTCGAGGAGAATATTGAAAATGGATTTATTTTTCCAAGTGTGTCACCTTGGTTTTCACCTATCATTTTTTGTCAAGAATAAAAATGGATTGATTAAACTATTCATTTATTATTGGAAAATGAATAAGATCATAATAAAGAACAAGTATCTCATACCATGTATCAAGTAATTATTTAACCATCTTCCTGGAGCTCAATATATTTCCAATTTTTACCTTCCTTCTGCATATAATCAATTTAGGGCTAAGAAACAAGATATACCAAAGACAATACTCCACACAAGTTATAGAAGATTTGAAAATATTGTGATTCAATTTTGTATTACTAATTCCCCCACTGTATTAATGGATATAATGAATAGATTCATTAGATATTACCTTGATCATTTCTTGGTAGTATTATAAATGATATTCTTATATATTCAAATAGAATTGAGATCCATGAAAATCAACTAAGTGTTTTTATGAAGACCCTAAGGAAGGATAAGTTGTATGAAAAATTTACAAAGTGTGAGTTTTGGCTACAAAAAGTTTCATTTCAGGACGCATTATCTCAAGAGAGGGAATATATGTGAATCCATAAAAGATATAAGTTATTGAATGTTAGTCCAGATCAACCATTCTGACTGAGATCTATAGTTTTCTTATTTTGGATGGATATTATTCACTCGTGTCTTATGGTTTTACAATCCACTCAATAAATTAACTCAATGGGAGTCAAGTTCATTTGGATAGATGAATTAGAAAGAAATTTCATAAAAATTAAGAGAATGTTAGTCATTTCACTTGTCCTTATATAAACCTATAGTGGATAATGGTTTGTAATCTATAGTGATTCATATAAGAATGTATTGGGATGTATTATCATACATAATGATATAGTGATAGCTTATGCCTCATAAAAATTGAATGTTCTTGAGAAATATTACCCAAATCATGATTTATATTTAGATATGGAAATTGTTTGATTAAATATTTGGAGTAATATTCTTTAAAAATAACGGTGTGATATACATACTAATCATAAGAGTTTAAATTATATTTTAACATATAAATAGTTCAATATTCACTTGAGAAGTTGGTTAGAATATATTAAAGATTAGAACATATCAATACATTACTACCCTAGGAAAGAGAGAAAGATAGTTAATACTTTTAGTTGCAAGGATCATGCTAGATATTCTATGATGATGATGAAAAAATTTATAATAGATGCATGGAGGAGGGAGGACTTTTTCAGTTCCAGCAGCTTGGGGAGGTTTCCAATTCCCACCTTATGTTCGCTGAGGATTTACTTCTATTTTCTAAGGGCATTCAGATATCTCTCCATTTACTCTTGAAATTTATGGATATCTATGGTAACTTGGTTAGGAAGGATGTTAACTCAAGGAAAAGAAGACTCTTTATCTCTAATAAAAGTTTGAGTAGAAGAAGCTGCGATATACAAGACATTCTGGGTATCCAAAGGAAATCTCACCCAATGATGTATCTTTGGATGCTTATATCCAATGGTTATATCATGAAATCATTTTTGAGGACAGTATCAGTAGAATTATGGGAAGTTTGGTTAACTAGAAGAATAAATTTTTGTATTTTGGAGGGAGGGTCATGTTGATCAATAGTGTTTCAAAATATATCTAGATGCATAGCTTTGCAACCATTAACCCTTCTAAAGGGGTGATCGAGAAGATGGAGAATATCATGACAAATTTTTTGTGGGATTTCAATGGTATGGGATGGTGCCAATGGGACTCCTAGAACTGTATGGAGAAACTGATGGAGAAAGGGATAATTGTTTAACGAGACATGGCTGAATCCATCTAGGCCATGCAGGCTCACCTTGTATAGGATATTATAAAAGTTAACTCCCTTTGGGCCATGTTTTTCAGGGGGAAATATGGTAAAAGTATGGAGAATGGGGTTAGGTGTAGACCAAGGCCCTCCAACTTGGCTAGGAGTTTGTTTGGGAACCTGGATATTCTTAACGAGGAGGCCCGTTGGATTGTGGGGAGAGGTGATCTCAGTTTATAGAAGGACAATTGGGTGGGTGTTAAACTATTCTTCTTGGGATTTATGGTCCTTGACAAAACCGTTAAGGATTATAGTTTTTATCCTCCCATGCTAGAGGCCATTTTGAATAATGATCAAGTGGATATTTTTAAAAGAATCATGATGAATGGTTAAGATGATAAATTTTTCTTCATTGGTTTGAGTTCAGGTCATTTTAGTGGGTGAAATTAGAGGCAGTTTATCAACTCATAGTCTACATATGATGAATGGGCTAGAATATTATCGTGCAAAGAGATTCCCACGCGAATGAACTTCCTTGACTGCATGGTGAGGAACCAATCCATTTCTAGAGATGATAACATGCAGTGACGGGGAATCTCCCTGGTATATTGATACTTCTTCTGTGATCATTCAAAGAAGGAGTCATTTCTCTCGCTTCTTTTTCATATTGATTGGGTGGTTTACCTCTGATCAACCATGAATCCTCAGGTGCTCATGAGTCATGATAATATCCCCATGTAGTCTTTCATCGTGGTTTGGTTTTGGGGTTCAGATAGTGAATAGATAGTGGTGAAGATTCACTATAGTACTTTTATTTCCATTTGTTGGATGATTTGGGAGGCTAGGAATAGTGAGAGGATGGGTTTTAACCCATCGATTTCCTTCATGAAGGTCCTATTAATGGACCCGGTTAATGACATGGGGGTGTTAATCAACGTGGGTATGAAGTCGAATAAGCTGTGTAGATTACCTAATCAACAAGTTCTTGAATACATTTCTCTTAGTCACTAGACTAGATGGTATCCCCCATTAGAGGGAACTAAACTCAATTCAAACATCTCCTTCATGGTTGGTTAGATGGGAGGGGGTGGTATACTCCGTGACATCAGCATTTTTGTTCACTTAGCCTTTAGTTCCTTCTATGTTCTAGGGAACTCCATGAGTGTGGAGGTGTGAGCTTTAAATTCATGTATCATTCTGTAAAAAGATTTTGGGGTACATATTACTAAAATTGAGTCAGATTCTAGGTTGTTGGTGCGTACTATGCAAGGAAATCTTTCCCCTTTATAGGATCTAATTTACCTCTTTATCCAATGTTTTTTGGAGTTCAGTTCAAGGATAAACATTCATCATATGTGGAGGTAATCCAACTTCTTATTGGGTTCCTTCTCTCAGGTTGTAAGTTATGAAGATCCCCTCATTATCTGTAGTAGTTTGGGTTCTCTTCCTCTTGATTGTTAGAAATATTTCAAAGTGGATTCCCTTGGACTTCACTATTTCAAACTTCCCTAGGTCGTTTTGATGTATTCCTTGATGGGATTTGCCTATCACACATTTTAATAACAAAACAACTTTCAGTCCCACATTTATCAAAAAAGTGTTAAACCATCTATCCATTTAAAGATTAAAGAGGCATAGAAGGATAATGTGGATATAAAGAGTAAGGTTAAAAAATTTCTTCAGTTTAACCTTGGTTATATTGGAATTATAAGGTTTAATAAATGTGCACATGTTTTATACATACCATATTTTAGGAACAATAAGTTAAAGGATGAACATAGTTATTTATTCTCTATTCATCCTCGAGGTTAAAAATATATAGATATCTGAAAGAGTATTTCTTGTGGGACATCATTAATAGAGATATTATGGAGTATGTATCTTCATGATTGGCATGTAATAAAGTTAAGGCTCAAGTAGAAAATCCTATGTGAATGTTATAACCCTCACCCATAAAATTATATAAATGGGAAAACATTACCATGGACTTTGTCGACGGACTCCCCAAAACCCTTATAGATAATAATTCTATATGGGTTGTCTTCAATCATGATACATATCTAGAACAATCCATTTCTATAAAAATGTTTTTATATCTTGATTAAATTTATAAAATATTCATTAAGGAAGTAGTACGGTTTCATTGAGTACCACACTCTATTGTATCTGATTGGGATATGAGGTTTACCTAGAAGTTATGGATAAGTCTTTGGAAAAAACTTCTTATAGAGTTGATATTTAGTATAGTGTTTCATCATATAATAGATGGACAGTCTGAGATAACTATTCCAACCCTAGAGGATATTTTTGAGAACTTTTTCAATGTATTTCAATGTTTGTTTGGATCAACATATTTCTCTAGTTGAGTTTTACTACAATAATAGATTTTAATAAAGTATTTAGATGGGTCCTTATGAATCCCTCTAATGAAATAAGTGTATAAATCCAAAATGATGGGATAAATTTTGATAAATAATGCTATTGAGACCAAAGATAATTAAGAAAAGTACATATAAATTTATATCCATTCAATATCACATCAAGGAAGCTCATAGCCGGTAGAAAAATCGTGGTAACAATAATTGGCATGATTTGGAGTTTAAAGCCGGTGAGAATGTGTTTTCGCTAATTTATCCAAGGAATGAGGTTATGATATTCAAGAAGAAATGGAATCTAATCCCATGTTATATTGGACCCTCTATATTATTGATCGAGTAGGGATGGTATCTTATCACTCAGTGCTTCCACTAAACCTATCTTAATTCCACGATGTGTTCCATCTATCTCTCCTAAGGATGTACATACTTGATCCATCACATGTACTAAAATGATAAGGTGTACCACAAGATCATGATATTTAATATAAGTACAACTTATGGATATTCTAGATCATATATAGGATGTTCTATGAACCAAAACCTCTAACATGGTCAATGTTTTGTGGTGAAACCACTAACTTGAAGAATTTATCTAGGAACCTAAGGATATGAGGTTGTAGAAGTATCCATGGTTATCTATACAGAGTGATATAATTTCATGGTAGAAGTTAATTTTAAGGGAGGTATAATGTAACACCCTGATATTTTAGGAAAAAAATAAAATAAATTTCAATTTTTCGATAGCCAGCATTACACGCAACATCAACTTTTAACAGACAAAAATATACTATTAATATTATTATTTAGAAATGAATACTATAAAATAGACATTAAAATTTGAGCTATAAATAAGAATAACCACATTCTGAAAATTAATTATGATTTTTTATATTTATAAAATATATTTATAAATAAGAACTTATTTTTTGGTAAAGTATTTAAATAATTCAAAAATATATTTCTTCTAACAAATACTTTTCATTGATTTTTATGAAAAATTAATAAAAATAAATTTATCAAATTTTAGAAAATTTATTTAAAAATTTTATCTTCAATTTTAGAATCAACATTTCAAAATTTTCTTAGGGTAAATTTTTTTTTATTTTCTGAAATGATTGATTTTTTGAGGAATAGTAAGAATTACTACTTACTGAAAACATCTTTTTTATTAAAGGTATCTAAAAAATTACAACCTATTTTAAAATGGATTAAAATTTAAATTAGTTCTATAATATTATTATTTTTCAAATTTATGTCATTTAAATCATTTAATGTTGAATTTTGATATAAAAACTTTTTATACTTTTGAAATATTTTTCTTTAAAAAACCATTTTTTATCGCATCTGAGGATTTAATTTTAAATGAAATCATTTAATTAACTTTGGAAAAATGGATTCCATATTTAGAATCAATATAATATAAACTATATACTAATTTTAACTTATATTTTCTCATAATTAATAGTAAAAATAGTAATAATTAATTATAGCGGTTAAGGTTAAAACATGTTTATATAGTGGTAAAAATAAAAATATGAGGATTAAATTACTTATGAACTTATTTAATTCCTATTTTATAGTAAAATTTATACCATATATCCTATTAGGGTTGATAATGATAAATTTTTATACATTTTCAATGTGAAAAATGTGGGTAAACATTTTTCTTTTAAAAAATTCCAAAATGTATCAACTTTCCCACTTATAAAAGGCCACCTGATCTCCTATACTCTTAAATCATTAAAAGACTTTTGTTTCAAAAGACACCAACCCAAATTACTTCCTTAATTCATTCCAAAATTCCAATATTCCATGGATTTGTTATTAAACCCTCTTAATAAGTATTTAGGTACGAACCTGAAGAGGTTCTCCGAAGAAGATGTATCCTTCTTAACCAAGCTTTTTAATTTTTTTCTCCAACTCCTTCAAATATTATTCAACTATGATGATAAAATAACATCATTATCTAAAATATACATATATTTAATTATGTCAATATAATAACAATATCCATATCTACTTCCATCAAATGGTTAATGAAACTGGTGATCCTGTATATGGAGGACTACCTCCTTATGAACAGATATAATTTACTTCCCATAACTAACTCTCATGGATTAATATAATTATGGACTTAAGTAAATATGTTATATTTATTAACTAAACATACTTAATTAACTATAGTATCACATATAACTTCTTTCCTTCTAATCTTTTTGAAAATAAAAGTGTCGCTCATGTGTACAGTGGGCTACTACTTTGTGAACTGATGTGAAGTGTTATTTATTTCTATTTTACTTGGATGGTAATAAAGATAGATTTATAGAATATATATAATATACATGATATAAAAACTATTATATAATGGTAAAATATTATTTACCTTTCTTTTTCTAAACAGTCAAGACAATGGAAACATCCTTCATGCATTAATACCACTACTACAAAATAGGTCTTTAATAGTACTAAAAAAGACCTTTATAAGTACTATAGAATCACTGAATACCAACATGAGATTAAAGTACCCAGTATTTTATCATATCTAAAAAGTGCTAATAAATAACCCATATAGTGGAACTTTTTTAAGTGTTTATAAAGGGGAATGTTCTGGTGTGCTGCAATGACACACTGCATCACCATTGAAGGTTGCTGTAACTGCACACCATAACACCAAAAACACAATTAACTCAAGAAAAATAAATTAAGAATATAGAATTAATATAAAATAAACTTTACAACACAAATAAAATATTATAACAATATTATATATATATATATATATATTAATCAATGGATTATACAATTACATAAGGGAAAATTGTTATACACATTCAAAATCTGAAATTTTCATTTTTTCCTTTGATCCTAACCCCTGCTCAAACAAATAACTCACTTGTATATGGAAAAAAGTATTATTACAGTAATAATATAATGAAATAAATTAACAGAAATTATTAATTTTAAACTAAACTTTGATTCATACATGGAACATAGTATATCAGGTTGAGTTGTGGTTGATTCTTGCACATCACACCATTTCGTGTTTGTATTTTGAAAAATTATCCCTATAAAAATTAACTAAAAAGTATAATATAAAAATGATAAAGAAATAAATTAAGTAATTGAAGATAGAATTTTGAGAAAACAATCTTGGCTCATTTTCTCATTTTTTGTGATGTGATGCACGTTTTAAACTAAAATGACACTTATATATTGAAAATATGCACTTAGAGTCATAATAGTCACAATGTACATTAGGTTTATGTGAGGAAGATTACTACAAAACTCAAATGACATGTGGATAATTTTCATAAAGTATCGAAAAAAATATGGAAGTGTTTTCCCAGTTTTGAGTATGTCTCTTATCTTTTTTACAAAATTTTCATTTTAAACTAGAAGCACTCACTTTGACTCATACTGGTCACATAATGTGTTGGTTTTTTGTGATACTAATTCCTATGTGTTAAAAATTACTTATGAATTATATTCATAAATTTTCAATTCAATACGAGCGTGTTTTATTAGTTTTCAATTAGTAACACTTTTTAAACTAAACTGTCAAATTTAAATTGATAACGGAAACATTCAGTCATACTATGCACATCATGTATCAGATTAAACTGAGAATTATTATTATAAATTAAAAATAACTCACAGATAATTTCCCTAATGTATCAAAGTAATATGAATGTGTTTTCACTTTTTTGAGTAGGTTATTTGTCATTTTCACTAAAATTGATGTCAATTTTAATAAGAAAGCACACTTGGAGTCATACTGGTCACATCATGCATTTAATTTGAGTATGGATTATTCTTACATTTCTCAAATTACTTATGGATTGTTTTCTTAATTTACCAAAACAATATGAATATGTTTCATCGGTTTTGAGTTCATTACTTGTTTTTTTATTAAAATTTCATTTCAAATTGGAAACACGTACTTTGACTCATATCGATCACATAATGTATATTTTCGGCATAATAATCATTATTACAAATCAAAAATTACATATAAATAAATTTCCTAAATTATTAAGAAAATCCAAGTGAGTTTTATCTGTTTTCAGTGAGGGGTATTTTTTTAAATAAATGATTGATATTAAACAAATAACGGACACATTGAGTCATACTGAGAGCACCATGTATCATATTGAGGTTGGTTAATTCATACATGTTACAAATGACTTATGGATCATTTTCATAAAGTATTAAAACAATCTAAATGTTTTTTATTGGTTTTGAGTACGTGAGTTTTCCTTTTTACTAAAATTGATGTCAATTTTAATTAAAAATATGCACTTATATTCATAGCAGGCACACCGTACATCAAATTGGGGTTTATATGATACCTATATATACAAAATAACTTAGTGATCATTTTCCTAAAGTATCAAAACAATCAAAATATTTTTGTTGATTTTTGAGTATGTTAGTTGTCTTTTTTTCTAAAATTAATGTTATTTTCAAATAAAATGAACTTTGAGTCATATAGGTCACACCGTGTGTAAAAATGGGATTTTAATGATTCATACATGTCCCAAAATCTATAAAAAATCTTAAATACCAATTTTACCATGATTAACATTGGATTTCTATGGTAAACTACCAACAGTGCATATTTATTCGGTTTTGTTTTCTAGAAAAACTTTCTCGTTCTGGAAACACATAAGATCATAGAAATCTCTTATGCCCAGTATATCATAATAATTCACCACAATGGTCACATGAGATTCCTCTCCTCTTATGTATTTCAACAATGAAAATTATTTTTTAGAAAACAACATTGAATCAATATACAGTGTTGGTAGTTTGACAAAGAATGGAAATGAAAATAGAAAGCATAGAAACATTAGCATAAGAAATGTGTTCTATATTTTGTGGCTTTTTATAGATAGTTTAAATAAAAATATGGCATTCCAAAATATATATGAAAAAATAATTAATTATTATATAAAAATGATAAGAAAATTAACTAACAAATTGTAGAAAAAATGATGACAAGATTTATTAGATAAGTAGTACGAATTCATATTTTCTTGATAATTGTATGCATTCTTTATTCATTTCCTTGTTTTCATTATCTTAGTTTTAGGCTTAAAGTCCAATCCCTCACAAGCATGAGTAGTTTTGAACAAACCTTCCTAACTCGAATAAAAGAGTCAACTTGTATAATAAACCAATTATTATATGAGTAATACTAAAAGGAAATAAATTAAATATAAATATCAAATAATAAACTAATTATATGGGTAATTATTTTACTATGAAAACATTGTTTACCATAGGTATATTCTGATGATAAAGAAATATTTATGATAAAACATTCAAATAGAGCTTTCCAAAAAATCAATGAACAATTGAGGAGGATGAGGAAAAAATAATATACCTTGGATTAAATCTTTTAATCATCCAATATAAAGCTTAGATATCCTATTGGGTTTATAAAATATTAATTTTTTATAATAAATAAATACATACATACACATAATATATTCATTATCAAAGGTGACATTTATAGATAATTCAATTATGGGAAACTTAATATTTGATTGCTTCAACGAATTTCAATTGATTTGAATAAAATATGTAATTGAGTTTAAGTAAATAATTACTCCATTAAGGTAGGTTGTGTCCACTAAATTCATCCAAATGTGAAAGTAATATAAAATTTTCATCCTCATCCGCTCATCTTCCAAATATTTATCATTACATTTTATTTTTTGTTTCTCATCCTCAATCTATTATGTATATGAACCTATGTTGCTTGAAATACTGAAAGCAGTAGTCATCTATATGATGATTACTGCTCAAAGTAGTATGATAAACATGAATGTTCTGGGGGATGAGTCTCAATAAAAAATTGGAATAATAACTATTCATGAGATGAAATTGATGGGTATGATAGTTATACTCCAATGTATTCTCTAAAAATAGTAATGCCTCAAATTTGTGAGAATTACAATGATGGTAATCAGAGATTCTAAAGGGTTGAACCAATTAACAATATTAAAGAATGATATGTTTTTAGATGGATTAAAGTAAAATATATATATTTTTTATTAGATGTGTCATGAAAGAAATGATGTGATTTTTAAGAAGTGTTAATTAGTGGGTTATCATTTCAAAGATGACTATATTTTTACAAAGGACCAGAAAACTGGATGAACCATTTTTGATTTGGCGTTGATAAATATTTTTGGTAATTGAGTTTGAAATAAGAAATTGATTTATGGTAGTAAAAAATTGATCATATTAGATAATGATACAATTAAATGTTGACTTAAAAAGGGTGGGTTGAGATGTTTATATAATGAAAATATAAAATTGTTAGGTATTATTCACTAATTAGAATGGGGATATTGTTAATAATTAAAATAATAAAGAAACATCATAGGAAATTAATTTTCAATTGAGTAGAATAGGGGGGAGAACATGAGGATAAGGTAGACCCAAAATAATACATTTATGGTGAGGAAAATAAATAATGATTATCAACTACAATAAATGAAGCCAAGGATGAAATTAATAAATAAAATTCCATTAGTGGTTGGATAGTTTTTGTGTAAACTCAATGGCGTAAGAATCTAAAAAACCTAATTTTTACCAAGTAGAGAATAAATAATTTAAGGAGTCTAACAAGGATGATAATTGGATCAAATCTATGCATTAGGAGCTTAATACTAATAAGAACAAAGTATCATGGGAAATTTTTCCTTGGCTGGAAGGCAGAAATGTTATCAGAACCAAGTGGGTTTTCAATAATAAACTTGTTGACTACATAAAAGTGGATCAAAATAAAGAATTCATGGTGTCCAAGTGGAACTCCCAAATCAATGAAATTTATATTTATGATAAATTTACTCCCATATCTTGGTTGGAAACTATTTTATTTCTCTTATCTATTTTAGTAAAACTATACTTAAAAGTATACCAAATGGATGTCAAATCTATGATCCTAAATTGAGTTCTAAAGGGGGTATACATTGGGAAACCTGATGGGTTTATTATGGATTAAAATGAGAGAAATGGGTTCTAGTTAATGAATTCTTTCTATATATTTAAAAAATCACTAAGGGTATGGTATTTATGGTTGGATCGATATCTAAGAAAGCTTGGTTTTTAGAGAGGTAGAGTTTATCACAACTGCTACATAAAGAATGATAATGATCAAAGTATGTTGGTACTCATATATATCAAATACATAAGATTAGAGGATTGTAAAAACCACAATGAAATTTTTTATCTCAATCAAAATATGAAAAAGAGGGTCCTAAGTGATTTTCAATGGGATGTTCCAAACCAATAACAACACTGACCATAATATGGCTGAATTTTTTAAAAGTTAACGATTGTGAAGAGGTAGATTTCAAGAAATATAGGTACTGGGAGCCTATTATTCCTCACAACAACATGTACCAACATTGGGTTGTATATATTTCAATTTTTTCAGGACCAATATTGTCCCAAGGTGAGCCACATGCTATTGAGGAATATAATACTTTAATATATCAAAAAACTAGGAATTTGGGTTGTTTTATTATATGATAGTGCAACTGGAGTTGTTAGAATACATATATGTGGTATAAGAAGGTTCAAAAGATAACTGTGGGAAAGTAGAGATATCAAAAAAACCTATATTTCATTTAAGCCTTGGTTTTGTTTGACCCCTGAATAATTCAATCCTTCGATTCAAACCTTAAAATAGTTGGATCCATAATTCTCACCTACATTCTAGCTTCAAACTAAGAATGAGGAATGTTGGCAACAAGTGGATTATTTAGAGATCTTCAGATATTGAGAATTGGTTCACGATTCATAGGGTTCTTAAAATATATTAGGACACTTCTATCAATGCTTCCAAAAAAACATTTATAAATATCCCTTTTATCATCTCTATGTTTATAAGGGATTATAAAAGGATTCTTTATCCGCACTTTTTTATTGATGATAAAGATACATATTTATAAGCGCTAAAAATGGATGATAATTTTCATCTTTATCAGTGCTTAAATATTAGTGCTGACAAAGATTCATTTTATCAGCACTTTGTTTGGGCTGATAACCCTCTATCTATATCAGCACTAAAAAAGTGTTGATAAATAGTTATAATACATTTTAGAAATATATTTTTTTAAGTATAATTATTATATATAATTGTAATACTTATAATAACACTTTTTATAAAATAATTATTTTATAATTCTTTGAATATATAATTATTTATTTATAATTCTATAAATACTTTTTAATAAAAAATATTCATATTGTATATATATTAATATGATTATAATATATATTTAATAAATATATATAAATATAATTACAGTAAATGTATTCATTATTTAAGTAAATTTATTATAATTTTATAATTATTTAAATATTTATAATTATAAAAATAGTTTTTAAAAATTATGATTTATTTATTTATAATTATAATTGTATAAAAAATAGTAAATATACATTTCAAAATAAATTTTTTTAAAAATATTTTTTTATAACTATTTCATTAACATTGTTAATGAATATTTAATCTTAATTTAATTCACGTTAAAATGAGTAAAATTGAATAATCAAAAATGAGTAAACATTAACAATATTGAAAATTTGGATAAGATTGATTAATTAAATATAAATCATTAAAAATAGATATATATTGAAATAAATATGAGTACATACTAAAAATATTAACACATATTAAATAAATATTTATATAATAAATAAAAGATACTAATTAAATTCCTAAAAAAATATGTATGTGCTTTTATATAAAAATGCATTAATGAAATATATGTGAAATTAAAATAATATGTTTGACCTATAATAAATTGAAAAATCAAACAACATTCAATAATGTTCATTACTCAACGTAATTAGCTAGTATTTTTCATTTATATTTATTTTTAATTATAAACAATTATTCACTAAATATATTAACACTATTTAATTTAAAGTAGAAATATTTTTTTATATAAATCTTATTTATATACATTCATATATATCTATATATTTAACATATAATATTTATTAACACTATCAAAAATTATTTAATTAATATAATTTTTAATATTTTTCTCAATTTACTTATTTTTAATTTTTATTTGTTTAATTTTAATTTTATATAAACCTATATATTTAATATATATATATATAGTAGTATTTATAATTTATATATATTATAATCATTTCTTGATTTTATCAATAATTATTTAATTAATAAACGTTATAATATTTTTTTTAATAATGCCATTTTTATTTTATATTTAACAAATTATTTCATTTTATTCAGACATTTATCAGCACTAAAAAAGATCTGATAAAGGATTCCTTTATGATCTCAAAAAAATAAAGCACCGATAAAGGCCCCTTTATCAGCTCTAAAAAAATGTCGATAAAGGGTGAAGTTTATCCGTGCTAGAAAAAAAAAAGAACTGATAAAAGGAACCATTTATCAGTGATTTTTTAGCACTTGTAATGGGAACCTTTATCAACATTTCTTCTAGCGCTGATAAAGGTCAGCGCTATTAAAATCCTATTTTGTGGTAGTGTACGGCATGTCATCACCATAAAAAGTGTGATTCATTTTATATCACTAATTTATATGGTTTATTATAAATACCTAAATAATTAATATATAGGATATTAATATCATGATTAAAATACCGTAGTTTATGGAACTATGTTCAATGAACAAGGAGCAAAACTACCAAACCCTAACATAATGATAAATAAAGCAGTTATCACCCAGAATACTGATTTTACTAAATAATTTTTAATGAGCGGGTGATATAAGGGTGTTAGTAAATCATATATGGTATGATATATATGATCATGGTTATATAATAGATGTATAATAAATTTATACTTATTATAATTGATGTTCTAATGTGTATGAAGAAATCTGAGGCATTAGGTAAAGGATTTTTATCTTACTATACTCTATGTGAGCCACATGCCATACTCACCACTTGTTTCTTTTATGGGGTGTATATAATACCAATTGATTTATATTATAATGACTATTATGTAATTTATGTGGATTTAAATATACATATATGTTTCTTTCTTTTATAGAGCATACAATTCAAAATTTACCAAAGTGGTAAGGGTTTTATGTTATAATATCATTGTTTATTGCGATTGTATGTGATTATGATTTAGATAATGAAATATTATAATCTAAATCTCAAGAAACTAATTAATTTTATTATCCTTGGTCTAATTATAGATAATACATGTTTCCTTTTCATTTTGGTCTCTTTATGTACTAATGAGACCAAAAAAATGTCTTTAAGTAAAATCAAATTTGTCTCTCTCCTCAGTTGCAAATAATTTCACTTCTATGTATATAGTTTCTAAAAATGTTTCAAATAATTCTTTAACTATTCTACAAGGATAATTAAATTAATTTATAAACTTGTTTCAATTTTAAAATAATGGTTTAAAATTATTCTTCTTATCATTTTCTATAATGAAGTAATTTTGACTTTTTACTAAGAATGTTTAAGGAATCATGGTTTTTAACATGTATGGAAGGAATGGTATTTTCCACCATCATGAATACTAAATGACTTAAATATTCCATTTCTAGTTTCCAAAGTGATTTTAAAAAATATATATTTGGTAGATTTTTATATTTTAATGAAGTCCTTTCAAAATGGAAAGGATATTTTCCTCAAGAATATTTTGATGATCTTTTATAAAATTTATATTCATCAATGAAAACAACATTTAGTGTTTCTTATGTACTAATGGGGATATAATCCAATTATTCCATCATTATTATTTCTATGAATATTTCTTTATTATGTTGATAAAATATTTATGAACCCATTTATTTTCTTGGGTTACTATATCGAGTTGATGAAATGTCTATGGAACTCATTTCCCTTGAATTGGTTATAATGTGATGATGTGATAAATGTTTTATTATCATGTGGAACACACATATATGGTTTTTTATGTCTTGGATGTTTCTGATATAAAAAAGGATTTTGGTTATGTCATCACTATGGATGGTGGTTAGATTATAACCATGGATGGTGGTAATGTTATTATGAATTACGGTGGTTATGTTATAAACAAGGATGGGTTGTTATTTTATAAACCAATATAGGTGGTAATAGAATTACATATCCCCCCCAATAAATTGGGTAATGATTGATATCTCATGAGATAAACATGTCTAAAATGGGGAGTTAATCCAGCTCAGTAAGTGGATTTATTCTCTATGATAGTCTTGAGAGTTAACCTTGACTAATACAATGGTTTGGGGAGTGAACCCAATCCACTACAATAATCTTGGAAGTAATCCTTGATTGCTAAAGAATATATTATATATAAGTATGTGTATTCCACAGTTCCATGTATTATGCCAATTTTATGCTTGATTGGATCATGTTCTTTGATTTCATTATGATTTATATCTTATGAACTATTAATATTTTTTCCATGATACAAGATTATAATGTATGGTATCCATGTTATGAGTTTCTATATGTTCAACTCATGTTCTCATACCCTTTATAATACCCTAAAATTAAAAAATAACTAAAATTTATTCAATATCATGTGTGACATGAAATGCTATGTTCTGATTGAATTACCTGAAACACTGAGTTTAGCTTTTGTTACACACGACAATGAGTTACTTAGAAATCTTGTGTTACATGAAAGGTTGAGTTTTATATTACTACAATATATAATTAATATTATTATTTTATATGATAGTTATTTCCTAGACAGTGGAATTGATTGTATAAATAGGATTAACTAACTTATAAAAATATATATTTTACACATTTTTATTAATTATGTATTTATTATTAATAAAATAACAATCGTTTAAAATGAAAAAATGTTTTTCAAAAAATAAAGTTTTTCTAAAGGATGGTTTAGCCGCGCTTTGTGTACACAATTTAAAATTATTTTTTACCAATTTTATAAAATATCTTTAAAAAATGAACAAAAATTTTGAAATCATAATACCAGCATTATCTTAGATTTTGTTTTTATTTTTATAATAATATTTAAATTTTGATTAATAACAAAAAATACTTAATTTTAATTGAAACATGTCTTCTCATTTAAATAATTTATAAATTTAAATTATATTATTAATTGGTTATAAAGTAAGAATAGTTCAATTTTATATAAATTCATCCAATTTTGATCATTTTATTAATTTTCACATTGAAATTTGATATACAAAAATTGTAAACTTTTGAACATTTAACTTTAAAAACTAACTTTATCATCGCGTTAAAGTGATTGATTTTATATTAAATTTGTCCACTACCATGATTTGAATTTGGAAAAATGTGTCCCATATTTGAAATTAGAATAATTTATATTATCTAAAAATTTCAAATTAATTTATGCCCATAATGAGTAGTGAAAACATTTAAACTTAATTACCGTGATTAAGGTTAAAACAAGGTTTAGTACATTACATGCATTTGTATTAAAATTAATTTTACACCGACATTAGATTTTTATTACTAAATTAAATTAATTATTTATAATCATTAGTTATAAATTATATAATAATGTTCATTTTAATTGTATTCTTAATCGATAATCTAACTAGGTAAATAAAATGATACCAGTTACAGAGGTAAAAACTAAATGGGTAAAATTGTGTAAACTTAAAGTATATGGATTAACATGATAAAAATTTATTTATTTATTTTTTTGGAAGTTTTTTAGACCAAATAAACCATAACCGCTATTTTTATTAAATATTTGAGCCACATGTAGTAAGGGAGACCACCCAAAAGTGAATACCTTTGAGTATTTACAAGAACATCTCTCCTCCTCAACTATAAAAGTTTACTCACTCTCCACCCTTCTTTACACTTTAGAACTCATTTGGTTCGACCATTACCTACCCCATTCACTTTAAAAATTCCCTCCTTTCATCATATAATCCTTATTATGGTCATAAATCCAACCATTGAAGTATTTGGTACCATACTAAAGATAATACCAGATGGAGAGTTAATGTTCATCAACAAACATCTTCATTTTATTCTGTTATACACCTCCTTCAATTATATTCAAACCAAGATGATATAATAACCAAATTATCTTTAACATAATTATATTTTTTTCTTATCAATTTTATTACCAAACATAACACACACTTTCATAAAATGGGGCATGAAATCATCGTTTATGTGTATAGTGGACTACCTCCTCACAAACTAGTCTTGTTTGTTTTCCTATTACTACATCTCAAGGTTGGGTATAATGAAGTATATACCTAAATATATGATATTTATAGAATATTTATACCTATTTACTTATTATATCATGTGTATCCTCTCACCTTCCATTTTATAATAGATGCGACAATGTCTCGTGTACGGTAGACTACCACCATGCAAAGCGATGTGATTAGTCTTTTACTAACACTTCACATGGAAGGTGATAAAGATAAAGTTAATTATTATATGCTATATAAATTAAATAATTATGATATTAATGACAAGTTTATCATTATATAAATATAGTATATATATATATATATAATTGTATTTATTTCCTTTTCAATCAAGTAATGATGATAACATCATTCATGTAAAGGTAGACTATCGCCTTTACAAAGCGGTGTGACTATCTTTTCATCACCACACCATGTTGAAGATATATTTAAGTATATAATATAATATAAATTATATTATTATAATTATTTAAAGGTAAAATATTACTTTCCACCTTTCCAAAATGATCAGAGAAAAATGGAAACGATACTCTTTCTTACGTAAGGCATACCGTCTCCATGATCATAACGTACTTAATTTTTCATAACCATCATTAATGATAAGATTTAAAGGTAAAATTGATTTAAAAATATGAAAATTATTTCATGATTATTATTATGCAGATATTTAAATAAAAAATATGCATACTAACATGAACATTCAAAACAAAACACACATGAGAAAACAAGGAAATTAACATTATAAGCGATGAAAATAATGAAAGATTATTAATGAAAGGGTTATAAGATGTTATAAGATGATCATATATGTTTTGATACATATTAGTATGGTTATTTTATAAGTAAAAAACATGTTTAAAACCATTATACTGGAGTATAAATCCTATTCAACCAAAGGGAAGAATAAGATAAGGGATTTTGTCTTAATTTCATTTCATTATGGGATATTATAATGATAAGCACCTAAATTATTTTATGTGATGTATATACATCCACTTTTACATTTAATAACTTTAATACATAATTAATTATGTTATTTTAAGTTTTAATTTGTAATTATTTTATCTAAGGGGATTTTACTTAAGTGTTGACACGTGGTAAAAAATTGCATAAATCAATTTCTTCTCATTAGGTTATATTATATCCCAATTTTAGTTAATATTCTAATATTATGATTATAATGAATTTTGATTATATTATTTTTTACATCCACTTGTTTTATTTTTATTTACAATTGATATAAAAAATATATTCATTCAGTTATTTTCATGTCAACGTTATGACCTCTCCAAGTGTTTATTTAACAATCTCATTTTAATCGAGATTGTTTATTATTGAATTTCAATGGAAATATATTATTAGATAATTTTATAATAAAAAATTAAAAAAAATTTTTACTTGTGATTTTTTTTAATGTAATAGTTCATTTTTTCAACTCTTGGTAATTAAAATTATTGATGAAATGTTTTTAAGAAAATATGACATCATTTCTCTCTTAGATTAGAAATTTGATTTATTAAAAACCTTGTTTTCTAAAAACATTTTTAAAAAAAATAACCATTTAAAAATTAAATATCAAGGTAACTTTCAAAAAACAATCATTAAAAATATAAAATTAATATTATTTCATCTTCAAAACAATTCTAGTTTGTCTTTTAATGAAAATGTGAAGGGAATCTTTGTATAATTTTCTGAACAATGGTCTTTAGTAACCATTTTAAAGTGTAAAATGAGGGTTATTTTTTTAATTTTATTACATGTAATTTATTATACACCATAATTACCATAATTTGTTTGGATATTAATTTCTAATTTTATGATAATATTTTTAAATAAATAGTTTTTAAAATGTGATTTACAAAGAAAGGTATTTTCAAAATGATTTTCGAAATGAAAAGTATATTTTCCTCAAGAATTTATTTAAATATATTTTTATGATTTTTATATTCATCAATTAAAATGAAACTTTATTATCACTCTAATGGGAATATATTTATAACATCCTTATTCAAACTTTGAATGGTTTATGATTATTTTGAATAGGGGTAGTATTTATATTCACTTCATTGTTTAATTTTTTTGTCATTAACATCCCCTTCAAATATTCACTTTCATATGATCATTAGTCATTAAATTTTCACTAAATATCTATATTATTTATTATGGATATTCTTATTTCTTAATCAATATCTCTTTTTTACATATAGTGTTTTACTTTGAATGTTATAGGTTTGACTGGGGAAATATTGATAAATCTATATCTTTTACTCAATATGGATATTTGAAGTTAATGAATATTCATTTATGAATTAAATAGATTATTCAATATATGGGGAATTATTTTGACATGTAGATATATGTGGGTCCTGACAGTATATATCTTATTGATACATCAGTGTGTCTCATGAGAAAAATCAGCTAAGATAGCATTAAATAGGGTTTTACCAATAGTTTAATCCATATTATGAAAAGTCTTGAAGGTAGATGTCACACCCTGACCAATGCATTATTTTAACTTAATTATTTTGGGATCTTATATGGGTGTGCGCCCGTACGCACGACCGTCTGTAGTGCCCAATCACTTTTAGACAATGTTTTATTATAAAATGTGTCATTATTGGGGTGCGCGACCCTGCCCGCGACTGTGGTCGGTTCCCATTCTTAATAAGAGACTGTTCTATTTTATTAAATTTATTTTTACATAGCCACGCAACTAGGCGTGCGACCGCGCACGCAACCGAGCGCGCACTGCTCTAGTGATCGGGCGTGTGACCGCGCACGCGACCGCGCACGCGATCATGCGCAGTGTTTAACTTCAATTAAAAATGATATTATTTTGGTTGGCTTTATTATTTTAGTTTTATTATTAGTATTAATATTAATTAAGTTACTATTTTAATTAGGTTATGCTTGTAATCATTTTATTCTAATTGATACTTTAATTTGGTCATTTTTATTGTTAGAGATTTATTATTTTTAGTTCTATTATTAGTATTATAATTTGTTATTATTATTAATTAGATTTTTTTTGTTGTATTATTTTATTTTTATTTTATTTATTTTCCTTTTTATCCCTCTTTTATATTATCTTATTTTTTCTTTTTCCTTCTCTCATTTCCCCCCCCTTCCACGCGCCTTTTTCCCCTTTTTTTTTCTCCCATCGCGTTTTTTTTCTCCCCCTCCTCTTGGTCCGTCGCGCTGCATACCCCCTAACCCTAGCGGTATTTTCCCTTTCATCTGGCCACCCTCCATCCTCTCCCGGCGAACTGCCTCGCTCCGCGCCACCCTCCCGCGTCCGGCGCCTCCCGTCCGGCCTGCTCGCGGCCTCCCTTCGTCCGGCCTCCCGCGTCCGGCGCCTCCCGTCCGGCCTGCTCGCGGCCTCCCTCCGTCCGGCCTCCCGCGTCCGGCGCCTCCCGTCCGGCCTGCTCACGGCCTCCCTCCGTCCGGCCTCCCGCGTCCGGCGCCTCCCGTCCGGCCTGCTCGCGCCACCGCCCTCCCTATCAGCGCTGCTCACCTCCGGCGCAAACCCTGGGTAGAATTTTCTGCCTCCTCGTTTAAGTTTTGGTTCTTGTTTTTTTTAGGGTTTTAGGTTTCCAGTAGTTAGAGTGTTAAATTGGGGTCTTAATTTGTGGTTTAATTTTTCAATCTTATGAATTAGAGTATATTTTGGTTCTCTTGTCGTGCGGATTGGACATGGTTGATGCTTTGCACCGAGTTGTGGAGTTTTTGACACTGAGGGAGGTGGCTTCGTGTATAAACGTTGTTTGCTGAAATATTTTTCTTGTCCAATTGTTTTAGCATGTTCTTCAATTAATTTGTTTTGTGCGAACTTGGTTTTGAAGAAAGATTACTATGCTTTGATTTATTATTTTTGTAGAATGTGATGTGATATCGAGTGTGTTTATTTATAAAAAACCCACAATGTGTCATTTAATGGTGTTGTATGAACTGTGCACTGAGTTTATTAAATGATGCAAGGGCTGCGTTTTATTTTTCTGGAGTCTGTTTCGGTGTGCTTTTGGCCTTAGAAGAGGTTTTCGGGTGTGTTGTTGTTTTATGTTGTGTTATGTCTTTTTAAAATGTTTTATAAGTGGTGCAGATGGCTTATTTAATTTGTACAAATTATGCAATTCATGTTTTACAATGATTTTGACGTGTGAGTGTTTTGAAGTGGCGCTATGATGTAGTTTGGGTGTGTTTCGTTTGTGTAAATTTTGTGGTACTAATTTTGATGTATTGCATAATTTGTTCTTTTAATTTATTACATGTTTTGTGGAGTGCGCAGGACCCCACTACAATGGTTTTGGGCCGCGGGTGTCGAGGTACCCCGCATGCACATGCATAAAGTAAAGCATATATATATATATATATATATGTGCAATGCACCTATGGGTGTGTATATATATATATGTATAAATGCATGTGCGTGTGCGCGCCAAGGATCAGTTTGAATGTTCGTCTTCAAGCAGCGACAAGATCGAGGTAGGTCCCCTATGCCCTAGTCTTTAATTAGAATTTCCATTTTTGCTTGGTGTTTTTTTTTAATGCGTCTTCTGCTTTTATATGAGATGCACAAGCTATATATATATATATGCGTGTATATACATAAATGGTCATGGTTCTTTAAAAGTGGTTTCCTCAATGATTTTAGCGTGAAATAAGTATTTCCAATGTTTTTCTTTTTAGATTTAAACATGTTTTCTAGCTTGCTTTTAAATATGTATCACCTTGGTTGTTTAATTGAACTTTCAAATGGTTTTGGAAACTTAAGTGTTGAGTGATTATGTGTTCAAAATGAAAAATGTTTATTTTGATTAATTAAGCCCACTTGGCACTTTGAAAATGGGTTGCGAAAGTGAAACAAAACCCCTCTTAATGCATGCCCCGTTGTTGTAGAAACATGATGTGTGTGTTAAGTGTGTGATTTGTGATATGTGCCGAATAAAGAGGCTTATGCGATGTTATGTAACATAAAAACGGGGATACGCTTAAGGAGGGAGAACGGTGGTGAGAGGTAAAATTGACTTTGGATAAGAAAGTGTTATGTCCTTTGTATGTTTTTGATAAAACCTCACCACCCTTTGAAATAGAGCACATGGGAAACCTTGGGTATCTAGGTGGGTGACCAGGACTAGTACGCTAGATGAAACGGCAGGGGTTCGTCCCGGTTTGTCTAGCAGGATTGACGCAACAACAACACTAACTAAACACATGAATTTCTGAGGGTCGTGGCCTTCTAAGCCACGTTTTCTGAGGATCGTAGCCTTCTAAGCCACGTTTCACCGAGGTACGAGGTCTCTAGGTTCCCACATACTCTAGCTACCTATAGGGATTACCCATAGTGCTCTTTTGTGACATGCTGCTTGTGATGTAACTTTCTTTCCAGTTGTTTCATACCTGGTGACTTGTTTCGTAAAAATCACATTTTATTCCATACTGGTTTCTTTTCATTTTGAAATGTTAAAGCACGCTTGGAACCTATTTTGAAAATATAGTAAGAGTAAAAAAATGCTTTATTTGAAAATGCAAACTCGTGACTTGAATTTGAAAAAAAGAGAAAACAATATTTTATTATGTCTTATTTTCAAACTAGCATGATTGGATTTCTTTTTAAAGGTAAGGGCATTGGGCGTGGTTTTTCTTGGCTTTCCTACTGAGCATCTCGGTGCTCACGCCTACTTTACTTTTCAGTTGCAGGTTTCAGTCTTGGACCGCTTTTGGAAGTGAGTGGTTGTCGTACCGTGGTGATCCACGGGGTCACCTGAGGTATGTCGCGTTTCATTATTTATTCCTTTTTCTGCTGCCACGTCGTTCAGTTTCTTTTCCTTTATTTATATGCCTGTTCAGTTTATGTTTGCTTATCTTTTTCATGGGCCAAACCGTTCCCAACTGGTTTGTTTTGATGCCCGGCACTTGTTGCCAGCCCGTGGGGATCGGGAACGCCCTTCGGGCCATGTCGCGGACCGGGTCGGGCGCCGGGTCGGATGACGCACCGGCCTGGTTCGTGACAAAATGGTATCAGAGCTGCCCTTGTTATTTGGGGTGTCAAGTAGCTTGGTGATTAGGTGTGTCGGGACTCGAGAGGTAGGTGCGGGAAGGACGTCATGAACCCTTGCTCGTCCCGAGACTCGAGTTTCCAGGGGTAGTCCAGGATTTGAATTTTTCTTCTTTGGATTGGTATGTGTGGATGAGGGATGACCAAGGAAGAGAGCCAGTGTTACGCGGCAGACTTGCATGGAGTAGCGACCCATGTACAGCCCGAGTGCACGGTTCAAGATACTTCCTGTGGTGGATGCCCGCTCGGAGCATGGTCTGCTAAGCCATGTTACCGGGTTGGTATAACCACTAGTCCCTTATTTTTGGATGTTTTAATGTGAGTTATGTTTGACCTTAATTTTGGTTGGTGTGAGTACATCTCAAAAATGAAAATGGATTTTTGTGAAGGTGGTTTGAATTGGGAATGTGGTGTTAGAGTGGAAAAGTGGTTTTGAAATGGAAATTGTTTTCTTTTAACAAATGTGTGGTTTCAAAAGGGAAAATGAGGGGTGTTTTGGAAGTTGTTTTGAAATCTCAGTAACACTTTTTGGAATGTGAATTGGAAATGTTTTTGGAAATTGGAAATGTATTGCCTTAATGATAAGTTACTTTTTCAAATTGGTTGAGAATTTGTGCTTTGTGCTTAATGGTCTGATTTGGAAATGATAAGTGTCTTTAATCTACCCTTGGTATTCCTACTAGTGATCACACATTGAGGTGCGCATGTGGAAAGTGGGGAAATTGGTGACGTGAGTGGATGAGTGCTTGAGCTAGCACAAGGATACGTATGTGTGAGACTTCATGGGATACCGATGGTGGATATTTAAGTTGTTTTGTTTGCTGAAAGATGGTTTTCAAAAAGGGTTTTTCAAATGTTTAGAAAAGTGAGTGAGAAATTGTTTAGTGTTCTCTTTTCGTGTTGGGTATTCCTTTTCGTGAGTTCTTGGTTTTGACGTACTGAATTGTGGTTGGAATAGAGATTTGAGTTTGAACTTTCGTTTGTGATTGAGGTGTGAAATTTTGATTTATGATGAGTTTTGATTCGGATTTGTGTCCCTTGTTTTTGAGTATGCCACCCAGAAAAGTCCCAGAAAGTTCTAGTGAGTCACCTCTAGTTGTTGGTTCTACCTAGACTCTTAGCAGAGTAGTGGAATTGAATTCTTTTCGGTTGTTGTCCAGCTACCATGGTGATAGTGATCTATCGAAGGTAGCAAACTGGCTTGGTGAAATCGTTGGTGTTTCCAGGTTGTTGGAAACTCCCAAAGCTAAGAGATTCTGTGTTGGTTCAGGTCCATTTGAAGGTGAAACTTGGGATTGGTGGAGGAGATAACCCTGGTGTCATCGCACGATGGTATGACTTGGAAGGTGTTTAGGACCACTCTCATTAGTTGGTTTATATTTGTGGAAGCGAAGGTGATGGAAGCGACAAGGCTCGTGAGTGTCCAGCAATGCCAACGAAAAGTGAAGGCCTACGTTGGGCATCTCAAGAAGTTGGTTCCCTTTTCTCCAAAGATAATGTCGCAGAATCAGTTAAAGTTTCTCTTGTGTGGGGTCTTCGTCTATTGTTCAAGGACCGGTTCCCTTTGGTGTTTGGGATGGTTCCCCATTCTGTGAGAGCGAATCGGAGGAACCCATCTCATACAAGTTTCATTATCAACTCCATCTTCTATTAGTCGAGCCACTCTCTTGTTCGCTTCTTGTGTGGCCGGTTTGGGTACTTTAAGCTGCCTTGTCATCATCATCCATTAAATACTTGCTGTCGGTGTGGCTGTTTGGGAAACTTAGAGAGGTTCTGCTAGCGGTTTCGTCAGGAGGGGTCTCGATAGGAGAATGTCAGCTCCTGACTGCGGGGCAGCAGATGCTTCAAGACATCAGAGCTCCAACCACAGGTCTCAGAGCGAAGCCTTTCACGCAGTCAGGAATCATTGGGTGTGGGGAACCTTGGTTTAATTTTTTGTCTCCAATGCTGAAATGGGGACGGTGTGAATTTCCTTATTGTAGCTCTCCTGTCTTTGAAGGTTTTGTTTTTCTGTAAGAGGCGCAAAGGTCTCCTTTTCTCGTTGTGGTGTTTGTTCTTTGAATACCCCACTGTGGTGGTAAGAAGGCATGGTGATCTCGTCTTTTTGGAAATTTTAGTAGTTGCACCTCCCCAAATATGAGCTTTGGAGTTGTCTCTTTATGGCTGTGAGTCTCAAGATGATTATCTCTCTCATGTGGCTAGCTCCTTTGGTGACCCGTTCTTGTTTTAGGATGTTCTCGTTTTGGAGACACTTGCATCTTGGAAAATAATGAATAGGGGTTGGTCCGATACGCAGTTTGGGGTCTTTCGGCGATGACCCCATGTGGTGGGGGGTCTAGTTTATGCGGAGAGTTCATGGGTCGGTTGTGCTGGGTTTCTCGTACTTGTCTGTGATCACTGGTTAAAGCTGGTCAGTTCTTAAATGGTGGGGAGACTCACCACGGATCTTGTCGTGCCTTCTTTGAGGTTTGGTTTGTGTAGCGGTTTCCTCTTGGATCAAGTTGACAGTTCTAGAGTTAGGTCATGCTAAGAGTCTCAATGTCGGTTGTGCTAGCCAGGTTCTTGTGGTGGGGAGAACCCTCCTCATTTCCTGATGGTTCTTTTCTTTTCAGTTCCCCTCAGAGTTGATCGGGTGTGACTGATGGAGTGAAAGGTCATGCAGAGATGTGATTTTGTTGACCACATTTAGTTTCAAACTCAAGTTTGTTTCCCCGTTTGGCTTGGTGACTTTCTGGGGGCAGAAAGTTTTTGTGGTGGGGAGAATTGTCACACCCCGACCAATGCATTATTTTAACTTAATTATTTTGGGATCTTATATGGGTGTGCGCCCGTACGCACGACCGTCTGTAGTGCCCAATCACTTTTAGACAATGTTTTATTATAAAATGTGTCATTATTGGGGTGCGCGACCCTGCCCGCGACTGTGGTCGGTTCCCATTCTTAATAAAAGATTGTTCTATTTTATTAACTTTATTTTTACATAGCCACGCAACTAGGCGTGCGACCGCGCACGCAACCGAGCGCGCACTGCTCTAGTGATCGGGCGTGTGACCGCGCACGCGACCGCGCACGCGATCATGCGCAGTGTTTAACTTCAATTAAAAATGATATTATTTTTGTTGGCTTTATTATTTTAGTTTTATTATTAGTATTAATATTAATTAAGTTACTATTTTAATTAGGTTATGGTTGTAATCATTTTATTCTAATTGATACTTTAATTTGGTCATTTTTATTGTTAGAGATTTATTATTTTTAGTTCTATTATTAGTATTATAATTTGTTATTATTATTAATTAGATTTTTTTTTGTTGTATTATTTTATTTTTATTTTATTTATTTTCCTTTTTATCCCTCTTTTATATTATCTTATTTTTTCTTTTTCCTTCTCTCATTTCCCCCCCCCCTTCCACGCGCCTTTTTCCCCTTTTTTTCTCCCATCGCGTTTTTTTTCTCCCCCTCCTCTTGGTCCGTCGCGCTGCATACCCACTAACCCTAGCGGTATTTTCCCTTTTATCCGGCCACCCCCCATCCTCTCCCGGCGAACTGCCTCGCTCCGCGCCACCCTCCCGCGTCCGGCGCCTCCCGTCCGGCCTGCTCGCGGCCTCCCTTCGTCCGGCCTCCCGCGTCCGGCGCCTCCCGTCCGGCCTGCTCGCGGCCTCCCTCCGTCCGGCCTCCCGCGTCCGGCGCCTCCCGTCCGGCCTGCTCACGGCCTCCCTCCGTCCGGCCTCCCGCGTCCGGCGCCTCCCGTCCGGCCTGCTCGCGCCACCGCCCTCCCTATCAGCGCTGCTCACCTCCGGCGCAAACCCTGGGTAGAATTTTCTGCCTCCTCGTTTAAGTTTTGGTTCTTGTTTTTTTTAGGGTTTTAGGTTTCCAGTAGTTAGAGTGTTAAATTGGGGTCTTAATTTGTGGTTTAATTTTTCAATCTTATGAATTAGAGTATATTTTGGTTCTCTTGTCGTGCGGATTGGACATGGTTGATGCTTTGCACCGAGTTGTGGAGTTTTTGACACTGAGGGAGGTGGCTTCGTGTATAAACGTTGTTTGCTGAAATATTTTTCTTGTCCAATTGTTTTAGCATGTTCTTCAATTAATTTGTTTTGTGCGAACTTGGTTTTGAAGAAAGATTACTATGCTTTGATTTATTATTTTTGTAGAATGTGATGTGATATCGAGTGTGTTTATTTATAAAAACCCACAATGTGTCATTTAATGGTGTTGTATGAACTGTGCACTGAGTTTATTAAATGATGCAAGGGCTGCGTTTTATTTTTCTGGAGTCTGTTTCGGTGTGCTTTTGGCCTTAGAAGAGGTTTTCGGGTGTGTTGTTGTTTTATGTTGTGTTATGTCTTTTTAAAATGTTTTATAAGTGGTGCAGATGGATTATTTAATTTGTACAAATTATGCAATTCATGTTTTACAATGATTTTGACGTGTGAGTGTTTTGAAGTGGCGCTATGATGTAGTTTGGGTGTGTTTCGTTTGTGTAAATTTTGTGGTACTAATTTTGATGTATTGCATAATTTGTTCTTTTAATTTATTACATGTTTTGTGGAGTGCGCAGGACCCCACTACAATGGTTTTGGGCCGCGGGTGTCGAGGTACCCCGCATGCACATGCATAAAGTAAAGCATATATATATATATATATATATGTGCAATGCACCTATGGGTGTGTATATATATATATGTATAAATGCATGTGCGTGTGCGCGCCAAGGATCAGTTTGAATGTTCGTCTTCAAGCAGCGACAAGATCGAGGTAGGTCCCCTATGCCCTAGTCTTTAATTAGAATTTCCATTTTTGCTTGGTGTTTTTTTTTAATGCGTCTTCTGCTTTTATATGAGATGCACAAGCTATATATATATATATGCGTGTATATACATAAATGGTCATGGTTCTTTAAAAGTGGTTTCCTCAATGATTTTAGCGTGAAATAAGTATTTCCAATGTTTTTCTTTTTAGATTTAAACATGTTTTCTAGCTTGCTTTTAAATATGTATCACCTTGGTTGTTTAATTGAACTTTCAAATGGTTTTGGAAACTTAAGTGTTGAGTGATTATGTGTTCAAAATGAAAAATGTTTATTTTGATTAATTAAGCCCACTTGGCACTTTGAAAATGGGTTGCGAAAGTGAAACAAAACCCCTCTTAATGCATGCCCCGTTGTTGTAGAAACATGATGTGTGTGTTAAGTGTGTGATTTGTGATATGTGCCGAATAAAGAGGCTTATGCGATGTTATGTAACATAAAAACGGGGATACGCTTAAGGAGGGAGAACGGTGGTGAGAGGTAAAATTGACTTTGGATAAGAAAGTGTTATGTCCTTTGTATGTTTTTGATAAAACCTCACCACCCTTTGAAATAGAGCACATGGGAAACCTTGGGTATCTAGGTGGGTGACCAGGACTAGTACGCTAGATGAAACGGCAGGGGTTCGTCCCGGTTTGTCTAGCAGGATTGACGCAACAACAACACTAACTAAACACATGAATTTCTGAGGGTCGTGGCCTTCTAAGCCACGTTTTCTGAGGGTCGTAGCCTTCTAAGCCACGTTTCACCGAGGTACGAGGTCTCTAGGTTCCCACATACTCTAGCTACCTATAGGGATTACCCATAGTGCTCTTTTGTGACATGCTGCTTGTGATGTAACTTTCTTTCCAGTTGTTTCATACCTGGTGACTTGTTTCGTAAAAATCACATTTTATTCCATACTGGTTTCTTTTCATTTTGAAATGTTAAAGCACGCTTGGAACCTATTTTGAAAATATAGTAAGAGTAAAAAAATGCTTTATTTGAAAATGCAAACTCGTGACTTGAATTTGAAAAAAAGAGAAAACAATATTTTATTATGTCTTATTTTCAAACTAGCATGATTGGATTTCTTTTTAAAGGTAAGGGCATTGGGCGTGGTTTTTCTTGGCTTTCCTACTGAGCATCTCGGTGCTCACGCCTACTTTACTTTTCAGTTGCAGGTTTCAGTCTTGGACCGCTTTTGGAAGTGAGTGGTTGTCGTACCGTGGTGATCCACGGGGTCACCTGAGGTATGTCGCGTTTCATTATTTATTCCTTTTTCTGCTGCCACGTCGTTCAGTTTCTTTTCCTTTATTTATATGCTTGTTCAGTTTATGTTTGCTTATCTTTTTCATGGGCCAAACCGTTCCCAACTGGTTTGTTTTGATGCCCGGCACTTGTTGCCAGCCCGTGGGGATCGGGAACGCCCTTCGGGCCATGTCGCGGACTGGGTCGGGCGCCGGGTCGGATGACGCACCGGCCTGGTTCGTGACAAAATGGTATCAGAGCTGCCCTTGTTATTTGGGGTGTCAAGTAGCTTGGTGATTAGGTGTGTCGGGACTCGAGAGGTAGGTGCGGGAAGGACGTCATGAACCCTTGCTCGTCCCGAGACTCGAGTTTCCAGGGGTAGTCCAGGATTTGAATTTTTCTTCTTTGGATTGGTATGTGTGGATGAGGGATGACCAAGGAAGAGAGCCAGTGTTACGCGGCAGACTTGCATGGAGTAGCGACCCATGTACAGCCCGAGTGCACGGTTCAAGATACTTCCTGTGGTGGATGCCCGCTCGGAGCATGGTCTGCTAAGCCATGTTACCGGGTTGGTATAACCACTAGTCCCTTATTTTTGGATGTTTTAATGTGAGTTATGTTTGACCTTAATTTTGGTTGGTGTGAGTACATCTCAAAAATGAAAATGGATTTTTGTGAAGGTGGTTTGAATTGGGAATGTGGTGTTAGAGTGGAAAAGTGGTTTTGAAATGGAAATTGTTTTCTTTTAACAAATGTGTGGTTTCAAAAGGGAAAATGAGGGGTGTTTTGGAAGTTGTTTTGAAATCTCAGTAACACTTTTTGGAATGTGAATTGGAAATGTTTTTGGAAATTGGAAATGTATTGCCTTAATGATAAGTTAATTTTTCAAATTGGTTGAGAATTTGTGCTTTGTGCTTAATGGTCTGATTTGGAAATGATAAGTGTCTTTAATCTACCCTTGGTATTCCTACTAGTGATCACACATTGAGGTGCGCATGTGGAAAGTGGGGAAATTGGTGACGTGAGTGGATGGGTGCTTGAGCTAGCACAAGGATACGTATGTGTGAGACTTCATGGGATACCGATGGTGGATATTTAAGTTGTTTTGTTTGCTGAAAGATGGTTTTCAAAAAGGGTTTTTCAAATGTTTAGAAAAGTGAGTGAGAAATTGTTTAGCGTTCTCTTTTCGTGTTGGGTATTCCTTTTCGTGAGTTCTTGGTTTTGACGTACTGAATTGTGGTTGGAATAGAGATTTGAGTTTGAACTTTCGTTTGTGATTGAGGTGTGAAATTTTGATTTATGATGAGTTTTGATTCGGATTTGTGTCCCTTGTTTTTGAGTATGCCACCCAGAAAAGTCCCAGAAAGTTCTAGTGAGTCACCTCTAGTTGTTGGTTCTACCTAGACTCTTAGCAGAGTAGTGGAATTGAATTCTTTTCGGTTGTTGTCCAGCTACCATGGTGATAGTGATCTATCGAAGGTAGCAAACTGGCTTGGTGAAATCGTTGGTGTTTCCAGGTTGTTGGAAACTCCCAAAGCTAAGAGATTCTGTGTTGGTTCAGGTCCATTTGAAGGTGAAACTTGGGATTGGTGGAGGAGATAACCCTGGTGTCATCGCACGATGGTATGACTTGGAAGGTGTTTAGGACCACTCTCATTAGTTGGTTTATATTTGTGGAAGCGAAGGTGATGGAAGCGACAAGGCTCGTGAGTGTCCAGCAATGCCAACGAAAAGTGAAGGCCTACGTTGGGCATCTCAAGAAGTTGGTTCCCTTTTCTCCAAAGATAATGTCGCAGAATCAGTTAAAGTTTCTCTTGTGTGGGGTCTTCGTCTATTGTTCAAGGACCGGTTCCCTTTGGTGTTTGGGATGGTTCCCCATTCTGTGAGAGCGAATCGGAGGAACCCATCTCATACAAGTTTCATTATCAACTCCATCTTCTATTAGTCGAGCCACTCTCTTGTTCGCTTCTTGTGTGGCCGGTTTGGGTACTTTAAGCTGCCTTGTCATCATCATCCATTAAATACTTGCTGTCGGTGTGGCTGTTTGGGAAACTTAGAGAGGTTCTGCTAGCGGTTTCGTCAGGAGGGGTCTCGATAGGAGAATGTCAGCTCCTGACTGCGGGGCAGCAGATGCTTCAAGACATCAGAGCTCCAACCACAGGTCTCGGAGCGAAGCCTTTCACGCAGTCAGGAATCATTGGGTGTGGGGAACCTTGGTTTAATTTTTTGTCTCCAATGCTGAAATGGGGACGGTGTGAATTTCCTTATTGTAGCTCTCCTGTCTTTGAAGGTTTTGTTTTTCTGTAAGAGGCGCAAAGGTCTCCTTTTCTCGTTGTGGTGTTTGTTCTTTGAATACCCCACTGTGGTGGTAAGAAGGCATGGTGATCTCGTCTTTTTGGAAATTTTAGTAGTTGCGCCTCCCCAAATATGAGCTTTGGAGTTGTCTCTTTATGGCTGTGAGTCTCAAGATGATTATCTCTCTCATGTGGCTAGCTCCTTTGGTGACCCGTTCTTGTTTTAGGATGTTCTCGTTTTGGAGACACTTGCATCTTGGAAAATAATGAATAGGGGTTGGTCCGATACGCAGTTTGGGGTCTTTCGGCAATGACCCCATGTGGTGGGGGGTCTAGTTTATGCGGAGAGTTCATGGGTCGGTTGTGCTGGGTTTCTCGTACTGGTCTGTGATCACTGGTTAAAGCTGGTCAGTTCTTAAATGGTGGGGAGACTCACCACGGATCTTGTCGTGCCTTCTTTGAGGTTTGGTTTGTGTAGCGGTTTCCTCTTGGATCAAGTTGACAGTTCCAGAGTTAGGTCATGCTAAGAGTCTCAATGTCGGTTGTGCTAGCCAGGTTCTTGTGGTGGGGAGAACCCTCCTCATTTCCTGATGGTTCTTTTCTTTTCAGTTCCCCTCAGAGTTGATCGGGTGTGACTGATGGAGTGAAAGGTCATGCAGAGATGTGATTTTGTTGACCACATTTAGTTTCAAACTCAAGTTTGTTTCCCCGTTTGGCTTGGTGACTTTCTGGGGGCAGAAAGTTTTTGTGGTGGGGAGAATTGTCACACCCCGACCAATGCATTATTTTAACTTAATTATTTTGGGATCTTATATGGGTGTGCGCCCGTACGCACGACCGTCTGTAGTGCCCAATCACTTTTAGACAATGTTTTATTATAAAATGTGTCATTATTGGGGTGCGCGACCCTGCCCGCGACTGTGGTCGGTTCCCATTCTTAATAAAAGACTGTTCTATTTTATTAACTTTATTTTTACATAGCCACGCAACTAGGCGTGCGACCGCGCACGCAACCGAGCGCGCACTGCTCTAGTGATCGGGCGTGTGACCGCGCACGCGACCGCGCACGCGATCATGCGCAGTGTTTAACTTCAATTAAAAATGATATTATTTTTGTTGGCTTTATTATTTTAGTTTTATTATTAGTATTAATATTAATTAAGTTACTATTTTAATTAGGTTATGGTTGTAATCATTTTATTCTAATTGATACTTTAATTTGGTCATTTTTATTGTTAGAGATTTATTATTTTTAGTTCTATTATTAGTATTATAATTTGTTATTATTATTAATTAGATTTTTTTTGTTGTATTATTTTATTTTTATTTTATTTATTTTCCTTTTTATCCCTCTTTTATATTATCTTATTTTTTCTTTTTCCTTCTCTCATTTCCCCCCCCCCTTCCACGCGCCTTTTTCCCCTTTTTTTTCTCCCATCGCGTTTTTTTTTCTCCCCCTCCTCTTGGTCCGTCGCGCTGCATACCCACTAACCCTAGCGGTATTTTCCCTTTTATCCGGCCACCCCCCATCCTCTCCCGGCGAACTGCCTCGCTCCGCGCCACCCTCCCGCGTCCGGCGCCTCCCGTCCGGCCTGCTCGCGGCCTCCCTTCGTCCGGCCTCCCGCGTCCGGCGCCTCCCGTCCGGCCTGCTCGCGGCCTCCCTCCGTCCGGCCTCCCGCGTCCGGCGCCTCCCGTCCGGCCTGCTCACGGCCTCCCTCCGTCCGGCCTCCCGCGTCCGGCGCCTCCCGTCCGGCCTGCTCGCGCCACCGCCCTCCCTATCAGCGCTGCTCACCTCCGGCGCAAACCCTGGGTAGAATTTTCTGCCTCCTCGTTTAAGTTTTGGTTCTTGTTTTTTTTAGGGTTTTAGGTTTCCAGTAGTTAGAGTGTTAAATTGGGGTCTTAATTTGTGGTTTAATTTTTCAATCTTATGAATTAGAGTATATTTTGGTTCTCTTGTCGTGCGGATTGGACATGGTTGATGCTTTGCACCGAGTTGTGGAGTTTTTGACACTGAGGGAGGTGGCTTCGTGTATAAACGTTGTTTGCTGAAATATTTTTCTTGTCCAATTGTTTTAGCATGTTCTTCAATTAATTTGTTTTGTGCGAACTTGGTTTTGAAGAAAGATTACTATGCTTTGATTTATTATTTTTGTAGAATGTGATGTGATATCGAGTGTGTTTATTTATAAAAACCCACAATGTGTCATTTAATGGTGTTGTATGAACTGTGCACTGAGTTTATTAAATGATGCAAGGGCTGCGTTTTATTTTTCTGGAGTCTGTTTCGGTGTGCTTTTGGCCTTAGAAGAGGTTTTCGGGTGTGTTGTTGTTTTATGTTGTGTTATGTCTTTTTAAAATGTTTTATAAGTGGTGCAGATGGCTTATTTAATTTGTACAAATTATGCAATTCATGTTTTACAATGATTTTGACGTGTGAGTGTTTTGAAGTGGCGCTATGATGTAGTTTGGGTGTGTTTCGTTTGTGTAAATTTTGTGGTACTAATTTTGATGTATTGCATAATTTGTTCTTTTAATTTATTACATGTTTTGTGGAGTGCGCAGGACCCCACTACAATGGTTTTGGGCCGCGGGTGTCGAGGTACCCCGCATGCACATGCATAAAGTAAAGCATATATATATATATATATATGTGCAATGCACCTATGGGTGTGTATATATATATATGTATAAATGCATGTGCGTGTGCGCGCCAAGGATCAGTTTGAATGTTCGTCTTCAAGCAGCGACAAGATCGAGGTAGGTCCCCTATGCCCTAGTCTTTAATTAGAATTTCCATTTTTGCTTGGTGTTTTTTTTTAATGCGTCTTCTGCTTTTATATGAGATGCACAAGATATATATATATATGTGTGTGTATATACATAAATGGTCATGGTTCTTTAAAAGTGGTTTCCTCAATGATTTTAGCGTGAAATAAGTATTTCCAATGTTTTTCTTTTTAGATTTAAACATGTTTTCTAGCTTGCTTTTAAATATGTATCACCTTGGTTGTTTAATTGAACTTTCAAATGGTTTTGGAAACTTAAGTGTTGAGTGATTATGTGTTCAAAATGAAAAATGTTTATTTTGATTAATTAAGCCCGCTTGGCACTTTGAAAATGGGTTACGAAAGTGAAACAAAACCCCTCTTAATGCATGCCCCGTTGTTTTAGAAACATGATGTGTGTGTTAAGTGTGTGATTTGTGATATGTGCCGAATAAAGAGGCTTATGCGATGTTATGTAACATAAAAACGGGGATACGCTTAAGGAGGGAGAACGGTGGTGAGAGGTAAAATGGACTTTGGATAAGAAAGTGTTATGTGCTTTGTATGTTTTTGATAAAACCTCACCACCCTTTGAAATAGAGCACATGGGAAACCTTGGGTATCTAGGTGGGTGACCAGGACTAGTACGCTAGATGAAACGGCAGGGGTTCGTCCCGGTTTGTCTAGCAGGATTGACGCAACAACAACACTAACTAAACACATGAATTTCTGAGGGTCGTGGCCTTCTAAGCCACGTTTCACCGAGGTACGAGGTCTCTAGGTTCCCACATACTCTATCTACCTATAGGGATTACCCATAGTGCTCTTTTGTGACATGCTGCTTGTGATGTAACTTTCTTTCCAGTTGTTTCATACCTGGTGACTTGTTTCGTAAAAATCACATTTTATTCCATACTGGTTTCTTTTCATTTTGAAATGTTAATGCATGCTTGGAACCTATTTTGAAAATATAGTAAGAGTAAAAAAATGCTTTATTTGATAATGCAAACTCGTGACTTGAATTTGAAAAAAAGAGAAAACAATATTTTATTATGTCTTATTTTCAAACTAGCATGATTGGATTTCTTTTTAAAGGTAAGGGCATTGGGCATGGTTTTTCTTGGCTTTCCTACTGAGCATCTCGGTGCTCACGCCTACTTTACTTTTCAGTTGCAGGTTTCAGTCTTGGACCGCTTTTGGAAGTGAGTGGTTGTCGTACCGTGGTGATCCACGGGGTCACCTGAGGTATGTCGCGTTTCTTTATTTATTCCTTTTTCTACTGCCACGTCGTTCAGTTTCTTTTCCTTTATTTATATGCTTGTTCAGTTTATGTTTGCTTATCTTTTTCATGGGCCAAACCCTTCCCAACTGGTTTGTTTTGATGCCCGGCACTTGTTGCCAGCCCGTGGGGATCGGGAACGCCCTTCAGGCCATGTCTCGGACCGGGTCGGGCGCCGGGTCGGATGACGCACCGGCCTGGTTCGTGACAGTAGAGATATCATGTGTCAGAGACATGAAATCCAATAATTATGAATTTTCTATATTAAGTTTTTAGTTACTATAATATAGGATATTTTCACTATGATATCATCTCTGAATGCATTTAATTTTCAGTCTATTGTTTAAATGGAATGTTTTTTTTAGTTATATACCATGACATATTTATTATGCCTTATATATATTTTAAAATGGAATGTGTGCTTAGTTATTTATGTTTACATATTTATTATTCATTATCTAGTTATTTAAATGGAATGTATTCTCAATTATTTACCTCTTCATATTGATTATAACTTATTTAGTTATTTAAATTGAATGTGTGATAAGTTATTTACCTAACCGTATTGATTATTCTTATTGAATCCTGATATATTTTGACATAGATAACCCTTACTTAGAATTTGATCTCATGCTTATTTTTTTCTTTCCCCAGTATTCCATTAAGAGTAATATGTTTGATATGAATGTATATGCAAGAAATAATAATGTTATTCTAAAAAATAAAAAATATGTTATAATTTGTGTATTTAATTGTAACATATGTATCAAGTATATATATAATTTAACATGAATACTAAGTTATCCATTCCTTCATGATATGATTAATTTTGTCTTATGTTAATGTAATGGTAGTAGGCACCATTTCCGAGCTTCTAGGTTCAAGTCACTATAGTTGGTATCAAATTAAATTTAGTAGAAAAATTAGTAACTATATTTAGGAAAACATTAATTAGGGAACATAACCCTATGTGTCAAGACCCGTCCCTTGGGGACTATGCGGTGACTACCCCAATCACGCCTTCCATAGGCCAGGGGCAGGTGACTAGCACTAGAATGGTGAAACCCAAAAAGGGAAGGAATTACCTTTAAAACCTATACACATAGATATAGGGCACACTACATACAAGTAATACATGATGGAAAAGAAGTAAAACAACCACCACTAAAAACCACCACTGGTAGTAAAAGTAATTATTGAAAGTAAAGGGGCTAGTATACAAACCCAAATGAAAGTTTAGTACAGAAAAAGGAAAACCAAGCTTTATAGATCATCCACCTAGGATCCTACCTCATGGGTAGGTACAACTCGTCATTGTGTCTCACCACGTGAATCGATCACCTCTATGTATTGTCTATCCCTTAATCTCCAAATTCTAATTCAAGTTGTATGTCATGTTCACAAAACACTAAAATGTGTAGGAGAATCCTAGGCAGGGGTGAGTATAACAATACTCAGTAGGGACCCCGAGACCCCCAAAGGTCTTTCATAATTCCAAAAGGAAAAACCACAAAGCATGATCTCAATCACAGTGCATAAAGTAAAAGACAGCTCACACCAGGTATAAAACTTAAAGAACAGGAATAAATATTATTAGTCTTTAATATATATCATCTTATTCTATTGAGAGGATTTTTCCACTAGATAACACAGGGTCACCAGGTGTGGAACCACAAAGGATTGCTAGGTGCTAACCCATAGAGGATCTCTAAGTGTTAACCCATAAAAGATTTCTAGGTGTTGACCCATAGAGGATTGATAGGTAATGAACCACGGAGGATTTCTAAGTGTTGACCCATAGAAGATCACTACGTGATGACCCATGGAGGATCACTAAGTTCTTACCCATAGAGGATCTCTATGTGATAACCCACAGAGGATCGATATTCCTCCATCACATCACAGCCATCCAATAGATTCCCTCACTTAGCATGCTTATTTTCCAAAGGATACTCTCCTCAATCCACTAGTCATATCTCAACTTCCAAAAATTCCCACTTATAGGTAACCCAAATTAATGTCTTTTTTAAGGTTTCCAATGCAACAAATGTCTTGTAAATCTGACACCCGGTCTGTAAGATATAGGCAAAAAGGTAAATAGGTTCTAGTTGGATTCAAGTCCGATCCAACCCAACCGTACTCCAACATCTGTCAAAACTTAAGCAGTGTATCTCAAAAGGACCTCCTCATCTCAAGGGCCCTCATATTGTAGAATACGCATCAATCAGATGCCCACTTTTCAAGTTATGTCAACTTTAGTTAAATGAGGCCATTCGGGTCTGGGTCCAGTATGGGACCAAATCATTCGGCCCGTTGGGCCAGCGGGTCTGGCTCAACCAGTGGGGTCTAGGCCGGTTAGTAGGTCTGGACCTCCTAGAGAACATGGCCCATGAAGTGCAGGCTAGAGGTTCGGTCTGGCCAGCATGGACAACCCAGTCCATGCAGTGTGTTTGGTTGCGCAGGACCGGATGCGGGGTGCTCGGTTCTCCCAACTTGTGGCGTCAGTGGGGCACCATCCCGTCTCTAGAAACAGATGGAGTGAGTCGGCCTTTGTGAACCTTTCAAGAAGCCCGAGCGGGCTGATATCCTCCATGCAGCACGTCGGTGTACCGTTCTCAACCCGTCGTAGCCGGCATGGGCCAGTCTCTTCTTCCAGTCATCGCTGCCGCCACCGACCCCGCACCAGTGGCGCTGTGCTAGTGGGGGCATGCCGGCAAAACCTTCTGCAAGCTACTGGAGATGCTCTGGTGGTCTATTTTCCATTCCAGCTGTGCCTACAGGCCTCTCAAGTCACTTCCTTCACTACGATCCCCTTAGATTCTCCTTGCTTCCTCATTGCTCAGTCTCCCATGAAGAGTGCACAATATCCATGATTGAAGGAGGGTTCAAGACTTTTTCGGATTAGTCCACGCCCTCCGTGTTAGCATTTTATCATGGGGTGATAACAATAATTGTAACGACCCAAAGTTTCATTAATGGAAAATCCCTCTTGATCCAGTTAAATGTCTCTTTATGAAAAACTGTTTTTATAAGATGTCAACTTCATTGGTTTTATGTTAAGAATTTTGATCGTTGCTAATATAGTTGTTGAACAGTGATCACAAGATTAGTATAAATATAGGATTTTAACAAATCCAATTTACTCAGACAAAAGAAGCGATGGCCTCGTCTAATAGAATTTCTCCATACGAAACCCATTTGTCGGAGCTCAGAAAAGAGGTGGCATCCTTGGGCTTCTCTCTTAACCAAGCCCAAGCTGAGCTTCATCATGTCAAGCTCGAACGTGACCATCTACGGGAAAAGTGGAAGTTAATTGAAATTACCACTCGAGTGATGTTATCTAAGTCACCCCAAGAGTCTGTCACCATCGCACACCGTACCTTTAGGTCTTATGCGGCTATTTTAAGGGGTTATGTAACAAATAAGTAGTACTATATTCATGTACATTATTTTTTTATATAATAATGAATATAATTTCTAGTCATTTTTGATACATTGTAAATAGTTTTTTAAGTACAAATGGTGTTTTTAGTTATTATTTAATTAAGAAATATATTTTATTAAATTAAGGGATTTCTGAATTAAATAATATTTTAATAAAATTATAATATTATTATTAAATTAATTTTTTATTAAATATAAATGATCTTAGAATTTTATGAATGCAATTAAAAATTTTATTCAGGTTTGAAATCCATTTTTGTCAAAACCCGTGAATTTTCGATAAATGTCGGTTTTTACTTTAAAAGTGAAAATTAACATATTTAGAAAATTATTTATATAAAATAAATGTTATTCTTGGAATCACGACATCAAAATTATCTAATGGTGAATTTTTCATAATTTTCTGAGACAGTCAAATTTTTGTGTAAAAATTAAATACCATTAAAATATATAATGTGTTTTATGACATCATAATGACCCAATGGTGATGTAATAAAATAATATAATCCTTATTTTCGGCCAATATATGTTTTACAATTACGATAATGTTATTTTGGGTTTGTTTGACTTATTTTTCAAAGCATTAATGAACCCCTCAAGACTTATTCAACACTTTGCCTTTTAAATTAATTTTCATGGGAGTGTGACTCACCTCCACAAAAGCAACCTTATTATTTTAAGAAGTTCGGAATTTGGCCTTATAAAATAATGTTTTCCTATTCCCTTTGACAAAAACTATGGGCAAAAACCATTGGATTTTTTGTGGTTTGGATTAATTTAATGTAAGGGGACCCAAACCTAAATAATAAAGAATTCCCTCACCTTTCCTATATAAACCCACCCAAGATCCCACTTCCTCCTCACTCAAAGCCCTTGTAGTTCGTCCAACCTCTGCCCAACTCTCTATAGAATCCTCCCAAGGTGCCTCAAGCTCCCAATAAGCCTCTCACAAGCCTCTCTCTAGCCTTTGGAAGCACACTTCCAAGTAAGGGTTTTTTCTTCCGTTCTCATTTTTGTCAATTTTCTTTAAGTTGTGTTGCGCTTTTAATTTCAATTATGAATGTTGGGGTATGGTTTTGCACCTCCCCCATACTTCCCTCTTATTGTTTGAATGATGGGAGACCCCTTTCTCTCTCATTAAATTCCTCCCATGTACACCCATTACTATGCCGAAATTCCGAAAGGAACTTCTCTCTCTTCTTTTACATTCAATAAAATAATTTTGTATCATGAATCTAAATTCCATTACAATTGTTGGGACATGTATATTTATGACCTCCTTACTGTAAATTACATGTAAATATGATGAGGAACCCCTTTCTCTTTCATCAACTTTTTTATGAATTCTTATGTCACGCTGTTACGCTGCTGAAAATCGCAACGATTTTCTAAGCCAGTGTCATTGTGTAGTGAATACCATGCCCATTTATCCATCAAGGGTATTCACCTTTATGCACATTTACTTATTGATTATAAAGTTTCATGTATGAATTCCACATTCCATTATCGTGCAATAAATGATTATGTTTTATGAATCCATGTTTTATGATCCATGTGGCACACTTATGCATGAAATAAAATGTTTAAGAAGGGTGTGCCCTTATAGCGCTCCAATGCATTGAGTAAAGTATAGTATCATGATACGTCATGTGCAATGAGTGTTGACTCATGATAATTCAAGTGAAACAATGGTTTAATCTTTCTTTATGTGCAATGAGGGTTTACTCATGATCCATGTGCAATGAGCTTTGGCTCATGCTAATTCCATGATAAGTGTTGTTGCCACATTTCCATGTTATGATTATCATGCTTTATCATGCCTTTATGTTCATGTTTTTATTATTCTATATTGATATGCCTATTTTCTAACATGTATTGTACTCCTCATGTTATTCCATGTTTACTCCCTTACTAGGCTTTATAGCTCACCCTTTTCTTATGCATGTCCTCAGGTTATCCCATGCAATTCTAAGTACGAAAGAATATAGCGGTTCTGAAAAGGAAGTTTTCAATAAAGATGTTGCTTTCATGTTTTATGTTTTTATGTAATGATCCAAAGCTCCAAATACACTAAACCTCTCGATCTTCTTTGTTGTATCAAGTGAAGTTTTATGTAATGAATAATATTTAAGTTGTAATAAAAAGTAGGGTTTTCATAGTTTGTATTAGAGGATAGGTTTAGTTATTTTTGGGATTAGGAAACCCTAGTAAAGCCTTAGATACAAGACTAAGTACAAATAAAACGTCCCTAAGTTTTGGTGAGTATTGATTAAGTTGGTTATAAAGCAAATACATCCCTGTCTGGATACGATCAGGTAGAGGCGGCTCTGGAACAGATGTATCCTAGGGGTAAAACCCGAAAACACCGCTTTGAGCTAGACTCAAACGGGAACTGGTGCACAACAACGGGCATTACTGCACTCTTGGTTACGAAACTCCCGGGGGATATGTTTTCATAAATTCACAAGCTTAGTATGAACCCTTATTAAGGGAATTAAAAAAATGCCCCTACGAATATATGTTAGAAAGTAGATCATGAAAATCCAAAATTGAAGCCTATAGACTCATGAGTTAAGGAATGAAAGTTTATTTATAAGTCATCAACTTTTGTCTTCAGATTACCCTTTATGTTTTACCCCTAACATTCCCTTTATTCCAGTCAATGGCCGGTAATAGGAGCACTCAGGATAATAATCGTTGTGAATATCAGTGTGATGACTGTACTAATGAGATGCCCAATCCAATGGGAGCGGGAATCGCGAACTTTTTCTATAAGGCCCGGGCCTTAAACCATACTTAATATTGAATTAAATGAATAATTTACATTGAGGATATTTTCAGGTTTATAGTTTTAGAGAATTATTACATAACTATTACATCTCAAAAGATTACAAAGTAGACACTTCTACTATGTTTCAATTAAATAAAAACTCTTAAAAAGAAACATGTCTAGTTCTATGTTTTAGATAGCCTGACTTTCCCTTGATTCCATCCTTGACCCTAATCCACATTAAGTCCTATGAAAAACATTTAAAAAAAACTTGGGGTGAGCATAAAAATATCAGTAAGGGATACACAAAGAATGAAAACTGTTAGTTTTTCAAACATCAAGTAAACCATGTATACTTTATCAAATTAATACCTTCACCTTCATGAAGTAGTAAAAACTCTTCACTGAATAAGATATCATTAATTACCCTTTTTTAATCAAATATTACCATAAAACCCATATAAAAAACACATAACATATAAAGGTAACTTGGGACATAAGCATACTTAAGTATAATAACCATACGGTCAACTTCCACACATATCACTTAATGGAATAGCCATACGGGCCGACTTCCACACATACTTAATGGAATATCCAAACGGTCGACTTCCATACCCAATGCATTGGAGGTTATAACATAACCACCCATCTTGGTATTCACGGCACAACTCGTCATATGGTTTATCATGTAACCACCCATCAAATGTCCAAGTACCATTATAAAAATCATAAGACATAAAACAAATTTAATGGAAAGAAAACATTTCCACACATTGATCACAATATATAACTTAAATATATTGACATAAAAAATCCATTATAAAAACCATTTTCAATATCAAAATACATAAAAGAGTATATGGTATTTATTTCGTTTTAAAAAAAACATTACGGCTTGTTGAGGAAGCCAAAGACCAAATAATACTCACGGCGGCGGAAAAGGTCATTGTAACCGTGTACGTTAAAAAAACATTCCTTTTTTTCATTTAGTAAAACGCTTCGTAGAAAAATATTACTTTTGTATAAAAGTAAAAGTCAAAGGAATTTATACACCATATAGAAGAAAGTTGTGTATAAAACGAAATATGCCTCAATGAAAGAAGATTGAGATGAAGTCCCTTACCTTGGGTCCGACTTGACTCGATCGTTCTTTAACCTCCTAATAATAAACTTGAGTTAATTTATACTTTATTAAGAACCTTTTTAAAGTTAATTATTCCTTTTATATCACTTATTACCAGTTTATGAACACTATGTAATTATTTAAGTTAAAAATGGTCGTTTTGTCGATCCTTGGTACTTGAGTCAAAAATAAACTCTTTATAATTACAAATTGTTCATGTGGTAAAACATCCATTATATCAAGAATTATATTCATGATTTAGATATCATATATATCATATATATCAAGTATATACATGAATTTATAATATTATATAATCATTTAGAGGTGAGAAATGAAATGCACCGTTCATGGAGACGGTAAGTTGTACGTACGCATGAACGCTACTTTCATTTCTATTTCATATTTTTATGGAATGGAATCATAATTATATAAAGTTATATTATAATTCCAGTATAATATCATATATAATACCATTAATTAACTCCTTTATACATCCCACATATGGAATTAATGAAATCAAATCACTTTGAGGGGGCGGTAGTCCGCACTTCCATAAATGAAGATATCGCATTTACCCATAATGGAAACCATAAAGGTATTCCCAAAATGAAAAATACAGAAGCTTAAGGAAAACATAAACATATTATATATCATATATAAGTATAGTGTCATCTTAATGGCCACCTTTGAAGGTGTTAAAAGAATGTTGAACAATCATCGTTTCGGGAGGAATAAATTCGCCATCCACGAAAACATTATGTTATTTAACCATTAGATGTAGGTGTGTGTAAGTGTATCTCGAATAATTCTTATAAAAACATCCTAGTATATTTAATATACTGGATTTGTTACAAAAGAAATGAATAAAAAGAGTTTAGGGGGTTGGAGAATCAAAATAAAACAAAAGGACTCAAGTGAAGATATTACCTTAAAATCGGGTAACTCCCTTTGGTTTGAGCTCAAAGGATTCCTTGGGAAGACTTCTGCCCAAATTGAGGCTTCAAGGAGTAATATAGGGATTTTTAGAGGAAAAATGGGCAGGTTTTGGCCGAGCCAAATGCTTTGGAAGTGTGGGTAAGGAGGTAGAGGTGGGGGCCTTTTATAAGAGGAGAGGAGGGGCACTCTTGGAATGTAAGGAAATGTTACTTTATTTTAGAATGAGTTTCGGATTTTAATGGTCCCAAATTAATTTTTTTCTAGGATAAGGTGATAAGGGTTCAAATTACACCCATAAAATAGGTTTTGGACATGTTTAGGTCTTAGATTTTACATTATCATCCCATTTTATTTAAATCGTTAAATAATGAGGTCATCGCTGCATCATCCTGATGTCATAAATAATTTAATTTATTTAATGTATAAAAATTATGAAACAAATACTATGATATATGAAATCATATTATCTTTCCAATGAATATTTATAGTCAAACATATGACTTTTATAACCCCATGTAAAATATGTTTTAGTAAAACAACTCTTGTTTGTGACATTTTTACTTTAACGTTAAATAAAAAGTTATTAATGTCATTTTCCAACCAAAGTGGCTTCATGGGGTCCCCAATTTGACCCATGGATTTTCTTTGTAGGCCATAACACATCCAATGAGGTTAGGACATGTGTAAAGTTCATTTCATATTATTACAACATTATTTTTACCTTAAATTACACTAATTACCTCTAATCGCGATTAAAAACTTAATAAGTTACTATTCACCAAAAAATTATTTTAATCTCATTGAACCACATTTTACTTATTAATTACAACCATGTATGTCGGATTTTATAAATTCAAAACACAGAGGTGGTAAATTTTCATTTAAACGAAAAAATCAGTTTTTTAAGTTCCACTTAGTTGTTTCACTATTCATCAAAAATTGAAGTTTTTCAGAAAAATACCCAAACTTCACCCTAAGCTATATATGATATTCAGAATTCAAAAAGGAAGTCCATTTTAAAAAAATCAAAACATATAAGTTGCATTAATTAATTTAATAATTAATTCCCATTGTCAGAGCAAATAGCATGTTTTTATGAAACAATAAGTATCAAAAGATTGACACTAGTTTAAGTCTGATTTCAACGTGAAATTAATTCCAACGACCACTATTGGATTTAATGGTAAAAATATATTATAATTTAACTTTAAAACCAATTCAAAATATAATCTAATCATATAAATAAATTATATTAAAAAGAGGTTTTGCATTAAAATACAACATTTTACACTATTCATTAAAAATGTAACTTTATCGGAAAAATACCAAAACTTTACACAAATTAAATTTTGATGTCCCGATTCTAAAGAAGAGTTTTATTTGGTCCAATAGAATTTATAAGAGTAAACAAAACTATATTTAATGACAGTTCACCATCAAAAGGCGATAAGTGAACCTTTAGTGAAAACTAGGGCATATACGCCTAAAATTGAATTCTTTCCGTATTTCAAGCCTTTATCTTTTATTAGATAAAAGTAAAAACATTGAAAAAACATATAAAATAATATTTTAGTTATTTCTATCCATTCCCACCAATACAACGGCTATGTGTTAACTACCATTTAAAAAATATTATTTTATTACTAGTGTGCAACATAAGATTTCAAAGAAACTCTTTGTTGCGTATCGGGTACGCTATCGAACATAGCAACCTCTTTAAAGTAAAATTAATATTTAATTCATAAATATTAATAAATATGAAAATGTTTTATTCATTATTTACCTAGGATGTTACATCCTTCCCCCCTTTTGGGAATTGCATCCTCGCAATTCTATTCACTTATCAAAATAAGTGGGGGTATTTATCCCTCATAGCATTTTCAGATTCCCACGTTGCCTCTTAAACAATATGGTTTTTCCACAAAACCTTTACCTGGTGAATTACCTTATTTCGCAACACTTGCTCTCTTCGGTCAAGAATTTGGACTGGTTGTTCTTCATAAGATAGGTTCTCCTCCAGCTGAACTACCTCTGGACTCAAAACATGAGATGGATCTGGCATATACTTCCTCAACATCGAAACATGAAAAACATTGTGTACCTGAGATAAACTCGGAGGTAAAGACACTCGGTAAGCAAATGATCCAACTTTCTCCAGAATTTTATATGGTCTAATGAACCTTGGGCTCAGCTTTCCTTTCTTACCAAATCACATCACACTTTTCCATGGTGCGACTTTGAGAAAAAAATGATCACTTACCTCGAAAGATAGATCCTTCCTCGGATTATCTTCATAACTCTTCTGTCTGCTCTGAGCTGTTTTCATGTGTTTCTGAATCAACTGAACTTTTTCTGCCATCTCTTCTACCAATTCTGGTCTCATCAGCTTCCTTTCAACCACTTCATCCCAAAAAGATGGAGTTCGACACCGTTTACCATATAATGCCTAAAATGGTTCCATCTATATACTGGAATGAAAACTGTTATAATATGATAACTCAACCAAAGAAAGATGTTCGTCCCAACTTCCCTGATAATCCATAGAGAAGGCACGTACCATATCCTCCAAGGTCTGAATTGTTCGTTCTGACTACCCATCTGACTGAGGATGAAAAGTTGTACTAAAATTTAATTCAGTACCCAACGACTTCCGAAGGCCTTTCCAAAAGTTAGAAGTAAACCTAGGATCACGATCAGCTACAATGGAGAGAGGAACTCCATGTAACCTGAATATTTATTTAAGATACAAACGAAAAAGTTGATCTAGAGAGAAAGTATCTCGAATAGGAAGGAAATGAGCAGATTTAGTCAAGCGATCAACAATAACCAAGATTGCATTATTACCTCGAGGTGTCTTCGACAATCTCACAACAAAGTCCATGGATATATTTTCCCATTTCCACTCTGGAACTGGTAAAGGCTGAAGCATCCCATTCGGTAACTTCCGCTCTGCTTTAACCTGCTGACAAGTCAAACACTTCACAGGAAAATCAGCAATATCTCTTTTCATTCCATCCCACCAGTAATAATCCCGCAGATCCCTGTACATCTTAGTACTGCCAGGATGAACTGAAAATGGGGAACTATGAGCCTCACATAACAACTCATTCTTCAACTGTGAATCACCAGGGACACATAATCTCTTCCCAAACCTGAAAACACAATCATTATCAATGTTGAATTCAGGCAACTTACCCTTCTGAACCAGCTCTACCTTTTTCTGCAACTCACTGTCTTCCCTCTGTGCTTGCTTAATTCTGTCTGATAGGGATGATCTCACTGATACCTGAAACAAAATAGAAGAACCTCATTCACCAACAACTTCTATTCAAAAGTTCATCAAATCAAAAACCAAATGATCTCGTTCCAAACGTAGCATGGTTAATGAAAAATTACTTTTTCGACTCAAAGCATCGGCCACTTTATTTTCTTTTCCCGGATGGTAATGAATTTTACAATCATAATCCTTGATTAATTTCAGTAATCTCCTTTATCTCATGTTCAATTCTTTCTGAGTGAATATATACTTTAAACTTTTGTGATCAGTATATATTTCACACTTTACTCCATACAAATGATTCCTCCAAAATTTTAAATCAAAAACAACAGCAGCTAATTCCAAATCATGTGTAGGGTAATTTACCTCATGAGTTTTCAACTGACGTGAAGCATAAGCAATTACCTGATCATTCTGCATAAGGACATAGCCAAGTCCCTTCAACGATGCATCACTGTATATAAAAAACTCACCATTCTTGGAAGGAAGTTCCAAAACTAGAGCATTCGCCAATCTTCTTTTCAACTCCAGAAAACAATCATCACATTCTTTTGTCCAGATGAACTTAACACCCTTATGAGTTATCTTAGTCATTGGACTAGATAACTGTGAAATATTTTCAACAAACCATCGGTAGTAACCTTCCAAACCAAGAAAACTACGGATATCAGTTACATTTGTGTGTCTTTGCCATTCTTCAACAACTATTGTTTTAGCAGGATCAACAGTTATGCCATCTTTTGAAACAATGTGACCCAGGAAAGAAATTTTTTGTAACCAAAACTCACACTTGCTCAATTTTCCATATAGTTTCTTTTATTTTAAGGTTTGAAAGATAACCCTTAAATTACTTTCATGCTCCTCTTTACTTTTAGAAAACACCAAAATATCATTGATGAAAAAAACCACAAACTTATCCAAGAACTCATGGAAAATTCTATTCATATGGTCCATGAATACAGCAGGTGCATTGGTTAACCCAATAGGCATAACTACAAATTCATAATGGCCATATCTAATATGGAACACAGTCTTCGGAATGTCTGCTTCTTTTACTTTCAAATGATGGTACCTTGACCTCAAGTCAATCTTCGAAAAATACTGAGCTCCCTGGAGATGATCAAACAAATCCTCGATATGAGGCAAAGGGTACTTCTTCTTAACAGTAATATTATTCAAGGCTCTATAATCAATGCAAAGTCTCATTGAGCCATCTTTATTTTTAACAAACAAGATAGGAGCACCCCATGGTGGTGTGCTAGGTCGAATGAAACATTTATCTAATAACTCCTGCAATTGATTCTTTAACTCTAAAAGTTAAACTTGAGCCATTCGATAAGGGGGTTTTTAAATTGGCTTAGAATCAGGAACTAAGTCAACAGTAAATTCAACTTCCCGATCATGGATATTACCAGGCAACTCATCAGGAAAAACATCAAGATACTCATTTACCACTGGCACATCATTAATCTGAACAGTTCCTTTATTTTCAACAATATGTGCAAGGTAACATTCATTTCCATCTTTTACTAGTTTCTCAACTTCCTGATATGTTATCAAAAGCAAGGGTTCATTCTTGTACACAAACTGAAATTATTTCTAAAAATAAACCATTTTAGCTCTGCAGTCAATCTTATCATGATAAACAGAAAGCCAATCCATGCCCAAAATAACATCAAACTCTACTATAGGAAAAACAATAAGGTTTGCTGGTAGATTCTTTCCACACACAAGGATAGGAAGGTTCTTATAATTCCTTTTTCTCTCAACATTTCCCCCTGGTGTTTTTACTATAAGTTCAGGATTCATATCTTGTGATGGAATTCCCAATTTACTAGAAAACCTCTCAGAAATGAAATAATGTGTAGACCCTGAATCAAAAAACACATTGGCATAATCTGAACAAATAAATAGTGTACCTGATACTACTTCATTCGATGGCCCAATATCTGCTGAAGTTGTTGCAATTGATTTCACTACCCCTTTCTGCTTGTAGTCTGGCTGCTTTCACCCAGTTGAGTTCTTCGTTAGACACTCATTTGCATAATGACCCATTTCATTACACGTAAAACATCTTACCATTGGCTTTTCATTTCCTGCTTGATCATCTTCCTTAAAGTTACGAGCTGTATCACCAGACTTACCACACCGAAAGCACTTACCAGACTTGGATAAACATTATCCAGGATGCATTTTACCACACTTCTCAAAGGATGGATATTTGGTTTTCTTACCTTCTTGCTTCTTTGATGAATTCTTCCCCTTTGCCTGCCAACTGGACCTCTTATTATGTTTTTTGTCATAGAACACCTGATCACCAGCAAACTCCATTTCCACCTTCTCCACACATCGAACAAGTTTTTCACAACTTTTGAACTCACCAGAAGCTAAAGCCCTTCGATACTTCAGCTTTAATCCTGAGTAAAAACGGTTGATTTTACTGTCAAGATCTCATATGAAGTTTGGAGCATACCTTTCCAGTCGAGTGAACTTTGCTTCATAAGCAGCCACTGAGTCATCCTCCTGCCTCAATTCTAGAAAAAAAATTTCCATACTAAGACAAACCACATTAGGAAAATATTTCTCAAGAAACATACCTTTGAATTCGTCCTAGTGAAGATCATCAATCTCATCACTATCCCTGATATTTTTCACCATCGACCACCACTGACCAGCTTCTCCTTCAAAACGGTAAACAGGAAGACTAACCTTTTGATGTTCCGAACACCCCATGACATCAAAAATCTTCTCCAGTTCTTTAACCCACCCTTCAACTAGCACAGGGTCAGATGATCCTCTGAATGATGGGGTATGTTGCCTCATGAAATGTTCCACCACTGACATGTTCCTCTGCGGTTGATCTGGCTGATCTCGTGCATGGATAACACCACCATTTATATCCTGAGTCAACTGTGCCATCACTACATCAAACTGTTCAGTTCCAATTTCGACCATCTCAGGTTGCTGATTTGGAATGTTGTCTTCCTCCTCATGTCGTCCCAACATAGCTGCCTTGTTTCCTCTGTGGAAAACCATTCTGAACATAGAAATATCTTAGGTGAATCCTAATGGTAATCCATAAATGCTATATCATTTCAATCATATTATAATTTAACACTTTTATAACTCCTAAAGTTGTCTAAACCGACCTCTGATACCAACTATAAGGCCTCAGACTTAAACCTTACTTAATATTGATTTAAATGAATAATTTACATTGAGGATCTTTTCAGGTTTAGAGTTTTAGATAATTAGGATATAACTATTACATCTCAAAAGATTACAAAGTAAACACTTCTACTATGTTTCCATAAAATAACAACTCTTAAAAATATGTCTAGTTCCATGTTTTAGATAGCCTGACTTTCCCTTGATCCCATCCTTGACCCTAATCCACATTAAGTTCTGTGAAAAACATTTCAAAAAAACATGGCGTGAGCATAAAAAGCTCAGTAAGGGATACACAAAGAATGAAAACTGTTAGTTTTTCAAACATCAAGTAAACCATGTATAATTTATCAAAGTAATACCTTCACCTTCATGAAGTAGTAAAAACTCTTCACTGAATAAAATATCATTACTTACCCTTTTGTAACCAAAGATTACCATAAAACCCATATAAAGAACCCATAACATATAAAGGTAACTTGGGACATAAACATACTTAAGTGGAATAACCATATGGTCGACTTCCACACATATCACTTAATGTAATAGCCATACGGCCGACTTCCACACATACTTAATGGAATAGCCATATGGCCGACTTCCATAAAAAATGCATTAGAGGTTATAACGTATCCACCTATCCTGGTATTCACGACACCACCCGTCATATGGTTTATCACGTAACCACCCGTCAAATGTCCAAGTACCATTATAAAAATCATAAGACATAAAACAAATATAATGGAAAGAAAACATTTCCACACATTGATCACAATATATCACTTAAATATATTGACATAACAAATCCATTATAAAAACCATTTTCAATACCAAAATACATAAAAGAGTATATGGTATTTATTTCGTTTTAAAAAAAACATTACGGCTTGTTGAGGAAGCCAAAGACCAAATAACACTCGCGGCGGTGGAAAAGGTCGTTGTCACCGCGTACATTAAGAAAACATTCCATTTTGTCGTTTAGTAAAATGCTTCGTAGAAAAATATTCCTTTTGTATAAAAGTAAAAGTCAAAGGTGTTTATACACCGTATAGAATAAAGTTGTGTATAAAATGAAATATGCCTCAATGAAAGGATATTGAGATGAAGTCCCTTACCTCGAGTCCGACTTGACTCGATCGTTCTTTAACCTCCTGAATAATAAACTTGAGTTAATTTCTACTTTCTTAAGAACCTTTTTCAAGTTCATTATTCCTTTTATATCACTTATTACCATGTTATGAACACTATGTAATTATTTAAGTTAAAAATGGTCGTTTTGTCGATCCTTGGTACTTGCTCAAAAATATACTCTTTATAATTACAAGTTGTTCATGTGGTAAAACATCCATTATATCAAGAATTATATTCATGATTTAGATATCATATATATCATATATATAGAGTATATAAATGAATTTATAATATTACATAATCATTTAGAGGTATGAAATGTAATGCATCGTTTATGGAGACGGTAAGTCGTACGTACACATGAACGCTACTTTCATTTCAATTTCATATTTTTTTGGAATGGAATCATAATTATATAAAGGTATATTATAATTCCAGTATAATATCATATATAATACCATTAATTAAATCCTTTATACATCCCACATATGGAATTAACGAAATAAAATCACTTTGAGGGGGCGGTAGTCCGCACTTCCTTAAATGAAGATATCGTGTTTACCCATAATGGAAACCATAAAGGTATTCCCAAAATGAAAAATACATAATCTTAAGGAAAACATAAAAATATTATATATCATATATAATTATAGTGTAATCTTAATGGCCACCTTTGAAGGTGTTAAAATAATGTTGAACAATCATCGTTTTGGGAGGCAGAAATTCATCATCCACAGAAACAGTATGTTCTTTAACCATTAGATGTAGGTTTGTGTAAGTGTAGCTCTAATACTTATTATAAAAACATCCTAGTATATTGAAGATACTGTATTTGTTACAAAATAAATGAATAAAAAGAGTTTAGGGGGTTGTAGAAGCAAAATAAAACAAAAGGACTCAAGTGAAAACATTACCTTAAAATCAGGTAACTCCCTTTGGTTTGAGCTCAAAGGCTTCCTTGGGAAGAGTTATGCCAAAATTTAGGCTTCAAGGAGTAATAGAGGGATTTGAAGAGGCAAAATGGATGGGGGTTGGCCGATCCAAATGCTTTTGAAGTGTGGGTAAGGAGGTAGAGGTGGGGGCCTTTTATAAGAGGAGACGAGGGGCACTCTTGGAAAGTAAGGAAATGTTACTTTATTTTAGAATGAATTTCAGATTTTAATGGTCCCACATTGATGTGTTTCGAGTATAAGGTGATAAGGGTTATGAATACAACCATCCAATAGGTTTTGGACATGTGTAGGTCTTATATTGTACATTATCTTTCTATTTTATTTAAATCGTTAAATAATGAGGTCATCGCTACATCATCATGATGTCATAAATAATTTAATATATTTAATGTATAAAAATTATGAAAAAAATACTATGATATAGGAAATATTTTTATATTTCCAATGAATATTTATAGTCAAATATCTGACTTATATAACCCCATGTAAAATTTGTTTTACTAAAACAACTCATGTTTGTGACATTTTTACTTTAACTTTAAATAAAAAGTTATTAATGTCATTTTCCAACAAAAGTGGCTTCATGGGGTCCCCAATTTGGCCCATGGATTGTATTGGTCGGCCATGACACATCCAATTAGGTTAGTACATGTGTCAAGTTCATTTCATATTATTACAACATTATTTTTACCTTAAATTACACTAATTACCTCTAATCGCGATTAAAAACATAATAAGTTACTATTAACCAAACTATTATTTTAATCTCATTAAACCACATTTTACTTATTAATGACAACCATGTACGTTGGATTTTTTAAATTCAAAACACAGAGGTGGTAAAATTTCATTTAAATGAAAAAAATCAGTTTTTTAAGTACCACTTAGTGGTTTCACTATTCATCAAAAATTGATGTTTTTCAGAAAAATACCAAAACATCACCCTAAGATATATTTGATATTACGAATTCAAAAATGAAGTCCATTTTAAAAAATTAAAAACATATAAGTTGCATTAATTAATTTAATAATTAATTCTCGCTGTCATAGAAAATAGCGTGTTTTTATGAAATAATAAGTATCAAAAGATTGACACTAGTTTAAGTCCGATTTCAACGTGAAATTAATTCCAACAACCACTATTGGATTTAATGGTAAAAATATATTCTAATTTCACTTTGAAACCAATTCAAAAGATAATCTAATCATATAAATAAATTAGATTAAAAAGAGGTTTTGAATTAAAATACAACATTTTACACTATTCATTTAAAAATGAACATTATCAGAAAAATACCAAAAATTTACAGAAAGTAAATTTTGATGTCCCGATTCTAAAGAAGAGTTTTATTTGGTCCAATAGAATGTATAAGAGTGAACAAAACTATATTTAATGACGGTTCGCCATCAAAAGGCGATAAGTGAACCTTTAGTGAAAAATAGGGCATATACGCCTAAAATTGAATTCTTTCCATATTTTAAGCCTTTATCTTTTATTAGATAAAAGTAAAAACATTTAAAAAACATATATAATCATATTTTAGTTATTTCTATCCATTCCCGCCAATACAATGGCTATGTGTTAACTACCATTTAAAAAAAATATTATTTTATTACTAGTGTGTAACATAAGATTTCAAAGAAACTCTTTGTTGTGTATCGGGTATGCTATCGAACATAGCAACCTCTTTAAAGTAAAATTAATATTTAATTCGTAAATATTAATAAATATGAAAATGTTTTATTCATCATTTACCTGGGATGTTACATTGTCACACTTCTCTCTCAGCTAACTCAAGTTTTGAATAGAAACACGGGTCAAGGGGAATGTCCAAACCCCCCTAAGAAGGAACAAGTCGCTATCGAGAGCTTCATGAGGAAAAGGCCTCCTACTTTTAGTGGATCATCCGATCCCAAAATCGCTGAACAATGGATCAACTCCATTGAAAAGATATTCTCCATCCTCCAATGTTCTGAACAAGAGAAGGTTCTCCTGGTGGCTTATCGTATGGAGGGTAAAGCTGGTCAATGGTGGACATTGATCAAAAATATGAAGCCTAAGGAGGAGATCGAGGCATTGGAATGGAAGGATTTCCGGAAGATATTTTTCGATAAATATTTTCCGCGCACCCTCCAGCTTAAGATGGAAAGGGACTTCCTTTCCCTCAAGAAAAAAGATGAATAATCTGTTGGAGCATACGAGGAAAACTTCACAAGGCTTGCACGATATGCTTCCGGCTTTGTCGTTACCCCCGAATGCAAGGTTGACCACTTCTTTGGTGGGATGAATCCTAGATTGCGGAAAGCATCAGCGATATGTGACTTTGACAGCTATGAGGAAATTGTCTGATGTGCCCTCAAGGTCGAAATGGAGATCGGGGAATCACAGGGGTATCATGGGGACAAGAAGCGTAAGGTGGACTTCAATGTTGGTGGTCCGATGGATAAATCCAACAGTGCTAAGAAGATCCAGCACCCCACTTTCCAAAAGTCCAGAAAGAAGCACACTTGAAATTAACTTAAGGGGACGAGAAAATGCTTCAGGTGTGGAAGAGAAGGGCACCTATCTATTAATTGTCGGCAAGAAGGACCCGAGGCTGTGACAGAGGAGTGGAACGCTCCGTTCGAACCTCAACGCATTGTTCAATTCTACAAATGCAAAGAACCAGGTCATTTTGCAAATCAGTGCCCTAATCCAAGGGTTATCGAAGGTAACCAACGACCTCCAAGACATCAAGGAAGAGATTTTGCCATCACTTCTGTTGAAGTGAACCTCGACAACGAAGTGGTGACAGGTACGCTAGTTATTCATTCACGAATAGAGAACGTACTTTTTGATTCAGTTTATACGCATTCTTTTATATCTCGGAAGTTTAGTAGAACAATCCCAGCAGTACCACAAATCATGGAAGTAAAGATGTCGGTGAGTACGGAAAATGGGGAAATCATTGCATCCCATGAATATAAGTCCTCCCCTGTTATAATCTGTGGATTGAATTCCCTGGCGAACCTCGTCATACTCCCTCTGGTGGAATTTGATGCAATTCTTAGCATGGATTGGATTTCCTTATATAGCGCCAATATAAATTTTCGGGAGAGGGAAATCACACTCCATATGGAGAATCGACCCCCGATTCTTCACAAGTGTCAGGAGGAAGATGAATCTCCTTTAGCTCTATCATCTCAAGTGTGGATATTACGGACCTATGAGCACGCGTATCTGGATCAGATGATTGAGTCAAAGGAAGAAACCACCCTTGAAGAAATGCCTATTGTGAGGGAATTCATTGAAGTGTTTCCCGAGGAACTGCCTAGTCTTCCTCCAAGAAAAGATGTTGAGTTCTCAATTGAACTTATACCTTGGGCGTTACCAATATCCAAGACTCCATATAGAATCGCTGTTGTTGAGCTTGAAGAGATGAAGAAACAACTAGCCAGAATCTGGATAAAGGGTTTATATGCCCAAGTGCTTCATCATGGGGTGCACCAGTCCCCTTCATCAAGATGAAGGATGGGTCAATGAGGCTTTGCATCGATTATTGTGAACTTAAAAAATAATGATAAAGAACAAGTATCCTCTCCCAAGAATCGATGACTTTAGTGATCAGCTGTGTGGAGCACAATACTTCTCCAAGGTGGATTTGCGGTAGGGATATTATCAAGTAAGGGTGAAGAAGGAAGATGACCCCAAGACTACTTTTCGTACAAGATACGGGCACTATGAATTCATAGTAATTCCTTTCGGACTCACCAATGCTCCATAAATATTCATGGAATTAATGAATAGAGTCTTTAGAGATTACCTTGACAAATTTTTTGTAGTCTTTATATATGATATTCTAATATACTCCAAAACCAAGGAGGATCATGAGGAGCATTTAAAAATTGTACTAGAGACTTTGCACATGGATAAGCTCTATGGAAAGTACAGAAAGTGTGAGTTCTGGTTGAAGGAGGTCTCATTCTTGGGCCATATCATCACAAGCAATGGGATATATGTGGACCCCTCCAAAACAGATGCAATTGAGGGGTGGCCGAGGCCGACATCAGTAACAGATATCCGTATCTTCTTGGGGTTATCTGGATGTTATCGATGATTTGTGAGAAATTTCTCACAATTTTCCAACCCTCTTACCAAGCTAACTCGAAAGGGAGTAAGTTTTGCTTGGAGTGATGAATGCGAAGAAAGCTTCAAAGAGTTGAAAAGGAGGCTTATCACTGCACCCGTGCTCACTTTACCCACAAGTGGAGAGCTTTTTGTGGTATTCAGTGATGCTTCAAAGAAGGGCTTAGGATGTGTGCTGATGCAGAATGATAAAGTGATATCCTATGCCTCAAGGATGTTAAAAATCCCTGAGCAAAACTATCCAAAGCATGATCTGGAGTTGTCGGTTGTGATCTTTTCCATGAAAATCTGGCGGCATTATCTCTATGGAGAGAAATGTGAGATATATAATGACCACAAGAATCTTAAATATATATTCACACAAAAAGTGCTTAATATGCGCCAGAGAAGATGGATAGAGCTCATCAAGGATTATGACTATTCAATACATTACCACCATGGGAAAGAGAACAAGGTGGCAGATTCCCTAAGTAGAAAGGACCCAGCAATTCTATCAATGATGAGAATTGAGAAGGATCCAATCTTCTTTTACTTGATGAAGATGGACGTGGGAATCATAAAGAATGTAGCATCATAAATCCTTTCACAAATGATTGCTCAACCATCTCTTTTGGAAAGGATAAAGGATTCTCAAAAGGATGATGTGGGAATTCAGGAAAAAGTGGAAGCTATCAAAAAATGGAAATCCTCAGAGTTTAATGTTAATGAATAAGGAATTGTGCGGTTTGGGAAAAGACTATGTGTTCCATCAAGTCCGAAGTTAAAGAAGGAACATTTGGATGATGCACATAGTTCAAATTTATTTATTCACCCAGGGAGCACAAAGATGTGTTGAGATCTCCGAGAAAACTTTTGGTGGGATAATATGAATAAGGAGATCACTGAATATACATGAAAGTGCCTGGTGTGTCAGCAAGAGAAGGAAGAGAGGCAGAAGTCTAAGGGGATGATGCAACCATTGCCCATACCAGAATGGAAATGGGAGAACATCACCATGGACATTGTCACCGGACTTCCAAGGACATCCAAAGGCAACAATGCAATCTGGGTTGTTGTGGATCATCTTACAAACACTGCACACTTCATTGATATTTGGGAGGATTTCTCATTGGATCAACTGGCATAGATATATATCAGGGAAGTGGTAAGGTTTCATGGTGTACCACTATCTATTGTGTCTGAACGAGATCCAGGATTCACCTATATATTTTGGAAGATTCTTCAACATGCTCTAAATATTGAACTGAACTTCAGTACGGCCTATCATCCTCAAACAGATGGCCAATCTGAGCGGACTATCCAAACACTTGAGGATATGTTGAGAGCGTGCTCAATAGACTTTAAAGGAGGATGGGATCAACATATTCTTCTGGTTGAGTTTTCTTGTAATAACAGTTTCCACTCGAGCATCCAAATGGAACCATATGAAGCCCTGTATGGGAAAAGGTGCAGAACACCAGCATGTTGGGATGAGGTCGGTGAACGTAATCTACTTGGACCAGAAATGGTCGAAGAAATGGTGGAGAAGGTGAAAACCATTCAGCATCATATCAAGCCATCCCAGAGTCGACAGAAGAGTTATGTAGATAATCGTCGACGAGACCTTGAGTTTAAAGTTGGAGACATGGTTTTTCTACGTATATCTCTGTGGAAGAAGGTCATGAGGTTTGTAATTAAAGGGAAGTTAAGTCCAAGGTACATCGGCCCCTTCAAGATTCTTGATCGTGTCGAGGCTCTGGCCTATCGACTAGCACTTCCACCTGCTGTGGCCAAAGTACATGATGTCTTTCATGTATCCCTCTTAAAGAAGTACATACCAGACCCTTCACATGTACTCTCTTCTGAGGTGGTACAATTAGAAGACGATCTTTCTTATAAGGAGCAACCAGTGAAGATCTTAGATCGTTGAGAAACAGTTCTACATAATAAGACAATGACCCTCGTCAAGGTGTTGTGGAGAAACCACAAGTTTGAAGAAGAAACTTGGGAATCAGAGGATATGATGAAGTTGAGTTATCCACATTTGTTTTAGTGTGGGAAAAGGAAAATTTCTAGGGCGAAATTTCTTAAGGGTGGAATATTGTAACGACCCAAAGTTTCATTAATGGAAAATCCCACTTGATCTAGTTAAATGTATATTTATGAAAAAATGTTTTTATAAGATGTAAACTTATTTGGTTTTATGTTAATAATTTTGACCGTTGCTAATATAGTCATTGAACAGTGATCACATGATTAGTATAAATATAGGATTTTAACAAATCCAATTTACTCAGGCAAAAGAAGCGACGACCTCGTCCAGTAGAATTGCTCCATAGGAAGCCTATTTGTCGGAGCTTGTAAAAGAGGTGGAATCCTTGGGCCTTTATCTTGACCAATCCCAAGCTGAGCTTCATCATGTCAAGCTCAAACGTGACCATCTACAGGAAAAGTGGAAGTTGATTAAAATTACCACTCGAGCGATGTTATCTGAGCCACCCCAAGAGTCTGTCACCATCGCACACCTTACCCTAAGGTCTTATGCAGCTGTTTTAAGGGGTTATGTAACAAATAAGTAGTACTATGTTCATGTACATTATTTTTGTATATAATAATGAATATAATTTCTTGTCATTTTTGATACATTGTAAATAGTTTTTAAAGTACAAATGGTGTTTTTAGTTATTATTTAATTAAGAAATATATTTTATTAAATTAAGGGATTTTTGAATTAAATAATATTTTAATAAAATTATATTATTATTATTAAATTAATTTTTTTAATATAAATGATCTTATAATTTTATGAATGCAATTAAAATTTTTATTCAGGTTTGAAAGCCATTTTTGTCAAAACCCGTGAATTTTCAATAAATGTCGGTTTTTATTATAAAAGTAAAATTAACATATTTAGAAAATTATTTAGATAAAATAAATTTTATATTTGGAATCAGGATGTCGAAATTATCCAACGGTGAATTTTTCATAATTTTCTGAGACAGTCAAATATTGGGGTAAAAATTAAATACCGTTTAAATATATAATGTGTTTTATGACATCGTAATGACCCAATGGTGATGTAATAAAATACTATAATCCTTATGTTCGGAAAATATATGTTTTACCATTAAAATAAAGTGATTTTGGGTTTGTTTGACTTATTTTTCAAAGCATTAATGAACCCCTCAAGACCTATTCAACACTTTGCCTTTTTAAATTAATTTCCATGGGAGTGTGACTCACCTCCACATAAGCAACCTTATTATTTTATGAATTTAGAACTTTGGACTTATAAAATAATGGTTCCCTCTTCCATTTGCGAAAAACCATGGGCAAAAACCATGATATGTTTTGTGGTTTGGATTAATTTAATGTAAGGGGACCCAAACCTAAATAATAAAGAATTCCCTCACCTTTCTTATATAAACCCACCAAAGCTCCCACTTACTCCTCACTCAAATCCCTTGGAGTTCGTCCAACCTCTGCCCAACTCTTTCTATAATCCTCCCAAGGTGCCTCAAGCTCCCAATAATCCTCTCACAAGCCTCTCTGCAACCTTTGGAAGCACACTTCCAAGTAAGGGTTTTTTCTTCCATTCTCATTTTTGTCAATTTTCTTTAAGTTGTATTGCCCTTTTAATTTCAATTATGAATGTTGGGGTATGGTTTCTCACCTCCCCCATACTGCCCTCTTATTGTTTGAATGATGGGAGACCCCTTTCTCTCTCATTAAATTCCTCCCATGTACCCCTGTTACTATGCCGAAATTCCGAAAGGAACTTCTCTCTCTTCTTTTACATTCAAGAAAACAATTTCGTATCATGAATCTAAATTCCATTAAAATTGTTGGGACATGTATCTATATGACCTACTTACTGTCCATTACATGTAAATATGATGAGAAACCCCTTTCTCTCTCATCAACCTTTTTATGAATTCTTATTTCACACCGTTACACAGCTGAAAATCGCAACGATTTTCTAAGCCAATGTCATTGTGTAGTGAATACCATGCCCATTTCTCCATCAAGGGTATTCACCTTTATGAACATTTACTTATTGATTGTAAATTTTCATGTATGAATTCCACATTCCTTTATCGTGGAATAAATGATTATGTTTTATGAATCCATGTTTTATGATCCATGTGGCACACTTATGCATGAAATGTAATGTTTAAGAAGGGTGCGCCCTTATAGCGCTCCAATGCATTGGGTAAAGTATAGTATCATGATACGTCATGTACAATGAGTGTTTACTCATTCTAATTCAATTGAAAAGAGGGTTTACTCTTGTTTTATGTTCAATGAGGGTTTACTCATGCTCCATGTGAAATGACCCTTGGCTCAGGCTAATTCCATGATAAGTGTTGTTGCCACATTTCCATGTTATGATTATCATGCTTTATCATGCCTTTATGTTAATGTTTTTCTTATTCTCTATTGATATGCCTATTTTCTAACATGTATTGTACTCCTCGTGTTATTCCATGTGTACTCCCTTACTCGTCTTTATAGCTCACCCTTTTCTTCTGCATGTCCTCAGGTTATCCCATGCAATGCTAAGTACGAAGGAATGTAGTGGTAATAAAAAGTAAGTTTTCAATAATGATGTTGTATTTCATGTTTTAAGTTTTTATGTAATGATCCTAAGCCCCAAATACACTAAACCCCTCGATCTTCTTTGTTGTATCATGTGAAGTTTTATGTAATGAATCATGTTTAAGTTGTAATAAAAAGCAGGGTTGTCATAGTTGGTATCAGAGGATAGGTTTAGTTATTTTTGGGATTAGGAAACCCTAGTAAAGCCTTAAATACAAGACTAAGTACAATAAAAACTTCCCTAAGTTTTGGTGAGTATTGAGTAAGTGTTCTATCAAGCAAATACATCACTGTTTAGATACTAGCAGGTAGAGGCGGCTCTGGCACAGATGTATACTAGGGGTAAAACCCGAAAACAACGCTTTGAGCTAGACTCGAACGGGAACTGGTGCACGAAAACGGGTCTTGCTGCACTCTTGGTTACGACATTCCCGAGGGATATGTTTTCATAAATTCACAAGCTTAGTATGAACCCTTATTAAGGGAATTAAAAAAATGCCACTATGAATATATGTTAGAAAGTAGATCATGAAAATCCAAGATTGAAGCCTATAGACTCATGAGTTAAGGAATGAAAGTTTATTTATAAGTCATCAAGTTTTGTCTTTGGATTACCATTTATGTTTTACCCCTAACTTTACTTTTATTCCATCCAATGGCTGGTAATAGGAGGACTCAGGCTAACAATGGTTGTGAATATCACTGTGATGACTATACTAATGAGATACCCAATCCAATGGGAGCGGGAATCGCGAACTTTTTCACGCTTCTCTCTCAGCTAACTCAATTTTTGAATAGAAACACGGGTTAAGAGGAACGTCCAAACCCCCATAAGAAGGAACAAGTCGCTATCGAGAGCTTAATGAGGAAAATGCCTCCTACTTGTAGTGGATCATCCGATCCCACAATCGCTGAACAATGGATCAACTCCATTGAAAAGATATTCTCCATCCTCCAATGTTCTGAACAAGAGAAGGTTCTCCTGGCGGCTTATTGTATGGAGGGTAAAACTGATCAATGGTTGACATTGATCAAAAATACGAATCCTGAGGAGGAGATCGAGGTGTTGGAATGGAAGGATTTCCGGAAGATGTATTTCGATAAATATTTTCCGCGCACCCTCCAGCTTAAGATGGAAAGGGACTTCCTTTCCCTCAAGAAAAAAGATGAAGAATATGTTATAGCATATGAATAAAACTTCACAAGGCTTTCATGATACGCTTCATGGTTTGTCATTGCCCCCGAATGCAAGGTTGATCGCTTCTTTGGTGGGCTGAAGCCTAGCTTGCGGAAATCATTAGCGATCTGTGACTTTGACAGCTATGAGGAAATTGTCTGATGTTCCCTCAAGGTCAAAATGGAGATCGGGAAATCACAGGGGTATCATGAGGACAAGAAGCGTAAGGTGGAATTCAATGCTAGTGGTCTAATGGATAAATCCAACGGTGCTAAGAAGATCCAGCACCCCACATGCCAAAAGACCAGAAAAAAGCACCCTGGAAATTAACTTAAGGGGACGAGAAAATGCTTCAGGTGGGGAAGAGAAGGGAACATAGCTGTTAACTGTCGGCAAGAAGGACCCGAGGCTGCGACAGAGGAGAGGAACGCTCCGTTCGAACCTCAACGCGTTGTTCAATGCTACAAATGCAAAGAACCAGGTCATTTTTCAAATCAGTGCCCTAATCCAAGGGTTATCGAAGGTAACCAATGACCTCCAAGACAGCAAGGAAGAGCTTCTGCCATCACTTCTGTCGAAGTGAACCTCGACAATGAAGTGGTCACAGGTACGCTAGTTATTCATTCAAGAATAGTGAACGTACTTTTTGATTCAGGTTCTATGCATTCTTTTATATCTCGAAAGTTTAGTAGAACAATCCTATCACCACCACAAATCATGGAAGTAAAGATGTCAGTGAGTACGGAAAATGGGGCAATCATTGCATCCCATGAATATGAGTCCTCCCTTGTTATAATTTGTGGATTGAATCTCCCGGAGAATCTTTTCATACTCCCTCTGGTGGAATTTGATGCAATTCTTGGCATGGATTGGCTTTCTATATATAGAGCCAATTTAAATTGTCGGGAGAGGGAAATCACACTCCATATGGAGAATCGACCCCCGATTCTTTACAAGTGTCAGGAGGAATATGAATCTCCTTTAGCTCCATTATCTCAAGCATGGATATTACTGCCCTATGAGCACGCGTATCTGTCTCAGATGATTGAGTCCAAGGAAGAAACCACCCTTGAAGAAATGCATATTGTGAGGGAATTCGCTGAAGTGTTTCCCAAGGAACTGCCTGGTCTTCCTCCTAGAAGAGATGTTGAGTTCTCAATTGAACTTATACCTGGGGAGTTACCAATATCCAAGATTCCATATAGAATGGCTATTTTTTGAGCTTGAAGAGCTGAAAAAACAACTACAGGAGAATCTGGATAAAGGGTTTATACGCCCAAGTGCTTCACCATGGGGTGCACCAGTCCTCTTCATAAAGAAGAAGGATGGGTCAATGCGGCTTTGAATCAATTATTGTGAACATAACAAAATCACGATAAAGAACAAGTATCATCTCCCAAGAATCAATGACTTTTGTGATCAGCTGCGGGGAGCACAATACTTCTCCAAGGTGGATTTGCGGTCGGGATATTATCAAGTAAGGGTGAAGAAGGAAGATGTCCCCAAGACTGCTTTTCGTACAAGGTACGGGCACTATGAATTCATAGTAATGCCTTTAAGACTCACCAATGCTCCAGTAATATTCATGGACTTGATGAATAGAGTCTTTAGATATTACCTTGACAAATTTTTGGTAGTCTTTATAGATGATATTCTAATATACTCCAAAACCAAGGAGGATCATGAGGAGCATTTAAAAATTGTACTAGAGACTTTGCACAAGGAGAAGCTCTATGAAAAGTACAGCAAGTGTGTGTTCTGGTTGAAGGAGGTCTCATTCTTGGGCCATATCATCACAAGCAATGGGATATCTGTGGACCCCTCCAAAACAGATGCAATTGAGGGATGGCTGAGGCCAACATCGGTAACAGATATTCGTAGCTTCTTGGGGTTAGCTGGATGTTATCGATGATTTGTGAGAAATTTCTCACGATTATCAAACCCTCTTACCAAGATAACTCGAAAGGGAGTAAAGTTTTATTGGAGTGATGAATGCGAAGAAAGCTTCAAGGAGTTGAAAAGGAGGATTATCACTGCACTCATGCTCACTTTACCCACAAGTGGGGAGCCTTTTGTGGTATTCAGTGATGCTTCGAAGAAGGGATTAGGATGTGTGCTGATGCAGAATGATAAAGTGATATCCTATGCCTCAAGGCTGTTAAAAATCCATGAGCAAAACTATCCAATGCATGATCTGGAGTTTGCGGTTGTGATATTTGCCTTGAAAATCTGGCGGCATTATCTCTATAGAGAGAAATGTGAGATATATACTGACCACAAGAATCTTAAATATATATTCACACAGAAAGATCTTAATATGCGGCAGAGAAGATGGATAGAGCTCATCAAGGATTATGACTGTTCAATACATTACCACCCTGGGAAACCGAACAAGGTGGAAGATGCCCTAAGTAGAAAGGACCCAGCAATTCTATCAATGATGAGAATTTAGGAGGATCTAATCTTCTTTTACTTGATGAAGATGGACGTGGGAATCATAAAGAAGGGAAAATCATAAATCTTTTCACAAATGATTGCTCAACCATCTCTTTTGGAAAGGTTAAAGGATGCCCAAAAGGATAATGTAGGAATTCAGGAAAAAGTGGAAGCTATCAAAAAAGGGAAATCCTCGGAGTTTAATGTTAATGAAGAAGGAATCATGCGGTTTTGGAAAAGACTATGTGTTCCATCAAGTCCAAAGCTGAAGAAGGAACTTTTGGATGATGCACATAGTTCAAATTTCTCTATTCACCCAGGGAGAACAAAGATGTGTTGAGATCTCTGATAAAACTTTTGGTGGGATAATATGAAGAAGGAGATCTCTGAATATACATCAAAGTGTCTGGTGTGTCAGCAAGTGAAGTCAGAGAGGCAGAAGTCTAAGGGGATGATGCAACCATTGCCCATACCAGAATGGAAATGGGAGAACATCACCATATACATTGTCACCGGACATCCAAGGACATCCAAAGGCAACAATGCAATCTGGGTTGTTGTGGATTGTCTTACAAAGAGTGCACACTTCATTGCTATTTGGGAGGATTTCTCGTTGGATCAACTGGCACAGATATATATCGGGTAAGTGGTAAGGTTTCATGGTGTACCACTATCTATTGTTTCTGACTGAGATCCAAGATTCACCTCTAAGTTTTGGAAGATTCTTCAACGTGCTCTAAATACTGAACTGAACTTCAGTACGGCCTATCATCCTCAAACTGATGGCCAATCTGAGCGGACTATCAAAACACTTGAGGATATGTTGAGAGTGTTCTCAATGGATATTAAAGGAGGATAGGATCAACATCTTCTTCTGGTTGAGTTCTCTTATAATAACAGTTTCCACTCAAGCATCCAAATGGCACCATATGAAGCCCTATATGGGAAAAGGTGCAGAACACCGGCATGTTGGGATGAGGTCAGTGAACGTAAGCTACTTGGACAAAAATGGTCGAAGAAATGGTGGAGAAGGTGAAAACCATTCAGCATCATATCAGGGCAGCCCAGAGTCGACAGAAGAGTTATGCAGATAATCGTCAACGAGACCTTGAGTTTAAAGTTGGAGATATGTTTTTTCTACGCATATCTCTGTGGAAGAAGGTCATGAGGTTTGGAATTAAAGGGAATTTATGTCCAAGGTACATCGGCCCCTTCGAGATTCTTGATCGTGTCGGGGCTCTGGCCTATCGACTAGCACTTCCACCTACTTTGGCCAAAGTACATGATGTCTTTCATGTATCCCTCTTAAGGAAGTAAATACCAGACCCTTCACATGTACTCTCTTCTGAGATGGTACAATTGCAAGACGATCTTTCTTATAAGGAGAAACTAGTGAAGATCTTAGATCATAGAGAAAAAGTTCTACGAAATAAGACAATGTCCCTCGTCAAGGTGTTGTGGAGAAACCACATGTTTGAAGAAGCGACTTGGGAATCGGAGGATATGATGAAGCTGAGTTACCCACATTTGTTTTAGTGTGGAAAAAGGAAAATTTTGAGGGCAAAATTTATTAAGGGGGGAATATTGTAACGACCCAAAGTTTCATTAATGGAAAATCCCTCTTGATCCAGTTAAATGTCTCTTTATGAAAAAAAAATTATAAGATGTCAACTTCTTTGGTTTTATGTTAAGAGTTTTGATCGTTGCAAATATAGCCGTTGAACAGTGATCACATGATTAGTATAAATATAGGATTTTAACAAATCCAATTTACTCAGGCAAAAGAAGCGATGGCCTCGTCCAGTAGAATTGCTCCATACAAAGCCTATTTGTCGGAGCTCGGAAAAGAGGTGGAATCCTTGGGCTTCGCTCTTAACCAAGCCCAATCTTAGCTTCATCATGTCAAGCTCGAACATGGCCTTCTACGTGAAAAGTTGAAGTTGATTGAAATTACCACTCGAGCGATGTTATCTAACCCACCCCAAGAGTATTTCACCATCGCACACCTTACCCTTAGGTCTTATGTGGCTGTTTTAAAGGGTTATGTAACAAATAAGTATTACTATGTTCATGTACATTATTTTTTTATATAATAATGAATATAATTTCTAGTCATTTTTGATACATTGTAAATAGTTTTTGAAGTACAAATGGTGTTTTTAGTTATTATTTAATTAAGAAATATATTTTATTAAATTAAGGGATTTTTGAATTAAATAATATTTTAATAAAATAATATTATTATTATTAAATTAATTTTTTTAAAATATAAATTATCTTATAATTTTATGAATGCAATTAAAATTTTTATTCAGGTTTGAAATCCATTTTTGTCAAAACCCGTGAATCTTCGATAAATGTCGGTTTTTATTTTAAAAGTAAAAATTAATATATTTAGAAAATTATTTAGATAAAATAAATGTTATTTTTGTAATCAGGACGTCAAAATTATCCAATGGTGAATTTTTCATAATTTTCTGAGACAGTCAAATATTTGGGTAAAAATTAAATACCGTTTAAATATATAATGTGTTTTATGACATCATAATGACCCAATGGTGATGTAATAAAATATTATAATCCTTATGTTCGTACAATATATGTTTTAACATTAAAATAATGTGATTTTGGGTTTGTTTGACTTATTTTCCAAAGCATTAATGAACCCCTCAAGACTTATTCAACACTTTGCCTTTTTAAATTAATTTCCATGGGAGTGTGACTCACCTCCACATAAGAAGCCTTATTATTTTAAGAAGTTTGGACTTTTTCCTTATAAAATAATGTTTTCCTCTTCCCTTTTCCAAAAACCATGGGCAAAAACCATGGGATGGTTTGTGGTTTGGATTAATTTAATGTAAGGGGACCCAAACCTAAATAATAAAGAATTCTCTCACCTTTCCTATATAAACCCACACAAGCTCCCCCTTACTCCTCACTCAAAGCCCTTGTAGTTCGTCCAAACTCTGCCCAACTCTCTCTAGAATCCTCCCAAGGTTCCACAAGCTCCCAATAAGCCTCTCACAAGCCTCTCTCGAGCCTTTGGAAGCACACTTCCAAGTAAGGGTTTTTTCTTCCTTTCTCATTTTTGTCAATATTCTTTAAGGTGTATTGCCCTTTTAATTTCAATTATGAATGTTGGGGTATGGTTTCGCACCTCCCCCATACTGCCCTCTTATTGTTTGAATGATGGGAGACCCATTTTTCTCTCATTAAATGCCTCCCATGTACACCGGTTACTATGCCGAAATTCCGAAAGGAACTTCTCTCTCTTCTTTTACATTAAAGCAAATAATTTTGTATCATGAATCAAGATTCCATTACAATTCTTGGTACATGTTTCTATATGAACTCTTTACTGTATATTACATGTTAATATGATGAGGAACCCCTTTATCTCTCATCAACCTTTTTATGAATTCTTATGTCACGTCATTACGCTGCCGATAATCGCACCGATTTTCTAAGCCAATGTCATTGTGTAGTGAATACCATGGCCATTTCTCTATCAAGGGTATTCACCTTTATTCACATTTAATTATTGATTATAAAGATTCATGTATTAATTCCTCATTCTTTTATCATGGAATAAATGATTATGTTTTATGAATCCATGTTTTATGATCCATGTGGCACACTTATGCATGAAATGAAATGTTTAAGAATGGTGTGCCCTTACAACGCTCCAATGAATTAGGTAAAGTATAGTATCATGATACGTCATGTGCAATGAGTGTTAACTCATGATAATTCAAGTTCAATGAGGGTTTACTCGTGCTTTATGTGCAATGAGGTTTTACTCATGCTCCATGTGCAATGAGCCTTGGCTCCTGCTAATTCCACGATAAGTGTTGTTGCCATATTTCCATCTTATGATTATCATGCTTTATCATGCTTTTATGTTCATGTTTTTATTATGCTCTATTGATATTACAATTTTCTAACATGTATTTTACTCCTCATGTTATTCCATGTGTACTCCCTTATTGGGCTTTATAGCTCACCCTTTTCTTATGCATGTCCTCAGGTTATCTCATGCAATGCTAAGTACGAAGGAATGTAGTGGTCATGAAAAGGAAGTTTTAAATAAAGATGTTGTATTTCATGTTTTTAGTTTTTATGTAATGATCCTAATCCCCAGAGACACTAAACCTCTTGATCTTCTTTGTTGTATCAAGTGAAGTTTTATGTAATGAATCATGTTTAAGTTGTAATAAAAATTTGGGTTGTCATAATAATCATATAGATTAATTAAAAATTCTAAATCAAGACCCCGCAATAACCTCCTGCAAGAATGAATGAGTCTCGGATCAACCCATTTATCAGTTGTTCTGTGTTCATTGTAATTTTCAAGAATGGAATAAGAGGAATCATTTAACACTTAGAAAAATTAAATCCCCTACCTGGATTTAGTGTAATCTGTTACAGATGATGGAAGGAAATCTGTATTCGTTGTCGTTCAACATTCATCGTCGCTCTTCGATCTCCAAATCGGTTCCTCCAATGGTTGTTGTTCGTTCTCCATTCTTCGTTGAAGGGTGATTTCACTGGAATTATGTCAGAGGTTTCTCCCATGGTCATTTATTTGTTCTCCAATAGGTTGAATAATAAAAAGAAACAAACATGACATTGTGTTCATTAATATGGTTTATTAATAAACCTTAATTAATGAATCATTAATTGAACGAATTTTGTGGTTTCACAAAAAAATAAATGAGTCAATAAATTACCCTCATTTAATGATTTTTATTATTATGTGGTTTCTCCAACCATCTCTCAATGGTTGGTGAATATAATAAAATAACTCAAAGATTTATTTTATTATTTTTTCAAAATGTCCAAAAATTAACTTTTCCATCTAAACCTTGTCAGCCAAAGTTAAGCTTCACCAAATTGAATCCCAGCACTGTGAATTAAACTATGACCTCGTATTTTCAATCTTATAACTATTACAATAGAAAAAAAAACTCACTCGCACATTTACTAAATGTACCTTAAAAAAGATCAAAACTTCTTTCTAGGATCTCCGAGCCTCGAAATCATGTGTCGTCAAATTTTGTAGTCTGAAAATCAATCCATATAATTAAAAAATTATTTAGAATTTCCAGGTCTTTACATTATCCTCACCTTAGGGTTTTACATCCCAAAAATACACAAAAAAAATATAAAAAAACAATGGGGGTACTGAGAATGAATTTGAGCCTCCTGCTCACATGTTCTCTTCTGAAGATTCTTGTGCTACCACCGAATGTGAACCAGAGGAATCGACCACCCCCATAGGACATGCTCCTGTCGATCCTCTATATCTCCACTGAGAAATATATTAACATCTCTCCATTGTCAATGTCCATCTCACGCCAGTCGATGATGTGTGATAGATTATGCATGTATCTCCTCAACTACGACACATGGAAAACATTATGCACCTGATGCATCTATGGGGGAAGATCTAGGCGGTACACCGCCTCACCAACTCTGTTGAGAATATAGAAAGGTCTGATGAACCTTGGAGATAGTTTTTCAACTCAGCCAAATCTCTTCAATTATCGTTGGGGTGAGACCCGTAGGAAGACATGGTCTCCCTACTTGAAATCTAATGGTCTGCATATCCTGTTGGCATAAGAGTTATGGCTGATATGTGCAATCTGCATCCTCTCTAAGATGATATGTACCTTCTCGGTGGTAGTTCGTACCAAATCTAGTCCCATAAGTGCTGAATCCCCTAGGTCCATCTAGCATAGAGGAGATCTGTATGGTCGCTATTAAAAGGCCTCAAATGGTGTCATGCCGATGGTGGAGTGATAACTGTTATTGTCTGGAAACTCCAACAGTGGTAGGCAGTCCTCCCAACTGCAGCCAAAATCAAGGACGCAAGCACAAATCATGTCTTCAAGAATCTCTATGGTCCACTCCGTCTGACCATCCGTCTGAGGGTGAAAGGTGGTTCTCAAGCATCGATGAGTCTTGAACGCCTCCTGTAATCCCTTCCACAACTAGGATATAAAATGAGCATCACTATCTGAAATGATCATCGATGGTATCCCATGAAGTCCTACTATATCAAGAACATAGTGGCATCATAAACCCTCTATTTAAACCTTCTCTCATATGGGTAGAAAATGGGCCGACTTTGTGAGACATTCAAGGATACCCCAGATTGAGTCATGCCCCCTAGACATGTGTGGTAACCCAGTCACAAATTCCATGGAGATGTCATCCCACTTCCATTCTGGTACCTCTAGTGGATGTCCTAATCCTTCTAGAACCTAATGCTCAGCCTTTACTTGCTGATAAGTGAGGCATCATGAAAAGAATTATTCCACTGATTTCTTTATCCCTGGACACCAGTACTGATGTCGGCAGACCTGGTACATCCTTTATACTCTAGGATGTACCGTGGGATGTATGGAACTCCTTCAATTCCTCCTCTCGTAACTTCACTGGTAGCATGGTTCTTCTTCTAAAAAGTATGACGTGCTCCCCACCTATCAAAAATTCATTAGAGGTCTGCCATGAAGATATCTAAGCACGTTAGGTCTCATAGTGAACATTACCAAGTTGTGACTCCTGAACTTGATGAAGGAGTGGGGAGTGGTAGTCATAGACTGGAGGTATGTTTCTCCATTACTATACACAAAGGATATAGCAACGTAGCTAGCTGCTCTATCACCTCACTCAGAAGATGTAGACCCGTCCTCCTACTGAGTACATATGCTACTATGTTTCCCTTCCCAAGAGTGTAGACTATATCAAATTCAAAGTCCTGAAGGAACTCTATCTATTGCCTCTATCTCAGGTTTAGGTCCTTCTGTGCGAAGATATACCTGAGACTCTTGTGATCATTGTAGATAGTAAATCATTTACCCATCAAGTAGTGTTTCCACATCTTCAACCGAAATACCACTGCTGCTACTCCAGGTCATGGGTCGCACAGTTCAGCACATGTTACCTTAGCTGTCACAAGCTGTAGGTGATCACTAGTCACTCCTGCATCAGGACTCATCTCAAATCGGTCCTTGATTTTTCGCAGTATACTTCATACCCAACACCCTCTTCTGGTATCCTCAAGATGGGGGCACTCATCAGTCTCTACCTCATTTCCTGAAAACTCTTCTGGAATATCTTTGTCCATATGAAGGGTTGCCCCTTATTTTTCAAATATGAAAAGGGTGTTTATACTCTAGAAAAGTTGGTTACAAATATCCGATAGTACTCACTCATCCCCAGAAAACTCTGCACCTCATTCACACTCCTGGGTGTCTCTCAAGAAATCACTGCCTCTATATTTACTGGATCCATTACAACTCTAGACTCTGAGATAACATGTCCCATAAAGTGGAATTCCCATACCCATAACTGGAACTTTGATATCTATCCATAAATATGGTGCTCTCAGAGTGTATCAAGGAAAATAAGCAGATGTGTGGTGTGATCCTCCTCCGATGTTGAGTACGCCAAGATGTTTTCAATGAAGACCACCATGAATTAATTGAGGTAAGGATGTAAGATCTTGTTAATGAGTCCCAAGAACACTATTGGGGTATTGGCTACACCAAAAGGTATCACCAATAACTCATAGTGTTCATACCATCATCTAAAAGCTATTTTCAGTACGTGCTCATCTCGTACCCTGAGCTGATGATAGCCTGATCGGAGGCCTATCCTTGAAAACCATTATGCTCCCATCAGTTGCTTGAAGAGATCATCAATCCTCAGCAAAGGATAATTGTTCTTCATGGCCACCTAGTTCAAGTTCTGATAGTCCACGCAAAGCCTCAAACTCACATCTGCCTTCTTGTCTAACAAAATCAGGGCTGCCCATGGAGAAACATCTGGCCTTGAAAACCCCTTCATCTGCAAGTCCTCCAACTGTACCCTCAACTCACGAAGCTCCACAGGAGCCATCTCATATGCTGTTGTAGATATCAGTGTTGTCCTAGGGTATATTTTTATGAATAAGTCTACCTTTAGGTGAGTAGGTAGTCCCAGAACATCCTCAGGAAAGACATAAACATACTGGTCCACCATTACAGGGTAGCTCAGAATCCTCTCTTCAACTACACTGAGGGTAAGGCTAGCCAACTAATGAGTGGTTGGTTTCACCCTCCTCCTAGAAATTGCATCCTATGTTTTAAAGGTTACCTTATCACTGGTGAAAGAAAACTTGGTCCCATCCTTGCAAACTCACTGCACTTTTCACCTAAAATAGTCGATCTGAGAATGGACCATGGATAACCATTCCATATCCAAGATAACATCGTAAGGCCTCGACGCTACTAATAAGAGATCCCAGTCTAAGGTCTGACCTCATAGAGTAAGATCACATTGCTGGTAATAGTTTTTAATCATCAAATCCTCTCTAATAGGAGTCTCTAATAGTATGAATCGAGTCCACGACTCCACTAGAATCTATGAGCTTTGAACGAGGGTCGTGGAAATGAAAGAGTGACTAACTCATGTATCTACAAGAACTGAAGCTAGGGTAAAGTAGACACATATCACACCACAAATCATCTTCAGAGCACCGTGTTCATAGGCCTCTATTTCTTGATGATGAGCTCATCCTTTTCCAATTTCTCCCTGAGGTCAGGGTGGACCACTTGGTGGTGGTGGTGGTGAAACCTCAAACTGTCACCCGTTGACTTTTTCACAGCCTACTCCACTGACACATCTACCGCCCTATGGACCTCCTCTCGCAAACCCTTATTTATATCTCAACAGTCCCTTGACCTTCTATGATCATCTTTATGATGGTTCGGGCAGTCACAATCCATGTGACCCTGCCCGCCGCATGATTAGGACAGTCTGCTCCCCTAATGACCTCCTCTACCTCGTGAGCTCTACACCTCCGACCCTACATCCTGGGGTCATCCTCTGAAAGTTCTGTCCTACTTAAGCCTCTACGTCATCAGCCTACTCTCTACAATAGATGACTCGTCTTCCTGTCATCCGGTGGTGGCTCTCACCATCGGTGCCTACCCGGCAAAGAAACTATCCACCAGTAGTGCTCAGTCTAGCACTCCATCCTGCGTCAGAATATTGAGAGAAATCATATATGCTCTAATCTCCCATAGGATACCCTTCTAAAAGGTATGGAGCCTAATGAAAGGGTCTTGTACCATGTTAGTGGAGTAGCGGGAGAGGTTGGTAGATCTCGCCGAGTACAGGGCCACTGTCATGCCTCCCTGTAGTAACTGCAGTAGCTCTTAAATATGCACAGAGTGTAGTGTCGCTGGTATAAACTTCATCCAAAAGAGGATCTCTAAGTATATCCTGGAAAAAGTAATCTCTTCGTGTGTTTGGAGCATCATTCTCCACTATATTCCCTATTGTGATCTGAAATAGACTAGAAGTTGGGATCACCATCTAGTCTGCTGGTGTCTCAACCATGTAGAAAACTCATGCCACAGCCTCCAGCCAATCCTCAGCTGCTTGAGGATCTGTCTTGCCTCGAAAACTCAAAGGACTCTATCTATGGAACTCATGAAATGTGCTCAGTTGGTGTGGACTTTCCACTGGTGGGGATGGTGGCACCTAATTCCCTATGGGAGGTGGTGTTGTTGGAACACCACCTGAATGTGTTGTCAGTGTAAGAGGGATATGCACCGACGCCTCATCACTCGGTGGTCCATCATCGTGATCTCTCACTGGAATCTTGGTTGGTTGTCTACATGTAGGAATCCTATAAGGAATCAAATTCACTAAGGTCAATAAGTTATACCTAGTTAGCTAACTTAAAAGAGATCAAAATAAAAAACATTTCCAAAACACATGCAACTAGTATTTTATTAAACTGAGTTAGAAAACATAATTCAAGGTCGTGGGGTTTGGATACGTCAGCCGCTACACCAACACTAGAATCCATGTACTATAATCCAAACTTAAGACACATAACACAATTGCTCAATTGAAAATATATTCTATTAGTTCTTCTGGTAAAACTGACTACCCTTTGATACCACTTTGTCACGAACCGTCCCTTAGGGCATGGATCGTGACTACCCCAAGCCCAACTTCCATAGGCCAGGGATTAGTGACTAGCATCGGAAAGGAAAAAACCCAAAAATGGAAGGCACTGCCTTTAAAACCTGTACACACAAAGATAGGTCACACTACACACAAGTAAAAAACGATGGAACAGATGTAGAACAACCACCACTAAAACCACCACTGATAGTAAAAGTAAGTACTGAAAGTAAAGGGTCCAATATACAAGCCCAATTGAAAGATTAGTACAGAAAAAGGGAAAACAAGCTCCAAAGTTTATCCAAAAATGATCATATATGAAGGGTAGGTACAGCTCATAACTATAGCTCACCACGTCAAACGGTCACCTCCATGTACCATCTAGCCCTGGCTCTCTAAAGTCTCAATCAAGATGTCTGTTGTCTGCACAAGAAACAACAAAGTGTGGGTGAAGACTATGTAGGGGTGAGTATAAAAATACTCAATAGGGACCATAAGACCCTCAAAGTTCTCTCAAAATTCCACAAGGAAAAAACACAAACTGGGACCTCAATCACAGGTCACAAAGTAAAATACATCTCACACCAGGTATACAACTTAAAGAACATGAATAAATATGATTAGTAATAAATCTAGATCATCTTATTCTATTGATAGGATTTTTCTAATAGACCACATAGGGTCTCTATGTGGTGACCAATAGAGAATCGATAGGTGTTGACCCACAGAGGATCGCTAAGTGCTAACCCACAGAGGATCGCTAGGTGCTGACTTGCAGAGGATCACTATGTGCTGACCCATGGAGGATCACTAAGTGCTGACCCACAGAAGATCTCTATGTGCTAACCTATATAGGATCTATAAGTGTTGACCCACACAATATTACTATGTGATGAACCATAGAGGATCATTATTCCTTCATCACATCACAATGAACCACTAGATTCTCTCACTTAACATGATTGTTTTTTTGGAGGATCTGCACCTCAAGACACTAGTCATATCTCAAACACCACAAAGTCCCACTTAGAAGTAACTTAGAAGAACATCTTGTCTTAATGGTTACAATGTTATAGATGGAGCATCAATCGAACACCAGGTCTGTAAGATACAAGAAAAAAGGTAAATAGGGAACGGTTGGATTCAAGTCTGATCTAACCTGGTCATACTCAAACATCAACTAAAACTCAAGTGGAGTATCTCAAAAGTACCTCCTTGTCGCAAGGTTCTTCACTATGTAGATGGTGCATCAATCGAATGTCTGGTTTGTGAGTTACATTAGTTTTAGTGAAATAGGGTCGGTTGGGTCCAGGTGTGGTAGGGGTATGGCCCGGCCGGTGGGGTATAACCCATCTGGCGGGTCTAGACTGCCTGGAGAATCTAACCCATGTAGTACAGGCCAGTTGCACTGGACCATATGCAGGGCATCCGATTCTCTTAGCTGGTGATGCAAGTGGGGTGTCACCCCGTCTCCCAAAATGGTCGGCATGAGATGGTCGTTGTGCGCTAGCAGAGGGGCCCGAGCAGGCCTCTCTCCTCCATGTGGTTCATTGGCATCACATTCTCCACCCTCTTCGGTAATCTATCCATGGAACCTTGCCTCCGTGGAGACTACAGGCACCACCTTCTCCACATGGCCTGCATGGGCCGGCCGCCTTTGTGCCGGTGGCACCTTCTACAGGCCACCGAAGATGCTTCGGTGGTCCATTTTATGTCCCGTTTGCACCTATGGGCCTCTTGGATCGCTAGCTACACTGCAATCCCCTTGGGTTCTGATTTACACCCCATTGCTCAGTCACCCATGAAGAACGCACAATATCCAAGAGTGGTGGAGGGTCCAATCCTTGTTTAGATTGGCCAACGCCATCCGAGTTAGCGTTTTTTCATGGGGTTGATAACAATCATTATATAGATTAAGTAAAAATACCAAATCAAGACCCCTCAAAAACCTCCTGCAAGAACAAATTAGTGGTGGATCAACCCGTTTGTTGGTTGTTTCACATTCATTTTATTTTTAAATAATGGAATAAGAAGAATCATTAAACACTTAGAACAATTAAATCCCCTACCTAGATTCGGTGGAATCCATTGTGGATGAAGGAATTAAATCTTCGTTTTTTATCGTTCGATGTTCTTCGCCACTCATCGATCTCTAGATTGGTTCCTCCAATGATTGTCATCTGTACTTTGTTCATTGTTTAAGGGTTATGTCATTGACGTTAAGTCATAGTGTCTGTCATGGTCATTTATTTATTCTCCAACAGGTTGAAAAATAAAAAGAAACAATATTGATGTTGTGTTCATTAATATGTTTTATTAATGAACCTTAATTAATGACCCATTAATTGAAGGAATTTTTCAGTTTCAGAACAAAATAAATGAGTCATTAAATGAACCTCATTTAATGATCATCGTTATACTGTGGTTTCACCAACTATCTCTCAACGGTTGAAAAAAAGTAAAAACTAACTCAAAGATTTATTTTATTATTTTTCTAAAGAGTTCAAAATTTACTTTTCTATCTGACCCTTGCTAGACAAAGTTAAGTATCACCTAAGAGAATCACATCACTACGAATTCAATGGTGCCCTCAGATTTTCAATCTGAGCACCGATTTAAAAGATAAAAAACTAACACACATGTTTGCTGAATGTAACTTAAAAAAAGTTCAAAACTTCATTCTAGGCTCTCCGGGCCTCAGAATCATGTGCCACGGAATTTCACAGTCTTGAAATAAATCCATATAATTAAAAAAATACAGAATTTCCATATCTGTAAACTATGATAAAATTTGAGGATAAGTATAAAATATCATCTTAATGTTTCATTAACATAGAGATTATGTGGTTTTTCCTTGCAATACATCCCTATGTAGAAACTAAAACTGGATGTGGTTCTTGCATAGATGTACCTATCTATAATAACTATGTAAATGGAGTATTGGGATTGAATCAACAGCGACTCCTCCAAATTAAATTTTTTTAATTCAAAATCACTTTTAAGGAAAAAGTGGGAAACCAAAAATATTCAGAATATAGAAAATAAAACCTCAAAAGAAAAGGTTGAGCCATTCCATAAAAATCTAAAGTAGTTAGAATTCTGCACCTTGAAGAGACGCCATTCAATGGAGGTAACTTCAATTTTCAGATAGTCCTTTATGAGATCCTCAATGCAGAGATTCATCTTATCCCAAGCTTGCACATGCTCCTCCAAGATTTTTTTCCCCTCGTGGAAGCCACGAATCATAATTTTATTCTGTTTATCAATCCAAGAGGATTTTTCATTATTCTTTTCAACACATAGTGGTCTTTCGAACATACGGTGAGAATCTTTCTCTAAAATTTTGATCAAAAAGGAATCTTAAAAAATTTCTTCGATAGAGTGAATGAGGAGTTCTTGAGATGATACCTCAGCCTCATTGTTGTCAACCACTAGAATAGGGCCATCTAGGACCCATGCTTTTGATTCAAGTGCCTCATTAGCTGCTAAATCCACATGCTATGAAGATCTTTTTCACTTAGTCATTGATTGATCATCGGCATTAGTCAAACTTTTTTGGGGGAGTTAACCTTTGGTAGAATATCTAGTAAGAGGAGGGCTAGGTAGATTTGAATATTAATTTTGTCTCCGCGGTCTCCGTGAATGCATTATAAAACCATCAAAATCCATGAGAGTGTTCTTCCCTTTCTTTGAGGAAGATCTTAGATAATCTTCCGCGAGTTACACTTCCTTTGGCTTAACAGATAATGATTCTGAAGCAGAATCAGATACCACTCCATTTTCATCCGGCCTCAAACACTAGTCCTATAATGGATGAAGTATTTTTTTTATTATGATTCAATATTTAAATTATAGAAGTATTTTACCAATCATATGTTGGGTATAATAATCTTGAAGCATCAAATGATACTATTAAATTTTAGAAGCATATTTTTATTTACTTAAGAGTTAGGAATACTATCAAGGGTTATGAGTTTAATATTGATCCTAATTTCAAAGTCTTAAGCACTCCTTTACGAAGAATTGTGTTGTAGGAATGTCAAATGATTAAAGACATATTGGATAAATTTATGGAATGTATATGTTTTAGTGGAAGATTTATTTGGGGAATAATGCCTTTACATTTTATAGACATAAGATAAAATGTATTTACAACCTTTGTGGTTAATGTGATCATTAACTACATTGTAATAATATTCAATTAATACTATTAAACTTTATAAATAAAATATGTTCTAATGAAAACCTGAGTGAAAAGTTTATTTAATGATAAATTTTATTTCAAGGATGCCCATCGGGTTTTTTTGGAAATGTTTATGAATTTTATTAATATTTTTTTGAAAAGGGGAAACTCATATGTTGGGTGACAACTAATCTTATATGGAAAGGTGGTAGGTCTTGAACCCATGACTAATGGATGATAAGGGTTTCACACCTACAACTAGCCTATGTGATTTCGTAGTTAATATGTTATTATTTTTAGTTGAAAAAATTGAAAAAAAAATATTAACGATGAACCAGTGGTTTTACATTTTATGTTTAGAGACTAATTTATTATTATTATTTTGAAAAATAGATACAAACATACGTAAACACTTTTCACTCTTTTATGGATCTTAGGATTCATTAAAAGTGAATTTTAGTGCTTCAGAAATAAAAAATCATTTTTTGATATTCATTTCTTAGAGTAAGTGATGAATTGGAAATTGATTGAAGTAGAACCAAAGGATAAAATTATGCTTCTAAAATAGAAACTTATCAAGTAATTATATTTCCTTATAATCGTAGACAGTAAAAAAATCATCGATATTAACAAAAAGGGCCATAAATGAAAATGTTATCCTATTAAATTTATATCTGAGGAATCATATGGTCTTTAATATCATCAAAAATATATGGTTTTTAGGCCCTTAATTTTACATTTATCATTCACTTACTTTTGAAAAATGACCTCAATCACTCTCTATAAATATTTACATTTTTCCTCCTTGTCCATATCTTCATTTTCCAGCAATGTTATCATTATTAGAAACCTATTTATGTGTTATTACATATAACCTTTGTACTTTCCTTTGTATCCTATTAAGAGGATATTTTATTAACCCTTTTATAATCTGAGGTTTTAAACAATGGTATATCCAAATTTCAATCCTTGGATTTCCAAGATCAAGTTTAAATTGTGAGGATGAAATTTATTTAAGGTGGGAAGAATGTTACACACAAAAATTATAAAAGAATAAAATTTTATTCAAAAGAATATGTGAAACACAACACTTAATTTATATTTCATTACAAAAAACACTAATCTTATCTTACATTACACACAACAATTTCTTTTTTCAAAATCTTGCGTTACACGTAAGGCGGAGTTTTACAGAACAACAATATTTTATTAATATTATTATATAATATGACTATTTTTTCTTAGGAATTTGAATGGAGGGTACGAATAGGATTAATTAACTTATGAAAATATATAATTTTCATATTTTTTATTAATTTTCTATTTATTATTAATAAAATAAGAATACATTAAAATAACGATAAATGTTTATCAAAAAATTTATTTTTCTAAAGGATAGTTTAGTTGTGCTATGCGCACAAAATTTAAAATTAATTCTTACAAATTTTAAAAACATAATCTAGAAAATAAACATCCTTTTGGAAATTGGAATATATAAATTATCTAAGGGTGAATTTTTGTTGTTATTCTGAGAATATTCATTTTTTGATGAAAAGGAAAAAATACTAAATTTAAACTGAAAATTGTTTTTTAAATTAAATAATTTATATTGATAATTAATAGTTTCAATTAGTTATAAAGAAAAATTAGTTCAATTTTATATTAATAAATACAATTTATGTCATTAGAATAATTTTCATATTGAATTTAGATAAATAAAAATTGTAAACATTTGAATATTTAACTCTAAATACCCACTTTCTAATCACATCTGTGGGATTAATTTCATATTTTGTTCTACCAATTTTGTGAAATAAATTTTTTTAAAATGTATTACATATTTTTAATAATAATAATTTATATTATCTAATATGTTAAACTTATTTTTTTACAATAATTATTCGTGAAAAATGTTATAAATAATTATCACAAGTAATGTTAAGAGGGTTTTTCTCATTTCATGTGTTTGTATTAAAATTAATTTTCCACTGGAATTGAATTTTTATTTTAAAAAATAGATTTATTATTTATAATAATTAGGTAAAAATTATATAATAAATATTATTTTAATTTTATTCTTAAAGTAAAATTAACTAGGTAAATAAAAACATAAAATTTCTCGTCTAAAAATAAAAGGGTAAAATTAAATAAACATAAAGACTAAGGAATAACATGATATAAATGTTTTTTTTAGGTTTTATTCAACCACATAAAACAACCCTCTATTAGTATTCAATTTTTTTCCACATTAGGTAAGTTTGACCTCCCAATAGTGAATACTTTTTAGTATTTACGAGAATATCACTCCTCAACTATAAAAGGGCACTCATTATCCACAGTTATTCACACTTTAAAATCACTTTTTCAAGATAATAACTACACAAATAACTTAAAAAATTCTATCCCCTAATTCTAGAAGCCTTATTTATGGCATAAATTCAACCTTTGAAGGATTTATTTCAAATCTAAGGAGGATGCCCGAAGGAGAGGTAATGTTCTTCAATAAGCATCTACATTTTATTTCCTTCTCCACATTCTTCAATTATTTTAAAACCTTGATGATATAATAACCTTAATATCTTACATATAATGATATTTTTTTATGTTAAGGTTATTACCTAAAACCACATACATTTCAATCATAAGGGTTATGAAATCATCATTCATGTGTACTATGGACTTCTGCCACACGAACTGGTGTCATTTGTTTTTCCATTACCACCTCTCAATTTTGGGTATGAATATGGATATAAAGTACATATATGATATTTATAAAATATGTATTCTTATATATTCACTATATCATGTATATATTTTTACCTACCATTCAATAGGATATACGATAACATCACTTGCGTCTATAGAGGACTATCGCCTCGCGAAACGATTTGATTTGTCTTTCACTAACACTTCACATATAAGGGGATAAATATAAAGTTAATGATTTTATATCATATATATGATATAATTATGATATTAATGAAACTCTTATTATTATTTAATTATTATATATAACACTTTCTTTCTTTCCCTTTCACTCACGTGAATATGATAACATCATTCTTGTACGGGTTGACTACCGTCTTCACGAAGCAATGTGGATATCTTTTCATCACCACACCACATGGATGATATATATATATATATATAAGTATATAATATGACATTAAGGATATTATTATCATTATATAATTTTAAAATATTACTCACCACCATTCAACAATGATCGGTTAAAAAATTCAAATGCTACTCATTCGTACATACGACCTACTATCTCCATGATTGTAACATACTTAATTTTTCATAACCATAATTCATGATTGGTTTTAAAAGTAAAATTGATGTAAAAATATGCAAATTTTTTCATAATTATTTTTTATATATTATATAAATATATAATATACAAAAGAATCCAATCTTTTATAACAAAACACGCAAGATAAAATAAGGCAATTAACACCAAAAAAATAAAAATAATGAAAGATTATTAACAAATCTATAATAATTTGTTATAAGAGGATAGTATATGATATGATAAATATGATTATGTTCTATTATAAGTTAATTACATTTTAAAATCTGTTATACAAGTGGTTAAAACATGTTGAACCAAAAGGAAGTATAAGGCAAGGGATTTCATCTAAATTTCATTTCATTAAGGAATATTGTAATGTTATGAACCTAATTTATTTTATGTGTTCATATACTACACATTTATAATGTAATATCATGAATAATTAATTATTCATGGTATTTTAAGTATAAATTTTGATTTATTTAATTTAAGGGGATTTGACTTAAGAGTTACCTTGTGGTAAAGAATTTCATAACTCAATTTATTTTTATTAGGTTATATTACTTCTTTGTTGTTGTTAATATTATAATATTATGTGTAAAATAAATTTTGATTATATTTTGTTTTTTCTAAAAAAAATTATGTGGGTTTATATTTTATACTCATTATTGATTCATTGTTTGATTCTTACTTCAACGTTATGATCTTTGCAAGGGTTTATTTCACAATCTCATTTTAATCGTGTTTGTTTATTCTTTAATTTAAATAGAAATATATCATTTTATAATTGTTTAATAAACCATTTAATTTTATTATCCTATATTTATTAATTATATTTTTTATTTATTATTTCCATTTTTTTACTCTTTGGTGCATATATTTTTTGATAAAATGATTTTAAGAAAATCTAACTTTATCTCTCCCATCAGTCAGAAATCTATTTTCTTCCAAAACTATGTTTTCTAAAAAAGTTTTAAAAAAAGTTTTTAACCATTTAAAATTTATTAATCAATGTAATTTTCACATATTTTAAATCATTAAATAAATTCAAAGGAATATTATAACTTCTTCAAAACAATTATCATTTTGATTTTAATGAAAATGTGAAAGGAATATTCTTATCAATTTCTAAATAAAGAAATTTACAAAACTTTTTTCATTGAAAAATAAATGTTCTTTTTTACTTTTATGACATGTATGGAATAACCCAACATCAATACCATTCATTATTTGAATTTTCCATTACATGTTTATGATATTATTTTTAATGAAAATGTTTTTAAATTTTGATTTTTAAAGAAAAGTATTTTAAAAAATTTTGAATGAGAAAGATATTTTCCTTTAGAAATTTTGTAAATATATTTTTATTTTATTTAAATTTATAAATGCAAGAATCCATTTATGTTTACTCAACTATATATTTGTTGATACCATCCTTATTCTTCATCTATATGGTTTATGATTATTTTCGACCAAGGATAATATTGATATTCTCTTCCCTATTTCATGTCATTTTCATTAACCTCCCATTGAAATATTCACTTCCCTATAATCATTAGACACCCCTAAGAAGGATGAACCCATAAGGGGCATCATGATGATAGGTTTCCCAATGTGCCTCCTTCCTCTTCACCATCACGGATCAGCTTCAGATCTCCCCTTAGTACTTAAGATTGGCGTTTTTGTGGTGTTATTAACCCTCTGGTAGTGGTGTCATGTGGTCTCGTAACTCTTAGAATTCTCTATATTTTTCTACCTTCTTCTCTCCCTATCCTTCGAGTTGGTGAGGCTTTTCCTGGTGGTGTGGTGTTAGTCCAGAGATTGAGCTCCAGATTTCGTGGCCTGAGGTTGTCATCATGTTTCATGTTGGATGTGGATGTGTTGGGGGGATTTAGTCTCTCTGTGCAGGTTTGAAGTCATCATTATGATCTACAACTCTGGATTTTAGTGAGGTATTCTTTAGAAGAGACTTGGGAGGTCCTCATTTCAGTTTTGGTCTATATTTCTTATTCTTCATCTAAGTTTTCTTTTTTTTTGGTCATGTGATGTGTCTATGTTGTTAGTGACTCTATGTTGGTTCTAAATTCTATTTCTGGTTGAGGGTGATGGTTGATTTTATTGCTGAAATTTGATGTTGAGGTGAGTTGCTGAAGGCGTAGGAGCAGTATGGATTGGTTCTGTAAAGCGGAGATGGTGATCTCTATTTAGGTGTTTTTAATGATTCATATTGAGGTGAAGATAGAGGAACATAAATATGTGTATGAATCATGATGGAATCATGGAGAAGTAGAAATTTTTTTGATTTGGTTGTGATGGTTTGGCAATACAGTTGTGATGATTTGGTTTGGTCTGTGTGGCTCCATTGTTACTGTGAAGGTTGTTCGCCTACGGATAGCTGTTCAAGATTCTTGACTCCAAATTATCTTCAGAGACTTCCCCAAATGAGGTAGAGCTGAAGGTTTTCACTAGAATTATTCGATTCAGATTTGGATTTTGTAGAGGGTATGTCCTTTTCCATTGGTATCGACTCGTGTTTGTATGGGATATTTTATCGTGCAGCGTTGGAATGGTAGAAAGTGGTGTTAATGCTGTTTATACTGGGGAGAAGCTTTTATTTGTTATTTGATCTGTTTTTTTTTTGGATTTTGGACCACTGGGGAATGGTTTGATGTTTCAGTCACTAAAATCATGTTCCTTGGTTTCTAACTTTTTCCTTAAAAGTGTTTTTATAATAAAAATTTAATTTTCTATCAGTCTATGATCATTATACATTAAATTTCCCCTAAATATCTATATTTATTTTCTTGTATATTCATATTAATTAAAATGTATATCATTTATAAATACATTATCTTAATTTGAAACTTATTTGGTTGACTAGGTAAATATTGATAAAACCATATATTTTACTACATACAGAGATTTGATGTCAAAAAACATTTGTCTATAAATTATATTGATTATTATGTATATGTGGAATTCTTTTACCTGCCATGATATGTAGGGTATTATATATCTTCTTAATGCATCAGTGGGTATCATGAGACAAATCAGTTAAGAAATCATTAACAAGGTTTATACCTATAGTTTAAACTATCTTGTGAAAGGTCTTAATGGTAGAGTTATCATTTGTCTAATACATTACATCCGATAATTAATCATTTCCAATATTATGTTTTCATTTACTATTATCCAGGATATTTTCACTATGATATTATCTCTAGATTCATTTATTTTTCATTCTATTGTTTAAATGGAATGTTTTTTCAGTTCTTCACCTTACCATATTGTTTATTCCTTATCCAATAATTTAAATGGAAGTTTTCTCAGTTATTTACCTTTACATATTTACCATTCTTTATCCAATTATTTAAAAGGAATTTGTAATTAGTTATTTACCTTTATATATTGATTATAGCATACCCAGTTATTTAAATGGATGTATGATTATTTAATAACCTTCCCATACTGATTATAGTTATTGATTCATAATAGATTCCATTGTACTTAACCCTTACTGATAATTTCAACTTACACTTATTTTTTCCTTTTACTATGATTACATAGAGAGTACTATTTTTGATATGCAAGGATATTCTAAAGGGATTATTGTTATTCTCTATGACAAAAAATATGTTGTAATTTTTCATGACCATCCAAGAGGGGTCCAAGTCTTGAGTCCCCAAGCCCACCTCCAATATACCAGGGGCTAGTGACTAGCACTGAGTAGGCATATCACTAACATGGGAGGCATTGCCTATATACCTATACCCATGAACACAATGATACAAGTAAAACACTAAGTAAAACATGCATTCAAACCATTAACGAAAGTCCACAAAGGAAATAACATGATAATTATAGTCACATCACACAGGTATAAGTCTAAAGCATGAAAATAAATACTACTATATTTAATCATAGAACACTCACTATAAATCAGGCACCCAGTCCCGATGAGACTCTCAACCTCGATGAGTCACCTAGACCCAATGAGTCACATAGACCCGATGAGTCACTTAGACCCAGTGAGTCTCTTAAACATGATGAGTCACATAGACCCATAGAGACTTAGCCTTGAAGTCACATATATATCAAGTCACATAATCTCCACGATATAGCTAGCCATAGGATTCCGCTCATAGCGTGCTTGTTCCAGAAGAACCTAATCCTTAAGCCAAAGGTCATATGATAAATTCAAAAAAACCCCACTTAGAGTATCTCAAAAGGAATTATTCATTGCAATGACCCCAAATTTCAAAACGGATCATCAAATGTACACACAGTTTGAAAGTTATGGGAAATTTAGTAAAAAGGGGTCGGTTGGGCCTGGGTCCAGTCCGGACTGGGCAGACCGACCCGACCAACCTCGTGTCCTATCAACCCGACCCACACAGGTCCGACCCAGCCTAGTCTAGGGATGCTCCGTCTACTCAGCCCAACCCACTGGAGTAGGTTAGTTCTCTCCTCTAGGTATGCAGAAGTTTCTACCTCCATGTCAAGTCAACGCGGGGTGGCCACCACATTTGATTTGGAGGTCCGCCATAGGTTCCTACCACTGTGGTCCGTCTGGGTCGTGGCCCCTCAGCCGAGTGATGTGTCCCCCTTGCCACATCCACCTAAGCCCTCTATTGTATGCCTACTGATGGCTTCTGTCCACCGCCCCACTGCTGCTGTCATGGGGATTACCGCCGCTGACCATCGAGCCGGCAACCGCAGCTACCAGTTGGTCATGTCACCGGCAGGAATCCTTCCACATGTCACCACTATCACCATGGTGGGGAATTTTACAAACGATAAGCACCCTCACAATCTATACGTATCCATCTCTACTTCCTTGTGCTCAAAATTATCTATCCATCAATTTGGAGGTCCAACCATGTTTGGAACCTCCCAGTAAGAATCTGACGCAACCATGGGGGTCTGTCAGTGAAGAATGAAGAGAGAGAGCACCACAAACACCCAAGGAATGAACTTCATCCTTTTTCGTTCAGAATTATTTCATTCCATTAGGAAAAGGGGATGTAAAAGATACTTATAACCACTAAGGTATAACCCCCTTTATTCATGTAACAATAGTACTCATCCCGCATGAATGATCGACCGGTGGATCAACCTGTTGGTGGGTTGGTCCACTTCATAATTGAAAGAATGAATGGGAAAGAGTTATTACATAGAATTAAAACCCCTACCAAAAGGGTTGGATTGTCCACTATCATGGATTCATTGTTGATGATCTATTGAAGAGCGATCTCAATCCATGCCTCTGTCATTGTTGGTGATTTGTCATTCTTCGCCGCTCATTTCCTATTAATTTTCTTTCTCTAGAGGTTGTATGGAATTATCCAGGATCATCCCCAAATCACATATACCTATCAAAATATTAATTTAATTAACAGGTTTCAACATTTTTGTTTCACGAAGATGTAGCACCACCATGCTACTTCATTTATGAAGGGTAATAACTTCTTGTTCGTTGCATCGTAGTTCTGTTGTGAGGTGTTTTATGAAGAAATAAAATAAACTCCTCTAAGTTTATTTTATTTTTATTTAAAACAACCAAAAATTAAATTTTTCCTTCGACCTTCGTCGGTCGAGGTTAGGCCTCGCCTAAGGTAAAGTCATCATTTCGAACGCAATGGTTCCCTCATATTTTTTGATCTGAGCACTATTTTAGAATTTACTAAAACTATGCATACACACTTAAAAAATTCAAACATTTATTCCGATCACCCCGGGCCTCGGAATCATGTGATGTCTGGGCACCTGGTTTCAATATAATCTATATAATTTTAAAAAAAACATGGAAATAATGGGACATTGCATTCTTCCCACCTTAGGGCTTTACACCCCCAAAATCCAAAACAAGGGCTAAACTAACAAATGGGGATGATGAGAATGAATCTAAGCCTCCTTCTCATATGTGATCTCCTGGAGATTCTGGTGCTTCCACCGAACATGCACCAGAGGAATAAAAACTCCATGAAGGACCATCTCTTATCGATCCTCTATCTCTACAGGGAACTCTGTAAACATCTCTGCATCATCAATTTCCAGCTCACCCCAGTCGATGGCATGCAATGGATCATGCATGTACCTTATCAGTTGTGACACGTGAAAGACACCATGCACCCGATACATCTGTGGGGGTAGAGCTAGGTGAAATTACACCTCACCAAATCTACTTAAAATCTGAAAGGGGTTGATGAATCTTTGATACAACTTGTCGCCTCATCCAAATATCCACAATCCCCATCAAGGTGAGACTTGAAGAAACACATGGTCTCCCTCCTCAACCTTCAAGGGCCTCTATATCCTATCATCATATGATTTATTCCTACTCTATGTAGTCCTCATCTACTACTAGATGACCTGATCCTTCTCAGTGGTTACACCTACCAACTATGGACCCGTGAGTGCTGACTACCCTGTGTCTATCCAGCATAACGGTGACCTACATGGTTTCCCATATAAGGCCTTGAATAGTGCCATACCAATTGTGAATTTGTAACTTTTTTTGTATGCCAACTCCACCATAGATAGGTGATCCTCCCAACTATGACCGAGTTCCAAGATGCAAGCACTTAGCATGGTCTCTAAAAACTAGGTATTTATATCTGTATAGACATCCATCTAGGTATGAAATGTCATGCTCAAGCACAACTGAGTCCTGAATTCTTACTGCAATCCCCTCCATAGTTGGGATGTGAATCAAACATCACAGTCTGAAATAATCATCGAAGGCACCTCGTGAATATGAACTATCTTTTCAATGTAGAGGTGCCCCAATTCCTCTACCGAACCCTTCTCTTGTATGGGTTGTAATTGGGCCGACTTGGTGATTCATTATAAGATCACCCAGATTTCATCATACACCCTAGATATGTGTCATAAACCTATCATTAATTACATCAATATTTCGTCCCACTTCCACTCTAGCACCTCCATAGGCTGATCCAAGCCTACTAAAACCAGATACTTTACCTTCACTTGCTGATAAGTGAGGCACTGGGAAATGAACTCTTCTATGGATTTATTCAACCCCGTCGACTAGAACTGACGTCAGAGATACTGGTACATCTTTACCACACCCAGATGTACCACCAAAGGGGATGTGTGAAACTCCCTCAAAACCTCCTCTCGCAAAATCTTTGGAACCGCAGTGTGCCCACTAAAAAGGATGATGTCCTCCCTTCCAATAAAATATCCGTCAGAGGATATCCCTATATATAACTAAGCACATTAGGTCTCATAGTCAATATATCCATGTTTTTCCTTCCTAACCCAATGTAAGAGTGGAGGAGTGAAAACCATCGACTATAGGTAAGCTTCTCCATCACCATCAATAAAGGATATCTGCATCCTGGCCAAATGCTTTAATGCCTCACCCATCAGCTTCAATCTGGTTCTCCTCTTGAGTGTATCTTCCACTACATTCCCCTTTCCAGGAGTATATACAATTTTTATGTCATAATCCTGGAGAAACTCTAAACACCACCTCTGTCTCAAGTTAAGGTCCTTCTAAGAGAAGTAATACATGAGACTTTTTTGGCCGATGTAGATGGTAAACCACTCACCCATTAAGTAGTGCCACCACATCTTCAAAGAAAATAACTCTTCTACTGGCTCAAAATCATGGGTCGCATAGTTCTTCTCATGGTGCCTCAACTGTCGTGAACCATAGGCAATCACTACATTTCCATACATCAGGACACAACCCAGTCTAGTCCCTAATGCATCATAGAACCCTACATACCAAACACCCTCCTTTGGTAGTCTCAAGATGGTGGTGCTAGTCAACCTCTGCTTTAGCTCCTGGAAACTCTATTGAAATTTATTCGTCCACACGAAGGGTTATCCCTTCCATTTCAAAGTGATAATGGTTCTGCCACCCTAGAAAGGTTGGGCATGAATCTCCAGTAGTACCCAGCCAAACACAAGAATCTTTGTACCTCTGTCATGCTCCTAGGTGGCTCTCAAGCAAGAACTACCTCTCTCCTCGTCAAATCTACTATAAATCCATCCTCCAAAATGACATGTCCCAAAAATTGGACCTCTCGAATCGATAATTGTCACTCTGATAGGTTACCAAAAAGTTGTTTCTCTCATAGTGTGTCCATGACTATCCTCGGGTGTGTCATGTTCTCCCCCTCAGATGCTGAGTACACCATAATTTTATCAATAAAGACCACAACGAACCAGTCAAGGTAAGGTTGGAAGATCTTATTCATGAGTCCCATGAGTACTATAAGGGAATTGGTTACACCTAATGGCATCACCAATTAATTGTAGTAGCCATAATGACATTTGAGGGTTGCCTTCGTTATATCCTCATTTCATACATGAAAATGATGACATCCAGATCTGAAGTCTATCTTTGAGAAACAAATTGCTCCCTTCAGCTAATAAAAGAGGTTGTTAGTTCTCGGCAATGGATAATTATTATCCATAGTCACCTGGTTTAGGTGCCGATAATCCACACATTGTCTCAAGATCTATCAGCCTTCTTGGAAAACAAAATTGGGGCTGCCCAAGGTGAAACATTTGGCCTCACATAGCCCTTACTCTACAAGTCCTCTAGTTGTACCTTCAACTCACAAAGCTCTAAGGGATCCATCAGATATGCTGGTGTGGATATCAATGTAATCCTGGGGTACAAGTCAATTTATAAGTCAACTTCCTTGTTATGATGTAATCCTAGAACATTCTCATGGATGATGTACTCATACTCTTCCACCACTACCAGAAATTGAGGAATCACATCGTACATTGCCCCGAGGGTAAGGTTATCCAACTGATAAGTAATCGTCAACACCCTTCTCTGATAAAGTCCATAATGCACTACAAGCATTCCTTTTTTCACTGGTAAATGAAAACATGGTCCCATATTTACAGACACACAACACTATGCACCTAAAATAGTCAATATGAGCATGGACTGTGGATAACCAGTCCATACCCAGAATGACGTCATAAGGACTCGATGCCACTACTAGAAGATCTCAGCCAAATCAATCGCCTCCAAGAGTATGCTCACAGTAATGGAACTATTGTTTGATTGTCAAATACCCTCTTGTAGGAGTCTCTAAGCATAAGGATCGAACCAAAGGCTCCACCAGAATCTTCGAGCTCTAAATAAGGTCTATGGCAAGGAAATAGTGAATAGAACCTATGTATATAAAAACTAAATCTAGAGTGGAGAATACATATATCTTACCTCTAATCATCTCTAGAGAATCTGGTTCATAAGACACTATCACCTAAATTTGGGCCCATCCCTGTCCACTAGCTCCCGGAGTGCCCGGTGGACCACCTAGGGGTGGTTGTGGTAGTACCTTGCACCTCTACCCACCGCCTACTTCTCTTCCTATTCCCCTACCATTTCTACCACCCTGCTTGACCCTCTTTATCTACCTTAGTGTTACCTCAGCCATTTGTTGTTCGTCGGTATGGAATGTCAGGCAATCATGATCCATGTTCCCTTGACCGTTGTATGAGTATAACATCCTTTTATTTTGCAAACTCCCTCTATCCTATAAGCCTCGTACCACCGACCTATTGTCTTGGTTTCATCCCCTGGAAGGGTTTACCCACTTGGCTCCTAGAATCTGCTACCTACTACCAACTGCTAAAGGCTCTGATACCTGGTGTATACTGGTAGCTCCCGCTGTTGGAGCCTGTTCTGCCAAGAATCTCTCTTGGAGTAGAGATCTCTATATCACGCTAGCCTGACTAGGGATGCTAAGAGATATAATGGATTCCTTGATCTCCCAATGCATTCCCTTCTCAAAATCACGAGCCTTGAAGAATGGGTCTCGCACCATGTCTGTGGAGTAACGGGAAAGATCGGTAAACCTCGTCAAGTACTCCACTACTATTTGGCTTCCCTTCTACAGATGCAGGAGCTCCTGGATGCATACTGAGCACAAACTCTCCAAAAAGAACTCCTCTTAAAAAAGGAACTCAAAATCATCCCATGCGAGAGTCGTCTCATCATGCGCCTAGATCACTAAGCTCCACCACCATCCCACTGATCCCTAAAGAAGGCTCGTAGCGAGGATTTCCATCTAATCAGAAGGTATCCTCACAAGGTGGAAGACACATGTAAATGCCTCCATCCAATCCTCAACTACCTTGTGTTCAGTCTCACTCCTGATCCTAGGATGTCTCTACCTATGGAACTCATGAAAAAAACTGATCATGTGTGTATCCTCTATTGGTAGTACTGGTAGCAACTGCTGATCGACGAGTGGTGGCATCACTAGTGCGCCACTCGGTGGGGATATCTCTAGTATTGGTTCCTATACCAATGCCTCATCATTAGAAATATCATCATCAGGGTCACGGAATGGAATCCTGGATGGATTTCTACATGGAAGCATCCGAAAATGGATCAAGATGAACCATATTCAATAGAGTATACCTGGTGATATGACTCAAAAGGATAAGAGGACACACTCAAAATCCTATATAATGCATGTACCATTTATTTCCCTGAAACTAGTGTGTCACATACATAACTTATTTTAAAGGTATTTTTAATTTATTTTCCATTCATTCTTTGTTTTGTGGGTTTCCAAAGCTTTTATGGAAGAATGGGTGAGTTTTCATTAATTAGACCAAACTGTGAGCCCAATTCCAGATTAAAAAATAATTTTTTTTTCTTTTATAACTCATTCATTTTTCAACATTTTTCATTCATTCCAATTCCTTATTGGCCTCCCCTGACCTATTAACACCACCATTTAAATTTCGAGCCTTTATAAATCCATAATCATGGTGGATTTGGGTTTTTATTTAAGGAGTTGGGCCACCCCAAAAGCACATTTCTAGTTTTAAAAGTACATTTTGTTTATTTAATAACTTATCCAATTTAAACTATTTTTTCGTGATTCAACCAATAACCTGAGCCCACTGAGCCGTGTCATTCCCCCAATCTCTTTTCCCCCACTTTTCATCTCGTTTTATTCACATAACAAGTCTAATCTTCTAAAGATTTCTCAATTCGAGCATATTTATAAAGGTAAATTGTTTCCTTTATAACTCCTTCATTTATCACTATTTTTTTCCTATTCAAATTCTTACATGGTCTCATTATCCTTGTTCGAACCTACCTAGAATTTATGGCTATTTTAAAATTAAGATACTCATGTATTTGAGGAAATTTCTATAATATCCCTCAAGTAAGTTGGTCTTCTTCATTTTTATTTCAATTTTCTTAGGGTTATATTCAATGTGATTAGGGTTTCTTCCCTTATCCTTCAGTTTTCTAATGTGAATAATTTAGGGTCTGAAACTAGGGTTTTATTTCTAGTATTTTTGTTGAAATCTTGTGTTTTTAGGTTGGATTTAACTTTCTTGATGCGCAGCAGTGGTAAGGTTTATGTTTCGCACCATGTTTTGAGGGTTTCGACATAAAAGGTAGGTGGATCCATGTGTAAACAATTATTAACGAGTTAAATTTCTGTATTTTCTCATTTTTAATATTCCTCATATATTGGGTGTGGTGTGAAAACTTTTCATGATTGATTTGGTTACGTGTTTAATTTTATAGTTGAATTTTAAATTGAAATTGGGTGTTTTCATGTTTAACTCATGGGGTATAATATGGGTGTATTTTATAACTTATGGAATTGGTTTACTGAATCTTTTTTTTCCTTCCAATTATGGTTTTGTAATGTATTTGTGTCATGTGGGTCTAAAAAGTGTTTTTTAATAGGTTTTATTTGTAAAACATTGTTATAATTCTTGAAATTATTTTATGAAAATGTGTGTTTTCATTTGTATATTTTGTGGTATTATTCAAGGTGATTTTATAACATTTGAAGGTTTTTTTATAAATGTCTCTAGGGATTCAAATTCAAATTTGGATTGGAATTGGTGTGTTTTTGTTCTTAAATGGTTTTTTGAAATGGGTTTTGTGTTCAATACATATTTACACCACTTGGGTTCTTTTTATGAAAATTGTAAATGTTTTAGTTGGTTAGACAAAGTTGGAAAAGGGTTAATATGTATTGTTTGGTGTGTGTGTTCCCCTATTAATGGTTTTTGAAAGTTTAATTTATGTTTTAATATTTCAAATATTTTTAGATTGTTTTGTAAATTTTTGAAATGTTTTATTAAATTGTGATGTTGGAGCGAAACTTGTTTGTGGGCTGTTTCGTGTAAGTTTGATGATAAAATGATTTTGAAGGTAAAAAGGTTATTATGTGGAATGTGTGTGTGGGATGTTATGTGATGTGTATCACCTTGTAAATATTGTATAATAATGTTTAAATGATTTGTCAAAGTGTTTAAGTGATGTGAAAAGTGTTGTGGGGTATTTTGGTGTGTGTATGATTTCAAAATGCATTTGAATGAAAAGGTGTATTTTGTGACTTGTTTGATGTACATGTGTTCTGTTTTGAGAATACATGATGTTGAAATGATATTTTCATGTGAAAATTATACTTCTTGTCTTGTTGAGCGTTTTTTAGCATATGAGGGAAACCTAGGTATCTAGGTGGGGGGACATGTACTAGTATGCTAGTGATCCCGTGAGGTTTGGCCTCAATTTCACTTAGCAAGATTAATTCATACAACTCTAACTAAACTATTATGATGATGATGGGGGACCACTAGATTATGGGTATGTTTCCTACTATTAGATCATACACGAGAATAGATATTTATGATGGTTAATTTCACCGATATACGAGGTACCTGGGACCCACATCGAGCTAGTGCCTAGGGGTTATTTCCTATTTCTTGTGCTCATTTGATGATTTGTGTTTACCTTCGACATATGGTGTGTTGGGAAGGAAATATCAGTAGCTTTGGAATTTATTTTAAAAGTATTTATCCTTTAAATTATCCCACTAGAAAACTATTTTAATTTTTAAGTTGCATCTTTTGGAAATTGTAACTAGTATTTAATGTTTTTTTGAAAACATGCAAGCTTTTTGTATTTAAATGTTTATCACATGGAATCTCATAGTGGTGGTATTCTACTAGGATTTGTCTCGCACCAAACTACACCTTTGGGTGTAAGTAGATTTCTTATTTTGTGTCACAGGTTTGGGTGCAGTTTTAGTGCCAGTGGTTTTGGTTCTAAGAAGTCCTTCTTGGCGCGTCTTCGTAGATATGGCTTCATGGTGATTAACCCTTGACTTGAGGTGGTTCTTGGATATCCATTTTTGGTTTTTTTTTCCTTTTTAATGTCCTTTTGACATTGTTTTAAATCCTTTAATTCAGTTTTGAAATTTTGTAAAAGATGGTTTTAGTTGAAAGGTCCAGATGTGTTTTATTGAGTTCGTTTGTTATTTAGTATTTATAAAATCATGTAAATCATTCCCAAAAATTATTTTATGATACTTGAGAACCTATTCCATACCATGGGGATTGGGAATTACCTTTTGGCCTTGTCATGGGCCTGGTTTGGTGCTAGTATTTAGGGCGACCAAATTTAATTCGTGGCAAAATGGTATCAAAGGAGGTTCATGTTAACACCTTGAGTCATGTTATTTTGGGACTAGTCGAGATAGTCTGGAGTTTGGATTGTTAAGACTTGGTATTCCGGTTATGGGTAGTGTGCCTGATCACTGCACCTCATGATGGGATTAAAGTCACCAGGGGAGTTGGGACTTATCTAATTCCTTTGTATTTCTTGGTTTGATAATGATTAGGGGAAATGAAAAGAGAGTTGGGTTAACGGTCTTAGTGACCTCGTAGGTCCTGGAAATCCATGTGGAGCTAGGCATATTTCCCTAGAAATCTCTTTGTGATGGTGAAGTTATTGGCATATGGTCGCCAACTATATGTTCATGTCACCCACCAAAGCTAGTTTCCCCTTACATTGTCTTGTATCCTTTAGTTTTGAAAACATGAATGTTCGATTTTAAAGGAAGCATTTCATGGTTTTAAGAAGCGTAAATTTTTTAGAAATGATATTTTAATAAATTGGGAATTTATTTATTTTTTAAATTATGGAACTGAGTTTTCAGACTTTTTTTGAAATGTAAAATGGTGTGTTTACACCTCTTTTGAAAAAAAAAATTTATTAAAGTTGGTATTGAAATTGTATTTCCAATTGAGTTTTCTAAACTGTTGAAAGGTGTTTTAATGGGATGAGATGTTTTAAAATTAATTCATATGACTTGAAAGTGTGTTTTCATTTAAATGATTGTTCCTTTCTGAAAAAAAAATTAAGATGTAATTTGGGTTTGATTTCGTGGATAGCGATTTAGAGAAAAAGGAGGTATTGGTTGACTGTTTTGGTTTTGAAAATTGGAAAGGATTTTTATTTTAAACTTTGGTATTTCAGTGAGTGACCACATATACGGGGTTTAATGGGATGATGGATGGTTGATGTCATGGCTGGATTATTTTTGGGATGGATATGAGGAGGGTGTCTGGTGTGGCACAGAAACATGCTTGTGTGAGGCTCATGGGATACCATTGGTGGATATGCTAACTGTTGAACCATTTATTGTCAAAAAGATGATTTTAAAGGAAAATAATTGTTGTCTTGGTGAATAGTTTGTGATGGTGTGTATTATGTGTTTTTTAAAATTTTCTTTTTGTGGGATGTTTTGAGTCAAAGAACCCCTCCTGTTTGAACTGTGTTTTGGGTTTTTTGTTTAGTCGGTAAGCTGTGTTGAAGGGCTGGTTAGTGGTCTCTTCTGAGAAATATTTTGGGATGCCTTTATAGTGGTTCCCTTCATGTTTTTGTATCTGTTTTGTGGTATGTCTTGACCAATAACCAATATTTGTTGCGTCCATGGGTTCTATCATTGGATAAGGTATGCCCCATTAAGGGTTAGTGCACAACTGAAGTTCAACCCGGATTGTTTTTTTGTTCGAAGACCCTCCAGTTGATCAATATAAGGAATATTTTTCTAGAACTTTGTAGATTGAGTCTACACCCTTTACATTCTTGGGTTTAGTGATCCTCTTATAGTGGTAGAGTGGTCGTGGAAGGTTGAAAGAGACCTTAGCTTCTTAAGTTTTCTGATTTGCTGAAGGAGGAAGTGGTCTTGGGTTATTATCATGGATGAGTATTTGGATGGTGTCTAAGAGGGCCTCTGGGTCTTTGTAGTCTCTTTAAAAAAAGGAGTTCACTTTAAACTACCATTTTGGGAAATATGGTCATGAGAAGATATTGTGGCCACTTTCTAGAATTGTGTGTGGTTTGGGGATGTTGTATAAGGTTCCTCTCCATGCATTATTTATATCAGTCACAATGGTCATGTTCGGTGATGCCTTGTGATGTCATGTTCATGATTGACCATGAAGGTTAAAGTTGTGAAATCCTATGAGAGTATCTGTTATGTTGGGAGAATGTCTCCCTTGGAAAAACATCAAAATCGTCCATTTTAGAGGATGGTGATTATAGGTGTTCTTTAATTCTATTATTTCTCACCCGAGGAAACAAGGTGTGATGTGTGTTCATTTTCTAAGCCCTTATTTCAATGAAATATCGGGATAGGGTAAAGTGAGTTTGGAATGTGTTATGCTTGGAAAACTTATTTGGGATTGCGGAGTAGTTTTTGGTGGCACAAAAAGAATAATTCTTATTCAGTGGGTTTCCAAATCCTAATTGTGAGTCCAAAGAAGCTTCAATCATTTGAGCTCTAGTCATAGGTCTCTGAGAGAATATGGATTGTATTCAAGGGAAATCCAAGGGTCATTTAAACCCTTGTATAATGTTATATCCTCAATATTAACAATAAGAATAGTTTAAACCTCTGGTATCACCATCTTTCTTCTGTTGTTCAGGTTTGGTGGAAATAGGTGTAGGGCCTTGTACCCATGTCATTGTCCAATAGAATTCCCTCCCCTTTTGGTTTCCATTTAGTCTTTGGAGAATGGTTTTGAAATTTTGCTAGATAGGCTGATCACACGGTTTGTGCATTATTAGGATTATCTGTGTCCCAGGAATCCATGCAGTTGGAATGATTTGCACAGTTAGTTCACGATTTCACAAACTGTGTGGACTAACCATACGACCTTCCCAAGTCTTTAAATTTTTGGGTCATTCTATGTCGTCCCATCCTGGTCTGTTAAGATGGTTGGTTCTTATGGTGGAGAGACCCACTATGATTCCCATGTATGTTCCTTCAGAAATTTTGAATGGAAGTCTACTTTTTTTACCAGGGAGTCCATTCAGGCATCCCCCTATTAGTGTCTTAATTCTGTCTCAGAAAAAATATTGGTTGTCTCTTATAGTGGGGAGCGTATTTGTGTCCCCCCATACCAGTAACATAGATTTATCTTTGGTCTTGTCTTGGTGGTAGATAGTCTCATTCGAAGATATCTAGCTACCAAAATCTCCCTTGAGTAAACGTTGGGATTGGAGAGCACCCAATGTTTTAGTTAAAGTAAGGTAAGTGTAACCTTGTTCAATGTTGTTGGTTTTTTGTGTGAATTGGTTGAGTCTTGTTCAGATAGTTTTTGAGGAGTTTTATTTTTGGATAAAGTATGAATGTGATTTATCATTTCAGGAAAGTGGTTTAAGTTTTGGTTGTGAGATTAATCCTTCCTTAATTGATCACTGGAGGTGTTTTAGACTTTGGGGGCGAAACCTGGCAAAGGAGTACCTCTTGGTTTCTTAGTTGGGTTTGGTTTTTGCTTTGACCATGCTGTGACTTTCCTGGGAAGAAATTTTTCTTGGAGGGGATAATTGTTACATACATAACTTATTTTAAAGTTATTTTTTATTTATTTTCAATTAATTCTTTTTTGGGGGGGTTCCCAAGCTTTTATGGAGGAATGGGTGAGTTTTCGTGAATTGGTCCAGACTGTGATCCCAATTCCATATTAAAAAATAAATTTTGTTTCTTTTATAACTCATTCATTTTTTTAACATTTTTCATCCATTCTGATTCCTACTTTTCCTAATCGGACCTATTAACACCACCATTTAAAATATGGAACCTTTATAAATCCATAATCAAGGTGGATTTGGGTTTTTATTTAAGGAGTTGGGCCACCCAGAAAACCCATTTCCAGTTTTAAAAAAACGTTTTGATTATTTAATAAATTATTAAATTTTAACTATTTTTCAGCGATTACACCTCTAACCCGAGCCCACTAAGCCTAGGAGCACCCCCATTCTCTTCTAGCCCACTTTGGAGCTTGTTTTCATCAAAAAACAAGTCAAAAACACTTAATATTTCTTAATTCGAGCAGATTTATAAAGGTAATTTGTTTCCTTCATAAATCCTTTATTTATCACTCTTTTTTCCCATTAAAATTCCAACAGGATCTCCTTATCCTTGTTCAAACATCCCTTGAATTTTTTCCTGTTTAAAAATTTAGATACTGGTGTATTTGGGGAGATTTATACAAGATCCCTCAAGTAAGTTGGTCTTCTTCATTCTTCTTTCAATTTTCTTGGGGTTACATTCAATGTGATTAGGGTTTCTTCTCTAATCCTTGAGGTTCCTAATGTATAGAAATTCGGGTTTGAACAAAGGGTTTGATTTCTTGTCTTTTGGGTGAAATCATGTGCTTTTACATTGGATTTAACTTCCTTGAGGTGCGACGGTGGTGCGGTTTATGTCGGCACCATGTTTTGAGGGTTTTGACATAAAAGGTTGGCGGTTCCATGTGTAAAAAATTATTGATTATTTAGCTTGCTGTATTTACTCATTTTTTATATTCTTCATATTTTGGGTGTGGTACGAAAACTATTTATGATTGATTTCGTTACGTGTTTAATTTTATAGTTGAATTTTAACTTGAAATTGGGTGTTTTTATGTGTAACTCATGGGGTATTATTTGGGTGTATTTTATAACTTATGGAATTGGTTTAATAAATCTTTTTTGGCCTACCAATTCTGGTTTGGTAATGTATTAGTGTCATGTGGGCCTAAAAAGAGGCTTTTTGAAAAGGCTTGATGTGTAAAACATTGTTATACTTCTTGCGAGAATTTTATAAAAATGTGTGTTTTCATTTGTATATTTTTATGGTATTATTCAAGGTGATTTTATAACACTTGAATGTGGTTTTTAAATGTCTCTAAGGATTCCAACTTTGTTTTGGATAAGAATTGGTATGGTTTTGGTCTTAAATGGTAGTTTTGAAATGGGTTTTGTGTGCAAGAAATATTGACACCACTTGGGTTCTTTTTATAAAAATTTTAAATGTTTTTGTTGGTTAAAAAAAGAGGGAAAAGGGAGAATATGTATTGTTTGGTGTGTGTTCATATATTACGGGTTTTTAAAGGTTAAGTGATGTTTTAAGATGTCAAACAATTTTAGAATTTTTTTAAATTTTTTGAAATGTTTTATTAAGTTGTGATGTTGGAGCGAAACTTGTTTGTGGGTTGTTTCATGAAAGTTTGATGATAAAATTATTTTGAAGGTAAAAAGGGTATTATGTGGCATATGTGTGTGGGCTGTTATGTGATTTTTATCACCTTGTAAATATTTTATAATAATTTTTAAAGGATGTGTTTAAGTTTTGAAGTGATGTGAAAAGTGTTGTGGTCTATTTTGGTGTGTGTATGATTCCAAAATGCATTTGAATGAAAAAGTGGATTTTGTGACTTGTGTGATGTACATGTGTTCTGTTTAGTGAATATGTGATGTGGAAACGATATTTTCATATGCAAATTATTCTTTTTCTTGTTTAACTTTTTTTAGCACAAGAGGGAAACCTGGGTATCTAGGTGGGTGGACATGTACAAGTATGCTATTGATCCCGTGAGGTTTGGCCTCAGTTTCACTTAGCAAGATTGATGCATACAACTCTAACTAAACTATGATGATGATGATGGGGGACAAATAGGTTATGGGTATGTTCCCTAATAGTGGATCGTGCATGAGAACAAATATTTAGGATGGTTACTTTCACCGAGATACGAGGTACCTGGTACCCACATTGAGCTAGTGCCTAGGGGTTATTTCCTATTGCTTGTGATCATTAGATGATTTGTGTTTACCATCGGCATATGGTGTGTTGGTATGGAAATTTTAGTAGCTTTGGAATTTATTTTAAAATTATTTATCCTTTCCCACTTGAAAACTGTTTTAATTTTTAAGTTGCATCTTTTAGAAATTGTAAGTAGCATTTAATTTTTTTTTTTTGAAAACTTGCATGCTTTTTGTCTTTAAATGTTTATCATGTGGAATCTCGTAGTGGTGGTTTCCTATTGGTCTTTGTATAATACCCTACTTACACATTTGGGTGTAAGTAGACTTGTTTATTTTGTGTCATAGGTTTAGGTACAGTTTTAGTCCCAGTGGTTTGGGTTCCAAGAGGTCCTTCTTGGCGCATCTTCGTGGAGATGGCTTGGAGGTGATTACCCCTTGACATGAGATGGTTATTGGCTATCCAGTTTTGGTTTTATACCTTTTTAATGGCCTTTTGAAATTGTTTCAAATCGTTTAATTCAGTTATAAAGATTTTTAAAAGAAGGTTTTAGTTGAAAAATACAGATTTGTTTTATTGATTTCGTTTGTTATTTAGTGTTTATAAAATCGGGTAAATCATTCACAAACTTAATTTTCTAATACCCGGGCACTTATTCCATCCCATGGGGATCGACAACGTCCTTTGAGACTTTTCATGGGTTAGGTTTGGGGCTGGTTTTGATGGAGACCAAATTTGGTTCATGACATAGTGTTTCCATGTACCGAGTCAGAAAGTAGATGTCTAGAGTCATTATGTACGGATACGTCGGCTAGTGTACCAACACTGGAGTCCCTAGCCTGAAATCTGTACTCAAAACACTTAACATTGTTTCACCAAACCAACCTCATAGACTCCTAGTCCCAATGTGGAACCGGACCTAACCTCTGATACCACTCTATCACGACTTCTCCCAGAGGGGTCCATGTCGTGAATCACCAAGCCCGCCTCCAATAGGTCAAGGGATGATTACTATAACTGAGTAGGCATATCACTAACAAGGGAGGAATTTCCTATGTACCAGTACACACACACACAATGCTAAAAGTAAAACACTAAGTAAAACATGAATGAAAACCACTAAGGAAAGACCACAAGGGAAAGCACATGATAAGTATAGTCATCCCACGCATGTATACGTCTAAAGAATGAAAATCAAGATTACCATATGTAATCACAGAACACTCAATATCCATGAGGCAGCTACTCCCATTGATACTCTAAGCCCTGATGAGTCACTTAGACCCAAGGAGTCACTTAGACCATATGATTCACTTAGACCCAGTGATTCACTTAGACTAGAAGAGACTTAGTCTTGAAGTCACATATACATCAAGTCACAAAGTCTCCGTGTCACAGCTAGCCACATGATTCCTCTTGTAGAGTGCTTCTTCCAGGAGAACCTACTATTCAAGACAAAGGTCGTATTCTAACTTATATTAAAACCCACTTAGAGTATCTCAAAAGGTATTCCATGTCTCAAGGGTCCCAACGCCGCATATAGCTCGTCAAATGGACACATTATTTTAAAGTTATGGAAAATATAGTAAAAAGGTGATGGTTGTGCCTGGGTCCAGTCGGAAACGGTCAGACCGACCCAAGTCCTGTCGACCCAACCCACTGGGTCTGACCTGACCCACTAATTCGCTCTACCCGGGACACGGCAGGCACCACGTCCTGATCCAGTCAATGAGGTTCGGCTACATGTGACCACCTCGTGGCAGTTTTCACAGGGTCCTTCCGCCTTGGTCCAGCTGGATTGTTCCCCCCCTACTGAGTCAGTAGCCGCTACTACTGGTTGGCCACGACACGAACGACCCTCCTTTCGCGAGTTGCCAACACCACCGCGGTGGACCGTTTTTGGAACTGTAAGAACCCTTGTGATCCATGGTTCGTCATCTCCACTTCCATGTGATCAAAATTTTCTCACCATCGATCAGGGGGTTTGACCACATTTGAAAACTACTGGAAAGAATCTGACGTAACCACGGGGGTCCGTCGGCAAATAACACAAGAGATAGAGAGAGATAGCACAATGAACACCCAAGGAACGAACATCGGCCTTATTTGTTCAGCCTTCATTAGTCCTATTATAAAAAGGGGAACTAAAATATACTTATAACCACTAAGGTATAACCCCATTTAATCTCACAGAAATTTTATCCATCCCATATGAATGATCGATCAATGGATCAACCTATTGGTGAGTTGATATGCATTCATCATTGAACGAAAGAACGGGGAAGAATGATCACATAGAATTAAAACCCCTACCTAAAGGGTTGGATCTTCTATTATCATGTATTCATTGTTGATGTTTTGTTGAAGAGAAATCTGAATCCACGCCTCCTTCATTAATGTAAATTCATCGTACATCACTTCTCATCGTCCGCCAATGTTATTTCTCCAGATGTTGCAGGGAATTCTCTAGGATCAGCACTAGATCATGCATCCCTATCAAACTATTAATTTAAGAAATTCATTTTAGAATTTTAGTTTTACTGAGACGCATTTTCTCCATGCTGCTTCATTTATGAAGGGAAATAGATGCTCAGTTGTTGTGTCACAATGCCGCTATGAGACTTTTTAAGAATAAATTAAATAAATTTATTTAAGTTTATTTTATTTTTCTTTAAACCATCCGAAAATAAATTGTTTACCTAGACCTATGTCGGTCGATGTTAGGCTTCTCTTAATGTAAATTTGTCATTTGGTACATAATGGTTCCCTCATATTTCTGATCTAATCACTGGTTTAGTAGTTACTAAACTCACACATGTGTGCTTAAAAAATTCAAATATTTATTCCTATCACCTCATGCCTCAGAATCACGCGTCGCCTCTGCACTTGATCTTGAAATAATCCATATAATTTTAGAAAAACAAATACCTGGAAATTATGGGACATTACATAATTTTTGTATTTAATTATAATTTAAGTTTCATGTTTGTATCTAGTTTACCAAGACTACTAAATTATCAAGTCCTTCTGGACGTTATTCCTTATATCTTATTCCAATTTAATGGAAGTTGGAAACTGCTCTAGGCTATTGGGGTGGGGTCTCTACACCCTTAAACATTATATGTTGACATATCCATTGTTTACCATTACTAATAATCTAAGATCACCATTTATTATATTTCCCTTCCCCATTTTATGATGAAGTATTCTAAATAGGGTAAGTCTAAAAAGTGTAGTATGTAGGAAGATCATTATAGGAGATGTTTAATATATTTCATGAAATGAGAATATTGTGTATCTACTCTCCAAAGACACTAAATCATTATGATCCATAGGCATGTATTTATGAAATGTAATGAATATTCATCTAAAAAGATATAATAATTAAGTATGAAATGTCTGGTTTTCTATACTAACATAGGTATAAGGATAATCCATGGTCGTGGTCATCATATGACTCCAACAGCACTACTGAATCATAGAACAAACAAAATTAATCAAAAAAATTAAATATATAATCACCTTTGAGGAGAAACCACACCCAAAACGTATATAAAGATCAAGAATACCCAATACTAATTTATGTTTAGATTCCAAATCCCTAAATCCAGGTGTTGATTCTATCAACGATCAATTAAACCCTTGTTAGGTAATTTCAAAACTCAAGATCCAGTCAATAAATTTATAATCTAATTCATTTTAGTGGAAGAGAACATGATTGATCTAGAATAAATAAGGAATTTATATATTTTAATAACATTATCAAATAATTTTTTGGATATCAAATGAAGGATATGAAAGGGAGGAAAGGGATTCATAGAAAGTTATAAAGGGAGCTAAGGATGGGTTTTTAAAAAAACTCATATAATATCAACAACCTCATTTCAATTTGATATATTCCACTATATTTTTAGTGGATTTAACAAGAAATCCAATATAAAATGGGTATAATATGTTCAATCCAAGATCCCCACTAGCTGGTTGGTGGTCTCCCCCTATGGGTCAATCGATTCTGGGAAGAACAACCTCAACCTAGGAGACTCACCAGCTAGTTGTTGAGAATGATGTAGCTATAAAATTAATAATAAGTATATTATTTTATCCTTATCTCGGTTTAAACCTATTGAATACCTCTAACCCACATCAAATTAATTTAATATATAACAAAAAATATGTATAAGTTGAGATGAGGTGTAGCTTAAAATAGTGGTGTCAAATATATAACCCCTCATACAAGAGGGTGACTATCACCATACATTTCATATTCTTGATAGGGATAACATCCATGATAAGGATAGTGGGAGAAATATTTATTTTGATAAGGTTGATGAACAAGATACATAATATTTGGTACAGGAATAGATTTTATAGGACCCCATAGAAGATGTTGGTCCTAAAATACAATTATTGTGTGGGTGCACCAGAATGGTTAGAGAACTATAAGGATCTAGTTTTCAATTCACTATAGATGGTGACTCAATATTCGTTTATAATAATAATCAACATTCCTATAAGGAGGAATCATATAGCACATAATATACAACATAAAAAGAATCCATTAATTTTGAGATAGATTTCATCTATCAGAACCAAGTGTGGGTTTTGATCGATTCTGAAGTTAGAATAAATTTAGTTTGATGAAAATGGGTACTCATGTGAAAATTATAAATGGATGGTATATATAGTACCTATAAGGCAAGGATAGTATCTAAGGGGTTTAATTAGAGATAAGGAATTGAGTATGATAAAATTGTTTCTCTAGTTTCCATGTTTAAATCCATTATAATTCTACTTTCCATACCATTTTTTCATAATAATGTGATTTGGAAAATGGATGTAGAAATATATTTCCATAATAAAAATATCAAATAAGATTTATATACAAAACAAAATGAAGTTTTTGTGACACTAGGAATTTCCAATAAGATATAAAAGTGCCAAATATCCAATTATGGGTTAAAGTAGGCATTTATGTCATGAAACATTCAGTTTGATGTAGCTGTAAGAGATTTGGTTTCATAAAGAAAAAATGTGATTATTGTTTTTACAAGTGCTTTAGTGAGAGTGTTTTCATAATAATATTAAAATATATTCTTGAAATATTATATATTTTAAATGAAATACCAGTCTAATAGTAAATTAAGGACTTGTTGAACAAGTTCTTCTCCATAGAGAAAATAGGTGAAGTAGTATATACCCATCAAATCAATATAATTTGTGATAAATATAAATGTTTTATTGGACTAAGTAAAATTTCATGCATTAAATCGATACTAAAGCGTTTTAATAAAGAAAAATTCATTGGGGGATTGGTTCCAGCATCAAAATCTATATATCCCCCCAAGAATATGTGTCCTCAAACACAATAGAGAGAGATTGAATGGGTAGGTACCTAGAAAAATCTATAATGGGATCTATCATGTATTCCATATTATGTACTCATATTTACATCGCCAATGATTTATGTTTAGAAAGTATATATCAAGAAAATATAGGAGAACAACATTGTTATGTTATTAAGGCTACCTACCGTTATGTATCTGAGGCATACTTTTGAATATATTATGGGTATATGGAGGAGATTAGGAACTAGTAATTAGAGGAAATACTAATTAAAGTTTCCTAATAGATCATAATAATTTGGAGTCATAATTGGGATATGTATTATATATTAATGTAGGATATTTGAGCTATAAGAGTTCAAACTATCCATTTTTCATCAATTCTATAGTGAATTCTAAGTATACATAAGCTTATGATACTGCTAAGGAACTATTTTAGATTCTAAACTTCATCCAAGATCTTGATGTGTATCCAAACAATAAATATTATATCACAATATATTGTGATAATACTATATTGGTGGCTCTAGAAATGGATTCATGGTCACATCAATGGATGAAGCATATAAACGACAAATATTTACTCTTGAGGGTTTTTTCTCAAAAGGGTTAAGTCACTGCCATTAGATTTCCCATAGAAGAAAGCATGGAAACCGCATGACTAATGATTTATCTCAGAATAATAATAAACACCATGTTAGAGCTAATGTATTATAGGTTGTCTATAGATGGATCTATTTCAAGTGGGAGTCTGTTAGAGTTGTTTCCCTAGAACAAATATATATGTAATTTATGATTGATTGTATTCTTGTATTGGAATATTAAAAAAACTTCTTATCAAATCATGATTTTTATTTTGTATGAAATAGTATTTCATAATTTCCTAAGGATATTTGTCACATTGAATGATCATAGTAGTTCTCCTCCATAATGATATCCTATAAGTGCCACCATAATATTCTTAAATATAATTTCTATATTTGTATGATATCATTTTATAGTACACTAATGATACATGCTATTAGGGATGGAACTCATAGGAATTTAAGACTCTTTTTCATAGTGTAACCCCTTGGTAATATTTAATGTAAGAAATTATGAGAATATGAACCAAAAATTAAAAATTAAAAATTATATATTTCATTGGATGATCTTATATATAAACATGTGTAACGATCCTTATAATTTATTATTATTATTAATTCATGTCATGAGTCATGTACATTAATGTATTGATGAATTCTATGATGACATATGCTCATGGTGAAGTAGGATACATTGCTTGCGGCATGACTAACAATATATTAATTAATAATATGAGAAAGGATTTATCCCTTTTCTACTTTAATGGAAGTTGATATCTTAGGCCCTTTGATGGGAATCAAACTTCCTAATAACATTTATGGCCATGGAAGTGTTATCAGAAAGTCTATTTTCAAAAATTCAATGAAGTAGACATCAAACATATAGGTTAATGACATCATTATACAACAATATTGATTAGTGATATCGAGATAATGAGAATATATTACCTAGTGTGCGTTTATATGAGGTTACATGTTACTATGAAATTAATTTCTTTCTCTATGGGAGCATTGTAATTATTCTAGATGCTAACTTTGTACTTTAGGAACAATATCCAAGTGAATCTAAGAATGTTTCATAGATGGTCATGCACTAAGTGTATTTTGAACCATAGTTAAATTACATATGAATTTAAAAAGTTAGATAAATATATTTCTCGAGCATGGTTTAATAATTATTCATGTTGGTTTGACTTTAAATATTCAATCACGAGTTATTTGATAAAATATTTATATGGTAATTGAATATTTATTAAATATTTATTCACTATATAATTAAATATTTAATTACATGATTACATAATATTTATTTAGTATAGTTCATCCATAAGGTAAAAAAATATATTTATTTATTAAGTTAAATGAATATTTTATAAATATATATTCAATAATTTCAATGAATATAATATTTATTTATTTATTGGTGAATAATATAGTAACATTTATTTAATTATTTAATTATTTAATTATTCATTATTTAATGTTTGATAAATATTGAGGTGTATTGGTAAACTGAGTTTAACAATCTAGTGAGAAATGCTACATTATGTTATATTTGAATAAGTATTAATTAATTTACTCAAGAAAAATAATATTTATTTTACCCAAGAGATTAGTGCATGTCAAGTAAATAATAATAATACTATTATTATTTACACATGGTTTTCACCACAGACTAATAAAATAATGAGGGCCCTTGTGAAATTATTATTTTCTAACCTAAGTATTATTTAAACCTAGTTGTGACATTCTCCAAGAGAAGGAGATCCATATTCTATCATTGTGAACAAAAACTTCTAGAGAGGATTCTATCAAGACCAAGAGAAGTATCCCCTAGATTTATTCAAATAACATAGAGCTTTTCCCTATATCCTTGAGATAAAATATATTTTCTCTTGAAGTATCCAATTTTGATTAACATTAACCATTATAAAATATATAACAATTTGCATGAACACTTGTAGGATTCTTTTGTGAAAATCTTAGGTTCGCAAAGTATGTGTGGAACACCGCTAAAGGGAATATACCCATGATTACTCTATTTCAATTAGAATATGACATGGTGTGTTTTATTGATACATCTATGAAGAAATAATTCAATGAAAGATAATTAATTAAATAAATTAATTAATTATAAATCATTTATGAAAAAATCCTCTCATCTTGGTTCTACTTTATTTTCAATTAATTTTTGTATTAATTTGATTGGTCTTAATGATTCTTCATCGTGTACTTTATTGATTAATCATGGATTACGATAAAAATATAAGTTGGTTACAACCCGCCCATCACTTCTAGAGTACTCAAAACCTTCATATTAGGTCTCTTTTAATCCTTTTCATAGATAAGGTAACATGATCTTTCCTATTCAAATACCCTTCAAACTTTTTTTCCTTCCAATGGTGATAATGTATCAAGTAGTTGTAGTCCTCGATCAACTAAAAATATCTTCTTTGTCATATGTTGAACTCCTTATCTATGTATATATACTTTATTATTTTATGATCTGTATATATTTTAAACTTTTCACCATAGAGATAATTCCTAGAAATATTTTTTGAAAATATTATCAATTATAGATCCAAACCATATGTTAGGTACTTTTTCACTTAAATATTTGATTGAAATATGATATAAGCTACTACTATTTAATTCTTCATGAGTACACATCCCAATATATTATTTTAATTATAAATGTATATTACAAACCCTTATCCACTCTAGGGTAGGGTGAGTATAAGCATAGTGACCAACATTATCTTTAGATCATATAAGTTTTCTTTAAATTCATATGTTAATATGAAATTAACTCCCTTACATGTTATCTTCATCAGTGTATTTTATAGTTGTGAAAAAATTCTCACAAAACACGGATTTTATTTAACCAATCCAAGAAAACTACATATCTCCATTATAGTGTTTATTCTATGCCATTATTAAGTCTCCACTATATTTGAAGGATCCAAATATATACTCTAAATTGTGATTAAATAACCCATTATGGTATTTTCTATATCCAAAATTCACACTTCCTCAATTTTACATGCAATTTATACTTTCTTGAGGATCATATCACAGTCCTTAAATGATCATCATGATCTCCCTTTCTATCAGAATATATTAAACTACAATTGAAAAATAATAACATAAGTTGATCTAGTTAATAAATATATAATATTCATTAAATACATGAAGATAACATGGTAATTAGTGAGTCTGGATGGAATTTCTATGAATTTGTAGTTTCCATATCTTGTATGAATGGTTGTGTTGGGTGTATCCTCTATTTTCTCCCTTAACTATTAATATCCATATTGAAAGTAAATCATTGAGAAGTATCAATCCTCTCATAGATGATCAAACAAGTCATCAATATGAAGCATAGTATATATTCTCTTTATCATGATTTTTTATTATCATGATAATTAATGTCATGAAGAAATGATCTATCTTTTTTCTCAAAAATGAGGACTCATTCACCCTATAGTGATACACATAGTCATACAAACCCCTTTTAAATATTCTATTAGAGTTTTTCTTTAAGTCCTCTAATTCAATTAGGTTCATTTAAGAAAGATAATATGATATAGGTATAACACCAGGTATGAGTTCCATGTATAAATAAACCACAGTATTTTCAGGAAGAATATGTAACACTTTTGGAAATACATTGACATAATCCCAAATAATAAATATATATTCAATATTAATTTTACCCAACCATTTTACATATATAAAACTCATGATTGTTTATTAAAACCCATATAATAGATGTAATTTCCATAGGAAACTGATAGTCATACTTGCATTAATAGTTGGTCAAAGGTTGATTCGGGGTATGAAATGTGACATATCTAAGCTGAAAATTAATATTGTATTTGGGTAGAGAGAGCCAATCCATCCCTATGATCCTATATAATTACACTAAATAGAGTATAATAAGATTTATTGGAAGCACATTCCCATAAACTTCTATCATGTAGGAGTTATATAATTGGACTATAATCAATATACCACTAGGATTTCTCATAGATAATTGAATATCCATCCATTGGGGTGTTAATTTAGTGCTCTTAAAAAATTTCTAAGATATGTGAGAGTGGTTAGATCCAAAATCAAATAATATATATTTAGATATAGAGTAAATAAATTGTACCTTTCACCACTTCATTTTCATTACCCACTTCAGAAGCTATGATTACAAAGTATTTACCTTTCCCCCTTGTCTTTGGAGGTTTCTTACATCGATTTTCATCATTAACCATTATGTTAGTGCACTGTATAGAGTAATGTTTATAATTTGTATAATTAAATCATGTATGTGTTGGTAGAGTAGTTGGTTGACCATTATTTTTATCCATTTCATCAATTGACCTCTTCATATCTCCTCAATATTCATTTTCTTTATTGGTTTCTCTTCCACATTTGAATAATTTACCTACCTCTTTGAGAAAATTTCCCCATGATTATTCCCACATATTTGGTATATAGGAATATTATTTTTCTTTCCATTATGTGTTTTATCATTTAAGTTTATATGAAACTCTATTTTATTAATCTTCTCATTTAAAACATGAGAATAATATGTGTATTCGATTTTTATTTACACCATGAGAAAAAATTGAACAATATCATTATAGTTACCCAAGTGGTTTATTGCTAACACATTTCAGAGACTTGGTTTTAATCCAATTAATAAATGGTTGATTTTTATTTCAAGATAAATGAAAAAACTAGAAGTGTACCTTTCATGTCTCATGATGTTTTATTTATAGATATAAATGATTTTATCATCATTTTGTTTCAAATCCATGAATCCTCTATCCATTTTAGTGAGAAGACTTAAAGGAACATATTTATTTAAAAATAAATTCTTAAACTTATACAATTTAATTGAGTTTATTTCTAAATATTTCCATAAATTATAAATGAGTTTATACCATTAATCAACTTCACCTATCAAAATATAAGTAAAAAATACCTTTTCATACTCAAATAATTGAGGAGTATAAAATAACTTTTCTGTTATGTATATCTTTTTATTTGTAATATATGGGTTATAATACCAACTAAAAGGAGGATGGTAATTTATGTATGAAGGAATCAATATATTTTTTGTATTCATTGAAACATTATGGACATAGGTATGATTTTTGTTATATTTCATAACATGAGAGAATTAAGTGAGCATGACCATGATATTTTTCACTCCATTTACCATCCTAGTTACTCACTCATTATGGAAATCATTTCATTGTCAATCACACAAATTGTTATAACATTTACTCTAGGTTCTATTTATTTACTAAAATGAAAATAGTTAGTGTGAGTATCAAGAAAAAATAATCAGATTAATAAATCATAATATAATGAAAATTAATCCTAGGATTTCTTAAATTATGATACATTAATTTCAACCTATGACATTTTAGGTTCACACTAAATCACTTTTTGTTCATCGTTGGTTTTTTTGGTGATATTGTATTATTATTAATATCTCAATACCAAGAAATAACTAAAACCTTATCTGATACCAATATAGGTTACCTAATCACAACATTCATAAATATTTCTTCATTTTATGTGAATATTTACTACATTCCATAGTAAAATACACCCCATATTCGGTAAGTTTTATATCTTTGGAGACTATATACATAAAAAATTTATTATAAAACCATAATTAAACATCTTCTATAAGTTTGTTTTATACATGATTCCCTCGTAGGAATATCATATATAACAATATATCATAAAACCTAGGGAAATTATAGCATGATAAAGGGTGTGCTCAGATGATCGGTAAGGGTAAATGAGAGAGAGAGAAAAATTGAAGATCATAAGTGATCATAATATAAAAATGTGGGTGTGAGAATATAATAAAGGACCAGGAACATTATATTTTTAATAGAATATGACATATACATAAAATTAAAAAATCATTTCAAGGTTGAGGCACACTACCAATACCATTATCACATAGCGGAAATATTTTTATAGTGGATTGGGTTCACTCCCCATTCACATTCATATAATTTCATGAGATATAAGGATTTCCCAATGAATTATGGGGATATATATTTTCAATAGGACTCGTCACATAATGAAAAAACATACATATGTGTTTCATTTGGATATGAAAATATTTTTAATTTTATAATATCTTAATGAACTCATGGTAATGAAATGGTTTTCATAAAATCCACCACAACAAATGAACATAAGAAATATATAGATTGAAGTTAGATGTAATAATTAGATCATATCCCTAGTAAATCGTAATAAATATTAAAGTATTTTGAAATATATGGAAAAAAATTTTATAAGTGTATTAGAAAATTACTTTGGAAAATAAGAAAAAATATATTATTATTTTTCTAACATTTATTTTTAATAAAAATAATCTTTAAAAAATGAGAATAAAAATTAATTTAGAAGAAAATTAAAACATATATAGTAATTATTTTGAAGAAAACTAATGGATACATAGAGAAAATGTATTAGTATGGAAAACATTTAAAAAGGATATTCTTTTCAATGTTTTGTAAAGAAAGTAAAAGTTTGTGGAAAGTTATCATACAAAAAAGATAAAACAATATTAGTTTATAAATTAAAAATTATATATTTAAAAATAAAATAATAAATCATATAATTATAGATAAGTACATCTATTAAAAATATATATATAATATAGACATCGTGAAGAAAGATTCCTAACCAAATAGAAAACCCAAGGCCAACTACAGTTACAAACATCCTTGTCGTTGAATATTATACCAAAGACAGGTTAAATGGTATAAATACATATAAACCCCATTAATAAATATAAAAGAAAAAAAATAAATTCTTTTTAGAGATAAGAATATAAAATATACCCTGATGAAACATCAAACAAAAACAATCAGTATTTCAAAATGAGATTGGTATAAAAACCCATACCTTTTATTCAAAATTCCTTGAATGTGATTTAACCTCCTATATAATAAACATAATAAACATAATAAATTATTTTTTAACATTATTCATATATATTATCTTTTATAAACTTCAATTATATTCATAGATAACACATCTATTAGTTAGTTATTGTCTTTTTTTATCATAGGATGTTAGTGATTTTGATTAATTCATACAAGTTTTATAATAAAGATGTTTATCTGCAATATTTTATTCCAAGTTAATAATTCTAAGATTTTTCAAGGTATTTGAATCATTTTTTGAAGGAATTTATTTAGTTCCATTTTCATTTGATAGAATTTATAGGTATGGTTCACAAGAATGGAATCCCTAATGAGCATGTTTTAGGTAATTTACTAGAAAAAAATTACTTTATAATGACTATTCATTTTTTTCATATTTTTTTAACAATGTTAATTTCATAAATAAATCATTTATATTATATATTACCAGTATAAATGTATTTATAGTTATTCATATTGAAAATTATGATGTTGGAATAGCATCATTCTTGACGGTGGTTAAACCGACCCAAAAATGAATATGATAAACCAATGAATGATGTAAGAGTTTAGATTTATATATGAGTATTATAAATTACATAGAATAATAATTAATTTAATGTAACATAATTATAGTTGAGAGTGATATTTATAAATAATTTAATTATATGGTAATTGAAATGTGATAGAAGAACGTAGATACTTACGTTGTTGAGTTTTATCCTTCTCAATATAGGTTTATTCAGAATGAAGGGTTTAGGATTACTTCTTGGAACATAAATGAACCAAAAATCTAATAAGGATTTGTGAGATATAAAATATGAATATATTTAATAGATAACTGAAGGGAAAATTTGGTTTGGTAGGGGTCCTTTTAAATGTGAGTTTTGAGTAGCATTTTTACAAATATTCATTCCCCAATGTATAAGGTTGTCATTTTAAAAATAAAAGATGATAAAAAGTGGATAAATAATTGATATGTATCCTTAATTCCCTAAATCAAAACATTTAAGGATATTTTTTCTCATATTTTTAGGTTTTACCACTTAGTTAAACCCTTTTAACCTCATTTTACCTCTATTGTGGTTACATAATTTTTACCTTGGTAATTTTTTTCCTAAAAATAAAATTTATCTTATTACATAATTTTATTATGTTGACTTCAAATTTTTTATATTTTTTTTAATTAAATTTTAAATTATTAGAATTTTAATTTCTAAATGAAAATATAATATATAGTGGGAAAACAATTTTTGTAGAAAATTGGCTTTTTGAACAATAAGTGTTCTTAATCCTTTTACATATCAATTTATAATAAAATTAGTGTTAACCTATTTCTTAAAAATTGAATAATTTCATTAGATTAATAATTTAAAAAGGGATATATTTAATATATTACTTTAAAAATACACTATACTTATAGACGAGTTCATTGAAAAATATTATTTGTTAACATCAAACAGTTTTAACCACATCCTATTAAAATTTATTATTCATCTTCTAACCATTTAATATTATCAATCCACTTGTATTATAATATTTAATTTAATTTTGAAAATACATCATATCATTCTTAAATAATTATTATTATAATTATATATAACACATAACAAATATATTTTTATAAGAACATGTTTTAATTAAATATTATGTTTTTATTCATTGTTTATTAGTTATTAATTGTAGTATTTTAAATTTTTTTACTAATAATCAAAAAACATAATTATACTTATTGGATACATGCGTACATAATGAAAATACATCCAACAACTACATTTAAAATCACTATATATATAATGGATAGATTTTATTTATATATATAGCTTTATATAAAATCATAGAATCATTGGTTATATTTATTTACTTATCCTTCAATGTTTTTATTATATTTATAATTTTATAAATTATTTCCATAGATTACATTTGGGTTATTATCTTCATGTAAAACCATGAGGATGTTAACTTTATGTTTATGGTATTTTTATGGACTTGTGGATTTATACCTCTTATAATTTTCAAAAACATGTTTCATATTAAATTATTATAATCAATTAATGTTTATCTCACATTATAATACATTATTTCAATAGAATTTAGTGTCATTTATTTTATTTCATTTTTTGTATCAGAAAATATATTCAACGTAATATTTATTTAAATGAATAATACATGGTAGAATAGTGGGGTGTAACATATAGTTTATTTTTGTTTATTTTTAATTCTATATCATTGTTTTTTATGATTTTTTTTAAAATAATTTCTCTCAAATGTGTGTGCATTCTAACATATATATGAGTTATTCTAAATTTATTAAAGGAATCTATAAAATGTATTTTATTGTTAACTAAGAAAAATAATTACCATCTAATTATTTTGATTCCCTTGGAACTTGTTTCTAGTGTATGGAGATTGAGGGCATACTTTAAGACTTTTTAATGGTTAAACTCAAGTATTATATTAGTATGACTCAGGTTCGTTCATTGCATACTGCACCAAAGAAGTAGTTTTGGTCAACCACCTTTTGGGTGACATATTCAACTAATTGTTGTTGGATAAATGATTATTAAATAGACTATAAAACTACCTTGAAGTTGTTGTGTGGAAGGATTACTAGACCTCAATAGACTATCTGATCCTAAATAATAAAATTTTCTTTTTCTCATCGTTTACCATAGTGTTTACCATTGAAACTATCATTTATTTTTTAAAATGGAATAAAACATGAAAATTCATTCTTGTATTTTAAAATAATTTCAATTACAAATTCATATTAATATCATTAAACTAAACCTATGTTTTACTTACACTAAAACTATTATTTAATCTAATGAAATATCAAAAATTGAAAATAGTCTAGAAATATTTTCTATAATATTTCTTCAAATTCATAAATACAATCAATTAAAATTTATTATATATAGATTTTCATCAAACATACCTTTGATGTATATATATATATAAGGTGTCACAAATTAAACTACATAAGTTTTTAACTCATTTTGAAATAGATATTAAAAAATGATTAAGAATACAATGAATGATAGAGACCATGTCCAATATCAAATAATCATACCCTGATTGAATCTTCTTGAGAGATCATGTAAGATCTACAAATTATTCCTCAAAAAAATACTAATATTAGGGGGTAATAAAGAAAAGTTACATTAAAAGGGGTTTTATAGTCCACTTTATATAATCATTAATGACTGATAAAATTAGAACTACTCAAATCGGCTCCAAAATCTAAACATAGACAAAACCCCATATCTTGATCTTTTTGGTAAACTATGTTAATCAATATGATAATTTTTTTGATATTTTTGTTATTTTAATAAAATTAATCATAAAATCTTAATAAAAATGATATTTTTTATTTCTCATAACTAAGAATTCATGTCCCTACAACCTCCTTACATTTAAGAAATTTTATAGTTAATAAGGGAACAACTAGAACATGAATAACAAAGGGGTTTTAGATACACACCTCATTTAAATATGTGAGTATAATGGGCCTAAAACTACTAATCCCACTCCAATGTTCTCTCTTAAATGTCTCTAAAACACCATAGCTCCCACACCGTGGATACCATCTTCCCATTCAGGACCTACTCTCAATGATATTTATATATAGGTATTTATCTATGAGTATCACATATTTCTCTAAATCAAACGCATTCCAATCCACAATGTGATAAGGATCAAGAAAATAACTCCATAATTACATAAATTTTAACTTACTATGTACTTTATCATTATTAGTTTGTGGTTATTAATAATAATCTGCTACTAATATCCATTATTGGATCTTAAAGGGTCCTAAAAATCCTAGTAAACACTTCCCTTACTGAAACTCAACTATCTTCTCCAAGGTGGAACCTTAAACCTAAAATGGATTCTCACCAAAACCCCTAGAGGTATTCTTTTATGATTGATATATGAATTTTTACAAATCATCACTACACCCATGTTCTCCAATATTTTTTGAACCTTATTTTTCATTCATTGAATTACATTGCAGCCTCGGATAAATTACTCTACAACATAAACCCAAAAAATAATGACATACTTGGATTATGTTGAAACCATAAGGTCCCAAATCAACATGGCGTAAGGGGAATTAGGGTTATCAAAGTATTTTTTTCCCACATAGTTATTTTTTCCATGTTATAAACAAATCTTGGACCAATTAATTTTTTCAAAACACCCTTGATAAAAAAATGAAAATAAAAGTTTAGTGATTAATAATTATACCTTGTTCACCCTTAATGAGTTATATCTAGGAAGAATAAGAAATCACTAAGGCATTATCGTGATTACAATATTTAGGATTATCACATCACTAATTCTAAGGAAAAATTCCTCTAATTACCTCTTTACTCATAGATCCAAGATAAGGACATGAAGAATATAGTTTATAAATTTTTATAATGAGATATACAATAAAGAATCAATTTAATAAAAGTATAAGGGTGTTTTTTGTTAGTCGCATATCTATAAGTAAATATAGAACTTCAATATCATATATGTTATCCTGCAACATAACAATACAACATAAAAATTATGGATTAAAATATATTCATCGCTTGTATCATTATCTCTCAGTTATCTATCATCTCTCATCTCAAAATATTCAAAATAAAATATAAGTCCTCTTAAAAAATCCGAACATGTTCTGATATAAGTCAATTTTTTTATATATCAAAACAAATTTTAATGGTAAAATTAAGTCTCTTATTAAACAGTATTATCCTCCCATATTTAAAAAAAATCAAACATTCTTTAATTTTCTGTTATTAAAGAAATCACTGAATAATAGGATCTATTATAGTGTAATTCATAGAGATTTCCCTATTAACACTAAAATTATATTTTGATAACTAATTTAAACTCTAAAAGTCATAGGGTTTAAAATATAGGGTATTCTATATATTAATCTGTAATGAAACAATGTATATTATTATATCATGATTTAGAATTTTTCTCAAAATTATTTACATAGATTATAACAAGAATTACATTCCATTAAAAATATCCCTTTAAACTTACTTTAGATTAATTACTTAATCCTATATCATATCCTTTAATTATGGTTTTATTTTAAAACTATAATTAAGAGCCTTAACATCTTCCTCATTACAAATTCCAATTATAGTGTGATATTTGAGTGATAATACCCAACATTATAAAAAATTCTACCTTCAATAGAAATAATGACATAATATATATATTTCACTATAAAATCATTATTCAACTATCAAACAAAATTTATCAAAAATATATATATAATGTATATTAACATTATAATATGATTTTTTATTCCTTCAAAACTTTACTTCCAAAAGTCCTCAAAACTTCTCCAAAATTATCCCAAATGTTATCAAAAACATTTTTCAATAAATATGATATTTTTATAAAAAAACACATCCAATATTTAATCTAATTGAATAATTTTATTTACTTGTTAAACCTATATCCCAACATTATCCACCTTTGGGATTGTATGAAACTTATAAGTATCCATATCAATTACTTATTTTCTCATATTTTGTTGAAAATGTATAAATGTTCAATAATTAAATAATATTAGAATATATTTTGTAAAAATCTATGTCTTTATTTTTGTTGATCAATATAGAAAATAAGATCAATAAAATTATGTTTACGTTTTACATTAAAGTTCAATTATAAAACCACTGATTTTATATAACACCCCCTATCTTTATAATACCTCAATGCTATTACCTATGGATTGTATCTACAATTACGTATTATGAAAAAATAAGTACCCCTAAATAGTATATTTCTCCCCCTTGGTTTGAGAGTTATGATCTCATATGAATTATTGATACTTTCTTGGAAAATTTACACTTTCTTTGATTTTTCTTATCCTACCACTTATATAACCACCATGTTTTAAAATTCTATAATTTTTAATCCTTGGATAATAAACCCACAAGATATGAAATAATTCATAAATAATTATCCATATTAAAAATTAAATATATATATATATATATAACGATAGTGGATCTTTTGAAACACCTCAATCTTTTGTTGGTGGTGAACCACTAAAGTTAAATCGATTCTTTTCAAATATCAATGAGGAAAATGGATTGGTAAATATTTCCAAAACCTATTAATTTTTTATAATGTTATCCAGATCAATCATTTAAATTTTCACCTTTTATTTGATAAAATAAAACCTCATTTCAATATTTTTTGGGTGTGAATATCATATTATGTTCTTTATAAGCTCAATATTGTTTTTGATCTGACAATATCATTGTATAAATCTTCACTTCACTAATAAGGACTTATAATTATTGCTTCACCAAAATCGTCTGGGAATAAGTCTTTTTCACTAAGATATAATTTTTACCCATTATACTGAGACAATTACTTTTTTTTATCTTGTTACACTAACTAATAAATTTTTATTAAATAAAAAACGATCCTCTATTTATGAATTATTTATTCATAATGTCTCCATCTTAGTCAGTATCTGAATATATTGTAAATACTTACTATTTTATGGTATCGTATATCAATATATAATTAAGGGTAACTTGATCACGCTTCATTATTCTCTTTACCATAATAAGATTCTATTCCATTGGGATTATTTGAAACCATACTTCCAAACTTGTATAAATTATATCCAATATTATAACTATCAAATGAAGCAAGATTCCAATCACTCTCTAGTATAACATTAAATCTAAAAACATTCAATATTAATATATCCCATATTTAGTTTTAATGTTCAATTCTGATGAATCCATTTTAATAACATGCATGTTAAAAAATATTAATATCTCCCAAGTATATTTAGATTGAGATATAAAACTATACTCACCTTTTTTGTTGACTTCAAGCTCAAGAAAATAATTGAATTCTTCTATAATCTATTTCTTAAATTTGCATAATATTAATCATTCAAATTATTCCATTATTTCCTCCATTGTACCACCATATATGATTTCATCAACATAGATGAGTACCACAAAATATTCTTAATTTTATGAACTCATATGGATGTTCTGATCAACACCCCATATATAGAACTTCAACTTCTTTAAATATGAATCTAAATAAGTATAAAAATATCCTACTAATTTTTTAAATCCATAAAATTATTTTTTAAATAACATACATGTTCCTATAATGTTTAAACAGAAAAAAAATTCTATTTAATGTAAACTTCTTCTTTGATCACTCCATTTATGAATTTTATATGTATATCAATTTGATATATCTTAAAACCCCTTTTAATTGAAATAATAAGAAATACTCAAATTGTATCAAGTATTTCCACTAGTAAAAATGTCTCTTCAATATCTATTTCATTGTTTTGAGAATATTATTTTCAAACTAAAGTTTATTTATTTCAAATCACATTCTAATTATTAACATATTTTTTCTAGGACACTCCATTAGCTTTAATGATGTTGTGAAGTATGAGACTATTTACAAGATCCTAGGTTTTTTTATTCCTAATCCGATCAAGTTATCTATTTATGGGCTTAATCAATGATTCATCCTTCCCCACTTCACCAAATGATGTCAAAACCACCTATGATAGAAAAATAGTGTGATCAACACTCCTTATTTGATGAGTTTATATCGGAGGTTTCTTGTCATCAATGGTATTGGTCTCATCTATTTTTTCTCCACTTCTTTGGTTAAATAGTTGAATCTTTTTCACTCCTTCTATTTTTCGAAATTGAACCCTCAATCTACTTCATGCATAATCAATTGAGGTTTATTTGAATTTTTATTAAACCCTATGTATTCATCATGATTTTTTTATGAATTTGGGTTTTTTTTAATATTTTAATCATATTATTTATGAACATTTAATATAATTATCTGTATAAAATAATATTTAAAGAATTTATATTATTTAATTTTCATTTAATAGTCAGGAAACTCATATTCATTTATTAAAAACTCATATTTTAATTATGTTTCTTATTTATTATGAATGTATCAATTAATCTTGAAAACTCTAATGTGTTTTTGTTTTGGAAACCTTCTAAACAAAAAGTTATGAAATTTATATAATTAATTTTAATGATCTTGGACCAACAAATTTCTCTCAATATATCCTAACATTATATTTTAACCTACATGATATTTATATGTTCATATAATTTATTGGTATTAATTATCCCCTCCTCAGAAAGGTTTTTCCAATCTTTCTCAACTGTTCTAGTGATTCCTTACTTCTTGATGAAACTCCCAGATGAAGGATTTGATATTGAGTTCATTTTTTAGCACTATTTTGGGTGATTTTTAAACAAATAAAACATGGATTTGTAAATAGGCTACTAAACTGTTGAAAATTGTAATTCACCTCTAAAAGGATAGTAATTTTCTCTTCATGTTAGAAATCCATGAGTTATTTTTCTTAAAAATACATAAAAATGGATTATTTGAATCCTCCAATTTAAAAAATGGACCCCAAGGTAATACATTGAATACTGAACTTTTTAGAATCCATGTATTCCCTAAATGAGTCTAGATCACCTTCTATTACATGTTTTGAAAATAGATACACTACTTTTATTTAAAGTTACATTCTATACACTTTTAAATAAATAGAATTTTGAATATCTTTGATGTTTTTAATATAATTGCATCTCCCATTGAAAAATAATATCATATCATCCAAGAATAATAAGTCAGATATTCCTTTGAATCCATAATTTCTTCAATAAGGATGAACTAGGGCACTAGAGACACCAAAATTGAGATTTCTGTTGAGTATATCACATTGCAGAATGAACAAGATCAGTGGGATGGGATCACACATTCTTAGACCCTTAATATATTTGAAAAGGTCAAATATACTTCCCATAATGGATATGGGGAAACAAGTAGAGGCACGTCATCGAAATAGATGATCATGAGTCTATTCAGATAAACCACATTACATAAATTTATTTATAATGAAACTCCATTCCATTATATCATAAGCTTCTTTCATATAAATATTAATCTTGATATTCATGCCAAACACACACACAGATATATATATATATATATAATAATTTCATATTATGATCTAATATCCCAATGAAAACTCATCCCATTAGTAAAACCATTCTTCTCACTAGAAATCAGGGACCCCAATAAATTATTTTTCCTTTTGTTGAGAATGGGGTCCATAATTATCTAAGTGAAATTTCATAAGATGATAGGTAGGAACTGGTAAAAACTATTAGTGTTACATAATTTTGTAATAAGAATAAGGATAGTGTGAAATTCTTATCAAGGTAGGGAACCCTATTTAAAGAAGTCATATGTAACACAAATAACATTATTCCTAACCAGCTCCCAATCTTTCAGAATGACAGAGCATAGAAAGACATCTAGGTCAGGATCACTCTTAGGATTGAGGGTTTTAACTACCTCTTTAATCTCCTCCTCATCAATAAATAGCTCTATATCACAATTATATTGACCAGAAATGGACATAGGAATGTTGTATTAAATATATAAATCTTCTTCCCAATTAATTTGGCTCAAGCCTATCATAATCTTAGAAAATGATCCACTAAAAGAGGCCCCATTATTTTCACATCACATGAATATTTACAATAATAAAAGGGTATATTGTTCATTACCATAAATTTACTCTCTATGATAAATTCATGAAAATAATTCATGTTGTAATCACCCTCTCCTAGTTATGTGGCCCTAGATTTTTCCCTCACCTCCCTTTCTCCTTTAAGTAGTTTCTCTTTTAGGAGTTTCTATTTTTGATAATGTGAGATAAAAGTATCATCATTCCACTATAATTAAATGTAACTATCCATTTGAATAATCTCTTCTTGGATCCCTTCAATTTTTACACCTAAATGATTTTTCCTTTTCTTCCATTTAAGAATTTTCCCCTTTAATATCTAAAGTTTATTTTGAATAATCACCCACATATTACCCTAAATATGGTAAGACCATGATGAGATCAAAATATATTTAAAACCATCCACCTCCATCTATATATTATTATAAAAGAAGATTTTTTCCTTCTAATTTTGAGGATTAAATTCGAAGTATAAGAGGATAATGGTCAAATAAAGATCAATTTGGGTGTTTTATTGATGAATTTAGAAATATTGAGATAAAATTTAGATTTACCAAACACTTATCTAGTCTACTAAATATTATACTAATGTCATGATTATTTTTTCACCAAGTTAAATATTCCCCTAAATAACACATATCAAGAAAATTATTGGCTCTTAAACAACTTTGAAAATTACCCATATATTTTCTTGAATAGAGTCATTCTCCTTTATTCATGAGCTAATTTAGTATATTTTTGAACTAAATACATATGAAAAAATATATATTACTAGGATTGAAATAGGTTACTAATTACCAAATAGATTTCCTCTCTCTAAAATCACATTTAGTATAAATCACATTAATAATAACAAAAGACTAAATTTATCTGATCATGATTTTCATGTCCTGAGAACATACATAAATTTGAACCAATTGGATGTGACTCATCTAGAATACCCATATATGTTTATTATTGGGTATTACTTGGAGAGTATTCATATTCATTTTTTGGAAAAAATCATGAATAGAACAACCTCTGTTCTTTAGTTCAAATATATCTAGAATAGGAAAATTATATATTTGAATAATCTTTATAAGAAATTTTATTTGAGTTGTGAATATACCTTATATAAAATTACATATAATGGAATTTTTATGAAGAGGGATGAGAGGGGGCCTTCATGACTTGAGAATGTTTTTTTTTAAATTGGAGTTGAGGGGATTAGAGTTTTTCTTAGACCATGTGACCATGTTTTTGGGGGTGGGAGGAAGATAATTGGTTTTATTTGTCTTCAGTTTTATATGGGAGACTAGAAGGGATATTTACTAACTCTATCCATATCATTGAAGGAATTAGGGGAGAATTAAAATCCTAATTGAAGGATTCCCTTTGAAAAAAAATTGTCGGATACTCGAAGGGACTCTATAGACTCACCTAGAAGAAGCCACCATACCAACATGATTTCCCAAATCATTGACTTATGAAGATAAGGAGGAAATTGTAAATATTTATGGCCTCATAGGAGAAGCATAAAATGGATTAGTATATCTAGAGATTAATCCTTTTGTACTCAGTTTTGGAATCATTATATAAGGATAAGTCTGATTGGCATTGGGAGATCCATCATTTAAATTAAAATTGGTTTTGTAAGAAACTAGATCCATACACATCTAAATATAGAAGTCCATGAAATCTTGTAAAACCCAAATGTTTATATTCTCCAACACAGGAGGGGAAATAGGATTTACATATTCTATAGTGCGAGGTAAATCACCCTTTAAAGGATTCAAATCCACCTTTTCTTTAAGGCAATGGGAAGAACTAGTAGGATTGGATCAAGGATGCATCCCATTAGATGTAGAAATATTCAGATTCATGATACATGAAAAGCCTCCACATTTTCTATAGATTTTAAAGGAGCTTCATTTAATATAGTATGAATTATAGTACCTCAGGGACCTTGATAACTATAGTTTTTTACCAAAAATAAGTTCTTGAGAAACCTTTGAGAATGAATTGAATCCAGAAAGGATTATCCAATTCAATATCAATATAGATTTGAGATATAATAAGGGATTATATTATAAAGTTTTCCTCATCTGCACACACAAAACAAACAATTGATTCACCAATTCACTTGAGGGTTTCTATAAATTTAGAGGTCTAGGAATACTAAGAATTCCGATCTAGAATGAATCCATAGATGAATCACAACCTTTAAAGGATTCCATATAACACTTGTCAAGAAGAAACCTTCACCTTTCAAATAATTGATCCTTCATCACCTAAGCCCAAGTGAAGTTGGGATCTAAGAATAGAGAAAGGAAAAATTAATTTATGTTTATAAATAAAATTTATGTAGATATAGATTGACCCCAAGAGTGAAAAAATTGGTAGTTGGTCGAGAGAGATGGAAGAACAACTCTAAATTTAGAAAGAAGTGTCCATTTATTATATTAAAATATAGAATAAAAATTCACTTATTAGATGGAAATCATTGGTCACTCATTCACTACTTCTAGAGGCGGTGTCTCGACATCCACTAGGGGCATCACAGGTGAAGTGCAACTTCTCAATGAAGGGGAATTTCCAGAGACCTCCTCTTTAAAGGATCCTGCATGGAGAATGGGATAATTGGGAGGCAAAGAATGATCATATATAATGTGGGAGCTTTCTTGGAATTAATAACCACTACCAATGAATTAAAAAGGATAGAAGGAAGGATTTAAGAGCACAACTTATCCCACCAGAGATGGAAGAGGCACTAGAAGTGATTCTTGATATGAAACCATCATGCCACAGATAGCTAGTATGACCAAAATATCTATAATTAAGGGATATGTGTGAGATGAATCCATCATGAGAAATTATTCTTAAATGGACCTTGACTTCTAGTAATTTCCCCCTATTTATAAATTATTTTTTTTCTACAATACTCACATTAATTAATATATGTTTTTTATAATAATTGGAAAGGCCTTGTGATCAAATGTGAGTTGGAGTTTCTAGTCTCAAAGATGACATTAGGTAAATAGATTCTGTGAAATTACATCAAGAAATAGAACATTAATATTATTTAATTCATATATTGGTAGCCTATTCAATCCACTACCTTCAATATTTTACACTCCATTTACATGTTAACCCATTACATCAACATGATTCTTAATATTATTATCAAGACTGAATTTCTTATCATATGGGATGAAAAAACAATTTTGAATCTCGACATAGTATTATTATTACTTACCTTAATTATAATATTATCCAATACTTCATTTCCCTTATCCTTCTTTTCATTCCATGAATATTTGGGTTTATTTAAGGAAAAGTTGGTCCCTACTCATTTTTTTGAGTATAAAGAGTGATCAAATCTTCCTCTTATTCTAATAGATAGAATTTATGCTTCAATGGGATATGTTTCATAATTTTTATTTCTATTCTTTATAAACCAACAATTAATTTATATCACATTACAATAAATCAACATTCATTTGAATTATTCCAAAAGTTAATAAAGTGAAAATGAAATCCATAAAAACAATTTATTTATAAAGGTAAAGGATATGATGTCATCCCCCATTTTAGGCTTTCTAGAGTGTCACCTCATTAATATATCCCTTCCCTGTTATGATTTTTCATGATTTAAACCAAGTAATGACATGACCTAACCCATTGAGACCCCACCTAGGCCAGGGGTAAGCTACGTGTCTCACCCAAATCCTACCTCCAAAAGCCTTCAGGTTGGTGAAAAAGTGCTAACAATGGATATCACACTTGTGTGAGGCCTTAACCTATAAAATTTTGTGCAACATACAAAAAAACCCATAATTATATTCTTCTACAATAAATTATACAAGTGACTCAATAAAAATATCCCAATAAAGATACAAATTTGTATACCAATAACTATTTGAAAAATACAAGGCCTAACATCCCATGGGAAAAACCAACCTTGAACAACTAAGACATGTTTACTTCATATCATAGAAACACTAACATAGAACCACTAATACTGATCACTAATAATGTTCTCAATTAAAAAACCCCACCAACTATTTTTACCCTAAAATCACCACTAAACTATTCATTATATGTGTAGAAAAAACACTTGTGGGAATAAGGCCTTTTTAGGGGTGAGTATAACCATACCAAGTAATATGTATCAAAAAAGGATAAAAATGACATAAAGTTAGTACATAAAATATTAACCCATATATTATTTAATAGAACAATACCACCTTGCATAAAAAAATGAGGACAATTTTCATTACTTAGATCCTAAAAATTTATAGCCTAAAAAAACATGAAACACTCAGTACACCACCAATCACATAGCACCTAGACTATCTATCCTAGAGTTCATTCCACACCATCCCTCTATAAAAATGGTTGGGGCCCTCACCTCACTAAATATATCACATTATTTTATGGGGGTATTAACCCCTATAGAGGACCCACACCACCTCATGTAGTGTATGCATTGGTGGATGGGGTTAATCGCTCCAAAAAAAGGAGGACCTAAACCATATCACTATAGAGTATTACCTATTATAATAAGTATTTACAGTATTTGTTCCCTCGTATAAAAATATATCTAGTGGTTACTATACCCATGTATAATCTGACCATATTTCTCAATATTTTTCATCATCACCCCATAGTTATGAATCTTTATTATCATAAAACACCTTAGAACAAAACTACACATAATGAATAGATGTGAACTAGTGTGTTATATATAGAAAAACACCAAAAATTAACTATTAATGGGTCCAAATATGAAACATGGGTGAGTAAATATAAGGAACAATAAAAACTAACTAGTAAATGACAATTTCTTCTACAATATATTATATGTAGGACTTGGAAATATTTAAAAGCATGTTGCCTTGGTCTCATTCATGTAGGGTTGAAAAAAAACATTCTCTAATAGATTAAATGATATATGAGAACTATAAATAGAAAATAAACATACTACTAAATAATTAAATGTCATATCACCTAAATATACAATAGATACTTTTATCTACACAATGTATGGTATATTCAGATTACTTAAAAGAGTAATGATAGTGCCGCTTGAGCCAGGTCACTGAAATACATGGTTTTTTTGCTGTCCTTCATGAAATATGGTTCTAGGGTATTGATATGATGTTTATGTTTTGTAAATACAAATACATTATGTCTTGAGACATATATAATGTGACCTGTGGTCATACCATATGTGATATTTATAAAAATAGGTAACCATAGTGTCGTAGGGGCATGAGGTACATGACTTGTGACCCAGACAATGATACACCATATAGTTGTTTTTTCTAGATCCAAAATGCATATCTATCTATGTTTCATGCCACATGCAATGTCACTACCTCCACCTACAACTTTACCTCTAGTGTAGTCTTCATTATTCTACCCTGATATTTCCATCGCACCCACCAGAGTTTCACCAGCTTCCTATCATTCCAATTTTTTACAATCCATAGAATCCATTCCCAAACTCCACTAAAAGAAACATCATGAAACCTCTACCATGTATGATCCCAAACATTCATATACCCTTCATTATTTCACCTCATTACCATATATGACAAAAAAAATAAAGAATGGTAATAAAGGAATAAAAAAATGGTGGTTGGGGGAAGTTCATCCACCAAATATGGGTTTGTGTTCATGTTCACTGAATAATATAGGTGTAAAGTGTGGGATTGGGTTAATAAATGATTAATAATTATTTATATAAACTTTTTGAAATTAATGGTAAAAGTTAAAACATAATTACAGTGAAACAAAAAAAATCATATCATGAGAACACATTTAGCCAAAATAATAAAATTACTCGACACCAATAATAAAAAAACATGAAAATGAACCAAAATAATCATTTGAATTATTTAATGTATTATTATAATTAATCCATTTCATATAAGGTTATTAAGATTATTAACTTATATAATTTTTTGTAATGTTTCATCAAAACAATCAAGAACACATTGATATAAAAAATTGAAGTAGAAATGTCCACCATTCCAAAAAAATAAAATATCTATTGATTATTAAATTTATTATTATCTTAATATTTTATTATGTTTATTACAATATTAAATTAGATACCTGGTCCTTAAATGAAGGATCAAATATACAAGGATAAATAAAAATACAATATTAAATTACCTTCTGTAAGGAATTGATGTTGAAAGTCCAACTCCTACTCAATAAATTTTTACCATTAATACAACCATAAAGAACATTAATAATTCCTAAAAAACTAGTAATATATGGGATATATTTCCTCTATGGATATAACCTTATTCAATGATGACCAACACCATGAAAGATAAATAATATTATATTTATAATGACATATTAGGTTAAGTTTTCAATACTCTGGTATTTCAACTAAAAATTTAAAAAATATTGATCTAAGTCTTTAATCCCAAGTATGAATATTATACCTCTCCTAGAAAAAACACCTCATTTAAAACTTAAAAATTATGATATAATTTATATTTGTGACATATTTTAGACAATATGAATAATTAGAGTGTGTGTAGATAAAAAAATATATTTTATATATTATATAATTTTTGAATACCTGTAATGGTAATAAATGTAAACTAACATTCCAATTACCTTTATATATTTTATTAAAAATATTAAAATTAATTTATTAAAAAAATATTGGTCACCACTTCCTCCCTAAATTTAAAACCTTTTTTCTATAAGGAATAAGGATACACCCTAATATAAATAACCAGTTCCAAGTTGAAGTGTTGCATGATCTCAAGCATGCTACCCCATATACAAGAGGTTTTTGACTGGTGGTGAGGGCCAAAATAGTAACATAGAGATACTATTACCTTTGTAAAAGTTTTCAACCAACACATATACATGAGGAAATGATAATAAAATAAGATATTTATATAATGTGTGTAAACAACATTAAACCACATTATATTAATATTTCATACAAGAAAACCAACCAACTGTACGTAAAATACTAAAGAAAACAAAGATGAAATATAATAAGAAACACCATAATAAGAAACTTTAATTCCGCTATAATTCCCTCCATCTACCTTGATCATCAATCTTAGCTCCTCAACATAGGGCCCTTTCACTTGATAGGATCTCTAACCATAAAGTCTTCACACGCACCAAGATTCCCATGTTGGGTGTGGATATAAAACTAGTTGGACTCCACGAGTGATTCAATGACATATGTGAAACATTTATGTAAAAATATTATAAAATGAAAGGAAACTAAATTCATAATTAAAAAATTACATTTTAGGTCATTATGAACTAACTAGGATTAAATTAACCATAACACTACTTGCATTTTTTAATTCTAGAGAGGAATTTGATTTTGGACTCCAGGAATCTTAGAACATTCCATAAGACTAACATTAGTCTCAGAATATTCCATGATACCCTCATTCCTTGGTTTAGTTCATAGAGTCATCATACACCACCAATTATCTTAGGACAGGACAAAAAACCATTATACCCCACTTTCAGTATCATTTCAGTCCTCTAGTCCATCATGCCTTCCCATCTATCATTTAAGACCCTACTATAATAATTATTTTTTATTTCACTTATGTTTTTTCACTCTAATAGATTAATTAATCCATGAAGGTTCCACATATCACTTTGATTCCAAATAGCAGTATCCTACTATCCATATACATATATACACACACAAACTATAATAAGGATAATCTTGTGTTATACACACACAGTAATTTCATGTCAATAGAAATCTCATAAGCCCTACACACATAAAAACGTTTCATATCATATGGTTTTATATGATTTTCAAAACAAGGTAAGTAACTTCCTACCACATCATATCAAATTCCTATGTTTTGGTTAACCACCCAAATCAATATTACACACCATAAATCCCTTTAAACATCTCAAAATTATAACATTAGGATTCAACTTTGAAGATTAAATAATAGGAAAATGTTAAGGGTTATGATTAGTTCAGACATACCCAATGTGAACCGACATAACAAATTGATCTAGATGAATTCAAGAATTATCAAAATAAATCCAGATTTCCACCTTATTTTTCCTCTATAATCTTGAAGGAATCATATTAGATCATGTTGTAATCCTTAAACCCAACCATAATAGTCCAGATATTAGGTTTTTCCCAAGTAAAAGAGAGTATATCTAGAAAAAATAGAAAAAGACAATTGTTCACTTACCATGAAATATCTAAGACCAATATCTCTTGAACCAATATAATTACTATTAATAGGGAAGGTATTCACAAAGAATAGAAACTAGATTCACATGGTTTAAGAACCCTGTGTTTAAGAGGAAAAATAAGGGGTTTCTTGGAGGTTTCAGGTTAAAATCCTAAATATTTGATTCATTAATCCTTCATGCATGGTTTTACCACATGATTTACCAAACAGTTCACTAACCGTGTAGAAGCCACTATCCAAACATAGGTCATTTTTCATGGTTTGGACTCATAGTTCTATAAATAGTGTTCTAATAACTTAAAAACCATTATATCCAAGGTATTCTATTTCATGATTTCTTAGGAAATCAACGTAGTTTCTACTAATCATTTTCCAACCATGTGTCCTCTAAAATACTTCTAAAATATCCCAAAACTACTTATAAACTACATAAGACTTCACCAAAATAAAACATAACTCAAAAAACTTTTATGGAATGTGTGAAAATATAATAAAACACAAGATAAGTTTTATTTCATTATAATTTCCCCATTTAATTAATTATCATCCTTATAAAGTGTCTCTAGAGGTATTTTTTGAATGACTTAGGCCACTATTCCCATACATTTGACACTCACTTCTATCAATATTATTGAATATATATGTGTGTGTGTGTGTGTGTGTGTTTTTATAAAAATAAAACAAGAATAACTATCTTACCATGTAGTACATATTAACTCAAATAAAAAATCTCCACTTAGAATTCCTTATACAAATCATCATCCTCTATGTCAACGTCGTCACTATCAATAACTTGTGAATGATCCAATCCATACTGTAAAGTTGACATAGATTGAACACATCATGAAAAATTCGATGTTTTGGAGGAATATCCAATTAGTAATTCTCTACCCCAATCTAGTCAACTATCTCAAATGGTCCCACAAACCACGGTTATAATTTATCCTACCACCGAAATTTTCATTTCACTAAATGAGGTGACACCCATAAGAAAACATAGTCACCCATGATGTACTACAAAGGTTATTTTCATTGATTAACATAATAATACTACATCATCTGAGTGGTAACCAACCAATTCATGATTAAAATAACCCTCTTTAAGGTTTCCTATATTAAACATAGCTCAATAACTGCTTAAGCATTGGATTAATTCCAACATAATGGAGAAAAATAGGGTCAACCATAATGTTCCTCTAAAGAATTAATCTAAATTAAATACTTAAAATTATTATTATATACATAATACTCCAAATATATATGGTTATCACATTCTCCCACAAAATTATAGCGAACACACCATAATAATATTCTCTAAAATATGAATTATCTTGTAATTCAGTCCATTGATTTGGGCGTTATATATCATACTTAGCATTAACAGTGACCCTATCACCTTCTGAAAGCCTTGTCAAAACTATGATATAAAGTGAGTGTCTTGATCTAAAATGATAGTAGTAGGAACTGTATTCAATCAAACTATCACCTAAATCTATAGCCTATCCAAATCATCAATATATTGAGTTCCTTAAATGGTAAATAAATGAGAAACCTTTATAAGTGAATCAATAAAAATACACACTATATCTAAATGTCTTGGGGTCTTAGGAAACCCCAGGATAAAGTAAATCACCCACTCATCCCACTTCCACATAGGTATAGTAATAGGAAGAATGAAACCATAGGTTCACTTATATTCTTCTTTGATCATCTAGGATGTATGTAAATTATTGATGATCCATGATATATCCTTTTTCTTTCCTAGACACTGGAAATAATTTCAGATGTCATTATAATTATTAGTAGATCCTATATGCACCACCCATTTTGTAATTTTTTATCTTCTTATCAATTTATCTCTTATATAAATAGGAATTAATGTTATACCAAGTTCATTAGTTACGTCATTATTATCTAATAAATATCTTAGAACAATATTTTATGACGTAAACCTCTCCGACATCACTAGAAAATCCATTTCAGTCTCTTAACTATCTTGCACTTGATCAACAAAAGTAGACGTGATGATCAAGGGTGAAAAATATACAACATTTTCTCCATAGATTCACCCACCTAGAAATTCATGATAATCCTCATCAACATCCACTCTTCTTCCAATGTATGATATCATAAGTCCAGCAACATCTTCTTATTAAGGTCATCGAAAATAGTATTACCTTTTTCAAGGTTATAAGTCATCTCAAAACAAAATGTTTTTAGATACTGGACCCAATTTCTATTTAATAGATTCAGGTATTTATTTGATAAAATATATTTTTTATCTCTTTTGGGGATGAGTAGACAAAAAAATCACAATGGATAGATAATGATACCAACATTTAAGGCATGGACCATATCAGCTAACTATAGTTCATGAGTAGGGTATCATTGTTCATTTTTTCATAGCCAGCAGGTCCCATAAATAACTACCCTATCATTATACATAAAAATAATCCCTAAAAAAATATAAAATCATCATAGTATGCTATATAACCAATTCTATGTTCTAGTAATACCATAATCAATGAAGATTTCAACTTTACCTTCTAACTTTAGGAAGCCCTCCTTAGACAGTTCGATCTACTCAAACTTTACCCCTTTCCTATAAAATCCCATCATAGGTATTGTTAAATGGGATGAGTCCTTGATGAACCACCCATAGTACCTAGGTAAACCATGTAAACTCCAATCCTAGAACAAGTTTTTTTTCCTAACCACAATCTAATTAACTCCACCTTTTTCCGATTAACTAAAATACATATTTCTAAAATAACTTGACTATGAAAGAAACCACATAGATCCAAAATTGATATATAAAAATCTTAAAATAAATCTAATTCACTCAAATTTTACTCAATAGGATCTTAAATATTATAACGTAAAATTTTGAGGTTCATGAATAAACCAATATGTCATCAATAAACACCACAATGAATAAATCCATGTATGGGTGAAATTTATTATTCGTGAGTTCCATGAACACTGTTGGAGAATTTTTCCACCCAAAAGTTGTCACAAGGTACTCATATAACCCATATATTCTCTTGAATTTCATCTTTAGTATATTTTATTCTCTGACATAAAGTTGGTGATAGCCTAATTGTAGATCTGTTTTAGAGAACCATTAGGCTCCCTTAAACTAATCAAAAAAACCATTGGTACTAGGAAGTGAATATTGATTCTTAATTATTACCTGATTCAATTTTTATTAATCTATTTATATCCTTATTCTAACATTCACCTTTTTGGTAAAAATAATTAGATCAAACTGAGGCTAATTACTTGACTGAATAAACCCCTCCACCAGAAAATCTTTAAACTTCACTTTCAACTCATTCATCTAATTTGGTGTCATCCGAAATGGGGGGATTGATATCGTCTATTCTTATAGAATTATTTTAATGCCAATATAAATTCCTCTATATAAAATGATTCCTGAGAAATTATCTGAAAATATGTCTTGGTAATGATCCACCATAGAAGGAAGAGTTGTTGGTGTCATTACTTAGTCTACTACAGTAACCATACCTAAAACCTAAGATGTAATGGTCCCAATATAACCAAGCTATAGTCCCACTCTACGTTATCTGAAATCCCATTCTGAATTCAGGACATGATTTTATCTCTTTAGGGAGGTAAAAGTAACCTATATTTGATAATAGTTGATAAGATATCAGTAATGATTAAACTAGTCCATACCATTATTCACATTGAAATAGGTTGTCTCAAAAACCAAGAAATCCCATAGGTGTATATATCCTATAACCACTATATGAAATTTTGTATATCTTTGAGTATTCTATATCCTATTTCCAGGATAAGTATCAAGAGATTACAATTTTGGGATAATATTTGAAGGAAATCCTTACTTGAGAGGATATAATATTATGGAAATTTCTTGTATTAAATAAGTTAGTGGTGAGAATAGAGGTAAAAAAAGTAGTACATAAAACATTAAAAGGCCCATCTCCACTATCTACTGGAATCTGATCCACTGTGTAGACTCCACCCACATCAAATACATAGCCCTGTCCCCATGATCCCTAGTTAATGAGATTCACCAAACCTTGTGATGTATGTAATTATTTCTAACACACCCTTATAGCTCCATATCCCGACCCTCATATAGTTATTTGACTCCCTATAAAAGGTTCTCCTAGTCATGCTCTTGTAGTGTTACCACCGAACTTTTTTAAAATAAAATTCTCATTATGGTTGAATTAAATTCCATATTATGTTTTATTGATATAGAAAACACATTCACTTATTTGGTTTTATTATATCGTATCAAATTTAAAATACTATTAAGCATCATAATCATTGATAATATATTTTATTAATAGTGATCATATGATTAGTATAAATATAGGGTTTTGATCAATCCTATTAACATAGACCAAGGAAGTGATGGCCTCAACCAGTAGTATTGTACCCTATATAGCCCATTTTTCATAGATTTTGACATAGATAGAATCCCTAAGATTTTCCAATGACCAAGCCTATGCTAAGATACAACAACTATTTCACTAGAAAAACTATTTATGAGAGAATTTCGAACTCATTAAGATCACGGTCCAAACCATGTACATCAAACCACCCCCTAAAAATCTCACCATCACACACCCTAATTTTAGGGAATTTGATATAAAAAATATTTTAAAATTTATTACTATTAAATAATTATTATTAAATTTAAATGGTAATATAATTCTTATGATTTCAACTGTAATATTTATAAGGGTCCAAAAACTATTATTGTAAAAAATCCCAACATTTATCAATAAATGTTGATTATATTTTAAAAGTAAAAAATTTAAATTTTTACAATTTTATTTTTAAAAAATCAATATTATTTTTTGAATCATCCTGTTAGAATTATCAAATGGTAAATTTTTCATAATTTTTAGAGATAGTAAAATTTTTTGGTAAAAAATAAATACGGTATGAATATACAGTGTCTATTTTGAGATCTTAATAACCCAAAAGTGATGTAATAAATTATATAAAATGTATCCAAGACAAAATATATGATTCCAATTTAAAATAATTTGTTTTTGAGGTTTTTTTGTTAAACTTTATAAAGGATTTATGAATCCTCGAAAACCTATATTATATTTTAATATTTTTAAATCAATAATTTTTAATCATTACTATATTACACATAAAAAAGGGTAATATTTTAATGATTTATTCCCTTGGTCTTTTAAAAAATGAAAACCATACAACTTTGGTAGAAACTATGGGGAAAACCATGGGAAGGTTTTTTGTTTGTATTATTTTGTTTTATAGAGTTCAAAACCTATGTTCGAGAAATATCAAAGAGTGCCCCTGTCTCTTCCTATAAAAACCCACCCAACCCCCCATTCTTTTTCACTCAAAAATCTGTGATAACTTCCTTAATATGCCCTACCCTCTCTATAATCCTCGCAAGGTTCCCCAAAACTCTCATGAAACTCCTTCTAAGATTTTATAATAACCCTCTCAAGGTAAGGGACCTCTCTCCCTTATTTTCAATTAAATAAAATTCTTTGTATTTAACATTTTAAATCTCATTTGGTTATGTTTTCATGAACTTGTAAATAAAATCCTAATAACCAATTCATTTCCTAATATTTAGGAATCATTTATCCTCTATGATTATATCATTTATCTAAGTCGTTAATATGCTGAAATTTAGTAATGGATCCTCTCCTTCCCCTATTTATTCAATAATACTCTTCATTTTATTCTTTTTATTTCTAATTACTAATGTTGGGAAATAATTTTAAAAATCCCTCTTACTATCCATTTGAATTTAAAATTATTAGAGACTCCATTCTCTCTAATTAAACTATTTTATGAATATTTAAGTATCGTCGTAATGTTGTCGAAAGTTCACTGTGATTTTTTTATGTCAAACCTTTTTATTGTGAATACCATCACTATTTACACAAAATGGTATTCAACTTGAAATAATTATACTTATTTTATTGGTAAATTTTGTTTATTTATTCCGCACTCCTTGATATTGGAATTAAATTTTATGAAATATGATCCTATCTTTAATGATCTATGTGGAACACTTATTCATGTGCATGATATGAAAGTGACAGGAGAACCCAGATTTAAACAAAATTCTAATGCATTGGGTAAATTTTTAGTCTCATGAGACACCATTCAATGGATTAGGTAGTGAACCTAATTTGGAATGGGAATTTTTCTATCATTTTATGATGTATTTTTTGTTAGCCTTCACCTATGTTTATGATTCCATGTTTAAATTTGTTTCCATATTTCCCATGTTTTTTTTTTGTTACCATGATATATCATTTCACGGTGTCTATATTTATGATTCTCACCCCTTTTATGTCATGCTAAAATTAATTTTGTTTAACAAGTAATATTTTATTCATGTTATGATCTTTGTATTCCCTTACTATAATTTATAGCTCACCCCTTTCTTATGTACATCCAAAAGTTATCCCATGAAGTTTTAGAGGACTGATGATTTCTTAGAGTAGGTTAAGGAAGTTATCAATAATGTTGTTCTAACCATGACCATGATCTTATGTTATATACTTAATTCCCACATATTACAGACTGCATGATCTTCTAGTATGTATTATGTTTATTATTAGGTAATAAATCATGAATTAATGTGTAATGAAGATAAGGGTTTTCATAGTTGGTGTCATAGGAAAGTCTAGTTAGTTTTGGGATTAGGATTATAAAAATCTAGATAAAGCCATAAGGATAATAATAAACATAACAAAACATCCATAAATTTTATAAAAGTATAGAGTAAGTGATACCAAATAAAATAAATCCATTTCAGAATACTATAAGTGGATGTGGCTTTGACACATGTGTACCTAAGGGTAATAATCCCGAAAATGGTGCATTGAGCTGGACTCGATCATCACTTAGTGCGCAATAATGGGCCTTTCTGTACACCTAGTTTGAATATTTTGAGGGATCTTCATTTGTAAATTCACAATATCATTAGTAACCATTATTAAGGTTGAAAAATACCCATAATAGACTATGTTAGGAATCATTTCAGGGATAAATTAGATTTAAGTCTATAAATTCATAAGTTAATGAAATACTTGTAATTTATAAATTATCCCTTTAATATTATTGGATTCATATTTTGTGTTTAATAGATTGAAACTTAACATCCCTAAGTCTATTTTGGATAAAGTAAATGGCTATAAATAGAATAAAAAAAGTGAAAGGTTGGGTTATCGTCTATAGTTCGACACATTCGTTCTTATAAAAAAAGTATAGTATAATTATTAAAACACCACCACAATGGGTGGAAGTGGTGTTGTTAGTGAAAATTTTAAATAGGGAGATTATTACATCCCAATTATATATCTCCTTCACTATTAAAATTTGTGGGCTAAGCTTCCCAATTAACCTTGTGATACTCCTTTTAGTGTATTTTATGAAATTATAGGTATGGATTCACTTTCCTTGTATTAAGAAAAAATAATTGTTTTATGAGAATAAAAATTTTATTTGTATCTTGAATTTTCCTCTGATTCTATAAAAGTGCAGGGAGTATGAATCTTATTTAGCACCAAAATCCCAAGCATGGATATTATTTCCCTATGAACAATAATATCTTGCTTAAATGATTACGTATAAGGAAAATGTCATCCTTGAATACATGTCCACTATAAGGGAATTATCTTATGTGTTTCCCAAAGAGTTGACTGGTATAACTCCTAAATGAGTGATTGAGTTCACAATAAAACTTATACCTAGACCAAGTAATATTCCTAAGGGATTACATCACCATAAAAATGGATATCTATAGACTCTTTAAAAACATAGGAAAATTAAGGAAGATAAAGAACAAACATTGTGATATAAATCTATAGTTTCCTTAGAATAAATGGGTAATATCATTTATTTATGAGAAACATATCATGATTTTCAAACCCTATAACCAATCCAAATCAGAAGGGATTCAAGTTTTTTTGGAACAATAAATATGAAGAGATCTTCAAGGAGTTGAAAATAAGGCTTATCACTGCACCTGTACTTATTCTATTCATAAGTAGGGAACTTTTTATGGTATAAAACGATGATTCAAAGAAGGTCTTGGGTTGTAACTGATGTATAATTATAAAGTGATAAAAATACCTCAAGGAAATTGAAACTACATGAATAAGACTACCCAACACATGATCTGGAGTTGGAATCAATGATCTTCATGTTTAAAATCTTATGGAAATATCTCTTTGGGGTGAAGTGTGAAATATATACATATCAAAACAACTACAAGTATATATTCACACAGAAAGAGATGAATATATGACAATAAAGGTGGTTAGAGTTGATTATTGACTATTACTTCATTGTCCACTACCATCTTGGGAATGAAAATAAAGTTATAGATGCTCTATTTAGAAAGGATCTAACAATTTTTTCACTAATTAGAATTGATAAGGATCTGAACTTATTATATATAGAAAGGATGGACATTGGACTCATTTAAGTAAGAAAATAATAAATCCTTTCACAAATGATTTCTCAACCATACTTTCTGGAGAAGATAAAGTATTCTTATTGAGATTATGTGGAAATTTAAAAGAAGGTGGAAGCTATATAAATAGGTAAATCCTCAAAGATAAAAATTAATTAAGAATGAGTTGTAATAATTAGGTTAGGACTATGTGTACCATGAAATATTGGGTTAAAGTATGAGTTGTAGAATGATACACATAGCTCAATCGTCTCCATTTGTCCAGGAATCACAATAATGTATTGAGATCTATGATAGAACTATTGGTGGGACAATATAAAGAAGGGTATTGTGTAATATACATCAATGTGTCTTCAATGTCCTCAAGTGAGTGATAAAAGGAAACAATACAAGGGTATGATGTGTCCATTACCCATAATTACATGTAAATGGGAAAACATAACCATAGATTTTGTCACTAGTCTTCCAAATAAATCAAGAGGAATTGATTCTATATGGGTTGTGAGGGATCGTCATAAAAATACATAACACTTCATTGTAATTAAAGAGTACTTCTCAACCAATCAAATTTGAAGGATATACATAAGATTAGTGGTGAGTATTTGTGGAATACCACTACATATTGTATCCAATAAAGATCCAAGATTTACCTCCATGTTGTAGAAGAGTCTCCAACATTATCTAAATATTTATTTGAACATCAAAAGTGATAGTAACCTTCAAACTGAGGTCCAATCAAAGCAGATTATCCATACAATCAAGGAAAATTTGAGATCATATTAAGTGGACTTAAAAGAAGGATGGTGTCAACATAATAATTTTGTTCAATTATCATAAAATAATAGTTTCCACTCAAGCATCCAAATGTCTCTCTATGAATTCCTTTATTATAAGAAGGTTTTGAACACCTGAATGTTGGGATGAACTTGGTGAAAGAAAACTACTAGGTCCTGAAATTATTGGGGAAATGGTGGAAAAGATTGAGACCATTCAAAAAACACATTAGGGCTTCTCATAATCAACAGAAGTTTTATACTGAAAATCATCAACAAAACCTATTGTTATGGTTGGATATATGTTATTCCTCCATATATCTATATGGAAGAAAGACATGATTTTTGTGGATAAGGGAAATATTATTCAAAGATACATAGGTCCCTTTGATATCCTTGATTTAATCAGAGTGGTGGCCTATCAACTAGAACTCACACCAAACCTATCTCAAGTTCATGATGGGTTCCATGTATCCCTCTAAGATCATAGAGAAAAATTTCTATGAAATAAATCAATTAACCTGGTCAAAGTGATATGGAGAAACAACAAGTTTGAAGAAGAAATGTGGGAACCAAAGCAGGTGATGAAACCGAATTACCCTCACCTATTTTAGTGTGTGAAATAAAAAATTCAATGGATAAATTTCTAAATATGGGGAATATTGTAAAGAAATAAACTCTTTTTAAAATAAAGTTTCCTTTATTATTGAATTAAATAACTTATTATGTATTATGTTTACAAAAAACATGAACTTATTTAGATTTATTATACCCTATTAGATTTAAAACACCATTAAGCATCATAACTATTGATAATATATCCATGGAATAATGATCATATAATTAGTATAAATATAGGGTTTTGATAAAACCAATTGACACAGATAAAGGAAGGATAGCCTCAACTCATAGGATCATACCCTATGAAGCCTAATTATTAGTGATTTTGAGGGAGAAAATATCATTTAGATTTTCCCTTTGACTAACCCAAGACTAAATCCAATAACCAAAGCACAAGAAATACTATTTATGGGATAAGTTTAAACTCAGAATGATTATGGCCCAAACCATGTACGTTGAACCACCATAGGAAAATATCATTTTTTCACACCTTAAACTCATGTAATTTGATGGTTTAGTAAAGGATTGTGTATCAATACCCTGATAAATATTAATATGTATATCATATAGAATAATAAATATATTTTATTCTTATTTATCTTACTTTATAACTGGTTTTTATTTTGATACAATGAAACCCAAATTGTATTTTTGGGTAATATTAAATTTTAATTAAGACATTCCTTTTAATGAATTAATTTATTTTTGACATAAATAATATTTTAACAAAATATTATTATTAAATAATTATTTTAAATGTAAATGATAAAATAATTTTTATGTTATCAAATGTAATTCTTAGAAAGGCTAAAAACTATTATTGTCAAAAAAACACATCATTTCTCAATAAATATTTATGTGGTTTTAAAAGTGAAAATAAAATATTTAGAAAATTATTTTGATGAAATACATATTACTTTTGGAATCATAACTTAAAAATTATCCAATGGTGAATTTTTCATAATTTTATGTGATAGTCGAATTTTTAGGTAAAAATTTAACATGGTATAAATATACAATGTGTATTATGACATATTAATGACTAAATATTGATGTAATAAATGAAATTAAAGTTATAAATGACCCTATATATATCTACACATTGAAATAATGTGTTTTTAATATTATTTTTTTAATTTTATAAATCCTTTATGAATCCTCAAAAACCTATATTATATTTTAAGTTTTCTAAATCCATTTTTTATAAACATGACTCACTTACACATCACCAAGGGTCATATTTTGATGATTTAGTCCATTGATGTAAAAAGATAATGAAATACACTCATATTTTGTAGAAACCACTGGCAAAACCATTGGATGTTTTTTTTTGTTTTGATATTTTATTACATAGAGTCCAAAACCTGAGTTTGGGAAATAATAAAGAACTCCCCTCTCTTTTCCTATATAAACCAACCCAATATCCTATTCCTCATCACTAAAACAATATTATAGCATTTCATTACTCTTACCTAACCTCTCTAGAGTCCTTCCAAGGTTCCCCCATTCTCTCTAAAAGTTCCTCCCGGGCTTTTGGAATAACCCTCTCAAGGTAAGGGACCTCTCACTCTTCTTCTAAATTCTCAAACCTTATCTATATTTATCCTTTTAAATCACATTTGGTTATATTTTAATGAACTTATTAATATCCCCCTAATTTCTAATTTAGGTCATAATAATTATGGATTATTTGTCCCTTCTCATTATAGAATTTACCTAAGTTGTTACAATGTAAAAAATTAGTAAGTGGTCCTCTCCTTAACCTATTTATTCAAGAATCTTGTTCATTTTATGCCTTTTATTTCCAATTTTTAATGTCGGGATATATTTTTCCACATACCCATTACTATCCATTTATCATAAAAATTATTAGAGACACATTTCTATCTCATTAATCCATTTTATTAATCTTTATGTACGGTCATTATGCTTCTGAAATTTCACTACGATTTTCCTACTCCAAACCTAAGAACTATGAATACCATTACTATTTCAACTCAACCATTTCACATAGTAAACCCTACACTTATTTGATTGAGGACATACATTTATTTTATTCCAGACTCCTTGGTCTTGGAATTAAATGTGATTAAATATGATCCAATGTTGAATGATCTATGTGGAACACTTATTCATGTACAAGATATGGCAGTGGTGGGTGTGGCCAAAATTATATAGCTCTAAAATGAATTGGGTAATGTTTTAGTCTCATGAGACATCATGAATGGGATTAGGGAGTGAACCTAACCCATAACAGAAATTATTTCACCATTTTATGATGTCATGGTGGTTATCCTTGACCTATGTTGGTTTTTTTATGTTTAAAGTTATTTCCACATTTCCCATATTACCTTTATGTTACCATTCTATATCATACCTCATTGTTAATGTTTATAATTATCACCCATTTTATGTCCCATTAAAATTCCTATTGGATAACATGTAATAATTTCTTCATGTTATTCTTTGTTTATTCTTTTAATGGTTTTATAGATCACCCCTTTCCTATGTACATCCCTAGGTTATCCCTTGCTGGTTTAGAGGACCAATGTTTTCTAAGAGAATTTTATGGAAGATTTTAATAATTTTAGTTTATCCCATGTTCAATATGTCGTGATTTTCATTTAAATACCAAATACACTAGACTTCATGATATTTTGGGTAGTATTATTTTTATTCTTATGTAATAAATCATGAATTAATGTGTAATGAAGACAAGGTTTGTCATATGGATCTTGTGTCTTTCCAATATTCTTATAACAACCTGATCATGATGCTCTTAAATAAAATTGATGGAGGTGTCCCATAATACAACATTGATGATGCTTCCACTAAGTATTTTGGTATAATTTATTCTAGTGTTAATCTATTCATTGTTAAAGTACTAGGAAGCAGCTTCTACCACATAAGAATTTAAAGAAACCTTTATCTATTCTAGCTACCTATCATTTCCATAAAGTATCTCCAAACAATTCCTCATTATGTTTTCAGATGTCACACCCATATATTCCCTCGAGATCCCACTTTTTTCTCTACTAAGGATTAGAATAATACCTTTTAATTTATCCACCCTTAAACCCTTCTCAATTCTAAAGGCCTTATGACAAACATCCATGTATATGGTTTGGTCAAAGTTCCTCACCTGGAACCTCAACTTAGATCCAAATATAATCCGGCACTTTTAGGCTTCATTTTAATCATTCCCAAATAAAGGAGGATAAAAATTCATAAACACCATAAAATGAGTAAAATATTGTGTCTCCATATTCATTTCCTCCTAGATCTCCAAGAACACAATGGATTTATCCATCTTCTATATATCTATAAAGAAAAACTTTTAATGGAGATCCTTAAAGGTCTCATAAGTATATCCCCCATGCCTCCCAACCTTGTTCTTCATGATCTGCAACCTAATAGAAGGTCCCAAAAGCATATATATAACCAATTTAAATCACCTCTGATTAGGATTCATTACTGGACTGAAAATCCCCTCGATGATCAGAATATAGTCCTTAGTATCTTGAGGACCTCTAGTGCCCTTCAATTCTAGGAGATATTGTAAAAAAAACTTGGGAAAAATCAACCATATTCGGCTCACCCCTAGTGGCTCCTTCATTATAAAAATTACAAGACAAAAGGATACATCCTTAAGGGGTTCAGTTGCCTAAATATTTTTAGAGATAATTCGAACATGCTCTATTGTATCCCACTACACATCTGGGGGTGCAGCATTAGTATTTTCCACAACTATATTATCCTGACCCATTTCCCTAGGTGGTCATATAAGACATCACAGAGGTGAAATTATATAAAATACCATAGATAACACATAGAAACTCTTTTAACAGCTAAAATAGAAATACTACTTAAGAATTTTATAGCCACATACATAAGAACCACTTCAAAGAAACTCATCCTAAGAGGATACCTATAACAATAGAGCATATCTCTTTAAATTACCCATGAACTAAGCCCAAGTCTCAGGTACATACTTTTTATTTATAGTCATGTGTAAATAATATGATATAGAATTATTTGTCTTAAATAAATAAATATTATAAATAATTAATATATGAGGTACAAAACATAGATTATATTTGGCACATATTTAATTAGACTCCTATCAATGGAACGAAAATAGGTACATGACATGTCAACCTAGATGCCTACTCATAATGCATGAACTCACACAAATCCCATAAACTATAGATACACAATAATACTAAAGATCAACATGAATATTTAATTAAACAACCAATAATTGAAATTTTACATTCCCATGTATCTCGGATGTCTATTACACATGAGTTGTCCTGGAACATACTTAACTCCCCTACCTGAGTCCCAACTACAATAACTCCTTTTAATCAAATTCCCAAATCATATCCAAGGGAAATAGAGGGATATAATACCATTTTTTAAGACCCCAACCCCAATCATTAGGTCTAGGATAGACTATCAGATGACCTCATGTGCACCTATCTATATGTAAGAGTTTATTGACTAGAAACAAGGGCCAAAGTTGTAACATGGAGAGACTGTTCTCTCAATATAGATATCCAACCATAAATTATTGATGTGGAAGTGATAATAAAATAATAAATTTATAGAAAATATAAAAAAGTAATAAAACCATGTTGTATTAATATGACATAAACACTACCAAACAACCAAAAAACTATAATTCAACTACTGAAGAAAACAAATATGGAAGATAATAAGAGAAATGATAATTCAAAACCCAAAGCCCACCATAACTCCACCCATCTTCCTTTCACCTCTAATTAACCTAACCAAAATAGGGCACTATCCCTTAATTAGATATTTAAAAATGATTTCTATAAGTTCACCAAGATAACTATATAGGGTGTAAGTAAAAACCCCATAGGATGCCACCAATTCATTCTTAACAAAAGTGTAGCATTTATGTAAAATGATATTCAATCACTGGAATTTATATGCACAATTAAATAATAACATACCCAGTCATCATCTTCAAACTAGGATATCACAAACCATAACCCTCTTAATTTTAGATCAATGCTAGAGAATAAGTTATATCTAGTTTTTTTGAATCTCATAACAAGCCACAAGACCAATGTAAGTCTTTAACCATGTTTCAATGCCATCATGTCTCATGTTAGGATATAAGGTTGTCATACCCCACCAACTTTCTCATGTTTGTACAGAAGTTCATCTATCCCCGCTTCTAGTTTCACAAAAGGCCTCAAGGATTTTGTGCCCAATAATCTATGATTTAAGTCCCCATAATAATAATCTCATGGCACATGGCACATATATTCCTTCTAAGTCATTAATCAATCCATCAAGGGTCGAAATATCACATTAATAATAGTTACAAGAAGCCAATAGAAAGTATACATAATTACATACACAATCGATTACAAGGAAAGTATTAATTTGAAAACACACAAAATCATGCCATGTCAAGAGAGGTTTTATGGGCCACACACATGAATAATCATGAATTATCATATAGTTTTATAAAATGGAAATATAATGCTAAGGAACTCCTACATTAATCATATCAAAGCATAATGTCATGGTTTATAACCAAAATAAAGATCACGCATGAAAAATTTATAAAACCATACCCTAATCACCACATGAGAATTTATGAGTGAAGATATAAGAAAAATAACATGTCAAGTACTATTATTAGTGTAGACATGCCCATAGATATACAATGTAATGAACATATCTAGAGGAATCTAAGAAAAATTGGTACAAAATAGTCTTTCCACCTTCCTTATACTAAAAATCAAGAAATAATCACATTAGATCATATTAAAATACCTATACCAGGACATGATATTTTGAATCTAATATATTCTCCAAGGAGAAGAGAGGATATCTTGGAAGAGTAAGAATAATGGAGTATAAATGATAACATACCTTGAAATCCCTAGGATTAAAATCTCTAGATCCAATATAATTTCTCTCTAGAGGGAAATAATTCACTAATAATAGCCAATAAATTACCTAGGTTTGAGGAACCTAAGTTTAAGAAGAAGAATGAAGGGTTTTAATGTGGTTTCAGGATAAAATAATAATTTTTTAGATTAATTAATCATATATAAATTTTTTATCCACATAATTTATCAAATAATGTGATAAAAATATGGGAAGCACTATCCAAACCCTTATTAGATTATACAATATATCCACATAGTTCGGTAAATCATGCATCAACCATGTAAAAACCACCATCTCCAAGGTATTTTGTTGCATAGTATCCTAAGAAATTAACTTGACTACTAACCATGCTCCAACTATACACCCTATAAACCACTTCCAAAAAATCCCAAAACCACCTAGAAACTCCCCAAGACTTCAAAAAAATAAATAATAATTCAAAAAACTTTTAAAGAATGGATAAAAATAAAGATAACATACTAGGAAATTCCAAATCGATTATACATATATATTAGTAAGAGTATATGGTATTGATCTCACATATGATTCTCATACTCCCATGAGCTCTCATATATGTTCTTATGCTACTATAGGATACACACCAATAGAATCAGTCACCTGTGAATGATTCCCTCTATCCAGTCCTTGATAATCACTGGTTATTCAATAAGGGAAGTGTCTTCCTTGACATACAACTCATCCCAATTGACAACGTTCTATTGATCATGTGCGTTAATCATCATATGAGACACATGGAATACACTATACACTAGATCCCTATATAAGAGTTAACTGTTAGTTTTTCTAACCTAAAGTAAGTTAAAAAAAAATTATTATAATACATGTTTTATCATATAATATATATTGATTGATATAAATTATAATTCCTTTATTATTTTTGTATATAAAATGGGATTTTATGTTATAATAACCCCTTTGGAATATATGTTTTACCATGTTATCCCTGATTAATGATTTTTATATTGGGTTGTGTTGATATCTCGATATAAGTATGATTAGGATAACTTAAATAAAGATATAAATAACCACTTATAAAAGATATGTTTTTGAACTTCTATTTGGATTGACCCAATTGAAGTAAACCAAGTGGATTATCATATGTGTTTCAATGGTGTTACTTAAGAGAGTATTGGTCATGGGTCCTTTGACATGACATTTTCAAATAGGTTCCCTACATGGGAGTTTTCACTCATTGATACCCATATAAAATAATTTTGGAATTTATCTTAATAGTAGTTAATTAGGTATAACTCTAATCAAGTATATGTATTTGATTAACCAAGTAGGATATGTTCGCCCATAAGATGGGTTATGAAATCTAAGACATCAGTTGAGTTTCAACTAATTCATTTCATGGAAGTTCTAAGGTAATTAAATTAAATGTAATTATATGAGATTTATTTAGTTCAATGATTGATAAAAGGGAAAATCTATACTAGATTGACATTATCTATGTCTCATTATTAATCTTGGTACCATGGAAAATTGAAATTTTCTAACAGACATGTGGAGGATTAGGCCATAAACCCCTATGTAATTTGGGTAGCTATGACGTGTTTCTAGAAAATAATCTTTATTTATAGTTTTGAATGAGATTCATGATTTTTATTAACATTAAAAAAGGGTATATAGGGTCACATATAAGATAATACTATTTGGGATATTTAGACTAATGTGAGTATTCCATGATCTAAAACTATTTATATTATTTATAAAAAAATAGGATATATGATTTCTATATTTAAAATACTTTATTAAATAATTTTAATTTAAATAATTAATTAATTTTTCATTGAAACATAAATAATGAGTTTTTTATATTATTAAAAAATAAACATGAGGAAATGGAAAAACTCAAATACGATTTTTTCCTAAGCTTGATGTAATGGATTTCTGAGGCACATTGTATCTGGAAAATTAGTAAGAATGCATTAATAGGTCATTTAATCACCTAATTTGTAATATTAAAAAAATTTAGAGGAACGTTAATGCACCTCCAAAGGATATATGGGACATAAGATACTTCTGGATCCTATTTAATTATCTAAATGACCATTAGAGCCTATTTATTGCACCTCCTTTGGTTCTCTACAAATTTGGATTCCATGGAGTTTTTTCCCTTATTCTATAAATATCAAGTAAAAGGGGTGTTAGAATTCATTCTTTTAAGATAAAAAATGTGTTTCTTAGTTTTCTATGATGTTTACCATCAATATAACCTTCCTAGTTTTTCTTATCCAAAAGGTTCTATATTGTATTTTTATTTTCCTTATTCCATATTTTTTTAAGGATTGACTAGCATCATTTGGATATAAAGAAGATCCCACCAAGGCATTTGTGGTTAGAATTATTGGTGGATATTGAAAGAGACTTGAATCCTTTAGTTCATTTTTTATCTAAATATCTCAAACCTATCTAAATAGATATTTTATTTAATTTTATTTTATATTACATTTTATATTATGGATTGTATTTATTAATAATTCTTCTATTTACAGAGTGACAATAAAATCATTAAAACCCTAAAGTGGAATCAAATCCATAATCAATAAATGAAAAATGCATTATAAAAATGATAAAATATTATATAGTTTGATGATATATTCACACTGTGAAAAAAACTCAATTAATAATCGCATGATACATTGATAGAATATTTCATGATTTTTTCAGTCCCCTTAATGATAATTTATGACAGTGGGTTTCCACTTGGACCCTATTTTAAATATCACATTCCCTGTGCTCATTCCCTCTAGTCCCTATAATCTTGTTGGATCTTATATCTTAAATAAATCATTATAGAGACATATAATTTTTCTATATAATGTTATTAAATTCTTAACCATTATATGATATACAAAGTTAAATGAATTAAGTAATTAATATTCATAATACACACTAAGTATGTACATGATATGTAATGTTGAATTACTATTAATATAACTATAAATGGTATATATGTGATACGTAAAATTCTAATGTTGTGACTAAAAAAATCCTTCAGTACATGCCAAATTATTAGATGCCTTAAAATAAGAATCACATTATTCATGATCATGACCAATCAAATATATGGTTTATGGATAGTTGAGTATCAATAATCTATCTTGTGTAAAGTGAAAAATAATAATAGTTATCTTTTTGTGAATGTTGGGTGAAAATTGATTAGGTAACCAAATTTGATTGTCTCCTAGAAGCGATGCATTGATTATATTAATGATATTAATTAGTAAATATGTTTTTTAATTAAAAATTCAAGATTTTTATTTGATGAAATTAACAATATTTTTTTACTGAAATAAATATGGATTAAAAGGGTAGCTTAGTTGTTTTAAGACATATAAAATATGGATCTTGGCCCACAAAATTAATGATTGTGAAGGTTATTATTTTAGTGGGAGTATATTCTATAGAAAACCATATTGATTAATAATATACATAATACTAACAGTAACACATATTTTCTTTTAAATTTTTATGGAATAAAATATAAATTCAAATTTATCCTTGAGACCGGTTATTAAGAAGAAAAAATTTAATAATAATAATTTAATTGATTGGTATCATAATTTGATAAATTATCTCAAATAAGAAAATAAATTACACATTCTATAGTAACCCAAACCATGTGATACATTTTATTCTACCTCCAAAGATTGAAAATATGATTATGAAAAGTATCAGAAGGATGCATATTTCAAAGGGTGTGTTCTTGTATCTACCATAATTTCCATTATTTAGAAACTATATGAAAACATGGAATCATTAATTGTGATTGAATGACTTAACAAGTGATAAAGAATTCATCGATTTAATGACTTCTATATAAAAAATAAATTTATTTAATTATGAATCATGGGTATTAGATACAGGATGTGCATTAAATATTTTTTGGAAATACACAACTTCTCAAAAGAAAAGAAAATTTATAAGGGAGAAAAGAACCTATGAGTTGGAGAAAGGGATAATAAATAATTTTTTTAGAGAATGAATCAACTTTTTTTAGTGTATTGTCATTATTTATAGGAAAATGTTATCATGATCCATCACAAAATTTATATTTTGTTTTAAAATATTTCTTATATAATGAAATATTTTCATGTTTAACAAAGAACAAATTTTGTTCTATTAATATGGATGAAATGTTTTATGGTTATTTTGGAACATTTAAGATAATATATATTGGATATTTACAGTCATATCTATAATGTATTTAATAATAAGGTTAAAATAAATTATTTGAATTTCATTTATCTATGACATTATCACTTGGTTCATATAAATAAATATCTCATACAATAAATCCATGATGATGGATTAATAGATTATAATGATTATGAATCATTAGATATATGTACATCTTTTTTATTTAGAGAAATGAAAAAATATATTTTTAAGGATAAATTGTATCAAGATAATGATTTATTATAAATATTACATACAAATGTTTGTGGTCATATAATTGATGATCCTCTAGGTGTATTTTAATACTTCATTAATGTAACTAATGAATTCAGTTGGTATGGGTATGTGTATGTTTTGAAACATGAGTAGGAATCATTTAAATTTTTTAAATTGTTACGAAATTAAGTAAAAAATTTAATTTACAAAATGAATAAAAAGAATTTTATTTGATCTAGGTGGATATTATTTGAGACAAAAATTTCATGAATATCTGGGAGATTGTGGTATGGTATCACAATTAACTCCACCTAGTACATCATAGTTAAATAGTGTATCTAAAATATTTAATTGAAATATTTTAGACATGGTTCATTAAATTATGATTCATACATACCTTCATATTTACTTTTTGGTTATTATCTAAAAACTAATCCATTTATACCAAATTGTGTTCCATCAATGGTTTTTAAAAATACACCACATGTGATGTGGAATGGGGATCATACCAATTTGTATTTCATGAAGATTTGTTATTATTAGGCATACATAAAATGTATCACCTCAAGTAAACTGTAAATCAAACTAGATAAATGTTTATTCATTAGTTATCCTAAAGATACATTGGGTTATTATTTCTATAATCTAACAAAGAAAAAAGTGTTTTTTTTCTCATGAATTTATCTTTATATAAGGGGGATTTATTTCCAAAAATAATTAGTATGAATAAATTTTATCTTGATGTAGTCTATGAAAAAATAATATGTAATTATACCCAATAAGGATGATTGAAAATAAAAAAGGGTTATCAAAAATGAACTAACTAAGTATTCACAAGAACCTGATGGTCTGGTGGATTTCATCAAGAACCTAAGAGTTGTGTATTTCTCATTTTTGATGAATTTTATGTAAAAAAACATAGATGGTGATCCAAAATCTACCAGGTTTCCATCATGAGTTCTAACTTTGAAAAACAAATCAGAACAAATGGAATTATGTATAGAACTCAGTTTTGGAATATGGTAGAAAGACCTAAAGGGAAAACCCCCACTGGGTGTTTGTGGATTTTTTATAAGAAGACTAATATTGATGGAAAAATGTTTATCTACAAAGATTTCTCAGTGGCTAATGGATTAAAATAAATTCTTGGTATTGAATATGGAGAAACCTTTTTTATAGTGTCTATGATTAAGTATATTAGTGTTGTATTTTCCATTATAGTATATCATGATTATGTGATATAATAAATAGATGTAAAAACTACATTCATTTATAATAATTGTTTCATGGATATATATATATATGAAAAAATATGAAGATTCTGAGGATACGGTAAATATGGTTAAGATATATAAGATGAAATGGTCTATTTGTGGATTAAAGTAATATTATTGGTTTTGGAACATTCATTTTTATGAATCTATCAAGTTTTTGAATTTATAAATAATGTAAATAAACCTTTTGTATATAAATTAGTTATTAAAAGCATTGTTGAATTTATAAATATGGTAAATAGATCACATAATTCTCATCAAAAAAGAAATTCCAATGTTACAATCAGGGAAAACATTGTTGTTATATATCTTCATAATAAAATTTTTTAGTGAATAATTATAAATACTATTTATGAATAACAATTTCTTGTGTTGGTTATAAAAAATACATAGATAAAGAGTTAAAATAGATTAACATGGAAAACTCTAAAAAAGTAACTTTACTAATGATGAATGGAAAGAATATTTCAAATATATAGTGTCTTTTAATAGTTGAAGGAAATGAACACATATGTAGAATTTTGTATGATTTTGATATTGAATCAATTATGTATTCTATTTCATGTAGTCATCATGATATATGATAATTAAATACTAATAAATTCTTATTGAAATTGATTAGGTAGGTATAAATAATATCCTTAAGTACATGAGAAGAATAATGGATTTATTCTTATTATTTAGGGGTGAGGAAGATATCATTGTAAAGGGTTTTGCTAATTCTATTCCCCAGACAAACTGATATGACTTTATAACTTAGCTAGTATTTTTGTTTTTCTATAATGGTGTATTGGAAAGACGGAAAAAAAATTAGAAACACAAAAATATTTCATCTATAATATAATTTGAATATATCATAGAATCTGATGTAATTAAAGAAGATATTATTGTGATTCCCCAATATAAATCACCCAACTTGGAGCAAGGATCACTATATGGAGTCACACATGCCTCGCCATATGAGATAGACTTTCAAAAAGATGTGGGGGCCTAAGTAGAGCCATGGGGAGACTATTACCTCTATATCAGATATCCATCAGAGTATCATATGACTTAAAGTAGTAAAAATGAAGATGATTAATAAATGTAACCAACATAACAATAAACAGGATTAATATCATTATCATAACATAGTATAAAAATTGATATATAATATCTAGTACTATACAAGTAGCCAAAAGGAACCTTGAATGTAGTGGATCAATGTAAAAAAGGAAATTGAGGAAAAAATAATTAAATAATCAATAATTCCAAACATCCTAGAATATTCCCCAATATCACCTCTATCCCAATCCACCTGTTTCTACTCACTAGTCTATTATAGGGTCCTTTACCATGGTAAGATCCCAGACCATGACACATACATGCACATCGAGATGCCTATGTATAGTGTGAGAATAAACTTAATTGGAAACCACCAATGATCAATTAGAATATATATAGAAAGTGTATAAATGTGGATGTGTCAATAGAAAATAAATACATAAATAAATACACTAACCATTGAGTTGTCTTGAGAAAACTAGGCTACTACAAACCTCGAACCTACCTTCTTCAACTCCATTCCATAAGGTTAGTGATTTAGAATCACAATAGAATGAAATATACCAAAACCCATTCCTTTCCTATTGGTTTTTACCTCATTAACACTCCATCACATTTTGAATAATCTAGGGGGTTATCTCATAAATGATAAACCACCCTAGGGATTATTGGGAGGTTATCTCAAACACATCAACCAATCCCAAGGATTCTAGGGAGGTCCACCAATTAATAGTCACAAAGCAACAATATGGATCAAACAGAAGGAAAGACAATTTCCCCCAACCCATATATCATTTATCCCAACCATACTATCCCAAACTAAGCCCAAAAATATTCTTTAAGGTCACTTTACATGGGAGTAAATCACAAAAATCACTTATAAACCAAGTAGAGTCACCACATTAATCATGCCACACCACATCTCTCCCCCTTTAAAGGGTCTAGTAGATTTACAAAAACCTAACCATGAACTTTAAAAAAGAATAAGAATTTCACATAGGGATACACACACACCTTCATGGGAAAATATTACAAACAAATTTATGAAAACACTATAAATTTTTAAGGTATTTGGTATTATAGGAAAGATAAAACCAAAACATCCTTAATAAACACTATAAATAAACCTAAAATTAAAAATATATAAAATAAACCCTAAAATTAGAAATTAGAGTTTTGTAGAAGGGTAAAAAAGTAAAAAGCCTATAAAATCATGATTTAAGAATAGAAAATCCTTAACCTTAGAGAAAGAAGATAACTAAGAAAAAAGATGTTGAAAATTATGAATGGAGGAGGAAGAAAGAGAAAAATCCTTCCAAGGAGGCATCAATGAATGTAAAATTGTACAAGGGTCTATGTGAAGCTAGGGGAGATTTTTAAAGGTGTTCCAAGGAGGATACACAAGGATATCCCTTAAAAATTTACCCAAAAGTATTTTGCAGTGAGGAACCTTATTTTATGGTGTATAAGTTCAACACATAACACCCTCAGGGACTTTATAGGATTTTTCATAGTGTGTACCTATATTTCACTTCATTAAATTCTTCCTGTATCACACTTCTGATAGTAGGTCTCTCCCAAACCTCTTGAACACACATATAAGCTACCAAAACACCACCAACAACTATATAGGACCATTTTTCACACATCTATTCCAAAAACATAAACTATAATGCACCTATAAATTCAAGGTCCATTAAAAACTCCCACTCTAATAATTCTCAACCTTGAAAAGTCTTCATAGGGGTCTCACCCCAAAAAAACTCATCCTCTCATAATAAATATCCAACTCCTGGTCCTAAATTTTTCCTCAATGAAATCCACATAATCACAACACTTAAGGGAGAGGAACTACCCTTCCTTATATCCATTTCCTTATTCAAGTTAATAAAAACATGTTAGATTATCCTTATAGTACATACCTACCTATAGTCTCATATTCCCCATTAATTACCCCATGCATAGGGTTCTGATCACCCCCATAATCCATGTTACCAACTTCTTATACATCCTTAATAATTGATTCCCTGAAATGATACTTCATCACATTTTACCACATAGTTATTCTATTGAATAATGTGAAAATACATATTCACCCCTTGAATCTCATGATAAAATGGATTCACACCTTGAATCAAGTGATGAAATAGATATTTACCCATTAAACCATGTAACAAAAGTTATTTCACCCCATCAATCATTTTACAAACACACGCCATCTTTCACTAGAGTTTGGACCAATGGTACGTGCCACGCTCAACTAAGTGTCACCCCCAACTCAACCTAGAGACCTATGATCGATACCTGCACATGGGTGCCTCTCATTCATCAGTGCATCGTGTATTCTTACACACGTGAATATTTACGTCCATTCTATACTCTTGTGTTAGGTTTTCTTACTCATCACACCCAATGTACACTAAGGAATTTTCATTCCAATTAAACCAAAATCATGTATTTCTTAGGTATCCACTAAATACTGACATCCATGAGCACTTATAATACCTATCAAACTAACTCACATTCACAGAGCCCAAAGGATTCAATACAAGGTCTACATCCTCATATTCCCAAACCATCATGTTGAGATAATAATACTATAATGGATTTCGAAAATCCCCTATCTTCTAGACTCACTGGACTCTTATTCATGAATTACCAAACCATCAATCACGATATAATTTCCATACCCAAATTGTAATAATAATCCTTTTAACCAACCTTGACATCCCACAACTCGATACCAATCTATTCCCATTTTATATAATGGGTTGATCATGAATTCTCTACTCCACTTTGATAAAACCTTATTATTAGGTTCATCATTTCATAATTTCCATCCCATGAGAATCTTACCAGCCAAACTGATTACCTTCAACAAAAAGAGATAATATATTGTCCTACAATTCTAGTGTATTAACATCCATTACCTATTTTGACTCATCCTAGGTCATTAACTCGGTGTAAAACCCCTTTACTTTATCTCTAAATATACAACATGCTTCGTCTGTGAAAATCCAAAAATAAAACATAGAAAAACCTAATTATATCTAAAAACCCTAGTTCAATCCACAAACCATATCAACCATTTCCCTAGTGACATTTATAATGGGGTCCCTACCACACCACATCCATTTATACACAACTATATGAGTCGGTCCTTCCCAATATGACTTCCCCTAACGGGGCTCATCCTCACCCACCAACATATTATCACCTCCCAACCATGATGCCTTAACACCCCCGTGGAATTGTGAAAACACAAAATTCTAAAACCGAATTCTAAACCCAATTCATAGTTTAACTCCACATTCATACCCTATAATGACCTATTTATCAAACATTCTCAACTCATGATCATTGACTAGTCTCTACTCTGACTCACCTTCTGATCACATATCCACCCTCCTCTACACGAACACACAATGAGGAGATCCGAAAATCAAATAAGCTTATCAATGTAATTTTAAACAAACACCAAACTACTCACATGAATGTTTTTCTCCAAATAATCTTCCAAAAACCTAAGGTTTCTCAAACCTTATAACCTTGGGCACAAGGGATTTTTACATGTTTCTCTAAGTATTTCACTCTTTATCATGCATCAAGACCATTATGCATCTTGTGGTATTTTTATTCAAATGAATGTCAAGTGGAATCACATAATACACCTATTTCATAAAATAATACTATGTTTAATAACATACAGGACACACAACATCGAGTTATAATGACCATGAAATATTATTATTTAATGTGACCATTATAACCTAGCCATTGAACTGAATGGTATAAATAGAAGTAATATTATTATGATATATATATATATATAAATTCTCTAATCAATTAATATTTATTTATTAATTCTTAGTAAATAAGCACTCAATTTTTAGTAAATTATTTTATGCTTAAAAATATATATTTTCATCAGAATATGTTTTTATTTCTTTTTATGAGAGGAAATTATAATTAATTTTTTAAACTTTAGGAAACATTACTTGATAATAATGATATCTATTATGAAATAAACATATCAAAATTAACGTTGTATGAAATTTTTATACTTTTTTTAAAAGATTAATTTTTCAATGAATAATGAAAAAGGACAATTTTATAGAAAATTGTGTTCTTTCAAAAAGTATTTAAAAATTCCTATTTTGTTTTTAATTGGTTTAAAATTTTATTTAGAACTTTTTTGTAAAAAAATAAATCAATTAATTTATTCTAATCAACATTATAATTAATTTTGGTATAAAAATTATTTTTATACTTAAAAATGCATTTTTCTGGAAAACTATTTTACATCATATTTTATGGGTTAATATTAAAAGAAATTTATATTACTTATAAGAATTGATTTAGAAAAAATGGATTCTTTATTTGGAATCAAAATTTCCAAATTTTGAAAATAATTAAAAAAAATTTATTATAATGATGAATGAACATGGTAAAATGTATAACAATGGTAAAGGTTATATTAGGTTAACAAGGGTTAAAACTAATGTGAAAATGTATTAAAATCGCCCTAAAAATTTCTTTTAATATTTTAGTTTAGTGGAACTCAACCAATACCCTCAAATATTTTAACATATGGAATTTTGGGTTCATTTTATTTTAATAAATAAATTTAAAATATTTTATGTAAAGGAAAATTCCAAAATATCTCTTTCTTACTTTTAATATCATAATATTTTGTGATAGGGAGAAAAAAAAGTTATGAATGGTTATAAAAGGTTATTTTTTTATTAAAAAATTTTTTTATGATGGTGATTATTTTTAATTTTTAGTTATTAAATAAATATCATAAAATTTTATGTAATGCTGACACTGTACTTTTTCATATAATAGAAAAATCAAGTAAATTATTTTAAAAACATATAAAGTAATATTTTTTGGTGAGTTATGGTGTTCCAATAATTGTTTATATCGATATCATGTATTATTAATGTGTTGATTATTTATATACAGACTAGAAAACTATATTTTTTTAAGTAAATTATATGAATAATCCTAAAAATGACTATAATTGTATTTTATGTTAAATAAAATTTTATTAAATGATCTAAAATTTATAAAAATATTTTAATCAAAAAAGTGAATGGGATATGGTTGAGAATATCATAAATTTTTTACTTATGGGTAAATTATCCTATTATTGTAACATTTTGACCCTTAAATAGTAAAAAAACATTGTTATCATTAAGTCATCACCCCATTTTATTTATAACTTCTCATTTACATGGCATAAATAGTGGATCTTTTAATGTTTAGTTTCTTTGAAATAAGGTACATATTTCATAAAAACATAGAACATTATTCTAATCCACTTTAAAGGATTCATAATAGGTATATACTAAGTACATTTATTTTATCTCATGACCTAGGGACATACATCCAAGGAAAAGGTGAGCTTTAGGCCGAGTAAGGGAAATCATGGAAAACAGTTTACATGTGATCACAAGAAATATCGATAAGAAATTTAGGTATATCATAAAGGTATAAGCAATGAAAAAAGTTGTGTATCATAAATAAAATAAAATGAATCATAACTTGGATATGTGTCTATAAAATTTATTTTAGACATTAATAATCATATCACTAAGGTTTTTCACTGAGGTGTCATAAAAATTACCAAGGTTGTTCACTAAGGTATCGTAAAACATATCGTCTATAGAGATTAAATTCTTTACCCAGTGTATTGGAGTGATATCAGAGTAAACCAATAATATGTCTTAATTTTCATATGATTCACATATATCATAATCAAACATCCCATAAATAACATGTGCATAATAAAATAAATGGGTTTCGTATCAAAATCATGGAGGTTTAAAAAGTGCATAAAAACATGATCATTATTCATTTATAGCCCATGGAAAGTAAATGAGAGTTTTATTTATGTCAATTGTAGAATAAAATAAATCAGTTTTAAATATTTTTGAATACTTCTAATAAATAAAGAGTTTTGGGTATTCACATAAATACAATAGAATAATTTCTTGAGAAAAATAGATAAATTTTGAGATGAAAATTTGACAGCATAACGGGCAAGAAACATGGTTTTAGAAAACCTTAAAAAAGGAGGTTACATGATTCACCCACTAATAAAAGACTATTAATGGATAAAAATGATATAATAAAATGAATAGAATAACATTCTATGTAAATTTAAATGACATGTCACATAAAATGTAACTTGAAAGGAAAAGAGAAGTTCATATTTCCCATACCTTGAAAATTAATTCCTAAAACTCAAATATTGGGACATTGGAGTATTGAGGAAACCTTTGGATTACTCCTTAGGAGGTGAAAATATAATATATTAGTGGATTATGAATTTTTAATGAAACATAATGCAGACAATTGTGTGTATTTATTTCAAATGTGGGGTATTTTTTTATTTATTTCCTTGGACACTTCGGTAGTGGTATTTTCAAAACCACGGGCTTGCCCATGGTATTTTCCCAAGGTACTGGCCACTTGGTAAACATGATATCATATTTAAATAGATAATATTTTACCATAATTTTATTTTTTATCACATCATTATTATGACGTTAAACATGCTAATAACTCAAAACTATATTTTTACTATTCACCAAAAAATATTATATAAAATTATCATAAATTCACCCTAACCTAATTTCGACATGGTGATTTAAAAAATGTTTTTTTATCATAATAATTATACAATTATGAGAAATTTAATTTTAAAATATAAAAATCCTTATTTATTAAAAAATAGCGGATTGAAAATGCATAGTAAAATACATAGTAAAATTTCTCAGGGTTGAAAAAGAAATTATTTTATCATTTAAATTAAAATAAGAGTGTATAAATCATAATATTTCATTAAAATAAACATTATTAATATTAAATTATTTTATTATAATAATTATATATTTTATGAAAAGTATAATTTATGACAGAAAAATCAATTTATCTTATTTGTCATATTTTTATGAAACACTAAACTCAAAACGAAATTGATGGAACAAAAATTTTATTTATACATAGGGATTATACAAAAAGTAACCAAGGTCTTGACACATAACACCTTATAACACCTACATACAATGTAAGGGTGAGGTGTGTGATGGTGATAGAATCATGGGGCGGCTCGGTAAACATCTCTCGAGTGGTAATTTCCACTAACTTGAACATATCTCGTAGGTGATTTTTGTTCAGGCTTAACATGTTGAAGCTAGGATTGGTCTTGGCCAAGAGAGAATCCCAGTAATGCTACCTCCATCCCAAACTCCAAAAAATGTCCTTTGTAAGGCATGACATTATAGGATGAGGTCATCAACTCATTTTTATGAATTAATTTTCCATTTTCATTTCTACATATAAATGATAGTTATAATGTTAAGATCATTATTAAGAGTATAGTTTCCAAAGGTCATATTAACCAATGGTCATACTTGACCCACATTCGTATAATGGTAGAAACTCGATAGTCACATTTCAAATTATAATCACTTAATTATTAAAGAGATATATTAATGTTGAGTGAAAAATAATATAACACACATTTTCAGTAAAAAAATATTATTCAAAAAATTTGGGTCATTATATTCTTCCCCCCTTAAGAAATTTGTCCCTGAAATTCCAACTCATTCCCTCAGTTGAGAAAATGTGTGGGTAATTTTTCCTCATTTTATCCTCTAGTTCCCACATGGCTTATTCAAATTTGTGGTTCCTCTACAAAACTTTGATGAGGTGTGTAGTCTTTTTGCATAGAACCTTTTATTTATGGTCCAAGATCTCCTTCAGTTGCTCCTCATAAGAGAGGTCATGTTCCAGTTTTACCACTTTAAAATTTAGTACATGTGAAGGGTCAGTTATGTGCTTCCTCAAGAGAGATACGTGGAATGCATCATGAACATTATCTAGATTTGGTGGATATTCTAGCTAATAGGCCACTTCTCCTATGCGATCAAATATTTTATAGGGGCTAATGTACCTAGGGATAAGCTTCCCTTTCATCCAAAACTACATTACCCTATTCAAAGGTGAAATTCAAAGAAATAATTTTTTTCCAACATCAAAATCCATGTCCCTTCGACGGTTTCCATCATTTCTCTTCTACCAACTCTGAGAAGCCTTTATGTTTTGTTAGATGGAATAAACCTTTTCTGTCATATATTGAACAATATCAGTCCTAAAAAAGCTTTCTCACTCCATCTTCATCCCAACAAGTATGAGTTCTACATCACTACCCATATAAGACTTTATAGGGCACCATTTTAATACTCAAATGGAAGTTTTTTTTGTATGAGAACTCAACTAAAGGGATATGTTTATCCCATCCAAATTTAAATTACATTTAGAATGTTCCCCAAATTTCCTCAAGTGTCTGAATAGTCCTTTCATATTGGCTATTGGTTTAAGGGTGATAGGTCATACTGAAATTAAATTCATTACTCATATCATGTTGAATACTTCTCTGGAATATTTATGTAAACATTGGATCAATATAAAAAAATATAATGGGGTACTCCATGTAGCATCACAACATCCTTCACATAAATCTTGTAAATATTTTCAAGAGATAAATCTTCCTAAATAGAGATGAACTGGGCAGTCTTGGTGAGATGGTCCACTATAACTCATATTGCATTATTTCTTTTGGCTTTTTCTGGGAGACCAGTGACAAAGTCTATAGTGATATTATCCCACTTCCATGCTAATATGGGTATTGTTTGTAATACCCCTTTTGGAATTTATTATTCTTACTTAAGTTGTTGACACACTAGGAACCTTATAATGTAGTTTGAAATCTCCCTTTTCAAGTTATCCCACCAATAATGATCACAAATGTCCCTATACATTTTGTTACTTCGAGGATGTATAGAGTAAGTAGAGTTATGAGATTTATCCCTTATCTCATTCTTTATTTCTATAATAGATGGAACACATAGTCTTGTATGAAATTTTAGTACACCTTGTTAGTCAATATTGAACTTAAGAAACATCCCAACCTTTATAGCCTCTAACTTTTTTTACAAAAAAATGATATTTTCTTTGATATTTCTCAATATTTTATACTAATAATGGTTGAGAAATAATTTGGAATAGGTTTTATGATGTCCCTTCCTTTACAATTCCTATATATAGATTTACTAGGTCTTTGATCAAAGGATCTCCTTTAATCATCATCATTACCAACACAATAGGGTATTTTCTACTTAATGCACCAGCGACTTTGTGTTCTCTTCCAAGATGATAATGAATTAAAAAATAATTGTATTAAATAAGTTCCAACCATCTACTCAGTCTCATGGTCAACTAATTTTGCACAAAAATATACTTCAAACATTAATGGCCTTTGTATATATCACATTTCTTCCTATAAAGACCGTTCCTCTATATCTTCATAGCAAAAACAACCACCGCCAGCTCCAGGTTATGTATAGGATAATTTTTCTCATGAGGATTCAACTATCAAGATATATAAGAAATCACCTTTTTATATTTCATGAGGAATCAACCAATACATTTCATAGATTCATTACTAAAAATAACAAATACATCTCTAATAGAGGTGAGGGTTAACATGGGTTTAGTAACAAATCTCTTCTTCAGCTCTTGGAAACATTCTTCAGACTCTTTTTTTCAAATTAACTTGACCCATTTTCAAGTTAACTTGGTTAGTGGATTATAATTTTTTGAGAAGTTTTTCACAAAACCTCCTATAATATCCTGTTAAATAAAGAAAACTAAAAATCTCAGTTACTATTATAGGATGATTCCACTCCTCCAAAACCTTTTTCTTGGTAGGATCAACTAAGATTCCTTTATTATTTATAGTGTTCCCCAATAAAGAAACTTGTTGTATCCAAAATTCACATTGTTTAAACTTTCTAAAAAAACTTATCCTTAGAGTTTAAAATATAACCCTTATATGATCCTCATGCTCCTTTATATTTTTGGAATATATCATAATATGATCAATAAAAACTATGACAAAGTTATCAAGGTAGTCCTTAAATATAATATTCATCAAATCCATAAAAATATCAAGATCATTAGTTATTCCTAACGGAATAACAACAAACTCATAATTCCTATAACTTGATCAGAATATGGTCTTTGGAATATCTTCTTTCCTCACCCTTAATTAATGATAACAAGATCGAAGATCAATCTTGGAGAATAATTGATCCCCATGAATCTTTTCAAATAAATCACCAAATCTTGGAAGAAGGTACTTATTTTTCACTATGATCCCGTTAAGTTCTCTAAAATCAATGCATAACAGCATTGATCCATTCTTCTTCTTTAAAAACTGAATAGGTTCTCCCAAAGGAGACACACTTGAATGAATAAACCCCTTCTCCAAAATATCTTGGATTTTTTTCTTTAAATACTCATACTCTACAGTTTCAATTCTATATGGGGTCTTTGATATCATCTTAGATCCAAGAAAGAGCTCAATAGAGAACTGTACATCTCTTTCTAGGGGAGGTCCAGGTAAATCCTTGTAAAATATGTCAATGTATTCTTGAAGTATGGAGACACTTTCTATTTGTAAAATTTTATTTCCTTATTCATCTTCCTCGATCATCTCTATAAATAAGGTTGTGGGTGGTAATTATAGAAAAATATTAGGTCAAGATATCTCTCCTTTGAAAAAAAATTAGTTTTCTATTCAATACTACTCAAATTTCCTTTCTTTTGTAGTTTATCTTAACATTATAATTTGAGAGCTAGTTCATCCCTATTATAATGTTTAATTCCAATAAGGGAATGACTACTATATTTGTGACTAGATTGTGCTCTCTAAAGTGAATACTAGAGTTTCTATGAATTTTTGATTCTTGGATAATCCCTCCAATAGTATTGACTGATAACTCTACAACTATTAGTTCATGGATTGATTCTATATTATTTTCAAACTTGGAGGAAATAAAGGAATCTGTAGAACCAAAATCAAACAAAGTGATTTCTAGATATGAGATAAAAATAATAGCACCTTCCACCACTTCATTTGGAGATTCAACATTAGCCATATTGATATCAAAATCATCACCTTTCTCCTTTTTCCTTTTCTAATTTTGATGGTGATTCCCCTCCATTAACTTCATGTTTTGAAAATGATTAGAAAAGTGCCCAATTTTTCTACACTTGAAGAATTGGAAAATAGGTTGGGCCACCACCATATTTCCTTTATCATTAGTGTTGAGAATTTAAGGCTTCACCTCACTACAATAGTTCTGAGAAACATGGATTTCTCTTCTACACTTGTAATATTTCCCACTCCCAAGAAATCAGTTCCCCGAATGCTTACTCCAACATTTTTTGCATGTGTAAATGTGCGCTTTATTCCCTCCTCTTACTAGATAAAAGTTCCTCACCAAGTTTGTCTCTAATTATCTCTTATTTTTATTTGATATATGATACCATTGCATCTCTCTAAACTATAGTTCAACTTTCATAGAACTTCTTGCGATCTTCTCATAGTTTTTGTACTCTTGGTTGGTTAGACTCTTCCATAGGTGGGGTCTTAGTCCATCGAAGAATCTATCAACCTTACCATTACAATCCATGAATAATCTAGAGGTGTAATGGGAAATTCTTGCAAAGTTCATCCCATAGATTCCCACAAATTAATTTTCCTTTTTCTTGGTCTCTAGGAATTCCTTCTCCGTTTTTTTCTCATTGAATGGGGGAATATTTTTTTGAAAAGGGTTCTCATGAACTCATCCCACTCCATACCTTCAATATACCCTCTTGGATTCATATTTTTAACCATTTTCCTCCACTGATCAAATTCTCCCTCTAAGTGGTATATAGCTAGGATGAATGTCCCTTATTATAAATAACAGAGTATAGAAAAGATATTTTCTGAAGAGCTTATCCATTTTTCAGAAATCAATGGGTCAGTAGATCCACAGAATGAAGGTGGTCGTTGACACATAAAGGACTCAATGTAAAGTTGTTACCTTCAAGGTGAATCCCATCTCTCATCTTGATTCAGTTTATTTCTCATAACTCATGTTAGTTGATTCACCATTCTCATGAAGTTTTCAATTCTGGATTCCATCAGAAGGTCATCAGTGCCATTGCACTCCCCATTTATATAGTTTCACCTATTTCCTACCATTTTATAAAAGAATAAAACCTTAGTGAGGAACATGTTTTATTTAATATTATTATAATTCTAAATGAATTTAATGTCTTATAACATCATAATTAAAGATTTTATTCTTTAAAAACAATTACGTTTTCTATAAATTCTTCATAATGGTTAATAAAAATCATGTGATCAACCAAAAATATCGCCTAGGAGTGTCAAAACCAGAGTGCATTAAGGCCTATTTTTTTCTATCAGGTTACACTGAGTTAGGCCCGATGCACCTTGTTATAGTTATCACCCATAGTTATATCTGTTCCAGAGCCACATCCACTTGTTTATATCCATACAATGATGATTTTACTCAAAAACCACTTACTTAAATTTCACCACAATATCAAGAATATTTAATATATTTAAAATTTTCAATATAGTTATTCCTAAAGTTTTTAAATCATAATCCACCCAATAACTAAACCCTCATTTGATACCAAATATATAATCCCTTATGTTTATTATATAACTTTTCATTTACATGGTATAAACATAGGATCTTTTAAAGTTTAGTTTCTTAGTAATAAGGTATATATTACATGAAAACACAAAACATTCTTCTAATGAACTTGAAATATTAATAATAGGTTCATCATAAGTAAATTTATTTCATCTAATAACTTAGTGACATATATAGAAGGAAAATTTTATCTTAAGGCCCAGTAAGGGAAAGCATAGAAAATAGTATACTTGTGATCACGAGAAATATTGATAAGAAATTGACCTATATCAAAATATAATGAGAAATAGAAAAAGAGACATATAATAAATAAAATAACATTAATCATAAATTGAATATGTGAATACAATAATTATTTTATAAATTCATATGAATATCGCCAAGGATTTTTACTAAGGTGTCATAAAAATTACCAAATTTATTCACCAAGGTGTCATAAAACATGTCCTCTCTAGAGATTAAATTCTTTACTCAACACATTAGAGTGATATCTGGGTGAACCCTTTATATGTATTAATTTTTATGTGATAAATATTTATCATAATCAAACATCTCATAAATAACCAATGGATAATTAAATAAACAAATTTCATATTAAAATCATGGTGTTCTAAAAAGTGCATAAAAACATGATCATTATGTCACCTAAAACCCATGGAAAGTGAATGATGGTTTTATGTATTTAAATTATAGAATAAAATAAAAAAAATTTACATTTTTTGAGTAACCTTACAAAATAAAGAGGTTTGGGTATTCAGATAATGAAAATAAAATTATTTCTTGAGAAAAAGAGAGAAATTTTGAGATAAAAATTTGGCAACATAACGGGTAAGAAACATAGATTTAGAAAACATTAAAAAGATAGGGTACAAGGGTATCCCATTCATAAAATACTCTTAATAAAATAGAGATATGGAATAAAATTGAAATAATAACATAGTATGAAAATTTTAAGGATATAGCACATAAAAATAAAACTTTAAAGAAAATGAGAAGTTGAGATTTCCCTAACCTTGAAGAGTAACTCCTAAAACTATAATATTGTGACGTTGGGGGCTTTAGGAATCCTTGGTATGACTAATTTGGAGATAAAACTATCATATATTCATGTATGAGGAATTGTTAATGAAATTTAATGGATAAATGGTTGGGTATTTATAGAAAAATGAGGTTTTTTTATTGATTCCCTTGGACACCTCGGTAGTGGTATTGGAAAAACTATGGGCTTGCCCATGGTATTTACCATGGTATTGGAAACTTCGGACACCTAATATTATATTAAAATCCAAAAGATTTTACCAAAATTTTATATTACTTATTACTTCATTATGATGTCATTAAACATATTGAAAACTCAAAACAGTATTTTTACTATTCACTGAAAAAAAAATTAGAAAATTATCATAAATTCACCCTAACCTGATTTTTATGTAATGATTTAGAAAATGATCTTTATTTTATCATAATAACTATATAATTGTATGAAATTAAATTTTTAAATATAAAAATCCTTATTTATTTAAAATAATAGTGAATAGAAAATGCATAGTAAAATGCATAGTGAAATTTATCACACTAGAAGAAAATATAATATCATTTAAATTAAAATAAGAGTGTTTTAATCATGATATTTCATTAAAACAAACATTATTGATATAACCATAGTTTATTATAATTATTATATATTTTTTTAAAAGTACAATTTCTAACTAAAAAATCAATTTATCAAATTCGTCATATTTTAAAAAAAACTATACTCAAAACGGAATTGATGAAACAATAATTTTTTATACAAAGGAATTATATAATAAGAAAATAAGTCCTAGATACATAACCATTATAACACAAGTATATGAACTTAGGCTGAGGTGTTCGATGGTGGTAGACTCATGGGGTAGCTCGGCTAACATCGGCTGAGTGGTAATTTCCCCTAACTTGAACTTATCCCATAAGAGATTTCAATAAATGTTAACATGTTGAAGCTCATCTTGGGCTTGTTCAAGATAAAAGTCTCGTGATTCAACCACCTTCCCAAGCTCCAAAAAATGGTCTTTGTATGATATTAATCTACTGGATGAGCCCATCAACACTTCTTTCTTCATCAATTTTCTATTTTCATATCTACTTATAAATGATAGTTATAATGTTGAAATCATTATTGAGATTATAGTTTCCAATGGTCATATTTACCAACGGTTATAATCAAACAATGTTCATATAATGGTAGGAATATGATAATCACATTTCAAATTATACTCATACTATTATTAAAGATATATATTTATCTTGAGTATAAAATAATATAGCACACATTTTTAGGAAACAAATATTATTCAAAAATCTCAAGTCGTTGCGATCATGGTAGTTGTCAAAACGGTTAAAAAAGGGTTAAAACTAAGAGAAAATGGGTTAAAACATCACCTAAACCTGCCTAAAGTATATTTTATAATAATATTTAAACTAATTTTCACACTATAATTTAAATATATTAATTTGGTTCCACTTGAAAATGAAAATAATTTATATTAATTTCATACTTTATATAATTCCAAGAGTTCCCCTGTACTCTCTTGTATAAGGACCCACCCTCTCCTATCTTCCTAAAATATATTTCACCACTTATACAAAAAATATGAAAAAATATTCTTAACTTTCTTATATACATACTAGAGGTGTTTTTATTTTTAAAATATCATTCTTATTGTCCTTAATGAGATATCCAAAAGATATTCTTTTAAGTGGAGGTAATCAACTCAATCGATAGTTTTCTTTTTACTTCTTCTTATATCTAATTCAATTAATTATTAACCATTAAAATATAAAAAATTCATTATAAATTATATACTTAGATTCTATTAGGTTAATTTTAATCCTTATTCATCTTATTTTTTCATAAATTGGGAAACAAAACCATCATTTGTGTATATGTGCGTATTATCACCTCCCAAACTGATGAATTTCATTTATTATCACCACATTTCATATATTGTTATTAGTATAGGTTTAATTTTTATCTATATATTATATTCAATAAATATTTATTATTATATAAATATAATATATCATCTATTATGATACCATTCCAGTAGTTAAAAATTCAATCATCGTACATGTATACATACAGACTATCGTCTCCAGATAGCGATGAACTTAGTTTTTCAAACAAAAAACCTCTCATGGATGGTCATGGGGATGGATTTAATGAATTTATTTTACATTTATAACATAAAAATAATTATGGTAAGATAATATTTTATTTTTTTTGTACATTTTCCACCCAAAAAAAGTAAAAAGGTCACTCTTGTGGATGTCCGGACTACATCCTCGTAAGATGATGTATTTTTATTTTTCATGATTTCTTTTCATGGTTGGATATAAAATTTAATTTTATATAAAAAAATGATAATTATTTCATGATTTTTATTCTGATGATGATTGAATCATTACCCTCTTTACCTTGTTCAACCTACTAAATTTGTTTCGTGGATTGTGAGTGGAAATTCCACAAAACTTACATAATGAACTTAATAAATTTAGTAACCATAGAATACATGATAATAAATGGAATAAAATATATTATTATAAGTGAATAAAAATGAAAAATATTCTTAATAAAGTTAATATTAAAAATTATTTATAAAGGAGTTAAGGAATGTACGTGGATAGTTGGGAGACGAGGTATGGTATCTGTAGTCTCAAATCACTTTCTTTGAGACTTAAGGTATTTCTATGATATGTTTTCTTTTGTTTAGTATATAAACTGAATTATGGATATATTTTAACCTTCATATCTAAAAATTAATTTTTTAAAAATCCATTAAAAAAATTCTTTCAATGTTTTATTGGTTCAAAATTTATCATGTTTTAAGTGATATTATCTCTTAAAAGATATTTTTAAAATGTTTTGAAGATTTCTTCCTAATATTTTACCACCATATCTATATTTATTAATTTATTATTAAATATGCAAATAAATTATTTTAAAAATAAATTTTACCTTTCCTTTTACTTTCTTCCAAAGTTATTTGAAAAGAATTTTTTTATATTTAATATGGAATGTTTGAATTTCTTTACAAAGTACAAAAAATTGTTTTTTATTGTATAGGAAAATACTGGGTTTTACCACCCCAAAAATCATTATTTAGTATTTTAATTCCATTACAATATTCCATTATTTCTTAAAATAAAAAATATTATTCCCTTTTTTCTTGGAATTTTACATTTTATAATAGGGGTTTAAAGGAAATGGATATATCAATATCTGAAAATGTTTTACATATGGGATCAAAAGTATCTTTTTATGATTTTAATGATGGAAAATAAATATTTTATGTGTGTCATGTATGTTATAATCCTTTTACATTGTTTAAGATGATGGGAGATCCTAATATATCTATCTAATTCATTAGGTAGTGATTATGTTCTCCAGAGAATTATGTTGGAATTAATCGAGTAGGTTAATCCACTTGTAATGGTTCTTATAAGAGTTCTATAACGATGATTCCTCAAGGCACAAAAATGAATTTTTATGTTGTTTAATGAGTTTTCATGGAAATATTTTGATATTATAAGGTACACTAATGATCATTTTTAATGGAATGACCATTCACTTTAAGGGTAAAAGATATGTTTTTTAGGAAATGTTTTTCATGGGTTTTCATGTATTATAAGAAACTGTCATGATTATTATTTTTTGTTTATACATTATTATAAAGTGTTTTATGAAAACCATTGAATAGTAAATCTAGTTTTATTTTTTAAAAAATAATTATTTTATGTCAATGTTTTTTATGTTAAAGGTAAATTATCTTATATGATCCCATGGTTTGGAAATGGAATAATGAATTTCTCTTCTTTTATGTCCCTTGCAATGATTTTTTTCTAACCCAAATTTTAAAATGATTTTTCATAGGGATTAAGGATGAGTAAAAAAATAATAAATTAAGAATTTTATATATGGGAGATACCTTGAATGAAATGAGTGTCTTTATATGGAACAATTTTAGTGAGAAAAAATAGATACTATGTGGAAATGTTCACTTTGTTATGTAATGTTTCACCAAATTCTCTAAAACTATAAATTGGAAATATCATGGAATTTAGTAAAGTGAAACCATTCCATAAATAATGTAATTATAGATTTTTTAACTTATATTTAATTATACAAGATCTCACTTTAAGGCCCAATATTAGTTTCCAAGATGAATTCATAGGCTAATCTTCCACCTAACCTATATTATCCTTTACATAAATCTTCACATGAGCCCTTTGACAAAATAAACTCATAGTTCATGTCATTGAACACTAAAAGCATTAACACATCTACTACTAGCCAGCCCAATATCAAAAAACTCACCCCCTGGAGCTTCTTAAATGGTTCTAAAACATTCACATAGCACAATCCCCACAAAACTGAGACATCACATATAAAATCAATATGATCTATCCCTTGATGATCGAACAATTACACCTAAGTTCTTCATATCATAGTTCATTCACTACAGCAAACCTAATATCATAACGGTCCTAATAATTTTTTATCTAAGGAAAGGAGTACAACCCACTTGCATGTATCTCAAACCTATGAGTCCCAAATGTCTCACTAACTATCATGGAACCAATGTCCAGCAAGCACTGCCATTTCTCCATGACACTATGAGCTCATATCACACTATTAAAACCATGTTTCAATATATCTAGGTATCACCACATAATAAACCCATATAACTCATAGATATTTTCCAAAAACAATACCTCGTTATCCCAACCACTAGTGGTTGGACATCTTTATCAGGGCTCAAATGTACACCTACCTTCTATTACCCTACTCCACTCACTCTAGAGGGAGTTTTACATCCATCACATGACAACATCACATTCCTACATACCCCTTAAAGGGTCCACAGCTATTGAACACTTCATTAAAAACCCTCAAAACACATTTGAACCCATATCCTCAAGGATTCTATTCATAAAATGATGCTTTTAGAATGTATTCCTATAATATGACTAGCTGAAAAATCACGATTAAAGTTAATTGAGTTACTAAAAATTTTCTTTACAGAAAACCTCCCTATTTATGTATGATAGATCAAATATTTTTACATAACTTTAAATAGTATAGGAAATACAAAAACATAAATTAAATAGATTAAACATATGAGATTTATAGTGTTTTAAGGAACATAAATCCTTTAGTCCACTACACCAACACTATACTCCATTGTTTTAGAAATTTTCACTATAACATCCCTTTTACCTGGGGATCCTAACTTATTACAAGTATCTATCACTTAATATAAAGGTTCAAAATATTTAAACAAGTCTCTTCCTATACAGGAACTATCCATGATCTCAACGCACACTCTATAAAGATTTTAAATAAAATATAATGAGTAGACTTTTATAAAGAATGGTTTCATCTTACAGTTGAAAGAAGAAACTGAAAGTAGTCAAATATGGGTCCTGATAAAATTATACTCTTAATGATTTAGCATAGAATAATCTTCTGTGAAACTGATAAACCTATAAGCATAGTATGATCATTTTTTTCTTTTCTATGTATAGTTTTTCAGAGTATTTATATATATGTGAATTCGATTAATTATTATCATATATCTCTTTTTCATTTACTGGATAACTCCTTTTTTATTTATTCTCTTTTAAATTCAAACAAACAAGATAATATTAATGGTAAAATTATTCATCATTTGAGAAGTTGAAAAGATAGTCTATTAATTCATGCATCTATTCTTTCCAAATATAGAAATTTCTTCTCTATCAGTGATTTCCTAAATATTCTTCTTTAGATATTTCTTTTCAAGTCAAAGTGATACACTATATAAATTCATCTTTCCTTAAATGGATAATCTTTTCTCTAATACATTCTAAAATCATGAAGTGACTTATCAAGTGATTTTCAAAGTAATCATGACATTTTACATAATACCTAGATCATTATAAGATATTCAACTGATATTATTATTCATCATAAGATAAATAACTAAGAGACTTCTAAAGATAAAACAGATATTTTGAACCAGATTGTTCATAAGATAAACTAACATCAATATTTCATAAGATAATACTTGAGCATAAGATAAAATATGTTACTATGAGGTGATTATTATTTTCTTAATTTCTGCTACCACTCATAATATAATATTTTATGAATATCATTTTCATTATATAACATCATATCATAACATAATTCTTTCTAAAATATCTAACTTTGATCATATATCAAATAAATTAAACTTTTTGTAAGAAAATATCTTATACAGTAAGATAAAACTTTAATATGCATTTTTCTAATTTTGAGTGGATGGAAGATAATCCTTGTTTCTTTTAAGATAAAATACTTTGTCATAAGAAAATACTTCACATGAAATATGAAAAACACTTAGATAATCAGCATAAGATAAAAAATTTTGATAAATGTAATCTGTAATACTTAAGACAAACTCATTAGAATAGAAATTGTGATTTTTTGAATCCTGAAAACACATAAAAAACTGAGATATATTGGAATAATGTCAGTTTTTTCAACAGTATCCCCCATTTTTTATGATCATAAAACCCATGAAATAGAAAAAAAATTCAAAAAAATAATCTTTTTAACTTTAAAAATATTCACCATTAGGACAAAACTTTAAAATCTATATTCTTCTTTTTTCTTCTCCCCCTTTAAAAATAGTCTCCAGTGAAAAAAATGATTTGTTTGAATAAAAATTTTAACACTTTAAATTTTGGTATTCTATTTTTCTTATCACACTTTTTTTATATAAAAAAATAAGTAAAATAAAATAATACAATCAATATTTCAGAATAATAGTAGTAAATAGTTAATGATACTAATTATGAAAATAATTTTGTATTAAGTTGTGTTAAAAACAATAATTAATAAGTATCACTAAAGGATACTAAAAAATAATGACTAATAATGTATTAATACGATGGATAAAACATATCGACCAAAAAAATTCAAAAAAATAGCATAAAATAAAGATATAAAGAGACCAGAAGACAAGAATAGTGAATAACTAAAAAGAAATAATATTGAAAAAAAAGACTTTAGTATGAAAAATAAATGCATTAAAAAGCATGAAAACTAATAATTAAGATAAAAATCACAATTAAAATGTTTTAAAAATAATACATAACCAAACATTATTCAAATGTTTATTTAAAACCATTCAAATGTTTTTGAAAACGCATTCACTAAAACATGGAAATTGTTAAATGTTTTCAATCCTTCAACTTGAAAAAACTTTTTGGGGTGGATTTTTGAACGATAAGGGTTGACCAGCATGTAGAGAGGATAAAATAATAGGAGAATCATCTATATCTCTAACAACATCTCCAAATGTATGTAGTAAAGATCCAAGACATGTTCGATCACATCGAGCAAAACCTATAGATGTGGATTTTATATTGGTAAAAAATTTTGGATCTTTCTTGATTTAAAACATATATACGAGTACAAAGGATAGTTTAGAGGGAGGTTTTTGTAAAGGTGAAGAAAATTATTTTTCAAACCTGAGGCTCTCCATTAAGTTAACATCATCCATGTCAATGATAACCCTTAATATATGAGAAGTAGAAGCATGATGATCAACTATAGAAAGTCTTAGAATATGTCTACCTCTCATATGAAATAAATCTTCAGCATAGTTTTGGAACCTTTTTACCATTTCATTGTTTAAATAATCTTAGATTTTCATGAATATATTCCAAACTCACTAAGAAAAATTTTATAAGAAATTTAGTTTATATCCTTTCTTTACAACACCAATAACCAAATTCTTTAATTCTTCAAACTGATTATCTAAAATGCTCATTAGATGATCAACTGATATGATTTTCTTTACCTTACAAGAGGTATGATATTTTTGTTTTTCAATGAAGGAATATTCTTATTCTTCTCTTATTCTTCAGAAAATTCTTAACTTAAACTAATTATAACTATTTAATGAAAGTCTTAAACATTTTTCTATATAACCATGAAAAATTTTACCAAATAAAAAGACCTTATTTATAATCCAATTTATAATGAAACCTATATCCTTATTCACTTAAAACGAAACATTATAAACTTATAGAACATTTTCTTTAAATAAATAGTATATCTCTTTTCAATATTGATCAAATGAAACAAGAGATTCTTTTTGAACAATGTGGATCCTTCTTAATTAACTAAATATATCTTGTTGAAGACCCTAAATGATTTCCTTCAAGAGTAGGTCACACTAACTTGAAATAATGGAAGAAGTTAATGTGTCTACTTCTTGATAAACACATTAAAACTTTATAAGTACATCACTTTGACTTGTGATTTCTCCAAAAGATTATGTAAAACATCTTAATATAACTGATTGAACCAAAAACTTTACTTTAATTACTTCTTCTTTAGAAGAGTCACTTTCACAAAGAGTCGTTATTTTATTTCAAGATTCAACTAACTGGGATTTCATAGATTCCACTTCCAGTAACAACTTAGATAATCTCTCTTGATCTCTACCAGTAGAATCTCTACTAACTTCATAAATTTCTATGTTTTTAAATTCTTTATGCACATGAGAGTATATGTCTTGTTGAACTTATATAATTTTTCCACCAACTAGATTACTCTCTCCAACATGAGGTATTTCTGCAACATGGAGTGATTCCCGATATTCAGATCTAATTCTTTTGTATACATCTAATATACACAATTATTTCTCTGTTGAATATAATAGTAATGGAAAAAAATATCAGGAGGTGATCTCTCTTGAGGAGAAGATCATTTTATTGATTGAAAAACATCTTTGACTCTCCTTCTCCTTTTAGAAATATTCAGATCATCATCATTAATTTCTATTATATAAACACTTTGAGACAGTTTATCCATCAAAATAGGTCTTTCTTGCAGGTTGGATGAATCCCCCTAATTTGAAGCGGGATCAACTTCAACTTCTTTTTAAGAAACTGTGGGTGTTATCTTATTCAAATATTAATTGCAGCAAAAACCACTTTTTCGTAATTCATTTTCACTTAATGTTGCCAGAATATGAAAACTATCTATGGTATTTTCATCCTGGAAAATTCAAACATTATGAAAAATGTGGGTTAACATCCTTATTAAAGGATAAATATTTAAAGATTTTTTATAAACATTATACATGTACCTCATAAAAATATCATTCCATGTTTTCAGGTTTTTCAATCATGAAAAAAGAAAGAAAAGTAACATCTTGGAAGATAAATTTTTCAAACTCACCATTCCTAGGATGGATTGGAGACTGAATGAATTTTTTAATACCTTTTCTCTTTAACTCTAAGACCTTTACTATTTTCTATTCAATATATGTTCTCCAAACAAGGACTTGATTATTTATAAATGATTAACTCTATATATAGTAAATAAGAAAGTTTTGAATAAATGATATCATTCATAAGGGCTCTTGAAAGATAAAACTATCTGGAAAGAGGTTACCGAAAGATTCTTTTGGTTCATCATTACAGTGACCAAGTCTTCATTATCACTAAAGTAAAAAAAACTCTATATTTTTAAAACTCACAAACACCTATCTCAAATAAAAACTCTATTCATTTCTCATTGAAAAAAATTCCCATCCTTTATGATTAAGAACTTTATTGAGTAAAATATCTTTCTTATCCATCAAGATGAAATCTATTGCATGTCCACTCAAAATATTTCTTTATGTCCTTTGTCTTTTTATTTTTTTATAGAGGCACCATCGGTTATATTATACTTTTCCATTTTTCAAGAGGTTTGTTGTTTTTTATGGTTAAGGAAATGGTTTGATACTATGGTTTTTATGGTAGAGAGATTAAAGGATTCAAATGTTTTCATGAATTTTTTTTCATAGGATTGACACACTTTATTTCATTCCATGGTAATAAATGGCTCACACATATATGTGAAGACTAATAATTAAAAAAATAGTTGATGTGTCATATTTGATATAACTAATTTGAAATAACTAATTTGTAAAATAACGATACACAATCAAAAATAAGATACAGTTAATATTAAATAATAGGTTATTAAATTATATTATTCTATAATTACAATTGAAACAAAAAAATTAAATAAAATTAATTCAGATCTAATAAAATAAAATCTATCAGTAAGAAAAGGTTTAGTAAAATTTTCTGTTGGCTGATTTTTTTGCAAAAAAATATAAATAAATTTCATTATTTTGTGAATTATATCGTAAAAAATTATGTCTCAATTCATTGTTCTTATTCTGGAACAGTTTATTATATTTTTTGAAATGTTGATAGCACTTTTTTCATCACATTTTATTGGAAAAAATTATAATTAAAACCAAAATCCATTAGAGTGTGTTTCATCCACAACACGTATGCACAAAAATATCCTATTGTAATATATTCTTCTTCAGTAGTTGATAATTCTATTAAGTGTTATTTATTACTGAACCAAGACACTAGATATTTACCAGTAAAATTAAAGCTTCCAAATGTGTTTTTCCTATCTAATATATATCCAAAAAATAAAAATCTTAATGTGAAGTTAAATTGAAGTATTATGTTTTTTGGAAAAAGAATAGAGAAAATCATAGTTCTTTTTAAAAATAATAAAATTATTTTGGTAGCATTTAAATGAGGTTCTCTGGTAATGGAATGGAATCTTACACAAATACATACTGAAAACATAATTTCTGGTCTACTTATAGTAATATATAGTAAACTTATAATGAAACCCCTATACAACTTGTTGTAAACTGTTATTCCAGTCTCATCTATATAAAGATTAATATTAGAGCTCAGGGGAGTTGAATGAGTCTTACTATTTCCAATTCAAAACTTGTTAAGTAAATAAATGTCTACTTTAGTTGTTTTAAAACATTTAAAAAATATTTTTGATAAATTTGAAATCCCAGAGAATAATTTAACTCACCCATCATACTCAGTTCTAATTCCTTTTTCATACGTTTTGAAAAATCATTGAATAATTTTTTATTTGTTGATCCAAAAATAACATCAACAGTATATATTTTTACTAACAGAATATATGAGTATGAAGTTTTCAAAAATACTGTAGGATCTTCTATTCCTACTATAAAACCATTTTATAATATAAAATGATATAATATTTCAAACTATCCTCTTAGTTATTTTTTAAGTCAATATAGATCTTTGGTAAGTTTAAAAACATAATTTTGAAAATGAGGGTATTCAAAACCAAGAGGTTGTTATACATGAACTCCCTACATTAAAAACACACATAAAAAAAATATTTAACATTCATATGATATAATGTAAAATTCATCTAAGATTCATTTTCTATAATCATTCTAATTACTTATAACCAAGATATACGAACCGAGGTTTCTTAATAGTATAGTCCTTCTTTTTTATTGTAACACTTTACATCTAATTAAGATTTTTTTCTGGTTATTATGTCAGGATCATCTTTATTTTTTATAAATACCAATTTTGATCCAATAATAGGATATTCATAGGGTATTTAAACTAATTATCTTACTTTATACCTTTTAAATTTATTTAAATCATATATCATTGCTAAAAAACAACTTTCATTAGATAGATATTATTATATACACTTGGGTTCTAGCTATGATAGAAAGTTATAAAATCTTATTAGGTTTCCTATATTTCTTCTAGTTTTAAAACCTTCATCTTGGCTTCCAATAACTGTTTGTATAGGTTGTTCATTAAGATTTATAGGTTTCCTAAGAAACACACTTTCCATTTCACTAGTTTCAACCCTTACTAGATTTGGTTTAAAATAATCATGTTCCAAATTATCATCTTTTTCATTGTTAAAGAGAATTTCGGGTCTCATATCCTTGAGAGAATCATTTTTTTCATTATTTTGAGAAATTATTGGATTAAAAGTACCACTTTCTTCAAACATAAAATGAGTTTATTCTTTAACAATTCTTTTCCTTTTCTGAAAACTCTATAATATTTGGAAGTAGTAGAGTAACCTAAGAAGATAACTTCATCATCCTTCAGATCAAATTTACCAAGATTATCCTTGGTGTTCAAGATGTAAACCATGCACCCAAATACATGTAAGTATCCTACCATTGGTTTTCTATTATTCCATAACTCATATGGTGTTTTTTTTCAAAATAGGCCTTATTAGAACTCTGTTAATTACATAACATGATGTATTAACAGCTTCATCCAAGAAATGAGTGGGCATGTTATATTCACATAACATAGTCCTAGAAATTTCTTGAAAATTATTATTCCTTCTTTCAACAATATCATTCAATTTAGGTTTCCTAGTGGTATAGAATTTAGTTTTAATGCCTTTTCTGGGAAATAATAATTAAATTTACAATTCTAAAATAACCTCCATGATAAATTCTTAAAGTCTAAATTATTTGGAATATTTTTATTTTTTCTCAAGCTTCCATAAATTAATAAAAAAATGATATTCACTCTTAATTTTTAAGGATTAAACACATGTAAATCTCAAAAAATCATCAACCAACACATGAAAAAATTATTTTCCAGCAAGTCTTTCAATTAAAGTAGGTCTGAGCAAAAACAAAAAGATAATCTAAAGAGGTATAGATGTAGAAACCACTTTAATTGGTTTAAAATATGACTTGTGTTTCTCTCCCATTTAACATGTAGCACATAGATTATTTTTAGACAAGGAATTGAGATCTAGTGTATATACATTATTTGTTATTGGTGCTTTAAACTTGAAAAAAAATATTATAAAACTGAACATGCATCATTTTAAAAATAATTATAATAATAATCATAATAAAATTGAGAGATACTTATCAGTTTGTGCTTAAAGCCTTCAACATAATGAACTTTGTTGATTAGAATTGATTTTTTATTTCAAACTAATATAATTCAAACAATTTTACCTTTTTAAGTGTCACCAAACTTGACATAGCCTCCATAAATCTTGGATAATGAATGAAAATTATAGAAATATCCACTAATATATCTCGAAGAACCACTTTCCATAAACAATTTTCATTTCTGTTCATGTGTTTTTTTCCTAAAATGACAAATAAAAAAACAAAATATTTTGGAATCTAAATGTTCTTGGGTCCTACAATGTTAGCTATAAAAGATTTAGGGATCCAAATATATTTGTTTTTTATAAAAAACTGAGAATTTTTTTTGATAAATATTTAGTAATAAAATAAATTTTTATTCCAAAAAAATAAAGATTTATCATATTAAATGTATTATAATAATTTTCTATATTCATACAATGAAAAAAACTGACTTTGAAAAGGGTTGTATTTTTAGAACTAGCCACAAAATAATTCTTATAAAATTTGGGCATTTCACCTTTACTTTATATTCTGAATTTTTATTTCTTAATATGATTGTAATAATGAATTTTATTTCAATAAACTTTCCTTTTAGTGAAAACACTTTTACATATTTAATGTTTTGAACCTCATTTTATAAATTTTTAATTGTATTAGTTTATTCAGTTCATGATTCCATATAATTTTTCAATTGATTATTCAACTCTAAATTTTTTTTATTTATATCCTCATATTCCCTAAAATATTATTGTACGATTTTGTGAGGTACATATTCTTCTTTTTTAATTATTCAAACTTACTCTCTAACATTGTACAATATTCATTTAATTCTTCATATGATTAATTTTCATTTTCTAATTCATGATCAATTTTAGAAGACTAGTAAGAATGTAACTCATCTAAATGTTTTATAAAACATATGTTTTCCTTTTGATTAATAGATTATGATTCTAATTCTAATGATTTTCACTCATAAAAATCATCAGAAGTACTCTAGGTGGCATTCACATCCCTCTTAGTATTCTTATTATAAACAAAATTCTTAAATTATTTCTTTTCTGAATTTTTATCATTCTTAAGTAGTGTAAAATCAATCTTGATGTGTCCTAGATTCATTAAATCATATCATCTTAATTATTTAGAGTTTTCACCATATTTCTTATACTTGTTGAAATGTACTCTACACCCTCTTCTCTAGCTATAGAATTTTCGGAACTTTCAAGAAAATTGTGGGATCTCATCATTTGATCCAGAATATCTTATGCAGCATTTTTCATCAGATGTTTAAAATATTTTTATGATTTTGTTCTTATTATTTTCATTAGAAGTAAAAACCTTCAAGGCAGTATTTTCCCTCTTGATTACTCTAGGTTTTTGAGATTCATGTTAACTTTTAGATTCATACATCATAATAGTTCTAATGAGATAATTTATTATAATGTTCATGACATCTAGATATTGTCTGATGAAAGCTGAAATTACACACCATTTAGGAGTTATTTCCATTGAGGAGAACTTTCAATGCTTGTTCAGGCTCAGTAATAGTCATTCCTAGAGTAGAAAAAATTTCAATAATCTTAGTGATTCTTCCATTCAAATGAGTAATGATTTACCCTTCATACATTTTGAATGTTTAAAAATTAAGTTTAGTTGTATCATATATAAGAGATTTCTTTGTTTGTACCTTCATATGAAAATGCTATAGTTATCCACATTTCATCATCTTTTGGACACTGATAAACCCTATTGAACTCATCTGGTCCTATTCCGATGATTATAGCATTCATAATTGTAACGTCTCGACCTGACAGTCTAATAAAGTACTATCCATACTAGTCGTCACATGGCCTCAAGCATGCCTACCCATACATTAAAGGCTTCCAACTAGCAGTAAGGGTATAATGATGGTATGGTGGGGGTATTATACCCTCATGATCAGAGTATAATAGTGGTATAAGAGTAAATAAATCATTCAATAAAGGGATACGAATAAATAAGTACAAGAAATGAAAGATAAATACAATGGATAAATAAAATTGATCATCGCTAGATACACAACAATGAATATAAGTCAGATAATACTACAATATAATAGGAAGGTATAACAGATAGTATAGTATAATATATGAACCAAAATAAATAATAAAAATTCATTAGGGTGATCTCCACAATCATCCTAAGAACTAGATCATTCCTATTCTCATATCTCCTGAGTGTAAGGAAAAAACAGTAAATAAACCAATGAACCATGAACATGAAGATATGAAATAGAAAAAATCATCTTGTTCTTTAAAACATTTCTTTCAGAGAAAAGAGATATATTGTAAAAATATATATTTCCTAAATTTATAGTACCTTATCTAAAACATTATAAAATCATGAAATGAATTATAAATTGATTAGTAAAGTAATCATGACATTTTGAAAAATATATAGATCTTAATAATATATTCAATTGATAGTATTGTTCATCATAACATAACTTCTTGAGAGACTTAATAAGATAAAGTAGATATTTAGAATCAAATTGTGCATAAGATAAACTTACTTAAACATTGCAAAAGATAATGCTTCATCATAAGATAAACTATGTTACTATAATGTGATACTTATAATTTACAATTTATTCTCACTATCATAAGCAAATATTTTACAAATATCATTTTCATAAGATAACATCTTATCATAACTTCATTGTGTCTGAAATATCTAACTTTGATCATATAGAAACTCAATTATACTTTTCATAAGGTAATATATTACATAGTAAGATAAACCTTTAACATAGAGTTTTCTGAATATCAATAGAAAAAAGATAATATTTTATTCACATAATATAAAATAATTTTCCATAAAATAAATACTTCACATGATATAAGATAATTTCTTAGATAATTAGTGCAAGATAAATACTCTTGATAAATATAATCTAACACACTTAAGATAAACTAATTAGAACAGAAATAGGGATATTGTGAATCATCTAAATACATAAAAACTAACATATGTTAGAAAAACATGGGTCTTTCTATCATATAACATTTTCAATTGGGTTAAGCACAAATAATAAAAATTATTTCCCTAAAGTCATGATTAACATAAAATGTAACAAACATGATTCCCATAAAAGGGTCTCATATACTCTATAAAAACCTAGTTTAAATTTTCCAAAATGTACTTACTAAAATCTTGGAATGGTATATTGAACCATTTACCCCTTTCAAAATACAATTTTCAAACCACTCAATCAACCTAAACATTTTGGTAAACCAATTTCAACACGTTTAAAACCCCGTCCAAAAACGATTCCCTTTTTCTTTTTAAACCATTTTAGAGAAACAAATTATTTTTCCTTATTTGAAATCTATCACATAAAACCAAGAGTTCACCCAGTTTACAACCCAAGTGAGTCCAAATTTCCATTAAAATTGAAACACCATTTAAAACATACGATTGAAAAATTTTTACAACCACTTGTAATTCAAAAAGTCATTTCACAAATACATGTCTTTAAAAATCCTTATAGTAGAAAAAACCCATGAAAACCATTTAACACCTTTTATTCCTAGTGAATTTACCTTTTTAAAAATTCATTGAAATCTTAATCAACAAAAAAACACTAAAGGGTGAAAATAAAAAAAAAATACTTACCTACTTACTCAAGGATCTAGTCCATGTTATTAATACCGACACATCAGTCATAGCCACACATAAAAAAAATATAACATGCTTAGGATAAATTAATTACATGTAACCAATAATGTATTTGGGAAACATTTTAATATATTATTACTATAATTTAATTAATTTAATAATGAATCAATCATAGAAAAAAATCGCATGTCATGTGAACCTACATGCTTATCTATGATGTGTGAACTCAACCACTCTTTAAAATTAGGCCAAGAGAAAAAAATACCATAAACCATTGGCACACAATATAACCCAAGAAAAACATGAAATTGTAACATCTCAAACAATAAATGTAGCCCAACTTTCATATAAGAAAAATCTCATCACAAATTCCCATTTATCAATTTTCCAAGCCCAAACATTTTACTTTTGAACCCATCATTTAATCACCAAAACCAAGAAAACCCAATAAAAATCATCATATAACACCAAAAAAAATTATGGTAGGGACTAATGGTTGTGTATTACATGGACACATGGTTTAGAAAACCATGTGTTAATCTTGAAACATCCATTGGAAGTCTTATCGAACCTAAAAATTGGGCTCAATATGCTTTTCTTGGCCATGTGAGATCATAGTGTGATTCCATTTCACTTCCATTCTCATCCTTCAAAACAAATAAATCTGTTAAAAAGTATTAAAATAGAACTTGTAATTAAAATTAAAATCCTAACATCACTTGGAAACTCAAGTTTTATCATGAGTGGTGGTCATCAGGCACCAACCCATAACATACCTCTTGATGACCAATGATTCTACTCAAATATACCTGAAAACACAAATAAAAAAGGTAAATTAAAACCTATTCCCACTTAATAAGCATATATTTGATACCACATTATGAATCCCCATCATAAATCAACTAGTCCCGGATAAGGAGTTCCATATATCCTCATGCATGCCTCCCCATACGCAAGAGGCAATCGACTAGAAGTAGGGCCTATAAGGTTTCATAGAGACGATATACCTTCTATAGCATATATCTATCAGAGTATAACATACCATAAATCAGTAAATAAGTAAGAATAAAAATAAATCTAAACAATAGTACACTAAGTGAATGTAATATCGTTATCATAACATGTTATAATAGAATTTAATAAAACATATAGGGTTACACATGTAGCTAAAAGGATACCCAAATATGGTGGATTGATGTATAAAGAAAAAAATGAAAATAAAATCACAAATACTAAAGATCCTAACATATATCCCACCATCACCTTTATATCATCCCACAAGTGCATACTCAATAATCAGTTGTAGGGACCTTTCCATTGGATGGATTGTTTCTTGAAAAAGCTCATATTTTCATATTTCTACTTATGTTTTTAAATTATTTAATCCCTTCCCATTAATCAATTCGATATTATTTTCATCATTTTATGACTTTTGGTGAGTTTTGATCTTAAGTGTGAAAAGTGGTTAATTATGGACATTTAACAGTTTTATGATGCCTCTGTATTTCGATAATAACTCCTTCAATTTTCATCCAATTCACATGACTCCTTTTTTGGAGGATGAAATTATTTTTGGGATGAAAATAATTCTTTTGAACCCAGAACCAATTCTAAATCCAACAAGCCAAACAAAATCTGTCAATGTGAACACTTTTTCTGGCCAGCAGAATAGACCTTACCTCATTCAATGAGGCATATCTTTGGATAAGAACCACCAAATTGGGTGATTATAGCTGAGTTAAAAATAAAACTATCCTAGGAATCTTCCCATTAAATTACATGAATAAATAATTTAAATTAGGACTCTATTCAACCAGACAAAGTGGGGTTGGTGGAATAGTGATTGGAAGCCAGAAAAAGTCAGGTCTACTAATTTGGCCATAATCATTCCACAATGCTCAAAATTCCTTGAAACTTTGTGGGTTGATGAAAAACTCCATTTCTCACCTCATATAAGAATGAACCTTGGCCTGATTTGATGATATGGTGGATTAACAAAAGCTATCATTTTTGTGGACAGATTCTGGAGGAAATGTTCATGTTCTTCTTTTACCACTTTTATTTATTTATAGTTTTGTAATGTATTCTTATTACACTTTCTTCTCAATTACCCTTAACATGGTGGGGTAAATATTATGAGTGGTTGGGGAAGGTTATGATCTCCATTTTTTAATTTTTGAGTCCATGTGCTTTAAGTTATAAAATGTTTTCTCTATTCTGCAAAGTTGGTTTCAATTTGTAATAACAGTTTATATTATCTTATGCGATTGTATTTTATTTTATATTCTCTTTTTATTATTACTTTTTTTAATGAAAATTATCTCCCTTGTTGGGTTATAGTCTATATACGATGTAATATATCAGATCTTAGTGTTTAAGTACTTGGCGATTGTCAGTACGTGTGAGAGTTATAGTGCAAATTCAAGATTGTTTGGGATAAACCAGACCCGATTGGGAATTGCCTAAATTAATTGAAAGTATTACCTATAACTATTTCAAAAAAGGAAGGAGAGTGGAACAAAATAATATCTTGTTAAGGTTTACTCTCAGTAACACCATTGACCAAAGAAGTGAGAGGAAACGATTGTGGAATCTCACTTTAATCATCTTAGTAGAAAAGAAATGGATAAAATTGAACGATGTTAACATTGCTATTGGAAATCCAACCCTGATATGAGCACAAAATTTTATATTACTATTTTCAATCACATAATATTTCATCTTATTTTCCATATTTTACTTAATTTCATTCTTTTGTTTCATTTATCTAAATTTCTAAACTAAACAAATTCAAAAACAATGTGACAAACATGATTGTTTTGCGCTCCTCTCTGGAGACAACCTAGGTTAACCACTATACCATATTTTAACTTAGTAAATAATTTTTTTTGCCACACATAACAATAGTAACATGTCAAAACTTGGATCTATTGATAGGGAGGTAGTGTTGCAATCTAATTAATAATATTTAACATTTTTTTCAAAAAAAATTTAAAAATATTTTTCCATGCTATTTTCAAATGATCATCTCTTTAATTCTTGGAATAATTACCCACAAGTGAAAGTAAAACTTAATATATCACCCTTGTTAAATAATGATTGTGTTTATATTATTATTATATAGGTGAAGTTATTTTGGAAATCAAATAATTGAGAGGATGCATTCAAAGAATTCATAGATGGTCTGAGGGAGGACATGGAATTAAATTTTTTGAAGCGATGGCCTGGGAGATAACTGAGTTATCCCATTAATTTCCAGAATTTTATAATATGTCCAAGATCCAGGAATTAGAGGAGCATAACTACCTACCTCAATATCTAACTACTCACTCCAAAGAGGAACTTTCCACTGAAAAACAATGGAAGTCGAACAAAATCTAGGAGATGATTTTTTTCTTAAACTCATTACCTTCTAATTTTGTTGAAACTGAGTTGATTATCACCTCCCCATGCTTAAAATTTTCATATTTTGACATCAATTTTATTTCCTTGGTGGATTTGGAAAAATAAGAAGATACACCAGAATAGGAACACCTAGAGCTCCCCGAACATGTTGATCATTCATTAGAAGGAGTTCAAGATGAGGTCCAAGTGGAATTTCTTGAGGAAAAAGTGACACAAGATTCTTACTTTAAAAGGAAATAATTTTATATTGACTCGTCGTGTTTAAATTTAATTAAAATATAATTACACTCTAATTTTCCCTTTTAACTGCTCTTTTGATGTAGCATACTTTGAGAAACTGCTAGATAATGAAGAAGAGATTGTGCAAGTGGAAATCAATAAAGACGACCCATTCGTTATCCTAACCCCACCATACAAGATTCATCTCATTTTAATGGGGGTGGATTTGGAATACCATTTCCCTATAGTAGTCATCAAAAGATAAGAGTTTTAAGATGTAAATAAGAATTATTGGTGGTTCATCTCAAAGAAACTCAACCCACCAACAGATTGGGGATAAACAACTGAAAATGCCCATCTGGAGGCAGTCGAAACCCAAGTCCCACTTGGGGGGATAAAACCATGATCTATCCTTATTTTATCACTCTATTTATATTTTAATTTTATTTAAATAAACTAATTGTTTTTTATTATCTACCTTTGTTTTTAGGTTTTTCTTTGTGCAACATTAAATGATTAACTCATCGTTGCATTGATGATAAGTCAGGTTGTACCTCTCCTTATCACTTTCTTTATTGTTGTGACTCAACTAAAAATATTATTACATGTTAAATCGACTTTAATTCATTGTGGAAACTGCATAATTTAAGTTTGGGGGAGGGAACCTTTATAGTTTAGTATTTTCAATTGTTTTTTTTCTATTTTACAAAAAAAAATCAAATTTTTGTTTGTTTTTTTGAAACTTTTGAGCTGAAATTATTAACATCACAATTTTTTAAACCCATTTAAATGTTTGAAACAATTTATTCCATGAAATTGAACTTAAATTAATTCTAAAAATGACTAAGTTTCATGTTCAAATTTTTAATAATTTCATGAAAATTGATCTAATTTTTGAATCTCATGCCACAATCTACTGTCTTTATACCTTGAATCACTTTCCAGTGAGGCTTATAAACCTATTTTTCATATTCTTTTCATTCTCCTAACTTCTTTAGAGAACCATACCATGCTTGCTTTAACCATAATTTGATTTATTCCTATCAAAACTTGAGGGTTTTTGGTACATGTGTTTTAAATGATTAAGGAATTTCTATGTTTTTAAAGTCCCCTTTTCCAAATAATCATTTTCATTATGTCCTTCTATGAATATTTAATCATTGTATTCCTTATAATACATGAAAAGTATGTTAGTTTAGCCACATTACAAGCTAATTTTTCCTATCCAACCTGCTCTTGAAGTGAAATTGCATAATCTAATTGAACTTAAGTGTGGAGGAAGTTTTCTTGTATTATGCTACTTAATTTTGTGATACTTTTAGAGGAAAATAAAACATTTAAGGGTTGTTCTTGTTGCTAAAAATAATAATTCTGTTGAAATTTGTTCCATTTTTGGAGCTTTTATATATGAGAAGTTATGCCTTTCTGGAGCTTCTAATGAAAAAAAGTGGTGCTTATCTAGAGATTTCAAAAAAAATTATGCGATGATTGAAATTTTTGTGGCTGAAATGATGAATGGTGTGAAATTTCACAGATTTTTCATGTTTATAAAGCATATTTTCTTCAAAGGGGAGTGATGAGGAGACCATGTTTGAGTAAAAATTAGAATAATGAAATTTTGTTCCAAAAGAGCCAAGCCCTCCTAATTCAGCCTTAGAATTTTTAACATCTAAATCCTACCAACCTGAAACCACAAAACAACCCTTAAAAGTATTAAGGATAAAAAAAATTCTTAACTCACATCTAGTGGATATGTAGTAATTTATCAAGCCTATGGTGACCCTTTCATGAGTATTAGATGAGAAATACATTGTTGAAAATTGAGATTTGTGTGATGAGTGAAAATACAAGTGAGGTAAGTGTTTTATGTGAATGGGAGGAGAAATGAAGAAGAAATATATTGAATGATCTGGAAAGAATAACTTGAAATAACCATTTTTTGAGGTGTTGTGATATCTTTTGTTTCATGGCGTTGAATTAGTGGGTCCCATGGATATGTGTTTTAAATTTTCTATGATTCGATTTTGAGTTTTACTTGTCCAGGAGTCCAAGTTATAAGAGTGAGGGAATTTATAGAGCTCATATTTTCATATTTATACATATGTTTTTAAATGATTTAATACCTTTACATTAATCAATTTGATCTTATTTTCATCATTTTATTAATTTTGGTGAATTTTGATCTTAAGTGTGAAAAGTGGTTAATTCTGGACATTTAATAGTTTTATGATGCATCTGTATTTACATCATAGCTCCTACAATTTTCATCTAATTCACCTTATTCATTTTTTGGTGGATTAAATGATTTTGGATCTACAAATAAGTCTTCTGTACCTATATAAAATTCGAAAGACAACAAGCCAAACAAAATCAGTCAATGTGAACACTTATTATGGCCGGTAGAATAGACCTTTCCTCATTTAATGAGGCATATCTTTGGACTCCAACAACCAAATTTGGTGATTCTAGATGATTTCCAAATCCAGCACACCGAGGATGCTTACCATTAAATTCCATGAATAAATAATTTCATTTAGGCCTCCATTCAACCAGTCAAAGTAGGGTTGGTGGAATAGTGATTGGAAGCCATAAAAAGTCAAGTCTACTAATTCAGCTATAAATCATTCCACATGGCTAAAAATTACTTGAAACTTCATGGGTATATGGAAAACTCTATTAATCACCTAAAATAATAAGGGAAATAGTCCTAATTCTATGATATGGCGGATGAACCGAAGCTATCTTTCTGGTGGACAGATTTTGGAGGAAATGTTTATGTTCTTATTTTTCCCTCTTTTAATTTTTTTTAGTTTTTTAATGTATTATTCTTCCCTTTTTCCCAATTATCCTTACTATGGTGTGGTAAATCTTATGAGTGATTGTGGAAGGTTAGTATCTCCATTTTTTAATGTTTGAGTTCATGCTCTTTAAGTTATGAAATGTTTTCTTTATTCTGCAAAGTTGGTTTCAATTTGTAATAATTGTTTATATTATCATATGCGATTGTATTTGATTTTATATTCTATTGTTATTTTTACTTTGTATAATTAAAATTATCTCCCTCACTAGGTTTTGTTCTATATATGATGGAATAGATCGGAGCATAGTGTTGAAGTACTTGGCGATTGTCAGTACTTGTGAGAGTTGTAGTTCATATTCAAGATTGTTTGGAATAAACCAGACCTGATCGTGAATTATCTAAATAAATTGAAAGTATTCATTGAAACTATTTAACAAATGGAAGTAGAGTAGACCAAAATAATATCTTTTTAAGGTTTACTCTCACGAACACTAAAGAATTAATAGGAAGCAATTGTGGAATCTCACTTTAATTGGCATAGCAAAAGAGAAATGGATAAAATCTAACTATGATAACATTGCAATTGGAAATCCAACCCTAAACCGATCACCCAATTTTATATTAATATTTTAAATCACATTATATTTCAAATTATTTTCTATATTATACTTAATTTTACCCTTTTTTCATTTCTCTAAATTTCTAAACCAAAAAAATTCAAAAACAAAGTGAAAAACATGATTGTTGTGCGCTCCTCTCGGGAGACAACCTAGGTTAACCACTATACTATATTTTAACTTAGTAAATAATTTTTTTTCCACACCACATGACAAGAACATGTCAAAACTTGGAATCGTTTCTTGGGAGGTAGTGTCACAATCTAATTAATAATATTTAACATTTTTTCAAAAAAAAGTTAAAAATATATATTTCCATGCTATTTTAAAATGATAATTTCTTTAATTCATGGAATAATTACCCACAAGTGAAAGAACCAATTAATATGTCACCATTTTCAAATGACTATGGTGTTTCTGTTATTTTTAGATAGATGAGGTTATTTTGGAAATAAAATAATAGAGAGGAGGCATTCAAATAATTCATAGATGGTCTGAGGGAGGACATGGAAATGAAAGTTTTTGAAGCAATGGCCTCGGAGATAACTGAGTTCTCCCATTAATTTCTATAATTTTATAATTTTTCTAAGATTCAGAAATTAGAGGATCCTGACTACCTACCTCAATCTCCTACTACTCAACTCAAAGAAGAACTTTCCACTGAAGAACCAATGGAAGCCGAACAAAATCTGGGAGATTATTTTTTTTTCTTAAACTCATTACCTTCAAAAAAATTTGAAACTGAGTTGATTATCACCTCCCCTTGCTTAAAATTTTCAGATTTTGACATAAATTTTATTTCCATGGTGGATGTGTAAAAAGAAGAAGATACACCTGAAGAGAAACACCTAGAGCCCCCAGGACATGTTGATCATTCATTAGAAGGAGTTCAAGATGAGGTCTAAGTGGACTTCCTTGAGGAAAAAGAGACACAATATTTTTAATTTGAAAGGGAAGAATTTGATATGGATTTATCATGTTTATTTTTTATTCAAATATAATTACACTCTAATTTTCCCTTTAACTGCTCTTTTGATGTGGCATACTTTGAGCAACTGCTGAAGAATGAAGAAGAGATTATGCAAGTGGAAATCAATAAAGAGGACTCATTCTTTATCCTAACCCCACTATACAATATTTATCTCATTTTCATGGGGGTGTATTTGTAATACCATTTCCATGGATTATTCTTCAAAATTAAGAGTTTCAAGATGGAAAGAAGAAGTGTTGGTGGTTCATCTCAAAGAAACTCAACCCACCATCAGATTGGGGATAACCAACTAAAATTGCCCATCTAGAGGCAGTCAAAAACCAAGGTCCACTTTGGGGATCAAACCAAGATCTATCCTTCTTTTCTCACTCTATTTATATTTTAATTTTATTTAAATAAATTAATTAGGTTTTATTATCTACCTTTGTTTGTAGGTTTTTATGTGTCCAACATTCATAGATTAACTCATCGTTGCATTGATAATAAGTCAGGTTGTATCTCTCCTTAACACATTATTTATTATTGTGACTCAACTAAAAATCTTATTACATGTTAAATATATTTGAATGCATTATGGACACTGCATCATTTAAGTGTGGGGGAGGTAACCTTTATAGTTTAGTATTTTAAATTTTTTTTTCTTTTTTTCAAAAAAATTGTGTATTTCAACTTTTTGTGTTTTTTTTAAACTTTTGAGCAGAAATGATAATCATCACAATTTTTTAAGCCCATTTAAATGTGTGGAAAAATTTATTCCATGAAACTGAACGTAAATAAATGCTGAAAATGACTTAGTTTCAAGTTCAAATCTTTAACAATTTCAGGAAAAGTACTTTGATTTTTGAATCTCATGCTACAATTAACTGCCTTTATTATTTAAATCACTTTCCTGTGAAGCTTCTAAACCTTTTTTTCATATTATTTTCATTCACCTCACTTCTTTATAGAACCATACCATGCTTGATTTAACCAGATTTTTATTTATTCCTATAAAAACTTGAGGGTTTGAGGTACATGTGTTTAAAATGATTGAGGTATTTCTATGGTTTTAAATCCCACTTTTCAAAATAATCCTTTTCAATATGGCCTTACATGAATATTTAATCCTTGTAGCCCTTATAATCCATGAACATCCTATTAGGTAAGCCACATTACAAGCTAATTTTCCTTATCTAACCTGCTCTTGAAGTGAAATTGTATAATCTGATTGAACTTATGTGTGGGGGAAGATGTCTTGTATTATGCTAACTAATTTGTTGATACTTTGGGAAGAAAATAAAACATTTAAGAGTTGATCTTGTTGCTGAAAAAAGTCATTCTATTTAAATTTGTGCCTTTTCTAGAGCTTTTATATAAGATAAGTTGTGTCTTTCTGGAGCTTCTAATGAAAAAAAAATTGTCTATCTAGAGATTTCAAGAAAAAACAAGTGATGATTGAAACTATTTCTCTTGAAATGATGAATGGTGTGAAATTTCACAGATTTTTCATGCTGATGGAGAATATTTTCTACTAATAGGAGTGATGAGGAGACCATATTTGAGTAAAAATTAGAATAATGAAATTTTGCTTCAAAAACAGCCAAGCCCTCCTTATTTAGCCTCAGAATTTTTCAAATCTAAATCCTGCCAACCTGAAGCCACAAAACAACCCTTAAAATTAGTCATGATAAAAAAAATGTCCTTAACTCACATCATGTGTATATGAATGAATTTATCAAGCCTATGGTGACCCTTTCATGAGTATTGGATGAGAAATACATTGTTGAAAATTGAAATTTGTGTGATGAAGGAAAATGCAAGTGAGGTAAGTATTTTATGTGCATGGGAGGAGAAATGAAGAAGAAATATATTGAATGATATGAAAATATGAACTTAAAATAACCATTTTTGAGGAGGTGTGATATCATTTGTTTCATGGAGTAAAATTAGTGGGTCTCATGGATATGTGTATTAAATTTTCTATGATTGGATTTTGAGTTTTACTTGTCCAAGAGTCCAAGTGCTAAGTGTGGGGGAATTGATAGAGCTCATATTTTTATATTTCTACGTATGTTTTTAAATGATTTTATCCCTTTACATTAACCAATTTGATCTTATTTGCATCATTTTATGACTTTTGGGGAGTTTTGATCTTAAGTGTGAAAAGTGGTTAATTCTGGACATTTAACAGTTTTATGATGCCTCTATATTTTGATCATAACTCCTACAATTTTTATTCAATTCACCTGATTCCTTTTTTGGAGGATGAAATTATTTTGGGAATAAAAATAATTCTTATGGATGCAGATCCAATTAGAAATCCAACAAGCAAAACAAAATCGGTCAATGTGAACACTTATTCTGGATGGCAGAATAGACCTTACCTCATTCAATGAAGTATATCTTTGAACACAATCCACCAAATTTGTTTATTCCAGCTGAGCTAGAAATAAAACTCTCCAAGGAAGCTTCCCATTAAATTTCATGAATAAATAATTTCATTTAGGCCTCCATTCAATTGGTCAAAGTAGGGTTGGTGGAATAGTGATTTGCTGCTAGAAAAGGTTAGGTCTACTAATTCGTTCATAAATCATTCCACATGGCTCAATATTCCTTGAAACTTTATGGGTATATGTACAACTCCTTTCCTCACCTCCGTTAATAAGGGAAATCATCCTGATTTGATGAGATGGTGGATAAAACAAATCTATCTTTCTGGCGGACAGATTCTGTAGAAAATGTTCATGTTCTTCTTTTTCCCTCTTTAATTTATTTTTAGTTTTGTAATGTATTCTTCTTCCCCTTTATTCTCCATTACCCTTTCCATGGTGGGTTAAATATTATGAGTTATTTTAGAATGTTATTATCTCTATTTTTTAATTTTTTAGTTCATGTGCTTTAAGTTATAAAATGTTTTCTCTATTCTGAAAAGTTAGTTTCAATTTGTAATAATAGTTTATAATATCTTATGCGATTATATTTGATTTTATATTCTGTTTTTATTATTAATTTTTTTAATGAAAATTATATCCCTCGCTAGGTTCTGGTATATATATGATAGCATATATCATATCTTAGTGTTGAAGTACTTGGTGATTGTTAGTATGTGTGAGAGTTGTAGTGCATATTCAAGATTGTTTGGGATAAGCCAGACCCGGTCGGGAATTTCCTAAATTAATTGAAAGTATTCTCTACAAGTCTTTTAAAAAATGAAGGAGAGTATATCAAAATAATATCTAGTTGAGTATTACTCTCACTAACACCATTGACAAAATAAGTGAGAGGAAGTGATTTTGGAATCTCACTTTAATTGGCTTAGCAGAATAAAAATGGATAAAATCAAACAATGATAACATTGCAATTGGAAATCTAACGCTAAACTGGTCACCCAATTTTATATTACTATTTTTAATCAAATTATATTTCAATTTATTTTCCATATTTTACTTAATTTCATCCTTTTGTTTCATTTCTCATAAATTTCTAAACCAAACAAATTCAAAAACAAAGTGACCAACACGATTATTGTGCACTCTTCTTTGGAGAAAACCTAGGTTAACCACTATACTATATTTTAACTTAGTAAATAATTGTTTTTCCATGAATAATGATAGGAATGTGTCATTTCTCATGAAGTCTATACATTTATTGAGATTCCCATATAGGGTGAGAGAATGAACTCAATAAGACACTACCAATAGACCCTTAGCAGAAGTGAAAAAAGTGTATAAATGTTGATTCCTCGATAGAAAATAAATATATAAATAAAAAAACAAATATCCATCATGCCCTAAAAAGGACACAAAGAACCCCAACTCTACCAATTTCATCTCCATGTTGTAAGGATAATCTATCTAAACCAAGATAACAAGTTATCACCCACATCTCACTTTGGTCCCACAGGTCAAAGCCTAATCAGCACCCATACACATCTTAAGGAATATGGGGAGGTCATATAATACACCCTAACCCATCATGAGGATTATTGGTAAGTTATATAATACATTCCACCCCTTCATGGGGATTCTTTAGAGGTCATTTAATACCTATCGACCCATTCTAGGGATTTCTTGGGAGGTCCAACAAGTAGTAGACATAAATAAATAAAATATAAAATAGAAAAATATATCAAATATTATGTAAAATGAAACCCTAACCCATATAACATCTATAATGGCTATACTCGACTAAAATGACCCAAAATTGCTCCCACAATGTCACTTTACCCAAGTGGAAAACCACTACATTGACTATAAAATATGTGGAATAACAACTTTAATTATTCTATAACCTAACTCTCCCCCTCTAAGGGGTCTGCTAAATCTATAAATACGTAACTAGTCACTTTAACAGTATATGAATAAGTCTAATAAGTACAAAAATTCACCCACATGCAAAACTATACATGAAACTTTATGAAAAAAATCATAAAATGGTATGGAAATTCCTACCTTAGGTGAGGTGAATCCAAAACACCCTTAATCACCACCCAAAACAAGTATATAATTAAAAATCCCTAAAATCATACCCAAAATCATACATTATGGTTGTATAAAATGGGAAACAATGAAAACCCAAAAGAAACCAATATATAAGGGTAGATCAGTGTCAATATTACCAAAAAAAGATCACTATGATGACCAATATTGAAAATGATGATGGTAGGAGGAATAGGTAACCAAAATCATCTCAATAAAGAATCCATGGCTATAAAATCATGCAAGGGGTCGCATGAAAGGATTGGGAATGGTTTACGGGTGTTCCATATGGAAAATACAAGGATAACTTATAAAGAAGTCTCTAAGAAGGATTTCACATTATGAAACCCTATTTCACATTATTTAATTTTGAGACAGAACACACTCGGGCCTCATCATGATTTTATTCAATTTGATCCTATATTTTACACTGTGGAATCCCTCTTTAGGACCTAATCGGCTGCAGTTATCTCCCAAACTTCTTAAATTCGCTCTTTATCTACCTCGACACCTCCAACAACTAACCATAACTAGCTTTCAAATTTTGGGACAAAAACATAAACCATAACACACCTCAAAATTTGAGATTCATTACTATCTTGAAAAGTTTATTTATTTCTAAACTAGGGTTTTCCCCAAATATCATGTATCTAATTGAACTCTTTTATGATAATATTGGATTCGTTTCATAAGTTAAGTTACCTAGGTCTCATAACATATCCAAAAACATCTTTACTAATTTTATATCATTTGAGAGATAATTGATAGAGGTCATATTAATAAGTTTTGAGTTCATTGAGAGGATAATATTTAATATCCCCTTACAAAGAAAATTGTAAAAACATGAAAGATATGCTGGTTATCTTGGAATTAGATCCAAGGTGGATGGATTTAGTGAAACTTGGAGATTATGGGTGTGTATGACCAAATGTTAGTCAAATGTTATTGACTTAGGGATATGTTGTATCATGTAATTTATATTAATGGAAATATAATATAATTTATTTATGTGTGTTGTATAGACTATGGGAGATGGTATGATAACAACACCCTAGATTATATGTATTACTAGGTTATTCCTAATTAATGGTCATCAAATTGAGTTGTAATGATATGTAACGATTAGTATGAGTAGGATCACTTTTATGGAGATACAATTGATCACTCATCAGATATAATTTGGTGATATTGTATTATTATTGATCCACTTTAGTACACCATGTGGATTTTAATAAATATTTCATTATAGTTACTTAAGTGATCATTGGATATGGATCTTTAGAAATGAGGTTTTCATATTGGTTCCCTAATAGCAAGGCATTATACATTATTGTATTTGTAATTAATTTAAAAAATTTGTTAATAGAAGGTAATCGGGTATGACTCTAATCAAGTCGAGTGGTTTGATTAACCCGAATAGAAAGTGTCCACCTAGATAATGTTTTACAACATCAAGTCCCTCAATTGAGTTGTTCTAAATAAAGTGAATGCACATTCCAAGATAATTCCATGTTATATAATTATATAATATTTAGTCGACTCAAGAATTGAAAAAATATATAATATATATAATATTTACATTATCCATGTATCATGATTGATATTTATATCAAATATAAAGTAACTTTTCTAATAGAATTGTGGTGGATTTGATCACATGAAACCACTTAGAAATTTAGGTATCTATGCTTTGTTACTATATAACACTCATATTTTATAATTATGAATGAGATTCAAAATTATTTCCAACATTACAAAGGGATATTAGGGTCATGTATAAAATAATACTAATTGATTTTTTTGTATTAATTTTATTATTCTATATGCTAAAAATCTTAATGTTTTTTATAATCAAAAATATAATTTGTTTTTTCCATATTCCAAAATTTTAATTAAAACATAAACATGAGGAAATGGAAAAACCCAAAAGATATTTTGGATTGGGATTAAATTAACAAGTTTCCAATTACCATTACATGTGTAAAGTTCATAATATGGCATTGATACATAATTTAAGAACCTCCTTTGTAATATTTAACTAATTTGGAGGCTCATTAATACACCTCCAAAGTTTTTTTGGTATTTATGCCACTATTTAAGGATATTTAATTCTATAACTGACTATTAAAGGATATTTATTGCACTATATTTGATTTTATATAAATTTGGATTCCTTGAATTCTATTGAATGTCCATATCTCAAAAAATATCATGGATGATGGGTGTTAGAATTATTTTCATTGAGAGAAAGAAATATTTGTTCTTAGTGTTCAACAGTGTTCCTCATCTGAGAGAAATTATTAGTTTTCCTCTCCCGAAATATTATTTAGTTTCTTTATAATTCCTCCTTTATTATATTTTCTTAAAGGATTGACTAACATATATTTGTAAAATAATATGATCCCACCAAGACATTAGTGATTAACATTATCAATGGATCTCATATACAATCCTTGATATGAATCATCTAAATAACACCCATGTAAGATACCTACTCACCTTAATTGCACCTCCTTATACACTATGGCTACTGACTAGTATCAGCGGTCTAAGTGGTGACCTTGAGGAGACTATACCACTTGAATGTAGAAATGAAAACATCAAAACAATTAAAAAATAAATATCAATAAATGCTCAATAATAAGCCTGAATACATAAATAAAATAAATATATATTGTTTCAAGAAATTCATATACTAGATAACAGGATCACACTTAGGATGATCATATATATACATAAAAAAGGATTGAAAACAACACCAGATATACATTGTGGATCCAATTAGTCTACCACTAACCAAAGAAACCCAAACTATGCATATAAAACACTTTTATCTACTATTATCCTAAAATAAATTCCTTCCCCTCAAATTGTATATTTAACCATAAAACCTACATTAATCCTAGATGGCATGTGAATAGTGTGACTATGATCTCAATAGGACACCACTAATTGTGTCACTAGATAAAATATATATATCTATATATATATATGAGTGTGTTATAGGTGAAAAATATTACATCCAATACAAACCAACCAACCCTCTCAACTCATTTTTGACTAGCTACAATTATTCTGTTACTTGATTCTTCTGGTGTGAGAGTAGGATGAGACACCCATATTCAGAAATACTAGAAGTTTCCTTAATCATCTGACCTATTTTGTATCTCACATTGTCACACACCAACTCATAACCCATGTAACTATCCCAATTCATCTATGATGCATGACCAAATTTTTTTTTCACTCCAAAAATAATTATATATTTTCCTATTAAGAGATTAGTAACCAATGAATATGGGTTGATCCATAAGGGAGAAAAAACTATTTTAGTTTCCAAGAAAACAACAAAAATACTCAAGAAACAACAAATCATAATTTTAAAAATGGTCAATAGAGAAGTTAGAGGTTAAATAGTATGGAAGCATGAAACGGGAAAAACTAGAAGAAAGATTAATAATAAAATGATGGATTAAGAAAGAATATAGTTCACAAAAAACATTATTAAATGATGATATAGGTAAATTTTATTATTTGGTTTAAAAAAATTCCCTCATTAATGAATAGATAAAATTGAATTATAACTAAAATGAAAGAGGTCATCTAGTTTTTTTTAATGGTAAAATAATGAGCAGATGAATCCTATAGTCTTTCAACTACATCACACAAAATTTTAAAAAAATATATATTAAATTAGTTCTCACAAATTCCAAATTCTCATTTGAACATAGTTTGTTACTATCATTATTAAATATCTTATCAATTTTATTTACTAAAGTATTATGGATATTAATAATATGATTGAGGTCAATAGTCATTGATTCTCAATGTTTTTGAAAAGAATAATGTGAAAAGAAATTAAGAAGAGAGTGATGAACAGAAAAAATGAGAAAGGATAGAATAAATGTGAAAACCATTTCAATATTATTCCCTAATTATTTTTAGCTAAAAATAATGTTTTTGTAATAAAGGTACATCAAAAATTTCATAACAAACAACATAAATTAAAGCATAAAGTTTTTAAGAAAATAAATATCTAATCTAATGATATTATTAATCTTCTTTTAATGGTTCTTCACAATTCTGTGGTCACCTGTGGTTTCTGCCTCTTCCATATCCTAAAAATGCATCTCTCCTCCCCCTTTACAAAAATATATATTTCAATTTTGTTCACATACTCATGGATCCTCCTTGCATACATTTTATTCTAGGTAGTAATAAATCCTTCATATTTTAGTTCCCTTTATTATGTCAACCATGTGAAAATAATTATCCCACTGTAACTAATTAATGTTTTCACATGCATTCATATAATCATGAACATGGAAACCCTTGTCATATCCAAAAAAATCCTTTATTTCCATCATCTTGAACTAGATTTAATATTAGTTTAATGACTACATCTTTTGAGAAGTGAACTTGTGTAAAAAACATTAGTTCCTCACCCAGTAGGTTTTTCATCTTTGATTAATGAATTTTCACATAGTAATCAACTCTCATCCCAATATTTTTATTGGACATGATATGTGTCTTAAACACTAAAACATTGATAGATTTACATTCATGTTAGAAACCACCTTCTTATATCCTTCCTCAAGTAAGTTTTAAGATCTCAACAAGAAACTTATTTCTCATGGGAAATTCATTGAACACTTAGAGTGAATTATCCATCACCCTTGAAACTATAACATCAGAGTAGATTATGGGCCCCTTCTTCATCAATCTCAAATTTATAAAAATGAAATTTCAGTTATATAATGTTTTTCTATAATTATTAAATAACATGATCTTCAGTTATCTTATTCGGTGTCATCAACTTATTCTTCATAAACCACTAACCATAATTTTTCCAGTAGTAATCATTCTATTGAGCTAATGTTGAGTGCTCTTCATATATTTTTTTTCAGTTACAACTATGGATCTTTGATAATTTTATTCTATCTATTAATCTAATTCTTGAGCTAGTCAGGGATTATTGACTTGGGTTGAGTTCAAAGCACATATTTCATCTATTCCCTAATGGGGATCATTCTCAATATATCCCAACCAATCATATTTATTACAATAATTTTATATTTCAAGTTTGAATCCATCTCTCAATAGACTTGACTAAATTAACTCTAGAAACTTGGCCTCTAGTTCTCCACTATGGATCAACCATTTTCGTCTTCGGCCATAACCAAAAATAGGAAATTTAATATTAAAAAATTAGGATTTTAAAATTTTCAAAGAATTTATAAAACTTCGAAATTATAAAGTTCCAAAAAATATTTATGATAAGACAATGGAATTTTTATCATCTAAATCGAACAGCTGTGACTCTTTAAAAATATATTTCAAAAAAATTCATGAAAAAAAAACTGAAATCATTCCAAAAAATACTTAAAATTAAGACATGGAACATTCAAAATTTAAATTCCAAAGTTTCAGATAAGAAAAACTTAAACAAAAATATTATTTCAATAAAAATTTTACAGATTATACCATAATATTTGTTCTTAAAAGATATAAAAATAAATAAATGCATAGAACCATTAAAAAAATTTCAGTAATAATAAAAAATTTCTTATAATGATGAAAGTAATGACATTTCTTATTCTAGAATGAAAAACATTTAGAATATTACTAATTAAAACCATTTTATTAATAAAACGTAATAATATCAAGAAACATGTGTGGAAAAAACAATAAAAACACACACCACACCAAATTACCTCATACATATCATATTTATTTTCCTTAAGAAATCAATTAACAAAATTCAATAGAAGTAAAATAATATCAAGAGTGGAAAATAAAAATTTCACAAAGAATTTATTTTTAAAAAGATTTTACCTCATGGATCCTTAAAGTAGTAAATGTGACATTCCTTATAAAATTAAATGGTTTATTGAAAATTTTGTGTCATTTTTTTGCAAAAAAAATCAAAATTAATAATTTCAAAAATAATTAAACACACTTTAATTTTCATCTAACTAAATATTTTAACTTCTCTTTACCTCAAGTTGAATAAACAAAAATAATTATAATAGAATATATAGTCATAATTAAATGGATAGGGAGATAAGAAATTAAAAATAATAATAAATTAAATCAACCATTAATTAAATGAATAAAGAAAAAATATTACATCCTGGATTCTAATTTTCATTTGATAGTCTATTTGGATATATATCTTATTAAATTAATTCAAATCATAATGTTCTAAGAAAGTAATAATTTTAAAATAGACACCCAAAATTTGACCAAAATAGTTTTTTTCAAGGGGTAAAAAATATTAATTCACCCAATAAAGTCTATAGTGTAATAGAAATTAACCTCCTCAAAGTGCCAACACAACCTTCATATTTCAAAAAAAAATCACCCACCAAATGATAATTAAAACTCAAATACAACAAAATTCCCAAAAATTTATTGTATGTTTCATTTGAATGGAATTTAAATATAGTATATCATAATTTAAAACCACTCCCCCACACTTAAAACCCAACATTTTCTCCAAGAATGAACACTAAGGTAGAGGAAACAATTTAAAAAGTCTTTATTAAATATGATTTTAAATTCATTAGTTAGAATTCATGTTTAAAGGTAATATTAAAGTTCAATAATTACTTCTCAAGAAATTTCAAATAATCATCCTAATAACATAATGATTCCTACTAGCTATTAAATAATTTCATTGTAAAAAACATTTTTAAATAAATAGCATGTTTACATTTAAGGATCATAATGAATTTTAATATAGCCTAAAAACACATATGAAATTGATATAATTAATAATAAAGGTTATCAAAATATTATTAAACAATAAATTTTACTATAAATTACAATATAAAAACCTTTTAAATAAACTTCAAATCATTATTTCACCCAAACAACAAGAAAAATGTTTTCAACACAAAAATAAGAGAAACATGAGAAAAAAATAAAATAGAAACTCCCCTAATATAGATTTTTTTCTCTTTTAACATGTATCTAAAAAATTTCCTATTATTTATCAATTGATATATGTAACATTATGACCCTAACCATTTTCTTCGAAAAAGCTGAGGTTCCACTAACCTTAGGTGATTTTGTCAATACATTGAAGGGTTATAATAAATATCAACGAAATACTAAAAATCTATGGTATATTTTCACTTATAAAACAACCACAAGCTATCAATATAAAATTAGGAAAAAATTAACTATATGATGAACAAAGTATAACCATAAATCTCTATAGAAATCCAAAAAAACAAAATTAATAGAGTAATAATAGAACAAATAGACTATAAAAACACCCTAATAAAATAAATCATGACTCGAAACAAAGGTGGAACCACTTCCAACTCCAAGGACATGAAAAAAATCCAAATATTTGACTCTTGATAGCTATATCAAGTGGAACCGTAAGAGAAATTTAAAATCATCCTCATTCATGTATCATGAAAAATAGCTTTTGTATACGAACCAAATTGTATATGCATTGGGTGAGTAATCAGACCCAATATAAACTTCACCAAAAGAGTCTTAAACACGTCACTTTATAAATAACATGTTATCTAACAGTTCAAAACATATTTTCAAACTAAATAGAGGAACATCAAATTATTTTTCTAATTTAAAATAATTTAAATTAAATTCAGAATCAATTTATCACTCAACTCCACTTATAATACCCAAACCACATCTATTAGTCACACAAACACAATAATTCAATGTGACTGTTCCATACTCATGAGTGTTTACTCATCTAAAAACCAAAAAATTATCAAGTTTCCATTCTCCAAGTGCCTTTAATTAGAAAATCACATCAAGTCCATAACAAAAAGGCCACATTCAATGAAATAATATAGAACACACCACCCATTAATTCCATATTATCTTATCAATTCATTTCTTAAATAAAAATTTTATTTTACACCATTAAATCAAATACCTTACTTGTTTCATCTAAAATATAGAATTTAAATCATGAAAAAATGGGTTTTTCCAAAAACATCCCAAATCAAATATTTCTAACTTATCATGAAAATTGTTTTAAAAAATGAAATCATAAAAAGTTTCCATTGAAATTAAAATAAATTAATTTAAATATTCATGGAATAAAGTTCTAAAATAAGTGGATATGAGATAGAGTCCACTTATCTCACAACGGGTGATGAAACCGAAGAACGGCACAATAAGACCTCTAGATCAGGGTTTGGAAGTCCTTTTCTTCAATATATCTAACCAAGATCTCATCAAAACATAACATATATCATAGATATACCTATAATAGATCATATCTAGCAATTTATTCTATTGAAAATGAGTGCTTCTAGAAAAATATATAAATGAGGAGAGGAAAGGTTTATTAACTTGAATCTCATATATCCAAAACTCTTTGATCCATTGAACTCAAGTTCTTGAGAGACAAGAGATGCGAATAATTCTAAAAGGAATCCTCATGTTCAATAGTATAGGTTAAAAAGTTATAATTGAGAGTTTTGGGGTTAAAAGAAATAAAAAAACCAATTATTTTATGTATTAATGGAAATTATACTATTAGGTTGCATGATTTAACCAACTTTGTAATTATTGTGTGAGTATTACAACACAATTCCCTAGTGGCCTCATGTTTATACCACATAGTTAGGAAAACTGTGTTCTAACAGTGAAAAATGAATATGTCCCAACAAGACCTAGATTTCACCGTTTTTTATACAATCTAAATAAACCATGAACCCACCTAGTAACTCCAAAAATCTCTTTCACTTTTTCATATAGAAGTTTCATGGTTTCCCCTAACCATGCTCAAAACATACACCCTTAAAAACATTCCAAAACATTAAAAAATCATACATAAGGTCTTAAAACTCAACCCAAGAATTATATAACTTCAAAATACATAATAAATGGTTAAATTAATGCAAAAAATGGTGTTATATTATCCCCACTATTAGGTTATCCATCCCTAGAAAACAATAAAATTTTGTGTTTAATTATAGTTATTATTGTTATTCTAGAAACCCTTTCTCATGTTTCCATGTCTCCTCTTCAATTTCACCATGTTTCCACAATACTAAAACCAATGAAATACATTTTCTATACAGAAATTTATATTTTTTCCCCTGATATAAATCAGTTCATGAATAAACATAACATCTGGTTTGAGATCAATATGACCCCATAAAGTCACATGTCTAGGATCAGGTTGGTACTTTCTTAATTGATATACATAAAATAAATTATTAACTAAACTAAAATGTGGAAATAAATCTAATAAATATGAAAGATAACTAATTCATTAAATTATTTCATAAGTTCTAATATACTGAGGAGACAAATTTCCATGTTTACCCAGGCATCTATATCCCAGTTTTTGGGTTTGTGGAGGTTTCTTCATGTTTGTTGGATAGATTTTTTTAGATGGAGATGATTGGATAAATATTGTCTCGTAGAAAATAAAGAAAATTAGGGAAGAAGGTTTCTCAACAAAACAGAACTTCCATCAGATAGTGTGCTTTAGGTAGAGTATGAGAAGACACAGATTCATCAAAAAAAGGAATTCTGTGGTGAGGCTTCAATGATTTTATAGAGATTATTATATAAAGAAATCAAAAGTTGATGTTCACCAATAGTGGAAACTCTTTGGATGGGTTGTTTTATGATGATGGGTTATTGGTGGTTGAAATGAAACTTACAACATTGTATCTATATTTTCGTAAGTAAATGGAAGGTTGACCATGAAACTCGAAGGTTGGTGCAACTTATTGATAAGACAAAGACCTCTATAAAGAGGTGCAATGTTAAAACTCTAAAATATAATTTTATGCGTGAATAGTTGGTTTTTGTAACTTAATTATTTAATACCTAGTAGTATAGAAGAAGTGAGTGAGGGTTTTGTACTCATTTGTGTCTCCCATAATGAAGGATTCCTTTAATATTCTCCTAGGGATGTAGACCTTTGTAAAAATGATATAAATATTGTTTTGTACTTATTTGTTTATTTTGTGTTAATTGTGATCATGTAGTTATATACAGTGATTAGTTTTCTTATCATCCTAGTTTCAGTTCACATTAATCATAGAAGGTGGTTATTGGACAAACCCTTCATTTGATAATATTGTGGATCATTTCTGTTATATAGGCTACAGTAATCGGAGAGAATTCTACATTTAGTGAATGTTGTCTCTCTATGTTTATCCATTATATCAATGGGGAAGTGATTTTTTTACATCGCTATAGTGTTTTCTTGCTTTGCCTTCCCCAAAAATTGGTATCAGAAGAGTTTGATCGGTTAGTTCTACTTCACTCAAAACATTCACGTGAAAATTTTCCCCACTTATTGAAAGTTGTTTGATTTCAATTGGTATACTATTATCAAAAGAAAGAATTCAAAGGAAGGAAAAACATATATCGGTAAGTTCTATGTAATGGAATTTTTATGTTGGAAAATTCATCTATAAGATATTTTGAAACAAAAATATATTGAAGATCCTTTTCTGGTAAACATTCTGAAAAATGGAAAAATCAGAATGGGAGTGGTTAGAAGTGAGGGATTTGGTCTTGGTCAGGATTTTTCTTGCACAGAATGTTGTTTTTAAACTTATAGAGAATAAAAATACTACATAGTTATTGAAAATATTGAATTAAATGTATGAAAAGCTAATATCACTTGAAAAAATTTTCATGATGTAAAGATTGTTTAACTCAAGGTTATCGAATGGAGGGATTGCTACCAATACTTTTAATTACTTCCATTTGATCTAAGGAAAGATAAAATATATGAAGGTAACATTTTTAGATATGGTTTGGGATTTAATTGCTTTTTCCTTACTTTTGGAGATTTGGGATCCCATGGTGATGATAGAGAGAAACTCCAAAGGGATAGAAACTCTTGTATTTGATGGAATTCAAAACTCGATCTTGAATGAGAAGTTGAGGTGAAGGAGGTTAAACCTCTGACTATGAGTGATCTCAATACTAATGGATGGGGTGTTTAGATAATCGGATGTACTTTGAGAATAAGAAATATTTATAGGGGAATTACTAAATAAGAAGTATAAGTAAATCTATTATTCCAGGTCCTACATGTTGGATTTGTTAGAAAAAGGGAATATCAAGAAAGATTGTAAGAATAGTCCAAAGGATTATACTTCCCAAAAACTCAATCAGTATAGCTAATGGGGGTATAAATTTATATAATGTTTGATCAGTCCATAAGATTAATGGGTGACTGACTGATAGGAATCTTTTCATTCAACTGGTGAATGAGGGAGCATGTCTGATTATGTACCAGGATTCCTGGGTCGAGTACATATAGTAGATGGTGAATATATTGATATAGTTTGGAAAGGTGATGTAAAAATTCAATTTAAAAGTATATATTTCTTAAAACTAAAAGGTTTTATACATATTCAAGGTCTCTAAAAGAACCTTATATCAGTGGGAAATATTTATGGTGCTGGTTTTGTGACAACATTTTCAAATAGATTTTGGAAGATCAGTAGAGGTTACATGGTCATTACTTTTGGGTTTAGGAATGGTACCTTGTATCTAACTTGATGGAGTGATGAAATTATAGTTATTAGAACAATTTTATTGGATATGATGAAAAGGAGTAATTTTAGGTTTGGTCACCACAATGAGAATAATCCAAAAGTTCAGGAAACTAAGTGCACACTCAAACTTGATCACATGGTACTTGGAATATGTAAGAATTGTATATCAGAGAAACAAAATAGTGTTTCCTTCAACTTGGATAAAAGGAATATAAATATTCAGATGTTATAACGTGTTCATTGTGAGGTGTGGGGACTATCCCGTGTTTACTCATTTGGAGGAACATTGTACCTTGTGACCTTCATTGATAACTTTTCTCACAAGGTATCGGTTTACTAACTAAAGAATAAATCTGATGCTTTTCAAGAATTTATTCACTGGAAGGTTTTGGATGATAAATATTTTGAAATAAAGATTAAATTCCTATGAATAGACAATGTTGGGTAATACATTAGACATAAATTTCCTAACTTCTATAAGAATAAGGTCGTCATGTCTGAGAATACTATTCCTAGGACTCCATGTAAAAATGGAATAGTTGAGAGAATGAATCTATCTCAGATAAATAAATATCCGAGTATGAGGATTCACTTAGGAATACCTAAGATTATATGGGATAATTCCTTGAATACAATAGCATACATGGTAAACCAAAGTCCTACTTCAGCTATGGGAAATGAACTTACTGAATAATATTGGTTTGGTAAGAGACCATGATCAACCATATTAAGATATTTGGAAGTATCAAATATGTTCATATTGGTGATAAAGATATATAAATGTTGGAGGTGAATTCAAAAGTGTGTTTTTTATCAAATTTGGTGATTAGAACTTTGTTTATCACGTGTGGGATGATAAAAAAGAAACAATTCATCTAGATATGATATTTTGTTTTCAATGAATGACATTAATGTAATGATTGGAACTTGGATGAGAGGTAAGTTGAGGGTAGTTCAACTATTGATTTTTAGGGTGATTAGAGTGACTATTCTATATGAAATTTCAATCAAACAATTTATGAGGAAACATCATAGGATGGAACTCCATTTGTTAGGGTACCGGACTAAGATAGATTGGATAAACCATTGATAGATGGTGAAATTTCGGATAGAAAAGTACCAAAAAGAGATTGATCAAATAGACCTTTATCAGATATAATATTAATATATAGATTGGTTCATATAGATGAACATGAGGTTTTGTTATGTAGATCCACTCATATTAAGAAATTTCTCAAAGGTTTGGGGCTAATATGAATTTTTTACTTCTAATGACCATAGGTAAGTTGGTCATTCTGGAGAAAGAAATTACTCATAGAGGATCAAAGAAGTGGGATTCAACCATGGAATAGGAAATTAGTTCCTTAATTCCCAATAACACTTCGAAGTTGGCTGATCTACTAGAAGGAAATGGGATCTATGGAAAACAAATGTGAATTTTTGTTAAATGATATTTATTTAATTAAGAGATAAAAAGTAAAGTTTTTTGTGAAAGGTTTTCTAACAAAAATAAATAATTGTATTTCATGAGATTTTCTCACTAGTAGTGAAACACAGATCTATTCAGATAATTCTTATCATTGTTTCATTTTATAATATACACATGGATCAGACAAATATAAAGACAAAATATCTTCTTGGGGACTTAGAGGAAGAAACTAAAATGCTTCGTCTCAAGGGTCAATAAATTTTTTATAAGTAGGATTTTTATTGTAAGTTAAAATTAATTATTATAGATTGAAGCAAGATCTAATATAGCGGAATAATAAGTTTGATAATTTCATGTTTGAATAAGGTTTCATTTGATGTGAGTCTAATCAAGTTTTTTTTTAAAATCTATTTGAAGATATAACATATATCATACAATTATTATTTCTATATGATATATTGATTGTTGATATGAAGTTACAATGAATTGATAAATTTAAGAGGAAAATTTTAAGGAGATTCAATAAAAAATATCTTGGGAAGTTATGAAGATATTGGGGATGATAATTGAGAGGGATAAAAAGTTGATTCATTAGTTTTATCCCACAAGGAATGCATTAGGAAAGTCATTGAAATAATTGGAATGACTATTTTTAAAACTCTATAAAATCCCTTTGTTGGACACTTAAAACTTTTTAAAACTCAGGAACGATCTATAGAAAGAGAATTTTTGATGTGGAGATGGTTACTTATTCTTATTCTATTGGAAATTTAATGTAATAAATTATTTTTAATCAACCAAATATTTATTTTATAGTGGATGTTGTTAGACATTTATTATCAAATCCTGGAAAGAAACATAGGGAATAAATGAAATAGATCTTACATTACCAGAAGGGTCTAGAGGATATAGCTTTATTTTTTGGGGATAATGATCAATTGAAACGATTTATAGATGAAAATTTTTATAAAGATATAGACTCATGGTATAGTAATATCGATTTTGTATTTAATTTTTGTGAAACAAAAATTAGTTGGATGTATCAGTTGCAACTACTAGATATTTTATCTATAATAGAATCAGAGTATGTTTTTACTACCTATATAGGGAAAGAGAAAATATGGTTAATTAATGTATTAAAGTAAATTTGAAATGGATTGGATATAGTAATGTTATTATATGATAGTAATAGTTCCATTCATCTTGTTCACGACCCAATATTTCATGAAATAATGAGACACATTGACCCGAAGTATCGTGTCATCTAAATTATACTGGAGGATAAAGTGTTGGATATTGAAAAGAAAATTGGGAAGTAAAATCCTATAACAATGTTTAGAAAGGTGATAGTATGAGAAAGTAAAAGGAAACATTTACCCTTGGTAGAAATCATCTGATTGGAAAATTGGATGTAACTACAGTAATCTTATATTGGAATATATTAGGTGAATGAAATAAGCATAAGAAGACTCAAATCCTAAAGAAAATTTCAAGTGCAGTATTGTTGGGTTTGTTGAAGTTTCTTCAGGTTCATCGGATGGAGTTTTATATATGGATATGGTTGGAAAAATATCATATGATAGACCATATAGAACATTTGGGTAGAAGTTTTTTCAACTAGATATAACTTACATAGAATAGTTTACATTAGAAAATGTTTTATCAGAACTATATTTATCAAACTTGGGAATTATATTGTGAGGATTCGATTATTTTACATATATCATCATATGAAACTTTAAAAAGTTTTTTTATCAAGAGTGGAAAATAATTTCATGTTTTTTTCTTGATAATGGTTTGTTGCTGGCTGAAACAAAAATTACAATAGTGTATAAAAGGAAGATCATGTCAATGGAAGGTTGACCTTGAAACATAGTGGTCAGGGTAACTTATTGACTGGACAGAGACCTCTACAAATATGTATTTTAGCCTAGATCTAAAATATAGATATATGTATAAAGAGTGTATGTTTTTTACTTAATTTTATGAGATATAAGTGAGAGTGTTTTTTATAATTTTTTTATCTCCCAATATAAAAGATATTTATATTGTTCTCTTATAGATGAAGAAATTTTTCCAAACCACAAAAATATTATATTGTCTATTAATTTTATTTCCTTTTTTTAAGTGAAACTATAGAGACTTGCGCTTAACATACATGGATATTTAATTTTTTAGATGAATATTCATTACATTATGCAAATACATGTCTGAGGACCATAATAGTTTAGTGATTTTTGAAACATGAAACACTATATTCTAATCTAGTGAGAAATATTCAATGTTTCCCACAAAGAACTTACCCTTTAGTACTCCTATTTAAAACCTTTCTTCATAACCAGGGGAAGGGAAACATAATAATGGGTGAGATTAGATGTTCAGTAAGGTTAAATAAAGAATATATATAAGTATAACATGAGCATAAGGGTATTATGATATGATCATAACATTTAAATATCATACACTTAATATCAAATATCATACACATGAGTGATGGAATAAATATTGGCCGATCATAAGACATGAATCATAAGGGAATAAAGAGTATAATATATGAGAGAATAGCATAGGAATAAGACATTGAATTGTGTCATACACCTAAGTATAGAAAATTTAATTTCAAGGAAACCTACGAAGACCTTTATAACATGTTAGGCTTGGGATAATCACTTGTGTGCCTATATCAGTCTTGGGATGAACTCCCGTGTACCCTCTTCTTGTGGTCTTGGGATGACCTCCCATGTACCCTCTTATTGTGGGATTTGTATGACCACTTATGTACACTCTTATTGAAGGACTGGGATGAACTCCAGTATACCCTCTTGTTATGGTATTAGGATGCCCTCTCATGTACCATCTTGTTGTAGGATTTGGGTGACCACCCATGGAACCTTTTTCTCATAAAAAAATTATCATTACCCAATACATTGGAGGGAAATATAGGTCTCACTCATCAATTAATGAAATAACAAATATGTGTGCCACAAGATCATAACAATTCATCATATCATAACCCATGAAATGAAATGGGTATCATAAAAATTTTCTCATATCATAAACTATGGAAATAAACATGTTTCATAATCATTTTATCATAGAATAACTCATGAAGAGAAGCTGGTTTCATAAGAATTTTATCATGGTATAACCCATGGAAAATAAATGGGTTTCATAAAAAAATTTATCATTAAACAAAAACCATTCAATGAAATAATAAAAATGGTGTCCTTGGATTGTATCCCCAATAAATCATAAATTTTATCAAAGGATGTAATCTTATATGGAGAAGTATTTTGAAAGGTCACTTGGAATATTTCTTAAGGAAAATAACATTTCATTGAAAATGACTTTCATAAAACATTTTCAAAACAATTTTCATAAAAAGTAACATTTGAAACTTATAAATATAGATTTTAAAATCAATTTAAAACATTTCCAGAAAAAAATATACTTTCCACTTTTAAAAAATCTTTTTAAAATGAAAAATCTTTTGAAAAACTTTTTATTTGAAAATAACCTTGAAATTTTTTAAAGAAAGATTTTAAAACCATTTTAAACAATTTTAAAAACATAAAAAAATTAAAATCATTTTACATGAAAATTAGTTTAAAAGATAATTTAAAAACATTTTGTAAAACTTTATAGAAAGTATTGTTTTGAAAGGACACAGATTTTTTACCAAAGAGAGAAATAATGTCGGGTTCCCTTAAAATGTTTTCTTATGTATCTTAAGTACTAAAGAGTGTAAATATGGTACCATTACCTGAAGATATCATGAATAAATAGAGTATAATAAAATACATGATAATTCTTGAGATATGGATCGTAATATTCCATCAATGGAAGCATAATCACAAATAATCATGATAAATGATGAGATTGTAGAAATAAACTCTTACCACTTCGATAAATTTGAATCACAACTAACTTTAAAGAATAAAATTATATGAAGAAAAAAATATCATGAAAATAATGATGTTAATGATATAAAATGTAAAAGGGGCCATATATACACCTCATAAAAGAATATAGATTCATAATACGACATGTATCTCAAAGAAGGCAAATTGAGACAAAAATTCTTTACCAATTTGGTAATTTTTGAACCATAAAACCCATGAAGATAGATCCTAAAATGGATATTTAAATACCAATAATTATCATTATAAGAATAATAAAATACATACATGGTCATTATACACACCACATATAATAAATAGATGGTAAACATGGATTATGTCTCATGGAAAATAAAAGTAAGACAAAAATCCATTACTACTTGAGTAACTTCTGAATCGTGAAATCCATGAAAGAATAAAATTAATTGAAAAAATTAATATTATAAAATAAATTAAATTCATTATATATAATTCTATATGTTATTATATACACCGCACAAAATTAAAGAGTGGTGAATATGGAAGAAGTCTCGCTGAAATAAAAGTGACACTAGAAATCCCCTTACCTAAAGTCTTGACTCTCATCTTACTTGTTCAAAATTCCAATATAATAAATATATGTTTATTAGAAATCTATAAAAGAACAATATTCATATATATAATACCATATATGATTAACTTATGAATTTATATTACCCATTTATTAACATTTCCCTGTTAAAGTTATGTTTCGGGTAATAACCGCTTTTTTCATACATGTTTGGACTTGTTATTCATTGTCCTCTTACTTAGATCATTATTTAATCATTTAATGAATTTAAACCATTATATATAAATAATATTTATTTAATATTTATTTATTTATAATAATATATAAAATATAGATATAATAAATTAAATACATTGTTCATGGAGACGGTAGGTCGTAGGTATGCATGAATGTTGTTTCTATTTTCTAATCATATTAAAAGAAACAAAAGTAAATGATATATATATATATATATATTATCATTATTGTATAATTTTAATTTCATGTATATTACATATTTCTATAAAACTCATCCTTAATACATTTTATGCAAAGCGTGAATGAATCACATCATTTCTGAAGGCGGTAGTCTGTCGTACACACGAATGACGTTATCGTATTCCCACAAAATAGAAATAATGATGGTGTGTATTATATAAAAATTAAAAAATATTAATAAAATAATAAATATAATATATATATATAAAACATATAAACTATAAATCCATCAATATTAACAACCTTGAATGGAGGTAATGTAAGAACGAACGACATCAGTTTGTGATGTAGTAGTCCATCGTACACACAAATGATGGTTGTGTATCCCATTTGATAGAAGAATGTGAAGGTGTAGGTTTTACACTTAAAATAGAACCATATAAATATATTCAATATATTTAGGTTATTATATAATCATGATATTAAAATAATTTAAGGGGATTGAGGAAGAAATAAAACAAAAACACTTGTTGACGAATGTTAACTCTTCTTCGGGTATCCCTTTTTGGTTTTCACCAAATAACTTCCTTGGTTGAATTTATTCCCAAATTAAGGATTCTATTATGATGGTATGTAATTTTTTAAGATATTTTGATATGTTTTTTATGAGAAAAATGGCTTGATATGTGTGAATAATTAAGGGCGCTGGGTGCGCTTTTATAGTGGAGGAGAAGTGGCATTCTTGTAAATACTAAAAGGAAAACATCATTGGGAGGTCCCCCTTACATCATGGGCCTCCAATAATGACCCATTTTCGATAAAATAGGGGATATGGTCTAAATATGTCCAGAAAATGAATTTCAAAAAAAATTCAAGGTCATTTATCCCTTAAGTTAAATCTTAATTACTTAATAAACTCTGTTTTCTCTTAATCTCTATGCTTAATTTTTACTAATTTCATTAATAATTTTAGTAAAAAATTAATTTTTAATTATTATAAATTATAAATTATTCTGATTAAAAATATTTAATCCATTTTTTCAAATTCAATTTACATAAGTAAAATAAATTATTTTAAAATAAATCCTGCAAAACGGCATGGAACAATGGGTTTTTAAAGTAAAAAAAATGTTCAAAAGATTAAAATATTTCTATATCCAATTTCAAAGTAAAATTTGTTAAAATAAACTAATTTAGATTAATAGATTTTTATTTTAACTAATTTTACTTTAAAACAAATTTAAAATATAATTTAACTATAGAAATAAATTAAGCAAAAGGGTAGTTTTCAATTAAAATTCGGTATGTTTCACTATTCATCAAAAATGAAAAGTCTCAGAGAAATACCAAAAATTCATCCTAAGGTAAATTTTACATTACGATTTCAAAAAAAAATCATTTTTTCAAACATAATTTATAAAAAATTTAAAATTTATATTTAAAATAAGTGCACCATTAAAAGACAGTAAAACTGCCTTTTAGAAAAATACATCATTTATATGTAAAATTGGATTTATTATTATATCTTGTATAGAAAACACATAATATGAATTTGAAATAGATTATTGAACATATAATAAATATATTTTATTTAAATAATTAATCGAATTTTTTTTAATTTATTGATATAAAACCCACTTATGTTCATAAAAAATAGTTTTTCAGAAAAAGATTTACTTTTATTTTAAATAGGTTTTATTTTAATTTATAATTAATTGGTCACTTAAGAATTCACTTTATATACATGTTTAAACCATTTTTTCATAATTTATTTAAAATTATTCATAACTTCCTTTCCAATGGCTCAATGATTACAATAATAACATTTTAATACTATATATATTAGGTGCTTGGGTGTAAAATTACATTAAACACACACACACCACACACACAGGCTGTAAAGGCAGGACATAACCCCCCCCCCCCCAGGGATATCCCACCCATCAATCATTATTTATTCAGTACATCGCTTGAAGGGCCAGTCGGCATGAATCTTATTACAGGGCTCAAAGGTTCACAAACTAGCCTGAAGGCCCAGTGTAGTGTCATGTCTGTATCATGCATGTGTCACCATATGCCTGATTCAATGCCTGTATCACCACCTACCTATGGAAATTCTCTCCCACATATATTTGAACATGGGTATTATGTAGCATTACAGGGAGGCTTTACCACTCAGGTAAGCCCCCAACTCAAAATAATATTTTAATAATATTATTAATAGTATATTATAGTTTGGTAAAACTCAGTCTTGCATGTAACGTAACCTACCTAAGGAACATAACATTTAATGTAACAAAAGAAAAACATAGCATTGCATGCAATGAAATCTAAGATCAGTGTTTCATGTAATGAAATATATGCTTGTTATTGTGTATATTTGAAACTTAACTTGGTGTTGCTTTTAAGGAAAGCTTAACTTAGTGTAGCATGCAATTCAAGCAATCAAAGAATTTTAATTTATTAAAATAATAATAATTCATGAAGACTAGTGTTGTTACATTATGACCAACTAAAAATGTATTTCACCTTTTATATTCATCTGTCTCATAAAATTTTTAATACTTGTATGTTTCTTTCATTGGAATACATATCATAAAAATGACTTTTAAAACTTCTTTTAAAAAGGGATATTTGGAGAAATAACAGTAACCCAAAGTACGTAGTAACTAGTTTTCCACAGCAACGAATATAGGTGACAAGTGAAGAATTGGATGGACATGGATAAAAAGTGTAAATGATTATATAGATTGATTGAGTTCATTGATCACAAGCAAGTGAATTATTAATGTAAAGTTATTGGGATCAAAACCATAACTCTGTGATGATTGAAAATTCCATTGGTTCATTATAAATAAAGGTACTGGGATAAGATTTTTGTTTCAAGACCCTTATCCTAAAGTTGAATAATTATCACAAGAAGGTATACTTACTTGATTTCATTCCATTCCATATGAACAATATCAAACTTTGGTTGTTCCTTGATTAATTTCCATTTCATCTCTTACTCTAGGAAATGAAGGTGATTTTTTCATTCCTAAAGCACTAACAAAACACAAGATCCATAAATAGAATGATAAATAATTCTATCTATCATTGGTTATTATCATATAAAAATGGTTATCATGGGTTTTTAAATATTCATAAATCCTCATATGAATAGATAATACTTTAATCTATAAAACATTATATGAGGTTTAACTTAAATTATTCCATAAATGGTTACCCTTGTAACCCTTCCGAAAGATGAAATTATAAAACTTTATAAAGAAGTTAACTAAATTTATCAAAATTATCTCAACATTGATCCCCCATATATCATAAATTAGATCTTGGTTGTCACATACCAATCATGTGAATGCCTTCATCATGTATTCTCTTAAAACATGGTAATAACCTATATTAGCATATATCCTTATTGAAAACGTGCATTCTTTCCTTTTCCAAATATTTTTGGATATATTCCTTAAATCAAAAAAAATACATTAATTACATCCATGATAGTATAAGCCTATTTTTTAGTAAATAATAAACATACTTCCAAGGTAATCAGTATTATCCAATTTAATTTTTTCTTATCTAACATCTCTTAATACAAACTAAACACTTTTTTTAAAACATCAGGAACATATTAGGGTCACCTTACCTCAATCATGTATTTTCTATAAAATATTAAATTTCCATGAAATTGATTTTCTTGGTACATATCCTTAATGAAAAACTTATACTGAACAATAATTTTATATTTCACAATTTATAATTCTTGAATATAAATACATGAATACATTAATCATTCTTAATCAATTTTTGGCATGGAATATATCCTTCTTTATTCTAGAAGTGAATTATTAGGTCAGGGCATTGGGTTGGTTAATTACCATGTTTTCCACATATAATACATTTAACTCCTCAATAATTTTTCTCCCTATGAACCTTTTTTCTACACATATAACCTATTCCCTTCCATTTGAGATATTCTTTCTGGTTTTTCTTCCCACATTCTTGACATATAGGGAGCCGATTCTTCTTTCCTCTGTTTTCATTACCCCATGAACTTTTATGAAATTTCATCATCCTCTTATTCAATGTGATAGGAATCTTACTAACTTTTGCGTTATTAATAAAATATCAAGATTTAATATTAGGGATAATCCCAATATCTTTATCTCTATTCATCATTCAATTTGGTTCCTCATAATAAATAAATTGTCCATAGGATTCACTGTTAACATGATTCCTTCTTCTTCCAAACATCGACTAAAACCAAAAGCAAAGTGTGAGAAACACTAATCATAGTGAGATCCCACATAATCAGGAAAAATCACTTATACAATTCCTAAATCATAAATCCTCCTTTTTAATATAGGACATATTATGTTCATCCTAGGTTATTCCTAATTATCATCTATTTAAATCCTTCATGATTATTTGTAAAGAGTTTGTGAATTTCCAAATCATATCCCCTGGTAGTTTCAAACCAAGAGTGAGGGAAGACCTATTTTCATGCATTATTTTCCAATTGATTCTAGATCAATATAGTGTTTTAGGGGATGTTTCCCATATATACTTTTTTGTTGGATCCAAATTAACTTGTATTATCCATACATGGATTTATTGCTAGGAAACCACTTTCTCTATCCTTTACCAAAAATATAGAAAATTTTCCTATACTTTAAATCATCCTTAGAAATATCCTTAGAGACATCCCTAGACATGTCCTTATAAATATCCATAGGGATCTCACTGATGTTTCATACTAGTTTCCAAAGGTTTACTAAACCTTCTATTTGATACCTACTATAGTGACCCAAGATTAACATACATGAATATTATATATTTTTATATGAATATTCATTACATTACAAAAATACATTCCCAAGGTCCATAATTGTTTAGTGCCTTTGGAAACTTAGAACATAATATTCAAGTTTGGTGAAGGATCATAAATTTTTCCTATAAACATCTTCCCATTTGTTACTCCTACTTAAAAAAATTTCATAACCTAGGGAAAGGAAACAAAATAAAGGTGAGCTCAATTTCTCAGTAAGGGTAAAAAAAAGTAGATATGTAATAATAGCATGAAAATTATTGTATGAGAACATGAGAATAATATTTTATGATCATAACATACATATCAAAGATCATACACATGATTCAGGGCATAATTATTGGAATATCATAAGATATGAATCATAAGGTAATCAAGCGTATAATCCATGAGATCATAGTATATGAATAAGACATAGAATTATGTAATACACATAAACATAGAAAATATTATGTCATTCCTACCAAAAAATACATTCATAACATGTTAGGATTCGGTTAATCACATGTGTACCTACATCAGGCTTGGGACAACCTCTCGTGCACCCTCTTGTTTTAGTATTAGGATGACCTCCCATGTACCCTCTTATTGAAGTTTTGGGATACCCCCATGTACCCTATTATTATAGGATTGGGATAAACTCATATGTAACCTCTTGTTGTGGGCTTGAGATTCCCTCATGTGTACCCTCTTATTACTGGCTTGGGCTGACCACCCATTTACCCATTGACCTTATAGAACATTTATCATTACCCAAGGAATTTTAGGGACATATAGGTCCCACCTATCACTTAATTAAATAATATATATGTGTTCCAAAAGATCATAAACACTAATTATATAATAACCCATAAAATGAAATGGGTATCATAAATATTTCATTATATCATAACCTACGGAGAAGAGATATATTTCATAATAATTTTATCATTTAATAACCCATTAAGAGAAGTGGGTTTCATACGAATTTTATCGTGGTATAACCCATGGAGGAGAAATGGGTTTCATAAAAAAACTTGTCATATTTAAAAATAAACCATTAAATAAAAGAATAGGAAAGGTGTCATAGATCATATCCATAGTAAAGCATAAATTATATCAAAGGATGTAATCTTTGATAGAGAGGGATTTTGAAAGATCACATGGAAAATTTCTTCAGAAAAATAACCTTTCATTAAAAATAAATTTCATAAAACATTTTAAAAATAATTTTCATTGAAAATAACATTTTAAACCTATAAATTAATCTTTAAAAAATCATTTAAAAATTTTCCGGATGAAATTATATATTCTTCTTCTGAAAACACTTTTTAAAACAAATAACCTTCTAAAAAACTTTTTCTTGGAAAATAACATTAAAAATTTATAAAGAAAAAATGAGTTTAAAATGTCTTTTAAAAAAATGAAAACGTTTTTATAAAACAGTTTTTTTAAAATAACACATATTTCTGATCGAAGAGAGAAATAAAGTTGGATTCACTTAAAACCATTTTCTGAAGTATCTTAACAACCAAATAATGGAAAAATTGTACCATTACATGAAGATATCATGAATAACTAGACGATAAGTAAATTCATGATAATTCTTGATATATTGATCATAATATTTCATCAATGGAAGATAATCATAATCAATCCCATTAAATGATGAGATTGTAAAAATAAAGTCCTAATACTATGGTAACTTTGAATAATAATCCCCATGAAAGAATAACTTTACATGAACCAAAAAATATCATTAAAATAATTTTATTCGTGATATAAAATTTCAAAGGGGTATTATATACACCTCCTTAAATAATTTATGTGTATAACATAACATGTGTCTTAAAGAAAGAAAATTGGGAAAAAAAACATTACCAGTTTGGTAATTTTTAAACCATAAACCCCATGATAGGGAGATAATAAAATAGATATTTAAATCCCAATAATTATTTTTAAAATAATCATAAAATACATATGTGGTAATAATACACACCACATGCAATAAATAGATGGTGAACATGGTTTATGTGTCCTGGAAAATAAAAGTGAGATCTAAATCCCTTACTAATTGAGTAATTATTTAATCATAAAATCCATGAAATAATAAAATAAAAGATAAATTTTAAAATAAAAATAAAAAAATTAAATTTCCTGATATAACATGTCATAGGGATTTATATTCACCACACAAAAGAAACAAGTGGTAAATATGGCATAATTCTCACAGAAATAAAAGTGAGACTAGAAATCCCCTTACCTTAAGTCTTGAATCTCGTTGTACTTATCGAAACATCTTGTATAATAACTAAAAGATTATTATTCACCTATAACAGAACCATATTCATATATATAATATCATATATGATTTACTTATGACTTTATATTACCTATTTATTAACAATTCCCTATTAAAGTTATGTTTTGGGTAATAACTACTTCATTTTTCATATATGTTTTGACTTGTTATTCATGATACTCTTACTTAGATCGTGATTTCATAATTTAAAGAATTTAAAACATTATATATATATATATATTTATTATATATTTATTTATAATAATCTATAAATATATATAAATAAGAAATAAAATACACTTTTCATGGAGATGGTAGGTCGTACATACACATGAATGTTGTTTCCATATTCATGTCATATTAAAATAAAGAAAAGTGAATGATATATATATATATATATATATTATATTTAAAATATAATTTTTATGTAATATATATCACGTATTTTTATTAAACTTTTCCTTAATACGTTGCATGTAAAGTATGAATGAATCACATCACTTCGTAGGGCGGTAGTCTGCCGTACACACGAACGATGTTATCATATTCCCACAAAATGGAAAGCATGAAGGTAAAAATTATATAACAATTAAATAATATTAATAACATAATAATTATAATATATATAATATATAAACTATAAATACATCATTATTCCAAACCTTTAAAGGTGTTAATTGAAGAACAAATGACATTGGTTCATGAGGTGGTAGTCTATCGTACACACAAACGATGATTGTTTATCCCATTTGAGGGAAGTGTGTGAAGGTTTGGGTATTAAGCTTAAGATAATAACATATAATTATATTTAATATACTGAGGTTATTATATAATCATGATATAAAAATAATTGAAATGGTTTGAGGAAGAAGTAAAACAAAAATGTCCATTGATGAACTTTACCTCTTCTTCAGGTATCTCATTTTGTTTACTCCAAAGAAATTCCTTGGTTGAATTTCATCCCAAATTAAGGATTATAATATTAATGGAGGAAATTGGGTAATATATTTGGATAGTTTTTAGATTATCCAAATTTCTTAATAGGTGTTAATACGTGAGGGGGTGAGTACCCTTTTATAGTGGAGGAGTGCCATTCTTATAAATACCAAAAGGTAAACACTATTGGGAGGTCTCTCTCACATCACGTGCCTCCAATAATAAACCATATTCTATAAAATAAGTATATGGTCGAAATATTTCCTACAAATGGGTTTTGTAAAAGTGTATAGGTCATTTTTTCATTAAGATTAATGTTTAGTCACATAGTAAACTCATTTTTATCTTAGTCACCATGATTAATTTTAACTATTTTTACTAATAATTTTAGTAAAAGAATAATTTGACCTTATTAGACACTATAATTTATTTCAATTACAAATATTGAATCCATTTTTTAAAATTCAATTAATTGATGTGTTAAAAATTAATTTAAAATTAATCCCACAGATGGGACAAAACAATGGGTTTTTAAAGTGAAAAGAGTTCAAAAGTTTTAAATGTTTTTATATCCAATTTCACTATGAAATTGATTCTAATGACCAAAATTGGATAAAAATATGTAATATTTAACTAAATTTATTTTAAAACCTATTTAAAATATAATTAAACTATATAAATAAATTTAGAGAAAATGCATTTTTCAATTAAAATTCAGTATTTTCTCAATTTATTAAAAATTAAACTTCTCAAATTAATACAAAAAAATCATCCTAAGATAATTTTGACATTAAAAATTCAAAAATGAATTTTTTTTAAATTATAATTTATAAAATTTTCAAAAAATATATTTAAAATACTTGCACCATTAATAGGCGGTAAAACTACCTTTTAGAAAACTACATCTTTTATGCGAAAAAATTAATTTATTCATATCTCTAATCTAGAATACTCCTAAGATGAATTTTAAATATTATATTGAATATATAATATATATATTTCATTAAAATAATTAATTAAAAGTTTTTTTAATTTATTTATATAAAACACACTTGTGTGAATAAAAAAATCAGAAAAGTATTTCCTTTTAAATCAAAAAAGTTTTATTTTCATTTCTAATTAATTGGTCACAAAATAATTCATTTAATATACATTTGTAAATAATATTTTCATAATTTAGTTAATATTATTCATAAATTTCATTCTAATGGCTAGGTGAAAACTATAATAATATTTTAATAATATTATTAATAGTATATTGTAGTTCGGTAAAACTTAATCTTGTGTTTAATGCAAGCTGTTGAAGGAACTTGGAATTGCATTTAAAACAAGAAAAACTTATTATAGTGTTTTATGTAGGCTAATATTTTTGTTTCTTGTAATGTAATCTAATCCCATTATGGAATGTATCACAATATTAACTTGATGTTGAGTTTAGATTAAACTTAACTTGGTGTAGCTTGAAATGAAATCCACTAATGAATTTTAATTTATTTAAAAAATTAGTTCATAAAAATTTATGGTGTTATAGAAAATATGGGGTTATGTACCAGGAAAGTCTGAACCAGGCATAAGCCTGGTCCTGCAAATTTATTAAAAGAAAAGTGCAAGTAAAGTCAGAAGAAAATAAAACGCTACATAACATCAAAACCATATGCATCCTTCTCCCCATCATCAGATAACTCATCACCAGGATCAGCTGACTCCCATTCAGAAGATTCGTATTTGCGCATCATCTCAAGGTACATATTTTTCTTCCGCAACATTTCCCCAGACAACTTCTCTTTGACTGGCCGTTTTCCACTGAATCCTTTGTCCCTCTTCGGGGACCCTCCTCTTCGTTTCCCACTGTACCCATTTGCAATGACATTTTCTTGTGACACCTTATGTGCAGACCTTGTTGCCATTGGTTTGGGTAGATCCGTGTAGTCTCTCCTTGGCCTCCTCTTTGGTGGCGCAGTCATGACACCTTCACTTTCAGATATCTTCATTCGACCACCTTGAACAATGTCACTATAGGAGGGCTGGACCATACCACCATAGGAGGGCTGGACCATACCACCATAATTTTCTTTCTCACTATCAGAGCAGTCCCCCCATTTACCAGAAATGTGCACCACCCTATTCCCGTCACCGCCACCATGCATGCCTTTTTTCACATTACACTCTCCAGCTAAGCTGTCCAACAGTGGACCATTGTCTGTATTTTCTTCAGAGCCCTTCTCAGCACTATATGTTCTCTCATTCCCCAGATCATGATCACAAGTGCCAACACTAGCAACCCTTGTCTCAACATTAGCACCTAAGGAAACAGAATTTTGATCCTCATTAGTCCTTTTGGCATCCTGCTCATGATCCAGGACCAAATAAATATCTACCAGGCAAGCAAACCGATTGTCGAGCTCAATGTTGTTCGCCTCTCTCCCAGGTGTTTCCCGCATCCTATCCACTGTCATCACAGCACCAATGGCATTAGCACTTTTCTTGATAGGAGTTTCTTGATTCCCAGCCAGCTTCACAGCCCCAAGATCCATGAGTTGATATTGCCTCTCAATCACCTCTTGAGCTGGGGAGTTAGGACCTACAGCAACAACTTGCACATCATGGACAGCGACAACCGGCCTTTCTGGAGTGAAAACCTCTAAAGCTCTCGAAACATGGGCATTCCGTCCCAAATTAGAGCCAAACACCAACTCTGGCTGTACTGAGTTGCAAGCCACCTCCTGCAAATGGGTCCCCTGCAAAGCACCTGGTTCCTGCTGCTCCTCCACCACAACAATACCACTATTCCCCTCCTGAAAATCCATAGAATCCACAGAAGTGCATTTATTTACCTCGGAAGCACCCTTCTCCAAAACCTCCTCAACACCTGCAGAACAAAGCAAAGCCCTCTCCTGTAGATGACAAGAACTCCCCTCCGTAGAAGGTCGAGTCTCCACTGCAGGAGCATGTTTCAACCTGTCAAACACTTGCAACACCGTTGGGTTCAAGGTTGTCTGAAGTTCCTTCACACCACATGCCAGTTTTGGTGCAGCGTCAACCATGAAATCCTCCCTGCAAGGGGCATCCCTCTGGCCACCCTATCCAGAACCACCTTCGGCCCTGAAGCACAACTCAGGTGCAACATCGGCACTCATGACAACATCGGCACATTCATGCCTCACTGCCTCTTGAGCCGGCCGCAACACACTACGGACAGCACATCCTTCTTCACCTCGCCCTTTCATCACCTGCGGTCCACCACTCCTCCCTCCATTACGGCAAACAAATTCCGTATGCCCAAACCTCTGGCAGTGTACACAAAACTTCATCCATGACTCAAAAACAACCTCCTGCCTCCAGCGAAACTCTTGTTCATCAGTAATCCACACACAGCGCACTGGAGGCCTCGCAACATCAACTTCGACACAAATCCTTGGGCAAATTGGATGATACATAGATTCAGTTCGTTGATCAGAACAAAGAAATCGGCTGACCATGTTACCAATTGCACATATAATTGAGGGATTTTGAAAAGAAAGTGGAAGGCCAGGGAGGCTTACCCATGTCGCGATCAAGGAAGGGTCGCGTTGCATATGAAACTCAAAGCTCCAACGGAAGAAATAAAAGAAAGAAGCACCACACCTTCTTAAAGAACTTGACCAAACAACTATCATGTCCTCCTCCGAGCTAAATCAGACCATGAGATGCCGCTTATCAAGCAACCCGATGACCACATTCTCACGAAACACCCAAGATTTGGAGACGAACTTCTCAAACTCCTCCACCGAGGGCCTTTGGGGACGAAAGCGGGCCACCAAAGTAAACTTACATATATAATGTGCTTATCATAAAAATTATCCATATGATATAATTGTAGAGAATATCCACTGCACATGCTGGAGTGATCAGACAAACATCTTCATCCAATGAATGTTGTCTCATCAAGTCTATTTATTAAATCAAATGGATACAGATTAAATTGATTCGCCGGAGTTATTTCTTGAACCTCCTTCCCCAATACCAATATTGGATATATTTTCAAGAGAACATGATATCCCACAGTAATGTATAAATGGAGACAACAATTATAAATGTAAATTTTTAGATAAATTTTGGATAAAACCATTATTTTTTTGATCATTTGAATCTTTTCAGTAATTTCATGAATGAGGATAAGTCCCAATAGTGAAGTTTCATTGGTCTCTACACATCAAAGATGAGATATAAAAGGACTATGATACAATTCATTGAATGAGTTCATTATTATCATGGCCTAATAACTATTTTTATATGAAAACTCCACTAAAGAAAAATGATCCTCCCTTAAGCCATAGAAATCCATGAAACAATCTTATAGAATATATTCTAGTGTATAAACCATTTGTTTAGAATATCCATATATTTTAGTATTATATGCTATGATTATGTTTAATTGGTTACCAAAATCTTCTTGAATTCATCACCAAATTCGAGAGGTAAAACAATGATCTTGTTCAGAGATAATCAAAAAAAGTATTCCATATAATTTTTTCACTTCCCAAATGTGTATCCTTTCCAATACTTATATCATATTGGATACATGAATCAGAATGAAGTGATCTAACTTTGTGAATATTTATATAATAACCAAGATTCAATCATACTTGTAAATAGTTTTTGGTAAACCCATGACAAATTCCATAACAATATTCTCACATTATCAAACAGTTATAGGTTAAGATTTTACCATTATAGTTGGTCGTTAATTCTCACTATTTACTTTTTGATTGGTTAGTAATTTCAAAAAATAATCAACTAAATTTCATTTTATACCTGACCACCATAAATTGGTCCTAGAATCCTAGTACACCTTTTGTATGCATGGATGAATCTCCCACATATAATGGTTATAAGAAGAAAGAAGTTGTTCTTGAAAAAATGGTGGAATGAATATTTGATCATGAAAAAGTAACACCAAATTTCCCTCTTTCATCCATCTATCAACAGTGTCCCCTTTATTATGTTTTTAAATAGTTATAAGGTAGTAAAGATCTAATATTTTAACATCCTTGACTATGTCAACCAAATTAGGTATAAGTGTCACAAGAAAGAAGATTGTGACTTTATTCTGCATAGTGAAATAAAAATGGATATCTGTAATCATAATCATTGATTTCCATTGATCACAAAATTCTTTGGATAGTTAATTATATATATATTTTCCTAAATAATCATCCATATAATTTCCTTTACTTGGTGTATATACCAATTCAAATTCAAATATCTGGAGATATTATATCCATCATATTTTTTATATGTTCAAATCCCTTTGTGAGAAAACTCTCTCGGAATGCGGGTTGACGCAGTTTTGGCTGGCACTGCGCGAGCTTATTGTCACATTAAAGTATTTCCTGGCACATGGGGTTGTCTTGGCATATTTCATTTTTAATTTATGTGTTCACTTTGATTTCTGTGGGTTCGGTGACCTCTTATTTTCTGGATGGGTTTTGGCTGCTTTGTGAGGTATTGGTTTCACCACATCATGTTTTTTGGTGACCTTTGTTTCACATGCTTTATTCTTGGTTTACTTTAATTTTTGTTAATAAATTTTTAGGACCGAGTATGCTCAGCTCCTGAACTTTCCTGGTAATTATAAATGAAAATTAAACCCTATTATAAAATAAAAGGAAATATTTTTCTCGAAAACTATTTAAATGCACACAAGTGTATTTTATACCAGCCTGTGGGTTTCTAGACCTCTGGTCTGCACCTACCACTAGAGAGGCTCTCCTAGCCATATTGGGGATATTATGGACAGCAAGATTCTACCCCAAGACATCCCCTGATTGAACCTCCTCCAGCTCCTTACCTTGGCTATCATGTTCAGTAACCAATACACCAGATTGTTGGTTACCCAAAACCACCAACTCATCCCCCTTCCCTGCAGTCTCCTCCTCCTCAATTTCTTCAGCCAAGAACTCCTCGGATAGTCCATTAAATCTGTTACTTAATGAAATAAAAGGGGTATCTAAAGGGTCCAAACTAGAACAATTCCTATCACCTGCCATGACAACCACTTCTTCTGTATTTGCAGCCCTTCCAACCTCAGCCTTCTCTAAACTTTGCTCTACCATCGAGCCAGGAGGATTTCTAACATTCTGAAAAACATCCTTGATAGGCCATGTAACATTACTCTCCACAGCCAAACCAGCTTCACATGAGACCTTCCCTTTTACACTAGGATCGGCCAAATTCTCATCCTTGTCCATCTCCAAAATATCCCCCACAGTTTTTCTTTTAACATTAACACCTGGAATCCCAAGATCTCCTTTCCTATGATGTTCTTCTCCCAATTGTGCTGTGTAACCACCTCGGCATCGGTCAACTGAGTACATGTCCATGTGTGGTGACCTAGAGACCACCTAAAGCGGAGGCCAGAAAAGGAAAGTACATGCCGTGTACTTTCTTTTTTTCATTAAATGGACTGGGGTCGATTTGGATTGACAGAACGTTCTTATTCTTCGCCCGTCTCATCTGAGAGATTCTGTACGGTCGTGGATATTCTCTGATCCCCTGACTCACCATCCGTTTTCAAAATCGACTGTCGTTGATTGCGTTGGAATCACATCGGTGAGTTCTCCTTTCTTCTTGAGCTTCATCTCCTAGTTTCTCCACTTCTTCAAGATATCCTACGTTGAAACACTTAATCATTTTTATATATCTACAACATTCTAGGATGATTCAAGGCTTGAGGTTCATGTATATTGTCCGCACAACACCGAGGTAGGTGGTTTGTGCCTTTCCGTAGATAGTCTTTGAATTTTATGTGCAAAAGTGCCCAATACCCAAGAATGGGGTATTGCATGTTTATGGTTTTTGGCCCTATTTTTCCTTATATGCCTTGTTTGTTTGGATAGACGTTGTTTTTTTATGAATAGTGTTAATTTTTTCATGCTATGGAGGTTTTTCCCATGTTTTCTAGTTTTGATCGTTCGGTTAAGATTTCCTGTTAGGCTGCTTTGTTTTCCATGCCTAGTATTGTTAGGATATAGTGATTATTATCTGACATACTATGATATGTTATAGATTATTTAGCCAGGTAGTTATTGATATTTACTTTGGCTAACATGTATTTTTTTGCATGACTTATTTACACAGGGCTGTGAGAACCTGGTGTAGTAGACCATATGGAGAATGGACATTGAGGGCTTCTCCAGAGTGTCTGTTTTACTGTTGCATTGTGAGGCCATTGATGGGATGGACTTTGTGCTCCCTCAGAGTGTCTTTAGTTTCCTAGATATGGTCCATAGGGGGAATTGTACGTTGAGTTCTTCCTCAGAGTGCCTATTAGTTACCGATATGAGACCACAGCAGGAATTGATGGTGAGTGCTTCCTCATAGAGTCTTTGCTAATGCTGAACCAAAGGGGTTAGACTGTGTGTACTTCCCAGAAGGTTGCTTGTGGTTGTTTGGTTGAACTAGAGGGTTTATCCTATGAGTAATTCCAAGATGTTTACTTTCTTTTTATTGGTTTCTCTTGATATATAAAAATGAATGCAATTGAAATTGTAGGATTGTTACTATGTGACTTCCTTGTTTACTGCTTCATTTTGTTTATTGCTTGACATATATATTCACTAACTATTAGGCACCGATATTTGTGTGTTTTCCTACTAGTATTCATCTCACACCCTATTTGGGTCATGATTTTGGGCCCAAATAGATTATATTGTTGTTGGTATAGATAATGGAAAGCGCCCTTCTACTTCAGGTACTTGATTATTGTGGAGCAGGGGAGCATAGGACTAAGCTGAGGCTTGTGATTCTATGGAGCTATTTACTTTATTTTCTTTGTACTTTGGTATAGTATTTTATTCCAGCATTGTGACTTGTTTAGCTGCTTTCCTAGACATATGTATCATGCATCATATATATTTATATGTGCTTGGTTGTTATTACTTCCAATCTTCCATTGTTTACTGTTTTATGGTATTATTTCTGATTTCGCTATTACTATATGTTTTACTTCCACTGTATTACTCTTCCAATAAGGGCATAGTTTCCCCAATATAACACCCAATTCCATCACTGTTAGTTGGAATCCTCTGGCATCTGGGGAAATGCACTTGAGGCCATATGACCAATCGGGTACGGGGCGCCTTTGGGCAGCACCCGGAACCGGGACGTTACATTGATTATAATATAAAATTAGTTCAAATTATTAAGATAATGGTGAAATTTTCATCATTTATTCATTTATGTTTTGTTTGGAATTTTATAGTAAATATATTAACCCTTAAATAATAAAAACATATGTTGTCACAGTAAGAATTAAAGAGGTTAAATAAATATTAAAACAAAAATATAAGGATTAAAAAATAGTCAAAATTTATCTAATATTAATTTTATGATTTTATTTCAACCCATAATCCCCCTATATTTGAAATAAATTTGTTTAAATCCATTTTAAATAGTAATTCAATTTATATTAATTTAATATTTTGAAGAATTCCATGAGTGCCCTTCCCCTATCTTGTAAATGGGCACATCTTCTCTTATTCTATTTACACTCAAAAACCTATTTGTTTCATCCAATATCATCTTAAATCACTTCTTATAGTCCCTCCCCACATTATAGATCACTTATTATAGTTATAACTCTATCCTTAGTGGTCTTAAGGTGTTATGAAAATGAGATTTTCCAAAGAAAAGGAATCTTTTTTAATCAAGTATTTCTATTTTATTTCTTCTTCCAGTTACTTAAAATATTATTCAACCATGATGAAATAATAACTCTATTATCCTAAATATACTGATAATTTATTATGTTAATATCATCACCTAAATATATCTTCACTTCCAACAAATGGAAAAATAATTAATCGTTTGGGTGTAAGGCGGACCACCACTTCGCGAAATGATAAAAAAAATTTCCATCACCTTCTTTTGATACTGGTTATAATGATTTAATTAATAGGTATATTTTATATTAATGAAATATTTATCATAATTAAATAATAATTTATCATTTACTTTCTTACCTTTCCATGAATATAAAAATGATAATGTTCTTCATGCGTACGTATGAACTATCACCTCCACGAAAGGATGTGATTCGTTTTTTCATCACCACATAACAGTGATGATATATATATATATAAGTATATTTAAATTATTAGTATGATATTAATTATATTATTATAATTCTGGTAAAATAAAATAATACTTACCTTCTTTCCATAATGATCATTGGAAATGGAAATGTTACTCATGCGTACACACAGCATATCATCTCCATGATTGTAATTTAGTTCATTTTTCATATCCATATGTAATGGATGGATTTAAAATTATAATTTATGTATAAAAATGATAAATATATCATTAATATTACTCTAAATATTATATACTAATGACCACTTTTACTACTAACATCATACCAAAGTCATTTTGGACTCAACTATCGAATATCATCAAAACGACCTACATGAACTTAAATAATTAAGTAGTTGTTATAACATGATAATAATTGATATAAAAGGAATAATAAAATTTAAAAAATTTATCAATAAATTAAATAATTAACTTAATTGTATTTTTTAGGAATATAAATATTGTACGTGATGATTCATACTTAAGGTAAGGGACTTCCTCTAAATTTTCTTTCGTTGAGTCATATTTTTATATTATGCACCTTTGTTATTTTATTAGGTTCATATAAATCTTAATTGACATTTTATATCATGAATTTATTTATTCTAATGATATGTAATGTCTTTATAAATGTTACTCTTTAATTTGGCATACAATTCGACAAATTAAAAAAGTATTAATGGATTTCATAACTCAATTTCCATTCATTGGGTTAAACTTCAACTTCATTGATTATGTTATGCTATTATTATGTGTGAAAATAATTTTTATTATATTATTTTGTTTCCTCACTTTTTATATGTGTATTTATAGTGTATACACATAATTTATTAATTTTATTAATGTTCACTTCAGTGATATGATCTTCGTAAGGGGATCTCTAACTAAAACATCAATTTAAATGTTTTAAAGATTTATTCTTATAAATATTTCTCTTTCATGTCCATGTTTTCAATATGGTTTTTATGAATGTATATATATAAAAATTAATGTTTTAAATGTGAATTATAAAATATATCTCAAATTTTTTCTAAAAGGGATCTTTTTAAGGTTTTATATAAGGGTCTTTCTTTTAAAAATCCTCTTTAAATGTTTATTTTTTTACAATAGCCAAAAGGACTATTTTTTACTCATACAAAATGAAAGGATTTTCTTTCTTTGATGAAACTTTAATATTTTTAATTTTCCTTCAAAATTTTATAATTTTATTATTAAATATAATGTTTCCATTTATGAATGTGAAACTTTGTAAAAATGAAAATTGGTTTCAAAATGGATAATTTATTTTACCCAAGAATGTTTCTTTTATACAATCATTATGTGTAATTATTATGTTATGGTTCTTGAGATTTTTTTATTATTGTGGGTGGTTCCATGATAAAACAAGGGTGGTTTATCCCATTATATCTCTTCAATTCATTGGTTAATGAGACGTAGTTAAATGGTAGGGGTTATCCTAAGATATTATGGGAATATACTATAGTCATTATTAAAAATGTAACTATGATAGTTACTCTATATGTAGCTGAGAGGGCTATAGTATATGTAAGTGTGATATGTAAAATGATGTCCCATGTTACATACTTATCTTTATATACTTGTTTATGAGTTTTCATGAAAATAATTTACTTTAAAATGGTACAATAATGATATTTTTTAAATGTTGATTCCTTTTTTTCAGGTTAAAAAGGTATTTTTTTTAAATATTTTATAGATTTTCACTCGACTATCAGTTTATTTTCTTTTATGTATCTTATAGAGTTTTTTGTTCTCATACCAAGTTATAAAATATTTTTCATAGGATTTATGGTGAAATAGACACAATGATGAGATCAATGAGATAATTGTGAAGATTTTTCATAAAGGGAAACCATTTTTTATTTAAAAAGAGTTTCCTTTGGTGGAAAAACAGGATACTAAGTATAGGTTTCAACTTTTAATGTATGGTTTTACTTTTTAAGATTTTTCCTAATTCTCTAAAACTCTAAACTGTAAATATCCTTGAATGTGAATTATAATTCAAAAACATTATAATGTGTACTGTTTAAGGCCAGGACCTAACAACCAGTGCTCTTACAAAATTATTAACATGGTATCTAAATGAACATCATGGTATTTTGTGTTTGTTAATACACCATAATTTCAATTAAAAATGACACAATGAAAGGTTCAATGTATCACTTAAATAAATGGTCCATTTATTCTATGAAAACAATCAAAGAATTTGTAAGACCAAAGGGCATGAGTAGATATTCATAATGATCATAATGACTCCTGAAAGTTATTTTTGAAATTTCATCTTTCCTAACTCAGAGTTCATGAAATACATAATAAATATCAGTTTTAAATAAATATTTTAATCATTTAAATTGATCAAAAAAACATCAATTCATGTAATATAATATCTATTCTTTTTCATAAACTAATTATATTTATGATAATCAACACAGAGTTGTAACGAATAAAAAACCTTCTTTACAAAAAGAACTGGAATAACCTAAGGTGATGAACTTGGTCTTATCAAGCCTTTAATTTACAATTCATCTGAATATACTTTCAATTATCTTAATTTAATTGGTTCTATTCTATAATATGGATGTCCATTAGGATTTTTTCTTGGAATAAGATCAATCGAAAAATACACCTCTCTTTCTAGTGGAAAATCAGTGAAATATTTTAGAAATACGTCTAGATATCATTCCATAATGTTAGGATAATTTATCCTCTAAATTATATCATTATACCCCCAAAGTGATCATTGATAACTGATATGAAATAATTCCATCCATTTGTGCTAAAGGTCATTATTTTTTAGCCTTCACATCCTTGTTTCATTTAAATAGTTACATTGTCCCATCATGAGATGTAAATATTACTTATCATGTATAATAATTGATATGATCCTTGAGAGAAACTAGCCAATCCATTCTTGTGATTAATTTAATGATATCCATGTCCAAAAGCGAAAATTTATAAACAAAATAGACTTCATTGATTGTCATTGAAAAATTTTCACATGTAATTCCCTTATACTATCAATATCTGAGAGGTGTCCAGACACTCATTGTGTGTTACATCATCTTGATATATAATCCCATTTGATCAAAAACACATGAAGAAATAGTAGAGTGGGTGTATCAATAAAAACTTATATCATAGTTAAATTAAGAAAAATGGTACCTATTATAGTTGAAGGATCTGATTGACCCTTCAAGATCATATATTCTGCACTATATAACATCTTACTAGATCCCCCTTTTTCCTTTCTTCCCTACTATAGTTTCATTGCTTGATGAGTTTGGGTGTTCCTTGAATCATCCTAGATCACATGACTTTGAGGATGAGAATTGTCCGAACATGATTGTCCAGTAAAAGCATAAGATGTTTGAGACATATTAGATGTATTTATCATAACTGAATTTTTAGCATTATGTTAATAAAAATAAAGATGTCCTATCTAATTATAGTTGTATAATTATTTTTCTGGAGCCATATATTCTAACTTATTATGCTTTGAATACCCACATTGGAAACATTTTGAATTTATACTAGGGTATGGAGGAATATTAACCAATCTAGTGTTTTGATTATATGATGCTCTACCACCTTGGAAGTAGGTGTCCCTTTTCCACTTGTTACCAAAATTAGAGTTACTATCAATTTCTATGTAGAAAAATGTACTTCCTCTAGTGGAATTCCTAGTAATATACCTTTATGATACTATATCTCTCTTAAACATGTCCATATAATCAGTAATAAAGATTAAAACTATCTTATAATGAATTACTAAACAAAGTACATACTCATATATTTATACCTTCAAGGATGCACTAGGATCCACTTCTAGAGAAAAACAAATTAATTTTATAAACATACCAAAATATTCCATCACTGATAGATTTTATTACTTATGAATTATAAAATATATCATTCTAGATATCTTGGAGGTACATGGGTATATTTTTTAGTTGGAAAATTATTTAAATCCCTCCCACATAAGGCCTTGGTCTAATATAGAATTGATAGATAAATCTCACCATTATGTTCTAGATGTCTCAGAATATAGACTACTAACATGAACTTTATATTATCCATTGTTTTAATAAAATCAATGATCTGATTCATTTTTTTAGGCTATGATTATTCTATTTCAGGTTTGAATCCCCCCCCCAGATTGGAAGATTTTGTTTCTAAAATTTCTTAGAATTCTCTATTTTTTAAAGTTTGTCATTTCGATTTACCTTATAAATAGATTGAAAATATTGAAAAATGAAATAAAATATTTGTTGGTTCACTTATGGTTTAGTGGAAACCACATTATTTTTTTCCTATTCTTGTGGGATTCTAGGCCATCTAACTGGTTTCATTTCTCTATAGTCAAAACAAAAAACCACTTAGTCATCACTTACTATTAAACTGAAGGCTTAGAATATTATAAGTCATCAATATTAAAAATCATTATAACCAATTTCATAAATTCATAAAACATAATATGAATAATTTAGTCCTAATGTAAAGGCTCACTACTAATGCATGATATGAAGCACTCATCATCTAAAACCATTATAATTAGATAAAAATACACCAAGGAGTGTTTTAGAACAATATTTATACCTGGATAACCCTAGTAAATTAAATTTTATAATAAATAGGTCAGATACATATTTTTATTATATAAATTTTAAATTATGACATTTCTTTTCTTCTTATTCCCATACTAATATAACGAAATAACCGAAACTAATACAATTTGTAACATCTCAAACATAAACATTGACTTCAAAAGATATGAGGTGCCAGTAACCTTATGTGATGTCCACAATACCCTAATTCATGGAAATAAATTATAAGGAATTTATAAAACATTATGGGATTAATTTACCTTTTAAAACAACCATAACTTATCAAAATAAAACAAATACAACCAAACCAATGTATATGATGCATTAAGTATAATAATGTTACTCAATGGAAGAAACAATAAAACAAAAAAAGCATAGTAATAGTGGAAAAAATAGACTAGAACAACATGACACTAAAATAATGCATGGCTTGGATCAAAATTGGCAATTCTCTAGAACTTTTTACATGAGAAAACTTTAAAGATGTTACTCTAGAAAATTACATCGAGAGGCACCACTTGAGAAATAATAAATATTCCCTTTTCCTATATTATAGAAAAAAAACAACTGAATACATACCAACGTACATATACAGGGGGTGAGTAATCATACCTGGTAGTAAATACACAAAAATATTTCCACATATTCCACTAAAACTAGAACAAGATAGATGATAGTTAAAAATATTTATTTTGAAACAAAAGAAAGCAACATCAAACTAGTTTACTAATTTAAAAAAAAATTAAAATTTGAAACAATTTATCTTTTAATTATATTTTTCATACCCAAACCATATCCATTACTCTCACACACACATCCATTCTATGTGATAGTATCATACTCATGCGTGGTTACTCATCAATCCACCTAGTCATCACTAAGTGAATAATCACCAAGTGCCTCTAGTATGGCACCTCTCTCCAAGTATATAATGGAAAGGCCATGTTTAATGGAATAATGAACACACACCACCCATGTATGACATGTTATCTTATCAATTAATTTCTTAAAAAAATATTTTTAAAAAACATTAAATAACACACCTTTTATGCATCATCTCAAATTCACAATTTAAATTAGGCATAAAAGAAAATTTTGAAAAAAAAAATAAATCTAATATTTTCAACGTATCGGGAAAAGGGGTTTACAATAATAAACCATCAATAATTTGATTTTAAATTCAAAATAATTATTTTAAATATTCAATACTTCAAGTTCTACAACAATTGGTGACGATAGATAAGCCACCTACTATGCAATGGGTGACAAAACCGAAGAGAGACACAATGAGACCTCTAGATATGGATTTGAAATTCCTTTCCTTAAATAGATCAAACTATGATATCATAAAAACAAAACATAGATCATAATAATATATCATATATAATGTTATGTTCAAATTAAAATGAGTTAATCTATAAATATGAGGGAAACAAGGAGAGATAAAGGTCCTTACCATGAACCTCCTAGATCCAAGACTCTTCGATCTATTGAAATTTAGTTCTAGATAGAGAAGAGATACCAAGAACATGAAGAGGAATCATCATGTACAAGATCCTAGGTCAATGAGGGAGAAATGATAGTTTTCAAAAAAAAAGAATAATAATATAATTTTTGGATGTATTAATGCATGCTACATGTTTTATCAAACTATGATCCAATTGTGTAAGTGCTATGAAAAAATTCCCATGTGGCTACACGATTATACTGCATGGTTTGGAAAACTATCTTTCAATCATAAAAACACTTCATTCCCAAAATCCCCTATATTTTCACATGGGTTTGAAGAATCATGCACCTCTATGAACCAATCCAATACTCCAATAATCTATTACACAGTTTTTTAGATAAGTTGAACAGTTTACCCTAACCATTCTTAAATCGTTCATATAGCGACCCTGCTTTTTCTTACATAACTATTACATGATTTTAAATATAAACAACATAATAGTTCTAAAAAATCATATCCAAAGGTTTATTGTCTTGGGAAAATTATAACCGTATAAAAAATTTTCATAATAAAACCTAAACATTTATTTAATTTCTTCTTATCTATATTATTATTGGCCTTGTGTTCTCCTTAGTACAAGTATTCACATAAGGATATACTTAAAAAGAAGGGGTGAGATAAAATACCAGTAAGAGGATAAATAAGATACATGAAACATGGGTGATCATAATAATCATCATCATAATATAATCAAATGGTCATTATCATAATCATGAGATGAATAATTAGATAAATCATAGAATGAGGAAATGTATAAAAATAAAATATCATGTCTTTGTGGTTAAAAACCACACATATTTATAAACAAACATATCATCATGTTCAGTCATATTTCACATTATCTCATGTGATACATCACACTACCCAACGCATTGGATCGCTATATAATTTTGGGTGCACCCATCACATCATAACATTTACATAATCATGCAATCCACATAGAATGTATATCAATATTGGACATAATATAACTCATGGAAAGGAAAGGGTTTCATTTCATAAATCATATATTAAAAAATAAACTTTGGGGTTCCCAACATAAATATGGAATAACATAATTTGTATAAGAATCATCAATCTTGAGTGAAGAAGAAACAATCTCAAGAGAAGTAAAAGGTGTGTTTTTTGAAAGAAGAGTTCTTTTGTAAAACTTTTTTATTGTCATAAACTCAAGTAAAAAAACATTTATATCTTATAAAAGGATAATTTAGAATAAATAAATGATATTTAGGGATCAATAAATGTATATAAATACTGAATTTGGTGTTAAATAGGGAAACCCCAAGGAAATGGAGTTGGGTTTCAGAATCCACTTACCTTATGTCTGAGTGCTTTCTTCTCTTTAATATCTTGGATAATCAAATTAAATTAATTAATTAATTAATTATTAAAAATATTATAAATTTATTTTATTTAACATAATTTTATTAAGTTCATTTTTTATCATTATTATGAGTTATAAAGTTCAATTTCATCCTTTGGGAGTGTTTGTTTTCTTTGTTTTCATGGTCGGTTTTCATGTACATGAGTATAAAAGTTCATGTAAAATTGGAATAGTTATACAGAATTAAAATTATAGGTTATTAAGTAACTTATAGAATATTAAATTATCTTATATATAATTTTTTTATATGTTATGAGGATGAATCATTGGATAAATGGTTAATGAAAATGATTTAATTTATTTTATGGATTCTACTACCATCACAAACTCATATCATTTTATTCAATATCATGTTTATATATTTCTTATATAACATTATATAACTTATAATATGTAAAATAAAATTTTATTTAACTATAATGGTGTTTTTATGACCAGCCTTTAATGTCATAGTGAAAAATAAAAATGCATCGTCTACGATGGTAGTAAATTGACACATCACGGATGATATTTTCATTTTTAGAATAAAAGGAAAAGGGAATATATTAGAAGATGAATTATTACATTAACATAATAAAATTCTAGTAAATAAAATAAAATGTATTTATAATTCTACTTGTATAAGTGTAGTTGAGTATACAATGAGAAAATAAATGAAATTAAAAGAAAAAGAAAGAGGATTTTACCTCTTGAATTTCTCATCCTTGAGAACCTCCTTAGGGAAAGGGTTTGGTATTTTGATGAGACAAAGGGTTACTGTATATGGGGGAGGGTCTTGGAAATATTATTAGGTATATCTTAGATAATATTCCAGTCTTGGAAGGTGTGATAAGAAGAGGTGGTTATGGGTGGTATTTATAGGGGAGGAGAGGGGTGTTTTTCCATTATTTTATTCATTAGATTATTATTTTGGATAGAGTCAATGAATAGTTTGAACCTTATCACTAAATATATTAAAATAATTAATTAGTGTTCTAGATTTTGGTATTGCAATATCCATGCATCATCTATGACTCAATAATTCATGCATTTTTCTTTTTTCATAAATTATCATATTAAACTATTCACCAAAAATTCAAGTATTTTATAAAAATACCAAAAATTAACCCTAACCATTTTATTATGTGTAGAATTAAAAAATAAACTCAATTTTATGAAAATAATTTTATAAATATGATCAATTTAATTTTTAATTGAAATAATCATTAATCCTAAAAAATATGATTTTAAATTATAACTGATTTTATAACACTTTGAAAAATTGATTAAGGTATCATAAAAATACATTATAATCATAAAAAATAAAATGTTATTTTATGAATAGATTTTATGAAAATAAATTTTTGTTTAAATAAATATATTAGTTATAAAATTATAAATAAATAATTATGGTTCATAAAAATACCAAAACTTACCAAATAATTTTCAAAATATTTATTTACTTATACTATGATGTAATTATATCATATAATATTTTATAAGATACCTAAACTTTCTAATTATACATTCATATATGAGGTTACTATTCTATTATCCAAATTACTATTCCTAATGGTTATGTTACTATTCCAAGGTCTATGTTACTATTCTATCAGGATAGGTTCCTTAATATCTAGAAATAACTCATATTTCATTCATTATTCATTTATAAAGTTTGTATTGTGTTCTAGAAGTTATTTTATGTGGTTTATATTATATTACATAATTATAAGAGGGTAATTTACTATGAAATAAATTGGGTCATCACATTATTCCCCCTTATGAATTTTCACCCTCAAATTTTCATTTTACAAACTATAGTGAAAACAAGTTAGGGTACATCTCCTTTATCACTTCCTATGGTTCCCATGTTGCCTCTTCGTACTTATGGTTATGTCGTAGTATTTTGACTAGGTGAGTGGTCTTATTTCATAGAGCTTTATCTCTACGATCCAAGATATTCATTGGTTGCTTCTCATAAGAGATATCATTTTCCAAATGTACCACCTTTGGATTCAGTACATGTGAGGGATCCAATATATACATACTCAAGAGGGATAAATAGAATACATCATGTAATTTAGACATGGTAGGTGGATGTTCCAGTCGATAGGATAAATTTCTAACTCAATCAAGGATCTCAAAGGGGCTAATGTGCCTGGGACTCAGCTTTCCTTTCTTTACAAATCTCTTAATCCTCTTCCATAGACATATGTAGAGGAATAACATGTATTTATCCTTAAACTCTATGTATCGATGATGATTATCTACATAGAACTTCTATCAACTTTGGGATTCCTTGGTGTTTTCTGAATATTTTTCACCTTTTCCACCATTTCTTTAGCCATTTCAGGTCCTAAAAACCTACATTCACTAAATTCATCCCATCACGATGGTGTTTTGTATCTTTTCCATAAAAGGAATCATATGGAACCATTTGGATGCTAGAGTGGAAACTCTTGTTGTAAGAGAACTATACCAGAGGAAGATTTTGGTCCCATCCTCATTTGAAGTTTGTAGAACATTCACTCAACATGTATTCTAGTGTTTGAATAGTCCATTCATATTGGCCATTGGTTTTAAGATGAGAAGTCATACTGAAGTTCAACTCATTGTTTAGAGTATGTTGGGGCCTTTTCCATAACATGGATATAAATCTCATATCTCGATCATATACAATTGATAATGGTAGTCCATTCAGCCTTACCACTTCTCTAATGTATATTCATGAAATTTGATCCATTGAGAAGTCCTCTCGAATTGTGATAAAGTGAGTTATCTTTATAAGATGATCCATAACAACCCATATAGCATTTTTACCTCTGGATTTCTTCAAAATTCTGGTGAAAAATTCAATGGTGATGTTTTCCCATTTCCATGTTGGTATGGGTAATTTTTGTATCATCCCCTTATACTTTTTTCTTTTAGTCTTCAATTGTTGACATACCATGTACTTTTATTTATATTTAGTTATCTATTTCTTTATATGGTCCAACCAATAGTTCTTTGAGAGATCTTTATACATCTTTTTGATCCTTGGGTGAATAGAGAAGGTTGAGCTATGTGAACTATTCATAAGATCCTTATTTTGAGGAGATTTTTTAGTAGTTCTATTAAACATACAAGATATTATAGAATGCGTGGAACCAGAATCAAATATTGCATTCTCTATTCTTGAATGAATAACTATAATATATTTCACAACATCATTATCAGAATCCACCTTAGTAGTAGTGATGGAATAAGATTTCCCTTGATTTTTTGTATTTGGTGGCTACTGATGAGGATTCCCATCAAGGAGTCAAGATTTAGTAAAATATCTTGCTTAGTTCCCTTTCTCCATGTAGTTGAAGCATTTATCCATGGGTTACGCTCTCTATTCCTCCATCATATTGACTGGATTCTTTATATCTCTTCTACATTCATGATCTTGGTGACCTTCTCTCCAACACTTATAGAATTTACACATCCCTTTGAGGTAGTTCCCATGATTCTTCTTCCCACATTTTTGACATGTGAGTGGTTGATATTTATTTCTACATTTCTCATTAGATCCCCCAGCTTGAAACTCCATCTTTCATTTATTATCTCCATATTCGTAGGACCATTATCTAAACTTCATCTCCACTTTGAGAGCACATAGAACAACTTCTTCATAAATCCCAAATCCTTGAATTGATAAAGTATTGAATTTCTAAATCCTTTAAAATGTGTGGTTTTAAACCAATAAATAATCTATATATTTTTATATCATTATTGATAACAAAACCTGAATTATACATTGAAAGCCTTGTGAAATTTTCTTCATAGTACATGAAAGATTCACCTTCATTTTTATTTAGATCTGTGAATTATCTCTCCATATTTGTATGAAGATTCTGATGGAAATACTTGTTAAAAACATTATCTTATAGTCTTCCCACTCCATATATTCAATTTCTTCCTATAGATTAGTGCTTTTAATCAACACCCACTATTGATCAGCCTCTCTATCTAGATGATAAAAGGATAGATCGACCTTATCCTTCTCAAAACAATGGAGCATAGAAAATAACTTCTCAATTGAGTTGAACCACTATTCTAAGAATATTGGATCAAAATATCCATTAAATTTTAGAGTTATTTGCCTCACAAAATACTCAATAGACAATTGAACCCTCTTATGTGAAGGAGGAAGTTCCACATTATTCATTTTATTGTTCATATCTTGAGACAATTGGGTAAGTGTCACTATGAAATTTTAAACCCAACCTCCCAAAGCATTGGGGATTTCATTCAAGCAATCAATGAATTATCCCTCGCATGGGTTATTAGACAGGTTTCTCCTAGTTCCCACCATTTCTAAAATATAAAAGGTTAGAACAAAACATAAGTCAATAAGTCAAGAATAAATAATTTATTACTTTCTTTAATTAGCACTAAATCTATATCTTGTGGGATCCCTATGATTCTAATTTTTATAATACAAGGTTTATTGGGTTCTTACATATACTTAGTCTCATACTAAGGGTTTTCACTAAGGTTTACTAATCCTAATTCCTAAATTAACTAAGTCGTACTCCGATACCAACTATAGTGACCCTATTTTTTCTTACATAACTATTAAATCATGTTAAAGATAAACAACCTAATATTGAAAAAAAACCAAGATCCAAAGGTTTAGTGTCTTGGAAAAATTATAACCATACATAACTTTTACATAATAAAACATAAACATTTATTTAATTCATTTCTCTCTAGATTCTTATTATCCCTTGTATTCTCCTTAGTAGAAGTATTCACCTAAGGATATACATCAAAAAGGGGTGATCAAAAAGCCCAGTAAGGTGATGAATAAGAGACATGAAACATGAGGTGAGCATAATAATCATCAAAATCATAAAATAACCAAAGTATAGTCATTGTAATCATGATAGGAAGCATTAAATAAAGTCATGGAATGTTTAAATGTATAAAAATGAAACATCATTTCTTAGTGGTTAACCAACACACATAGTTGTGAACAAATATAGCATCATGTTCATGCATATTCCACATTATCTCATTAGATAAATCAAATTACCCAATGCATTGGAGCACTGTATAATTTTGAGCTCACCCATCACATCATAACATTTACATACACCATATAATTTTGGACACACCCATCACATCATAACATTTACATAATCATGCATGTCCCATAAAATGTATATAAATATTGGACATAATATAACCCATGGAAAGGAATGGGTTTCATTTCATAAAGCATAAATTCATGAATAATATTTTTTGTTTTTAAAAGAAATAGGGAATAATATACTTGGTATAGGAATCATCAATCCTGAGTGAAGAAGAATCAATATCAAGAGAAGTAAAAGGTGTTTTTTTAGAAAGAAGAGTTCTTCTAGGAAAAATGTGATTATCATAATCTAAAGTAGAAAACATGTATATCCCAGATAAGTAAAATTATAAATAAGTAAATGATATTTAAGGATCGTTAAATGAATATACATAATAATTTTGGTGTGAAAGAGGGAAAACCAAAGGAAATGGAGTTGGGTTTGAGAATCCCCTTACCTTATGTCTGAGTTCTTTATTCTCTTTAATATCCTAGATAATAAAATTAAATTCATTAATTAATAAATATAAATCTATATTTCGCATGTATTTTATTTATTATAATTTTATTAAGTTCAATTTTGACCATTATGATGAGTTATAGAGTTCAATTTCATCGTTCACAATTGTTCATTTTCTTGGTTTTTATGATCAGTTTGTTTGTATATGAGTATGGAAGTTCATGTAAAATTGGAACATTTTTCTATAATTGAAATTATATTTTATTAATTAAATTATATAATATTAAATGATCTTATGTATCATTTGGTTATATTTTATTAGGGTGAATCATTATATAAATATTTAATGAAAATGACTTAATTTATTTGGAAGATTTTACGACCATCATGAACTCATATCATTTCATTTAACATCATGTTTATATATAAAATCCATAAAATTATATAAATAATAATATGTATAATAAAATATTTTTTAACCATAATTATGGTTTTATGACCAACCTTGAAGGTGGTAGTGAAAAATGAAAATGCATCATCCATGGTGGTGGTGAATCGACACACCACAGATGATATTTTCATTTTTAGAATAAAAGGAAAGGCGGAGAGAAAATAAGATGAATTATTCTAGATAATAACATTCCATTATATAAAATATACTATATTTATCAATCCACTTGGATAATTGGAGGTGATAAGAGGATAATAAATGAAATAAAAATAAAATAAATAGAAAGAGTATTTTACCTCTTGAATTTCTCCTCCTTAACAACCTTCTTAGGGAAAAGGGTTTGGTCATTTGATGAGAAAAAGGGATCCTAGAAATGGGGGAGAAAATTGGAAAGGTTATTGGGTAGAGAATGTAAAATCTTCAATTTTTGGAATGTGTGAGGATAAGAGGTGGTGAGGGGTGGTATTTATAGGGGAGGAGAGGGGTGTTTTCTTATTATTTTATTCATTAGTTTATTATTTTGGCTCAACACATTGAATAGTTTGAACCTTACCAGTAAATATGTTAAAATAATGAACTATAGTTCTATATTTTGGTTTTAATTATTCATACATCACCTATGAATCAATAATTCCATTATTTAGCTTTTATCGTAAATTATTGTATTTTACTATTCACCAAAAATTCAAGTATTTTTAAAAAAATCCAAAAAAATCACCCTAAATATTTTTCAATTTGTATAATTAAAAAATTAAATCCATTTTATAAAAATTATTTTATAAATATGATAAATTTAATATTTAATCAAAATCATCATTTATTCAAAAAATAACGATTTAAAATTATAACTGAATTTATAACACTTGGAAAAATTAATTAAAGTCTCATAAAATTATCTTATAATAATAAGAAAAAAAAATTTTAATTTACGAATCTATTTTATGGAAATAAATTTTATTTTAAATAATTATAATAATTATAAAATTATAAATAAATATCCATATTTTAAAAAAATAACACTAAACTAAAAATATTTAAAATATTTATTTACTTATACTATGATATAATTATATCATATTATCATTTAAAAGTGACTAAATTTTAATTATATTTTCATATATTAGGTTATTATTCTATTGGATAAATTACTATTCCTAATGGTCATGCTACAATTCCAAGGTTCGGGTTGCTATTTCATCAGGATAGGTTCTTTAATTTCTTGAAATACCTCTTATTTCATTCATTCTTCATTTATAAAGTTTGTATTTCATCCCCCAAGTGATTTTATGTGGTTTATAATATATTAAATATTTATAATAATAAAATTTCAATTGATAAAAATGTTGGGTTTTTATAGTGAACCCATAAAAACACTCCAAAAATATTCCAAAACCACCCATGCATTATATAAATCCAAAATACATAATAAAAGTGAAAAATACCTCAAAATGGGGGTGTTAAAAGAGAACCCTATGGTTATCTAGATACAAAACCTACATAATGAAATGAATATAATAAAATACTATTAATTTTAATCTTATGAAGAGGACTAACTCGTGTTCTCATGAAGGAATTGGTATTTCAAGGTTACTCCAGCTTTTTTCTCCTCTTAATATTTGAAAATTTATTGAGTTAATATCATATATACTTTCAAAAAAAATATTTTTTAAGTAAAATACATAGAAATTATAGCATTCCCTTAACCTAGTAGAATAACATTAGAATAAAGATAGCCTATAGTTATGAATAGTGAAAAAAAATCCAAGGCACAATAATAAATGGAAATAGGATTTTTTTGTAATCATGCAAAGGAAAATCCTATAAAGAGCATATATTCATAGATTATTCTTATTAAAATCTCAAGAAATAGAAGTAATTATATAATAATGATTATGAGTTTAATCCCATGAAGCATTGAGTTTTAATTCCTTAGTTAGACTTTATGAATGTTTAGCTTCCATGAAAAGAGATTGCTGATGAGCCCTTTGGTTTCTCCAAAAAATAGTGTTTAATCCTTTACCATTAATAAAAAATGGTTGATTCTCCTCCCCAACTAATTCAACATTCCCTTTAATAATCACTCTAAAAATAATGAAAGCTCCATACCATTTACTCTTAAGTTTTCTAGAAAAATTCATACACCTGGAATTAAAAAGTAAAACCCTTTTTCCAACCTTAAAGTCCCTATTTTAAATTATATATTTTTGAAAGGATTTTGTTCCTTCCTTGTAGATCCTAACATTCTGATATAAATCTCTTTTGATTTCATCATGTTCACTCGACCCTAAAAGTATTCTTTCACCAAAAAACACGAAATCAAAATTAAGGGATTTCACATAAAAAAAGGTCTTATTATGCAACTTGATAGGTAGATGGTAGGTTTTACCAAAGAGAATACTATATGAAAACATCCATATATGGGTCTTATTAGCATTCCTATAAGTCTACAATGCCTTATCAAACTTAATAGACCAGTCCTTTATAAATTTATACATTTTTTTCTATAGAATTTATTTAAGAACTCCTTTAGAAATTTTTGCCTGTTTAGTAGCCTATTAATGATAGGTTGTACGAGTTCTATGATAAAAATCAAAATTTTCTATTAATTATTTGAGTTTAAAATTCTTTAATTGTGTGCCATTTTTAGTGATGAATGCCATGGGTACCTGAAACCTGGAATAATATTCTTCTAGATGAACATAAAAACACTAAAATCTAGGTTTTTTTAATGTATAACATCCTATATACACTAAGATACAAATAAATGTACAAAATAATATACTCATTCCCATAATATGATAGGAATAACCCTATGATTTCTAAGAACTAGACATTTAAAATTTATACCTCCAGAATACCCTTTAGTGGTAACTCATGTTTTCTACCCACATATCCCAGTGTTTGACATTATCACTACTAACTAAAAGACTTAAATCATCTTTCAATTGAGTATGATAATAAAAACCATCCTATAAAACTTTCTAAGTTTTATAGTCATGCCCATGGTTCCTACCCCATAGTCAAAGGTGAAAACTCTCAATAATGGGTTAAATTTATTCCTCAAGCACAAATCACATAAGGATTATATTTTTACACCTTCTAATATGTAATGCATCATCATAGAAATGGTACTTTAGCTAAAAGTTAAATTTATTCTCTATATTTCTTGAATTTTCCTTAGGAGTCATGCCTACAGAAAGGAAATTTACAAACCAAGTAGATTGGTTGACTAATGCAGGAAATAATTATTCATGAGGAAAATAAGTATTAATCTCTAATGGTTCATGGGTTTGGTTAATGGGTATCCTGGAAAAGTGTCCATCAACTGCATGTTCATTAACTTTTATTTCATTAAAATATAATTCATTTTCTTATAATATAGGAGTTCATCTCAAAAATATATGTTTTATTTAATTATTATATAGTAGATACTTGAGAGTAGAATGGTTGGTGAATATGATAACCTTATATCCTATAAAGTATTTCTTAAAATTTTCTAAGGTATAAAAAACAGTTTTCAGCTCATTTTTTTATATTACTTTAGTTCTTTTGATAATCATCTAAAAATTTACTGGCATAGTAAATCACATTCCACTTCCTCACCTTCATTTTCCAAAAAACTACCCATAATTCCACATCACTAGCAACACACATCACTTCAAATGGTATTTTAAAAAATATGGATGTGATAATAAATGAATATGTGATATTTTCTTTATGAATGTTGAATGAATCTAAACATAAGACATTAAACACAAAGGTTTTGTGTTTAACTAAAATAGATCAAATTGGCCTTATGATTTTGGAAAAATCATTGATTAATCCCCACCCTAAACAAGTATGACCTAAAAAGATGCTAATTCCATTGAAATTTTCCAAAGTTTTTAAATTTTGTATCACTTAAATATTTTTATTATCTACCTTTATCACCCTCGTGAAAACATTGAGACCTAAAACAATACACTTAGTAACTATAATGTGACACTCATCATGATTTAAAACAAGGTTTTTCTCTTGACATCTTTCCAAAAAAATCCATATATTTAAGATATATTTTAAAATTACTTTCAAATATGAAAAATCATCCATTAATATTTAAATTGTCCTTTCAATAATATCATATAAAACTTTAATTATACACCTTTAAAAGGTGGGTGGAATGTTGCATAATGAAAAGGGAATTTTCTAGTAGGAAAATGATCCTAATTGGAAAATTAAGGTGGCCTTTTCCTAGTCTTCTGGGGTTATATGAATCTAGTTGTAACTAAAATAGTTGTCAATAAAACATAAAAAATAATTTACAACCAATATCTCAATAATTTTTTCCATAAATTTTATTGGAATTTGATCATTCCTAGTGAAAAATTTATGTTTTATGTAATCAATATAGACTCTCATGTTTTTTATATCCATTTTTTGGATTTTCTTAGTTTTTTTAATAGTAATTTTACTCACTCCACTCTTTTTAAGAACCGCTAAGATAGGAATAGCCTATGGGATATCTTATATATGAAATATAATTCCAGTATTTATTAATCTTATCACTTCTCACCTAACCATATTTTCATGTTCGGGTTTAGTCTCCACTACCCCTCAACTCTAGGATTATGGTATGGCTCCATGCGTATTTTACACATATAGTAGGAAGTACTTATTCCCTTTATATTAGTTATGGACCAACCAATAATAGATTAAAACTTCCTCAAAACATTAAAAAACTATCCTCTTTACTTCTATCTAAATTTTATGAGATGATGATATTAAATGAAGATCACTCACCCAAAAAAGAGTATTTTAAATGAGAAGGATGGATTTGATCTCCCAAAAGGATTCTTTTTTTACTTGTGGGAAGATAGTTAGGCTAAGGATTTCTAATATCATCAAGCTAAATCTTAAATAAGGCATTATAGAATGACTCTTCTTCATCACTATTTTACCCAAAAAAGATTATGCATAGTTAGAGTTAGTGGTTGTGTTCAGGATAATATATACTGAAAAATCATCATGGAGATCTAATAATTCTTTGAAAAATTCACCATAAGGTTATTATTATTGATTATATTATATTCCCATGTAAGTTTCTACTTGGATAGTTTGGATATTAAATTCATCTATCAGCTTCAAAAACTCTTCATCTTCCTCATTGAAAAGTTATTTTAATTCTAGAAGCTCATCTCTTGGATAGGTTTTACTTTCTGTAGATTATTTATTCCATTTAAAAAAATATAATTCTTCTTATTGTTATCCTATATTGAAAATTAATTTACCCATGGACACATCAATGACATCACCTCTTGTGTCTATGAAGTACCAACCAAGGATCACAGAAAATTACTTTTCATACTCCATGCCTAGAATAAGAAAATCGGTAGGCATATATAGATTCCTTACTCCAACTATTAAGTTATCAACCTTGTAAAATCCCTCGGTCCATGACCACTAATCAGTGTCATATTAAATACTACAATGTAACCTCAGGTTCACCTCCCTATATGTCATAGTCTAATGAATAATATCTTCATTCTAAGTTGTTAATGTGGAGAGACTACACTTGCATATCATAGTGAAATAACAGTGAAAATAATAAATAAATCATATTATAACCCACAAAAGTAGAAAACTAACAACTAGAAAAGTTACAGCATGTAAGAATAACTCATACAATACCAAATCGAACTATATAGATGTTATACTAAATAAAATAATAGAAAAACCTAATAATATTCCAAAATAAAAAAATATATATGATACTAGAATACTCCTTAAAATATCTAGAGTCCTAGCCCAGTCTCAAACTCCCATGATTCCTCTTAGTATCCCAAGCCATGCATCATCCATAGGTTTATTTCCCTTATCCTCTACTACAGTCATGAAGTATACTCAGGTACCAATGGTACCCTAATAAGGGTATGAGTATAACTCAGTAGGATACTACTAATTAGGTATATAAATATATCCATTCTATATAAGTTCAAGGTGAATTGAAAATTTTATCTAAGTATGAAAGACAAATAAATAAATGAACTTTATTGTTCATCAGGTTCCATAGAAACACCCAAGGCCAACCATATCTGCCTTGACCAGTTTCGGATGTCTCTCTAATACTGGTATAAAACTAGGGAAATATACCCATCTTGAATTATAAGTCACACCTAGGAAAATATACCCATACCAAAAATACTAGTCACACCTTGGAGAAATATACTCATATAATAAGCAATAGTCACACCTAGGGGAATATTCCCATCCCAAAAATAATAGTCGCACTGGGGGAAATTATACCCATCCCATAAACAAATGTAACACCTAATGAAATATACCCATTCTTGAAACAATAGTGACATCCAATGAAATATACCTATCCCAGAAACAATAGTGACACCCAAGGAAATATACCCATCCAAAAAAATGTCATCACACCCAAAGGAAAATTTACCACTGGAACTATAGAATAAATTCATAAATAGATTATTTTCCTAGAAGTAAATCCTCAGGTCAAGAATAATAAAATTGATGATCATCTCATCATGAAATTAGGGTTTTATTCAAAACCCCATTTCTTAATTTTAATATAAAACATAATTTATCATACTTATGAAATTACTTTTTACCCTTTTTTATTATCACTATTGACTATATTTTAAATTAATATTTTCCATTTATAATTCATGCTAAAAAAATATGGTTTCATAACATACTTTATTGGATTTTAGGTCAAATCAATTTCCATGGAAGGTTATTGATTTCAAGGGAACATTTTTAATTTCAATTCCATGAATTAAGATGTACAATTTATTTCTTAGTCAAATTCATGGTAAGCTGGTGTGATTGTACAAATCATGAACTAAAAAAAGATAATACCTGTATGAACAATTATAGACCACCTACCTTGAATGCAATGAAGCTAAATAAATGAGAAACACTAACTAAAATGAACCCAATGATCCAATATGACTAATTAAAATTTTATCAATAACAAATAAGTGTTATAAGAAATGGATCAATAAATTTAAGAGAAAATATTAATAGATCCATATAAGTAACATAGTGTAACATCTCAAAATTTTATAAAATATATTCTTTTAAATTAATTTAAATTATTTAATAGATTATGTTGCACATAATATATAGTTGATATTTAATCACACACAACACCATTTTATCATGCATTTCACACAATAATGATTCCCTTTAGTGACTTATGTTTCACACAATCCTGAGTCCTACCATACAATAATACACTATTAATATTATTCATTTAACCTAATAGTTAACACCTAGGCATTGGAATAGAAAGAATAAATATGATTAAATAAATTATAAAATCATAGTTCATGCATTTTTATAAAATTAATTCATTGTTTTCTAATTAATTATAAATGAAAATAATTAACAATTATATATAAAGGATGTGTTTTTCTGAAAAAACTATTTTTTATGACCAAAATGGCATTTTCATCTTAAAAAATTAAATTAATCACTATTAGTGAAATATATTAATAAAATTTATATGTTATATATTTAATAAAATGTTTTTAAATTTATCCAATAATTTTTATAGGATTAAGATAACATAAAAATCCAATTTAAAGCATAAAAAGGCTGTATATTTTTAAAAAGACACTTTTACTACCTTTTAATGGAAGACTTGTTTTAAATATAAATTCTGACACATTTATTATTTTTATTTTAAAAAATAAACTTCATTTTTAAAATAGGAATTTAAAAACTAAATTTGGGTTAATTTTTTTATTTTTATGGGAAATTTCATATTTTGATGAATAGTGAAAAGCAATGATTTTTAATTGAAAACTGCATTTTCATATAATTTATTTATATAGTTAAATTATGTTTTCAATTTTTTTTAAAGAATAATTAGTTAAATTTTATATATATTAATCCAATTTATTTCATTGGTACCATCTTCATAATAAAATTGGATATAAAAACTTAGAAAACTTTTGAACATATTAACTTAAAAAATGTGTTTTGTCGCCCTGTTTATGGGGTTAATTTTAAATTAATTTTTTCCAATTATGTGATGTAAATTTAGAGAAATGGCTTCAATATTTGTAATTATAATTCTTTATAATTTTTAAAAAGTTCAACTTATTTTTTTACCAAAAAATATTAGTGAAAATGATTAAAATTAATTACAATGATTAAGGTAAAAACAATATTGATTATTGGTTAAACTATAAAATTAATGTATAAAAATGGCCCTAAACTTGTCCAAAACCAATTTTATGTCCATATGTAAACATCAAACCTTTATGGGCCTAATTTTTTGTGTTATGGAAGCCTCTTTTTAGGTAAAAACATGGGGAGAACCTAATTTATTTCAAAAATCCCAAGTATGTCCTCCCTCTCAACTACTAAAAGACCTCCAATCCTCCTCCTATCATCACACCTCACAAGAAATTTGGATCATCAAACCCCTAAAATAATAATCTCCCAAAATACCTCCTTTGGTGTAAACTAAAAGGACTTACTTGAAAAAAAAAAGGCAACATTCTTCAATGATCAATTTGTTTTATTTCTTTATCCACCCATTAAATTAATATTATTACATTATTCTATAATAAAATTATTATAATAATTATACTAATATATTTTATGTTATGTTTTCTACCTACACTATAACAACCCAAACTTTTATTAATCAAAATTCATCTTGATCTAATTAAACGTTTCATTATTTAAATTCTTATATAAACATATGAACTTCTTTAGTTTTATGTTTTTGGATTTTAAAATACCATTATGAATTTTTATTATTGATAATATAGTCATTGAATAGTGATCACATGATTAGTAAAAATATTGGGCTTTAACAAATCCAATTTACTCAGACAAAGGAAGTGATGGCCTCATCCAGTAATATTGCCCAGTACGAAGCCCATTTGTCAGAGCTTAAAAAGAAGGTGGTTTCACTATGATTCGCTCTTAACCAAGCCCATGCTGAGATTCAACATGTTAAGCTTGAATGGAACCACCTATGGGAGAAGTGTAAGTTGATAGAGATTACCACCCAAGTGATGTTATCTGAGCCACCCCAAGAGTATGTCACCATCACACACCTTACCCTTAGGTCTTATGAGGGTATTATAAGGGGTTATGTAACAAGACCCTAGAACTATGATTATGTGCATTATTTTTTTATAGAATAAATAATATACATTCATTTTATTATTGTTACTTTGTAAATAGTTTTTGAAGAAAAAATAGTATTTTTAGTTAATATTCAATTAAAAAATCTATTTTGATGAATTAATGGATTTTTTAATTAAATAATATTTCAATAAAATATTATTACTCAATTAACTTTTTTTAAATATAAATGATCGTATAATTTTTATTAATACAATTGTAATTTTTATTAAGGTCTGAAATCTATTTTTGTCAAAACCCATGAATTTTCAATAAAGTTCAGTTTTTATTTTAAAAGTAAAAAATAACATATTTAGAAAATTATTTTGATAAAATGAATATTATTTTTGGAATCAGAATGTTAAAATTATCCAATGGTTAATTTTTCATAATTTTCTTAGATGGTTGAATTTTTGGGTCAAAATTAAATATCGTTTAAATATAAATTGTGTTTTATGACATCATAATGACCCAATTGTGATGTAATAAAATACTATAAATGGGATTTTAGGCCAATATATGTTTTAACTTTAAAATAATTTTATTTTAGGTTTTTTTGATATATTTTACAAAGCCTTAGTGGACCCTCCAAGACATATAAAATATTTTAACTTTTAAAATGATTTCCTTGAGAGTGTGACTCACCTCCACATAATCAAGCCTAATATTTTAAGAAGTTCGTCCATTGGCCTTATAAAATAATGTTTTTCAATCCACTTTAAAAAAAATCATGGTCAAAAACCATGGGATGTTTTGTGGTTTTGATTAGTTTAATGTGTAGTGTCCAAAACCTAAATAATAAAGAATTTCCTCCCTTTTCCTATATAAACCCACACGAGATACTACTTATCTTCACTAAAAACCTTTTGATATCGACCAAAACCTGACCTACACTCTCTATAATCCTCCTATGGTTCCCCAAGCTCCCAGTAATTCTCTCCCAAGCCTCTCCCAAGCCATTGGGATCACACTTCCAAGTAAGGGATCTCTTCCTCTCTCATTTTTGTCCAAGTTTCTTTATGTTTATATACCCTTTTCTTTTCAATAACAAATGATGGGGTATGATTTCTCACCTCACCTATACTTACCTCATTATTTTTTAATAATTATATACCCATTTCCCTCTTATTATTCCTCCCATGTACACTCGTTACCATGCCGAAATTCCGTAAGGGATTCCTTCCTTTCTCATTTATGTCCAAATTTCCTTATATTGTTATTCTCTTTTATTTTCAATTAAAAATGTTGGGTTATGATTTCACACATACCCTATACTTCCCTCATTATGTTTGAATTATTATATACTCCTTTCTCTCTCATTAATTCCTCCCATGTACACTTGTTACCATGCCGAAATTCTGTAATGGATTTCTTCCTTTCTCATTTTTGTCCAAATTTCATTATATTATTATACCCTTTTGTTTTCAATTAAAAATATTAGGTTATGATTCCGTACCTCCCCCAAACCTTCCTACTTATTTTTTAATTATTTTATATATCTTTCTCTCTCATTAATTCCTCCCATGTACATCTGAGACCATGCCGAAATTCCGTAAGGAATTTCTCTCTTCTCATTTACATTCAAGAAATTATTTTGTGTTATGAATATAAATTTCATTAAATATGTTGGGAAATGTATCTATATGACCCCCTTACTTTCCATTTCATTTACATATAATGATACTCCTATTTCTCTCTCATCAACCATTTTTATGAATTCTTATTTCATGTCGTTATGCTGCCGAAATTGCACTACAATTTTTCAAGCCAAAGTCATTGTGTAGTGAATACCATGCCCATTTCTCTATCGAGGGTATTAAACATTATAAACATTTACTTATTGATTATATATTTTCATGTATTAATTCCACACTCCTTTATCATGGAATAAATTATAATTCTTAATGAATCCATGTTATATGATCCATCTGTCACACTTATGCAAGAAATGGAAAGATTAAGAAGGGTGTTCCTTGATAGCGCTCCAATGAATTGGGTAAAGATTTGTATCATGATACGTCAAGTGAAATGAGGGTTTACTCATTCTAATTCAAGTTCAATGATGGTTTACTCATTATCCATGTGAAATGAGCCTTGTCTCATGCTAATATCATGTTAAATGTTGTTTCCACATTTCCATGTTATGACAATCATGCTACATCATGCCTTTATGTTCATGTTTCTCTTATGATCCATTGATATGCCTATTTCCTAAAATATATTGTATTCTTCATATTATTCCTTGTTTAGTTCCTTACTGGGATTTATAGCTCACCTTTTTCTTATGTATGTCCTCAGGTTATTCCATACAATGATAAGTAGGACTGTTGTGGTCATGTAAAAGAAGTTTTTAATAAAGATGTTGTATTTTATGTATTAAGTTTTCATGTAATGATCTTAATTTTCTAATAAACTAGACATCTTGATCCTCAGAGTTTTCTTAAGTTCATTTTTATGTAATAAATCATGTTTAATTGTGTAATAAAGAGCAGGGTTATTATAGTTGGTATCAGAGGATAGGTTTTGTTATTTTTGGGATTAGGATTAGAAAACTCTATTTAAAGCCATAGGGATAAGACTAAGTATAATAAATACATCCCTAAATTTTGGTGAGTATTGAGTAAGTTTTTTATCAAGAAAATATATCTCTATCTGGATATGATCAGGTAGAGGCATCTCTGATATAGATGTATCTAAGGTTAAAACCTGAAAACACCACTTTGAGCTAGACTCGAACGGAAACTAGTGAACGACAACATTACTTACTACACTCTTGGTTATGAAACTCCCTGGGTATATGCTTTGGTAAATTCATAAGCATAATATGAAATATTATTAAAGGAATTAAAAAAATACCCTAAGAATATATGTTGGGAATTATATCATAGATAACATAGATAAGTTATGGAAATAAATGTAATTTATAAGTTATCCCTTTTTGTATTTGGATTCCCCATTATGTTATACCCCTAAATTTATTTTTATTACATCCAATGTATTGTAATACGATGACTCGGGCTAACAACCAATGCAATGATCAATGTGATGACTGTTCTAATGAAATTCCCAATCCAATGGGAGCGGGAATCGAAAACTTTGTCACGATAATCTCTTAGTTAACTCGAGTTTTCAATAGAAACAAGGGTTAAAAGGAATCATTAACCCTCCCCCCCCACAAGAAATAACAATATTCAATCAATAACTTCATGAGACAAAGGCCTCCTGTTTTTAATGGATCATCTGATCGCTCAATTGTCAAACAATGGATCAACTCCATTGAAAAGATCTTATCTATCCTTTAATGTTCCGAACAAGAGAAGGTTCTTATGAATTCTTATCATATAGAGGGTGAAGCTGATCAATGGTGGACATTGATCAAAAATACAAAGCTGGAGGATGAGATCGAGGCGTTGTAATGGAAGGATTTCTGAAAAAAAACAATAAATATTTTCCTCACACCCTCAGACTTAAGATGGAAAGGGACTTCCTTTCCCTCAAGAAAAAAGATGATGAATACATCAAATCGTATGAGGAAAACTTCACAAGGCTTTCATGATATTCCTATGGATTTTTTGTTACCCACTGAATACAAGGTTTACCACTTCTTTGGTGGGATAAAACCTAGCCCACAAAAAGCTCTAGCAATCCGTTACTTTAAGATTTATGAGAAAATTTTATGATGTGCCCTCAAGGTCAAAATGGAGATCGGTGAATCTCAGGGGTATTATAGGTATAAGAAGTGTAAGTTGGACTTTAATCCTGGCAGTCTGATGGATAAATCTAATAGTACTAAGAAAATCCAACACCCCACTTTCCAAAGGTGTGGAAAGAAGTACCCCAAAAATTTCATGAAGGGGACAAAGATATGCTTTAAGTGTGGAAGAGAAGGGAACCTGGACATTAACATCCCACAAGAAAAACATGTGGCGATGATAGAGGAGAGGAATGCTCCATTTAACCCTCAACGCATTGTACATTTATTCAACTATAAATAACCATGGGACTTTGAAAACCAATGTCCTAATCCAAGGGTTTTCAGAGGCAACCAACAACCTCCAAGACATCAAGGGAGAGCTTTTTCCATCACTACCACTGAAGTGAACCCCGAAAATGAAGTGTTGATAGGTATGCTAGTTATTAATTCAATAATAGTGAAGGTAATTTTTTATTCTGGTTCTACGCATTCTTTTATATCCCAAAATATTAGTAGAACAATCTCAACACCACCACAAATCATGGAAGTAAAGATGTCAGTGAGAACGGCAAATGGGGAAATCATTTCATCCCATGAATATAACTCCTCCGCTGTCATAATTTGTGGTTTGAACTTCCCAATGAACCTTTTCATACTCCCTATAGTGGAATTTGATGCAATTATTTGCATGGATTGGCTTTCCTTATATATATCCAACATAAATTTCCATGAGAGGGAAATCACACTTTATATGGAGAATCAACCCCCAATTCTATACAAGTGCAAGGAGGAGGATAAATATTATTTAGCACCATAATCTCAAGCATGGATATTACTTCCCTATTAGAATGCGTATCTTTTATAGATGATTGAGTCTAAGGAAGAAATCATACTTTAAGACACGATTATTGTGAGGAAATTCGTTGAAGTATTTCCTGAGGAATTTGCTGGTCTTCCTCCTAAAAGAGATGTTGAGGAGCTGAATAAATGACTACAGGATAATCTAGATAAAGAATTTATATTCCCAAGTGCTTCACCAAGGGGTGAACCAGTCCTCTTCATCAAGAAGATAGATAGTTCAATACGTCTTTTCATTGATTATCATGAACTCAAAAAAATCACGATAAAGAACAAGTATCATGTTCCACAAATTGATGACTTGTTCAATCAGCTATGTGGAGCACAATACTTCCCCAAATTGGATATGTGGTCGATATAGTATCAATTAAGGGTGAATAAGGAGGATATCTCCAAGACTGCTTTTTGTACAAGACATGGGAACTATGAATTCATAGTAATGGCTTTCAAACTCACTAATGATCTATAAATCTTCATATAATTTATGAATATAGTATTTAGATATTACCTCAAAAAATTTGTTGTATTCTTTATAGATGATATTCTAATATACTTAAAAACCAAGGAGGAGCATGAGGAGCATCTAATAACTGTACTAGAGACCTTGATAAAGGAGAATCTCTATGAAAAGTACAACAAGTGTGAGTTATGGTTAAAGGAGGTATCATTCTTGGGTCATATCATAACAGGAATTGGTATATCTATTGATCCCTCCAAGATAGCTTCAATTGAGGGATTGCTAAGGCCAACATCGGTGATGTATATCCATAGATTCATGGGGTTAGCTGCATATTATCGCCGATTTGTGAGAAATTTCTCACAATTGTCCAACCCTGCTACCAAGATAACTCCAAAGGGAGTAAAGTTTTCTTGGAGTGATGAATGTAAAGATAGATTCAATGAGTTGAAAAGGATTCATATTACTACACTCATTATCACACTACCCACAATTGGAGAACTTTTTTATAGTATTTAGTGATGCTTCGAAGAAGGGAATGGGTTGTGTGTTGATGAAAATTGACAAATTCATTTCCTATGCTTCAAGGAAATTGAATGTTCATTATAAAAACTATCCAACACGTGATCTAGAGTTGGTTTTAGTAATCTTCACTTTAAAATTTTGGTAAAATTACCTATTTGGGGAGAAGTGTAAAATATATACAGACCACAAAAGCCTCAAGTATATATTCACATAGAAATAATTTAATATGAACCAATAAAGATGGTTAGATATCATCAAATACTATGACTACTCAATCCATTACCACCTTGGGAAAGAGAATAAGGTGGTGGATTCTCTAAGTATAAAGGACCCAGCAATTCTATCATTGATTATAATTTAAAATGATCCATTTCTTATATTTGATAAAGATGGACATGGGAATCATAAATAAGGGAACATCATCAATCCTTTCACAAATTATTGATCAAATATATCTTTTATAAAGGTTAAACGATGATCAAAAGGATTATGTGGTAATTCAGAAAAAAGTATAAACTATCAGAAAATGGAAATCCTCAGAGTTCAATGTTAATGAATAAATAATTGTGATATTTGTGTTAAGACTGTGTGTTCCATCAAATCTGGAGTTAAAGAATTAACTTTTGGATGATGCACGTAGTTTGAATTTCTCCATTCACCTAGAAATCACAAAGATGTATCAATATCTCTAAGAGCTTTATTATTGGGATAAAATAAAGAAGGATATCATTGAGTATACATCAAATTGCCTGGTATGTTAGAAAGTGAAGGATGAGAGGCATAAGTCTAAGGGGATGATTCAACCATTACCCATACAGCATGGAAATGGAATAACATCACTATGGACTTTGTCACCTGATTTCTGATGACATCTAAAAGAAACAATGTTATCTGGGTTTTTGTGGATGGTCTTACAAATATTACACACTTCATTACAATTTGAGAGGATTTCTCATTAGATCAACTGGCACAGATTTACATCAGAGAAGTGGTAAGGCTTCATGGAGTACCACTATCTATTATATCTGATCGAGATAGAAGATTCACCTTTAAGTTATGGAAGAGTCTTAAATGTGATCTGAATATTGAGATAAACTTCAGTACAACTTATCATCCTCAAACTAACATCCAATCCGATCAGACTATCCAAACACTTGAGGACATGTTGAGAGCATTCTCAATAGACTTCAAAGGAGGATGGGATCAACATCTTCTTATGGTTGAGTTCTCTTACAATAACAGTTTCCACTCAAGCATCCAAATGGCTCCTTATGATGCCCTTTATGGGAATAGGTTAAGAATACTAGAATGTTTGGATGAAGTTGGGGAGTGAAAACTCCTAGGTCTGGAAATGGTCAGAGAAATGGTGGAGAAGGTTAAGACCATCTAGCAGCACATTAAAGCTCCTCAGAGTTGTCAAAAGAGCTATGCTGATAATCATCGACGACACACAGAGTTTGATATTGGAGACATGGTATTCCTCCACATATCACCGTGAAATAGAGTTATGAGATTTGGGAATAAGGTAAATCTTAGTCCAAGGTACATCAGCCCTTTTGCGATCCTTGATTGCATTAGAGCAGTGGCCTATCAACTAGCACTCCCACCGAACCTATCTCAAGTACATGATGTATTCCATGTATCACTCTTGAGGAAGTACATACCTGACCCATCACATGTACTCAATCTAGAGGTGGTATCATTGGATAATTACCTATCCTATGAAGAGAATCCAATAAAGATATTAGATCTTAGGGAAAAATTTATAATAAATAATACAATGCCCCTCGTCAAGGTGTTATGGTGAAACCACAAGTTTGAAGAAGCAATGTGGGAATTGGATTAAGTGATGAATAATAGTTACCCTCCTCTATTTTAGTGTGTGAAAAAGAAATTTTGAGGGCAAAATATCTTAAGGGGGCAGATTGTAACGACCCAAACTTTTATTAATGAAAATTCATCTTGATCTAATTAAATGTATTATTATATAAAATGGCCATATAAAACATATGAAATTATTTAGTTTTATGTTTTTATATTTTATAATACCATTAATAATTTTTATCGTTGCTAATATAGCCATTGACCAGTGATCACATGATTAGTATAAATATAGGGATTTAAAAAATCCAATTTACTTAGATAAAGGAAGCAATGTCCTCATCCAATAGAATTTCCTTGTACAAAGCCCATTTTTCAGAGCTTGTAAAGGAGGTGGAATCACTGGGATTCTCTCCAAACCAAGACCAAGCTGATCTTCAACACGTTAATCCTGAACAGAACCGCCTATGAGAGAAGTGGAAGTTGATAGAGATTACCACCCGAGCAATGTTATCCAAGCCACCCCAAGAGTCTGTCACCATTACACACCTTACCCTTAGGTATTATGCGGTTTTTATAAGGGTTTATGTAAAAAGACCCTAGCACTATTTTATGTAAATTATTTTATATAGAATAAAGAATATACATTCATTTTTTTATTTTTTACTTTGTAAATATTTTTTAAAGAAAAAATAGTATTTTTAGTTAATATTAAATTAAGATATCTATTTTGAATAATTAATGGATTTTTGAATTAAATAATATTTTAATAAAATATTATTACTAAATTAATTTTTATTAAATGTAAATGATCATATAATTTTTATGAATACAATTTCAATTTTTATTAAGGTCTGAAATCTATTTTTTTCAGAACCCATAAATTTTATATAAAGGTCGGTTTTTATTTTAAAAGTAAAAAACAACATATTTAGAAAATTATTTATATAAAATTAATATCATTTTTGGAATCAGGATGTCGAAATTATCCAATGGGGAATTTTTCATAATTTTCTGAGACAGTCAAATTTCTGGGTAAAAATTAAATATTGTTTAAATATATAATGTGTTTTATGACATCGTAATGACCCAATAGTGATGTCAAAAAATAATATAAAGGGTTTTTTTGGCCAATATATGTTTTAACTTTAAAATAATTTGATCTTAGGTTTGTTTTATTTATTTAACAAAGCCTTAGTGTACCCTCCAAGACTTCTAAAACATTTTAACTTCTAAAATGATTTCCTTGAGAGTGTGACTCCCCTCCACACAAGAAAGACTAATATTTTAAAAATTTAGTCCATTTTTCTTATAAAATAATTTTTTCCACTCCAATTTTTCAAAAACCATGGGAAAAAACCACGGTATGGTTTGTGTTTTTGATTAGTTTAATGTGTAGTGTCCAAAACCTAAATAATAAAGAATTCCCCCCTTTTCATATATAAACCCACCCAATATCCTACTTCTATCCACTGAAAACCTTTTAAGATATACCAACCCATGACCAAATCTCTATATTATCCACCCAAGACGCCCCAAACTCACAATAATCCTCTCTTAAGCCCCTCTCAATCCTTTGGGATCACACTTCCAAGTAAGGGATTTCTTCCTCTCTCATTTTTGTCCATGTTTCTTTATGTTTCTATACCCTTGTATTCTAAATTAAAAAATTTCGGGTATGATTTATAACCTCCCCTATACTTCCCTCCTTATATTTGAATAATTATATACCCCATTCTCTCTCATTAATTCTTCCCATGTACACTCGTTACCATGCCAAAATTTTGTAAGTGATTCATTTCTTTCTCCTTTATATCCAAGTTTCCTTATATTGTTATGACATTTTATTTTAAATTAAAAATGATGGGGTATGATTTCTAAAATCCCCTTTACTTCCATACTTCTTTTTCAGTGATGATATACCCCTTTCTATCTCATTAATTCCTCCCATGTACACCTCTTACCATGCCAAAATTCCGTAAGGGGTTTCTTCCTTTCTTATTTTTGTCCAAATTTCATTATGTTATTATAACCTTTTATTTTAATTTAAAAATGTTGGGGTACAATTTTCCAACTCCCCCATACTTCCTACATTATGTTTGAATGATTAGAGACCTCTTTATCTCTTATTAATTCCTCCCATGTACACCCATTACCATGCCAAAATTCCATAAGGAATTTCTCTCTTTTCATTTATATTCAAGAAATTCTTTTGTGTTATGAATATAAATTCAATTACATGTGTTGGGACATGTATATATATAACCCAATTACTATATATTTCATGTACATATTATGAGACTCCCCTTTATCTCTTAAAAAGATTTTTTATTAATTCTTATGTCATGTCGTTATGCTGCTGAAATTGTACCATGATTTTCCAAGCCAAAGTCATTGTGTAGTGAATACCATGCTCATTTATATATCAAGGGTATTCATCATTATACACATTTCCTTATTTATTATAGAGTTTCATGTATGAATTAGACATTCCTTTATTATGGAATAAATTATTATGTTTAATGAATCCAAGTTATATGATCCATGTTGCACACTTATGCATGAAATGAAATGATTAAGAAGGGTGTGCCCTCATAGCACTCCAATGCATTGGGTAAAGATTAGTATCATGATACATCAAGTGAAATGAGGGTTTAATCATGCTAATTCAAGTTAAATTAGGTTTTACTCATTATAAATATTAAATGAGCCTTGGATCATGCTAATATCATGTTAAATGTTGTTTCCATATTTCCAAGTTATTATAATCATGTTATATCATGTCTTTATGTTCATGTTTCTCTTATGATCCATTTATAAGACTATTGTCTAACATGTACTTTATTATTCATGTTATACCTTTTTTACTCCCTTACTGGGCTTTATATCTCACCCTTTTTTATGTATGTCCTAAAGTTATCCCATGTAATTCTAAGTAGAAGGAATGTTGTCGTCATGTAAAAAAAGATTTCAACAAAGTTGTTTTATTTTATGTCTTAAGTTGTCATGTAATGTTCCTAATTTCCCAAGACACTAGACCTATCGATCCTCATAGTTATATTAAGTGAAATTTAATTTAATAAAGAATGTTTAATTGTGTAATAAATAGAAGGGTTGTTATATACACCTACACTCACTTCCATTAAATAGATAACGAAATCATTGTTCGTGTGTGTGGTGAATTGCCACTTTGCGAAACGATGTCGTTCATTTTCCTTTTACCACCTCCTATGGTTAGGAATTGTAATTGGAATACTATTTTTATTTTATTTATATGATATTTATAATTTATTAACACTTATGGAATTATTATATAACACATACCTTCATGTTTTCCATTTTGTGGGAATATGATAACATTGTTTGTGGACATTTGCACCACCACCTCCTCAAAGCAATGTGATACGTTCACCATTTATGTGGAATGTATTAAGTATTTTTTTTAATAAAAATATTTAATATAAATGTAATATTTATGATTTTCTTGAAATAATTATCCATCTGGACATATAACATATCAATTTATTCTTTACATTTCACACATAGAAAAAGTGATAACATAGTTTGTGGATGTATGGATTATATCCTCCTCAAAGTGATGTGATTAATCCTTTCTCATCAATAAAACACAGGAATGATATATATATAATTATATATAATTAATTAATATGTTATTTATTATATAATGTTCATTCTGGAAAGATGAACATTACTTTCCTTCTTTCCAGGATGATCATTGAAAACTGGGAATGTTACTCATGCATATGTACGGCCTACCATCTCTAGGATTGTAACGTTTGTTAGTTTTTTATAAAAATATTTAATGTATGGTTTTAAAATTATATTTGATGCAAAAATGTGATAATTATTTCGTGGTTATTATTGTTTATAAATTTAAATAATGATCTTATTGTCTATAGTTGACCTATCAAAGTCAGTTTTGACACATAAGCCAAATATGGTCAAAAAATCTTACTTAAACATTATTGATTAATTATTTATTTAATATTGGAACAAAAGTAATAATAAAATTTTAAAAGTTTATTATGAAATTAAATAATTAATATTATTTGATTATTCAGAAATATAGAGTAAAATCATGGCATATCGAACTCAAAGTAAGGTATTTTCATCTTACTTTTTACATATATTAGATAAATATCATATTCACCACTTACTTATTTAGTGTGGTGTATATATTAACCATTTTGATATATTATATCATGAATTATTTTATCTTCATGGTATTTATAGTTTTAATTTTATGATTATTTCTTTTGGTATTTACAATTCAAATGTTACCATAGTTGTTAGGGGATTCTTAGTCTCACTTTTATTTCTGATAGACTTATTACATATTCACCACTTATTTTTGTTTTGTGTTTTATCTAACTACCATTAATGTATTTAATTATTATTATAATTAAATTTATGGGGTTTTACATATCCATTTAATTATATCTCTTTCATAGGTTTTACAGTTTCAATTTACTAAAGTAGTAATGGACTTCTATCATAATTTGTCTTCTTTGAGACGTTTTTTATGTTATACACCTAAATTATTTTATGAAGTCAATATAATTCTTCTTTAACATGTTTTATCATGAATATAATTATTCTTATGATAATATAAGTTTTATTTAATGTTAATGGGGCTTATAATCCAAATTTTTCAATGTGGTATAGGACACTTTGGAATTCTTAAAGATTATTTTCCTCAAGAATGTTTTTAATGGTATTTTAAGGGAATTTTCATTCATCAACATCAAAAACCCCTATAGTTAATTATCCTCCACTAGGGATATTTTGAATTTATACCATCCTCATTCTTCATTTGGATGGATTATTATTATTTCAAAGATATTATTATGAAACCGGTTTATTTTCCATGGGTTGATTATGTCCTAAAGAGATTGTTATGGAATGAATTTCTTTTCCATGGGTTAAATATGTTAAAAAAATATTTTTATGGAACCCATTTCCTTTCCATGGGTTAATAAATTTTTAAAGATATTTTTATTTAACCCATTTCTTTTCCATGGGTTAATAATGTTTCAAAGAGATTGTTATGAAACCTATTTATTTTCCACAGGTTGATTATGTTAAAAAGATATTGTCATTTAACCCATTTCTTTTACATGAATTAATCATGTTTCAAAATAGATTTTTATGAAACCAGTTTCTTTTCCACAGTTTGATTATATCCAAAATAGATTTTTATTTAACTCATTTATATTTCATGTGTTAATAATGATTCAAAAATATTATTATGAAATCTATTTCTCTTCCACGAGTTGATTATTTTCAAAAGTGATTGTTATTTAACTCATTTCTTTTCCATGTATTAAAGATGTTTAAAAGATATTTTTATGAAACTAATTTCTTTTCTATGGGTTAATCATGTTTCAAAGAGATTTTTTTATAACCCATTTCTTTTCCACTGGTCAATCATGTTATGAAAGGGATAATAGTTATTACTATGAGATTTTATAAAATGAAATATTTTATGTGTTAAAGTACTTGTAAATTTAATGGGTGGGTCTGTGATATCCTAATAAAGGGTGGTTACTTGATAAAATAATTATGGGTGGTTCTGTGATAAACTAATTACGAGTGGTTCTATGATAGACCAATGATGGGTGGGTTCTTGATAGGCCTCTAATGTATTGGGTATGGAAGTTAACCGTATGGTTATTCCATTTATAATATTGAATGTAATATTGAACTGAAAATGATGTTCCATATATGTAAATGTTTTACTTATTATTAAAATGGTTTATAATGTTTCTAATGATCGATATTGATATCACATGGCTCGTGATTATTTATTTGGATGAATGTTTCCTTTTCCATGTTTTTATATATGATAATCTGGGTTTTTATTGGTATAATTTCCATTATGATTTTCTCATGATCTTTGATTATTTCACCATACCCTTCTGCACTATTATGCTCATTGATGAAATTTAATTATTAATTCTTATATTTACCCTTATTGAGCATTTAAGCTCTCCCTTCTTATGTTCCATTTTCCCCATATTTTAATAAAGTATGTTGAATAATTTATTTCTATAAATTATTTCACACGGATGATATTGATAACCTAATGTGAAATAAGAAAAGATGGGTGGGGAGATTGTGTTCAAATTTATAAACCATTTTTTTATCAGTCCAAGTTGATGTGAATTGTTTATTTTATAGTTTTTCTTAATTCTCTAACACTTTATACCTAAAAGTCCCTCTATAATATATGTGATCCAAGTTTTAATTTTGAGTTTTTATGGTTTTTATAGAAAAAATTGTATCATAATTATCAACATCATAGCTATAAAATTAAATTTATGGTTTTTAGCACAGGATCCAGAAGTGTGGGTTTTGGGTTGTTATATTTGGTATCAAAGGTTGATTTATATAACTTTGGAGATTATGATGTTATCTTAAGAGTTATTTATAATATCATAAGACTATAACCTTAAGGTTAATCATATGTTAAAAGTCTTAAGACACGCCATTTGAGGTTCTTAAGAATTAAAATTTTTTAAGTTATCAATGAAATTTTAGGAGATGTTTTCTTGGGTTGAAGTATAGTAAAACTTTGGTTTAATGTGATGTATTCCTTTAATTTTTGAAGAAATAAGTTTTAAGATACTTATAAACTTTAGGTCTTATATGATCCTCGATATTGAGATAATTATGGGAACACAAGTATTATCATATAGATAACCACATGATTGATAATTGATTTGGGGACTAAGTGATTAATTTTACTCCAAAAGAAGATAGATATCTTTTGGGATTGAAATTTTTAAGGTATGAGATAACCCTTGAGGTTAATAAACTCTTTATTTTTTTGGTTATTAAGGTTATTTGGTATATGGGGTTATGGAATAATTTAGTTTCAGATTTGGGTATTACTATTTAATTTTGTTAATTATTTTATCATGTGGATATTTATTCATTTTGGGAATTATATTACCATGTGATCACCATTTTGTTTTTGGTTAATTTCTAAAGATAGGTATAATATCTTAACTATCCCTTTTATAGTTTTTTGGTCTTTAAAATTTTATTTTATTTCTTCAAGAGTTAAGAATTCATTTGGAATACTCATCATTGTTAGAAAATTTGAGATTTTGGTGAAAATTTACTAAAGTAAGAAATTCTAATCATCAAGTAAATATATTTCTTTTTTCTATTGGTCTAGATGGTAATATAATTATTTAAATCTAGGAAAATGATCTTGAAACAAAAAATTATTATCCTACTACCTTCAATTATGATGAACTGATAGTCTTTTAGATCATCACAGATTTATGTTTTTGAGACCCTTAACATTCCATTTATCATTCACTTAATTGTAATCAATGACCTCAATAACTCTCTATAATTATTTACGCTTTTCCTCTATTCCCACCTATGTTATCTTTAGGTGGAATCCAAGTAATACATAAATTCTAGTGACCTTGATGTTTTCCACTTTCCCTTTTTAATAGCATATTTAATTAACTCTTTTTATAATGTTGGCTTCAATAAATTAATTATTTAAATGGTAATACTATGATAACCAAAATGAATTTCGAGGGTAAAAAACATTTTAAGGGGGGTAGGATGTAACATCATAAAATTTTATGAAATATATTATTTAAAGTTAATTTAAATTATTTAATATATTGTGTTAAATTCAATACATATTTTATATTTTAACACATGAAACACCTAGTTTATCTTGTGTTTCATGCAATATTGATTCCCTTTTGTGACTTAAGTTACACACTAGCCTGAGTTTTATCGGACAATAGTATACTATTAATATTATTTATTTAACATAATAGTTATCACCAAGATGTTGGAGTGGTGGAAATAAATATGATTTACTAAATTATTAAATCATAATTTACACATTTTTATAAAATTAATTCATTGGTTACAAATTAATTAGAAATGAAAATAAAGGTAAATTAAATATAAAGGATATGCTTTTATGAAAACTATTTTTATAAATAGATTGGAATTTTTATATTAAAAAATTGAATTAATTACTATTAGTAAAATATATTAATGAAATTTACATTTTATATATTTAATAAGATGTTTTTAAATTTATCCAATAAGTTTTATAGGCTTAATATAAGAATAAATCCAATTTTAAGCATAAAAAGTTGTATATTTCTAAAAAGGAAGTTTTACCACCTTTTAATGGAAAAATTATTTAAAAACTAAATTTTGACACTTTTATAATTTTTATTTGGTAAATTAAAAATAATTTTTTTAACTAGTAATATCAAAATTTACTTGGGTTTAATTTTTTGTATTTTTCTGAGAAGTTTCATATTTTGATGAATAGTGAAAAACAATGATTTTTAATTGAAAACTGCATTTTCATCTAATTTATTTACATAGTTAAATTATATTTTTAATTGGTTTAAAAGTATAATTATTTAAATTTTATACATATTAATCCAATTTAGTTTATTGGGATCATATTCACATTAAAATTTTATATAAAAACATAGTGAACTTTTGAACATTATCACATTAAAAACTCACTTTATCGTCCTGTCTGCGGGATTAATTTTAAATTACTTTCTAACACTTCTATGATTGGAATTTCAAAAATGGATTACATATTTTTAATAAGAATAATTACTAATTTATAATAAGTTTAACATAGTTTTTGACCAAAAAATATTAATAGAAGTGAATAAAAATAATTACAGTGATTAAGGTAGAAACAAGATTACTTAGTGGTTAAACTTTAAACTTAAGGTATAAAAATGACCCTAAACTTGTCCAATATCCATTTTAGGTTCTTATTTTGACCTCAAACCTTAATTTATCAAATTTTTGTGTTATGGAAGCCACTTTTTAGGTAAAAACGTGGTAAGCACACAATTCTTTTCAAGAATGCCAAGTATGTCCTCTCTCTCCACTTATAAAAGGCCCCATCTCCTCCTCCTATCATCACACCTATCAAGAACTTTAGATCATAAAAAACCTAAAAAATAATCTCCTAATATACCTCATCTAATCCTAATATCCTAACTTTGGTCATAAAATAATCTAAGGAAGTCCGTTGGTATAAACTAAAAGGAGTTACCCGAAAAGAGGTACAATTCTTCAATGATCACTTTTGTTTAATTTCTTTCTCAACCCCTTAAATAATTATTATTCCATTATTAAATAGTAAGTAAAGTATAAAAAATATACTAATATGTTGTTATGTAAAGTTTTTTACCTAAACCTACACACACTTCCATAAAATAGGTAACGAAATCACAGTTCATGTGTATAGTGAACTACTTCCTCGTGAAACGATGTCGTTCATTTTTTCATTACCATCTATTATGGTGTGGAATTGTGATGGGAATACTATTTTTATTTTATATATCTAATATTTTTAATGTAATAATAATTTTATAATTATTATTTAACACATACCTTCATGATTTTCATTTTGTGGGAATACGATAACATCGTTTGTGGATGTATGGACTACCACCACCTCAAAGTGATGTGATACGTCAACATTTTACATGGAATGTATTAAGGATAGTTTTAATAAAAATAAATTATATAAATGAAATATTTATGGTATTAATTTCATAATTATCTATATTATCAAATAAAATTTCATTTTCTTTTTTCCATTTCACACTCTGAAAAAGTGATAATGTCGTTTGTGGACATGTGTACTACCACATCCTCGAAGCGATGTGATTCTTCCTTATTCATCACCACATCACAAGAATGATATATATATATATAAGTATATACAATCAAATAATGTTATATTTATTATATAATGGTCATTATAAAAAGATAAATATTACTTACCTTCTTTCCATAATGATCATTGAAAAATGGGAACATTACTGCATACGTACGACCTACCGTCTCCATGATCGTAAAATTAATTCATTTTTCATAACCATAATTCATGTAATAATTTTAATGTATAATTGTTGTAAAAATATTATAATTATTTATTTTTTATTATTCTGGATACATTTAAATAATGACCTCATTGGTCATAATCGACCTATCAAAGTCTGTTTTTTCACATAAGCCAAACATCTGAATTAAACATTATTGATTAAGTAATCATATATAACTTGTTTATAAGTGAAATAAAAGTAATAATAAGATTTTAAAATTTTATTAATAATTTAAAATATTAATATAATTTTATTATTTAGGAATATAGAGGACAAGCGGGACAAATTAGACTCAAGGTAAGGGATTTTAATCTCACTTTTTACATATGTGAGATAAATATCATATTCACCACTTACTTATTTTGTGTGATGTATCTACTATCACTTTTGATAAATTATATCATGAATTATTTTATATTAATTTTATTTAAATTTTTTATTTTTTTATTATTTTTTTGGGATTTCCAATTCAGATGTTACCATAGTTATAATGGGATTTTTAGTCTCACTTTTATTTCTATGGGAATTATTCCATATTCACCATTTTATATGTTGTATATGATGACCATTAATGTATTTTATTATTATTATAATTAAATTTATGTGTTTTTTAAAATAAATTTTTAGATATCTCTTTTTGGTAGTTTACGGTTTCAAGTTACCAAAGTAGTAATGGGCTTTTTTACAATTTTCTTTCTTTGAGATGTTTTATAACACCCTGAGGTTTTATGAACCTTTTTTAAAATAAATTAATTTTATTTTATGTATTTAATTTTACACTAAAATAATTATAAAATTCATTATACATTAAAATAGGATAATGTTTCACTCTATTCAACACTCACTTGGCTTGCGTTACAAGTAAAAGTGAGTTTTTACGAAACATCATTTTATTTTTAAAATTATTTAAATAATGTAGTTATAAACTATCAATTAAACATAGTAATGTAAATATTAATAAATAATTTTTCAATATTATTTATAATTTTTTTATATAAATATTACATATTGATAATAAAACATATAATTTTTGGTAAAAGTCTTTATAAGATTGAAAATGTTGTTTTCTCAAATGCACTGCATTGTATGTGTTTTGTGAACAATAATGAAATTAATTTTCAACACATTTATAAATTAAATTTTATAAAAAACATCATATTTTATTTCATAATTTCAAAATCCTATTTGGGTGAATTTTTTAGATTTTTTAAAAAAAACTTCAATTTTTGATGAATAGTGAAAATCTGAAATTTTAATTCAGAACTACATCTTCATATAAATTATTTATATAGTTAAATTATATTTTAATTTTATTTTCATGTTTAATTATATAAATATTACATCAATTAATCCATTTTTTTTCATTGGAACCAATTTCATATTGAAATTGGATATGAAAACATTTCAAATTTTTAAACATTGTTCGCTTAAAAACCTGCTGGTATGGCACGTCTACTGGATTAATTTTAAATTAATTTATACCACTTATGTGATTTTAATTTTCCCAAATTGATTAAATGTTTTTAATAATAATAATTTATAATTTATAATAAGTTCAACTTAGTTTTTTTCCAAAAATATTAGTAAAAGTGATAAAAATAATTATGGCAATTAAGAGAAAAAATAGCTTACAAAGGACTAAACCTTAAACTTAAGGCCCAAAATGACCTAGAAACTGGTCCAAAAAAATTTAATGTTTATATATCGACCCTATAATCCCTTTTATTAAATTTTACCACTATTGGTTCCACTATACATGGGAAAAATGTAGGTGGAATTCCCTTTTCAAAAATTTACAAGAATGTCACTCCTCCTTCGCTATAAAAATAAATTCAACCCTCCCCCCTCTTTACACCTCGTAATACCTTTTTTCTTGGACAAAAACTTAAAAACATGTCCCAAAAAATACCTACCTTAGTCCAATAATCATCAATTTGAGAATAAATCCATTCAAATAATCCTTTTTGTGCAAACCAAAAGGATTTACCCAAAGAAGTGGTAACATCCTTCCTCAAGATCTTTTGTTTTTGTTTTCATTCTCCACCCCCATTAATATCAATTATTTCATGATTATATAATGAAATCAGTGTCCTAAATATAATTATATGTTTTTATTCTAATTTTTAAACATACACTTACACACACTTCCATCTAATGGGTAACAAACTTACTGTTCTTGTGTACAGAGAACTACCACCTCACGAAACAATGTTGTTCGTTTTTCCTTATCCACCTATCATGGGTGGGAATTATGATGGACACTCTTTTTTATATTATATATTTAATATTTATGATTTATTTATTATTTTTAAATTATTATATAAATCATACCTTTATTGTTTTCATTTTTTGTAAATATGATAACTTTGTTTGTGGGTGCATGGACTACCACCTCCTCAAAGCGATGTGATTCGTTCACACTTTACCTGAAATTTATTAATGATGGGTTAAGTAAAATTAAATAATATATATGAAATAATAATTATAATTTAATTATATTATATATATATATATATATATATTTCATTTCTTTTCTTTCTTTTAGTATGATAATAAAATAGAAACAGCGTTCATGCATACGTATGGCCTACCATCTCCATAAAAGGTGTACTCCATTTCATGCTTATATATTTTAAATATTAAAATAAATAAATATATACTGAATATATAATATATTTATTACATGTTTTTAATTCTTTTAATAATCAAACCATTATCTAAGTAAGAGTATCAATAATAACAATTCAAAACATGTACAAAAAATGAAGTAGATAATACTTGAAGTGTAACATTAACATGGAATTATTAATAAAAAGGACATATAAATTCATAATAAAATAATATATGGTATTATATATAATAATATGTTACTTTAATATATTTATAATAAACTTATATTTATTATACATGAGGTTTTACTGGGTACGATTAGAGTCAATACATAAGGTAACGGTTTTCTCATCTCATGTTTATTATTTTGAGATTTACGCCTTTTTCACCACTAATTTATTTTGTGTGGTGTATATAATTTCTATGAATATATTATATTAATTTTATACATAAATTTATTGGTATTTACATATCAATTTTATGATATCTCTTTCATGGGTTTTTACGTTTTCAACAGTTACCAAATGAGAAAGTTAATTTTGTCTCAATTTTCCTTCTTTGTGGAACATGTTTTGTTATGCACCAATATTATTTTATGAGGTGTATATACTTCTATTTGAAATTTATATAATGAATATCCTTATTTTAATGATATTTTTAGCTTTATGTAATTTCATTTTCTTATATGGGGAGTATGATTCATAGTTACCAAGTGGTAAGAGTTTATTGCAATAATCTCATTGTTTATCATGATTGTTTATGATTATGATCTCATTGATGAAATCTTATAATCTATCTCTCAAATAACACTCATGAAGTTTATTATACATTAGTTATTAATTATTTCTTCATGTATTATTACCATTTTTCACTCTTTGGTACACTAGGTAATTACTAAAAAAAATTTAAGAAAATCTTATCTCATTTCACTTTTTGGTCAGAAATTTTTTTATTTCAAAAACCATGTTTTCAAAAAAATCATAAATGTTTTTAGATGAACTTTAAAGCACATTTTCAAGGAAACATGATTTTTTTCAATCTTCCTTTATATGTTTTCAAAGATATTTTTAATGAAAAAGGTTTCCAATTTTTTTGTTTTAAAAATAGTTTTTCAAATAAGAAAATATATTTTTCTAAATAAATGTTTTTAAAAAATCCTTAAAAATTATTTCCAATATACGAATAAATCTATTTATGTTACTCATTACTTTCTGGTAAATGATTCCAATGTTCTATTCATATTATTTCTCTGAATGGTTTATGTTTTGATCACATGATTTTTATTAAACTCGTTTCCCTTTCACAAGTTATATGTTTATGAAACCTACATATTTTCATGGTTTATTCTTTGATGAAATGATTATAAAACTTATCACTTTTCCACGGGTTATGATATGATGACATATTTATTATACCCATTTCATTTCATGTGTTATGATATTATTTTTTATAATATTTTGGAATACATATGTATGATTTAATTATGAAATGGGTGGAACTTATATCTCCCTCTAATTTATTGGGTAAATATTTATATCTCATGAGATAGACATGGATAGAATGGGGAGTGAACTCGGTTCAGTAAAGGACTTTTTCTACTAATATTGTATTGGGAGTGAACCTGTACTACTAATATAGTCATGGGAGTGAACCATGACTCCCAATATGGTATGAGGAGTGAACCCATACTAATAATATGGCCTTGGCACTGATGAATTGACTATTATAAAAAAATATACTTATGTTTCTTCCACAATTACATTTCTTATTCCTATGTTATGCTTTCAGGGATTACACTCTTGATTCCATTATGATTCATGTCTTATGAAATATCAATATTTATTCCATGATTCATGTTTATGATCTTTGGTATGCAGGGTATAATCTTCTAATGTCATGATCACATTCTCATACCCTTATGCTAATGTTTTCTCTTACATATCTCCTTTTTTAACCCTTACTGAGCATCTAAGTTCAACCATTTTTATTTTTTCTTTCCCTGGGTTATGAAGATATATATTATGTATGATTTGTCTAAGAAGGGTGATAGTCATGAAGAACCTGGAGAGAGATAATTTATCCCACTTATGTACCAGTGTTTATGTTTCTATGTTTCTAAAGGCACTAGACTAATATGGTCTTTGGGGTCAATTTGTATAATTTATTTAAGTATTCCACAAAAAAAATGTAATGTTAATGTATGAAAATATAGGGTATGTATAGTTAGTATCAAATAAAATTTTTAGTTAACCTTTGGAAAATAGGATGGGAAAAACTTGGTGATAAACCTAAGATTATGTCAAAGGATAAGTCTAATGATAAGTAAAATTATAAGAAAATGTCCTTGAATTTTGTTAAAGGATAGAGCAAGTGATTTCCTAGTAATACATCCATGTCTAGATACTAAAAATGTATGTGGATATGAAACAAATGTACATAGGGGTAACATCCCTAAAAATATCGTATTAAGATAGAATTGATTGAGAGATGGTGTACAAAAACAGGCCTTGTAGCACACCTGGTTCGCCACTCCCGAGGGTATACTTTGAGAATTTACAAACACTTTTTGAACCATCATTAAGGATTTAATTATAAGTTGGATATAAATGACCTAGGAAAAACCTAAGGTGTCGTGTATTAAATAATTTTTCATAATTTAAACATCATATTGGTGGTTTTTATGATTATGTGGTTCCTCACTATGAAAATTGTTTCTTACTCTATGATTTTTTGTTTTAGTCAATGGTTGAACCCCAAAGGAACCGCATTAATGGTAATTGTGATAAACAATGAAATGATTATCCTCCTAATCAGCCTAATTCTATGTGAGCTATAGTGAAAAATCTTATTGCTATGCTCACCCAAATTTCTCAATATATAAACCATGTTGGACTTCCAAATGAGAAAATGAGTGAACAACATTCTATTGGGTCCTTTATAATGCAATTTCCACCATCTTTTAGCGGGTATTCTAATACACTTATTGCAGAACAAAGGATCGGTACCACTGAAAGGATATTCTCTATTCTCTAGTGTTCAAAACATGAGAAATTTTTTCTGGTTGTTTTTTATCAGTTAGATGGAAAAGTAAACCAATGGTGAGATCTAATAAATAATATGAGGTAGCAAGTTGAAATTGAATCCATGTATTGGGATGAGTTCAAGAACTTATTCAATAATAAGTACTTTCCTCATGTTCTTCATATGAAGATGGTAAAGGAGTTCCTTGAGTTGAAGTAAAAGGATGATCAATCCTTCAATACCTATGAGGCTAATTTTACATGACCTGCAAGGTAAACTTCTGTAATTATCATCCAACTAGAAAGTGAGTTTGACCTATTCTTCAGTGGGTTAAAGCCAAGTCTCGTATGGGTGTTATCCATAGTAGATTTCATTATCTATGAAGATATTTTTCATTGTGAAGTCATGGTTCAAATGGAGTTTTGATTTACGTATCAATATCATGGTTTTAACAAGAAAGGTAAAATGGGGTTCAAAGGAAAATCTAAAACTCATAGAGAAAAGAATATGATCTTTCCTTTGTCATATAAGTGTGGAAAGAATCATGGAGGAAATTATATTATGGGGTATAATAAATGATTTATGTGTGTAATGGAATTCCATAGAAGAATTGAATTCCAAACTTGTGGGAATAAGTTTTCCAATGATACAAATAGAGTTAAATATATACAGGATGCACCTCACACACTTTAGTGATTTAAGTGTAAGGAGAATGGGAGTTATGTTAAACACTACCCAAACCTAAGGGTTGGTGATTATGATTGGAATCAGAAACCTCTTAAACCGAGGTACAAGGGAAAATCACATGTAATCACTATTTCTAATATGGGGTGAAATAAAGATGTGGTGAAATTTACACTTACCATCCACTCAAGAACTACTAATGTCTTATTTGATTCTGGATCTACCCACTCATTAATATCTAAATAATTTTCTTAGGGTATTAAGATTCCACCCAACCGATTAGATATGGAATTAGTAGTACAAACTCCTAATGGTATGATTATTATATCTCAAGTCTATTATTCCTCTATGGTTTATGTTTTTGGGGATGTGCTTCATGAAAATATTTTCATTCTTCCTTTGGTTGAATTTTATGTCATCTTATGCACAGATTGAATTTATCTTCATAAAGAACATATTAATTTTCAAGGAAGGTAAGTTACATTTGATATTTCAAACCATCTTATGATCATCTATCAACATGACGATAAGTATGAACTTACTATGGAGATTACATCCAATGTATGGGTCTTAATTCCCATTCATAAGGGTAGTTTATCTCAAATGGTTGGGGAGAAAATCGACATCTATGATATGCCTATTATTCAGAACTTTGTAGATTTATTTCCTAAAGAGATTCCAAGACTTCCACCAAAATGTGAAGTTTATTTCTCGATAAATATCATACCTAGTTCCAAAATAATTTTAGAGACTCCATATAAAATGGCCCCAATTGAGTTATAGGAATTAAAGAAGAAACTGTAAAAAAACCTTGATAAGGGATTCATTCGGCCAAGTGTGTCACCTTGGGTTTCACCTGTCCATTTTGTAAAAAAATAAAGATGGATAAATGATAATATCCATTTATTATTGGGATTTTAACAATATCATGATCAAGATAAAGTATCCTCTTCCCCATATTGTTGAATTTTTTGATCAACTATGCATAGCTCAATATTTTTCCAAAATTGGCCTTCATTATGGATATCATCAATTGAGGGTTTAGAATGTAGGATATACCCAAGACAACATTATGTACAAGGTATATACGTAATGAATATGTAGTAATTCCTTTTGGAATTACTAATTCCCCTATTATATTTATGGATTTGATGAATAGAGTCTTTATAGATTACCTCAATCAGTTTTTGGTAGTCTTTATAGATGATATTCTTATCAATTAAAAGAGAAATAAAGAGCATGAAGACCACTTGATAATTGTACTAATGACCCTAAGGAAAAATAAACTATATGTAAAATTTATAAAGTGTGAATTTTGGATTCAAGAGGTTTAATTTTTGGGTCACATAATCTCAAGATATGGTATAACAGTAGATCCATCAAAGAAGGATTCTATTAAATGTTGGCCTAAACCAACCATGGTGACTGAGATTCATAGTTTTCTTGGTTTAGCTGGATACTATCAAGGCTTTTTGGATAATTTCTCATGAATATATAATACTCTAACCAAGTTAACTCAGAAGGCTTCCAAGTTCCTATGTACATATGAATGTGAGGAAATTTTCAAGGAAATAAATAGAAGGTTGGTCATCACACACATGCTTACATTACCCTATAGTGGAGAAGGGTTTGTGATCTTTAGTGATGCATCTATAAAGGTATTGGAATGTGTTATTTTATAGAATAACATTTTTATAGGTTATTCCACGGGAAAATTGCATATTTATGAGAAAAATTACCCAAATCATGATTTGGAGTTAGTCGTGGTAATTTTTTCATTAAAGATATAGAGGCATTTTCTTCGAGGATAAAAGTGTGATATATATATTGATCATAAAAGTTTTAAATATATATTCACACATAAGGAGTTGAACATGTTCCAGAGAAGATGGTTAGAGCTGATAAAGGATTATGACTAGTCAATACATTACCACCCTAGGAAAGTGAACAAGGTGGTCGATGCTTTGAGTCGAAAGAATCATGCTAGCTTATCCATGATAAGGATTGAAAAAGACACAATATTTATGGAATTTCAAAGGATGAATCTAGAAATATTGAAATAAAGGGGGAAATATTATATTGATCAATTGAATTTTTAACCCTTCATATAAGTGAATATTAAAGAGGCGTATAAGGAATATGAAGAGATAAAAAATAAGGTAAAAATTTTTCTTAAGTTTATCCTTGATCAGGATAGAATGATAAGGTTCAGGAACCGTGTATGTGCTCCTTACATGTCAGATTTAAAGAAGGATCTTTCAGAGGAAGCTCGTAGTTATTCATTCATTATTTATCCTATATGTATTAAAATGTATAGATATTTTAAGGAATACTTCTGGTGGGATGTCATGAAGAGATACATTGCAGATTTTGTATCTCGGTGCTTAGTATTCCAGTAAGTTAAGGATGAAAGAAAAAAATATAAGTGGGAGTTTCATCTATTTCCTATACTTAATGGAAATGGGAGAACATCACTATGTATTTTCTCATTAGACTCCCCAAAACCTCTAAAGATTTTAATTATATATGTGTATTAGTCGATCATCTTACTAAGTCAGCACACTTCTCTCTAGATCATCTTTCCATGATATAAAATAAGTGGTAAGGTTTCATGGAGTATCATGTTCTGTTATATCTTATTGGGATCTGAGGTTGACCTCAATGTTCTAGAACATTCTTCAATAAGAAATTGATAAATAATTGAGTTTCATCACTTCTTATCATCCTCATACGGATGGTCAGACTGAAAGAATAATTCAAACCCTAGAGGATATGTTGAGATCTTGTTATTTGGATTTCAAAGGTGTTTGGGATCATCACCTTCATCTAGTTTAGTTTTCTTATATTAATATCTTTCACTCAATCATTTATATGGATCCTTTTGAATTCCTATATTGGAAGAAATGTAATGCTACAATGTTCTGGGATGAATTTGGAGAAAAAAAGTTATTGGGACCTGATATAGCTGAAGAAATGGCAGATAAGGTTAAATCCATTCACTAGTATTTCAATGCAGCTTAAATTCGTCATATTTTTTCTTCTTATAACTGTAAATATGATCTATAATTTTAAGTTATCAAAAAAAAATTCTATGAATATCTCCCTGGAAGAAGGTTGTGATATTTGGGAAGAAAGGGAAACTAAGACCAAGGTATATTAATCCCTTTGAAATTATTGACCATATCGGGATGGTAGCATATCTCTTGTCACTTACTCCAAATATATCTCAAGTCAATGATGTGTTCCATGTGTATCTATAGTGGAAGTAAATACTTATACCTTCACATGTACTAAACTCAGAGTTCATATTGCTGGAGTATGATCTTTCTTATGAGGAACAACCAGTTGAAATTATGGATCATATAGAGAAAGTTCTAAAAAACAAGAGCACTCATCTGGTAAAATTTTTGTGGAGAAACCACCAGTTAGAGTAAGATTCTTTGGAACATGAGGACTTTATGAGTTAGAAGTATATTTATTTTTTTGTATAAAAATAATGAATTTTTAGGGTGTAATTAATTTTAAGGGGGTAGAATGTAACACCCTGAGTTTTTATAAAGCTTTTTTTAAATAAATTAATTTATTTTGATGCCTTGAATTTCATGCTACACTAATTCAAAGATTTATTATATAATATATCAAGATAATATTTTACTACACATAACATTTACTTAGCTTTCATTACACACAACACTGAGTTTCTACAAAATATCATTTTATTTTTATAATTATTTTAATGATATAGTTATAACCTAGTCATTAAACATAGTAATATGAATATAAATAACTAATTTTAAAATATTATCTATAATGGTTTTATATAAATAAAACATATTGATAATAAAACATATAATTTTTGTTAAGGTCTTAATATGATTGAAAATATTGTTTTCTCAAATGAACTGCTTTTTATGTCCTCCTGTAAATAATAATAAAATTAATTTTAGATACTTTCATAAATTAAATTTGATAAAATAATCTTCATTTTATATTTTATAAATTCATAATTATCTTAGGGTGAATTTTTGATATTTTTCTGAACAACTTCATTTTTTGGATTAATGGTGAAAAATATGGAATTTTAATTCAAAACTGCTTTTTATATAATTTATTTATATAGTTAAATTATATTTAAATATTGTTTTAAAGTTAAATTAGTTAAATATTAATTAAATTAATACAATATTGTTTAATTTAACAAATTTCACATTGAAAATGGATATAAAAACATTTCAAACTATTAAACATTTTCACTTAAAAACTCGCAGTCGTGACACATCTGTGAGATTAATTTTAAATTAATTTCTTACACTTATGTGGTTTGAATTTGTAAAAATGGATTACATATTTTTAATCAGAATAATTTATATTTTATAATAATTTCAACTTATTTTTTATCAAAAATTAGGGAAAGTGATTAAAATTAATTACATTTATTAAGAGAAAAAATAACTTAACAATGGACTAAACCTTAAACAGAAGGCCCAAAATAACCTAGAAAGTTTTACAAAAGATATTGGATGTTAATATTTAGACACTATAATACATTTTCACTGATTTTTACCATTATTTTATCCACTTTACATGGGAAAAACGAGGGTGTAATCCCCATTCCAAAAATTTACAAGAATGACTCTCCTCCTCCACTATAAAAACACACTCACCCCTCCCCCCTCTTTACACCTATCAAGACCTTTTGTATCAGACAAAACCTTCCCAAATATCCTATAAAACTACCTAAATTCATCCTTTAATCCTACATTTGGCATAAATCTATCCAAGTAATATCTTTTGTGCAAACCAAAAGGAGTTACTCGAAGAAGAGGTAACGTCCTTCCTCGAGCTCTTTTATTTTATTTTCTTTATCCACCCCCTCAAATACACTTATTCCATGATTATATAATAACCTAAGTATCATAAATATTTTTATACATTGTTATTATAAGTGTTATACCCAAACTTACACACACTTACATCTAATTAATAACAAACTTAACAGTCTTATGTACGGTGAACTACCACATTACGAAATGATGTTGTTTGTTTTTCCTTTACCACGTCTCATGGGTGGGAATTATTATATACACTCTATTTTTATATGATATATTTTATATTTATGATATATTTATGCTTCTATAATTATTATATAAAACATACCTTCATTATTTATATTTTTTGTAAGCGCAATAACTTCATTTGTGGATGTGTGGACTACCACCTCCTCAAAGTGATGTGATTCATTCACACTTTACATGGAATTTCATAAGGATTGGTTTAGTGAAATTATGTGATATATATTAAATAATAATTCTTATTTAATTATATCTTATGTATATATAAATATATTTCATTTACTTTTATTCTTTCAGTACGACAATAAAACTGAAAAAACATTCATGCGTACGTACGGCTTACCATCTCCATGAATGGTGTATTCCATTTCATACTTATATATTTTATATATTGTAAAAAATACATATATACTAAATATATATGAAATTTATATCATGTTTTACATTATTTACATAATTAAATAATGATCTATGTAATATTATCAAGAATAGCATGTCAAAACATGTATGAAAAACAATGCAAATAATACCTAAAGCGTAACATTAACATGGAATTGTTAATAAACGGGTAATATAGAGTCATAATAAAATAATATATGGTATTATATATAAAAATATGGTTTTATAATATATTTATAATAAACTTATATTTATTATACTGGAGTTTTTAATGAGTACGATGAGATTCAATACATAAGGTAAGGGTTTTCTCATCTCACTTCTTTTCTGTGAGATTTATGCCTTGTTCACCACTCATTTATTTTGTGTAGTGTATATATTTCCCATTAATATATTATATGAATATTATATATTAATTTATGTGTATTTATATATAAATTTTATAATCTCTCCTTCATTGGGTTTTATGTTTTCAAAAGTTACCAATTTAGTAAGGTAATTCTGTCTCAATTTTCCTTCTTTGAGGCACATATTTTGTTATGCACCTATATTATTTTATGATGTGTGCATATTACCATTATACATGTTATATAATGAATATAATTATTTTCATGATATTTTAATCTTCATTTAATTTCATTTTCTTACATGGGGAGTATGATTAAAAATGACCAAGTGGTAAGAGTTTATTTAAATAATCACATCATTTATTGGGATTGTTTATGAGGATGCTTCCATTGACGAAATATTATGATACATATCTCAAGAAAACTCATGAATTTTATTATACTCTATTTATTCACGATTTATTCATGTATTAGTACCATTTTTTCACTCTTTGGTACTTAAGGTAATTAAGAAGTTGTTTTTAAGAAAATCCAATGTCATTTCCCTTTTCGGCTGGAAAATATGTTTATTTCAAAAACCATGTTTTCAAAAATGTTTATCAAAAATATTTTTTAAAATTATATTTAATGATAATTTTAATGTAAAAAGTATTCCAAAAAAATATGGTTTTCAAGATTCGTTTATATTTTATTCAAATCTATTTTCAAAGAAAAAGGTTTTCAAAAAAAATTATGTTTTAAAAAGAGTTTTTCAAATAAGAAAGGATATTTTCCTCAAAAATATTTTTTAAAATATCCTTAAAAATTATTTCCCATCTAATATGACATCTATTGGTGTTACTCATGCATTTCTAGTAAATGATCCAAATGTCACATTCATCTTATTTCTCTGAATGGTTTATGTTTTGATGGCATGATTTTTATGAATCGTGTTTCTATTTCATGGGTTATATGTTTATGAAACCCACTTATTTTCATGGGTTATGAATTTATGAAAATATTATGAAATGTTTCCCTTCTCCATAAGTTATGATATGATGATATTTTTATGATACCCATTTCATTTCATGGGTTATGATATAATTTTTTATGATCTAGTGGAACATGTATGTATGATTTAATTTTGAGATGGGTGAGACCTATATCTCCTTCCAAGGTATTAGGTAAAGATTTATATCTCCTGAGATATACATGGATGGAATGGGGAGTGAAATTATTTCAATAAAGGATTTTTTTTTTCCACTAATATAGTCATAGGAGTGAACCTTTCCTACTAAGATGGTCATGGGAGTGAACCATGACTAATAATATGGTATAGGGATTGAACCCATACGACTAATATGGCCTTGTAAGTGACTCCTTGACTACTATGGAAATCCTTTTATATGCATATGTGTCTGACACAATTCCATTTCATGTTCCTATGTTATGATTTCATGGATTATGCTTGTTATTCCTTTATTATTCATGTCTTATAAACTTCCAATATTTATGCCATGGTTTATGTTTATGATATTTATCATGCAGGGTATGATCTTCTAATTTCATGATCATGTTCTCATACCCTTATGCTCATTTTTATGCTTATATATATCCTTTGTTTAACCTTACTGAACATCTTATCTCTTCCCTTTTTATGTTTCTTTTACCCAGGTTATGAAGATATGTATTATATATGATGTGTCTAAGAAGGATAATAGTCATGAAGAACATAGTGTGAGATAATGTATCCCACTTATTTACTAGTGTTTATGTTTCCATGTTTCCAAAGGCACTAGAATAATATGGTCTTTGGGCGTCTATTTGTGTAATGTATTTAAGTATTTAAAAAATGATGTAATGTTATTGTATGAATAGTGAGGGTTTCTATATGTTTTTTATATTATACGCCTATCTTCTTTTATTATTTTTATATAATTATCCTTTAACATGTTATATCATTAATATCCTAATTCTCGGGATATTCTAATTTTCATTTAATGTTCATGGGGCTTGTAATTCAAATGTTTCAAGGTGGTATGGGATACTTTGGAATGTTTAAATATTATTTCCCTCAAGAATTTTTTAATGATATTTTAATGGAATTCCAATTCATCAACATCAACAACTTTTATTGTTACTTATACTCCATTGGGGATATTTTGTATTGATACCATCCTCGTTCTTTTTTGGATGGATTATAATTATTTCAAAGAGATTATTATAAAAATTATTTCTTTTACAAGGGTTGATTGTGTATTAATGATATTTTTATGGAATCCATTTATTTTACATGGTATAATCATGTTTCAAAGAGATTTTTATGGAACCCATTTTCTTTCCAAGGGTTAATCATGTTTCAAAGAGAATTTTAGTTAACCCATTTGTTTTCCATGGGATAATCATGTTTCAAGTATATTGTTGTGAAACTCATTTCATTTCCACATGTTGATTATGTACAAAAGATATTGGAATTTAACCCATTTATTTTTCATGTTTTAATCATGTTTAAAAATAGATTGTTATGAAACTCATTTATTTCCACAAGTTGATTATGTCCAAAAGAGATTGTAATTTAACCCATTTATTTTCCATGGGTTAATCATGTTTCAAAGAGATTGTTATGAAACTCTTTTCTCTTACAAATTTTTAATATCTCCAAAATATATTTTTATTTAAACCATTATTTTACATGGGTTAAACATGTTTCATATAGATTGTTATGAAACTCATTTCTTTTCCAAGGGTTAATCATGTTTCAAATAGATTGTTGTAGAACCTGTTTCTTTTCCACACATTAATCATGTTATTAAAGTTATAATGGTGGTTTCTAAGAGTTTTGGTAAAATTAATTCTTTTATGTGTTATGGTACTTGAAAATTTGATTGGGGGTTCCATGATAAACCAATAACAGGTGGTCACTTAATAAACCAATGATGGGTGGTTCCATGATAAACTAGTGACGGGTGGTTCTGTGATAGTCCAAAAATTGGTTTGTATATCATATACCTCCAATTAATTAGGTGTATAAGTTGACCATATGGTTATTCCATTTATAAGGGTGAATATATGAGTGAATTGAAAATTATTTCCCAAGTACGTATATGTTTTACTTATGATTTTTATAGGTTTATAATGTTCCTAATGATTGATATTGATATCACATGGATCGTGATTATTGATTCTAATGAATATTTCTTTTACCATGTTTTCATATTTTATGATCTTATTTTTTTGGGTATGAGTTCCTTTATGATTCTCTCATTCACTTTGATTATTTCATTATACCATTATTCACTCTTATACTCACTGATGACATTTAATTGTTAACTCTTATGTTTACCCTTACTGGGAATCCAAGTGATAAAACACAATTTTATTGAATATTTTATTGGTAATAAATTATATAATTTCCTCACATTGTGTTAAATATGTTTATTTATAAAATATTTTGGATTAGATCATTCTTTTGTAAATTTGATGAAAATTCCAGTTTTACCCTTAAAAGTGCACTATAGTAATTAAGATATAAATACTTTAATTTGAATTATTTGAACTTAAAATTTTGTATAAATATTCCTCACTCAATGGGATACAAATTTTATTCAGGACTATGGAGCTAACTCATGCATTTGGTTGGAGTAAAAGGGTCATGAAGTCAAAGATGGGCTGGACTCGCCAGATTGGACATTAGTTCTGTATTTGGGCCATAACTTCTACATACGTGATTGGATAAGGCCCCAATTTTGAGAATATCTTGAGAAAAAAATTTCTCACAAATAATCCATATAGATAGAAAGATGTTTCATGCGTTTTAATGGTCAAACAGGAGGTGAAATTTAGAATAAAATATATGGATGAATCTCCCCATTCACACTTGAAACCTAGCCTCCCCTCCAATCTATAAATTGGTTTCTTTTCTCACTTGGTGGGTTTGGGACTTGTATTATGAGATTGGGAGATTTGTAGAATTTGCTACATACCATTTCAATTCATATTTGGAGGAGGGAAGCAACCAAGCTAAGATCTCCTCTAAAATGATCTTCTTTTCCTCTTCTTTGTTGTAATGTTGTTATAATTTCTATAAACTCTTATTTTCTCTACCATTTATTCTATTATTTTTAATTTTATTCTTCTATTAATATTCCTATTTGGTCTATAAATCAAATAGTAGAAACAATATTGTTTTATACACTTTCTAAATCTTTGAAAATGCAATTGGTTTCTACGATGACTACACCTCCCATGGAAGAGTAGTTTTCTTATTAATCGATCAACCTCTTACCTTCATTTATTTAATTTAAATCAATAATATACTTTAATTAATAAAATATTATCCATGAATTTATTTTTAAAATTATAGTAAACTAATCAATCAATTGAATAATTAACACAAAAACACATGAAGTCGAGATTTGTGTAAATTGTGAGAGTGAGATCTTAATTGGTAATACAAGACCGCATTGGATAAATTTGTAGAGTTAAAATATAATCCCTAAAATCAATTAATACTCATTTACAGAGTGGATATGTTCTCTAATTAACCACTAACCATAATCTAACCTTATTGCATCAATCAAATCATGGTGATGTGATTTCATGTTCTGAAGCTAGCCTAGGGTTTAAGTAATTTCATCTCTGTGGTTAAGTTAACTCTCGTATAGTTAGAGGGTTAAAAAATTAAGGGATTATAATTAAGTTTATATTAATTTAAATTATAATTATTAATAAATAAATAAATAGGAATAGTTTGATCGATTACGTCTTTTAAAAATATTTTCTAAAAAAAGTATCTTCTTGTTGTGTCTTTTTAATCGAACTTCATTTCAAAAATAAAAAACAAAAAAAAATTGAAATATTCTTCTAGAAAACTTATTCTAGTTTTATAAATGATAAACAACCCCCCCCCCCATCCTTTCAAGTATTGTATTTAATTTATTTACTTTTTTCTAAAATACCTTGACTGAAAACTATTATTTTTATTGATTTATGAAAAACCATTGTACAGAGGAAAACACAAGAAAATCATGGTGGAATAAATTAATGAAAACCCATAACATCACTGAAAATATATTTCATCCCCTACTTAGGAAAGGAACCCAAGAAAAAGAAATAAAACATACTCTGATTAGTTGATGCCATAGATTCCAAAAATCCGCTACCATATTCCCCTCCCGCCATGTATGAGAAACCTCAATATTATTACCTCTGAGCAAATTGCATTTTCTGACAATATAAGAGATGTGCTATGGAATACTGCCCTTACCTATCAGTAAATTAAATAATAGCATGGAATTTTTCTCCACCATTTGAATATTTATCTTCCTTTGATTTCATAACTTCAGTCCGGTAACCATAGCCAAAGCCTCCTCCTGTAGAACATCTCCTCTCCCGAAAAAGGCAGCAAACACTGCAACAACTGAACATATTTGGTCCCTTATGACCCTACCCCCATGAATCTCCCCCTGATTAAGGATCCATCATTATTGAGTTTTAGAACCTGACTTGTAGGATGCCAACATACCCACCGCCCCTGCCCAGAGATCCCCGGCTGACTGTCGACTGAGATATTCGGGACTGAAAAATGCATAGTTGGAGAATAATGGAAATTGGGGCACAACTGCAGTAGTTCGAGAAAGGTATTATTCATTTTAAAAATGATACTAACTTTGGAGCCCGATTAGTTTTTGTGTCAAGCATCATTCCTATACTGCCAGATGGTCCAGCATCCAGCAATCAGGACTACGGTCCTGGCCTTCCTCTTAGCCTCGTGAGAACCCGCTCCTCTAAACCATGAACACAGGAATCTTTCTTGTTCCCCTTCAGACATAACCCATCCAAAGAAGGCCCAAAAATTTTTCCAAATATCTGTATCACATTCACTGTTATAAAATAAATGCCCCACTGTTTCTTGGTTCAGGGACCCACAATACCAACACCTGGAAGCCATATGAACACCCATCCGCTTCAAATTCTCATCAGTTGGAAGAGATTTGTTCCTCACACACCACAACATGAAATTATATTTGGAACTTACCTCCTTATACCACAAAGTGACCCCCCCCCCACTAATATTCCATTGAAATATCCCTCATAATTTTAGAAAACTCTTTGATGGAAAAAATACTCGACATCAAACCAGTGAATATAAGTTTATCTGGAACATCACTAGCAATAATGTTATTAAAAACAAAATGTGTATCCTCATAAAGAATGGACTGGATGAACCTAGGATGACCTTTGGCCTCACTAAAAGATATGTCCAGGGTGGGGCAGCCCGGGAAATATAGCCTACCCACCCCCCAGTCTTGCTGCCAAAAAATTATGTTCCCTGTACCCACTATCCACTGAGAATGCTATTGCAAAATTTCCATGTAATGGTGAATCAAATTCCATATCCTGGATGGCCTCGAGCTCTAGTCACACATATTCTGACCGTAAATGTCCTTTATATTCCTTCCCCAAAGATAAAAACCTTTCATATCCTCCCACGCAATCTTTTGATGAATCCCCCTCATGGTTGAGAAAACACTCCTCGAGTTGATACCCCTGTCTGAGAGAGGTCTAGCAAGACGTTTCCCCGATGCCCAATGATGTCTACCTTCCATTTTACCATCCCAAATGAAGCACACATAATCTTATCTAGATTTGAAGTTATACTCTTGGTAACCTTCATAGTGGAAAGAATGTGCATGGTAATGGAAACCAGGATGTTGTTAACTAAGGTAATGCGGCCTCCAAAGGATAAGAATATATTTTTCCAGTTAAAGATGCGACCAAAGATCTTGTTTATGAGTTTATCAAAATGATGAAACCTGATGGAGAAAGGACTAAATAGATCCCCAAGGTATTCCATGGGAAAAAAACCTCTCTCCATACTCAAGCTAGCCCCCACAACCCTCACCCTGCTTTTAGAGACATTACTGGTAATGTAAAAAGTTCTTTTCTCCTTACTAACCACCTGCCCACTCCACTTGAAATAGTTCCCAATAAGCTCATTCAACCCCTAAACTGACCGACTACTACCACTAATAAAAATAATTGTGTCATCTGCGAACATCAGGTGCGATATCCCCCTTGTTGTATGCTTTTTATGATAAGGTATAACTTTCATCGTGTTGAGACCTTGGTTAATAAAATCGCTAAAAGAATTTTAGGAGATAATGAAAAGAGTGGGAGAGAACGGATCCCCTTACCAAAGACCACTACAAGCTTTGAAAGAACAAAATTGGTTTCCTATAAACGATGGAGAAATTCATGTTGAGCTGAAGCAGTGGAAAAGCAAGTCAGTAGTCCATGTTGAGAAACCCATCCAGGCCAAGACTCTGAGAACAAAACCCCATTCCACTCTATCATAAGGCTTGCTCATGTCTAACTTAACCACAAAATTTCCCCTGAAAGACCTGTAATTAATTCCACTCACCATTTCTTGGGCTACACCAATCGCGCCTTGAATTGACCTCCCTTTAATGAAACCATGTTGTTCTGTGGCCATCCAAGAATCAAGATGAAAGGCCAATATTTTATTGATAATGCTGGCCAAAGTCTTGTATGGTATATTACACATACTAATAGGCCAATACTGATCAATGGACTAAGGATTACCCAACTTAGGAATAAGAACCATCTTTTTTGCACAAGAAATTAGTGGAAAATCCCCACCCTAGGGAGGCAGGTAATTTTTTCAACCAATTAGAGATATTCCTTTTATTTTTCATTTTATTCTCTCCTTATCTACTTTCTTCCTTCTTTACCCAATATGAATTTTTCTTCTTCTTTTGTTTTCTTCTTCTTCTTCTTGTTGTACCATAAACTCAAACTTCTCATTTTTATTTTATTATGGTCCACTTTTCTTCTTTTAATTTTTATTTTATTTATGAAATGAACTAATCCTAAAGATCTCTTATATCTTTACCCTGAGATTGAAAAAAGCCTTAGGGCTCAAATTGGACATTCTCAAACTATGGAAAGTTTCGACATTCAACTAGTTGGAGAATTTCTCCTTTATAAGAAAAAGAAAATTTCAAATAATTCTAAATAAATCTTGAAACAATAACCAATGGATGAAAACAATAACAATAAACTTAATAGAACCATTCAAGAATTGGGTGCATCATACATTAACTATTAACCAAATTGTATTTCATACTCAAATCTTGAGTTGGACTTTGAACTAAAATATGGGTTAATTCTCCTGATTTAAAATTTTTATGGACTCTATAGTGAGGATCCCAATAAACACCTTAAATAATTTAATGTGGTTTTATCATCCCTTAAACCAAGAAATGTCTCTGGAGATTAGATAAAACTAAGAGAATTCTCATTTTCACTTGATGGAGATGAAAAGGATTGGATGTATTTTTTATAACGTGAGGATGTAACATATTGGAATGATTTTAAATTTCTTTTCTTAAAGATGTTTTTTCCAGCATCAAAGACTACATCTACTTAAAAAGAGATATCTAGGATCAAGCAATCATAAGGAGAGTCAATGTATGTGTACTAGGAACGATTCAAAAAGTTGTGTGCAAGTTTCCCGCATCACCAAATTAGTGAGAAAATCATCATCCAATACTTCTATGAAGGACTCATACCTATGGAGAGAATCATGGTGGATTCCATAGCTATAGGGGGATTTTTCTATAAAATACCAGGAGCTGCATGTGATTTTATCAACAAGATAGCATAAAACTCCCAACGATTTGGTGATCGAGGTACACCACATGTTAGAAGAGTACATCAGGTAATTCTTTCCTATCTTAAAAACCATTTCATTGATACTAAGTTGGAAGAATAGACCACTATGGTGAGGTAGATTTCATTGGCACAAAATAAATCCCAACCAACTCTTATGAGGCCATATGGCATTTTCAATGAAACAGACCACCCAACTAACTGTTTCCCCCAATTACAAGAGTCAGAGGATTGTGCAGCAATATTCCTTAGGATACCATATCATCAGCAACAACATCCAAATCCACAAAATAAGTATGATTCCTTTGCAACAACATACAACCAAGGGTGAAAGGATCAATCAAACACAAGGTATGGCTCCAGACAACAACAAAGTCCCCCTTTTCAACAAAACTTCTAGTAACCTCTGCCTTACCAGTAGTGTTTCCAACAACCCCAAAGGATATTTGAATCCCATGAATTAACAAGCCAACAACAAGGGAATCCCCCACCCAAGATATATTCTAATATTGATGATCATTTGAAACAAATTGTTCTTAATCAAGAGAATGAGATAAAGAGTCAGGGTTTAGAGTTTGGAGAGTTGAAGACTCAAATGATCCATATTTCCACTGCCCTCCATGAACTGGTAAGTAATAAATCTTAAAATATTTCTTACTAACCTACTCTAAATACTAAGGGGGATGTTAGTTCCATTACATTGAGAAGTGGGAAGAAAACAACTGATACTTCTTCACCTACCATTCCATTGGGATTTACTTAAACTCCAAAGAGGCCCCATTTAAGAACCAACGATGAGAAGTCCAAGGAGAAAGATAAAGGTAAGAAAACGATTGATGATGTTCCTCAAAAACCCCCTCCATTTACAAATAGAGTTGTACAAACCAAGAATATAGCAAAAGAGGCAATTAAAAAAGAAGTTTTGGATACATTCAAGCATGTTGAGATTAACATCCCTCTACTTGAAGTAGTAAAGAAAATCCCAAGCTATACCAAATTTTTAAAATAAATTTTTACGGATAAAATAGGGATCAAGGAAAATGAGAGGATCAATCTTGGAAGAAATTTGTCATCACTCATTACCCAAACTCAAGCAATGCCAACAAAGTTAAAGGATCTTGGGACATTCACCATCCCATTCACCAAAGGGGGGTTACATTTTTCTGATGCTTTATGTGATTTAGGTGCTTCTGTAAATGTGATACCTCACTTTGTATTCTCCTCTTTACAGTTTGGTGAGTTGAAGTTGATGAGAGTAGTGATGCAATTAGTGAGTAGAGCTATATCATATCCAGTGGGATTCCTTGAGGATGTAGTTCTTCGAGTAAGAGACATGATCTTTCCAGCAGATTTCTATGTGTTTAACATGGAGGATGATGAGGTAAGTTCACGTGATCCCATTATCCTAGGTAGGCCCTTCCTCAAAACCACAAAAACAATCATAAATGTTAATGAGGGTACAATTTACATGGATTCTGTAGATGAATTTGTGATATTTAATGTTATGGAATCCATGAAGTACCCCTCAGAGGACCATTCTACTTTTGTTATCTCCCATTTTGAACCACTAAATAAAAAAACCATGGAATTTGATTGTCCTATTCTTAGGGAGATATGAGTATTGGTTCTATTTTTATGTCTAAGAGTACTTCTACACCTATTTATAATGCACAAAACTTTCTTAGATTTTATTTTTTAAATAGATTCATATTCTGATTTTGATCATGTTCACTCTGATTATGACTTTCTTGTTGAATATTCTAATGGATTTGATGAATTATTCTCTAATTTTGATGATGTTTATTCTGATACTGATGATATTTGTGTGCATATTTTATTTCCTTCAATGTCTCCATCCATAAATCACCCCCATTCATTGGAGATCAATCCATTGCCACCAAATCTCAAATACTCATACTTGTTAAGTGGTGGGAGACTACCTGTTATAATTGCTAATAATCTTTCTTTTGAACATGAAGAAATTTTTTTTGAATATTTTGAGGGAGAACATTAAGGCAATCAGGTGGACCTTGGCTGACATATCAGGTATTATCCCCTCCATTTTCATGCATAGTATTATTTTGGAGGATGGGGCTAAACTAGTTAGGCATCCAAAAAGTATATTAGATCCAACACTTTTGAAGGTTGTTAAAAAAAGGGGTTGAAAATTTTCTTGAGGTAGGTATAATCTAACCCGTTTTAGATTCCCAGTGGGTAAGTCCTATTCAGGTTTTTCCTAATAAAAGTGGTGTTACTGTTGTTAGAAATGATAAAGATTAGTTAATTCCAATGAGAGTTCAAAATATTTGGCATGTGTGTATTGATTATAGTAAACTAAATCAATCCACTCACAAGGAACATTTTCCCCTCCAATTTATTGATCAATTGCTTGAGAGACTAGCTGGGGAAACACACTATTGTTTCTTGGATGGATTTTCTAGATATTATCAGGTTCCTATTTCTCTATACGATCAAGATAATACAATATTCACTTGTTCATTCGATATGTTTTCTAGCTGAAGGATTCCATTTGGACTTTGCAACGGCCCAGGTAACTTCCAGAGATGCATGGTGAGTATTTTTTCTGATTTTATTGAGACATGAATGGAGGTATTTATGGATGATTTTACAATATATGGGTCTTCATTTGATGATTGTATCTCTAGTTTGGTAAAGGTATTGAATCATTCTATTGAAAAGAATCTGGTCTTAAACTTTGAAAAGTGTTATTTCATGGTAGATCATGGAATTGTCTTAGGGAAAGTAGTTTCAAAACAAGGAATAGAGATTGATAAATATAAGGTAGATATTATTGCATCCCTACCATGTCCTTCATGTGTGTGTGATGTCAGATCTTTTCAAGGGAATGTAGAATTTTATTAGTGCTTCATCAAAGATTTTAGTAAGATTTCTCTTCATATGTCACAATTACTTCAAAAAGATTTTATTTTGTGTTTGATGATTCTTGCATGGAATCCTTTGATGAGCTAAAGAAGTTTCTAACCGCTCCACCGATCATACAGCCCCCACAGTGGGATCTTCCATTTAAGCTTATGTGTGAGGCCTCTAACTTTGTGATTAGAGTTGTCTTATCTTAGAGGATGGAGGGGAACTCACATGTGATTGTCTATGCCTTACAGACATTGGATTTAGCCCAATCAAAGTATACAACTATAGAAAAGGATTTTCTTGTAGTCATATTTGATTTAGATAAATTCTGTTCATATTTATTAGGCTCTAAAGTAGTTGTTTTTCCTGACCATACAGACCTGAGGTGCCTCTTGAAGAATCCAAATACAAAGCCTATGCTTATCCAATGGATTTAGCCCAATCAAATTATACAACTATATCTTTTGTTTCTTGGTGTGTAATTATTGGATATCAAGGATATGTGTTTTAAAATTTGTTTTGATTTGGTATTGACATTTACTTATCACAATTTCTTGGAATACATGATATGAGGTTTTTCCCAGTAGTTCAAAAGGGTAAGTGGGGGGGAGTTGAAAAAACAAAATTTTACTGAATATTTTATTGATAATAAATGATATAATTTTCTCACATTGTGTTAAATATGTTTATTTAAAAAATATTTGGGATTATATGATTCTTTTGTAAATTTGATGAAAATTTCATTTTTACCCTTTAAATATCACTGCAGTAATTAAGACATAAATATTTTACTTTGAATTATTTTAACATATAATTTTGCATAAATATTCCTCACTCAATGGTATAAAACTTTTATTCAGGACTATGGAGCTAAATCATGCAATTGGTTGGATTAAAAGGATCATGAAGTCAAAGATGGGATGGACTCACCAGATTGGACATCAGTTCTATATTTGGGACATAACTTCTACATAAATTATTTTATGGGGCCCAAATTTGGATAGGATCTCGAGAACAAAACTTATCACAAATCATCCTTCTATATGGATATCTTGTTCAAGCGTTTTCAAGGTCAGACAGGCGGTGAAACTTAGAATGAAATATTTGTCCGAATTTCCCCATCCACACTTGAAACCCATCCTCCCCTCCACTTTATAAATTGGTTTTTTTATTCTCATTTAGAGGGTTTGGGATGTGAATTAGGAGATTGGGAGTAGAAGATAAGTGGTTCCATACCATTTCAATTCATAATTAGAGGAGGGAAGCTGCCAAGCTAAGACCTCCTCCAAAATGATCTTCATTTCCCCTTCTTTGTTGTAATGTTGTTATACTTTCAATAAACTCTTATTTTCTCTTCCATTTATTCTATTATTTTAAAATTTATTATTCTATTAATCTAACTATTTGGGCTGGAAATCAAAGAATAGAAATTATATTGGGTTATACCCTTTCTAAATATTTGCAAATGCAATTCGTTCCTACAATGACTACGCCTCCCATAGAAGAGTTGTTTTCTTAGTAATCGAACGAACTCATACCTTCTTCATTTATTTATTTTGAATCATTAAGCTACTATAATTTAAAAAATATTATCCATGAATTTAGTTTTAAAATTATAATAAATTAAGAAATCAATTGAACAATTGACACAAATACACATGAGGTCGAGATTTGGGTAAATAGTGAGAGTGTGATCTTAATTGGTAATACAAGATAACACATGATAGATTTGTAGAGTTAAAATATAATCCCTGAAATCAATTAATCATAATTTACAAAGTGGATATTTTCTCTAATTAACCACTTATCCTAATATAACCATAGAACATCAATCAAAGCAGGGTTTTGTGATTTCATGTTCTGAAGCTAGCCTAGGGTTTAAGTAATTTCATCTTTATGGTTAAGTTAACTCCCATAGGGTTTTAGGGTTAACAAATTAGGGGACTATAATTAATTAGATATTAAATAAAATTATAATTATTAATAAATAAATTAATAGGAATAGTTTGGTCTATTATGTCTTTTAAAAATGTTTTCTAAAAAAAGTATTTTCTTGTTGTGTCTTTTTAATCAAACTTCATTTCCAAATAAAAACAAAAAAAAATTACAATATTATTCAAGAAAACTTCTTCTAGTTTTATAAACAATAAACAACCCCCTCATCCTTTCAAGTAGTGTTCTTAAGTCATTTAATTTTATTTTCAAAAAAACTTCAATATGTTGTCTTAAATTACTTCCTCCTTTGAGAGACGACCTTGGTTAGCCACTCTACTACACCGAAGTACCCAAAAAATCACACTTCATTTGAGAGCTCCCACGACGGTGCCTTTCACTGAGCCCACCATTATTATGTTTTATTTTCCCTATGTTTTAAATAATTATGTTAAATTATTTATTTCTATAAAGTATTTTACATGGATGATGTTGATAACATAATGTGAAATATAAAAAGTTGGGTATAATGGGAGATGATGTTCAAATTTATTGACCAATTGTTTATGTGTCCAAGTCAATGTGAATTATTTATGTAGGATTTTTTTCAAATTCTGTAAAACTATAAACATAAAATTTACTCAAGAATTTAAGTGATCCATGATTTTCTTTTGATGTTGTAAGGTTTTAATGGAAAAAATTGGGTCACAATTATCAACATCATAGATGAAACTGTAAAGTTATGGATTTCAGCATAGGATCTGAGAGTGTGGGTTCTGGGATATTATACATAGATTCATATAATTAAATATTCATATCAATCAAAATGAAAAATTATTTAATCTAATAAGAATTGGGGAAGAAGATCCCTTGGAGGAAAAATTGAAAAGGGAGAAGTAAGTTCAATAGATTGATTTTACGGGAAAAGAATGAGGTTTCATGTGAGTTTTTGGGTTTAAAATATAAATTTTAGAATTCATTAATCCTATAACATGGTTTGGACACATAGTTTGGTAAATTTTGTGACAACCATGTGAACACCACTATACAAAATACACCAATTTTCATGGTTATACAGCATGTACATATAAATCATGCCTCAATCAGGTAAAATATCTATGTTATACTTTAATAGGTTTTGTGAGGTCACCTAGAGATGTTTTCATGGTTTGAAAAACTATGAGTCTACCTATACCCCTCTACATGGTCAGTATAATGGTTAGCAAAAACCATGTTCTAACTGTGAACCCCAAGCTGCAACTCAAAATTTCCATATTTTCTTGGACTCTGACACCCCAAACTCTCTCGAAGCCTTCCCAAAACATGTAACCACATCTATCACATATAAAACAAGATAAAGAATAGTATAAGGAAAGAATTTAAGCATGATAGTGACTTAATAAAAATATAGGTTTTTACAACCTCCCTACCTTATAGAAATTATTCCTTGATTTACATTCCAAAATGAATATCATGGTTTTATATCCTCCCCGCATTATAGAAGTTAATCCTCAAGATAAAATTCAAAACATATCCAAGGCTCAATGGTGAATAACTCCATACACTAAGTCTCCATGTCCAATTACCTTTCCCAATAATCCTCCTTGTTGACATCATGTTACAACTACACTTGGACTAGATTAAAAATCCAATCATGAAGAGTCTTATCACTCCAATACACTAGCCTATGCAATAATTGTAAGAATACCAAGTCATCAATCTTGAACTAAATAGGTTGAAATCTCTTGTCTATATAATATTTCTATCTACACAGAGTCATATCCAACTACTTTTGGATTAACGGCATAATATTTTTTATCTCCTATATGAGACTCAACCCAATCAATACTAACATGTAGTATATGATCAACATAGAGGTGATCAACATGGTCTACCATACAATTCCTCATAAGGTTCCATCTGTATAAAATCCTGATGACTAATGTAGGAAAAATCCACCAAGGCCGAGTGATACTCCCAAGAACCCCCAAAATCTAGAACACATGCTCTCATCATATTCTCCAAAATATATATAGTCCACTCAGATATTCCATCAAATTTTGGATGGTAAATAGTTCTCAAATGTACCTATATACCAAGTACTTTTTGTAACCCTTGTCAAAATCTTGATGTGAATCGATCATCTCAATCCAAAATAATGGTATGAGGGACCTCGTGTAAGTGCACTATATCATGGATGTAGAGATTTACTAGCTCATACTGATATGGTTTATCTAATTGGAAAAAATTGAACCACCTTTTTTATCTAATCCACTACCAACCAAACAATACTTCTACCTCAGGGAATTCTTAGAAACACCATCATAAAATCCATATTAAACACTTTCCATTTCCATTCAGGAATGGTTAATGGCTAAAAAAGGTTGATGGGATTCTAGTTCTTATCCTTCACTTTTTGACAAGTAGATCACTATATAACAAAACCTTTGACATATTTTTTATTTCCTGAATATTGATATTGTTGTCACATATCATGATACATCTTCAAAAAACTAGGTATATGTCATGACCCATCCCTCGGGGCCCGTATCGTGACTACCCCAAGCCCGCCTTCCATAGACTATGGGTTGGAGACTAGCACCGAAAGGCATTTCCCCTAAAACCAGGAAGGCGTTTCCTTTATATCCTATAAACATACGTAACCAAGCACACTGCAAGATACGAACACAAGCAAACTGTATAGAAAAAACAGTGCTGAAAGTAAGAGGGTCCGGAATACAAGCCCAATAGCAAAGGTACAAGTACAACTGAAATAAAATACAACTGAAGAAATAGAAATTCATTTACTGGGTCATCCTCCGAGGTTCCTACCTGAAGGGTATGTACAGATCGCCTCCACAGCACTCCATGTTTGCCCGTCTCCTCTGCGTACCGACACGCCGTATGGTCCACCTTCAGGCACCGTCCAGTCCTAGTACCCTCGTCCTCAGTCAGCATTGTCCGTCGTCTGCACCAAACACAATAAGGTGCGGGCATAGCCCATGTAGGGGTGAGTATAACGATACTCAGTAGGGACCCCGATACCCTCAAGGTCTCACAAAATCCACAAAGGATAAACCACATAGCATGAAATCAACTAACAACCCTACTTAGGTATATGCTCATACATATACCTAAGTTATCAAGTATGTCCATCTCAATCATGAGGAAACACAGAGTCCAACTCAAAATCCCAATATCAACTATTCCACAAAGGAAGGAGTACCACGAAGGTAAGTACCACACAGGTACGCCACACAGAAGAATACCACCAAGGTATTACCACAAAGGAAAGTACCACACAGGTACGGACTCAGCTCACACCAGGTATAACTTAGGTACAGTAGTAAAGATGATTAGATGTAACTACTAATTCATCTTACTCTGTTAAGAGGTAGACACACGAAGGATCTTAAATCATCATCAGACCCATAGAGGATCATAGTACATCGTCAGACCCACACAGGATCCTAGTACCTTGTCAGACTCACATATAATCCCAGTACATCATCAGACCTACACAGGATCCTAGTACACCGTCAGTACGTCATCAAACCCACACAGTATCTTAGTACAATGTCAGTATGTCATCATACCTACACAGGATCCTAGTACATCGTTAGTACATCGTCAGACCCACACAAGATCCTATTACATTGTCAGTACGTCATCAGACCCACACAAGATCCTAGTATATAGTCATTACGTTGTCAGACCCACACAGGATCCTAGTACATCGTCAGTACATTATCATACCCACACAGGATCCTATTACATCGTCAGTATGTTGTCAGACCCACACAGGATCCTAGTACATCGTCAGTACATCGTCAAATCCAGCTACAGGGTTCCCGCACTAAGTTTGCTCCTCTCCGAGAGAGTCCGCTCCTCAATCTACTGGTCGATACTCCAACTGCCAAAAATTTCTACGAAGAAGTATCTCAAAGGAACACCACGTCATAGGGGTCTCAATGCAACAGACGGGGTGTCAAACGAATGCACGGTCTATAAGTTATTAGCCTTTTAGTCCCGAGGGCCCGGTTGGATTCATGCTCAATCCAACCCAAACGTTCCCCAGCTTTATCCAAATCTTCAGTGGGGTATACCAAAGGGACCGTCTCGCTCCAAGGTTTCCAGCGTCGTAGATGGTTCGTCAAACAGACACTTGGTGCCAAAGTTATGGCAAAAAGAGTGGAAATGGATTGAAGCTGGTTCGGGTCCGGTCTGACCCAGCCGGCTGGATCTGGCCCGGCCTACGCGGGGTGGGGCGGCGCGGGGGCCGCCGGGCGGCGCGGGGGCCGCCGGGCGGCCCAAGCCACGGTTCTCTTCCGTCGAACGGCGTGGTTTCGCCGACACCTTCTTCGCGGTCGGCTGTTGTGTCAGCCGCCATTTTTTTTCCCCACGGGTGTTGGTTACCATCCTCCTTCATCGCAAATAACACAATAATTAATCACAAGAATTGCGGAGAGGTCGGGCCATGTTTGTTTGGCCCGCACTCTCCGCATTAGAGCAGTAGCAAGTGGCTATAATTTCTTCTTGGTTTACGAAGAATTGTCAAGAACGGGTAGTGGGTAAATTCAAACAACCACCCTACCTCGAAGGTTCGTTGATGTTGGCGCAAGAAATAATTCAAAGATATCGACGTTCATCGCACCCGCCACATGCCTCTGATCCCGGGCTTGTTCGTCAGTTCATCAGACAATCACTCTTCGATGGAGGTGGTTCTTCATTGGAGAAGCGTAATCCTCCAAAATCTCTCCCCTTCTCCTTTTCCCACCCAAAAGAATGAGGTACCAATATAATTTAACTTAATAAGGTTAATTATGTTAGAACAAATAAAATTGCTGACACATTTCATTAAATGTTAGTTTGCTCCAACAATTTAATGGGGAGTTGGCATAATTAAATAATGGGAGGAAGTTCAAGAGTTTCCTCTCAATAAATGGGTTCGGGTGGTCCACACCTTTGAATTCAAAATGGAGGTTTTAGTTCAGGTGGTCCCCACCTTTATAACATCCACATGGGAGGTTTCAACAAATAAAAATTTTAAACATTTTTATTTTATTTTATTCTTTCACAAAAAACACAAAAACTAACTTTCACCCTCGAGCGACTGTCGTCAAGGTGAAAGTATCCTTATGCGAATACCGGCACTGCGAGTTCAACAGTGTCCTTGGATTTCAATTCTGAGCACTGGCTCAAAAGTTACAAAAACCCACTCGCATATTTACTTAACGTACCTGAAAAAAAGTTCTGAAATTCATTCCGGGCACACCGGGCCTCGGAATCACATGCCCTCAATTTTCACAGACTCGTAAAATTCCCATATAATTAAAAAAATACATGGAAATTCTGGGTCTTTACAGTATACCAACTATATTGAAGTATGTGATTCCTACCTTAATTATTCATGCATGTTTGTGGTAACCAATACATACCCATAAACATGGAGAATCTCTCATTATAAAAGGTTCATTCTAGTGGTAGCTTCCCATTATATATGTTGTCCCTTGAGGATTAACATTCTGGTTTAGATATCTATCTTCTATTAATTCCGATGAGTAAAAAAGGAGAAATAAATAAATACATAAGGGTTTCTTGATCTTGGTAATCCCGAACATCCAAATGCATCTCATTGAAAAGGGCCATTAATTTTTATTTACCTTTGGACTCCTGAACTACCTAATTGATTGTTATCCAACTTAAAGCATCAACAACTGCATTCCACTTACTTGGAGTATAAGCCATCATGAATTGAAAATATTATAGATATTCAACCTACCTTCCCTTTCAATGGTTCAGGTGTCGTTAGAAGGAGATGTATTTTAGGATTTGGTGATCTGTATAAACCATAAACATTTCCCCTAATATGTAGTGCCTCCAATACCTTTGGGAATGCACTACAATCACCAACTATGGGTAATAGATTAGATAATTATGCTTCTGAGGTCTTAGCTTCCTACAACCATATATGACCACACAGCCTTCATACATCAAGACTACTCCTCACTCAACTCCTGATGCATCATGGTATATGGTGTACTCCTTACCTGAATTGGGAAAGGTTAGGATAAATTTTGTAGTCAACATTTCCTTCATCTTTGGAAAGTCTCTTCACAATCGTTGGATCATTCAAACTTCACTCCATTTTTGGTCAATCCTATCAATGACACTTCCAATAGGGAAAAATCCTAGAAAATCCTTTTTTAATACCCAAATAAATGAAAAAATATACAAATATCAAATAAATTATTATTCTTCTCCTAATAAACAACTACCTAGACCAAATTAGGTTCCATGGATACACTGATCTTAGAAATAACATTACCTAAAAAGTGTACCTCGGTGATCCAAAATTGGAATATTGAGAGTTTTTCATCAATCTGATGTTCCAAAAGTGAATCCAATAAGATCTCATAGTGATGATCGTGCTCCTCACCCATTTTGAAGTACATAATGATGTCATCCATGAAAATAACCACAAAAGTTCCCAAATTCTAATGAAAAACCTTATTCATAAAATCCATAAATACTACCGGTGTGTTTTTCAAAATAAACGTTATCATTAGGTACTCATATATACTATATCTTCTCTCACTACTAGAAAAATGATCTATATCCACAGATCTATAGCCATGGTTTTTTTATCTGTGGATATAGCTTGGTTTATATCCATAGTTTTAATTAAAACTATGGCTATATGGTTCAATCCATTGCGCGCGGCTCTATCATCTCCCGGACCACAACCCATTACCCAAAAGACCCCAACCTTACCCTTGTGACCTCTCCTCTCGGTGGCCCTCTCTTCTCAGTGGAGGGCCTCCTCTCGGCAGCCCACCTCCACCCTTGCGACCTCCTCTCTCGGTGGTGACCTCTCCACTCAGCAGTGACCTCTCAACGGTGGCCCTCCTCTATCCTTGTGTCTCTTCTCGGTAGAGACCTCTCCTCTCGGCAGCCCTCCTCCACCCTTGAGACCTCATCTCTCGGTGGAGACCTCTCTTCTTGGTAGAGACCTCTCAGCGGTGGCCCTCCTCCACCCTCTCAACCTATTTGTGACCCTACTCCCCCAATGCTGCCATCCAAAGTGTCCACCCCTCCTCCCTATTGACTCTCCTCTTAGAGGACCTCCCCACACTTGGCTTATTTCTTGAGTGAAGTTATATTACCTGGTGAGTTGAGCATCAATTATACTGATTTTAGTTCTAATTTTAAAATTTTTTTTGTTTGATTCATATGTATTCATGGATGATACAAGGGATAAAAGGATCATTGTTGATTGGTATAATCTTGAGATCGATTTATGGATTATCAGTTGAGGTTGGTGTCTTTTACATTACTAAGTATCTTGATCATTTGGATTATATTATTTTTGTGTATTCATTAATATTATCCTTTTAATGTGGATTGAACTCGTATGATATTTCCCATAAAATAGGTTGGTATTTCTTTGAAATAATAGTCAACAAGGAACATATAACTTTCTAAATGGTTCGTTGGTGGCACCATGGTCGAACAAGTTCTGGTTTCCCATCATATGGTTTTTTTTTTGTGGTGTGAGTTCAATTTTTCAAGGTAAATGTGATTTCCTTATTAAATTTTATTTAAAAAGATATTTTTGTTTAAAGTGAAGTATTAAGGGAAACTTTTTGTCTTAATGAAATGGTTTCAAAATGCTTTTTTTTAAAAATGAGGGGTTCGTCAAGAGGATATCAATGGGTTTTGGCCTAAGGGATAGCATGAGTAAATCATACATGTACTATCTTTTTTCATATAATTTATAAATAAGGGTTTGAATTGGATTTAAAAGAAATCCATGGGGCCTAGTTTTAGCAATCATTTTGGTCCACTTAACCTTGTGAGGGTTATGATCAGTTTTCTAATTTTTTGTTGCTTGTGAATTGCCCTCTTAATTATGGTTTCTTTATTTGTTAACTATTATTTCACAATGATACATGGAATTGAAATAACTATGGGATAGACCTACCCTTATGTGAATGTTCAGTTATATTTGATTGGGATGTTTATTGGGTTTTATTTTGGTGAGGGTTTATAAGAACCTTGGGATTCCCTTTATATGGGTGCGAGTTATTGTGATTGATCAGGAAATAGGTGAGATGTTCATTGTTTACCATTATGAACATATTGAAATTTTTTATGGGTTGTATTGACACCCTAGTTTTCTTATGGGTGAGCCTCATGTTTGACCTTTGTTAGGACCACAAGGGTATTTTGTGAGAGATACCCTAAGGGGGTATGAGGTGGAGTGAATCAAGGTACGAGACTTGTTCCAATTTTACCACTTAATCCTTAAACTCTCATTATCCTAAAGGATCTTGACCTCGCTATTAATAGGGTAACTTTTATGTTATTATTTTAATAATGATTTGATTTATATTTAAATTACCTTTACTTTAATGCAATTTGATAAAAGACTACTTAACCTATACACACCTATTTATGTATTATAGAAAGTAAGTAAATCGTGAATACAAGACATAAATATTTTTATTGGTTCACTCATACTGGGTTAATCTAAGGATCATACAACAACACTAATCCTATGTTCCAAATTCCACTAAACTTATTTTTCTATAGTGGGTTTAAGCTAGGGAACTCCAATCCAAGGGTTACTCCCCCTACAATGATTCATGTATAGTTCACTACCTCTTCAGTTTCACTCCCATCTCAATGATATATATTCTTATCACTCCTCACTCATAGGTACATTCCCTCTTTCCTCTCTTTTACTCGCTAATAACAGAGGTATAACACTTTGGAAGACATTTCAAGGAAAGGCTTCACTATCTCTACACTGCACTAAGTTTGGGTAGGTGCTCATTGATCTTCAAAATACTCTTTCACACATGAAATCTGAAATCCTCCATGAAAATAGTTTCACTTTCCTTAATGATATCCTATGTGTCTTTAAGTAAAAAAATTATAATTTTTAAAGTTATTCAATGAGTTCCCATTCACTTTCCTCATTGTACACTTAGTGTGAATACCCAATGAACAATTTCACACAACTTCTATTTATGTTAGTATTAAAATATAAATTTATATACAAGAACTCATTCAATTTTAGTTATTTTGTGATAGACTATTCTTCACACAAAGAAAAGGGTCACATAGACAATATATTCATAGAAATCAGTGGTTTCTATATGTAACGTTCACAACACAATGGTTCATGTAACCCCTTTTTCATAACTTCCCCTTTGATGAAATATAAGTGCTTGGATCTCTTAGTATCTTCACCAAAAATCTCTTCTCTCTATCTATTAAGTTCTCTCTTCAAGGATTGTTTATTTATAAAAAAACATAACCCTTTTTATTTTGTAAAACCCTTTCTTCATGTGAATATATTTCATGAAAAATTTCTATTTCATCATTGATTATATTTCACCAACATAAATGAATTCACACAACTCCAAACTTAAATGAGTTGAAATTCAGTGATCATAGCCATCTAGGTTTTTAGGTGCAAGTGAGTTTGATCAGTTGGAAAAGACTCAAGATGGTCATTTAAGGTGGTGTAGAATAACAAACTGGGATGTAATATTGTTTGGATTTCCTGATTGGTAATGTTAGAAATTGATAATCATTGAGAAATGTTAAAAAATAAAATCCTTTAACATGTACTTAGTGAGTGTATTTTTCTAACCTATATGGTAATTGGGTTTGTGAAATCTATACTTAGACTTATAGAGGTAAGCATGACATTTTAAATTATGTAGTTATCATGGATAGCATGTAATACATGTCGATATGTGTTTTTTTTAAATCTCTAGGATAGCGAGATTAAGTTGGGAATGTTACATAATATATGAGGTGAGGTCATGATAACAGATAAAAATTCAGGGTGGTTTCATTTGATATTGATGTTATATGGATAAAATATTTTGGGGTGTATGTATACAGTCAATAGAGACCTTTTTGATTTAGGAAATTAAGAAGTGTGTGCATGTCATGGTTGGGTCTAGGTATTATTATATTTTCTCTTCCTTAGTAATGAGGTTGTTGGTTTTTAATGGGATCAGTGGAAATTTTCTCTATGAAATTTCAGTGTAAAGGTATGATATTCCTTGTTTGTAGGTGGTGTGTTAATGATCCCAACCCAAAGGTGGTTTTCGTTTTGGGATGTCACAAATATAAAAATAGTAGAGTTAGATATATGATATAGAACACACCAAAGTACAAGTGTTGGATGATGAATTTTTTGGGTGGAGTTAAAACATTTGGTTTTTATAAAACCACTATATAAGGTATAATAGTTAGGTGGTACAACTAGATATGAATATAAGGAAATAGGTTTGTAGGAAGACCAGGTCAATAGGACTTTGCTGCTCAACGGAAAACTATCAACATGAATGATATAAAGAGGAATTGTGGTATAGATACTCTTGGGAGTGAGACAATGGGTTCAAATGAGATGAAATATGACATAAAACTTTGAGGTAAGATATTGAAACTTTTTGAATTCATAAATTCCACTTGATGTGGTGTATCATAGTGGGGTTTGAAAAAATGATCAGTACTTTGGTGCACAGGTTGATTAAGTTTTAAGAAATGGATATGGTTTGGGTGTAGTGTTAGAATGACCACAACTAGTGAGAGTTGTAAAATTCAGTTCATTCATCAGTAATGATTACTGAATATTCTGAGTAGACATTTTAGATCTCATAGGACATGTTGAGATCACACATCCTAAATTGTATTGGTTCTTCTGAGAAAAGCATGGCTTTAGTGAAGTTGAATTTATGTTGGTTGGAGAAGAATGATTATGTTTCAATCAGGTGTAATATTTTGTAGGAGACATAAGAGTTTCTTTAGTTGATCTATAAATAGATGGAGACTACCTAGAGAAGTTCATGACATGATTCAGGGATTGAAACCCTATTTCATGACTTGATTTCTGGTTTGAACCTATTTTCACCTGATATAGGTGGTGAACCCCCATTTTTTTAATTGATCCAATTCTATTAATAACTAAAAATATCTCATTACCAAAAATCACATTAAAACTATCATTTTCTAGAATATTTTTAATGATCTTTGTATCTCATGTGTTTTTTGATTAGAATCCACTATCATGTATCTGTGTGTTTCTTTTCTTATTGGCTTTGAGTGAAACTTCAAAACTATGGGATTATTTAACATTAGATATATATTGAGTCTTATTTCCTTTAGAAATATATTTTTTATAACCTATAATCATGGTTATACACTCTTTTTCATGATGAAAATTATGGCCAAATCTACCATAGATCTCTTCAATCCCAACAAAACATTTTTGAATAGGTACCATGGGTGGTATTCCATTAAAATTATATTTCCTTATACCCTTAGTGATTCTGTTTTTTGGATAGATCCCCCATGTTAAAGCACTCACTGGTAGCAAGGGAGTGATATATCATACCATAATATATATGTTCATGAAATCACTCCAATGGTTTTTTATATCACATACCACCACAGTGGGGTGAATACAAATTCATATTTTTTGGAAGATCAATATATTGGACAATTACTAAAACATAATTGTTGATTTCTTATGGTATAAGGACACGTTATCATGACCATTCAGTACCATTGAGTGGGGAACTAGTGGGTTTGGGTGATTTATTGGTACACTTTTAGAATGATTTCATTTAGAATGAATCTCTTTGTCATATAAATGTCTCATTCCTCACCACTTTAATTATCTCTACCTCACTTCTTGTATGATAAAAATAAAATGATCACAACACACAAGGATGTAAATATTTCAGCTAGAAAATCAAACTCCTTGTCCTGATTTGATAGGACCTCAAATATTATATACTCCACTATAAATTATAATGGTTACACTAAGGACCATCCAATTCCTGTTAATATAGAGTCCCCCAGTATTCTTGTTTTTAGGGTCCCTCTAGAGAATTCATCATTCCAATTTTCACTAAAATGTATGATTCAATAGTTGGAAAGATCTCCTTTGACTCTGAATTGCATTAGCACAACTTTATGTTGATCTCCCTCCACATACAAAATAAATCAATTAGTCTTCTAATGTTTAACCACATCAAGAAAATTGACAGCTAATTTTCACAATTTGTTCTATCAGTATCAAATAGTCACTTTAGAGTATCAATTATCTTATTCTTATCATCTTTTAAAGTACTGGGGCACAGAGATCTCCTACTTCTTGAATTGATCTTGACATAAATCTATTATTTCTCTCCATGATACATCTATGTTTTAGGTTCTCAGAATATCAATTATCTTAATTAGTATACACAAGCACACATTCTATTCATTACATACATTACTTTATATTAATAGAATATCATCAAAAATTTCTTTCAATTTTATTTCATAATCTCTACAATTATCAGTTGGAAATAATTATCCATATTCAATTATTAGTTTTAAATTGTTATCCATATTCATTACATACATTATTTTATACATGTTTAGTTCAATAAATTACATAGCACGTATTCCATAATTTGATTGACACCATGTTAGTGATATATTATAAATAAAAACATTTTATAAGCATAATGAAAGAAATTATGATATAAATAAAATATATATTATGATATATATACATAATTAAATAAATTGGATATTGAAAATCTATTTAAGGACTTCACGTGCTATTCATAAAATATATTATATGCATATGATTTATTTTTTTAATAAATCATTCATATATTATTTTTCATTAATTGTTTTAATTTAATTGTGCATGGAAAGTTTAGATGTGATTTCATTTTTTATTTTTTATGATTTAATTAATTTGAAACCATATTAGTATTATATGAATGTATACTCAGTGTTCTTGGTTCTTGTGAAAAAACACCATCTGTTAAGAGAGTGGTTTTGACTTCTTTAATGGATGTTGGTGGGGTGTTGGAGGGGGGTGTTGGTGTTGTGCTGGGGGTGGCAGAGGGGGGTGCTGGTGGGGTGTTGGATTTATTTTAATAATTCATATAATTATTGGGATGTACATGTCAATCTAAATATTATTTTTCCATTGTTGGTTATGGATTAATGTATCATTTATCATGTACATTTGACACACTAATTACATATATATAAGAAGTCATTATATCTCATTTATTTTCCCACTATTTCCTTATAGGTGGTTTCTCATTATGAGGTCGGTTCTATCCACCAACATCAAATACACTAAGTTCAACATAAGATTTGGGTAATATTTATTCTGTTTTTATTCTTTGACCCAATTTTAATTACAGATTTTGTGATTTTTGGGTTCCTTGTATTTTTGTAGTGAGTTTTGGATCTCATTGAGGTGGATTCAAGTCGCAGTTGACGAAGGCTTACATGTGTATTCATAGGTGGGCATATACATATATAAGTTCCCCCATTATATATATTCACTCATGGTAGTATGAATATATATATTGGGGCTAAGTTTATTTATATATAGATATGAAAAATGAAAACATGTGTAAGTGTAAAGGGGTATATGAAAGTATAAACATATATCTAAGGACCCCCTTGTGCATATTTATCCATGAAAATATGTACATAGGGGATAGGTGTCCTTATATATATGTGAAGTTTCATATGCATGCAAGTGGAAAAAAAGGAAGATTTGAGTTGTTGTCATCAAGAGAAGCGCGCCTTGAGGTTGAGGTAGGTTCCCTCTGACTAACTCTTTAATTTGAATTCTATAATTGCTTGATTGTTTTAAAAACTATTTTCCATAATTTCTTCATTGTTTTAAAAACTGGTTTTCTAATAACCACTATATTTTTCAAGGAAATATATATTTATGAGTTTCAAGTGTATGGGATTACTAGTTTATGTAATTTCCTCTCCTATAGTCTTAAAACTAGAAAAAACCCCATTATATTTTCTATTGTGTAGCCTAATGTGTAGAAAGGAAACTAATATAAGGACAACACATATCTTGATTCATGTTTTCATATGATAAACAATTATATCTAGATCCAAATTCTCTAATCCTACTATGAATAAAACATTTATTACATTCCCAATACCATCTAAGAAATTATGTCTAACACTTAAGGATGGGTTCTCCCCTATTATCTCAATGCTATTATGTCAAAAGACTTTAGTGCATGGGGGTGTGTAGGGATACATGGGGTGTGTTGGGGGAAGCGGGAGGGGGTGTGATGGGTTCTATTGCAAGGAGCAGGTGAGGGTAAAAGGTGGTTCAAGGGGTGTTCAGTGGGTTTCAGGGGGTACATGAGGTGTGCAGGGGCAGGGGTGTGTAGGGGAGGGGACAGGGGGCAGGGGGCAGGGGGTAGGGGGCAGGGGGTAGGGTGGTGTGTCGGGTTCTATTATAAGGGGTGGGGATAGGGTGTAGGAAAGAGGTGTTCAAGGGGTGTAGGGGTGTGCAGGGGGGAAGTGGGGGTGAAAACCTACATTATGAAAACCTGGGGGTGTGTAGGGGTGAATGGAGTGTGTAGGGGGTGTGTAGGGTGTGTAGGGTGTGTAGTGGTGTAGGGGTGCAGGGGGTGTGCAGGGTGGGCAGGGGGGGTGAAAACCTGTATTATTCAAACTTTTTATGAAACCATGTTATGAAAACCTGCATTATGAAAACATGTTATGCGTTATTCATTATGTGAAAACCTGCATTATGAAAACCTGTTTTTTATGTGCAAACCTATTAGGAAGAGGGTTAAGGGGGGTCTACAGGGGGGATTCTTCAGGGGGGAGGGGATAGGATGTGGGGTTCTGTAGGGGTAGGGGTCTATAGGGTAGGGGAGGGGGAGCAGGTGGGGTGTAAGGGGGAGGGTTAGGAAGGGGTGTAGGGGGGTCTGCAGGGGTAGGGGTTCTAGTGTAGGGGGTTCTAGTGCTGAGTGGGAGCCTAGTGTAGTGGGGTGGAGGTGTAGGGGGTCTGTAGGGAGAGGGGGGTAGGGGTATGTAGGGGTAGGGGTGGGGGTCTATAGGGTAGGGGCAAGGGTGCAGGTGGGGTTCAAGGGGGAGGGTGGGGCAGGGGTGCAAGGGGGTCTACAGGGGTGGGGGGTTCTGGTGTAGGGGGTCCTAGTGTTGGGTGGGGGCTAGTGCATGGGGTGGGGGATGTTAGGATCAATAGGGGCCTATATACCCTGAGAGGGTGGTGAATCGGGGTATGGATATTCTTTTTCAAAATTCTTCCTTCCCTACTGGATCTTGACCTCTTTATTACAAGGGTCACTTTTTTTCACTTGTGTGTTTATCATGACCACTTATTTTCTTCTTTATCTGATGATAAAGCTTTAAATTCAATACAGGGAAGTAAGCAGGCAGACATAGAGATTTTTACTTGGTTCACCCTCACTGGTCTACATCCAAGGATCATACAACGGTGATGTGCAGTTGTACCAAATCCACTAAAGCACACTGCTATTTACAAAGTTCGGGTTAGATCACTTCTATTCCTAGGCTCACTACCTTTACAATGTTTAGGGTCAACTCACTACTTTCCCAAGGGTCACTCCCTATTTCTCTCTCTCTGTATCACTACTGGTGGAGAGGATCACCTTCTTCCTCTTCCTTTGCTCACTGCTCTAGAAAGGATCCACTCACGGTTTATAGACATGTAGGTCTCTTCATTATCACTAATGAATACATCCTCTATTGTATGTAGATGCTCTATTGAATTCCAACTTTCACCAGTAGATGAATCTCACTTTGCACTGAAGGTATCGGGCAATCTTCCAGCTTCCACACAGCCCTGAATCACTATCGTGCTTCAACCATACCTGGCTCCCTTCTTCAAGCTGGCGCGCAAGTCTCGGTGCACTAGTTAAAACTGGCATAGAAGTTCACCTCAACCACTTGCACGACACTAGCTTTTGTAACTCCAAACTTGTGTGACGCACACCCTTTTATGCCCAAACCAATTTTGGCGTGAAACCATAAACTATCACGCTTCTTAAAAACCTTGTGCGCAAGTGTCACAAAACCAATTGTGAGACACCTCCTTCTTCAACACTAAACTTGGGCGACTCCCTTCCTTTCTCACCCAAACCACCTTGGGTGCACAACAAACAACTGGTGCGCAACTTCTACTTGCGCGACCACACCACCACTTGCGCGACCACCACACCTGCGCGACGGGAGCTCTGATTTTCTCTAATTGTTGAACTCACACCGAATGAGGAGGGGTCGAACTCTATTTATAGGCATTTGGACACCCTGTGTGATGGCGTGCAAGTCTCCCCTTGGCACACAAGTTTCAGCATTCTAGTTTCTTCCCCGCAGGTCACTTGCGCGACCAACCCTAAAACTTGGATGCCCCTTTTCCCTTTTCCATATTTTGATGTTTTGATCTTGCAAAATATATGGCGCACAAGTTTCAAAGCGTCCAACACCTCGCTGCACAAGTCCCTTTTCCAAAACCACTTTTCCCCATTTTTTGATTTTCAGGCCCAAAAATTTGGAAAACACTGGCAAATCGCGCCACCTTGTATCTGCTCTTTTTGTACCACCTTCAGATCATCCATTCCTTTGTAGACGTTCATGAATCAAACATGGATCGTTAACCATATCCCTTGAACTAGACATGCCACCATGAAATCCCCTTTTTCAACAGATTTGTACGTCGTGGTTTGCTTTGTCAACAATCACAACACAGATGTCCACTTTGTCAACAAACACAATCACCTCAAAAATGCTTCAATGATACCTTGAGGGATTTTTGCCCAACAATCTCCCCCTTTGGGTTTGTTGACAACTCTTTCATAAAAATATACATCATTAATTCTTCAGCCACCATTCACCTCATTGCGATTCTGATAGCGATCAAGGATTTACTCAACACAAACTCTAATCCCACATGAGCAATGATCAGTGTGAGAAACAAGAGTAAATGAAAAGTTCATCAATGTATCACTTCAACTCTGACACCCACTATTGACACCAAACTGATACTAATTTTTGGAAATATTCTTACTGCATTCCAACACAACTCTTCTGCTTTTATCACGATCCTTAGTTGTCGTGATATCTATTCTTTGATCGATCACTTATAGCATCGTCAGATTTCAAACTATCCCCCTATCTTCTCATAGCTTTAACTCTTTTCAGCTGAAAATCATCTTCAGCACTATTTCTTGTGTTGTCCAAGCTAAGCTCTGGCTAAGCACTTTGAACCAGCTTCAACTCCCCCTATCTGACTGCTCCACCTGTCAGCTTCTCCCCGTATCTTTCAGGATTTCTCAAATAGCCACACTGTCGCCCCCTTGAACAATCATTATTTTCTCCCCCTTTTTCAATGAACCCAAAGGTCACTCCTTTGCAGTCTGTAACAGTGAAGAGAACACATATCAGTACATTAGGGAAAAACACATAATACCTCAGGGAGAGGGGGGGTTCCATATCCACACTCTTTCAAGTGTGGGGAGTCGACTGAACTCTCAAATCCAGTAGATGCCTCTCAAAAGCTTCCTTGGGTAATGCCTTTGTAATAATGTCTGCAACTCGTAGCTCTGTAGGAACATACTCCGACTTCATGATTCCCTACTCAACTTTATCCTTGATAAAATGATACTTTATCTCAATTTGCTTTGTCCTTGAATGATGAATGGTATTTTTTCTACGATTGATAGCACTTGAGTTATCTCACTAGATTCTGATCAGAGACTTCACTTCAACTCTCATATCTTCAAGCTACTACTTCATCCATAATAATTGTGTACAAGCTTGAGTGGCCACAACATACTCAGCTTATGTGGTGCTTAATTAAATGAAATCTTGATTCTTACTTAACCAAGCAATACATAGTCCACCAAGATAGAATGAACCTCCAGATGTTGATTTCCTGTCATCCACTGAACCGACCCAATCGACATCAGTATATCCCAATAACTTTGTCTGAGATTTGTCATTATATGTCAAACATAAGACCATCATGCCCTTGATATACCAAAGTATTATTTTCACTACAATAATGTGGCTTTCCTTGGGATTACTCTGATATCTCGCTTCTTGGCATGTGGAGAAAACAATTTCAGGCATTATTGTGGTCAAGTACATCAAACTTCCAATAATTTGCCTATATTCTGTGATATTGACTTCCTTGTCATCCTCATCTTTGGACAGTTTCGTTCAGGTAGCAATTGGAGTATTCATCTCTTTGGAATTTTTCATTCTAAACCTTTTTAATACCTCCTTGGCATATTTGGATTGAGAAATGAAAGTGTCATTACTTCCTTGTGTCACCTGTAAGCCAAGGAAAAATGTTAGCTCACCAGTCATGGACATTTTGAACTCACTTTTCATGAATTCAGAAAATTATTTTCACTGAGCTTCATCTGATCCACCAAATATTATTTCATCAACATAAACCAACACCATCATCCTTTGATTACTGTTTTTGTTTATTTAGAGATTTTAATCAACTCTACCACGTTTAAACTCAAGCTTCTTCAAATACTGATACAGCCTTGAGTACCATGCTCTTGGTGCTTGTTTCAACCCATATAGTGCTTTCTTCAACCGAAAAACTTTATTCTCATCTTCATGAATGAGAAAACCATCAGGATTCTCAATGTACACCTCTTCTTACAGAAACCCATTCAGAAATGAAGATTTGACATCCATCTGAAATACTTTGAACTTTCTTTGCACTGCTATGGCTAAAAAATAATCTGATTGTCTCTAGTCTCGCAATCATTGCAAATGTCTCATCAACATATATTCCCTCTATCTGGAAGTACCCCTTGCACACTAGTCATTATTTGTTCCGAATCACTGTGCCATCTTCATTCATCTTGTTGTGATAGACCCATTTAGTTCTGATGACATTCTTATCTACTGTCCTCGAAACAATCTCCCACGTCTGATTCTTCTCAATCTGATCTAGCTCTTTATTCATTGCATGAATCTAGTTTCCATATTTAGCTACATCATCAAATAATTTAAGCTTAACGTGTGATAGTAAAGATATCTATTACATTTATTTCATTCTTCTTGTCTGAACTGGAGATGACTGATCACCAATGATATTCTGCCTGTCAATTTCATCTTGACTCCTTGGCTTTTGTGCAGATACAGATTTTACTTCCTCATGCTCATCATCGGTATCTTCTTTTGAATCAACATAATCTACTTATTCTCCCCCTGAGTCTCTCACCACATCATTAATTTCAATAGAGAACTAGTCATTGTGTCATTGTTCAGTGGCATCATTTCTTTTAACTACTATTCTAAGCTTCTTGTTGGAACTTGTTGATACTTTCTCACAGCTTCTTGGTATCCTGAAAACATTCAACTGATACCACATTGTTAGAGCAAAATAAATAAGCATGGAATGCTATATTATTTCTACTTCTCCTGAAATATGTCTTCCCTCGATCGACAACACCTAAGCTGAGTCATCCAATTATTGGATTGATGGCTCTTGCATCTGATTTTGTCATTAAATACTCCCCCTATGTTGAAACACCTCCTGGGGTTAGGCATGTTGTTTAGACTCATAATCATTCTTCTCCACCTACATAATTTATACCAATCTGGCACACGACACTGAGCTACTAACAAAATCTCTAAGCCTACTGAGTTAGAACTCGGTGTAGGAAACAATAGATAATGTTAATAACACAATCACTTCATATTGTTCTATGTTTCACCCTTTCTTCTTCAACTTTGATACCTGCTTTGAGTCAATTGAAACTCTGAATCATATCACTTCTCCACTTTTCATATTTAGATGCCACTTCCCCTTGGATCATATCTCTCTAAAACCTAAAACACATAAATCATCAGTTAATAGCATTTATACACATAGGGAGAGGGGAAATTCTGTAATTCTCAAGATGAGGATTGTGGTTGATCCTGATGGGTCAACCCTTTGATTATTTCTTGCAGAGCATCACACTCTTTCCTTGATTATTCTAGCTACATTTCCAACTTCAACTGCCCTGGCCATATGAATAAGCATTCATTACCTACATGCTGAGTCTTTTTCTGATATAAAGATTCTACAGGCCTGGCCTTTCTCACCATTTGGGGTTTAAATCCACGAGTACACATTTCTATCTTTGATGTTCCACCAAAATTCTATTTCCCTTGATTCCTTCTTTGAGAAGGAATATCTTTTCTTGTCATCTTCCCTTTCTCCTTCCTCCATTGTAGGTATTTTCCTCTTTCCTCCACTTCTTGTGGTGGCACACGACATGAAAAATTTTCAATGCATTCTTTGTTTATTTTTATTTTATCATATTTCTGAGTTACCGCACTATTTTTCATTAGTGGTGGGTCCTCCATTGAACGTATATTCTTCTAACTCATAGCTTTAGTGTTTCCTCCCTTTTTCTTCTAGATTTTTTCATGTTCTTTCTTAGAGGGAGGTTGTGAGTGTGACAGAGGAGGTGACAGATACACCATTCATTCAGCTCCATGTGATTCCCCTGAGGCTCTAAGCCTATTCTCCAACTTTCCACTTTGTCTCCCAATGTAATATTTCTTGTTATACATCACTAGAGTCAAGAATCTCTTTCTGGGATACTTTTCCTTTCTCACATTCTTCTTGTTTCAATATCTTTCCAAATTCCCATGATTAGAACATATGAAACATCTACTATTAAAGGCATACCTCATTTCATCATTTCTATGTCGAGATGTTGATGCATCTTGAGTTATTCCTCTAATATTGAGCTCATGAGCTTCCTGACACATACTCATGGTGTGTACCATTCTTCCACAGTAATATCATATAATAAATACTTTCCTCTAAGAGACTCCTCTTTCAGATTTCTCAAAACACTTCTTCTTATTCTCAGATTTAGTAATGTTTCTATTTTCACAGCCTAAAATGTATTCCTGATCTTCTAAAAAAATATCGATGTGTGGCCATGAATCCCACAGAAATAGCACATGTCATCACTACTTTTTGAAAATTTCATCTTGGGCCTATCTCCAACACCTATAGGATTTTCGCTACTTCTAGAACTATTCACAGCTCTCTTTCTGTCATGCATGGGAGGGAATTCATCAAATCCAATACCAGTTTTTTCCAAACTGTATGGTCTTTGAGCTGAGAGAATTTAATCTTGGCTCTTTTCAGAAATAGAAAATTTTCTTTTCATTTCATCATCACCTGTCGAAGGATAATCAAATAGTAAGTTCAAGGAATCCTTCATTTTAGGCTTTCCTTTAGCATTGGATTTCTCCACTTCCTTCTTCACCAATTCTAGTTCTTCTTCCAAATATTTAATATTCATATCCCTTGATTCATTTTGGGCATTGAGTTATCTTTTGAGTTCTTTCCACACCTCATCTCATCTTCCAGTTCTCGTTTGAGATTCTCTACCATAACACCTTGCTCCTTTACTTTCAATTTTTCCTGAGAAATAGATTCAGAGACAGATTCATTCTCTTGTTTTAGCCTTTGATTCTTCTGAACTACTTCAGAAAACTGTGTTTCTAGATCATCATTTCTAGATTTCAGATTCCGAACTTCATCTAACTTGTTATTCTCTTCATAATCATCAGCCTTTAGTTTTCCTTTCATTCTAGCCATATTTTGTAATTCTTCCCCTTGAGAATCATTCTTCCCCCTTAGGTCAGTAGCCACATTAATAAGCCTTTGATTTAAGCCTCTTAGCTTGTTGACCTCAATTTCTAATACTTGGATCTAGATATCTTTGGATTTGACTTCTTCATCCAATTTCTAATCCAATTTCTTTTTCATGTTGACAACATATACTGGTGGCCTCCTTCTTAAAACTTCTTCATCATCAGTTGTTTCGGTATCACTTTGATGTTCAAGTACTCCACTCATCCTTACATCATGATTGAGTGAATCAATATTTTCCCTATCAAATTCATTCAGGCCTTCCTTCAGTAAGTTGTTTGATTCTTTTAGTTGAATCACACTTTTTCCATAAACACTTCCACACTGAGGGATATCACCTGACTTCTAATTCTTATTTGATGTTTTTCCCTTTTCCATGGCACAGCGAGATAAGAGCAGACTGATTTAACCACACAAATCGACTATACCAAGTCAGAGAAAACAAATTTGATAAAATCAACCTTCCCTATGATACCAATTATTAGGATCAATAGGGGCCTATATACCCTGAGAGGGGGGGTGAATCAGGGTATGGATATTATTTTTCAAAATTCTTCCTAACCCACTAGATCTTGACCTCTTTATTACAAGGGTCACTTTGTTTGCACTTTTGTGTTTATTATGACCACTTATTTTCTTCTTTATCTATTGATGATGCTTTAAATGCAATGTAGGGAAGTAAGCAGGAAGACACAGAGATTTTTACTTGGTTCACCCTCACTGGTCTACGTCCAATGAGAATACAACAGCGATGTGCTGCTGTACCAAATACACTAAAGCACACTGCTGTTTACAAGGTTCGGGCTAGATCACTTCTATGCCCAGGCTCACTGCCTTTACAAGGTTTAGGGTCAGCTCACAGCTTTCCCAAGGGTCACTCCATGTTTCTCTCTCTCTAGCTCACTGCCGGTGGAGAGGATCACTTTCTTCCTCTTCCTTTTCTCACTGCTCTAGAAAGGATCCACTCATAGTTTATAGACCTGTAGGTATCTTCATTATCACTAATGAATACATCCTATGTTGTATGTAGATGCTATGTTGAAGTTCAGCTTTCACCCGTAGATGAATCTCACTTTCCACCAAAGGTATCGGGAAATATTTCAGCTTCCACGCAGCCCGGAATCACTGTCGTGCTTCAACCATACTTTGCGCCCTTCTCCAAGCCGGTGCACAAGTCTCGGTGCACAATTTAAAACTGGCACGCAAGTTCACCTCAACCACTTGAGTGAAACTAGATTCTGCAACTCCAAACTTGTGTGACGCACACCCTTTTATGCCCAAACCAATTTTGGCGCGCAAGTTCACCTCAACCACTTGTGCGACACTAGCTTCTGCAACTCCAAACTTACGTGACACACACCCTTTTTACGCCCAAACCAATTTTGGTGTTCAACCATTAAATATCGTGCTTCTTAAAAACCTGGCGCGCAAGTGTCACCAAACCACTTGTGCGATACATTCTTATTCAACTCTAAACTTGGGTGACTCCCTTCCTTTCTCTCCCAAACCACCTTGGGCACGCAACAAACAACTGGCGCGCAACTTCAACTTGTGCGACCACACCACCACTTGCGCGACCACCATACCTGCGCGACGGGAGCTCTGATTTTCTCTAAGTTTTGAACTCACACAGAATGAGGATGGTTTGACCTCTATTTATAATCATTTGGACACCCTGCGTGATGGCATGAAAGTCTCCCCTCGGTGCACAAGTTTCGGCACGCAAGTCTCTACCGCGCAGGTCACTTGCGCGACCAACCCTAAAACGTGGGCGCCCCTTTTCCCTTTGCCATATTTTTATGTTCTGATCTTGAAAAAAAATATGGAGCGCAAGTTTCCAAGCCTCTGAGACCTCAGCGCGCAAGTCCCTTTTCTAAAACCACTCTTCCCTATTTTTCGATTTTTAGGCCCAAAAATTTGGAAAACACTGGAAAACGGTGCCACCTTGTATCTTCTCTTTTTGTACCACATCCAGATCATCCATTCCTTTTTCGACATTCATGAATCAAACATGGATCATTAACCACGGCCCTTTAACTCAACATGCCACCATGAAATCCCCTTTTTCAACATATTTGTATGTCATGGTTTGCTTTTTCAACAATCACAACACAGATGCCCACTTTGTAAACAAACACAATCACCTCAAAAATGATTCAATGATAGCTTGAGGCTTTTTTCAACATTGGAGGTGAAGAGGGGTCTGGGGGGAGGATCATGGGTAGGGGGTCTGCAGGGGTAGGGGAAGGGGGTATGCAGGGGAAGGGGAAGGGATATGCAGGGGTAGGGGAGTGGGAGGGTGCAGGTGGGGTACAAGGGGGGAGGGGTGGGGTAGGGGGTTCAAGGGGTCTGTAGGGGAAGGGGTGTTGGTGTAGGGTTAGGGATAGTGCAGTGGGGTGTGGGAGGGTGCAGGGGGTCTATAGGGGTAGGGGGTAGGGGAAGGGGGTCAGTAGGGGTAGGGTGAAGGTGGGGTGCATGGGGGTTTGTAGGGGGAGGGGGTTCTGGTGCAAATGGGGTGGGAGTGTGCAGGGGAGGGGGTTGGGGGTGTTCAGGATAGGGGTAGAGGGTGTGTAGAGGAGGGGGTGCTGGGGGTGCTGGGGGGGAAAGGGGTGCACAGGGTTTGGGGTGTGTAGTGAGGAGAGGGTAGGGGTGAAAGAGGTAGGGGTGAAAGGGGTGGGGTGAAATGGGGGACGGGGTGGGGAAGGAGAAGGGGTGGGGGTTCAAGGGGGAAGTGGTAGGGGTAGGGGTGCAAGGGGGAGGGGTAGGGGTATGCAGGGGGGAGGGGTGAAAGGGGGTGTGTAGTAAAGAGGGGGTGGGGTAGGGGTGTGGAGGAGCAGGGGGTGTGTATGGGGAATGTTGAGGGGGGGAGGGGTGAAAGGGGGTGTGCAGTGAGGACGGGGTGTGAAGGAGTAGGGGGTGAAAGGGGGGAGGGGTATGGGGTGTGAATGGGGAGGGGTGCAAGGGGGAAAGGGTGAAAGCGGGGGTGTTGGAGCAGGGGTGGAGGTGCTGGTGCAGGGTGGGGGGTCCTCTCAACAGCCAGTATGGTTCACCATTCTATTTTTTATGAAATGGAAAGGCCTATGGCCACAGTTCTAAATTGTGGATATAAACCTTATGTGATTAAGCTTCTACCATAGTTGGAACTGCGTCTATAGGGTGTTAGACATGTTTTGAACTGTGGCTATAGGGATTTATCCATCGTTTGAAACTATGGCTATATGCCTTTCCCTATAGCCACACCAATACCATCCATGGATCATTAAACTATGGCTATAACCTATAGCCATAGTTTTTGGGCCTATATACACGGTTCCAAACCATGGATGTTTCCTTAATTTTTAGTAGTTTCTTAAATGTAGTATGTAGAACATCTGAAGGCCTTAATATCATTTAGTGATACCCTGATCTCATATCAATCTTCAAAAATACTCGAGTACCTCTCAACTAGTTAAATAGGTCAACAATAAATGGAAAAATGTATCGGTTTGTAAATTTCATCTGATTCAACTTTTGGTAGTCAATACACAAACACAATGAGATATCTACCTTCTTAGTGAACAGAACTGGGGAGACCTAATGGGACATGTTAGGGTGAATGAACCCCTTATACTTTAATACCTCTAACTAATTCTTTAGATCATGAAGCTCTGTTGGAGACATCTGATAAGGAATAATTAAAATGGGTTAAGATCCCAGCATGAGTAAGATAGTAAACTAAACCTACCACTTGGGTAGAAACTTTGAGAATTAATTGATAAAAACATTGTAAAACCATTTTACTATGGGAGGAAAAATATATCATGGTGCACCCCCATCATCCATCATCAAATTGGAAACATGGGCAGCAATAATTCCATGTTTCCTATGGTTAGTTCCTGTATGACCTACCTGTAATTCCCATTTTCCAATGTGAATATACTTTCCAGTCTCGGGAGATGTGAAATACACTCATTGAATGTAACAGTAGATGAAATCCTGGTATAGAACTAACAAATCCAACCTAAAAATTAGGTTGAAATTTTTCAATTTTAACATGAATAAGTCTTATAAAAATCGATAACCTCCGATATTTAAATAACATTCTCTACAATGGTGAAAGACCTTTGATCACACTCCCAACTGTGTTTAAATATACATCACCTCATAATATATTCTATATCTAAACCTAGGATATTCATGAATTGAGAATACATAAAGTAATTTTATTCTCCTATATCATATAAGGTGCATGCTAAGGTTGAACATTATAAGATTGTATCTAAAACTGTAGAGGCCTTCACATCCTAGATTATAGTAGGTTTTATAGCATGAAAATGGGACAAACTATGGCCCTAATCTACTTCATGAACCCTTGGTTGATCACTACACTATTATTGTGATTATTCCTATCCATGAGAATCATATCCTCCCCCCTAACCTGAGCAATGTTTCAAACTCTAACTACCTATCGGTCATGGTGTTTCTAATCATGCTTTTGATCCTTGACCATGTCCTAATGATCCACCACTAGAATACCCTAGAGATTTCTGTAACAAAACTGTAGATGCCCCATCATACCACAAAACTAACACTCAATAGGTGCTTAATGGCACTGGGGATGAGTATAGACCCATCTCTCCTAGTTATATAACTTGATAAGATGAATCCCTTATAAAAATGGAGGAAATCCACTACCATAAATTCTCAAAAAACTACCATCACAACCTGATTTTTCATAACAGTTATTTTTTCTACCTAAAGAGTCACTTTTTAATCACTTGGAAGATGATGACTACCCTAATCCTTTCCCCTTGTTTAGGTTTCTTCCTAATATAATTTCCTCATACAAAACCTTGGAAAAAAGGTAAGATGAATTTCATTGACCAGAACTAGAATTCCATATTGCAGACCATCCTCAAAATATCTTACCCTGACCAACGCATCCCCAACCGATGTAGGAGAAAAATTATAAAGCTCTATAAAATTATCTACATATTCCATGACCAATATATTCCCTGACATAAAATGCATGAACTCCCTATCCCTAACATCTCTCAGAGTCTTTAGAAATAAGTGGCCAAAAAATAGATCTCGAAGACCTTCCATCTTAGTCTAATATATTTATTATAATGATTGTCTCTTTTTATATATTAACATTACATCATTTTTGTAGAATAATTAATACAATACAAAAATGGACACCCAAATACCGTATTAGTTTAGTGCCTTTGGAAACATGGAAACATAAACACTGGTACATGAGTGATATATATTGTCACCCACTAGGTTCTTCCTGACTATCACCCTTCTTTGGCACATCATACATAAGACATATCTTCATAACTTATGGGAAGGAAACATAAATAGGGGTGATCTCTAATGCTCAGTAAGGGTAAACAAATGAGATATGTAAGTATAAACATGAGAGTAAGGGTTTGAGAACATGATCATGACATTATAAGATCATACCCTGCATATCCAAGTTCATGAACATGAATCATAGCATAAAAATTGACATTTAATAATATATGAATCATAAAGTAATCAAGAGAGTAATATATGAAACAATAACATAAAAACAAGACATAGAATTTTGGAAGATACATAAACATGTAATATCATTCTCTATAAGTCAACGTGCATTGAAAAAACTTTACAGGGCACTTCATGGGGACTACACCTACTAGGTGGGACACACCAACTTCCCTAGTCATATTCATTTCCTTATAAGGGATCAGGTTTCCCCATCTTCTGATAGTGGATTGGGTTTCCCCATCTTCTCATAATGGATTGGGTTTCCCCATATTCCCATAGTGGATCTGGTTTCCACATATTCCATAGTGGATCAATCTTGTTGAATTGATTCCCATAATTATCTCATGTTATATAAATCTTTACCCAATGCATTGGAGGGAGATATCGGTCCCACCCATCACATAATAAAATCATACATACATGTGCCGCAAGATAATAAACTTTCATCATATCATGATGCATAAAAAGATATGGATTTCATAAACATTATATCACAACCCATGAAATGAAATGGCTATCATAAACATTTCATTGTATCATAACCTATGGAAAATTTATAGGTCTCATAATCATTTCATCAATGCATAACCCATTAAAATAAGTGGATTTCAAAAGCATATAACCCATGGAAGAGGAACGAGTGTCATAGACAACTTTTTTTCTTAAACATAAACCATTAAAAAAATGGAATAATAATGTTTTCCTTGGTGAATAAACTATTTCAAAGTATTTCATATTAAATGGAAAATATCTTTTGAAAACATTTATTGATTAAAATATCTTTTCTTCTTTGAAAAAATCTTTTTAAAACATAAAACATTTTTTAAACCCTTTTTTATTTGAAAATAGGGTTGAAAACTTATAAAGGAATATTTTAAAACCATAAAACATTTTTGAAATCCTTTTCCTATAAAATGATATTAAAATATAATTTTAAAAACATTTTCGAAAAAAAATTTTAAAACATGGTTTTTGAATAAAATAGATTTCTGACTGAAAAGAGAATCGAGGTCAGAATTTCTTAAAACATTTTCTTACTTATATTAAGTACCAAAGAGTGGAAGAATGGTACTAATGAATAAAGATATCATGAATGACCATAGGATGAGAAAATTCACTATTTTCTTTGATATATATATCATAATATTTCATCAATGAAAGCATAATCACAAACAACCCTGATAAATGATGAGATTGCTTCAATAAACTCTTACCACTTGGTAACTTTGAATCATACTTCCCATGTAAGAGATTTAAAACATATGGAGATTAAAATATAATTAAAATAAGGATATTCATGATATAAAATATTAAATGTTAGTATATTCACCTTGTAAAATAATATAGGTTTATAATATAACATGTGTCTCAAAGAAGGAAAATTGAGACAAAACTACCTTACTACCTTGGTAACTTTTGAACCGTAAAACCCCATGAAATAGATATCATAAAATGGATATGTAAATAACCATAAATTTAATTATAATTATTAATGAATACATTCATGGGAATTATATACACCACACAAAACAAATGAGTGGTGTATAAGGCATATGTCTCAAAGAAATAAAAGTGAGACGAGAAATCCCCTTACCTTATGTCTTAACTCTCTTCGTATATGCTCAAACCTATGGTATAATAAATATAAGTTTATTATAAATATATTATAGAACCATATTAAATTATATCATACCATATATTATTTAATTATGACCTTCTATTATCCATTTATTAATAATTCCATGTTAGTGTTACGTTTTGGGTAATATTCGCTTATTTTTCGTATATATTTTGACATGTTCATATTGTTCATTTTACTTAGATCATGATTTAATTATTTAAATAATGTAAAACATGATATAAATATCATATATATTCAGTATATAAATATTTATAATAATATATAAACAATATAACTATGAAATGTAATATACCGTTCATGGAGACAGTAGGTCGTACGTACACATGAACATTGTTTCTGTTTAATTATCATTTTGAAAGAAAGAAATAAAATGAAATATATGTATATATATACACACTAATTAAAGTATAATTATTATATAATATATATCATATAAATTTACTAAAACCATTCTTAATACATTCCATGTAGAGTGTGAATGAATCGCATCGCTTTGAGGGGTAGTAGTCCACACGTCCACAAACAAAGTTATCGTATTTAAAAAAAATAATGAAGATATGTGTTATATAATAATTCCATAATCATAAATACATAATAAATATAATATATATAATATAAAAACATAATTTACATTCTAATTACAAACCATGAGAAGTGGTAAAGTAAAAATGAACAACATCGTTTTGTGAGGTGGTTGTTCATCATACACAAGAATGGTAACTTCATTACCCATTTGATGGAAGTGTGTGTAGGTTTAGGTTGAAAAATTAGAATAAAAACATCTTAGTATATAGAGGATGGTTTTATTATTATATAATCAGGTAATAATAATATTTTAGTGGTGGATAATTAAAATAAAATAAAAGATCTTGTGGAAGGGTGTTACCACTTCTTTGGGTAACTCCTCTTAGTTTGAACCAAAGGGATTCCTTAGATGGATCTCTAACCAAAGGGAGTATTATATGATTAATAGATATAATTTTGGAGTATATTTGATCAGAGGTTTTTTGAGAAAAAAGGGATTGATATGTGTAAATAAGTTAGGGAGTGAGTTCCCTTTTATAGTGGAGGAGTGACATTCTTGTAAATATAAAAAGATAAAGTCTAATGAGAGGTATCCCTTACATCATGGGCATCCAATAATTGTATAAAACCTATCCAAGAGGTTAATTTTTAGAAATATTTACATCCAATGGATTTTGTATATTTTTCTAGGTCATTTGGCTCCTTTAGGATTAAAGGTTAACCGTTAAGTAAACTAATTATTGCCATAATTGCTATAATTAATTTTAATTACTTTGAATAATATTTTTGGTCCAAAACAAATATAACCTTATTATAAATTATAAATTATTATGATTCCAAATATTTAATTCATTTCTAAAAATTATAATCACATAAGTGGTGTGAATTAATTTAAAAATTAATCCCCCGGACATGTTGCGACAGCGAGTTTTTAAGAAAAAGTGTTTAAAAGATTGAAATGTTGTTATATCCAATTTAATTTTTAAATTTATTACATTGAAATAAATTTTATTAATTGATTTAAAATTGATATAATTAAAATTTTAAACTAAATTAAAATATAATTTAACTATATAAATAGATTATATGAAAAAACATTTTTGAATTAAAATTCCATATTTTTCACTATACATCCAAACATGAAGTTTTTTAGAAAATTATAAAAAAATCAATATAAGATAATTTTGATATTCTAAAATAAAAAATGAAGTTTATTTTATCAAAATAAATTTATAAAAGTTTCTAAAATTAATTTTATTATTTTTCATAGAAAGATATAAAAAATAGTTCATTTGAGAAAGTAGTAATTTCAAGCATATAAAGACTCTACCAAAAATTAGATGTTTTATTTATATAAAAAAAATATAAATATTATTTAAATATTATTTTTTTATTATTAATATTACAATTTTTAACAGCTAGGTTATAACTATCTTGTTTAAATAATTATAACAATTAAATGGTGTTTCATCGAAACTCAGTATTGTGTGTAACACAAGCCAAGTCAGTGTTGTGTGTAGAATAATATTAACTCATTGTATCATATAATGAAATATTAAATTGGTGCATCATGCAACACAATACATCCAATTAAAATTAATTTCTTTGAAAATAAGTGTTTTAAAACTATTGGTGTTACACTCTACCCCCATTAAAATGAATTTCTCCCTCGAAATTCATAATTATGATACAAAAAAATGAGGATACTTCTGACTCATCATATTATCAATTTCCCACATATTGTCCTATAATTGGTGGTTTATCCACAAAACATTGACTAAGTGAGTGGTCTTGTTTCATAGAACTTTCTCTGTATAATCCAGAATTTCGACTGGTTATTCCTCATAATAAGGATCTTGCTCCAACGGTATGACCTCTGAGATCATTCCATGTGAAGGATTATGTGTGTAATTCCTCAAGAGAGGTACATGGAAAACATCATGGACTTGATAGGTATTTTGATGAAGTTCCAAGTGATATTATACCTTCCTGATATGATTAAGAATTTGAAAGGTACCAATATACTTATAGCTTAGTTTCCCTTTCTTTCTGAATCTCATAACCTTCTTCGAGGGAGAGATTAATAAAGACACCTTCTCTCAAACATCAAATTATAAATCATGCTGATGATTATCATCATAAATTTTCTACCAACTTTGAGCTAACTTGATATTTTGCAGAATAGTTTTAAACATCTTGGTCATTTCTTCTGTGATCTCATGTACCAATAGATTTCTTTCTCCAACTTCATCACAACACATTGAATCTCTACATTTCTTCCCATATAGGGATTCATAAGGATCCATCTAAAATTTTTAGTGAAATATATTATAGTAAAAAACTCAAATAGAGGAATGTGTTGATCTCAAACATCTTTGAAATCCATAGAATAATATCTCAACATATCCTCTAGTGTTTTAATTGTTCTTTTAGATTGACCATCCATATGCAGATGATAAAAAGTTTTGAAACTCAACTTTGTGTCAAGTGCTTACAAAATATTTTTCTAGAACATTGAGGTAAATGTTGGATCCTGATCAGATATAATGGAATTTGGTTCTCCATGTAATCATACAACTTCCTTAATGTATATCCTGGAAAGGTGATCCATAGTAAAGTATTCTATGATAGCAATAAAGTGTGATGACTTAATAAAGAGATATACTACCACCCATAAAGCATTAAACCCTTTATAGGTTTTGGGTATTCCAAATAAAAATTCCATATTTATGTTCTCTCATTTCCATTCTGGTGTGGGTAATGGATGCAACATACCATTAAACTTTTGTCTTTCAGCCATAACTTGCTGGAATACTAAGACTAAGATAGAAACTTTGCAATATCTCACTTCATTCTATCCCACCAGAAGTATTATTTCAAGTCTCTATACATATTTGTACTTCCATGATGAATATATAATGAAGATATATGAGCTTCCTATAATAGATCCTTCTTCAAATATAGTATGGATGGAACAAATACACGATTCTTAAACCTTATCATTTCATCTTGACCAAGGTTAAACTCAGGAACATTTCTAACCTTCTTTTTCAACTCTACATCTTCCTTCTATGCCTATTTAATCTTTACGTAGGGTTGAACATTCAATTGGAAAAGATAATAATTTTCCCCTTCCTTTTAGATTTCTAGATCCATACTTTATAAATCCAGAAATATTTGATCTTTTTTGGTCCTCATCATGGATAATCTAGCATGATCCTTTCGACTCAAATCATCAACCAAATTGTTCACTTTCCCAGGGTGGTAATGTATTGAGCAGTAATAATAATTTATCAACTCTGACAATACTCTTTGGTTCATGTTCAACTCATTTTGTGTGAATATGTATTTCAGAATTTTATGATCAGTATATATATCACACATTTCTCTATAAATATAAAACCTCCATATCTTTAATGAAAAAAAATGTTGTCAACTCAAAATGATGAGTTGGGTAATTTTTCTTGTTAATCTTAAATTGTCATGATAAATAAGAGATAAGTATGTTATCCTACATAATAACACATCCCAATACCCTATTTGATGAATAAATATATATTACAAAACTTTATCCACTATAGGGTAATGTAAGCATATGTGCACTGAACAACCTTATTTTTAGTTCCTTGAAATTTTCCTCACATTCATTTGTATAGATGAACTTAGAACCCTTTCAAGTTAACTTTGATAGAGGATTAGATATTCATGATAAATTATCCAAAAACCATCAATAATATCCTTATAAACCAAAAACAAACTATGGATATTAGTCTCCATGGTTGGTCTAAGACAATATTCAATAGCCTCTATTTTTTATGGATCTACTGCAATACCCTCTATTGAGATTATATAACCCAAAAAATGAAACATTTTGCATCAAAAATTCACACTTTTAAAATTTTCATATAGTTTCTCCTTCCTTAGGGACTTTATTACAATTATCAAGTGGTCATCATGCTCTTTCTTTCTCTTTGAATAAATAATAATATCATTGATAAATACTGCCAAAAACTGGTTTAGGTAATCACTAGGACTCTATTCATCAAATCTATGAAGATAGCAGTGGAATTAGTAAGACCAAAATGATTCATTATATATTCATAATGTCTATACCTTGCATAGAATGTCTTCTTGGGTATATCATCCTTATTAACCCTAAATTGATGATATCTTCAATGAAGTTCAATCTTGTAAAATAATTGAGCTCCATGTAGTTGATCAAAAAATTCATTAATAAAGGGAAGAGGATACTTGTTTTTTATTGTGATATTGTTCAAATATTGATAATCAATGAAAAGTATCATTGATCCATATTTCTTTTTCGAAAAAATAATAGGTACAGCCTAATGTGACACACTTGGCCTAAAGAATCTATTTCCAATTTTTTCTTGGAGTTTCTTCTTCAACTCCCGTAACTCAATTGGGGTCATTATATAGGGATTCTTTGACATTGGTGTGGAACCAGGTATGATATCTATCGAAAAATCAACATCACATTTTGGTAGAAGTCAAGGTAACTCTTTTGGTAACACATCCACAAATTCCTGAATAATAGGCATATCATTGATGCTAAGTTTTTCCCAAACCATTTGAGATAATCACACCTTAGGAATGGTAATTAAGACCCATACACCAGATTTAATCTACATAGGAATTTCATACTTATATTTACACTAATTTATGATCATAGGTTGGTTTGAAATATCAAATAAAACTTATCTTCCACGATAATTGATGTGGGATTTATGCAGAGAAATTCAATCCATGCCTAAGATGACATCAAATTCAACCAAAGGAATAATGAAAAGATTTTTAGGAAGCACATTCCCACAAAATTAAACCAGAGAGGAATCATAGACTTGAGATGAAATCATTGTACCATTAGGGGTTTTCACTGCTAATTCTACATCTAATCATTTTGGTGGAATATTATTACCCTTAGAAAATTATTTAGATATGAAAGAGTGGGTAGATCTAGAATAACATATGACATTAATAGTTTTAGACTATATGGTATGTATACCATTCACCATTTCATTATTGCACCCCTCATTAGAAATAGTGATCACATGATATTTCCCCTTGTGGCTTGGTTTAATAGGTTCCTGGCATCGATCATTATCATTGGTCATCAGTTTTGGGCAGTGGTTAGCATAATGTCCATCCTACTTATACTTGAAGCACTAAAGTTTAGGGGGTTCATTATGTGTAGTTTTCCCTCTATTTGTATCATTAGACAACTTCTTCCAATCAGTTCGACAAACTATTACCCATGACCTTCCCTTATGTCCTTAAAACATTTATTAGACCCCATTACACAATTCTCTACATGATTATTACCACGCTTAGATCATAAATGAAGGATCTTCTTCTTCTCACCATCATTTTTAGATTTTTGTTTAAACTCTATCTTCCTTTTCTTCTTAAAACCATGATATTGATATGTAACTCCAACCTCCATTTCAAACTTGATCACACAACAAAAAATATCTTTATAGCTACTAAAGTATCTTATGGCTAATACCCTTATGAGACTTGGATTTAATCTGCTAAAGAATCGGTCAACCTTGATTTCTGTTTAGATGATAATACCAAAAGTGTACCTCACAAGTCATGTGAAATTATCCTCATAGGTACCAATGGATTTATCATCCTTTTTATTCAAATCAAGGAACTCCTTTTATATCATCATATGAATAAAATGAGGAAATTACTTATTTAAGAATATATTCTTGAACTCATCACAATCCATGGATTCAATTTCATCTTGATTCCTTGTATTCTTTATTAGATTCCACCATCAGTCTGCTTCACCTTCTAAATGATAAACAAACACAATAAATTTCTCATGTTCCAAACACTGTAGAATAGATAATATATTTTTAGTGGTACTGATTCATTGTTCTACAACAAGAGGATCAGAAGATCCTCTTAAATAAGGTGGATGTTGTATCATGAAGGACTTAACACAATGTTGTTCCCTCATTTTCTCATTTGGAAGTCCATAATTATTCATATCTTGAGAAATTTGGGTGAGTATTGAAATGATATTTTGCATTCTATATCCTATATAATTTAGTTTCTCATGAGTAAAATCATTTCATTATCTGTCATAATCACCATTAATGTGATTCCTTATATTTCTATCCATTAACTAAAACAAAAAAAATCATAGAGTATGAAACAGTTATCATAGTGAGGAACCACATAATCATGAAAACCCACTTATATTATTTCTAAATATTGAAACCTTATTTAATTTATAACACCTTAAGTTTATCCTAGGTCATTCATAAACAATTTAAATTTAAATACTTAATAATGGTTCATGAAGAGTTTTTGAATTCTCAAAGCATGTCATCTGAGAGTGTCAAATAAGGTTTATAGAAAGGCCCATTGTCGTGCACCAGTTCTTGATCGATTCAATATCAATATTGTGTTTTTAGGGTTTCTACCTCTATGTACATCAGTTCTAGAGCCACATCCACTTTTAGTAACTAGACAGGGATGTATTTCTAGGAAACTAGTCACTTTATCCATTAGCAAAATTCCATGATATTTTCCTATACTTTTCCTTATACTTAGACTTATCCTTAGACATGTACTTAGGGTTCTCGTTGTGGTTTTATTATCCTATTTTCTAATGGTTAACTAAAATTTTTCTCTGATACTAACTATAACGAACCTCAATTTTCATACATTAACAATAAATCATTTTTTTGAAATACTTAATACATTACCCAAACATATGCCCAAACACTGTATTAGATTAGTGTCTTTGGAAACATGGAAACATAGACATTGGTACATGAGTAAACTACATTATCTCTCACTAGGTTCTTCATGACTATCACCCTTATTAGACGCATCATGTATAATACATATCTTCATAACCTAGGGGATGGAAACATAAATAGTAGTGATTTTAGATGCTTAATAAGGGTAAACAAGGGAGATATATAAGAAAAAACATGAGCATAAGGGTATGAGAATGTGATCATGAAATTAAAAGATCATACCCTTCATATCAAAGATCAAGAACACGAATCATGGCATAAATATTGGAAGTTCATAGGACATGAATAATAATGGAATCAAGATCATAAGATAAGAAATAATAATATAGGAACAAGGAATAGAACTATGGAAGACACATAAACATGTAAAATTATTCCCTATAAGTCAAGGTGCATTGCCAAAACTTAATGGGGCACTTCATGGGGATTGAACCTACTGGGAGGGAGACACCATCATCACCAATGATAGTCATTTCCTTATAAGGTACTAGGTTTCCGCATCCCACCATAGTGGATTGGGTTTCCCCATCTTCCTATATTGGATCATGTTTCCCCATATTCTCATTGTGAATTAGTTTTCCCCATATTCCATAGTGGATCAAGCTTATAAACTTGATTCCCATAATTATCTAATGATATATAAATCTTTACCCAATATATTGGAGATAGATATAGGTCCACCCATCACATAATAACATCATAAATACATGTTACACAAAATAATAAAACTTTTATCATATCATGACCCATGAAAAGATATGGTTTTCATAAAAAATAATATCATAACCCATGAATTGAAATGGGTATCATAAACATGTCATAATATCATAACCTATGTAAAAGTGATAGGTCTCATAATCATTTGATCAATTCATAACCCATGAAAATAAGTGGGTTTCAAAATCATATAATCTATGGAAGAGGAACAGGTTTCATAGAAAATGTGTCATCTTAAACATAAATCATTCAAATAAGGAATAAGAATGGTTTCCTTGAATCATAAACTATTTCAAAGGATTTCATCTTATATGGAAAATGTATTTTTAAAACATTTCTTGAGGAAAATATCCTTTCTTCTTTGAAAAATGCTTTTTAAAACATAAAACAAAATTGAAAAAAAATTTCTTTTAAAGTAGATTTGAAAAATTATAAAGGAATATTTGAAAACCATAAAACATTTTAAAATTTTATTCCTGGAAAATGGGCTTAAAATATCATTTAAAGTTTTTTTTAAAACATGGTTTTTGAATAAAATAGATTTTTGACCAAAAATAGATATGAGATCAGATTTTATTAAAATATTTTTTTAATTATCTTAAGTACCAAAGAGTGAAAAAATGGTACTAATAAATTAAGATATCATTTATAACTAGAGTATAATAAAATTCATGAGTGCTTTTTATAAATGGTTCACAATATTTCATCAATGAAATCATAATCATAAACAATACTGATAAATAATTGGACTGTTGTAATAAACTCTCAACACTTGGTAACTTTGAATCATACTCCCTGTGTAAGAGAATGAAAATACATAAATCTTAAAATATCATTAAAATAATTAGATTCATGATATAACATGTAAAATGGTAGTATATACACTTTTTAAAATAATATAGGTGCACAACAAAACATGTGTCATAAAGAAGGAAAATTGAGACAAAACTACCTTACTACCTTGGTAACATTTGAACTATAAAACCCCATGAGATAGATATCATAAAATAAATATATAAATACCCATAAATTTAAATATAATAATAATATAATACATTCATATGAAGTATATAAACCACACAAAATAAATGAGTGGTGAATAATGCATAAGTCTCATAGAAATAAAAGTGAGTTGAGAAATCCTCTTACATTATGTATTGACTCTCTTCATACTCATTCAAAACTATTTTATAATAAATATAAGTTTTTTATAAATTGTAACATCCTTATTCCGGAAGCTGCCTAGAGGTGCCCCGTACCCAGTTGGTCACATGGCCTCAAGTGAATTTTCCCAAATGTCAGAGGTTGCCAACTAGCAACGAGGGCATTGGGTGTGATATTGGGGAAACTATGCCCTCATTGGAAGAGTAACGCAGTGGAAATAAATAGATAAAAATATTGGAATAAATAATAATACCATACAATGTTAAAAAATGGAATACTAAAAGAAATTAATAACTTGAGTACATATATAAATGTTGCATGATACATATATCTAGGAAAGAAACCAAACAAATCACAATGCTGGAATATAGTACTAAACCAAAGTACAAATATAAAAAATAAAATCCAACATCATCACAAGCCTATGCTTGGTCCCATGCTCCCCATATCCATAGAAATCATGTACCTGAAGTAGAAGGGCACTTTCCCTTATCTAGACCTGCAACAATATAATCTATTTGGGACCAAAATCATGACCCAAATAGGGTGTGAGATGAATCCCAATAGGAAAACACCCAAAGATATTTGCCTAATATTCAGTGAATATATATATGGAAAGTAATAAGAAAATTAAGCAATAACAAGGAAGTACTCAAAAGTAAACAGTCCTAAATTTCATTTACAAACACTTACTTTTAACAATTTAACCAACCAAAAACAAATACAAGCAACCATTTGGATAAGTTCTCACAACATATACCCTCTGGTTCAGCTTCACACTCAAGTAACCCTTGGGGTAGTTCTCACAGCCTAACCCCTCTGGTTCAAAAGTACAAGAGAAGATATAATAAAGACTCTTTGAGGAAGTACTCACCGTCAATTCCCCCTATAGTCATGTGTAATCAAAGACTCTCTAAGGAATCAATCACCATCAATTCCCCCTATAGTATTTTAACGGTAAACTACAGAAACTCTGAGGAATCACTCAACGTCAATTCCTCTTGTGGTCTCATAACGTAACTATAGATACTCTGAAAGAGCACTCAATGTCAATCCCTCATACGGTCTCATATCGTGCTAAATATAACTGACACTCTAGGAAAGCCCTCAATATCAATTTTCCCTATGGTCTCACTACACCTGGTTCCTGCAGCCCTGTATAAAGCAATTGTTCACAAACGATAATCGGTAGCCAAAGTAAAACTCAAAGTACTACGTGGATAAATTAGCTACAAGGCATGGCACAGGATATTAGATAAATAATCACTCCATCCTGACAACAGTAGGAATAGAAAATAAAATCCTAATAGGAAAGGCTAGACCAACAGCCAAAACCAAACAAGCACGGTAAAACACATCCATAGAAAGATAAATAACCCTATTTAAAATCATAAACCCTCTACTCAAGAACACAAGGCATAGTAGTCAATATAAGGGCTAAAAACCATAAACACGCAATACCCTGAACAAGGGTATTGGGAACTTCTACACATATAACTCAGAGACTAACTATGGAAAGGCACAAACCACCTACCTCGGTGTTGTGGAAATGATATATGTAAACCTTGTGCCTTGAATATAACACCCCAACCCCAGTTACCTAGATTCAGTGCATTATTACATAACATTGGCATGATACAAGGAAATCATGTCCTGAAAGATCGCTCAGTTTAGTAGCCTTGTAAATACTAGATACATTCATAAGTTTTACATTACATTATAAAATGAAAAACTAAAATAACATTGTTTCCATATACCACACTCATATCCCCTCAGACTATCCCTGCAGTTCTGTCATAAAATACTTCTTCGCATCCTGGGAAAAATAAAACATAGAAAGGGGTGATCTCATATGCTCAGTAATGATAACAGTATAGCGTAAACTTTCATAAATAAGCATAAACATTCAAGGCAATGTAAGACTAAAACAAAAGCCTTTTAAACTTTATCTCCAGCATAATAAGGAAAAGATAAAATCAAATAATGTCATTTACTTATTCACATGGATATTATATTAATCAAATAATCACATGCAATATCAATAGCCACTTTCATAATGATGGAATGCATAATGCCAGAATGCATAATCACATAGTCAAGGCCTTATGCCAAGACTACAAATAATATTTTGTCAAGGCCTTGTTCCAAGACACTAGTTTGTCTCATGATACCTACCGATGCATCGAGGAGCTATAGCAGGCTCCACCCGTCACTTACTAAGTCAAATTCATTCCTCATATGAAAAGGTTTAAACATAACATAAACATTCGTATTAAAACTAGAATACGAAATTTCAATACTTTATCCATAAACCATGAATGGTATAAAAATAACACATCCACAGTCAAACATATCACGAAACCTTAATTACAATATGGAAGTTTTGTATCATAATAAATCAACTTCAAATAAACTTAAAATCCAGATGTTGACATAGATGAAATCAAAACCTTTTTTATAGAAATATATCTTTCTATTTTGAAATCATTTAAAAGTCATATAATTATAAAATAAAACATTTATTTTGAAAATATTCTTATAAAATTGTAAGGGAATCTTCTAAGATGTTATAATGACGGAAAATAGTTTCACCCACTGTATAGGTTAAAAAACATTCTTACCTTAATTTTGTCGAAAAGGTCAAAAGTACCTTGTTTGGAAAACGACGGAAAGATTCCTTTAAAACATTTTATAAATAGTCAAACAAGGGTATAAATGAATTTAACCCATATTCTAGTAAATAGTAAAAAAAATTTGAAATACATATTTAAGAAACATGGATGTGGATGACAAATATGTCCCAGTAGATACTTACATAAAAACAACCTCGGATAATAAAGAGATTGTGAAATTAACCCTTACCTCGTACTTTTCCTTGGTTAAGGGTAGGTTAATCTCCGGTATAATGGGGAAATAATTGTTATTAAATTATAAAATAACCATATACATTAATATGATATCATATATGATCTTAATATTGCTTTGTTAATGATATTTTAGTAATATCATCATTTTGGGTGTTAACTGATTCGTTTTCCTTTATATGCATGGTTAAATAAGCCATGTTTGTTATAGATAGGATGTATTTGATTTATATACATAATTATATTATGTTCATAATCATTATTTTTAATCATAAAATGAAAATTATTATTGAATGATTCTGATGGGGAATGAATCTCATCGCGTTCGTGGAGACGGTAATCCATACGTACGCATGAGCGATAATATCATTATTTTGATATTAAAATAGTATATAATTAGATGGTATATCATATATACAAAATCATAATCATTTTATATTAATTATTTAAATCAATTATACATCATTATTATACCCATACAAATTATAATGTATTGAATAACAACTACACCACGACATGGAGACAGTAAGTCGTGCGTACGCACGTGTGGTGCCATGTTATTCATAGGATGGATAACATAATGAATATGGTTGTGCTTTTTTTATAATAAAATCACAGTATATAGAAGATACTGGAGTTATTATTTTATAATATAAACAACAAATAAAGAGGAAATGGAAGAAGAAAATAACTTGAAAGAGGTGGTGAGATATTTACCACTTCTTCGGGTTCTTCCTTTTGATTTGATAAAAAGGGATCCTTAGGTTGGATTTATGATCCAAATAGGGCCTATAAAAATAAGGTAGTATATTTGGGAGGATATTTGGTTAGGGTTTGTCCAATACAAATGGATTTGGAGGTGTGAATTTGAGAGAAGGGGAAGTTCCCTTTTATAAGAGGGGTGAGGGGTACCTTAGGGAAATATTGAAATATTATTTTATAAAAAAAAAATTCGGTTTATAATTAATAAAAAATGAATTATTTAAATTATAAGGTGGGTATGGGTAGAAAAACACTCAACCAATAGGTTTTAGACAGGTTTTGGTCATTATATTAACCTTATCTTTTAGATTTAACTCTTAGTTAAATAGTTTGACATTTACCATGTCTCTTTGTATTTTTATATTATATAGTTAATAAACTTACTATAACAAGCCAATAGAACCCCAAGGGGTTCATTATTAATATATATATATCCTTATCTAAGTAATTTAGATGAACCTTAGATTTTTAGGAATACTATATCAATTAATAATATAATATTTGTTTTAAAAACTCTTTTATGTCAATTTTGACATTATTTAATAAATGATTTTTGTTAAAGTCCTTAAAACTTTATTACTTCGAAATAAATTCATATGTTCAAAAATAACAAGTAATATTAACCTATAAAATAAATTTAATTCATTAAAAGTCTCAAATTAGATTTATTTAGATATTTATAATATCAATTATTTTTAATCTTTCATTAATAAGGTAATTACTACATCATCATTGTGTCATTAATAAATTAAATTATTTAATGTATAAAAATTATAAATAAAATATAATTATGTAGGAAATATTTTTATCTTTATAATGAATATTTATAGTCGAATTTATATTATTTTTAACCCTATATTAAAAATGATTTAGTTATTAAACTTTGATTTTTACTATTTTAACTCTTCTTTAAATAAAATAATAATAAATGTATTAATCTAATACAAGTGTACCTAAAGGATAATATTTTATTCCTAAGTATTTTTTTTGTCGAATTAAACTTATACAATAGAATTAGGACATGTTTTAGGGTAATAATAATATCATTTTTACCCTTAATTACCCTATTTACTTGTAACCGTGGTAAATAAAAGTAAAAAGTTACTATTCACTGAAAATTATTTTCATCTTATTGAACCACATTTTTCTTACTGATATCAACCATGTCTCTTGAATTTTTTAAATTCCACTCACATAAGTTGTAAAATTAAGTTTTATGTGAATTTGCAAATTCTCCTAGGATATGGGTAAAATACGGTGAAAAGTTCAATAAATTTTTTATATATCTAAAATTATTATAAACTGACTCCAATGAATTACATTGAACTTATATAGGTATTATGTATCTATTTTTACCTAAAATAAATTTAAATAATTATTTAAATAAAAATTAGGTTTTAAACTATAACTCAGTGTTTTTCACTATTCATAAAAAATTGAAAGTTTTCAGAAAAATACCAAAATTCCACCCTAAGCTAATTTCGATATTCCAAATCCAAAAATGAAGTCCATTTTGAAAGATAAAATTTATAAAATTTTACCAAGTGGGTATTACTATTCATAATGGCTAGTTTTATTAGTTGTGGTGTGTTGGAACTCGAAGTTGCGTACAACCCACGCTATTGTATTATTCAAAGAGAAGTGTATCATGGAAGCTTGGGGTGTTACATTCTCCCCTCCTTCAAATAATTTTTTCCTAAATATTTCAAGAATATTACTGCATAAAAAGACTCGAGTAGTTCTTCATTATAAGTTTCATGGGTTCCCATGTTGCCTCTTCCATCTTATGGTTTCTCCATATAAATTTTACTAGACGAGTCATCCGGTGTCTCAGCACTTGTTCTCTTGTATCAAGAATCTTGACAGGCTCTTCTCAATAAGAAAGATTGGGTTCCAGTTCTAATTCCTCATAGGTGAGTACATGCGTTGGGTTGGGAATGTATTTTCTCACTAGTGATACGTGGAACACATCATTAACTTTGGAGAAACTTGGCGGCATTGCCAAATGGTAAGCTACAGCCCCAATTCGTTCTAGAATTTCGAAAGGTCTGATGTACCTGGGAGTCAATTTATGTAACATCCCAAGTAAGTAATGAATAATAGATATTTTTATCTATGTATATTAATGAATTAGATAGTGTTTTAGAGGCTTAAAATGAAAATAAATCCAATCTTAAGCATGGAATACACTAATATTTTTAAAAGATTGTTTTACTGCCTTTGATGGAAAAACATTTTTGAATCTATCTTTTGACAATTTTATAAACTATGTTTGTCAAAATAAACTTATTCTTTATGATTGGGACATCAAAATTTACTTTGTGTGAATTTTTGGTATTTTTCTGACAATGTTCATTTTTTAATGAATAGTGAAAAATACTGCATTTTACATCAAAACTGCTTTTTAATATAATTTATTTATATGATTAGATTATATTTTTAATTGGTTTTAAAGTGAAATTAGAATATATTTTTACCATTTAATCCAATGGTGGTCATTGGAATCAATTTCACTTTGAAATTGGACTTAAAATGGTGTCAAACTTTTGATACTTATTGTTTCATAAAAACACGCTATTTGTCATAACAGCGGCAATTAATTATTAAATTAATTAATGTGACTTATATGTTTTGAATTTTTTAAAATAGACTTCATTTTTGAATTCGGAATATCAAATATATCTTAGGGTGAATTTTTGGTAATTTTCTGAAAAACTTCAATTTTTGATGAATAGTGAAACCACTAAGCGGTAGTTAAAGAAACTGATTTTTCGTTTAAATGAAACTTTGCCACCTTTGTGTTTTGAATTTCAAAAATATGACATACATGGTTGTCATTAAGAATTAAAATGTGGTTCAATGAGATTAAAATATTTTTTTGGTGAATAGTAACTTATTAAGTTTTTAATCGCGATTAGTGGTAATTAGGGTAGTTTAAAGTAAAAATAATCATTTAATAATATGAAATGACCTAGACACATGTCCTAACATTATTGTATGTGTCATGTCCGACCAATACAAGCCATGGGTCAACTTGGGGACCCCATGGAGCCACTTTGGTTGGGAAATGACATAAATAACTTTTTATTTAATGTTAAAGTAAAAATGAGACAAACATGAGTTATTTTACGAAAACAATTTTTATATGATTTTATAAAAGTCATATTTTTTACTATAAATACTCATTGGAAAGATAAAAATATTTCCTACATCATAGTATTTTTTTATAATTTTTTGACATTAAATAAATAAATTTATTTATGACATCATGATGATGCAGCGATGACCTCATTATTTAACGATTTAAATAAAATGGAAAGATAATGTAATATCTAAGACCTACACATGTCCAAAACCTATTGGATGAGTGGATTTCGAACCCTTATCACCTTATCCTTGAATTATAACAATTTGGGACCTTTTGAATCCGAAACTCATTTTAAAATAAAGTAACTTATCTTTACTTTCCAAGAGTGCCCCTCCTCTCCTCTTATAAAAGGCCCCCACCCCTACCTCTTTACCCACACTTCCAAAGCCTTTGGCTCGGCCAAACCCTGCTCATTTTGTCTCTCCACTTCCCTATATTACTCCTTGAAGCCTCACTTTGGGCAGAAGTCTTCCCAAGGAAGCCTTTGAGCTCAAACCAAAGGAAGTTACCCGATTTTAAGGTAATGTCTTCTTTTGAGTCCTTTTGTTTTATTTTGCTTCTCCAACCCCCTAAAATCTTTTTATTCTCTTATTTTGTAAAAACTTAAGTATCCTCAATATACTAGGATGTTTTTATAAGAAGTATTCAAGATACATTTATACACACCTACATCTAATGGTTAAAGAACATACGGTTTCCGTGGATGGTGAATTTATGCCTCCCGAAACGATGATTGTTCAACATTCCTTTAACACCTTCAAAGGTGGAAATTAAGATGTCACTATATTTATATATGATATATAATATGTTTATGTTTTACTTAAGCTTCTGTATTTTTCATTTTGGGCATACCTTTATGGTTTCCATTATGGGTAAACGCGATATCTTCATTTAAGGAAGTGCGGACTACCGCCCCCTCAAAGTGATTTGATTCGTTAAATACCATATGTCGGACGTATAAAGGATGGAACTATGATATTATATATTATATTGGAATTATAATATAACTTTATATCATTATTATTCCATTCTATAAAATACTAAATATAAATGAAAGTAGCGTTCATGCGTACGTACGGCTTACCGTCTCCATGAACGGTGCATTTCATTTCTTACCTATAAATGATTATGTAATATTATAAACGCATGCATGTACTGGATATATATGACATATATGAAATCTACATCATGAATACCATTCTGGATATAATAGATACATGAACAACTTGTAATTATAAAGGGATTATTTTTTACTCAAGTACCAATGATCGTTAAAATGACCGTTATTAACTTAAATAATTACATAGTGTTCATGACATGGAAATAAGTGATATAAAAGGAATAATGAACTTGAAAAAGGTTCTTAAGAATGTATAAATTAACTCAAGTTTATTATTCAGGACATTAAAGAATGATCGAGTCAAGTCGGACTCGAGGTATGGGACTTCGTCTCAATCTCCTTTCATTGAGGCATATTTTATTTTATACACAACTTTCTTTTATACGGTGTATAAAACCCTTTGACTTTTATGTTTATCCAAAAGGAATCTTTTTTATACGAAGCGTTTTACAAAATGACAAAAGGGAATGTTTTTGTCATACGTATGCGGCGACAACGACTTCTCCGCCGCCGTGACCATTATTTGAGTTTCGGCTTCCTCTACAATCCATACCTTCTTTTTAAAAGAAAAATAAATACCATGTTTTACTTTTCTTTTATTTTGGTATTGAAAAATGGTTTTCATAATGTTTTTATATCAATGTGTTGTATTGATATCTTGTGACTGAAAGTTGGAAATGTTATGTTTCCTTTATGCATGTTTTATGTGATATGATTATGTTGAGGTTCTTGGGAATTATTATGAAGACGGGTGGTTCCGTGATAAACTAAGGGAGGGTGAGCCCGATATAGCTCTCCAATGCATTGGGTAACGCGAAGGAGTGAAACATTAAGGTTTATCTGAAGAGATTTAGGGAATATACTGTGATGGGTATTCCAAACGTAACTAAGAGGGTTACTCCCTACGTAAGAATGTTATGAATGCCTCAAGTTACCTTTATGTCTTATGATTTATATGATTTACTCATGATTTTTTGAGGTATGTTAAAGTGCTTATGTTTTATGGGTAAAGTATGATTTCATTCTTATGTATATATGTACCCATGTTTCCTTTCCATGTTTTTATAACCCATAATGAGCTTTTTATGCTCATCCCAAGTTTTTTTTTGAAATGATTTTCACAGGTCAAGGGAAAGGTACATGATATGATGATAGTGTCAAGGAAGTGTCAAGAAAGAATCCATGTTTTATCTTAAATATGTTTCCATTGATGGGAATGAAGAATACTATCTTTATGTAACCACTTTGTTTATATGTGGAATGTAATGCAAGTTTTATGATCTAATTCCCTAAAACTCTAAACCCGAAAAGATCCTCAATGTGTAATCTTGTAATAACTCAAGATTAAGTAAGGTTTAAGGCTGGGGCCTTATAGTTGGTATCAAAGGTCGGTTTAGATAACTTTAGGAGTTAGAATTCTATTAAATGATTATCCAAAAATATATTTTTTTTGAAATGATATAGAATTTGAAGATTGCCATGTTGCTTCATCTAAGACATGTTTGTTCAGAATGGTTTTCCACAGAGGAAATAGGGAAGCAGTGCTAGGAAGGCATACAGAAGGAAATAACCTTCCGAATCAGCATCCCGAGATGGTCGGAATTGGAACTGAACAGTTTGTTGCAGTGATGGCACAGTTGACTCAGGCTATAAATTGTGGTGGTATCCATGCACGAGATCAGCCAGATCAACCGCAGAGGAACATGTCTGTGGTGGAACATTTCATGAGGCAACATCCCCCATCATTCAAGGGATCATCTAACCCTGTGTTAGCTGAAGGGTGGATTAAATCACTGGAGAAGATTTTTGATGTCATGGGGTGTTCAGACAATCAAAAGGTTATTCTTTCTATTTACCATTTGGAGGGTGAAGCAGATCAGTGGTGGTCGATGGTTAAAAATATCAGGGATGCTGATGAGATTGATGTTCTTGACTGGGATGAATTCAAAGGTTTGTTTCTTGAGAAGTATTTTCCTAAGGTTGTTCGACTTAGGATGGAAAAACAATTCTTGGAATTGAGGCAAGAGGAAGACTCAGTGGCTGCCTATGAAGAAAGGTTCACTCGATTGGCAAGGTATGCTCCAAATTTTATCTGAGACCTTGATAGTAAAATCAATCGTTTTTACTCAGGATTAAAGCCAAAATATCTAAGGGCTTTAGCTTCTCGTGAGTTCAAAATTTATGAAAAGCTTTTTCGATGTGCTGAGAAGGTAGAAATGGAGTTTGCCGATGATCAAGTGTTCTATAACAACCAGCAAAAGAAGAGACCTAGGTGGCAGGAGAAAGGTAATAATTATTCAAAAAAGTATGGTGGTAAGAAAACTAAGTTTCCAGTTTGTGATAATTGTGGTAAAAGGCATGCTGGGGAATGTCTTCTGAATTCTGGAAAGTGCTACCGATGTGGTAAGATGGGACATAAGGCTCGTGATTTCACTGAAAAAGATCAAGGTGAAGGTAAGACTAAATTTGATTTACAGTTAGTGAAATGTTATAAGTTCAATGAGATGGGTCACTATGTAAACGAGTGCCCGACAAAGAGCTTGAGTGATGGGAAGTAGTTAGACTACAAGCAGAAAGGGGTGGTGAAATCTTTTGCAACTACTTCGGCAGACGTCGGGCCGTCAAATGAAGTTGTATCAGGTACTTTGTTTGTTTTTTCAGATTATGCCAGTGTGTTGTTTGATTCGGGGTCTACACATTCTTTCATCTCTGAAAACTTTTCTAGTAAAATGGGAATACCATCTCAAGAAGTGACTCCTGAACTTTTGGTAAAAACACCTGGGGGAAATGTTGAGGCAAAAAGAATTTATAAGAATCTTTCTATCCTTATCTGTGGAAAGGACCTACTTGCAAACCTTATTGTTCTACCTCTAGTAGAGTTTGATGTTATCCTGGGTATGGATTGGCTCTCTATTTACCATGCTAAGATTGACTATAGAGATAAAGAAGTTTCTTTTCAGAAAGACTTTCAGTTTGTGTACAAGAATGAACCCTTACTGTTGATAACATATCAATAGGCCGAGAAACTTGTAAAAGATGGAAATGAATGTTACCTTGCACACATTATTGAAAATAAGGGAACTGTTCAGATTAATGATGTGCTAGTGTTAAATGAGTATCCTGATGTTTTTCTTAATGAGTTGCCTGGAATAATACCGGATTGGGAAGTTGAATTTACTGTTGACTTAGTTCCTGATGCTAAGCCAATTTTAAAACCCCCTTATCGAATGGCACAAATTGAACTTTTAGAGTTGAAGGAGCAATTGAATGATTTATTAGAGAAAGGTTTCATCCGACCTAGCACATCACCATGGGGTGCTCCTGTTTTATTTGTTAAAAAGAAGTATGGTTCTATGAGACTTTGCATTGATTATAGAGCCTTGAATAATATTACTGTTAAGAACAAATATCCTTTGCCTCATATCAATGATTTGTTTGATCAGCTCCAGGGAGCTCAGTATTTTTCGAAGATTGACTTGAGGTCGGGGTACCATCAGTTGAAAGTAAAAGAATGAGATGTTCCAAAGACTGCTTTTCATACTAGATATAGCCATTATTAATTTGTAGTTATGCCTTTTGGGATAACCAATGCACCTGCTGTATTCATGGAATTAATGAATAGAATTTTCCATGAGTTCTTGGATAAGTTTGTGGTGGTTTTCATTGATGATATTTTGGTGTTTTCTAAAATTAAATAGGAGCATGAAAAACATTTAAGGGTTATCTTTCAAACCTTAAAAGAAAAGAAATTGTATGGGAAATTCAGCAAGTGTGAGTTTTGGTTGCAACAAATTTCTTTCCTTGGTCACATTGTTTCAAAATATGGCATAATTGTGGATCCTGAAAAAACAAGAGTTGTTGAATAATTGCCAAGAACAACAAATGTAACCGAGATCCATAGTTTCCTTGGTTTTGCAGGTTATTACCGAAGGTTTGTTGAAAATTATTCACGGTTATCTAGTTGAATGACAAAGCTAACTCGAAAGGGTGTTAAGTTTATCTGGACAAAAGAATGTGATGATTTTTTTTAGGAATTGAAAAGAAGATTGGTGAATGCTCTAGTTTTGGAACTTCCTTCCAAGAATGGTGAGTTTGTTATCTAGAGTGATGCTTCATTAAAAGTACTTGGTTGTGTCCTTATTCAGAATGATCAGGTAATTGCTTATGCTTCATGACAGTTAAAAACTCATGAGGTAAATTACCCTACACATGATTTGGAATTAGCTGTTGTTGTTTTTGCTTTAAAAATTTGGAGGCATCATTTGTATAGAGTAAAGTGTGAAATATATACCGATCACAAAAGTTTAAAGTATATATTCACTCAAAAAGAGTTAAACATGAGACATAGGAGATGGCTGGAATTAATCAAGGATTATGATTGAACAATTCATTACCATCTGGGAAAAGCAGATAAAGTGGCTGATGCTTTGAGTCGAAAAATTAATGCTTCATTAGCAATGTTGCGTTTGGAACGTGATCCTTTGGTTAAGGATTTGATGAACTTTGGCATAGAAGTTGTTGGTGTAGGAAGTCCTTCTGTTTTGTTTCAGGTATCAGTGAGATCTTCTCTATCAGGCAGAATCAACCAAGCACAGAAGCAAGACAGTGAGTTGCAGAAAAAGGTAAAGCCGGTTCAGAAAGGTAAGTTGCCTGAATTAAACATTGATAATGATTGCGTTTTGATATTTGGGAAGAGATTGTGTGTGCCTTGTGGTTCACAGTTTAAGAGAGAGTTTTTATTTGAAGCTCATAGTTCTCTGTTTTCAGTTCATCCTGGCAGTACTAAGATGTATAGAGATCTGTGGGAGTATTACTGGTGGGATGGAATGAAAATAGATATTGCTGATTTTACTATGAAGTGTTTGACATGTCAATAGGTTAAAGCAGAGCGGAAGTTACCGAAAGGGATGCTTCAGCCTTTACTAGTGCTAGAGTGGAAATGGGAGAATATATCCATGGACTTTGTTGTGGGATTACCGAAGACATCTCAAGGTAATAATGCAATCTGGGTTATTGTTGATCACTTGACCAAGTCTGCTCATTTCCTTGCTATACGAGATACTTTCTCTCTTGATCAACTTTCCCGTTTGTATCTTAAAGAGATAGTCAGGTTACATGGATTTCCTCTCTCCATTGTATCTGACTGTGATCCCAGGTTCACTTATAACTTTTGGATAGGCCTTCAGAATTCGTTGGGTACTGAATTAAATTATAGTACAGCTTTTCATCCTCAATCAGATGGGCAGTTAGAACGAACAATTCAGACCTTGGAGGATATGCTACGAGCTTGTTCGATGGATTATCAGGGAAGTTGGGACCAACATCTTTATTTGGTTTAATTTTCATATAATAACAGTTTTCATTCCAGTATACAGATGGAACCATTTCAGGCATTATATGGGAAGCGGTGTCGAACTCCAGCTTTCTGGGATGAAGTGGGTGAAAGGAAGTTGATGAGACCAGAATTGGTAGAAGAGATGGCAAAAAAAGTTCAGCTGATACAGAAACACATGAGAATAGCTCAGAGCAGGCAGAAAAGTTATGCGGATAACCGGAGGAAGGATCTATCTTTCGAGGTAGGTGATCATGTTTTTCTCAAGGTTTCTCCTTGGAAAAGTGTGATGAGATTTGGTAAGAAAGGAAAGTTGAGTCCAAGGTTCATTGGACCATATGAAATTCTGGAGAGAGTTGGATCAGTTACTTACCGAGTGGCTTTACCTCCAAGTTTATCTCAGGTACACAATGTTTTTCACGTTTCGATGTTGAGAAAGTACATGCCAGATCCATCTCATATTTTGAGTCTAGAGGTAGTTCAGCTGGAAGAGAACCTATCTTATGAGGAACAACCGGTCCAGATTCTTGACCACAGGGAGCAAGTGATACGGAATAAGGTGATTCACCAGGTAAAGGTTTTGTGGAAAAACCACATGATTGAAGAAGCAACATGGGAATATGAAAATGCAATGAGGGATAAGTACCCCCATTTATTCGATAAGTAAATAAATTGCGGGGACGCAATTTTCTAAAGGGGGAAGGATGTAACATCCCAAGTAAGTAATGAATAATAGATATTTTTATCTATGTCTATTAATGAATTAGATAGTGTTTTAGAGGCTTAAAATGAAAATAAATCCAATCTTAAGCATGGAATACACTAATATTTTTAAAAGATTGTTTTACTGCCTTTGATGGAAAAACATTTTTGAATCTATCTTTTGAAAATTTTATAAACTATGTTTGTCAAAATAAACTTATTCTTTATGATTGGGACATCAAAATTTACTTTGTGTGAATTTTTGGTATTTTTCTGACAATGTTCATTTTTTAATGAATAGTGAAAAATACTGCATTTTACATCAAAACTAATTTTTAATCTAATTTATTTATATGATTAGATTATCTTTTGAATTGGTTTTGAAGTGAAATTAGAATATATTTTTACCATTTAATCCAATGGTGGTCATTGGAATCAATTTCACTTTGAAATTGGACTTAAACTGGTGTCAATCTTTTGATACTTATTGTTTCATAAAAACACGCTATTTGTCATAACAGCGGGAATTAATTATTAAATTAATTAATGTGACTTATATGTTTTGAATTTTGTAAAATAGACTTTATTTTTGAATTCGGAATATCAAATATAGCTTAGGGTGAATTTTTGGTAATTTTCTGAAAAACATCAATTTTTGATGAATAGTGAAACCACTAAGTGGTAGTTAAAGAAACTGATTTTTCGTTTAAATGAAACTTTGCCACCTTTGTGTTTTGAATTTCAAAAATCCTACATACATGGTTGTCATTAAGAAGTAAAATGTGGTTCAATGAGATTAAAATATTTTTTTGGTGAATAGTAACTTATTAAGTTTTTAATCGCGATTAGTGTTAATTAGGGTAGTTTAAGGTAAAAATAATGCTTTAATAATATGAAATGACCTAGACACATGTCCTAAACTTATTGGATGTGTCATGGCCGACCAAGACAAGCCATGGGTCAACTTGGGGACCCCATGGAGCCACTTTGGTTGGGAAATGACATAAATAACTTTTTATTTAATGTTAAAGTAAAAATGACACAAACATGAGTTCTTTTACGAAAACAATTTTTATATGGGGTTATACAAGTCAGATTTTTGACTATAAATATTCATTGGAAATATAAAAATATTTCCTACATCATATTATTTTTTTTATAATTTTTTGACATTAAATAAATAAATGTATTTATGACATCATGATGATGCAGCGATGAACTCATTATTTAACGATTTAAATAAAATGGAAAGATAATGTAATATCTAAGACCTACACATGTCCAAAACCTATTGGATGAATGGATTTAGAACCCTTATCACCTTATACTCGAATTATATCAATGTGGGACCTTTTTAATCCGAAACTCATTTTAAAATAAAGTAACTTATCTTTACTTTCCAAGAGTGCCCCTCCTCTCCTCTTATAGAAGGCCCCCACCCCTACCTCCTTACCCACACTTCCAAAGCCTTTGGCTCGGCCAACCCCTGCTCATTTTGTCTCTCCACTTCCCTCTCTTACTCCTTGAAGCCTCACTTTGGGCATAAGTCTTCCCAAGGAAGCCTTTGAGCTCAAACCAAAGGAAGTTACCTGATTTTAAGGTAATGTCTTCTTTTGAGTCCTTTTGTTTTATTTTGCTTCTCCAACCCCCTAAACTCTTTTTATTCTCTTATTTTGTAACAAATACAGTATCCTCAATATACTAGGATTTTGTTATAAGAATTATTCAAGCTACACTTACACACACCTACATCTAATGGTTAAAGAACATATGGTTTCCGTGGATGGTGAATTTATGCCTCCCAAAACGATGATTGTTCAACATTCCTTTAACACCTTCAAAGGTGGCCATTAAGATGTCACTATATTTATATATGATATATAATATGTTTATGTTTTACTTAAGCTTATGTATTTTTCATTTTGGGCATACCTTTATGGTTTCCATTATGGGTAAACGCGATATCTTCATTTAAGGAAGTGCGGACTACCGCCCCCTCAAAGTGATTTGATTCGTTAAATACCATATGTAGGACATATAAAGGATGGAACTATGATATTATATATTATATTGGAATTATAATATAACTTTATATCATTATGATTCCATTCTATAAAATACGAAATAGAAATGAAAGTAGCGTTCATGCGTACGTACGGCTTACCGTCTCCATGAACGGTGCATTTCATTTCTTACCTCTAAATGATTATGTAATATTATAAATGCATGCATGTACTAGATATATATGACATATATGATATATACATCATGAATACCATTCTGGATATAATGGATACATTAATAACTTGTAATTATAAAGGGATTATTTTTTACTCAAGTACCAATGATCGTTAAAACGACCGTTATTAAATTAAATAATTACATAGTGTTCATGACATGGCAATAAGTGATATAAAAGGAATAATGAACTTGAAAAAGGTTCTTAAGAATGTATAAATTAACTCAAGTTTATTATTCAGGACATTAAAGAATGATCGAGTCAAGTCAGACTCGAGGTATGGGACTTCGTCTCAATCTCCTTTCATTGAGGCATATTTTATTTTATACACAACTTTCTTTTATACAGTGTATAAAACCCTTTGAATTTTACGTTTATCCAAAAGGAATATTTTTTATACGAAGCGTTTTACAAAACGACAAAAGGGAATGTTTTTGTCATACGTATGCGGCGACAACGACTTCCTCGCCGCCATGACCATTATTTGAGTTTCAGCTTCCTCTACAAGCCATACCTTCTTTTTAAAAGAAAAATAAATATCATGTTTTACTTTTCTTTTATTTTTGTATTGAAAAATGGTTTTCATAATGTTTTTATATCAATGTTTTGTATTGATATCTTGTGACTGAAAGGTGGAAATGTTATGTTTCCTTTATGCATGTTTTATGTGATATAATTATGTTGAGGTTCTTGGGCATTATTATGAAGACGGGTGGTTCCGTGATAAACTAAGGGCGGGTGAGCCCGATATAGCTCTCCAATGCATTTGGTAACGTGAAGGAATGAAACTTTAAGGTTTCTCCGAAGATATTTAGGGAATATACTGTGATGAGTATTCCAAACGTAACCAAGAGGGTTACTCCCTACGTAAGAATGTTATGAATGCCTCAAGTTACCTTTATGTCTTATGATTTCTATGATTTACTCATGATTTGATGATGTATGTTAAAGTGCTTATGTTTTATGGGTAAAGTATGATTTCATTCTTATGTATATATGTACCCATGTTTCCTTTCCATGTTTTTATAACCCATACTGAGCTTTTTATGCTCATCCCAAGTTTTTTTTTGAAATGATTTTCACAGGTCAAGGGAAAGGTACATGATATGATGATAGTGTCAAGGAAGTGTCAAGAAAGAATCCATGTTTTATCTTAAATATGTTTCCATTGATGGGAATGAAGAATACTATCTTTATGTAACCACTTTGTTTATATGTGGAATGTAATGCAAGTTTTATGATCTAATTCCCTAAAACTCTAAACCCGAAAAGATCCTCAATGTGTAATCTTGTAATAACTCAAGATTAAGTAAGGTTTAAGGCTGGGGCCTTATAATTTACCCTTCTTACCAAAATGTATAACACCCTTCCATGGAGATACCTTCAAGAAAACATGATCTCCTACCTAAAATTCCAAATCCTTCCTTTGGTTTTCAACATAGCTCTTCTGCCTACTTTGAGCTGCTTTGATGTGGGTTTGGATTACCTTCACCTTTTCCATCGTTTCCACAACAAGTTATGGGCCTAAAAGTTTCCTTTCACCAACATCATCCCAACAGGGTGGTGTACGACATCTCTTTCTGGATAACGCTTCATATGGTTCCATCTGAATACTTGAATTGAAGCTATTGTTATAGGAAAATTCTACCAGAGGTAAATATTTATCCCACTACCTTGAAAGTCAAGTAAGCAATATCAACATGTCTTCAAAGGTTTGAATAGTCCATTCTGATTGTCCATCAGTTTAAGGGTGGTAGTCAGTGCTCAAACGAAGTTCAGTATCTAGGTATTTCTGAATACTTTTCCATAATATTGATGTAAAACGTGGATCACGATCAGAAACAATCGATAGGGGTACTCCATAAAGTCTCACAAATTCATTAATATATAGTCTTTCTAGACGTTCAAGTGGTAAGTCTTATCTAATAGCAATAAAATGTGATGACTTGGTAAGACGATCAACAATGACCCATATTGCATCGTTCCTTCTAGGAGTTTTTGGTAGTCCCATGAAAAAGTCCATCATAATATTATCCCATTTCCACTCAGGTATAGGAAGATTTTTCATGACTTTTCCAGGCTTTTGCCTTCCAGATTTCACTTATTGACAAACCATATATCTTGACACAAAATCAGCAATCTCCCTTTTCATGTTGTCCCACCAAAAATGTTCCTTCACATCTATATACATTTTAGTGCTCCCAAGGTTTATAGAGAAATTGGAGCTATGATCATTATCCAACAATTCCCCTTTTAAATCAGGTATGTTAGGAACACAAAGTCTCTTCCCAAATTTCAAAATACCATCTTCATATATGAAGTCTTTCAATCTCCCGTTGTTCACAGCTTCAATCTTCTTTTGAAACTCCTCAACATCAGCCTGATAACTATTTATCCTTTCTAGTAAAGATGTTTTGGCAACCATTTAGAAAATCATTTATGTTTCACCTTCCATGGTTATTCCCATATCCATCTTTACTAGATCCATGTATATAGGATCCTTTTCAACTCTCATCTTGTTCAAAACTCTATGATCCTTTCTGCTCAAAGCATATGCCACCTTATTTGCCTTCCTCAGGTGGTATTGTATGGTGAAATCATAATCCTTGGGTAGTTCAAGCCATCACCTTTGCCTCATGTTGAGTTCTTTCTATGAGAAAATATACTTCAAACTCTTGTGATCGTTATATATCTCACATTTTTCACCATAGAGATAATGTATCCATATCTTCAAATCAAAGATTATAGCTGCTAACTCAAGATCATGAATAGGATAGTTTCTATCATGAATGTTTAGTTGTCATGATGCATAGGCAATAACCCTATCATTCTGCATGAGGACACAACCAAGTCCTTTCTTTGATGCATCACTATAAATAACAAACTCGTCATTCCTCGATGGTAGAGTCAATATAGGAGCATTGAATAATCTCTTCTTCAATTCTTCAAAACATTCTTCACACTATTTTTTCCAAACAAATTTATCCCCTTTACGTGTGAGTTTGGTTAATGGGTTTTCCAATTGGGAAAAATTCTGGACGAAATTCCAATAATAACCTCATAAACTAATAAAACCGTGTACCTCGGTTATACTCATTGGTTTTGGCCATTCTTGGATTTTAATGGTCTTACAAGGATCAACCAAGATTCCAACCTTAGAGACAATATGGACAAGAAAAGAAATCTCCTGAAGCCAGAATTCACACTTTCTAAACTTCCCATATAGTTCATGTCTTCTAAGAGTATTTAGAATAATGCGCAAGTGATTTTCATGATCTTAGTAGATTTTGGAGTATACCAAAATATCATCAATAAATACCAATACAAAGTTATCAAGATATTCCTTGAAAACTCTATTCATTAGATCCATGAAGATAGAGGGTTCATTATTCAATCCAAAAGGAATTACTGTAAACTCGTAATACTCATACCAGGTTCGAAATGTTGTTTTCAGAATGTCTTCCTTCTTCACACAAAATTGATGATATCCAGATCGAAGATCAATCTTTGAGATATATTGAGTTCCATGAAGTTGGTCAAATAAATCATCAATGCGATGTAGGGGATACTTGTTCTTTATTGTTATAGCATTGATCTCCCTCTAGTCAATGCACAACCTCATAGATCCATCTTTCTTCTTAACAAAAAGGACATGAGCTCCACATGTAGAAATAATAGGGAGAATAAATCCCTTATTACTCAATTCCTCTAGTTGTTTCTTTAGTTCCACTAATTCCACAGTGTCCATTCTATAAGGGGTTTTCGATATGGGCCTTGAACCAGGAATTAAGTCAATGGAAAACTCAATTTCTCATTCTGGAGGATGTCCAGGTAAATCTTCTAGAAACGCATCAACATATTCTTGCACAATAGGTAAATACTCTATTTCAACATTATTTTCCTCACCCACAGTTATTTCATTCTCTTTTTCCCCAATAATTGAAATTAGTTGAGCTATTGGGGGTGGATCTAGATAAGAATTAGGTGGTAACGTTTCTGCTCTAAAGATAAAGTGTTCTTTATCATCATCATCAAAAATTGTAACCTCCTTATTATTATAATAAATATTCGCATCATGGTCTAAAATCCAATCCATACCAAGGATTATATCAAATTCAATCATGGGTATGATGATGATATCAGTATATAAATAACATTTATATGCTCTAATGGGAACTGATTCACAAAACTTTTTTGTGATGATACTTCCCTTAGGAGTTTTTACTGACAACTCCCTTATTAAATAAAATTAGAAATATCTAATTTTCTTAGAAAACTGGGAAGATATGAAACAATGCGATGATCCAGAATCAAATAAAGCATTGGCTAAACTTGAAGAAACCATTAAATTACATGCCACTATGTCTTTCAGAGTTTCAACCTCAGTAGTAGTGATAGAATAAGCTTGTCCTTGATCCCTTTGCCTTTTATGAGGTAATTTTCCTTAGCGCTTAGGACATTCATTTGCACAATGACCCCTTTCTCTACAATTGTAGTATTCAAAATTGACAGCCTCTTTCTTCCCATTGAAATATTGAGCTTGGTGGCCTTTTTCACCACACTTATAACAGACTCTCATTCCCTTTAGGAAAATACCGGGATGTTTCTTCCCACATTTACTGCAGGATGGATATTCAACTTTTCACTTCTTCCCCTTATTTCCATTTCTAGAGTGTTCAGCAGATCTCTTCTTCTCTTGCTTTTCTTTAAATTCATAAGACTTATAGAATTGTTTTTCTATCTTGATAGCACATGAGACAATATCTTTGTATGATGAGAAGGATTGTGAGACTAATGCTCGATGGAGAAATGGTTTTAAGCCATCAAAGAAAGGATCAATCTTACTTCTTGGGTTATGTATATAATATGCATCATACCTTGCTAACCTTGTAAAGTTAGCCTCATATTTTGCGACATTCTTATCCTCCTTTTGCCTCAGACTCATAAATTTACTCTCCATATCCGCTCGATGGTCATGAGGAAAGTATTTTTTTAAGAAAATACCTTTAAACTCTCTTCACTCCATATTTGATACTTCATCATCTTCCTTTGTGTTTTGAATCAATGACCACCATTGATCTGCATCTCCCATGAGGCGATAAACTACCATGAGAACTTTTTCCCTTTCACTACTCCCCAAAGCATGAAATATTTTCTCTAAGGAATTTATCTATTTCTCAGCTAATAATGGATTTTTACTCCCATTTAATGTTTGTGGTTGTTGCCTCATGAAGCGGTCTAACATCGATCCTCCTCGTTGTGGATCAGGGTGCTCCATATGGGTAAGGTTATTATTCATATCCTGAGTGAGTTGTTCCAGTATGGTGATAATCTCATCAACACTAGTTTCTTCACCAGCTCCACTATAAATATCTTAAGTAGGAGGTAAATCCCTACATGGACTACGTGTGTTGATATGTTCTCCATTCCTTCCACTAGGCTCCATTTCTAAACAATGGAATACACTAGATTAGTTTATGAATCACAATACATAACTCCAAAATTGTAAAATACTTAACACAAATTGAACAATTTATAGATATAATCCATAATAATAAAAATGTTTTATTTTAGAAATTATATACTCATAAACCCTTCATAATGGTTTGTAAAGAAAATGAGAATTATCCTAAGCATATCCCCTAGGAGTATCATAACCAAGAGTACAGTAAGGCCTGTTGTCGTGCACCAGTTCCCGTTCGAGTCTATCTCAAAGCGGTGTTTTGTGGTTTTACCCCTAGGTACATCTATGCTAGAGCTACCTCTACCTTCTCGTATCCAGATAGGGATTTATTGCTTGTAAAACTCACAAAATCTCTACATTACCAAAATTCTAGGAAGTTCTTCTATACTAATCCTCAAAGTCTATCTTAGGATAATGTTCTTTAATTAGAGTTTATCTAAATCTAATTTTCATGGTTTTTACTAAACTTCCTCTAATACCAACTGTAACTCTCCGACCCCAGTTACCTAGAGTCGGTGCATTATTACATAACATTGGCATGATACAAAGAAATCATGTCCCGAAAGACCGATTAGTTTAGTAGCCTTGAAAATACTAGATACATTCATAAGTTTTACATTATATTATAAAATGAAAAACTAAAATAACATTATTTCCATAAAACACACTAATATCCCCTCAGAATATCCCTGTAGGTCAGTCATAAAATACTTCCTCACATCCTGGGAAAAATAAAATATAGAATGGGGTGAGCTCAGATGCTCATTAAGGATAACAATATAGAGGAAACTTTCATAAATAAGCATTACATTTAAGGTAATGTAAGACTAAAACAAAATTCTTTTAAACTTTATCATAAGAATAATATGGAAAAGATAAAATCAAATAATTTCATTTACTAATTCACATGAATATTATACTAGTCGAATAATCACATGCAATATCAATAGCCACTTTCATAATGATGGAATGCATAATTCCAGACTGCATAATCACATAGTCAAGGCCTTATTCCAAGACTACAAATAAAATTTTGTAAATTCCTTGTGCCAAGAAACTAGTTTGTCTCATGAGACCTACTGATGCATCGACGAGCTATAGCGGGCTCCACCCGTCACTTACTAAGTCCAGTGCATTCCTCATATGAAAAGGTTTAAACATAATATAAATGTTCTTATTAAAAATAGCATACGAAATGTCAATACTTTATCCATAAACCATAAATGGTACAAAAATAACACATCCACAATCAAAAATATAACACAACCTTCAATACAATATGAAAGTTTTGTATCATAATAAATCAACTTCAAATAAACTTAAAATCCATCAATGAATGTTGACATAGATGAAATCAAAACCTTTTTTAGAGAAATATCTATTTCTATTTTGAAATCATTAAAAAGTCATATAATTATATAATAAAACCTTTATTTTGAAAATATTCTTATAATCTTGTTAGGGAAGCTTCAACAATGTTATAACGGTGGAAAATAGTTTCCCCTACCGTATAAGTTAAAAAAACATTCTTACCATAATTTTTTCGAGAAGGTCAAAAGTACCTTGTTTGGAAAACGACGAAAAGATTACTTTCAAACATTTTATAAATAGTAAAACAAGGGTATAAATGAATTTATCCCATATTCTAGTAAATATTTAAAATGTTTTGAAATACATTTTTAAGAAACATGGATGTGGATGATAAAGATGTCCCAGTAGATACTTACGTAAAAACAAACTCAGATAATAAAGAGATTGTGAAATTAACCCTTACCTTGTACTTTTCCTTCATCAAGGGTAGGTTAACCACCTGTATAATGGTGAAATAATTGTTATTAAATTATAAAATAACCATATAAATTAATATAATATCATATATGATCTTAATATTTCTTTGTTAATGATATTTTAGTAGTATCATTATTTCGAGTGTTAACTGATTCGTTTCCTTTATATGCTTCGTTACATAATCCATGTTTGTTATGGATATGATGTATTTTATTCATATAAAGAATTATATTATGTTCATAATCATTATTTTTAATCATAAAATGAAAATTATTCTTTAATTGTTCTGATGGGGAATAAATCCCATCACGTTCGAGGAGACGGTAATCCGTACGTACGCACTAGTGATAATATCATTATTTTGATATTTAAATTGTATATAATTGGATGTTATATCATATATATAGAATAATAATCATGTTATATTCATTATTATACCCATAAAAATTATAATGTATTGAATAACAACTCCACCACGACGTGGAGACGGTAAGCCGTACGTACGCACGTATGGTGACATGTTATTTATAGGATGGATAACACAGTGAATATGGTTGTAACATTTTTATAATATAATAACAGTATATAAAAGATACTGGATTTATTATTTTATAATGGAAACAGCAAAGAAAGAGGAAGTGGAAGAAGAAAATAACTTGAAAGAGGTGGTGAGATATTTACCTCTTCTTCAGGTTATTCCTTTTGATTTGATCAAAAGGGATCCTTAGGTTGGATTTATGATCAAACTAAGGCCTCTAGAATGAAGGTAGAATAGTTTGGAGGATATTTGGGTAGGGTTTGTCTGAGCTAAATGGATTTGGAGGTGTTAATTTGAGAGAAGGGGAAGTGCCTTTTTATAAGAGGGGTGAGGGGCACCTTAGGGAAAGATTGAAATATTATTTTGTAATAAAATCATTTTCGGCTTCTAATGGATCCAAAATGAATTATTTAAAGGATAAAGTTGGTATGGGTCAAAAACCACTCAACCAATAGGTTTTATACAGGTTTGGGTCACTATATTAACCTTATCTTTTAGATTTAACTCTTAGTTAAATAGTTGGACATTTACTATGTCTCATTGTATTTTTATATTATATGGTTAATAAACTTACTATAACAAGACAAGAAAACCCCAAGAGGTTAATTATTAATATATATATTCTTATCTAAGTCATTTGACCTAACCTTATATTTTAAGGAATACTATATCAATTAATAATATGATTTTTGTTTTAAAAAATCTTTTATGTTAATTTTGACATTATTTAATAAATGATTTTTGTTAAAGTTCTTGAAACTTTATTACTTAGAACTAAATCCATATGTTCAATAATAACATTTCATATTAACCTATAAAATTAGTTTAATTCATTAAAAGTCTCAAATTAGATTTATTTGGATATTTATAATATCAATTATTTTAATCTTTCATTAATAAGGTAATTACTGCATCATCATTGTGTCATAAATAAATTAAATTATTTAATGTATAAAAATTATAAATAAAATATCATTATGTATAAAATCTTTTTATATTTCTAATGAATACTTATAGTCGAATTTATCTTATGTATAACCCTATATTAAAAATGGTTTAGTTATTAAACTTTGATTTTAACTCTTTTAATTCTTCTTTAAATAAAATAATAATAAATGTCTTAATCTAATCTAAGTGGACCTAAAGGATCATATTTTATTCATAAGGTTTTTTTTGTCATATTAAACTTATCCCATAGAATTTGTACATGTGTTAGGGTAAGAATAATATCATTTTTACCCTTAATTACTCTATTTACTTTTAACCGTGGTAAATAAGAGTAAAAGATACTATTCACAAAAAATTATTTTCATCTTCTTGAACCACATTTTTCTTACTAATATCAATTGTGTATCTTGGATTTTTTAAATTTCACTCACAGAAGTGGTAAAATTATGTTTTATGTGAATTTGCAAATTCTCCCAGGAGGTGGGTAAAAGACAGTGAAAAGTTCAATAAATTTTTTATATATCTAAAATTGTTATAAACTGACTCCAATGAATTACATTGAACTTATATAGGTATTATGTATCTATTTTGACCTAAAATAAATTTAAATAATTATTTAAATAAAAATTCATCTTTAAACAATAACTCAGTGTTTTTCATTATTCATCAAAAATTGAAAGTTTTCAGAAAAAATACCAAAAAATCACCCTAAGCTAATTTCAATATTCCGAATCCAAAAATGAAGTACATTTTGAAAGATAAAATTTATAAAATTTCAAAAAAGTGGGTATTACTATTCATAATGGCTAGTTTGATTAGTTGTGGTGTGTTAGAACTCGAAGTTGCATACAACACATGCTATTGTATTATTCAAATAGAAGCGTACTGTGGAAGCTTGAGGTGTTACATTCTCCCCTCATTCAAATAATTTTTTTCTCCAAATTTCAAGAATATTACTGCATAAAAAGACTCGGGTGGTTCTTCATCATAAGTTTCTCGGGTTCTCACGTTCCCTGTTCCTTATTATGGTTTCTCCATAGAACTTTTACCAGACGAGTCGTCCGGTTTCTCAGCACTTGTTCTCTTGTATCAAGAATCTTGAGAGGCTCTTCGCAATAAGATAGATTGGTTCCAGTTCTAATTCCTCATAGGTGAGTACATGCGTTGGTCCGGGCATGTATTTTCTCAATAGTGATATGTGGAACACATCATGAACTTTGGAGATACTTGACAGCATTGCCAAACGGTAAGCTATAGCCCCAATTCATTCTAGAATTTCAAAAGGTCCAATGTACCTGGGACTCAATTTACCCTTCTTACTGAAACGTATAACACCCTTCTATAGAGATACCCTCAAGAAAACATGATCTCCTACCGGAAATTCAAAATCCTTCCTTCAGTTGTCAGCATATCTCTTCTTCCTACTTTGAGCTGCTTTGATGTGGGTTTGGATTACCTTCACCTTTTCCATCATTTCCTCAACAAGTTCTGGGCCTATAAGTTTTCTTTCACCAACATCATCCCAACATGTTGGTGTATGAAATCTCTTTCTGTATAATGCTTCATATGGTGCCATATGAATACTTGAATGGAAGCTATTGTTATAGGAAAATTCTACCAGAGGTAAATATTGATCCCACATAACATGAAAGTCAAGTGAGCAAGATCTTAACATGTCTTAAAAGGTTTGAATATTTCGTTCTAATTGTCCATCAGTTTGAGGGTGGTAGGCAGTGCTCAAATAAAGTTCAGTATCCAAGGCTTTCTGAATACTTTTCTAGAATCTTGATGTGAAACGTGGATCACGATCAGAAACAATCGATAAGGGTACTCCATGAAGTCTCACAACTTCATTAATATATAGTCTTGATATACGTTCAAGTGTAAAATCTTCTCTTATAGCAATAAAATGTGTTGATTTGGTAAGACAGCCAATAATGACCCATATTGCATCGTTCCTTCTAGGAGTCTTTGGTAGTCCCATGACGAAGTCCATCATAATATTATCCCATTTCCACTCAGGTATGGGATGAGGTTTCATGACTCCTCCGGGATGTTTCCTTCCATCTTTCACTTGTTGAAAAACCATACATCTTGACACAAAATCAGCAATCTCCCTCTTCATATTGTCCCACCAAAAATGTTCCTTCAAATCTCTATAAATTTTGGTGCTCCCAGGGTGTATAGAGAAATTGGATCTATAAGAATCATCCAACAATTCCCTTTTTAGATCAGGTATGTTAGGAACACAAAGCCTCTTCCCAAATTTCAAAATTCCATCTTCATATATGAAGTCACTCAATCTCATGTTGTTCATAGCTTTAATCTTCTTTTGAAACTCCTCATCATCAGCCTGAGAAAGTTTTACCCTTTCTAGTAAATATGGTTTGGAAACCATTTATAAAAGAATCGATTTTTCACCTTCCATGGTTATTACCATATCCATCTTTACTAGATTCATGTATATAGGATCCTTTTCATCACTCATCTTATTCAAAACTCCATGATTCTTTCTGCTCAATGCATCCGCCACCTTATTTTCCTTCCCCAAGTGGTAGTGTATGGTATAATCATAATCATTTATTAGTTCAATCCATCACCTTTGCCTCATGTTGAGTTCTTTCTGTGAGAAAATATACTTCAAACTCTTGTGATCAGTATATATCTCACATTTTTCACCATAGAGATAATGTATCCATATCTTCAAATAAAATATTAAGCTGCTAACTCAAGATCATGAGTAGGATAGTTTTTCTCATGAATTTTTAGTTGTCGTGATGCATAGGCAATAACACTATCATTCTATATAAGGACACAACTAAGTCCTTTCTTTAATGCGTCATTATAAATAACAAACCCATCATTCCCCAATGGTAGAGTCAATATAGGAGCATTGACTAATCTCCTATTCAATTCTTCAAAAAATTATTCACACTCTTTTTTCCAAACAAATTTAACCCCTTTACGTGTGAGCTTGGTTAATTGGTTTACCAATTAGGAAAAATTCTGGACGAAACGCCGATAATAACCTACTAAACCAATAAAACTGCGTACCTCGGTTATACTCGTTGGTGCTGGCCATTCTTGGATTGCCTTGGTCTTAGAAGGATCAACCGAGATTCCATCCTTAGACACAATATGTCCAAGAAAAGAAATCTCCTGAATCCAGAATTCACACTTGCTAAACATCCCATATAGTTCATGTCTTCTAAGAGTCTTTAGAATAATGCGCAAGTGATTTTCATGATCTTCATAGATTTTAGAGTATACCAAAATATCATAATAAATACCACTAAAAAGTCATCAAGATGTTCCTTGAAAACTATATTCATTAGATCCATGAAGACAGAGGGGGAATTAGTCAATCCAAAAGGCATTACTATAAACTTGTAATGCACATACTTGGTTTGAAATGCTATTTTCAGAATGTCTTCCTTCTTCACACACAACTGATGATATCCAGATCGAAGGTTAATCTTTGAAAAATATTGAGTTCCATGAACTTAGTCAAATAAATCATCAATACGAGGTAAGGGATACTTGTTATTTATTGTTATAGCATTGGTCTCTCTGTAGTCAAGGCACAACCTCATAGATCCATCTTTCTTCTTAACAAAAATGACAGGGGCTTCCCACAGAGAAACACTTGGGAGAATAAATCCCTTATTACTCAATTCCTATATTTGTTTATTTGGTTCCACTAATTCCACAGTGGCTATTCTATAAGGGGTTTTCAATATGAGCCTTGAACCAGGAATTAAGTCGATGGAAAACTCAATTTCTCATTTTTGAGGATGTCCAGGTAAATATTCTGGAAGCACATCAACATATTATTGAACAATACGTACATCCTCTATTTGAACACTCTTTTCCTCACCCATAATTATTTCATTCTCTTCCTCCCCAATAATTGAATTTTAGCTACTGGGGTGGATCTAGATAAGAATTAGGTGGTGACATTTCTGCTCTAAAGATAAGGTGTTCTTTATCATCATCATTAAAAATTGTAACCTCCTTCTTCTTAAAATAAATCTTCACATCATGGTCCAAAATCCAATCCATACTGAGGATTATATCAAATTAAATCATGGGTATGAGGATGAGATCAGCAGATAAAGAACATTTATATTCTCTAATGGGAACTGATTCACAAAACTTTTTTGTGATGATACTTCCCTTAGAATCTTTTACTGACAACTCCCTTGTTAAATCAAATTAAAAATATCTAATTTTCTTATCAAACTGGGAAGATATGAAACAATTCGATGATCCAGAATCAAATAAATCATTGGCTAAACTGGAATAAACCATTAAATTACCCGCCACTTTGTCTTTCGGAGCTTCAACCTCAGCAGTAGTGATAGCATAAGCTTGGCCTTGATCCCTTGGCCTTTTATGAGGTAAGTTTCCATGGCGCTTAGGACATTAATTTTCATAATTCCCCCTTTGTCTACAATTATAGCATTCAATATTGATAGCCCCTTTATTCCCCTTGTAATCATGATCTTGGTGGCCTTTTTCACCACACTTGTAACATACTCCCATTTCCTTCAGGCAAGTACTGGGGTGTTTCTTCCCACATTTACTACAGGATGGATATTCAAATTTTCCCTTCTTCCCCTTATTTCCATTTCCAAAGTGTTCAGTAGATCTATTCTTCTCTTGCTTTGCTTTAAAATCGTAATACTTAGAGAATTCTTTTTCTGTCTTGATAGCACCTGAGGCAATATCTTTGTATGACGAGAAGGATTGTGAGTCTAATGCTTGATGGAGAAATGGTTTTAACCCATAAAATAAATGATCAATATTACTTCTTGGGTTACGTATATAATCTGAAGCATGCCTTTCTAACCTTGTAAAGTTAGCCTCATATTTTGCGACATTCTCATCCTCCTTTTGCCTCAGACTCAGAAATTTTCTTTCCATATCCGCTCAATGGTCACGATGAAAGTATTTTTCTAAGAAAATCTCTTTAAACTCCCTCCATTACATATTTGATACTTCATCATCTTCCTTTGTGTTTTGAATCAACAACCACCATTGATCTGCATCTCTCGTGAGGCGATAAACTGTCATGACAACTTTTTCCCTTTCGCTACTCCCCAAAGCATGAAATATTTCCTCTAAGAAATTTATCCATTTCTCAGCTACTAATAGATTTGTACTCCCATTCAATGTTGGTGGTTGTTGCCTCATTAAGCGATCTAACATTGATCCTCTGTGTTGTGGATCAGGGTGCTCCATACGGGTGAGGTTATTATTCATAACCTAAGTGAGTTGTCCCAGTATGGTGATAAGCTGATCAGCACCAGTTGCTTCACCAGCTTCACTATAATTATCTTGAGTAGGAGGTAAATCCCTACATGGATTATGTGTGTAGATACGGTTTTCATTCCTTCCACTAGGCTCCATTTCTAAACAATGACATACACTGGATTAGTTTATAAATCACAATACATAACTCCAAACTTGTAAAATACTTAAAATAAATTGAACCATTTATGGATATAATCCATAATCATAAAAATGTTTTCTTTGAGGAATTATATACTCATAAACCCTGCATAATGGTTTGTAAAGAAAATTAGAATTATCCTAAGCATATCACTTGGGAGTGTCGTAACCAAGAGTGCAGCAAGGCTCATTGTTGTGCACCAGTTCTCGTTCGATTCTAGCTCAAAGAAGTGTTTTTGGGTTTTACCCCTAGGTACATCTGTTCCAGAGCCGCCTATACCTTCTTGTATCTATATAGGGATGTATTTCTTGGAAAACTTTCAAAATATCTACATTACCAAAATTCTAGGAAGTTCTTCTATACTAATCCTCAAAGTCTATCTTGGTATAATGTTCTCTAATCAGAGTTTATCTAAATATATTTTCCAAGGTTTTTACTAAACTTCCTCTAATACCAACTATAACGCCCCAACCCCAGTTACCCAAAGTCATTTAATTATTAAATAACATTGGCATGATACAAGTAAATCATGTCCTGAAAGACCGGTCAGTTTAGTAGCCTTGGAAATACTAGATACATTCATAAGTTTTACATTACATTATAAAATGAAAAACCACAATAACATTGTTTTCATAGACCAAACTCATATCCCCTCATAATTCCCCTGTAGGTCAGTAATAAAATACTTCTTCGCATCCTGGGAAATATAAAACATAGGAAGGGGTGATCTCAGATTCTTAGTAAGGATAACAATATAGCGGAAACTTTTATAAATAAGCATAAACATTTAAGGCAATGTAAGACTAAAACAAAAGCCTTTTAAACTTTATCTTCAGCATAATAAGGAAAAGATAAAATCAAATAATGTCATTTACTTATTCACATGGATATTATATTAATCTAATAATCACATGCAATATCAATAGACACTTTCATAATGATGGAATGCATAATGCCAGAATGCATAATCACATAGTCAAGGCCTTATGCCAAGACTACAAATAAGATTTTGTCAAGGCCTTGTTTCAAGACACTAGTTTGTCTCATGATACCTACCGATGCATCGAGGAGCTATAGCAGGCTCCACCCGTCACTTACTAAGTCAAATTAATTCCTCATATGAAAAGGTTTAAACATAACATAAACATTCGTATTAAAACTAGCATACGAAATTTCAATACTTTATCCATAAAACATGAATGGTATAAAAATAACACATCCACAGTCAAACATATCACAAAACCTTCATTACAATATGGAAGTTTTGTATCATAATAAATTAACTTCAAATAAACTTAAAATCCATCAAAGGATGTTGACATAGATGAAATCAAAACCTTTTTTAGAGAAATATCTATTTCTATTTTGAAATCATTTAAAAGTCATATAATTATAAAAGAAAACATTTATTTTGAAAATATTCTTATAATCTTTTAAGGTAATCTTCAATGATGTTATAACGGCGAAAAATAGCCGCACTCGCCGTATAAGTTAAAAAAACATTCTTACCTTAATTTTGTCAAAAAGGTCAAAAGTACCTTGTTTGGAAAATGACAGAAAGATTACTTTCAACCATTTTATAAATAGTCAAAGAGGGTTATAAAAGAATTTAACCCATAGTCTAGTAAATAGTAAAAAAAATTGAAATACATTTTTAAGAAACATGGATGTGGATGATAAATATGTCCCTGCAGATACTTACGTAAAAACAACCTCGGATAATAAAGATATTGTGAAATTAAGCCTTAACTTGTACTTTTTCTTAGTCAAGGGTGGTTTAAACTCCTTTATAATGGTGAAATAATTTTTATTAAATTATAAAATAACCATATACATTAATATGATATCATATATGATCTTAATATTGCTTTGTTAATGATAGTTTAGTAGTATCATTGTTTTGGGTGTTAACTAATTCATTTTCCTTTATATACTTGGTTATGTAAGCCATGTTTGTTATGGATAGGATGTATTTGATTCATATACAGAATGATATTATGTTCATAATAATTATTTTTAATCATAAAAAAAATTATTCTTGAATAATCCCTATGGGAAATGAATCGCATCGCGTTCATGGAGACGGTAATCCAAACGTACGCACGAGCGATAATATCATTATTTTGATATTAAAATCATATATAATTGGATGGTATCATATATACAGAATAATAATCATGTTATATTAATTATTTAAAACATTTATACATCATTATTATACCCATCGAAATTATAATGTATTGAATAACAACTACACCACGACGTGGAGATGGTAAGCCGTACGTACGCACATATGGTGACATGTTATTCATAGGATGGATAACATAATGAATATGGTTGTACGATTTTTATAATAACATCATAGTATATATAATATACTGGATTTATTATTTTATAATGGAAACAACAAATAAAGAGGAAGTGGAAGAGGAAAATAACTTGAAAGAGGTGGTGATATATTTACCTCTTCTTCGGGTTCTTCCTTTTGATTTGACCAAAAGGGCTCCTTAGGTTGGCTTTATGATAAAACTAAGGCCTATAAGATGAATTTAGGATAGTTGGGAGGATATTTGGGCAGGTTTTGGCCAAGACAAATTTCTCTGGAGGTGTGAATTTAATAGAAGTGGAAGTTCCCTTTTATAAGAGGGGTGGGGGCACCTTAGGGAAAGATTGAAATATTATTTTATAATAAAATAATTTTCTGTTTCTAATGGATCCAAAATTAATTATTTAAAGTCTAAAGTTTTTATTTTCAAAAACCACTCAACCAATAGTTTTTAGATAGGTTCGGGTCACTATATTAACATTATCTTTTAGATTTAACTCTTAGTTAAATAGTTTGACATTTACCATGTCTCTTTGTATTTTTATATTATATGGTTAATAAAATTAATATAACAAGCCAAGATAACCCCAAGTGGTTCATTATTAATATATATATATATATATATATATATATATTTATCTAAGTCATTTGTCCGAACCTTAGAATTTTAAGAATACTATATCAATTAATAATATAATATTTGTTTTCAAAACTCTTTTATGTCAATTTTGACATTATTTAACAAATGATTTTTTTTAAAGTCCTTAAAACTTTATTACTTCGAAATAAATTAATATGTTCAATAATAACATGTCATATTAACCTAGAAAATTATTTTAATTCATTAAAAGTTTCAAATTATATTTATTTGGATATTTATAATATCAATTATTTTAATCTTTCATTAATAAGGTAATTAATGCATCATCATTGTGTCATAAATAAATTAAATTATTTAATGTCTAAAAATTATAAATAAAATATCATTATGTAGGAAATATTTTTAGATTTCTAATGAATATTTATAGTCGAATTTATCTTATGTATAACCCTATATTAAAAATGTTTTAGTTATTAAACTTTGATTTTAACTCTTTTAACTCTTCTTTAAATAAAATAATAATAAATGTATTAATCTAATCCAAGTGGACCTAAAGGATCATATTTTATTTCAAATGTTGTTTTTGGTCTAATTACACTTATCCAATAGAATTAGGACATGTTTTATGGTAAGAATAATATCATTTTTACCCTTAATTACCCTATTTACTTTTAACCGTGGTAAATAAAAGTAAAAAGTTACTATTCACCAAAAATTATTTTCATCTTATTAAACCACATTTTTCTTACTAATATTAACCATTTCTCTTGTATTTTTGAAATTACACTCACAGAATCAGTAAAATTATGTTTTATGTGAATTTTCAAATTCTCCTAGGAGGTGGGTAAAAGACGGTGAAAAGTTCAATAAATTTTTTATATATCTAAAATTATTATAAATTGACTCCAATGAATTAAATTGAACTTATATAGGTATTATGTATCTATTTTGACCTAAAATAAATTTAAATAATTATTTAAATAAAAATTCGGTTTTAAACTATAACTCAGTGTTTTTCACTATTCATCAAAAATTGAAAGTTTTCAGAAAAATACCAAAAATTCACCCTGAGATAATTTTGATATTCTAAATCCAAAAATGAAGTCAATTTTGAATGATAAAATTTATAAAATTTCAAAATGTGGGTATTACTATTCATAATGGCTAGTTTGATTAGTTGTGGTGTGTTAGAACTCGAAGTTGCGTACAACACACGCTCTTGTATTATTCAACGAGAAGCATACCATGGAAGCTTGGGGTGTTACATTGAATCACTATATAATGAAGTAGATCTACAAAAATTCTAAAAAGGTTTAACTAAGGATATCTCATGAAAGAAGAGGAATTAGGAAATGAGTTTCTAGAATAAGGAAGAGATTACCGTGGAGATTCCAACTCAATCGACGGTGGTCGATTCAGAGAATGGATGAGGAGTCGAGGGCATGAAGAAGATTTGTAACCTAAGGTCTCTCTTGGATGAGAAGAATGAAGAAGAAGTGTGTTCTGCCAATTAGAGATGACCCCAGTCTGTTTAATGAAAAAAATGAAGTACACGATGTGTACTTTCCTTTACCAAGCTCCGCTTTAGGTGGTTTCCAGGTCACCCCACACGGCCATGTGTTCAACCACTACACATCTAGCACATGGAAACTTGCGGCAATCGAGTATATGGCGTGTACTTATAAGTACATGGTGTGTACTCCTAAAATTTCTAGAAACTCTTCTTTTCTCAAAAACAACTAGAAAATAATATTCATACCTAAAAAGAATATCCAGGTTCTTACAAACTTCCCCCCTTAAAGAAATTTGTCCCCGAATTTACTTAGTAAGGCAGCGTAGGAGAAGAATCCTCACACAGCTCCATCCACTACGATCATACATCGACCTCCCTCTCCCAAGTCTCATCCTTTACTCACCCGTGCTGCCATAGCACTCATACCAGAGGAACAGACCGACCACAGAGAACCTTTGCACTACAATCAAAAATTCGGATAGGATTCTCCTTGAACGATGTGTCCACATCTAGCTCAACCTCATCGAGTTGAAAGACATGAGATGGTTCTGAGAAGTAACTTCGTAGCTGAGAAACGTTGAAGACATCATGCATATCCTGGTACCTCTGAGTTAACTATAACCGATAGGCAACCAGCCCGACCTTTTCCAAAACCTCAAACGGCCCAATGTATCTTGGCGAAAGATTACCCTATCTCCTAATCCTCCTATGTTCCAACCTCAGTGTGGCACGTAGAAAAACCTGATCTCCAACCTCGAACTCCAGAGGTAGTATTCTCTGATCAGCATAATACTTATGATATGGCTGTGCAATATCCATCCTCTTCCGAATCAACTCTATCTGCTATGTGGTCTCCTGGAAAAGAGGAGGTCCCATCATAGCGGCCTCTCCTGCCTCCAGCCAACATAAGGTTGATCGGCATGTCCTAACATACAAAGCCTCATAAGGTACCATCTGAATAGTTACTTGAAAACTATTATTATAGGAAAACTCCACAAGAGGTATGTGCTTCTCCCAAGAACCTCCAAAATCCAGGATACATGCTCTAAGCATGTCCTCCAGTACTTAAATCATACGCTCGGATTATCCATCTATCTGGGGGTGGTAAGATGTACTCAGAAGTACTTGTATACCCAAATCCTTATGTAATCCATGCCAGACCCAAGAAGTAAAATGAGCATCCTTGTCTTAAATAATGGAGTGTGGAACCCCATGTAAACGTACAATCTCTCAGATGTACAACCTTCCCAGATCATCAATACTGAAGGTCTCCTTGATCGGTAAGAAGTGAGAAACCTTCATGAGTCTATCAATGACAACCCAAACTGCGTCATTCCCTTGAGGAGACCTTGGAAAACATGTCACGAAGTCCATCACAACATCATTACACTTCCACTCGGGAATGGGTAACTGCTGTAAAAGACCTTCTGGTTGCTGATGCTCCACCTTCACCTGCTGACAGGTGGAACACCTCATGAAAAAACCAGCTACATCTCTCTTCATACCTGGCCACCAATACTGACGGTGCAGATCTTGATACATCTTGGTGACATCAGGATGAACTGCCCAAACTGAGGAATTAAAGTCATGTATAAACTCCTCACGTATGTCTGCTGGAACCCACACGCGCCCATGAAAACGCAAGATCTCATCCTCGCCTACTGTCCATCCAGGAATGGGGTCCTCTCCTGACACAATCTCCCATAGTACTAGGGCTTCAGAATCTGATAGCTGCCTTAAGTAGAGTAGAGGTAATATCCATAGAAGAAAGAAACATCTTACCCTGTCTGTCATGCACCTCCAAATGCATCTCAGAGAACATATCCATAAGTTTCCACTCACTGCTAGCCTCTTGAACCGCCTGTATCTGAGTCCTTCTACTCAACGCATCAGCAACTACGTTTCCTTTCCTAGGCATGTAGGCAAGCTCAAAGTCAAAGGACTGAAGGTACTCAACCCACCTTCACTGTCTCAGATTCAGATTGTGCTGAGTGAAGATATACTTGAGACTTTTTTTATCAGTGAAAACCACAAAATTTTATCCCAAAAGATAATGTCTCCAACAACATAAAGCATGAATAACTACATCCAACTCAAGATTTTGGATCGGGTAATTCCTCTCATGAGGCCTAAATTTCCAATACCCGTACGCAACGACTCCTTCTCCCTACATAATCATTGCTCCCAGTATGATACCTGATGCATCACAGTACACAGTATAGATCAATCCTAGTTCTGGAAATACTAGTATTGGTGTAGAATTCAACCTCACTTTCAGCTCAGGAAAGGCTGACTCATAAGAATCTGACCATAAGTACTTCGCACCCTTCTTAGTCAAGCCTGTTAGTGGCGCTGATAAGCATGAGAAGTCCTGTATGAAATGTCTGTAGTAACCATACATCCCTAGAAAATTCATCACCTCAAATACATTCTTCGGCTACTCCCAGGAAACTACTACTCTCACTTTCTATGGGTCTACTGATACGCTTTTCTCTGAGATAGGATGACCCAAGAAGTGAATCTGGTCCATCCAAAAGTGGCATTGTGAGAGCTTAATATATAACTAATGTTCTCTCAGTATACTCAAAACGATCTCAAGATGTGTGGCATGGTCATGTCGAGTATGAGATTACACCAAGATATCATCCATGAAGACTACCATGCAAGAATCCAAGTATGGATGGAACACTCGGTTTATCAGTACCATGAAAACTATAGGCACATTCGTGAGACCAAATGGCATAACCACATACTCGTATAGACCATACCTGCTCCAAAAGGATGTAAGAGGTATATTTGATGGTCAAATGTGCAACTGATGATAACCAGATTTCAAGTAAATCTCTGAGAACACCCGGGATACTTGAAGTTGATCAAAGAGATCATAAATACTCGGTAAGGGATATCATTTCTTGACTACCAACTGGTTCAACTTCCGATAATCCACACAAATTCAGAGGGTACCGTACACCTTTTTCGCAAATAGCACAGGATAACCCCAAGGAGAAGTACTGGGTCAGATGAAACCCATTGCCTGAAACTCCTCCAACTTCTTCTTGAGCTCCTGTAACGCTGGTGTAACCATCCTATAAGGTAGAATGGACACTCGTGCCGCTCCTGACACAAGATCAATAGAAAATTACACCTCTCTCTCCAGATAAAAACCTGAAAAGTCCTCTAGAAAGACATCCCTAAAATGATCGACCACTAGAGGAAAGTCCAGTTGTGAAGTCCCATGGTCATCCAGATATAGACTAGAAATATGGGCTATAACTCCTCCCAACCAATGATGCTCATGTCCCGCTCTGCTCTCCTGGACATCCTATTTGCCTTATGAAGAAACGATATTCCCTCTGGTGATGAAAAACTCACCCTATGAAGATAGCAGTTGACAACATCCTAGAAGGGAACTAACCAGTCCATTCCAAGAATGACATCATAACTTGTTATCTCTAGGACATAAAGGTCTCATAAGAAGTGACACTCACCAACCTCGAGAGGGAACTCCTTGCACTGAAGTACACTAGTCGTTCTAATCCCTAATGGAGTTTCTAGCATCAATATATCAGCAGAAGAAAAGATACAGAGCCCAAGGATCTCCACAACAGCAACTGATATAAAGCTATAGGAAGCCCCTGTATCGAAAAGCACAAAAGCAAAAACTGAGGCAACTAGGATCGTACCTCGAACTGTAGAGGGTCTTGGATCCTTCTTATGCTGGGTCTGCTCCACTACAAAAGCCTGACCTGCCCCGTAGCCCTTTGAAGCTGACTGAGATCCCTAAGCTGATCCACCCTCAAGCTGTTTAAAACCTTGCATCTGACCACCATGGCCATGAACTCCACCTCGGCCGAAATGGCCGGAAGAACTCTAGTTTTTATACTGATGAGAAACTGGTGGAGATACTCCTGAACACGGAGTCATAGAAGAACCCCTATCACCTGCTGCTGGTGAGAAGAACTAACATAAGCGCTGAAGATGACCCATCTTGCCACAATATCGGCACTCCACTGGGTCCCTCGAGAAATGTTTCCCGGTATGCCCAACCTTCCTGCACTGGTAGCATACCACCTGGCTACCTGAAGGTGTATCCCACCTACTCAGATCTCCACATGTAGACTCTCTGAGGTGCTTCCTACTATCGGCTGGAGAAGTACCAACTCTGGATGCTAAACCGCCCTGGCCCACAGCTCAATAATACCTCAGGTTTCACTCCTTGATCAGCGCCTGGTTGACTATAAAAGTGATGGAAGTCAAACTAAAGATGTTCACCTGAGTTAGAATTTATTTCCTGAGACCATACTCAAACTTCCTTGATAGGAATAACTCATTTCCCACTAAAAAGGGTGTAAAGCGCTACATCTATATGAAGCAAGAAGAATACTCCATAACTGAAAGAGTACCCTACTCCAAACTCATGAACTCTCGGTCTCAATCGACCCTCAAGGTCTCCGGATATAAGTAATCATAGAAGGTATGATGAAACTCATCCCAAGACATACCCTGCTGGCGTCCTACTTGTGAGATCACATCCCACCATCTCTTGGAGGAGTCCCGAAGCATATAAGTAGCAAGCTTCACCCTCCATTCTAAAGGCATCTCCAGATGCTCGAAGATAGAAAGCATGACTTCTAACCATGACTCTACAGCCTGAGGTCCTCCTTCCCCTGTGAAGGTGGGAGAATACTACTGCTAGAAAACCCGCGTCAATTCTTTCATTGACGGGGAAAGATGCGGTGCTCCCTGGAAGGTCTACATGAACCTCATAAAGCCCTCTCGGAACTATGTGTCAGCACCTATGTTCAGAATGACGGTTGGTGCCAAGACGGTCATGATTGTAGGATCTACCGGTGGTCCCTAATCTACCATGTCCAGAGTCTGATCACTGCCCTATAATAGGCGCACAAACGAAGGACGTCTCGGTGGCATGACTCTGCAAGGTCAATCACACCCTTTAGATCAAGATTATCAAGGACTAAAACTTAGAAGTGTTAGAAGGGAACAGAAGAAGAAAAGCATTCAAGTTTTTCAAAACATGGTTACATAGCATGTATAACCCTTAAACGACGTGTTTCTTCAAGCCTCCTCATGGGCATGTACTTCTACCCAAAACTGGTCATGTAACACCCCATACACATGGTTTGTTGTCTTAACACATGGCGTGTACTTGAATCCTCTTCCCCTGCCTGAGTTCCCTTACATGACTAAGCCACACGGTTCTTCTATAACAAGACTACATGGCGTGTTAGTTCTAGACACGGCATGTACTAGATGAACTTCACCGACCCGTGTTGTTAGTCACACAGGTGGACACATGACTGACTCTACATGGCATGTTTATGCCAGACACGGTGTATACTAGAATGATTACACCACCCCATGTTGTTCGTTACACAGATGGATACAAGGGTTATACTACACAGCGTGTTCAAGATTGTCGCGGCATGTATAAACTAAGTTTTATCCATCCATTTCATTATTCACATGAGTGGAAACATGGTCTACACAACACGGTGTGTACATCCGGTACAAGGCATGTCCCACCAAATATTTTTCAACCCTGTGTCTTTACCCACATAGCCAGTGACACAGTTCGAGACTACACGGCGTGTACTTAAGAAAAACAGTTCCTTCTCGGACAGAAGGACACATGGCATGTATTCATCATTACACAATGTGTATTCTGGGTTTTTCTAGATATCAATCCTTATAAACTACTCTAGAACCCAGAAAACAATGAAACGAACATTAAGGTGCCAAATTCTGATCTGTGAGGGCCCATACTCCTCGCGAATCAAAGCTTAGAATCTTATACATGTTAGATATAAACAAAACAGAGTAATGATCCACCAAATTCTGGTCCATGAGGGCCCATAACACCTCAAGAACCAAATTTTGGCATTCATTAAAACTAAATCTTACATATTAGAAATACACTATCAAATAGTAGGTATTATATCAAGGAATCTATCACAACAGCATGCATATCTAACACAACATCTATCACAACAACATGCAATTAGTAATGCACCCTAAATGGCATAGAAATAATGCATGACATGTTATCTCTAGCAAGTTCCTATATGATGAATGAGATGGCATACCCTCATCTCATCGGGTTGAAATAGAAATAGAACCTCAATAATATCAACAATAACAACACAAAACATGTGAATCACCCAACGGTGAAATCAAATCAACTGTAAAATTGAAAAACCATAAAAATTGAAATAATGAGGTAAATTGGATTTTCCTTGTACAGGGGTTAGCTACTATCGGGAAAAGATTATTAACAATTACCTATTTCTTCCTATCCCTAACTATAGGCTCTAAATAGTAAGTTAAAAAGAAAAGAACCCTCTGATACCACTTTGTAACATCCTAGTTCCAGAACCCGCCCAGAGGTGCCACGTACCCGGTTGGTCACATGGCCTCAAGCGCATTTCCCCAAATTCCAGAGGCTACCGACTATAAGTGAGGGCCTTGGGTATGATAGAGGGTAAAATATTCCCTTATTGGCAAAGTAACGCAATGGAAATAAATAGATAATAGTAGCAAAATCAATAATAATACCATACAATGGTAAACAGTAGAATACTGAAAGAAATAAATAACTAGAGTACATATATAAATGATGAATGATACATATATCTAGGAAAGCAGCCAAACAAATCACAATGGTGGAATATGGTACTAAACCAAAGTATAAAGAGAAAAAATAAACTCCAATAGCATCACAAGCCTCAGCTTGGTCCCATGCTCCCCAACTCCACAGCAATCAAGTACCTGAAGTAGAAGGGCGCTTTCTCTTATCTAGACCTACAACAATATAATTTTTTTGGACCCAAAAGCATGACCCAAACAGGGTGTGAGATGAATCCCAGTAGGAAACCACCTAAAGATATGTGCCTAATGGTCAGTGAATATATATGGTAGGAAATAAGAAAATGAAGAAATAACAAAGTACTCAAAAGTAAACAATCCCACGGTTCATTTACAAACATTTACTTTTAATAATTTAACCAACCAAAAACAAATACAAGCAACCCTCTAGATAATTTCTCAAAACATATACCCTACGGTTCAGATACACACTCAAGTAACCCTTTGGGTAGTTCTCATAGCCTAACCCCTCTGGTTCAAAAATGCAAGAGAGGATATAACAAAGACTCTCTGACGAAGCACTCACCGTCAATTCCCCCTATAGTCATGTGTAATCAAAGACTCTTTGAGGAAGCAATCACCATCAATTCCCTCTATATTCTTTTAATGGTAAATATTAGATACTATGAGGAAGCACTCAACGTCAATTCCTCATGTGGTCTCATAAAGTAACTATAGACACTATGAGGGAGCACTCAACGTCAATCCCCTCTATAGTCTCACAACATGATAAATATAAAAGACACTCTAGGAAATCCCTCAACGTCAATTTCCCCTATGGTCTCACTACACTAGGTTCTCACAACTCCAGGTAATGAAATCATGCACAAATGATACTTGGAAACCAAAGTAAACCTCAAAGTACTACTTAGCTAAATTAGCTACAAGGCATGGCACAACATATCATATAAATAATCACTCCATCCTAACAACACTAGGAATGGAAAAAAATACTAATATGAAAGGGTAGAACAAGAACCAAAATCAAAAAATCATGGGTAAACACATCCATAACAAGGTAAATAACCCTATTTAAAATCATAAATTCTCTACTCAAGCACACAAGGCATAGCAGGTAATATCAGGGCTAAAAACCATAAACACGCAATACCTTGAACAAGGGTATTGGGTACTTTTGCACATATAACTCAAAGAATAACTACAGAAAGGCACAAACCACCTAACTTGGTGTTGTATGAACAATATACATGAACCTATGGCCTTGAATATCCTTATAATGACGTAGATCTACAAAAATGATAAAAATGTTCAATTGAGGATATCTCGTGAAACAAGAAGAATCAGGAATCGAGGATCTAGAAGAAGGAAGAGCTTACCGTGGTGATTCCAACACAATCGACGACAGTTGATTTGGAGAACAGATGAGGATTTGGGGGCTCAGAGAATATTTGCGGCCTATGGTCGCTCCTGGATGAGACATACGAAGAAGAAGTGTGTTCTGCCGATTAGACGTGACCCCGCTCCGTTTAATGAAAAAAATAAATTACATGACATGTATTTTAAAAGTACACGGAGTGTACTTGCCTTTACTAAGCTCCACTTTAGGCAATTTCCATGTCACCCCCCACGGCCATGTGTTCGGCTACTACACGGCCAACACACGGCTACCCACAGCAACTAAGTACACGGCGTGTACTCCTGAAATTTCAAGAAACTCATATTTTCTCAAAAACAACCAAAAAAGAAGATTCAGGTTCTTACATAAATCTAATACATAAAAATATTAAATTTCATCATACCATATATTATTTAATTATGACCTTTTATTACCTATTTATTAACAATTCCTTGTTAGTGGTACATTTCGGGTAATATCTGCTTGTTTTTCGTATATGTTTTGAATTTTTATTCTTGATCCTCTTACTTAGATCATGATTTACTTATTTATAGAATGTAAAAATGGTATAAATATCATATATATTCATTATATAAGTATTTATAATAATCTATAAATAATATAAATATGAAATGGAATACATTGTTCATGGAGACAGCAGGTCGTACATACACATGAACAATGTTTCCATTTAATTATCATTTTGAAAGAAAGTAATTGAATTGAATATATGCATATATGTATATATATAATAATTACAGTATAATTACTATGTCATATATATAATATATGTTTATTAAAACCATTCTTAATACATTTCATGGAGAGTGTGAATGAATCACATCATTTTGAGGAGGCGGTAGTCCACACGTCCACAATCGAACTTATCGTATTTATAAAAAATATAAATCATGAAGGTATGTGTTATATAATAATTCCATAAATACATCATAAATTTCATATATATAAAATAAAAACAAATTTTCCATCATAATTCGTAACCATAAGAGGTGGAAAAGGAAAAATGATCAACATCATTTTGTGACGCGGTAGTTCTTCGTACACAAGAATGGAAAGTTCATTACCCATTTGATGGAAGTGTGTGTAAGTGTAGGTAGGAACCTTATAATAACAACATATAAGTATATTTAGGATACTGAGGTTGTTATATAATCATGTAATAAGAATATTTTAGGGGTTGTAGAATTTAAGTATAACAAAATAGCTTGTGGAAGGGTGTTACCTCTTATTTGGGTAACTCATCTTGGTTTGCACCAAAGGGCTTCCTTGGATGGATATCTCCCCAAATGAAGGATTCTAGGATGAATAGAGAGAATTTGGTAGGATATTTTATCAGGGGTTGTCTTATCCAAAATGGCTTGATAGGTGTTAATAAGTGAGCGGGTGAGTTCCCTTTTATAGTGGAGGAGGAGTGGCATTCTTGTATATATAAAAAGGTAAACACTATTGAGAGATCTCCTTTACATCATGGGAATCCAATAATTTTTAAAATTATATAAAATAGTGTATTTGGCCTAAATATGTCTATAAAATGGATTTTTTACATTTTTATAGGTCATTTGAAACCTTAGGATTAAATTTTAACCATTACGCTAACTTTTACCTTAATTATTGTGATTAATTTTAATTACTTTAAATAATATTTTTGGTAAAAAAAAGTTGAAATTATTAGAAATTATAAATTATTATAATTTAAAATATGGAATCCATTTTACCAAATTATAATCACATAAGTGATAGGAATTATTTTAAAAATTAATCATGCAGATGTATCGTGACAGTGGGTTTTTAAGCGAAAATGTTTAAATTTATAAAATGTTTTTATATCCAATTTCAATTTAAAATTGGTTCCAATGACCTAAATTGGATTAATTGATGTAAAATTTACCCAATTAAACTTTAAAACAAAATTAAGATATAATTTAACTATATAAATAAATTATACAAAAAAGAAGTTTTGAATTAAAATTTTGTATTTTTCACTATTCTTACAAAAATGGAGTTTTTCAAAAAAAAATCTCAAAAATTTACCCTAAGATAATTTTTACATTACTAATTAAAAAATTAATTTTATTTTATAAAATTAAAATTCTTAAAGTTAAAAAACTAATTTTATTATTTTTCACAAAACGACATAGAAAATAGTTCATTTGAGAAAGTAGTAATTTCAATCATATAAAGACTCTACCAAAAATTATGTGTTTTATTATCAATATGTTTTTTTTAATAAAAACATTATAAATAATATTTAAAATTATTTATTACTATTAATATTACTAGGTTTCATGGGTAGGTTATAACTATATTGTTTAAATATTTATAAAAACAAAATGATGTTTCGTAGAGACTCAATGTTGCGTGTAATGCAAGCCAAGTTGGTGTTGCATGTAGTGAAAGATTAACTCTTCTTAGTGTATAAATAAAGATTAACTTGGTGTAGTATGAGACACAATACATCAAAGTAAATTAATTTATTCAAAAAAAGGTAATAAAAACTCAGAGTGTTACATTCTACCCCCTTAAAATGAATTTCACCCTCGAATTCTTCATTCTCATACAAAAAAATGAGGATACTTCTAGATCATCATATCCTCAAGTTCCCATATATATTCTTCTAATTGGTAGTTTCTCCACAAAACTTTGACCAAGTGAGTGGTCTTTTTTCATAGAACTTTATATATGTGATTCATAATTTCAACTGGTTATTCCTTGTAAGAAAGATCATGCTCCAGTGGTATGACCTATGAGTTCAATACATGTGAAGGGTCTGGTATGTACTTCCTAGATAGATACACATAGAAAACATCATGGAATTGAGAGATATTTAGAGGGAATTCTAAGTGATAGGCTGCCATCCTGACATGATTAAGAATTTCAAAGGGATTGATATAACTAGGGATTAGTTTCCATTTCTTTCCAAGTAGCATAACCATCTTCCATGGAGAGATTGGCCATTTCTTCAGCAATCTCAAGTCCCAATATCTTTCTTTCTCCAACTTCATCCCAACATGTTGGAGCTCTAAATTTCTTTCCATAGAGTGATTCATAAGGATCCATCTAAATTATTCAGTGAAATATATTATTGTAATAAAACTCAATTAGAGGAAGGTGTTGATCTTAACCACATTTGAAATCAATAGATCAAGATCTCAACATATCCTCTAGATTTTTAATTATTCTTTCAGAATGACCATCTATTTGAGGATGATAAGTAGTATTGAAACTCAATTTTGTATCAAGTGCTTATGGAATACTTCCACATAACTTTGAGGAAAACCTCAGATCCTGATCATATACAATGAAATGTGGTATTACATAGAACCTTGACACTTCCTTACTATTTATCCTAGAAATATGATCTAGAGAGAAGTATTATCTGATATAAATGAAGTGTGTTGACTTAGTAAGGTGATCAACTACCACCCATATAGCATTAAACGCTTTATAGGTTTTTGGGATTATAACGACAAATTCCATAGTGATGTTCTCCCATTTTCATTCTAGTATGGTTAATTGATGCAACATCACCTTAGACTTTTGTCTTTCATCCTTAACTTGATGGAATACCAAGAACTGAGATACAAACTTTGTGATATCCCTCTTCATTCCATCTTACCAGAAGTATTCCTTCAAGTCTCTATACATCCTCATACGTCCAAGATGAGTAGAGAATGAAGATCTATGAGCTTCCTATAACACATCCTTATTCAAATATGGTATGAAAGAAGCACATACATGATTTTTGAACCATATCATTCCATCTTGATCAAGGTTGAACTCAGTAACATTTCTAACCTTCTTTTGAAGCTTTAAATCTTCCTTATGCACCTCTTTAGTAATTACGTGGATAGAGGGTTGAACATTCAATTGAGAAAGATAATAATTTTTCCATTCCTTTAGTATTTCTAGATCCAACCTTTACAGATCTATAAATATTGGATCTTTTGTGATCCTCATCATAGATAAGAAAGCATGATCTTTTCGAATCAAATCATCGACCAGCTTGTTCACTTTCCCAGGGTGTTAATGTATTGAATAGTCATAATACTTTATTAGATATATCTATCTTATTTGGTGCATGTTCAACTCCTTTTTGTGAAAATGTATTTTAGACTTTTACGATTAGTATATATATCACACATTTCTCTAAAAAATATCATTGCTAACTCCAAATCATGAGTTGGTTAATTTTTCTCGTGAATATACAAATTTTTCAAGGTATAAGCGATAACCATGTTATTCTACATAATAAGACATCACAATACCCTCATGGAAGTATCACTATATATTAAAAAACCTTCTCTACTACAGGGTAATGAAATCACAGGTGTGCCAACCTTATTTTTAGTTCCTTGAAATTTTTCTCACATTCAACTATCAGAGGAACTTGGAACCCTTTCAAGTTAACTTGGTCATTTGATTAAATAGTTGTAAGATATTCTACACAAACCTTTGATAATATTCAGCTAAACCAAGAAAAATAAAGATCTCAATCACCATGATTGGTTGAGGCCAACATTCAATATCCTCCATTTTTTATGGATCTACTACAATATTCTCTATTGAGATTATATAACCCAAAAATGAAACCTTTTACAACCAAAATTCACACTTTGTAAATTTTTCATGTAGTTTATCATTACTTAGGTACTTGAGTACAATTATTAAGTGGTCTTTATGATCTTCCTTTCACTTTGAATAGAGAAGAATATCATCTATAAATACTACTAAAAATTGATTGAGGTAATCTATAAAGACTCTATTCATAAAATCCATGAAGATAGTAGGGGCATTAATAAGACCAAAAGGTAGCACTATATATTCATAGTGTTAATAACCTATATATAATTTCATCATGGGTATATCCTCCTTCTTTAACTTCAATTGATGATGTTTTAAATGAAGGTCAATCATGGAAAAGTATTGATCTCCATGCATTTGATCAAACAAGTCATGAATACGGTGAAGCAGATACTTATTCTTGATCGGGATCTTATTCAACTCCTGATAATCAATTCAGAGTATCATTTATCCATATTTATTTTTCAAAAAAAGAAAAGGTGCATCCCAAGGTGACACACTTGGCTGAATGAATCCCTTATCAAGTTTTTCTTGGAGTTTCTTATTCAATTCCTACAACTCAATTAGGGTCATTCTATAGGGTGTCTTTGAAATTAGCATGGAACTAGGTATGAGTTCTATCCATAACTCATCTTCACATTTTAGTGAAAGGCTAGGAAACTCTTTTGGGAACACATTCATAAATTCCTGAATAATAAGAATATCATCGATGTCAACTTTCTTCGTAACCAGTTAAAACAAGCATTCCTTCTAAATGGGAATTAAGTCCCAAACAATGGATGTAATCTCTATAGGAAGTTCATAATTATTGTCACATTGATATATGATCATAGTTTGGTTTGAAATATCAAACGTAACATACCTCCCTCAACAATTGATGTGGGGTTTGTGTAGATAAATCCAATCCATTCCTAATATGACATCAAATTCAACCAAAGGAATAATGACAAGATTTGTAGGAAGCACATTCCTAAAAATATCAACCAGAGAGGAATTTTTGACTTGAGATGAAATCATAAAACTATTATGGGTTTCCACTAATAATTCCATATCTAATCATTTGGGAGGGATCTTAACACCCTTAGAAAATTCTTTAAATATGAAAGAGTGGGTAGATATCAAATCAAATAAGACATTAGTAGTACTAGAGTGGATGGTAAGTGTACCTTTCATCATGTAGTTATCTCACCCCTTATCAAAAATAGTGATCGTATGTGATTTCCCCTTATATCTTGGTTTAATATATTGTTTAATCTTATCATCATCATTGACTCTCAAGTTTGGGCAGTAGTTAGTATAATTTCCATCCTCTTTACACTTGAAGTACTGAAGTGTGGGAGGTGAATTTGTTGCATATTTACCTCTATTTTCATCATTTTCCAACTTCTTCCCATAATTTTGGAAATCAATTCCCTGATGGCCTTATCTACCACATGTAAAATATTTATTAGACCCTTAAGAAAATTCCCTCCATGATTCTTTCCACACTTAGACCAGAAAGCAATGTTCATCTTCTTCTCTCCATAGATTTTAGAATTTCATTTGAACTATATCTTCCTTTTCTTATTAAAACCATGAGATTTATACGTAACTCCAACCTCCATTTAAACCTTGATCACACAATGCACAATCTATTCATAGATACTAAAGTATCTTATGGATAACACCATTTTTATGCGTGGATTTAAGCCACTGAAGAATTGGTTATCCTTACTTTCTGGTTGGATGATAATACCAGAAGTGTACCTTGCATGTCTTGTGAAATTAGCCACATAGGTACTGACATATTAATCATACTATTACTTAAAATTGAGGAGATCCTTTTCTATATTTGTATAAAAAACATGAGGAAAGTACTTCTTGAAGAATAATTTTTTGAACGTTTCCCAATCCATGGATTCAATTTCATATTGCTTACTTGTATTGTAATGTCCCAAACCTCTATGGTCAATTCCATTACTGAAATATGGTGTTTGAGGTGTTCCAAGAGGTCAAGGTGACATATCCCAACACTTTTCCAAATTTCTAGTGATGTGAATAGTTCCAACGGTGAGTGCGATGTGAACAGTTCCATCGGTGAGGTCGATGTGAACAGTTCATCAGTGAGGTCGATGTGAACAGTTTCATCAGTGAGGTCCATGTGAACAGTTACATTAGTGAGGTTGATGTGAACAGTTCCATTGGTGAGTTCGATGTGAACAGTTCCATCGATGAGTTTGATGTGAATAGTTCCATCGGTGAGGTCGAGGTGAACAGTTCCATCAGTGAGGTCGATGTGAACAGTTTCATCGGTGAGGTCGATGTGAATAGTTCCATCAGTGAGGTCGATGTGAACAGTTCCATCGGTGAGGTTCCAAAGGTGACCTCATTCCTTTTCCAAATTTTGATTTCATGAATAGTGTTTCTAGAATGGTGAGGTTCTAACGGTGACCTCTTTCCTTTGCCAAATTTTGAGTTCATGAATAGTGTTTCTAGAACGGTGAGGTTCCAACGGTGACCTCTTTCCTTTTCCAAATTTTGAGTTCATGAACAGTGTTTCCAGAACGGTGAGGTTCCAACGGTGACCTCTTTCCTTTTCCAAATCTTGATTTCATGGATAGTGTTTCTAGAATGGTGAGGTTCCAACGGTGACCTCTTCCCTTTTCCAAATTTTGTTTTCATGAACAGTGTTTCCAGAATGGTGAGGTTCCAATGGTGACCTCTTTCCTTTGAAAAATTTTGAGTTCATGAATAGTGTTTCCAGAACAGTGAGGTTCCAACGGTGACCTCTTTCCTTCACCAAATTTTGTGTTAATGAACAGTGTTTCCAGCTTCCTATAGTTTCACCCCTTTAATGTTTCCATTAATTTAAAATGAATTTAAAGCCTTGTTTTAAGGACTCTAAGGCTGATTCAAAGGCCATAACTCCTATATTAATTTTTCCTAAGGATTGGGATGTTTTTACTTAGTCAAATCATGTGGTTTAATGCGATCCACTTTTAATGGAAAATCCAGTATATCTTATACCACTGCTCCATTAAATATTCTAAAGGGATGAGATGTCTTCCTCCCTAGTTCTTCCTCCTTGTTCTCGGGTGTGAGATGCTCAAACCTCCCATTCCTTCCTATAGGATTTGTGCGATCAAAATTTCCTCCTTGGATTGGTTCCCCTCTGTTTTGATGCAACCAAGAAGTATTGATTAATCTTTGATATAAGGTATGATCTATCTTCATTCGTTTGGGTTCATATCCTTCTATTTCTCCTTGACCTTTTATGGAATTCTATCTCCATGTTTCTAATGGTATTTTCTTGGGTGTTGACTGGTGTGGGGGTGTCTCCGCATCCTCGTGTGGATGCAGTTGTCACGGGGGGAGGAGATCGTGACCTATTGTGTGGCTCATTCTCGTATAAAGAACGTTAAGAACCATTTGAGGTAGGGGATTCATTGCTTCTCTTTTATTTTACGTGCAACTGTATAGTTAGCATGTTTTATCCCACTGGATCACAATAGAATTCATATAATAAATATTTGAACCAGATAAATAAATTGATATCAATCGTATGTTATTACCTCTTGTTTTTCTAGATAGTGTGATATTTATGCTTACATTTTTTAGCTTTTTGTTCTTGATGGAAATTGGTAAATAATATAAATCCGGAATTAATTGATAATTTTTTGGATAAATATAAATAGGCATGTAAATGAATCTGGTTATTCTTGTTGTAATTTGATGTTAATAAAATTGGTACAGTAAGCATGTTTAATTATTTGAGATAACTTACTATTTAGGTTTCCAGAAGTTGGAACCTACGTATAATAAATCGATTAATCTGATATGGATTAAAGAACTGGTTGTTTGATAAAAGATAATTCTTTGTAGGGTTCTGAGTTACCTTCTTGCTTGTTTAAGGGCCAAGAGACCAATTGGTATAATGTTTTTTTCCTACTGCTTGTGTTGTGATGTGAGCCTGGATGGATGTTGTGATATGTGAGGGTAGGGAGGCCTACTGGTTGTGGTAGCAGTTGATTCCTAGAGTGGTGAGATGCATTGGATTATGTATGTGGGTGTCAGGGAGGATATCAAGGATGATGAAATGGGTTGGATGTGAATGTTTAGATGCTTTCTGATTCTTATTGATTGTTTATTTTCTTTACATTCCCCACTACTCAAGGAATCTGGTCTTACTTACCCTTCTTCCGAAATGGGCGAAGACGCGCGGGGTATGCCACTTGATTTCTGTGTTTATCTTCTAAAGGGAGGATGGTTCTAAACTCTTGATATAGGCAACAAAGACTCGATGGGTAATTCATCTACTCCCCGTGTTGATCCCCCTTGTGTTTAGTAGCATATAATGTTTTTCTAGAATGCTTGGGAATATGGGAAAAATAATGTTGTAAATAAATAATTTAATAAATTATGATAACCCATGGGGTTAGAGTTTGCTGGGGCGCAATATTGAGGTTGTAATATAAAAGAACAGTGAACTTTGGGTGTGATTCTAATGAATTATAATGTGGAAATTGTTAATGGTTAATTAATGTTTAAATAATTAATTAACATAAATTTCAACTAATAAAAATGGAATGAAGTAATGTAATAAATATCTTTAAATGGTTGTGTGCTTATAGGATACCTAGTCTTAGAAATGGCAGTTGGGAGTCTGAGAGACGTTAGCTGCAGTTGATTCTAAGACTAGGTTATTCCCATAGTGTGGTTGTGAGATATAGTATATTCTATAATTTTTGTGTTTCTATATGCTACTCCAACCCATCAGTTAGGGAAACTAACACCCCAAGGATTCTGAGCCCTAGGGGGTGTTTTCCCCAACATTCTGGTGGGAGGATGGATAGCCGACTACCCCCTTTGGCCCCACTCTCTTCTATTGGTAGTTACTTGTGATGGTAGTAATATCATTTAGTTTTCCTCATATATGTGTGTAGAGGGTTGTAATTGCTTGTGGTTATTCACACACATATATTATGGATATAGTTTCCTATGGACTACTATATGTGTAACATGTATAGGTTGTGATGGATTGAGGATCCTTACTCGGTGTATGGGATGTAATGGCTTGAGGTATAATACCTGATGTATGATACACATTATACGAGCTGTGGTGGCTCTTGAAAACTATCTATTTACTTGATTATGTGGACGTGGTGGTTTTTTTGCATGAGGTGCATATTGTGGTGCTTTGTCGAGGTGTCTGCGGACAAGCCTTTTGGAGAGAGATGCTTAGGATGTGCGATGTTGGGGAAAAGTGGAAAACAATGGGGAAGTAGTAGTGGGGTACCCTTGATATTCCTTATTATATTATATACTATTGTATTCATTACTTGGTGAGAGTATCCATGGTGAGGCTGGGAACTTATTATACCTATTTAGGTGATGAGTTAGTTTCACTTGTTTTTCACTGTGCTTTAGCATGATTTCTTTACTTTTGTATGAGAGGATCTGGGGAGGATCCTACTGAGTATACTGTTATACTCACCCTATGTATATATAAACTGTTTTTCAGGTCACTTGGATCAGGTTGGAGATCAAGCTGGTTTCTACTAGCTTGGGGTTGCAGGAGCTTTTTAGGCTTCGTGGTTTCTATTGTTTTTACTTTCTTCTGGGTACTTACAGTTTTCCCCTTTCAATTTTAGTAGTTTTGTATGAAATTTCATATGTGTACTTGGGATTTCATTTATTTTGTTTCCTGAGTTAGAGTTGGTTGGTGTCTATCTTATCTCTCTCTTTCGCATGTGTTCTCTTAGAGGGTAATGCCTCACATTTGTGTGTTTACTATACCCTTAGTGCTAGTCGCCAACCTGCGGCCTTCTGGAGGCGGGACTCTGGGGTTATTATCTCCCTTCTTACATTTCCAGCCTAGGAGGGGTACACCTTGTGGGGAGGGGTCATGATAGACTGGTATCAGAGGTCAAGTTTATAGATAGGATGGAGTTTCGTGTTAGGCATAGGTGAGGTTGCATGGGTTGGTCGGGAAACAGCTTCAGTCAAGTTTAGAAAGTGATGTGAACACTAGATACCAGATGAGACATAGGTGTTTATGTCCCCCTATGATATGATGCATTAACCTTTAAGTATATAATGGCTACTAAACGAGTTGATACTAGTTGTAAGGTAGAGACCTAGGAAAGGATCATGCATCATTCTTCTTTGTGCCTGTATTTGAATGGATAGAACTTGGGATAGATTAACCTAAAATGAATAAAAGAAAATAGTTAATTAATTAATTTTGAGTCTTCCATATTCCAGGTTTAGGATCTCTAACTATTTGTTATTTTACAGGTATGACTTCAGGTCGACGTCCTTTTTAGGATCGCATAGAAGATGTCCAGAAGGTTGTGCTAGAAGATCGTTGTAGGGTTGAGGTTGAAAACGATGAAACATGGAGGAGGAAACTCCGAGAGTATCAATGCTAGAGTCTGTAGAAGTACAAGGGATCCGTTTTAGATGCAGTCATGGATGACTAGTTGGAAGAGGTCAAGATAGGCTTCAATTCGATCTGTGCTTAGAAGGAGCACTGGGTGTCATTAGTTGTGACAATTTTGCTTGGAGCAGCAAGGCAGTGGTGGTTCTTGTTCCTTGGGATTCGCAGGGAGTCAGTGATATCATGGGAGGAGTTCCAAGACAAGTCTAGAGTCAAGTTTCTTTCTTCAACCGCAAAGACATCCAATCATTAGGAGCTTCTTACCCTTCAACAGGGGACCTCCAGTGTGCGAGAGTTTGGAATCTATTTTAGGAACCTTTTACGATATGCTTCGGACCTATTGCCAGATGAGGAGGCTAGGGAAAGGCATTTCAAGGAGGCTTTTCATCTATAGATCCAGCGCCAAGTCACCCCATTTATGCTGAAGACATATCTTGAGGTACTTGCAAGGGCAGAGGTCGTTGAGAGGACATTGGCCAGAACCGGATCATCACGAGAGGGGATTCATCATGATTCCTCACGAAGCAAAGTTTTGGTCCGGGGTTCCCAGTTTTCAGGGCATAAGAGTTTCTTCTTGGCCGGGGGTAGGTCCCAGCCCTTAGTATCTCATTTCTCTAGGGGCAGCAGATCTCAGCCCTATTCTAAGGGATCAGGCACTTGTTTTTATTGTGGTGGTCTAGTTCATCAGTAGTGAGAGTGTCCGACCTTTCAGAGCAATCATCGTGCACCAGGTGTTCCACTCCAGGTTCCTCTGTTGAGGTAGTTCCAATCGAGGTATCAACAACAGGTTGCACCAGATTTAGATCAGCAGTGGGTAGATGGGGTAGGCAGAGGACAACCCCGTGATGCTCCCTATCCATATAGAGAAGAGAACAGCCATGGTGGTGGTCGTCATTAGGGTTAGAGAGGTCATGGAGGAGGTTGTGGTCAGCTTCATTCTTTAGCGTTGTCAGTTCCAGGTGATCCAGAAATCGTTCGAGGTACCCTATCCTTGTTTTCTACCGTGGTGTATGCCTTGTTTGATTTAGGAGTGACATAATCCTTCATATCACCTATCCTTGTCCATGCGTTGGTACTTGAGGTAGAGAGGCTTCCAGTACCCTTGGTGTTGACTACACTAGTTGGAGGTTGAGCTGACTTTTTTGAAGTATGTAGAGACTGTGAGCTAGTGCTGGGGTAGCACCACTTTTGGGGAGATTTCCTATGTTTACGGATACAACCATATGATTTCATCCTCGGCATGGATTGGTTGTATTAGGTGTAGGATTTTGTGGATTGCTTCAGGAGGAAGGTTGTGTTCTTTGATGCGGATGGAGAGATAGTGGTATTTGTTGGAGAGCGAAACCCTCGGATGGGTTAGAGGCGTGTTCCATCCTTATCATCCATGATGGCTGAGTTGATGCTGATTTTTTCAGAGGTTCAGCAGTTGGCATTTCCTAGGGTTGTAGAAGAGTACCCTGATGCCTTTCCATAAGAGGTTGTCGCATTACCCCCTCGACAATAGATTGATTTTGGGATCGAGCTACAACCAAGAGTGTCTCTGATCTCTATGTCTCTATATAGGATGGCCCCTTATGAGTTACGAGAGCTATGTATATAGATTTATGGTATATTACAGTGCGGTTTTTTTCAACTGAGTGTTTCACCATGGGGTGCACCAGTTTTGTTCGTAAAGAAGGATGATGGCAGTTTGCAGTTGTGTGTCGATTATCGTCGCTTGAACAAAATGACAATAAAGAATATCTATCCTCTTCCTCATATTGATGATTTTTTCGATCCACTAAAGGGTTCATGTTGGTTTTCAAAGATTGACTTGCGGTTAGGATATCATCATATGTGTGTGAAGGATGAGGATATTCCAAAGACTGCTTTCTGTTGTCATCATGGGCATTATGAGTTTGTGGTAATGTCGTTCAGCGTGATAAATGCACTAGATGTGTACATGGGATTGATGAATGTTGTGTTCCATGAGTTCCTGGACAATTTCATGGTGGTTTTCATCGATGACATCCTTGTGTATTCCATGTCTGAGGAGGAGCATGCAGAGCATCTATACGCTGTTTTGGGAGTTCTTCATCAACATCATCTATTTGGGAAGTTGTCGAAGTGTGAGTTTTGGGATCGAGAAGTCTGTTTCTTGGTTCATGTTGTGTCCCAATAGGAAGTAGTTGTGGATCCATCAAATATAGAAGTCATTTTTTCTTGGTCAGCTCCCAAGATAGTGTCATGGGTGCAAAGTTTCCTTGGTCTTGCAGGCTACTATAGGAGGTTCATGGTCGATTTCTCTCGATTTGTGACTCCTCTAACAGCATTGACCAGGAAGGATCGGGCGTTCATATGGACTGATTAGTGTTAGGAAGCTTTCGAGTATCTAAAGAAGAAGTTAGTAAGTGCTCCAGTTCTTTGTCTTCCAGCTGAGGGAGTTCAGTTTGATGTTTTCTATGATGCTTCACATCTAGGGTTAGGTTGTGTTATAATGTAGAAAAGATCAGTTGTTTCTTATGGGTCTCGTCAGTTATGTCCCCATGAACGTAACTATTCCACCCATGATCTTGAGTTGGTAGCTATGGTGTTTTCTCTGATGTTATGGAGACATTACCTCATTGGTGAGCACTTTTTGGTTTTCACCGATCATAAGAGCCTAAGGTATGTTTTCTCCCAACATGAATTAAACTTGCGACAACATCAGTGGATGGATTTCTTACAGGAATAAGACTTTGAAATATCGTATACACATGGAAAGGGGAATTTTTTAGCTGATGCGCTGAGTCGGAAGTCACGTAGTGATGAAGTGCATGAATTTGGTGACTCCTAGAGAGTAATGGAAGAACTGTCAGCATTACATATTGATATGAGAGAGGTTTAGGATAGAGGTGGTCTTTTTCAGATGATGGTTCAGTCATATCTGGTGCAGCATGTGGAAGAGTTCTGGTTGGTGGATCTAGAGGTGGAGGTCTAGAGAGACCGAGTTGTTTGTGGTGAAGCCCCTGATGGTTGGTCTGAGGATGAACAACATTGAGTGTTGTATCACGGAAGGATTTTTTTTCCTTTATCCATGCGCGATACGGTTATCAAAGGGTTCCATAGTTATCCTTTAGTGGTGCATCCTGGTGTGACAAAGATGTACCGAGCCTTGAGGAGCCAATTTTGGTGGCCTGGGATGAAACGTTTGGTTGCGGAGTTTGTGTCTCGATGTTTGGTCTGCCAAAAGGTGAAGGCTGAACACTGTGTTCCAGGTGGTCTACTCCAGCCGTTAGATGTTCCTCAGTGGAAGTGGGAGGAAATATCAATGGACCTTTTTATTGGTTTACCTCGAGCTCCGGGAGGACATGATGCTATTTGGGTGGTAGTGGATCATTTAACAAAATCATCCCACTTCATAGTGATCAAGGAGTCAAGCTCAGTGGAAGTTTTGTCGAGGCAGTATCTAGAGGAGGTGGTGAGACATCATGGACTCCCAAGGACGATAATTTATTATCAATATCCTCATTTTACCTCTAGGGTGTGGAGGGGTATCCAACATGATTTAGGTTCTCAGCTATGCCTTAACACTACTTTTCATCCTCAGACGGACGGTCAGACAGAGCAGACCATCCATACTCTTGAAGACATGTCATGCTCCTGTGTCCTAGATTTTGTAGGTTCATGGATGAGGCACTTACCCTTGGTGGAGTTCTCTTACAACAATAGTTTTCACTACACCATAAGTATAGCATCATTTGAAGTCTTGTATGGCTAGCCTTTCCATTCTCTGTTGTGTTGGACTAAGGTCAGAGAGTCAGCAATTCTTGGACCAAAACTAGTACAGAATACAATAGATATGTTTTAGGTGATTAATTAGAGGATGAAGATAGTACAGGATCGTCAGAAATCATATGTCTATAAAAGGAGGATTCCCTTATAGTTTTATGTTGGGGATCATGTGTTTCTGAAGGTGACTCCCCATCGTGGGCAGTGAAGGTTTGGTCGTGGGAGTAATCTTTCTCCCCAGTTTGTTGGGATTTTCAAGGTGTTAGCTCATGTTGCAGCGATGGAATATTGAGTAGCACTTCCCCCACAGATGAGCTGGATAAATGATGTTTTCCATGTATCACAGCTTCGTTGTTATCTTCATGATGACTCTCACATCATTGGTTGGGGAGAGATTGATGTTGATGATGATGCGACCTTTGAGGAGTGACCTATAGAGATCCAAGACCGCAAAGAGAAGGTGTTGTGTGGGCACTCTATACCCTTAGTTTGTGTCTTGTGGTGACACGGTGGCATGGAGGAGAGTACATGGGAACGTGAGCCACAGATACATTCTCAGTACCCAGAGTTTTTTGATGTTTAACTCTTTTCATGTAACGATGTTCGCTTTGTGGTTATAGACCTTTTGTGTTAATGATATGAATTTCTTTGGTTGCTTCTTATGGATTTCTCTATTTTGAGACGTATCTCGATGGGTGGTTGTTTTAAATTATTTTCTATTTCCTTTTAGGTTGGTTTTGAATTCTCGAGGATGAGAATGTTTTGAGAGGTATCTGATGTAATGGCCCGAACCTCTATAGTCCATTCCCTTACTGAAATCTTGTGTTTGAGGTGTTCCGGGAGGTCAAGGTGACATATCCCCAACACTTTTCCAAATTTCTAGTGATGTAAATAGTTCCATCGGTGAGGTTGATGTGAACACTTCCATCGATGAGGTCGATGTGAACAGTACCATTGGTGAGGTCGATGTGAAAAATTCCATCGGTGAGGTCGATGTGAACAGTTCCATCGGTGAGGTTGATGTGAACAGTTCCATCATTGAGGTCGATGTGAACAGTTCCATCGGTGAGGTCAGTGTGAACAGTTCCATTGGTGAGGTCACTGTGAATAGTTCCATTAGTGAGGTCGATGTGAACAGTTCCAGCAGTGAGGTTCCAATGGTGACCTCTTTCCTTTTCCAAATTTTGTTTTCATGAATAGTGTTTCCAAAATGCTGAGGTTCCAATGGTGACCACTTTCGTTTGCCAAATTTTGAGTTCATGAACAGAGTTTCTGAAACGGTGAGGTTCCAACGATGACCTCTTTCCTTTTCCAAATTTTGAGTTCATGAATAGTGTTTCCAGAATGGTGAAGTTCCAATGGTGACCTCTTTCCTTTGCCAAAATTTGAGTTCATGAGCAGTGTTTCCAAAACGGTGAGGTTCCAATGGTGACCTCTTCCCTTTTCCAAATTTTGAGTTTATGAATAGTGTTTCCAGAATGATGAGGTTCCAACGGTGACCTCTTTACTTTTCCAAATTTTGAGTTCATGAACAGTGTTTCCAGAATGGTGATGTTCCAATGGTGACCTCTTTCCTTCGCCAAATTTTGTGTTGATGAACAGTGTTTCCAGCTTCCTACGGTTTCGCCCATTTGACATTTCCTTTGACATAAAATGCATTTAAAGCCTTTTTTTAAGTACTCTAAAGTATATTCAAAGGCCATAACTCCTATATTAATTTTTCCTAAGGCTTGGGATGTTTTTAGTTGGTTAAACCGCATGGTTTAATGCAATCCACTTTTAATGGAAAATCCATTGTATCTTAAATCGTTGCTCTGTTAAATCTTCTAAAGGGATGAGATATCTTCCTCCCTAGTTCTTCCTCCTTGTTCTCAGGTGTGAGACACTCGAACCTCTCACTCCTTCCTGTAGTATTTGTATAATAAAACTTTCCTCCTTGGATTGGTTCCCCTCTGTTTTGATGCAACCAAGCAGTATCGATCAATCTTCGATATAAGGTATGATCTATCGTCATTATTTTGGATTCATCTCCTTCTATTTCTCCTTTCCCTTTTATGGAATGTTGTCTCCATGTTTCTAATGGTATTTGCTTGGGTTTTGACCGGTGTGGTGGTGTCTCTACATCCTCGGGTGGATGTAGTTGTCATGGGGGGAGGAGATCATGACCCGTTGTGTAGATCGTTCTCGTATAAATAACATTAAGAACTGTTTGAGGTAGGGGATTCATTGCTTCCCTTTTATTTTACGTGAAACTATATAGTTATCATGTTTTATTCCACTGGATCACAATGGAATTGAAATAATAAATATTTAAACCAGATAAATAAATTGATATTGATCGTATGTTATTGCCTCTTGTTTTGATAGATAGTGTGATATCTATGCTTTCTTTGTTTATATTTTTGTTCTTGATGGAAATTGGTAAATAACATAAAGCTGGAATTAATTCATAATTGTTTGGTTAAAGATAAAGAGTCATGTAAATGAATCTAGTTCTTCTTGTTCTAATTTTATGTTAATCAAATTGGTTTAGTAAGAATGTTTAATTATTTGAGATAGATTATTGTTTAGGTTTCTCAAATTTGGAATCTACGAATATTAAATCAGTTAATTCAAGATATATTAAGGAACTAGTTATTTGATAAAAGATAATTCTTTGTAGGGTTATGAGTTACCCTCTTTCTTGTTTAAGGTCCAAGAGCCCAATTGGTATGATGTTTGTTTTCCTACTGCTTGTTTTGTGATGTGAACCTGGATGGCTGTTGTGATATGTGGGGGTAGGGAGGCCTATTGGTTGTGGCAGCAGTTGATGCCTAGAGTGGCGAGATGCATCAATTTATGCATGTGGGTGTCGGGGAGGACATCAAGGATGATGAAATGGGTTGGATGTGAATGTTTGGATACTTTCTGATTCTTATTGGTTATTTATCTGCTTTTCATTCCCCACTGCTCAAGGCAGCTGGTCTTACTTACCCTTCTTCCGAAAGGGGCAAAGAAGTGTGGGGTATACCATGTGCTTTCTGTGTTTAGCTTATCAAGGGATAATGGGTCTACACTCTTGCTATAGGTGGCAAAGACTCGACGAGTATTTCATCTACTCACCGTGTTGAGCCCCCTTGTGTTTAGTAGAATAGAATTTATTTCTAGAATGCATGGGAATATGGGAAAGTAATGCTATAAATAAATAATTGAATAAATGATGTTAACCCATGGGGTTGGATTTTTCTAGGGTGAAATGTTGAGGTTGTGATTTAAAGGAACAGTGAACTTTGGGTGTGATGCTAATGAATTATAATGTGGAAATTTTTAATGGTCAATTAATGTTTAAAGAATTAATTAAATTAAATTGCAACTAATAAAAAGGGAATGAAGTAATGTAATAAATCTCTTTAAATGATTATGTGATTATAGGATACCTAGTCTTAGAAGTGGCAGCTGGGAGTCTGAGAGATGTTAGCTACAGTTGATTCTAAGACTAGGTTATTCCCATAATGTAGTTGTGAGATATTGTATATTTTTTACTTTTTGTGTTTCTATATGCTACTCTACCCCTTTAGTTAGGGAAACTGACACCATGGGGATTCTAAGCCCTGGGGGTGTTTTCCCCAACATTCCAGTGGGAGTATGGATGGCTGAATACCCCCTTTGGCCTCGATCTCTTCTCATGGTAGTTACTTGTGCTGGTAGGAACATTAGTTAATTTTCCCCATATATGTGTGTAGAGGGATGTAATGGATTGGGGTTATTCACACATATATATTCTGGATATAGTTTCCTATGGAATACTATAGGTGTAACGTGTATGGGTTGTGATGACTTGAGGATCCTTACTCGGTGTATGGGTTATAATGGATTGAGGTATAATACCCGATGTATGATAGACATTATACGAGCTTTGGTGACTCCTGGAAACTACCTATTTACTTGCTTACGTGGACATGGTGGTTTTATTGAACGAGGTGAATGTTGTGGTTCTTTTCCTAGGTGTTTGCGGGAAATCCTTTTAAAGAGAGATGCTTAGGACGTGTGATGTTGGGGAAAAGAGGAAAACTAGTGGGGAAGTAATAGAGGGGTACCCTTGATATTATTTATTATATTATATACTCTTGTTTGTGTTACTTTTTGAGAGTATCCATGGTGAGGCTAGGAACTTAGTATACCTGTTTAGGTGATGAGTTAGTTTCACTTTTTTCACTGTGTTTTAGCATGCTTTCTTTACTTTTTCACGAGAGGATCTGGGGAGGATCATACCGAGTATACTGTTATACTCACCCTATGTATATATAAACTATTTTTCAGGTCACTTGGATTAGGTTAGATATCAGGCTGGTTTCTACTAGCTTGGGGTTGCAGGAGCTGTTTGGGATTCGTGGTTGCTGTAATTTTTACTTTCTTTTGGGTACTTGCGGTTTTCCCCTTTCAATTGTAGTAGTATTGTATGACATTACATATGTGTACTTGGGATTTCATTTTTTTTTTCTGGGTTGGAGTTAGTTGGTGTCTATCTTATCTCTCTCTTTCACATGTGTTCTCTTAGAGGGTAATGCCTCTCATCTGTGTGTTTACTATACCCTCGGTGGTGCTAGTCGCCAACCCAGGGACTACTGGAGGCGAGACTTAGGGGTCATTATCTCCCTTCTCACATTTCTGACCCAGGAGGGGTATAACTTGTGGGGAGGGGGTCTTCACATGTATCCTTGATTAGAGTCCACCACTGGTCTTCTCCACCATCTGAATGATAAACAACCAGAATGAATTTATCATGTTTTAAAATTTTGAATGGAGAATATCTTTTCGGTGAAACTGATCCATTTTTCAGCAACAAGTGGATCAGAAGATCCACTAAAATAAGGTATACATTGCTTCATGAAGGAATAAATAGAATTTCGTTCCCTCCTTTTCTCATTTATAATTATATCATAATTCATAGCATGAAAAATTCAGGTGATCATAATAATTATATTTTTTATTCTAGCTCCCATAGAATTAAGTTTCTTAGGAGTACAATCGTTGCATTATCCATAACAATCACCATTAACATGGTTCTTTTGGGTTCTGTCCATTGACTAAAACCAAAAATCATAGAGTAAGAAACAATAATCATAGTGACTAACCACATAATCATGAAAATCAATTATAGGATATCTAAATTCCAACATCTTCTTTAATCTATGGCACCTTAGTTTTATCTAAGTTTATTCATAGAAAACTTATATTTAAATCATTAATGATGGTTTATAAAGAGTTTCTAAATTCCCAAAGTATATCCCCTGAGAGTGTCAAACCAGGTGTACAGCAAGGCCCGTTTTCATGCACTAGTTCTCGGTCGAGTCTATCTCAATACGGTGTTTTCAGGGTTGTTATCCTAATGTACATGTATTCCACATCCACATCCACTTGTAGTATCCAAATAGGGATATATTTATAGGAAACCAATCACTCTATCCTTTACCAAAATTCCAATAAATTTTTCTATAATTTTCCTTATCCTTAGACATGTTCTTAGGGTTATCACTAAGGTTTTCTTATCCTTGCTTCAAAAGGTTAAATAAATTTTTCTATGATACCAACTATAAAATCCCTATCTTTTCATACATTAAAATTACATCATTTTTTAGTAATACTTAATACATTACACAAATATATTCCCAAATACCATATTAGTTTATTTCCTTTAGAAACATAGAAACATAAACACTAATACATGAGTGAGCTACATTATCTTCGACTAGGTTCCTCATGAATAGAACCCTTCTTAGTCACATCATACATAATACATGACTTCATAATCTGGGAGAAGGAAACATAAATAGGTGTGATCTAGGATTCTTATTAAGGTAAAATAAGGGAGATATGTAAGCATAAACGTGAGCATAGGTGTATAAGAACATGATCATGGCATTGGAAGATTATACCCTGCATATTAAAGATCGGGAACATGAATCCTGGAATAAATATTTAAGGTTAATAAGACATGAATCATAAATGAATCAATAGTATAATCCAAGAAATCATAACATAGAAACAATATATTTAATTGTGGTAGATATATAAACATGTAATACCATTCCCTATAAGTCAAGGCATATTGCAAAAACTTAATAGGTAACTTCATGGTGACTACACCTACTGGGTGGGACACACCACCATCCCCATTCACGGTCCTTTACTTATGAGGAATTGGGTTTCCTCATCTTATCATAGTGGATCAGCTTTCCCCATCTTCCCATAGTGGATCGGGTTTCCCCATTTTCCCATAGTAGATCAGGTTTCCCCATATTCCCATAGTTGATTAGGTTGCCCCATCTTCCATAGTGGATAAATAAAATTGACATGATTACCATACTTATCTAATGCAATATAAATATTAATCCAATTCATTGGAGGGAGATATATGTCCCACCTATCACATAATAATATCATGCATACATGTGACACAAGATAATAAAACTTTCATCATATCATGACCCACAAAAATAGATGTGTTTCATAGAAATTATATCATAACTCATGAAATGAAATGAGTATCATAAACATGTCATCATATCATAACCTGAGGAAAATATACAAGTCTCATAGTCATTTCCTCAATGCAAAACTCATGAAAAAAGTGGGTTTTAAAAGCATATAACCCATGGGAGAGGAACAGGTGTCATAGAAAACTTGTCATATTAAATATAAACCATTAAAAGAATGACTAAGAATTTTTTTCCTTGGAGAATAAACTATTTCAAAGTATTTCATCTTATATGTAAAATATATTTTGAAATCATTTCTTGAGGAGAATATTCTTTCTTCTTTGAAAATCGCTTTTTAAAACATAAAACATTTTTGAAACACTCTTTCTTTGAAAATAGATTTGAGAAATTATCTAAGAACATTTGAAAATCGTAAAACCTTTTTAAAATCCTTTTCCTAAAAAATTAACTTAAAATACAATTTTAAAAACCTTTTTGAAAACATAGTTTTTTAATAAAAAATATTTTTGATCGAAAGAGAAATGAGGTCATATTTTCTTAAAAAATATTAATTATCTTAAGTACCAAAGAGTGGAAAATGGTAATAATTCAAGAAGATATCATGAATAACTATATGAGAATAAAATTCATGAGTTTAATTGAGATATGGATCATAATATTTCATCAATGAAATCATAATCATAAACAACCTCAATAAACTATGAGATTGTTGTAAGAAATTCTTATAACTTGGTAACTTTGAATAATACTCCCCATGTAAGAGAATGAAATTAAATGGAGATTAAAATATCTAGAAGAGATGTATATTCATGATATAACATGTAAAATTTCAGTATATAGTCCTTTTAAAATAATATAGGTGCATAACAAAACATGTATTTCAAAGAAGGAAAATTGAGACAAAACTATGTTACTGCCTTGGTAACTTTTGAACCGTAAAACCCTGTAAAATAGTGATCACCAAACGGATTTGTAAATAATCATAAATTTAAGTATAATAATAATATAATACACTCATGGGTAGTATATATACCACACAAAATAAATGATTTTTGAATAAAGAATAAGACTCACAGAAATAAAAGTGAGACGAGAAAGCTCCTTACATTATGTCTTGACTCTCTTCGTACTCATTCAAACCTCCTGTAAAATAAATATAAGTTTATTATAAATATATTAAATAAACATATTCAATTACATCATACCATATATGATTTACTTATGACCTTATATTACCCTTTTATTAACAATTCCAAGTTAGCGTTATATTTTAGGTAATATCTTCTAGTTGTTTGTATACGTTTTGACTTGTTATTGTTGATCCACTTATTTAGACATTGATTTACTTATTTCCATAATGTAAAACATGATATAAATATCATATATATTTATTATATAAATATTTATAATAATATATAAATAATAGAAATATGAAATGGAATACACCGTTCATAGAGACGGTAGGTCGTATGTATGCATGAACATTGTTTTCGTTTAATTACCATTTTGAAAGAAAGTAATTAAATGACATATATGTATATATATATACTAATTATAGTATCATTATTAATTCATATATATCATATATGTTTACTAAACCCATACGTAATAAATTTCATGTAGATTGTTAATGAATCACATCACTTTGAGGAGGAGGTAGTCCACACGTCCACAAATAAAGTTATCGAATTTACAAAAAATGGAAAGTATGAAGGTATGTGTTATATAATAATTAAATAATAATAAATACATCATAAATATCATATATATAATATAAAAACATGGTTTTCATCATAATTAACAACCATGATAGGTGTTAAAGGAAAAAGGAATAACATCATTTTGTAAGGCGGTAGTTCGTCATACACAAGAATAGTAAGTTCGTTACCTATTTGATGGAAGTGTGAGTAGGTGTAGGTATAACCCTTATAATAAAAACATATTAGTATATTTATGTTATTTATGTTATTATATAAGAATGAAATAAGAATATTTTATGGGGGGTTAATGAAAATAAAACAAGAGGTTGTGGAAGGGTGTTACTTCTTCTTTGAGTAACTCCTCTTAGTTTTCACCAAAGGGCTTACTTAGATGGATTTATGACCAAAGGTAGGATTATAGGATTAATTTAGGTAATTTGGGAGTATATTTGAGTAGTTATTGGCTGATCCAAAATGGATTTATAGGTGTAAATAAGTGAGGGGTGAGTTCCCTTTTATAGTGGAGGAGAAGTGACATTCTTGTAAATATAAAAAGGTAAACATTATTGAGAGTTCTACATTACATCATGGGCAACCAATAATTGTAAAAATTATATCCAAGAGTGTAATTGGTCAAAATATTTCCATAAAATGGATTTTTTACATGTGTATAGTTCATTTGTCCACTTAGGATTAAAGTTTAACCATTAAGTAAACTAATTTTTACCTTAATTGTTGTAAATAATTTTAATTACTTTAATTAATATTTTTGGTCAAAAACAAAGTTAAAATTATTATAAATTATTATTATTCCAAATATGGAATACATTTTTCCAAATTATAATCAAATAATTGATAGAAATTAATTTAAAAATTAACCCTGTGGACGTGTTGTGACAGCGGGTTTTTAAACGAAAATGTTAAAAATTTTGAAATGTTTTTATATCCAATTTAAATTTGAAATTGGTTCCAATGAACTAAATTGGATTAATTGGTGTAAAATTTATCTAATTAAACTTTAAAATTAAATTAAAATATAATTTAACTATATAAAAAAATTATATGAAAAGGAATTTTTAAATTAAAATTCTGTATTTTTCACCATTCATCCAAAATGAAGTTTTTTAGAAAAATCTCAAAAATTCAACCTAAGATAATTTTGACATTATAAATTCAAAAATTAATTCTATTTTATCAATTTAAATTTCTAAAAGTGTCTAAAAGTAGTTATATTATTGTTCACAAAAGGACATAAAAAGCAGTTCATTTGAGAAAGTATTAATTTCAAACATATAAATATTCAACCAAAAATTACATGTTTTATTATCAATATGTTTTATTTATATAAAATAATTACAAATAATATTAAAAAATTAGTTAATTATATTCATATTACTAAGTTTAACGGCTAGGTTATAACTATCTTGTTTAAATAATTATAACAATAAAATGATGTTTCGTAGAAATTCAGTGTTGTGTGCAACGCAATCCAAGTCAATGTTGTCTGTAAAACTAGATTAACTCATTGTATCATATAAAAAAATCCTAACTTGGTGTAGCATTCAACATAATAAATCAAATTAAAATTAATTTATTTGAAAAAAAAGTTATAAAAACTCGGTGTGTTACACTGATCAACCTAGACTAGGACATCCATCATTGCTTTCTTAATCCTCAAAGACTATAAATGGTCAACATCAACCTTCTTTGTTGAGGTATCTCAAGGTGATAAAAAAATAATCCTAAAAGATTCAATCCAATACTCAACTACTTAGGGTTTGAACAACCCCACAAAAATAGGTGGATGCAGCTACTGAAACTACCTATCCAGATCAAACATTGTTGTTGCAGGTTGAGGATCCTCCCTCTATATAGCATGCACCACACTCCACAATTTCACTTAGAGTTGATCATCCACCACCTTCCCCGATACCATATGAGTCTCTAGACCAACTACCATAGGTTCAAACTCATAACCCAACTCTTGTCACTCTAAGGGAATTCATTATAGAGGCATTTTCTCTAAAGACACATGCCTCAAAATGTGTCACAATAACTGTTCATGATATTTTTGTTTAAGTAAAAGTGTTAACAGGAACACTACCCCACTATTATTATAAACCTCATTTCATAGGCACCTCATAAGTCAGGTGCTCTCACTATCCCCAACTGCCCACATATAGGGTTATAATATCACATAAAGTCCACCATACACATGTAAGATCCATATAACCAAAGTTTCTCGACTATAGTTTAACCATAAATTCATAAAAAGGTCTAAATCAATTGAAATATTGGTTACATGTTATAGGGAAAACACTTAATCATTTTTAATTGGAATTTTGTTCAGCTGGTGACACTTAATAACTTAAACAAGTGATCATAAAATACCATTTCAAACAACTCATCATGTTATCCAAAATAAAAAACCACATGAAACTATGAAGATGAAATGTTGAATCCTAAGTTTCTTTTATGATTCATGAACATATGCCCTATTTTTATTTTTTCTAATAGACAAAATTCCATAAATTATAAACTCAACCCATGTTTATCACTCAAGATGAAATATTCAAATGGTAAAAATAAAAGGAATGAAAACCAATCTCATCCCTGGTAACTCGGACTTCCCTTATATGGGTTAGCTACTACCAAACACAAGTTACTTACCAAGTACCTACAATACACTATATCCTACCAACCTTACCCAAATAATCATAAAAAATAAATGGTTTTGAAACCACTTTGTAACACCCCCGGTCCACAACCACTAATCAGTGTTGATCCAAAGATCACTACATGACCTCAGGCGTACCTCCCATACCCCAGAGGATACCAACTAGCAATGGTGGTCTAGGGTGGTATGGTGGTTAGATTATACCCGCATATCATAGTGAAATAATAAAAAAACAATCATATAAGTACCCAAAAAATAGTAAATTAACAACTAGGAAATTCCCAACAAGTAAGAGTATCTCATGAAAAATGGAAGTGAATTGTATACATGTTGGATAGAAAACAACAATGGAGAAACCTAGAAATATTCCAACATAAAAAAATTTACAAAACTAGAAGACTCCTCAAATGATCCTAAGTCCTAGCTTGGTCCCAAACTCCCAATCTCCCTTCTATAATCCCAAGTCATGAATATTCTATAAGGTAATTTCCATTATCTTTTCCCACAATCATGGAGCCTTCTCGGGTACCAATGACATCTCGAGTAGGGTCTGATTATAACTCAATAGGCCACCACCAATGGTGTCTATAAATGCATCCAGTCTAAGTAAGTGTGTTCAAAAAATAAAATTATATCTAAGTACAAAATATTATAATATATATAAATAATAATTAAACTTCATTACTTATCGAGTTCTATAGTAATTCCTAAGACCAACCATAATTTCCTCAACCAGTGTCAAATTTATCTATTCAATAAGCTTCATACCAATGAAATTTACCCATCTTGGATTATAAGCCACACATAGGGAAATAAACTCGTCTCAGAAACAATAGTCACACTTGGGGAAATATACTCTTCCTGGAAATAATAGTCACACATGAATAAATATACCCATCATAGAACAATTGATCTCACCTATAGGAAAATAAACCTCTGGAAGAAAAAAAGTAATACCCAAAGGAATATCAACCCTGGAACCATGACTTAAGGTCAAGAACCTTAAAATTGATCACCGTATCATAATGACATTGTGGTTTCATTCAAAAACACTTTTCTTTGGTTTAAACAAAAATGTTCTTATCCCCATTATGACATCACCCTTTTCCATTTTTGATTGTAAAAATTCACCATATTTAAAATAAATACTTTCTATTTATAATTAAATCCAAACAATTCCATTTTCATAACTTACTTTACTGCATTTTAGGCCAAATCCATTTCCATGGAGCATTATTAATTTCAAAGAAATTTTGTTAATTTTAATTCCATAAATTAAGATTCATAATTTATTTCTAGTTCAAATTCATGATAATCCAGTGTTTCCATAAAATGTACACACTAGGAAAAATAATCAAACTTGTAGGAAAAATTAGAGACCACCTACCTTGAATGCAACAAAGCTTAATCACCAAGAAATGTTGAGTAAAAGGAACCTAATGATCCATGATCCCTAAATTGGATTCCATTGACACTATATAAGGGTTATGAGAAAGTGAAAAATAAATCAAGTATAAGAGAATAATATAGCCATCTAGGGCATGGATAGGCTTATATTTTCCAACACGATCCAATCATAATGAATAATGCTTCGATCAACTAAGAATTGATAATAAAGAGTTCTTGGAAGCCGAAATTCAACAAAAATGAGTGGGAGATTCAAGAGTCAATGTCTAAAGTAGAAGAATGAGGTTTTAGGTGATTATTAAGGTTTAAAATATAATTTTTTAATTTATTAATCCCATTACACATTTTGGAAGCACAATTTAGTAAATTATGCACCAATTGTGTGAACCCCACTATCTGAGATACACCACTTTGCATGGCTATGCTGAATGGTTTTACAAACTATGTGCCAACAATGTGAAACAAATTTTTAATACTCTAGAATGTTTTTCATTGTTACCTAGAGCCTTCTATATGGTTTGGAAAACCATGCAATTGTTTTTACCCCTATATATTCTTAGCCGCACGGTTTTCACAAACCATGATCCCCTGGATGAAACTCTAAATTTCCATATTTTTCAGGCCTCTAACCTCCTAAATTCTCTCAGAGCCTTCCCAAAATCCATAACCACATCCATCATATAAAAATGATAAAAATAATAAGTTAAGGGGGGATTTTAAACTTCAATGTGCCACCAAAAACACATGAGGTTTTACAAATCCTCCTAATTGGTTGATTAGTGGATCAGTTTACTAACTGTAAGACAACTGTGGTAGGTTGTAGTACTCCTCATTTTAAGTTTTTATACAATGATAATGGAATCAAATTAATACTCACACAATGGTTACACAAAAATCTAAACATGACACTATATCTTAAGGTACATGGGATGGTAAAACTCATTGGATCCTGATGTTTTAGAGGTATCATATTCTACAGGACTACATTATACTCCCATGTGAGATTATATATAGAAAATTCTTCCAATTTTTTTTGATTGAAAAAATTTTCATCCATGATTTAAAATAAGATGGGACTTGAATTAAGTCCTCAAGAAAATTGATGTTGATGTTAAGTTTCTTAAAGATATCAAGGAATTTAAGAAATTATGCATCTTAATTCTTCTTCTTGAGTCATTATATGAAGGGTATTATAGAAAGCCTTCTTTTTCTTACATTATTGTTACATCATTTTAAAGACATAAAATATAATAGTGTTACAAAACTAGGATCCAAAGGTTTAGCGTCTTGTAAAAATTAGGACCATAAATATCATTTACATAATAAAACATAAACATTATTTCATTCCATATTCTATATATTCTTAGTGGACCACAAGTACTCCTTAGTATAAGTAGTCACCTAAGGATATACATCAAAGAAAGGGGTGAGATAAAAGTCTAATAAGATGATAGATAAGAACACGAATCAATATATCATGGTATGAGCATAATCATCATCATCATCATAACATAATCATAGGATCATCATCATAATCATGAGAGGAAGTATTATAAAAAGGAATTTAATGTGGAAATTCATAAAAATGAAACATCATGTCTTAGTGGTCAAATACCACACATAATTGTGAACAAATATAGCATCATGTTCATGCATAGCATATGTGAATAATCATAACATTATCATTGTGAACAAATATAGAATTATGTTAACTCATATTTCACCTTATATCATGAGATATATCACATTGCCCAATGCATTGGAGTGTTATATAATTCTGGGTGCACCTGTTACATCATAGTGTTTATATAATCATTCTTATCACATAGAACATATATCAATCGTTTCCATAAAATAACCCATGGAAAGGAAATGGGTTTTATTAGAACTTCATAAATAATGCTTTCATGAATAAATAGTGGGGTTCCCAAAATAAAAATGGAATAACATCTGTCCAATTTGTCCCAAAATATTGAGTGAAGAAGAAACAATCTCAAGAGAAGTAAAAGATGTTTTTTTAGAAGAAGAGTTCTTTTGGAAAAAAAAAATCTTTCAATTTGTCAAAAAATCAGATTGAAAGAATTTATATCCCAGAAAAGAAAAGGTAAGAACAAATAAATTATATTTTAGGAATATTAAAAGAACATCCACACTGAAATTTGGCATGAAAGGGGAAAACTCAAAGAAAAGAAATTGGGTTTGAGAATCCTCTTACCTTTTGTCCAAATTCTTTCTTCACTTTAATATCATAGATAATCAAATTATATTCATTGATTAATAAATAAAGAACCTATTTTGCATGTATTCGATTCATTATAATTTTATTAAGTCCATTTATGGCCATTTTTATGAGTTATAGAATTTAATTTCATCATTCGGGAGTGTTCGTTTACTTGGATTTCATGATCAGTTCACTTGTATACATGTATGGAAGATCGTGTAAAGTAGGAATAATTTTCCATAATTGAAATTATATGTTATTATTGAATATCAAGTAGTTTAAATGTTCTTATATTTTTTGTGTTTCCATATATGAGGATGATTCATTAGATAAGATGTTAATGATAATTGTTTAGATTAATTTGGCAATTTTTCTATCATCACGAACTAGTTTTGTTTTATTATTTAATAATATGTGTATATGTTAGTTCCAGAACATAAAAAAGGTTATAACATTCATTTTACAATATGTTTCAACCATTATAATGGTTTTCAGACCAGAATTGAAGGTGGTAAAGTAAAATGAAAATGCATCGTTCACAGTGGCGGTAAATCGACACATCACGAATGATGATTTAATTTTTAGAATAAAAGGGAGATGTGAAGAGCTTTAATGATGGATTATTCCATTAATATAATAACATTACATAATGTATAAGATACTGTAGTTATCATGCTTCTTGGATAATTAGAGGTGAAGAGAGAATAAGAAAATAATAAAATTTGAAAATAAATTAAAATAAAACGAATGAGGATTTTACCTCTTGAATTCTCCTCCTTGAGAACCTCCTTAAGGAAATTGGTTTTGGTATTTTTTTGAAACCAAAGTCTCCTAGATGTGTAGGAGGGTCTTGGGAAGAGGATTGGGAAGAAATTGGACAAGATTCATAGCTTTGGAGTTGTGAGGAGAAGAGGTGGTGATGTGTGGTATTTATAGGGGAGGAGAGGGGTGTTTTTTTATTATTTTATTCATTAGTTTATTATTTTGGCCCAAAACTTTGAATAGTTTAAACCTTATCACTAAATATACTAAAATAATGAATTATATTTTGAGATTATGGGCTTATATTATTCATACATCATCTATGACCCAATAATTCATAAATTTGTTAAATATCAAAAATTATTGTATTTCATTATTCACAAAAATTCAAATTTTTTAGAAAAATATAAAAAATTCACTCTAACCATTTTTAGACATGTAGAATTAAAAAATGAACTACATTTTATGAAAATAATTTTCTAAAAATGTGAAATTTAATTTTTAATTAAAATCATCATTTATTTGAAAATTATTGATTTTAAAATTATAACTGGTTTTATGAAGCTTTAAAAAACTAACTAAGGTCTCATAAAATTATCTTATAATCATAAGTTAACAAAATATTATTTTATGAATCTATTTTATTAAAATAAATTTTATTTTAAATCATTATATTAATTATAAAATTGTAAATAAACATTTATGTTTTATAAAAATTCTAACACCTAATTTATCATTTTAAAAATAGTTATTTACTTATACTATGATATAATTATATCATATTTCATTTATAATATGCCTAAATTTTATTTATAATTTTATAGGTAAGGTTACTATTCTGTTGGCCGGATTACTATTCCTAATGGTCACATTATTATTCCAAAGGTCAAGTTACTATTCCATTAGTATAGATTCCTTCATTTATATGAACACCGCTTATTTCATTCTTTATTTATGAGAATGAAGTTTTTATTAGTATCTCTATGCTATGTATGTTTATTATACTATATAACATAATTATAAGAAGGGAAACAATTACACTGATAAAAGTTTGGATTGTTACATTCTTCCCCCCTTTTGAAATTTCTCCCTCAAAATTTTGTTTTATATACTATGGTGAGAATAGGTAAGGGTAATTTTCCTTCATTTCATACTCTAATTCACATGTTGCCTCTTCATACTTATGGTTTCTCCATAGTACATTGACCAAATGATTGTTATTTTTTTGTAGAACTTTATCTCTATGGTCCAAGATCTTCATTGGTTGATCCTCGTAAGAGAGATCGTTTTCTAATTGTACGACATCTAGATTCAATACATGTGAGAGATCTGGTATGTACTTTCTTAAGAGGGATACATGGAATACATCGTGTACTTGAGACATGGTAGGTGGAAGTGTTGGTCGATATGTCACAACTTCGACACAATCAAGAATATCGAAGGGATCGATGTATCGGAGACTCAACTTTCATTTCTTCACAAATCTCATGATCTTCTTCTATGGAGATACGCATAGAAATACCATGTCTCCAACCTCAAACTCTAGGTCCCATCGATGATTGTTTGCATAGCTCTTCTGTCGACTTTGGGCTGCCTTGATGTACAGCTGAATGGTTTTCACCTTTTCCACCATTTCTTCAACCATTTAAGGTCCTAGTAGCTTATGTTCACTGACTTCATCTCATCATGTAAGTGTTCTACATCTTTTCCCATAAAGGAAATCATATGGATCCATTTGGATACTCGAGTGGAAATTGTTGTTGTAAGAGAACTTGACCATAGATAGATGTTGGTCCCATCCTCATTTGAAGTCCATAAAACATGCTCTCAACATGTCTTCCATTGTCTGGATAATCCGTCCAAATTGGCCATCTGTTTGAGAATGATAGGTCATACTAAAGTTCAGCTCAGTGTTCAGATCATGGTAGATACTTTTCCAAAACTTGGAGATGAATCTCAAATCTCGATCGGATAGAATCGATAGTGGTACTCCATTAATTCTTATCACTTCTTTGATGTATATTCATTAAAGTTGATCCAATGAGAAGTCCTCTCAAATTGAGATAAAGTAAGTTGTCTTTGTAAGACGATACACAACAACTCATATAGCATTGTTTCCTCTGGAAGTCTTCGGAAGTCCAGTGGCAAAGTCCACGGTGATATTTCTCCACTTCTGTGTTGGTATGGGTAATGGTTGAATCATCCCCATATACTTTTTCCTTTCAAACTTCAATTGCTGACATACCAGGAACTTTGATGTATATTCAGTGATCTCCTTCTTCATATTGTCCCACCAATAGTTCTCTTGGAGATATTGATACATCTTTGTGCTCCCTAGGTGAATAGATAAAGTTATGCTATGTGTGTCACTCAGAATCTCTTTCTTTATCTCTGTATTGGATGGTACACATAATCGTGACCCAAATCTTACAACTCTTTCCTCATCAATTTTTAACTTTGAGGGTTTCTCCTTTCTCATAACTTCCACCTTATTCTGAATTTCCACACCATTTCTTTGAGCGTCCTTTATTTTCTCTATGAGGAATGGTTGAGCAATCATTTGAGAAAGGTTTGATGATGTTCCTTCCTTAATGATTCTCATGTCCATCCTTTTCAAATCTAAGAATATTGGATCCTTCCCAATTCTCATTATTGAAAATGTTGCAAGATCCTTTAGACTTAGAGAATCTTCCACTTTATTCGTGTTTCCAGGATGGTAGTGGACTGAGCAATCATAATCCTTAATGAGATCTAACCATATTCGATGTTTCATATTAAAATCCTTCTGTGTGAATATATATTTGAGTCTCTTGTGATTAGTATATATTTCACATTTCTCTCTGTAGAGATAATGTCGTCGGATTTTCAATGTGAAGATCACCACTGCCAACTCCAGATCGTGTGTAGGATATTTTTCTCATGAATTTTCAACTGCCTATATGTGTAGGCTATCACTTTATCATTTTTCATCAGTACACAGCCTAAGCCCTTCTTTGAAGCATTGTTGTATTCCACAAAGAGTTCACCGCTTGTCAGAAGTGTAAGTAAGGGTGTGGTGATAAGCCTCTTTTTTAACTCTTTGAAGTGATATTCACATTCACTAGTCTAGAAAAACTTTTCTCCCTTTCGAGTTAGCTTAGTTAGTAGGTTTGACTATCATGATAAGTTCTTTACAAATCTTCGGTAATACCCATCTAGACCAAGGAAAATATGGATCTCTGTTAAAGATGTTGTACTGAGTCACTCTTCGATTGTCTTTGTCTTGGAAGGGTCCACAGATATTCATTTACTGGTGATAACATACCCCAAGAATTATACTTCCTCCATCTAGAACTCACATTTACTGTACTTTTCATAAAGTTTCAACCTTCTCAAATTATTTAGCACAATATTCAAATGTCCAACATGTTCCTCCTTTCTCTTGGAGTATATCAAAATATCATCAATAAAGATGACCACAAATTTTTTGTGGTGATATCTAAAGACTCTATTCATTAATTCCATGAATATTATTGGAGCATTAGTGAGTCTGAAAGGCATCATTATGAACTCATAGTGTCTATACCTCATTCGAAATATAGTATTGGGAATATCTTGCTTCCTCACATTTAATTGGTAATATCCCGATCGAAGATCCACCTTAGATAAATACTTGGCACCATGTAGTTGATCGAACAAGTCATCTATCCATGGAAGGGGATACTTTTTCTTTATCATGATTTTTTTGAGCTCATGATAATCAATGCAGAGGTATATTGATTCATCCTTCTTCTTGATGAAGAGGACTAGCACACCCCATGGTGAAGCACTCAGACGTATAAAACCCTTTTCTAGATTCTCTTGTAACCGCTTCTTCAGTTCCTCTAACTCAATGGCGTTCATTATATAAGGTGTCTTTGATATAGGTAGATATACAAGATTAAGTTCAATTGAGAACTCAACCTATCAGTTAGGAGGAAGACCAAAAAATTATTCAGGGAACACATCAGTGTAGTCCCTCACAATGGGCATGTCTTCAAGCATGATTCTCTCCTTTGTCTCAATCATTTGAGCTAGATATGCTTTCTCGTAAGACAATAATATCCACATTTTAGATGATTATTCTAAAGGAGATTCATCCTACTCCTTACACTTTTATAAAATTAAAGGATGCCTCGGGATATGAAGAGTGATCTCCCTTTCCTAATAGTTGATGTTTCTTTTGTATAAAGATAGTCAATCCATGCCCAATATAGCATCAAACTCCGCCCAAAGGAAGTAAGATAAGATTTTATGGGATATTCAGTCCACAAACATTAACCGGGGAGGAGTTATATACTTTGGATGTAATAATTACCTCATTTGTTGTTCTCACAGATAACTCAACCTCCATATTTTGAGGTGGTATTTGAATTGTTCTACTAAACTTGCAAGATATGAAAGAATACGTAGAAACATAATCAAATAGTATGTTTTTCATTCTTGAATGAATAACCAACATACTTTTCACCCCATCATTATCAGTATCCACCTCAGCAGTAGTGATGGAATAAGTTTTCCATTTCTCCTTTGGCTTTGGTAGTTTCTGACAATGATTACCCTCAAGGACTCGAGGTTTAGTGCACTAGCATGCACAGTGCCCTTGCTCCCTACAGTTGAAGCATTGAACCATGGGTAGCGCTCTCCTATCCTCCACCACATTGCCCAGCTTCCTCATGTATATTCAACATTCATGAGCTTAGTAGCCTTCTCTCCCACACTTGAATCATTTCCCCATCCCTTTGAGGAAATTCCCATGATACTTCTTCCCACATTTTTGACATGTGTGTGGTTGGGTTTTCTTTCCAACTTTGTCATTAGATCCTCCATCTTGAAACTCCATCTTTTGTTTCTTATCACTATAGCCATGGGACCACTCTCCAAACTCTATATCTACTTTGAGAGCACATTGAACAACTTCTTTATCACTCCAAATGTATTGAATTGCTAGATATTTTCAAAGGAGTGGTTCTAAATCATTAAATAATCTATTTATTTTGTTATCATTGTTGATAACACAACCCGAGTCGTACCTTGCAATCCTTGTGAAATTTTCTTTGCATGACGTGATTGATTCACCTTTATTTTTCTTCAACTCTATAAATTCTCTCTCCATCTTCATATGAAGGGTTTGAGGGAAATACTTGTTAAGAAATATTTTCTTAAAGTCTTCTCACTCCATCTCTTCAAATTCATCCTTCGGCTTGGTGTTCTTAATCAACACTCACTATTGATCGGCCTCTCCATATAAACGATAAACAGCTAGAGTCACCTTCTCTGTCTCAGAACAAAAAAGTACAGAAAAGAACTTATCTATTGAGTTGACCCACTGTTTTGTGACTAGTGGATCGAAAGATCCACTAAACGTCAGTGGTCTTTACTACATAAAGGATTCGATAACCAGTTTCTCACTCTTAGGTGAAGGAGGGAATTCCACATTATTCGGGTTATTGTTCATATCCTGAGACAACTGGGTAAGCATCGCCATGAAATTTTGAACTCCACCTACCAAGGCATTGGGGATATCGTTTGGGCATTCATTGCATTGTCCCTCGCACGGGTTGTTGGTCTGATTTCTCTTAGTTTCCACCACTTTCTAAAATAGAAAAGGTTTGAACAAAACATAAGTCAATAAGTCATGAATAAATAATTTATTCCTTTGAAAAATTAACTCTAAGGGTGTATCTTGTGGGATCCCTATGTTTATCATTTTTCTAAAACAAAGCTTCTTGGGTGCTTAAATATACTTAATCTCATACTAAGGGTTATTAATAATGTTCTCTAATCCTAATTCCCAAATTAACTAAACTATGCTCTGATACCAACTATAGAGACCCTGCTTTTTCTTACATTACTATTACATCATTTTAAAGATAAAAAATATAATAGTGTTACAAAACTAGGATCCAAAGGTTTAGTGTCTTGGAAAAATTAGGACCATATATAACATTTACATAATAAAACATAAACATTATTTCATTCCTTCTTCTCTAGCTTCTTAGTATCCCACAAGTACTCATTGTAAGTAGTCACTTGAGGATATACATCAAAGAAAGGAGTGATCTAAAAGCCCAGTAAGATGATAGATAAGAACAAGAATCAATATAACATGGGGTGAGCATAATCATTATCATCATAACATAAGCATGGGATTGTCATCATAATCATGAGATGAAGTTTTTGATAAAGGAATGGAATGTTGCAATGCATAAAAATGAAACATCGTGTCTTAGTGATTAAATACCACACATAGTTATGAACAAAGCTAGCATCATGTTCACACATAACATATATGCATAATCATAAAATCATCATTGTGAACAAATCGAGCATCATTTTCACACATATTGCACCTTATCTCATGAGATACATCACATTACCCAATGCATTGGAGCGTTATATAATTTCAGGCACACCCGTCGCATCATAATGTTTACATAATCATGCTTGCCACCTATAATGTATATCAATCTTTTCTATAAAATAACTCATGGAAAGAAAATGGGTTTCATGAGAACATCATAAATAATATATTCATGAATAAACATTGGGGTGCCCAAAATAAAAAGGGAATAACATACATTGTATAAGAATCATCAATTTTGAGTGAAGAAGATACAATCTCAAGAGAAGTAAAAGATGTGTTTTTTAGAAGAAGATTTCTTTTGGGAAATTTTTATTTTACATTTTTCAAAAAATCAGATTGGAGGCACGTATATCCCAGAAAAGAAAAAGTAAGAATAAAGAAATAATATTTTTAGAAAATTAAAATAACATTCACACTGAAATTTGGCATGAAAGAGGAATAACCCAAAGAAATGAAATTGGGTTTGAGAATCCTCTTACCTTATGTCTTAATGCTTTCTTCACTTTAATATCCTGGATAATAAAATTAGATTCATTAATTAATAAATCCAAAACATCTTTTACATGTATTTGATTCATTATAATTTTATTAAGTTTGTTTATGGCCATTTTGATGAGTTACAGAGTTCAATTTCATCATTCAGAAGTGTTCGTTTTCTTGGTTTTAATGATCGGTTCACTTGTATACATGTATGGAAGATCATGTAAAGTGGAAATAATTGCTCAAAATTAAAATTATATGTTATAAATGAACCTCCAAGAGTTTAAATGGTCTTATATATTTTTTTTATTTCTAAATATGAGGATGATTCATTATATAAGATGTTAATGATAATCGTTTATATTAATTTGGTGGTTTTCAATCATCACAAACTAGTTTTGTTTTATTATTTAATATTATGTATATATGTTAGTTCCAAAACATAAAAATGTTATAACATTCATTTTACAATATGTTTCAACCATTATAATGGTTTTTGGACCAGCCTTGAAGGCGGAAAAGGAAAATGAAAACGCATTGTCCACGATGGCGGTAAATCGACACATCACGAACGATGATTTCATTTTTAGAATAAAAGGGAGAGAGGTTTGATGATAGATTATTCCATTAACATAATAATATTCCAATATATATAAGATATCGGAGTTATCATGCCACTTTGATAAGGAGGGGTGAGGAGAGAATAAGAATATAATAGAAATTGAAAAGAAATTAAAAGAAAGTGAGAGGATTTTACCTCTTGAATTCTCCACCTTGAGAACCTTATTAAGGAAATTGGTTTTGGTTTTTTGTTGAGACCAAAGGCTCATGTATGTAGGGGAGGGGCTTGAGAAGAGGATTTGGAAGAAATTGGACAAACATCAAAACTTTGGAGTTGTGAGGAGAATAGGTGGTGATGAGTGGTATTTATAGGGGAGGAGAGTGGTGTTTTTTTACTACTTTATTCATTAGTTTATTATTTTGGCCCAATACTATGAATGGTTTGAACATTATCACTAAATGTATTAAAATAATGAAGAAGATTGCAAGATTATGGGTTTATATCAGCCATACATCATCTACAACTCAATAATTCATGAATTTGTTAAATACCGTAAATTACCGTATTTCACTATTCACCAAAAATTCAAATTTTTTAGAAAAATCTCAAAAATTCAACATAACCATTTTTCAACGTGTCAAATTCAAAAATGAGCTCCAATTTATGAAAATAATTTTCTAAATATGAGAATTTTAATTTTTACTTAAAATCGTCATTTATTCAAAAATTAATAATTTTAAAATTATAATTGATTTTATGATGCTTTGAAAAATTAATTAAGGTCTCATAAAATTATCTTATATTCATAAGACAAGAAAATATTAATTTATGAATCTATTTTATGAAAATAAATTTTCTTTTAAATCATTATATTAATTATAAAATTGTAAATAAACATTCATGTTTTATAAAAATTCCAACACTTAATTTATCATTTTAAAAACATTTAATTACTTATACTATGACATAATTATATCATATTTTCATTTATAAGATGTCTAAATTTTATTGATAATTTCATAGGTGATGTTACTATTCTATTGGCAAGATTATTATTTCTAATGGTCACATTACTATTCCAAAGGTCAAGTTACTATTACATTGGTATAAGTTCCTTAATTTATATGAATACCACTTATTTCATTCTTTATTTATGAGAATAAAGTTTTTATTGGGATCTCTATGCTATGTATGTGTTTTATACCATATAACATAATTATAAGAAAAGAAACAATTCCAGTAATAAAAGTTTGGATTGTTACAAGTATGGTTATAATTAAATTATTGATTATGGTTGTCAGCCCTTCAAGTTTTTATTCAAGCTTTTTCTTCCTTTTATTGGATTTGTTTTTAAATCCTTTTTCCCTTTTGGTTTACAACAGGAACAATAGGTTTAATGGCGATTTCAGTGTTGTTGTCTAGATTTCAAGTTTTGGAGATTTCTAGATTCTGGTTTTATGTTTCATCCAAATTTTCATTTTTAATAGGTTTACGATCCATTTCAGCTTCCTTGTGAGTTTGAAGACCATTTCTAGTTGTAACAACCATTAGATTCTCCCTAGGATTAACATGTGATAGTTTGTTTACCAATTTCTCTTGTGTTCACTACCCTAACTAGTTGTCCCATTTGAAACTTTTGATTTTGTATCATGGCATCTAATTAAGCCTTATCTGAACCATGCTGGGATTTTTTATTAAATCGAACTTTATATTTTTCCTCTTCAGAATCCATTCTACTTAATATTTGATCTATTTTAGAAAACATTTTTTCCTCAAAATTCCCCTAGAGATTAGAAGATTCAGCCCTTTGTTGGTTTTGATATTGTTTCCTAGGAGCAGTAAGTCTAAACACTCCTTTACCTTTCCATGATAATTTTGTATAGTTTATATACCCCTGATTGTAGGTGTTGGAGAAAGGATCAACCCTAGGCTGCATGTTAGGTTTATACCTATCAAAATTGACATTTTTAGGTGGTTGGAAAGGCATATCAAAGTTGGGGCAACATGAATTTGATTGACCTGAACGTATCACAATGGCGACATTCCTCTCAAAGTGAGTTTTGATGTTTCTCATTAAAAAATATAGCAACAAATTTAGCTTGTTGAACATAATTTTTTCTTCCCTAACAATGGTTTTTCTTCTTGAATATTTATGATGGAAATTTTGTGCAAGAGTTTTACAAATTTGATTAATTATTCAGTAGGTTTATCACTAAAATATTCTCCTGAGGACTGATCTACCAGAGTCTTTCTTAGGCAATTCATTGTATGATGGCAGCATAGACAAGTGGGACTGTTTGACCACATTTTCACTAAACGTAAGAGTTTGCCTAATGCAATATCAGTTACTAGAGACCGTAGACACTTGGAACTCCCTAAGCCAAACTCTGTCTACGAGTTCATTCCTAGGTGGAGGTGGATTGGCAATCTCATTCTGAGAATTATTCACAGCCACTCTGCTATCTTCTATTTTGGTTTTGGTTTTCTGTTTAAGGGCACTTAATGCTTTTCAATTTCTAGTATAAAAGGCTCTAGGTCCTCAGAGGTAGACCTAGTTTGCATAAACAAACAATTTTGAAAATAAAATTCATAGAATAAGAGGAAGTAGTAGAATACATGTTTTTTTAGCTTTTTTTTATCTTTTAAAGCAAATATGATGTCAGTTTTTTTAAAAAAAGTCTTGAGAATTTTTTTTAATATTATTCTTGGTCGCACATGCATTCCCTGCAAAAGACACAAAAATTTGACCAAGAAAACATGAAAAACACTCAAGAAGCAGTAAATGATATCAGTGAAAATGGCTAGTAGTGAAGGTGTAGGTGAAACAGTATGAAAGCATGTAATAGGTGAAACTAGTAATGGAATTAAGAGTAGGAGAATATATCAAGAAAGAAGAGAGTTCACAAATAAGCAAAGATAAGTAAATACTGATCTTGGGGTGTTTGATTGGCTGATTTCATGCATAGAGAAAAGTACATTGAAACTGAAATAAAAGTGGCTAGACAATTATGTTGAATAGTCAACTGGTGAGCGGATGAATCCCAGTCTTTCTATAGCTCTAACTTATTTAGAAAAATGATGAAATCAGTTCTCACTAAGTTCAAATATTCATTTTAACTTGAGTGTTGATCTCATTGAGAAAATCTATTGTAAGGTTGATTTACTAAAGGACTTTTGCAGTTGAAAATACGATCATGATCAATAGTCATTGATTCTGGATGTTTGAGAAAAGATTGCTTTTAGAAGAAATTGAGAAGAGAGTAACGACCAACCACAAAATGAGCAAGAAAGAAGTGTAAGTGATTACCAGTGTAATCTTATTCCCTAAAGGGGTTTAATCGAAAATCATGTTAGTGGAATCAAGATACATCAATGAGTTCAAAACAAACAATGTAAAGGAAAACATGAAGAGTATAAGAGAAAACAAATCTTCTCTGATGAGATGAGCGGTCTTCCTTCGAAGCTTCTTCATTCTTCCATAGCATCTTACTGTGTTTGCCACTCCCATCTCCCAGAAAATGCATCTCTCACGAGTGTCCCCCCTTTCCAAAATATGTACAGGAATTTAGTTCACAAACTCTTAGATCTTCCTCATAGACATTTTTGTCTAGGTGGCAGTAACTCCGTCATTCGGCTCCCTTTATTGTGACAGACGTGTGAAAATAACATTCCTCTTGTAACCAATTAATGTTTGCATGTGTATCCAGCTCAGCATGAACCTAGACACCCATCTCATCTCCAAATAGTTGTCCTTTATTTCCATCATCTTGAACCAGCTTCAATCCAAGCTGAAGGAATACATCTTTTGAGAAGCGCCCGTGTGGACACAAAACTGGTTCCTCACCTCGCATGTTGTTCGGCTTCGAGTAATGAATCATCACATGGCAATCAACTCCAGTTCCCATCATTGTCTCAGACACGACATCAGGTTTTATTCAAGCCTAGGCCAAGTACTCAAACATGCATGACTTGCTCTTCAGCTCAGAATCCATCAACTTGAGACCTTCCTCAGCTCAATTGCAGACTCCCAATTGAACAAGAAAACTTGTTTTCATGGTCCCTCCATCGTCTTCATCAAAGCAACCTTGTAAACAGAAATCCCACACCAATAAACACTATCTTCAAGCTCATATCTACAACGACGTCAAAATTTGACTGAATGTCATTACAACTCCGCACATTAATTAATTAATTCCCTGTTAGGAAATTAGTAAGAAGTGAATCGGGGTCGATCCATAAGGAATGACTGAAAAGTGTGTGAGGGGCCAAGAGAAAAAGAAAAACACTTAAGAAACAGTAAATGGCAGTAGTGAGACTGGACAACACTAAAGGTGGAGGTGACGCGATTTAGGAGTATGTAATAAGTGAAACCAGTAGCAGAATAAAGAACATGGGAACAGATCAAGAAAGAAGACAGTTCACAAACAAGCAAGGAGTAGTAAATAATGAGATAGAGAAATTTGATTGATTGGTTTAAAATATGTTTTCCTTTGTTCACGCATAGAGAAAAGTAAACTAGAATTGAAATGAAAGAGGCTTGACAATTCTTTCGAATGGTCAACCAATGAGGGGATGAATCCTCCAGTCTTTCAACTACATCACTCAATCATTCACAAAAATGATGAAATTAGTTCCCACTAAGTCCAAATTTTCATTTGAGCTTAGTTTGTTCCTCTCGTTGAGAAAATCTCGTCAGGTTGATTTACTAAAGTATTCTATCAATTGAAAATAGGATCGAGATAGTCGATGATTCTCAATGTTCTGAAAAAGATTACAATCAGAAGAATTGAAGAGAGTAATGACCTTTGAGAAATGATCAAGAACAGAGTAAAAGTGATAACCAAAACAATCATATTCCCCAAAGATTTTTAGCTGAAAATCATGTTCGTGGAATCAAGATACATCAATGAGTTCATAACAAACAATAATAAAGGAAAGTAGGAATAGTTTATGAGAAAACAGATCTTCTCTGACCTGACGGCTGATCTTCCTACAAAGCTTCTTCACACTTCTGTGTTCCCTAGCTATGCTTGCCTCTTTCATCTCCCAGAAAACGTCTTTCTTCCATCAACTTGAACCAGCTTTAATCTGAGCTTAAAGACCACATCGTTCGAGAAGTGCTCGTGAGGCCACAACACAGGTTCCTCCCCCCACCATGTTGTTCAACTTCGATTAATGCATCTTCACTTAGCAATCTACTTCCGTTCCCATCTTCGACTTGGACGCGACATCAGGTTTTCTTCAAGCCTGGGTCGAGTACTTCGACATGCGCGACTTACTTTCAGCTCAGAATCCATCAGCTCGGGACCTTCCCCAACTTGGCAGTAGGCTCTCAATCGAAACACACAACCGTTTTCTCATGGGAAATTCATCGAACACGTTAAGTGCGCTCTACGTCGCCCTTCAAACCCCAACATCGGAGAATATCGAAGCCCCCTTCTTCGTCAAGCTCAACCCCGCAACAAAAGAAATGCCAGCGATCCGAGGTTTCTTTTTCGTTCTTCTTTAACACGATCTTCGGTCATCTTCATTGGTGGAATCGAATTTTTCTTCACAAAACCCCAACCCCAGATTTTCCGGTGGTCCTCCTCCTATATGGGTTATGTTGGGGCCAATCGGCCCGACCGCTTCAACTCTAGAAGCTCGGCCTCTGGTTCAACTCCTCGGTTTAGCCTTAATCGTATTCGGCGAAGCCTGAAAATACCAAAGGAAATGACATACAGGAGTCGGCCAGATATCATACGCGGGATTTGAAATTGTCCTACGGGAAACCAAAGTACGGAAAATGTCCATCCTACACCGAGCTGGGCCCATTGGCCCCAACATAACCCATATACATGGTGAGCATCCCACTTCCAACCGGGGTCTCAATCACCACCAAGATCCCATAACCACCTACAACATATCCCTCCTCAAAAACATTGGTCAATACCATCAACCCTAAACCACTAAAACTATCAAGGAAACCACCACCAACCTACAACCACAATCTATTTCAATGAACCACTATCGTCCATCACAGTTGGTCCACATCACCCATGTTGCACTAGTGGATACCACATCTCCTATATCAACACACAACATCAATCACATTCAACTGAATCACTTCCAAGTCTCTTGAAGGAGGTTTTTCATTCAAATCGTTGGTCCAACAACCTCCACATGACACTTAGACAACATAGATCAACCTGAAGCCACACACAAAACCCATAGACCACTTTGGGAGTACGCCTGAATACCTCAGAAACTTTGATTAGTTTTGAGTCTAGTCACTCACATGGTCCTACCCACGCCTACATTTCACATGACACAAAAGCACATGTATAACATAGGAAATTGCTAGGCACCACCTACATCATACTTGAAGAGGCGTACACATGCAATCCAACTGGTTGATTTGACTTGGGATGGAATAAATTAGAAACCTAGAGAAAAGGCCTTAAAATAGAAATATTAGATGAAACTCTCTGCAACATCTGGGAAAACACCCTAAATAAAAGACACGGAAAATTGAGTCTTACCCACAGCAACCCTATGAGACCGAACGTACTAAGAAGCGGTGAAGAAATAGCATGAATACAACATAGGATGAGGGAGAATGAAGGGAGAGGGGTTTGGTAGAGCTCCCCTACAGTTGTGAAAATTCAAGTTACTGCCACAGTCCAAAACCATGGCACTAGACCCGATGATCGTGGTTGTAGCCTATGTGTCACACCCACCTCTTTTGAATTATTTGTTTTATTAATTTTTCTGGGCATCGGGTAGTTCGGGTTGAAGTCCGACTTAAATTTTTTTGGGTTTTGTTTAAAAACACGTGTTTTGGCTTTGACTGTGTCCAGTGCACCGTGGTCGAAACCGCACGACCTCACTTGGGTCGTTGCGCGACCTCGCCCGGTTCACCGCACGCCTTGCTCGATGGCCAACTAATTAAATAAAATGACTTGTTAATAAAGAAATAAAATTAAATGTGATAAAATTTTAATAAATTATTTTAATGATCATAATAATATTATTATTTGAGGATGTAATTATTATAATTATTTTTATCAATATTGTTATAATTGTTATAACTTTTCTTTTATTACTATAAATTTATTACTATTATTTTTATTATTAGTTTTAGTTTATTATTATTATTATTATTATTATCTCTCTCTCTCTTTTATTTTGTCTTTTTTTTTCTTTTTTTTTTCTCTCCTTAGGGTTGTGCCTCCCCCCTGTTTGTTCCCCTCTCCCCCCATTGGGATCTCGTTGCCTCCCCCCTTGAACGGACTCGCACCGCGCCACCCTCCCGACCGACTGCTCCTTTGCGCCACAACCCACGCCAGCGGACCTCCTCCCTCCATTCCGACGAAGCTCCGACGTCGCACCCCTACTGGTCGGTTTCACTCCGGCAGCTGCCACTCTAGGTAAACCCCTCCTCTTTGTTAGGGTTTTACCATTGACATTTTGGTGTTTTAGGTTCCAGCGAGTATGTGGTCCGATTTTAGGGTTCTGATTTAAAGTTTATGGTTCAAATGCTTGAATTAGGTTCATTTTGAATTCCTTGTGGTGCGTTTGGTGTGCATTTGGAGTCACGCACCGAATTTTTGGAGTTTTCCTACACCGAGATAGGTGGTTCCATGCCTTTGCATCTTTTAGATAATTTAATTTGTTTGTTTAGTTAAATTTAATATGTTCTATGATTTAGTTGAATGATGAAAATTATATTTAAAATGTTTTGGCATGCTCGTTTGAAGAAAATGGATTTCCGGGAGTAATATAGTATTGTCATTTATGTGTGTGTTGTGGTATAAATGCTTGTAAGTGCTATATAGGTTTTGCGAAATGCGTTTTAAAAATGTTGTGACATGCATGCGTGATGAAAATTGCACTTCCTTTTAGAAATTTTCATGTTTTTCATTTCGACCTTGTTGTGGTAAATTCTAGAAGTGTTTAATAATTGTTTATAGAGTTCCAATGAGGTTTTAGAAGGGTTGAGGTGTGAAATTGATTTTATAATGGTTTCTTTTGCATGCGATATGTTTTATAAATTGAGAAATTGTTTATTTAAGTGGTGTTTTGAATGCGAAGCATGGTTGAAAGGTTTTTGGGGGTTGTTTGGTAGGTGTGAAAGGTGTTTTCTAGTCACTTTAGGTGTTTGTGTTTTTAAATAGACATTTTCAAAGGAAAACGAATTACTTTGGGTGTGTTTGCCTTGTTGTGTACTTTTGAAATTGAAATGCAAAATTGTTTGAATAATGGAAAACATGTTTTAATGTGGTTACCTCGTGTATCTAGTTTTAAAGTGACGCCTCTACATGGAATCAAGTGGTTTTTGGTGTAAATTCTTCTTGGTTTTTCTTGAAATGATTTCATTAATAGCTCAAATGATTTATTGATACATTTATATGGCGTGAAAATGGTATTTCGAAATAGTTGAATACGCGTTCATTTTTAAAGTGGTGTATTTATATAAAATGAGACATGTCTTTGTTGTGCGAGTGTCTTTCAAGTGGTGCTTTGGTATGCAAGTGGTGACTTTTGTGTGTAATGTCATGTTTGGTATGTGACATGTGAAGGTGATATACTATGTGAATGTGGAACTTGATTGAGCACACGGGAAAACCCAGGGTACTTAGGTGGGCGGATTAGGACTAGTACGATAGATGACACGTAAGTGGTTCGTCCCGGTTTCATCTAGCAGGATTGACATTACAACACTAACTAAACTTTTGTGATGATTGGAGACCATTAGGTTATGGATGTGTTTCCCTACTAGTGACTCATGCATGAGAGCGTTGATTATTGTGGCTCATATGCCATGTTTACACCGAGGTACGATGTCTCTAGCGTCCCACGCATACTAGCTACCTTAGGGGATTTACCCGTAGTGCTCTACTATTCATGACATGGTGCATTCTGTCGACATACAGAGGACCACTTGAGTATGTGCATGTTCTTTATGAATTTTCTCTTCCATTTTAAAGTAGTATTGCAAAATGGTTTTTCTTCCAGTGCTCTTTTCTTTTTTTACTTTTAGCTTTTAAATGTTTTCCTTAAAGCATTTTAAAAGTATGGTTTTAAATAAGTATGTTAAATTATATTTTTGATGTTGTGGCATGGAACCTTTTATTGGGTGGTATCCTACTGGGCTTTTGACTCTCACCCAACATACACCTTTGGGTGTATGTAGATCTTTTCATTTGTGTATTCCAGGTTGGGGCATCGTGCTTAGTGACAGTAGTTCGGGTTTTCATTGGTTTTCCCGTGCAGGCCTGACGATGGTGAGTTGAGGAGGTGGCTTCTCATGTTGCATGAAGGTGTGAATAGATGTGTTAGTTTTCTTTTCATTGCAGTCTTCTTAAAGTATTAGGTTGAATTGTAAAATTTGAGTTTGGTCCAATGCTAAGGGTTTGTTTGGTTTTTTTTCCCAGCATTTGTTTATTTATCTTTTTAGTTGTTTTTCTGTCTCTTATTTCAGGTAAAACCGTTCCCACATGTTACCCTTGATACTCAGACACTTGTGCCAGCCCATGGGGATCGGGAACACCCTTTAGGCCATGTCGCGGACCGAGTCAGATGACGACCCGACATGGTTCGTGACAAAATGGTATCAGAGGAGGTTTGTCCTTTTGGGTCGTGTTTCTTTGGGATAGAGTCAGGGTATACCAAAGTTAAGGGTGTCAGAACTTGATGTTCTAGCTACGAGCAAGGTGCCTTGCCAGCACACCTCGTGGCGGGACTCGAGTTACCAGAGTAAGTTGAGGTTTGTCTAACTCTTTGGTGTTTGTGGTTAATCTTGTTTAGGGGAGATGAAAAGGAAGTAGGGTCAGTGGTCCCAGTGAGATCGCAGGGTCTGCCAAGCCATGTGGATTCAGGGATGCTGTCCTATAATACTCTCTGTGGCGGTGGCATGATTGGCATATGGCCGCTAACCATATGTCCCGGTCACCCGCCGACACTAGTCTCTTCTTTCAGGGTTCCTCGTCTCTTTGTTTTGGATTCGTGGAAATCTGGGTTTTAAGTAAAAATGATTTGGTCTTGGAAAATGTTTTAAAATGAAGTGCTTCAAAAAAATGATGTGTGAGGCCCATGGGACACCATTGGTGTTTGTGCAACCCACCAGTTTCGTTTGTTTTCAAAAAGTTTTGTTAAAGGAAATTTTGTGTTTTAATGACTGGTAATTGCGTGGTGTGTCCTGCTATTTTTGGAATGTTGTACGTGAGGCATTTCAAACAGAGAATCCTTTTGGATGATTCGTGTCTTGAGTTTGAATTTTTATTTGTAAGTTGGTGTCCAAGTGTGTGGTTAGTGGATTCATTTGAAAAGTCCTTCAGGAAACCCTTACAGTGGTTTCCCCTGCATGTTTATTGTTCGCTTTCGGTATGTCTTGGCCATTAGACCAGTTTGATTGGGTCCATGGTTTTCTTTCTTGACTAGTGCATGCCCCCCATAAAGCGTTAACATGCGGTTGAAGTGCATCCACGGGCAATTCGCCGTTGGGCAGCCCTCCAGTTTATTGAAGGACTCTCTTCTTGAATTCTAGGATTGAACCCACCCATCTTTATAATCAAGTGGATCCTCTCGCATCAGGAGGGTGATGTGAGAGGGGTTGAATGAAACTTGGGTTTTGTTTAGTCATTTGATAGTCAAGGGTGAAGTTGACCTTGTTAAGTTGAAAGTCCTATTTGGAAATGGTGAAGGGGATTCCAGTGGGGAAAGGTGGAAGCATCCTGGAGTTGTCGGTGCAAGCTGTTATGCTAAATGACCTTTGGTCCTTCATTGGTTTCGTTTAAGAAAGGGGTTGTGTTAGGCCACTAGTGTGACAGACCTAGTCACATGGGAATGATATGGTTGATTGTAGGAATCACGTGTTGTTTAAGACTCAGTTTGAAGTCCTTCTCCGTATAATGTTTCTCTCAATAGTAATGGTCATGTTCGGTGATGATTTGCGGTGTCATGTTCTCATTCAGTGTGACAAAGGGTGATGCACATGTTCCATTTTAGCTCTTGTGTTGGTAAATGTTCCGTGTGGGATCAGTTGGATGTCACGGTGTGTTGTGTTTTCTGGCATTGTCTCGATTGCGGTGTGGTTTCGTGTGACACCAAAAGGAGAAGCTCTGTTCAAGAGTCTTCAATACCTGACTACGAGGAAGGAGATGCTTCAAACATCATAACTCTAGCCATAGGCCTCAGAGTGAAGTTGACGCGTGGTCAGGAACCCTAGGAGTGTATAGGACCCCAACTTTATTTTTGTCGTTGGTATTGAAGGTGAAGGAGGTTTAAATTGTTTCATGTGGTTCTGTTCTGAATGAACCTTTTGGGTGTGTGGGGTTTCTCGTGGCTATGAGGAGGTGTGGTCGTCTTGTTACCTTAAAGTCCCAGGGGTGGTGTCTCACCGAATGTAATTGCTTTTAGTGGTCCTTATGGGGTCTGTTGGGTAAATCAGTCGCAAAGTTGAATAGTGATCATCCAGGGATGTAGAGATGTTGTTCTTTCTGCAGTTGTGGTTTTGATGCCCTGGTAGTTGGGTCCCTCCCTCCCCACCCCTTGGGGTGGGCTGTTTGGTCACCGTCAGGAAATTTTCAAAGTTATGTATCTTCTGTCAGTTCTAATGGTGGGGAGACCCATGGTGGGTCTCATACGAATGTCTCTAGAATAAATCGGTGTTGGACTTTTCCTTAATGGTGGGGAGTCTGCCCGGACCTCCCCATGTCGGTTTTCCAGTCTCGCCTTGGGCATTGGTAGGTTCTTAATGGTGGGGAGCCCCTCAGGCTTCCCCATGTTGGCTTTTAGTTATGTTCCTAGAGATGGATTGATGGTAAGTGATAAGAGTGTTCTTGGATGTGGTTTGATTTTGTGTGTTTACTCCAGTAAAATGGAGTGGTTTTCGTTCTTTGGTGCTCAAGGTGTTTTGGTTTGTGAAGTTGGTTTCTATGGGTACGGTAGTTCCTATCCTTAATTAATCAACTGGAGGTGTTCTAGCTCCTTGGGGCGGGCAACACAAATCATAAAGTCTTTTACGAGTTTCACGAGGTTGTTATTTAAGTCACTTTCTCTGAGCAAAGTGTGTTTGCCTCATTTTACTTGTTTTTTAGAAGAATAATTTTTGAACCTTAAGGGGGTATCGATTATTGCTTTGGGGTTCAGTATTAGTTGTGGCTTTCCGGGGACAGAAAGCGCCATGGTGGGAAGAATTGTCGCACCCACCTCTTTTGAATTATTTATTTTATTAATTTTTCTGGGCATCGGGTAGTTTGGTTTGAAGCCCGACTTAAAATTTTTTGGGTTTTGTTTAAAAATGTGTGTTTTGTCCTTGACTGTATCCAGCACACCGTGGTCAAAGTCACGCAGCCTCACCTGGGTCACCGCGTGACCTTGCCCGGTTCACCGCACGCCCTACTCAATGGTCAACTAATTAAATAAAATGACTTGTTAATAAAGAAATAAAATTAAATGTGATAAACATTTAATAAAATATTTTAATGATCATAATAATAATATTATTTGAGGATGTAATTATTATAAATATTTTTATCACTATTGTTATAATTGTTATAACTTTTATTTTATTACCATAAATTTATTACTATTATTTTTATTATTAGATTTAGTTTATTATTATTACTACTACTATTATTATTGTTATCTTTTTTTATCTCTTTATTTTGTTTATTTTTCTTCTTTTTTTTCTCCTTAGGGTTGCGCCTCCCCCCCATTTGTTCCCCTCTCCCCTCATTGTGATCTCGCTGCCTCCCCCTTGAATGGACTCGCGCCGCGCCACCCTCCCGACTGACTACTCCTTTGCGCCGCAACCCACACCAGCGGACCTCCTCTCTCCATTCCAACGAATCTCTGACATCGCACCCCTACTAGTAGGTTTCCCTCTGGTGGCTGCCACTCTAGGTAAACCCCTCCTCTATGCTAGGGTTTTACCATTGACATTTTGGTGTTTTAGGTTCCAGTGAGTATGTGGTCTGATTTTAGGGTTCTGATTTAAATTTTATGGTTCAAATGCTTGAATTAGGTTCATTTTGAATTTATTGTGGTGTATTTGGTGTGCATTTGGAGTCACGCACTGAATTTTTGGAGTTTTCCTACACCGAGGTAGGTGGTTCCATGCCTTTGTATCTTTTAGATAATTTAATTTTTTTGTTTAGTTAAATTTAATATGTTCTATGATTTAGTTGCATGATGGAAATTATGTTTAAAATGTTTTGTCATGCTCATTTGAAGAAAATATATTTTCAGGAGTAATATAGTCTTTTCATTTATGTGTGTGTTGTGGTATAAATGCTTGGTAGTGCTGTATAGGTTTTGCGAAATGCATTTTAAAAATGTTGTGACATGCGTGCATGATGAAAATGGCACTTTCTTTTAGAAATTGTCATGTTTTTTCATTTCAGCCTTATTATGGTAAATTTTAGAAGTGTTTAATGATTGTTTATAGAGTGCCAATGAGGTTTTAGAAGGTTTGAGTTTTGAAATTTATTTTATAATGGTTTCTTTTGCATGTGATATGTTTTATAAATTTAGAAATTGTTTATTTAAGTAGTGTTTTGAATGTGAAACATGGTTGAAAGGTTTTTGGGGGTTGTTTGGTAGGTGTGAAAGGTGTTTTCAAGTCACTTTAGGTGTTTGTGTATTTAAATAGACACTTTCAAAGGAAAATGAATTAATTTGGGTGTGTTTGACTTGTTGTGTACTTTTGAAATTGAAATGAAAAATTATTTGAATAATGGAAAACATGTTTTGATATGGTTACCTCATGTATCTAGTTTTAAAGTGACGCCTCTATATGGAATCAAGTGGTTTTTGGTGTAAAGTAATCTTGTTTTTTCTTGAAATGATTTCATTAATAGATCAAATGATTTATTGATACATTTATATGGCATGAAAATGGTATTTTGAAAGAGTTGAATACGTGTTCATTTTAAAGTTGTGTATTTATATAAAATGAGACATGTCTTTGGTGTGAGTTTGTCTTTCAAATGGTGCTTTGGTATGCAAGTGGGGGATTTTGTGTGTAATTTCATGTTTGGTTTGTGACATGTGAAGGTGATATACCATGTGAATGTGGAACTTGATTGAGCACACGGGAAAACCCTAGGTACTTAGGTGGGTGGATTAGGACTAGTATGCTAGATGATACATAAGTGGTTTGTCCCAGTTTCATTTAGCTGGATTGACTTTACAACACTAACTAAACTTTTGTGATGATTAGAGACCACTAGGTTATGGATGTGTTTCCTTTCTAGTGGCTCGTGCATGAGAGCATTGATTATTATGGCTTATATTCCATGTTTACACTAAGGTACAATGTCTCTAGCATCCCACACATACTAGCTACCTTAGGGGTTTTACCCGCAGTGCTCTACTATTCATGAAGTGGTGCCTTCTATCGATATACAGAGGATGACTTGAGTATGTGAATGTTATTTATGAATTTTCTATTCCATTTTAAATTAGTATTACAAAATAGTTTTTCTTATAATGCTCTTCTCTTTTTTACATTCATCTTTTAAATGTTTTCCTTAAAAGCATTTTAAAAGCATGGTTTTAAATAAGCATGTTAAATTATCTTTTTGATGTTGTGGCATGGAACCTTTTATTGGGTGGTATCCTACCGGGATTTTGGATCACACCCTATATACACCTTTGGGTGTATGTAGATCTTATCATTTGTGTATTCCAGGTTGGGGCATCGTGCTTAGTGACGGTGGTTCGGGTTGTCGATTATTTTCCCATATAGGTCTGATGATGGTGAGTTGAGGAGGTGGATTCTCATGTTACATGAAGGTGTGAATAAATGTGTTAGTTTTATTTTCATTACAGTCTTCTTAAAGTATTGGGTTGAATTTTAAACTTTGAGTTTGGTCCAATGTTAAGGGTTTGTTTGGTTTTTTTCCTAACATTTGTTTATTTATCGTGTTAGTTGTTTTTATGTCTCTTATTTCAGGTAAAACCATTCCCACATGTTACCCTTGATACCTAGGCACTTTTGCCAGCCCGTGGGGATCGAGAACACCCTTCGGGTCATGTCACAGACTGAGTTGGGCGCCGGTTCGGATGATGACCCGACCTGGTTCGTGACACTACGAACATGGTCATCCATCTCATAATGGCTATCATCATTGGAATATCTTAGGGCCATGGTTGGGAATTGATCGTGGACATAGGTAATCTATGACCATGGTAAAAAACAACATCCTTATAGATCAAAAAATAGTCATCTTCAAAGTTTCATCCATGAGACCTCTTTGTTATTATACTGATACTTTACCACTCAATCGAGACATGTTTAATGTATGTGTGTGTGTGTGTCCACATAGATCCCCCTTCCCACACCATTCTCGAGTTATTCCTACATTAATTTAAAGTTCCCACATGTGCCTTCGACCACATTCCATGTTGATCATGGTCATAGGATGATCCTATCACCACTATCGATTTTGATAGTGTCGTTAGGTAGCTATAGACTGAGCTTTTTGGCATGGCATACTTTGACCATAGAAATTGGTGGACTATGACCACAATTTTTGTTTGACTATGGCTATGGGCTACCCTACAACCACAACTTTGGTGATCGTGGATGCAGTAGTGTGGCCATAGCCTATTTTTCACTAGTGCCGTTTTAGAGGGTTGAAATGATGAAATCCATTATTTAAATAATTAACCAAATTAATTAATCAAAATTGAAAATGAATATTAAAAAAACAACCTAGAAGGGTATTGTGCACCAAATACCCTTCCACATGGCACTCTTTTGCCACTGGGTACCTACCCTAGGTCCAGTGGTTAATCAATGGGCCTCACATGGACACTTTCACCACTACGGAAGACAACATGTACTCGATACCAGTCCACATGGTACTCATAACCATTTGTTTCCAAGAGATAGATCCCAACACCTATGATACCACCCTAAACTTGAACTCCATGCCTTTTCAACCCCTCCGAAACCTTAAACACACATACACACACATGATCAAGACACTCCCGGTATCAAATTACCTCACATGAGAACCTGAGATGTTACAACCTCTCCATAATGAAAAATCTCATCCCCGAGATTTCACAGGACACACACTAATGAGATTTACCTGAAACCTGAGTATCCCACTCAAGACACCACTGAAACACTGAGATGATGATGAAAACATCGATCTCTTCTAGGTTACTATGACTAATAGACATAAACCAACCAACTCCTTTCATGGGAACTCCCTATTAGAGTTGGTTTCCTAGGAGTAACTGATTTTAATTTGATTACATGTATATTTGACATATTGAATATAATTAAACATATTATTACTTATCGTTAATTGTTCTCCATAGATTTAATGTATTATTGTCCTAGAGTATTTGTCACATTAATAAGGTCATAGTAGTTCCCCACTACAATGAGAACCATGATGTTCTATGAAAATATTCTTAATATAGTTATATGATTGGATAACGTACTATGACAAACACATAATATTTAAACTGTAAGGTGTGAGTACTTGTAATCAGATGAGGCTTTTTCTCATGAAGTTTTCACTTCGTAATCACCAAGACATGTGATTTTGAGAACAAACCCACTAGTAGGAATTCTATATGTTTTGGTGTCATCAGATAAACCTATAAGTGAGCATGTGTAATGGTCTTTAGACTTTAATATTATCATTAATACATGACATGAATCAAACACAAAAATTTACTGACAAAAACCATCACGCCATATGTTGGCGGGAAGTAGGGTATAATGGGTGTATCATGATTAACATATCATTAATGGATAAGTCGAGGAAGAATTTTTCACTTCCATATTTATGGGAGTTGATATCTCGACCCTTTGATTGTAATATAACCATCACCTAAATTCTGTGGCCATGTTGTATTGACATGTTTATTTCAGATAGTCAAAGAAAGATGTATCGAGCAAATAGGATGATGACACCGTCATGAAATCTGTGTGATTAGATATTGTGATAAAGATATCATATTACATAGTGAGTGTTCGTATTTGGTTTTCATTGTTGCGATATTAAGTTCTTTCTCTTGGGTTTCTTGACCCGTTGTTAGACAATAATCTTTTACTTTAGGCAAGTCTGCCTAATGTCAACATGAAATAATCCTAGAGGGTCACACACCAAGTGTTTTTTTTGTTCTCGATTAAATTTTATTTTAATTCAATTGATGGAATAAATATTGTTGATTGCCTAAATTAAATAAATATTTATTCACAAGAATTTGAATAAAAATATATTTTATACTTTTATTGAATATTTAATAAATAATTATTCACTGGTATGTGAATGAAATACTTATTTATGAATAAAATATTTATTTGGGTATTAAATAAATACCAAGGAGTTCGACCAGACCAAGACTGAATTCGATGATAAAATAATTATTTACAAGCCGATAAATATTATTTATCAATTTACGCAAGTTGGTGCACTAAATAATAATATTATTATTATGTGGAATGATGTTTATTAAAGGTAATAAATGTTATTTAATGGATGACATGAAATTAAATAATATTTTAACCTAAATACAAACTTTATAAATAGACAGTTATGTCTACTGTGTAGAGAATCCAAAATTGTGAATAGAACATTGTTGCGCACAACGAATTCTCTCTCAACTCCTGTATCCCTCTAAAAAACAAGAAATGCATGAGATATTTCCTTAAGACCAAATAATGGGCGATCAATAAAGAATGGCACAATACATTTGATTCATCATGCTAGCACCCTAGAGATCGAGTGTTGTTTTTCAGAGATCATTGAAACACGTGTGGATCACTGGTAGAGGGATTTTATCCTTGGATACCCACAACACAATGAATCCAATCCAAAAGGAACTTTTCAGATGATCAAGATTCATCAATAAAGAAAGTTCATAAGCCCATATATTTATTTCTTCATATGTTAAATAAATTAATTAAAAATTTGTCATTCAAGATCCTCACTAATATTTTCGGTAAATGATTATTAAAAGAAATTTTAATATATCTTCCACCACCACATGCTTCTACTGCGTCTAGAACCAACAAGCAGTATCAAAGTGGTCACATTTAAATTTAAAATTATTTATTTGATTGTTGATTTATATACAATTATGGTTAGTATGTCATTTCATATTATTCATTCATTAATCTGAGTTGAATTAACATGATTCTACATATTAATTATATTCGTCCAAGTTTTTTCATTTTCTTAAAAGTTTAAGAAAAGATGAATAAAAACTGAAGATTCCATCGGGAAATTTTCAATTTTTAACCTGTAGGAAAGGGTTACACAATGTGTACTCTAAAGTACACGTCGTGTACCCTAATATGGTACATATGGATACACCGATGGATATATGACACACCATGTAGTAATTACATGATGTGTATGCCAAATTTTGATCGACCATCCTAGCACACAATTGTCAAATAACACGATGTGTATCGGTATATACACCGTGTATTCTACACAGATTAGCGGCGTAAATCGCACAATCACTGTGGTAATTATACATAATCAAAACTATGTGATACTAACAACCTAGAGTATTTATGATATACATAATGTGTATGTGGTGTACACAGTGTCAATTCCTGCATCCTAATAACATTCTGAGTGACTTGAAGAGAAAGTAGACACACAACTCAAAGAGATACATGGCATGTAGCTGGACTTTACACACCATGCAGTCTGTCGAGACACACGCCGAAGACCCAAATTGGCATCCCAGACACACGAAAAGAGGAAAACATGGTATGTAGTTGGTCTGTACACGTCATATAGCCCAGCTGAGGTACACACCGTAGACCCAGGCATGTATTTTGGATACATGACAGCTGAGATACACAATGTGTAGTTGGATGTACACGCCATGTAGTCTCCCATTAATGGATAGAATTAAAAATTACATTAAATTAGAAAATTATAGCATTAAAATATTATTTTATTGGTTGGTACACCATTATGTGTTTGAAAATTTAATAATGGTTTTAAATAATTTTAAAATATTAATTAATTTATTGTAATAAATATTTCATTATTGGTTCTTTCATTAATTTTCCATGAATGCCATAAATGATGGGTATCTACAATTTAGTTCGGAATATCATTAATATAAAAGGTAATTAATTAATTAATAAATCAATTAATGAAACCACATTAATATTAATAATAAAGAATGAATAAAGAAATGAATGCCAGCCAGTTTATTTTGTGTATTCGTTGCATGTATGACCATTCATGAGCTTGACCAAGACCTGTGTATGTGTTGGATCTTTTAATATAATTTATTGCATGGGTGAAAAATTATTTAATAATAAATTAAATAATGTTCTATGTGTCACCCATCCCTCTATTATTATGTAGGACCCATGTGTCCAATGATATTTATGTAATCCCCTTTTAAACAATCCTTTGGTTCCTCTCACCTATGTGTGAGTAATAAATACTTGTAATTAATGGATCATCCCAAGGTACGTGGAGGTTGTTCAAGATGTAAACATTATGATGCTAACTCAGGTGATACACAGGTGGATAGGTGGAATGATGTAACTCAAGCCAAGACTGGTAATAAGAGTTATTTTCCCTAGGTCAAATATTGATTTAATATCTGGTCATTAAATAAAAAACTAGATAAATCTCATGAATGGATCATTTATTTATTTATTTATTTCTATCTATACGATTATTTATTTTATGGATGAAGTTTATGATAAAAAATCAATTAATTAATGTGAAAAGACGCAAATCAAATAAATGAATTATGCAAAAATGTTTTATCCAAATGGTTAATTATTTAAGTAACATCAACTTAATATTAACAATATATATAAAGGATAAAACATGATAAAACTTATTCATAATAAAATAAAAATATTTCAATTAAATATTAATTCATACTTAGCCTTCCATTACATGATTAAGAATGAAACTCAATAGAAATAAGTGTTTGACCAACCCTTATTGGGATAATTACTTTTATTAGGGAATTTATTATGAAGGTTTTGGGTAGAATTAACCATTTTATATCTATAGGATTATCCCTTTATAGACTTAGTGTAATTTGGAGGCAAATGTTGAGGAAATATATGTCAAGATTTTAGGATAGGGGAGTCCACTCAACAAATCAAGGAGCTACAAGCCCACAGATGAAAAAGACCTACCAACCTAAATACCTTCAAGCATCTTGACCAACCGTTGTTGGGGTATGGATCCTTTACACTGTAACGTCAGAGCAATTGGACATTACAAGTTTAATGGTGAGGAAAATTAGAACTTGATAAAATAGTTAGAGATTTAATAAAATCAATTGATTTATTATATCTCACCCAATCTATAATAAAGAAAAGTACTAATAATCGGTTTTTTTAATTGTAGAATAAAATGGAAATCTCATCATACACATTATACCTAAGATAAAAATTGGATAAAGACAACCTCTTGACCGAAATTAACTTCCAGTAATGGTACAAATGCATTCAGGTTGTGCTATTCCATGAACAAAAATCTTATGTGCTAGAATCCTCATTTCCCAATCTGCTTGTTATGTAGGTGAGTGATGAAGAATTCCTAGTGTATTAAAAACATATGAAAAACAAGGATGTCATTTAATGTTTTATGGTTTCATCTATCTCTAGTGAACTCATGAAGTCTCATGAGAACATGGATGTGTATAACATACTTGAGAGCCTCTGTGGTCTTTACCAGGAGAGAGATAGACATGAATGGTTTGATATTTCCAAGGTGTACTTTCAAATAAATCTTATAGAGGGTGACCCAAATAGGACTCACATAGTCAATATCATTAGATATATAGAGTTTTTAAAGGTTCTATGGTTTAAACCCCCTTGAATATCTGGTCACTAATCTCATTCAGGAATCACTCCCTCATAGCTTCTATAACTTTTTTGATAATTTTTATAGGAATAACATTGATATTTCTCTTCTATATCTTCTTACTCTTCTTAACCAAGTAGATAAGGATATAAAGCGTGAAAAATATTCCATACTTATGGTGAAAAAATGGAAAGTAAAATCAAATATCTTTAAGACCAAAGCTTCTTCACACACATCCAAGAAGTGGAATATCAAGGGGAAAGCAAGGTAATAGGATATTATCTATTTCTCATGTGAAAATAAAGTCCAATAGAAGAAAAAATATACCCAACCAAAGTAACAATGGGAATATTCAGGTGCATTTGTTATCAAGTGTAATTTATATATTTCTACAAATTGGGTATTCGATACAGCTTTTGGTGATCAAATATGTATTAAAATATAGGAACCAAGTACATTAAGAAAGATTGACCTAGGGGAGGTAGATCTAAGAGAAACCAACAGAGCTAAACTTGCTACTGTAACTATTAAGCACTACCACCTCACATTGACAACTTGATTGATCTTAGTTTTTAAAGGTTTTATTATGTGTCATATGTTACCAAAAATATTATTTTTGTATCCATACTTGATAATGATGTATTTATTTTCAAATTTAAGAATAAATGTTTATTATTTTGTAAATATATAATTTTTTTATGGTAAAGAAAATTTATATAATGGTCTTTATGTATTGTATTACATAAATTAAGTAACGAAAATTGATAAAAAAGTTAAATCACATGAATCATACAACACCCAACTTGGGAATCACTGGCTTGGTCATATAAATGAAAAGTGCTTGAGTAAATTACATCCAGATGGATATTTAAATTCTTTTGAGCTAAAAACACTTGGTCTGTGTCACATATGTTTACAAGGAAAAATGACCAAAGACCAGTTTAGTGGGAAAGGTGAAAGGGCTAAAGATATTCTTAAATAAGTTTATACAAATGTGTGTGAAACATTTACTGTTAAATCAAGAAGAGGGTAATCATACTTATTAACTTTTAATGAGGATTTTAGTAGATATGGATATGTCTACTTAATGAGGTATAAGTCAGATTTTTTTGATAAATTCAAGAAATACAAGAATGAAGTTGAAAACTAGCTTCATAAGAAGATTAAGAAACTCCACTCAGAAAATGGTGAAGACTATGTTAATCAATACTCCATTGATTAATTACTGGATTTTGGGATCCTATCCCAAATCACTCCACCTTACACACCTAATTAGAATGGTGTAAGAAAATGGAGGAACCACACCTTGTTGGATATGGTGAGATCAATGATGTGTAATGTGCATCTTCCATTATCCTTTTGGGGATAAACATTACAGAAAACACATATATTAAACCAAGTACCAACTAAATCAATAAATGGTATTCCATATGAATTTTTGAGTGGAAATAAAACTATTTTATCGAATTTATATGCGTGAAGAATCAAAAAATTTGTTAAGGCCTCTTCAAGTAATAAACATGCATCCCGAGGCACAAAGTGTGTCTCTATAGGATAACCTATGGAAACAAGGGGATATTACCTATATGAACCATTAGAAAAAAAGTTATAGTGGGAATAAATACCATATTACTTGATAGGGATCACATATCTAAAATTGATAGTGAGATTGATAAATAATTTGATGAAGTCGAGGTTCTAGGAACAAAATGGTCGATACGAGAATAGATTCCACAAATCCTCACAGAAGAAGATACTATTCCAGAGACACAAGTACTTCTTAGGAGTAGAAGATAGGTTAGAGAAGTAGAATATTATGGTTTTTTAGTCATCGAGTATGGTTACTTATTATTAGTTGATAATAACGATCCTATAACCTATAAGGAAAAAATTAGTGGTATAGATGTTTCCATGTGGCAAGAAGCCATAAATTATGAAATAGATTTTATATACCAAAAAAAATTTGGATTTTGGAAGACCCTCTATTAGTTGTAAATCCTATTTATTCAAAATGATAATTCAAGAAGAAAATAGACATGGAAGGATAATTCAGTACCTATAAGGCGTGACTAGTTGCAAAAGGGTTTAAACAATGTCAAGGAATTGAGTATGATGAAACCTTTTCATGAGTTGAAATGTTCAAATATATTATAATTCTAATTTTCATTGTGGACTTCCATGATGAATAGATTTGGAAAATATACGTCAAAACAGATTTCCTTAATGGGAACCTTCAGAAAGATGTCTATATAAAGGGTTTGTGACTCCAAAGGATGCCAAAAAGGTATGAAAGCTTCAAAGATCCATTTATGGATTAAAAAAATTATCTTGTTCACAGAACATTCACTTTTATGAGGCCATAATTGAATTTGGTTTTATAAATAATGAGTGAGAGCGGTGTGTCTATAAATGGTTTAGTGGGAGAGAGTTCATTTTCTTAATATTATATGTTGTTTACATATTACTTATTAGAAACAAGATACCAGTATTAATTATATTAATTCATTGTTGAATGTATTATTATCTATAAAGGACTTGAGTGAGGCAACATATATTCTTGAAATCAAGATCCATTATGATTAATCAAAGAGGTTGCTCGACCTAAGTCAAAGTATATACATTGACAATATACTAGAGAGATTCAGTATGGAACAATCCAAGAGGGTAATATTTTTAGTGTCACATGACATTCATCTTTCTAGGAACATGTTCCCTCATACACTTGAGGAAAGAAAAATAATGATAAGGATTCCATATGCACCAGCGAGTGGGTAAGTCATGTATGTTATGCTTTGTACTAGGCTAGATGCTGCATACACATTGAGTGTGGTAGGAAGATATCAAGATGATCTAGGTGACCTCCATTGGATGTTAGTCAAGAATATCCTTAAGTATCTTAGGAATACTAAGGATATTCTCTTGGTATATAGAGGAGATGATGAACTATTCATCAGAGGATATACAAATGAAAGTTTCCAAACTGATCAAGATGACATAAAGTTATAAATGGGATACACACTCACTTTGATTGGAGGTGATGTGTGCTGGAAGAGATCAAAGAAATATGAGGTCACAGATTCTACAATAGATTTTGAGTATATTGTAGCTTCTAAGGTTGCTAATGAAGTAGTATTTATGCTCAACTTCATCCAAGAGATTGGTACCTAATAATAAAGATCTTATCACACTCTACTGTGATACCACTGTATCAATGACTCTCACAAAAGATCCAAGGTTACATTAACAAATGATGAACATACTTCAGATTTATCATATCTTGAGGAATTTTTCTCAGAGAGATGCGGGTTTAGTGAGAATTATTTTCATGGAACACAATATGGTGGACCCCTTGACTAAAGCCTTGACTCAACAAAAACATGACAATCAAGAGAGGTCTAGTGAACTAAAAATTTTAGGCAGTTGGCTCTTTTCCAAGTAGGATTTTATTAGAGTTAGTGTCCTAGGACCAACTTATTGTACTTTTATTTCATGTATATTTGGTTTATTGAATATTAATTGAACATATTATTACATATTGTTCATTGTTCTGTATGGATTTAATGTAATATTGTTCTAGAGTATTTTTCGTATTGATAATGCTATAACAGTTACCCACTATGATGAGAACCTTGAAGTGTTATGAAAATATACTTAATATAGTTATGTGGTTAGATAACATACTATGATGTTACACATAATATTTAGACCGTCAGTTGTGAGTACATATAAGTGGATGAAGCTTTTTCTCATGAAGTTTTCAATTGGTAATCTCTAAGATGAGAGATTATGAGAATAGACCCTCCCATAGGAATTTTTCATGTTTTGGTGTCATTGGATGTTCCTATATACGAGTATTTTTAATGGTCCTTAAAATTTAATATTATCATTAATACATTTCATGACTCATACAATTCGATTTATTAACAAAAACCACCATGGAATATGTTGGCGAGAAGTAACATACATTGGGTGTGTCATGATTGACATATCATTAATGGATAAGTTGAGGAATGATTTTCCCCTTCCATATTTATGATATTATATATCTTAAACCTTTTAATGGAATATAACCATCACCTAAATTCCATGTCCATGGTGTATCAACATGTTTATTTTAGAGATTCAAAGAAATACACATCTGGAAAATAAGTTGATCACACCATTATGAAACCTTCTCAATGAGATATTGTGAAAAAGAGATAATATTACACAATGAGAATTCATACGTTGTTTTCAAAATTGTGAAATTAAGTTCTTTCTATTGGGCTCCATGACCTGTTACTAGATAGTAATCTTTTACTTTATGCAAGCCTGCCTAATTCCAATGAGAAATAACCCTAGAGGGTCACACACTTGATCTTGATTAAATTATATTTGAATTTAATTGATTAAAAAATATTATTCTCATGATAGAGGAATAATTTTATTCAAGTTATATTTATCACAAAAATTAAATAAATGTTTATTCAATAGTATGTGAATAAAAATATATTTGTTTATTTTGTTGAATATTTAATAAATATTTATTAACCAATATATGAATGAAATATTTATTTATGAATAAAATATTTATTTGGGTATTCAATAAATAATGATGAGTTCAATCAGACCAAGAACATGTCTTGTGATGAAATAATTATTTACAATATGGAAAATATTATTTATCAATTAGATCAAGTTGGCACACCACAAAATAATAATAATATAATTACTTAGAATGATGTTTATTAAAGTTAATAAATTTTATTTAATGGATGAAATGAAATTAAATAACATTTTAACCTAAATCCTCACTCTATAATTTGAATGTTATGTCTATTCTTTAGAGCATCCAAAATTGAGAATAGAGAATTATTGCGCACAACAAATTCTCTCTCAAACCCTTCTCCATCCCTCTTAAGAATGAAAAATACAAGAGATATTTCTTCAATACTAAATAAAGAGCGATCAAGAATGAATAATTAAAGACATTAGATTCAATAAGATCACACCCAAAGATTGAGTGGTATTTCTCAGAGATCATTGGAGCATGTGTGGATCACCACAAGAGGGATTATATCCTTAAATCATCATAGAACAATGAAGGAAATCCAAAAGGGTCTTTTCCAACAATCAAAGTTCATTAATGAATAATTTTCCTAATCCCAGGTATTTATTTCTTTATATATTAAATAAATTAATTATAAATTTGACTTGAAAGATCCACACTCATGGTTTTGGGGAATAATTATTAAAATAAATTTTAATACCACCACTGTATGATTATTCTATGCTCAAAACTAACACTCCCAACCATAGGAATCACCTACTCAGTCTCACCACACCGGATATAACCAACACACCCACAATACTATTCCATACCACTAACCCAAATTATTTATTTAATAGGCGTTGGAAAATAACCACCTTGTATCATACACATTTCCCATATCTCAACCAGAATTTGGTCATTCCTTACACACATATGCATACCACACACCAGTATACATCACACAAAACCAAAAATAAACATGATTATATAATACCTCTAACTATCATAAAATTTCCAACCTACTCTGAATATGTTATTTTGATTACATGAAAATTATACAGAGACCAACTTTCCAATGCATATCCTCCATTTGGGGTCACACTCACTATCATACACAACCCACACTACTAAGCATACTAACTATTACCATGACCCACACATGTAGATGAATCCTGAATACTTCCTATATGTACTACTACAAGTCCTAACTCAGACACTTTAGTACAACCTGACTCTTAACCTCCATTTAACTATGAGTTCATCTAAAAAAATTGCTCCAAATTCTATATATGTCCATAAACCCTACACTCATTAGGTTGTTGATCCCATTATGCCAAAACATATCATATCTATCCACATTGAAAAAACCTCACTGAAAACCTACTATATGGTGGAAATATCAACCCTATGCTCTGACTTCCCTACAGGGTGTCCTCATTCCCATGCTTCATACTATCATATTTTCCACTACCAATCTCATATAATTCTATTATTCAATTCAGTATACTCCCCTTTGAAAAATTCCTCTCTGCTATTCACACCAAGTTCACTACATTAAAAAATGAATTAACCTAAATATTTTTACATATACATTAATATTATGCCATAAACCATCCTCAAATTACTAATCCTTTACAACATCATCTCCTTTTAATTTCAATGAAAAACCTAAAAATTCTTCAAACCATGTGCGATATAGTCCTTGATCGATATCTCTCCCTATACCAAATGCATGAACTCATGGTCTTGGTCAACTACTAGTATCTTTAGAAATTTTTTTTGAATGAAACCTACCTCAAAGTCCATCTAGTCCATCCCCTCATGCCTATCAGCCTATACTTTCACATCTCACTGATGTTTTATTGGTCCCCTATGCATATATGTATCCATATTTACTCTATTATATGATGGTATCTTGTTTTTATCAAATATCATCTGTATTGACTCGATCAATTACTCATATACTTAGGGTCTATACTCACACTATAAAAAAAGGATTCTATGACATAAACTCCCATGTTAGGTATTTCAATGACAGATTAGCTCCATGAGCTCATGGATTAATTCTCAGTATAAACCACACATTAATTAACTTGATTTGATCATAAAATAACCATCATAGTTCCTCTAGAATATTTGGTTGACCTTACTACATGGGAACCTATTTTTTTGGCCCATGATCATATTTATCTTCAGGGAACCAATATGGTGCATGCCTCAGTGGAACCATATCTTTTCCCTCCAAACACTCCAATGGAGGCTGCTGAGGTGGCATGTCACTGAAAACCACATACAATTATCAATATATATATATATAATATTTAGGAAATCTATAATAGTAATCATGACCCTGTAGACCTTACACCTTCCAACCCATACCCATGTCCAATATGATATGGCCTCATAGCCCCCTTCCCATTACAGGGTTTGGTATCATACACACCCTTCACATTAAGGATCCACAAACCAATAAAACTAAGATTCGCAACCTAGTTTAGATAAATTAAATATCACTAAGTAGATATATGGGAAAACACAATATATGTTATTATTAACACTTTAAACATAAAAACCCTCTTTCTATAACTAGAAGAGTAATCACTAATAGGAACACACATTCTATGCGAGCCCTATGTTCCTAGAATGATGCATGGGTACCACATATTTCTTATCTAGGCCAAAATTCCAACCATAAATCAGAAATGTTAAAATACTAAATTTATCCAAATAAAAAAACATAACAATAACAATGAAAGCCAAAATAAAAATCCAATTCCCTTGAAAACTCAGACTTCTTTCCTTACTTATACTGGAAAGGTACACAACATGACGTCTACCCGAAGACCATTAATTTTGAATGAATCGTGACACAATTATAGAGTCTTTAATCTACCAAAAACCAAAATAAAATAACCAAGAATCACTCAAACCCACTTTTAACTACCTTTTATGATACCTCTTTATAAGACCATCATCCAAAATTCCCTGAATGAGTCCCGAGGTGAAGACCCACTAATTTCTGGTGCACCTCCTTGTATATCGAAGGCAACTGAATAATAGTTGTGGTCTAAGGGGTGATTTTGGGGAGACTGTAGCCCTTGAATATTAAAAAAATAACAATAATTGAATCAATACTAATAAACAGTGAACAATAATCTAGGAAGCATAAAAAAATAAATATATACTATGTGATGAAATTTATATAGAAGCCCCTAGTTTGTTCATATATATATATACAAGACTAAAAACAACCCTATATTTAAACTAAGAATCAACATAATCTAGGTCTAACCATATATACACAAAATTTTTATCCACAATACTTCTAGATACTATAATTCAGATGGAAAACCATTTCCCCTAACAACATTACGTACCATATAGTCTACACATACCCAAAGGTCTCATGCAATGTGTGAGTATAAACTCAGTAGGGTACAACCAATGATATATTGATAATATATATATATATATATGAGTGTATGAAAAGTGAAATACATGGAAACCAATGAAAACTAGTCAACTTTCTCCACCCATGCTCAACTATCCACAATTAATCCTTTACTTTCTTCGACCAGTTCTAGAGTGGGATGAGATACCTATATTTTGTCATATTAGAAGAATCCCCTTCCTTAAAACCAACTTCATGTCACATAGAATCACATTCCAAAACAAAGATAGTGTAACCATATTGTGTTATCCATGATTCCCTATAGGTGCATCCAAATATCATACCATAAGATCCATAGTCAACCAAACCCCCTTTACCAACCACCAAAATAACAACCTAATGAAACCCCAGATCCTGAAAAATGTCTATCCATCACCAATACCGACCCATTTTCCCTAACATAAACCATATACATAGTGAGAAACCCATATCTAAATATTGATCTCAATCATCCACATGATTCTGCGGCAACCTAAAAAATATCCCTCTTTGAAAATGGTAATCAATACCATCACCACTAAAATGAACAAACTACGGAGGATATCACTAACAACTAGTGGTTAAATCCACATCATGAGCCCTATCCTAGGTGCAAAAAACCCCAACAACCTCATACCCATGATGAGAATCTATCACCAATAACTTACTTCAATAACCCATTCTGAAAACCATAGTCTCCCATCCCCATTGTTCTATATCACCCACATCACATCAGTGTTTCCCACACATCCTATATCCACACACCACATCAAGTACAAGAAACCAAATCCACTTATATCCCATTGATAGTGACTTATTATTTAAATATCCATTATAATGACCACTACATGAAACTCCTTCAATATTACTCTACCTAAATCTACACAAAATAACTCGAGATTAGTAAAGAAATACCCCCAAGTAACTTATAAACCTCAATTATTTTTGACTCCAGTTGATCACATGACCCTACCCATGCCTTCATTTCACAAAAAAAAAACACATGTATACCATATAAAATGAATATTTACCACCTATATCAGACCAACAATGGTCTGTACGTATGATTCCATTGGATGATTTGACCTGACGTGGAAGTAATCATAGAATTAAAGAAAAAACACTTAAATTATACTATTAGATTAAAATTTCCACATTGGAAAGAAAACTAGAAACACGAGATAAATAATGTTAAGCCTTACCTACAAAAATCCCTTGAGACTGACCACATAAATAACTGATGAAGTAAAAAATTGAATTTCACTTGGTATAGAGGAGAATGAATAGAGTGGGGTTCGAAAGAGATCCTTGGATCAGGAGGGTTAAAATGAGTCAACCAATATTTTATATAAATAAAAAAATTATGTAATTAATTAAAAAATTTAAATTAAAAAAAACACCACAGAATGGTAATTTATTCTAGGTAACCACTATCCATCGAGTACATGCCTTGGATTCAGTGGGTGGCCAGTGGACCTCATAAAACAAACTAAACCATAACTAAAGTCACTAAGTATCAATTACTAGTATAATGAGTATTCAGAATCCTTTTTATCCAAGAGATAAAAGCCACAGCTCAGGCTAGCACCTTGAACCCAACCTCTAGTCTTTTTTTTCAACCCCTATGACACTTTAAAGATAGTTAAACATGCTTGGTTAAGACACTCATGGGACCAAATTACCCCAATTAAGAAACCATGCTATTAAAAACTCATCACCATATGAAAAATAATCCATGAGTTATCTCAGTACACATAATAACCTCTTCTAATTAAATCTTTAGGGTCCTACTCACCACACTCTAAGAACATAGAGATGATGTAAGAAAAATCCATATATTTCCTATTACCATGACCTAAAGGATTTAAATCAACCAATTTATTTCATGGGAACTCCCCGCTGTAGGAATCACCTACCAGATCTCACTACACCTGAGATAAATAATACAACAACAATATTATACTTGACCACCAACCATAATTCCATACATACCAGCAATTGACACACAACCATCACACATCAAACTTAGTGCCCAAATCTCAAAACCCACTTGGTCATTCTATTATATACATAATCACACCATGAACCATTATTCATTATAGAAAACCAAATACCAACATGATCAAAATATTTCTTAAAATTCCATTAGATCTCTATCCTAGTTTGAATATATTAGATTGATCACATGTAGATGACTCAAATCTCAAATTCCTGATGCATATATTCTCTATAGAGTCACACTCAATGTTGACCACTTCCCCTATTACTGTGTGTCCTTACTATTTTCTGGACCTATTCATATAGATGAATCCTTTCTATTACCTCATAGTCTCACCTCAGATACTTGAGTTAGACCATACCCCCAACCTCTAGTTGTATGTGATTTAATTTAGAAAAATCACTATAAATTCCTCATCTAGATACAATATATACAATCATTTGGTGGTCGATCGCATTGGTCTTGAAGATGGAATATCTATTTACACTAAAAATACCTCACTGAAAACCCATCATGTGATGTAAATATAAAATATCTACTTTAATTATCTATTTTGGGTCTATTTGTGTCCATAGTTCCCCCTATTGACTACTCTAATACCTGTCTCGCCTGACAATATTTTCTAGATTAGTTTAATCCCATTTGTCAAATTATGCTCTACTATTATCACCTAGTTCATTTCCACAAAAAACAGTAAATTAAATTGTTTAACTATACCCTAATAGAATTTCATAAACCATCCTCAAATCACTATAACATGATAGTCTCATTTCCCATAAACACTGGTGAAAAATATAACAAGTCTACAAACCTTAGGTCTAGTCTATGATAAAAGTCCCTCTTTGACTTGGATGCATGAAATAAAAGGATTGTGTAACACCCAAGATTAAATTATATAATGAAAACAAAAATTTTCATGAAACTATATTATAATTATAATTTCAATATTTTATCATAGAAAATTCAAATTTGATAGAATGAATATCAATTTTTAACATACTATAAAAAAACAATCCTAGAATGTATTTTTTAAAAATTTCCTTATAAATAATATTTTAGGAATAATTGGTAATATAGTATTTAACTAATCCTCATTTTATTCATAATAATGTTTTATAATATGTATAATTAACCATGTATTGATTATAAATTTTATATAAATAAATACAAGATCATTTGGGGGTAAAGGTAATATTTTTTTGAAAACTTTTTTAAGTGAATAATGTTTTTCAATATTAATTAATTAAAATAACCCACAATATTGAATTATTTAAATTAAATTTATAGTTTATATATCTAAAATTATGAATTTAAATTCATATAATTATTATTAAAATTTATAGAGGTAATTTAATTTCAAATTATGCTTGAAAAATGCATTTTATTGAAAAACCTTTTTTCGTTATATTTTGAGGATTTATTTTTAAATTAATTTATTACACTTATTGGAATAGAATTAGATAAAATTGTTTCAATATTTGGAATAATAATTAAAAAAATTTCTTGTTCCTTTTTATTTTTGTTCATTATTAATAGTAACCATGGTAATGATTTTTCGCCTCAGTAAGGGTAAAACTAGTGAAACTGGGTCAAAACTATAGGGTAAAACTCCAAAATCCCTCTGAAACTTTAATTTACACTATTGGGTGAGTTTTTTCAACCAAATATATATTTTTTGGAGTTAAATAATTTATTTTGAAATATTATTTTGATTCTTGGTAACACAATCTTGACATTTTTGAAGATAAGCTATATTTTATTCAAATTAAAAACTATTTTGGGTATTTGCATTTAATGATATAGTTAGAAGATTAAATTATGTTTAGGATTGATAAAAAAACTATAATACTTAATTTATTTATTATTTAATTTAAAAAATTCATGGATACTAATTTATTAATTAATTTCAAGGTAAAATGATTTTTACGCTTTAATCGGAAATTTTCCAAAAAATAGTTTTCAAAAATTTTGTATTCACATATGAAAAGTAATTTATTCCACCTAAATAAATTTAATATGATAAAATAGATTAAAAATTTTGTGTTATAATTTCAATATTTTGTTATAAGGACCCTTTTATTCTTTATCATATAATTAATTTATCATGGTTAAAATTTATGTTTTCATAATTAAGGTTAAAATGGGTTTAAAGTAGGTTAACTAGGATATAAGGATTAAATTGTATCCTAAAATTATTTTAATGTGATTATTTGAGTTTATTTAGACCCTATTTTTAATTATATTTTAATATAGGTTTCCTTGGTTCCACTTTACATGATTTTTATGTATATGTTATTTAATCTTTTAAGTAATTCCATGTGTGTCATTTCTCTCACTTATAAAAGGGAACCTCCTTGCCTCCCTTATTCACAAAGTTTGAGATATATATATCAGCCATTAAATTAAATAATAACATATTATATTACATACCAACTTCTTATAGATTATTTTATTTCCCAAAATACCATCATTTCATGGCTTATGGTTTAAGAGGATGGTGGTTTCTCAGCGAAGAGGTATAACTCTTATCCATGTAATTTCAATTTAATTTCCTTTTATACCTCATATAAATATATGCTATCCATTATAAATAATTAATTTAAGATCTAAAACATAATAAATTTTTATTAGGATTATTTAACAACCATTATCCACCATCTTTCTATCCTACCAAAAGCAAAAACATCGCACATGCGTACACACAACTTACCGTCTCCACGTACCAGTTTAATTCATTTTCACCACCATCTTAATTGGATGATTATAAATATGGGAAAAATAATATATATGATATTTATGAAATATTTATTATTATGGAAATATAATATATAATTTACATTCTTACCCTTTCACTCATTAAATAATGATAACCTCGCTCGTGCGCATGTGTGGACTACCACCTCCACAAAGCGATGTGATTCATTTTTCATGTACACCTTTCAAAGATGATTATTAATATGTAAATAATAAATATAAATTATATTTATATCATTATTAACATTGTTTATATGATATAATCATGATCAAGGCATAAGTACCATAACTTCGGAATCAAAACATATAAGAAAAATCAAACAGTTAACATTCGAAACAATGATAATAATGAAAGATTGTTAACAAACTTGTGATAAGATGTTATAAGTGGATCATATATGATATTATATATATTTATTTGGTTATTTAATATATTTATAATATATCTAAATCTATTATACAGAAGGTTAAAAAACATTCAACTATGTAGAAGCATGATATAAGGGGTTTCTTCACTCAATTTCTATTCATCGAGTTATAACACTACTACAATTATTATGTTATACCAAGATTATGTGTGAAATAACCAATTATTTTTTATATTATATTAAAAATTTATCTTTTGTATCTAAATTTATTTCATAACTTCATGTATTAATTATCACTCTAATGATACAATCTTTATAAGGGATTTCATCTCAATTTCCACTCCATTGAGATATATATGGTATTATGAAATTATTATATTTTATGTGATGCATATACTACCCATTTGGTATATTTAAAAAGAATAACTATTTAAAAAATGGTAATAAATGTTTCAATTTTAGTTTACTCATTCAAGGGGTTACAATTTAAAAGTTACCAAATAGGTAAGATTTTATTTTACAATCTAACTTTTAGGATTTTATTATTATTATTGAAGGAATATTATAATATATCCTTCATAAAATCCATATATTTTTATATCATATAAAAATTTAATGAGTTTTTATGTTTTCCTAAAACATTTACCATCTTTAAAACTTTAATCAAGAAAATAAATGCTTAAAGTAAGATCCAATATTATTTCTATTTTTGACCAGATATATTTTTCCTCTATGTCCACATTTTTCAAAATTATTTTAAAATGTCCTTTTAATTTTATCAAATGATTTATTGAGGACATTTTTTAATCCTTGAATTTTTATATGGGTTTTAATGAATATTTATAATGTTTTATAGAAGTTCCATTTATGAATTTATTTACAAAAAGTAAAAATGAATGTTTCTTTTTAACATATATGATGTTACCAGATTTTACCATCACCATAACTGTTTTCAACTATTTTTATATATATATATATACATATGTTTTGAATGGTTTTACAAATAAAATAATTGAATGAAAATTTATTTTAAAATTTTCACTTTCATTGTATTCTATTATCCAAAATACTTGATTTTATTATGAAACTTATATTTTTTAAGAATTGATGGTCATATTTTACCTCTATTTAATTTGGTGGTTAATAAATTTATCTATAAACATTCACTTTCTTATGTTTGTGTTTCATAATACATATACATACTACTTATATCATGGATATGTTTATTTCCAAAATTGTATTCCATTTCAATATATGATGATTTACTATGAAATTTAGTTGATTGACTAGGTAAATATTGATATTCCATATTATTTACTCAATAAAAATATTTATTTATAAGGAATATTATTGATGAATTAAAATGATCATTAAATATATAAATAATGAATTGGATATACAATGGTATGGATGGAATTACATATTCCCTCAATGCATCGAAAAATATCACGAGACAAACTAGTTGGATAGACTTATTAAATGAGTTTTTTGTGTATAACTAAACATCAACTTAAACTATATTGGAATAAGGAATTAATTGTGAGAAATCATGATATATGAGATAATGTCATACAACATTAATAATTTACTTCATTGAGAATTGATTCATTATTACCCATGATATTATTACATTGATATTATCCATGGATTCATTTCTTTATCAAGATATTGATTAAATGGCATGTGTTTTTTGTTATTTATCTTTCCATATTGATTATGCCTTATTTACTAATGATATATTCCATTGTATGAAACCCTTACTAATTATTTGAGCTTTCTGTTATTTTGTTTTCTTTTCCCCCGGATATGAATAATGGATCTTTGAATGTGTTTCAAGGATACATATTATTTACTTCTACTATATTTTGTATTTTATTTCCAACGTAAAATAGAAATCATTTATGTATATAGTTCTTCAATACTACTTAAATGATCAATCCCTAGAATTGTGATACCGTTTATCTTATTCCAATATATTACTGTAGACACCGACTCTAGGTTACTTGAGTTGAGGTTATTGAAATTTCTATCATAGAAAAGTTTAATATAAACATTTGGAACTATATTATAGAAAATATAGATTATATAACATAACCATATGATAGTTGTAGGGATAATTCTATGTATAGAATAATATAATCAAGTTTTAGTAAATTATAGATTGTGTGTTTTTCCTAACAAATACATCTATGTCTGGATACTACCAAGTGGATGCATATATGACACAAATCCATATAGGGGTAACAACTCTGAATGAATCAGATTGGGTATTAACTAGATAATCATTAGTGTATGATGAGTGGGCCTAAGACTACACACTTGTCTAGACACAGTCAAGGGAAATTATTGGGTTAATTAAAATTTTCTTTATAAACCATTTTGAAATATTTGAAAATATTTTTATGATTTAAAGAAACCATGTTTATGATTATGATAATAGATATGCATAATATTTTAATCTATGTTAAGTGTTACACCAATTATATACTATAATTTAAAATTCATATTGTTATGAGTTAATTAACATTATTATATTGTTTAGAAATAGTGTATGGTATAAATAATGGTATTAATACTCATAGTTTATGTAGATATTTCACCGTTGAGGAAGACAATACAACTAGTTTTGGAGCTGAGTAGATTATGTCCATATTATGGTTTCTAACCTCGGTTATGTATAATACCCTTACACACATGGAGAAACAAGATTTTACATGATATGATACACCTATATTGGATTGTTTCATGTGAAAAAATCCTGCATCTTATAGTGGAATTACTAATATGATGGTAGCTAAAAAATGGATATAATCCTTTGAAAATATATTTCTAGATTTGGGATGAAATGAAATGGATAAGGTCATGTTGTAATTGTATTATCTTAAAGGTTGTTCTGATCTATGGTTATCAATGATCTAGAATACTAGGGAGGAATAAGAAATAAAACAAATGGAATATATACCTTTTAAAGTAATATTATTCAATAAATATTTCCCTAGTGAACAACGAATTGAAATGTAGATAAAGTTAATAATATTATAGAAAGAGGAAGAATATAGTGTTATAGAGTATTATTATACCTTTATAATACTATCCAAGTATTCTATAGATTACATATGTAACTCACAAAACAAGATTGGTAATTTCTTTAAAGGGATTAATCCAATCCTCTAAAGGAAAATAGTTTCTCAAACTTTTTCATCATATGATAAAATAGTATTATGTGCCATCAAAGAATATAAAGATTTCTAAAGATCCTACAAATTTTAAGGAACTCAAGAGAATAATAGGTTTTCTAATAACTAAGAAAAAGGGAACATATCAAAGAATAAGAAGGTAATGACATGATTTTTATCATGTGAAAATTGTTGAAAGAAACATCCTAGAAAATACTTGAAGAACAACAGAGTTTGATAAAAGTGTAGAGATAAGGGATATATAGATAATGAATCGAAGGGGAATAAATAAACTGCTACTGTATAGTACTTCAAATATAGATAAATGGGGGAATTATTCACACCATTGTCCCAAGAATCAAGGGAATAGACCACAAAAGAGGCCAAGGTAAGAAGGAAAATCTTGTAGGATCACTAAAACTAAGGTTGAAGTTCATAAGGATATGTTTGAAATTAATTTAATCATAGCCCCAAATTTAGAAAATGATTTATTTGATTCTAGATATTTTCACTCTTTTATAGCTTTCATGTTTTCCATGATAATTATATATTTTTTCTAGCATTATAAGAATGGAGTTATAAGTTAATACTCAAAATGGAAATATTACTACAATAAGGATGTGTCAGTTAATTCCCATTATGACACATAGATGTATATTATTTTCATACTTGATTATCATATGTATGGATAACTTTGATATACTCATTGGTATGTATTTTCTTTCAAAATATAATGCAAAAAAGTACTTCCAATAGAATAAAATTACAATTCATGATGAAGATGTGGAATTCATTATCATTATAGTCGATACATCACTATCTAGATCATGTATAGATCCACCTCTAGTAGATATTCTAAATTAGATTCTTAGGGAATGCGAGGAGATGAAATATATGGATGATAAATTTAATCATAAAATTAAATATGTATATATTATATAGGAAAACATTTATGTCTTTCCTAAGGAATTACCTGAACATCCACCAGAGTAAGAAATTGAGTTTCCATCGATTTAATCCCTAATGAAAGGCTAATATAAAATACTTAATATATAATGGTCATTATGGAATTAGTGTTGTTGTAGAAACAATAACACTATTTTTGTGATAAGGGATTTATACACCCTAAGGATTCACCTTGGAGATCCCCTGTTCTTTTGGTTAAGAAGAAACATGGATCTATGAGGTTTTTCAATGATTATATGGAAATAAATTCTATTATAATAAAGAAAAAGTATCCTTTATTTCATATTGATAATTTTTTTGATCATCATCAAAGAGCTAAGTATTTTTAAAATATTGAACTTCATTCTAGATATCATCAATTGTGAGTAAATATGGGATATATTCTAAGGACAACATTTTATATGAGGTATGTAAATTATGATTTTACATTAATTCCATTTTGGTTGATTAAATAAACCTTTGTTTTTTAGATATAATGAATAGAGTTTTCAAGGAATATCTTGATAATTTTGATATGGTATTTACTGATTATATCTTAGTGTACTTTAAAATCTACGAGGACCATGAGAATTACTTATGGATCATTATTGAGACTCTTAGATGAAAATAATTATATTATAAATTTATTAAGTGTGAATTGTAACTTTAGAAATTTTATTTTATTATCCATATTGTTTTCAAGGATATAATCTCAGATGATCCTTTAAAGATAAAGGTAGTTAAATAAAGTCCTATAATGAAGAACATAACTGAGGTGTGTAGTTTCCTTATTTTGGTGAATTACTATCAATGATCTCTTCAAAATTTTACCTGATTGGATAATACATTAACCAAGTAAACACATAATGGGGTTATGTTTATATTGAAAAAGTAATTTGAATAATTTTTTAAATAATTGAAGAGGATATTAATTAATGCGTTGATATTGAATCTACCGTCAAGAAAGGATGGATTTGTAATATATAGTGATTCATCTAAGAAGTTACTTGGTTGTATTTTTATGAAGAATGATAAAGTTACTTAATATTCATTAATCTAGTTAAATAGTAATAAAAATTTCTATCAAATCAATGATCTTGAGTCAGAATCCTCAATTTTTACTTTAAATATATGGAGACATTATCTCTATGGGGAAATATGTTATATATACACTGATCATAAGAGTCAAAAATACATATTTAATAAAAAGAGATCATCATGAGGAAAATGAAATGACTTCAGCTACTCAAGGATTATTATTTCTCAATAAACTACAACCAAGGAAAAAAATAAGGTAACAAATTCATTGAGATATAAGGATCATGGAGTCTTGACCAAAATGAGGATTGAGAGGATCCTATGTTCATGGATTTAGTGAATATGGATATGGAAGTTATTAAGGAAGGGGAAACAACACCCCTTTATTAAATTATTTCTAAAATGTATTTATTGGTAAAGATAAAATGTTCTAAACCTAATGATGATAATTTTCAAAATATAATTAAACTTGTGAATGATGATAAATTAGCAGAATTCTATTATGAAGATGGTGTTCAGAAATTTGGAAAGTGGCAATGTCTTCCATCTACACCTGAGCTGAAAAGATAACTATTAGATGAAAGACATAGATTGAATTTATCTATACACCATGGTTATACTAAGATGTTAAGGGATATAAATGATTTTTTTGTGGAATAATTTGAAGTAAAAAATTGCTAATTATATATCACGATGCTTGATTTTTCAACTGGTGAAGGCCAAGAGACAACATTATAGAAAATTCATGAAGCCTATTCCTATTCATATGTGTAATTGGAATGAAATTACTATAAAATTTATGAATATGTTACTAAATAATAATATAAATAATTATTCAATTTAATTTATTATTGATCACCTTACCAAATATGAACATTTTCTCGCTATATGAGGATATTTAGATCTTTATCACCTCACACAGATCTACATTATCAAAGTTGTAGGACTTAATGGCGCACCTCTTTCAATTGTGACTAATCATGATCCATGATTAACATATAAATTATATAAACTTATTTAAAATTATCTTGATATAGAGTTTCATTTAAGCATTGCTATCACCTACAAACTAATGGAAAGTTTGAAAGGAATTTTCAAACATTAAAATACATATTTATGTCATGATAAATTTACTTTTAAGGCACATGAGATTAATATTTAACTTTTGTGGAGTTTCCTATAACAATATCTTTCCTTCAAGTACTCAAATATAATTGTATAAAGAATTATATGGTAAGATATTCTATACTCTTACTTATTGGTATGAAGTTGGTGAAAAGAAGATTATAGTCCTAGAATTTGGTGAGGGGACAATGATGAAGGTAAGCACTAGTCAGACCCATATTAAAATAGCTCAAAGTAGGAAAAAATATGTGTCGATAATCAGAGGAAATATATAGAATTTCAAGTTGAAGATCACGTTTTCTTGATAGTATTTACATGGAAGGGTGTTATAAGGTTCGATAAGAAAGGAAAACTATTACCAAGGTATATCAGACCTTTTAAAATTATGGAATGAATTATATTTGTGGATTACCATATGAAAATCCACCAATAATATTTAAATTACATTATTTCTTCCACATATCATTGTTAAGGAAATATATTCTAGACCCAAATCATGTTCTCACCTCTGAAGAAATAGAATTAAAACCATATCTATCTTACTATGAATAACCTATCAAGATCATTGAAATTAGACAACTAGTGTTGTGGAATATAATGACTATACTGGTAAATTTAATTTTTAGAAATCATAAAATATATTAAGGAACATGGGAACATGAGGATTTTATGAAGAATAACCCACCTTATTTGTTTATAAAGTAATATCCATGATAATTTTGAGGGTGTTTTTTTGAAGGAGGGATGAATGTAAAACCCAAGCTTCAATTATAGTAAGTGAAAATTTTATTTTCATAAAACTATAGTAAAATTAACATTTTAATATTTAATGGCACAAAAATTAAATTTTTATATAATGAAAGTAAATTTTAAACTAACTATGCCAAAATATCCCTTTAATGGTTTTTTTTGAAATTTTCCCTTAGAAATAATATTTTATGAATAATTGATACTATATTATTTAAATAATACTCATTTTATTAAAAATAAATTGTTATAATATTTTTAATTAACCATGTATTTATTATCAAATTGATATAAATAATTATAAGATCACTTGGAGGCAAAAGTGATATTTTTCATGAAACTATTTTTAAGTGCATAATGTTTTTCCAATTTAATTAATTAAAATAGCCTCTAATAATGAATGATTTAAATTAGTTATATATATTATATATCTAAATATATGAATTTAAATTCATATAATTATTATTAATACTTATATATTTAATGTATGATCATCTTATGCTTAAAAAATGCACTTTCTCAAAAAAACATTTTTCGTCACGTTTTGTAGGTTTATTTTTAAATTAATTTCTACCAATAATAAGAATAGAATATGATAATATTTTTTCCATATTTGGAATCAAAATTTCCAAATTTGGTAAATAGGTACCTTTTATTTTTTCATTATGAATAGTAACCATGGTAAAGATTTATCACCTTGGTAAGGATACAACTAGTAAAACTGGGATAAAACTATAGGTTAAAAATTTAAAATATCTATAAAATTTTATTTATCCTATTGGTATAGTGATAATTTCCCAAACATATTTTCCTAAAGTCAAATAAATTATTTTTAAACATTATTTTAAATTCGGGAACCCAAGATTTTCTTTTTTGAAGATAAGTTATATTTTACTCATATTAAAATCTTTTTGGATATTTTTATTTATTGTTATGGCTGGAATATTACATTAAATATTATATTTATCCAAAAAAAATAAAAACTTAGTTTTTATTATTTAACCAATTCATGGAACCCAATTTATTACTTTATTTCAAGGTAAAATGATTTTTATGCTTAAATCAGGTATTTTCCAAAAAATTGTTTTCAAGTGTTTTGTATTATTATATGAAAATTAATTTATTACACATATATATATTGAATATGATAAAATATATTAAATTTTTTGAATCAAAATTTACAAATTTTTAATGAATACCCTTTTAATTTTTGTTTATATAATTAGTTTATCATGGTAAAAAGTTAAGTTATCACTGTTAAGGTTAAAATGAGTTTAAAGTGGTTTAACTAGGAGATAAGGATTACATTTTTTACAAAACTTGTTTAAATAGTACTTTTGAGTATATTTAAAACATATCACACCTTATATTTGAATAATTAATTTCCTAGTTCCACTCAACATGATTATGATGTACATATTATTTAATCTTTTAGGTAATTCCATATGTGTCCTTTCCCTCACTTATAAAATGACACCTCCTATCCTCCCTTCTTCACAAAGTTCTAGAACCCTGTATCAACTAATGATAGACCTAATGAAATATTATATTCATTAACCTATTCTTATATCTTCCTTTATTTCCCAAAATACCATCCTTTCAAGGATTAAGATGTAATCCAAAGGAGGTTTCTTAACAAAGCAGTAAAACTTTTAACAGAGTAATTTCAATTTTATTTCATTTTTTACATCATATAAATCTATGGTATCTATTATAAAATAATTAATTAATTATATTAAATATAATTTATTGTTATTACTATGATTTAAAAATCATTATCCACTATCATTCCATCACACCAAAAGTTAAAAACATCACTCGAGCATACACATAACTTACCGTCTCCACATAGCAGTGTAATTAGATTTTTATAAAAAATTTACTTGGATATTTATATATATGTAACTAATGAAAAAATATGAAATTTATTAAAAAATTATTATTCTTCATATATAAAATATCATTTACCTTCTCACCCTTTCACTCGTTAAATAATGATAACATTGCTCGTCCATATGTGTGGACTACTACCTTCATGAAGCGATGTGATTCATTTTTATTCTCCACCTTTCATGGATGATTATAAATATGTATATAATGAATATATATGATATTTATATAATGATTAAAATTATTTATATGATATAAACGTGATCAAAACACAAGGACCATAACTTCCAAATCAAAACATATATGACATACAAAACAATTAACACCTGAAACAATGATAATATTGATTGAATATTAACAAAAGGGTGATAATATATTATAATTATATCATTTATTACATTATAGATTTTTATGTGGTTATTTTACATAATTATAATAAATCTAAATTTATTATATATGTGGTTAAGCCACATTCAAATAAGTGGAAGCATGAGTTAAAGGAATTGCCAACTCAATTTCTATTCATTGATTTATATAACTACTACATTGATTATGTTATACCATGATTATGTGTGAAATAAACATAGACTGTTTTATGTTATAATTATACTTTTTTTGGATCTAAATTTTTTACACATAATCACTTCATGGATTAATTCTCACTCCAATGATACGATCTTTGTAATGGATTTCATCTCAATTTTACTCCATTACAACATATTTGGTATTATGCACCTATTTTTTTATATGGTGTATATACTTCTAATTTGATGTATTTAACATTAATCTCTATTTACTAATGGAAATTAAATTTTCAATTCAAGTTTACTCATTCAATGGGTTATAATTTAAATGTTACAAAAGGGGTAATAATTTATTTTACATTAACATTTGTTTGGGATTTCTTTTATTTTGGTTGAAGGAATATTATAATATATCCTTAATAAAATAAATCTATTTTCTTTTCCATTGGACATTTAACTAGTTTCTATGTTTTATTCTAAAATTTACACTTGTTTTTACTTGAATCAATAATATAAAAGTTTAAAATAAAATTTAATTTTATTTCTATTTGTGATTTGGTATATTTTTCTTCCATGACCATATTATTCAAAATAGTTCTAAAAAATTTCCTTTTTACTCAAATTATTTATTAATTAATTTTTAGGTTATCCTTGAATTTTTATAAAGTATTAAAGTAATATTTTTAATATTTTCCAAAAGGTTAATTTTTGGATTTCTTTATAAAAAATTGAAAGGAATATTTCTTTTTAACGTATACAACATTAACATATTTCCCATCATCATAACCCTTTTATTCTATTTAGGTTCTTCTAAAATTTTTTAGTGGTTTTAAAAATAAAATCATTGAATGAAAATATATTTTAAATATTTATATTCCATTTTATTCTATTCTATAAAGACATTATTTTATTACTGAATTGATATTTTTGATAAATTGATGGTTCATCTTTTACCTCTTATAAATTTTATGTTCATTAAATTTCTCTTGAATCATTAAATTTATTTTAATTATCTTTCATCAGAAATATTCATATTATTTTTATCATGGGTATGATCATTGATTAAAATTTATACCATTTCTCCATACTATGTTTTCCAAATAATGTTATTTTATTGATTGAGGAAATATTGATATTCCATATTCTTTACTTAATAAAAATATTTTTTGATAAGGTATATTGTTTATTAATTAAATTAATTATTCAATATATGAGGAATTCATTAGAAATATAGTTATAGGTGAGGCCCATAATTACATATCACCTTGATGTACCAATAGGTCTCATAAGACAAACTAGATGGATTAAATTATTAAATAGGTTTTGGGTGTATACATACCCATTGAATTAAACTATCTTAGTATAAGGCCTTGATGGTAAGATATATTGTTGTAAAATATTATGAAATCCAACATTATGCATTTCCTTCATTGAGAATTCAGTTATTATTATCCATGATATTATTACTTTGATATTATCCATGGATGCATTTTGTGCTCAAGTTATTGATTAAATGACATGTGTTTTCAGTTACATACATTTCCATATTGATTATGATTTACTTACTTATGATAGATTATACTTTATGTAAAAATTGATGTGTGTTTTATCTTAGCCTAATTTTTCTTTCAATTCAACAGGATATGAAAAAGTAATGTTTTAATGAGTTTCAATGATATAGATTATTTACTTTTACCATGTATTATATTTTATTTCCAATGTAAAATAGGAATCATGTTTGTATCCGGTTACTCAAGAATACTAATATGATCAATCCTTAGTAATGTGATCCCATATATCTTATGCCAATATAATAACCACCAACTATGGGTTACTGGATTTGGGGTCGTTACAGTTCAATTATCCCTCATCATTTCCAGAAAGAAGCAATTGATAAACCTCCTCTCAATGTCCTTATATGTCATTCCCTCATTACTATAATCCTATATCTATGAATTCCACCAATGCTTAACTAGTACCATAGGTGTAAATATAACTATCTTTACCCTCCATCTTAGTGGAATCATGATCTGATCAAAGATATTCTGTACTGACTTGATCCAATACTTAGATGCTTGGGGTAAATCCTCTCCTTTGAATAATGGAGGATGCTATGACTTAAACTCCTCTGTATGGAAATCCTTGGATAAATCAAATATTTGAGATTAATTATTAATTCTATATATTACTCACACTCAACTCACCCTGGTATGATTATAAATCCACTACCCCCTCTCCTCTATCCTATATAGTTAACCAAATTTTCTCAAAACCACTACCAGTGGATCATACTCATATCATCCTTTAGGGGTATCATATAGTGTACGAATTTTTCACCATATACCCACACTATGGATGCTCCAACAGGGTGGAATCTCACTAAGAAAAATAATAACATTCTCTATACATATGCAATACTCCAGATATCACAAATAAGGAATGCTGTAATAGGAAGCATGACCCATTAACTCATACACCTCAATACATATACCCTAGTCCCATTTGACCTATCATCATGGATCCACCTACCCATTATAGGGTAAGGTATCACACATACCACACATATATAATATCCACATACCTATAACACTAAGAATGAAAACTCGGTTTAGCTGACTAGAAGGCCACCAATAATCTATATGAAAAAACACCATATAGATTTTTGTTGACACTTTAAACAACCAAAACCTCTTTCTAAAACCATAACAATAAAAAAAAAATAAGTATGCACATGTCATATGATCCCTACATTCCTACAATGATGTATGAGTACCATATATGGTGTTATCCAATAACACAACATGACTTCCATATCAAGTTCACCCATTCTGAATATGTCGGGACACATTTCCTAAACCTCCAATCTATCATACATGAAAATAAAATAACCATGATCTACTCAGAATAATTTTAAAAAGCAACATTGATACCACTTTGTTTCATCCCCAAACTAAATTACCAAAATGACACCTGAGCTAGAGACCCATTAACCACAAGCATACCTCAATGTATCCTCAAGTTTTCTGAATAACAAAACTGGTCTAAGGGGTGATCATTGAAATACTATATTCCTTGAATGTAACAAAATAAATTAGAAAAAAATAGAAGAATAAAAATTAATAAATAGTCCAAAAAGACCTATAAAACATAACAAAATAAACATCTAATATGACATGAAATTCATATAGTAGATAATAGGGTTTTCCTTAGCCGACCATAAGTAAACATTAACAAAAAGACTGAAAATAAACCCATATCAACCCCAAGGATCCACATACTCAAGATTTAACCATTGATACCTAGCATATAAATCCAAAATATCTACAACTACTATGATTCATATGTCATCCCCTTTACCCTTCATGAATCATAGACCATAAAGTCTATAAGAAACTTGAAGGGCACAAGCAAGGTGTGAGCATGAACATTGTAGGCCACCACCAATGATGACCCTAAATAAAATATATACATAAAAATTTCATAAAAAGTGAAAAATTAAACAAAAAATGTAAACCAAACAACCCACACCACTCATGTTCAACCATTTATGAGTGAGCCTTTACCATTTTCAACTAGTAGTGAAGTAGGAAAAGATACCCAAAATCTATCATAATGTAAGAACCCTTGTCCTTCCAACCCAGTTAATATCATATGACATCACACACCAACCCATAACTAGTGTAACTATTAAAAGTAAATCACATTTCCCCAAGGCTACAACCACCATCATATTATAAGATATATGGTCTTCTAACCCCCTTTATAAACCACCACCTCAGTATCCTGATAAAACCGAATGCATGGTGAACGTGCATCCTTCACTAAGCTAAACCCATTATCCCCAACATAACTAAAATACACTGTGAGAATACCATTTCCAACAAATGATTTCACTAACCCCTAAGATTATATGGGAATTTATGACATACCCCCCTGAAATGATATCCAACACCATCTCCCCTATGCCACTAAAACTATAGAGGATACCATTAACAAACACTGATCAAAATCATCTCATGGGTCATATCCTACGTTTACATGACCAAAAAAGCCTCATCCCCATGGTGATATGCTATCACCAACAACCTATATCCAAAACTCATTATAGAGAACCAATATTGATGATCACCAATAATTTTCATCACCCACATCACACCAATGAATTACCCACATTTAATATCCAAAAACCACATTAATAATAAGTATTTAAATAACTTTTACGTTCGATGATGATGAAATAATATTAAAACCATTGGTCCAATAACCACCACATGACAATTATTAAATATATATAAACTTGAATACACAAATAAAAATACTACACTATCCTATGAATACATCTAAGTACCATGAAAACATAGATTGGTTCTGACTCTAGTCCCTTAAAAGAGCCTACTCATGTCTATATTTCACATGATGTATAAAAACATGTATAACATAGAAAAGATATTGGAACCACTACCTCACACTAGTATAAGTTTTCATGTTCAATTATATAATGTTGATTTGGCATGAGATAGAAGAAATTGAAAAAATAGAAAAGAATCCTTGAAATGACAATATTAGATGATTTTTTCACATAAATGAAAAAACCATAAATAGAAAATTAGGAAAGTTAAGCCTTTAACAAAAAACCCCATGCGACTTTACACATGAAGAATCTTTAAATAAATAATAATAATCCCACATTGGGTGAAGAGGAATTAAGGGAGAGGGGTTTCATAAATCTCTCATGGATGGGAGGGTTGAAATAAGAAAACCCCTCATTTATGAAATTAATAAAAAAATTAAATAATTAATTAATAAAAATAAAAAATAGAAGAAAAAAAATCTAGAATGGTAACTAGTACCTAATACCCTAACACAAGGTTTTAGTTATCCACTAGGTACACACACTAGGCCCACCATGTTGCCAATGGACCTCATAGGGAAACCTGTTTCACTTCTAAAGTGATCAAGTACCACTATACCAGATACTTTTTCCCTATGTCTCAAATTTAAAAATCCAAAAAACTTGGATACCATCCCAAGACTGACCTATGATCCTTTTTTCACCCCTAAAAAATCTTAAACACACTTAAAAACACATTGTTAGGAAACTTTTGGGATCAAATGACCTCGCCTAAGAAACTGGGCCATTAAATTATGATAGAGGCTTGAATTTGTCAATTGAAGTTTGATCAAAATATTCCAAATCTATTTAAAAGTCATTTTTATTTTATTATTTTAGTTTTTTATTATTGGATGGGTTTTATTACTACTTATATTATGTAAAAAGTGTTGGAACATCATTAAAACTATACCATAACACCAAGTGATGAGAAACCTTTCCCACCCTACTCAGAATCTAAAATAGTCTAATGAAAATCAGATATAGATTGCTACTCTGACCAAACCTCCTGAAGTATTGACATAGAGAGGATTTCTAGAACACATGATTTCCATCCTTAAATTACAAAGGATACCATATTTTATCATTATTAGATGTATAATGGCTCTAGGAGGTCCTCATACACTCATGGATCACCTATACCTTTTTGTATCAACCATAAAAACTCATACCCCATGAGTGAAGACTCACCAATCTCTAACCAATATAGGGGTGACCTATATGATCCCCTATACAAAGCCTCAAAAGGTGTCATGATAATAGTATAATGATAGATATTGTTTTATAAAAACTATACTAGTTATTTGGGATCAACCAAACTTATTTTGAAATCAAACACACAAACTTGCAACATATCCTTGAGTACCTAAATGGTTCTCACTGGTTGACCATTTATATAGGGGCAGAATATTGCACTTAATTACATATTTTTCCTAAAATCAACTAGAAATCTCTTCTGTAATTAGGATTTGAATTGTATGATGTGTTCATATATAGTCATCGAGGGTAGCCTATGAAACCATATATTCTCATCTATTTATAGGCATATGAATCTTCCCACAGAACATTTCTTTTAAATAGAAAATAAATGAAAATATTTTTTCTCTCAGTCAATGAATACTTAGACAACATCATCTAAATTTACTAGGCATCAACATTTAGTCATGAAATAAATAGATATTCTAACCTACTTCCACTCAGGAACCATAAGGGTTTGGATCAATTTTTTTTTGTATTTGGTGATCATATTTCACCTATTGATAAGAGAGACACAAAAAACTAACTTAGAAACACTCTAATTCATTCTTGTACATCAAAATTAATGATTGATTACCTTTTATATCTTCATAAATCATGTATATTCTACTAAAGGAAACATCTAGAATTCAATCAAAACCTTATCATGCATTTAATATGGAACAACTGCTAATATCGGTAAAAGGATAACATGATCCCCACCATTATACAATCCACCTGGTGCATATCCTAAGGAAATTTTATCTTATAATATCTCATAATCAATGTCACTAAGCAGATCCACCTTCACCCAATGAAAAATTGTGGGGTCCGCCACCATCAAATGAAGGTAAGAAATATTTCCTTCATCTACATAATGTATTTACATTGAGACAAACAATTTGGACACTTCCTCTATTAGTTGATCATGATATTTCTTTATAAGGGAATCAACCACATAATTATCATTCTCTAGAGTAAAATATATCTTAAAGTCAAAGTCCAGTATAGAGTCTAACTAATGCCCATACCTCAGGTTGAGATCCAATTGGGAGAATATATACCATTGATTACTGTGATCTATAAGGATAAAAAGTCATTTACTAAGAAGATAATTTACCCTAAAATTTAGGGTAACCACCACCACATATAGCTTCAAGTCATGTGCCCCATAATTAATCATGCATGGTTTTAGATACCCATACCCATAAAAAATCATAGATCCACTATACATCATCCCACAACCAATCCCAAAACTACAAATATCATAACACATTATTTAATAAACTTCATCCTCTTTCTATCATAACATTGGTGAACTAGTCAACCTTTACATAAAATCCTTAAAATATTCTTGATAACATTAAAACTAATTGAATGGATTACCTTTCCTAGTAACTTCCATCATAGAGGATGTAATATGTGAGAATTATATTAAAAATATCATGTAGTAAACTTAAAATCCAAGGAAAATACACACCCTAAACACTATTTTTGGGTCGATCCCAAGCCATCATTCCCTTATCCTTTATTGGATTAACTGAAACACCACCCAATAATATGACATATCTAAGGAAATGAACATTAAAAGTCTATAATTTTCACTTTTATATTTTTTATGTAGTTAGTGCTCACATTGTAAGTCTAGGAAGATCCTTAAATGCTAAAAAACATTCACCTATGATCAGGAATAAATAAGTCTATCATATATGAAAACCACCCTAAATTGGCCTAGGTATGGATTTAAAATTCAGTTTATGAGTCCCATAAACACTTCTTCAGTGTTTTTAATTTCAAATGACATCACTAATAAATTATAGTGATTACAGTGACACTTGAACACTATCTTTAGGATATCCTTCACAAAATTTAAATATAGTGATACCCAGAACTAAGATCAATCTTCAAGAACCATGTTACTCCTTTTATCTTGTAAAAGGCTTTATTAGTCCTTAATAACATCTAAGATAGATGTACTATATGTCATGAAATACTAAATTAAGAAACACCAACAATAATCACCACCAGGATCCTCTACAAACCACCCCCACCAACTTTACATCCATCAAAATCATTACTAAATTGTGCATCCTCTTCATAGACATAACACGTCTGAGTACAACTTTGATGCATGTGTGATTATAGAAATGCATATTATAACGTCCTGAAAGAAGAAAATATAAATAACATAACAATTTAGATAAAAAAGTATTAACCCAAATATGATTTAAGATAACAAACCATCAAAGGATAAAAAGGAAACTAATTTTCATACATCATCTCTATAAAATTCATACATTGAAAGAAACTTGAAACATCTAGTGCACTACCAAACTTATAAAACATAAACTAAACAACCTATTTCCACTTCTAAATCATCCCACTATATTAGTATGGAGGTACCCACAACTTATTAAAGATATAACAACATTTAAGGGGGTATTTACCCATATAGAGGACCACACCTCATTGTGTACTGTATAAATTGACTAGGGGGGTTAATTAATACATAAGTATAAGACCCATGCCCTATCACTAAGGGAGGAATACCCAATACACTATGTATATGGTGAACCTAAACCTTGGAAATAATATGATTTCAGGGAAGTTATTGACCCTAGATCTAGTCTATCTATCTTGGACACCCTCCATCATTATCTCAATGAAGTTGTGAACCTCTATATTACCAAAATGACTTATATAAAAAACCTATATGATGAAGGGATATACACTATTGTTTTTAACATGGAAAAATGATAATAATGGCTATTTGTGGATCCAAATCTAACACTGAGTGAGAAAATATGAACAATAACTAAAAATGTATAGTACATAACATGTACTTATATAATACATGATGTACAAGACACAACACCAGTTAGAATTAGATTTATATTGTCCAATTCATGTGGGGTTGACCTATAGAGTTTTTCACAGTGGAGTACATTTCACATGGGATCCACTGACAAGCTAGCCTTGTAATTCTATGAAAAATTTTGTTGTGTGAACTAATTATATAATTTGTACTTCTATCCATATGGTATGTGAACCATTTAGATGATTTGAGAATTTACTTGAATATATGCCTAATCCAGGTCACCTAAATACATAGTGTGTCTACTATAAAACATGATGCATGATGTTAGGGAATTGACTTGGATTATACTTGGGTATACATAGAGGTACACCATCTAAAGATACATGATATGTAACCTAGGGTCATTCTCCATGGGATATTTATATATATAAATAAACCATAGATCCATAGGGTCTTGAGGCACACAATGTTTGAACCAAAGGACTATACATCATATAGTCTTATTTTTAGATCCAAAATGTATAATTCCATATATTTCATGTTGTGTCCAAATATTCCACCTACAACACTTAATCTATTTACACCAGTGGTTCCTCGCATGTCTTTCACCCACAAGATCAATATCACACCTCTCGAGAGCTTCATTGGTTATCCATCTTTCCCATTCAATACCCTCCACCTACCTTAAGGACAAGCCTAGACTTCACTTGAAACCACATCATACACCTATGACCACAAAAAAATGTGAATCATTGGATACCATTTTTATGGAACCATTTTATGATGAAAGACATATAACATGAAGAGATGGAATGAAGGAAATGAATAATAGTGGCTGGTGGTAAGTTTTACCACTCAATACATGTTTTTTTATGTTTGTTAAATAATAAAAGTATTAGGAGGAGGATTGGATAAATAAATGAAAAATAATTATTCATAATATTTTTTCACAATTAATTTTTAAGGTTGAACATAATTTATTTTAAAACAAAAACACACAAAAATCATAAAAATACTAAATAATAATATTATTAAATATAAATAATAAAAAACCAACTTGAAAAAGAACCATGATAATCAATGAAAAGAGTTCATGAATTATCATTATTAATGCATATTGTTAATGGTTATTAGAATTGTTAACATATAGATGGTGGAAAAAAGGTTCTTTATATTTAACCAAGAACATATAGTCACATAAAAATGATCCTTATTCTAAAAGTAAAAAGAATATATTTATTATTAAATTTATCATTATCCTACACTGTATCATTTTGAAACTAAGAGGATTTTATAATTTCATTCTGTCCTGAAGGTTAAAATATATAAATATAAGACATGATTAATTATTAAATTATCTTACATTAAATAATTAATTATAAATATTCGATGATCATGAATCAATAAATATTATTTACTATAACCAACCATAAAGAATGTGAAGAAATCCCCACAGATTAAAAGAATATGGGATAAATATTATTTATGAATATGCATTTATTTTTGATGGCCATAATTATGAAAAATACCTAAAATCACATTTATAATGACATATTTGGTCAATGATTCAATAACCAATTATTTTAATTACAAAACTAAAAATTCTAAACTCAAGTCTTGATGAAAAAGTATTAATATTATACCACTAATATGAAAATAAACCCATTATAGGATCAACCATAGGGAAGTAATTTCTATTCAATAATCCATTTAAAAGACATTATTCATTTCAATTAACATAATTAAATATAATATATTTTGGATATTATATATTTTTGGATCACTCACAACACCAATAAAAAAATTAGTTTCTTCACAACCCTTATAAATATTTTTGGATCACTCACAACACCAATTTTTTTCTTTCCTTTTAAAATTTTGTTTTACTTTTAGGTATTGTATTATTCACCTTAATATCAATGTCTAAATATAAACATAGATATGAGAATCTAATCATTTAAGAAATTATCAAAAACCTATGTGCTTAGTTTCCCATTCTTATTTAACCTCCTTATCTAAAAAACTCCTAAAATAAATATTTTTATTTTGAAATACCATATTTTATTTTAGCTTGTATTTTTATTCTTAGGTAAACAACCAATTATTCAAAATTATTAATCATCATTAGTCACTACTAAATTTAATATTTAAGGTCATTGAATACCTTTTCTTATTTTTCAATCTTCATCTTCAAATCTATCACTTCTCTTATATTCTCTTATATAACCACTTGATCTTTTACAATCTTCTCTAAATATTCTATTCCGACTTTACATTGGTCAATACACTCTGAGGACTCTTTTTTACCATTCTACAATATTTCTATTTATCATGCTTTGAATATAAAACTCCTATAATTTAAATTATTTCTCATGATTGTGATAAAAAAATCCTTTCAATTTATCATCATTTTTTAGATTATATATCCTCTTTTATATCCATCATACATCCCCAAAATTAGGTTTGAATTAAATTTATCAATTTGTAGAAAAATTTCACAATTTTCTTCTTCCTTACTCACAAATTTATTCCAATATAATTTAATTTTAATTGATTTAAAGATTTAATATTTCATATATTAGAAACATTATTTTTTGATTTTTTGATAAATTGAATTTACCATCATCAATATCTTTTCTTAAAGGAAATATTTTCATAATGTTCCAATATTTTACAGATTAAAAATAATAAAATTATAGTTTTCACTTAAAATTAAATTTTATATGTTTAAAAATTACTTATACTTGTGAGACAAAAATTTCACTCACCTTTTTTCTATATTTACCTTAGTTGAGGTTAGGATTATCCATAGGATTCAATTATATATTTTTTGATTAGTAACTTTTATATCCTTTTAAATTTACACATATCTCATAAGTCACCAGACTAATTTGAAAATTATTAAGTGAAAGATCTTCCAAATTTCTTTCCTTAACAACTAAGATCATTTGATTTCACTAAGGTGGGAGCCTTTCTAAAATCTTCTTCACAATATCCATATCCTTGATTTCATTATAAATTCCATGAAGGGATCTAATAAATCTTATGTTTTGTTTGAATAAACCTTAAGTATTATAATTGGGGTATATCTTCAAATCATAATTTGTTTAATGAAAATCTTATAGATTAAACTCATTAAACTTATTTCCTCCATAAATATTGAAAATAATATCATTTTATATATATGTAAAAGTCATTATATTCATGGAGATATTCATTGATATTTCTCTAGAAAATAAATTTGATCATTAGTATTAATATTGAGAATTATCTAGTTAGTTTTATTTAAAGGAAACTCTCTTAACTGAAATAAAATTAAATTTTTATTGAGATAGACCCCATTTTAAGGGATAAGGGGGAACCAATCATGACATCAAGACTTAAAAAAAACATTCCCCGATGGACCAACACTCAAGATAAAAAATAACCCTCAATATAAGAAAGAAGGTCCTCATAGCCACAAAAAACATTAAATCCAGCTTCCATTATCTTATCACACCATGGCTAGCTGTATCGTTCCAAAGAGAACGAGCCTGGTATCGATGGAAAAATCCATACCCTCTCAAACATATGATTATAAAAATCCATGAAATAGTGAAAAATTATTACCATGAACCTCATCTGGAGTAGGTTCCTATAGAAAAACAATTGTAGAATTACTTGATCCCTGGACCAATAAGGCCAAAAACAACTTTCCTCCTTTCCAGCACTTCCAAAATAGTGAAAACCAATACTGTTCGTCCTTCCATCCAAAATAATACAAAACACTTCAATGAAAATTAAAATTCTCATGTTAAGAATAGTTCAACAACAAAAACCAAAACTCATTCTTGCTATGAACAGATTTGAAGCAAATTGCTAAAGAACTAGACACTCAGCCGACATAAACGCCTCAACCAATTCAATAATTACGAAAAAGGAAGACCATAACCATATCATGAACAAAGAAAAAAAAAAGAATCCCCATTGAAAATAGAATCATGCATAATAAGTTCACTGATGAAATATAATCCAGTTGCATCTCGTCCACACCGCCGCCACAACCAAACCGACGAGCCGCCCAGAGTAGGATGAACGCGAACCCAGAATAAGAACAATCCTCAACCACACCCAAATCCAATTAAAAGGGTCAGAAAAAAATCCAAGGAGTATGCAATAATTTTACTTGGTAGATGCATAAAGAATAACATCCAAGGAGTATACAATAATAGTGTGTCAATGTACCAAGAAACCACTAATGAATTGTCATGGTTAAAAATTTTAGGATCATTTCACTATTAATTTCAAGGATCAAACCCTCTATATGTATTTCCTATTACTTATTCAAGATAAAGATATAAATAATACGAATCACAAGTCATTATAATGAAATATCTAATAAAAATACACACAATAAAAAAATAAAGGTGTTTCTATTCATATTTATATCCATAAGTGAATCTTGATCTTTAATGTCATGTAACTTTTAGAGTAATACCAAAAAATATTCTTCAGAAGTTTATATTGATAAAAATTATTTATCATCTACACTATTATATCTTAATAGTACATGTTTTATATTCTCAAAATCATTAAAATAAACCTTATGTAGTTTAAAAAAATTTATTTAATGCCTTGTTACATATTTCACCTTTTTATTGGCACAATGCTTGTTCCTTAAAATAAAAATTAAATCTCCCATTACAAAATTTATCCACCCATATATAAAAAATATTAAAACATAAAAAATTTAAAAATATCTTTTAAATCATATCATGATAGATACCACTATATTTTAATTCCAAATGATTACCATATCAACTAAAAAATACTTAGAATAACATTTGGTTAGAATGTGACTCAACCACTATTGTCTAAACCATAAAGATGGAAAATATTAATATCTCATGGAAGATTATAGGTAAATATATTAAATTCATTTAGAGGATATCTTCTATGAGTTACATTATCACTCACAATTTTAGGGAGGCAAACTATATTGCGGATGGTCTTGCTAATAAAGAAGTAACTAAAGTGGATAACATCCATTTGAGCAATATGCCTACTGATATGATTCCTCTTCTTTTTCATGATAAATGTAAACCGACTTCATTTCTTTGGGTTTTACTTTAATTGGTATTAATCTAAGAGCCTCTGCGCTCACTTTTCTAGAAAAAAAACACAAAAATCCTAGGCTACCAAGTAATTTAAATTATTAAAATCATGGGATTTGAAATCTGTGATATTATTTATATCAATGTATTATGACACAATGTATTTCATTGAAACATGTTCTAATATTCTTTAACAAATTCTTGACATTTATTACATTTTATTTTCCCTACCAAAATAGACCTCATGAAAAATTCAATTAAAAATCTTAATAAAAAATTCATATCATTTTATTATATTTTTATTTTCAATGAATAATGATTAAGTAGAAAATATTCCTTATTGAAAATTCATGTGACAATTTGATATTTGAACCATAATTACCAGCACTATATAAAGTCTTAATCCTTCAATACTTCTCATATTTTATTATATACCATTTATAGTGTAATATATCTTTTACTATCTTGAAAAATTCACTGAAAATAATTATTCCAAGATAATTAAAATTACAGTTTTATTTTTCAGCCTTTACAATTTAGATCCATAATGACTCAAAATTTATTCAATGTTATTTTGACCAGATTCATATTTCATACAATAATATAAATTTCCTATGAACATAATAATTTTTAAAGATCCTCCCATTATTGTCCTCAGTTGTTTAACTTGTTTACCTAATTATTTTTTATAATTTCTCAAAAGGAGTTATTCCCACGGTAATGTAATAATTATTGTTGTATGAAAACATTAAAAAGGATCAAAGCTTTGACAATATACCCTAGAAATGTTGAATCCATTCCCTCAACATGATCACTATGGTTCAGATTATTCTCTTTATATAATAGTAAAATGAGTTATTAAGCATTGAAGGGTGTTTAAATGCAACAAAATTCCCTTTGTAAACTCAAATTAAAATGAATATATTGATCCAAAATTATTTTTAATGGATGTCACAAAGAATCACCAACAAAACCAATAGAACGTCCTCACATTTTTAAATAAAATATAATATGAAATAGGAATAAAATGAGTACATATACCCATCTATCTATGATAACCTACACTATATCCTGGAAGATTGTATTATAAGGTATAAAAATCATGAATTCCACACACACACACACATATATATATTATTTTATTTCCACTATGTCACACTAAGTGGTTGTAGAAATAATTACAAAATAAAAATATCATCCTTCACCAATTGAAAAGTGAGATATCATTCCATGAATATGGACACATTCATTTTTATACAAGACCACTATAAATTCAACCATGGACCTTGACATATTTTCCTCACTTTAGGATAAGGGCAGTGGTGAAAATCCCAAAAAACACCTTCTTCCTCAAAACTTAGGGAACAAAAAATATTCCATAAAAACAAAAATTTTTCTCTATACCTTTGAACAACCCCATCCTTTCTACTCATGGATAATGAGTTTTCTTGAAATTCTATTCAAGGATTCTCAGATACACATAAAATTTAAATTTCATCTTGGGTAAAGTTATAATCATATGTAACAGTCATGCATGACTATCTACCACCCAAAGATGGAGGTGTAATGCTTCAAATTACTTTCTAATCCTCTACTCAACCTATACCTCCTTTGAAAACTCTTATTAAAACCTCATAATAAATGTATTTATCACTACTTTATAATTACTTAAGGTAAATATTATTTCTATTTCATAGTACCAGAATATTTACACTTAATTATACTATTATCTATTTAAAAAATTCTAATATTATGTATTCAATTTTCTATTGTAGTCTATGATAACAACTAACACTTTTCCAAAGAAAGTATAAATTATACGGATTCATGTAAAAAATCACCTTGGATAAATCCAATTAATGGATAATGTAGTTATACTCATGGATTATAAACTATCTTGATCTATACGTGATGACTATCAACTTATGCATCAACATTCATCCAATACTTGACTGAGAAGCCTTATATTACACCATATATTGTGCCTCCTCCTTTGGTAATCTTAAAATCAGTTCATAAGTCAAAAAAGGATATTAGAAACATCCTAACACTTATCTATTTAGGAAAAATATTTCCCTTACATTTTAAAGACTAGAAAAGGGGTCTATATATAAGATAAATATATTACAAATGTTTAGAATAAACTTATAGCTATAAAAATATTCTGACCTCAAATATACACTTTAGTGAATCCCAAGATACTATAAACTATATCTTTATTGGGTCAACAACAAATCCATACCCATAAATTAAATGAAACAAAAAGTGAACCTCTAGAATAAAAAACTAATACTTTAAGAACATGTAAATTTTTTTATATTATTAAATTGTCTATAAAATGATCCAAAAATTATTGACATGGTCCTCTTATGTCTTGGAATACACTATGATGTCATCTCTAAACACTATAGTGAACCTACCCATATGTTGATATAAAACCCTGTTAATAAAACTCATGAAAACCTTTGGGGATTTCATTTTCCTAATGGAAAATAATAAAACTTTTTAGTGGTTATACCAATATTATAATGAATAAATTGAAATATCATTCTCTTAAATCTATAATTGATGTTAACTTGACTCAAGACCTATCTTAAAAAATAACTATGCTCCCTATATTTGATCAAATCGGTCCTTAGTACATGGAAATATAAACATGTTTTTGATCATTAACTGATTAAATAAATGATGACATTACTATTTAGATGAACCCTATAACACCCCCAAATTTTATAAAATAATTTTTCCCAATAAATTTAATTTTTTGATAGCTTGTGTTACACACAACAACAAGTTTAAACGAACGACATAACCTTATTAAATTATTGTGTGTCCATTATAACCTAGATGTTAGATTTGTGAGGATGATTAGTAAAAACTAAATTATAAAAAATATTGTCTAAAAATTTATAAAATATATTCATTATATTATAATTAAAAACAAATAAAAAATTATTTGAAAATAAATGTGATATTTTTTTCTGTAAATTTTTTTATGCATGAAATGTATTTTTTTATATTAATAAATTAAATTAACCACTATTGGAGAATTATTTTAATGAATTTACTTTATAATTTTTTTATAAATTCAACCATTATATTTATAGTCACAGGATAAGAATAAATCCAGTTTTCTGCTTAAAATGTATTTTTTCTAAAAACCAGTTTTTTCTGAATTTTTCCAAATTAAATTAAAATTTATTCCTTCCATTTATATGTATTTAATAAGATAAAATTAATTACATATTTATAGTCAATATGTTCAAATTTGGTAAATATTCCCCTTTTATTTTTGGTCAATATGAATAGTACCTGTAGTAAAATTTAACCCCTTAGTAAAAGGTAAATCAGGTTAATATAGAATAAAAATAAGTGATGTGGCTATATTTTTTCTTTATAATTATTATAATATGTAGCTAATTCGACCCATGAAAACTTTGGTTCTAAATTGAGTTGTTTAATGGACACTTATCTATAAAAATTATTGATATATTATTTAAATCAAAGATAGTTAAAAAATGTCACTCTATTTGTTTTTAATATCTCTTATGTATCCACATAGGGAGAAAAATAAGTTATGAATGAATATAAGTGTCTATTTTTAGATTAATAAAATTATTTTAATGATATATATTTTTTTAATTTTTTTAACTATATAATGTCCATATTTTCTTATAAAACACCAATGCCATATTTCTCCACTGAATAAAAAATATAATAATGATTTTAATAATATTAAAAGTGACATAATTTGAATGAGTTAATGTGATACATGTATTTTATAGATCTATAGGTAATATTAGAGAGGTTTTAAATTATTATATTCGAATCAAACCTTTGTATTTATGTATTTAAATTTAAATTAAATGAATAGTGTCAAAATTAACAATAATGATACTTTATCAAAATAAAATTTTATTAATTTATTTAAAAATTATAAAAAATATTGAAATGAACTAAAGTTGGTTATGATATGGTTGAAAATTTCATAATTTTGTCATTTATGGGAAAAGTTTCACCTTATAAGTAAAAATTACAACCCTTTAATATTAAAAAATGTGTTACTATAGTTGAAATTAAAATTGGTCAACTAAGGGTTGATCAAAATGATAAGGTTTAAAATAATAAAAAAACATGTCAAAATCATATTTTTAGATGATATTACAAATATATAATAACTTATATTTTAATTCATGTACATTTTCAGGTGTTTGTATTGAGAATTAATTTATCATAATTTAATCTTTTGAGAAATTCCAAAAGTGCCCCTCACTTAAATTATAAAAGGGAACCTCCTCCCACACTTCTTTACACCATTTTAGCCTTTTAGATATCCAAAATCTATCAATTTACATTTTAAAATTCCCTATCCACATTATAGGCATGATTTTTCCCAAAATACCAACCATAAATCTCTTTAGATGAGACTTAAAGGATTCATTTCAAAGAAGAGGTGATTTCATTACCCGATCACTTTCTTTCCTACTCTTATTTACCTCATACAAATATGTGGTGTTTTTAATATATTAATAAATCTAGTATAATAAATATTATTATGTTTTATGATTATTAAATATCCATTATAGACCCTCTTTCTCATCAAATAAGAAATGGAAGTATCGCTCATGCATACATATGACATCTCATCTCCATGTAGCGATACCATTCATTTTTCATCACCATATTTTATATATGAGTATTATGATGGTTTTAATGTTTATATATGATAATTATGACATAATTATGCTTATATAATCATGATATCATGTATTAGTTCTTACTTTCCATTCCCTGGGTATATAATAACGTCACTTGTGTGTACGGTGGACTACCACCTTGTGAAGTGTTGTGATTTGTTTTTCACTTATAATTTACATAGAAGGTAATAAAGATATATTTAATGATTATATGTGATATATATAAAATCATAATTACACTAGAATTTTGATATATTATTTACCTTCTTTTCTTTAAATCTGTCAAGAAAAATTAAGACATCGTTCATGCGTACGTTCAACCAACCGTCTCCATGAACGGTGTAATTCATTTTTATAAATTTAGATTTATATTTATATAATAAATATATATGATATTAGTATAATGATAAATATTTTGGATATGATGCAACCAAGATAAATTTACTAGGACCCAAACTTCTAAATTGAAATACTCATGATAAACAAAATAGTTAATACTCAAAAATAAAAAATTTAATAAGGAATTATTAATAGATGGGGTTGTTAAAATGTTATAAAGGGAAAATATATAGTATTATAAGTATTAAAATGAATATAGTATATAATTATAATAAATTTAAATTTATTATGTGGAAGATTAAAGTGGTTTCAAATAAAGTAGAACTCGATGTAAGGGATTTCCAGTCTCACTTTTATTTTTTAGGAGAATTATGCCATATTAACAACTCATTTATTTTTTGTGGTGTATATACTTACCATGGAAATATTTTTTGATTATTATCAAGAAAATTATGGGATATACATATCCATATAATTTTATTTCTTTCATGGGGCTCATGATTCAAATTTCACTAAAGTGGTAAGGGTTTTATTTTACAATCTCATCATTATTTGGGATTGTTTATGTTTAAGTATCCGAAGGAAGAATATTTTTATTCCATGACAATATTTTTTAAAAATTCCTAAAAAAAGTTTTTACTATTCTCATATGATTTTTAAAATCTATATTTTACCCATATTTTCCTTTTTATAAAACAGATTGAAATGATCTTTTTGTCTTTTTCCAAACGAGGTACTTTGTGACTATTACAAAAAAAGTATAGAAGGAATATTTTTTAACTCATATGGAATGAATGAAATTTACCATCATCATGAAAATTATTTTATTTTAATATTATTTTATAAGTTTCCATGTTTATTTTTAAAGATAAGTATTTCCATAATATTTTATGAATTTATCATTTAAAAAATGTTATTTTCAAAAAAGGTTATTTTCCTCAATAATTGTTCCAAATGACATTTAAAAATTATTTTCCATATAAGATGAAATCATTTGAGATTTAATTAGCTTTCCTGGGGATATTATCCAAGGATATAATCCTTATTCTTTCATTGTATGGTTTATGTTTATGATGAAATGATGTTTATAAAACCCATTTATTTTATATGGGTTATGATATGATGAAATGTTTATGAAACCCATTTCATTTCATGGGTTATTATATGATGAATGGTTTATGATATTGTAGCATAAATATGTATTATTTTAATTATATGAATAGTATAACCTATATCACCCTTCAATGCATTTGGTAATGATGGATAACTTATGAGGTAAATATGTTTTACATGAACTTGATTTCATATTCATAAATTTATACATGGACCTGGTTTTCATGGCCATATATTTACACATGGAACTTACTTTAATGTCCATAAGATTACATGTGTACCTATTTTTATTTCTAATAGTTTATTCAAGAAATTTATTTCATATCCTCAACTTAATGAGTGAACATATATCTATTTACACATGTTCAAAAAGTTATAAGTTTATGTGTATACCAAAATTCTATATATCATGCCAATGTTATGATATCATAGATAATATTGTTTTATTACTTTATGAATCATGTCTTATTAAATCCCAAGATTTATGTGACGACTGACAGATATGATATTTGATATTTATATTATGGTTATTAAATGATAAAATCATGTTATTATACTCTGATGATCATGTTATGATTATGTGATCATCTATATCTCCCTTATTTACCCTTACTGAGAATCTGATATCTCCCTTTCTTGTGTTTCATTTTCCCAGGTTATGAAGAAAGGTTTTATAAATGATATATCTATGAAGGATTATAGTTATAAAGAACTTAGTGGGAGACAATATAGATTATTTATGCACCATCTATTTAACTATCTAAGTTTCCAAAGGCAATAGAACTATAATATTCTAGTGAGGATCATTATGTTATGTAAATAATATTCATCTATTTAGATGTAATATCAATGTATGTAATGTATGGGTCACTATAGTTAATATCAGAGAAAGGTTTAGTTTTCCATTGGAAACTAGGATGATAAAACTTTAGTAACAACCATAGGGATATGTTTAAGTATAGGATAACATCCTAATGTTTTATTAATGATCATGGATGTTCTAGGTTAAAATTAAGGTGTCATAGATTGAAAATAATGTGTTTTTATTTAAACATCCAATGAATTATTTTCCATGATTATGTAGTTTTACAAAATTATTATAATTACTCACACTATGTTTTTTGGTTTTATTAAATGGTTGTAACTTGAAGGAATCATGTGAACAATGAATGTGATGGATAATGTAATGAATATACTCAAGATAAACCTAATGGATTAAGATATGGGATGAAATATCTTATGACTATTCTCACTCAACTCTCTCAAGATATTGGTGGTAACATAGATCATGTTGAACTTCCTAATGAACCAAGGTGGGAGAAACATGTTATTAAATTTTTATGTGATAATGATTACCATCCTTATATGGGTGTTTTAATTAAATGGTTGTTGAGAAATGGATCAATGCTATAGAAAAGATATTTTCTATTCTTTAGTGCTCAGACCATAGAAAAGTTCTCTTAGTTATTTATTATTTTGAAGGTGAAACAGATTAATGATGTAACCCTATCAGTAATATGAGGAAAGAGAAGGAAATTGGATCTATGGAATCAGATGAGTTTAATGGAATATTTTTTAGTAAGTAAATTCCTTTTACTTTAAATAAAAAATAGAGAATGAATTGCTTGAGATTAATAATAAGGATTATGAATTCATGCTTGAGATTAATAATAAGGATGATGAATTCATTAGTACCTAAGAAGAAAATTTTACAATATTTTCAAGGTATTCTTCTAGTTTAATCATTAAACCTGAAAGAAAAAATTCTCGATTCATTAGTAGTCTGAAACCAACTCTTCAAAATCCATTAGCCATAAGGTATTCTGGAATATATAAAGAAATTTTCTAATGTACATTGAGTTGTAAATGGATTCTGGGAACCATAAAGGTCATGGTGATAATAAAGGGAATATAGAGCTTCATTGAATCTCCCGTGGGTTGTCACATGGAGAGAAGAAAAAGTTTTAACCTCCTACTTACCTAAAAGGTGGGAAGGAGAACTTAGGTGAATGTCTGAATAGAATAATAAAATGTTTCAAGTGTGGGAATCCAATAAATAATGAAAAATAATGTTAGAGTGATATAAATAGGATAGTCAATGAAATTAATAAATAAATACATCAATAGAATGCACCAACCACACTTTAGTGTTTCAAATTCAAGGAGTTTGGTCATTATGGAAATCAATTCCCTAATCCAAGGGCTAATGTGAATAATAAGAAACAAAACCTATGAAGATGAAGAATACAAGGAAATATTATGCCATCATTAAATTTAAAGTTAATCATGATAATAAGGGTACACATATCCTCCACTCTAGAGTTGAGAATTTTATGTTGGAGTTTGTATGAATAAGCTGTATAAAAATATTATTGTTAATCCATTAGTGAAGTTTTATGTGATTATGTGCATCAGCTGTCTCCATCTACCTGGATTCTAGAATAATGAATCCATATTTGATATTTTATAAGTGAAAGGATTAACCCAAGATTACAATAGTTTTTTTTATCAAATATAATATATTATTTAAGGAATAAAGGGTGAATTATCTTTTGAAGGATTATGTTTCTCTATGTAAGATTAACTTAATAGTAATGGATACCATCATTAGTTTATGAGATTATGGTTGGTGATAAATTCCAATTCATAGACACGCCTATTGTGGTTTTATATGATGGGAGTTTATCAATATTAAGTATATTTAGGGAGACACTTATGAAAATATAGACCTTTGGTTTTGTATATGTTTTTACGATTTTTTTTAGGTGGAATGCCTTTACATTTTTTGAACATGAGATTAAAGGTATTATAAACCTTTAGAGTATATATTATTTTTGGTAATGAGATAATTATGGGTTATTGTGATTTTGTTATTTTATAGGATTTAAATTAATATTGTTTTTGAAAAAGGATAACCCTCATGCCGGGCGATAACCCATCACATTTGATAAGGCTGCGGGGCTTTAATCAACAACCGAAGGGAGAAAAGGGTATAACACCTAACACTAGCCTACATGAAAGAGTATTTATTATGGGAAAACATGAAGATAAATATTTCTAATTATATATCTTGGAGATTAGTATGTCAAAAATTTAGGCTTTATATACAAAGGTATAAAAGGATACTACATCCATTATCCATACCAGAATAGAAATAGAGAAACAACTCCATGGATTTTTTCATCTGAATCCCCAAAACATCTAAAGGGAATAATTATATATGGGATATAGTTGATCTCCACAAAAATTTAGCACACTTTATTACTATAAAATAATATTTCTATTTGGATAAAATTTCCTGTATATATATTAATGAAGTGATAAGGTTGCATGGAGTACACATTCCACTGCGTCTGATTGGGATATAAGGTTTACCTTTGGAGAAGTATTCAATAGGATTTGGATATAGAATTAAGTTTTAAAACTTATTATAATCCTTAAATAGATGGTAATTATTATAGGACCACTCAGACACTAGAAGACATGCTGAGACCATTTTCTATGAATTTCAAAGGTGTTTGGGACCAACATTTTCCTTTGGTGAAATTTTATTACAATAATAGATTTCAATCCAGTATTCAGATGGATAATTTTGAATCCCTCTATGGTAATAAGTAAAAAATACAAAATTATGGAATTAATTTAGATAAATAAATCTATTGGTACCTGATCTAGATAATATATATATGAGAAGGTTAAATCCATTCAATAACACATAAACACATCTTAGAGTCGACAAAACAATTATGATAACAATCATCAGAAAGATCTAGAGTTTGAAGTTAGTGACAAGTTATTATGAAAAATATATACTTGAAAAGGGGTGATGAAATTTTTAATGAAGGGTAATCTTAGAACTAGTTATATGAGTTCTTTTTAAATTCTGATTGTGTCAGGATGGTAGCTTATCGATTTCCCCTTCCACTGAATCTCTCTCATGTTTATGATGTGTTCCATGTGTCTCTCTCCGTGGAAGTATATACATGATACTTCACATGTAATGAACTCAAATGTTTTACCACTGGAGAAAGATATTTATTATGTAGAACAAAAGGTAAATATTTTGGATCATAGAAGAGAGAATTTTATGAAACAATACCACTCACCCGGTCAATGATTTGTGAAAAAATAACCAATTTGAAGAAGATACGTGGGAAACTGAGGATGTGCTGAGGTTGAAGCATCCTATTTTATTTTGTATTAGATTGACGAATTTTTTGGGTGAAATTAATATTAATATGGGAATAATGTAACAATTTTATATTTTAAGAAATATTTCTTTTCAAATAAATTTAATTTTTCGATAGCTTGCGTTACACACAACACTGAGTTTAGAAGAACCACATAACATTATTAAATTTTTATGTGTCAATTATCACCTAGACATTAGATTGATGAGTATGAATAGTAAAAATTTAATTATGAAAAGTATATGGTCTACACATTTATAAAATTAAATCATTATATTAAAATTAAAATAAAAAAACAATTATTTGGAAATAAATATGTTTTTTCTAAAAAAATTGTTTTTATGTGTGCAGTGTATTTTTTATATTATTAAATTATATTAATCCCTATTAGTGAATTATTTTAAATTATTTACTTGATCACATGTTTTAACATTCAATAAATATCTTTTTAGGAATAGTTTGAGAATAAATTTAGTTTTATGCTTTGAAATGTATTTTTTTTCTAAAAAGATTTTTTTTTTGCATTTTTCACAGTCACATTAAAATTAATTTATGCCACTTATTGTTGTTAAAATATAAAAAATTAATTAAATATTTATAATTATAATGGTCAAATTTGTTATATAGGAGCCTTTTATTTTTGGTCAATATGAATAGTAACCATATTAAAATTTATCACCTCGGTAAAGGGTAAATCGGGTTAATCTAGATTAAAAATTGGTGACAATGCCATGATTTTTCATCTTAATTATTGATGGATGAAGGGAATTAGATCATTAATTTTTTTTAAATTTAATTTTTTAATGTAAAAATTTCGATGAAAATTAATTATAAATTATTTAAATCAAACAAAGTTACAAAATGACAATCTCTTTGTTTTTAATATATCTTATGTGTCCACATAGGGACGAAAGTAAGATATGAATGAATATAAGTTTCTATTTTCAGATTAATAAAATTATTTCATTATATAAACTTATTTTTAATTTTTAGTAATTATATAATGGACTTATTTTTTTATGTAACATCGATGTAATATTTCTCTATTTAATAAAAATATATAATAAATGATTTTAAAGTTATTAAAAGTGTTTAAATTTGAATAAATTAATGTGACCTAATAATTTTATATAACTATAGTAAATATTAGGGTGGTTTTAAATCATTTTATTCTAATTCATCCTTTTTCTTTATGTATTTATGTTTAATGAATTGAATAGTGTGAAAATTGACAATAATGATACTTCATCAAAATAATATTTTATTAAATAATTTAAAAATTATAAAAAATAATGAAATGAGACAAGGAAGATATTATATATTATAAAATTTCATATATTTATCATTTATGGGATAATTATCACACTATAATTTAAAATTACAACCCCTTAATATTAAAAATGTTGTTATTGTAGTTGAAATTAAAATTGGTTAACTAAGGGTTAATCAAAATTATAATGTTTTAATTAACACCAAAACTTGTATAAATTATATTGGTTTGTGGGATTAAAAAAAATCATTCTTTATCATATAATCCATGTCCATTTGGATGCATTTTTATTCAGAATGAATTTATTATAATTTAATATTTTGAGAAATTCTAAAAGTTTCCCTCACATCAATTATAAAAGGGAACCCACTGTATGACTTATTTACACAACTTTTATCCTTATATATTGAAAAAAATACAAAACTTTATCTTCTAAACTTACCAATACAAATTATATAATTTCTATTCATCCCTAAATACTAACCCTAGATAACTTTAGAGATGGTTTATAAGAGTCATTTCAAAGAAGTTGTAATCGCCTTACCCGATCACTTTCTTTTATACTCTGATTGAAATCCTCTAAATCAATTTTATTTATCATATAATAATAAACACAGAATACTCAATAATATTAATTGTTATTATTATTATTAAAACACAATTATAAATCCTCTTTCCCATAAAACGAGAATTGAATGTAACGATCATGCGTACGTATGACTTACCGTCTCCATAAAGTGATACAATTAATTTCTCATCACCATATTTTATGGATGGGTATTGAGATGAGTTTAATGTTTATATATGATTATTATATGTAATTATTATTTTTAATCATTATATAAAAAATTCTTTCCTACTTTCCATTTCTTGGGGATATGATAACGTCGCTTGTGTGTACGACGGACTACCACCTCACGAAGCGATGTGATTTGTTTTTCACTTAAGATTTACATGGAAGGTAATAAGGATAATTTTAATAAATATATTTTATATATTTTACATAATAATTAATCTATAAAGGCTAAATATTATATAAATTCCTTTCCTTCAATCCGTCAAGAAAAATGAAAATAGCGTTCATACATATGTACGACCCATCATCTCCATGAACATTGTAATTCATTTTTCTATGTATAAATTTTATAGATAATAATAAATATGTATATAATGAATATATATGATAATTATATCATTATTAATATTATATATATTATGTAACCAAGATAAATTTACGAGGACCAGAACAACTGAACTAAAATACTCATGATAAACAAAACAGTTAACACCCAGAAATAAAATTTTTAATAAGGAATTATTGATAGAAGGGGGTATTGGAATGTTATAAAGGGATCATATATGATATTATAAGTATATAAATAACTTTTTTATATAAATATAATTAATTAATATTTATTATACAAGTCGTTATATTGATTTCAGAGAAAAGGAAACTTGTGGTAATGGATTTCTTATCTCACTTTTATTTGTAGGAGACTTATTCCATATCCAACACATGTTTATTTTGTGTGATTTATATACAACCCATGAATGTATTTTTTATTATTATTATTAAATTTATGTTATATACATATCTATATAAGTTTCTTTCTTTCACAGGTATTATTATTCAAATGTTACCAAAATGGTAAGGGTTTTATTTCACAATAACATCATTATCTGGGATTGTTTATATTTAACACTCCATAAGGGAATATTTTTTTATTACATATCCATAATTTTAAAAATGTTTAAAAAAGTTTTTTCTATTATATTATTATTTTTAATTCCATTTTTACCCATTTTTTACTTTTTACAAAACATTTTGAAAGGAATCTTATTTTCATTTTCCAAACAAGGTACTTTGTGATTTTTTAGAAAAAAGTATGGAAGGAATGGTTTTTAACTTATAGGCATGAATTTATTTTACCACAATAATTAAAATTATTTTATTTTAATATTCCTTTATAATATTCATTTTTTTAAATATAAATATTTTCACAATATTTTATGAATTTTGAGTTTTAAAAAAGTGATTTTCAAAGAAAGGCTATTTTCCTCAAGAATTGTTCCAAATGATCTTTCAAAAATTATTTTACATATAATATGACATCCTTTGAGGTTGATATAGCTTTATTGGGTATATGATCTAAAGATACCATCCTTATTCTTTCTCTGTATTTTTTATGCTTGTTGTGAAATGATGTTTATGATACTCATATCTTTTCCTTGGGCTATGAAATGATGAAATGTTTATGAAACCTATTTATTTTCATGGGTTTGATGTGATTAATAGTTTATGATCTTGTGGAAAACATATTTATGATTTTCATTATATTATGGTTGGGAGATATCTCCCTTTAGTGAATTTGGTAAATGTAAAAAACTCACGAGGTAAATATGTTATGTGTGAATCTGATTTCAGGTTCACAAATGTATGTGTTTACTTGGTTTTCATATCCACAAGTTCATTCACGAACCTATATTTCTTGTTCGTAAGATTACATATGAACTTGGTTTCATGTCCATAAATTTATGAGAGGGTCTGATTTCATTTCCTTAACATAATGAGTGAACTAGTATCTATTTATACATTTTCACAATGTTATAAGTTTATGTGTATACCATAATTCTATGTCTTATTCCAATGTTATGCTTTCATGACTCATGTTATTTTATTATTTTATGAATATTTTCTTTTTAATTGAAAATATTTATGTCATGACTTATGATTATGATATTTTATATGTAGATTATTGTTCTAAAACATTAAAATAATATTATTATACTCTCATTCTCATGATATGATTAAGTGATCATTGATATCTATTTTGTTTACCCTCACTGAGAATATAAACTCAACCTTTCATATGTTTCATTTACCAAAGTTATGAAGAAAGATTTTAGAAATGATTTATCTAATAAGGAGTCTAGTTATTAAGAACTTCTTGGGAGATTATATAGATCATTTATGAACCATTTTTTATGTGTCCATGTTTCCAAAGGAATTAGAACTATATGATTATGGTGTGGATTATTATTTTATATAAATAATGTTTATATATTTAGATATATTATATATGTATGAAATGTATGGGTCATTATAAAACCTATCTTAGAGTGATCATCAACTAAAAACCTCACCTCCCAAATTTTAGTTTGAGTTATTTTGAAAGATTCTAAAAAATAGGAACTATCCCTTTAATTAACTTTATTTTGAACTCCACCATTCACCTAGGTGGTATGTTGAACACTTCCATAAGGAACAAATCTGTGAACTTTGACACTACTATATAGAACTATATAAAGTATTATATCCTATGTGAATAAGGGAAAAAAATCCAATTAGGTAATGATATCCTAGGTTCCTTGAAGATATATTTTTTGTTGATGACCACACTCTCCAATTAATAATAGGTTATCCTCATTAATACTAGTATAGATGACTGTAATATTAAAAATAATTCTCATAATCCTGAATGGATACTTGATTTCCTATACATATGATGACATTATAAGTTAAAATTTTTATTATGTGAGAACCCATAGTTTCCTATCACTATTAGTACAATAAAATTATATATAAAATCCCATGATAGATAATAAACCTACCCAACTAGTATTGATAATGAGAGCTGTATCTCCAATTTTACCAAAGAGAGGTAGAGATCCCCTATTATAATCATAGTGAAGAGTGAGTTTGGAGATTCAATTTCAATAGTAATTAAATCTAAACTAAAAAAATACATGAACCATACCTCTAATTTCCTCAAATAAAACCTCCTCATCCACCTCTACTACCACTATTGTATGAAAATAAACTCAACATTCCCATTCACCTATTGATCGATCTGATGACCATGGGGTCCAATGACTCCCTAATATTGTTATTTTATATATAATGATGGGAAAGGAGTTTAAAAATGTAGAATAAAATATATAACAGTCTATATCATTTATACATTAAAACAATGACCACTACCCATGCCAACCATAGGATACTACTAACTGATAATGATTGAATTATCTTGATGGAAGTTCCACTATCATACTCTGAGTGGGTCCTCTATTATATCTAGTTAGATCTATAGGAAACTAAAAAATTTATTGACTCACTCCACCATAAGAAAAATAAATTCTCATAAATCTATCAATTAATTCATGGAGGATAATAATTACATAGCCTAGATGGTAGAATCATAGAAGGAAAATAATTAGTTTGGGAATATTGGGCTTGTTAATCCCAAGGTCAAATTGATTTTAAAGAAAACTATCTATGAATATGAATTTGGGATAACAAATGACTAGGAAAATTGTAGAAAACCCTCTGTCAAAAACCCTGTCCTCACCGGAAATCACTCTACTATGAAAACACTCTCCAACACCTTTGAGTTAGCATGGAATCTTAAAACCCTCAAAATCCTCTATAACATGGGTTATAATTACACCTCAAAATTATTTTCACTAATCCTCTTATTTTCCATCATATTAGGGGCTGAATAAAATAATCAAAAAAAGTGATTTGTGAAACCACATACACTGGAGTCCCCTTATCAAATCACCAATAACTATTATTATTGATCCATGTGGAGAGTAACCAAAAGAAACTATTTGTGTAAGAGGGTGAAAAACTATTTTCAATGGAATATAACCTCCACCTATTCAACATAAAATAGAAACAACCACTATAAGCCTATATCCCGAATAAATATGACTCTCAAGCACATTTTATACTCTGATGGAGTATATTATAGCTAGAACATGATCTATATATCCTCTAACCACTACTTTAGTTTAATATTTGAGTATGAAACCTACTACCCTAGATGTATATATCTCTAAAATCATATAAGGCATATGTCCTAGGAACACCCATCAATCATCTAAACCTTAAATATTGGTCTCATATCTTCTAAAAATGGATTCACCGAATCACCCACCTCAAATAAATACCACCATCTTTATGGTTGCATCTCTATAAATCTGCAATTTTAAAATTTCAAAAGTCATTTAGAATTAGTATCAATTTATATTATGTGGAAATACCTACATACATAAACACACACACACACATAGACACAGACACATGCACACACACACACATATATCTGATTTTCCCAATGAAAACTATTCTCGGGTCAAGCCAATGGAATCATGAGCCGAATCAACATTATGAATGTTTTTTCTCTTGTATATCTTGTAAATGTTACACCATGGTCCCTTAGTTAAAAAACCATTAATTAGAGTCCCTGGATAAGAATATTTTAGTAGTCCATATCCTTTTCTTGGGCTTCTAACAAAATGCAATGAATCCATTTCCTCTATAAACCACCACCTTATGTTAACGTAACCAAAACCAACCAAATTCATACTCTGAACTAAAAAATAACACTTTCATACAAATTTATCATGTCATTACCTTTCCAACACCATACTTAAGAAAATAATGACCTCAATATAAACCTTTAAATCTTGCCTCCAAAGGTCATGGGGATAATGATAAGAAATATGGGCATTTTCAAAGGTGATATGCATTACCCTATAAGAAAATATACCACAATATAAACATAAAATCCTAACCATGATACAAAATGTGATAAAAATAATTACTATGTATTAAGATTAATTCATGAATGTTATAAATCACTATAATATAGAGTATAAAACAAAACTATAATCCTCTAACAAGTAAGAAATACATATGAAATTTCAAAGAGAAAAAAATCTATGTATAAGCACCACCAACTACAATAACAAAATGAAATTCAAATTTATACTCCCCATAGTCCACTAGATACCATATTACAACAAAATATCATACACAGACCTATTGATTTTCATAAACACTAATGTGAGAGAACATACTTTCACATAAAAAGGAGATTAAGAAAACATTTAGTATAGTAATATGAAGTTCCCAAAGAGGAGTTTCACAACTGAGAAGGGGGGTGAATCAGTGGTGATTTATAAATTTTTTTTATTTTTAAATTAACATATATTGACTTGTTAGAATTAGATACACTCTTATGATAACTCAACATATCCTGAATGAAGTACAAATAAATATAAAAGTAATAAAATATTTTTACAATATTCGGTCTAAATTTGAGCCTACTTCTTTTTGGGTTTGGTCAGACTCCCCAATCATAGATTCACCACTATAATCACAAGTGGTAACTAAATATATTTCATCACTAACATAGAGTCCTAATATACCTTATAGATTATCACTAGAACAACAATTTTTAATTTCCTATTATAAAATTCATACAACCAACATAAGAAAAGACCACTTCTGAATGTTTACTTCTTCTACAAAAAATTTTTAAGACCATTATTTAGATCCTTGAAGATAGATAAAATAACTTATGATTACTTTCACAAGAATGTCATTAAACTGGTTCTTCCTCAATATATAAATTTTTGACTTCTCAAATATATGATTCTCAAATAGCATGAAAAATAATCATTATGTATATAAAATAATCATCATATGGAACATGTATGCTGTAACATTATCACTTCAAAAAATTTTCCTACTTCATGAACTGATATTTTCACTGTGAGCAGCAAATAAGTCTCTCAAAAAATCTTATCTACACTCTAGTTCTCACTCTCTATATAATTTTTTAATTTAGGAATCATCCCAGTATTTATATACAAAAAATGACTAGTTATTCAAGCAGTTAATGCAAGCTAATTTTTAAAACATGGTAAGAAGTTTAAAGTGGTTTAATGACCTCCAAATAACATGTTCACAGTGAAGAATATTCTCTACAATGCTTTCATGGTCCGCATAGCATTCAAAAATAATTTTCACAAACTAATCATCATATAAAGATTATACAAATATAATTAATAATCCATTTGCATAGCATTTTCATACCTCACATACTATAGCTCTCAGTCCACAAACTCAACTTTTAAAATAGTCCCCATGGAATTTTATATGTTATGAATCTTCACATATAATTCCATTATCTAAAAAGTGTCTTTATATATAAAGCACTATCCATTAACTCATGGTCCATAAATCATCCTCCATTTCCTTACCACAAAAAATCACTATAAAGCACTTGTTTTGCATGGAATCTTTACCAAATTGTATGGAATTTGAAAATCATATCAGATAACTCAGCTAGTTCTTAAATAATTCATAGCATATCATGGTCTATTCAGGAACTCACTTCCATTAACACATATAATTTCATTTTATACATGGATTCACATAACATTATTTATATTTTCTTATAATTTTAATCTACATATGAGCTTCACCGCATACTATCTAGTAGTATGTAAACCATCTTCACATAAAAAAAATCCACATAGCATTTATTCATATCTACAAACTGATAATCTATTCTTCTCATAGTATTCTTACCCATAAAATCACCATCAAATTTTTTTTATGCTTGGTAAGAAATCATGCTTATCCATTATTTAGACTCTCGACATACTGGGTTGAACTCGCATGAAGTATGGAAGGGTATGTAATTACTTGGCCTGAAAACTGTCATTTTTAAAGGGCTTCAAATTTGGGAGGATGAATATGATATCCCAACATGATCGGATGGATCAATTTCAAGTGATCAATCAAATTGGACAGGTAATGTTTTATGCACATAATTTGACCTGGGTGATTAGTACTTGCAATGAAGCTTATCTCACATAAAAAACAGTGTATATACTCCAATTTATAATAAAAATGGTGATCGTTGCTGGTTTAAGCTAGATACTAGGGATCAACACTGATATTTACTACACACACAATGGGACTATGAATCAGTGGGATACTGGCCCATACAAAGTGTTCCCTTGGGAATGCACTCTACGGTCATTATAAATGTGCCCAACCCAAAACCGGTGGGCACTATGACTCATCTTCCACTCATGGGTAGGCCTGGGATACTTTTTTGAGCATGGTTGGCCATTAGGCCTCACAAAGATGAGGTCATTCTTGACCCGAGCCACTGTAAAGGGGGATGGACCAATTTTTTAAGTAAGTCCTTATTGAAATACTTAGAATTATAGAAAAATATGTAATCAAATAATAATTTCCATGCCAACTTCTCAATCTTCTTCTTATCAAGACATCATACAAAATATTATTTCAAATGGACTTCAATTATTTCTATGATGTTGTAAAAATCATAGTATAAACTATATAAAACATTTCTTTTAAAGTTAAGATCAGTTCAAACAATCATCATATTGCACAAGGTGAATTTTCCAAGAGTGAAATCCAATTCTAATAGATGTATCCATAACAATTATCTAGGCATCATCACTTCATCCAAACTCACCAAACACATATTGACACAACATGGAGAAAAAATTCATCACTTTGTTTAAATAATCTCCCATTTTGTATTTTTTTGTTAGTATCCCTTCACATCCCTTCACATAAATTTCAATATGTGTGTTTCATCTTTACTCCCCATTAATGAAAATCAAACAAAAAGGGAAAGTGGGGTCTTCTTTTCTCACATTAGTTCTTTGTAATCTTTATTCTTATTTTCTTAGCAAAAACAATGAAATCACATGATACTTGGTAAAAATACTTTAGTTAATCACTTCTGAGTCTACATGGGCGTACCTAGTATAGAAAAAAAGATATATAACCAAGAGTATCTAAGATATTTTTTAAATATGTAGGCATGTGAAATAAATCTTAGAATGTTTCAAATGATATAAAAGATCTTACACATACTTTATCCAACACATCCAAAAGTTTAGGTTCACAATATTAATTCCACCTTCATCGCATCATTTCATTAATCAAGTAATAATCTTGAATAAATAAACTTTATAATGAGATATGAGAGTGTGAATGGATTACTCAAACCTCATGAAGGCTCCCCATTAAGAGATGCATCCACTTTTAACATCATGAAATTAAATTAAATTCATGATGGGCAACACTTCTACTTCAATTCCTTAATTTGTTAGAATAATACACATAAAATAAAAAGGAATAAGGATATACATATTGATATGAATAAAGTGAGAGGAGAAATATGAACATGAAGTTTCATTCTTAACTCAAAACGTCTCTTTTTTACATTGATTTGGTGAAAACATCTAAAACCTACTCTTTAGTAGAAATGTATTATTTTCTAATATCTTCATATGTCCCCTTTTATTTGATAAAATGACACCCAATATAAATATTCTTGGATATTTAATGTTTTATTGGATTTTTAGACAATCTGATAACAATTTGATTATCACATGAATTTTTTAGTGGTCTCACAATCTAAATTTTTGAAATCTTCCAATTGAACTAGCATAAAAATCATATGTGTACATGAATGTATAACTGGAATATATTTATCCTCAACTGTGATCAGTGTTACATAATTATACTTCTTGCTATTCCAATTGACTCAACCTACTCTTAGAAAGAAGGTTCCACATGAGGTTGATCTTCCGTCTGTACAATCACCTACTTAATCAATATCTGTAAATCCAAATAATTTGAAATCTACACTATGCCTGTATGGAATCCCATAGTTCAAAGTTCCTTTCAAATATATCATAATTATCTTAGTTTCCAACAAGCGAGTCTATTTAGGTTAACTTTTAAATTTGGAATATAGAGTCACTGCATAAGTTATATACAAACTTAATGTTGTTAGATAATGAATGATTCCAATGATTATTCTAAATTATTTCTGATTAACACTATTTATATATTAATCCTTTCATAATTTAGTTCCAACTAAAATTGTTTCTGAAACTTATTTTTCATTTTACATTCTATACTTTTTAAAAAATTCCTTAGAATAATTTTCCTATGATATAAATATGGAATTTGGTTTTTGTTCAATATAAGATCCCAAATAATATGTCATCTGACCAAGTATGGACATCTCAAAAGTTCATTTCATTTTCTTAGAAAACTATTTACATAGAAATTCAATGAAATAAGAATATATGATTTCATTCACATATACAATGACTATAAGAGTGAATTTGTACATTTCTCTCATATAAAGGTTACTAACAACTTTACATTTTATAAAATTCATATTCCTTAACAAACCATCCAATTTTATAATACCAATCTCAAGGATTCTATTTCAAACCACACTAGGATTTAATTAATATTCATACCATGATTTAATCATTTTCTAAGATTAAATCATCAAGTTGTTCAATATAGACTTCTTCTTCAAGATCACCATTTAGAAAGGCCGATTTCACATCCATTTGATTTTTTTAATGTTTATGTACTACTACTGCCAAGAAAAATCTATTAGTTTCCAGTATTTCTACTCGATTTTTTTTTCAAATTCAATTCCTTCTATTTGAGAATATCATTTACACACCAGACTATATTTGTTCCTTGATACTCACCTTTCTCATTTAGCTTATTTTCAAAAACCTACTCGGTACCAATATTTTTTTAGGTCTTGATACAAGACCCCAAATGGAGTTCTTCTCAATTTGATCATGTTTATATTTCTTATCTTGTATCCATTACTCCATATCAACTGCTTATACCATAATTTAAGGTTTAATTTGAGAAATAAGTGAAGTTTGATCTTTAAATCTCAATATTCTTCTAGTTTAAATTGGATCTTACTGACTTCCAATAATATTTTTATCCTAAACACATTTATTCAATTTTTTGTACTATTTTATCTTATTTCCATCAGATTATTATTTATCATTGGTATGCTCATAATAAATATTAGATATGTTAAGCTCATTATTAGTATCTTCATATTTCTTTTATTCCATTTTCTTACTATTTTCTTCTAAATATTTTTAATCTAAATCTACTGAGATATCTGATTTGTTATTGTTTTAAATAATTTTGACATAATTACATTTAAATGACTTTTGTATCTATTTTTTTCTAATATCTTAAGCCACTTAAATTAGATAGATATCCCATAAATATTCCTTCCTTGAATTTTTCTTCAAATTTTCTCAGATTGACATTCTTGATCTTTATAATTCAAGGAATCCCAAAAACACTGAAGTATTTAACAGTTGGATGTTTCTTGTATTACATTTCATATGATGTATTTTATGTTTCCAGTCTCAATAGACACATGTTATGTATGTGTATGGTATTACATAATGCTTCTCTCCATAAGAACTTTGAGATGTTGTGTTCAACTAACATAGTCATTCCCATCTCAACTATGCTTATTTTCTTTCTTTTAGATACCCAATTTTTTGTGTGGAGTATAAGGTGTTCTATATTGATGCGTGATTATATGTTTGTAAAGATAAATTTCAAAATTATCAAAAGTAACCTCTTTATAATTATCTTATCTCAGTTTCTTGATATAGAGACCCATATCCTTCTCATATTTCCATATATTTTTTAAACATTTTAGTTTTCTCTAACTTCTACATGATAAATATGAAATTAGTCAACCTAGTATAATCATAAATATATAAAATTAAATACAGATAACCTTTGTTAGAGTTTTTTCTCATTGGGATGAATAAGTCAATTTGAATAAGTTTAAGGGGTCTAAAAGATAGAATATCCACCCCTTTGTGTAAAATCTGAGCCAATTTCCCTTTTTGATAGGTTTCCCAGATTTCATACCTTTCTCTACTTATATTAGGAAAATATCTCACAATATCACAATTCAATATATTTATTTTACTCCTTTGACTAATATGGCCAACCCTTCACTGCCAGATGTTGTTTTCATCTATGGTACGCAAGTATTAGGAATTGATAAAATCCACAATTTAAAATATACTACCATTAGTTCTTTATCATTGAGTGACAATTCTTCCATACATTTTAATTTCAATGATACATTAATCCTTTTTGAACAAAAACTCAGGTATGTTATCATAACATTGTTTGAAACTAAGTAAATTGTGCTTCATCCCTTGAACAAATAATAGATTATTAGACTTCATATTCTAGGTTTCAATCTCTAATTTTCCTACTAACTTAATTTTCACTGAATAATCATTTTCAAAGTTTACTGATCCTCCGTCATGATTCTCAATGTTTCTTAGAAGTTTTGTGTTGCTAGTCATATGTGATGAAAATCCACTATTGCGAATCCATGACTTGGTTTTTTTACTGAATTTTAATGAAACTTAATTGAAACATGACTATTCTTATTTAATTTTTTGAACTCCCTTTCCATTCATAATATTATATGTTCATTCAAGAAGAATCCTCATGAAATTTTTAGAAATATTTCCTTGTTGTTCACATCTACCATATATTTCTTCTAAAAAATAAAATTTGTTTTGTGTTGGTAGATAGGATGAATTACTAATAATTTATGGATTACATTGAATTTTTTTTGTCCTTTTCTTAGAATAGATCCCCCTTGGTTCATGTTTTTCACTGATTAGAACATGTTATACCAACATAAATATAATTTGTGCCCAAAACTCCCCAAAACCAATAGTTTACTTTGAACCTTGGTCTTTCCAACTGATAGTAGACATGTATTTAAGATTGTTTTTGTTTCATTTCCATATACTAAGATTATATCTGTTCTAGGTGAAAAATATTATTAGAGAATTTCTTTCTTAATTTGAATTAGAAGATTATTTCTCACTAGTATTTATGATCCATACTTGTCCGAATTTTTTATACCTGAATCTTTAGTGATAATAGATTTATTTTGAGATTTATATAGTGTTGAATTAACTTACTTCTTTAAACCATGTTGTTCTATAGTTTTGTTATGATTCTACCCTGAACTCAATATCCTTTTTGAAATCTTCTCAAAAATTTTCTAGTTATTCTATGCTTAAATAAATTTAAAATGATTATTCAACTATTCTAATTCCTTAATAGAATGTTTTTCTTCAAATTACATTACCATATTTTCTATTTTAACCAATTGATTTTTGTGTCTTTTTATTTCTTAAATGTAAAGAATCAATTTCTTTTCACATTCTTCCATTTACTCAATTATATTTTATTTTTCTTTTAATAATATTCATTTTTATTTATTGAGATTTGTGTTTTTCTCTATACAATATTCTAATTCATTATTCAACATGTGATCTAGATTTTTTCATTCACTTTCATCATCTTTAATGCTAGAGGTGGCAAAAACTTGTTTCACATGATCTATAAAGTTAGTTTCATCTTATGATTGGTTGCTTGAGGAGGATTTTTATCTATCTTCCATTCTAATTAAAGTTATTATTTTAATTTTAAATAATTTATTCTTGATTACATCAAATTTTCTTGTGCCTTTTTAGATATTCCCCTATTTATTTTTCTTTTTTCATCATTTTTCTCAATTTACACAAACTTATTTTTAGGATAATTTAAAGAAATGTTTCTAATGTCTGTACAATTGTAAAACCTTAAAGGTAATTTACTTTCACCTATGAATTTTACCTTCTTGAATACTTTTGATAAAATAGAAATAATTTTATCAGAATATCTTGATTATGTTATTTCATCATCTCTAATTTTGAGCATTCTTATGACTTCAAAATCCATCTCATCTTTGATCTTCTTATTAAAGACACAAATATTATAAAAACATATGAAATGAGTATGTTATGTAATTCATTGAGAGTATATCATTTATATCTTCCAAATATGATACTTTAGGATCAAAAGTGTTGGGAAAACTTCTAATTTGTTTTTTGAAAATAGATGAATCATCTATCCTCTCTCCCAAACCCTGAATATTACTGAAAATTTCATTGAATCATTTTAAGTATTAATAAAAGTTTTCTTATTCTCCCATCATGATATCTTCAAAATTTTCTCCAAATCTTTAATTTTACCTCCTTGATTTTCAATTTTCCTTGGTAAATTCTTTCTAATTTATCCCAAATTTACATGAAAATTTTGAGTCCCATAACATTTTTGTAAAATTTTATTGAAAGAGACATCAAAATGGCATTTTAATCTTTACCATAAACTTCTATATTTCTCTTATGAGTAAAATTTATAATATAATATTAAGTGATAGGTTTAAATCAAGTAGTAAATATGTATTTAATTTCAAGGACAAGATATAGAAGATAGGGCAACATCCTATTCTTCCAACTGTGGTAGTTATTTCCATCGAAAGTAGAAACACCCATACAATTACATAATTCATATTATCCATATTTAATACATCTTGGATCTTGAAACATATAAACTCCTTATGATACCACTTGAAGTTCCCAGGGAGGAGTTTCACCCCTGAGAAAGGGGGTGGGGCATTGAGTCAGTGGTGTTTTTTACAATCATTATTTCTTTTAAAATTAACCTCTATTGAACTATTAGGATGCGTTCCACTTTTATGATAAAACAACCTATCCAGAATGATGTAAAAATAAATATAATAGGAACATAATATTTTTAAAAGTATAGGTGTTAATGTGAGAAAACTACTTGTTGTGAATGGTTAGAATCCGCAATCATAGATTCTACACTATAATCACATGTAGTTACAACATAAATTTATTCACTAGCATAGAGTCCCACTATTATTTATAGAGTCCCACAGGAACAATAGTTTCACAATGAATCTTACAAAAATGATACAATAATCATAAAAAAATATAACTTATGAATTTTATCTTCTTATTCCATAATTTCTGTAGATTTTTATTTTGAGAATTCAAGATAAATAAAATAGAATATGATCACTTTGTAAATAATGTCACCGAACTAGTTCTTCCTAAATATCTGACTTCTTAATTCTCAAATATATGCTTCTAAAATAGTATAAAAAATAATAATTATGTATATAAAATAATTATCAAATGGAACATTTATATTTAAACATACTATCTGCACAAAATTTTACTACTTTGTGGACTGATATCTACACTGTGAGTGAAAAATAATTTTCTCAGAAAATATACTCTACACTAAAACACTAAATCTATATGAAATTATTTAATCTGGTAATCATACAAATATTTATAAGAAACAAATCATTGGTTATTCAATTAGTCAGTTCATGATAATTTTAAAAATGTGGAAAGTAGTTTAAAGCATTTCAATGAAAACTACATAACATGTTCACTGTGAAGAATATTATCTTCAATGTTGTCTTGGTCCACATAGAATTAAAAAATAATTCCCAAAAAATCATCATCAGATAACACTCAAATGTATATAATTTTAGTAACCAATACACATATAATTTTAATACATTACATACTAGAACTCTAAGTATGAAAAATCAACTTTTACTATAGTCTACATGAAATTTTATGTGCTATGAAGCTTCACATAGAATTAATTTCTTTGTAAAGAATCTACATCCACAAATCACCATCTGTTAACTCAAGGTATACAAATAATATTCCATTTATTCACTGAAAACACTCACTGAAAATCACTTGGTTCACATGGAAACTTAACTGCATAGCATGGCATCCAAAAATCATATCTGCAAACTCAAGTGGTTTTTAAATAATACAGATCATGTCCTAGTCCATTAAAGAACTCACTTACATCCCCCCATATAATTTCATTTCATATGATGCTTCACAAATCACTCTTCATCTTTGTATAGAATTTTTATCCACATAGAAGCTTCACCACGTACTGTCTGGTATTCCACAAACCATCTTCATGTAGCACAAATCTGTATAGAAAATTTTAATGGACACAAATAGATAATAACTTCTTTGTATATAATTCTTCCCTATAAACTCACTATAACAAATCATTTTTATACTTTTTACGAAATCATCCTTATCCATTTTTAATACTCCTAACATGATGGGTTGACCTCACATGATGCATGGAAGGGTATGTGGTTCTTCAGCCTACAAACTATAGTTTATGAAGTACTTTGAATGTGGGAGGAAGAAGATGACCTCCCACCATGATCATAAAGCTCGATTTCAAACAATCTATTAGATCTTTCTAGTGAAATTTTATGCGTATCATTTAACGTGGGTGAATTATACCCTCAAAGAATCTTGTCCTACATCGAAAACTCAAAGCACATGTGATCCTATTAATAAGCAAAATGGTGACCGATTCTCATTTGAGATAGCCTTTAGGGATTGGAACTGGTCTTTAATACACACACCATAGGCCTATTACTTAGTAGGATACCATCCCATACTATGTGTGCCCTCAGGCATGTGATTTGTGGGACTTTAACATAGGTATATCACAATATATTAGATCTTTCTGGTGAAATTTTATGTGTATCATTTAACACGGGTGAATTATACCCTCAAAGAATCTTGTCCTACATCGAAAAATCAAAGCACATGTGCTTATCTTTATAAGAAAAATGGTGACTGATGCTCATTTAAGATAGCTTTTAGGGATTCAAAATAGTCTTTAATACACACACTATAGGCCTATTACTCAGTAGGCTACCATCCCATACTATGTGTACCCTCAGGAATTTCATTTTAGGGACTTTAACATAGGAATAACCCATAGCCAGTGGGAACTGTGCCTCCTCTTCTACTCATGGGAAGGCCCGGGATACTTCCTTGATTGGGGTTAACCCTTGGGACCCACAAATATGAGGTCAAACTTGTCCTAGGACACTATCTAGTGGGATGGACCTATTTTTATATAATCCCATATTAAAATTCTTATAAGTATAGAAAAACATGTAAGAAAAATAATAATTTCCTTGATAACTTATCAATCTTCTTTTTCTGAAGACATCATACAAAATGTTATTTCAAATGAACATCAGTTATTTCTCCCATGTCTTAAAAAAAAATTCTAGATCCATAGCACATGTAGTTTCTAGTTAAGATCGGTTCAAACAATCTTCACATTTCACAAGGAGAATTGTCCAAGAATGAGACCCAATTCCATTAGATAGATCCATAACAATTCTCTCAGTATCATCACTTCATCCAAAATCACCAAGCTTATATTGAAATAACATGGGAAAAAATCCAAAACTTAGGTTCAACATAATCCCATACTATGAGATTACCCCATATATATTAACAACTATATGAATAACTATTATATAGGAAAACTTTGAAAATATATATTATATCCATTGAAGTATCTTAGGTTTCATTAAAATTAAATTGAAATCTGCCCATATTATTCTATAAGGATGTTTTTTAAATACTAATATAATATATACAACTCACACCATAGAAAATATTTCAATAAAAGGTCTCAACATACTATATCCTTGTAGGGGGTTCCTGAACCCATGCCCCGTTATTTATTCCTTTACCCAATCCTTAATTGCACTTGGAGGAGTAAAAGTTAAAATACCCTATCCATATTGATAAATTCATCATAACACATCCCTTAATGAATGTTTTTCTCATTAATCATGTGTGTATATGGTAATCATAAAATATTATAAGACTATAAAGGTCTCTTTTGTTGTACCTCACTCTATTGGTTGTGATTTAATGATCATAAACACCTGTAAGTTTTATAATATTTTAAATTGAGTTAAATATAGTTATTTATGTTGGAAAATGTTTTATGTAGTTAATAGACCAATTTATGACCACAAATTGGTTGAAGAAGGAAAATGGATATTCTACCTCAGTTTGTGTAACGACCCGAAGTTTTGAACAAATCTTGTTTCCTAATTTTATGTGTTATTTTATTTTATTTTTATACTCAATAAAAATGTTTCATTTGATAACATGATTATAATTAAAATGAGACCGTTGGGTTTTGACTATTATATGACCATTGGTCAATAAGACCGCTGTAAACTAAACGTTTTGATTATTATCTCTAAATACAAGTAATCTTGGTTAATTATTATAGAAAGAAGATTTGATGGCCTCACCCAGTAGTCTTGGACCGATCAAAGCCCATCTAACAGAATATGGGAAGGAGGTAGAACCACTGGGCTTTGCTCTGGACCAAACCTAAGCCAAAATTCATCGTGTGAAGCTAGAACGGAATCAACTTCGAGAGAAGTTCAAACTGATAGAAATTACTACTCGTGCGATGTTGGCCGAGCCTCCCTCGGATTCTCTCACCTTAGCACACCTTACACTTAGGTCCTATGCTAGTGTGATAAGGGGCCATGTAAGGAGACCGTAACTACCTTGTGTAATCATTTGTTTTAAATAAAAATTGGGATTTCTTCTTATGATGATGTTTATGACTTTTCAAATGTCCGGATAAATATAGTATGCATATTTTTGGTGAATTTTAGAGAAAGGATATTTTAAAAAATGTTTATGTAAACCTTAAATAATTACAAATGTGTAATGATGTTCAAAAAATGGTCTTCTACAATTATGTTCAGTACGAAATTTAGAGTCTAATAAGATCAACTTAATTTTTGATGAATAGTAAATTATAAATAGTGATTTTATGCTTAGGATTAGTAATGTGACCAAATGTATTAGTAATCTCACTTAAAGAAAGTATTAATATAATCTAGGCACCTTGATTAAGTAATTGGATTCAATAAGATGGTTAAATAACGGTTTCATAAATTATTATTCAAGTATTAGTTTTCTTCGAGTGAATAGTGTTTTTTAATTAAAAATTAAATTAACAATATTTAGAAAATTATTTTTATAAAATGGATTTCATTTTTGAACTCAAAGCATCGATAATATGTTAAGGTAATTTTTGGGGATTTTTCTGAAAAAAATGAATTTTCAGTGAATAGTGTATTTATTTAAAAAATAAATTAAAAATATTTAGAAAATTATTTTTATAAAATGGAGTTAATTTTTGAAATCAGAGCATTGATATTTGGTTAAGGTGAAATTTTAGGATTTTTCTGAGAAAGTTGAATTTTCAGTGAATAGTAAAAATACAGTTTTAGGGTTTCAGTATGTTTAATGACATCATAACTGTGTCATGATTATGTCATGAGATATTTTATGGGTTGTATGACCAAAGGTGATGAAGTATTGTATGGGGGGCCCCATGTGGCCTAACTCTGGGAAATACCATGGGAGAACCCATGCTTTTGGGAAAACCACTTGTAAGGCGTCCCTTGGCCATTAATGCCTTGTCCCCTAACTTTCCCTATAAATACCAAGCCATCCTCTCATCCATTTAGACTCCCCACTCTACCCCAACGAAGTTCTGGTCTCATTACCTCCCAAGGAGTCCTCCCAAGGTTCCCCCAAGCCCTCAAGGTCCCAACCTGTGAGTTTTAAGAGTTACGTTTTAAGGTAAGGGATCTGACCTCTCTCTTTCTTTTCAAGTAATTTCTTTTATGTCATTTATTTTATGCTCCATATTATTATGTTAAAGGATGTTATTTTATATCCCTCTTACTTCCCTTTTCATGTTCATATAATGAGAGATCCCCTCTTACTCTCATTATTTTGTTTTATGAAGTTTTAAGTGGCGCCGTTAGGCTGCCGAAATTTTTGTAACAGATTCTTTCTCCCTTCTCATTTTTCAAGATCTATTTTCATGTAAAGTCTTTCAAGTTCATTTTTATTATGTTGGGGTATGATCTCTATATCTATCATACTGAAATTTTATGTTCATATGATGAGAGACCCTATTTGATCTCATCAATTCATTTTTGGTTGAAGTTTATGTGATGCCGTTAGGCTGCCGAATTTTTATAAGAGAAATCTTATTTTTGTCTTACTTCCATGTTTTTCATTTCAAATGGCATGTCCTTAAAATTTAATTACCATGATTCATATCCTTTATATTCTGTCCCTATACTATTTTTACAGATCATTTATGAGTGGGTGACCCATGTCCCCTCTCTTTTCAATGTTTTCTAAAACCCTATAACGTAGCCGTTATGCTGCAGAATTTTCATCTCAAAATTCCCCTCTCTTTTTCTAAAAATTATTTCATGTTATTAAGTGAATACTCAAAGTTATTATTTATACAGGGGTATTCACATATATATCAAAATTTTCTATTTTAAATTCTGGGATTTACATACATGAAACCCTCTTTCCCTTTCCGTGGGTTTAAAGTGACATAAAGATCATGTCTTTAAAGCAGTTTTTAAAAAGTTATGATTATGAAATGAAACCCATTTCTTTTATGCTATATGGTTTGTTGATGAAATGATTGATGATGATATATGTGGCTCACATGATAATAAAGGAAAATTTAAGGGTGAGCCCTGATAGCGCTCCAATGCATTGGGTAAAGACTTAATCTCTAGAGATGACCTTTTAGACTGATACCTTGGTGAATAACCTTGGTAATTTTTAATTACACCTTGGGGATGGACCTTGGTGAAACGAAATGACTGTCAATATTAAATGTTGTAGCCACATCTTCAAGTTATGGAAAATTTTATTTTTATTATGATATATCTCATGATTTCTTTCTCATGCCTTAAAGTTCTTTTCATGACCTTATTGAAGTATCTCAAGTTCACTTGTAAAATGTTTCTCTTGTTTCCCGTACTGGGCCTTCTTCTCACCCTTTCTTTTGATGTATGTCCCTAGGTTATGAGATGCAGTAATGAACCAAGGATGAACATAAGGAGAAGCCTTTCAAGTGTTTGAGAAGAATATTTTTTTTGTTTCATGTATTAAGTTCCTGGTTTCCAAGACACTAAAACTTAAAGATCCTCAGTTTTGTATAATGTAATGAAAGTTTATGTGACAAAAAGGCGGGATGCTATAGTTGGTATCAAAGGATGGTTTAGTTATTTTTGGAAATTAGGATATGAAAACTTTAGGAAGAAGCCTATAGAAAAGTTTATATATAGGAAATCTTCCTGGTATTTTGGTGAGTATTGAGTAATGGGTTGCCAAGCAAATACATCCATATCTGGATACGAGCAGGTAGAGGTGGATTTGGCACAGATGTACATAGGGGTAAAACCCTAAAACACCGCTTTGAGCTAGACTCAAACGGGAACTGATACATGAAAATGGGCCTTGCTTCACTCTTGGTTACGACACTCCCAGGGGATATGCTTTGGTAAATTCATAAGCTTAGTATGAACCATTGTTAAAGGAACAAAGATAAAATAAAATAAATATTCACATAAGAATATATGATCATGGATAACCTAGATGGGAACCTAGGGGATCACAAGTTAGGGTATACTTTTCTTCTACAAGTTATCCTTATATGCTTTAAGTTCCTTTTCATGATTATTGGCCAAGTATTTAAGACCCTAATTATACTTTCTCTTCTTAGTTAATGGTGGGAAATGGAAGAACATGTCCCAACAACCAATGTGATAGGAAATGCGATGATTTTTGTATTAATATGACAGAGATGATTAGGGGATTAAAAGACGATTATTATTTTGGAAGACGTTCACTATTTTGAAGACCCTATATGATCGAAGTAAATAGATTACTACGGTATTTTCGTTTAGGAGTAAAGTTTGACTTATATTTTGAAGAATCGATGAATTTAAAGTGGACTTATAGTAATTTAGGTTACTTATAGAAATGATTAACCTCTCTTGGGTAAAATATGTTTAGGTTAGCTACTTTTGTTTTAAGATGTTAGGAGTGGTTGATGTTGTTTGGAGATGAACAATGAAGTTTATTTTGGAAGACTATGTTATCAAATCCTTCTTATATTTGGGTTTCAATCTTAGTTTGGTTTATTTGAGGAATTTTAAGGACCGTTATTTATGGAATAGTCTATGATGAACTTTGGGTAGTACCATGGAACTTTGAAGATTTAAAAGTAGTTTCCATTCCTATGGGATTCTTTCTTTTTGAAGAGTTGTTTTACCTTACCCTTTTTGTTTTTGGGATAATGTTTAAAGATAGAAGAAATAGATAGTTAATCTTTTTTGGATTATGTGATTCTCTAGAAGATGATTCTTGTGTTTTGATGAGACCAAGTAGTTTTGAATGCTCATCGTTTGGATAAAAGATTAGTTTTGGTAGAAACTTATTAAAGGATTAAACTCTACATGAAGGTAGGTATATTTTATTATGTTTTTGTTCTATGTAGTAAATGAATTCCTCAAAATTATGAAAAGGAACGTAAAACAAAAACATTGTTGGTTTACGTTTCCTACTAGGTAATCAAAGACCGTTTACACACATCATAAGTTTGGGATTTTTATTATGGTTAACTTTCTCCTAATCATGTTTTCTATCACTCTCCCTCAGAACTTGACCCTTTGTTTTTTCTTCAATATCCATGTTTTCCTACATGGATTCCAAGTATGGGTTAACTCAAGTGGCCTTTGTACTTCCTTTTCTTTCTTTTAAAGTAATAGTGTTACTAACTCTTTCCGATGTGGGACTTTCAATGAAATTTCAAAAACCAATTTTAAAAATTGCGAGGATGCAACTTCTTAAGGGGGGAAGATTGTAACGACTCAAAGTTTTGAATAAATCTTGTTTCCTAATTTTATGTGTTATTTTATTTTATTTTTATTCTCAACAAAAATGTTTCATTTGATAACATGAGTATAATTAAAATGAGACCGTTGGGTTTTGACTGCTATATGACCATTGGTTAATATGACCGCTGTAAACTAAACGTTTTGATTATTGTCTCTAAATATAAGTAATCTTGGTTAATTATTATAGAAAGAAGATTCGATGGCCTCACCCAGTAGTCTTGGACTGATCAAAGCCCATCTAACAGAACTTGGGAAGGAGGTAGCACCACTGGGCTTTGCTCTAGACCAAACCCAAGCTGAACTTCATCGTGTGAAGCTAGAACGGAATCACCTTCGAGATAAGTTCAAACTGATAGAAATTACTACTCGTGCGATGTTGGCCAAGCCTCCCTCAGATTCTCTCACCTTAGCACACCTTACACTTAGGTCTTATGCTGGTGTGATAAGGGGATATGTAAGGAGACTGTAACTGCCTTGTGTAATCCTTTATTTTAAATAAAAATTGGGATTTCTTCTTATGATGATGTTTATGACTTTTCAAATGTCCGAATAAATATAGTATGCATATTTTTGGTGAATTTTAGAGAAAGGTTATTTTAAAAAATGTTTATGTAAATCTTAAATAATTAAAAATGTGTAATGATTTTAAAAAAATGGTCTTCTACAATTATGTTCAGTACAAAATTTAGAGTCTAATAAGATCAACTTAATTTTTAATGAATAGTAAATTATGAATAGTGATTTTATGCTTAGGATTAGTAATGTGACCAAATGGATTAGTAATCTCACTTAAAGAAAGTATTAATATAATCTAGGCACCTTGATTAAGTAATGCGATTCAATAAAATGGTTAAATAACGGTTTCATAAATTATTATTCAAGTATTAGTTTTTTTCAGGTGAATAGTGTTTTTTAATTAAAAATTAAATTAAAAATATTTATAAAAATATTTTTATAAAATGGATTTCATTTTTGAACTTATACCATCGATATTATGTTAAGGTAATTTTTGGGGATTTTTCTGAAAAAATGAATTTTCGGTGAATAGTGTATTTATTTAAAAAATAAATTAAAAATATTTAGAAAATTATTTTTATAAAATGGAGTTAATTTTTGAAATCAGAGCATTAATATTTGGTTAAGGTGAAATTTTTGGGATTTTTCTGAGAAATTTGAATTTTCATTGAATAGTAAAAATACAGTTTTAGGGTTTCAGTATGTTTAATGACATCATAACTGTGTCATGATGATGTCATGAGATATTTTATGGTTTGACCGACCTAAGGTGATTAATTATTGTATGGGGGGCCCCATGTGGCCTAACTCCATGGGAAATACCATGGGAGAGCCCATGCTTTTGAGAAAACCACTTGTGAGGTGTCCCTTGGCCATTAATGCCTTTTCCCCTCACTTTCCCTATAAATACCAAGCCATCCTCTCATCCATTTCGACTACCCACTCTACCCCAAAAACGTTCTGGTCTCCTTACCTCCCAAGGAGTCCTCCCAAGGTGCCCCAAATCCCTCAAGGTCCCAACCTTTTAGTTTTAAGAGTTACGTTTTAAGGTAAGGGATCTGACCTCTCTCTTTCTTTTCAAGTAATCTCTTTTATGTAATTTCTTTTATGCTCCATGTTATTATGTTAAAAGATGTTATTTTATATTCCTCTTACTGCCCTTTTCATGTTCATATAATGAGATACCCCCTCTTACTCTCATTATTTTGTTTTATGAAGTTTTAAGTGGCGCCGTTAGGATACCGAAATTTTTGTAACGGATTCTTTCTCCCTTCTCATTTTTCAAGATCTATTTTCATGTAAATTCTTTCAAGTTTTTTTTATTATGTTGGGGTATGATCTCTATATCTATCATACTGAACTTTTATTTTCATATTATGAGAGACCCTATTTGATCTCATCAATTCATTTTTGGTGGACGTTTATGTGACGCCGTTAGGCTGCCGAATTTTTATAAGAGAAATCTTATTTTTATCTTACTTCCATGTTTTTCATTTCAAATGGAATGTCCTTAAAATTTCATTACCATGATTAATATCCTTTATATTCTGTCCCTATACTATTTTTATAGATCATTTATGAGTGGGTGACCCATGTCCCCTCTCTTTTCAACATTTTCTAAAACCTTGTAACGTAGCCGTTATGCTGCAGAATTTTCGTCTCAAAATGCCTCTCTCTTTTTCTCAAAATTATTTCATGTTATTAAGTGAATACTCAAAGTTATTATTTCTACATGGGTATTCACATATATATCAAAATGTTCTATTTTAAATTCTGGGATTTACATACATGAAACCTGCTTTCCCTTTCTGTGGGTTTAAAGTGACATAAAGATCATGTCTTTAAAGTAGTTTTTAAAATGTTATGATTATGAAATGAAACCCATTTCTTTTATGCTATATGGGTTTTTTATGAAATTATTGATGATGATATATGTGTCTCACATGATAATAAAGGAAAATTTAAGGGTTCCCCCTGATAGCGCTCCAATGCATTGGGTAAAGACTTAATCTCTAGAGATGACCTTTTAGACTGATACCTTGGTGAATAACCTTGGTAATTTTTAATGACACCTTGGGGATGAACCTTGGTGAAACGAAATGATTTTCAATATTAAATGTTGTAGCCACATCTTCAAGTTATGAAAAATTTTATTTTTATTATGATATATCTCATGATTTCTTTCTCATGCCTTAAAGTTTTTTCGTGATCTTATTGAAGTATCTCAAGTTCACATTTAAAATATTTCTCTTGTTTCCCTTACTGGGCCTTCTGCTCACCCTTTCTTTTGATGTATTTCCCCAGGTTATGAGATGCAGTAATGAACCTAGGATGAACATAAGGAGAATCCTTTCAAGTGTTTAAGAAGAATGTTTTTTTGTTTCATGTATTAATTTCTTGGTTTCCAAGACACTAAACCTTAAAGATCCTCAGTTTTGTATAATGTAATGAAAGTTTATGTGACAAAAAGGCAGGATGATATAGTTTGTCACCACTGGTACCCAATGGAATGCCACCAGCCAACCGATTATAAAGGAAAGTGCCACTGGTTCTACTTATAGATCACCAAGTACCGAATAGTATCAAAAAACTACTCAATGGAGGAAGTAATAGTGAGAAGACATACAAGAGTCTCCCTGTATAGAGGTTAGAATCTTATCACTAACTGGTGTATCCAAGTCAAAAATTCATAATGAGATTTAATGATGGTTTTTGATGACTCCCTTAACACAATTAGTCCTCTAGCTCAAACCTTAAAATATCGATAGAAATAAATACAACCCTTTAGACCCTTAAAAATTAATAACTTCAATCAATTCTGAACATCATAAATCCAAATCATTTGACAATAAGCATCAACTAATTTTGTACATCCTCTTGAGATCTCTATATAATTACACTTTTATTTTTTTGATCTATAATATTTTACTATGTTTTTCTCTCAATTTCATTATTCTATATCCTTCAAGATAATTGTGATATTTTATTTAAATTATTGTCACCTATGAAAATTTACCTTTTTTATCTCTCTTTGGGTTCTTGGAAAACTGAGAAAACCAAGGGATATTACTTTTATCGTTATTTGAAAACTATTAAAATGAAGTCCATTTTCTAGGTTTCTTGGTAACCTATAAAACCAATGGTTTGTGATACTTTCAAGTTCTTGTCTACAACTAATATTTTCATCACTTAAACTAATGATCCTTAATCCAAAACTACCCTAAGCCTACCTCCATAGGGAAGAGGCTAGCGATAAGTGTCGAAAGGTATAAATAGTATGAGATGACTTTGCCTAATGTACACACACACACACATGACCATCAAAATGAAAAAGTGTAGAGGAATAAAAGATAACGATGCAACATATTGAGTAATAACCATGGATGTAAAACCTCTAGGTAATATAAACTTGATGATTACATAAACTAAAAAGTAAAGGGGGAAAATACAATCCCAACCAGAAAGATTTCCAAACCTAAAAAAACCAAAAAAAGAGAAATACTAAGAGTGACTAGCTCCAAATATACAAGACCCAACCACCGTACATGGTAAATTGCACTAAGAATCCCTATGGCACTCTGTAATCGCCATCAACCGATCTATCATCTACATAAGACATGATAGGTTCAGGCAAAGTCCATTCATGGGTGAGTATATACATACCTAGTAGGACACCATGAAATCTGAAGGGGGGAGTAGTAAGAGACACAATAGGGAATACTTTTCTTAAACCAAATAAAGAGAGTAACAATATCAAACAACATGGATATAGATATATATGCTCAACAAAATAAGCCCAATTGAGAGAGAAATGGGATCTCTATCTCACAGGACATCCTAGGAAAATAGTTTTCCATCAATTCTAAAGGTCCATCATTGATTCCCATCATCTCACATATTGGTCCATATGAGTAAACTTATATAGGGACAATTCTATTCCATTTTGATACATAGTTAAGGGTCCATAATCTCCAAGTAGAGGTCATGAACCCTAGTGCATTAAGGGGTGCCACTTAGTGTAAGGAGGACCCATACCCAATCCGATAGGGGCTACCGCTCAGTAGATAGAGGACCCATGACCTATTCTATTAGGGGGTACCAATCTGAAGATAGATAACCCATGATGTAATTTCATAGTGGGGTACCACTCAGTAGATAGAGAACCCACACCGTAATGGCATAGGGAGAACCACTCAGTAGATATTGGACCTGCACCAAAATGCCACAGGGGGTACCACTCAGTAGATACAAGACCTATAAATCAACACTATAAGGGAAAAAAATCAGTAGATAGAGGACCCTCATGTTAATTTCATAGGGGAAACACTCAGTAGATAGAGAACCTGCACCCTAATTCCATAGGGAGTAACATTATTAGGATCCTTAACAATCACTACCATTGCCAAGCACCACCTAAAAATGAATCAAACATGGAACAAATCACATAATATATCAAAAGACACCAAAAATTCCACCATCATGTTATACACATAAAAATACTCAAGATAGGATACTCACATGCCAAAATTTGAGTCCAAACGAAGGAGATACGAGAGGTAGTAGTTTCCTAAAAAAGAAAGTAGGGGTACACAACATGTAAGGGGACCCAGACGACATGTGATCCCACCCCACTACCTGACCATGTCCCTATCGGTACATGAAACACTACCCATGTATATTTATATGGTGTGTAAGGGAAATACACAATGTGAATTATCCACCCAGGTTCTAGCCCATGATTATGTCCGTGTCCATGTAACCTTGGCCATTCCCGTGTACTTCAGTACATGAAGTGTCCTCCCACATGAGGTCCTGCCCATGTTCATGGCTATGCATGTGTCTATGTAATCTATATATGTTCTGGGTCACAAAATGTAGCTATCCATTCCCATGTCCATTTACTCTTGGAGTACATGTTGGGTCACCAATACTGAGTCATACGGTGTGTTGGGACTCCACACAATGTGTGATATTTAACTCACCAAAAACCCTAGTCGCAACAGCTATGGGAATACATGCCATGTGTTCTTCAGACTATATGATGTGTAGTCTAGTTTCTCTTAGAATCCTAGATCTCCTTCTAGTTTTCTAGATCCAAACTAGCCATGTTAAATCCCACCTCTAGGCTGCCTGAAATCAAAGGGTAAGCCTTCATTTGTCATTTCCGGCCGCTCTTTGGCTGGAAAAAGAATTTATGATTCATTCATACGAAGTTTCATGTGCCACCACTACTCAAAGAACCTCCCATTCTACAAAAAACCCACTTAGGATCTCTGATCCAAAAATAAATTTTCTGCAACCTGTAAAGCTTTCAAATCCACCCCTAATTCGCTAATCCATTCCTTTCACACGAATCTACCGTGAATCTGGGAGTCCAGTCAAGGTCGATTCCACCTGTAAATGTCGAAACAAGACCCCATAGTGAAATTGGTGAAGAAATAAATGAATTATTGGGATAAATGCACAAGAAAAATAGAAGAATGGTAACTATCCAAGTTTTCTTGGCTAATTAATACAAATTGGGATGCCCGAGGGCTAGGAAACTAAATAATCAATTTAAAATTGATACACATATGCATGAAAAGGCTTGAAATTGATGCAGATCAAAGAAAAAGGATTATCAAACACAATATATTTAATTAATTGGTGCACTATCCAAAAACTGATGAATACTATATCAATTTGGATTGTTCCTTAATGAAGAACGTGCTTGCTAATGAATGAGGGAATTCATTGTTTTTATTGTATCTCGATTCACTTGGATCTAGAGTTTTTTCACTATCTAATTCTGAATCCCCAATGGAGGTGGAAGAACCCTTCTCTCAATGATCCTAGGGTTATGAGGATAACTATAGAGATCCTCCATAATGTGGAATACAAGTAGGAAATAGAATTAGGTCATTTAATAATTAATTAAATTAATCATTTAATTAATCCACTAAATGTACCACCAATGGTTGTTTTATCCGAATGCCATATGCCATCCAATTTTAGGCCACACCTAGGGTAAAACTCATGTTCTCAATTCAACCATGTTCTTAGATTTCTAATATGAGATTCCATTTAAAATTTATCCCATTTTCTTTATTAAAAATTGTGTAGGTAATATAAAATAGATTTAATATTTTTATAAATTTAATTCCAGGAACACCAAGACTCATAATCACACACCGTATTAGTTCCTAGATACAAATATATATATTTATATTCCAAAGTATTAAAATAAAAATAGGGTCTCTAAATTATTCCCTCCTATGATCCTTTCATCCCTAAAAAGAAAAAACTAAACAAAAAGATCAAGATAACGAGCCCAAATATGACTATCCCACTCACCGGAGATCTCATATATGATCTCGCACTTCCATAGAATAAAAACCAAGGGAATGATCTATCCATGTAGGGTCCTCTCTTTTTGATCCATGATCACCACTAGGTTCCCCACAAAAGTGGATCCATCCTCGATGCACAACTTTCCCATGTCAATAACATGCATAGGGTAATGCACATATCTCCTCAACTGCAACACATGAAAGAAATCATGCAGTCCAACAGTGGGGGTAGCGTGAGGTAATAAGAAACCTCATGAACCCTATGAAAGATATCAAACAACCTGATGAACCTCAGGGATAGATTTTCTCCTTGTAAAATATCCCAAATCCTCATCATGGGGAGACTCTTAAGAAATCATGAAATCCTTAATCGAACTAAAAGGTAAAATGATATCGATAAGCATAAATTTTTTTCTTGGTATGGGCTATATTAATACACTCATAGATGACCTGGACCTTCTTCATCGTTGCCTGCACCATCTATGGACCAAAAAGAGATGTCTCGCTGATCTTTATCTAGCACAAGGGTGACTTAAAGGTTCTCCCGTACAAGGCCTCAAAAGGTTCTATGCTGATAGTAGAGTGGTATATATTACTTCATGTAAACTCTACCAATGGAAAGTGATCCTCCTATCTTTGATAGAAATATAAAACTCAAACCCTACGCATAACCTCTATCACTTGGATAGTGTGCTTAGTCTTCCCATATGTTTGGGTGTGGAAGGCTATACTCATTCTCATCTGGGTTCCTAATACCTCCTGGAGGAATTTCCACAAACATGACATTAACTATGCATCACGGTCAGATACAATATTTGAGAGAACCCCATGAAAGTGAATGATATCTCACACATACAAGTACCCCAAACTCCCCACCAAACTATAATCCATCATAGTAAGGAAGTGCGCTGACTTTATGAGTCGGTCAACTATCACCCATATAGCATCATGTCCTCTCACTATCCATGGAATCCATATAAAAAATCTTATGGATTTGTTATCCCATTTTCACTATAGGATATCAAGGGGTTGAAAAAACATTCCAAAACCTAGTGCTTAGCCTTCACCTGCTGACAGGCGAGGTACCGAGAGATGAACTCACCCACACTTCATCTCTTGACGACCCACCAAAATTTCTGCTGAAGGTATCTATACATATTCACCAAGCTATGATATACATACAAAGGATATGTGTAGACTCTATTATCACCTCCTCCAGTATTGTGACTATGACCATCGTCCATACCTGGAAAATAATGACATGATTCCATCCTTCAGAAAATCTATATGGTGAATCTCCTAAGGATATCTGTTCACAAAAGACCACACAATCAATGTATCCCAACTGGAACTCTCTCAAATAATAGAGGATAAAAGGAGTGAAAATCATCAAATAAAGGGAAGCTTCACCCTACTACTCAACTATGGTTAGCTACAAGGAATCCAACAGTTCTAACACCTATTGCAAAAAACAAGCCTAGGACTTCTTGATAAGAGAATCTTCTACCAGATTGCCTTTCCAAAATGTATAGAATATATAAAATTCATAATCCTACATGAAGTCTAACCCAAGACTCTTTATTAGGTTCATGTATCTCTTTGTGAATAAATACTTGATACTCTAATGGTTTGAATAAACAACATAGTGCTCTCCCAAAAGATACACCCTCCACATCCTCAAAGAAAAGACTTTTGCTGATAGATCTAGGTCATGTCTCATGTAGTTATGCTCATTCTGTATCAACTACATTAACCCATATGTGATAAATACCTATATCTACATCAAAACACAATTGATCCCAACTCATGAGTAATCACAATACACTACATACGCTACAACCTTATCTAGTAGTCTCAAAATGGGATCACTCATCATCCTCAGCCTAGGATCCTTGAAGGGCCTTTGGCATTATTCAATCTAGGAAAACAACTACATTTTTCACATTAATTTGTTCAAAGGTGATGCAATCCTATAGAAATATTCCACAATTCTCTTTTAGTACACCCCCAAGCCATAAAAACTCATCACCTCTGACATGCTCTTGGGTGGATCCCAAGAAATCACCAAATCAATCTTCACTAGGTCCATATCTAATCCATGATCAGAAATGAAATTCCCATGAAAGCGAACCTCATGGATCCAGAATTAGAACTTCACAATAATACCATAAATATAATTCTCCTGAAGAAAATATAGGACCATCCTAAAGTTCTCCACATGATACTCCTCTGATGCAAAGTATATGAGTATGTCATCAATGAAGACATCCACAAATCAGTCCAAGAATGGATAAAAGATCTGGCTCAAAAAATCCATAAACACAGTAGGGTATTCACTATACCTAAAGGCATAACCATGAAATCATAGTGTCTATAGTGATATCATAATACCATCTTTAAAATATCATACTCAAAAACTATTAATCAATGGTAGCCAGAATAGAGATTTATCTTTGAGAACTAAATCACACCTCACAACTGATCAAAGAGTCCATCAATACTTGAAAAGGGGTACTTGTTCTTTATCATTTCCTAGTTCAAGGGAATATAATCAAAACAAATCCACAATATCCCATCCTCATTTTTTAAAAACAACACTATAGCTGCATAGGGGAAAAAACTAAGTCTGATAAAACCATTCTTTATAAGGTCCTCCAACTACAACCGTAGCTCCCAAATCTTGGAAGGTCCTATCCAATATGCTTAATAAGATTTAAAAGTGGTCATAGGATGAAAATTGATGAGAAACTTCATCTCTTACCTCAAAGGTAGCCCAAAAATGTCCTCAGGGAGGTCATCCATAAAACCTCCATGACCGAGGGAATCCATATTCTTGAAGAGCATAATCCACCAAGGGATACACTCTCTAACTAATGGGAGATGATTTGAAACCTCTTACTTGAAAAACCAACTCACCTTAGCATGATATTTCTCTCAACCATAAAGGATAATATTGTCCCATCAGTGTAAAGGCATCTGAATCATTTGTAGTGATAGTAAATTTGGTCTTAGACCATGGATAATCAATCCACACCCAAGATGAAGTCACATGGTTACATCATTAAGACCAATATGTACCATGAGAACCTCACTCCACTAAGAGGTATCTCACACTACCTAAAGATTAAAGATAAAGAAGAAACGTTCACTATAGGAACCTCAAGAAAGAGTTTCTCAGCAAAAGCCTCATCTGGGAGCTCCATCTCTCACACCAGGATTAAAGATATGTATTAATGACTCACACCTATGTCTACTAATACTAAATAAAAAGTATAATAAACATAGATCATACCATTAATCATCTTGTGTGTTGTTGGGTCATACATATCCACAAACTACAACTATCTGTGACCCCACTACTAGCTCCCTGAGCCTGATGTGGGTCACCTTGTGGCAGTAGTGGAAGTATCTCATATCATCATCCACTACTCACATCCTCACCTCCTGGATCTTCACCTGATGCTCTTATATCTCCAACTCCCCAAGGGCCACCCTTTCCTTGCCCGAGAGATCCATGATCACAATGCTGCCCCTGCCACGGTGGACCATTTTATATCTATCAGCCCTCCTCATCACATCTAGTTAGAAAATAATGTTCTAGGTGACCTATCCCATAGTTTTCATATCACTAACCCTCTTCATAATTCCCTAGTCCTTTGTGTAGTCCCTATTCTACACGGATATGTGCCTGAGTCTTGTCATGGGGAGGTCTCCTATGTTGAGATCCTACCGACTGATGTCTGATAGATTTTGTAGATGACTCAGCCCTATAACGCCCACTTCCAGATCTTACTTCCTAGATTTCCTTTTAATGGAATATATCTGAATTTAGAACCCACTATAACACCCCAACATAGGTGGGAATACACAAGGGTACTGCATTAGCACATTTATCTCTATGGATACCCTTATCAAACTTCTATAGTCAGAAGCTTCCACCCCAAGTCATGTCGAGGGAGTACCATATAAGGTATTTGAACCTTGTGACATACTCATAAACTATAATCCATCTATGATTCACCTACCAAAGCTCTTGAATTCAAAATTAATGCAAGAAGGTGGGGTAGTACTCCTCATGGAACAACTGCTGGAAGTTAGTATATGAGAGTGTCGACTCATCATGTATTTATGTAACTAGACTCCACTAATACCCATATTCTACATGAAAAATTCTAGATTCCAGCAAAACCACCTGATTAGTAAGTGTTTAGAAAATCACGAAGACACATATCATTGACTCTTTCCAATCCTCCACTTCTCGGGGATTTGGATTGCTGCGTAACCTCAGTGGCCTCTTGTGCTGGAAGACGTTATGTGTTCTAATATGGTGTGAATCCTCATCCCACTATGCTAGTATGATCTACTACTTGAATGGTGGGGGTGAAACTACCTATCCACTTGGAGGAAGAATCTTTACTAGTGGAACCTGAATCAAGGCCTCATCACTCATCATATTTTCATCATGATCCAAAATCAGTAACATGGTTATCTATGATCATAGAGGCATCCTGAAAATTTAATCAAGACGTACCATTGTGAGGTGGGAATATATATATATACACACAAAATTGGGAGATGAATTAAGAAGGATAGTTAAAATACTCAATACTATATAATGTATTTACTAAATTTCCTTGAAACTAATGCCTCAATATATTAAGTCAACAAACAGGTAGTCAGAGTACTGATGTATGGATACATCAGCCATCGCACCAACATTGGGTTCCCTGGACTGAAAGATAAACACGTGAAACTTAGACACTATTTCCCTATATCCCAACCAAATACCTGTAAGGGGACTACTAAAAACATCATACCAAGGAATGAACCAAATTTTATACCAGTATGTTATGAACCGACCCAATGGGGATCGAGCCGCAACTACCCCTAGCTGGCCTCCATAGTCCAGGGGCTGTCGACAAGTGCCGAAAGGCATAACTAGCATGGGTAGCCTTTTAATTATGTTCCCATACACACACACCTGACTATCTCAATGAATAATTGTAGATTAATAAAATAAAATGATGAAACATATAGAGTAATAATCATACTTGAGAAACCTACAGGGAATACAAAGAGTATTATAGTGTAAACTGAAAAGTAAAGGGGAGAAATAAATTCCCAAATAGAAAGATGTATCAAACTAAAAAAACTAATAAAAGAAAAATGTTGAGAAATATCATATCTATATCTTCAATCCCTAACCATCATACATGGTCAAATGCACCAGGTATCCATATGATCCTCTGTAATCATCACCGTCTTGTCTGTAAAAGACACAAAACGTATAGAAAAATCCCATGCAGGGGTGAGTATAGACATACCCATTAGGATTCCATAAATGTTTAAGGGGGGAGAATTAAAGACATAATAGGGAATAGACACCTAAAGACAAATAAATAGAGTAAAAAAATACAATGAAGTGGATACATATATATATGTTCAAAAAAAGAAACCCAAATGAGAGAGAAAGGGGATCTCCATCCCATAGCATATCATAGGAAAAGAATGCACCATCAGTTCCAAAGGTCCATCATCGATGTCCAATATCTCACGTGTTAGTCCATATGAGTATCTATGTGGAGGGAACATATAACGACCCATACTTTACATACATTTTTAATACTTCAAAATTGAAGCTCACTTATTACAACATATGACAAAACCACAAAGGACCGTATAGGTATAGTGTCTTTAGAAACTGGGAAACATAAACAACTGGTTCATAAATCTTCTACAGTGTCTCCCATTTATTTCATCATATCTAGGGTCCCTTTTAGCATATTCTACTTAATATCCATCTTCCTAACCTGGGGAAAAGAAAACATAAAAGGGTGAGCTCAAATGCTCAGCAAGGGCAAATAAAGGAAATCATATCATATCTTTTTGAAAATCAAAACCTACAAAAGAGATCATAATATCTTAACATGGAATAAATCATAGAAGTGAAAATGAGATCCCCATAATCATAACATAAAACTTGAAACTTTGTGGCATGCACACATAATCATGGAAAATCATTTCTTGTTAGTCATGACTCATTGCCAAGACTATCTTAGTGGACAAAGTCCCTTTCGGAACCGAGTCACCCTCGTTCTAGTCCTGTTTCACTGAACCGGTATAACCTACCGTTCCAGCCATGTCTATCTCATGAGATATAAAATCTTTACCCAATGCATTGGAGGGAGATATAGGTCCCACCCATCTTATAATGAATCCTTTCTTATGTGTGCCACATAATCATAAACCATACATCATAGCGTAACCCATGTAATAAAAATGGGATTCTTAAACAACATGACATCATAAAACAATTCATATAAGAGAAAGGAATTCAGAAAAATATTTCCATCACAACATAATCAAAACAATGTAATAATAGGGATAAAAACAAAACCCTTTTATTATCTTAGATGGAAAATAATTTTGATAAAATACTTGAACTCCATTCTTGAGGAAAATATCCTTTCTACTTCAAAAACATTTTTTCCTTTCATAACATGTCATACGACTTTAAAATAAAATAAGTTGATTAAAAATAAACTTGAAAACTTGTAAAGGAAGTTTCTTGGAAATAATGTTTTAAAAATCCATTCATGCCGTATAAGTTAAAAAAAAAACATTCTTTGTACTTTTGTCGGAAAAGTCAAAAAGTACCTCGTACGAAAAAACGACAAAAGATTCCTTTCATATTCTTTACTAAAAACTTACCGAAGGGTAAAATTGGATTTAAACTATTGTAAGTGGATGGAAACAATATTACATATTGAGGGAACATGGATGTGTATGATAAAATACACCTCAGTAAATACCAAAGTATAAACAATCTCGGATAAAAATGAGATTGTGATATTTCCCTTACCTTAGGTCCAATTTGCTTTGTACGTGTCCGAAGCTCCTGTATAATGGTTTAAATAATGTTATTGACTTATTCCAAAATCATACATATTGATATGATATAATATATGGTCATATTCTTAGCTTCTTGATAGTAATATTTCATTGTTACTTGTTACTCGGGTCCTTATTGCCTTTTGTTCTTATGCATGTTTTGACGAATAAATTCTTATTCTTATTTTAAGGTTATAGATACCTTATATGAATAATGGTATTAGTGTAACATATATCATATTTATTCATTTAATTCATTTATATAATTACTATGTAATGATGATCATGTAGAACGAGTCGCATCACATCGTGGAGACGGTATTCCGTACGTACGCACGAGTGATGATATCGTTCCTATGATCGTGGAATTGTATTGGAGTATATATATATTATTTCAGTATCAATGTTACTTTATAATAATTATAAATAGTTACTCATTACACCATTATACCCATCCTTTTAAGGTGATGGTGGAAAATAGATTACACCACGGCGTAGAGACGGTATTCCGTACGTACGCACGCGCGGTGATTTTATTTTTCCGTAGGATGGATAGAAGGTGAATTAGGGTTGTTTAATATTTATAATAACATATCAGTATGTAAGTAATACTGATGTTATTACTTTATCATGAAACAACTAAAGAAGAAGAAGTTGAAGAAGAAATAAATTGAAAAGATCGGTAATGGATATTACCTTTTCTTTGGAACGCCTCTTTGAATCCTCCACTTAGGGGACTAAGATTGGTCTTTGAAGAAGACCATGACCTCTAGGATTATTCTAGGAAAGTGGAGAGGAGAAAATGGCAGGGGTTGGCCGAGCTTGAGTGCTCACATTGGTGTGAGGAGGAGGGGGAGGAGGTGCCCTTTTATAAGGGAGGAGAGGGGCACCTTAGGAATATCTCAAAATATTATTTTATATTAAAGTCAAAATAGGTTTATAATGGTTCCAAAGGGTCTTATTTCGAAGATAAAGTGGGGATGGGTCGAAATCCTATCAACCAATAGGATTTAGACAAGTTTATGGTATTATTTTAACCTTATCAATTAGATTTAACTCTAAGTTAAATAATTTAACTTTTACCGTGTCTTTTTGTTTTCTTTCACTATATGGTTAATACACTTACTATAACATGCCAAATGAACCCCAAATTGTTTATTATTAATATATATATCCTTATCTAAGTTATTTGGCCGAACCTTAGATTTTTAGAAATAAAATAACAATTAATAATATAATATTTTATTTAAAAACTATTTTGTGTCAATTTTGACACTATTTGATATATGATTTTTGTGAAAGTCATAACAGAATTATATGTTCGAACCAAGTTGATTAAATCAACACTAATATATCATAGTAACCTATAAAATTAGTGTAATTCATAAAAAGTCTCAAATTACATTTATTTTGGTGTTTATAACATCAATTATGTCAATATTTCATTAATAAGATAATTACTGCATCATCATTGTGTCATAAATAAATTAAATTATTTAATGTCTAAAAATTACAAATAAAATACCATTATGTAGGAAATCTTTTTATATTTCTAATGAATATTTATAGTCGAATTTATCTTATGTATAACCCCATATTAAAAATGATTTACTTATTAAACTTTGATTTTAACTATTTTAACCCTTCTTTAAATAAATTAATAATAAACGTCCTAATCTAATCCAAGTGGGCCTAAATGGTCATATTTTATTCCTAAGTTTGTTTTTGGTCGAATTACACTTGTCCAATAGAATTAGGACATGTGTTAGGGTAATAGTAATATCATATTTACCCTTAGTTACCCTATTTACTATTAACCGCGGTAAAAAAAAGTAAAAAGTTACTATTCACCAAAAAATTATTTTTATCTCATTGAACCACATTTTACTTACTGATATCAACCATGTCTGTCGGATTTTTGAAATTCCATTCACAGAAGCGGTAAAATTAATTTTTATGCAAAATTCAGTTTTTAACCTACCACTTAGTGGTTTCACTATTCATCAAAAATTGAAAGTTTTCAGAAAAATACCAAAATTTCACCCTAGGCTAATTTTGGTATTCCGAATCCAAAAATGAAGTCCATTTTGAAAAATAAAATTTATAAAATTTCAAAAAGTGGTTATTACTATTCATAACGGCTAGTTTTAATAATATTTTAATAGCATATCGTTGTTTAGTGAAACTCGGTATTGCGTACGACGCAAGCTATCGAGGAAGGTCGTGATTGCGTGTAAAGTAAGCCAAGCAAGCGTGTAGTGAAAGATTCCTTTGATGATATATAAAAACAAAATATTACTCATAAAAATCTCGGGTGTTACATTCTACCCCCCTTAAAAAGAATTTCGCCCTCGAAATTCGTCACTTTGTTACAAACAGATGAGGATACTTCTCCCTCATCATATTCTCAAGCTCCCATGTAGCTTCTTCAAGTTGGTGGTTCCTCCATAAAACTTTCACCAATCGAGTGGTCTTGTTTCGTAGGAATTTTTCGCTACGATCCAGAATCTCTATCGGCTGTTCTTCATAAGAAAGATCTTGCTCCAGTGGTACAACTTCTGAGCTGAGTACATGTGAAGGATCAGGTATGTACTTTCTCAGGAGAGATACATGGAACACATCGTGAACTTGAGAGAGATTCAGTGGAAGCGCCAATCGGTAAGCTACCTTCCCAACACGATCCAGTATTTCGAAAGGACCGATATATCTAGGGCTCAACTTCCCCTTCTTTCCAAATCTCATAACCCTCTTCCAGGGAGATATTCGTAAGAACACTTTATCACCCACTTAAAACTCTAGGTCTTTTCTTCGGTTGTCGTCATAACTTTTCTGTCGACTCTGAGCTGATCTTATGTGTTGTTGAATAGATCTGACCTTTTCTGCCATTTCATCAACGAGATCAGGTCCTAATAGCTTTCTTTCCCCAACTTCATCCCAGCAAGTAGGAGTTCTGCATTTCTTTCCATAGAGAGCTTCATAAGGAGCCATCTGAATACTGGAGTGAAAGCTATTATTATAAGAAAATTCCACCAAAGGTAGGTGTTGATCCCAACCTCCTTTTAAATCCATAGAGCAAGCTCTCAACATATCTTCTAGGGTTTGAATTGTTCTCTCAGACTGACCGTCTGTCTGGGGATGATAAGCAGTGCTGAAACTCAACTCTGTATCTAGAGTATGCTGAAGACTTCTCCAGAACTTCGAGGTAAATCTCGGATCCCGATCAGATATAATAGAAAGTGGTACTCCATGAAATCTTACCACTTCCTTTACATATATCCTGGCAAGCTGATCTAGAGTGAAATCCTCTCTAATAGGAATGAAGTGTGCATACTTTGTAAGACGATCAACTATGACCCAGATAGCATTATTGCCTTTGGATGTTTTAGGAAGTCCTGTGACAAAGTCCATAGTGTTGTTTTCCCATTTCCATTCGGGTATGGGTAATGGTTGTAACATCCCCTTAGACTTCTGTCTCTCAGCTTTAACTTGTTGACAAACCAAGCATCGAGAGACATATTCAGCAACATCTCTTTTCATGCCATCCCACCAGAAGTACTCTTTCAGGTCCCTATACATCTTCGTGCTTCCAGGATGAATAGAGAATGATGAACTATGAGCCTCATCCAGCAGCTCCTTCTTTAATTCGGGGATGGGAGGAACACAAACCTGATTCCTGAACTTTATTATCCCATCACAATCAAGGTTGAATTCAGGAACATTTCTCATCTTCTTTTGTAACTCGACATCTTCTTTCTGTGCCTCTTTAATCTTCACATGTATAGATGGTTGAACATTCATTTGAGAAAGATAAGATTTTTCCCCTTCCATTATAATTCCAAGATTCATCCTTTGTAAATCCATAAATATTGGATCTTTTGTGATCCTCATCATGGATAAACTAGCATGGTCTTGTCGACTTAATGCATCTGCCACCTTGTTTGCTTTCCCAGGGTGGTAATGGATTGAGCAGTCATAATCCTTAATCAGCTCCAACCATCTTCTTTGACGCATATTCGACTCCTTTTGTGTGAAAATATACTTTAAACTTTTATGATCAGTATAAATATCACACCTTTCACCATAAAGGTAATGCCTCCAAATCTTTAATGCAAAGATTACCGCAGCCAACTCCAAATCATGTGTTGGGTAATTTTGCTCATGGATTTTCAACTGTTGTGAGGCATAAGCTATCACCATATCATTTTTCATAAGAACACACCCCAATCCCTTCTTGGATGCATCACTGTAGATCACAAACCTTTCTCCACTACAAGGAAGTGTGAGCACCGGTGCACTGGATAACCTTCTTTTCAACTCCTTGAAATTCTCTTCACATTCCTCTGTCCAGACAAACTTAACTCCTTTCCGAGTCAACTTGGTGAGTGGATTAGATAATCGTGAAAAATATTTTACAAAACGTCGATAATATCCAGCCAAACCAAGAAAACTTCGGATCTCAGTTACTGTTGTTGGTCTCGACCATCTTTTGATAACCTCTGTTTTTGCTGGATCCACAGATATCCCCTCTTTTGAGATTATGTGACCCAAAAATGCAACTTTTTGAAGCCAAAATTCACACTTGGTAAATTTGGAATAAAGCTTCTCCTTTCTCAGTGTCTTCAATATAATTCTCAAATGATCTTCATGCTCTTCCTTGCTCTTTGAATAGACAAGAATATCGTCTATAAAGACTACCACAAATTGATCAAGATAGTTTCTAAAGACTCTATTCATTAGATCCATGAAGATAGCAGGGGCATTAGTAAGACCAAATGGCATCACTATAAATTCATAGTGTCCATACCTTGTACGGAAATCCATCTTTGGTATATCCTCCCTTTTGACCCTTAATTGATGATACCCTGAACGAAGATCAATATTGGAAAAGTATTGAGCTCCGCGTAGTTGGTCAAATAAGTCATCAATGCGTGGGAGAGGATATTTGTTCTTGATAGTGTTCTTGTTAAGTTCTCGATAATCAATGCAGAGTCTCATTGATCCATCTTTCTTCTTAACAAATAGAACAGGTGCTCCCCAAGGTGACGCACTAGGGCGTATGAATCCCTTATCAAGATTCTCTTGGAGTTGCTTCTTCAATTCCTGCAACTCAATTGGGGCCATTCTATAAGGTGTCTTTGAAATAGGCAAAGCACCTGGTACGAGTTCTATTGAAAACTCAACTTCACAATTTGGTGGAAGACCCGGTAATTCCTCCGGAAAGACATCATCAAACTCCCATACAATGGGAATATTCTTAATCGTGAGTTTCTCACCAACCATTTGAGATAAATAACCTTCATTTAGTGGAATCAAGACCCATAAGATGGAAGGAATTTCCACTGGAAGGTTATGTTCATCCTTGCATTGATAGACGATCGTAGATTGATCTGGAATATGAAATGTGACCTCCCTTCTTTGGAAATTGATTTGAGCTCCATGTAGAGAAAGCCAATCCATGCCAAGAATCACATCAAATTCCACTAAAGGAAGGATCACAAGATTTTCAGGAAGCACTTTCCCACAAACTTCGATCGGAGAAGAATTATAAACTTTTGATGCGACTGTTGTACCATTAGGTGTTGTCACAGATAACTCAACATATAATTGTTGAGGTAATACGGTGATACCCTTAGAAAATTCTTTAGAAATAAAAGAGTGGGTGGATCCAGAATCAAATAAAACATTTTCTACTTTAGAGTGGATGGTAAGTGTACCTTTCACCACTTCGTTATCGTACTCCACATCGCTGATAGAAATTGCATGTGACTTTCCTTTGTCTTTAGCCTTAAGATTTTGTTGACGTCGACCATCATCATCAACCCTTGGATTTGGGCATTGATTGGCATAATGCCCCATCTCCTTGCACTTGAAACATTGAGGTGTAGTAGGTTCATTCTGTGTATCCCTTCCTTTGTTTGCATCATTAGACATCTTCTTCCCATTATCGCGACATTCAAATGCCCGATGACCTTCCTTTCCACATTTGAAACATTTACTTGTCCCTTTAAGACAACTCCCTCCATGTTTCTTTCCACCCTTTGAGCATAAGGGAAAGCTCATCTTCTTTTCAGTGTGCTCTTTAGATTTTCCTTTGAATTCCATCTTCCTCTTCTTATCAAACCCATGTGACTGATGGGTTACTCCAATCTCCATCTCGACTTTGAGAGCACATCGAACGATTTCCTCGTAGCTATTGAAGTCCCTTATGGCTAACGCCCTTTGAAGACTTGGTTTTAAGACACTAAAGAATCGATCGATCTTACTCTCAGGTTGGATAATAATACCATAAGCGTACCTTGCAAGTCTTGTAAAATTTTCTTCATAGGTACCAACAGATTCATCATCCCTTTGCTTAAGTTCAAGGAACTCTTTCTCCATCTTTGTTCGGAGAATACGAGGGAAGTACTTATTGAAAAATAAGTTCTTGAACTCGTCCCATTCCATAGACTCAATTTCATCCCTTTGCCTCGTATTCTTAATAAGATTCCACCATTGATCAGCATCTCCTTCCAAACGATACACTGCTAGGATGACTTTATCATGTTCAGAACATTGAAGAACTGAAAATATCTTTTCAGTAGTACTAATCCATTTTTCAGCAATTAGTGGATCAGTAGACCCGCTGAAAGAAGGTGGACGCTGCCTCATGAAGGATTCAACAGAATGTTGCTCCTTCCTTTGCTCGTTTGGAAGTCCTGCATGATTCATAGCTTGAGAAAGTTGTGTGAGCATGGATACAAGATTTTGCATTCCAGCTCCCATATTGTTTGGTTGCTAAGGGGGACAATCATTGCATTGCCCATCGCATTCCGCATTAACACGGTTCCTTCAGGTTCCAGCCATTGACTAAAACCAAGAAGAATAGTGTGAGCAACACTAATTATAATAGGAAACCACATAATTCAAGAATAAAATTTTCATGCTTAAGGTCTTATCCTAGGTTATTCATGGCCATTTCTAAAACACTAAGATTGTGTTCTATGCTTAGACTTATCCTTAGGGTTCTTACTAAGGCTTTCACATCCTAGTTTCCAAAGGTTGACTATACCTTTCCTTTGATACCAACTATAACGACCCATACTTTACATACATTGTTAATACTTCAAAATTGAAGCTCACTTATTACAACATATGACAAAACCACAAAGGACCGTATAGGTATAGTGTCTTTAGAAACTGGGAAACATAAACAACTGGTTCATAAATCTTCTACAGTGTCTCCCATTTATTTCATCATATCTAGGGTCCCTTTTAGCATATTCTACTTAATATCCATCTTCCTGACCTGGGGAAAAGAAAACATAAAAGGGTGAGCTCAAATGCTCAACAAGGGCAAATAAAGGAAATCATATCATATCTTTTGAAAATCAAAACCTGCAAAAGAGATCATAATATCTTAACATGGAATAAATCATAGAAGTGAAAATGAGATCCCCATAATCATAACATAAAACTTGAAACTTTGTGGCATGCACACATAATCATGGAAAATCATTTCTTATTAGTCATGACTCATTTCCAAGACTATCTTAGTGGACAAAGTCCCTTTCTGAACCGAGTCACCCTCGTTCCAGTCCGGTTTCACTGAACCGGTATAACCTACCGTTCCATCCATGTCTATCTCATGAGATATAAATCTTTACTCAATTCATTGGAGGGAGATATAGGTCCCACCCATCTTATAATGAATCCTTTCTTATGTGTGCCACATAATCATAAACCATACATCATAGCGTAACCCATGTAATAAAAATGGGATTCTTAAACAACATGACATCATAAAACAATTCATATAAGAGAAAGGAATTCAGAAAAATATTTCCATCACAACATAATCAAAACAATGTAATAATAGGGATAAAAACAGAACCCTTTTACTATCTTAGATGGAAAATAATTTTGATAAAATACTTGAAATCCATTCTTGAGGAAAATATCCTTTCTACTTCAAAAACATTTTTTCCTTTCATAACATGTCATACGACTTTAAAATAAAAGAAGTTGATTAAAAATAAACTTGAAAACTTGTAAAGGAAGTTTCTTGGAAATAATGTTTTAAAAATCCATTCATGCCGTATAAGTTAAAAAAAACATTCTTTGTACTTTTGTCGGAAAAGTCAAAAAGTACCTCGTACGAAAAAACGACAAAAGATTCCTTTCATATTCTTTACTAAAAACTTACCGAAGGGTAAAATTGGATTTAAACTATTGTAAGGGTATGGAAACAATATTACATATTGAGGGAACATGGATGTGTATGATAAAATACACCTTAGTAAATACCAAAGTATAAACAATCTCGGATAAAAATGAGATTGTGATATTTCCCTTACCTTAGGTCCAATTTGCTTTGTACGTGTCCGAAGCTCCTGTATAATGGTTTAAATAATGTTATTGACTTATTCCAGAATCATACATATTGATATGATATCATATATGGTCATATTCTTAGCTTCTTGATAGTAATATTTCATTGTTACTTGTTACTCGGGTCCTTATTGCCTTTTGTTCTTATGCGTGTTTTGCCGAATAAATTCTTATTCTTCTTTTAAGGTTATAGATACCTTATATCCAGAATGTTATTAGTGTAACATATATCATATTTATTCATTCAATTCATTTATATAATTACTATGTAATGATGATCATGTAGAATGAGTCGCATCACATCGTGGAGACGGTATTCCGTACGTACGCACGAGTGATGATATCGTTCCTATGATCGTGGAATTGTATTGGAGTATATATATATTATTTCAGTATCAATGTTACTTTATAATAATTATAAATAGTTACTCATTACACCATTATACCCATCCTTGTAAGGTGATGGTGGAAAATAGATTACACCACGGCATGGAGACGGTATTCCGTACGTACGCACGCGCGGTGATTTTATTTTTCCGTAGGATGGATAGAAGGTGAATTAGGGTTGTTTAATATTTATAATAACATATCAGTATGTAAGTAATACTGATGTTATTACTTTATCATGAAACAACTAAAGAAGAAGATGTTGAAGAAGAAAGAAATTGAAAAGATCGGTAATGGATATTACCTTTTCTTTGGAACGCCTCTTTGAATCCTCCACTCAGGGGACTAAGATTGGTCTTTGAAGAAGACCAGGACCTCTAGGATTATTCTAGGGAAGTGGAGAGGAGAAAATGGCAGGGGTTGGCCGAGCTTGAGTGCTCAAATTGGTGTGAGGAGGAGGGGGAGGAGGTTCCCTTTTATAAGGGAGGAGAGGGGCACCTTAGGAATATCTCAAAATATTATTTTATATTAAAGTCAAAATCGGTTTATAATGGTTCCAAAGGGTCTTATTTCGAAGCTAAAGTGGGGATGGGTCGAAATCATATCAACCAATAGGATTTAGACAAGTTTAGGGTATTATATTAACCTTATCAATTAGATTTAACTCTAAGTTAAATAATTTAACTTTTACCGTGTCTTTTTGTTTTCTTTCACTATATGGTTAATACACTTACTATAACATGCCAAACGAACCCCAAATTGTTTATTATTAATATATATATCCTTATCTAAGTTATTTGGCCGAACCTTAGATTTTTAGGAATAAAATAACAATTAATAATATAATATTTTATTTAAAAACTATTTTGTGTCAATTTTGACACTATTTGATATATGATTTTTGTGAAAGTCATAACAGAATTATATGTTCGAACCAAGTTGATTAAATCAACACTAATATATCATAGTAACCTAGAAAATTAGTTTAATTCATAAAAAGTCTCAAATTATATTTATTTTGGTGTTTATAACGTCAATTATGTCAATATTTCATTAATAAGATAATTACTGCATCATCATTGTGTCATAAATAAATTAAATTATTTAATGTCTAAAAATTACAAATAAAATACCATTATGTAGGAAATCTTTTTAGCTTTCTAATTAATATTTATAGTCGAATTTATCTTATGTATAACCCCATATTAAAAATTATTTACTTATTAAACTTTGATTTTAACTATTTTGACCCTTCTTTAAATAAATTAATAATAAATGTCCTAATCTAATCCAAGTGAGCCTAAATGGTCATATTTTATTCCTAAGTTTGTTTTTGGTCGAATTACACTTGTCCAATAGAATTAGGACATGTGTTAGGGTAATAGTAATATCATATTTACCCTTAGTTACCCTATTTACTATTAACCGCGATAAAAAAAAGTAAAAAGTTACTATTCACCAAAAAATTATTTTTATCTCATTGAACCACATTTTACTTACTGATATCAACCGTGTCTATCGGATTTTTGAAATTCCATTCACAGAAGCGGTAAAATTAAGTTTTATGCAAAATTCAGTTTTTAACCTACCACTTAGTGGTTTCACTATTCATCAAAAATTGAAAGTTTTCAGAAAAATACCAAAATTTCACCCTAGGCTAATTTCGGTATTCCGAATCCAAAAATGAAGTCCATTTTGAAAAATAAAATTTATAAAATTTCAAAAAGTGGTTATTACTATTCATAACGGCTAGTTTTAATAATATTTTAATAGCATATCATTGTTTAGTGAAACTCGGTATTGCGTACGACGCAAGCTATCGAGGAAGGTCGTGATTGCGTGTAAAGTAAGCCAAGAAAGCGTGTAGTGAAAGATTCCTTTGATGATATATAAAAACAAAATATTACTCATAAAAATCTCGGGTGTTACAGAACATTCCTTTCCACTATTCCACGTAGTCAAGGTAGCACAATCTCTGAGCAGAGGACTTACACCCTAGTACATTAGGGGGTACCAATCAGTTTTAGGAGGACTAATTCCATTTCCAATGGGGGGTACAACTTAGTAGAGAGAGGACCAGTGCTCTGGTCCTTCAGGAGAGTACCACTCATTATATAGAGGAACTATTTACTAACACCACATGGGGGTACTAATCAGTATATAAAGGACCCACACCGTAACACCATTGGGGGGGGGGGTACCACTAAGTAGATAAAGGACTTACTCCCTAATTCCATAGAGTGAACCACTCAATAGATAGAGGAACTAAACCATAACTCCATAGGGGGTACCACTAAAAATATAAAGTACCCATTCCCTAATGCCATAGTGGGGTACTACTCATTAGATAGAGGAAATAAACCCTAATTATATGGGGGGGGGTACCACTCTAATGATACTTTCTAATCATTACCATCATCAATCACTACCTAAAGAAGCATAACAATTGGAACATCTTATATTGTATCTCAAAATCCATCAAGGAGGCCACCATAAAATTATATATGAAAAAAACTTAAGAGAGGATACTCACTGGCCAAAATCCGAGTCCAAATGAAGAAGATATGAGAGTTATAAGTTTCCTCAAAAAAGGAAGTAGGGGTACAAGGTGTGTGAGGGGACCCATATGACATGTGTTCCCTCTTTTCTACATGGCCATGTCCCTGTCGGTACATAGATCATTTCCCATGTAGCTTTACATGGAGTGCAAGGGAACTACATGGTCTGCCTCAACCACCTAAGGTCCTAACCATGCTCTTGGCTGTGTACATGTAACCTTGGTCATGCCCGTGTACTTTGGTACATGGCATGTTCTCCCATACGAGGTCCTACCCACGATCCTAACCATGCTCATGTCCATGTAATATAGCCATGTTCCAGTGCATGACATATACCTAGTAACTCCCATTTATTTTTACTCCCAGAGTCCACATCAGGTCGCCATTACCGAGTCACACAACATGTGGGGATTCCACACAGTGTGTGATATTTAACTCACCCACAACCCTAGCCACTACAGATAGGGGGATACATGCAGTGTATTATTTAGAATTCATGGTGTGTGGTTAGTGTTTTCATAGAATCCTAGATATACTTTCATCATTTTGGATCCATGATTGCCATATCGAATCCCTCCACTAGGCCACCTAAAATTAAATGTTAAGCCTTCGTTAATCCTTTATGGATTCCCATTGGCCAGAAAAAGAATATAAAATAAATTCATATGAATCCAAATGCACCAACACCAATTGGTTCACCCCCATTCAATTCCAAATCCTTCTTTGGATCTTGGATTATGGAATCCCTTCTTTTTATTATATAATGTTTCATTACATGGTACAAATAGAGTACATCATAAAGTTTAGATTCTTGGAAATAAGGTACATAATTCATGAAAACATAAAAAATTCTTCTATATCCACTTGAATACACCTTCATGGGTTCACGCTAAGTTAATTTTACAACATCTCATATCTTGGGGACATATGTCAAAGGAAATGGGTGAGTATGAATCCCAGTAAGGGAATTCTCAAGAGATACATATAACTTGTGATCATAGGGCATATAAAAAAGAACATGAGGCATAACAATAAAATGTGAACAAGTGGTATATAATAATAATTAGAACATGAATTGTAAAATTGAAATGTGGATAAAACATTTAAATGATAAATTCATAATCATATCATCTAGGTTTACACCAAGGTGTCATAAATGAAAATTACCAAGGTTATTTACCAAGGTATCGAAAAACATTTCATCTATAGAGACTGAATTATTTACCCAATACATTGGAGTGGTATCAGGGTGCACCAATCAAATGTATTAATTTCACGTGAGTCACATAGATCATAATAAATCATATCATTAATAACCCCTGTAGAATAAAGAATGAGTTTCTTATCAAATTCTTGGCATAAAAAAATCTTAAAAACATGATCATTACATCATTTTTAACCCAAAAAAATAGAATGTTGGTTTATCATGTGTAAATAACAAAATAAAATAAATCATTTTTACATATATGTGAATAAACCTAGAAAATAAATATATTTGGGTATTCAAAAAAAGAAAATAAAAGATAATTTATTATGTAGAGAGATAAAATTGAGAAGTAAATTTGGCAGCATGACGGGTATAAAACATGGTTTTATAAAAGGGTAAAATGAGAGGGGAAAAGAGTATAACATTGATAAAAGATTATTATCATATTAATGGGATAATTTATGTGTACAAGAGAAATTATTTTTGAAATCATGTGACATGCTACTTGAAAAGGTAACTTGAATGGAAAAGAGAAGTGGATATTTCTCTTACCTTGAAGAGTTGTTCATAAAACATGATGATGGAACTTTGGGGGCTTGAGGACACCTTGGGGGGACTCATTGGGAGGTAAAATAACTATAAATTTATTTAGGATGGATTGGTAGTGAAGAGGAATGGTGAAATGGGTGGGTATTTGTAGCAAAAGTGGAATAATTGTTTAATAATTTCAAAATATTGGTCTTGGAAAACTAGGTTGTGGAAAATGAAAAACCTTTAGATTAACCATGTTTTTTTATCATGGGTTTGGACATTTGGGTCACATTTTTAGTTATCTGAAACCAATATAACCAAGCATAATTTTTTTGTTACTTCTTTTGTCACGGGAAATTAAATTTTTCCCAAAGTAATGTTTTTAAAGTCAAAGTTTCTATTTTAGACATGGGAAAGTCACTTATAGGTATTGGAAATTGATGAAAATATAATAAAATACATAATATTAATAAATTAATATATTTTACATCATTTATTTTAGTTAATTAATTATTACATTATTATGAAATAAATATAAAGTCATTAAACATACCGAAAACTAAAAACTATATTTTTACTATTCATTGAAAAATTAAAGTATTTTATAAAATTATCATAAATTCACCCTAACATAATTTTGATCTGATAATTTAAAATATAATTTTATTTTTTACATAAATAATTCTCTAAATATGAGAATCATAACTTTTAAAAATAAAAATCATTATTTATTTAAAAATAAGAGTTTTTAAGGCACAATCAATTTTCTGACACTTATAAAAAATTTCCTTTGGAATTATAAAATTATTTTATTATTAATATTTTTATAAGTGTTTTTTAAAATACTATTTAGTTAAAAAAATATTATTCATAATACCTTATTTTATTATAAATGTGTATATATTTTCTATAAAAATACAATTATGTTTTATTTGTATATAAATATAAAATTATAAAATTCACCTCAATTAAACATATATTTTATGAAGAAAAAATATTATTAAGAGGAATTGATATAATACACATTTTATTTATAAAAATGAATTTACAATTTTAGTAACTATGGTCAGGACATATAACCCCTTATCACAACCACATACTCTCTAAGGGTAAGGTGTATGATGGTGGTAGTTTCTTTGGGTGCCTGGGATAACATCAAATGAGTGGTAATCTCCAATAATTTTAACTTCCCCCCATAGGATATTTCGTTCAAGCGTCACTTGTTGAATCTCATCTTGGGATTGGTCAAGGTAAAACCCCAGTGATGATACCACCATCCTAAGTTCAGACAGATGGGCTTCAAAAAACATGACTTTACTAGTTGAGGATATTGATTATCCTTTATGTATAAATTATCCCTTTTCATTAAAACTTATAAACACTAATTATAATATTAAAATTATAAAATAAAGATATAGTTTCCAATAGTAATATTTACCAATGATCATATTGACTAACAGTTATATTTGACCAACATTCATATTTCTCTTTATTCCATATAAATAACACATCATTATTTCACTCAAAATTCACTAAAATTTATATTAAGGTTAAATTTTAATTTTCATAAGTTTTTAATTGGTTTACTAATATTTTAATTCATTTCTATAGAATTTTTAGTGGGGGTGATGATTCTTGTAGATTGGAGAGACCCATACTTTCCCATTTTAGCTATTCTATTTTAGATTTTTTTTCTAGTTGTAATGTTTGCAATTTTAATTGGTTTCACAACTGACTAATGTATTGATAATTGTTAATGAGATAAAATTTTGTTGGTTTATATTTATTTTGAATGTGTATAATATTATATAATATTTAACAAAAATTATATAGAAAACAAATATCATTTAAAAAGTCTGGGTCGGTACATCCTTCCCACCTTAATAAATTTTCTCCCTATAATTTCAACTCATTCTATTAGTTGATAAAAGTTGAGGGTAATTATGTCTCATTGTCTCATATAGTTCCCACATATATTTTTCATATTCATGTTTCTTTCATAAAAATTTGATGAGGTAGGTAGTACTTTGTTTATAGAATCTTGTCTCTAAGATACAAGATCTCCACAAACTTCTCCTCATAAGAGAGGTCATGTTCTAATTATACCAACTTAAGACTAAGCACATGTGATGGATTGGGTATGTACTTCTTCATGAGGAATACATAGAATACATCATGAACTTGATCTAGATTTGGTGGAAGTGTTAGCTGATAAGACACTACTTCTGTGTGATCAAGGATTTCAAAATGGACAATGTACATAGGTCTAAGCTTCCCTTTATTTACTAATCACATCACTATATTCCATGGTGATATAGAAATGATTTTTTTCTTCTGAAACATAAAAATCCAAGTCCCTTCAATGGTTTTCATTATATCCCTTCTTCTAAATCTGAGTATCCTTTATACATTGTTGTATGGAATAAACCTTTTATATCATCTCTTTCACAGGATTGGTCCCATTAAACTTCTTCTCACCAAAATCACCCCAATAAGTGAGAGTTTGATGATACCACAATTCCCTGTGTCATTTTCACCCTTACACCATTGTATTAAACTAAATTTGTATCATAAATTCCAAATATAAAAACAAAATGAACTTCATGTTTGATTCAGTTATTTTATGTTTATAACTATTAAAAAGGTCAATGTTACTTGTTTTGATAATATCATTTAAGGTGAAGGTGATTTGGAGGACCCATGATGAAGTCCAAGAAATATGGGCCAAACTGCACAGGATTCAAGCACACTAGCAGATTAATCCACACACTTATATTATAACTTTAATAAAAATGGGATGAAATTTTATGGAATGGTCCCAAAATTTAATAGGATACATTTCATCTCAAGTAAACCAATCCTGATTCGGCTTCTATGGGGCCCATATGAACTGATCTTTCCAAGACACCAGATATGCACAAAGTCAAAAGTGGCATTCTGTAATATTCCAATATCTCAAGATTTGATTGTCCAACTGATTCCAAACTTTAGTTGGCGATATTCAATATGTGGGGCTAAAACTTTCATGTTTTGTCAAAAGGGAGATTCAACTATCTAGTATCCTAAAACCATCCTTCAAGTGGTTTATCAAAATATGGGTGCCCAAAACCACTTCCCATTTTGGATATAAAAAGGCACCTTGGGCACCCCATTTGGAAGTTCGAACCAGAAGTGAAGCTCTACCATTTTGAAGTCCTAGAGGAGTCTACTCCTTATCCTAGAAGTTCTAGATGCCCCTATCCTCATAAGAGTATAAAATGTGAAGGAAAAGTTCCACCCGTGCCTCCTCCTCCTCTAGATGGCAAGCTAAATGGTGGATGATCATTTTGAGGGAGCTACACACATTTGGGAGGGAGTTCTTGAACTAGTAATTCTACTGGTTTTGTATAATTTGTGTGTTAAATATTTCACATATTTTTTTATCTTGACATGATTCTCCCCTAAATTCATTTCTTTTGATATAATTAAGTGAAACACTTTTTATTTTAACACCAATTGGGTTGAAATTTCAAGTGGAAATCTTGGGTTGTTCCGATTGGATAACACAATCATCCTTTATCTCTCACACATATATGAAATTTTAGTATACTTTGGTATCCCTTGTTATATAATTTAGAACCAAACCTTGACAACATGATCATTGTGTCAAGGGTTGCTTCTTTGTGCATCGTTTTAAGGGGTAAGAGGTTAGTCAAGATCTTGACAAATTTCAACCAAAGAATTAAACAAAACCATGTGAAATTTTCTGAGCAATGAACTATTAAAGATGTGTAGTGAACTTGAAATGATCTCCTTATCTCATAATTCTAAAACACCACTTTTATTTATCAAATATTAAACTCTTTAATTAAGTCATTTTATTTTTAAAACTGTTTTCAAAACCACCCCCTATTTTAGTAAATTTTATTAAAAATACACACTCAAAACCTATGAAATCTCCTTGAGAGATGACCTAGGTATTACCTAGACTATAAATCAATCTTAAAATCATAATAAATTTGACATTTCATGACAATGTGGTCAATTTTTTGCGCCATTTCTGGGGAGCACTTTGGTTTTTAGTACATGTCTTTGATAAGTTTTTTGTAAATTTTGTGAATATTTATCTGTTTTATATTATACCTCTACCTATATTTTTGTATTATAATATATTTTTTGTGTAGGTTTGGTGCATGATACATTCTAATCTGGGAGACTTACCTTATTTTTATTCTGAACCAGAGAGTATCCTACGTCAGCGACACTGAGACACAGAAGAGAACCCTTCGAAGGAGGACACACAAAACATTGACACTCTTCTTGATCCTTCCTCTTATTCTTCCAAAACCAAAATCAAAACTGAAATAAACTTGTATAACATGGCTGAAAATTACTGGACATTAAAATAACTAACCTCACCTGATATAGATATCCATCCCACCTATATTCAAATTCAAGGAGAGGCACCCAACTTTGAACTAAAATCAGGTTTAACTCATTTATTACCAAGATTCCATGGACTTCCTAGAGAAGATCCACACAAGCATTTAAAAGAATTTCATAGTGTGTGTTATACATTAAAAATTTTAAATTTGGATGAAGAACAAGTAAATCTAAGGTAATTCCATTTCTCATTAGAAGATACTACAAAGTATTGGCTTTACTATGTTAATTCACTAATTAGAGGTTGGGTGGACATGAAACATCTTTTTCTTGAAAAATATTTCCCAGCCTATCACACTGCAACTATAAGAAAAGAAATATGTGGTATAAGAAAATCACAAGGGGAAGCACTACATGAATATTGGGAACAATTTAAAAGGCTTTATTCAAGTTTCCCACAACACCAAATAAGAGAAAAACTTTTAATTAAGTATTTTTATAAAAGTTTAATCCTTATTGATAGAAATGTGATTGATGTTGCTGAATGTGGTGCAATAGTGGATAATTCCCCAATTTCTACAATAACCTTGATCAAGAACATGGCACAAAACACTCAACAATTTGGTACAAGGTCCACTGTACCCATTCGAGATGTCCATGAGGTGCAAAGTAAAAAAATTTGAGAAGAAGGTGGACACAAAGTTTGAAGAGGTAACTACCCTTCTAACACAACTTGCTCTTTCACAAGGGAAATCCCAATATCCTCCTCCCATCCATTGTGGTATATGTTCTTCTGAAACCCATTACTCTGACCAATGCCCCCAATTGAGAGAAACTTATGAGAGTTGTGAGGCAATCTTTCCAGGCCGCCCCTATAACCAACCCTTTAGGAAAGAACTATACTATCCATCAAATCCTAGGTGGAAAGACATCCAAACCTATAGGAAAGGGGGGTATTCAAACCAACATCAATAAACAGGGAACCAACAGGGTCAGAGTAGTCATCCACCACCACCACCCAAAAATCCTCACCCACCCCAAAGTCCTTTCCAACAACCCCCTCCAAAACCTAAGCCTAGCCTATAAGATATGATGAAACAAATGTCTGCCAAAAATCTATAATTCCAGCAAACCACCCAGACAGCCATACAAGAACTCAAAATCCAATTAGGCTAACTAGCTAACTCGGTGGGGGGAAATTCTAAGTCACGGTTTGGGTAAACTGCCATCTTAACAATTAGTCAACACTAGAGATAAAGGAAATGTTAGTGCTATCACCCTTAGGAGTGAAAAACAACTAGAAAGTCAAATGAATACTCCACTAGAGTTATCCCCTCCTTAGGAAACCTCCATCCCAACCATTAAAAATGTTCCAAATGTTGAAAAATCATATCTTGAGAGAATACCTTCCAAAGGAAAGAGTGTGTATGTTTATGAGTCTCGTATCCAACCCATTCCTCTTATATTTCCCCAAAGGGACACCAAACCTAGGAAAAAAAATGAAACTGAACTAGATAAGGAAATATTGGAAAATTTAAAAAAAGTTCTGGTAAACATTCCCTTGATTGATGCTATTAAAAAAATTCCAAGATATTCAAAGTTTCTGAAGGAGATGTGTACACAACGAAGGCAATTCATTGAGATGAAAAGGTGAGCTTGGAGTGGAACGTATCAGAATTAATAGAGCCATCAATTCCCACTAAGTGAAACGATACTGGGACATTCTCGATTCAATGCACCATAGGGGAGTATTATTTTTATAATGCTATGCTTGATTTAGGTACTTCTATAAATGTGATGCCTCACACTATTTACTATACATTGTAGGACGAGGAACTAAAGACCACTGGAATTATTGTTCAAATGGATAACTGAAGTACCGTACACCCCTCTGATGTGTTAGGGGATGTTCTTGTGAGGGTTCAAAATTTAATTTTTCCTACTGACTTTTATGTGCTTAAAATGGAGGATGATATGATGAATGGACATGCCCCGATTATATTGGGGAGACCCTTCTTGAAAACCTCCAAAACCATAATTAATGTCCATAATGGTACATTATCTATGGAATTTGGTGGTGAAATAGTCCATTTCAACATCCTTGATTCCATGAAGAACCCCTCAGAAAAACATTCCTCTATCTCTGTTAATTCAATTGATATACTCCCTTCCCTTGAAAAAACATCATTTCATTCCCCTGATCCCCTTTCTGATTTTTCTTCATTGATAGAAATGCTAGGAAATGATTTATGAATTGATTGTTGTAGTGGTCTAGGGAAATGTAATGCATGTTTGTTGATTGATGATTTCTTGAAAACTGAGGATCACTTAACCACCAATGATACTACTAATCTTGTAAAATCTCATTCCTCATTTGAGGATGATACCATTGAGTAGTTAGATGAGATTAGTGAACTCTTATTTTCACACACACTCCCATATATCCAAAATACACTTGAATTGGAACTAAAACAACTGCCTCAAGATTTAAAATATTCATATCTTGAGAATGGAAACAAGTTGCTCATCATCATTGCTAGTTCACTCCCCCCTTGAGCATGAATTGTGACTGCTTGAACTTTTGAGGGAGTATAAACTTGATTTGGGATGGAAACTTGCTGAAATTATCAGTATTAGCCCATAAATTTGTACACATCATATATTGTTAAATGATGATTCTAAACTAGTAAGGAAAAAAGAACGTCGACTGAACCCAAACCTCCCATAAGTTGTGAAAAATGAGGTAACAAAATTATGGGTTGCTGGAATCATTTACCCCATCTCTGACAGCCAATGAGTTAGTCCTGTTCAAGTAGTTCCTAAAAAAACTGGCCTTAATATAATCAAAAATAAAAATAATTAATTGGTTCCAAATCATGTGTAGAATAGTTGGCGTGTATGCATAGACTATCTCCGACTAAACCAAAACACTGGGAAGAACTATTTCCCTTTTCCATTCATTGACCAAATTCTAGAGAGGCTAGTGGGTAATTCCCATTACTATTTTCTTTATGGGTATTCTGGATATTCTCAAATCCATATTACCCCTGAGGATCAAGAAAAGACGACCTTCACTTGCCCCTTTGGCACATTTTCATATAGGAGCATACCATTTGGTCTGTGCAATGCTCCGAGTACTTTCCAGCGATGCATGGTTAGTATTTTTTTGGATTACCTGGAGAATTGCATGGAAGTATTCATGGAATATTTCACTATTTATGGATCTTATTTTGAAAAATGTTTTAGTAGTCTTGCTTTAGTCCTACGTCACTGTATTGAAAAGAATCACATATTAAATTATGATAAATTCCATTTCATGGTGCGAAAAGGTATAGTTTTGAGACATGTCATTTATGGGGATGGAATCCAAGTAGATAAATCAAAAGTGTATTTCATTTATTCCCTACCATTCCCAAAAAATGTAAGGGATGTGCGATCTTTCCTAAGTTATGCTGGATTTTACTGTCATTTCATTTGTGACTTTAGTAAAATTGCACTCCCCCTATCTCAATTACTACAAAAAGAAAAAGAATTTTTTTGATAATGAATGTGAGGAAGCTTTTAATAAGTTAAAATGGAGTCTCACGTCACCCATGATAATCCAACCACCTTAGTGGGATTTACTATTTGAGATCATGTGTGACACCTCTAACTATGCAGTTGGGGCAATATTGTCATAAAGGGTTGATCGAGCTCTACATATCATTGCCTATGCCTCACGTACTTTGGACCCTGCCCAAGAAAACTACTCCACAACTGAAAAAGAATTCCTTTCCATTATGTTTGCCTTGGATAAATTTAGGTCGTATCTTTTAGGGTCCAAAGTCATTGTGTTCTTAGACCATGAAGCCCTTCAGTATTTCCTTAACAAAACAGAATCCAAACCACATCTCATTCACTGGATGCTCCTCTTTCAAGAACTCAATATAAAAATTAGAGATAAAAAAAGAGCAGAGAATGTGGTGGCTAACCATATTAGTAGGATTCCCCCATCCTCAGACATTGACTCATCCTCCTGTATTCCTATACATGACATGTTTTCTGATGATCAATTGTACTGAGTGAAATATGCTATTCCTTGGTATGCTAAAATTGTAAATTATTTGGTAGTATCTTTCATTCCTACTTATTTCAATAAAAACCAAGATATTCGTCTAAAACATGAGTCTCATTGGTACATTTGGGATGACCCCTACCTATGGAACACATGTAGTGATCAGGTCCTTAGGCTCTATGTCCCCGATAGCGAGTTTCAGTCTGTACTTAGATTCCGCCACACTCTTTCTCATGGAGTCCACTTTGGTCCCCAATGAACTACTCGCAAAATCCTTGATTCTAGTCTCTTTTATCCAACAACTTTTCAGAATGACCATGATTTTTTTAAATCTTTTCCTCATTGTCAAAGAATGGGTAATGTCTCTAAAAGAAATGAAATGCCACAACAACCATTTCTCTTTCATGAAATTTTTGATGTTTGGGGTTTTGAATTTTTGAGGAAATTTTCCAATTCCTTTGGAAACTTGTACATTCTTATGGCAGTTAATTAAGTGTCAAAATGGGTAGAGGCATGATCTATAAGGATTGATGATTCTAAGGTAGTTGTAGAATTTTTGAGAACCTAAATCTTCTATAGGTTTGGCTTACCTAGGTTCATCATTAGTGACCAGGGTTATCATTTCTACAACCAAACAATGCAATCAGTTTTGCATTGATATGGGGTTGGTTATCGAGTGTCTACTACTTATTACTCACAGAATAATGGTCAAGACTAGGTGTCAAATAGAGAGGTAAAATAGATTCTTGAAAAAAGGGTTCAACCCAATAGAAAATATCGGAGTCTTTAACTTGATGATTAATTATGGGCGTAACGTACTGATTTCAAAACTCCCATTGGAATGTCACCATATTAGCTAGTGTTTGGAAAGAGTTGTCACATGCCTGTTGAGATTGAGCACCAGGCCTAATAGGCCATAAAACAATGAAATTATAATCATTCTGGTGCAGGTTCTCAAATGACGCTGTAGATTAAAGAGTAGGATGAAATGAGAATAGATGCATATGAGAACTCCAAGATTTATAAGGAGATAACCAAGGCTTCCCATCGCTAGTTCTACATTGGTCAGAAGGTCCTCCTATACAATGTAAGGATAAATTTGCATCCAGGTAAGCTTCGTTCCCATTGGTTTGGACCACACACTGTTACTAACGTCTCTCCATTTGGTATTGTCCAGGTTCAAAATTAAGAAACCAAGAAAACCTTCATTGTCAATGGGAAGCAGCTAAATAACTTCCATGAATCCATTTCAGAGTCCCCGATGGAGAAAATCCATGTTCAAGAAGCAATATATGAATGACACTCACTAGGTTTTATCCTTCCTTCCCACATTCTCTTCTATTATAGTGAGGACACTACACACTTTAGGTGTGGGGGGATGGGAACATTTCTGGGTTAGTTAGGATTTTCATCGTCTTTCTTATTTCTCCTCTTTTTCACCTTCTTTATGGTATTTTCAATTTTCCCTATCTTGTTTAGTTTACGAGGATTTTAATTGTTTTTTTCTTCTCCTTTCTCCTTCTTTATGGTATTTTTACGTCCCCCCCTTCTAGTCACAAAATCATGGAACTTCCTGAAAATTTATGTTGAATTTTTTATTCCATGTTGATTTAACATTTGATGAAAACCTGACGCTATTATGGAATGAATGTTTGTATGAATTTAACATTAAGAAGTGATTTTTAGTTAATTGGTTTTTTCCTAATAATATAAATAGTTGTATCTCTGTGAAACCTCTGAGATGATTTATGCCCCTTGTGTGAGTAGTTTTTGGGAAAATTGTGTCACTAGTATCTCCACACATTTTTTCAACAAACCAAAAAGTGTGAATATTTCTTACTTAATAGAAGGTAAATATATGTTAGGTTAATATTTTTCATCTTAATGTGATATTTCCATACATTTTTTCCATATACGATCTATTTCATTACTGTACCAGATTGACCTATGCGTGTATACCTGATATCTGACTATTGTACGCCCGAAAAATAAATAAATAATAATAATAAAAAAAATATCAAAAAAAAGGGTTGTGTCTTGGGTAGGTCAAAAAAAACTCCTCAACCTTTGATCTTGTTATAACTATTACAATTAGTGTCGTGAGGAAATCAAACAAGGGTTGAGAGATGAATGTGAGATTTGTTCCAAATGAAACTTATGAAAAAAAACAAAAATAATAAATGAGGGGAGTGATGAAATGTGCAATATAAATGATGATATCAGTATGCAAAGTATCAAGAGAGATATTGAGGATCTTGATAATGAACTTCTTGACTCTTGGGATGATAACCTTTTTTCTATGTTGGTCAAGAAGTAGAATGTGCTTGCTGAGAAACTTCTGGTAGTTGAAAGGGAGTGTAGACAATGATATCGAGCTTTGTGGATCAAAGAGGGAGACAAAAACACCACCTATTTTCAGACATGTATGAAAAAAAAGGCGAGTAGAAGAATTAACCTCAATATGGAAGATGATTCCTTCAGTTCAGATGCTCAAGTTGTTGGAAAAAAGGCGTTGGAGTATTTTGAAGATCTCCTGGCTCGACTGAATGGTTTCAATGATGACATGTTAAGTGATAAAGTTTGAGAGGAGGATTTTTTTATCTGAATTCCTAGGTTGGTGGAGAACAGGGAAAATGATATGTTGCAGGCGATACCTGAGGAGGAAGAGGTTAAAAGCACAGTTTTTGGTATGAATAAGGAAAGCTCTCCTGGGCCAGATGGTTTTCTAGGTGCCTTATTTTTTGTTACTAGGGATATTGTTAAAGACAAAGTGGTGGAGGAAGTGAAATATTTCTTTAGAGGTGGTCTGCTGGTTAGAGCTACCTGTGCCTCTAAAGTGGTTCTCATCCCTAAAGTGAAAGATCTATCTGCTTTGAATTAGTTCAGACCTATATGTTTGTGTAACTTTGGTTATAAGATTTTATCCACTATTCTAAATAAAAGGATTTGTAATGTTATTCCAAGAATCATATCTGAGGATAAACATGTTTTTTTGCAAGGAATAAGTATTTAGGGGGCCATTGGAATTACTCAGAAAATGGTCAACAACTCAAATAAAAAGATAGTTGGTTCCAATATTCCGATTAAGGTGGATTTGGATAAGGCCTATGATAAAATGGAGTGGAAATTTATTATCAGGGTTATGAGTAAATTTGGATTCCAAGACTGGGTGTGTGACTTGTGTTTTAGATGCTATGCTTCTCCATGGATCACTATTTCTCTTATGGGTAAGGCATTTGGTTTCTTTAAATTGTCTTGTGGTGTTAGGCAAGGTGATCCCTTGTCTCATACTTTGTTCACCATGGCCCAAGAGGCACTAACAATGAATATTCATCAAAGGATTGTGGATGGGAAGATCCTTCTTTTCCATAATAGGTTTGGGAATGGCATGGTATCTCATCTCATGTTTGCTGACGATATGTTATTATTCATTAATGGCAGGAAAAAAATCAATTTCTAGGTTCTCTAAGGTTTTGTCTATCTTTGGAAAGTTGAGTGGTCAAATAATTAATTCTCAAAAGAGTAGTGTTTTAATTTCTAATAAGTGCCCTAGAAGATCACATCTCTAATATCCAAGACAAGTTGGGTATTCAACACTTCCAACTGCCTATGTTGTATCTTGGAGCCCCCATATCCAATGGAAGAGTAAAAAATGCGTTCTTTGATGACATTATTAACCGGATCACAGGGAGAATTTTCAATTGAAAAAAATTAGTTTCTTTACTTCAGAGGTAGGATCAACTTGATCAATAGTGTTCTCACCTCTATTCTGATGCATGTGCTGTCCATTATTAGGCAACCGACGGGAACTATCAGGATCCAAAAAAATATTATGACCACCTTACTTTGGGATGAAAATCAAGTTGGGCATTGAAATTAGGCCTCGGAAAAGTGATTGGATATACCTGTTGATGAAGGGGGTATTGGTCTTCGTGATGTGGAGTAGTCCATGCAAGCTATGCAGACAATAATGGCTTGGGATATTTTTTAAGGGAGATCCCTTTGGTCAAAATTCATCTCTGATAGATATGGGGAGGATTAGAGGAGCTGGTCATTGAATCCCAGGAAATTATCAGACCTTTCTCGATGCATGCTGAATCACTTGGAGGTAATGGAAGGAAGTGTCCGCTGGACCGTTGGTTGCAGTGATGTCAACTTTTGGAACTCAAACTGGTCCGTAACCACTCTTCACTTTCCAGGCTGCCCAGCTCTGACCATTTCGTTTAAAGAGGTATTTCATCACTCTAAATTCATTGATTTGATCCTGAATAGGGACCAAATGGAGGTTTTTGACAACATCATCTTGGTGGATGAGCCGGACCGGTGTAATTTTTTGGGATCCTCTTCTGGTAAATTCTCCAGTCGTGATTTCAAGAACTTGATGCATTCCAGCAGGGGTATGGACTTGTGGGATTAGAATATTTGGTGCAAGTAGATCCCAAGGAAGATGAACTTTCCAGTTTGTCTATAACGACCCATACTTTACATACATTGTTAGTACTTAAAAATTGAAGTAAACTTATTACAACATATAACAAAACTATGAAAGGACCATATAGGTATAGTGTCTTTAGAAACTGGGAAACATAAACAACTGGTTCATAAAGAATCTACACTGTCTTCCATTTATTTCATCATATCTATAGTCCCTTTTGGCATATCTTACTTAATAACCTTCTTCCAGAACTGGGGAAAGAAAACATACAAAATGGTGAGCTCAGATGCTCAGTAAGGGTAAACAAAAGAAATATCAATCACATCATATTCATAAGAACATAACATTTTGGAAATCTTACCCTGGAAAAGAGATCAAAATTTCATAACATGGGATAAATCATGGTAGTGAAATGTAATCACAATAATCATAACTTAAAACATGAAGATTTGTGTCATACACACATAATCATAGAGAATCATTTCTTATTAGTCAAGACTCATTTCCAAGACTATCTTAGTGGACAAAGTCCATTTCTGAACTGAGTTCATTCCTCGTTTTAGTCCTGTTTCACTGAACCGGTTTAACCTGCCTTTCTAGCCATGTCTATCTCATGAGATATAAAATCTTTACCCAATGCATTGGAGAGAGATATAGGTCCCACCCATATCATAATGATACCATTCTTATGTGTGCCACAAAATCATAAATCATACATCATTGCATAACCCATGTAATAAAAATGGGATTCTTAAATATCGTGACATCATAAAACAATTCATATAGGATAAAGGAATTCATAAAAATAATTCCATCACAACATAATCAAATCAATGTAATAATAGGGATAGAAACAGAACCCTATATTATCTTAGATGGAAAATAATTTTGATAAAACACTTGAAAACTTGTAAAGTAAGCTTCTTGGAAATAATGTTTTAAAAATCCATTCATGCCATATAAGTTAAAAAAACATTCTTCTCGTACTTTTGTCGGAAAAGTCAAAAAGTACCTTGTATGAAAAAAGACAAAAGATTCCTTTCATATCTTTTACTAAAAACTCACCGAAGGGTAAAATTGGATTTAAACAATTTTAGGTGGATGGAATTAATATTACATATTGAGAAAACATGGATGTGGATGATAAAATACACCCCAGTAAATTCCAAAGTATATACAATCTCAGATAAAAATGAGATTGTGATATTTCTATTACCTTAGGTCCAATTTGCTTCGTAAGTGTCCAAACCTCCTGTATAATGATTTAAATAATTTCATTGACTTATTACAGAATCATACTCATTGTTATGATATCATATATGGTCATATTCTTAGCTTATTATTAGTAATATTTCATTGCTACTTATTATTCGGGTGTTTATTACTTTTTGTTCTTATGCGTGTTTTGTCGAATAAATTCTTATTATTCTTTTTAGGTTATAGATACCTCATTTCCAGAATTTTATTAGTGTAATACATATCATATTTATTCACTCAATTAATTTATGCAATCATTATGAAATGAAAATCATGTAGAACGAGTCGCATCACATCATGGAGACGGTATTCCGTACGTACGCACGAGCGATGATATTGTTCCCATGATTGTGGAATTTTATTGGAGTGTATGTATACTATTTCAGAATCAATATCACTTTACAATAATCATATATATTCATTCTTTACATCATTATACCCATCCAAGTAAGGTAGTGGTAGAAAATAGATTACACCAAGGCGTGGAGACGGTATTCTGTACGTACGCACGCACGGTGATTTCATTTTCCGTAGGATGGATAAAAGGTGAAATAGGGTTGTTTCATACTTATAATAACATATCAGTATATGAGTGATACTGATGTTATTAATTCATAATGAAACAACTAAAGAATAAGAAGTGGAAGAAGAAATAAAGTTGAAAGAATCGGTAACGGACATTACCTCTTCTTTGAAGCGCCTCTTTGAGACCTCATTTTAGGGCACTAAAATTGGTCTTTGAAGAAGACCAGGACCTATAGGATGTTTCTAGGGAAGTATAGAGGAGAAATTGGCAGGGGTTGGCCGAGCTTGAAGTCTCAAAGTGGTGTGAGGAAGAGAGGGAGGAGGTTCCCTTTTATAAGGGAGGAGGGGGGCACCTTTGGAAAAACTAAAAATATTATTTTATTATAAAGCCATATTCAGTTTTAAATAGCTCCAAATTGATTTATTTCGAAGCTAAGGTGGGGATGGGTCAAAATACTCTCACCCAATAGAATTTGGACTGGTTTATTTTACTATTTTAACCTTATCATTTAGATTTAACTTTAAGTTAGATAATTTTACTTTTACCGTGTCTTTTTGTGTTCTTACACTATAAGGTTAATAAAATTACTATAACAAGACAAAAGAACCCAAATTTGTTTATTATTAATTTATATAACCTTATCTAAGTCATTTTGCAGAATATTATATTTTTAGGAATAAAATAACAATTAATATTATAATATTTTTTTAAAAAACTATTTTATGTCAATTTTGACACTATTTAGTAATTGATTTTTGTAAAAATCATAACAGAATGATTAGTTCAAAAAAAGTAAATTAAATCAATACTAACATGTCATATTAACCTAGAAAATTAGTGTAATTAATAAAAATTATCAAATTACATTCATTTGTGTATTTATAACATCAATTATGTCAATATTTCATTAATAAGATAATTACTGCATCAACTTTGTGTCATAAATAAATTAAACTATTTAATTTCTAAAAATTACAAATAAAATACCATTATATAGGAAATCTTTTTAGATTTCTAATGAATATTTATAGTAGAATTTATCTTATTTATGTATCTATATTAAAAATTATTTACTTATTAAACTTTGATTTTAACTATTTTAACCCTTCTTTAAATAAATTAATAATAAATGTACTAATCTAATACAAGTGGGCCTAAATGGTCATATTTTATTCCTAAGGTTGTTTTTGGTCGAATTACACTTATCCAATAGAATTAGGACATGTGTTAGGGTAATAATAATATCATTTTTACCCTTAATTACCCTATTTACTTTTAACTGTGGTAAATAAAAGTATAAAGTTACTATTCACCATAAATTATTTTCATCTCATTGAACAACATTTTACTTACTGACATCAACCGTGTCTCTAGGATTTTTGAAATTCCACTCACAGAAGCGGTAAAATTAAGTTTTATGTAAATTTGCAAATTCTCCTAGGAGGTGGGTAAAAGACGGTGAAAAGTTCAATAAAATTTTTATATATCTAAAATTATTATAAAATTACTCCAATGAATTACATTGAACTTATATAGGTACAATATATCAATTTTTAACTAAAATAAATTTAAATAAAATAAATAATTATTTAAATAAAAAGTCGGTTTTTAAATAGTAACACAGTGTTTTCACTATTCATCAAAAATTGAAAGTTTCTAGAAAAATACCAAAATTTCACCCTAGGCTAATTTAGATATTCTGAATCAAAAAAAGAAGTCCATTTTTAAAAATAAAATTTACAAAATTTCAAAAAGTGGTTATTACTATTCATAACGGCTAGTTTTAATAATATTTTAATAGCATATCATTGTTTAGTGAAACTCGGTATTGCGTACGACGCAAGCTATCAAGGAAGGTCGCAATTGCGTGTAAATAAAGCCAAGTTAGTGTTATGTGTAGTGAAATATTCCTTTGATGATTTATATAAAATAAAAACAAAATATTTCTTATAAAAGTCTCGGGTGTTACATTCTACCCCCTTTAAAATGAATTTCGCCCTCGAAATTCGTCACTTGTAACAAACAGATGAGGATACCTCTCCCTAATCATATCCTCAAGCTCCCATGTAGCTTCTTCTAATTGGTGGTTCCTCCATAAAACTTTCACCAAGTGAGTGGTCTTGTTCTGTAGGACTTTTTCACTACGATCAAGAATATCTATCGGCTGTTCTTCATAAGAAAGATCTTGTTCCAGTGGTAAAACTTCTGAGCTGAGTACAGGTGAAGGATCAGGTATGCACTTTCTCAGGAGAGATACATGGAACACATCGTGAACTTGAGAGAGATTCGGTGGAAGCGCCAATCAGTAAGCTACCTTCCCAACATGATCCAGTATTTCGAAAGGACCGATATACCTAGGGCCCAGCTTTCTCTTCTTTCCAAATCTCATTACTCTCTTCCAAGGAGATATTCGTAAGAACACTTTATCACCCACTTCAAACTCTAAGTCTTTTCTTCAGTTATCGGCATAACTTTTTTTTCGACTCTGAGCTGCTCTTATGTGTTGTTGAATAGATCGGACCTTTTCTGCCATCTCATCAACAAGATCAGGTCCAAATAGCTTTCTTTCCCCAACTTTATCCTAGCAAGTTGGAGTCCTGCATTTCTTTCTATAGAGAGCTTTATAAGGAGCCATCTGAATACTGGAGTGAAAGCTATTATTATAAAAAAATTCCACCAAAGGTAGGTGTTGATCCCAAACACCTTTGAAATCCACAGAGCAAGCTCTCAAAATATCTTCTAGAGTTTGAATTGTCCTCTCAGACTGACCATCTGTCTGAGGATGATAAGCAGTGCTGAAACTCAACTCTGTATCGAGAGTATGCTGAAGACTTCGCCAGAACTTTTAGGTAAACCTCGAATCCCGATCAGATATAATAGAAAGTGGTACTCCATGCAATCTTACCACTTTATTTACATATATCTTGGCAAGATGATCCATAGAGAAATCCTCTCTAATAGTAATGAAGTGTGCAGACTTTGTAAGACGATCAACTATGACCCAGATAGCATTATTTCATTTTGATGTTTTAGGAAGTCCCGTGACAAATTCCATAGTGATGTTTTCCCATTTCCATTTGGGTATGGGTAATGGTTGTAACATCCCCTTAGACTTCTGTCTCTCAGCTTTAACTTGCTGACAAACCAAGCATCGAGAGACATATTCAGAAACATCTCTTTTCATTCCATCCCACCAGAAGTACTCTTTCAGGTCCCTATACATCTTCGTGCTTCCATGATGAATATAGAATGAAGAACTATGAGCCTCATCTAGAAGCTCCTTCTTTAATTCAGGGATCGGAGGAACACAAACCCAATTCCTGAACTTTATTATCCCATCACAATCAAGGTTGAATTCAGGAACATTTCTCACCTTCTTTTGTAACTCTACATCTTCTTTCTGTGCCTCTTAATCTTAACATGTATAGATGGTTGAACATTCATTTGAGAAAGATACGATTTTTCCCCTTTCATTATAATTCCAAGATCCATTCTTTGTAAATCCATAAATATTGGATCTTTTGTGATCCTCATCATGGATAAACTGGCATGGTCATGTCGACTTAATGCATCTTCCACCTTGTTTGCTTTCCCAGGGTGGTAATGAATTGAGCATTCATAATACTTAATCAGCTCCAACCATCTTCTTTGGCGCATATTCAGCTCCTTTTGTGTGAAAATATACTTTAAACTTTTATGATCAGTATAAATGTCACACATTTCTCCATAAAGATAATGCCTCCAAATCTTTAATGCAAAGATTACCGCAACTAACTCCAAATCATGAGTTGGGTAATTTTGCTCATGGATTTTCAACTATCGTGAGGCATAATCTATCACCATATCATTTTGCATAAGAACACACCCCAATCCCTTCTTGGATGCATCACTGTAGATCACAAACCTTTCTCCACTACATGGTAGTGTGAGCACAGGTGCACTGGATAACCTTCTTTTCAACTCCTTGAAATTCTCTTCACATTCCTCCATCCAAACAAACTTAACTCCTTTCCAAGTCAACCTGGTGAGTGGATTAGATAATCATGAAAAATCTTTCACAAAACGTCGATAATATCTAGCCAAACCAAGAAAACTTCGGATCTCAGTTTCTGTTGTTGGTCTCAACCATCTTTCGATAACCTCTGTTTTTGCTGGATCCACAGATATCCCCTCTTTTGAGATTATGTGACCCAAAAATGAAAATTTTTGAAGCCAAAATTCACACTTGGTAAATTTGGCATAAAGCTTCTCCTTTCTCAGGGTCTTCAATATAATTCTCAAGTGATCTTTATGTTCTTCCTTCCTCTTTGAATATACAAGAATATCTTCTATAAAGACTACCAAAAAATGATCAAGATAGTCTCTAAAGACTCTATTCATTAGATCCATGAAGATAATAGGGGCATTAGTAAGACCAAATGGCATCACTATAAATTCATAGTGTCCATACCTTGTACAGAAAGCCGTATTTGGTATATCCTCCCTTTTGACCCTTAATTGATGATACCATGAACGAAGATCAATCTTGGAAAAGTATTGAGTTCCGCGTAGTTCTTCAAATAAGTCATCAATGCGCGGGAGAGGATATTTGTTCTTGATAGTGATCTTGTTAAGTTCTCGATAATCAATGAAGAGTCTCATTGATCCATATTTCTTCTTAACAAATAGAACAGGTGCTCCCCAAGGTGGAACACTAGGGCGTATGAACCCCTTATGAATATTCTCTTGGAGTTTCTTCTTCAATTCCTACAATTCAATTGGGGCCATTCTATAAGGTGTCTTTGAAATAGGTAAAGCACTCGGTACGAGTTCTATTGAAAACTAAACTTCACGATTTGGTGGAAGACCCGACAATTCCTCTGGAAAGACATCATCAAACTCCCGTACAATGGGAATATTCTTAATTGTGAGTTTCTCACCAACCATTTGAGATAAATAACCTTCATTTAGTGGAATCAAGACCCATAAGATGGAAGAAATTTCCACTATAAGGTTATGTTCATCCTTGCATCGATAGACGATCAAAGATTGATCTGAAATATGAAATGTGACTTCACTTCTTTGGCAATTGATATGAGCTACATATAGAGAAATCCAATCCATGACAAGAATCACATCAAATTCCACTATAGGGAGGATCACAAGATTTGTAGGAAGCACTTTCCCACAAACTTCAATCGGAGAAGAATTATAAACTTTTTATACGATTGTTGTTCCATTAGGGGTTGTCTTAGCTAACTCAACATATAATTGTTGAGGTAATACGGTGATACCCTTCGAAAATTATTCAGAAATAAAGGAGTGGGTGGAACTAGAATCAAATAAAACATTTGCTACTTTAGAGTGGATGGTAAGTGTACCTTTCACCACTTCGTTATCGTACTCCACATCGCTGATAGAAATTTCATGTGACTTTACTTTTCCTTTATCCTTAAGAGTTTGTTGACATCGATCATCATCAACAACCCTTGGATTAGGGCATTGATTGGAATAATTCCCCATTTCCTTTCACTTGTAACATTGAAGTGTAGGAGGTGCACTCTGTTTAGCCTTTTCATTGTTCGCATCACTAGACATCTTCTTCCCATCATTGCGGCATTCAAATGCCTGATGACCTTCCTTTCCACATTTGAAACATTTACTTGTCCCTTTAAGACAATTCCCTCCATGTTTCTTTCCACACTTTGATCATAAGGGAAAACTCATCTTCTTTTCAGTGTGCTCTTTAGATTTTCCTTTGAATTCCATTTTCCTCTTCTTATAAAAACTATATGACTGATGGGTTAATCCAATCTCCATCTCAACTTTGAGATCACATCAAAAGATTTCCTCATAGCTATTGAAGTCCCTTATGGATAACGCCATTTGAAGACTTTGTTTTAAGCCACTAAAGAATCGATCGATCTTACTCTCAGGTTGGATAATAATACCAGAAGCGTACCTTGAAAGTCTTGTAAAATTTGCTTCATAGGTACCAATAGATTCATCATCCTTTTGCTTTAGTTCAAGAAACTCCTTCTCCATATTTTATCAGAGAATACAAGGGAAGTACTTATTTAAAAATATGTTCTTGAACTCGTCCCATTCCATGGACTCAATTTCATCTCTTAACCTCGTATTCTTGATAAGATTCCACCATTGATCAGCATCACCTTCCAAACGATACACTTCTAAGATAAATTTATCATGTTCAGAACATTGATGAATTGAAAATATCTTTTCAGTAGTACTGATCCATTGTTCAGAAACTAATGGATCAGTAGACCTGCTGAATGAAGGTGGACGCTGTCTCATGAAAGATTCAACAGAATGTTGCTCCTTCATTTGCTTGTTTGGAAGTCCTGCATGATTCATAGCTTGAGAAAGTTGTGTGAGCATGGCTACAAGATTTTTCATTCCAGCTCCCATAACGTTTTGTTGCTCAGGGGGACAATCATTGCATTGCTCGTCACATTCCGCATTAACACGGTTCCTTCGGGTTCCAGCCATTGACTAAAACCAAGAAGAATAGTGTGAGCAACAATAATTATAATAGGAAAACCACATAATCAAGAATAAAATTTCACACTTAAGGTCTTATCCTAGGTTATTCATGGAAATTTCTAAAACACTAAGATTGTGTTCTATGCTTAGACTTATCCATAGGATTCTTACTAAGGCTTTCACATCCTAGTTTCCAAAGGTTGACTATACCTTTCCTCTGATACCAACTATAATGACCCATACTTTATATACATTGTTAGTACTTAAAAATTTAAGTACACTTATTATAACATATAACAAAACCATGAAAGGACCGTATAGGTATAGTGTCTTTAGAAACTGGGAAACATAAACAACTTGTTCATAAATCGTCTACACTGTCTCCCATTTATTTCATCATATCTGTAGTACATTTTGGCATATCTTAATTAATAACCTTCTTCCTGACCTGGGGCAAGAAAACATACAAAAGGGTGAGATCAAATGCTCAGTAAGGGTAAACAAAAGAAATATCAATCACATCATATTCATAAGAACATAACATTTTGGAAATCTTACCCTGCAAAAGAGATCAAAATTTCATAACATGGGATAAATCATGGTAGTGAAATGTAATCACAATAATCATAACTTAAAACAAGAATCTTTTTGTCATACACACATAATCATAGTGAATCATGTCTTATTAGTCAAGACTCATTTCCAAGACTATCTTAGTGGACAAAGTCCATTTCTGAACCGAGTTCATTCCTCGTTTCAGTCCTGTTTCACTGAACCGGTTTAACCTGCCATTCCAGCCATGTCTATCTCATGAGATATAAAATATTTACCCAATTCATTTGAGGGAGATATAGGTCCCACCCATCTTATAATGATACCATTCTTATGTGTTCCACAAAATCATAAATCATACATCATTTCATAACCCATGTAATAAAAATGGGATTCTTAAACATCGTGACATCATAAAACAATTCATATAGGATAAAGGAATTCATAAAAATAATTCCATCACAAAATAATCAAATCAATGTTATAATAGTGATAGAAACAGAACCCTATATTATCTTATATGGAAAATAATTTTGATAAAACACTTGAACTCCGTTCTTGAGGAAAATATCCTTTCTACTTTAAAAACATTTTTACTTTCTTAACATGTCATACAATTTTAAACTAAAAGAAGTTGATTAAAAATAAACTTGAAAACTTGTAAAGGAATCTTCTTGGGAATAATGTTTTAAAAATCCATTCATGCCGTATAAGTTAAAAAAAACATTCTTCTCGTACTTTTGTCGGAAAATTCAAAAAGTACCTCGTACGAAAAATGAAAAAAGTTTCCTTTCATATCTTTTACAAAAAACTCACCTAAGGGTAAAATTGGATTTAAAAAATTTTAGGTGGATGGAAATAATATTACATATTGAGGAAACATGGATGTGGATGATAAAATAGACCCCAGTAAATTCCAAAGTATAAACAATCTCGGATAAAAATGAGATTGTGATATTTCCCTTACCTTAGGTCCGATTTTATTCGTAAGTGTCCGAACCTCCTGTATAATGATTTAAATAATGTCATTGACTTATTACAGAATCATACTCATTGTTATGATATCATATATGGTCATATTCTTAGCTAATTATTAGTAATATTTCATTGCTACTTGTTATTCAGGTGTTTATTACTTTTTGTTCTTATGCGTGTTTTGTCAAATAAATTCTTATTATTCTTTTTAGGTTATAGATAACTCATTTACAGAATGGTATTAGTGTAATATATATCATATTTATTCACTCAATGCATTTATGTAATCATTATGCAATTAAAATCATGTAGAACGAGTCACATCACATCGTGGAGACGGTATTCCGTACATACGTACGAGGGATGATATCATTCCCATGATCTTGGAATTGTATTGGAGTGTATGTATAATATTTCAGAATCAATATAAATTTAAAATAATCATATATATTCATTCTTTACACCATTATACCCATCCAAGTAAGGTGGTGGTGGAAAATAGATTACACCACGGCGTGGAGACGATATTCCGTACGTACGCACGCGCGGTGATTTCATTTTCCGTAGGATGGATAGATGGTGAAATAGGGTTGTTTCATACTTATAATAACATATCAGTATATGAGTGAGACTGATGTTATTAATTCATAATGAAACAACTAAAGAAGAAGAAGTGGAAGAAGAAATAAAGTTGAAAGAATCGGTAACAGACATTACCTCTTCTTTGAAGCGCCTCTTTGAGACCTCCTTTTAGGGAACTAAAATTGGTCTTTGAAGAAGACCAGGACATCTAGGATGTCTCTAGGGAAGTATAGAGGAGAAATTTTTAGGGGTTGACCGAGCTTGAAGGATCAAAGTGATGTGAGGAAGAGAGGGAGGAGGTGCCCTTTTATAAGGGAGGAGAGGGGCACCTTTGGAAAAACTAAAAATATTATTTTATTATAAAGCCATATTCAGTTTTAAATAGCTCAAAATTGATTTATTTAAAAGATAAATTGGGGATGGGTCGAAATAATCTCATCCAATATAATTTGGACAAGTTTAGTTTACTATTTTAACCTTATCATTTAGATTTAACTTTAAGTTAGATAATTTTACTTTTATCGTGTCTTTTTGTGTTCTTACACTATAAGGTTAATAAACTTACTATAACAAGCCAAAAGAACCCCAAGTTGTTTATTATTAATATATATAACCTTATCTAAGTCATTTGGCCGAACCTTAGATTTTTAGGAATAAAATAAAAATTAATAATATAATATTTGTTTTAAAAACTATTTTATGTCAATTTTGACACTATTCAGTAATTGATTTTTTTAAAAATCATAACAGAATGATTAGTTCAAAATAAGTTAATTAAATCAATACGAACATGTCATATTAACCTAGAAAATTGTTGTAATTGATAAAAATTCTCAAATTACATTTATTTGGGTATTTATAACATCAATTATGTCAATATTTTATTAATAAGATAATTACTGCATCATCTTTGTGTCATAAATAAATTAAATTATTTAATGTCTAAAAATTACAAATAAAAAACCATTATATAGGAAATATTTTTATATTTGTAATGAATATTTATAGTAGAATTGATCTTATGTATAACCCTATATTAAAAATTATTTACTTATTAAACTTTGATTTTAACTATTTTAACCCTTCTTTAAATAAATTAATAATAAATGTCCTAATCTAATCCAAGTGGGCCTAAATGGTCATATTTTATTCCTAAGGCTGTTTTTGGTCGAATTACATTTATCCAATAGAATTAGGAAATGTGTTAGGGTAATAATAATATCATTTTTACACTTAATTACCCTATTTACTTTTAACCGTGGTAAATAAAAGTAAAAAGTTACTATTCACCAAAAATTATTTTCATCTCATTGAACCTCATTTTACTTACTGACATCAACTGTGTCTCTCGGATTTTTGAAATTCCACTCACATAAGCGGTAAAATTAAGTTTTATGTAAATTTTCAAATTCTCCTAGGTGGTGGGTAAAAGACAGTGAAAAGTTCAATAAAATTTTTATATATCTAAAATTATTATAAAATTACTCCAATGAATTACATTGAACTTATATAGGTATTATGTATCAATTTTGACCTAAAATAAATTTAAATAAAATAAATAATTATTTAAATAAAAATTCAGTTTTTAAATAGTAACCCAGTGTTTTCACTATTCATCAAAAATTGAATGTTTCCAGAAAAATACAAAAATTTTACCCTAGGATAATTTCGATATTCTGAATCCAAAAACAAAGTCCATTTTGAAAAATAAAATTTACAAAATTTCAAAAAGTGGTTATTACTATTCATAACGGCTAGTTTTAATAATATTTTAATAGCATATCGTTGTTTAGTGAAACTCGGTATTGCGTACGACGCAAGCTATCAAGGAAGGTCGCAATTGCGTGTAAAGAAAGCCAAGCTAGTGTTGTGTGTAGTGAAAGATTCCTTTGATGATTTATATAAAATAAAAACAAAATATTTCTTATAAAAGTCTCGGGTGTTACATTGTCTCCTGATGAATCATTCTATACCAAAAAATGAGAATGTGCCAAAAAGAGGCACAAGTCTGGCTTCCTAGTGCCAATGCTGTAGCAGGCTGCAATAGGAAATGTCAGATCACCTGTTCTTCTACGGTGATTGGGCCAAAGGCATCTGGACTTTCCTACAACAGGGGTTCAATCTCCACGTCTCCTTTGGTCTCATGAAGGAGGTGATTTTAAGCTGGTTCTAGGGGTTGGGGCAATTGGGGATAGAGGTTAAGATCCACAGGATGGTTTTTTTGACTACTTGTTGGGTTCTCTGGGAAGCTAGGAACAAAACCAGGTACATAGACAAGATTTTGGGCTATAATTTACAAGTGCGGGTGAGGATTCTTGTGATGGATTTGGGGGATCTAATTAAAAATGCAGGGCAGTCTGTGACTTTGAGAAGATTTATCCCTGGTATTTCCTTGGGTTTGGTTTCTAGCCAACTCAACCAGGGCCGATGGGTGTGATGGGTCCCTCCCTATACAGGTCCGAAATTGAATGTGGATGGATCTTGCTTGAATGAAAAAAATGAGAGGGGGTGGGCTGGTTTGTGATAGTAGGGGATCTATGCTTATGGGATTTAGTTCCAACTTTAGTGCCGATAATTCCATGGGTGCAGAAGCTAAAGCCTTGGTCACAGGTATTTCCTTATGCAGGCAGTTCAATATCCACATCACTGAAGTAGAGACGAATTCTTCTATGATGGAAAAATTTCTTCAAAGCAATGGGTCCATCCCTTGGGAGATGGTTTATATGGTCTGGTACTGTAAAACCCTTTCCAACCATAATATTTCTATCAAGCACACTTGGCGTGAAGGGAATTATTTGGCTGAATTGTTAGCTAGTAAGGGAAGATCAGGAGAGCGACTTATTCCCTACACTATCTTGGGATATCTACCTGATGATTGAAAAATCATTATAAAAAATGATTCTCTTGGTCTCCATTACTTTCTCCCTCCTTGATGACTTTGGTTGTATGCTTTCTATTTTTTATTTTGAATAAAATTACTTTTTAGGAGTGTTAAAAAAATAAAAAGAACTCCTTGGTGTGGGTTTTACATTGATCACTTTACTTTAATGAATTAAAATTTCCTTAGATGTTAAATCTTCATGATATTGGTAATATTTACATTCATAATTTATGAAAATGTAACTTTTCCCAGGAGTGCAAATGTTTAGGTGAGGGGGTGTGATCATACCCCGATTCACTGGGTCATTTTCACCCTTACACCATTGTATTAAACTGAATTTTTATTTTAAATTTAAAATATAATAAAAAAATTAACTTCATTTTTGATTCAGTTATTTTATGTTTATCACTGTTAAAAAGGAAAATGTTACTAGTTTTGATAATATCATTGAAGGTGGAGGTGATTTAGAGGACCTATGATGAAGTCCAAAAAATATGGGCCAAACTGCGTAGGATCCAAGCACACCAGTGGATTAATCTACACACTTCTACTAGACTGTGCATCAAAATATGATTCAATTTTGTGTAATGGTCCAAAATTTAATAGGATACATTTCATCTCAAGGAACCCAATCCTGATTTGGCTTCTATAAGGCCCATCTGAACTGATCTATCCAAGACACCAAATACACACAAAGTCAAAAGTGGTGTTCTATAATATGTTAATATCTCGAGCTGTGATTGTCCAAATGATGCCAAACTTTCGGTGGAAATAATAAAGAAGTGGGGATACATCTTTTAATTTTTTTCAAAAGGGATATTAGACTGTCTAGTTGCAAAAAACTATCCTTCAAGTGGTTTATCAAAATTTGGGTGCCCAAAACTACTTCTCATTTGGGCTATAAAAAGGCACTTTGGGCACCCCATTTGAAAGTTCGAACCAAAAGTGAAGATCTACCATTTTTGAGTTCTAGAGAAGTCTCCTCATCATCCTATAAGTTCTGGAGGCCCCTATCCTCATAGGGGGATCAAATATGAATGCGAAGTTCCACTCGAGCCTCCTCCTCCTCTCGATGGCAAGCTAAACGGTGGAAGATCATTTCGAGGGAGCTATACACACTCAGTAGGGAGTTCTAGTACTAGTTATTCTACTAGTTTTGTATAATTTGTGTGTTAAATATTTAAATTATTTCTTATCTTGACACGCTTCTCCCCTAAATTCATTTCTTTTGATATAATTAAGTGAAACACGTTTTATTTTAACACTGATTGGGTTGAAATTTCAAGTGGGAATCTTGGGTTGTTCTGATTGGACAACACAAGCATCCTTTCTCTCTAACACATATTTGAGATTTCAGTATTCTTTTGTATCCCTTGTTATATAATTTAGAAAAAAACCTTGACAAAATGATCATTGTGTCATGGTTTTCTTCTTTGTGCATCATTTTAAGGGGTAAGAGGGTAGTCAAGATCTTGAAATCCTTCAACCAAAGAATTAAACAAAACCATGTGAAATTTTCAGAGAAATGAACTATCCAAGATTTTTTGTGAACTTGAAATGACCTCCTTATCTCATAATTCTAAAAAACCACTTTTATTTATCAACTATTAAATTCTTTAATGAAGTCATTTTATTTTTAAAACTGTTTTCAAAACTACCCCCTCTTTTAGTAAATTTTATTAAAAATACACACTCAAAACCTATTAATGCTCTTTGAGAGACGAACTAGGGTCTTACCTAGACTATAAATAAATATTAACATCATAATCAATTTGATGTGTCATTACAACGCGGTCAGAGTTCTATATAAATTTCTATATAGAGCTTTATATGGTGCTATTTAAATAATCGAGTGGAAGCTGTTGTTATATGATAACTCAAATAATGGGAGGTGTTGATCCCATCCACCATTAAATTCAATTGAGAACGTTCTAATCATTTCCTCAAGTTTTTAAATAGTCCTTTTAGAATTTCAATCAGTTTAGGGGTGATAAGGAATATTTAAATTCAATTTAGTATTCATAGAATTTGAAGAAACCACTAGAATTTAGATGTAAACCTTGGATCATGATCATAAATGATAGAAAGTGGCACCCCATGAAACCTCACCACTTTCTTTATGTAAATATTTTAATGTTAGTCAAAATAGAAATATTCTTAGATAGTGATGAAATGGGAAGTCTTGGTGATTTGATCGACTATAACCCATATCACATTATTTCCTTTGGATGTTTTTAGGAGACTAATGATGAAGTATACAGTGATATTGTACCACTTCCATGTTGGTATAGGTAGTGGTTTCAATAAACCTTTTTGAATTTGTCACTCTTCCTTCACATGATGACACACCAAGTACCTTTCAGTGTAGTCATAAATATCTGTTTTCATATAATCCCACTAATACTGATCACGAAGGTCCCTATACATTTTAGTGATTCTATGATTTATAGAGAATGTAGATGTATGAGATTAATCAATTAGATCTTTATTTATATATAGGATCTATGGAACACATATCCTTTTATCAAATTTCAATGTACCATCTTGGTCAATATTAAACTCTGGAAACTTCCCATTCTTTATATCCTCTATCTTATTTTGTAACAAAGGATCTTCTTTTTAAGATTTATGGATCTTCTCTAGTAATTATGATTGAGAAATCATTTGGGATAGGTTTTATGATTTACCTTATCTTATGAGTCCCATGTCCAATTTTACTAGGTTCTTGATCAAATTATATCCTTGAATCACCATCATTTCCAGCACAATAGAGGCTTTCCTACTTAATACATCAATGACTTTGTTTTCTCTTCGAGGGTGAAAATGAATTGATTAGTAATATCCTATAAGAATTTTCAACCATATACTTTATCTCATGTTCAGTTACTTTTTCATGAAAATATACTTCAAACTTTGGTGGTCTGGGTATATATAACATTTCTCCCCATAAAGATAATGCCTCCATATTTTCAAAGAAAAAATTACTACATCTAACACTAGGTCATGTGCGAGATAATTATTCTCATAAGGATTTAAATGTCAAGATACATAAGTAATCACCTTTTCATTTTACATGAAGACTTGCCCGATAAATTTTAGAGGTGAATCACTATAAATAATGAATCATTATTTGATATAGGGCAGAGTTAACATAGGTACAACAAAAAATCTCTTCTTCAGTTCTTGGAAACTTTCTCCACACTCCTTTGTTCAGATGAACATATCCTTTTTTCAAGTTATCATGGTTAGTGGATTATAATTTCATGAAATATTTTTTTGAAACCTCCTATAAAATATTTCTAAACCAAGGAAACTACAAATCTCAACTACTTTTGTTGAATGAGGCCACTCCATATCATTTTTCTTCATAGGGTCAACTGAGGTTCCTTCATTGGTTACTATGTTCCCAAACAATAAAACTTTTTATACCTATAATTTACATTTGCTAAATTTTCCAAATAGATTATCCTTTATCATAGTTCCCAATATAACCCTTATATGATCCTCAGATTCCTCATGACTTTTGGAATATACCAAAATACCATCAATAAAAACTTCCATGAATTTATCAAGGTAGTTCTTAAAGAATATATACATCAAATCCATAAATAAAATAGGATAATTGATCAATTATAAGGTCTTAACAATAAACTCATAATTCCTATATATTGTTTGGAATAAAGTCCTTGAAACATATTATTTCTTCACCCTCAATTGATGATACCCATATCAGAGGTCAATCATGGAGAATAATTGATCCCCATAAATCTGATCAAATAAATCATCAATAATTAGGAGAGTATACTTGTTCTCTATTGTGATCCCATTATGTTCTATATAATTAATGCATAGCCTCATTGATCCATCCTTCTTATTCAAAAATAGAACACACGGTCCCCAAGGAATCACACTTGGTTAGATAAATCCATTCTCCAGAAGATCTTGAATTTGTTTCTTTAATTTATCTAACTCTATATTTTCTATTCTATATGAGATATTTGATATCATGTTAGATCCAGGTATGAGTTAAATGGATAAATCTACCTATATTTATAGGAGAGGTCTAAGTAAATCTCTAAGAAATACATCAATGTATTTCTGAATGATGGGGACATTATCTATCTTTATACGTTTATTTCATTCTCCCTCTTCACCGATCATCTCTATAAAGAAGTCCATGGTAGGTGATTCTAGACAAAGTTCAAGCTAGTATATATCTCCTTTGAAAATAACTATAGGTTTTCCATTTAAGAAAAATAAAATTTATTTTCTTCTACATTTGATCTTAGCATTATACTTTGAGAGCTAGTCCATCGCTAGTATAGTGTCGAGTTCCACCATGGGAATGACTAATAGATTTGTGATGATATTTCACTCTCCAAAGTTAATACTAGATTTTCTATACAGTGTTTATTCTAGGATAATCCCTCTAGGGTTCTTCAATGATAACTCTAATTCTATCATTTCATTAATTCATTCTATATTCGTTTCAAACATGGATGCAATAAAGGAATCCATAGAAACAAAATCAAACAAGTACTTGCTAGCTTTGAGATCATGAAAAGTGTACCTACCACCATACAACTTGGAGACTCTACTTCAGCCGGTGTGATATAAAATTACCAAACTTTCTCAATTGGCCTATGATGAGGTTTATAGTGGTTATCCTCTATTATCTAATGATTTGGACATTTATTGGAATAATGACCAAGCTATCCACACTTGAAGCATTTAACTTCTGGTTGGATCTATACAATCTTCCCTTTATCATTAGTGTTGAAAATATGACTCTTCACCTCGCCAAAATAGTACCAAGCTACATTCCTATCTCTTCCACATTTTTATCACTTACCACTCCGATGAAATTAGTTCCCTTAATTCTTCTTCCCACATTTTTTTCACATAGTATTTTGAAATTTATTTCCTCATCTTCCATGATAGAAATTCTTCCCTAACTTCGGATCCATTGATTTATTTTATTAAATAAATATATGTGACCACTACATCTCTCCAAACTCTAATTCAACCTTCATATCACTCTAAACTATCTCCTCAAAACTTTCATAGTCTCAATTTTCTAGATTCCTCCAAAGATTGGGTATCAGTCCACCAAATAATATATCAAACTTTTCCTTAGTATCAATTACAAAGGTAAAGGTGTATTGACCATGTATTATAAAGTTAATCTCATAGATTATCAACAATTAATTTTACTTCTGCTCCAGTTCTAGGAATTACTTCTCCATTTTCATTCAAAACTAATGGGGGAAATATTTATTGAAAAAGATTCCCCTAAACTATTCCCACTCTATAGCATCGATATCCCTTCTTAGATTCATGTTTTTAATTAATGTCCACCACTGATCAGATTCTACTTATAAGAGGTATATTTATTGGGTGACTTTATATTGATATGAATAATTTAGTACATAAAATATCTTTTATATATAGCTTATCCATTTTTTATCAATCAATGGGTTAGTAGATCCACTTAAATAATGTGTTCATTAATGCATGAAGGACTAAACATAAAGTTGTTCCCTTCGAGGAAAATTTGGTTTCTCAACTTGATTCAAGTTATTTTTCATAAATAGAGTTATTTGATTCATCATCCTCATGGATTTTTCCATTCCATATTCCATATTAATTCCATCAGTGCATCCTCTTCTACACTCATTATTTACGTGGTTCCTCTTATTTCCCACCATTTTTATAAACAAATAAAACCTTAGTGAGAAATGTGTTACATTTAAAAATATTATAATTATAAAGGGTTTTTATGTCTTACAACATCATTCTTAAATATGTTATTGATATCATATAATAAAAATTACATTATATATATATACTTTATAAATGTTAATAAAATATTTTGATTAACTAAACATATCCCTTGGGAGTGTCAAACTAGGTGTGCAGTATGACCCCTTTTCATGCACCAGTTTCAATTCGATTCTAGATCAAAGTGGTGTTTTTAGGTTTCACCCCTATATAAATCTATACCAGATCCAAATCCACTTGTAGTATCTATATAGAGATGTATTTTTTGGAAATAAAATACTTATTACATTCCAAAATAATAGAAAGTTTTTCTATATATTAAATTGTCCCTAGGGTTCTTCTTAATGTTTTCAAATCCTAATTTCCACAAATAACTAAACTATACTTTGATACCAACTATGACATTCTTAATTTTTATTACATAAATTTTCATTATATGGTACAAATATAGGATATTTTAAAGTTTAGTTTCTTTAAAATAAGGTATATAATACATGAAAACTTAAAACATTATTATAATTTCACTTGAAGAAATATTAATGGGTTCACCCTAATTTACTTTTATTGCATCTCATATCCTAGGGACATACATTAAAGGAAATGGGTGAGCATGAATCTCAGTAAGGGAATAATAAAGAGATAAATATATTATGTGATCATGGGACATGTCAAAAAGAACATTAGGCATAACAATAATACTTGAACAAGAGGTATATCATAATAATATAAATATTAATTATAACATGGAAATATGGATACAATATTTAAATGATACCTTAATAATCATATCACCAAGGTGTCATAAATGAAAATTACCATGGTTATTGACCAAGGTATTATAAAACATGTCATCTATAGAGATTAGATTTTTTACCCAATGAAATTGAGAGATATAGGGGAACAAACTTTATATGTATTAATTTTATGTGATCTAGATATATCATAATAAATTTTAATAACCTGTGGAGAATAAAGAATGTATTTCTTATCCAAATCTTAGCATACAAAAGATCTTAAAGACATGATCATTACATAAATTTTAACCCATGAAAAGGGAATGTGGTTGATAATGTGTAAATACATGATTAAAAAAATCATTTTTACATATAGATGAATAAACTTAGAAAATAAAAAGGATTGGGAATTCAAAAAATGAAACTAAAATATAATTTCTTAATTAGAGAGAGAAATTAGAGAAGTAAGTTTGACAACATGATAAGTATAAAACATGGTTTTAGAGAAGGATAAGATGAGAGGGGAAAATTGTATACCATTTAAAAAATAATATTATCATAGTAATGGGATAATATAAAGTGGAAAAGAACTTATTTTGGAAGTTATAAGACATAACACATGAAAATGGAACTTGAATGGAAAATAGAAGTGGGGATTTCCCTTACCTTGAAGAGTTGTTCCTAAAACTTGTGGATGAAACCTTATGGTCATGAGTAAACCATGGGGGGGACTTCTTTGGAGGAAAGATCACCATAAATTCATGGAGGATCTATTAGTAGTGAACAATAATGGTGAAATGTCTTGGAATTTATAGAAAAATTAGAGTAATTGTTTAATAATTTATAAAATATAGGTCTTGGAAAACTATGTACTAGAAAATGAAAAACCACCAGCTTATCCATGGTTTTTTCTCTTGGTTTTAGAAAAATGGGTCCATTTTTAATCTATTTTCTCCCAAAATAACCAATAATCATTTTTTATTACTTATTTTGGCATGGAAAATTAATGTTTCCACAAATAAGATTTTTAAAGTCAAAGTTTTAATTTTAGACTTTGGAAAGTAAGTTTTAGGTTTTGGAAATTGATTAATATCTATTAAAATACATAATATTAATAAAATAAAATATTTTAGGTTATGTATTGTGGTTAATTAATTATTATGTCATTATGACATAAATATGAAGCTATTAAACATACCAAAAACCTAAAACTGTATTTTTACTATTCACAGAAAAATTAAATAATTTTAGAAAATTCTCCTAACTTCAACCTAAACTAATTTAGATGGTATTATTACAAATATAATGTTTATATTTTTAAAAATATTCTCTTAAAATGACAATTTTAACTTCTAAAAATAAAATCCTTATTTATTTAAAAATAACAGTTTTAAGGAATAATCAAATTTCAGAAACTTATAAAAAATCTCCCAATCCATTATAAAATTATTTTATCATTTATATTTTTTTATAATTGTGTTTTAAAAGACAATTTTATTAAAAAAATATTTTTAGAATACCGGATTTTATTATAAAAGTGGATATGTTTTCTAGAAAAATACAATTATGTTTTATTTTCATCCAAAAATAAAATTATAAAATTCATCTGAGTTAAACATGAATTTTATTAATAAAAACTATTATTAAGATGAATTGACACATAAAAATTTTATTTATAAATTTAAATTTAAACTTAAAGTAACTAAGGTCTGGACATATAACCCCTTATTACACCCGCATATGTTCTAAGGGCAAGGTGTGTGATGGTGGGTGTTTCATGAGGTGACTGGGCTAACATCAAATGAGTGGTAATATCCACTAACTTGAATATATACTATATTAAATTTCATTAAATATTCACTTTCTAAAGCTCAGCTTGGGATTGGTCAAGAGAAAATGCCAGTGATGATACCTCCCACCCAATTTCAGACAAATCAGCTTCAAACGACATGACTCTACTAGTTGAGTCCATCGATTCTCCTTTCTATATCAATTATTATTTTCAATTACTACTTATAAACACTAATTATAATGGTAAAATTATAAAAAAAGGATATATTTTCCAATAGTCATATTGAATGAAGATCATATTAACCAATGGTCATATTTTACCAATGGTCATATTTCCCTTTATACCCTATACATACCATGTTTCTAATGCTTTACTTAGGGAACAACCACCTATGTGTTAATTTAAACTAATGTCATGTTCTATTTACCCACATTATTGATTTCCAAAGGTGGGTGGAATTCATCACTTTCATCAGCGATGTTTACTCCTTGATCAAAATGGGATGATGAGATGTCAGTTCCTCCTTCCATGGATTTCTCTTTGGAATTCATCACCAAATCTGGGTCTCCCTCATAAATTAATCCATGTTTCTGAAACTCATTCTTGGTACCATTTATTTGTATACAATAGTTAATTACAATGATTCTATTTGGACATTCCAAGGGTTCTTGATAGGGAAACAAACTTTGTTTAGGAGAGTAGTCACATTGGGCATCGCTGGCATGTCTGTATGTTGGGAACATTGGTCACTTTAATTCTTCCTCATAAGAGGGAATCTCATGGATACATCTTTGGTACAGAACCCAAGGCATCCCATATCAATCATGTGGTATCTGATTATAAAGAAATAACTTTCAAGTCTTTCACCTCAGGCATCCCATGTTTAGTACGAGGTAGCTAACTCCATAGGCGCATATCTTTCAAGGATTTCACCTCAGGAATCCCATGTTTATAATGAGGTAGAAGTATGAGATGGGTCATGATTTTAACATCTTACAAAGACTGAATGAGGATGATTAGAATTTCCTATGAAGGTAGATCAAGGTGGTGCGTCCCTAGGAGGGAACACCTGAAAACTTCAAAAAATGAATGGATCAAAATTTCCTAAGAAGGTGGACCCAAGATGTGTGTCCCATGAAGGGAAGATTTCACTCCATTAAGGTTGATCAAAATACACTTGAGGGTAGATCATGGAGGTTAGGATGTGGGAATAAAGGTTTACTTTTGATTGGGATTGAACCTCAAAGATGCATTATACATACCCTTCTCAGGAGATAGGGATCAAAACTCGTGTAGTTTGATGACACAGTTTATTGTCGCATCACAGGATCAATAAAAGTAGTTTAACATCATGTGGTAAGGATGCTTGTGTCACGAAAGGAGTGTAAGTGAGGGATGGTGTGGGGCCTATAATATAAGATTACCTTCACAATCATATTTCTATTGGTTGGATTCATATGGGGATTATGCATGGGAGCTACCCAGTGTATTTCTAGGACTAGCGGTGATGTGGATAGGGATCATACATGGAAACTTCCCAGGTGGATGGTATGATATCACCGGGATGTGGAGGCCTGGGTAAAACAAGGATAGATATGGATGTAGTGCTGGGTTTCAGGTGGAATGTATGGAGTGTATAAAAAGGTTGGTTTGGACCTTAGAGAGGCTTCCTACATATCCTAATAGTTGGTAATCAAAGAGAACATAGTTCAAAAGGGGCATTGTGGATTACACCTAAAGAGACCCATCTAGTTGGAGATTATACATGGAATATTCCAAGAAAAGGGGACATCATGTGGATTACACCTAAAGAGGAAGCCCATGGAGCATGTACGGTATGAGGATTACGCATAGATGCTTCCCTTTGGAAGGTGTAAGCCGAGGCTTACTTTAGGAGGGATGACCATAGGAGAAAGTTGATGGGTATCATGGAAACTACCAACCTTCAAATCCTTTTGAGCCATGATTTGTGTGAGAAACATGAGGAAACAATAGATTTAACCCTAGTTTTGTGATAGATGCGCCAATGAGAGATGATTTGGGGATTATGCATGGAAACTTTTTGAGGAGGATATCATTCCATGTGAGGAGGATATAATTCCATTGGAGTAAGATCTCATTCCTTGTGAGTCATACACAGAGCATCATATCAAGGGTGTGTGGGGTTATGTACTGAAGTTTCCCAAGGAGGATGACCACTTTAGAGGTGAGGGAGAGTGTGGAATCCCATGATGATCATACATGGGGCATACTATGTACATTTAAGGGGAAAGAATATATTTTAACATCATGTGTTGTGTACGTTGGTGCTAGGTAGTTTTTTGTTATGCAGTGTAGAATCGATGGACTCACTCCTCACCCATTGGGCTTATATAACCATTGAACATGAACCTCTGGGTGGGGCATAGATTTATCGATACCAAGGTGTAACATTGTTGAGTATTATTTGATCATGAGGTCTATGTTATCATTCCTATACTGGGAAGAAAAAGGTGTCAATGTACCTATGCTGAGAAGAAAAAGGTAAGTGGGAATCTCTGGCCACACTTGAAGTAGAGTGGGCCACAAGAATAGGTGGCATAAATCACATGGGGACTTTCAGTGTAGCTTAACCAATCATAGATGGGTATGGAGGCTTGGAGCACTCAAACATCATAAAGAGGTGTTAGAAGAAGGGATAAAACATGGAGAGGCCTATGAAAGGGTCTTCATGAAGCACGAGACCTCACAGAGGGGTGCTTTATAAAGCTCAACTGAATCAAAAAATTCAAGGGTTTTGTGAATCATAGTGATTCATGAAACACGATGACCCTTCTTTAGAATGAAGTCCTATATCCCAAAAAGAGTGCTTTGAAAAACCTTAATTACCCTTAAGGGACTTCTTCCTATGCGAAGGTTGAAATCATTCAATAAAGGAATACCCACATTAGGGGGCGGTATTCAGAAACATATATGAGTGGATTTCACAACGAATATGTACCTAGGGTGATCCATTTTTGTTCTGGATCATGATGCTCGAGTGCCTCACAAAATGGGAGAAATTTAGAAGTCAAAGGGTCTAGTAACTATCCCTAAAATGTTAGAACGAGTTTCCTATTTATAGGCACTAAGTTTCATGAAGCTAGGATGTGGTTCGTGAAGTAGATGTGAGATTTAAAAATAACTACATCTGTATCAGGCTCACAAAGCATAGAATCAACCCTTAGTAAGGTCACAATGCACTATCGGACTCACAGAGCATTCCATCAGGGCATCACACCTTCACATGGGATGAAGGGTCTTCGTGAAAGGGATTTAAAAAACAAACCCTTAAGAGTTATTTTTGGTCCATATGAGCTTGGATTTTATTTCGAACAGTTGTGGTCTCCTTGACCAATCCCATGGAATGAATTTTGGTGATAACAAATTCCCCCCACATAATAAGAGTTTACTAGAAAAGTAGGCTCAAATTATTAGTGTGAATCTCCAAAAAGTTTACAATATACTCTCTTTCATGAAGAACATTCACAGTGCTCATTTTTACTACTGATACATGGACATTGATTGCATGAAGTTCATCGTGAATCATGGGCTACTGTACGCCTATAAATAGGGAGAGAGGGGGCCCTCAAAGGAACCTGAATTCATGTGAAGAAAATATTTAGTGATCAATTTTCATGAAGTTAACTTCCTCTGCTACTATTATTCATGAACACATTCATTCCAAACCAGAATTTTTCACTTTTTCTCCGCAAACACTGCTTAGTGAACTAGACACCGTGAAACACATCAAAGTAAGTACTATATCTCAGAGCTTCGTGAACCATGTTCTATAAATGAGCTTCATGAACAACCTCAAAAAACCATTTTTTTAAAACAATTATGTTGATAACCCAATGGATTCCTAGGGATTTTCTCAAGAATTCCTTGTGGATACTACTCGGAGGAAAGAAATGGCAGACAACATCCTTCTCAGGGAGTGCATTTTCACCACTTCGGACCATGAATCTCTGCTTAGGCTGCTATCAGAGGCTCAAAAGAAGTGTTCTCTATGAATGAGGTTAATGCTATATGTATTTAGATTGAGAGAAGATATCTTCATCTCATAGGTGAGAAGAGAAAAACTATCCAACTGGTTCAGAGGTATACTGAGGAAATACCAATGGTACATGGGTGTTGTAGGACACATTGGGAGAGATCACACATTTTTCATGGTTGAATGCCTCTAAAAACACATCAATAATGTTGATGGGGGAGAATATAGAGGATATGGTATCTCTACCAAAACATTATACAATCATCAATATGGGCTTGGGGAACCCAGAGAGAGGATGAACGATGGTTGAGATTTGCGCTAGGTAAGAAACTTCATTGATGAGTGGGATTGGGCCTACTGGGAATGGGCATCATGTTATAAATTTTGGGTAGATCTAAGGCTGGTTGGACTCTATAAAGTAGCATTGGATTTTTAGTTCCACCTATAATGTCCGTAGAAGATCATGCCATATTTTTTGAGCAAATGGTTGCTTGTGACCACCACATTCCACCTACATCACAGTGAGGTTGATGTCATCATTTGGTACCTTCACCAGATTTATGAAATCACAATTATGGGAATGATTTATGATGATTTTCTCCCTATAGAGAATGTGTGGGAAGATCAAGAGAAGCTTTTATTTTTGGAGAAAGTTCTATTGGACTAGGTGCATGACACTAGTGAGGTGAAGAATGGGATAAGAGATGTCCCCTTCAAGTAGCGATTCACCTATTTCTCAAAAAACTCAATAGAGGGTACCACTAAGGGTGAAGATATATATAGGAAATTTCCTATGAGGACTTTCACATGTCCTAGGGAATACCAATAGGGTAAGGAGGGATCCTATTAGTGGATCCTTGGAGAAAGCTAATGGAAACTATGGGACTACAATAATAAGACTGAGCCTCAAACCATAGCCAGGTTTTCCAGATTCATAGTGGAACTGATTTATGTATGGATTATCCTAGTGAATGACTCACAAATGGGGATGTGGCCAAACACCTTCATAATGGAGGTGATGTTGGTAACAGGGTAGTGCGTCAATCTCAGAATCCCAGTACTGGTGAAGTTATACAAAGTACTTAAGCACATCAGTGAGGGAAAGATACCAGTGTGCATGTGTGGGGAATTCCATTTATTGTATAGTTGGGTGGCCAAACACATGGTGTCTAAGAATATCCAAACTCTATTTCCCCTTCTAAAAAAAACTTCTGAATGATGATTCTGAACAACACGGGAAGTCTATGTTTCAAGTTGGGTCTAACGGAAGTGCAAAAAAAGGTCAGACTGGTGGATAATTATACCTTTCATATATTTCCCCTACTGAGAGGGGTGGTGATAAATGATGGTAAAAGGAATTAGGAGAAGTGATCATATATTTTGGATTTTCTAGGGGGTTTGTGGAAAGGGTTGACTGTAAGCCGATCTTGAAGCCATATAACCTGCACTCTTTTGCAAGGCAGTTTAGGTACCTATAAAGGATGAACCCAAAGGTTTAGGTGATCATTTCACAAGATCACTCTGGGGAGTATTTCACAAGATCACTCTGGGGAGAGGCTCCTGAAGTGGTTTATAATTGGAGTAAGTACTAGTGGATTCCTATGTGGCCCTTGGGGTAGTGGTGTCATCAAATTGAAGAAACCTCCAGGTCTTGGGAGCCATATACCTCGTGGAAATGACTCCCTTATGCTTCTACCATCATACAAGTTCATACATAACCATCCTATGAATGATCTACGAGGGTGATATGGGGTGTGGGTTCTCAGTATCTGATGGTGTAGCGGACATTGTGGTGGAGGTGGGGTCATGAGAGATTGTTGTGTTAACATTTCTCCCATATCTGCATCTGTGGGAATTGGGTTGTTGGTTTCTTGTAGCTTGGGTGCTGTAAATAAGGAATATTAATCTACTATTATGGACACTAGGAAATAAATTCCCAATTCCCCAATTTCCTCCAATATCCCATGGTCATAAATAGAGATACACACTGACGAAGTCATATATCAGAATACCCAATGTTTAACAACCCTAATTTCTGGTGAGTTCCATGCTGGGCCCACTATTTGAGTGTTGGGTCCTGTTGTTAGATAACAGGATCTGGTGACATACTAATCTATTGATTTCTTGAACATTACTAGTCCCCATGTTTAGGAGAAGATTTTCATGTTGGTTTCACCATTTCTGTTGGTGTCCTGATGTCATCAACATTGAGTACAATTCTTGATTTGAGGGATAATATGTCCATTCCCCATAGTTGAAGGAGAAAAGATTCATGTTGGTTTCACCATTTTTATTTATAATGATTTATTTAAGGCATGAACTCTTGCATGTTAATCTGCTCTGATGCCATATTATTTCCCCCCGCATCCCCTCTTTCCAAAAAAAGTAATTCATCACATTTATCGGTGATGTATGCTATTTGATCGAAATGGGATGATGGGATATAATTTAACCTTATATTAATTTTTCATTTTAATTCTTCACATAGTATGGGTCTCCCTCATGGATTAATTTTTGTTCATGAACTCATTCCCAATGCCATCTCTTTGTGGATGTCGGTTAATTACATCGCTTCTATCTGGAAATTCCAAGGGTTCTTGAGAGGACAAAAACCATCAATCTGGAGAGTAGTCACGTTGGGCATCGCTGGCATGTTTTTAAGTTGGGAACATAGTTCACGTATATTATTCCTCATTGGAGTTCATCTCATGGAGGAATGTTAGGTGCATAACCCAATGCATCTCATGTTGATCATGAGGTATCTGATGACAAAGGCATATATTCCAAGGATTTCACCTCAGGCACCCCATGTTTATCATGAGGTTGCTGACTTCATAGGAGAATATTGTTCAAGGTTTTTCACCTCATTCTTCCCATGTTTATAATGAGCTTGAAGTATGAGACAAGTTACAAGTTTAACATCTTGAGGAGACAAAATGAGGCTGATCAGAATGCCTTGAAGAGATAGATCAAGGTAGTATGTCCCTAGGAGTGAATAACTGAAAGGTTTAACAAATTAATGGATCAAAATTCCCTAGAAAAGGAGACCCAAGAGGTGTATCCCATTAATGGAAGACATCACACTGTGAAGGTTTATCAGAACACCCTTGAGGATGGATCATGGAGGTGCACCCCTATGAGGGGGGCACTAAGGTTTACTATTGGTCAGGATTGAACCTTAGAGAGGTATCCTACATACCCTTCTTAGGAGACATGGATCAAAACCCATTTATTTCAATGACATAGTTTAATTTCATGTGATAGGACTGATCCATGCAATTTAACATCATGCAGTAAGGATGACCACATCATGAAATGAGTGTCAGAGAGGGATGGTGTGGGGAATATTCATATAAAATTACCTTCACAAGATGATTAATCTTGGTTGGATTCATGTGGGGCTTACATATGGGAACTATTGGGGTTATGCTAGGAGTAGAGGTGATGTGGATAGGGTATACATGTAGAAGCTACCCAGGTGAGTGGCATTATCTCATTGGGATATGTCAGCCTAGGTAAAACCAGGATGGATGTAGATGGAGTGTTGGGTTTTAGGTGGAATGGATGGAGTGGATAAAATCATGGGTTTGAACCTTGGATATTCTTATTACATAACCTAGTTAGTTGGGAATCAAAGCCCACGTATTTTGAAAGGGGCGTTGGGGCTTACACATAAAGAGGCCCATCTGGTTGGGGCTTACATGTGGAAGCTTCTTGGATAAGGGGACATGATGGGGATTAAACATAAAGAGGATTCCTATGGAACATATATAGTATGAGGATTATGCATGTAAGATACCCTTTGGAAGTTGGAAGATGAAGCTTACTCCACGAGGGATTATCATAGGAGAAGTTTGATAGGTGTAATGGTCACTACTAACCTATAAGACCACATGATTCAAGCTCGGTATGAGAAACAAGAGGAAGTAGTAGAACTGACACTCATGTCTCAAGATATGTACAAACTATAGATGATGTGGGGATTACACATGGAATCTACCCAAGGAGGATGTCATTCCATGTGAGGAGGATCTAATTCCATGTGAGGTAAATCTCATTCCTTACAAATAATACATGGAACATCCTATCAAGGGTATGTGGTGCTTACACATGGAATATTTATGAGTATGATTGCTCCAACGGTGAGGGTGAGGGTAGAATACCATGATGAGAGTACATGGGGAATCCTATGTACATTTCATGGGGTAAGACTACAATTTAACGTCATGTGCTAAGTATGTTCATACTAGGAAGTTTTACTTCATGTAGCACGAATGTGGGGGACTCACTCCTCACCCATTAGAAATACATAACTGAAGCTCATGTGCCTTTGGGAGGGGCATGTCTTCAGCAATTCCAAGGCGTAATAATGTAGAGGAGTGGAAAATCATGAGGTCCACTATTTCATACCTATGCTTAGAAGTGAAAGGAATTAGCATACCTATATTGATAAGCAAAATGTAAGTGGGTATCTCGAGCATCATTTGAAGTGGAGTGAGCCACAAGAATAGGGGGGACATGTCATATGGGGACTTGAAGTGTAGTTGAACTAATCCTAGATGAGTATGGAGGCTTGGAGCACTAAATCTTCCTAAAGAGGTGTCAGTAGAAGGGATTCAACATGGAGAGGCTCAGTAAAGGGTCTTCATAAAGAAGGGGGCCTCACAGAGAGGTTCTTCGTGAATCTCGAGTGCTTCATGGAGGTCAGGGGCTTCGAGAAGCAGAGTAATTCACAAAACATGGTGACCCTACCTCAAGATAAAGTCCTGTCTCAAGAAAGGAGTTCTTCATGAAGGCTTAAGTATTCAAAAATCCTCAAGTACCCCTAAGTTCCTTTTTATTTTGCAAAGGGTGTAGATTTTCATGAATGGAATCCCCACTTAGGTTGAGGTGTTTAGGAACATATGGGAGGGGGTTTCACAAATAATAGTTACCTTGGGTGATCCATTTTTGGTCTGGCACACGATGCTCAAGTGCCTCAGGAAATGGGAGATATTTGGAAGTTGAAGGGTTAGGTAACTATCCCTAAAAACTTGAATAGAGTTTCATATTTATAGGAACCATGTTTCTTGAAGCTGGGAGTTAGTTCGTGAAGCATATGTGGGCTCCTCGAATGAATGTATCTGTAATGGAATTGCGAAGCATGATATCAACCCTTTGCATGGTCGCAGGGCACCATCAGACTCATAGAGAATTTCATTAGGGAATCATGTGTTCATGGAGGGTGAGGGGTATTTGAAAAAGGGATTCATTAAGTATACCATTAAGAGTTATTTTTAGTCTATTTGTGCTTGTATTAACTTAGAAATGGTTGTGGCCTCCTTGAGCAATCCTATGGAACAAATTTCAATTACAATATTTCACTTCATTCATTCACTCAAAATTCACTATAATTTCTATTAAGGATATATTTTCATTTATATAATATGTTTATTAGTTTACTAATATTTTGTTTCAAATCTATATAATTTTTAGTGGTGGTTTTGATTCTAGTATATTTTGGAGATACATACTTTCCCATTTAAGATATTCTATTTTATATTTTTTCCCAATTGTAATGTTTTGGATTTTTAGTATGTTTTATAGTTAACTAATGTAATGATAATTGTGAATGAGATAAAATATTGTTGGTTTATATTTATTTAGTACATGTAAAATATTATTTAATATGTAACAAAAATTTATTTTGGAAAAAAATATCATTTAAAATGTTTGGGATGTTATGTTGATCCAATAAGAAATCATTCAAAACCATCAAATATTCTGAATCCATACCTGATTCGCCAATCCATTTCTTGCATATGAGTCCACTGTGAATCTGAGGGTCCAATTGGGGTTGGTCTTTCCCAAAAATGTTGACTCGAGATACTATAGTCAAATCGATGAAGAAAATTAAGAATGACTGGGATAAATTCAAAATAAAAATAGTGAAACAGTCATTGGAAAAGTGTTATTGGAGAAAAAAAATAAATTAGAATGCTCGGGGGTGAGAAAACTGAATGATCAATTTAAAATCGGTACATGGGAATATGCAAAGGCTTGCAATTAAAGCAGATCAAAGAAAAACTATGATTATACTAAATCTTTTTAATCAATTAGGAAAAAATACAATAAATTATGAGTCCTAAATAAATTTGGATCATTCATTAATGAATAATATGATCATTGATAAGTGAGATAAGTCATTGTGTTTACTAGGCCTCAATTCACTTGGATTTGGAGTTTCATCATCATCTGATTCTGATTCTCTAATAGAGGTGAAAAAACTATAATCTCAATGTTCCTAAGGTTATGAGGCTTACCTTGTAGATTCTCAATAACATTGATTGAAAAGAGGAAATTAAATTAGTTCACTTAATAAATTAATTAAATTAATAATTTAATTATTCCACTGAATGTACCGCTAATGACCGTTTTATCCAAACTCCCCGCCATGACCAATTTTTGGTCGTGCCTAGGGTAAAAATGATGTTGGGGCAGAAGAGGTGTGAGGTCGGGCTATTCCCAAACCCCCCAAAATTTATTATCATGAAAAAAGACACAACAGACAAGGGAGGGGAGGGGTCAAACGACCCGCTCCAAAAAAAACCCTTACAAACCAAGACACAAAAGACCCCCAAAAAAGAAAAATAAAAAAAAGACAAAAAAGACCACAAATCCAAACACAACAACACCATCATCATCACCATCATCAACCAGAATCCAACAACTCACAAACAAGCAACGACCAGCCTTCAATCTCACCAAGTCGACCATCCAAAATAATCCAGTCATGACAGCCACAACATCCCTCAACAACATCTCCAACAACATCACCCAGCCAAACAGAACAAGCAGCCATAGCACCAACCAACCTCCAGACCACAGCAACTCTTCAGATTTGAATCAACATCAAGGGAGAATCCAAGAACCAAGGCAGAAAAACAGAATAGTTGACCGACATCCAATGATCGCAAATCCAGAAGATCCAGAAACACATCGTCTGTGCCAAACACTGCCAATCCGAACTTGTTTGCGCCTCCTCGCCAAGACCGCATCGTCGTTGAGGCACCCAGCTCCGATCTACCCAAGGTAAACCCAGATCTGCAAAGTCAACCTCAAACCAAGGCTGATTCCCATCAAGGATTTCAACCACCATGTTGTCATCAGCTTCTCCGCAAACCAGATCTAACCGATCTAAGACCGGAGAAGCCCATACAGGATCCAATCCTGAGAAAACCCAAGCACACCCACAAATAATTCCATCATCTGTGACATCATTCGCACTTAGATCCATCCCGATCCAACATCGAGAGCACCCTGCATATGTCTTTAACTGCATAGACCAGACCCGCTGAAGGCCAGATCCAGATCTCTGCCGAAGACCGATGCCGAAGACCATCCCGCTCTAAGGGGACCGCATCACCGCTGAGCAGTTGAAAGTCTCCACCGCCAAGGACCAACACCACCATGATACTCTAGATCAAGACAAAACCACCAAGGGGTAAAGTAACCCCTAATCTAGAAGCGTCGCAGATCAATAACCAGAGGAGCGTCGCGACAGGAGAGAGCCACCAGGAGAGCAAGCCACTATCTCCAAAAAACTGATGTTGGGGATTCAATCATGGTCTCATATTTCTAATCTGAAATTATATATAAGATTTATCTGATTCTATTAAAGAAATCATTCATGTATAATATAACATATATTTAATATTTTTTATAAAATTAATTCTAGGAACACTATGTTTCAAAATTGCACGATGTCTTAGAAACTAGATCTAAAAATATTTCTAGATATATTCCAAAATTTTACATGGAAAAATATGGTACCTAAAAATTTAAAGGTCAATATATTCAAAAATCCTCAAGCCTTTGAGGTGGGAGGCATATGGGCTCATAATTGTTCTATTTTTTAAAATACTAAACAAATTTATTATCTTATTAACAATCCATATCTTTATATATTAATCACTTTCCTTCAATTAATTAATGAATCCTTAATTCATAAATCACTAAATAACTTAATTCATATAACTTGTTTATTCATTTAAATTAATTTCCTGTTTTTCTATTGTGTCATTTCCATTGTGTATATTCTTTAATAGTATTTATATATTATCCTTATTATTTTGTTTTTTTAAATATAATCGCACTTACATTGAATATATTATTTTACTACTAAACATCCTACTTATACCACATTTATCATTTTAAATTTAAATAGGAATTCATAACCTATTTCCATATTACATTGACTAATAATTGTATCAAAGGTGATCTTGTTTTTAAAATTTTGTTTTTAATATATAGTTTTAATCTTTTTATCAAAAACATTTTGTGATTTTTTTAAATTTAGGTTTGATCTTTTTTTTATAATATTTTTAAACCAATTTTTCAAAATTGTGTTTAGATCTTGTCTTCATTTTTTTTTGTTTTTAATAGTCTTAGTCGATTTCAATAAAAATATTTTAAGAAATGGACTCAAAATTTCACACCCAAGATGATACCAACATACACTCTATGGTCCATGCCCCTTTCATTGATGGAAAAACTATAGATATTGAAAAAAAACATGTCTAATTCTCTTATAATCATTGGATATCCTATTTAGAAAAGTATTATGTGTGGTTGTACTCCTAATCAAGAAAAATAAGAAAAATAGAATCCCAATGATATTACTATATTTGAATTAGATGATAAAGAAACTAATTTTCTTCACAGTGGTTTTGATTGAAATTAATTTAGTGTTTTTTCTAGATGAAAGTAATGAAATCTTAAAATTACTATATGTTTCTCAAAAAGGCACTAATAATATTAAAGATACGAGACATGATATGTATATAAAATATTTGGAATGTTTTAGCATTCATTAACATGAATATATTATGGAGATTTTAATATGTTTTAATAACATATGAAATAAAACAAAATATATTAGTGACAATATTACTATAAAAAATATTATGAAAAAAATACATTGGGTCTTTCCAAGTACTTGGCATACCAAGGCCATGAGGATCCAAGAATCCAAAGATATAAGAACATGGAAATTGAATAACTTATCAGTTATATCATAATCAATGAGATCACTACGAATAAAAAATCTGAAAAATAAGTCAAGGGAGTGAAAGAAGTTAAAAATAAAATTTATTTTAAGGATATAATTGTTGAGAGATCTAAGAGAAATGCCAAAATTGAAAATCTAGCCAAGAAATTAAACATATTCATGAAGAAAAAAGAATCTTTCCACCATGTTAAAATGAGGATCAATGAAAATAACCTAAGGTAACATACTATCATTGTAAAAAATGGTAACATCAAGATAAATTTCTCCTTTATAAAAAAGTAAAATATAAAAGGGAGGAAATCCCTCAATGAGTCTACTTGGAGTTCAAGTGATGATTCTATTTCCTCATTTGACTCAAGTGATAAGAGTTCCAAATTTCTCATGAACAATATTATGGTAAGTGATAAAGTTAATTCCCATACTTATTTAACTTCTAATTCATCAACCTCTTCTATTTATTCTTGTTATTTAATAAAAATTTATTTTAAATAATTTGGCAATGGATTTTGTGGACTTACCGAAAAATTCTAAAAACTCAAAAAAGATTTTTTTTAAAATGGATCATTTTTATAAAAAATTATAATTTATTATTGATATTAAAAGGGCAACCCAATGTTTAGAAACTTAAATCAACTATTAAAGATCTCAAGAATTCTCTTTCTAAATTCACCCAAGGTGATCAACTCTAAGTAAAATTCTTCATTCACAATATCTTGTATTTTTTTTGGGTTTTGGTTTTTCAAATAATTTTATCACCCCTAAAAATATTTATAATTTTTTAAAAGTATTAAATCAAGTTAAATTTTAAAATTAATTTTGAAAACTTGGCATATTATTTATTAATACGATGGTAAATATTATCATTAAAGTAGTCCTAAATCTATTAATATCTTTTGAAATGTTTTTATTATAAAATCTAATAGAAAATATTTTACTAAAAAATCATGTAATCAAAATATTATTATAACAAACATTTTTAGAATTTTTTTTGGAAAAAAAATCTATATAACTTCAATTTTTTTGAATACATGTCTTAAGAATAAATCCAATAGATCTACGAGATTACTTGGATAGCCAATGATTGAGACACATGTATATGGACTACTCTAATTTGAACTCAATGAGTAACATCATTATAATTTTTAATACAAGTTTTTAAAATTATACCTTTTCTAAAGATGTTTTATTTAAGTTATAAATATGGTTGAACATCATGATTTTATCTTTTGTTGCTAACTTTTTGTTCGAAAAATTCATGATATTTATTCATTCCTATATTTTTTAAATGTTTTGGAAATTCAAATTGATCTTTTAATTTATTTTGAATGAATATTATTTTTAAATATTATTTTAATAAAAATATTTTACATATTTGTTTCCAATATCTTTCTAATTTTTTTAATTTATTTCTTCTAAATGCTTTAATTTATATTCCAAAATTCATTTTTATCATCTATTTAGTTATTCTTCACACACATAAAATTGAATTAAATTTTTTAATTTTGTGGGAATAATTAGATTAATCATTTGAGGTTCATTTTTTAACTTAATGATAAATCTATTTCATTATTATCTTATACTCACTATCTTCTTATTGGATCTATTAATATATAGATCTTATATATATATATATATATATGTTATATTCATTCTTATGATTATAATCATTGCCTAAATTCTTTTAATTGATCTTATTTCTCAAATTCCTTGTATTATATCCATACGACCCATCTTTTTCATGATATTTTTATAATAAAAGGAAAAATATTTTGGCTTACCTAAATGGGGAAAATGTAATGGAATTGAAGTTGGTTTTATCTAAAGGGTTTATTTATAATATTATTGAAATTAAACTTATGTATTTAATAGATTTTTAATTTTTTATGTCAATTTTCTAATTTTTATCTGATCATTTTATTTCAAATTCTCTTAATTTTTAAATTTATTTAAATTTTTTTTCTAACTTGAATTTATTTTGAAATATTTTAATCATTGAATTTATTTCGAATTATCTTTTTATCATGAAATCATATTTCAAATATTTCATTTTGAAATCATATCTCAAATATTTTATCTTATCTAGAATTTGTAACAAATTATTTCATCTTTAAATTATTTTGCTTTTCTCTTATATCGAATTTATTCAATTAAGTTTGGGAAAGTGAAGTGAGTGTAATATTCCTAAAAAATAAATTATTGTATGGATACAAAAACGTGGATGAGTTTCTAGAATAGATGCACCTAGATTTATTACCCTCAAAAATGGCTGGTTGGATTTTTAATATGATCTCCACCTGTATCTCAAGTAGTGGGCCCTTACTGCACACTTAGTTTTACATTCTTAGGGAATATGTTCTAGACTTTTTACACAATATTTTTTAACATTAATAATGGGTTGTAATTTAAAATTATTTTTTTATATTACTTATTTTACAAATGATTTCATGTTTTAATGTTTTTTATGACTTTTTTTAACTATTGAGTTTTATTGTTATTTAAATCATAATTTTTAATGATTTATTTTATGGGGAGCCAACCCTTTTTTAATTTTTTTATAAAAAATATTTAAAAAAAATAAAAATTTATTTTTTGGTTTTAAAATATTTAAATTTCATTTTAGGTCTATTTATATTAAACTTTTTTATTTAACCATGTTTATTCGATATTTTTGATAATTAAAAAGAGGGAGAAGTTTTTTGGTTTTGGAGTAGAAGTTTTTAGTTTTTTAGATGTTTTTGGTTTTTGGAAAAATTTATTGTGATATTGAAAATTTTCATTTTTTTCACATCTTTTAAAATTTGGGAGAAATTTTTGATAAATACATTGGTTGTGTTTTCATTTTTTTATTTTCCTAAAGGAGGAGAATAGTTGATTCAACGATATGTTTCAAACTCTTTTGAATATGAATTATTTAGAACTTGTGTTCAATCATTTTAAAATCCAATTGTTTTAATATTTTTATGTTTTGAAAATGGTTTTCTTCTCATTTTAATTTCATTATGAAGTATTGAAATTCATTTCGAGAGTATGTTTAGTTTATTCAAAGTGTTTTTGATTTTCAAAAAGGGTGATATAATTGAACCCCACTCTCTTAGTTGTGTTTTAATGATGAAAAACACTTATATATATTCTAATATTATAAATTGAGTTAATTATAGTTGTTTTTGTGATACATTATTCTATAAAGTTAATAGGCCAATAGAAAACCTCAAAGTGGATGAAGAAGACCAAGGGAGATTCTCACATAGACTATCTCCACCAGATACCTGATGGAATGTCACTATCTAACAGATGATAGTAGATAGAGCCACCAGTTCTATAGGTAGCTTATTGGCTACTCAGTGGTAGCTATCAGCTACATGGTGGAGACTGACCATAGTCTTACTGGAAAACCAGTGGGATCATCCAAATATCTAGTGGATCATATTTAGAAAGTCAAAATGATCATTAATAGTGGTATTAAATGGATCTATTGAAAAACTTAACCCTATAGTTCGAGGATTAGACCACTTGTGGCTACAAATATAACCCTTTGGAGGATTGTTATAAATTCAATCAATTATGAATATCATCAATCCAAATCATCCAACAACAAGCATCGACTAATTTTATGTTTCTTATTGAGATCACATTATAAATAATATTATATTTTTCTCATCTCCAATCATTATCTCTATTATTATCTCAATTTCAATATTATCAATTCTTTTATAGAATTGAGATATATTCTTCAAAGGATTTTCACCTAAGAAAATATTCTCTCACACTCTTTGGGTTCTTATAAATCTGCTAAAACCAAGTCATATTTCTCTTTAAGTTCTAAGAAAACTTCTAAAACAAAGATATTATTATAGGTTTCATAGTAACCGGTTAAACCAAGGGTTTGTGTTATTTTTTGGGTTCTTGTCTAGTATTAATTTCAAGGTCTATATATTCTTAAATTCTCATGACTTCAAGGTTGGAGACCTAAGGGATCATAATTGAGATATTAGTGAACTTACTTAACAAATTACTTGTCTTATTTACTTTTTAGTTCTTTTATTTATTAATCTATTTAACTCAATTAACTAATCAATAATTAATACATCAATATCTTAAACTTAATTTGTTTATTACTTAAAATCAATTACTCGTTTATTGTTATATCATTTAAACTATTTGTATTATTTAATAATATATATAATATGCATATTGTTTTATTTTTGAAATGAAATTGTTCTTACTTTGTTTATATTATTTTATCATTATGTTGGATATTTATATCACATATATCATTTTAATTTTTAAAAGTAATTTCACCCACACTCTTCCATAATACTATTACCAACATTCTTTAGTAATTATGCACTAATAAAGTGACAGTGTCCCAATATCTAAAATTTGAAAATAGTCTTATAACACTAAAAAATATCTATTTTAATATATTCTTCTTGTTTTCCTATAAAATTAATCCATATTATCATATAAGATAAACACCTATATGGCTAGTATACCTTTATCCTTAATTCATGGGTGGAAAAAAAATTCTTAAACCATGGTTTAACCATTAGGTATAATTTTTTTTAGAATTTCCATATCATAACCAAGAACCAAAATACAATTCAAAACATATATATTCTACCCTAAGTGTTTGACTTTAATTAGGGATCATTGAGTATAATAAAATTGAAAAACATTAGTTAATGTTTCTAAATAAGTTTTTATTATACTCAAGAGTTTAAATAGTGAATATTTCAACTATTGGAGTTTGATTTGTACCTTTAGTGTGTCCGCACATACCCACATTACTCAACTAGCTAGGGGTGAAATGTGGGACCCCATAGGCCTCACATAAATTCTCTTAAAATATTTTCATATTAGATGAATCTTGAACACCTATGTCATGGATGAGCCTACCCATAAACCCACATGGTTCCATTCTCATGGAATGAGTTATTTTTATTATTATCTCACATAATCTAATGGGTGTGAAATTAGTGAATTGGATTAATTAATAGATGATACCCATGAACTTTGGGATACCATAATACCCATTAATATATTTTATATTAATTATTGAGGACTACCAAGGGGTGGATATTCTCATACCCCTGTGTTACTCACCCCATATAGGCCATGTATTGTACATATAGAGTAGTTTCAATTTTCCCCACTCTATATCGATATAGAAAAATAAATTTCATTAATTAAATAGAATCTAACTAAACTAATAAATAATAGTATTAATTATAAGGTAGGGATAGGGATACAAGTAACTCCCTATCCCATTCAATACCAAATTAAAGAATCATTATTTCCCCACTATGTTGAAAACCACTACCACTATTAACTGCAACCCACAATTTGATATTTGAAATATTTTTATCCAACATGAACTAAATTTAACCCATATAAATTTCAAAAACATTTATAACCCAAAAATATATGTTTTCTAACATTAATATAAAATTTATTCCTCTTGAGAGAAAATGTAATTCAAGAAACAACTTTATAAAATATCATAGACCCTATAACTCAGATCATTGTAAATTTATTATCATGGATTCATCCAATCAAGAAATTTTATTTTATATAAGATTGGTTTGGTAAATAAATATATATATAATCTTATCTCATTTTAAACACAATTATATAAAATGATTAAGGAAATTAATAACCATTAGTATCATGGTCGGAATCAAAGAATAATACAGCAATTAAATCCTTATAAGTTCTCACAATGGATCACCCATATTATTTCCTTTAATGGGATACTTCCATTAAATAGCGATTAGGGAAAGTATTTGATTAAAACTATTTTTTATCATACACTTATTTTAATTTATAAATACCCATAAAATATTACCAAATTATAATAATTCCAAAATATCCCTATCATAAAGAATCCATGTACCAATCCAAATAGAGAATAAAATTTCAAGAATTTATTCCATATTTGTTTTTTAAAATTTACCCCTACTGGACCCAAAATCCCATCAATAAAAAATAATTTACTCTTTTAACAAAGTGTCCTAAATACCATTGATTGAAATTGTTGAAATGAATATATAATTATTTGGAATGGTATATAATATGGAAAAGATATTTAAAATAATTCCAGAGTGTGTGATGTGGGTAGATAAGAAATATTTGAAATGTGTATTGAAGATTCTTAACCTCAAAGTTTATGATGAAAGTGAGTGTTTTATGTCCCAGTAGTAAAGGATATTATGGTTTTGTTAGGGAATGAAATTAATTTAACCGATTATTTCAAATTTATGAGGAATTAGTTTAGTTAAATTTATTAAATATTGGTGCTCCATATATAGTTAGAGTGATTTTATGGTGATTTTAACTTCTTAAATATATCCATGATCCATTTTATGAGATTTTTTAAAATAAATTTGATATGAATGTTGATGCTAAAATTGTGTTTTACCTTTTGAAAATTTTATACTATTGAGAGGATGATCTATGTGGGTGATTTATCTTATTTTAGTAAGTTTTCTAGTTATATGGTGGTTTAGGGGAGAGTACTTGGGACTAGGAAGTATAAATGAGGGTCTAACACCCTGTGTTATTCTTGTCACCTATTCCTTATAAGGGTTAGTGATTGTAAGTTTAGATAATAAATATTTTAAATTTTTGGCTATATTTATAATTTTTGGTGTGATAAGTGTAATAATTTAGTGGTTGAATAGTTTTAGAAGGATATGTAATATTTAATCCTAAAAATTGATATCTTTATAATTTGAAAAAAAATAACAAATAAATTTTATTTATTTGATTTATAAAGGGTATATTTGTATTTTCAATGATCATATACATAATATTTGGTTCTTTTATTGATCTAAAAATAACATTCTTACACTAAGTCTTGATTTTGGTGAAAAATTTTATTTTTATTTTTTAATATATATCCGGATTAAAGGAATTTATTTATTTATTTATCTGTCTTGTTAGATGTGGATAAAACTATGAAAATAATAATAAATATATTTTTTTCTAAATATTATATGGTGGGTGGAATATTTAGAGGTTAAGAGATGATATAAAACTTAATTTTATTTAATTTATTATAGATAAATTATGGTATAGTCAAGGGTGTTTATAGTGAAATTAAATATAAAATTTTAAAGGTTTAACTGATGCTACTATTTAATTAATAACTATTATTCTCATTCATTATGTATGATTGATATTTTGATCATGATTAAAAATTTTATTATTATATTATGATTGGAGATAAATAGAATAATTTAGATTTAATTAAATATTTGGGTGGTATAGGAGTTTGGAAAATGAAATACTATGGTTGTCTATATAATCGATAAGATAACAATTAATAATTTTTGTGGTGATACTAAAAAAAAGATTTGGTCAATGAAGGGGAAATTTTTTTTCAATTTAGATGTAGGTTTTAGTGGGTATAAAATTTTTATGGTCCAATTTATAAAATTCAATAAAGAGAGAGAGAGAGAGTTATAGGGTCAATAAGTTGTGGTTTCTCATAATAAATTTAGGGTAAAACATATGTTTAGGTAAAGAGTTATCTTAATACTCCAAATTATTTCCACCTATTCTATCCATTTAAGAATTCATTTTGAGATTTACTATATAGTATATTAGATTAAGAAAGAATGTTATGAATATAAAATATATAATGGTAAAATAATAATGGAAAAATAAGAAGTTTGGTTTATCAAAGATTTTAGGGATGTGATCCAAACCATTAACCTTTTATTAAATTGGACTAAATAAATGTTTTGTTATTTTTTATTGTTTGAGAACTAAAAATACATTAGAGATAAGATTAATATGATAATTAAAGGTTATTTTTTAGAATGTTATATGATTAATAATTTGAATAATACATTTCATAAATTAATTTTTATATAATTATTTTTTATGTTAGAATAGTAATGATTACCTTGGAAGTGTAATAATTGAAATAATAGGAATAAATAAGTTTTTTATAATTTTATTTAGAAGGTAGAATAAGGAAAGAATTATTTTATGATTAAAAATAATGTTATGATGATTAAAAATACTTATAAGGACTTTTTCAAAGAAGCGATAGATGATAAATATGGTTTTTTATAAAATAATTGAATATTATATTTAACCCCAAGATATGGTGAAATAATGAGGTAAATTTATTGTGATGGAATTTATTGTACATAATATTGATTTTTAACAACATAATAATAATAAAGGAATGATCATATGAAAAAAATAGTTAGAAGATATAATTTTTATAATTTTAATTTTTTATTTTCATGGATTGATAAATTTGATACGAAAATGATGACGAATATTATTAATGTTGAAAATATAGTAGTCTATTTATTCTTATAGGTGGTGTTCTATTTTTTTATGTTTTTGTGATACTTACAAAAACCAACATTAAGTAGTATTATAACTTCAAGAAATAAAAAAAAATGATTTATACAAGGGATATTATATATAGAATATCCATAATTCCATTTTATTTTGGAATGTATCTTCTAATTGGAGGGTAACATGGGGTCATGAAAAACTTATCATAGGTTATATTTCACCCACTTCTTATTCTTCGTCTCCTTCTAATTTTATTTAATAACATGAGGGTATCACAATATTTTTATATATCTATTCATACTCTTAAAATCATTGATATGTCATTGAATAATAATATAGGATATGAAGGATAGAAAATTATAAATAGTTGATGAAAATGTTTTATTTCAGATGATAAGTTTTATGAGAATCAAACATTGAATTTTGAAGATTTAGTAAGGATATCGTATTCTATAGGATTGATTATAAGGGTATCAAATATAGAACTCTGAATGTTTTATGTGGATATTACATTCTAGAGGATTTATTTTAAAATAATTAGAAATTTTATTTTGAGGAGTTGATACCTATATTATATTAAATAAGATTTTTGTTGAAGGAATTAATTATGGTATTCTAAAGAGTTAATATAGATTTTATGTTCCATAGGATTGGTGTTGAGGAAATTAGATGTGGTATTCTTGAATAGTTGAAATATATATTAGCTTTTACTATAATCACTAGGTTTTTATTCCTTGGATATGTATAATTTTAATTATTTAATATTTTTACTTTATGTGACATTTTATAGTGTATAAGGATAGGTGGATAGTAGTGTGTTTCATATTAGGATAATATGTAGATTATGGAATGATTATTTATGTTATAGTTATGGGGTAAACAATCTTAGGACTATGGTTATTAATAATTTTATAATTATATATTTGTATTTGAGTGATGGAAATGTTTTATTTTTTCATTCTCTATATAACCACTACATTTGTTGGTAATAAGTATGACCCAATATCCTTATTTTATTAGTTGAACAATGAATTTATTCATATCAATCTCCCTTATATATTAATTTATATATAAGGATGTGATATATATTATTTTATGTTTTTAGGTATATTCATTGAGGTTTTTATTTGATTTGATAAAGTTAAGGGATCCCTATGAAGTTAGGCATTGAGACTTCCAATAACATCGAAAAATATAACTATGTAAACAATTCAAAAACATAATTGAATGTGAAAATATGGATTAAATAATATAAATGTTGAAAAATATAGCTATGTAGGAAGATACTGAAACATAGGTGAATCATTTTAGCTGAATTATTCTTCGTATTCAAATTCAATAATCCCAGAGGTATTTTGGATGATGTAAGGGAATGTCGTGATGTATCCAAAGTGAACCATGTATGAAAATTCTAGCTATGTATGGAATTTATATTGGTGTATAAAAAGGAAATAATGGATTATATATTTATATATTGGAAGTTTTTTTTATAATTACAAACCCTAAAAAATAATGGTCTATAAGAAAGATATTCCTGAAACCATGCACGTGGAGATCTCAAATGATTTCTTAGAAGAGATATTTAAGGAGAAGAATCCATGGTAAATCAAATATTACATGATGAAAAAAGTATGATAACCTGAGTCCTTTAATTATTTATAAATAGATATATTTAAGAAAATTTATATTTATATATCTTGAAAGAATGTATACAAATACTATAGTAGGTTTAAAAGAATATTTAGATAAGAATTATAGTGAGGAATAAATTGGTAAATCTATTGATTGTTTTGAATGAAAAAAGTCCACTCTTTATAATGATTGGGGAGTTTTAAAATATGAATGTAAACTAAATATTCATGAATTATTATTATGTGAATATAAATTTATTTAGGTTATGAGCATTATGAGAGAAAAATAATTGAGAACTCACATGCAATGTTCGAGATGTTTTCGAGAGCCTGATAATGTCTAATATTATAAAATGAGAAGTCTCTGAAGTCTCTGATGTCTAGAGATAATTCATTAAAAAACAAGAAATTATTCCTAAATTTTAAAAATAAGAACCCATATTATTCTTGATATAAGTGGGTTTCAAGATTGTAAGTATAAATAACCAACCTAGGTCGACATAACCTATCTCCCAAGCTAATCCCATTTATAACCTAAAGCATTTCCCTAATCACCACAGGTTGGAAACAATAACCAGGCATAAAAAACTAAAACTTTAGAATGTTTTCACCACTATAAAATCGGTATGAACCATCCATATATAATAATATAATACCAATAACATTAGATTCAATAGCATAAGATATACAAATACCATAAATAATGACATAAATCATAAAAAAAACATGCCATAACTGAACATATACATGGTATCTAAAAATAAACAACCCAAACTCAAAGGAAAGGATGAAATGCGAGACAAGTACCAAGTAAATATAAATGGCTAAAAAATACCAAAAATATACTACACATGATACCAACACAAAACATTGTATGGAGGTAATCAAGAAGATCAACCCTGGTACATGATTTCCTTTACCCATGTCATACAAAATGAAAATTTTAAAACACCTAAAGGACCAAATAGGTTGTGAGGAAAAAATACCATTAGGATACCACCATGAATATATTTATTTATTTTACCCATTCAAACTAATAATCTAGTTTTAAAACACATTCAAAATAAAAAACATTGAAAACATACAATTTTTAAATAAATAATTGAATCCATTTTGTATTCCAATTCAATAAAAGTTGTTTTCCAAAACAATAAAAATATAGATAAATAAATACATAAAATCTCAACATACTAATAACCAAAAAAGAGATAATAAAAATGATAAAAACATTAACATAAAATAAATATACTAATGGTAATGGAAAATGGGAATAATACATCTCATCACATCTAAATGGAACCAATAAAATGAATAAAGCATATAAACCAATCTGAAATGAGTAATGTTCACCTATCGATCTAACCCTCCTACCAATAAGGAGTGAGTAAAATAGTATAATATATAGTTATGAAATCAAATCTCTCATAGTCTTCCCTAGGACCAACATGGAACCTCTCATTTTCTTCTTACTAAAAGGCCACCATGGTCCATTAAAGACCAAATTGGGTGTGTTAAAAACCCTTCAAAATATCATGGGGAAAAAATGTCAAAAATCCCCTTTCTAACTGACATGGGAAGGCCACATGGTTTGGATGCACGGTTAGGAAAACTATAAACTAACCAAGATGGTACCACTTATTTCCCACAAAGTTACACAACACTTATTATTGATGTTGTATAGTTTGAAAAACTATGATGAAACTAAAAAAACCCCATTTTCACACATTATAACCCTCTTGCATAGTTATCCAAATGTTTTAATAGATAGTGTGCTAACTGTGTGTCTGGAATGTTTCACCCCCAAAACTCTTGGTTCCAACATCTAATATAAGGTAACTCTAAGAACAAATCATGAGATAAATAAACCTAAAAATAATATATACTAGTGACTTGATGGGTGTCATAAACTTCTCACCATGACACTTTATTCCCCTTAGAAAGTCCTCAAGATTTGCTATAAGTAAATAAGTGAGGCCATAGATTCCTCACAAAACCTTAACACTCTTATTTATCAATTCTATATACTCAATTATTCCATAGAACATGGACCAATGAGATCAAATTCCTATGGATCACATTTTTCTAAACATCTATGATAGGAAGAGGCTACTCTACAATGGTGGCATCTGGGTCTAACTATAAATCTCCCCACTGAAGCATGTGAGATGGTTCTGGAAGTTATATATTCATATAGAAAACATAAAATACATCATAGATCATGTTCATCTATGATGACATCTCTAATCAGTTGGATACCTTCCCTAGATGATTCAAAACATGAAATGTCCCAACAAAAATCGGAGGCAATTTCCCATGCTTTCCCAAATGACAATGGCCCAACTAAACTGATACCTTAATAAACACAAAATAAATAATCTAAAAATACAAAATATGAAAATGAAAGTTTTCATATGACTTATAGAGACTCTTAACCATTTGTGACATTTTATGAATTATTCACACTAACTCGGTTGTCTCTTGGATGAGGCTCAGTCCAACCAAGGAACACTCTACCACCTTAGCCCAACACAATGGGGATTAGCATGGTAGCCTGTATAACGAATCAAATGGGGACATCATGATCAAGGAATAATAAATGTTTTTAAAATAAAACTTATCCTATAAAAGGAGTATTTCCCATGAACCAAAAAAATTATTCCCACACACCTTTAATAGATTTTTGAGAGTATAGATAATATGTTCAGACTATTCATCCATCCATGTGTAGTACGTAGTAATCAATTTCAATTAGGTTACCAAAGCCTACTAGAGTCCCTTCCAAAAAATGATATGTGAAATGGTAATACTGGTCCAAAACTATCATTGAGGGCTCCAATTTAAGCCAAAAACCTCTCAAACATACATTCATACAATGTCCTCTACCTTCGTCAACTCTCTAATGGGAAGAAAGTAGGATCATTTCATTATATGATAAAAAATCACCTATATGGAATCTTTCCCACCTAGAATATGAGGTAGTATAATAAAAAATAAAAAAGGTCTCCTCTCACTTCCATAGAGGCATGGGATGTTCCTAAAACATCACAGAAAATTTCCGATGCTCATATTTGATCTTCTATAAGCTCAATTACATGGAAACAATGTCCTCTAATACACATCTCATCCTGGGCCACCAATACCAGCCCCTCAGGGTATATAAAATATTGGTCTCCCTGAGTTAAATGACCTGACTAGAATTATGAAGCCCCTGCATTACCTCCTAACTTAGTCTTAAAGTAATAAATAACCACTTTTAGAAGAGATAATAACTATTAGGATACTGAGACAAATCACCTAAGGTCTCACTAAAATTTAAGGCACTGGAAATTAGTTAGAACTCAAGGTAAGATATCAACTCAATCCCTACCTGATTGATGAGAGTGTATTATATATATATATATATATGACTAGAATAACTTCCCCTATCCTCCCACACACCCATACTTAGATCAATAAAAAACTCATCAGACTCCACTCATCTATTCATTCTTGAACTTCCTACACTGGAAGCTTACTTATCAAATTGTAAATGACCACATTCCCCTTCCTGGGTGTATATTTAATCTTGAAATAAAAAGTATGAAGGTACTCAAACCAATGTTTCTTCTTGAGAATAAAGTACCCCGTGGCGAAGATATACCACAAGAATTTATGATCAGAATAGAGTATAAATCATTCCCTGAAGAGGCAATTTCTCCATGTATTTAGAACATGCATACCGACTACTAATTTTAGGTATTGGGTGTGATAATGTTTCTCATGTGGGTGTAGATAGCATGATAAATAGGACATTAAATTGTAATTTGTAATAAAAAACATCCAACACACATACTTAAATCATCCAAAAACATTATATAATAATTCCTGTGGATAAGAAAAATTAAAATAGGTGTATATTTGAGATGGGTCTGCAACTTCTCAACAGCACTATGAAACTTATCATCCCATTCAAACATCACCCCTTTATAGGTCAAAGTCATCAAGGGATAATATATATTAGAGAAGAAACAATAAAAATTCCTATAATACGTAGATAATTCTATAAATATACTTATATCAAACTCATTCTTGGGCTGCTACCAAAACCAGACTGTTTGAAATTTCTCTGGATCTACTAAAACTATTACCTCAAAAATCACGTGGCATTATAATTTCACTTCCTAGATCCAAAACTAGAACTTAGAAAACTTATAATATAGATGAAGTTATCTTGAAACAACCAAAACAACCTCCATATGGTTTTCATGATCCTCATATGTCTTGGAATAAACCAATATTTCATCTATAAACACCACCATGAAGGATTCAAGAAAGATATGGAATATTCAGTTCATCAATTCCATGAATAACGTAGTAGAATTCATTAGACCAAATTAGATAAATAAATAATAAAAATTTTTATACCAACATTGAAAAGAGTTTTTTGGAAAATACACTTCATAAACACTCAAAAGGTGCTACCTTGATCTTAGATCAAAATTTGAAAACCAACAAGACCCTATGAGCTGATCAAACATGTCCTCAATTCTAGGAAATGCATATTTATTATTACAATACACATGGTTTAAAATTATTATAGTCTATAAAAATTTGGAGGATACCATCGAACCTCTTTTAAAATATAACTAGAGAAGCCCACAGTGACACACTAGGATGGATAAAACCCTTTCCCTCAGGATACTAAAGCTTAAATTTTAACTCTTTCAACATAGTTGAATCCATATGATATGAAAGAAAGGAGATTAGACTCATCTCAGGAAGTAGATCAATAGTAAACATGACCTATTTTTGGGGATTCAATCCAGATAAATCCTTTGGAAATAAGTCTGGGTACCTATTCACGACCATTATAGGTTCCCCTACTTAACCCTACATAATAGACTCAAGGAATAATCTAGAAAACTATCAAGATATCCACCCCAACTCTAAAGCAACTGGTACCCCTCCCTGATCTTGAATCCCCCTCACCCTTAAAGACATGGGTGTTCCTATCGAGAGTAAGTACCTATACCTTATAGATATAATAGTTGACCAATGACTTGAATCTAATTAACCAATCCATGCTGATAATAAATTTGAAAATGTCTAGGTATAAAATGAGGAAGTCCCAGATGATTTCCACACCATCTACTATAACATGACACTCCAGGCACTTGAATCCTTGATTATTCTTTCTTCCCAATGTGGTTATAAGATTCATAACATAAAGAATCAACTTAGATCACATTACCAAAGTATCAATCAGATTAAATGAAATAAAATAATAGGATACACCTATTTCAAATGAAAACAATTCCATATAAGATTCAATAAACACCGCACCTTTAATGGTGGCCAACCCAGAGTCTAAGTCCTCTAGCATAACCACTACTTCATGAAAATTTCGTGTCTCAGAACCTCTCTATGACTTCTAACCATAGAGAGAATCCCCTTTTACACAAGGAAAAACTCCCACACCCTTGGAATCCTTTGAAAAATTCTGACAGTCTTTCAAAAATGTGGATCACACACCGCTTCCCCACGAATACAACTGACATAAGTGATGTATATGTCCTGAATACCCACACTAGTGGCACGTCCTTGGAGAATTTGAGTAATTTGACATGTTGTGTCTTTCCTTCCAACACTGATAGAAAATAATGTGATTATGTCTGGAAGAAGGCACATGAATGGAACATGAATACTTCTAGACACTCTTTCTGCTTCCCTTGTGAAACTCATTTCAATTTTTATTCTATCCAAATGAATAACTATGGATACCACCCACTAAAAGAACACCAATAAGACATGTTTTTATATTAAAATCTACCTCCTCCATATATTCCTTATTATATGTCTTTTAATTTTTCGGTATACATAGTAGAATAAGATAGATATGATCTCTACCCTCAAGACCATCTTGAAGTGTCAAGCCCTAAAGTAATCATTTAAGAGGAGATCTGGAGAGACATGAACTAACTAAGTAAATCTAGAGGCATAATCCATCACTTACCAATCACAATTATCTAGATTTAATAACTCAAGATCCTTTTACACTCTCAAGGTATCTGGGTAGAACTTCCATTTGATGGCCAAATTGAAAGTAATACACATGATATCTTCATGATTTCCTGAAAGAACCATCGATTCCCACCACTTCCTACCTGGTACGTCCAACACATACATGGAAAATACCACTTTAGAGGTCTTAAGGGTTTTAAAAAACACAAATATCTACTTGATATGATCCAACCACACCTCAGGATCATCAAGAAACTTGTCTGCATAAAACACTGTTGAATTATTCCTAAAAAAATATTGATCATTGTCCATGGTCCATGTATTCTCATGACCACCCACTTGACCCAAGGTATGTGTGGTTAGAATCCCTGAATACACCAAAGATGGATCAATGAGCGGGTTCTTCTATGGGATACTCTCCATTATACCTTCTCTACACCTGGATGAGGTGCTTCTAGGAGGCATTATCTAGAAGACAAAAATAGAAATCTTAATCAAGTGGAATCCAATATCAAACCACATCAAAAGTACAAAAAGAAATCCTCCAATCATAGGAATCATTAAACAACAAAAAATTACAAGAAACCAAAAAAGTGAAAGGATAAAAATATAAAAAATTTCAAGAATATACCAAACTATATGATTTAGATGCACAATTATGAAATTTTTTCTCCAACCGTGTGGGTGACACTAGAGTTGGTATGTAGGGCCACACGGGTTGCGAAAAATTTCTACTAACGATGTACACTAACTAAGATCCTCTTCTAGATCTTTCATTTTCAACCCTAAAAATAAAAAATCCCTTAGGATTACCCCGAGACTTTCCACCTACCCAAAAGTACCATTAAGCATAAAAAATTACCCACAAATGGGATCAAAAACATAACTAATATCCTGAACTAGGCATGATAAATCAAGTTTCGACACGAAGAAGAGATGGATAAACACTCTCATGTTCCTACCTCTTGAGTCTCAATAGTCACAAATCTCATCTACTAATGAATCCCAAATAACAAGGTCTTTGATAACATTTGGTAATGAATAAAACCAGGTCAAACTAACTCATCACACGAGCCGACCCACTACATGGCCCTAAGTGCATTACCGATTTTCATGGGTTGGCAAGAAGCACCATACATAACTAACTCAAGTTTGGTAAAAATTTCTCCAATGGAAAAATAGTGTGAATGATACATAGGCAGGGAGACAATACTACTAACATTATTCTCAATATAGGAAGACAAATAGATACCATAAAAATGATATACATCATAAACAAAACATTCCATAACTAAACATATACATGGTATCTCAAATTAAAACAACCCAAACTCAAAGGAACGAGTACAATTCCAAACAAGGTCCAAGTATAACCCAAAAGTTAACAAAATACAAAAAACAACTCCATAAAAGTCCATACCTATGAGACCATGTATCATATATAGAAAATTATATGATATTAATCAAGAAGATCCACCATGTTATATGGTTCCATTTCCATTACCTATTTCCTAAAAAACAAAATATGTAAATTACAAAAGTACCAAGTAGGGTTTAAGGAACTAAGACTATTAACATACCACCAAGAATCTATGTAATGATTTTACCCATGAAAACAAATAAAATATTTTGAATACTTTTTCAGAACTAACCACTTTGAAAACATACCATTTTCAAATAAACCTTTGAAACCATTTGGTTTTCTATTTCAACAAAACCATTTTCCCAAAATAAAACCATCATAGATCAATAAATTAAACAAGTATCATCATGCTCATAATCAATATGTCATAATAAAAATGAGCATAACATCAACATAAAATAACTATAATAATATAAATGAAAAAATGGGCATAATACATATCATCACATAAAAATGTAACCAATCAAACACATAAAGAATATAAACCAATATGACATGAGTAATTTAAACTTAGGGATATAAACATCAGGTCTATCATGAGTGAGTGAATGAGTATTATTTCTATCTAAGAAATGGAATCTCTCACAATTTTTCCTGGTCCCAACATGGAGGCTCTCGAGGTCTTCCTACCCAAAGGACCTCATGGTCCCTTGGAAAATAAAAAGGTGTCTTGCAAAGTCCTCCATCTAATGAGTCACATAAACATTTGGAAAAAATAATATGGAAGCTCACATGGTCTTATTTTAAAATTCTCACATGATCCCTCAAACAAACCCCTCTTTTACACCCTGATTAACTAATGTGATACTCCATGCCAATACATCTAAAAAGAAGTGCAAATACAAATCAAGCTACATCACAAGATATTTCATTAAAAACATGACCAATTTTATCAAAACACATTTTTCAAGTTATAAACATTTCTAAAACCATTTTATAAATTCATTTTGATTCAAAAAACCACTTTGATCCAATTTATCAAATACTTGGTGGGAATACAAGCCACACCCATTTGGAAAAACCTAGTTTAAGCACAATAATTTCTAAAAAAATCCATGAAACACATAAAACATGTAATACAAATCAATAATAAATCATTTAAATTGAAATTAAAAAAAATAATATCCAAAGTTAATTTATAATTTAATGTAAAACCATGTAAAAATCCCTTAAATAGATACACCTACCTTAGATTTGGTCAAAATATCATCTCCTCCAATGACCACCACCCATAAGAGGTAGAATAAGGCCTTACACACCTATGTAATATGAAATCAAACTAAAACCCCCATTACATACCATATATTCAGCCAAAAACTCCACTAGGGTTCCACATCCCCATGAAAATGGGATAACAAGGGTAAGAAGGGGGAATGAAATATGAAGAAGTGATGTATTTTACTTAACTTTTTCCAGGACAAAAAATTTGAAAGAAAAATGCACCAAGGAGGGAAGGAGGATGATCCATACTAAGTGTGTGGGGATACACATGATGGAGGAGAGAAATAGGGTCAAAACCCTTAATAATTACCAGGGGATAAAAAGGTAATAAGACACTTTTTAAGTGACATAGAAATTTCACATAGTTTGGTCGCATGGTTAGGAAAACCATGCACCAACTATGTATCTTCCATTATCCACCATAAATGTTATACACGGTTTGAATAACCCTACTCAAACAGTAAAAAACTCCACTTTCACACACTATATCCCTATATCATGGTTATACACATGGTTTAATTGATTGTATGCTAATAATTCACCCGGTCTCTTTCTCTCTAAAAAGTCTTTGTTCTTACTCTTGGTACCTATGAACTGAAAGAATAAATTAGTATATAAATAAATCTTCAAAGAATACATACCAGTGACTTGGTGGGTTACACAGGTAGTTATAATCACTATTGGTTCCTGATGAATTTCTTGAAGGCTGTACACATGAAAACCTACTGATCTATATATTTATAGAGGATGACTATCATTAAGTTTTTCAAGTATTTATTATATATATCATCATTGAAAAAGTGAATATCTTTTAGTGGATTTGGGAATTCATTGGAACATAGTGCATTTTGATTTGTTTGGAAATTGTTGAAGGAATCATAGTGGACTCCATGTTGATTGGACATGACTATCCTTGGTTCTAAATAATTTTTAAATATATTAGATAATCCTTGTTGGGGGTATAATAAATATATAAAAGGTTTGATATTTAGGACTAACCATGTAAATATAACGTGATAATCTCTTTCATATTATCATTACACATGAGGTAAGGATAAGAGATATCATTGAGTAGATCAAGATCCTTAATAGGTTCATGAGGTTTAATGAATGATTGTGAATTTTTAGAAGGATTATACCATTGATTCACCCCCAATTTTTGGTACCTACCTAGTCCTTATGATCTATATTTAGTATCAGTGTTTCTTGGTTCTCTCTAAAGATCCGAAAAAAATTACAAGACAAGGATAATATTAACTAAATAAATAAATATGGTATTCCCACATTATAAGGGAAAATTTATCATAGGTGGAAGAATATGATTCCACTGTATATTTTATCACATGTACTATAAGTTAGATATTCTAAAATAGTTGTTTTTCCACCCATTACTGAATGATTTTATATTACTCTAGATGAAAATAGAAATATAGAGTTATATAGAAACTCTCAAAATTATAACTTGATGAATTAATTAGATAAGGTTTAATAAAATTAATGGGTCTCTATACTTCCAAGTATTTATAGGAAAAACTGGGGAGTAACTATAAAGTTAATTTCAAAGTCATGGAAGACAAACTTCAAGTTTGGAGGATTCAATTTTAAGACATTAAAATTGATGATGATGATGATATTGATAGATATTTCACCCTGTATAATGGTATTTTTTTGAATATTTTAGGACTCAATGAGAATCAATAAGACTCCATCATTTTAATGAAGCTAATGAGAAATTTTTTAGAACAATTTGATTAAAAAATATCGGATCTAAAAGAATGCGATGAATTGAAAATAGATGAGTTTAATAATATACTCATTATTATGAGATGAGGAAAGATAATAATTTTAATAAGAAAAAATGAGATGAATTTTTAATCTATGAGAAAAGAAAAAGAAAAAGGTGTTGAAGATATTGAATTTAGTACTTAGATGACAATGAATATGATTAAGACTTTAACCAACTTGTTGTTCTTTTACAAAAAATATTCAAGAAAGGAATGGTATGAAATATATGAGATGTTATAATTGTGATGGTAAATAGGATAAAAAAACGATCAAATGAGGTGTCGAAGATAGCACAAAAATCGAAAAAGTTTAAGAATAAAATTTCACCAGCAAAAGAAAATGCTATATAAGAAAAAAGGAGAATGATTAATCATCTAAAACTTCTGGTGGGTAATTCACATTATTTTTAAATGTTTAAGAAATTGTTGATTCATAAATAATTGATGATTATGGATAAGAAAGTAATGTTCTTGAGTGGGATTTAAATGAATATTTCGAATCTTTTATTAATCATATACAACACCTCAAGAGAGAAAATTTGATGTTTGGGATAGAAAATATGAAGCTATCCACTAAAAATTTTGAGTTAAATAAAATTAATTTAGTTGGAGAGAAAATAATTTTTATATAAAGTAGGCACCCTAAGTTTATGAGATTAATATGTATAAACTGAAAATAAATGAATAAGAAAAAAATGGTCTTTGATCTTGATGAAAAATTGACTACAAAGGAAGAAGGGGTGTTTTAGAAACATTCCATATGTATCACTATCCTGAAAGAGTTGAACATTGATAGAGAAGGATTCAAAATTTTTTTTGAGATTGAAGGAGAGTATTATGAAAATTATAAGAATAAATATTCAAAAGAATAATGAAAATATTCACCTACTTAGATTGAAAGAATAACCTTTTCTCTAATAATTCATGTGAAAGATCCCAAATTAGGAGGTTCAAACTAAGAATAATGAAAGTAAATATACTATATAAATGGAATTAAGAGATAATATTAGAGAACAACTTCACCTAATATATAATAAGGCTTAATTTTCAACAAAAAATTAGCTACACAAATCAGGATTGTTCTGGAGCCAATCTAGAATATCAAAGTTTCAAGGGTTTTGCTGGTGTTATGGTAATAATGGGTACAATGACTATTATTTCTAGTTCAACATTAATTTCCCAAGAAAGAGGAAAAAACTAGGGGGTTGGTGAGAATATGAGTACAAAATCTTAGAGGAGAAAACATATGAAAAAATATATAAAAAATACACCTACAAAGAATATATTTTAGGCTCTAGAAGAAGTATATAGAATACGAAATATAGAAGGTCATAAGTCTGAGGTATGCGTGATATGTTTGGAAGGAAAAGTATTCTATATTGTAAAATGGAAGATATTTCAAAAGAAAAATAGTGGTAAGACATATGGAAATTATGAGGTAGATGAGAATATTATGAAAGGGTTCTTAATTGTTGCTCTAGATCAATTACAATTTCCTAAAACATTAGAGGAAGATGATAAAAATACTAATGAAAAATTAAAATAAAAGTCCCAAGAAGATTATAATAAAATATAATAAGATTATTAAAAATGTATTAACCTAAAAATAAATAAAATTTTGAGGGGTGTGAGCAAGTTGGACATGGTTTAAAGGAATATATGACTACATGACCAGTCCATAAAGAAAGTATTCTTAGGATAAATAAAGTAAAATACATAGGTATTGCCTTAACTTATGTGGATAAGAATACCATTTCACATAATTAAGTAGTTAAATAAATAAAAAATAAAAGTGATGATATTGGAAGGAATAAGAATACCTGTTGGACAAGAAACTTTTAGCCTGAATATTTCTTCTAAAGAGTCAAATATGTAACTCTTTATTCCTTATTAATATATTTTATTTATGTGCTAAAATATAGGGAATTTAATAATTTTAATGAGTTTTGTAATAATTCCACAATAAAGGGAAGGTTTAGGCCTCCAACCCTAGATGATAAGGAAAATTATTTATCCCATAGAGTTATTATGAAGAAAATTATCCATGATGAAAAGGAAATAATTCATCTCTTTAGTGGGAGAAAAACTGAGAATGAAGTTTCCATTTTTATATTTCTAGTAAATCTATAATTTCCATATAGTTTAGAAAACATGAAGGCTAAGTCATGAAAAGACATTCACTACCCTTTATAATAAATGAATTACATTTATTTATTAAACTGTAGTATTGGTTGATAAAATCACGAGAAAAGGTGTGGGGGGGGGGGGATGGGGGGTATATGAAATTTTTCGATGGTCTATTGAGATGAAATCATATTACTTGTTTATTTTAAATGAATCTATTTTATACATCCCCTAAAAAGATATTTGTTGAGTTTTAGGAGTATGGAATCACATGCATGATAGTGTATGGAAAACATAGATAACTTTCACCATATATATATTATTCTCTATACTGGTTTAACCCACATAGATTTAGAGTAGACTAACTAAAAGAGATTTTATAAAGATAACCATGTGGTATAATCCGTCTATCAGATCTAAAAAAGGGATAAAAATGCGAGTTCCTTGAAAGGTAGAAGGAATAATGAGAGGAACCCATACATTATTACTTTCCATTTGATTGTCAATAAGGGTGAGAATAAACAATACATCCAAGAACAAATATTGATACTAAGTATTTATGGTATTTACAATAAATTTAAAGAGGATTAGATTGAAGTTCCAAAGTGAGTATTTCATTTTTGTTTAATGGTTCAAAACATGTTTTATAGTGACTCACACTTTTTATAAATAAAAATAACATATTAATAGATGAATATTCATTACATAATATAATAGTTCATTCCAGAATTGTATAAGTCTAGTACATTTGGAAGCATGGGTGCATAAACAAATAGTTCATAAGTGAACTACGTCGTCTCCCACTAACATCTTCATAACTAAATCCTTCTTAATCATATCATACATAATACCATCCTTTATAACCTAGGGAAAGGAAACTTAAAAAAGGGTGAGATCATATGCTCACTAAGGGTAAAAATGGTATATATCAATGGGGAAAGGAAACTTACAAAAGGGTGAGATCATATGCTCACTAAGGGTAAAAATGATATATATCAATGATCACATAAGAATAACCCTAAAATAATGGTATGAGAACATGTGAATAAAATTTGAAAACCATACCATGAATATCAAAGATCAAAATTATGATTAATTGTATAATGTTTTGTATTTCATAAAAAATGAATCATAAAGGAATTAAATAACATAATCCATGAGAGAATACCATTAGAATAATACAAATATTTGTGGCATACACATAAGAATAGGAAATCATTTTCTTAGTTTTCAATTATCATTTACATGAATATCATAGTGGGATGGGTTTACTCCCTAGACTATTTTAGTATTCAATATTCACTCCTAAGACTATCACAATGGATAGATTGCCTTACCAAAATAGACTTACTCCCCATTTTAGTCCTTACTATCTCATGAGATATAAATATTTACCTAATGTATTTAAGGGAAATATAAGTTCAGGAAAACCAATGACATTATGAAAATAATACTGATGTATTCCATAAGATCATAAAATATTCATCATATTAGAACCTGGGAATGAAAATGGGTTTCATAGGCATTTTATCTTGGTATAAACCATGGAAAATAAACAGGTTCTAGAAACATTTCATCAGTTCATCATATCATAACCCATGAGAAAAGAACAAGTTTAATAAAAATCTTATCATAATAATAATAAACCATAAAGATAAAGAATATTAATGGTATCATTATATCATATACCATGTATATATTAGAAAATTTTAATATATTTCATCTTAGATGGGAAATGATTTTAAAAGATCACTTATAATATTTCTTGAAAAAATATCCTTTACAAATTGAAATAAATTATTTAAAATCTAAAAATTTCTAATATATTTAAAAAAACATTTATTTGAAAATAAAATTAGAATCTAGTAATGTAAGATTTAAATCATTGAGTGATCATTATGACTAGAAATACCATTCATGTCATACATGTAAAAATAATGATTCTTTTCACATTTTTTGTAAAAATTAAAAAATAAATAATTTCTAAAAGAGAAAAGAAGATTAATTTTATTTTTTTAATATAAAAAATTTGAATAAATGAATTTTAAAAAACATAAGATAATATTAAAAACATTTTTTAATTTTTTTAGAAAACATGCACATGGAAGAGATATAATTTTCAACTAAAGAGAGAAATAATGTAGATTTTCCATAGAAACACTATTTCAGTATCATGAATACTTAAAGAGAGGAAAATGAAATTAAAAATTTAATATATATAAATAACCAGGGTATAAGACATTTCATGAAATTCATAGGATGTAGAACATAATATTTTATCATCAGAATCATAATCATAAAAAATCCTAATAAACAATTAGGCGGTAACATAAAACCTCTACCACTTTGGTCTATATTGAGTCATATGATCCATGAAATAAATTAACATATATTTAAATTTATATCTTAAATTTTCAAGATAATAATAATAAAATTAATCCATGTTCATTATATACATCACATAAAATAAACAAGTTGAATATGACATGTTTCCCACAGAAATAAATGTGAGATGAAAATACCTTACCTCAAGCCCTAAGTTTCTTGATACATGTTACAACCTAATATATAATAATTATATATTTATTATACATATATTATAGAACCATAATAATATATTTTATACCATATATGATTTAATTATAACCTTTCACCACCCATTCATTCAAAACACTTTATTAAAAAACTATTTCGGGTGATAATTGCTTTGTTTTTCAAGTATGTTTTGGTTCAGTAGTTTTGGTACTTGTAGTTTGGTTATGGTTAAATAATATTAATAATTTTAATAGTGATATAAGTATAATATATATTCATTATATAAATATTTATTTTCTTCTAAAAAAGGCCAAGATAGGAAAATAAATTACACTGTACTTAGAGGCGGTAAGCTATACGTATGCATGAACATTGTTTCCATTTTTTCAAAGAATGGAATGAAAGAAAAGTGAATAATAATTAAACTTTAAAGAATAATTTTTATAACATATATATAATATATATCATATATATCCATTATTAATATCCTTATTACTATCCATTTTAAAAGAAAATGAAAAACATATCACATCACTTCATGGGGGCGGTAGTCCACACGTATGCACGAGAGATGTTATCTTTTTTCAAAAGATTGTAAGGTAAGAAGTTAGATGTGATATTATAATTATAGTATTATAATTATTTCATAAATATCATATATGTTCATTTAATCCATCATTATATCCATCCGTGAGATGCAATGATGGAAAATGAGTTACATCTATTTGCAAGGTGGTAGTCTGTCGTGCATATGATCAATAGATTTATTTCCCATATGTTGGAAGAAAAAATTGATATTGGTTATGAAATCAAAATAATAAAATATAATTATATGGTATATAATCATGTTATTATATGATAATAGTTTAATAATATTTTAAGAGGTGAAAAAATAAATAAAACAAAAATGCTCGGTTAAGAATGATACATCTTCTTTGGACAATCTCTTTAGGTTTTCACTGAAAGCCTTATTAGGATTATTTAATAATAAAAATAAGTCATATAGGATATTTATATTAAATTAAAGAATACATTTGGGTAGGTATTGGATTAACTAAAAGGTTTTATATTTTCTAAGAGAAGAGGATAAGTGGTTCCCTTTTATAATTGGGGGAGAGGACACACTTGAATTTTTTCAAAAGAAACATTTATACCAATGTTTTACAAAAAAGGATAAAAATGGATCATTATAAATACCTATATGATATAAGTTATAAATATTTCTTGAAAATAATAATTGGATAATTTTTTAAGTCATTTTAAATGTTATATTTTTTAGTTTGAGCCCCTAGTAAACTTGTTTTAACCTTAAATGTGGTAAATAATTTTTACTATTTTTACTATTCATTATAAAAAAATTAAATTTATATTATTATATAATATTAATTATTATTAGTAAAAATATTTAATCTATTTTATCAAATTAAATCCATAGAATTGTAAGAATTTAATTTAAAATTAAACCCCTATACATGATGAAAAAGAGGTTTTCCAAGATTTTTTTTTATAAGTATAAAAATATTTTACATCAAAGTTCAACATGAAATTGATTAAAATGGGATAAATTGGGTTAAAAGTAATATAATTTTATTAATTTTACTTTTAAAAAACTTTAAAATAATAATTAACATTTTAAATTCTTTAAAAAAATGCAGTTTTCAATAAAAAACAATTTTTCACCATTTATCGAAAAATAATATTTTAAGAGAATTATAAGAAATTAACTCTAATATAATTTTTAAATTTTGAATTAAAAAAGAAATTTAAATTCTTAAAATAAATTTTCAAATTTAATTTCTTAAAATAAATTTTATAAAAGTGAAAGAAATTAATTTTAATATAATTGTCCAAAAAGGGATGAAATTGTGTTTTGTAAAAATAATTTTTTATGCATTAAATTGGATTTATTATTATCTCATTTTTATTTAATATTTTAGATGAATGATAATTTTTTAGTTAATATATAATACATAAGTTTCATTAAAATCATTCACCAATAGTGATTAATTTTATTTATTAAGATAAAACACATTTCCCATATAAGAATAGTTTTTTAGAAAAACATATATTTTACATTCAAATTATTTTTATTCTCATTTATAATGAATTGATATTAAATGAATTTATTTTATATGCAAACCATATAAGTTTCATAATTTAGTTATTACTATTTATACCCACTAACTCTGCTCTGGCGTCCCGGTCCAGCGTTCCTTCCCAATCGGTCGGGTGTGATGGTCTTGATGGAGGTTCTGGGAGGTGTTATTCGAGAGAACTTTGGTCTCTAAGCGGGTGAATGGCATTTTATGTTCTCCCTAGATGAAAATTTTGATGTCTTGATCTACTTTGGTTCTTTTTACAAAGGCAGGGTGTTCAACTAGTGTTCAAGGGTGTTTTTCAGTGTGTTGGTGGTTATTTTTTTCATTCGGTGTTAATGGTAGTGGGGAATTGTTTTTCTTAATGTTCTGATGCTGAACAGTGTTTACTCTGGCCGATGATGGTGCTGGAGACAACAACGCCACTTGGAGTGGAAGACAATGGTGATGTGGATGATGGTGACAAGATGATTGCCATGGAGACAGGATGTGTTGATTGCTTTGGGATGCGATGATGGTGCTGGGATGTTGACATGCCGTGACCCGACATGTCAGGCCTCATTCCATGTGGTGGAGTGGCCTGATTTGGTATTACCAGAATCGAGTATTCATCAAAGAACAGTTTTAATTTCAAACATTTTCTATGGCGTGCATATGAAGGGATCACGAGATTTGTGGTGATCTTGTCGAAGTGATTTCTGACAGCTTGAAATTTGAATTTTTATTTGGATTTTGAATTTTGAATTTCCCCGCTGTGTTATATTTAATTCTATGTGATAATGTGCAGGTGCCCATAACCCTCAAAGTGGCTTTATCAAAATTTTAAAAAATTATTTAGAGGTTGTGTTGCATATGACACATGCTATTTGATAAATTAAATTTATTTGAAAAAAATATTTCATAAATTATCACGGGGATATATTATACCCCCTTTAAAAATAATTTCACCCATGAAATTCTATCACTTCAATACAAAAAACTTAGGATATTTATGCCTTGTAATGCCCCAAACCTAGAAGCCTATATTAGGTGCATTATTTTATTACATTGGCATGATTATAACGAATCAAATCCCAAAGGAATGAACAGTTTAGAAGTTTTGGAATGCCAGATTACATACTTGATACATCTATGACATTGGGAAAATAAAATAAAACATAAAAAATTAAAAACTCATCATCCTTGAATATCATTTAAAGGATTGTTCATCATAACCTAGGGAAAAGAATCATAATAAGAGTGATCTCAAATTCTCATTAAGGGTAAGTAAAGAGGAATAAATAATGAAATGATGAGAGTAAATCCACATGGAAAGGTAAATAACTAATAAAAAATTCCATTGAAATAACTAGATAAGTATTAATAAATATGATAATGTAAATAACTGAAACAAATTCCATCTAAATCAATAAACTAATAATAGAATGAATCCATATATAAATCAATATAAAATCTAATGGATAAATAATAACTCATTCTAAATGATGTAGATGATTAATTATTGGATTCCATGTTTCCTAGGTACATGTAATATTTACCGTTGATACCTATCACAATATAGTTTATCATACCAGGTAAAAATCCATCTATTTTGGCCAATTATTTTTTCTCATGAGACTACCAATGCATCTAGGGGCTATCTATAACCGGGCCCCACATGTGTCATACCAGTCCAAAGCATTCCTCATATTGAGTAATAGATTCAAATAATAAACAACATGCCTTATCAAATATCCATATTTAATAAAGGATATAGATTTATCAATAATTCCCCAGTGGAGGCTAAGTAGCAACAAGGTTGTTAATGTTGACGAATGGAAATAACATTTAAATATCATTAAAACATTTTTGAGGAAAATAATCTTTAAACATTCAAAAGTGCCCAATACCACTTTGAAACATTTTAATAATAATATAATTGACGGAATAACATTAAATGAAACTTATAGTATCATAATAATAATGAGATTCATGATATAATCTATCAAATTGTAGTATATACACCATATATAAGTGAATTAGTGCATAACAAAAAATAAGTCTCAATGGAATGTAAATTGAGATGAAATCTCTTACCTTGCATTTCCTTTTGGGTGATAATTATCTAGCCTCCATTATAATGTTTTTAAGAGTTTTAATAACTTATTAAATAACCATATTAATATTTATGAAATCATATATGACTATATTATAATATCTTATTAACTGTTTGTTAACATTCATTCGTTATTTTTACTATTTTGGGTGTTAATTGCCTAGTTTATCGAGTAAGTTTTGACATGTTATTTGTAGTTACCATTAATTAAATAATGGTTTCATAATATAAATAATTAAAAACAAGATTTAAATATTATATATATTCATTATATATGTATTTTTAATAATCTATAAAATGTGGATATAATAAATGAAATGCACCATTCATGGAGACAGTAGGCCGTTCGTACGTATGAACACTACTATCATTTCATTGTCATATGAAAAGAATCAAAAATAAATTATATATATGTATATTATAATTCCAGTATCATATTTATGTTATTAATTTCACATATTATTATTAAAACCATCCTTTATACATTCCTTGTATATAGTGAATGAATCACATCCCTTTAACGAGGCGGTAGTTCATACTTTCACAAACGATGTTATCATATTTATAAAAAATGGAAATCATAAGGGCATGTGTTATAAAATAATTATAGAATCATAAATACATAATATATATCATTTACAACATATTTAAACAATACTTCCATCATAAGGCCCACTATAAGAGGTATTAAAGAAAAAATGAACGACTTCGTTTCGTGAGGCGATAGTTCTTTGTGCATTAATGGTAAATTCATTACCCATTTGTTAAAAGTGTGTGTAGGTGTAGGTTTAACCCTTAATGTAAAAATATATCAATATATTATGGATACTGGTGTTATTATATAAGAATGGAATAATTGTAACACCCCTAAATTCTAAAGTAAGAACCTTATATTCGATAACATGTATGACATGCGACACCAAGCATGTAAGGGAATATAATACCTTGATACGTTAAAATATATTTACTATTTTAAATAATGTTGATATATTCAATATTTTCAATGCACACAATATTGAGTTAGCTTGCATTACATGCATGAGCATCTTTCTTCAAAATCTTACATTACACGCAAGACCGAGTTTTACTGAAAAAATATATATTATTATTTAATATAATAAGGATTGACATAAACATTAAATCAGTGGTTATAAATATTCAAAATATATGGTTTATAGAAATATAAAATTAATTCATTGGTTACAAATTAATCTAAAATGAATATGAAAACTGATTGAATACAAAGGAAATTATTATTTTTATCCTCAAAAAGCTGTTTTACCCTAACAATTAAAATTAATTACAATTATTTGGTGATATTTATGTGATATATATTATATATTCAATTATTTTTTATATTTATCCAATACATTTTATAATCATAATATAATAACAAACCTAATACTTTGCATAAAAATCAATATTTTATTATGGCACTTTTAGCGCCTTTTAATAGAGAACGCATTTTAAATCCAATTTTGACCCTTTTATTAATTTAATATGTCAAAAAAACCTCATATTTTAAAGAGAAACATAAAAATTAGTTTAGGGAGAATTTTGGGTATTTTTCTATGAAGTTTCATTTTTTAATGAATAGTAAAAAATTCTGAATTTTTGTTCAAACAAGTTGTTTCATATAATTTATTTATAAGAATAAAATATATTTTAAATTGGTTTTAAAATTTAAATAGATAATATTTTTATAAATTAATTCAATTTAGGTCATTTCAATCAATTTTACTTTGAAATTGACTATAAAAACATAGCAAACTTTCAGACGTTTTTAATTTAAAAACCCCCACTGTCATCCAGTCCGCAGGATTAAATTTAAATTAATTTCAGCCAATTATATGATTAAAATTAATAAACATATATTCCATATTTGGAATTATAATAATTTATAATTCTCAATAAGTTCAACATGGTTTTTTACCAAAAATATTAATGAAAGTAATTCAAATTAATTACAACGATTAAGTTAAAATTATGCATATTAAGGAACTAAACCTTAATCATAAGGGCCAAAGTGACGTATAGAATTGTAAAATATCCATTATATGGACATATTTCTACCATATAAAACCTTTTATCTAAATTGGATCATTATTTGAGTCACTTTTAATGCGAAAAACGTGTATGAAATTACTTTTTCAAAATATTACAAGAGTGCCACTCCTCCTCCAATATAAAAGGCCTCCCCTCCTACCACTTAATCACACCTCTCAAGATCCTTTGGATAAACCAATGACTACCAAAATATCTCCTAAAAATCCCCCCCTCAACCAAGAAGTCTCACCTTGGTCCAAAATCTATCCAAGGAAGCCCTTTGGTGAAAACCAAAAGGAGTTACCCGATTAAGAGGTAACATTTTTTTAAGCTATTTAGTTGAATTTTCATTGTCTACCCCATAAAATATTATTATTAATTCATGTATAAAAACACAAGTATCCTCAATATACCAGGATTTTGTTATGCTAATGGTTCTACCTACACTGACACATGCTTCCATTTAATGGGTAATGAACATATTTTTTCTCTGTACGGTGAAAAACTACTAATGAAAATATGGCCTTTAACAGTGCTACTAAAAGGGATTTATCTGTTATATAGAATAAATAGAATTTTTAGTGATGTTAAATGGTTATATTTAATAATTCTTATAAAATTGATGACAAAGTCCCTCTCTAACAACGCTAAAAAAGCACGGATAAAACCCCACTGATAAAAGGGATTTTTTGTTCACGCCCCACATTTATCAGTGCTTCCCGCCTCCCTATCAGAACTTCTCCCACCCTTTATCAATGAATTATATAATGAAATCCTCCTTAATTATCCCCTACCTCTAGAAGGTTTCAAACCTGAGACCTCCAGCTTATACACTAGTGCCTTTTCCACTCCCCTATATTGTTTTGTTTTACATTTTATGATATATCTATATAATTATATATATTTCATTACGGTTTTTTATACTCATATGAATATGTATAAATATGTGTGTGTTTATATGTATATATTTATATATATATATATAAGTTTTATATATTGACGAATATATTTTATACCTAAATATGTTTAATTATTTATTTATAAAATAAAATGTTTATATTTGATTATATAAAAAATATGTATATATTATTATATATTTGATTATAAATAATAGTACATTGTAAAAAATGATAAAATTTCAAATCCATAATATCAATATGAATGTAATAACTAAGAATCAATTCAGTCCCCACTAAAAAAAGGAAAAAATACCCCCTTAAACAGGGCTAAAAATCCATCGAATGTTAAAAAATTTCAATACCCCACCTAAAAAATCAGTTTTGGAGGCCTTCTCAGACTTGTTTGGCCTTGAAAAAATAGTGATCGGGTCCTCCTTGGTCAACAAGGCATAGATCTCATCATATTATTCTATTTTATAAATGGTAGTGGCTAAACAGACACCCAGATCAAAAGTTATGGACTCTTGAAGTTTGGGTTACATTTTCAACTTTTTTGATCTTTTATTATTATTTTTTTATTTTTATCTTTAAATTATTATTAAATGACTATTACTAAATAATAATGGGAAAATTATTTATTAAAATTATATTTAAATTATTTTATAAGCCATTTTAACAAAATATCTTATATATTATGTGTAAATGCATATTTATCCTTATCTAAAACAAATTTTATATATATATATTTTATTTATGTAAATATAAATATATTTATATATTAATATATTATTGTTAATGAAATATATATATTTTGAAATGTAACCTTTATCAGTGCTAGTAAAAAAACACTGATAAAGGCCCCCTTAATCAGCACATTTTTAGAAGCACTGATAAATGTCCTTTTTTTATTAGTGATGTTTTACTAGCGCTGATAAAGGGGGGGGGGGCTTTATCCACATTTTTTTACAAGAATTGATAAAGGGACCCCTTTAAAATTACTTTTTAGCCTTATTAAGGACCCCATTTAACAATACTTAAAAAATAAATTTTAAAGACCCCTTTTAATAGTTCTTTTTCTAGCACTATAAAGGGAGTTTTTAATAGAACTTTTAACTAGCATTGTTAAAAACCTAGCACTAGATAAACCCATTTTTGTAGTACTGTACCGCCTCACAAAATCATAATTGTTCATTTTTTCCTTTACCAACTTTCATAGTTGGACATTATGATGGACACTATATTTATATATGACATATATGATTTTTATAATGTCTTTATACATATGTAATTATTTTATAAAACATACCTCTTTACATTCCATTTTGTGTTAATGCGATAACATCGTTTGTGGATGTGTGAACTACCACCCCCTCAAAGAGATGTGACTCATTCACACTATACATGAAATGTATAAAAGATGGTTTTAATTAAACGTATGTGTCATACATAAAATATATATTATATTCATGACATAATTAAATTTTTGAAAATATAATATATACCGTTTTTTTTGTTACTCTTTTACATACTTAAAAAGTGATAATACCATTTGTGCACGTGTGGACTACCGCCTCCTCAACACGATGAAATTTCTTTTACAATACAAGAATTAAATATATAAGTATATATGGTTTAATAAAATGGTATTTATAATATAATTATTATTATGGAAAGATATAATATTTCTTACCTTCTTTCTATAACGATCATTGAAAAATTAGAATGTTACTGATGCATATGTACAACCTACCATCTCCATGATTGTAACATTGATTAATTTTTCATAACCATATTTAATTATTGTTTTTAAAATAGTAATTGATGTTTGAATATGATAATTATGTAATTATTATTACTCTAGAGATATTTATATAAAGTCCCCTTAGACCATAGTGAACCCACCAAAGTCATTTTTTCCACATGAACCAAATTTAATCAAAACACTTGATTTAAACATAATTGTTTATGTATTTTTATAAAACATGGTAATAAGTGAAATAAAAGTAATTATAAACATGAAAATGGTTCTAAAGAAAGTAAATAATTACCATAAGTTTATCACTCAAGAATATAGAGGCACACAAGACAACTCAGACTCAAGGTAAGGGAATTTTGTCTTAATTTACATTCCATTGAGACTTATTTGTTATTATGCACTAATTCACTTTTATTTGGTGCATATACTACCTTTTGACATTTTATATCATGAATATACTTACAATCATGATATTATAAGTTTCATTTAGTATTATTCCTTTATGGGGATTATAATTTAATTATTTAAAAGTGGTATGGGACACTTTGTAATGTTTAAAGATTATGCTCATAAAGAATGTTATTAATGGTTATCTTTGCAATATCCCTTCCTTTTGGGATTGTTAACTTTATCTTGAAACAATAACTTTATTTTAATTATTTTTCATCAAAAATTTACTTTAATATCCATATTTTCATATGATGGATATTATTATTTTCTAAACTATATATCATTTTACATATGATGTTTACTTTGTAAGTTATTTGATCAATTGAGGAATTATTGATAAATTTGTATCCTTTATTTAATGTGGATTTTTAATGATAAGGAAAATTTATTATTCAATAGATGAGTAATGTTTTGGACTATCCAACATGGGTGGGGCCTGATTATAGATAACCCCTTGATGAATCAGTAGTCTCATGAGATGAATCAGTTGGCCAAATCAGAATAGTTTAAACTATATTGAGAATAGATCTTGACGATATAGTGGTTCATGTACCACATATATGACATCTAATATTAAAAAATTTCCTTCATTTTAGTTATCATTTTTATCCATGATATTTTGTATCTACGTATCTATGGATGCATTTCATTTTTAGTTCATTGATTAAATGGAATGTGTTTTTTGTTTTTTACCTTGCCATATTAATTTTACTTATCTAGTTATTTAAATGTAATATGCTATTATTTATCTAGATTTACATTTATTCTCATTGATTCATTATTGCTTCCTTTTTTACTTACCCTTACTAATAATTTGAGGTCACTCTTATTATGTTTCCTTTTCCAATTTTATGAAGAAGAAATATTTGAATAATCATTCAAGGATTATATTTATTTTCTTTATTATGTATCATGTTTTCATTTCCTATGTCCTAATGTATTATGGGTATCATTTATGTAATATGTATTTCCAAGACTAATAAAATAATAAGTCCTTTAGGATTTGATTCGTTGTAATCATGAAAATTTAATAAAATAATGCACCGACTCCGGGCTTCTAGGGTCAGAGTGTTATAGTTTGTATTAGAGGAATTTTAACACCAACCTTGGAAACTAGATTTAAAAACCATAGATTAGGGAACACAACCCTGAGATAGATTTTGAGGATAAGTATAGAATAATATCCAATAATTTTGGTAAGGTAGATATTATTTGGGTTTTTATAGAAATACATCTCTATTTGGATAATACAAGTGGACATGGTTCTGGAACATATGTACCTAAGAGTAACAACTCCCATAAGGTGTGTCGGGCCTTACTCGGTGTAACCTAGAAATAGACAAAGGGTCATACAACAAACCTGGTTTGACACTCTTAGGGGATATGCTTATGATAGTTTACATTTTCTTTACCTACCATTATGAAGGATTTAGAAGTAAATATATCCCCAAAATATCTATGTTTATGATTATGAGATTAGTTGTGAATAAATTTATTAGTTTGAGTTACACCATATTTAGAGTTATAAAATGTTCATAATTTTAGGAGATAATCTAGTATATTCCATTGTTTAAAAATAATGCATGGAAGGAAGAATGTTATTAGTACTCATGGAAAATGTAGAGATTTCCTAGCTGAGGAAACCAATACAGCTGGTATTGGAATAGATTATTTTATAGAAATATTAGGGAATATTAATCAGATTATGACACGTAAACTTTTCCAAATCAAGAAACCTGTTCCACAGTGATTTTATCCGATGTTGGATCAGATTATGATATAGAGGCCCCCATAATTTAGTTGGACTAATAATCAAATGGAAGTTGAGCAATGGATTAATTCTTTGGAGAATATATTCATGGATTTGGGATATGGTGAAAAGGAAAAGGTTACACTTGTAGTATATTGTCTGAATAGATATGCAGATCACTGGTGGTCTCTAATTTAGAATACAAGGGAGGAATAATAAATAGAACTCATGGAATGTAGAACTTTTAAGGATACATTATTTGATAAATACTTCCCTCATGATCAATAAATTGAGATGAAGATAAAGTTCTTTAGCCTAAAGAATAAGTAATAAGAGAGTGTTGTGGATTATGAATCTACCTTTACAAGGTTAAACAGATATTATACTGATTATACATGCAATACAGAGTGCAAGATCAACCACTTATTCAAATATCTTAATCCAAATCTCTAAAGAGCATTAGTTTATTAGAATTTTTAATCATACAAATAAATAGTTTTGTGTGCCATAAAAATGGAGAAGTAATTTTCTAGAATAAATATATTCAAGTGAAACCAAGATAAAAAGAATCCATCTGAGAACCATGAAAAGTGAATGAGTCAAAGAAGAAGGGAAAGAAGGATTTTACCACAAGTGATAACTATGGGAATAATTACCCTGGTAAATTCTTAAAGGCAATAGTTGTTTTTTATACGTGTGGACATAAGGTTCACCATGCTAAAAAATTCAAAGGGAAAAATAAAAAGGTTACAATTTAGTGTTATAAATGCAAGGATATGGGGAACTATACAGAGAAATTCCCCAAGGATCAAGATAACATACCTCAGAAGAAGACAAGGGATCAATGTCAATCATATATTATTAACATGACTAATGTGGAATGATTAATGTACTTATGTATTTGAATCTAAGAAATATGTTTTAAAAGTATTTCATTGATGATGTTCACATTATATGAATTATGAAATATATAAGGATTTTAATACAATACCTTTTCAATAATGATTTGAGATCATATGTTTAATGGTACCAAGAAAATTTATTCAGTAGAAAGTTAAACTTTTCAGAAAAAACATGACTAAGGGAAATAAAACCCATAATATGTTCCTAATTTTTAGATAATGATGAAGAAATTATTGATTTGAATAAGTTATGACTACCTTGGAACTAATTAATGACTTTTCAACAAGTGGTATATACTATCATTAATGGAGTTTAAAAAACTTTTGTCTTTAAGGAATATATCCAATAACATGTGTCTTTCATAATTAATAAGGAAGAATGAAAGTTTCCAATAAGGTTTTATGGTAAATAAAGTTATTACCATATTTCAAGAGGATACATGATGATGTTATTAAAATATTTATAATTTGAAAATTTAGATTTTCTTCATGCTGATTAAAGGCTAATGATAAGTTCATTTTCGGAATTCAATGACCATCCTTTCAAATTATTGGATCATAAGATTTTGGAAATGTTAAACATTTATAAAATAGTTTGTGTTAATCATTGGATGAGATTTTAGAGGGTAATTTATTACTTCACTATATGATGCATATTGTGCTAAGAGATAAATTAGAAATAGTTCAGGTTATAATGAAAGGAAAATATTATGTTTATTGAAACATATATTTACTTATATATATAAAGAGTGAATGAATTCCTCAACTCTAGGAAAAATATCTTAAAAAAACTGTTTTCCTATTAACATCATTTTTAATGATATAATTGACCTTTATTAATAACTATGGTTTATGGTTTTGGGGCAAATAAATTAAATCTGAACATATTTTCTAGAACTCTCCGTCAAAACTTGATTGTAGTATTTTTTCTTCTATATCTATGTTTTCATTTCCCACCTACGTTATCCTACTAAGGAACCTAGTTATATGACCATTGTACTTTCCTTTCTCTTTTAATAATATGATGTGGTATTAAAATTTTTTATGATGTGGGTATTTAAAAAATAGTTTATTTTCAATACCCATATTACCAAAATTATGTTGAAATTGTGAGGACACAATCTATTAAAGGTGGGGAGAATGTAACACCCTAAAATTCTAAAGTAAGAACCTTATATTCGATAACATGCATGACATACGACACAAAGTGAATAAGGGAATATAATAACCTAATAATTTAAAATATATTTAATATTTTAAATAAATTCGATATATTCTATATTTTTTCAATGGATGCAACACTTATTTAGCTTATGTTATATGAAAGACAGACTTTCTTCGAAATATTACATTACACGCAAGACTGAGTTTTACCGAACAAAAATATAATATTATTTAATATAATAATAATTAATTGAATTGTTAAATTAGTGCTTATAAATAGTGAAAATATATAGTTTATAAAAATAAAAAATTAATTCATTGATTACAAATTAATTATAAAAGAATATGAAAACCAATTGAATACAAAGGAAAATATTATTATTTTTATCCTCACAAAGCTGTTTTACCCTAATAAATAAAATTAATTATAATTAGTGGGTGATATTAATGTGATATGTATATATATATATATATTATATTCAATAAAATATATATTATATTCATAGAATATATTTGATAATCTAAGATAAGAAAAACCCAATACTTGGCATAAAAACAATATTTTATTAAGGCACATTTACTACCTTTTAATGGAGAACCCATTTTTAATAAAATTATTGAACCTATTATAAATTTAATATTTGTAAATAAACTTGATATTTTGAATATAAACATAAAAATTAGGTTAGGGTGAATTTTTGGTATTTTTCAGTGAAAGTTCATTTTTTAATGAATAGTAAAAGACATTGAATTTTAGTTCAAAACTTCTTTTTAATATAATTTATTTATAAGGTTAATATAAATTTTAAATTGGTTTTAATGTTTAAATATATCAATTTTTTATCTATTAATCCAATTTAGTTCATTTTAATCAATTTCACTTTGAAATTGACTTTAAAAACATAGTAAGATTTTGGATGTTTTTACTTTAAAAACCTGCACTATCGTGATGTCTGTGGGATTAAATTTAAATTAATTGCTACCAATTATGTGATTATAATTTGAAAAAATAGTTAAAATATTTTCAATAATCATAATTTATCATGTAAAATATATTCAAATTAGTTTTTTTTACCAAAAATATTAGTGAAAGTAATTAAAATTAATTACAACGATTAAGGTAAAAGTAAGTTTATTAGGAGACTAAACCTTAATCATAAGGACACAAAGGACCTATAAACTTATAAAAGAGCCATTGGATGGAAATATTTAGACACTATACTCTATTGTATTGAAATTGGACCATTATTGTATCCAATTTCAATGTAAAAAACGTGTATGGATTTCCTTTTTTGAAATATTACAAGAGTGCCACTCCTCCTCCATTATAAAGGCCTCCTATCCTGCCACTTACTCACACCTATAAAGACACTTTTTATCAAAAAATATCTTCCCAAATATCTATTTAAAATACCTTGACTCAATCTAGAAGCCTAACATTGGTCAAGAAACCATCTAAGGAAGCCCTTTGGTACAAACCAAAAGGTGTTACCCGATTAAGAGGTAGTATCTTTCCTTAAGATCTTTAGTTTTAATTCAATTTTCCACCCCCTAAAATATTGTTTTTCCATGATTATATAATAATAAAATTATCCTAAATATACTAGTATGTTTTTATTATAATTTTTCTACCTACATTTACACACACTTCCATCTAATGGGTAATGAACATACTCTTTTTGTATAAGGCGAACTACCGCCTCATGAAACAATGATTGTTAATTTTTCCTTTAACAATATTCATGGTTGGAAATTAGGATGAAAAATATATTTATATATGATATATATTATATTTATAATTTATTTATAATTCTGTAATTATTTTATAAAATATACCCTTATATATTCCATTTTTGTAAATGAGATAACATCGTTTGTGGAAGTGTGGACTACCGCCCCATCAAAACGATGTGATTCATTCACACTTTACATGGAATATATAAAGGATAGTTTTAATTAAAAATATCTGAAATAAAAAACATATATATTATATTCACGACATAATTAACTATTTGTAAATATAATAGATATCATTTTCTTTATTAATCTTTCACACACTTAAAAAGTGACAACGTCATTCATGGATGTGTGGACTACCACCTTCTCAACATGATGCAATTCCTTTTACATCACAATAATTATATATATAAGTATATATTATTTAATAAAATGGTATTTATGATATAAAGATCATTCTTGGAAGATATAATTTTTCTTACCTTCTTTCCATAATGATCAGCGAAAAATGGGAATATTAATCTTGCGTACATATGACCTACCATCTCTATGATTGTAATATGAATTCATTTTTATAACAATATTTAATGATTGTTTTTAAAAATATAATTGATGTATAAATATGATAATTATGTAATGATTATTATTCTATATATGTTTATATAAACACCCTTTGGACCATAGTTGACCTACCAAATCCATTTTTCTCACATGAACCAAATTTCATCAAAAAACCCAATATAAACTAAATTATTTAAGTAGTTGTATAAAAAATGGTAATAATAAAAAAAATTAATGATAAACAAGAAAAGGGTTCTGAATCAACTAAATAATTGACATAAATTTACTATTTAGGAATATAGATACACACAAGACAAGTCAGACTCAATATAAGGGATTTATTTACATTCATTTGAGACATATTTGGTGTATATACAACCTTTTGACATGTTATATAATTAATATAATTACTCTAATGATATTTTGAGTTTAATTTAATATTATTAATATAAAGGGATTAGGTTTTAAATGTTTGAAAGTGGTATGAGAAACTTTAGAATGTTTAAGATTATGTTCCTAAAGAATGTTCTTAATGATTATCTATGTAATCTCACTTCCGTTTGTGATTGTTAAATTTATCTTGAAAAGTAACTTTATTTTAATCATTTTTTTTTCATAAATTTATTTGAATATCCATATTTTCATACAATGGATATTATTATTTCCTAATATATATATCATTTTACATATGATGTTGACTTTGACAATTATTTTATTAATTTAGGAATTATTAATAAATCTGTATCAATTATTCAATATAGATATTTGATGATAAGGAGCACTGATTTTTAATTAAATTTATTATTAGATAGATGAGTAATGAATTAGACTGGAAAAAACTGATGGGGAATGACTATAGATTTCCTCTCTATGCATCAGTGGTCTCATGAGATGAATCAGTTTACTAAATTAGAATAGTTTAAAGTGTCTTAAGAATAGATCTTGCTGATATAGTATTTCATGTTCCAGATACATGATGTCTAATATTAATTCATTTCCTTCAGTTTAGTTATCATTATTATCCATGATATTTAGTGTCAAAATATCTATGTATGCATTTCATTTTTAGTTCACCGATTAAATGGGACGTGTTTTTCAGTTTCTTACCTTGACATATTGATTTAGCCTTATCTTTTTATTTGAATGGAATGTGATATAAATAATTTAACTTACCATTTAGTCTCATTGATATTTTATTTCTTCTATTTTAATTACCCTTACTGACAATTTGAGATTACCCTAATTATGTTTCCTTTACCCAAGTTATGAAAAATAAAAATTTGAATAAGAGTTCAAGGATGCTGTTTATTTATTTTTATTAGGTATCATTTTTTATTTCCTATTTCCCAATGTATTATGGGTATCATGTATGTAATATGGATTTCTAAGACTACAAAACCAATCAGTACTTTGGGATTTGATTCCTTGTAATCACTCCAATGTAATAAAACAATTCACCAACTCTGGTATTTTGGGGTTGGGGTGTTATAATAATATGAATGAAGGAGAAATAAAATAAATAAATCTAAAGTGATCATTGAAGAACGTTACCTTGTTTCGGGTAAATCATTTTGGTTTATACCAAAAGGCTTCCTTGTATGGATTTATTCCTAAATAAAGGATTCTAGAATAAATATAGGTATGTTTTGAGACATTTTGGGAAGGGGTTGGTCAATCTAGAAGTCCCAATGTGGTGTGAGGTAGTGATGGAGGAGATGTCCTTTTATAATGAAGGTGATGGGCACTTTTGGAATTTCTCAAGAGATTAATTTATAAAATATTAAATATCATTTAAAATACCCCCCAAATCCATTTATTAGAATCTAAGATGAGATAAAGTTGTAATATCTTCAACCAATAGATTTTAGAAAAGTTTTGGTGTTAGTTTAATCCTTATGATTTTGATTAAACCTTAATTAACTCATTTAACTTTTAACTATAGTAACTGATTTTTATATACTAAGAGGATGTAATTTTTATATATAAAATTTCAATTGGATCATAAATGGAAAATTTATGATATTTTATACCATATATCATCACATTTTAATTATTTAATATTTTTATGATTTTAAATAATTTAAAAAAATATTATTTTCATAAAGTATCATAAATGTTAATTTTGATACTATTCATAACTTTGACTTTAAGAAAATAAATAAAAAAAGAAAACTGAGAAAAAATTCACTTAAAACACCCATAACATGTCAAATTCACCCATAACATTTTTGGATATCCTTAATTAAGTAAAATTATATTTTTTTTAATATTTATAATATCATTTAATCGATTGTTTCATTAATTGAGTAATTATTGCATAATCATTTGTAATTATTTATTATTATTAATTCTTCACTAAAAATTAAAAACAAAATTTTATGATGTAGTTAAGAATTTTTTATTTCATAAGAATATATATTTGATTATATATTCTATTTATCCCCATATTAAAAATAGTATACATATTAAAAGTAAGAGTATGACGTTTTGTCACTCCCTTTGAGTTTAATAATATTTAACTCATGTTCATGGTTACGTATCCACTAAAATATTAAATTTTGATAATTATGTATTAATAGTTTAATTATATTCATCCAATATCTGTTGTAAATGTGTTAGGGTAGTTTTCTAATATTTATTATATTATTTTTACCCTTTAGTACCCGATTTACCCTTAAGTGTTGTATTAAATTTTTCTAAAGTTTCTATTCATATTTCCCAAAAATAAAAGAGAACTCTTTACTAAATTTTTACTTTATAATTATTAATATGAATTAAAATTTTGATAATTCAAATCAAATAAATTACTGAAATTAATTTAAAATTAATCCTATCGACGGAACGAGAAAACGAGTTTTTAATGTGAAAATGTCTGAAAGATTGACATGTTTTTATAACCAAGTTAAATGTGATATTGATTCAAATGACCTAAATTATATTAAATGATAATTTTTTTATCTAATTATACTTTAAAACTACTCAAATATATAATTTAACACTATAAATAATTTTTATGAAAAAACTATTTTCAATTGAAATTCAATATTTTATCATTATTCACCAAACACGAAACATATCAGAAAAATACCTACATTTCAACCAAAGTAAATTTTTATACTAATATTTAAAATAAAAATTTAATTTTTTCAAATATAATATATAAAAGTGTCAAAAATTTGATTTAAAATAGTTTCTCCATTAAAAGTAGATAAAACTAAAAATAAAGGGTTTGATGTGTAATATTGGGTTTTTTATCTTATACATATCAAATATATTGGATGAATGTAAAGATATTTTATTGGATATATAACATATAAATTCACTATATAACTTCTCTATAAGTGTTATATTTTAATTGAATGTAAAAAATGTGACTAAATAGTGTTTTTTAAAACCTAGTGTTGCGTGCATTATAAGCAATCCCAAAAATTAAATTTATTCTAAATAGAAAATATGGTAAAGTATTGGGGTGCTACAGGCCACATCATATCCTCAAGTTCCCAAGAAACTTCCTTATATTGTTGGTTTCTCCAAAAAACTTTGACTAGGTGAGTGTGTTTATTTATATCAGTTTCTCTATAAGATCTATAATCCCCACAAGTTATTCCTCATAAGAGATATCCTCTTCTAGTGGTATGAGCTTTGATTTTAGTACATGTGAATGGTGAAGTATGTAATTCATCAAGATAGTTACATGGAACACATCTTGGAAGTGATAGAGGTTTCTTTGAATCTACAATCAATAAGAAACCATCCCTACTCGATAAAGAATCCTTAAAGGGATAATAAACCTAGGGCTCAACTTTCTCTTCTTCCTAAATCTCATAATATTATTCCATTAAGAAATTTATATAAAAACCTTCTCACCAACTTCAAAATCAAGACCACATTGATTTTTTATTATAATTTTTCCACAGTCTCTAAGATGTGTTGATTTATTTTATAATAGATTTAAACTTATCTACCATTCCATTATATACCTCGGGTCCTAACATATTTATTTCTCTAAAATCATCCCAGAACATTAGATATCTACACATATTTCTATAGAGGTCTTCATAAGGATCCATTTGAATACTCGAGTGAAAGCTGTTATTGTAAGAATAATTGATAAGAGAGTAAGGTGTTGATCCCAAATACCTTTAAAATATAAAGAACAATATCTAAACATATCCTCTATGGATTTAGTGGTTCTATCAGACTAACCATCTTTCTGAGGATGATACGCCATACCGAAAATCAAATCTATATCAAGGGATTTCTGAATAATTATCCATAACTTCAAGGTAAACCTAGGATCCTAATTAGATATAATAAAATATTGTACTCCATGTATCTTTACCACTTCCTTAATGTATATCCAAGAAAGAAAATCTAGAGATAAATCATAACTAAGAGAGATGAAGTGTGATTACTTTTTAAGGTAACCAAATATAATTCAAATAGAATTATGGATGTTATACATTTTTGGGAGTCTGATGATAAAATAAATGGTGATTTTTCCCATTTAAATTATGGTATGGTTAATGTCTATAACTTCACATTACACTTTTATCTATAAGACTTAACTTGATGAAATACCAAGAACCAAGATACACACTATGCAATATATCACTTCATATTATCACACTAGAAATACTCTTTCAAATCTCCATACATCATTGTACTTCCTGGATAAATAGAGAATAGAGAACTATGATCTTACTCTATTAGATCCCTATTCAAATATGGTATAAATGGAACATATACATGATACCTAAAAATTATCATTCCATTAAAAACAATGTTAAACTTCATAAAATTTATCACCGTCTTCTCTAACCCCATAACACCCTTCTACGCCCATTTAATCATTACATGTATAGACAGTTGAACACTCATTTGAGAAAGAAATAATTTTTCTTCTTCTTTCAATATTTCTAGATTTACCCTTTGAAAATCTTGAAATATTGTCTCTTTATTTATCCTCAATATATATAAGCTAGCATGATCATTTTGACTCAAATCATCATCCACCTTGTTTGATTTCCTAGGGTGGTAATGTATTGAGCAGTCGTTATCTTTAATCATTTATAACCATATTATCTACCATATATTCAAATACTTCTATGTGAATATGTACTTTACACTTTTATGATAAATATTTATATCACACCTTTATATATAAATATAATTCCATCATATATTTATTATAAAAATCACCATAGAAAACTCCAAATCATGATTTAGGGTACGTTTTCTCAAAAACCTTCATTTTTCATGAATCATAATCTATAACCATGTAATTTCACACAAGAACACATCACAATACCTTCTTTGATACATCACTATAGAGTACGAACCATTCCCCATTATATGGTAATATAATGATATGTGTGCTAACTAATATTATCTTTTTTCTCTTGAAATTTTATTCACATTCATCTATCTAATGGAACTTGTCTCCATTCCAAGTTAACTTGGTGAGTGGATTATATATCCATGATAAATTCTCCAAAAACCATCGATAATATCTATAAAAACAAATAAAATTTGGATCTCAGTCAAAGTGGTTAGTTTGGGAAAACTTTCAAAAACTCTAGTCTTTGATGGACCCATAGATATACCCTCTCTTGATATTATATGTACCAAAAATGAAATTTTTTGTAGGAAAAATTCATACATGGTACATTTTTCATACAAATTATCCTTAATTAAGGTATTTAGAACAATTCTCAAGTGATATTATATATCCCAAAAATGAAACCTTTTGTGGAAAAAATTCACACATGATAAATTTTTCATATAACTTATCCTTTCTTAGGATATTCATCATAATTCTCAAGTTATATTCATAATCTTCCTTAATAATTGAATATATAAATATATCATCTAAAATTACTACTAAAAACTAACCAAGGTAATCTCTATTTACTCTATTAATTAAATACATGAAGATAGTGGGGGAATTAGTATGACAAAATGGAATCACTCTATATTCACAGATTTCATACCTTGTATGGAATGCTATCTTGGATATATTGTAACATCACACACCTAACCTATTTTCTTTGGAAGAGGTAGAGGTTCTACTAACCATAGGTGATGTCCCCAGGACACCAAAGGATTGAAATAAATACTAAGGGATTATTAAACCATGGGACGAATTGATCTAAAGAACACATGACCTATTGAAAATAAAGAACATAATAAAACCCATCTACATAATACATGAATGAAAAATAAAATAACTCAATGAAATTACAATACATAATAATATAATAGTAACATTAGAAATAGAAATAACATGTTATGTCTAATAATCCAAATAGAAGGATATTAATACCAAAGTGGCACTATCCTAGGTCAAGATCCAAACACTCCCCAGCTCCTACGGTAGCATCCAAACCATGATGCCAAGGACCACCACTAGAGAAGTATGAAACATGAACCTTCCTTGTATCTCAATAGAAAACATCTAAAAACACACCAGAGAACCCAATATGGGGTGAGTATATCACAATGTAGTATTTCTCCAAAACATACCATAACATGAAACTAGGATAATAAAAATTTAGAAAATTATATATAAAACAGAGGGTGAGAATTTCAAAAAAGTTTCTCATTGAAAAATAGTTAAAGAAATAAATTTAATTTATTAAATCCTTCCACTTTATATTTCACATTACACTTATCATAACCATTTTATGTTGTATAATTACACAAAAATGAATGCCAAGTGACAATACCAATATCCATGAGTAGAAATCCTTATTTTTCTAAGTCATCATTAGGTTATATTCCCTTTTGCATTTCCAATATGCATCGATCACCAATTTTGTTTCAACATGGACTAATATAATTAAATATGAGCACACACCACTATGTATACCAAGACCAAAATCCATATCAAATAGTTTTTCATGCAAAAAAATTTCTTTTGAATACCAAACAACTTGAAAAAATTTAATTTGAAAAAATATTGAACATATTTCAAAAATATAATTTTGAAATCACATCAAAATAAGGGGTTTCCACATAAAATACTCAATATATTTATATTTAGTGCACAAGAACAGTTTATAATGATTTAAGATAATAAGTTCTAGAATAGTAGATTAGGATATAATATATCCACTTCAATTATAATTACTGAAAAGGATCTAATATTATTCCATGAATATCCTCTTCTTCTAATTCCCATTAAAACCCCCATAAATATCTCAAAACTATAATTACAAAACCATATATTTGGTCTTACACACTAATATATGGTTTTGGTAGAGACAACTCAAGAAGATACAAGATGTGATAGGAGGAGTTACTAACATTTTATTCCACAAAAAATAGAAAAATATTCATTGTAAAAGGAGTCTGGATAGCGAATATTTTTGGTAATCACCTAGGTTTTCTATAGAATTTGATAGGATAATAGAAAAAACATATGAGAAAATACATCTGCTGGCTCAGAAAAAACCTATTGGGCCCAAACTATTTTATTATTTCAATTAGGTATTTATGTTGTAAGTTGATCATGGGTCACTTACAATGAAATAATCATCACCTTAGATATTTTTCTAGAAAAAAACAACTTTATGGAGTAAATTTCAATTTCACAATGTAAATATTTTTTACAACCTGAACTGTTCTTACAACATCAGACATAAAATATTTACGTCATAAAACTCTATTAACAGTGTAAATTATTATTGTACACTTTTTTAGCATCCAAAAAATGTGGATATTTCCTTTTTACACAAAAACCTTCTAGAATCTTACCCAAATACTTAAAATACAAAGAAAAAGTGTAAAATGATGACATACCTAAAAATGGGTGGTGAAACTTATCTCATCCTTCTTGACCCACAATTAATGATATCTAGAACAAAGGTCAATCTTTAAAAATAATCCTGATATACCAATTTGGTCAAAAATGTCATCAAAACTAGTTAGAGGATACTTTTTATTGATTTTGATCTTTTTTAGTTCCTAAAAAATAAATGAAAAGTCACGTTGATCCATATTTCCTCTTAACAAAAAAGGAAAACTATAGCCCAAGGTGAAAAACTTGGCCGAGTGAATCCATTTTTAAGATTATTCTAGAGTTTCTTCTTTAATTCATACAACTCAATATGGGCCATTCTATATTGATCCTTTTAAATTGACATATCACCAAGTATGAGTTCTATTGAAAAATCAACCTAATAATTCCATGGAATATAAGGAAACTCTTCCAAAAGGACATCAACAAGATCCTAGAAAATAGTCATGTAATCGATGTTGAGTTTCTCCCCAACCATATAAGACAAATACCCCTTTTTAATAGAAATAAAGAATCATATAATGGATTTTATTTCCATTAGAATTTCATATTTATAATTGCACTGATATACGATCTTAATTTGGTTTTTAATATCAAATGTGAATTCCCTTCATTAGAAATCGATTTGCGATTTATATAGATAAAGACAATCCGTTATCAAGATATTATCAAATTAAATGAGAGGTAGAATAACAAGATTTACCAGAAGCATATTTCCACAATATAATTTTGAGAAGAATCATAGACTTGAGGTGAGATCATCATACCATTTTAGGGTTTTATTAATAATTCAATATCTAATAAATGGGGTGTCATTTTTTATACCCTTAAAAAATTATTTGATTTAAAATAATGGGTTATTCTAGAGTCAAATAATACATTAACAGTTCTAGATTGGATGGTATATGTACCTTTTAACATGTCATTATCAAACCTCTCATTAGAAGTAGTGATCACATAAGATTTCCCTTTGTCTCTCATTTTAAGAGGTTACTGACATTGATCATCATCATTAAACTTTTTATTTGAGAATTTGAAATCATATTACAATAATCCTTTCATTTGAAACACTGGAGTGTTTGTGGGGCATTATTTGGAGCTTTATCTCTAGTGATGTCATTAGTTAACTTCTTCCCACCACTTCGACATTAAATTTCCTGATGAACTTCCTATCCACACATAAAATATTTACAAGTCCCGTCAAGAAAACTTCATCCTTGTTTTATTACACATTTTCAGCACGAAGGTGAGATCATATTAGTTTTTCCATGGTTCTTAGATTTTCCATTAAATCCCTTCTTTATTTTCTTATCAATACCCTATGATTGTTCGATAACTCTATTATCCATTTCCACCTTGATAAAATATCAAATTATTTATTCATATATAATAAATTATCTTATGTAAAACACCCTTAGGAGTATTTATTTTAATCCCCTAAAGAATCAATCAAAGTTACTTTTAGGTTGGATGATAATACCATATGCGTACCTCGCAAGTCTTGATAAAATTTATTCAATGGTATGCATTAATTCATCATCATTATACTTTAGTTCAAGTAATTCCTTATACATTTTCATAAGAAGAATATGAGGAAAGTATTTACTAAAAAATATTTTTTTAAACCCATCCCAATCCATAAAGTTAATTTATTCCCATTGCCTCATATTCTTGATAAGATTCCACCATTAATCTATTTATCCCTCCAAATGATCGATAACCAAAATGACTTTTTCATGTTCCAAACTCTAGAGAAATGAAAATAACTTTTCAATGGTACTAATACATTACATGGAAACTAGTGGATTAGTGGAATCACTAAAAGAAGGTGGAAGTTCTATCATAAAGGACTCAAAAGAAAACTGTTCCCTCCATTGCTCATTCATATGTTCAACATGGTTCATATATTGGTAATTTTATGTGATCACAATAACGATATGTTTCATTCCTTATTACATAAAATTTGGTTTATTTGGAGGAAAATCATTACACTGTCCACAAAATTCATCTTTTACATGATTAATTCAAGTTACATCTATTGAATAAAACCAAAAAAATAGCATGACAAACAATTATCATAGTAGGAAACAATATAACAATGAAAAAAATTTATAGGATATCTAGATAATGACACAATATTTTCAATCCTATGAAACCTTAGGTTTAAACTAGGTCATTCATGATCATTATCTATTAAAATATTTCATGATGGTTAATAATGAGTTTTTGAATTTATAACACATATTATCTAAGGGTGTCAAACCTGATGCGTAGAAAGGATCATTCTCATGCACCATGTGATGATCGAGCCAGATAAAAATGCACCCTTTTTGAGTTATTACTGAGAGGTAAAACTATCTAGGAGCCACATTCACCTATAGTATCTGGACAGGGATGCAGTTTCTTGGAAACCACTGACTCTATCCTTCACCAAAATTCCAAGGCATTTTCCTATACTTTGAATTATCTATAGGGTTCCCACTAAATTTTTCGCATCCCATTTTCAAAAGGATAACAAAACTTTTATCTGACACCAAGTATAGTGACCCACACTTTTCATATATAATTATTACATATTAATAGATGAATATTAATTACATAACATAAATATATATGTCAAAATAAAATAGGCCTAGTGACTTTAGAAACTTGGATACATAAGAAACTGACTCATAAGGGAACTATATCATATTCCACTAAGTTATTCATAATAACATTCTTCATAACCTAGGGAAATGAAACATAAGAAAGGGTAATCTCAGATGACCATTAAGGGTAAAAAAGGGAGACATGAATGATTACAAAAGAAAAACATGAGCATAAGTGTATGATAATATGAGATTAACATTTTCAAACCACACCCTACATGTCATAAAGTTTTTCAGATCATAAGACATTAATGAAAAAGGAATAAAATTACATAATCCATGAGATTATAATATTGGCATAATAATTTTTTTTCTATATACATAAGCATAAAAAATCATTTCAATAATATTTAAGGGTCATTTCAAAGACTATAATAGTGAAATGGATTAAATCTAAAAACAATCATAGTAGTCATGGTTCACTCCTAATACTATTATAGTGGACAAAGTCCATTACTAAACTGGTATCACACCCTGTTCCCATCTAATTTATCTCATGAGATATTAGTATTTACCCAATAAATTTGTTGGATATATAATTACAATCCCACCAATCACATAAGAAAATTCATATAGATATGTCCCACAAGATCATAAAACATTCAACATATCAAAACCCATGAAATTAAATGGGTTTGATATTGAACAAAAATAGGTTTCATAAAAATTTCATAAATTCGTCATATCATAACATGTGGGAAAGGAAAAAGTTTTATAAATATATTTTCATCATAATCATAAGACATATTGAGAAATAATAAGGATGATATCATTAGATCATATCACTAGTAATGATTATGAAATTTAAATCGATTCTATCTTAGATGGAAACATATTTTAAAAGGTCACTCAGAAAATTTCTATAGGAAAATATCCTTTCCACTTTGAAATAACCAATTTAAAATATAAAAGTTTATGAAATATTAAAAAAAATATTATTTTAATATAAACATGGATTATAGTAAATTAATATTTAAATCATTGAATAATCATGATGGCGTAAATACTATTTATGTTTTAAATCTTAAAACACAAATTACTTTCATTTTTTTGGTAAAAATTCAAAAGTACCTTATTTCAGAAAGTGACAAGAAGATTCATTTTAAAATTTTTTAAAAAAAATTAAAACATGGGTAAAAATGAATTCTATTAATCATTATAGAATAGTAAAAATATTTTTGAAACTATTTTTAGAAAAAAATACACATGCAATAGAAATTATTTCTGAAAATAGAGAGAAATAATGTTGATTTTCCTTAAAAACATTAATTCAAACTATTGAGTATATAAAGTGAGGAAAATAATGTAAATCACATATAATCTATAAATAAAAATATTCTAATAAATTTCATGATATTATTTAGAGTTAGAACATAATATTTTATTATTCGAAGCATAATCTTAAACAACCCTAATAAACCATGATATTGTGACATAAAATCCTTACCAATTTGGTATGTTTTTAACCCTATGAACCATGAAATAAATTAACTTATAAGGATATGTATATCCAATATTTTTTATGAGAATAATAATAAAATGAATTCATGGGAATTATATACCCCACACAAAAGAAACAAGCGATGAATATGGAATGTGTCCCACAAAGATAAAAGTGAGATGAAAATCTATTACCTTAAGTCATGAATTTATTTATACATAATAAAACCTCCCAATAGTAATACATAAATCATAAATGTTATGATATACCGTCATTTATAAGTAGGGTAGAGGGTACACTTGGAATATTTGAAAATAAAAAGATATAACCTCATTTATAACACAAAAAAAAAATGAAAAAATGGATAATTATAGATCCTTAGTTATGATAAGGTCCAAATTTAGTCATAAAATAGGAATTTTATTAGTTTTTCATTCATTTTAACCCTTATATTTATAGTTTAACCCATGAAAAACCCATTTTAACCTTTACTATGGTAATTAAATTTTTCTGTTTTTATTGTTCAATACGAGAAACAATTATATTGAAACTATTATATAATATTAATTATTATTATTAAAAACATGTAATCCATTTTACCAACATCAATTATTATACATGGTAGGATTTAGTTTAAAATTAAACCCACAGATGCAACGAAAAAGCAGTTTTATAAAGAATGTTTTTATAAGTATTGAAACTTTTTATGTAAAAATTAAACATAAAATTGATTAAAATTAACTAAATAGGATTAATTAAATATTATTATACTAATTTCACTTTTAAATTATTTTTAAAAAAATATTTAACTTTATAAATTCTTTAAATAAAATGGCAGTTTTCAATAGAAATATGTATTTTTCATTATTAATCCAAAAATTAAATTTTTCAAAAAACTATAAAAAATTCACTATAAGATAATTTTGATATGATGATTTAGAAAATTAAATTCATTTTTCAAATTCATTTTTTTAAATTAGGAAAATTTAGTTTGAAAATAATTTCCCAAAATGGGATGAATTTGTTTTTAGAAAAATAATGTTTTTAAGCATAAAATTGGATTTATTCTTATCCCATGATTAGAAGAAATATTAGGAAAATTGTAATTTTTTTTTGAGTACATAATATATAAATTTCATTAAAATAATTCACCAATAGTGATCAATTTAGTATATTAATATCAAAATACATTATGTAAATTTTTTTTTGGAAAAATATATCTTTTAATTTAAAATTATTTTTATCATCATTTACAATCAATTGATAGTAAATGAATTTTTTTATGTGTAATCCATATAATTTTCATAATTTATTTATTCTTATTCAAACCCACCAATTTAATATCTTGGTTATAATTGAAAACTATATTACAGTTCATTAAAACCTAGTGTTGTGTGTATCACAAGCTATCAAAGAAATTAAATTTATTTTAATTTTTTTTTATAAATTATTGGGGTGTTATATGTTTAGTGAGGTGATGAAAATGATTGTAGAACTATTATGAATTCATGACAATGCATTTTATTTTATTATTGATTAATCATCCATTTATATTTATAAGATTAATGATATACGACTTGGTTATATAAAAAAAGAAATTACAATGTTTACTATGATGATGTTCATGGTAATCAAAGAATTATTTTGGTGAATGAGGGTAAACTATGTATGTCATTATTGAGAAGTTTTGAAATGATTGAAAATTAATTGGAGTTAGATGAAGGGGAGATGATTCTATTTTAGTGAAGTTTGTAATTCTATAGATTTATGTAATGGACATCCCACATGTATGTAGATCCACATATCTGATTCCATGACATAGTCTAAATTCCAATGATGTATAAAAATATATTTATGTAGGTAAATATATATTCATAGTAAATTTTAAAAATATAGGTGAATCCATTTAGTGGATATATGTTTTGTATTTGAAAACAAGATTTATGTAGGCATTTGTACTGATGTAAGTGAATGCTGTAACGATATTGAAGTGAATCATGTAGAAAAATTCAAGCAATGTATGAAATTAATTTAGGGGTTTAAGAATGATTTATGTGATTATATCCTTAAATATTAAGAATTTTTTTAATCTAAATGTTTTAAAAATGATTTTCCTCATTGAAGAGACACATAAAGAAATCCACACGAAGTTCTTAGATTATTTTATAAAAGAGATATTTGAGGAGAAGAAGCCATGATAAATAAAATACTACATAAATAATAATGTAGGAGAGAATGAATCCTTCATATATTATAAAATCGAATGACTTGATGAATATATATTTATATATCATGTGAAATAATGAAGGATAATTATTTAGGAGGTTTAAAAGAATATTTGTATGAAAATTAAAGTGTGGAATGAATTTGGAAATATGTTCATTGAATTGAATGAAAGAAGATTAGTTCTAGAAAATATTAATGATTTTAATATTAAAAATATAAATTAAATATTTCCATAATATTATTTTGTAATTATAAATATATTTAGGTTGAAAAATAGAGGATGTGTGAGAGAAATAATTGGGAACTTTCATACACTATGTGGTAGATTTCTAGGATTTTGATAATTTCCATTATAAAAAAATTAGGGTGTTAGGAGCCATAATAAAATTCACTGAAGAAGAAGAGATATTGCTTGAATATTTAGGACTCAGATCATTCTTGATCTGAGTGAGTTTCAAGATCGGTAGTGATAATCACTATCAGTTACTGTTAATGTTTTTCAAGGTTGTACATGTGATGATATACTGATTTATTTACTCTTAGGTGACTACCATCAAGTGGTGAAAGTATTTATTAGCTAGATAATTATTGAATACTTGAGGTGTCTTACAGTGGGTTATGGAAGCTATGGGAACCTAATAAATTTTGTTCTAGGTCTAAATTGTTTAAGGGAACATGGTAGATGTTGTATTGATATGACCGAACTATACTTAATTGTAAACAATTGTTGAATGTGGTGGATAATCAATGTTGGGGGGTATAACCAACAATTAAATGAGTAGTATTGTTAGATTAACCATATAAATTTCACGTTCTACTCACTTTTATATTACTACTGCACATGAGGTGAGGATGGGAGATATAATTGAGTGGTTTAATAACCTTAACAATTTTGAGATGTTGAATTAATGATAAATGATTAGTAAAAATAATATAACACTAATTCAATCCCTCTTATTAGTATCTAACTTCTTCCTAGTCTCTACAATAGTTTATTTGGTAATGGTATGAGATACCTAAGAAGTTATGCATTGAGACCTGTGATAACAAAGTTTGTTTTGTGGGATTTTTTTATATATATACATTTTTTGTATGAGTTATATTATTCTTAAATCATGTGTTTTAGGGAATATACATGATGTGAAATATTGTTTAAACATAGTGTTTTTAACCTACCATAAGGTGGTTGGTTATCTGATTTTATCTATTTCTCATATAACTAACATACTATGATGTACTCACACTGAAATCTAATGGTTTTAGGGAGGAACCAATTAAGTATTTTTATTATCGCACGTAATTTATAGAAATTATTTTAAATATTTATTGGATCATAAGGGGGAGATAATGAACACTACTAGTTTAGGAACAAGGTGTATCTTTAAAGTTTTTTTTGGAGTATAATTATTTCATTTTACATTAATTTTGAGGTACTTGAATACATTTTTTATGATTATTTTCCTATTATTATATTTTTATTACATACATACATAATATTAATTATTTATTATTATAATTTTTAGAAATATTCTAAAAACATGTCTTAGAATATGTATATATTTTTTATTATATATACTTAGAGTCTTATTAAAAGAAAAAACCTTTTATTTTACATATTTTTAAACATGGTGCCAATTTCCAACCCTAGACCTATTAGAGGTTGGCATGAGGTGTCACTCTTTGTCTCATCGACAACTTAGTATGTGCCTCTATGGTATTGGATGATAATAATTATGGATTATTATTATAATAAATATGACACCTAAAACTATTTTTTAATAATGGAGTACCTAATATTTAACTATGACATGTGTATCTACAGCTTCATTTAATTTATTTTTGGAAATGTTTATCTCTATAAATATTCTTCTCTACTTATATGGTTTTAGTGTGTCTATGAGTGTTATTTTTTTAATTAACAATATTTCAACTTAAATTGAAACTAAATTAGTGTGGTGGTAGCTTAAATAGATTTATTTGAGTATTTAATTTCAATATATGAGATACTAATTGTTTAAACATATTTTCAATCAGAATATTTATTAATGTATCGATATTTTTTAAAGGTATTATCATTCATTATTTTTGAGATATATTAAATCTATGTGATATATTTTAAGAATATCTAATAATATGTTCACACCTCGTTGAATTTGTTTGAACAACTCATGAGAATATATCTATTGTGAAATTTTTATTGAGTTTTTTCCATTTTGAAAATGATTTTTTACTCACCAAATAGTGTCAAATAAATTGATATTATTACTGTTATAATTATGATGTAATTCTCATATTCTTCAAAATTCATTCCAAAATGACATTATACCATTATATGATCCACATTTATTATTGAGATAAATATAAAATAGAAGTTCATGGTTATTCCCTTTATTCTAGTTAAATTTGATTCTTATAAAAAAAATCATCCCATGTGAAGTGGTATATAACTAACTCCTCACCAAGGACTATCCACTCAAAATGAGTGGTTAACATTATATAAATTTTAAAATTTATTTTTATTTAGATAATTGTATTTTGGTGAGGATTAAATGATTTGGGATAGACTTTTCAATATACTTTCTCTAAAAAACATTGAGGGTAGTGATCATTAAGTGAAAAAATGTATTAAAAGTTTTAAGAACACTGATTCATCCCATATAAGTGTTCTTCAATTATCAAGATATATTTTGAGAATACATTTAAGTGATATGTGTGAAGAGATCTATATATAGTTTTAATGTGAAATGACTATCACTAATATGAATAAAAATAACATGTATTCAAACCATGTGGAAGTTATTTTGAAGTAAAATCAGAATGATAGAACCTTGATATTTTAAAGTCAATGTTTCTTTAAAATTCCATGTAACATCAATATAATGAATAATTCTGAGAATAAATTATATTTTAATGTTTGGTTTGGGAATTATGGTATACATAAAATCAAAGGTGGTGGGAATTCCAAGAGTGAGGTTAAAGATATAAAAAAGATAGAGTTTTTTAGTAAGAAATTCAAATAGAATACATTTAGTGTGAGATATATGTGATATGGATTTGGGAAAGAATTAAAAAAAGGTTTTAATATCATATAAAAACATTTAATTACAATTATTTCTATTATAATAACCATTTAGAATTTAATTATGTCAATAAAAAATAACAATCATGTATATTTAAAAGAAAAATGAACAAAAAATGTTGAATAAAAGGATAAAAACAATAATTAGGGAATAATGAAATGTATTATGTAGAGAAATATAAAAAATAATGTTATGGACTAAAAAAGATAGAACTTTTTTACTAAGATCATGTTAAGAATGAACTATAGTGATTAATATATACAAATCAATTAGGAATATTGGAAAATATTTAATTGAGATGGTCGTCATTGACATTTTTAAGTATAGGATGAAAAAGTATATACAATGTGAAAGGTTTTTTATTTTATTTTTTATGGTTTTAATTGAATGAGATTATTTATACCCATATTACTTATTTCATAAAATTTTTACAAGGTTAAAGGTAAAGAAGGATGGATGAAAATATTTTGGTAAGTGAATTAATGTTTCAAGGTCTAACAATGGGACCAGGTGTTCCACACATGAAGTTAATAAGTATATTGAAAAACATATTATTTACCATCATGGATAATAATTAAGAATACATAATTTTTTTTTACTCTAAATAGAATGAATAATAATATAAATAATATGGTAAGAATCAAATTGAAAAGTAATGGGGTCTTGAGATTTATATGGAATGAAGCTGTATTCATACTCAAAATAGATCATTGTTAATCCATAGAGAAGAAGTTATACCCAATAATATGTGGTTTGGATAATTCTAATTATTAAATATATAATGGTATTTATATGCTAGTGTTATAATAATATAAAAAATAAAGAAATCAAAATATAATTATAAGAAAGAGTGATAAATGAGTTTTTTGGGGAATATAAAATTAATAAATTTTAAAAAATGATAATAAAATGGTTTAAATATATTATATAATTATTTTTGATGGATATAACATATATATTAGAATATCAGTATAAATAATTAAATTATATGATGATATAATGAGAAACAGGTAAATTATATAATAAGAATGCATTGATTTGGAATTTGATCAATAAGATGAGAATGACGAATCAGATTAAGTTATTTCCTATTATTGAAACATTATATTATTAAAAGATATGAGTTAGGGGTGAATCATGGTGTGACCAATTAGCCTAATTTTAATACACTTTTATTGACTAATCTCAGTACATGAATAGATTATGAACACTTATTTATTTGGGTCATTATATTAAATCCTTTCATAAGATATAATTTAATATACCACTAGAACCATATTTAGATAAATTGGTAATAAATCACACAATTAAATTTTCATTAACTTGATTTATATCAAATATAAAAGGTAAAACAAAACATTTATCAAATCACATTAATCATATACGAATTCACTTTTACACTTTTAGATGCAAGTTTATTAAGGCACACTACCCACCTAAATCTGATATCCTTTATAGTGGCTTTATGGTGTATCACTACAATACTAAGGTCAAAATTCAATTTATAATGGTTTAACATGGTTTAATAATAACCCAAAACTCATAACAAAGTATAAGGAGGATCAATGTCTAGTACATGGGTGAATACAATATCAGCATAACATTCCATGTACATATGTATTCCAATTTTCTTAATTGGTGTATTTTACTCCTCATTGTTTAAACATCACACGTTTTCTTCTTAGATAAGATTGGACACTACATTATATTACTCTCCATCACTTGGGAGTACATGGATATGCAATTTACCTTTTACTGAATTTTGGGTTCTCAATATAGCATCATTGTATAGAAAAACAATATGAACTGACCATAATCTATTATCTTATATGTATATATATAGGCAATGTGAATCTTGACAGAACTCATTTTTCCACATTAAATAATAATCTCATCGTTTTCCATGATTCTTCCACATGCTCATGGATACTTCAATATTTTCCACCACATCACTCCTATAAAACACATTGGCACTGTGATGGATCGTAATATAGATGTAAATGTATATGAAACGACACAATACAAGAGGGGGGGGGGTGAATTTTAGGTTTAAAAACATTGTATTTAAACTCTTAAAAAGAAACTTAGTTTAAGAGGTATTAACCTAATACAATTCACAACCAATGAAAATGACTATATGGGTCTTGGATCCAACGAATATGATATAGTATGATACCACAAGTAATAAAAAAAATTGTAATTGTATTGATACAACAATAAGATTATAAAAAAAGTAAATGATTATACTATATAGTGTATAGAATCTCTTAATAAAATATGTAATGAAAGTATCGTAATTAAATCAATTACAATAGAAAATAATATGAATAGAAATAATAAATAAATTGATTCCATTTCTATTATAGAAAGCAACAGAAAATTAAAGGTATTACAATTATTTTATCTTAAAGAGTAGGGTATCCTTTTACCTAGGATAAAATGTATATATTACCACCACCCAGGTAATCCCCCAATATGATGATTGGCATGACTATCTTCCTATCCCTAAAATCCCATCAATTAAGAAGGTAATCGACACCTATGTCTTTCAAATCCTTGAAATCCCTTGATATGATGATCGATGTCACTATCTTCCTATCCTTGAAATCCCTCGATCATTATCACAATGATTGGATTCACAAATAGAAACAAAGAACTTATTGAAATACAATAATTAAGAACATGTCGTTCATGTCTTGTACCTTCAATTATTTTCACACAAAGAAAGAGAGAAGTCACACCATCTCTCTCAATAACTTGTAAGATCCAAAAGTTGATGGCTTAGGTTCGAATGACCTCCTATTTATAGGCCTTAGGTTCTAACGATCATATTTCTCTAGAAAATTTGGAGGGACTTGGACACCTGACATTATAATGGTCAAAACAAATAGAATACACAACATCATTTTGATTAGTATATAACCAATTCAACAACATCATTTTTGTTAGAAAACAATAAGTTCATAAGTATAAAAGTAAGAGTAAGATGCAATATAATGACAAACATATATGCAGTATAGGAGTAAGACATGAGTTCAATGCATTATATGAGTACGATACATAACTTGATTATGATGCTTAGCATAGATAAGATGCATATAATGGTTACGATTCATATCGTGGTTACTATTCATATCGTGGTTATGATGCATAAAGTGATTACGATGTATAACCTGGTTATGATTCTTGGTTATGATTAATAATATGAATACGATACATAACCTGGTTATGATGCTTGGTTATGATTCATAATATGAATAAGATAAATATCCTAGTTACGATGCATGATTAAGATGCATAATATGAATACAATACATAACTTGGTTATGATGCTTGGTTATGAAAATATCAAATGATTTTATGATTTTAAATTTTTTAGGTGGTTACGATTGAAAATAAATTTATGTGGTTATAATGGGAAAACAATTTATGTGGTTACAATTGAAAACAAATAGTGGTTACGATTGGAAAAAAAAGCATATAATTACAATGTTAAACAATAGCATGTGTGGTTATGATGGATTTTTTTGTGATTATGATTGTAAAGAAATAGTATATAATTACAATATATGAGATTATGATAAGAATACAAATTATATGAAAAAAAGAATTTATTTGTGATTTAAAAAACAAAAATATCAATGGGAAAGTCGAAACACACTTGGACTCAACAATCTCCCCCCTTTTTAGAAAGCACAAAATGAAACAAATAATAAATATTTTTCTCCCCTGAGTTTAGTAACTATTTTGAAATTAATAGTGAATATGACTAACTCCAACCTAGGATAATTATTATCTATATGGATCGTACTCTTTTTACTTTTAATCATGAGTTATTTAACTTAATAAGGTATTTACCCTTTTTCATTTTTATGAAAGCAACTTTTTCTTTTCCAAATTATTCTCTCCCTTTGTGATTTTCAAAAGGAATAAGGGATAAATTTTATTTCCTGGAAAGATTTAGAGAAACAGAGTATGAAACAATAGACATTACTTGGAATGAAACAAAATTTTATTACAACAAGAGTTCTGAAAATAATTATTTCCCCTTTTGTTTATCCAAAAGGTTGAACATCAAAAGATTCATCTTAATGAACTCTTTTCTATCCTCCATCAGTTTTTCAAGAGCTTATTACTGAGCCCTTAGCTTGACATCTTTTTTAGTAATAATTCTTTCTTCCTTCTAGATCCCATCTTTAAGAAGCCTATTGATTACTTCTGGAACTTTAAGCCTTGCTTCTCAAGAATTGAAATCCTCCTTTCTAACTCTATAAGACTTATCTAAAATTACAACTCTATTTGAGAATAAAAAATGTCATTAAAACCATATCCTAATTCTGACTTAAGATTTTCAAGATCTTCAGAGTATATTCCTTTTGAGGTACCTGTTCTTTGAAATACTTCATGTTTTTTATTCAAATTAATGATAAAAATTTGATAGATAAAATTGAGATCATTTACCTACTTCAATAATTTATCAAAATTGTCCACATGATTCTTGAGAATATCATTAATGTTGTATGACCACTTAAAAACCTTATTACAAGTCTTGTTGTGCTCAGTAGCACGTTCCTTGAATATCTTGAAATCGACTTCAAGATTTAGAAACCTTTCCATAAAAGTATTGATAGAGTCCATTATTTCATTATGACAATTTGAAAGGATTTCTAACCTAGATTAAATTTTTGGAATGAATGATATCATCTTTTCCAATCTGTTCAAGCTTGTTCGATGTACAAAATTCACTTTAGTGTGATTGTAATTTGATAATTTGTATCTTTATTGTATTTTGGTAAATCTACAAAATAAGTTCCAGTGTCGATAATTCTAGTTGGATGATTTCAATTATCATCGGTTTATTCATCTTTTAATTTATCTGAAATTTGAATAAATTTCTTAGAAGTAACCCTTTTGAGAAACTTTCTTAGAAGGTTTAGGATCAGGAGATGGAAAATTAAATGATGGAACTTATGAGGATTCTGTGGAATAATTTCTCTTGTTTGCATATTCTTTCTCTCTCACTTCTACTTATTTTTGATATTGTTCTTCTTCCCCTTATTCTTATTATTCTTCTTCAAATTCATGAATGAGACTCTATGTAGAAGATTTTTCAGATGCCTATTTCTCTTTTCTTTTCTCTACTGGATCCGATTGAGTCTGAATAGGTGTATCCCTTATTATAATTCCAGTTTTTTCTTGATCAACTATTTTGAGAAAGGCTATTAATGTCAATAGATTTGGCCTTTCTCTTCTTCATTATCTTCTTCCTTTATTATTATTTTAAAGTTTCATTTAATATTATTTTCAATGATAGAGATTCAGTTGTATCCAAACCAAATTGAGGATCCCTTTATTTCCTTTGTTCCTTCTTTTTCCTCCACTCTACTACAACCTCATCTGAAACTGCTTTTTTGTTTCATTGATTTTTTGGGGTTTGTAGTCTTAAGATCCTTTCTTTTACTTGAAGATGATTTGGAGGGCTTCGAAGGCTTATCACTACCTTCAACTACTTTCTTTCCTTTATTAGCTTCTGGATCTTTCTCAAACTTTTTGGATTCAGGATTGAATCATAACATGAGTCTTCTTTTCATATCCTTGCTGATTAGAGGCTCTTTGAAGGATGTATGATCTAACTTGATTGAAACATTACATAAACTCATGAATTATTTCAAAAAATTACTAATAATGGTAGGAAACATGATCAACTGAGATTTTATAGCACCAGATTTATGTTTTTTGATTTTCAAGAAAACGAAACCCATTAGATTGAAATTCCTAATATGAATCAAATAATCAAGAACATAAACATCTGAAACTTTAAATGTTTCCTTATCACAATTTCTCAATACCAGAAATCTTTGTATTTAGAGGGCTATGAGTCGATTATCTCCTAATAAATGAATTACATTTCTCTTGTCCTCATGAGTCTCAAAAATAGATTCTTCACTTTTCTCTTATCAAAAGTCCCATAAAGTTCGCGTAATTTGTGGGAAGGACATAGGGAATCAACCTGAGATGGAACTCTTAAAAAATTAACTACTTGTTTTACAGAAGTTGTGTACTTATTATCATACATCATGAAAGAAATCTTGAGACAATGGTCTATCACTATTGGTTTATAAAATTGTAACACCTCCTCATAGAACACTAAATACTGATCTAAATCTGGTCTTTCAACACAAATGGATTCCCAACCTTTGAAACTTATTATCCTTTTCAATGATGAATCAAAAGTCCTATAAAAGTCTCGAGAGACTAACCTTTCACCTTGAATGGTCATGGAAGAGAAATATTTTGGAGACATTTTATTTGGAGATGAAGTAGCTGACTTAGACATGAAAGACTATATCAAACCCTGAGGATTTCCTAGTTATGAAAGGTGAGGTCTTATATGATTACGAAAAATGAGGTGAATTATGATTACCAACCATGCTGAGTATTTATAGGGCATCCAGACATGAGAGAAAATCAGAGGAGTTCGATGTGGGATATGTAGGGAGAAGTTCTTTTAAAAAATAAATTGACAATCAGGATTAGATCTAAAAGATCCAATGGTTGAGAATGACTTCTAAATCTTGAGATTTTCCTTAAAATAAAATCATATTCAGAATGAATCTGATTATGAGTTAAAATAAATAATTGAAAAAAAACTATTTGTAATATAATGAACAAAGTAAGGTTTTAGAGGTTTTACTTTTCAGAGTATCAGGATAGATATATTAGTTTTAGTATATTGTTATTATAATTGTAATAAAAAACATGAGACCAATTATAATTCTAAAACCGATAAATAAAAAATGGGTATTGATATATTCTAATACTGAAAAAAACTAGTACTGATATATTCTAATACTGATAAAATAATATAGTACCAATATAATAACCCAATACTGATAATCAAGTATCAATAATATAAAACTGATAAACATGAAACCGATAAAGGTGAAACTGATAAAAGTGAAACTGATAAAAGTGAATCCGATAAAAGAGAAAAACTGATAAAAGTGAAATTTATAAAATTTAAACCGATAAAAGTGAAAACAATTTAAGTAAAACTGATAAAAGTGTAAAATTGATAAAATTTATATATACCCCCCCTTTGAGAAAAAGTAACTTAATGTAAGGAGATGGTTTAAACAGGAAATAGATGTGAATGATTACTTTATAGTGATCATTCCTAGTTTCTGTTTAATGTATTCAAATCTATCAGAAGATAATGGTTTTGTGATAATGTCTTCATGTTGTTCTTGCACTCCGATGAATTGTAAAATAACATCTCCTTTTTTTGTGATCTATAAGAAAGTGATTCCTAATATCTATATTTTTTGAATGTGTGTTATGTGCAAAGTTTTTACTAAGAGAAATGGAACTAGTATTATCACATAGTATTGGAGTTTTGGAAAAACTCATTCGATAGTCAGTGAGTGTGTGTTGCATCCACAACACTTGATCACAATAACTTCCAACTGCTACATATTCAGCTTCAGTAGTGGAAAGTGCTACTGAATGTTGTTTTTTAAATGAACTAGAAACTAATGAATCCCCTAATAAATGACATGTTCTAGATGAAATTTTTCTATCCGTTCTACAACCTCCAAAGTCAGAATCTAAAAAACTTTTTAAAACAAAATCATTTCCAGAAGAGTAAAATAGTCCAAAATCCATAGTTTCCTTTAAGTAGCGAACAATTCTTTCCACTTATTTTAAATGAGATTCCTTTATATTAGATTGATATATTTCATATAATCATACTAAAACCATTAAGTATGAATGAATAGATGTTAAGTATAACAAAATTCCTACCATACCTCTAAAAGATGTTTGATCTACTAGTTTCCCAGCTTCATCAAGATCAAGTGTATTTGAGGTATTGATTGGAGTGATTATACTTTTAGTGTTTTCAAATCCATACTTTTTAAGTAAATACTTGATATACTTATGTTGGTATATATATATTCCTTCTGGTTTTTGAGAGATTTGAAAAAATAAAAAGAATGTTAATTCACCCATCATACTCATTTCAAACTCATATTTCCTAAGATTCTCAAAATAATCCATTAGGGATTTCTGAGTTGAACTGAATATTATGTTATAAATATAGATTTGAAATATATAAATATTTTTTTCCATTTTTATATAAAGAGTTGGATCTAAAGTACATTTTTCATAATTGTTTATAAAAGAAACCCTATAAATCTATTATACCAAGCTCTAGGGGATTTGTTTAAGGCCATATAAAGCTTTTGTAAGTTTTAAAACATTATCAGGATGTTTTGAGTCAACAAAACCTATAGGTTGTTCTATAAAAACTTATTCTTGTACAAAACCATTAAGGAAATAACATTTTATATCCATTTGAAAAAGTTTGAAGTTAAATAATGATGAAAAGGATAATAGAATAAGAATAAATTCAAGTCTAGCTACCAGAGCATAGGTTTCTTCATAGTATATTCCCTATTGTTTATTATAACCTTTAACAACAATTATTTATTTATATCATATAATGAATCCATTTTCATCACATTTTTTTCTTCTGAAAACCCATTTTACACAAATTATAGTTGTTTCTATAGGTCTTTCAACCAAGGTCCAGACTTGATTCCTTTTAAATTTATTTAGATCATCTTGCATTTCTTTAATCCAATCTTTATCACCTAAGGCCTCATTTGAATTTTTAGGTTCAAATTGAGATAGAAAAACAAGATGTTCTATTTCATTTTTAAGGAATTTAGTCCTTAAAAGTTTATTTACATCACCAATGATATTATCACTGGGATGATTCCTAAGAAACAATTGATTTAGGTTTTGTAAAACCTGATCATCAATATAATATTTAATGTCTTCAGGGGTAAATATTTTAGAAAAATTTTCTTGTGTATTTACCTTTTCAGAAGAGTTTTCAATCAAGGGTTGATAATCAGTTTGTGAAAAAAATATATTGATGTAGGTAGAGGTTGTTTAAAAACAAAAGGATTAGTTTCATCATATTTAATATGCATTATTTTCTGAACAGTACAAGAGTATTTTTTAAAGACTCTATAAGCCTTAGAAGCAGTGGAATAACCAAGAAATATTCCTTCATCAGATTTGGGGGAAAATATATGTACATAATATTTAGTATTCAATATGAATACTTTACATCCAAATACGCTGAAGTAATAATCTTTAATTTTTCATCCAGTCCACAATTCATAAGGTGTTTTATTAAGAAAATCTCTAGTTAAAAATCGATTTATAGTATAACATTCAGTACGTACAACTTCATCCTAGAAATGATTAGAAATTGTGTATTCACTCAACATGGTTCTTGTCATTTCTTAAAGAATATGATTTATTCTTTCAACAATACTTTTTTGCTAATGGGTTCTTAGAGCTGAAATTTTTTGAGTAATACGTTTCTTACTACAAACAGTTTCAAAATCAAAGTTTTTTAATTCTCCAACATGATCACTTTGAATAGTTATCATTGGTAGGTTTTTCTATTTTTTTAACTTGGGCTCTAAAAATTTTGAAATAGAAAAAGGCTTCAGATTTATTTTCTAGAAAATAGACCCATGTAAATCTGGTGTAGTCATTAACTAGAAAAAATACATAGTACTTACCTGCAATACTTCCAGTTTTTGTAGGACCAAAAAGATCTATGTGCACTAACTATAATGCATTAGAAGTTAAAACTTCATTAATTGATTTAAAGTTAGTTTTATGTTTCCATCCATATTGACAAGGGTCACAAAATTTTGAAGAATCATATTTGAGATCCGTTATATCCTTAACAAGTCTTTTCTTTGATAGTTTGAAAAGGTTCCTAAGATTACAATGTCCTAATTTTCTATTCCATAACCAGGATTGATCTTCCAATGCACCTAAGCAGGGTAAGTCTTTTCTTCCAAGGTCTTCTAAGTTGAGTGTGTAAGCATTCACATGCCAATAGGCAGAGAGAATTAATTCATCCTTAGAATATTGAACTAAACATTTATTATTCCTAAAAATACCAAGGTAACCTCCATCACATAATTGACCCATGCTTAAAAGGTTGTGATTAATACCTTTAACAAACAAAACATTTGAAATTAAAACTTTTACTAAAAGAACAATATTACCTATACCATTGATCTTTCCTTGGGAATTATCTCCGAAGCTCACTCTTATAAATTTCATTTCAATGATCTTTTCAAAGAAATATTTATTTCCAATCATATTTCGAGAACAAACACTATCCATGTACCAAATACCTTTGTTGTTGTTACACTTTTTATTTTCCTAAAAAAGAAACAATTATTTTTTTGTAACCCAAACATGTTTAGATCAAAAAATTTTAGATAAAAGAACTTTAGGAATCCAAATTTTATTTCAAAGTGTGATTTATGAAATCCTAAATATTGAGTTTTATTAAGAGAACATTTTTTCCTAATGTCTACCACTCTGACATTTCATACAAAATGGGGCACTTTTAGGAACAAAATTATTATGTCTAAAAACAGGTTTTGAATAGGAATATCCTTTTATAGAATTATTTCTAAGAGGGAGTATTTGAGAATGAATCTTTTCAAAGTTTTATTTACTATAAGTAAAGTCTGATAAAAGTTTCTTAAGAGAAAAAATTTCAGATTTTAGTCTAATGAATAAATTTTCATTCTCACAAATTTTTTTTGGAATTGTTTTTGTTTCAAAATCATTTTTCTTTAGAACAAGTTTTTCAAAGTCCTTAAAAAGTTTATCATTCTCATAATTTACTTCCATAAGGTTTTTTAAATATTTTTAAAATCAATAGTTGTATTATCAAGATCTTTTGAAATATATATCACTTATTTTGTAAGAATAGATATTCTACAATTTTTCTTATTAAACTTTTTGTTGAGTTTGGAATTATCATTCTCAAGTACTTTGGAAAATCTGGGCACTTCTTCAAAAGAAGGTAAATTATCCTCTACAAAGGAAGATTATTCATATGAAGAGTAAGAATATTTCTCATCAGGGTAATTAGATTTTAAAGATACATTTATAAGAGATTATGAATTGTGTACCTTATCCCTGAGACAATGATTTTCAATAGGTAGTCTGGATATGATTCCTATATTCTTATGACCAGAATATTCATATTCTAAAGATTCGTATGAAGAATCACCACCACTTTCACACCAAGTATCATTTTATTTCAAGAATTTATTTTTATTATTCTTGTAATACATTTTCTTTCTTATTTTAGAATTTTTCTCTTTCATGTATTTTTATTTAAGAAAAGGAAAATCTGGTATAATATGACCTTCTCTTTTATATTCATAACAAGTTACTTCCAAGTCTTTATTTTCCATTCTATATTTCTTTTTGAATATATACTAAAAGTCTTTCTTTCCAACAATCTTGTTCATTCTTCAAGAAATATTGTCTAGTTCATTCTTTTAATGATAAATTTCACTAGATTCTGATATAACTACAACTTTCCTAGATTTGGATCTTGTTACCCTTTCTATTGTCTTTTATTTAGATGTATTAGTAAAATAAACACTTCTATTACCATTATTATTCTTATTAAAATCTAAATCTCTTTTTGTTCTTGTCTTGTGCTGTAAGAGAGTAACAAATAATTCATTAAGAGTGATTTGAGTAACTTTCTTATTCTCATTAATAACTGACCTTTTTGATTCCCACTCATTTAGAATTATATCAATTATCTTGTCCACAAACACTTAATCATAAAGACCATATTATCACATGGATTGAAGACTATTTACAATGGTCATAAATATTTGTTGAATATTACATACCAGTTCTCCATAGGAATAAACAAAAACATGATATTTTTCTCAGAGCATGGATCTTATTGTTTCCATAAATTTAGACGTACCAAAATCTGTGACTTACAATTTCTTATAGATACAGTTGGATTCTTCACATGTAGATATCTAACTATATATATTCCTAGTCATAGAACATAACAATGTATTGCATACCTTGTAATTCAGTTCATATTACAGTTTCTCTTGGTTGGTGAAGGTTCTGACTTCACTATCTAGAATTTTGTAATCTCTAGAGAACATAAAAAAATTATATACTCTAGTATTAATAAAAAAAGTCTTCATTAGATATCTCTAGTACCTATAATCATTTCCATCAAAAATAGGTGGTCTAGTTGGATTTACATTGTCAATTGATTCAATATTCATTCCTTCCATCTTATAAAACAATACTTTTTCCACTCCACACGTTAGTGTAATAAGTAAATATAAGCAAAGGATTTGTAAAAAACATACAATTGTCTTACAAAAAGAAATAAATCAAGTAAAAAAAATAAGTAAAAACCTACTCTGATACCAATTGTTTGATTGTACTATAGATGTAAATGTACATGATATGGAATAATATAAGGGGGGGGGGGTGAATTTTAGGTTTAATGTTTTTATTTAAACTCTTAGAAAGAAACTTAGTTTAAGAGGTCTTAAACTAATACAATTAACAACCAATACAAATGACCATATGGGTCTCGGATCCAATGGATATGATACAGTATGATATAACAAGTAATCAAAAACAATTGTAATTATATTGAATAGAAAAAATTAGAGTATAAAAAAAGTAAATGATTATACCATATAGTGTATAGAAACTCTAAATACAATATATAATGAAAGTATCATAATTAAAATAATTAAAATAGAAAATAATATGAATAGAAAGAATAAAAAAATTTATTCCCATTATATTAAATAATACAATGGAATAATAAAGGTATTGCAATTATTTTATCCCAAAGAATAGGGTATCCATTCATCTAGGATAAAAAGTATATCTTACCACCACCCACATAATCCCTCGATACGATGATCGACACGACTATCTTCTTATCCCTGTAAGACCTCGATTAAGAAGGTAATCGACACTTCTATTTTTCAAATCCTTGAAATCCCTCAATATGATGATTAGTTCCACCATCTTCCTATCCCAAGAATCCCTCAATCATTATCAAAATGATCAGAGGTACAAAGAAAAAAAAAATAAATTATAGAAATACAAGAACTAGGAACAAGCCATTCACATCTTATATCTTCAAGGATTTTTGAATGAAGAAAGAGAGAAGTCACACCGTCTGTCTCTAGAACTTGTAAGATTCAAAATTTGATTTCTCTAGTTCGAATGCCCTCCTATTTATAAGCCTTAGGTTCCAAGGGTCATATTTTCTCCAACGGTCATATTTATCTATAAAATTTAGAGGGACTTGGACACCAATCATTATAACGGTCAAAACAAGAAAAATATATCACTTTATTTTGATTTCTATATAACTAATTCAACAACATCATTTTTTAGAAAAAAATAAGTTTAAAAGTATAAAATTATAAGTATGATGGAATATAATGGAAAACATGTATGCGGTATTGGAGTAATACATTAGTTAAATTCATTACATGAGTACAATAAATAACTTGATTATGATGCTTAACATGGATAAGATGCATATAGTGGTTACGATTCATATTGTGGTTACAATTCATATCGTGGTTACAATGCATAAAGTGACTACAATGTATAACCTGGTGATGATGCATGGTTACGATTCATAATATGAATACGATACATAACCCAGTTATGATGCATAATATGAATCAAATACATATGTTGGTTACGATTTGTGATTATGATGCATAATATGAATACAATAAATTACCTAGTTATGATGCTTTGTTACGAAAATATCAAATGTGGTTACGATTTTAAAACAATTTATGCTATTATGATGTAAAAACAATTTATGTGGTTATGATTGAAAAATAATTTATGTAGTTACAATTGAAAACAAACAGTGGTTATAATTGAAAACAAACAACATATAATTAAAATGTAGAACAACAACATGTGTGGTTACGATGGAAAACAAATTTTTTGATTAAAATTGTAAATAAACAATATATGATTATGATATATGTGATTATAATGAGAATACAACATATATAAAAAACAAGAATTTATTTGTGATTTCTAAAACAAAAAGATCAATGGGAAAGTCAAAACATGTTTTGACTCAACAATGATTAAATATATTCCTTTATAAACACCCATAATATTCTCCTCTCAATCATTATTATTAATTTATATAAAATATTATTAAAATTATATACATTTAATACAATATTTTAAAACACTTAGGTGACATTTATACATGGTTTTATCATTATACAACATTATTTTGATATTATAAATTCTTTTTCTACTTTACCTGTGTTACATGATATCATTTTCCAATCTGTCTCATTCCATGTTTCTTTGAATTTTTATTATTATAGAAAATGATTATCAAACTTATATAATGCCTCCACAAATGTATGAAGTCATATAAAATTAATTTAGTGTAAGAAACTTTGTCTTATGACATACCTAGTCATAGGAAATGGTTAGTTTTTTATTTAATAAATCATTTACTTTTTTTTCTATAGTTAATAATGAATTATAAATATATCATGGGCTCAAACTTATGTTTTTCATTTCAATTTATCCAATCATAGAATATAATTTTTACGAATTCTATTTTATTTATTTGTGGCATAGGTTATGGTTTTATTCTATTATACACTATGAAATTCAAATATTATACCATTTCATATGGTTTCCAAATTTATGGAAAATAATATTTTCAAATAATATTAGTTTATGGAAAATGAAATGACTCCAAAAAAATCCATGAATTATTTCCCTGACATATCTAATGATCTCTATTATTAAATCAGTATTTCAATACTAAATATATGAGATGACCCAAAAGAGGTTATCATGAAATAAAAACACTATTGTTGGTCCTAGTGTAAAACTCAAGGGGGGGGGGGTATTAATTTTATAAGAATATTTGTATTTTTAAAACATAAAAATTAAATTTCCCAATATTATAGAATCAACCAGTTATAAAAAATAATGGGATTATACAATTTGATAATTTGAAAATATTATCAAAATATTGATCACTGATCTGTTAAAATACTTTTGAAAATAATTTAACTTTTGAAACTAATATAATCTTTTCAAACATAGTATATAAAAAATAATTTAAGTTATCTATCTGAGTAATGTTTTTTAATAAACAAAAAATAGAAAATAATTTGAACTAAATATAAAGAAAAAAGACAAATACAAGTGGAATTTTAACAATGGTTTCATTATCAAGAAAATACGTAATCCCATCCACTGGGAAATTACATGCTTCCAAGTCATTTGTTATTAAATAAATATGTCCAAAACCTAGATTGGATTTTAAAGACAAAAAATCACAAGGCTGTTCCATAACAAATAATTTTTCACAATTATATATGGGATAAAAAATATACCATGTCACACATGACCAATTTCACTATTTTTCATTGGAATAGAAATTAAAATATTTGAGAGAGTATTATGTACTATCCAATTTAATATAATATAATATGTTTCTACAAATAAATAGAGAAATAAAAAACACAACTCAAATGTAAACCATAAATAGAAATATAAGGGGATTAAATATGAGAGGATTAAGGGAATATTAACCCATAATGATATGAATGTCCATGAATCCATTCAATTTGACTTCTAAGGTGTAGTTTAGTTTTATTAGCTGGATAAAAAAATAGACTATTGTGGAGATTTATAAAGGAGTATTATTTTTAGTACATGATCCTCTGTTATTCTCTTTAGGAGAACATATTCACCCCTCTATTTTTCATGATTATACATTCATTTTAAAAAATATCTTAATTAAAAATTAGTCATCAAAGAACAATCAATGTAGTTTCAAATGCACTAAAACTTGAATTAATGCTTCAAAAAATAGTTTTTGGATATTTAAAAAACTCTACTACTAAATAGACATGTCATTTTATCTTCACTTAAATAATGGTTAGTTGATCACATGGTCAGTAGTAGACCTGAAATGTTATAATGATAGGTCCACTCCTTTATACAGTTGGTTCCTTTTATCATAAAATAGGTTTAGGAATTATTTTAGTAAGTTGTTTCCTCATGTGGTTACTATAATAACAAACACAATAATTATATTACTAGAAGAAAATTTTAAATATATTTTCTTGGTAACTTGATTTCTTTATGAAATTATGAAGTTACCTTTGCACAGTAACTTCACTAATTCTTATGGTAAATTCATTTTATCACATGATTAGATAATATTTACTCATATTAGGTATATATCCATTGCATGGAAAGTTAATTGAACATGTAGTAAGGTGATTCTCAATGTATGGTAAGATTAACTCCAATTCATGGTCAGTTCATGACTTTAAAAGATTTTGTTAATCTAACGAATGGTAGGAAGTTTGTTCATGTAGTTAGGTGGTGTAAAACATGTGGTGAGGTGATAGAAGGTGACTTGAATTTAATTTTTAGTTTTAGTTATTCACACCTTAGATAAACTACACATGTTTTAGATTGTCACAGTAAGTTCTAGACATTTCCATTTTGGAATAATTTAGCTAGAAATAAATTTACTAACAGAAAATAGAAAAATTATCAATAACATTATAGACATGATTTTGGATAATTAAAATAAGGAGGTTCTGGTCTAAGACAATAATCTCCCTCTTTTTGATTATTACAAATCATGAAAATTAAATTGAAATCAATTGTATATGACAATCATATATTTGTACAAGATTGAATTAATTGTTTAGAAAGATCTGGAAATTATGAAATGTTTTACAAGGAATACAATTTATCTTAATTTATTACACTCACTCCCCATTTTATGATGATCAAAATGTGAAATAAAACTATAAGAAATAAAAATGGAAAAAAATTAGAACAAAATAATAAAATGCATTAATATACCAAAATAACGTAAAAAAAGATTAAAAAAATTCCCTATCATAGATCCTAATTTAAATCCAAATATGGTATATCTATGAAATATGTAGGTAGTATATGATCCTTTCCTTTATAAGTAATGTCAGTAATAGAGGTAGCATGGGGATTTTTAGAGGAGGGAGGCCCTATAAGAACTACACATTTGAGAACAACTCACAATTTCTAAAAGGATTGTCTAGGATACAATATTAAAGGATTAATGGTAGAAGAGGTAGTAGGTAGGGAAAAAGGGATGGATTAAGGGGTAATCAAAGTTATATGATAAGTGTAGTGATAAGGTTCCATAAACATTGTAAACTTATAGAAAACCCAGGAACCACAATCCAAATCCTGAAAGAAATCATCTTTATTCCCCATGAAATGTTGAAAAACTAGATTCATAGCCTTGAGATTCTCAACTTGAGGCTTAAAATATTGGGTTAATGGTTCCATAATTAGATCCATGTAAAAGTTATTGAACATACCATTTAAATACAACTTTGTAATGATTCAGTTAAAATAATAATTAATAACCTTCTTAATTGTTTCCCTCTCTTAAACATCTTTCATATAATCACATATAACCACTTCTATGGGTCTTGGAAGAATGTGTTTGAAATCCATAAAATAAAAATTATTTTGTTTTCCTAAAATCATCAAATAACTTCTTTTAATCATCCCGTATGAGTTGTCTGACCCTCTCTTCATCAAAAACTGATTGAAAATGAGGAGTATGAGTAAATAAGTCTAAACTCATAAACCTATGATCTTGATGAATCATCATATTAGATAGGTATTCTTTGAGAGAACCCAACTATGCTTTCTGATAATAGATATCATTTTCAACACATTCATCTGTAGATAAAACTTTGGTGAAAGATGATAAATTACATACAAAACTATATTTTGGATATCCTCTTCTCTAATAGGCTCTACAGAATTTCCAAAACCAATAAAGGATTCCTTGAAAACACTAATAAGATCAGATTTTAATTCATTAAAATAATTCTTGGGGATATATGATGTATTAGGGATAGAGGTAGATAAATCAGATTCCTAACATCTACCACAAAAATTAGGTATATCCTTAACTAATTCAGATCTATCTAGATGATATGAAGTTCTACTATCAATATTTACTTCTTACACATGAAAATAAAAAGAAAAATCCTCTACATATCTACCATGATCAATACTATGCTCAGATTCTTTACCTTCCTTGGATAGAGTAATACCAAATATACTTTGAAGAGTTTGGTGAATTGAAGTTTTCAAAGGAGATACGCCATGTCTCTCTTGAGTATCTATAATAATAATAAGAGATCTATCTAGGACTCTTTGAGAAGAATGGATTGGAAATCTACCATGTCCATGTCAAATTCCCCCATCATCATATGAATATAGATATTCCAACCCCAAAATAAGAGATTTAATGTACTTACCCACCTTATTATGTGCATCTAGAATATGTTCTATGAGAGTGATACTAATCACATGTGATCCCTTTAAACTGAATTTAGAATTAAAATTTTACAGGCTCATCCAATTAAGTATTATATCCATTGATAGAAAAATCCATGTTAACTAGATCCTCATAAAAATATCTTATTCATTTGATCAAAAGGGTAAGGTTGACTTAGGATGTCCAAAACATATGGGAAGATATGATTCCATACTATCCTCATGAGAAAATCTTACTTATTCTTCCAAATCTAACATTTTATCTTCCTCCTTGATTTATTTATCACCAAGAAAAATATATTAATCTAAATAATTATGTATCTCATTAGGTTTAAGACATTGATTAACAATATCCTTATGTATATCTGGTTACTTTACTAGACCAAACTATTCCTAAAAATTCTATGGTTCATCCCCTATTCATTATTCTAAGGGTTCTAATTCACCGACATTTTATTAAAAATATTCTTTGTAAGGTATAAACCCTATGATTTGGTAATTCTCCCCTACTCCCTAAGGAAAAATCCTTTGTACTCTAAAAAGATTGAAATAAGCTTCAGTAAAGGAAAGGAACAATATTTCAAAGAAGGATCACACAATTCAACCATATGTGTCATGCAATATCTGCAAAGATTGACTTGAACACCATTACTCATCAAAAATAATAAAAAAATCCTAATTCCATGTGATAATAATGTATTATTTTCTTAAAAAAACAGATGCTAGATAAACTTTACCAATTGTATACATTATCCAATCAACTTAACAGTTGAGGGTCCTCTAGGAGTTCCATTCCCAATGAGTTCATTTAAAGAACTCTAAAACTCAAAGTGTTTATGATTAACTAGATATGAGCTCTGGTAGTCTCCAAACTCTCATTTTTGAGGCACACACAAAAACTTTTCTAATATACTAAAGGGGGAATCTAGAATTTCAACACTAATAATTGATTTAACTATATCCCTTTTCTATCCTGGGAATAACTCAAGGTGTGCATAAAATTATTTAATATGCTTTGGTTAGAAAGGATTATTATTGAATTTAAACTAATAATCCCATCACTATTTATGAATCACATTATAAACCATGTATTTTATTTATTTCAACCAATTTTTATTGATTTAATTTTTATAAAAGGATGAATGATCAACTGGGTGTGAATTCTTTAGAATCACTATCATGCATGAGATAAAGTTTTATTTATTCAACTTCTTTGAAGGAGGTGTCTGAATAGAATTATAAATATTTGAACAATTAGATCAACCTTATAATTTTTAGTTTGGTTTGGTTTCAAAAAATATTCATTTTAGTAAGATAAGTTCAAAATAGGAACATTTGGGTTGAAGAGAGAGATAGAAAATTCAATATAGTTGGATTTAAATTGAGTGTAAGGATTCAAAATAGAGGAAGAGATTTTGGGGAAAATATAAGCATCAATTGAGATAATGATACAAAATAATATTTTATCATTTAGGTAATAAAAAACTTATATAATTAAGTGAAATTTTACCAAAATATTTTCATAATTGATTATAAGTATGGAAACCAACATGGTAGGTCTTCTGACGATGTATTTGTGATAACAAGATCAATGTAAGCATGCAGATTGCATTCTCATTGTTGGTATGGTAACCATAGGAATAAAAATTCACTTTATATACTGATCATGTGAGAAAATATTCATGGAAATCAATGTAATTGTGTGAGTAAATACTTATGGTTAGTATGATAACCATATGAGTAAGTGTTCATGGTAGGTGTAGTAAGTATATGAAAAAAAATTCATGGCTGGAATAATGACCTTGTGAACTGAACTCTACAGTTAATTCTAGAGAAAAATCCAAAAAGAAAAGGTTAAATAGTTTAACAAGTGTATTGAATAACTAAAGATAAATTAAAAAAATTAGACATAATTTATCATTCCCAATTATTTTTTGATATAATTTATTCTCTCAAAATTCAAGGGTTTTTTTAAATATACCAGCTAGATGATGTCCATTACCTTTAAATTTAAGAGATACATATTATTTTTATTAATGATATCTAAAAAGAGGGGTCTTATATCATTGTGATTTGTTATAGATTGTGATATAGGATTCTAATAAATATTTATCATAATTTTATTATCACATTTTATAGGGAAATGTCAGAATTAATATCCATAGTCTAATAATTTATATTTCATCCATATAATCTATGAACAACAACTACCTATAGCTATGTACTAAACATATAAAATGAATAATGCAAAAAAGTTCTATTTATTACTACACCATGAAACTAGAGACTTTCCCAAAAAGTTACATGTTTCATAAGTGATTTTTCAATATTACTTAAAAACATTGAAATCATCATCTGAATAACTTAACATGTCAAATTCTTGTCCTATTGAATAAAAAAAATCCTAATTTGGTTGTATTTTTGAGTTTTATAAAAAATCTTTTTATAGTAAGTATATGAGAATATTTTTCATTTTTCTAAAAATGAGAACATATACTATAGAGATATTGGATTAACATATATAGATATTACATCATGGTAATATTTTAGTGCCTTTCAAAACATAGAAACATAATCTTATATCTTGGTGGAAGATCTTAAAAATTACCCTTAAAGATATCCTCCCCTAGTGTTCCTACTTAAAACCTTTCTTTATAACCTAGGGAAGGGTACCATAGAAAATAGGTGAGATTTGATGCTTAGTAAGGGTAATAAAGGGACATATGTAAGCATAACATGAGAACATGGGTAGAAGAACACGATCTGAACATTAAAATATCATACCTTGGATATATAATATTTTAATTAAGAGTCACATGATAAAGTTTGATAGTTCATAAGACATGAATAATAAGGTAATCAAGAGAATAATCCATGAAATCATAACATAGGAGCAAGAAATGGAATTTTTGGTAGACACATAAACATGAAAAATCATTCCCTAATCTAAGGTTCATTGCCAAAACATATCTGGGAACTTCATGGGGATGGAACATACTAGTTGGGACACACCACCATCCTCAGTCATAGCCTTTTCCTTAAATTGGATCAGGTTATACCTTATTCCCATAGTGGATAAAGCCCGTTAACTTTTTCCCATCATTATCTTATACGATATAAATCATTACCCAATGAATTGGAGAGCCATCTAGGCCATCGCATTATATAAGCTATAATGGGATTAATTGACGCTATATAAGCCACCCCATACAATAAGATATAACGATTTTAACCAGTGCTATTTGGGACTCCCCATCATATAATATGTAACATGATTACCTAGCAATATCTAGGCCACCCCATCATATAATCTGTAATGGGCTTAACCAATGCTATTTGGGCCACCCCATCATATAAGCTGTAATGGGACTACTAGGAGCTGTACAGGCCACCCATCATATAATCTCTAATAGGCTTACCTAATTCTATCTAGGACACGCCATCATATAACCTATAACTGGATTACCTTACGCTATTTGGGACACCCCATCATATAAACTGTAATGGGATTACCTAACGCAATCTAGAATACCCCATCGTATAAGATACAACAGTCTTACCCAGTGCTATCTAAGCCACCCTATCATATAATTTGTAATAGGAATACCCAATACTATCTAGGCCACCCATCATATAAGTAATGTCCATGAACCACAACATGAATACTGTACAAATTGATTTCATATCATCCTAAAAACTCATAAAAAAATTATTATTTCACAACCCAATTCACATAAGGAAAATAAATGAGTTTCACAACATTATATTTCGAATAATATTGAACCTTGGAAAAGAAAAGGGTCCACCAAACATAAACCATTCAGATAAATAATATGAATGATATCCTTGGATCATATCCTTAGTAAAGCATAAACTATATCAAAGGATGTCATATTAGGTAGGGAAGGATTTTAAAATATCAACTGGAACCACTTTTAAGGAAAATAACCCTTATTTTAAAATCATAAAAAAATTCAAAATCATTTTCTTTGAAACCCACATTGAAAACCTATGAAGCAATCTTTAAAAATAATTTAAAACATTTCTTGAGGAAAATATCATTTCCACTTTGAAGAATTATTTTTAAAACATAAAACTTTTTGAAAACTGTTTTCTTTAAAAATAACTTGGAAAACTTATAAAATAAGCTTCAAATAAATTTTATTTATGAATATATATAAATCCATACATACCGAACTTTCCTTTTCCACCATAAAATTTTTAGAAAATTTCCTTGATCGAAAAAAGACAATAAGATTCATTTTATAAAACCATTTTCATAAAAAGTTAAAACTTGTGTAAAAATGTCTTTTAATGATCATAGGAGAATAGTAGAACATTTTTTGAAAACATTTTTAGGAAACATGGTTTTTAAATAACACATATTTCCTACTGAAGAGAGAGATAAATTTGAATTTTCTTAAAAAAACCTTCTAAATTATCTCATGTACCAAAGAGTGGAAAAATAGTACCATTAATTGAATATATCATGAATAACCATTGGATAAGAAAATTAAAGATAATTATTGAGAGGTGGATCCTAATATTTCATTAATGGAAGCATACTCATAAAAAATACCAATAAACAATGAAATTGTAGCAATAAGCTATTACCACTTTGGTAACTTTTAATCATAATAACTATGAAATAATAAAATTACATCAGGCATAAAATATCATGAAAAGAAGTATATTAATGATATAAAATGTCAAAGGGTATTATGTACACTTAATAGGATAATGAAGATTAAAAACCTGGCATGTGACTCATAGAAGGAAAATTGAGACAAAATTACTCTACCGATTTGGAAACTTTTGAACCACAAACCCCATGAAAGATATATCATCAAGTCAATATTTAAATACAAATAAATTTAAATATATGAATAATGTAATAAATTATTTGGAAGTATATACATAATGAAAAAGAAATTAGTGGTGAATAAGGCATAATTATAATAGAAATAAAAGTTAGGCTTGAAATCCCCTTACTACATGTGTATCTTTTGAATTGTGAGACCTGTGAAAGAATAAAATAAATTAAAACTTTGAATATTATGAAATAAAAAAATTCATGATATAACACTTCATAGTTTAGTATATACACCACACCAAAATGATAAGTGTTTAATATTAAATATATTTCAGATAAATAAAAGTGATATGAGAAAACTGTTACAATAAGTCCTCACTTTCTTTATACACATTAAAACCTCCTCTTATTTGGGTAACCTCTTTTGGTTTGCATGAAAGGGTTTACTTGGTTGTATTACAGCCCAAATTTAGGCCTATAGGATGAAGGTATGGGATTTTTTATCTTATTTTGGTAGGTTTTGGATGATCCAAAGGTATTGAGAGGTGTGAATAAATGAGGGGGTGTGTGCCCTTTTTATAGCGGAGGGGGAGCGACATTCATGTAAATATAAAAAGGAAAACACTTTTGGGAGGTCTTAATTTCATAATGTGCCTAATATAATGGTCTAATTTTTATGAAATAGATTATATGGTCAAAATATGGTATGAAAAAGTATTTTGGACATGTTTTTAGGTTATTTTCCCCCCTTAAGTTAATTTTTAACCACCAAATAAACTTGTTTTTACCTTAATCACTTTATTTAGTTTTAATTACTTTCACTAATATTTTTGGTAAAATACTATGTTAAACTTAATAAAAATTATAAATTATGATGATTCAAAATATGGAATCCTTTTTTAAAAATTATAATCTAATAAGTGGAAGAATTTAATTTAAAATTAATCCCACCGATAGGACGGAACGACGAGTTTTTAAAGAGAAATATGTTCCAAAGTTTGAAAAGTTTTTATATCCAATTTCGATGATTAATTGATTATAATGACCTAAATTTTATTAATATATGTATTATTGATCTAAATACACTTTAAAATCAATTTAAATTATAATTAATCTATATAAATAAATTATATGAAAGCACAATTTTCAATTAAAATTCAGTGTTTTCACTATTAATAAAAAATGAAACTTCTTTGAAAAATGTCAAAAATTAACCCAAAGTAAATTTTTATATTTTGATTTCAAAGTTGAAGTTTATTTTATTCAAATAATAATTATAATGTGTTAAAAATTATATTTAAAATAGGTGTTCCATTAAATGGCGGTATAATTACCTTTTAGAAAAATACATCTTTTTATTCTTAAAATTGGATTTATTATTAGACTATTCATATAAAATCTATTGGATAAATATCAATTTTTTTAAATTTATAATATATAAATTACATTAATATCTCTCACTTATAGTGATTACCTTAATTTATTAATATAAAATTCCTTTGTGGGCATATAAATGGTTTTTTTCAAAAAAACAATTCCTTTATTTGAAATTGTTTTTTATTTTCTTTTATAATTAATTTATAACAAAATAATTTATTTTATAAACATTTATAAACCATAGTTATATAATATAGTTAATATTATCCCTATCCACCATCCTAATGACTAGGTGTTAACTATAATAATATTTGAATAATATTAATAGTTTATTGTAGTTTGGTAAAACTCGGTCTTGCATACAAAAAAATCTATTGAAGGAAGTCAACACTATGTGTAACATAAGACAAACATAGAGTTACGTATTCCATAAGCTAATCCAGTCGTTTTTAAAGTTCATTCTTAAATTTTTTGTGTGTATAACGCATGCAAATCTTGGTGTTGTGTGAAATGAAAGTCATCAAAATATTTTAATTTAATCAAAAAAAATTAATACATAAAAACTTAGGGTGTTATATTCTACCCCTCTTAAAATGTATTTCAACCTCAAAATTAATCCAGTTTAAAAAAAGTTTAATACTTGAATATTCCTTTCATAGAATCCCCCATAAATAAAATGAATACTAAAATGTTCTTTAAAAAAAATAAAGTTGGAAACATAACTATTAACCAAAGTAACTAATAACTAGGATTCTACATAGGAGAAAATATTTGGGAATAGAATATTTTACAAGGAATAAAAGAATAAATAATTATATAGTGTGATTGAGGACATTGTCCACAAGAAACTGAATAATCAATAGAAAATTAAGAGTCTCAAAACCAGAAATTTATGATTATTTATAAGATCATAATTTTAATAGAAATGATGGTAATAAGATAAATTTATTCAATATCAATTTCATAGAGTTGAGTAATTATTATATATTTTTTAAAAAAATAAAGAAATATACTTACATGATTTTATTCCTTTTCATATTCACAATATCACCCATTGGTTTTGCCTTTATTTATTTCCACTTAATCTCTTACTCCATGAAGTAAAAGTGAATTTTTCATTCTTGAAGAACTAATATATAATGGTAATGATAATTAATTCTATCTATCTTTAGTTAATATCATAAAAAATGGAAATAATAGGTTATAAAATATGAATAAATCCTCATATTTTGAGATAATACAATAATATCCAAAAGCTCATCCTAAGTTAAACCTAAACCATTCCATAAATGGTTAAACCTGTATCCCTTCAGAAAGATGAAAATAAAACACTTTAGAAATAAGGTTATTAAATTTCTCAAAATTAGATTAACTTTGTTCTCCCATATATTATAACATATCTCATGTTTTTCACATACAAAAAATGAAAATACCTTCATCATGTACTCTCTTGAGACATAGTAATAACCTTCATTACCATAAATCCTTATTAAAAATATGCATGCTTCCTTTTTCCAAATATTATTAGATATATTCCTTAAATATAAAAATGATGTAAACTACATCAATAATAATGTAAACCACTTTTTCAAAAAATCCTTTATCATTTTTGAGTTAATTAATACAAACCAATTTACTTTATCCATATCATCTCATTATCCATACTAAATATCATTTTCTCATCCTCAAGAACATGTTAAGGGTTAACATCCATTAATTCAACCTTTCCATTAAATCACTTTTTTTTTGTCATCAACACAATTTGATATATTTTTTGAAAATAATTAATGGAAAACATATTTTTCAAGATTCATATAACCAAATTCTCGAATTTCAATACATATACACTTCAATCATTAAAATTTATTCTTAAATTATTACTAAGGATTCGTCATCTTATTCCTTAATATCACTTTCTGAGAATATGAAATATGAGTCATGTGTTAAGGTTCTTCAAACTCAATATAATCATGCTTATTATATTTAATGTAGATAATTCTATTAGAACATCCCATACATTTCCCATGTCATTCGTGGTCTCTTTATCTTTAGCTGTATAACCAATACTCATACCACCTTACTAATTTTATTCATGATATTTACACTTAGGAAATCTATTTTCATAATTCTCATGATTTCCACATTAGAAACATTCAATGTTAATAAAGTTCCTTTTAGTTCCCTCCATTGACTGAAACCTGAAGGCATAGTGTGAGAAACACTTATAATAACAAAAAAGCACATAATAATGAAAATAACATATAGAATATATAAATGATGACTCATACTTATTTAATATATGACACATTAGGTTTATATTAGGGTATTAATATTCATATTATATTTAAATACTTCATAGTGGTTCATAAAGAGTTTATGGATTTCAAAAGCATATCCCTCATGAGTGTCAAACCAGGTGTGCAGAAAGACCCATTTTCATGCACCAGTTCCCAATCAAATCTAGCTTAATATTGTGTTTTAATAGTTATTACCACTATTTAAATATATTCTAGAGCCACATCCACCTATAGTGTCCAAATATGGATTTATTTTTAGGAAACCGCTCCCTCTATCCTTTACCAACATTTCAGGACATTTCCTTATACTTTAACTCATACATAGAATTATCCATAGAGGAATACCTAGATGTACTCTTAGAAATATACCTTGGTATATCACTAATTTTTTCTCATTCGAGTTTCGAGAGGTTAAATAAACCATTAATTTTATTCAAACTATAGCGACCCTAGATTAACATACACTGATATAACATCATTTTAGATGGATATTCTGCACATTACAAAAGTACATTCATGATGACTATAACTGTTTTGAATATTTGGAAACTTGGAACCAAAATATTATATCTAGATGAATGATATTAAAATATCCCTTAAAGATATCCCCCCTTAGTACTCATACTTAATAACTTTCTTTATAACATGGGGAAAGTAAACATAAGAAAAGGGTGAGCATAGATGATTAGTAAGGGTAAACAAGGGAGTTATATAAGCATAAATTTGGAATAAGGATTTGATTACATGATCATAACTTTACAAGATCATAACATGGATATCAAATATCATAATCAAGATTAATGGAATAAATATTGGTAGTTAATAAGAAATGAATAATTAGATAATTATGAGCATAAACCATGAATTCATAACATATGATTAAGACATTGAATTTTTTATAGAAACATAAAAATGTAAAATAATTGCCTAAGTTAAGGATCAACTCAAAAACTTATCTGGTAACTTCAAGGGAACTAAATCTACTAGGAAAGACACACCACCACCCCTATCCACAACCTTTTACTTATAGTAGATCATGTTATACCTTATTACCATAGTGGTTGAAGCTCATCTACTTTTTCCCATAACTATATTATGAGATTTAAATCTTCACCCAATGAATTGGATAACTATTTGGACCACCCCATTGTATAAATGGTATTACCTGATGATATATGATCCACCCTACCATATAAGATATAATAGGATTACCCAGTACTAATGGGCCACCCCATCATATAAGTTTTTATGGTATTACCCGTTTCTATCTAGGAAACCCCATCATATAAGCTATAGTGGGCTTAACCGATGCTATCTAGTACACCCAAACATATTAGATGTAATGGGATTACCCAACACTATTTGGGACTCCCAATCATATAATATGTAATAAGATTACCTAACTCTATCTGTTCCACCCAATTGTATAAGATATAACAGGCTTACCTGATACAATCTAGGCCACCCCATAATATAAGCTGTAACGGACTTACCTGAAGTGATATGGTCCATCCCATAATATAAGATGTAATGGGATTACTCGATGCTATCTAGGACACCCCATAATATAAGTAGTAATGGGAATACCTAGTGCTATCTAGGCCACCATATCATATACATTTTAATAAGATTACCTGATGCTATCTTGGAAACACCATCGTATGAGCAGTGTCCATGAACCAGTACATGAATAATGTACAAATTGCTTTTATATCATCATAGAAACTCATAAAAACGATTATTCTTTTATAATATTATTATTACATGGAAAATAAATGGTTTTCATAAAAATATATTTAGAACATGATTAACCCATGTAAAAGAAAATGGTTCCATAAATATCATGTCATCAAAACATAAACCATTCCAAGAAAAAATATGAATGGTATCAATGGATCACCTACCTAGTAAATAAAAAATGACATAATATGATTCCATATTATATTGATTAGGATTTTAAAAGATCACTTGGAATAGTTATTAAGTAAAATAAGCTTTCATTGAAAATCAAAATTTTTTTAAAATACTTTTCTTTGAAAACCACACTAAGAAAATATAAATTAATAATTAAAAATCATTTAAAACATTTCATGAGGAAAATATCTGTTCCACTTTGAATTTTTTTTTTCAAAACAGAATTTTTTTTGAAATATTTATCTTTGAAAATAAACATGAAAATATATATAATTTGCTTCAAATAAATGATGTTTGCGAAGATAGATAAATCCTTACATGCTAAATATTTCTTTTGTGTTGTATTTTTTTTAGAAAAGTGTCCTGATTAGAAAACGATATAAAGAAAAATTATTTTGATAAAAAGGAAAAACATGGGTAAAAATGTATTTTATTTATCATAGTATAATAATAGAACATTTTTTAAAACAATTTTAGGAAACATTATTTTGAAAAAACACATTTTTCCAACCAATGAGAGAGATAAACTTGGATTTTAAAAAAAACACATTCTTAATTATCTTAATTACCAAAGAGTGGAAAAGTTGTACCATTACTTGAATATATCATAAAAAAATAGAGTAGAATAATATTCATGATACTTATTGATATATTTATCATAATATTTCATAAATATAATCATAATCATAAACAATCCTGATAAATTATGAGATTATAGTAATAAACTGTTACCACTTTGGTAACTTTGAATCATAATCCTCATGAAAGAATAACATTAAATGAAACTTGAAATATTATGAAAATAAGGATATTCATGATATAACATGTGAACGATAATTATATACACATCTTAGAAGACTATAGTCGCATAACATGTCATGTTTCTCAAAGAAGGAAATTTGATACAAAATTACTTTACTGATTTGGTAACTTTTGAACTATAAACTGTATGAAAGAGACATAATCAAGTTGATATGTAAGTACCCATAAATTTAAGGACAAAAATAATATAACACATTCATGGTATGTATATACACCAATAAAACCAAATGAGTGGTGGATAATACATAAGACTCATTGAAATAAAAGTGAGACTATAAATCCTCTTAGATGAGTCACTTTTGAATCGTGAGATCTATGAAAGAATAAAATCAATTGAAACATTAAATATCCTGAAATAAAGGAAAAGAATTATATAAAATGTTATAGTTCAGTTTATAAACAACACCAAAATAATAATTATTGAATATATCATGAATCTCATGAAAATAAAAGTTTGAAAATAAAAATCTTACCTTAAGTCTTGAATTTCTTCGAACACATTCAAACCTCCTCTTCTTTGGGTAACTCCTTTTGATTTGAACAAAAGGGATTCCTTGGTTGTATTTATACAAAAAGTGTGGCCAATAGGATTAAGGGAGGTATTATGGGATATTATTTGGGTAGGTATTGGATGAAACAAATGGATTGATAGGTATGAAGAAGTTAAGGGGGTGAGTGGCCATTTTGTAGTGGATGAGTAGTGGAATTTGTTTAAATATAAAAAGAAGAACACTATTGAAAGGTATATATTAAATCATGTTGCACAAATAATTATCCATTTATGATCTATGGGAGGATATGGTGAAAATATGGAAATAAAATGGCTTTTGGACATGTGTTAATGTAATGTTTTCCCTTAAGTTAAAGTTTAACCACCAAGTAAACTCATATGTACCTTATTACTTTAATTAGTTCTAATTACATTCACTATTTTTTGGGTCAAAAAATAAGTTGAAATTACTATAAATTATAAATTATTATGATTCAAAATATGTAATATCGTTTCCTAGAATACAATACCAAAAGTGGAATAATATAATTTAAAATTAATCCCACAGATGGGAAGAAATAATATTGCTTTAAAGTGAAGAATGTTTAAAAGTTTTAAATGTTTTTATATCCAATTTTGATATAAAATTAATTCTAATGGCCTAAATTTTATTAATATATTTATAATTGATCTAAATATACTTTAAAATCAATTTAAAATGTAGTTAATCTTTATAAATAAATTATATAAAAATGTAGCTTTCAATTAAAATTATGCATTTTCACTATTCATCATAAGATGAAACTTCTAAGAAAAAACCAAAAATTAATCCAAAGTAAATTTTGATATTAAAATTTCAAAAATGAATTTTATTTTTTCATATAAAAATTACAATTTTTTTGAAAATTATATTTAAAATAAGTGCGCCATGAAAAGGAGGTAAAATTACCTTTTAGAAAAATATATCTTTTTATTCCAAAAATTGGATTTATTCTTAAATTATGCCTATAAAATCTATTCGAAGAAATTTAAAAAATATGGATTAATTTACAATATATAAATTCCATTATGTTATCTCACTAAATTGATTGATTTAATTTATTAAGATAAATAACATTATTTGGATACAAATTATTTTTTTTATAAATACACTTCCTTTAGACTTAATTGGTTTTGGTTTTTATTTATAATTAATTGATACCCAAATAAATCATTTTATAAACCTGTGTGAACCATATTTTCATAATTTAGTTAATATTATTTATTTATTCTATTTCAATAGCTAGGTGATAACTATAATAATATTTTAATAGTATTAATAACATATTATAGTTCGGTAAAACCCAATCTTTCGTACAACCCAAGCTATACATCGAACTCATCATTGTGTGTAGCACAATCCAAAAATATAGTTTCATGCACTGAAAGATAATCTAAGTGTTTCATATATCAAATTCTTAACATTTTATTGTGTATAAGATAATCACATCTAGTTTTTTCATGAAATTAAAGTCATCATAGAAATTTAATTTATTAAAAAAAATTAATTCATAAAAACTCAAGTTGTTATATATACACTCACTAAAAATTTTATTAGGTCAGGTAAAAGTTATTTATAATAATATTCTAATAATACCTCTATAATTGGTTTGATTAATTGGTTTACTAGTTTTATTAAGATCGAACTTGCAACTAGTACTCATGGGAGTATGACTACATTTAGTACTATCCATACCAAAAAATTTTAAAAGATATTTAGTGTACTTGATTTGATTTAAAATAATTCTATATATATTTTAAATTTTTTTAAAACTAATAAATAATTTAAGTACACCCATTAAACACATTTAACTGAAAATTTACTTCTTTATTATGCAAAGCACTTTCATAGAAAAGTGGTAAACCGTTCAAGTTCAGAATAGGCTATCAGTTGAGACCATAAGAAATAACTAATTTATTGAAATCTAGTATAAGATCATTAGAAACCTTACCATTATAGATAATACATTTAAGATCAGTGGTCTTCATGTTCAGGTCATCTAGGATAAGGTCTTCAAAGCTGCAGGACATCTTGGCGCAATCTTGTATAAATTCTTCCACACCGGTCTTCCTTTCATTGAAGCCACATGTCAAAATGGGAATTTTCTTATTAATCTAAACACACTGTTCTTAATTGAGGTCCAATATAATAAATCTATCAATCATCCAATCAAACTCCTATTGGGTAGCATCGATTTCAAATTCATCCTCTAACATTTCCACATTAGAATGAGACATGATCTACCATACTTCTTTTTTTTGCATCCTCTATATTAACTACCTTGACCTTACAAGGATTACTCTAGGATATTATTTTAAACCATATAAATATTTTTTTTAAATTTAAAAAATGATTTTTAAATTGGGGGTTTTGAAATATAGGGGGTTTTTCGAAAAAAACATCCTCAACTATATAACCATTTGACAATACACTCTTGGCATCCATTTGATATAATTTAAAATCCCAATGTTCTATATATGAAATGAAAATTATAATGGATTCAATTATAGATACTAGAAGAAATGTTTCTTTAGAGTAAAAAACTTCTTATTTATAATATCCTTGCACAACCAATCAAGATTTATTTTTAATTAGTGTGCATAATTCACTAATCTTATTTCTAAAACCCCATTTAGATATGATATTTAGGTAGTACTTGTGTCTTTCAACTAGTTCCAATATATTATTTATTTCAAGATTATTAAGTTATTATTTAATTTCCATTACCCATAATTCATCATTAATTCCATTATTTATTTTCTTAGGTTTAATATATTAAAAGAAGGAATGATTTTCTACTTTGTTTCTTAGAGAAGCTTCAGTATGAGTTCCATTATCTAGGTTGTATACAATTTAATCTAATGGGTGATATCTATGAGTTATAACATATCTTGGAATATAAGTATGTGCCAACACATTTTCATATATAGTTTTATGTTTTGGTTCTTCATTAGAATTGGGTGAATTCTTTATAGATGTACAAGAAAAAATTTCACTAGTTTTAGCATTGATGTCCAGGGTGGAAGGACCATCCTTTAAATTTTCAAAGACGGTATTAGGTTCATGTGGATATATTTCATGAAACAAGAATTTTACATATTCTTCCACAATAATATTCATTTCATGAAATTACATATATGATTTATTGGGTTTATAATATCCAAGGAAAATTCCATTATCAATTTTGGAAGAAAACACGTCTAAATTATCTTTTGTTTTGAGTATAAATAATTTACAGATGAAAAATCTATAGTGACTAATTTTTTTTCCACCATTCTAAAATTTATAAAGGGATATTTTTAAAAATTAATCTAATTAAAACCTTATTAATTATTTATAAATATATGATTATAGTTTCTAAACAAAAATAAACAAGAAAGTCATACTCATTGAGCATGGTTTGGTAAATTTATTAAAGGGTTATATTTCATCTTAAAACAACACCATTATGATATGGGGCCATAGTAAAAGAAAATTTATGACTATAGTGAGGTTTTAAACATAATTATTAAAACTCTTGATTTTAAAATTTAGAACCGTGGTCACTTCTTAAGGTCTTAATTAAAAGTACACTAAGATATTCTATAGATATAGAATATTTAGAAAAACATGAAAGCGATTCACTTTTATGAGTAAGGAAAGGAACCCATGTATATATTGAATAATAATACACTATAACATGGGAATACTGTTTTCCTTATAAATTAGAAACATTATAAATTTTAAACAAATGCATGTGAACTAAATCTAAATGTTGAGAAGTTGAGACTTTTTTATTTGGTTTGAAATAGATTTTGGGCTCCTTTCTCTTTTTATAGGGATTATATACATTGTCTATTGGGAATAATAATTTGGTTAGATCCTTAACTAATCATTTCCTATTAATATTTATAAAACATTGATTATTGAAATAGACTATTCTCCTATTCTAAAGCCAAAATTCTTTATGAAAGGAACTCAAACATTAAACATTTTAAGATAATTAATAATTCAAATCTATAGTATAAACATTATTTTTTCTCAAGCTAGTATAAACTAAATCATTTTTGGAATTAAATACTTTGTAAGTATTTTTTTCAAAAATAACATGAAAAAATTATCACAAAATTGGTAAAGTTTATGTCTATTACTCTTTAATTCATCTACAAATAAAACCAAAGAGATTAAAATAGTACTAGAGATACCGATTTAGATGACTCCTATGACTTTTGCATTGGAATTGTCACCAAAAGTGACATGGAAACCATATATTTTAATTAGGTTCTTGAAACTTGAGTAATCCCCAATCATATTTATATAACATACATATCCACACTACGACACCTAACAATTTTATAATATGTTTATTTTTTTACAAAATTTAATATTTGTGGTGGCTTACGTTGCATGAACATCGAGTTAAAATGAACCAAAAACAATTATGTGACTATTATAACCAAAAAATTAAATTTTAAGGTTTAAATAGAACTAACTAAATTTTTATAAATAATTTGTTTATGCATTTATTGAATAAATTATTTGGTTATCAAATTATTAGAAATAAAAAATAAAAAAATATTAAAATAATTGTTTTTCAGAAAATCTATTTTCATGCCTACAATATATTTATATCAATAAAATTAAATTAGTCAATATTATAGAATGATATTAATTAAATTTATATAGAATTCAGATAATATTTTTACCATGCATGATATTAGAATCAATCCAGTTTTATTTAAAAAAACAACATTTTATAAAATGTGATTTTTATTGCATTTGGAGCACAAAATTTAAATTTAATTTATTCAAGTTGTTGGTATTGAATTTGATAAAATTAATAATATTTTAGTAATTATTAGGGTATATTTTTTTAATTGGAACCATTTTATTGTTTTTCCAAAACAAATTGTAACCGTAGTAAAATTTATTACCTAGGTAAAGGGTAAATTGAGGTTAAACCTATGTTATTAGGCCATAATTATTCATGCTAATTATTATTTTATGAATATGATCCCCCATTATCACTTTAAATGTAAATTTGAGTTTTTAATGGACACTTGTCCATGAAAATGACTTATATATTATTTAAATCAATGATAGTTACACAATGTCACTCTAAGTGTTTTTAATATCTCTTATGTGCCCACATAGGGAAAAAAGAAAGATATGAATGAAACTAAATATATAATTTTATAATAATGAAATAATTTTTATTATATAAATTTATTCTAAATTTTTATAATTATTTAGTTACCTTAAATACTTGTGCAATGATAACACAATATTTAGTTAAAGAGCCAAAAATATAATAAATGTTTTAAAAAATATCAATTTTGAAATAATTTGAAAGTATTAACATTTCAAACTAATATTATAGAACTATATGAAATATTATAGTGGTTTTAAATCCTTATATTCTAATTCCACATTTTTCTTGATGTATTTGAGGTCAAGTAAAAATTGACATTATTGATAATTTATCAAAATAATAAATTATTAAATTATTTAAGATTCATAAAATATTATATTTATCCATGTGAATATTATATGGTTTAAAAAATCATCCATGGTCTATTTTTAAGTAATTTTATAATTTATATTAACATTATTAACACTTTATTATTAAAATAGAGGTTAACATCATTAAGGTAAAAAATAATGAACCGATGGTTTAATCAAAATAAAAAGGTTTAAAATGAAACCAATATATATATATATTCTATTATTTTATCTTATTGAAACCCTATTCATAATTATTTTCTAATATATTTCTATTTGGATAAATTTGGGAAGAAAATTAATTTATTATAATTTAATATTTTGAGAAATTCCAAAATGCTTCTCACCACAAATATAAAAGGTCGCCTCTTCCCTCAATTATTCATGCCAATTTGAGAAATAAAGATTGAACATTCCCTAAATAAATATATTCCCAACATCCTTATACATGTTCTGGAGGTCCTAGACATCCAAAATACCAACCTTAGTGTCCCTAAGAGGAGACTCAAAGGTAGATTCTTTAGGATAAGATAGTTGTATTTACCGACTCTTTCAATTTTATTTCTTCTTCTACTTCCCATTAATGTGTTTTACTAATTATAAATTAATAACTATAGAATAATAAATATAATTAGATTTTATTATTTTTATTATAAAAACATTTTCTATCTATAATCCATTCTATAAAAATTAAAAATATTTCTTGTGTATATTATGACTTACCGTCTCAACATATCGGTGTAATTAGTGTTTCATCACCACTTTACTCAAATGGTTATAAATATGGAACTAATGAGTATATATTATATTGATTAAAAAAACATTATTTTTAAATATTAATTAGTATTAAATTGTCTTTCATTCTATCATTCAAAAAATGGAAACAACGTTCATGCATACGCACGACCTACCGACTCCATGAACGATGTTATTAATTTTTCTATCTATACCATTTATGTATTATTATAAATTCATATATAAGGAATATATATGATATTAATATCATGATTAAAATTATATATATTAAGTAAAATTTATAAAATTATAATGACTGAGAATTATGATTCTACATGAAAAATAAAGCAGTTATAACCCGGAATATTAATTTAACAAATATTTTTTTAATAAATGGGTGATAAGATGTTATATATAAATAATATATTATATTAAATATATTTTAATGGTTCTAGAATATATTTATAATAAAAATATATTTATTATATAGGAGGTTTAGACACATATGAAGAACACTGGACCTATGGTAAGGGTTTATTTCACAATATCATCATTATTATATATTATTTATATTTGAGTATCCACTAGAGAATATTTATATTATATATACATGTTTCTTAAAAAGGCTTTCAAAAATGTTTTTACTATTATACTATTTTGTTAAAGTCATTTTTACCTATGTTTTAATTTTTTATAATTATTTTGAATGTAATATTTTTTCTATTTTCCAAAAAAGGTACTTTGTTACTTTTCTGGAAAAGATATGGAAGGAATGATTTTTTAACTTATACCACACATATATAATTTCCTAAAATCATGACTCCTCAATTATTTGAAGATTCATTTATAATTTTATGAGGTTCTTTTGAAAGAAAATGATTTCTTTTATAATTACATAACTTTTTTAAAAAATAGAATTTCAAAGTGCATAGGGTATTTTCATCAAGAAGTTTTCAATTATCTTATTAAAGTATTTTCATATTTGTCAATATACCTTTTTGAATCTTATGATTCAATGAGTTTGATCTATTATGTTAATATCTACCATATTTTATGGAATGGTGTATGATTATTTTGACTGGGGATATACTATTTTGATAACATTTGCTATATTAATCTAGATTGTTTATAATTATGCCTATTTATTGGGGGAAATTTTATCATTTTTTATTTTTTTAATACAAATATTTATGTTTATTTTGTTTCACATATTTCATACAAGGAATTTATTGGACTTAATAAGTAATGGGAAAGGCCCACAATATCCCCTCGACGTGTCGGTAAGTCTCATGAGACAAACTAGATTGGGTATTGGATGAGGCCTTACCCATTTATATAATATTTCATGGCACAATGCCTTTATAGTATGGTCATGATGTCTAAAATTATGTATTTACGTAATTATGTGATTATTTATTAGTTTCCATGTGATTATTTTTGTTAGTTATGATATCCATGGATAAGTTTTTAGTTCATGTGATTAGGGAATTATTTGATTTATATTTATTTTCTTCCATATGATTCATGCCTTATTTACTTATGCTATACAATTATCCTTACTGAGAATTTTAGATCACCATTTTTAATGTTTATTTTTACCTAGAATCCCAAGAAGTATATTATGATTGATATTAAATGATAATCTCATATAAGAATGGTTCTCTCAATAGAAATACTATATTATATTCTATGACTTCAATTGTAATGTATGATTCAATTATGTATCTTATTTTTCAATAATAATAAACTATTAAATCATTTGGGATGATATTATTTGTATCTAGTTCCAGTGTGATAAAGTAAGCACTGAATCTGGTCTATTGGATTTGGAGTATTTATAGTTGGTAATGGTGGTGGTTTAGTAGAAACATTGGTAACTAGATTTAGGGAAACATATAATAGGGAACATAACCCTATAATAGACTTTGAGAATATTATCAAATAAACCAAGCTTATGATTTTTAGATTAGTTATACATAAATTTATAGTTTATGTTAAGTGTTTCACTACTTTATAAATTATACAATATGATTTATAATCTTATCTACTGTATACCATTTTTTTGAAATGGAACATAATGTAAGGAATGTAAACCATATTAATGCACATAATCGATGTTGGGATTTCTCTCCTACTCAAGATAATGATTTTGGAGATGGATCTATAGTTAGATATAAATATATTATGACTATATTGGGGAAAATGACTTAGGTTATGAGAAATAACCTTATCCATATGAAACAACCTACTAATCTACATTGTGGTGTAGCAATGTTAGACCACTTCATGTTTCACCAACCTACAACATTTAATGGGAAATCCATTTATAGTTGAGAAATTGATAAGTTCCTTAGAAAAGGAAATTCTATGTTTAGGATGTAATGAAAGGGAGGAGGTTTTCATGGAAGTTTATCCTCTTTTAAGAGATTCATATCAATGGTGGTCTTTGATTAAAAACACTAAATAGGGGGAGGAAATAGAAAACATGTAATTTAATGATTTTAAGGATATTTTTAGGTAAAAATATTTTCCTCAGGATCAGTGAGAAGATATGGAGATAAAATTATTGAATTTGAGACAAATGGAGTATAATAATTGTTCTAAGTGTCAATCCAATATTATAATTTTATCAAGGCATTATGAAGACTACATATGTAATCTAAAGAGAAATATTATATGTTTTTTTAATGGATTTAATAAAAATATTCATATATAAATTGTCTCCAAAAAATTATCATAATATGAGAATATAATATAACATGTTATTAAGATAGATAAAAAATTCTCCATGACTTATTTATTTGATGGAAATAAAAACAAGAAGAGGGATGCTGAGTACTCCAGAAAAGGAAACATGGTAAAACAGATGTAAGGAAGGGTGTAATTTATATCTTTCATTAAATGTGGAAATAAATATCACGGAACTTTCCTATTATGAATGAGAGTTTTTTATAAGTGTGGAGAAAAATTCCACCAGTCCTGAGATTACAGGGGTAAGAAAGAAGCCAACATTTTGTAATACTTAAACTATAATGAGACGAAAAATTGTAAAAATAAATATAATAGTTGTCAAGGGAACTTGAACTAGAAAATTACAAGGGATTAAGGGCAAGATTATGAGATTACAACAGCTAAGATTGAACTTCCTAATTATGTGGTGGTGGGTACTTTAATCATATCCTCAAATTTAGCTAATGTTTTATTTGATTTTGGATCATAACATTATTTTATATCTTTCCAATTTGGATTTTTTATACATTTCACATTCATCTTAAGAAGGGAGTTGTCACTCAAAAATTATAGCGGAAACTACACTCCAATTAGGATGTTTCAAGAATCTCCTATTATAACACATAAAAAAGATTTTTTTTCTGGATTTTATTATCATAAATATGGATGAAATTTATATAATCCATGATATAGAGTGGAATTCAAAATACAATGAAAACATTTATTTTAATGGGAATGAAATTATAATTCAAGATGAAGTTAAAGAATTACTTATATTTATGGGGGAGACTTTATCATTTTATTAATGTCTAGATCCATCTCTAGTAGCTCTTCTAAATGAGATTCTTGGAGAAGAAGAGTAGGAAAAACCTACTGATGAAAAAGGTAATCCTAAAATCGAGGATATACCTATTATATAAAATAAATCGATGTATTTCCTAAGGAATTATCTAGATATCCACCAGAGTATAAAGTTTATTTTTTTATTAATTTAATCCTTAATTCACGAAATATATCAAAGACTCCCTATAGAATAACCATTTTGTAGTTATTTAAGTTTAAGAAACAACTAAAGGATATAATTTTTATTGGATTTATATGTCTTAGTGTTTCACCTTTGTGATCCCTTATTCTTTTTTTAAATTAATATTGATATTTTTCGATGTACATATATTATATAGAAATCAATTATATTATGATAAAGAATAAATATCATCTTCCTTAAATTGATGACTTATTCAACCAAATTCATGGAGCTCTATATTTTTATTAGATTGACCATCATTCTAGATATTATCAATTGTAGGTAAATAATGATGATTTTCTAATGAAAATATATTTAATGAGGTATAAACATTACAAGTTTACAATAATTATATTTGGATTGATGAATTTACACTATGTTTTTATGGATATAATGATTAAATTATTCAAGTAACATCATGATAATTTTTGTGTGGTATTTATTAATGATATAATAGGGTAATCTAATAACAATGAGGACCATGAGAAAAACTTTCAGATTAGTCTTGAGACTCTTAGAAAAAAAGTGTTATATGATAAATTTATCATGTGTGAATTATAATTTTAAAACGTTTCTTCTCTTGGAAATATTATCTCCTAGGATGAAATATCAATTGATCATGCAATGAAAATGGTAGTCCAAGAATGGAATATTACAAAAAAATAACCAAGTTATATAGTTTCATTGTTTTACAAAGTTACTATTAGTGATTTGTTTAAAAAAAATCATGATTAACTATCCCATTAACCAAAATTACTCATAAATGGGTTGATTTTATTTCAAAAAAGGTGTATGAAGAATGTTTTAAAGAATTGAATAGGTTATTGGTAAATTATTCAATGTTTACTGTTCTAACAATAAATGTTGGACTTATGATTTACATTGATTAATTGGGGAAGAGAATTGGTTTGGTCATTATATAGAATGATTGAGTTTTTCTAATGCTTTAAGGTAGTTAAAAACTCATAAACGGGACTATCCAACTCATGATCATGAGTTAGGAGTTGTAATATCTTATATTATAATATGGAGAAACTATCTATATGGTGAAAAATGTGAAATATATAAAGCTCACAAGATTTTGAAATATATCTTATCACATAAAATAACTCAACCTTGGGCATACGAGATGGCCGAAGATACTCAAGGATTATTATTTATCATCAAAATATCACCTAGAGAAGGAAAATAAGGTATTATATGAATTGAGTAGGAAGGATCATGGAGTATTTAGAAATAAAAATATTGATAGGGATTCTATGTACATCGATTTAAGATAGATGGATATTATAATTATTATGGAAGGAGAAACATCACTTATTTTTCAAATGATTTATAAATAAACATAATTAGAAAATATAAAAAGTTATCAGTATGAAGATAATAATTTTTAAAGAAAATTAAAAATTTGAATTATTAGAAATTCAAATACTTAATTTATTAATATGGAGTTGATAAATTTAGAAAGAGGCTCCATATTCCCTATATACCCGAGATAAAAATTTAATTATTAGATGATGATCATAGATTATATTTCTTCTATACACCATGGTAGCACCAAGATGTATATGGATTTGAAGTAACATTTTTTTGGGATAATATAAAGCGAAATATTATTGCTTATGTGTTAAAATATTTTATTTTTTAATAAGTGAAGTTTGAGAGAAAACATCTTAGAGAAATCATACAACCCCTATCTTTTCTTACAAAAAAATGGGACGAAATAACTTTTGAGTTTGTCACTGGATCAAAAAATTATCAAAGAAAGAGTGATGTGATATGGGTTATTATTGATCAACACACAAAATTAACAATTTTACTTACTATAAGGGAAGATATTCCACTGGAAAATTTTTAAAGAGTATATATTAATAAAGTTGGAATACTTCATCATGAGACTCTATAAATTGTGTCTAATCACGATCCATGATTTACATTGAAATTCTAGAAAAACCTGCAAAAGTATCTTGATAGAGATATTTATTTAAATAATTCTTATCACCCTTTAACTGATGGTAATTCAAAAATCAATATCCAAACATTAAAATACATGTTGATGCCCTACCCACTTGAATTTAAAGGAACGTGGGATCAATATTTACATTTAGTAGAATTCAAATATAACAATAGCTTCCATTTCTGTATTAAAATGGAACTATATGAAGGGTTATATGGGAAGATATTTCATACACAAAAATTTTGGGATGAATTTGGTGAAAGTAATCTTGTTTTCCTAGTAACTATAGAGTAAAAAATGAAAAAAGTAATGATTATTCAAACCCATATCAAAGAATCTCAAAGTTGGAAAAAGAGCTATGTTGATAACTAAAGGAATAATTTTGAATTTCATGTGGGAGATCAGGTTTTCTCAAAGTTATCTCCATGGAATGGTGTTATAATATTTAGAAATAAATGTAAAATGATCCCTAGGTGCATTGGATCTTTTGAAATCCTAGAAATAATTTGAGCTGTAACATACCATTTTAAAATTCTATCAAGCCTTTCTAAATAACATGATGTGTTACATATCTCGTTATTTAGGAATTATATTCTAGAACCAATGAATGTTATCACTTCAAAATAAATATAATTATAACATGAATTATCTTACTATGAAGATACTATCCATATTCTTGACACTATAGAATAAGTGTTGAGGAACCCAACGACTTGTATGGTAAAGGTACTTTGGAAAAATCATAAGATAGAAGAAAATAAATAAGAACCTAGTGAAATTATGATTAAGAGATACCAAAATATATTTATGATGTGATGTTATAGAAATTTATAAGATGACTTTATTTATGGTGGGAAGAATGTAACACCCTGATATTTTGTGGTATGTTTCTTTTAAAATAAATTCAATCTCTTTGATAACATGTGTTACATGAAACACCAAGTTAAAATGAACTGAAAACTAATATTTTTCTTTTATATCGTAGTAATTAAATTGTAATGTACAATTATGAATATTATTTTAAAAAAATTTATGGTTTGTAAATTTATATAATAAATTCATTGGCTATCAATTGATTTGAAATAAAAAAAATAAAAAAACATTATTAAAAGAAGTGTTTTTATGAAAAATATTTTTGTACACACAAAGAAATTGAATTATTCACTATTTTTGAATTATTTAAATGAAATATATATTTTATATATTCAATTAAATATTTTGACATTTATATAATATTTTTACTATGTATGTGATAAGAATAAATTCGGTTTTATTCTTAAAAACAACATTTTTAAAATGTGATTTTTATCGTGTTCTACACAATTTTTTTAAAATAAACTTATTCCATGTATATTTATTGAATTTTATAAATAAAATTATATATTTAAAATTTTTATGTTTAAATTTGGTAATTGGACCCCTTTTATTTTTGGTCAAAATTAATAGTAACTGAAGTAAAATTTATCAGTTCGGTAAATGGTAAATTGTGGACAAAAGTAAGTGATAAGTACATAATTATTCATCATAATTATTATTAGATGAATAAAATTTAAAACTTGTCACCTCAAGATCTAATTTTAGTTGTTTAATGGACACTTTTTTATGAAAATGATTTATATATTATTTAAATCAAAGATAGTTACAAAATATCACTCTCTTTGTTTTTAATATCTATTATGTGCCCACATAAATAAAAAAAGAAAGATATGAATGAAAATAAACATTTATTTTTATATTAATGAAATTATTTTCAATAGTTTTCTAAATTTTTTATAAATTATTTAATTTCCTTAAAGTCTTGTGCAATGCTAATATGATATTTAGTTAAATAACTGAGAAATATAATAAATGATTTTAAAAATAATAATTTTTATATAAATGAAATATTTTAATATGTCAAATGAATTTTATAGATATATATGAATTATTATAAAGGTTTGAAATAATTATATTTTGATTCCCCCTCCGTCTTGATGTATCTGAAGTAAAATTAAATGAATAATATCAAAATTGAAATTAATACTAATTTATCAAAATAATATTTCATTAAAATATATTAAATTCATAAAAATATTATCATCATCCATGTGAATTTAATATTGTTTAACACATCATAAATGGTCCATTTATTAGTAATTTTCCAATTTATAGTAACATTATTAACCCTTTATGATTAAAGTAGAGGTTACTGCAGTTAAGGTTTAAAATAATTAACCAAGGGGATAATTAAAATGAAAAGGTTTATAATAATATGAAAACATATCTAAATTCTATTGGTTGATGATATTAAAACTATATAATATATTATATTGAAATAAAATTCCATTTGGAGGCATTATATGTAATAATTAATTTATTATAATTTAATCTTTTTCAAAATTTTAAAAGTGCCATTCCCCTCAATTATAAAAGGGAACCTCATACCTCACTTCTTTACAAAACTTTGACCAATAAAGATAAAAAATAACCTATATAAATATCTTTAAAAAATAATTATACAAGTTCTATAGGTCATGTTTTTCCAAAAATACCAACTCTAGTGTTCCTAATAGGAGATCCAATGGAAGATTCTTTAAGAGAAGGTAATCATCTTGTTTGAGTCTTTAAATTTTATTTCTTCTTAAACTTCCTCATAATGTGTTGTAATAACTAAAAATAAATAATTATATAATAATTAATACATTTATATTTCATTATGTTTATTGGAAATGAATTATTTAATCTCTCTATTATATGAAAATAAAAAACATCACTCTTGATATTTATGACTTACCATCTCCACACAATAGTGCAATTAGTTTTTTACCACATTACTATGATGTTTATAAATATGGAACTAATAAGTATATATTATATTAATGAAAAATATATTATTCTAGAAAGATAAATTAATATTCACTTTTATTTCATTCCATACATCAAAAAATGGAAACAATATTCACGCGTATGTACAACCTACCATCTCTATGAATGGAATTATTCATTTTTATGTATCTACCATTTATAGAGTGACATAAATATATATATAATAAATTTATATGATATTAAAATCATGAAAAAAAATATGGAGATGATGGAACCATGATCAAATTACAAGGATCGATACTTCCAAATTAAAACATACATGATAACTAAAGAGTTATCACCCGAAATAATAATTTAATAAATAATTTTCAAATAAATGGGTGATAAAAGGTTATAAGTAAATAATATATTGAATTATATATATGATAATGGTTATATAATATATTTATAACAAAATTATATTTATTATATATTATTTTGGAACATATACGATGAAAATTATACCTAAGGTAAAGGTTTATTTCACTATCTCATCATTATTTGAGATTGTTTATGTTTAAGTCTCCACTAGGGAACATTTATATTCTATATAAATGTTTCTTAAAAATATTTTCAAAAATATTTTTAATATTATAATATGATTTTTTTAAATTCCTTTTTTCCGATGTTTAACTAAAAAAGGTTTGAATGGAATCATTTTGTCATTTCCCGAACAAGGTACTTTGTGATTTTTCAACAAAATTATAGAAGTAATGTTTTTAAATTACATGTAATGAACTTATTTTCTAGCGATCATGACTCCTTAATGATTTGAATATTCCTTTAAAATATTATAAGGTTATTTTTAGATATTTTTTTTCTTTTATAATTATAGATATTTTAAATAATAAGTAATTTTAAAGTGAAATATGGTATTTTCCTCAAGAAAATTTCAATGATATTATTAAAGTATTTTATTCTATTTCAACATCCTTGTTTGAATATTATTATTTATTATGTTTAATCTCTAATGATACCATATACCATATTATATAAAATGGTTAATGTTTATTTTGATAGGGGAAATACTATTTTGATAGCATTCTCTCAGGATGGTTTATGATTAGGATTGGGAAAATTATTATCATTTCATATTATAGTTCCATTATAAATTTTTATGTTGATTATGTTTCAACCCTTTCATATGAGGAATGAATTGGACTTAGTATATTATGATAGGTTCTTGATATATCCCCTTGATGCATAGACAACTTTTTTGTTTATGTGATTTTTGAATTATTTTATTTCCATTTATTTTATTCCATATTATTCATGCCTTATTTAGCATCTAATACATGGTTAACCTTAGTGATAATCTGATCTCACCATTTTTATTATGTTTATTTCTTCCCTAGAATTCCAAGAATTAATTTATTATTTATATATAGAGATAATATAAAAGAATAATGGTATTATAAAATGAAATACCATGATGTATTTTATTCTGTATATTGTAATATAATATTCAAGTATGTATCTAGTTTTTCAAGACTACTAAACTAATTAGACCTTTGGGATGTGATTATTTGTATCTATTGATAGTATAAAAAAGTAACTATCGAATCTAGGCTAATGGAGTTGGTGGTATTTACACATATACAATAATTTCTTATTGGAACTCTTCATACATGTTTCTTAAAAAAAATATTGAAACCAAAAATGATTTGGTACCAATATTTTTTTTGTTCTAGTGATATTATCAATAAATGATTTAGTAATCCATAGTTGTTTTATTGGTATCCTATAAGTATAATTTATACATCAATAAATAAATATTTTATTACGTCCAATATAATAATAAATGTTAAAAGAGCTAGCATAAGTTGATATAGGTACAAATATGTTCTTATAAATGTTCATCTATCTAGGTTGGTATCCTATTCATATAGTATACTTATGAGTATTATATTTATTAAGAATATGATAAGGGGTTTTCTTCCATTAGTAAATCTATATAGATATTTTTTTATTTCCCCATTATATAATTTCAACTCATTATTTTCCTTAAGGAGTTGGGAATTATTATCATTTTCAATAATAAAATAATTTTAAAGATGACCAGACATAACATTATTCTTTTATAATCTTTTATATTTATCATTTAATTTATTAAATGTGTCTTAAATCATGTTATAGTATTAAAATAATTTATCACTAGACATATTACCATAATTTTATCATTTTTATAAGGAATAAAAATATGTATAGGAGATTCTAGAACGAAATTTGACACCACATATGTGTTTTTCAGGAAATACATGTTATCTTTATTATTTATCTATTATTAGCTTGATTAAAAATAATTTAACATATCCTAAGTGGAAATCCAAGTGGATTTCATATCACTTTTATAATTATTTACTTTATCATGATATTTCTTCATATACTTTAACTTAGGATAGTATGCTTTGATGCGTCCCTTTCTTCTACACTCTTAGAAGATTATTTCATTGGAAGTATAATAATTTTTCCATTATTTTCTACAATTTATTATATTTTTATAATTATTATTATAGTTTTATTTCATAAATAAATATTATTACTATAAAACATTTTGAAACATGTGGATAAATGATCTATTTCTTTATCACTATCCGAAGGGGACTATTCATCACTTGAAAATTGAGTTTTTACCTTATATTTTTGTTTAGATTCAGAATTCATAAAGGCTACTGAATTCATTTTTGGTTCATCCACTTCTAATTTGTTCAATTAAAGTTCAAACTTATATATCATGATATTTATAATTATTTAATTTACTGATAATGTACTAATGTCACATGATTCCCTTATGGAAATAGATGTTCCTCTCTATCTTTCTAGTAAACATCTGAAAAGTCACATGACTTGATCCTTGTTAGTAATCAATTTTACCAGTGCTTACATCATGTTAAAAATATCATAAAACCTGATACACATATAATAAATGGATTAATCAGGATTTATCTTAAATGTGACATATTTAATAGTATAGGTATTCAATCACATTTTTTTTTAAAATTTTTATTTTTGTTAATGATATATAAAAAGAGTATCATTAATATTAAAAGTATAATCATAGATAGATATTCTATTAAATCCATATACTCCTAAAGTAAATAATAAATCGTTCATATCTTTACAATTTCAATCATTTACTGCCTTAGTGGAATCACTCTAGGTAGATCTATCTGTTTGAGGTTTTTCATGTTTATATTCTACGACCAACTAGATTTCATATCCCATACTCTCTAAATAAATTTTCATATTGATTTTCCATTGACCATTATTAGTTCCATTCAAATAAAGAGGCTTATTAGTGGTAGTTCATTATTATTTATGATTATAAAAAAGAATTAAATTTATATAAAATATAAATTTTATATCATTAAATAAAACTAAATCACATTAAATATATATTTTGAAAGTTCTTTGATCTGAAATATTTTTTCGAGTGGACAAATCAAGAGTGGGGGGGGGGGGGGGTAAATTGAGATTTCAATAAAATTGTTGGTTAAAAATAAATATAAAACCTAAATCTCCCCAATTTGATAAAATAAACTAGTTAAAAAATAGGCATATTATTTAATTTTACCTTTTGAAAATATTCTCTAAATATTGATCACTGATGAGTTAAAATAATTTTAAAAATATTTTAACTTTTGAAACTAATATACTCATATCAAAAACGACATATAAAATACAAATTTAAGTGAACTATCAGAGTCATTGTTTGTTTAATAAACTAAAAATAGAAAATAAATTAATTTGAATATAATGAAAAAAAGATAAATCAGATGATAATTTTAATAAGGGGTTTGTTTTCAAACTGAAATTTAATACCCTCAACTTGGAAATTACCTAATTCAAATTAATTTATTATTAAATAAATTAATCCACAACCTAGATCATGTTTTATAGAGGTTAACTCATAAGGATGTCCAGGAACATATCCTATTCTATAGTTATATATGAGATAAAGCATGATACTAGGTAACACGTGACCTCTTCCACTATTGTTCATAGGCATACAAATGAAAAGATTTGAGAGAGTATCAAGTACTCTCAAGTTTAATACAAGAGATTTTTTTATAAATAAACAATTAAATACAAAAAAAAAAATCATGACTATAAACCATAAACATAAATATAATGAGATGAAATATGAGTGGATGAAATGTTTCTAAATATTTAATGATTTGAATGTAAAAAAGTCCTTTGATTTTTTCTTTCAAGGACCATAGACAAGTTTTACATCAGGATGAGAAAAATAGACTATTGTGGAGATTTCGAAATTTGTTTTTTTAATTATATGATCCTTTGTTATTCTCTATAGGAGCTCATGATCAGAACTATAATTTACACGATCATAATTTCTATTTTTAAATATATATTCATTCAAAAGTAGGCTTTATAGAAAAATTAATGCATTTATAAATCCATTGAGAGTTCAATTATTTTTTCAAAAACTAACCATTAGGGAGTTAAATTATTTCACTACTAAAATAGAATTGATAGGCTGTCATTACTTAAAACATGATTAGTTGAGATCATGATTAGTTTGGAATAGTTAGTTGTAATAACAAGTTGTCACAATATTCCCATTCCTTTATGATATCAGTTTTTTCCCATATGGTAGGTTCATGAATTCATGTGGTTGGCCATTTTCTCATAGGGTTACTATAATAACTAACTTGGTTAGTATCTTACTAAATGAAAATTTTACATACCTTTACATTGTAACTAGATTTAGTCATTCGATTAGTTAATTCTCTTTACATGGTCACTTCCCTACTTTTCATGATAGCTTTATTTATTTTTATAATTAGTTCATTCGTACTCACGGTTGGTATGTATCTGTTGCAGGATAGGTTGATTGAAAATGCGATAAGGTGATTCTAAATTCATGATAGGAAAAAAATCCAATTCATGGTTAGTTCATGAATTTGATATATTTTGATCATATGATGCATGCTATGTTACTTGTTTATGAAAGCAGGTGGAGTAAAACATACAGTAAGGTGACACACAATTACTTTAACTTCACAGTCAGTTCAAATTCTTCACATGGTAATCACATTGCACATATGGTAGTTTGTCTCAAAAAGTTAAGTTCTTATAAATTTTTTCAATTTGTGTCTAAAAATATATTTACTAACAAAAAACATGAAAATCATTAATAACATTATAAAAACAATTTGGATCATTAAAATAATTGGTCTAAGCTAACAAGTATACCATATATCATAGTGTAAAATATTGTATTATTAGTTTAAATATATTTATTTTTCTCTATATTAAATAATATGACATCATAATATCATAATATGTAATATATATTCCTTATTTATATTTTCTTTACAACTACCATTGATATATAAATCTCCTCTTCTAAACCATTTACAACATTTTTTTATATAAACATACCACATACCATGATACATTCCATAATTTATAGTGTGTCTATATCATCATTCATGACATGATAATATATCCTAATTTAACTCCATATTTTTTTATTATGACATTTAACAACAACACAAGGTATTATTATATCACTACCTATGATACAATCAGTGCATAAAATATTTTTATATCACTATATGTGATTCATTGTATAAAAAATATTTACCTTTTAAACCACTATATCATGTATTATAATTTCCCATAGTTATATTTGTTAACTTATATATAGAATAATTCAACCCAGTTTCAACTAAACAATGAATTCTATGATAATTTATAAATCATTTTTAACAATCCTACAAAGAACCAATCATCATCATAATCATATATTCTATAAAATAAAATAAAATAATCAATCATTGAAATTAACCTCCTTTTAAATTTAAATATTTAATGTTCAATCATTAGTAATACAACTTTAAATGATATTATGTAATCCTCCATGCATTATTATTAGATATTTAATTCTCTTATATATTAATAGGTTCATAAAAGTAAACAATAAAAAAGATTGTATTTTTTATCAACTAGTGCCTCTATGCTTTTGAAAATAATTCGAAAGAAATATTATATTTATATTTCACCTCAAAAAATATATTAAAAAAATCATATTTATTTCCCATTAATTATCTATAGGCATATATTATTTAGTTATAAATGTTTAAAATATTGAAATTATTTTTATTTCAATTTTTCATTAATGTTTATACTATAATCTATTATATTTTTGTTTTTAATTTTAAATATTTCATTAATGATAGAAAAAAGTTCCTCATATATTGGTACTACATGTAGTTTTTTTATTTTCTATTATATTGTTAGAATTAACCCCCTTTTAGTTTTCATATAATAATTCAAGTTTTCTATAAAACATATTGAAATATTACTATGCTTTTTAGGAATAAATTATATTCATACCTTCCTTCCTCAAAACTGACACACATTATCTTTTATAATTCAATATTTATAAATTATTCTCCTCACTAAAACACCTCAAATATGAAATGATATTTATGGGGATATGAGATCCTTTATTTAACATTTCATAATAAGGGATGTGGTTGAGTTTATTAAGAAAACCTACAATTTTCTCTGACCTTTATGTTATGATTATTCTTACTAGAGGGATATTTTTTTTCAATCAACTAAATTAAAATTATCTATATTATATCCCAAAATATTAGTTTTTATATTAATTTTGTAATCTCTATTCATTATGTTGATGCTCTATATGATCCTAATAGTGAAAGTTGATTCATTTTTCCACTATCACTACATTATTAAATTATATGGATAAAAACATTGAGTTATACTTATTACTTCATTGAACATGAATTATAATTTAAAATTATTTAAGTATCAAAATAAATCCCTGATATACCCTTTACTCTCTTGTTTATATCATTTATCTATATTAAATTTCTATATATATTCTACAACATCATCTCTAAAACCACCATGATCTTCTCTTCCTTGCATTTCGTCAATTACCAGTAAACTATTATGTTCTCCTCATATCCTTTAGAATTATATACTAACCACAATTAATTCTATGAATATATAATGTATTATTAGGTTTCCTATACATACATACTTTAGATTTGTAAAAATATTTAACCATGAAATCTATTTCTCAAGAAAAAAAATTCCCCTTTTATCCACATTAATATTCTTTGTGCACATGATTTTAAGTTTCTATAATTAATTTTATATAAAAATTTGTTATATGTTTGTATTAATGAAAAAATTATCACAATAACCAAATTTTTTTCATGTTTGGTATGAAACATTTTTCTATAATTTTTATTCTGTACAACATCCACAATATCTTTATAGTGATTCATAATGTACCAACATTTTCCACAATAGTGGATTATTATAATAGGTTTCCTTTTTATTGGGTGAAAACATGATATGTTGATGTATTTTCCTTGATGTATTCTCTTATTCATGGTTAAAAGAAACATTATATACTTCAAATTCAAATATATTCTTTATTTTATATATCACTTTATTATTCTCCATGATCCTTTTCGTCTTTATCCACAACTAAGAATTATTTAAATTAATGTTGTACTTAGGAAGGCTTTACATTAATTGAAACTTATTTTCTATGGATTAATTACTCTATAATATTGAATTTATTCATACATTAATTTATTTTAACTTTTCATCATCTTTTTAAATAAATTCCATGATCTCCTCTACCACCTGTGTTATCTATTTATATTATTTTCCCCAACATCATATTTTTTTCCTTCAATACATGATAAGGATTTATAAATAATTAATTATATATATTTTTCCTACCAATATCTATATACGAATCTATATATAATTTGAAAAGTATCTATATCTAATCCATAAGATGATAAGTTTTTCCTTCAATAAATTCTTATAATTATTTTAATTGTTTTCCTATAAGAAATTTGAATTAAAAAAATAATATATATCATCATGTATAATAGATCAGAAGATATATTTAATTTCAAATAATATATATGTTTTATCTTCAAAAATAGATTATATCAATGGTTTGTATGACATACCCAATTTTATTTTCTCAAATTAATCCAAGAGAGAAATGTGACCATAAGAATTCATTCCCATATAATAGAGGCGACTGAACAAAAGCGAAGGTCTAAGACCATCATTGGGAACAAAATACCCTCCATTAAATAAAATAAAAAAAAATATTGATAAAACACCATAAAAAACATCAGAAAAATATATCTACTTATAATGGAAAGTCTCCCATAATAAAAACATATCCTTATGTTGAAACATATATAACCGATACTAATTTTATATAACCCTTATTGACAAAGGGTTTACCATAGTAAATCAGTAACATATAGGAAGAAACACAATGAAATAAAAAAATAGAAGAATATTCATTTTGAAAAGGCCCTCACCATTCCTCATAACCATCTCTCTGTCCTTGGAAAAAAATTATTCCTACTATATCAACTATCACTTGAATATTTCTTTGACTTATATCTCTAATATGAGGGTCTCACATTTACTGAGGTTCCAGTGTAGGTTGTGAGTATAAAAATATTTTGGGAACTAACCACAAGGCCTACAAGTTTTACTATAATGAATATATGTGAGTGCATGTACAATGTAACATTTAAATTAATTACCTTTATTAAATAGACAAAAAATTTGAGTCCTCAAGTGCTTATTAAGATAAAATTAGTATTGAATCTTCATAATTTTTCATGTTCTAGTAAACCACACTAGTCATAATCTATATAGAGGGGGTACTATGATAAAAGTCTTGAACATCACTTCATTATCACCATCTCCACCATCGGGATTTATTACATACATTATAACCCATTAGTCATTGTAAAAACCACACTGAATGGTTCAATTTTATATGTTCTGATCCCTTGTTATAGTAACATACACATGTGTTATCCACTAGTCAAGGTAACATCCACATTAAAGGGTTACATGAAATAAAAGATAACCCATATTTCATATTGATGTCTATAGTATATAGTGATATGACACATGCTTTAACACTTAATCATAATAATAGTGAAAACCATCTTATGACACAATATTCAACTAAATCAAAATTTATAATCTACACTGATCAATTGGGTGTAAGTGTTATATATACAGAATATATTAGGTCAAATTTAATGTAAACCATAATAATCACATGGTATCATATAACCTGATGTTCTAGACCTCAACTACATACCCATAAAAACAAATGCATCACATAAACTAACATGTTGATCCTAATTTTTGGATAAAAATCATTACATATCTAAATAAAAATTACATTAAGATCATTATTCCTAAGAGTATCATATTATGCTCAAAAATCATATTTAGATGAAAACAAAAATCATAGGCTATAACTCATCATTTATGTAGATAGAATACCAAGTCAAAATATAGTGAAAAAATAACTAACCATCACATGATTAATAGTCTATATCATTTTATAGACCCCACTTAGTATCTTACCATTTTATTTCTCAAATGATATACAATCTCTTACTTGGTGATCTCACACCCTTAGGAATTATCTATATTCTTCCATACTCTAAGAACCCAATTTAAACCATTAAAAAAGTGGTTAACCTACAATTATATTCATAATAATTATTTTTCAATGGATATACTAGGCCTCTAAAATCCTTCTATAAATAATTCCAACAAAGATCATAATTTACATATTAAGAAAACTAAAGGTATTTATACCAAGACTCATCCCATCACTTTTTTAAACACATAAAGGGAATCTATCACCCAAAAATCTATAATAGTTTTTAGACTCATTAGTCCCTCTATAAATATTAAAATAGACCATCAATTGTCTCTTATATTTTAATTTACTTATATAAACCGTTTGAGGTCTATATAACCCAACTACCCCATGATGCACATTACAACATGGTCATCGAGCATTCAAAAAACTAAACTCCCACATAAAGAATATTATTTTTGGTAATAATAATAACTACAAAATATTTCACCCAATTTAAAATATTTATGCCCCCATTCAAGTTTTCTTTTCCAGAATACCCATTCATGCATACCAAATTATACATGAAACATATGATACATTTCATAATAATTTTAAAATTACATATCTTGTGATAATAGGTGTTAACTAATAAAATATCATGGTCCAATTCATTATCGATGTAAATAAATAAAAAAACCTATAAAATCTTATCATTTTATGTATTTAAAGGGATGAAACATCAAGTAATAAGATTAAATAATGGCTGGAGGGTTTATTAACCCAACCTTGATGATAGGTGACCACGACCACCTATAATTTTCTAATCTAATTCAAAAATAGAAGTGTAATTCCAAGGGGGGGGGGGGGGTTGGGACATGGAGGACCCTATATTATTATTTTATAATTCTAAAGGAATAATTAATTGATTCAATAAAAAATCCTTTTGAAAATTTAAAAATCCCAATATGATAGACATGTTTAGGGTTCCACCACAATATTTTTGGGCCACTAAACACCTAGTAGAATTCCTCCTATATCTCTATGGATAGGGTAGTGTCATAGACCTTCTTACTACCATCCATACATTTCGTGGACTACCATTGGGCCCTCAATAATATATACAACTATTCTCCAATGAACCCCCATTTACATAGAACCAAAAATTTTTATTTAGGCAATTTTTTTGATTTCCTATCCTCAAAAACCCTATTTAAACGTCCCAAAAATATATATAATATCTACCCATTAAACCAACCTTAAATATTTAAGTTTTTACAAAAAATAAATTCTTTGAGATCGAATATTTCTTGAATTCACTAACTCTAAACAATAAAGGGAATTATAAACTCCCCAAAATATAGCTTCTCTTCTATCTGAAGTGCAGTCTTGTATCTTTAACAAACCTTAATAAACAATGATATTCAATGTTCAATTCACATTTCATGGATTCCTACTAGATATGATTGATTTATTTTCCACCTAAGTAATTTTTTTCACAAATCCTTAATGGTTTTATAACTTATATGTTACTTTGAATTTTGAAGGAAAATACAAATCCACCTCACTACAACTGATCATGCTTGAAATGTTCCAGTAAATACTCCACTAAACCTTCCTTCTATAGAACCTTAATAGACCCAATTATTATGGAGAGAACCATTGTCACCTTCTTAAATAGCAATTCCATTATTATTTCAACATATGTTGAAATAATAATGTATGACTAGGGTAAGGTTTGAGATACTCATATACATTTATAGATTTAGTAAATCCTATCCATAGTCCCCCACTTGATATTTGATTTCATGAATACATACGTAATTTAATAATTCTTATATTATAGTCCATTCAATATTATTTATATTCCCTAAATCATAAGTCAAACAAGTACCATTCTGTAAATTTTATATCCCATTAGTTACACATGAATTAACACTACCTGCATGGAATATATTAGTTCCTAAAAATATTATATCTTCCTAATCATATATAGTTATCCAATTACATTTTATAATTTAAAATTAAACACAAATTTCAATTACCCAATTTTTTACATGCATCATTCTCAACTCATGTAATAACATAACCCAAAAACAAGGATTGTACCACTGAGTAATAAATATGGGTTTGTCTACTATAGTGTTTCCCATACCATTTTACCATAAATGTTAAAATTATTGAATTCATATATTAATTAAAACCATCATTGAAAGACCAAATTGAATTAACATGAAAACCCTTCCCCTGATCCTTTCTTTAAGACCTATCGTTATCATAGTAAACTACATCAACACTTCCCATCATTACAGTCATCAATAATCAGAAAATAGGGTCTGTATAGGTCCATATTATACTAATAACATAGAGAAAAAACATTTGAATAACATTTACATGCTCTGAACTCCACTAAAGTTCTTAATCCATACTTCAAAAATTAGAGGCCTGTGACGACATCCATGCAATACTCACCTTTAAGTCTGTTGTGAACTATATAACTTCTTATAAGTTTTTTTGAAAATATTAGATATATGTTCTATCTAAAAATTATTGAGATAATAGATTTTATTTTTATTAAAATGGTATGATCCTCCTCCATATAGATGTATTACTTTAATAGATATATCCACTATGTGATACCCCTAGGATACATCTCTAATATAACTACTCTATGTCCTAATAAAGACCGACTCACAAGTAACATTATATTAAAAAATATATATATTTTATCTCCATTTCAAATATATCCAAAAATAATATTTCTTGATAAGTATTCACTACCCAAGAATATCATTTATTCAAAAAATCTCAATGAAATTTGTTGTACATACCCATCACCGTCAACAAAAAAGTATCTATATAATTTTATAATTAAATGATTTTTTTACAAAAAAGATACCCTCTAAAAAATACCAAAAATAATGGTAAATAAATCCTAAAAATTATCATATTAGGTTCATTATTTAAATTTATCACAATTAATAAATACAAAACATCTTTCCAAAGACTCATCAACATGATAAATATAGAAATCACATCCCATTTGTTAAATTTCATAAATCACATAAGATAAATAATAGAAAATATAATTAAATGATATCATATATTCATCCCTATTAAATAATCATGCCTATATGATATAGAAATTTTTTTAACCCAATCCACAACGATTGGATTCAAATTATATTCACTACAAAACCACAATTTTCTTTCACTATCCACTTTCTAATCTACATAATTTACATAATTTTATATAAAAATCAAATCAAAATGACAATGAATAAAAAGAATTTCATAACTTCAAGATCAATAAAAACCATTATATGTACTTATTATGATGAAAAAACACACACTCCATTTCCCCAATGGAAATAGAGGTCAATAATTTCAATCCCAACCACAATCCATAACTATATTTCATAAAATACACTTCACACCATTACAGACTATCTTATATATATAGAAATAGATAAATGGAAACTTATTATCATAAAACTAGTCAATATATCACACTATTTATCTCTATAAAACTCTAAAAAAATTAGTCATACTCTTATATACCACCTAGGTACCATATATTACTCACGATACAACAAATCAGATCTTATCAAGCTAAGGATTATACACCTATTTTTTTGGAGAGACACACAATCAATCCTAATTTTCATATACATTAACCACACATAAAAATGATCTCTGTATGTTTCCTTTCCTATAAATACCCAAATAAATCCATATACTTACTTTACCCATGTTAAGGTTATCATCCACAACCATGTAATCCAAAGCCTATACCAGTCTATAGAAAATTCATCAAATGCCCACATTATAAATTTTTGGGCAGTCATTACACCATATATTCATATTAATAACATCATTATAATAAAAATGGTTAATAACTATAAAATATTAATTATTAGTTTTATCTATTTAACCCAACCCCAATATTATATTCAATAAAAATATGAATAATTTATCATTGATTTTTTTAAATAAGGAAAACATTTTTCAAAAAAATATTTTTTCTAGTCACACAAATTCATGTATATGTCATGTAAACCAATGTTCTATGTATGATGAAGATATGAATGACCAATTTCCATTCCAATATATGAGTAAAAAATCAAACATAACAAAAAAAAATCATATTTTCAAAAATAAAATAATAATAATTGAAAAATAAATACTTAAAAGTTACACTACTAGGAAATATGGATCTCTACAATACCTATGCTATCAAAGAACAAGTAAAACTTCTATCTAATGTTTTTACTATTATATATCCATCTTATAAGACCTAAATAATTAATTCAAATAAAATATTTGAAACATACCATTTTCTAACAGCCAAACCAATCTAATTTAACCAATCAAGGTGCGCCATATATTCTTAGGTGTGCTTCCATATATGACGGTCTGCTAACTAAATTTGATGGTATAAGATGATCATTCAAGAAACTATACCCTCAATTATGTAAAAACATAAAATATATAGACAAATATCTATAAAAAGAATACCCTCTTACACATATGGGGTTATAGTCATGAGATCCCGATAACCTAAACATATCACCATGCAGAAACATATGCAATCAATTTCAATTCTATAAAACTCATAAATACAATTAATTTCTCTAAGTGGATCAAATAATATATTGAATGAAGTAATGAAATCGATAAAATAAAATTTTGGAAAATATATCTTACAAAGTTTCATTTCCTTGACTTAGAACCATCTCTTGATCCTTGTTGAACTAATCCACCTTTGTCACATATCATCAGACCTTTTTCTAGAACTTTATGTCTAACTAGATGACCACACACCCCCTAAAGTGAATGTTCAAGGTGTGAGTATAAAGTCTAGTGGTGAGATTATCCCCTATCACCAATTGGTTAAATGATGGAACCCCATAATAGATTATGTGTTGAGCATAAAAGGACTTGTCTAGGAGTAATAATCCCATCAACTATGAATTTTAAGATGAATTAAAACGAACTATCAGATAAAAATTCTACATTTGGAAATTAATCTTATTTATTCACTTATAAACTCATCTAATATCTCATAATTTAATTCCATAGTATAAAAATAAAGAAATTCAATGTAAATTTTATTCCTCTTAAGAATCATCCATATTATTCCAACCCTCTAAACCCCAAGGTAAACTGTTTACTGGATGATAAACCTATTAATCTACTATAAATAGATTCTTTCCCAATTATTATAATATTTAATTATAAATATCCACCCAAAAATTATTTCAATTCATTCCATCATATCATTATTATCATTATCTATGATAATTTCACATGTTCATGGGGTATTTTAGATTTTATTCTTCATCACTTAGCAAAATTTTCTCCTATAATATGACCATAAATTTCAATTTTTAATATATTATGATTTTATACTTTTATGGTTAATTATAAATTTTGATAAATATTCTATAATGTTTTTTATTATTTTTTATGATAAACTCAAATAATTTTAATACACTTTTATACCGATGTATCTTTATACAACTTATTTACGCGATAATAATTACTTTTCCTCTTTCTTTCAACCTATCCCATGACCTCCTTTGAATATCAAGCTCACTATATGTTTCACTTGATTTTTAATTTCTATAAAATTATTCCAAATAATAAATTAAAATATTAAAAAAATACATTTTTTATTTTTACATTTAATTCTATAGAAGAATCCCTGCATTATGATAGACTAAATCATCATACGACTCATGTTATTTCAACCAAATCATACAATGTATTATGAATTTTTGAAGTATTTAAATTATACTATATAATGAGAATCATCCAATAAAACATATGATTCAAATTTATCCCTTTTTGTTGACTGATTATATAGGTTTTGGATTTAATCCATTGTGAATCAAAAAATTCCAAGATAAAACCATGAATTACACATTCCAAATGCAAGGAAAATATTTTTCTCTTGTAATATTCAATTTGGTCTAATGATTTGATTTAAAAAATTTACATGAATTTTTCCATGATCACCATCATTAAATCACTAATTTTATACTTTAAAGATGAAATAGAAGAATAATAGCAGTTTGTGGCTCTATAGTGATATACTATATATAATAGTGTATTGTATGAGAATAATAGGGAATAAATGTTTATTTTCTTATATGTCATATGGACTTACTTCCTGATGTCCCACATGATATATATGTTGTTGATTCCACTTGAATCCATCACTACCTCTGATATATCTATTTTCTTATCAAATAAATTACCACTTCTTTAAGATATACAAATATATCCTATAATGATATATGTTATTCCTTATTTTTTGTGTATATATCATTGTACTCTATATATCCAAAACCTGAATTTATTTCTTACTGATTGATGTGATATCTAATGATTCAAAGTGATATGATCATATTGATGTCTTTGATTGAAGTCAATCCAGATGATATATTTATATAATCATATGTTATTTGTTTAATAAAATATATTTTCCCTTGAAAACAATATATCCTATATTAAAATTTTACTTAGAATTGTTGTATGAATTCAATAAATATTACACCAATATTATTTTAATAGAGCTCTATATTAATTAGGAACTTACAAATGATTTTTAAAGATACTCTAAGGCACCGATAAATTTCATAGTCATATCATTAATATAATATAATATAGATATTAATCCTTGAATCTAACCTACCATGTAATAGAACTTCAAAATCTATCAACCACACTTGAATATTCTCAAATATTAAATAACCATCCCAACATCATAAACAAATATTCAATGTACCACCACAATGGTGGGTTAAACAAATATAAAATTAACCAACATTTCTTAGGTCCAACATAAACTATAACAAATAAGATAATTAAAGTTTAATTTTAAATACAAATTAAGAAAGTACATTGAGATATAAATTAGGTCATGTGAAGACAAGAACGATAAAATCAGTGCACGAGACAATATTGTTTCGTTGAAAAAAATCAAGACTTTTAATGATGATAAATATATTAAAACAAATAATGAAGAGATTGTCTGGATAATGTAAAAATATAGGTGGGATACCATGATGACACCTTTTTGAAATAATATAATTATAGAAAAAATGGTATATAGGAACATATATAGTTAGAATTTTATTTTAGGAAAAAAATATTGGTATATAAATGTTCTTGTAATCTTGATGGGGTGAATATTGCTAAAAAATTTACACTATATAAATATTAGAATTTATTACGCTATTTTTTAAAACTATTACCCAAATGGGATTTAATATGTTCTAAATATAAGTCGAGTAATTATTTGAGAATGGTTTATTGAAAGAAATTTTTTTCCTAAGATAAAAGTTTTATTTTGAAATTGATTATGATGGTAAAATAGTGTTTAAGAAAAAGAAATATTTGAATAGATTACATCTATAACCTAAATAGTGAAGAGATGTGGTGTGGATAACATTTTTTATGTGAAATAATTTTAAAATGATCAAATAATGGACTTAGTCAATATTAATGAAATAATATTTTTTGAGAACAGGGAGTGTAAACTATACATACATTCCTTAGATTATGATTAAGTATTTTGAAATGGATCTTAGAAGTGAACTCACAATTTTTCTTTGAATATGGATGATTAAAAAAACATTATTTCTATATATAAATACAAAAACATTATTCTAAATATATTTAAAATGGAGGAAATCATTACTCTTTATAACTCTATAGAAAATTTTACCAGGTTTAAAAAAAATATGATTTTAATTAGCGTGAAAATACATCAGAATAAATGAATATTGTTGGAAGATTTTGATTAATTGATAAAAAATAAATAAATCATTATTTTTGAGACTTTATTGATTTAAATGTACCAAGGTGACCCAAAAATAGAATCACTTAATGAAAATAATTTAAATAATGAGATATATTAAATAAACCACCAAATATGGGTCATTATATATTTCTATAGATTCGAATTATTTTTATTTTATTAATGAAACCAAAATAAGATTAAAGGGAGATAAGATATAAATTTATATAACTTAAATTTATTTAAAAAGAATGTGTGTGAATTATATGAGTAATAATTGGGAAATTATATCATGAATTAAAATAATAATTTTTCATATTAATACCATAAAACCATTAATAAAACATACATGGATGAAAAAATAGTTGGAAAATATAAGAGTTAGATTATTGAAAGAGATATGACCTAAATCCATAGTTTATTAGATGTATCTAGCCATAATATTAATGAAAATAAGGATATATCATAGGTTATGTTATATGATATCATGCCACTTCCTTTAAGAAATCATCAGAAATTATTTGGAAATATCATTATGAAAAAAAATTTATTATATGATTCATATGATAGATGTAATATATATATAATAAATTGAATGATAATAATTATCACTCAATGATTCTACCACACAAGGTTATCCATAAATTAGTTGTTTCATAAGATAAAATGAAAAGGAGTATCTAAAGTGAATTCATATGATTAATACATGTTTAAATATTATATTAAATCAAATGTTATGTAATATATGATTTAATGGTTGAATACTCATAAGTGTCCCAAGTGATTATATATAGAGAATATCCATTTTATAATGTGGTGCAAACCTTTATAAATCTTATGGATGAAACTTTCCCTTTATATAGCTTTTTTCCACCCATTTTCTTTCCCTGAGTGATAAAAAAATATTTTTGGATTGAGGAGGGTCCTAACCATGTGATGGGAACTTCACTTTACATTAATACACCAAATAGTAGGGAGTCTAATTGACACCTCTAAGGTATCCTCATCAATCATTATGATTTAAGGAGTAGTGTTCATTGACTAATAAAAGGTATACATTTCCATTATTTTTTTAGGAATTATTTCAATGATCAAGCATGATAGATCTTTGGAATGAGATTTCTAATCATTTATACTATGATAATTAAGTTTTAATAAATACTTGGAAACCCATAAGTTATATCAAAATAATTTTGTGATCATTTTATTATTGAAATCTTTTTTAAAAATTAGGAAATATGTTTTCACATGAATTCCATATTCTATTTTGATAAAAATTATTGGTATTTTTTCATTATCTTGATATATTATATAGTATGTTACATGATATAATAAGACTCATCCATGTGAAATCTGGAATTGTAGGTGATGACGCATCACATTCCATAAATGTTTTACTATATCATAGTGTACAATATAGGAAATAACAACGAGTGATAATATTCATTCATTTCTTAAAAAACATAGTATTGTATCATTGTTTTGATATAATGTATATCTTAAGATACTAAATTATTGGTATAGAGGGTTATATCATAATCCATAGATTATGAATTATTAAATACATTATATAACATATGCAAGGCACTGATTATGATATAGGGATATTATAAAATATGATATCAAGAAAAATTGAAAATTTATAAATTCTTAATTATGATTTGGATTGAATAATTTCCCAAATGTTTATAAATCCTAGAAAAATTAATTTTGTGATATTTATTTAATTTATAAATATTTTATAAATTAATTAATTATAAATTGTTTAAAATTATTTTTTAAATATTTATGAAATTTTTATTAGCTAAAATATCCAAAACAATAGATATTAAGATGAAATTAAATTTAATATTACTTGAAATAGATTATAATTCATAAATAAATGGTATATATGTAAATTATAACTATAACTTTTAAAGTGTATATAAATTAAATAGACTAGGATATAATATAAAGGAGATTATATTTAATTCTATTAATGGTTAAAAATAATTAATTTTAAATGTTCAAAATAAAATCCCTTATTTGGGGAATTATTTAAACCATATGAAAATGGGTTTTTATAATTAATATAGTCAATGTTTGAAAAATATTAAATTTATGATATTCTATGTTCTAAATATCATATATTTAAATAAAATTCTATATAAAGTATAATATAATTGAGGTAATATAAAAGATAAATATAAAGTGTTTATATTCATTTAATTATGGAAGGTACATAATACATGGATAAATTGTAATGATTTTATAATTTATTTATTTATTAATTATTCAAAAATAATTTATCTCTTGTCTAAATTTTTGAATTGTTCATTTATTTATTATTATACCATGATTTTTTCATGAATATAAGTGCAATATTATGAATTATTATGTATTATTTTGTTTAAATAGTTGAAATGATTCTATAAATTATTATACATGCATATAAGTATTTTCATTATATGTTTGATAATTGATTTAGTATTTATTCTTCCTTGACACTCAATTATTTTAGGTTATGTGATATAATAAAGAAGTAAATTAAATTTTATACCTAATATGTGTAAGAATTATTATGGAATTGAGGTATCACTTGAGTAAATTATCCTTGGGTAGAGGGAAATTGAGTCATATTATTCACTAGATTAGAGGCTTATCCATTCTCTAGGAATGATGGGGTTGGCCATCTACCTCTCTAAACATACTCTTATGGGGATTTTTTATTCAGTATGATTATAAACATTTAATTAAAAATTATTTTCCTTTATTTTATGAATGATATGAATTATTATGTTTATAAATATAGATGAATTTTAATTCAAGATAAACAACACATGCTATATTATGTGTAAATATTTACACGTCAATTTGGTTTGAACAAACTGATTTGGTGGAATAATTTTTATTACAAAATAAAATATTTTTTTACATGTAAATAAAATTCATATACTAATATGGTTTGATTAAATACCCTTTAAAATACTAAGTTTTATATTCCATTATAAGAGAACACTTACCATGACCTTGATCATCCAACTAAGTTGGTTATGAAAAATCCAAGTGCCCCTGTATTATCTTATGTAAGGAAATAAAGTAATTGGTGGTCTTAATAAAAATATTTTCTCATTTTTTTGAAATTTTCTTATTCTTACACATATATGGGAGACCCTAACATTACTAGGATATAAAATGAAAATAATTTAGTTTATCCAAATTATGGATTGGGAAAATATTTTTTCTATTAAACATAAAAGGTTATATAATATATGATTAGTGTGATGAAAAACCTAAATAACTAATTTTTGAGAGAAATTTCAAGTAAAAATTATTGCATAGTTAAATATGGATTGTGGACCACTAATGGATATGGTGGATTTTGATAGGGGTCACCATTTTAGTAGGATCACATTTAATAAAATTATTTTTTAAATTAATGTAAAAAATTATATTGATCTATTAAAATATTTTATTTTAAATATGTAACATTATTATTGTTTTACTTGGAATTGTGAGAAAATATATTTAAATATTAAGAATAATGTAATAATATTATTATACTAGTATAAATGATCAATAATTGTTCTTATGTATGAAGGAAAATTATATATATCCAAGAAAACCCTTCATAGGAACCCATATATTTATGTTATTTAAAAAATTGATTTGTATTTTTATATGAATAATAAAATTATTAACTTGATTTTTTAAAGAATTAAATGAAAAATGACCAAATAAAATTTATTCTAAGTGTTAAGGAAATATGGACAAGGTTATATGATGTTTAGGTTTTGATACTGTATCTATAACACAAGTGGGTAAAATTTCAAACTAAAATAAGAAATGTTAGATTGAGATTCCAAAAATGTTTCCTCAAAATAGCTACTATAGGCCATTGAAACCAAAAAAGAATAGTTAAGAAGGGCGGAAATTATTTCCATATGAAGATATTTTCTTAGATGCTTGATGGAGTTTAAGATACTCCATGGATAGTGTATATTAGGTGTTAGTGTTATAAAAAATAGTTTTTTTTTATTTTGGGGGGTATATGATTTTGACTCTATTTTTAAAAGTATTTTGAATATAATAGAGTTCAAAATAAATGAAATAATTGATAATGATTTTAATTTGCATTATTTTTTTTAAAATTGGTGTGTTTAATATTGTATTTAAATGAAAAATAATATTTCAAGCTTATATAGATCTAAAAAAGGATTCTAGAAATCATCTTATTTCTATTATATGATAGGAGATGTTTTTTTTACAAAAAATTGGTTTTTTTAAAAATATGATATAATGATTATAATACATTTGATTTTTGATTCATTGTATTTTATAACGCATTTGAAAAGGATACAAGTTTAAAAGAAGTTTTATCTAGTATAAAAGTTTTTATAAAGATATTTGTTAAAATATAAGGGACTTAATCCCAACATTAGTGGAATATTTTAAATAAAAGTATTATTTTCTTGAAAATTATACAAAAATATAAGATACTATATGAGATATGGTGGTTAATGGCTTAGTTTTTTAAATATTCATACTGAGATGAAAAAGTGTCATTTTTTAACACAAAAGAATTTTGTGTCTTATCATGATAGTATGAAATTAATATTGCACCTAAGATGCTAATAAGTGTGTTTTGGGACTTTGAGAAGGAAAATTTTTATAAAAAATATATTATTCTTGTGAAAATAAAATTTTAGTTTCACTTAATATTCTAAATGGTTTAGGGTATATTAGTAGTTGATTAATTTAAAGAGATAGATTAGAAATTAAAATATTTCAAGGAAATATTTTATTGAATTTTTTTTGTGAATGATGATGATGAAGAACATAAAAAGTGTCCATAATAGACTATATAAGTTATTAACATCATAATATTTAATTTTGAAAAGTTATTGAATTGGAATACTATGTTTAAAGAGTTTAACACTATGAATATGATTCCTAAGGCACACTAATTTTCAAAATTAATTTATTCATTGATTTTATTCACTATAGTGTTTACTAGAACTATTTTATTAGATGGTCACATAAGTTTGTGGTGAGAATTACATACAGATTTATTGATTTTTAAGAAAACCATAATAGTAAAATGTACTTAAGTATGATTTATTAGTCTATAATATGGGATATAATTGTAAAAATGATTATGAATGGTTTTTTAATATTCTTGATGGAGTTTTAGAGTAATTTTTTTATGTTAATAAAATAGCTAGTAAAAACTTTATCCTTATTTCATATTGGTTTCATATACTCATGAAGTGAAATTGTAATTAACCTATTAAAGAATGAATTTGAGTTATCCATAATCAATGTTTTTGATGAAGTATTATAGGTTGTGATTAAATGTTATCATTTGGGTTAGTAGGAATCATGTATCATGATATAAAATATGCCCATGAGGCATAAAAGTGTTTTGTACAACATATTCCCCCCAATCATACCACACTGAGTTTCATACATTATGTATTTAGTATTCTAGGGGACCAGGTTTTATATTTGGATTTTTCTATTCCTATGGTGATAAAGATACTTTACATGAGTACTTTGATACATTTTTTATGCCATCCCCAAGGCTTAGAAAATTAGGTAGTGGTTGGGTATGTTGTTGATAATTTCTTTGATTGGAGCTAAACCAAGATGGTATTTTTCCTCTCATGTGATGAGTAAGAAATTTGGACCCTCAATTTTTATCTACCTATGAATTTTATCAATGTATATATATAAGAAATATAATGTGATTATCTATTATATAGTGGGTTTGTAGTGTTCTCATCCACAAGGCTAAACGACATTTAAAGTATTCATTGACCTGGTTAGTCTACACTCAGAGAATTTAGAATGTACGAGTATATATACTGGATTGACATACTCCATGTCCCATGATTAATTGATGTCTTATAAAATGAGACCTTGCAAAAATTTAAACATGCATATGATGTAGTTGGAGGTAAATGTATTGATATACAAGTGTTTGACAGAGATCTTTCTAGATCCCTTTTTATCTTGAGTAATATTAGTTATTTTATAGAGGTGGTATATTTCTTATTATTATGAATTTAGGAATTTATATATCAAGATAATATTATAAAGTATAATGGGTTAAAAAATTTATTTTAATAAATGTGTATTGATTTGTACATAGAGGTATATAATAAAATGGGGTTTAGAGTTTATAAAAAAAGTGTTTTGGATGGGTATTCCCAAATTATTGCATGTGATGTGATACAATATGAAGTTGGGGAATGTTTTCAATTTTTTTTGGATTTATCCAAATGAGTTTTGGATTTAATTTCACATGTTATTATATATGATACAATATATAATGAAAGGGTATAACATCTATATGTATTTAGAGAAAGTGGGATATTAAAAGAGATATGATCTATATAAATAATTCATGTGATGTATTTTTCCATATTAGAAAGAATGATATGAGTATATCTTAAGGCTTGTTATAAAATATCATGACATTGACTTTATCAAATCACAAGGAATGCTTTTTTCTTACCATAATGCATAAAATTGTATCTCACAATTAAAATGTAAACCCCATGAAACATATAAGTAATTAAATTATAATCACTAACACATGGGGATTTTAACAAATAAGGCTATATTTAAATCAGTTTTTTCATAAGAGGAAATGCATAAGAGATTTTAGAGTGAGTCCCTATAATAAATTCATGTTTTAATATTTAATTAACACATATGTTATATAAAATATGATCTATTTTTTGAATACTTTAGAGTTTTCCAAGGACATAGAAAAGGTTCAAACCCCATTGAGAATATAGTGTGAAATATTATGCTGGGACTAGTGATTGTATTAGTTTTCAATGATATGTCAATATGTGACGAAGTGGTGATGCTTGGATAATTTTAATGGATTCATATAATTTTATAATACACTTGAAAAATTATACAAGTTGTTTAAAATCAAATGATTTTTTAAGTGATATCAAATGTCAATGACATGTGAAAAGGTGTTTGAACATTGTTTACTACAAGTAAAGTCAATTAAAAAGGAAATTTCATGTAGAAGAATTAAAGAAGACCATGCATTATGTTTTAATGCATGAGGATGCGAAGATATGACCATGAAAAAACAATAGTTTAATTTTATGTTTCATAAAGTAAAAATGTGGAAGAATAAGAGAAGTAGAGAAGTGAAGTTGGGTAGGAATTTATATTTAATATGTAATTTAATTTGTATTTAGATTTATTCTATGTTATTTTTATTGATGATGTTTCTAAAAAATAGAGACCAACCAACCACCATCCCCAGCCATCCCTACCATTGGATTATGATGGACCTAGAGGGTCAAATGTGCCCAAGGGAACTAAAAAGGACTAGGTGTGGCCAGAATGTATATATAGAGGCCCACAAGAGTGTTCTCTAGTAGAGTGCTAGTGAGGTAAATAATGCCAATCTGTGGGGAGGCATGGTGGCGAGAGAATGATATGGTGCAGTATGAAGAGGGAGATGAGAATTTTGAGTGGTACATAGAGCGACATTATTGTTATACCATGGACCATTTTCTATAGTATTATATGTGGGATACTGATATGCATGTAACTGTTTATATGAATTAAAAATTTAGACATTTCTTACAAGACATGATACAACTCATATGAGTTGTCTGATCATGATGGGTTGTTTTCTTCCTATTTCTGCATTCTAGGCTGGTTTCTAGTGGATCTACCACCATTTACGAGCTACAGAGATCACGAATGGTCATCCAAGAATTTAATCAAGGGCTCCAGGGATCTTCAATGGTCCAGGTGAGATCCATACATGCATTTCCAATGATTTTAATGCATTTCCATGTATAAATAAATGAACTCGTAGTTGTATGGATTACTGATATTGAAAACTGCCTGTATGAAGTAAACACTGAGGTTTATGATCAGATATGATTGAAATAATAATTTCTTTCACTTTAACTTACATGAATTGAATGAAGAAGGAGAAACAATGAAGAATGATAATGCACCATGATATTGTTTTATGCATAAAGAAATAGAGAAATTCCTATTCTTTGGGCCTTTAAATTATGTGAGTCATAGGTGTTGGAGGTGCATGAATTAAATTCATAAAGGTAGGTTATAAATTTTTTTGAATAGAGGGAAATATAATAGGAGCCTTTCGGGTGATTAAATATGGAACAAATTCTGCTAAAATAATGGAAATCCAGTGTGAAGGAGAATAAACCTAAGTCTCTTGGGTGATTAAGATCCCATGAGAATGAGATGAATGCATGCATGCATGAAAGATGATCCATAAAAATTCACCAATTCCATGTGGATTAGATGAGAACCCCTTGGATATTAAAACATTGCATGATTTAAATAAACATTCTTCTATTTCAAATGATAAATGGAATACCCACATTCATAGGGTATTTATAACGAGGAAATAGATAATATCCCACATTCATGTATTATTTATTTGAAGAATAAAATAGAATATTTTTAATTATAGACACATCAATTATAGATTTAAACGGGAGAATTAAACAATTTAATTTATTAATATTCATATGAACAATATTTCATACATGTTATAGAAGATAATACTGAATTGAAAAATAATTTTGAGACTCCTTGCAACCATTTGGCAAGAATAGTTTTGAAGTGTGAGCCAAATCTGGGTAAGAATTGAAAAAGGTGATTGCAAGTACCCAATCATTTTAAAAAAGGGAATTCATATCATTCGAGATATTATTGGAGTTTCAAGGACCAACAATAATTATCTAGCCATTTTTTGAAGACCTCAAAGATTCATACACAAGGAAGGGACATCCAGATTTCTTGTAGAGGAATACTATCTATGAAGAAGATATTTTTATCACTTGGGAAATTGAAGAGGAAGCTTGTTTCTAGGGAATCTAACCATATACCAGAGGATTGTGATTGGAGTGCCTAACCAATTATAGAAGAAGACCAAGTGTGGTTTCTAACCAATTTTGGAACTAGTGTGTCTAACCAATTGTACTCATTTGTGTGGATAGTTAATAGAATCCATATCAAGGGTGTCTAACCAACATGACAATGAGTAGGACTTTCATTACCGAACCTTGTAAATAATGTATACTGCCATCTCTTGTTTTACTACAACACAAGAGGTGATTTTGAGATAAACTATTTAGTATATTGAGAGCCTCAAAAAGTTTAATATGTTGAATTTAAAAGGATAAAAATTCATAAAACATAGACACCATTGATTCAACCCCTCCTCTTAGTTGAAACTAATTCGACCCGAGGATTTATAAGTGGTATTAGAGTGTAGGTCACCTCTAAATATCCAATAAGTTTTTATATTGAAGAGAAATATCAATTCTATAAACAAACAATGAGTTCTTCTTTCAATGAATGAAATTATCATAATTGGAGAAATAGGATGATTCCTTAAATAATTTCACTTGGCCTTGAGGTAAGAGATGCTACCAAAACAGGTTTTCCACCTATTGCTAAAAATGATCCCATGAACCATGCTAAAAATAGGAAATTAAAGGGAGATGGAAACTCAAAAAATTACATCCAAATGTATTTTTTAGATAATGTATACACTAAGGTCATGGGTCTTCAAACTTCACATGAAATTTGGGATAAATTAAAAAATAGTTATGAAGGAAACATCCAATTGAAGGAAGCGAAGCTAAAAGTTTGGTGACGAAAATTTGAACACATTAAAATGAATAATGATGAAAACATTGATGACTATTTCATAAGAGTTAATGATATTGTGATTAATATCATATGGTTTGGTTATAAGCTTAATAATTCTATTATTGTTAAAAAATAGATGAGTAAATTTCTAAACTGTTTTGATTCAAATATCTAAACCCTCTAAGAAAGTGGTGATTTGTCACTTGATTAATTTCACACTATTCTCAAAGCTTATGTGATGAGGAAAATTATAGATTTAAAGAATAAAGAAAAATATATATGGACTTCGAAGCCATATAAAATAAGGAATTATAGAAGAAGAATTGGTTGTATCCAGCAATTCTAAAGTCAAGGAAGGTGAATATGATGTCTATAATATTTTCTCTATTATTTTAAATGGTTTGGAAAATTGAAAAGGAAATTAAAAAATCACCAAAATTATGGAATTATAATATACTTCTATATTTTTCAAATGAGATTCTAGAAAAATAAAAATAATCTGAATATGAAATGGATGAGGATGAGGAGAGATTCCAAAGGAAGAAAAGAAAGAAGAAGAAAAAGAAGTACTCAAATTTCAAAATAAGAAGTTTAGTGAGTAAAAGGGTGAAATATGATTCATCTATTGATTTATATGATGAATCCAATTTCTCTTCTTGTGTTGAGAAATGACTTTATCTATCAAATAGTGGTGATGAAAATGAAGAAAAGAGATGAAAAATGGATACCATAATGATATTGGAATGAATAAAATTCAAGGATGAGAGAAATATATCACATTTAATGTTTCTACTAAAGAAATAAGATCTTACTCATTATTCCCTATTATTTTACGTGTTTTGAGATAACATTAATGGAATTGATGAAGAAATCTAAGGCTAACATTTTTGATAGTATGATGATTATCTCATGGAGGTTCATGATTGGAAACTCTACATGATGAAGAAGATGTGTTAATCCCATGAGGGGAGATTTTAAGAGACATGAGGTATTCCAATCACACACTTATCCTTCTTTCTTAATTTTGTTTATTAATGAGGATTATTTGTTTGAATATGAATAAGGGGTATTTATTCTTATGCACATGAACTTTCAAATGTGTTTATTGAAGTGTGTAGGATTTTTCATTTCATTTAAAATTTTGGAAATTTGAAACTCATTATTGAGAATTGAAAAACTCTATATTTAATATCACATGTGATCATGCGATATGGATAACTTAAATATAATTGGTTATTTCACTCTTTTTTTCTACCTCGGGTTATCCCACATAGACTTATATTTGATAACATAAAGGATTTTTTACTATGTATCACATGATAGAATCCCTATCATTTAAAACATGACAAGATATTTTTAATAATAAAGATAATATTAGGAAACCCCCCACTTATCCTGTGCATTTTATTGTTAAAGGGGAAGAATGTTGTAAGGAACACATATTACCTTTTTTATGTGGGAGAAATATTGAAAACAAAATACCAAGGGGGTGATTGTTTTCTCCATTGATTGAATTTTTTGTCAATGATATGTAAATATGTGATGAAGTGGTGATGCCTGGAAAATTGTTATGAATTAATAGCATTGGATGAAACTTTTTAAAAATTCTCTATGTTATTTAAAATCATATTATTGATAAAGTTATCTCAAATCTCAATTACATGTAATAATGAGTTTTCACATTGTTTACCACAAGTTAAGTCCATAAAAAAAATAAATTTCATGAATAATAATTGAAGAATCACATGTATTATGTTTTAATTCATGAGGATGTGAATAAAATCCATGAAAAAATAGTATATTATATTTATATTACATGAAGAATAAATGAGGTTGAAGAAGTAATGTAGAGAAGTGACTATGGGTTGGATTTTTTATTGAAGATGGAATTTCATATGTACTTTGATTTATTCTATTTTATTATTATTGATGTGGTTAACAAAAAATAGAGCCCAATCAACCACCAACCTCAGCCAGCACTACTGTAGGCTTATGTGGGACCTGGAGGTTCTTCCATGCCCTAGGGAACTAGAAAGGACAAGTAGTGGTCAGAAGAGATATGCGGAGGCCGGAAGGAGCACAATTTTTATAGTGTAAGAAAGGGTAGTGACACCATCATGCGGGGAGTCACGTAAGTAATAGAATGGTATGGGGTGGTATCGAGATGAGGAGAAGAATTCTGAGCGGTCCATCGAGTAGCATGATTTTTATACCACACCACAGTCACTTTAGAATTTGATGTGGGATATTAATATGCACAAAACTGGTCATCTGACTTTAAAAGTTGGATAGTTCCTATACCGCATGATACAGGTCATCTGATCCATCCGATTGTACTAAGTGGTCATCTTTCTCCAACTATGTTCATGGGTGGTTTGTAGTGTATATTACACCATTTACAAGATTATGAGATCATGATCAGTCATCCAATAATCAAACCGAAGGCCCTAACGATCAACCAAGATCCATGCATGATCCATAAACATGTTACTAACGATTTTGATATACTACCATGTATAATTAAAGGAACCTGATGCCTTGTGGCCACCTAATTTTGATGAATTCATGGATTAAGTAAACATCAAGTTTAATGCTCAAGTATTATAGAAATAATAATTTCATGTAGTTACACTTTCATGCATCGAATTAAGGAGAAAAATGAAAAACCATGATGCGGTGTGATATTCCTTTAAGTGTAAAGAAATAAAAAAAACTCGATTCTTTGACCCTTTAAATGAGGCGAGTCATGTGTTTTTGAGGTGAATAAATTTCATGTGTAATGGAAGGGTGGAATTGGTTGTGAATAGAGATAAATAATACCCAAGTCTTTCAGGTGTTTAAATATAGAACCAATTCTTCCAAAATAATGGAAATCCCACATAAAGGAGAATGAATCTGAGTGTATTGGGTGATTGAGATATCACGAGAATGAGATTCATGCATGTATGTATGATTGATGAGTCATGGATATTAAAAAATTCATTATGGATAATATGATAAATTCATGGGTATTCAAATAATGCATGAAGTAAATACTCATTTGGGTATTTTAAATGAGAAATGGAATACCTACATTTATGGGGTATTCATAATGAGAAAATAACTATTTTCCCACATTCAATTATTATTTATTTGAAGAATAAAATTTAATGTGTTTAATTTTGAACACATTAACTGAGGATTTAAGTGGGATAATTAAATCATGTAATTTTTTAATATTACCATGCACAATGTTATTGTATAAATATGCGCATATAGGTGATGAAATATAATACCAAATTGAAATATTATTTTGAGACTCCTTACAACCACTGTGAAAAAATAATTTTGAAGAATGGGATAAATCATTAAAAGAACAAAAGAAGGTGATTCCATATACCCAAGAATTTTAGAAAGGAGATTTAGATCAATCATGATCTGATTAGAGTTTCAAGGACCAAAATTTTTTATCAAGTCATTATTTTCAGACCTTGAATATTTTTACACAAGGAAGGGGAATCGAGATTTCTTGTAGAGGAATATTATCTATGAAGAATATATTTCTAACATTGGTAAAATTAGAGAGGAATCTAGTGTATAGGGTGTCTAACCAACTACTGAAGTCTTGTGATTGAGGTTTCTAACCAATCAGAGAAAATATCGATTGGGTTGTCTTACTAATTGTGTAACTAGTGTGTCTAATAAGCTATACTCACTTGTGGAGACAATGAAGAGAATATATGTTGGGGTGTCTAACTAACACGCCAAGGATTATTCCTTTAATTTAAAAACCTTGTAAATATTGTGTGTTTCCATCAATTATTTTTCTACAATACAAAAGGTGAGTTTGATAGAAATATTGAGTGGATCAAGAACCTTAACATGTTCAAGAGGTTGAATTTAAAAGTATAAAACTTAATAAAACAAGGACAACACAAATTCATCCCCTCTCAGTGGAAGTTAATCTAACCTAGGTTTCTACACATTAGTAGTCTTATCGAAAAAATGGTCTCTATGAAGTTAACTTACTCATATTTTATTTTTTCAGGAGAGATACTATCACATCATGGTATTGAGGTAGGTTTAACCCATATAATGAGTGATTCATTTCAACCCATGAATACACCATAGTGGAGTGAGTCCCATGGTTTCCCATAAGAGATAATCATCATAGATTTTTTTAGTTAATGATATTTACTTACGAAATATAGAAAACAAATTTGTCTTTCATTTATATATTGTTTTTATTATTTAGCATGGTAAATCAAGGGAATGTAAATTTAAATCATTTTTATTTCATTTATCAAGTATTAATGGATCATTAGAAACCCATAATTTATTATTATTATATATATATTTTTTGATACTAATTATATTTTTAATCTAAAAATGAGTTGAGTCTAGAATTAAAGGACAAAAATAAAATAACCTAACCTAATGGGGCCCACATATCTAGAAGTAAGCTGAATGTGGCACCCCAAGATTTCCTCCAATAGGACATGTGATATAGATTAGCACCGAGTAGGCATATTGTACACATGGGTGGGCTTAGCCTAAAATACCTACACACACACAACCATCTCCATACACTAGTATAAGTTTGAAAGGTAATGAAATCGTATTTTTAATTCATACATAACATCTATGACACATCAAAGTATAACTAGTATTACAATAGAAGAAAAGAACCAAATAAAATCCCGCAAAAACTGGGAAACTACCAATCTACTAAAAACATGGGGTAACTACCCAATATAAACTCTTGGACCCAACTAAGGTCCATATAGAATAACTAAGATCCACCTACTCCTTGTCCACATAAAACTCCATTTATAAGTCTATCATTTTCATAAGATAGGATATTTGCAGGAAGATCCCAGACAGGGGTGACTATAAACATACCCAATAGGACACAATAAAATCACAAAATAGAAATCATCAAGATAATAGAAAACTCATAACTATGAAGGTATATTAATTAGGATAAGATACATAAAAATATATAAGAATAATAAACTAGATTCTCAATATATACACTAATTCTCAAGGTGATGACATGACCTCACTCCCAAAATATGACACTATTAAAGGCTCATAGGTAACATGCATCGAGGAGAGATCACTCCAAAATCCTTAGAATCAAATATGGAATTCATTTGAGAGTTCTCACTCATTGGGTTTTACTATACTGATGGAACAAATCAGAGATATCATACTGATCAGGTCTATCCATGTATAAACACTAAGTAAATTGGGAGGGATCATATGAGATACACACTCGATCAAAATACACCTCATTAGAAGACAAAAGATATCGATACATAGATATAGGATCACACATAGGACCTTTGGGGTATACATGACCACACCTTGAACTATAAAGATCTTGATACATAGATATGAAATCTCACCCAGGGCCTCTAGGGTATACCAGACCCTACCTGAAAAAACTCGGTATGTAGGGAATCATTTTACCATGTATTTTGGTCATAAAGATTCCTTATACCCCACCTAGAGAGGAAGAATAAATGATATGGGATCACACCTTATGTCACATGGAGGGATTCTCGAACTCTATCTGGGGATAAACCCATCGAGGGGGCCACATACTATTCCCAATTAGTGATGCCTCATAGTAACCTCATGGGGATAGACCAATGGAAAAAACCTGCACTGAAAAATATAAGGGAAAACGCCCAAGATCACAATAGAGATAAATTGAGAATAAAATAGTATGAAACATTATATTTAAGGAGTACACAGAGTGTCCCATATTGGTACACAAGATGTCTTACTAAGCCTGGCATAACCCATGTCTTGCTCTCACACAACACACATCTAAAAAAATACATGATTTTCCCCCTAGGGGTACATGATGTGTGGAGGTTAATCTAGAACCCAATGTTCCATCTGGTTTATCATGCATATTATATCTTCTTCCTCTATACACTAGTTATGACCAAGTACTTTATGAAGTACATGATGTGTTCTTCAAGTCACATGATGTATAGGGGTAGGGTCAACACTTGGCATGTGTCAAATTACTACTCTTATGTACCTTCTAAAGTACATGGAATGTTCCCTAATATACATGGAATGTGAGGCCACATAGACTCCTGGGGGTGTACCCCCTATACATGGTGATCCATCTTCTATGGTGTACATGACTTGTGATCAGATACAAACCACATATATTACCACATGGATTCCATAGCATGTAATCCCTGCACATTCCAAGCTGGTCGGATAATGGTCACATGGAATTTGGAATCAACACATGAAGTGTGATATTTAAATACACACAAAAATACTATCCACCACACATAGGGGACTACATGAAGTGTGTTCCTGAACTAAAATCACTATATGTGAGGTTTTTTCTTAACCCACTAATTCTTTATGTGGTTTCACTTGGGCCTCCTCCACCACTATATCCACCATGATTATCAACCTAAATAAAAAATGAAGGTTGAACATGCATGCCCAATTTTTGGAAATGATATTTTTACCATCAAATATTCTCACTAAATGATCCCCATCGCACCACACTATCATCGCCACAAAAAACCACAAACCATAGGACTTTGATAAAAAAAGATCATGAGTGTACATTACCTCTCCTCGATTGTGCCATTGATTCTAAAAACAAAACCTAGTTGAAAATCCATTTTTATAATGATCAATTTCATAGTGACCATCCATTTGGTATTTGTCAAAATGATGACCAAATGGAATGATGATGATGAAAACATGATGAAAGGTGGGGGAAATGAACAAAACACAACAAGATGAATAATACTATTCTATTTTCTAGGTTATCCTAGATTCATTTCCATTACAATTATGAAAAAATAACCAATAAAAATAATAATCAAATATCATCAATTCTTAATCAGAGGAAGATAAGTCATTACCCACAAAACAAGATTGACCCATGAATCAATCCTTTAATGGAGTTGATTCATATTCATCAGGGGATAATTAAAGTTTGATTAAAATAATGAAAATAAAATTTCTTACCTAAAGTTTGGATTGATCACAGATGAATAAAAATACCATTTCGCATACATTGATGAGATCCATGAACTCCTTTGATGAAAAAAACCTCATGGTACTCGATCATCGATCCATGATCTTATGACCATTCACCAACGTACTCTCCACTAGAGCTCCCCATACAATTATTCTCTATGGTTATATTGACAACCCTATGGAGTTATACATAATAGGATTTATATAGAGGATATTAGTTATGGTGAATAATTAAAAAAATAAATAAATTATTAATTTATTTATTAATAAATCTACCCACAACCACTCTTAAACTGAACACCTTATGCTCACAAAGATTATGTTGTCCCTAGGGTAAAAAATCACATTTTAGATTCAATAGTGGTCTCATAATTTCAATATGAGGCACCATTAAAGTGTTGTTTTATTATTTCTATAAAAATATTCATGTGTAAGATAATATATTTTATTCTTATAATATCACTGCACCAAGAATACCATGGCCCCAAAATCCCATTCTAACTCAGTTCATGGCTTTGAAAATATTCCTATGAATATTAAAAATTTTTATACATCCAAAAGTGTCACTAAATTTACCCCATAATGAAGGTTTTTTATCTTGGAAAGAGAAAAATTACTTTCAAGTGAGGATATCGAGCTCTAAACTAGATTTCCCACTCCCATGAGCTCTACTAAAGATTCTCTAACAATCAATAAACATGAACCCAAGGGAAACACTGACCCATTAGGGGTATTATCCTATCAACTATCAAATTCCATAATTATCATAAATCTCTTCAAAAAGGTATATCCACCTTCAATATATATCTGACCCTGATCGACATCATGTAACTATTTATGCACATATTACCTCAGCTACGACACATGGAATACATTATGCACCTAATCTAACTACAACTATAGGTTCATGTGGTATGATACCTTTCTATCCTAATGTAGTATCTTAAAAAAGGCCTATGAGACTTGAAGATATCCATCCACCCTAGATAGATCTACGTAAACCAAAACAAGGTCAGATCCCTTAGAACACATGATCTCCTCATCGAACTTCAATGGTCAATGTCTTCAATCTGAAAAGGAATCCTATCATTATTTGGAAGCCCTCATCCACCCATGGATGAACTACACATTTCACAACTATCTCTAGAACTAAATCCATGCCCATATGAACTATCACCCACTGGTTTCGACCAATACAGTGGTGACATACTACATCTTTCTTACATAGCCTCAAATGGTTCTATACAGATGATGGATTGATAATTGACATTAGATAAAAAATCCTACAATGATATATGATCCTACCATATATAGTCCATAACTAACATGAAAACCTGAGGCATGTTCACCAAAACATGAATAATATGATTTTATTTTCAATTTTTTGGGGTAGTAACACTTACAAAACGATAATGATCCCAAAACTACTTCTATAACCACTCCATAATCATTCTGTGAAGTGAGAATAACATTATAAAAAATCCATAAATGGAATTTCATGAAGCCAGACTACCTATTGTAGACACAGGTGTACTAACCTGTCCACTAGTCTTTTCCCTCAAATGGATAAGAAGTGGGTCAACTTGGTGAGTCAGTCTAAATCCACTCAAATAACATCATGACCTCTCACTAATAATTGAATCCATGTCACGATAACCCCAATGATACCATACCATTTCCACTTACATACAATATTCTATATCTTCACCTATGGATAGGTGGGACATCAAGAGAAACTCAGTAACATGCTACTATATCCTTATCAACCCAATCATGACTCCAAAGGATATTTGGACATCCACACCACTACTGGGTTTAATACTAAGGGAAAGAAACAACCTCTCACTATATGACTAGTGTCATTTTTAGTCCTCAAATAATAATTTCATACTCTCTACATCCAAAATAATTCATCAAGAACATACCTCATTGATATCTAGTCACACAAGATCTCACAATAAATATCACCAAGTTATACCTCCCTTTCTTACTAAATAAGTGGATGGATAATAACCATAGATTAACGATAATTTCACCATAATCACCCTTAATGGACTACTATAAATAGGTGAGTTACTCTGTCACCTCACTAAAAAAAATAAAAAATAAAACCTTTTTTGAGAATTTACCACCACCACCATGCTCTTGGGTGGATCCAAAGTTCGTATTTCCTTAACCTTTGCATGGTGTACTATAACTCTTATTTATTAAAAGGCACATCCTAAGAAGTGTACCTCTGGATCTTGAAGGATTTGTATCAAAATATCATACTTCTTGAAGCTATGATTTACGTTGTTGGTATCTTTACCACAAACAGGGCTCACTCCGACACCTTAGAACATTAGAAGGACCTCAAAATACTAGTTAAAGAACTCATCCACCACACCTTGACACTATTTTTTGGCCGGTACTGACTCACCCATGCTATTTTAGATCATGTCATATGGATGTGTATCAATAGGGGAATAATCATTCTTCTTTTCATTTCCAAATCCATGTTAAACATGACCAAAAAATAGATCTACTAACATCCCATGTCTCCCAAGTAAAGTATCACCACCACGACCACTATAAAGAGAGGTCTTATACAAGAAATACCATCCCAACAAATCCTCATGCTAGTTATGTATCTCTTAAGAAGGGTTCTGGATCACCATGAGGACTGGGAGCATCCACCTAAACCGTCCGAGGTGGGTCACATTTGGATTAATGGGTGGATACATCACTCTCAATCCATCGGGAAGAACAACCTCTTACAAATTTTGAACAACTAAACAATCATCTCCAAAAATTTCATAACCCAAATCTCACTATATAACACTATTAGGATTCCATCGTTGAAGCATCTAGAGATAGGCAAGATGCACCACAACCAAAAGAGAATATTTAGGGATCTGAGAAAATAAGTACATGAAAACACAACCCATTTATATATAAAACAATTAACAATCTTGGAACTAGTGCACATATGTGTCGAGTCAACATGTAGGTTATAAGAGCCCTAGTGAATGGATATGTTGGAAACTACACCAACACGAGGTTCCCAGGCATGGAATTTGAACTCTAAAACACATTAACAATGTTTCTCTAATTCCAAAACTAAACCCCACAATGAGATAATATAGAATATTTGTCCAAATATGAAATAATCTGATACCACTCTATTGTTATCTATCCCAATATGGCCTAACTGGAGAGATTCAACCTTAATGTTACACCCAAAGTCTCCTTCCAATATGTCAGGTGCTAGATACTAGCACCAAGTAGTAATATCACACACATAGGAGGACATATCCTAAAGTACTTATACAAACACACACACACACATCTCCATACAGTAATAAAATGTGGAAAGGTAAAAAATTAATACTATAAATTCATTCATAACATTTATCCCACATCAGAGTACAATGAGTAGTAAAATAGAAGCAAACGTCCAAATACAAGCCCACCAAAACTGGAAAAGATACCAAACTGCTAATAACCCCCGGGACGATATCCAAAAGAAACTCCTGGATCCACCTGAGGTCCTTATATAACAACTATAGTATAATATCCACCTACTCTTAGTCTAGATATGATTCCAGTGAAAAACTTGTCATCTACATAAGGCACGACATGTGTTGGTATAGATTATTCATGGGTGAGTATAAAAATACCAAGTCAGACACCCCAAAACAATAAAAAACAAATCATCTAGAGAGTATATATCTCATAAACAAGAAGATATTTAATTTAGGATAAGAGACATAGAAATAAATAAAAAAATAACTCATACACTCAAGATAGACACTAAGCCTCAAGGTGAGGTCATGACCTCACTGCCAACCTAGGATTCTACTAGAGTATTAAAGGTAATGATTGTACAGGAGAACTCAATCCATGAGACTTTCTATCCCTAATGGACATCATTGAAGAGGTCTCACTCATCGAGTATTAGAATACTGATAGAACTCATAATAGATAGCACACTAATTAGGTCAATCAATGAATAGAAACCATGTAAATTGAGAGAGCTCATCTGAGATACACACTTGATCAAACTCCTCCTCATCAGTATATAGAAGATGTCGATACATAGATATGGAATCACAACTAAGAACTATGGGGTATACCTAGAAATAATTATAACTCTGAGGATCTAGATTAATATATAGGGGATCTCACTAGGGAATCTAGGCTACAATTAACCCTAAAAGAAATAACCTACTAAGTAGGGAGTCATATGCCCATGTAAGCTGGTCACTACGATTCCTGAAACCCTGCCTAGGGAAGAAGAAGAAATGAGAGAGGATCATACCTTGGGTCGAATAGGGGGATTCTAAATCTCTATCTGATAATAAACCTATAGAGAGGATCACATCCTACTACTAGGTCATGATGCCTCAATATACCTTCAATGGGATAAACTAAGAGAACACAACCACACTGAAACAGTCCAAGGATATATACCCAAGTTAATGCTAGTTTTGAACTAATAAGAAAAAGGGATCCATGATTCCCTTTAATAACGACATGGTGTATCTTATAGGGGTACATGTCATGCCTTATTAATCCTATATTTTCTTACGTCTTTCCCTCATAATACATGATTTTATGAATATACATATTGTGTCCCAAAGGGTACATGACATATCAAGGTCGATCTGGAACATAGTGTTCCATATGGTTAAGCCCATGTACTATAGCCAATGTGTGTGTACTTAGGTCATTCATGTGTGCACTGTCCATGCGTAAGTAATTTTTGAAATACACGGGGTGTACTTCACTTCACACAGTGTGTAGACCTTGGGCTGTCACTCAGTGTGTGTCATCTTCCAATACCCATGTACATTCCAAAGTATAGAACATGTGATAGGATATATAGGATGTGTGGGGCCACATGGACTCCTAGGAGTATAATACATATACACACCAAGCTGTCCACTATGGTTTACATGGTGTTTGATCTGATACACATGATGTGTAGATCCATATGGATTCTAAGCTATGCACATTATATACACCCCGAGTTGGATGACTAAGGGACACACAAACTGCCAAAATCACCACATGGTATGTGATATTTAACAATATGTAGAAAACCTAGCCATCACCTAGAGGAGACTACACAACATGTTTTCTTAAACTACACACCGTGTATGCCATGTTTTTATAGAACTCATTGATTCTTCACAAGATTCAAATCATGACTTTATTTCCATTGGATTCATCATGATTCTCACCCAGAATCATAGATCGGGGTTGACCATGACTTACCCATCACCAGTGGCCATATTTCCACCCTCCAAAATACCCAGGATACAATCCTTATCGTACCGTGCTACCGTCACCCCAAAAATTCAAATTGTTGGTCTTCAAGCCAAACCTCGATTTTCCATAGTCCTTATTGCACATTGATAATGTCATTGATCCCAAAACCAAAATCAAAGTGATGTCTCATTGGGAAAAAGATTAGTTGTTCAATAATAATCACCTGGGTATTTTTAGAACCACTGAACAAATGAATTTCTAATTTTAAATTCATGAAGAAAGGTTTGGGAAAATCAAAAAACACAATAAAGGGAACAAATCTCAGTCATTGTTCAGGTTGGCCCTGATTCCTTTTCCTTATAATGATGAAAGATGAAACAATAAATAGATAATAATCAAATATAATTTATTCCTAACAATAAGAAGATAAATCAATACCTATAAAACATTATATACTTAAAAATAAATATGTTTATATAGTTGATTCACATTAATCATGGGATAATAAAATAGGGATTAAACCAATGAAAATAAAATGACTTAACTCAAGTTTATATTCATAAATAAATATGAATGATTCCATATAACTTCCATTGGTGAGATCCAAAGACTCCTTTTAGAACGATGATCCCTATTTTACTCTAGTCATTGATTCAAAATCCAGTAACCATCCAACAATGAATGTTCCACCATAGCTCTCCATCGTCTCATTCACTAAGGATATGTGAATAATCCTATATAATTATCCATAATAGTGTTTATATAGATCATAGTAGGTCTCATGATTAATTTAAAAAATAAATAAATTATTTAATTTGTTAATTTATTAATCCACCCATGACCTTTATTAAACCAAATGCCTAATGCACAAAAATATTATGCCACACCTAGGAAAAAACTGCATTCTAAATTCAACGATGGTCCCAAAATTTCCATCTGATACACTATTTAGTATTAATGTCATTTTTTCTAAAACAATACACATACATGATATAATATATTAAATGTCTTTTATATCACCATAACAAGGCTCTCAGGTCCTTGGACTCCCATGCTGATTTAGTGAATAACTTTGAGAAGATTATTTTGAATTTTCCAAAGTCTCACAAAGAATAAAAGAGTCATTAAAAAACACAAGGGTATCAAATATAATTTTATTAAAAGAAACTATATAAAAATACTTTTAGATAAGAATATATTTATATAGATAATAAAGTTTAAGATTTTATAACTCCATCTCTCCAAATATATTGTTTTTAAAGGAGTGGGTTTTACCTAGTGGATAAACTTTCCTCCTATTAAGGGGTTGAGGAATGGTCTCACTCCCAAGAGTGTATTGATTTACCATGAGGTGAAATTCATTTTCATGGGTAATCAAAGTTTAAAAGTTATATTTACTCAAACAAACACTAACTACAATGGTTTCATATATCATAATAATAAGAGAGATCGCATGATGAATAGGGAAACCTAATTATGACATAAAATATAATTATTATATTTATTTTTACTAAATAATAAATTCCAATATAAACAAAACAAATTAATTGACTATAAATAATAAAAATTATGACTGAAAAATTAATGTCTAAGGATGTTTTTTAAATAATACAATTGGAACACATCTATTAAATCAATATAATTAATAGTTTTAATATTATTAAATATAGTTGACTTTAATATCTCTACATTGATTAAAACATATTCAATATCCCAATTCTTAAGGATATGAATAATCATAATAATTAAAGTTAACTAAGTGTAACAGCATATGAAAAATCAATAATAAAATTCACTCTCCAGAATTCATTATCTTTACCTTCATGGTTGTTGACCATTATTAAATATATCTCTTAGTGACATAGTAATGAATAAAGTAAAATAAGTTTCATCTCAGCCTAATACTATTAAAATAAATAAATAATTATTATATATCAAATTAAAAAATTCACACACATACTTTTACATATCTCTCTCACCATTATATGTTTTTAAACATATTTAGTTTATTTTCAACCAATTATGACCGAGTCACACATCATATAAGTGATTAAAAAATTGAACTAATTAAAGAACCATTGAATACTAATAAATAATTTATCTAATTTAAATAAAACCATATAATATATAAATTCCAAAATTTCACAAATAACTAATTATTAATTAAAATAAAGATATAATAAATCATATTTTTATCAAGTGGGTTGTGGGTTTCTCTACTAACTAGTTAATCCAACACATAAGAATATTCTATTGGGTGAAATGGATCTGTAGTCTATAGCCTTAGTGAATTAATATCTTTTATTTATTTCATAGTATAAATATACATTATAATTATTCCTCAGATATCTATAAATAAATTACCTTACATTTATTCCCTTATTTTTATATTTATCAAATCCAATTAAATTCATCTTTAAAATCCAAGTGGTTTACACAAAATATATCACTAAAGATATCTGAATAATTTTATATTTGAACAATACTAAAAATAAACAAATATACTTAAATCACTAAAAATAATGGGTGTTGGATTCTATAATGACATATTGTTCATTATTTTCAAATAATTTAATAACTATATCAGGTTGATAGTTTGTACCTCAGAAATCATACTGTTTCAATATTTTTACAATTCAAAAAAATATTCAATGTCGTGTATTGATACTAAATGCCATGTGTTGAAAAATTTATTCTAAAATAATAACTTATGGACATGACATTTTTTTATCAAGTGTTGAATAATTTATCTAATTTACTCAATAATAAAAAATAAAACTTATGAACTTTTTTTATTTCTCATCCCATATAGGATCACTTCCTCCTCATGTTCAACATGACTTTAAACAACATCTATTTTGTTCTCAGTGTTGGAAAATAAAATCAATGTTGAACCTTATTAAATTAGAAAAAATATATTGATATTGAGATATGGTGTGGTTTTTATAAATATTATCAAATTATTATAAATAAATCTCCAGACACTTCCATCAATTCTCTAGCATCGTCTAAAAACTATATAAGCAATAATAATCCTTCTAAAATATCCTTATAATTTATGAAAGATTAATAAAACATTTTAATTCTTACTCTTTCCATTTTTTATCTCTTTAAGACATTCATCAACTTTTATTGAAAATATGATATTTGAAACATTGTGGTTTATGTTTGTATCTCAAGTTTAGTTCAGTTCATTACTTAAAAATGGCTAATATATATAACATAATATTTTTATGTGACATTTTCTTCAACTATTTTCAAGTCTGAATTAATATTTTATTCTTAAAGAATATGGTATTTTTTAAATATCACATTTCATGATTTAATATTTTTTACCTCTTTCCAACATTAATTTAACTCTTCTATTGACTTTGTCTTAGTTTTTTTATTGAGTTCAAAATAAAAATCTCTCTTGATATCCAAAAAATTATATCATCTTACACATGCCATGATATTTGACTAAAAGAAATTAAAATCACTCAAACTTGTCAATATATATATATATTAATAATTATTTCATAAATCATCAAAAACATGGAATTATATATTCCTTGGTTTAATTCACAATAAAATTAATGTTGATAATATATGAAAAAATTTTGGCTATCAAAGTTCCCTAAAATTTAACATTTTCTTATCATATAGTATAATATCAACAAAAATATAAATTTGGCCACATTTTAATGAATTAAAGTCTCAAAAAATAATTCTAATAAAAATATGATTATATTTTACATCTTATATATATATACCAATCCTTTTAAATTATGAATTCTAAAATGAATAAGGTTAGATTTGTTGTATTTCTCATTCTTTTCATATATTTCCAAATTCTTGATACCAACTTATTCAATTATAAATTCATGTTTTAATTTAATTATATTTTAACTCTAATTTATTGATAGGAACTAACTAAACTAGTTTCTATCCTTTTAGTTGTCTTTATAGAATTTTTGGAAATATAATTGATTGATTTAATAATTATAAAATTCACCAATACTCATTTGTACTATGACATTCCAACACTATTTGTGATAGTTAGATCATGATTATAGGACAAGTGTGAATGATAATTGAATAATTCAAAAAATCCATAAAAATTAAATGACACTTAATAATTATATCCCCATTCTCATCCTAATACTATTTGTGGTAAATAATAAAATCATAGGGAAGGTTATAAAACTATAGGTCATTCTCAAAGATATTATATCTTTTTAATCATATTTTCCAGTATTTTGTTATTTTTTATCATTTAAATAAAATTTTATTTAGTAAATTCCCAAGAATAAACTATGAACTCAATCATTTTATTCATTTCAATGTTAATATTTTTTATTTCATTTTATTAATTTACTTGTTTAATGATGCAATCCAAGTTCATTTAATACTCACTCACCCAAATAGTCAAATTTTATTTCACTAATAAAATAACTACATGTTTCTTAAAAACTGATGACCCATTACATGATTAAATTTATTCTCATTATTTACATTATTTAAATCCATGAATTTTTTTAATAAATTATGTTTCCTAGATCAAATATTTAAAGAAAAAAAATCTTTGTATAACATAAAACCCTACCCCACACATAAACTAAATATTATGAATAATGTATGAAAATATTCAGAAAATATTTAATATTTACACAATGCCATCAATCTCAACTTTCAGGGAGAATTTATTCTAGCTCAGGATGATTGAATCCCATCACTTCAAGACTCATCGGAAGCAGTAGGTGCCCCAAGTTCAAGATCATGTCATGGAAAACCCTAAGGAAGAAGCCCATGAAGAAAATATTTGCACCCATTATTTCTTGGATAGATCCCGAGGGATCTCATTTTTGGATTCAATGAAGAGTACTGATACACGAAAAAAAATCATGATGAAGCCTCCCCTTGTCAAGAGGATTGATGACGATGGGTTCTTATTGGAAGAAGATCCAGATTCTCTTCAACAATGCACCCAAATGTACAAATTTTATGTCATGGGCCACATCTCCTACCTCAAAGGTGACCATCCTTAGCCTTTATTTGAATTACATACGCGTATTTCTCACTGTTTTAATTCTTCGAACTAGAAATTGGTATCAATAGGAAAAGTCTATTTTCACATTTTTCTAAAATCACAATATGACTTAGAGAAAGTCTGGAAGACTAGAAACCTTAATCTAAATTTGGGTTTACTCAGAATTTTTGATTGGGACTCTTCTTTCAACCCACATACATATAGGAATACAATGTCACAAGTTTGGGATAAACTTTATGGCCTTAATTGGGTTTTTTGGCACCCAAAAAGTTTGAATGATATTGTTTCCTACATAGGATATCCTCTAAAAATTGACCACATAACCTTAAATGCTGACCTAAGACTCTTTTATAGTGTTATGGTGGAAATTAACTTAGATTCAAAGAAGCCAAATACAATTAATTTCAATTCTAATGACTACAAAACTGAAACTAGAATTGAATATGAGAGGAAACCTACATTTTTTGAATTTTATAAGATCATTGGTATTACAATCTCTAATTGTAGGGTGATTATAAAAAAATTAATTCAACCAATTCCCATGATGGATATACCTGAACCTCTCAAAAAGAAATCTGAAATCCTGGTGAAAAAATTACACAGTTTGAGACACATAGGTGATGCCTCAGGAATAAGCTAGGTAGATGTTTCTGAATAAAAATACAACTCCATTAAAGAACAAGGCCTCTTAGAATAAATAGAAAATCTAGTTTTAGACACTATAAGGCTATATAATAAGATGTAAGAACCCAATAATTGTCAGTATAGTCATATATCAAGATCTATCCTCATCCATGATGTTGATCATACCCTAGGTAATAGAGATAATGCACTTGAACAAGTGAAATGAAATGCATGAAACACATGCACTTCAACCCTTCGTAATAGTGATTTACCTGAGACAATTTCAGTTCAAACTGTGGATGAACACACCTTAGATTTGGGTACTGGACAGAGCTATAACCCCTACCTTTTAAATTACATTGACATTTTAGATATAAAGAATGAACCTAAGAACAAAATAGATGACTTAGACTCTCTTACCCATGCTCAAGGAACATCTGTTATTTACACTAAAACTCAAGATTCCACTGGAAACAATATAAATTTTTAAAAACTTATGTCTAACCAGAAGGACATTTAGGAAAAAACATTGTCCATTACTACTAAAGTGACTGAAACCATTTCCAAGTAATTGAAATATATTGAAACATTGAAGGGAATCACACCCTCGGTACAAGTTTCTATACAAATCAAAAAAATAAATAGACTCTCAAAGTATATAGCCATAGAAAAATCTGGGGTAGAGAAGAAAAATAATCTAGGTACAACTTTCTGCACTGCTGCAAATTCCAATTTTGATAGGTCTCAGCCTATTGAAAGTAGTGATAGTATTGCTTCTATGATGTTGTGTAATATGAAATCTACAGACCCAATCCTCAAGGATTCAATAATACAACCTGCTAACAAAGGCACTTCTCTAGAGATAACAAACAAAATCAAAATGGAAGATAATGAACCAGTTTTTCTCCCTCTATGCAAATTAAACCTTTTAGAAATCCTTCCAACTCTGGGAAACTAACCTTTATTCCTAGGGTAGATCAGGCCGAGACACAATCCATAATTTCTAAGTCTTGTAATACTGATTTCATGACACAAGGATCTGTTGAACATGGTACCACACTATTGAGACATGACTCTAAGATTATGTATGTTATGAATGGATCTATGTATCAGATGTAGTGTTGTCCATCTGATCTGAACAGTGTCAAAAAGTTGTACACATACACTTCAAAGGCTCCAGGTATAACTAATTCTCTACAGATAGATAGTAGGGACTACTCTATAAAGTCTAGAAATTTTATTTCGAACCATAATAAAAATTCCTTATTATTGTGTTCTAAGAGATCTACAAACTCTTCTACGAGTGATCCAATAACTAAACCTAAAAACAAGAACACAAACATATCTAGAAATAAACAGGAACAAGCCTCTAATAATACACCAGAGGTTATAAAGTCGTTAGAAATAAAGGCTCAGGAAAAAGAAAAAGGTGAGTTCTAACTCCAAACCTAGGTTTTAATAAAGATCATTTTTTGGAATCGTCATGGTATTACTGACTCTGACACATTCATTATGTTAAAGAGAATGATTTACAGTCATCATCCTTTATTATTTTCTATTATGGAGCCAAAAATTTATTATTCCACTAAATACTCTTATTTATGTTAAAATAATTATGTATTTACTTGTGCAATCAATAATAACCTCAATGCTGAATATTTATGATTTGTTTCACAATTTTATTTACAGAATATTAGTGTTTTCAATATCTCTGACTAGATTTTAACTTGAAACTTTAATATTGATGACACACATATTTTCTGATCATTTGTTTATGCTAAGAAAAGATACCAATAAATGAGAACACTTTGGAATGAACTCTCATATTTTGGCACTAACATTAATGTACCCTGGTTTATCACGGGTGACTTTAATTCCATTCTCAACTCAAGTGAGAAAATTAGACCATCCCATGATTCTATTTCCATGAGAGAATTTAAATCCTCAATCGATGACAACAATCTCATTAAAATTAATCTCACTGGTGAAAAATACACTTGGTATAGAAGACAATACAACAAAGTAGTTGCCTCAATGTTGGATAGATCCTTTACGGATATCCCTACTTTAGATAAATGGGATACTATATCCAGCACCACTCTTCATAGGCTGAACTCTAATCATTACCCCATCCTGGTGAATGTCTCCACCAGAGACATGAAACCCCAATTTCCTTTTAGATTTAACAATGTGTTGTTCTCTGATGATGAGTGCTCTCATATCATCCAAAACTTCTGGTCCTCAATGTCTCATAATAATGATTCCTTTTCCTATAATCTAAAATGAAAACATCTCAAATAGACTCTAAAAACTTTGTGCATATTTAAATCCAAAAAAATTAATAACGACATCATGATTTTTGAGAAAGAGATCAATGATCTTCAAAACAAAAACACCAAATCTAAACTCAACATTGATCCTACTCAAGAACTAAATATTATAGTCAAACTCAACTCCTGTTTCATGTTCAAAGAAAATATTAGAAAACAAGTGTTTAATGTTAAATGGTTAACAAATGGTGACAAAAATACTAAATTTTATAACTCTGTTCAAAGAATCAAGAAGACCTACTGGCCGTTAACCTTTTTAATGGATGGGGTCATGATCCTTGACAATGAAGATGACATCGATCATCATATCGTCTCCTACTATGAATCCATCTTCAATGGTCTAGATATAAACAAAGACCTCCCACCTAAGGTCATTACTCTACTGATCACTGATGAAGGAAACTCCTTCCTTCTCAACACTCCGCTGGATCATGAAATCAAATACAATGTCTTTAGTCTGAATCCAAATAGTGCTCCAAGTCCTGATGGCTTTAACCATGGTTTATTCCAACATTACTAGGATTTGATTCAAATAAATGTTTGTAAACATGTAAAATCCTTATTCTCTAATGGGGTTCCTCCTTAGGATCTTAATTATTATTTTCTCACTTTGATCCCAAAATTGGATAATGCCTCTGAGATTCAACTATTTTGACCCATTTATCTTATCAACTCTCTTTATAAAATCATCACCAAAATCATTTCCAATAGAATTTACACTCTCATTAACAAACTTTTCTCCTAGAACCAATTTGGTTTTAAAAAGGGTAGATCTATTCAAGATTGTATTTTCATTTCTTCTGAGTGTGTCAATAATTTGAATAAAACTAATAGAGGAGGCAACATAGAGATTAAACATGGCATTAGAAAATCTTTTGACACCATGGACTGGAGATTTACTACAAATTTATTCAAGGTTTTGGTTTTAATGCCTCTTTTATCACTGCAATCATAACTCTCTTCAACTCGGCGTCTATCTCCATTTTGATCAATGGATCTCACAAGGGCTATTTTAAATGCACCAATGGTTTTATGCAAGGTAACCCCTATATTCCATTATCTTCTCGATAGAAGAAGACTACCTCAGTCATTTGATCAACCGTCTGGTGTAAACTAAATCCCATACATGTCTCTCAGAGTGTGAATTCTCCTACTCATATTTTTTATAATGATGACATCATTCTTTTCCTTCAAGGTGATAAAATAAACATTATTAATCTCAAAAATTTACTCTCACATTATGAATAGGTTTCCATTCAAACCATTAGTTGAAAAAATCATGCATCTTCTTTGGGAAGAAATTTCCTCCCTGCAGATATTGTAACATTATCAGTGACCTAGGTCTGAAAGAAGGTATACTCCCTTTCAATTATCTTGGTGTTACCATTTTTTTGGAAGACCTAAATCTTGTCACTTTGCAACTATTTTTGACCAAGTTCTAAATCAGATATCTTCCTCAAATGGTAAATCTCTCTATATGGATGGTAGGACTTGCCTTGTTAAATCCTCTATTGTCTCCAAGATGGTTTACCCCATGATGGTCTACAAATGGCCTTTTGGTCTCATTAAAAACAAATAAACACTACCATAAAGAATTTCATCTAGACTGGTAGTATTCTAGAAATAAAACATGTGACTGTTCCGTGGTAAAATTGTTGAAAGCCCATGGGAAATGGTGGTATTAGTATAAAAAAATGTCAAATAATTTAATGAATCCCTTGAAGAAAGAATCACTTGGAACATTTTTTCGCAATACTTCTAAAGCTATTACCTTTCTCAAAAATAGGTTTCTTGAAAAACATAAAATGGGAAATTTGAATTTCATTAATTCTACAATCTCTCCTTTCATCAAACACTCCTTTACCAATATTATGAATATATCTAGATGGATGGTCTCTAGAGACTCCTCCATAAAGTTTTGGTTAGATAACTGGACTAGAGTGCCTTTAATATCTATGATATATACCGATCAAACTCGTGATAATACCAAAATCTCAATCAGAGAAATTTTAAACTCTTAACATGATCACCTCCCTGATACTATTCTGAATGTCATTGAAAACTACTATTTCTCTTACACTAATGATTTCATAACTTGGGAACCTACTCAAAATGGTATGATTAACTCAAACAATGTCCACAATCATTATTTCAGAAACTCTGAGAGAGATTACACATGGTTAAAAATTTCAAAAAGCATTGCATAAAACCTTCAAGATTCAATATCATCTAGCATCTTTCTCACAAACAACTTCCCACTGAAATTTTCCTCCAATATTTTGGCATCTAGCTTCGCTCTAAGTGAAAAATCTGGAATCAACATAGATAAGATGCTAACCACCTATATATCTCTTGTGAGACTACTTCTACTCTTTTTATCTATATTATTTACATTTTTGACTGTAGATGGTTGATTCTTGATTCCGTCAGAGCTCACCTAAAAAAATGTACATAAATGGAAGACTCGTAGAAAATCAAAAAACTCTTCCTTACTATGGTTACTGAGCTCTACCATGTGATCTATTATGATCATAATTCTATTATTCAAAACAATTAATCACCAAATAAAAATTCAGGTTGGATGAAGATCCTCATTTCCATACATGAAGCTACCTTGATTCAAAATGTAAATTGAAAACTACCATGCATGAATTTGTAATACGGAAGCATCTATGTATTAACGGAAATTTATGCCAACCACATTGCACTCTGGAGGTGTTTTGGAGAGCCCCCTACCTAGATGAATCAAAATCAATATTTATGGCACCTCCAAGAGAAATCCAAGACCTCCAAGGTGTGGTGATATCTTCAAGAATCACCTCAGTTAGATACTTGGATGCTTCATGGGTAAATGTGGCGTTGCCATCTCCCCTGAAGCTGAGATGATGAGTTTGATTCATGCTATTTCCTTTTCCATGATTTTTGGTTGGAACAACCTATGGATTGAAAGTGACTCAATAACCATTGTTCAAGTGATTTGGAATGGAATAACACATATTTATTGGCCAATTACAACCCATTGGATGGAATGCACCCATTTTCTTATCGATATGAACTATATCATCACACATGTTTATCAAGAAGCAAACATGGTTTTATATTTTCTATCCAACATGGTAGTAAATCAAGACATTACCTAGTTTTAAGACCTCCCCGCTACTCTTAATTCATTTCACGAAAAAGATTTTAATATGATCCCATAATTTAGAGTCTTGTTATCTTTATTTTAATAATAATTGTTATTTGGTCATTCTGGGCCAAGAAATCACACCGTTTTTAAAAAAAAAATGCATTCATGTTAAAAAATTATCTCTATATACATGAGTTTTAAAATTAATATTAATTTTTTTTTAAAATATATTGAATTTGTTAAAAAAACTAATACAGAAGTACAAATTATTTAAAAAATTGAATAATATACCTCTTCTAGTTAAGTTCCTTATTTTTTTCCTTTATTTTTTATGGAATATTCCATTAAAATGTAAAATTTAAAATAATCATGTGAAGTGAAAAATTTATTAAATTTAAGTTTAAAAATATTCGAGAGTTAAATTTAAACTCCTCAACAATTACTAAACTAATTCAAAAAACTAATTACTATAAAAAAAATAATATTAACAAAAATATTAATATTAATAGTAGGGATAAATATATGAGTAATAATAATAATAATAATAATAATAATAATAATCAAGGAACTTCAATTGAGGTATAAATCATAGAAGATCACACAGACACTTTAAAGGAATCTACTAATGAATTGAATTCTCTATAAAAACGAGTAATAAAAAAATTCATACAAGAGAAAAAATCTTTCGTGTCATTCCATTTTGGGTTCATATTTCATAAAATGGAATTATTCCAGCCCTTAAGGTCCTTCAAAAGAGTATGGAAATCACATTCTATCCATATATCATTCCATCAACAGATGTTTACCATCTTAAGTGTGATGGAAATGATTTCATTTATACTTAAATTAAGAAAGATTATATGTTTCATAAAATCTATCGATAATAATTGTTTACAAGTCTATAAAAACATATCTACTTCTAGAATCACCTAAGTTTTCCCTTCCTCCACTATCTATTTTGATTTTGATCCAGTTTTAATTGGGTAGTTTAAAAATAACTTCAATAGATCTCCTATATTAATTTAAATTTCTCATAATACCTCAAATTTTCAAAAATAGATAGATCATGTTATTTATTTCTGGAATTGTCATTTTACCTACTATATTTTTCTATAAAATTAGCCATTATATGAGACATGACTATCCACTTGGAAATTGGATCAATTCCATACTTCATGGTGATTCGGTTCCACCGAACAATGTGAAATGTATTAAAAAAAATATAATAATAAACATATTAATAAGTAGTTAAATGATAGGTAACTTATAGTATTACTTGATAGTATCCATAATATTCCACTTTGGAGGTATTGAAAATACAAAAATATCCAAATAAGATTGAAATAAACTTTTTTGAAAGTATAATTAAGACAAATGTTTTTATTATGATAATTTTTGAAGTATTTTGTTTAGTATGATCGTAATTATAAATACATGATAATAAAATCATAGATATTAAGAAACCAATTTATTTTATACTTGAATTAGTGGAAATCTTACAATAAGTCCTTTTCTAAATAAATATGGATCTTGAGGGAGGAATATAAGGTTTTAAACATAATTTAATACAATTCATTATATTGATTTATATTCTATTGAAAAATATATAAATGAGTTTAAGATCCATATTAGCATTAAAATTATTAATTAAAATAAGAAAACTAAAGGATCAAAAGTTTGAGTTGTCCAAAATATTATTGATATTGTTAGTAAAATCATAAGTGTAACATAAAAGTTAATCACTAATAAGGATTTTAGGATCAAAAAAATATTTATTGTTGTTAACCAGTGGAATAAAAAGATCTATAGTCTAGTTTTCCTACTAGAACATGAGATTTGAGTCCCTATAAACAAGAATTTTGGAGTGCTACATAATATATGAGAAACAATTCATCTGTGTTGACTAAATATAGGAATACATGTTATCAAAAATGGTCCATATTAAGATTATTGATAAATCCAAACATTAAAAACATGGTAGAATGAAAATTTTCATTTAACAGTCTATATATGAGATAAATTAAAAAAAAATTATTTAATTTATTTAAATTTTTAATTTGATGAACTCCATAATTGATTGGATAACAAAATTCATTCCAATGAGTGGTAATAAACTTTTTCTAAAAAAATTTCTGATTACAAAAAAATATAATGACTTAGAAATTGAGTTTTATGAGAGAAATGGGACACTTGTAAACCATAAATGAGTAAACATACTTGTAAATGATCAAAAAAATTATAAGGAATATCAAAAAATTCTTGGTCTAGGACTTTCCTTTCCCAGAGAGCATTTTATTTATAGTTTGATTGAAAATTCCATCAAAATAAACAATTTTGGGTTTTACCTAAAAGAGAGGAACACCAAGATAATTAACCATGGGGAATCATTCCATAAAAAATCAATAAATAAAGAAATAATGTTTTTTAGGTCGGGTAAACCTAGTATTGAAATATAAAAAAAATACTTGTTTTAATTAATTATTTATCCAGAGAAACATTTGTTCAAAACATGAAACAAATTTTAACTACTAGAATAAAGATCACTGAAACCATATATATTGTAAAACTCCCACTATTAGGTACATGGCCATTCATTTATTGAGTTTGAGATTATATAATACATGATTTAGGTTTGGTAAATTTTTTTAGGTTTAGACATGTTTTGGAAGTGTTTTTATAGGAACATAGTTTTTCCACGGTTATTAGAAACCATGAAACACATTAAATTTTTTTTGAAACATGTTTTTTTGTGTTACTGGGTAGGTACACAATTATAAAACAATATGGAAACAATTTTTTAATAAATAGGGGAAACCACTAATCTAGATATAGAGGAAAAAATAGTCAATACATGATTTTACTAACCATCTAAGACAATAATGCAAGGGGTGGCCTTCAGGTAGTAACACCACATAGTTGGGGAACTGTTTTCCAAGCCGTATGCACTAAACATGTGAAATATAGTTGACAAACAAAATTTATTGTATCATATCTAAATTAAGTCCCAAAATCCTAATTAATACCTATTCTCTAAACACTTTAAAAAAAATCTCCTTAAGTTTGAGATATTACCCTTTCGATCTAAAAGTGATTCATAGACAAATGAAAGTGTGTTAGAGGTATAGATTATTTTATAAGTCATCAGTATTCTTAGATCTTGTCTCCATCTCTATCCTAGAAATTCAGTGCTAGTTTTATGGATATATTTACTTTCCATAATAGGAATATTGATTAGATATTATTGGATTTGTTAAATGGAATACGAACTAAGATCTAATCTAGATATTTTTTGTTATGTTCTTTATTTTTTCCAACTATTTAAAGGTATATGGATTCTCTCTCATATCCACTTGAAGCAGAACTTGAAGGATTAGTTTTAATTAATTTTTTCATTGAAAAATTTATGATACATTTTTGTAGATATTTATGGAAACTACATTTGTGTTATGAATATGAAATTGTGTAAATTGGATGGTTTCTTGGAAAATCCATTTTGATGATTATTTCAAAAATGAAGATATTAAAATTATGTTTTTAGGAAAATAAAATGTTTATTTAATTGATTTAATGAATGAAAGGATTCATGTGGAATGATTTTGCATATAACTTGGCATACATGGTTTCTGTGAGTATATTTATCGACATGACCCAACAGAAGGAGTGTGTGCTATTATGACGCATGTTATTTGACAACATGAGACGACTCAGTGGATCTATGAGATATCGATGAGTAGTATGGAACTGTAACCTAGGAATATATATGTGTGTGTGTTTCTGGAAACATGTAATGGGTATTCCAAATCAATGTGAATAGATTTTATGTTTTTTGAACATTTATTTCTATGGAACATGCTGTTGTTTTTCACATAAATTGTTTTAATGATTTTAAATTGTTTTATATAAATTGTGATGATAAGTTTTGTCATTGTAGATTGAGTTGAGAATTATATGTGGAAATCATATAGTGTTTATAATAACCCCTTCTTGGTAATTATTGTGCATTTTTAGATGTCATATATTGGGAAACAAGTAAAGATAATGTATATAATCCCTTTAGTGATGCTTCTTGGTACTATGGGCATGGCATATGGAGTTGGATCCTAGAGTGGGTTGGGTGTTTCTTTTATTTAATAAAATTATGTGTATTATTATTCTATATTATTTTGGTTCTATTTTGAGTTTTCATTTTGGTTTATTCTTGTGATATGATATTGTTTAATTTTTTTTCTATGTATTGAGTTGTATTTTGTACTCATTCATCATATTGAGGATTGGATATTTATTGATTATGTTGTATGGGTGTTTATTCATTAAAATGTAAAATCATCCACCAATGTTCGTGAGTCCCTTATAATTTATTTCCATTCTTTAGTGTCTTGGGGATGTTACTAAATTCATAGTAGCATAATCACCTCTTCTTAAGAAAATTAGGAGGGGTGGGATGTTACAAATAGTATCAGTCTTGGATTTTCCATCTTTTATTTTTTAAAAAATTACTTTTAATTTAATTGATTTTTAAATGTTATTAGTATGTATTTGGAATGAAAAAAAATAGATATGATTTTATAAACATGAATTTATAGCCTTAAAGGACACAAATAACATTTTTATGCTGAACCTCATGTTACCGAAGTATTTGGGAACATAAGTGTTTTAAGAAACATATTTGTGATTTGTGATATCATAATAATGGATTTTGATTATTATAATTTGATACTATGAATTGATTGTAAGACTTACCTCTAAGACAAAATTGTTCATTCTGAGTTTAATTGTTAATGAAATTGTGAAAAAGTGTTGATTTTGAAAATAGATGAAATCGTCTAATTTCAATATGAATGGTTTTAAAATTTTTAAAAATTATTTAAATGATATCAATGATTATATTTTGAAAATGAATGATTAAGATATGTGTTGATGGGGAAAATTATAATTTCTAAGAAATCAATTTCTAATGAGTGAGACTAAATTGAATTTATTTTGGTTATAGTAAATGAAACTGAGTAGATTTCATATAAATTAACCAAAGGTAGAGACTAAAATTATGGTTTCACCTGATCCATAGGGGGACTAACAACTATTATAAAGTATTTTCCATGTTCTTAAGACCATGAATAGGGGTAACCAGAATAATGATCCCCAAAAAGTGGACCATTTAGTTTAGTTCCAAAAGAAGAATCCACCAATTTTTCAGGTGGATTGCAAGAAAAAGAAATTTTATGTCTATTTGAATAGGATGAATCAAATATTTGATTTCCTTATGACAATAGTAGGGTTAAAAGTTATATTAGAAACATATATGATGGATAATCTAGCATGAAAATGGTGGGATTTAGCAGTCTAAGCTATAACATACCATGTAATATCATGTCAGGTTTTTGAATGATTGTTAAAAAAAATTATATCTTCACATATTTCATATTTTTAGAATAATAAAATTATTTATTTTAAAGTAATAGAATCTATTTGTGATAGAGTAAGTTGCGTGATTTATGAATTTAGTCCTCTTTTAACTAAAAGTTGTTGTAAGTGTGTCTTTAAGGGACCACATTTTTGAGTTGGGGTTGAGACTAGAAATTCTTTCAATGATTAATTTATCTATATTATAGACATTACAAAAATTTTAAATAGGGAAATGGTGGTTAAAAAGGATATCTTTGGGAACACAATTTTGGGAGAATTTTCATACCTATAGGAATACGTGGAAACTATAGCACTGAGAATAAATAGAAGAGAGGTACCAATATCTAAAGTGCTGAGATATCTCAAAATATGACCATGGAATCAGAAAAAACCCCCATAGTCTGAAGAGTAAGTTGTGGTTTTTTCAATCTAGTTATTTTGAGAATATAAAGTAAGATTGTATAATACCACCTAGATCATGTCACAATTATTACTATATGGGACATATTTAGTGATATTATCATATAGATCAAAGGTATGGTGCTATAGAAACATCTCATATTTCTCAAAAATTGTATTATTTGTTGGGATGAGAACAACAGAAGAATTATCATTATTAAAATCGAGAAACCAAAGGTGATTCTTGGAACACTAGGACTCCTTAACCTATGTAATCCCAACATGTAGTAAATAGAAATGTGCAATGAGTAATAAATTTTATAGAGTCAAGTATGTGATCAAGTATTGTCAATCAGGTACTTTTAAGGTGATAGGTATGAATATTTTTCAATCTAAACAACTACAAGATTTGTTTGATATGGGAACATCCCACTCATTTATTCTTTATCATGTTGTTGATCATATGGATTTTCATGTTGAGATGATGACTTATGTTTTGAAACTTCAAACTCATCTTATCCAAAGATATTATTAAGATATTATGTTTAAATATTTTTCTCTTACTATTATTGGGAATGATTTTCTTTATGATTTAGCTATGTTAAATATGTATGTTTATGGATTGATTTTTGGTATTGATTGGTTGACATAATTCAAGACCCACACCAACTATTATACCTAGAATTTTAGTTTCACAACTCCTAATGTAATAAAGCATTTATTTAGGGGATATTGGGATGAAATGTCTGGCAGTGTAGGAATTTTGGAATTGATTTTTGGGACCATATTGTGTCATTTAACAATGCTTACTTTGGTATATTTGGATAAGATTTGAAATAGATATTTTCAAAACAATATTGAAAAATTATTGGATGTTTTTCCAAGTAATTTCTCAGGGTTTCCATTTTATAAAGAAGTATATTTTATGATTGATATCCTACCAGAGACCAGTAATCCCTAAATTATATCTTATTGGATAAAACCAATGGAATTAATGAATTTGAATGTTCAGTTGGAAGATTTAGAATGTAAAGGGTTTATTCGATTGATCACATATCCATGGGAAACACTGGTTCTATTTGTGAAAATGGTAGATGAATATATTAGTATTTGTGTGAATTATCATATGATTAACCAAGTTATGATAAATAATCAATATCATCATCTATGAATAAATGATCTATTTGATCAATAGAGGGCATTCCCAATGGTTCTCTAAAACTGAGTGACATTTGAGATGTCACCAATTCTGGATTCAGAAGGAGGATATTCCAATGAATGCTTTAAGAACTAGATATAGACATTATGAATATATAGATATGCCTTTTAGTTTTATGAATGAACCATCCATATTTATGGAATTAATTAATCAAATATTTCAAAGGTATCTAGATTATTTTATGGTGGTGTTTGTTGATTATTTTCTTGTATATTCTAGAATATAATAAGATCTTGAGAAACACTTGGATATATTATTGGGTATCCTTCAAGAGAATCATATTTATTCCAAGTTATCAAAGTGTTATTTCTGGACATAAGAGTTGAGTTTCCTAGGCCATATAATTTCTAAAAAAGGATTTTCTATGGATCCCAAAAATATAGAAGCTATTATCTCTTATAAATTACTAAATAATTAATTTTAGCTATAAAATATTCTTGGATTAGCTTGAGACTACTGATGTTTTTACGTGATTTTTCATGTTTGGAATCACCAACGAATTTTTTGATGAGGAATAACATTTGATTCCAATGGAATGATGGATCTAATATATAATTTCAAGAAATTATGATCAGACTTACATCAACACCTATATTCACATTTATATATTCTGAAAGGACTATGTAGTCTATTATGATGCATTGAGATATGGTTTTGGATGTGTTCTCATAAAGAGATGTAATTTTGTTTCATAAGGTTCATAAAAGTCATATATCAATGAAAATAACTAACTAACATATGATTTGGAGCTGGATACTACATTACTTGGATTCATTGTCTTTTTAGTGAGAAATTTATATTGTTTACATATCATAAGTTCTTGAAAAATATTTTCTCACAAAGATATTTTAATATAAAGAAACGATGATGGATGGAATATATATAAATGTTTGATCATGAATTTTTTTTATAAACTAGGGAATGGAAATTATATAGGATATGACATGAGTAAAAAATCATATTATTAGTTGTCTAAAGAGGATTTAGATCAACAGAATATTTTTCCAGTCATAACTAATATGAATCGAGATTATGAAGAAAAAGACACTGTAGTAGTTTTATTTATAATTTTAGTATTCCATAATTTTGTTGAGAACATTTTAGTTACCCAAAAGTATGATCCAAAATGTCAATATATATGGCCCAAACTCAATAGTGGGGAGATCATTGAGGGATGAGAGTGGGATGACAGTTCAATGTTATGGTTTAGATATCATATTATCATACCTTTGGCTTATCAGGAATATATTATTAGTGACTACAACCATATGAGATGGTCATATCATACCAGAACTCCGAAAATGTATTGATCATTGAAATAAAAATATTAGTGGGTTGGAATGAAGAGGAAAGTGTTATAGTTTTTCTCAAGATGGATCAGCTATCAGTAGGATAAGAAAGAGAATCAAATTCCAACTGGTATATTGTCATTATTACAGATTCCCATGTGGAAATGGGAGTATATAGAGATGGATTTTGTAATAGTTATACCAAGGCATGGTTAGTAGATATGATTCCATATGTGTAATTATGGGATGAAATAAAAATTCATCCCACTTCATCCTATTCATGAAACCAATATGGAAGATGACTTGTCAAAAAATTAAATTCAATAAAATTGAATGATACACGATGTTCTAGTCTTGATTGAATTTGATCAAGACCCTAGGTTTATGTCTAATTTTTAAAAGTCATTAAAGTAATACCTTTGAACCTAGTTTATTATAAGCATGATTTATCATCATCAAATGGATGGAAGATACAAAAAAAACGATCCCAATGTTGGAGGACTATATTAGGTATTGTGTAATAGATTTTTTGGTGCAAGGTAAGAGTATATAACTTTATTAGAGTTATTATACAATAACAGTTATCATTCCTTAATACATATGGCTCACTTTGAATAATTATACTAGCATCCTTGTCGGCTTACACTTTTTTGTGTGGAATTAGGAAAGAATTAATTTATTAGATATATAATAGTGAAATGGATAATAAATAAGATTATCTTGATTAGGAAAAGGATATATATAGGTTATATTCCCTAGAAATCTTATACAGATCATTATTGACAACCATTTGAGTTATAAGTGTGTGGTCATGTCTTCATGAGAATCTATCTGAGAGTTGAGATTCATCATTTTGGTAATAATGGAATTTTTACCCATAATACATATTCCCTTTTGAGATAATTTAATGAGTTGGTGAGGTGTAATTTTAATTGGGCTTTCCATTAACGTCCAGTTTAGTGCATAATTTGTTTCATGTATCTTAGTTAAAAAGGTACCAACCTAATCCCGACCATGTGATTTAATGGAAACACATTGAACTAAATCTATAATCTATATTTATTTATGTTTTGGTATGGATTATGGATTTAGAATACATGATACTTTATTAAAAAAGAATTAGTCTAGTATAGGTTTTATGGAAACATGTTTAGGTTTAGGAAGAAACATGAAGGCATGAAATGAAATTCTAGAGTATTGGCCTAAAATATTCAAGAAAAAATTGAACACAATTTATTTTACACTGATATAATAAAATAATTGGGTTGTATACTGGGTTTTTCATAAAGGTTTAAAAATATTTTAGAGGTGTTTATATAGGTTTAGGGTTTTAACATGGTTAGTAAACACTATGCACCACCTCTATAAAACCATGGAACATGCTTTTGTAGTAATTGGGTATGTGCCTAGTTGGAAAATAGTTTGGAAAACCGTGTGAAGGTTTAGAGGAAACCATAAAACTAAAAATAGAGGTAAAAGGTGGTTTTTCTATAGTTTTATATCCTTTTTTATCTAACCATGTGAGGGGTTTCCATAAGACAATATCAATATACAGTTGGGGCACAATTTTCTAAATCGCGTGGCCTAACCATGAGGTGCATTGTTGGAACCCTAAAATTTTAGAATCTAATCATAATTAAGAGTATTGAACATAATTATCCCCATATTATCTCAATATATTGAATTCCGTTTTCCCTCTATAGATGAGATATTATACCCTTAGACCTAGAAGTGATTCTTATGAAAATAAAAGTGCGTTGGTGGTTCAGATTCTTTGTTAATTCTTATTTCATTATTGTTCTTATCATATCTTGTCTTTTTCTCTCCCTTAGAACAATAAATATAGTACACAATGAATAGATAAATGTTATATGATAGAAAATATTGGAGATATATGGTTTTATTTATTGAATGAAAGAAGATATAAGCCTGTATCCAGATATTTGTTTCATTTTCCCTCATTTTTTCCAACCGTAGAGAGGTAGGTGGATTCTATCTCATCTTAACAAGGACATGAAGTATTAGTTTAACATAATTAATTTTCTTCAATTTTTTGTGAAATCCATGTATTTTGCTTATTGTAAACCCCATTTAGGTGATCAATTTGAAATTTTTGAAATCGGATGGTTTATTGGAAAATCATTTTTGATTATAATTTTAAAATAATGATTTTGAAATTATGTTTTTGTTTTATGAAAGGAAAATGTTTCTTTCAATGATTTAAATAAATAATGGTTTTATGTGGAATGGTTTTATGTAGGATTTTTCATACATTATTGGTGTGAGTGAATTTATAGACATGAACCTCAGGAAGGGGCATGTTCCATTATGGAACTTGGTATTGGTCACTTTTTGATGAATTGGTGGATCAATGAGAGACTTTTCAAGAGTATGGAACTATCACTTGGGAAAGAATTTGTGTGTGTGTAAACATGGAATGAGAATTAAAAATTAGTGTGATATTATTTTATGGTTTTTAATTATTTATTTTCACAAAACTTTCTCTTGGATTTTACATAACCTAATAAAATTATATTAAATTGACTCATATAAAACTTTCATAAAATTTTTGTCCTAGTGGCTTGAGTTTTGAAGTCTTTAGGGACATCCTACTATGTTTAGACTCACCCACTTCTTGGGAACCATTATGTGTTTATATATGTAATATATTGATACACAAGTAAAGGAAAGATATAATAGTTCTTTAATAATGCTTCTTGATACCATAAACATGACATGTGGAGTTGAATCTTGGATTGGATTGGGCGTTTCTTGTATTTATTCCACTTGGGTGTCTTCTTATTCTATGTTATTTTGATTATTTTCAATTATATTTCTTGGCTTCTACTTGTACTATGACATTTTTAAATTTTTGGTAATTTTTTTTTCATTGTATATTATACACATTCATCATATAAAGGATTATATACTTATTGATAATGTTTAATGGGTGCTTGTTCAGTAAAATGGGAAATTTTACTACAATTTTCTTAATGTAATTGGAATTTATTTCCATCCTTTGGTTACTTAGGGATGTCACCTAAGTCCTAGTATCACTGCTAACTCATCTCAAGACTATTAGGAGGGGAAGGTTGTTAGAAATATGGAATAAAGTTTAGAAAGGGACTCTACATTTATTAGTGCACCTGATCTTGGAAGAAACAAATAACAAAAATCACTATATTTTTCTGAATTAATATGATTCCTTTTCTCACAACTCACACATAAATTTAAGGAAGAAAAAAATAGAAATAAATAAATCAGCCTAATAGGTTTATGTGGTTCATAAATTCATTACTATGAAATAGGATAAACATAACAATATTTCATTTATCTTAATGTCATAGTATCTACAATCACTCTGAATAGGAAGACATATAGATCACCAGACAACCGATGATTAAAATACATATCATCATGTAGAACCACACACTTTTATAGGTGGTACCATCTGATCAAACAATATCACTATCCTCCTACAATAACAGGATTATATCTATTTATTATCGAAATTGATTATGTTATGTGATGATCCTCAACCTGGCCAATAATCACTAGTCGAAGAACCAAAGTCTCACCCCTTTTCCACAACACCATGGAGAAATTATAAAAAAATAAACATATCTTCCTTCCAATTAACTGACCATTACTATTCTCACCTGTCAAATTTTGGTAAATTCCAAGTATAAAATATAAAACACCATCTAGAAAATCCAGAAACTACTAAATCCAACTAATTTCTTCTACCTTTATCAGAAAAATCATATTATAGAGTATCTCCATTCAATAAAATGTTTCTTATAATTAACAAGTCTTCACAATCCTAAAAATATCCCATAAATAATATTTTTTAAGGATCTCAATGAAACCATTTAAAACTTTGGAATAATAACACTCACATCCACTGTATTAAAAGATTATCAACTATCTTCTATTCACCCTAGTATGACAGAGTTTTATAATTTCTTCATATTCTCTTGAATTAAAACCATTGTGATCATATTATTTTGATTATTTAATCTATAAATATTCCATAATAGATCTCCACCATGTATAATATTTTTGATAATGTGTTACATATGATTGCTGTGCACCATCTGAGTATGGAAGGCTGGATTTTTAACCAAGTTTATTTAACTTTGACTGTCATAGTAAAGTAGTCAACTTTCCTTGCTTCTTTTAAGTTCCTTTATAAAATATCCTGACCAAAAAATTTATTTTCTTGTTTCCATTACTTCCACATAATCCTCAAACACTATGTATATTTTAATCATTGGATACAAACTATACATCCAGGTGATCATAAGTTTTCCAAATGTGATAACATATCTAATAATACTCTTCTTATTTTTAGAGTTACCTATAATGTCTGTATCAAAATATGCCAAAAAAATCAACATCGTAGAAATAAAGGGTGGTATATTATGTTCCTTTTGAGGTACTGAATAATAAAATTTATGAATTCCCAATTATCATTTTCAAAATATTACATGTACCGACTAACCACTCCCACAACATGAGATATATCCATATAAATAAAAACTATGTCATATATGATTATTAATACCACTAAAGAGAATCATATTTTCACCAAATTATTTACTTATTACCCAACCTATGGAACTTTTTTCCATGTAATTTTTAAATTTTCTAATAAGTGGAGTTCATATTTACTTACACACACTCATGAAAAATGTCTCAAAAATCTTCCAAAAGTAATACTTCTGAGATAGAACCAATTTTCATACTTTTATATCTCAATAAATTAACATACCTATGATCTTCTTTTATTCACCATGATATTTAAATTCAGAACATCTAAAGAAGTAATGATTTATCTCTTAAATTCATTTAATCTATAGACCCACCAAAAGTATATCATGTTTGTACAATACAAATATTATAAAATACCCATTACAATAGTCTTTTTGGTAATAGAAATGGAATGAGTTACTTTTTCTGAAACTGTTTCCCAATTTATAAGTATTAAACCTTTAGTTTTATTATGCTGGATTTTTTTAAATAATGGATATCACTCTTCAACTTGAAAACCATAGAATGATTCCACTGATCCTTGTAATTAACAGTTTTTTGGATAAATATTTATTCATATTAATCTCTATAAAAATGTCCATCTTCACATCCATTTTTTCTAGATGTAAACATTCATAGGAAACCAAAATTAATATAGTTTAGATGTTAGTTCGTTTTAAATTTTCTGATAAAATTTCATAAATTTATATACCTTAATTTCAATAAAACCCTTTAACTACAAACCTCAACTCATACCACTTTAATTTTCAAGATTCTTCATTTAAATAGAAGTCCCATTTATTCTCAAGTGTCCTATTTTTGGGTTATTGTTTCTATAGTTACTGAAACCATAAACACAACTTATTCCATAATTTTTATATAGATTTTCAATAAATAGAAACTAAAGATCTAGAGGTTTAACATATTTAGAAGAATATACATACTAATACATCATCATAAATGTAAAAACATAACCATTTTTAAAAAATACATAAAGTCCTCCATACTCATTTAGATATTTTATAAATGAATAGGATATCCTAGGGTAATATATATATAAAAGGTTGATCTAGGAATCACAGTAAGGGAATATGGAAATAAATCTTAAATTGATTTCAAGAGGCAAATTATGATATAATAAATAGGACGATCATAATCATGGAAACATGGAATATTTGAATGAAATAATAAGTTCATAGAATCATGGAATATGAGAAAAATAAAAGAAATGACATCATAAATATAAGTCAATGGTCACTATCAAGACTATTAATATAAATTATAATGCATTCTATGGGGGGTGAGGTTCACCCCCCATTCCCATAAAAATGGTAAACAAAGTCCCATGGGGGATTAGGATTACTCATTAATTAATTATCTAACATCTCATGAGATATAGAGCTTCAACCAATGAATTAGAGGGATATATAAATCCAAGATGTCCCATCACATAATGAAAATCATATATATGCATTATATATAAGGAAGATAAACAAAACATAAATCATCTATAGGATCAAACCCATGAGAATGAAGTGGGTTTCATAATTATCATTCAAGGAATAACCAAAAGATAATTAATAAGAATTCACAAAATAAGAATGAATTAAATTATTTTGGAATTTTATTATTGATTAATGGATATAGTTCTTGATATTAGAGTTTCAATGTAGATAAATATTAATAATGATCTAGGATAATAAAGAATAAAATCAAACCAATTTGGTGATTTCTTATGATATGAATAAAGGATATTTTTAAAGAAGGAAAGTGATTATTATTTTCCAAAAAAACCAAAGTTAGACCAAGATGTTTCTTCATAAAATATTTATTGTTTTTATAATCTATTCATAGTTTAAAAATTTATGGGAGTGATTCATGACATTAAAAATGAAACAGTAATATTACGTTAAATTAATTTTACTAAAAAGATATGATTTTTAAGGTAACTAACAACATGTATAACCATATAAATGAAAAGTGTATTTAACTATTTATATATATAAGGTAAATATATACAAAAATAAAATGAGTTATTATGAATGATATTGCATAAAATGGATAAAGATAAATGGAAAGTGTAACTAAAAGGTAATGGGGTGGTGGGGAAGATCAAACAAACAATCATGGAAGGAAAATAATTTTTAATATTTTAAGATAACTTTTATTCAAATATAACTCCATAAAAGGGGATAATAAAACATAATATTCAAAATTTTATAAGGGAAAATAATGTCACATGAGACATAACATAATTAGGTTTCTAATTAAAAAAGAGTTAAATAGAGAGAAGGGGGGTTAGGGAAAAGGTAGAGAAACCGTAATTTAGGCTTATGTGAATTATTCATAACATAGTTGAATTTTATATAAGTAAAGGAGATAATCAATAAGGAATATTTGAAAAAAAATTTATACCAAATTATTGTAGTAGGTTATACTATAAAAAATTAAATATGAAGCTCAAAGAGAAACATTATAACTCAAGAAATCTAATAATGTTATGAAAAATAATAATATTTTTAGAAGATGTAAATCATATCCCACAAAAGGAAGACCATGAATGAAAGTGAATATTATAATTTTAATAAACATTTATGATATTATAATTAATGGTGTTATTGGTTACACTATAAAAATTAATATTGGTACATAATATCAAGGAATTCTACAATAATGGGGGATTGATATAGAAACCCTTACCCGAGTCTAGATTTGCTCCAAACTTTCACTTTACACCATGAATAAAAAATTATATTTATGAAAAATTTAATTAAGAACCATATTAACCTATATTTTATAATTATTTTTCCCTTAACCATAATATATTATTTATATATAATAATGTTTTATAGCTTATATTTGTTACCCGATGTTGTTTGGTCAATTTTACCATAATTACTTATATATTTTCACCTTGGTTGATAGAATTATAAAATAGTTTCATAATATATATAATATTAATAGTTTAATATAAATAATTTTTAAATATTAAATATAGTTTTAAATAATTCCCTTATGGGTGGTGATGACAAATGAAATTCACTCCTCATGGAGGCAGTAGTCCGCATGTACACACAATTAATGATTTCATTTTCCAGTGAATGAGAGGGAATAATCGAAAATGATAATGTTTAAATTTTAAAATCATATCTAAATCATATATATTTAATATTTATTCATCCATAACATACTTTTTATGATCCATTAATGGTGGTGATGAGAAACAGAAGACGTCACTTTGTGGAGACGGTAGTATGTGCAACACAGTAATGACTCTTTCATTTTTCACTGTGGATGGAGAGGAATACATAATGGTTATTAAATTAATATAATAAAATATTAATATAATAATTATCATAATATAATTACATGTTTTTGGATATAATATATCAGTAAGGGTAATATTTAATAGAAAAGATGGTGGATATTTTAATACTTACGTTGGAGTCTTGATATTCTCTTGGAGATCTCCTTGGAAGTGAAGTACTTAAGATAAATTCTAGATATCATGGGCATAAGGATGATAAAATTGATTATATGAGGGTTATTATTGGTAGAGGTTAAATGGGAAATCAGATGGAACTTTTAACAATTTATTGGTGAAAGTGACTGCCTTTTATATGTGAAGAAAAGGGCTCTTTTGGGAATACCCATTACTCTTCCATGATATCATTACACTATTACTTAGTCAATGACTACAACATATAATAGTAACAGAGTTTGAGGGTGATATTGGGTAAATAAATATCCACAAAATACTTTCCAAACATGGTTTTAACATGTTTCAAGTCTTTAACCATATGTTTTTACATTTTATCGTTTTGATATTTATCCTGGTTATTATGTTCTAAATAAGTTATTTTTTTTACATAAAAAATATAAGATAAAAAATATTATCAAATTTAGATGTTTTGAACCTATATTTACTCTCTATTTATTCTAATTCAATTATTAAATATTATAAAATCAACTTTTAAATTAAAATAATATATATATATATATATATAAAATTTTTTATAGAAAAATTACTTTTAAACATTATGTGTTCAAAATCATATTTATTATTGATTAAAAATTTAATTAGTATTAATATAATTATATTTAGGTTTAAAAATAATATTAGTTTTATCATTTAAATTATTTCAATTTAATTGATCAGATAAAATTATGTGATTTTAATAATATAATTTGTTAAAAAACTATTTTTCTATTATCGCGACAATTAACTTTAATCTTAATAATATTTTATTTATGAAAAGAAATTAAATTAAATATATTAAATAATATTTAAATTTTTAGGTCAAATATAATATACATTTTCTTATATTTGATTTATAAAAGTGATAAAGTCAGATTTTTCATATCAGTACGTAATAAAAATTCAATATTACTTGAGTTTCAAAAATGTATAACATGTTTTCAAAATAGTACTTTTAAATGATGGATATTACTTATTAAATATATATTTTTTTATATCAAAATGGTTTCTTAATTTTATAATTAATTATTGTATTGTAAAGGTGATAGTTTTTTGCAAAATCGTTATTATTTACTATTCACCTAAAAACAAATTAATTTAGAAAAACAAAAAAATTAATAAAAAGTTAATTTTAATAAAATTACTTCCAAAAAAAGTTTATTTTATGATATTGAAAATATAAAATTTATATATTTATCATTTAAATGAAAAATAAATTATAAATAAAACTAATTTTAAAGAAAAATGACGTTTTTAAACATTATGTGTTCTTAATATTATTCCATATCGATTTCTAATTTAAGTTATTTAAATATATGATATCATATATAATATTATTTTAAAATATTCAATTTAATATGTTAGAAAAAAATAAAAAAATACTTAATATAAATATTCTTTGAAAATAAATATTACTTTTATACTAATTACACTAACAAAAACCATTAACTAATTATTTATATTATAAAATTTATTTTTACTAATCAATTTATATAGAAATATTAATTTCAGTTATATATATAAATTATATTATATTTGACCAAAAATAAAAATATCTATACATATCACATAAGTTTATATATTTATTATATTTTATTATCATATTTTTATTTCATTATGAGTTATATTTGGTTAACAATACATGAATTTAGTACACCAATTATATTTATATATAATGAGTTTATACATAACAACCATACTTAAAATGTCCATATTTTCCACAAAAAAATTGTAACCACCATATTTTGAATGACCATATCGGAAACAACCATATGACATTCATATATAATGTATTTCTAAACTTATTCTATTAACACTTATTATTTAAATAGTTTTAATTTTAAATAAAACATTATTATTTCTCCATTCATGATGTTCTTCCCCTTTTTATTGGCTTTTGGTGATCCCCAAAGGTGAAGATAACCCAATATATCTCATAGTGTTGAATATTTTACTCAATTATATTTATTCACCTATTTTATTTTATATAGTTTTAATGGATGTAATAATCCACAGGGGATTATAATATATATCATGTAATACTTAGTTTCATGTTATGATATTTTATTTTTTCATTATGAATGAATGAAATATTTTTGGTTCAAGTCCTATCTTGTATGAATTGTTTTTCAATCTATTTAAATTACATGAACATAAGGAAAACATATTAGAATTATAAACATATTAGATATGAAGAAAATGTGAATTCCAAATACCTAGGTCATTATAGTTTCATTAGCTCTTAGGTGTTACTCACATGAAGTGAATCTAACTTATCTTTCATAACTAACTCCCACTGATCAACATCACTGAGACTAACCACTTCATAAAGGATCTATGGTCAGCCTCCATCAATTAAAATTATTAAGTGGAAGTTAGTGCCATACCTAAATATCAATCATATAACTATAAAATATTTTCATAGTTTAATCATTGGATCTGCTCATTAAAGTTCTAACATTTCTAAAAACCACCTTCTGATACTGTGATTTTATCTTCAATAAATTTTAATTTTCATGTAAATATGACACCAACATATTTTTGAGCCTTATGTTCCCACTAAATATTCCTCAGGTATATGATAACTTTGGGTAGATTCAACATTATCTATATATTCCTGAACATGGACTCCTTTAGATACTTTATTCATATTATTAATAAATTCAAATGTTTTTTCTCTTATCACCATTCTCCACAATATTAGGGTTATTCTAAAGATATTGATCATTAAAGAGATTTTTTTTACTTCATATGGATTTCCTCTTTTCACCATCCCAAAGTTTAAAACCCATGTTCTCACCACCAAAACCCATAGAGAAATTTTTGTGATACTTTGATTCAAGTTTATCTCGATGTTTATAATTTACATTTTTATAATAAACATATCCAACAAAATTAAGGTGAGTAAGTTATAGCATTTTACTAGATCATATATCTTATGGTAACTCCATCCTCATTGGTGATGACTGACTTTAAATGATTACATATTTTAATGTTTTAATTACTTCCACAAAAAAATAATATGAAATTTTTCTATACAACCTCATACTTCATGACATTTCAATAAATATGAAAAATATCCTTTGATCCACAACATTGTTTTTGTAAAATTATAGGCACTATCATCTAATTTATAATTTTTTGGTTCTTGTAAAGGTTCCTTAATATTTTTATGGTGTAATCACCCCCTTTATTTGACCACTGCTTCCATTGAAGATTATGTTCTGTTCGGGAATAATTATTTCTAAACAATCTCCAATGGGTTTTTTCATGGAGATAGAAACACCGAAGGGTTCTATATCCATGGGACATATTTTCCTAAGCCATGTTCTCATTAGGAAGTTTACCCATTGATTCTTATGAACTCACATTGGTCGAGAGGATGGGAGGATAGGCTCATCACCCCATTTTGAGGGGAATTCATACCTACTATAGGGATCTCTTATAGATTCATGATATGTTCCTAAATCCTTTATTTATTCCCAAGTATGATGTAAGTAAACATTTAATTATCAACCAATTATTATTATGTGTATAGTTTAGAATCATCTATATGTATATGAGGTTCATCATCAATGGAGATATATTTTTTTATCTGAGGTTCTCTGTCAATGGCATCCCCTTATGTAAAAATTATAGATTCTTTGGTCAAGATTATGATGACACTAGTTTTCTAGCAACAGAGTGAGGCACTCTAGAATGTATCATCATCTAGGGAGATGAGAGTTATTTTGATGTTGGGATTGACCCATGGATAGACTTCCTATGTATCCTTGTGAAAGGAATCAGAACCCATATAGTTCAATGCCACTTAATGGGGAATATCATACCTTTTAACGTCATGTTATAAGGACCAAACCATACAATTTAAATTCATGTGGCAAGGAAATCTAGGTGAAAGTTACCTAGTCAATGTTTGGTGGGGACTTATGGAGAAGTAACCTTGGGAACCGAGAAGGGGTATGAATTTCTAAGTTTAATTCGACCCTGCAGGAAATGAGGCTGATAAAGAACAAGGTTTATTTTAACTGATTGGGTTTAGAACACAGAGAAGATTCATACATATCCTAATTGTATGGGAATGAAATACCACATTTTCTGGTTGGTATCATAGGTGAGTGTGTCCCTTTGAGAGGATTAAATTGGGACTTTATCCTGAAGAGGATTCCCCAATAAATGGGTTATGTTTAGGGATTACTCCTAAGAATGATTCCCATGTAAACGAGTTTGGGGACATGAGAATTGGATTCATTCATGGAGATATGTTGGTTTAGTTTTGGAAGTACTACTAAGGTGGATTCCCATATTTTATGAAGTTTTGTTGGGGCTTAATCCTGGGGAGGATGCCGAGATTGGTGAACATTTGGGTCTTATACCAAGAAGGAGGCCCAAATTTGGGTTGGGGATTACACTAGGAATTATTCCCAAAAGGGTTAGCATCATGTGGATTTCATGATCAATATCAAACTCTAAGCCCACGTGAGTCATGATTGGTGTGATAAAGAAGAGGAAACAGAAGATCTAAAAAGTCACATGATTTAATTTTCCCTAAGTGGGATACATGGCCTTGAGTACTCACACCTATTGAAGTAAAATGAATGAAGGTGAGAGGATGTTTTAAAATTTTTCCTTCTAGTAAAAGATGTATCCAACCATACGGGTACCAATATTTTGGCTATACAATGTGTCCACATGTGTTATTATGAGTCATGATTGAATGTGATGGATAAGAGGAAGTCAATGATCTGTGAAACCACACACTTATCCACATCCACTGGTGGAAGAGGCTGGGGAAACAATAGAGAGATGGGGGACTCTAGTGCCCATACCCACTCTGATCTATTGGCCAAGAAGAATAGAGGAGTAATGGTGAAACCACATGAAAGAATGTATAATGGATTAATCCAATTGGAAACCCTAAAATTCTTTATTTAGTGAGGTAGAAAGTCCTCATTCCATGTTGAATGGAAAAGTAAGATTAATCATCATCACCCATTCTTGGAACTGGAGGCTCCAAGTCTTAGAGATGGCATGGGTATGACATGATCCTAGACATTTTATCTGAGATCAGGAACTCCCCAACCATATTCTTAGGGAAGGGGTCCTTATGGATGTGGTAATACACACTCACATGCACCCTGAGGACCCTGACTGACCAACCAGACAAGAGTGGAAACCTCTAATCGTAAGAATACACACCCAAATGGGGGACACATTGGTGTACCACTCACCATGGTTATGCAAGTACAAAGGATTTGGTTGAGGTTTAAACTTGATCCCTTTCAAATAAGGGTACCAAATGAGGACAAGTTCTTCCATTTATATCTTGGAAGAGGACTTAAATAGTGACTCACATAGGTCCTGGGTGATGATTCTTGGTGTAGGGCCTAGGAAGAACTAAAAAATATTTGTGATGGGGTGGATAGGTCTATTCAAGATAAATATGTTTTGAGAAACAGACTACTTGGGAAACAAAACTTGGGTAAGGATTTATCCTAGGCACCATGGGTCTCCTTAGGGGTCCTTGGAGGGGTCTCGTGTAGGTCAATTATTTAGGAGAGGGGCCTCGTGTAGGTGGTTTTTTTTGGGTAGAATGAGTCCTGATACATGTGTCTTGTTTTTGGGAACCTGAAGGGACTTTTATCTCACTTACCCCCTTAATTTCCTCTTTTCTTGGGTTTTAGAGAGCTACCTACTTTTTTTGGAGACCTGGGCTAAGGGGATGCATGACCAATGCTTCGGGCTTATTACAATTTCCTAGTTATTCAAATGAGGATCCCTTGATTCCTATTTATAGGAAAACAGGAGACCATGGTTGAATGAGGATACTCACAAAATTCATCGGTGTAGGTGTCTATCATGGTTTCCCTACGAAGAGGTGTTCTTCCCTTTGGTGGTGCACAATGGGTGCTACACTAGCCTTATGATGCGCAGGGGTATGCATGCACATGTCATCATGGGATAGTCTCCTTTGACCCTCCTAGGGATTCTTTAGCGATTGAACATGGTTATGTTATACTTGATATTACATTCACTTCACATGAAAATATAGAGTTTAAAAAATCCACCCTTAAGATTGGATCCAATTGAAAGAGGAGGGTCTAATCCTAAGGTAGAATAAGGAAAATATTATGAAGGATTCTTCAAAGAATCCTTTAGGTCTTCAGCATAGGGATGCAGTGTAGGTTTGGGGAACAGGTCTTTGGCATAGGCTAGGTGCAGATGTTCACAATGTAGGTTAGTGGATTCTAGAAATACCACTGGTCCCTTTTCTATTTTCCTATGTTTTCAGGCTTATGATTTTTGCTCTTGCCATGCAGGGCTTCCGCTCAACTATACTGTGTTTTTGTTTTCAAAAAGGTTTCTTAACGAGATCCTCAAGGCACAATAACATTGGGATATAGTGATATATAGGGAAAACTTCGTTGAGGATCCGTTGTGAAGAACCTGATCAAAGGGGATGCACATGGGACCTATTCTAAGAGGTTGTGTGTGGGACATAGTTGAAGGGGTTGTATGAGTTCCTTTTCCAAAATTTTGAATCCTTTTAAGTCAAAAAATTAAATTTTATAAGTCAATATTTTATCTTAATGGGAGAATTTGGTGTCATCTTACAAGTTTTCAATGGATGCCACAAGACCTACTATTGGGGAAGCTACTGCATGTTCTGTTGAAATGATAAATGTCATCAGGATAGACTATTATAATGTACTTTATTCTACTCTTATAGATCTGAAAAAATATTTGGAACAATACCAACTTGAGTACCCACTACGGGCATAGAATTCTGAGGGATTTCTAAGAGTTATTTCTTGATGTCCTAGTTCATGAAGAATATCAATTTCCCTTATTCCAAAATCTCTTCCAAGGGTGTTTTTATTTAAAAAGGAATGGCCTCTATTGGCTATATCACACATCAAAATGGTTTCAATCCAGATCTGAAGCCTCATATCTATGATTTGAGGCATTATTTTTATGATTTAACCGTCTACACTTCATGGAAAGATCAAATGCAATGCTGGAAGGAGGACTTGGACTTCCACTCTAGAGGGGGATTTAGGACCAAGTTGATGTGGTCATACTGAGTGCATCAAACCTATGTAAAATTGAAGAATAAGCTACACGACAACTCCATTTATGAGGTCATTTGGGTAGGAAATACTTATGTCTTCTAGAACCTAAATATCATCCCCGAGTGACTAAGCCGATGGAGTCTGAAGAAAAATTTCTTCCACTTGATGTATAGAGATGTTGGAATCAACCATTGGGATGCAGAAGAAATTTCTTGGGGCCAAATCCTTGAGGATATGTATGATGAATTTATCCCACCAAAGAAAACACGAGATGACACTAGGAAAACACCACCATTATACCATGATATTTTCATGATGGAGAAGAAATTACCAAATAAAAAAGACCCTCACCATATGGATGACGACTATACAACAATATGGATAAAGTATTTCTTGTAATCAATAGGTAGATGTACCACTTGCAAGCATCCTACTATATGTCTCACCAAAAATAATCATGGGGCTTCTGAAACATCTGGGACCACACTGAAGAAGGGTTAATTTACCCATTGGGGTTTTATGGTTATGACCATGGTGGATTGAATGACTCACCTAGCTAGATTTCTTGCTATGTCTATATGCGTTTATCATCTCCTATTATAAGAGTCCTATGGTGGTGTGAGTCTATGGACTTTTTTTATTCAATCCAAATTTGATGAAGATAAGTATATGGGGTTGGATGCCCCTATCTTGGTGATTATTTACCATTTCTTACTATATACATACAACATGAAGTCCCCATTTTGGATTGTAGAGAAGTTTCCCATATTGTGGGGGTGTATTGCAACACACTTTAGTTCATTTGTAGTTTTGACCCCAGTTATGATCCCTGAGAGACTATTTCGCCCATTCGTTCAGGGTTTCTTTGGAATCCATACACTTACCCCGAAGTATGACGATGTTATGATAATACTAAATGTGTTGGGGGAACTTAACTTCTTTTCATATATTAATCCACAAATAAGGACATTTAAAAATTATGGAATGGAGAAAAATTATTAGCTGAGGTTGTACATGATATCTTCTAGAGACAATGTATTGGTGGGCTACATTGATAATGAGATCATCTGTGAAGTTTATGATCCATATCAATTTTCAAGCCAGTTTAAATGTCTTCAAACAAAAAGAATATTTACACCTACATATGTTTAGATCTAGAAACATATGATGGTAGCTTGATATCTTTGGATCTTAAGGACCCTGGAGGCCTCCAAAATGTAAATCACAATTCCTCCGTTGGATGCATCAATCGATTTGGAGTCCAAGTATTCCAAGGTGTAGATATCTTCACACCCTTAGGGGGTATTGGTGAAAAGTGATTATCAGGTCAAGTAAATAACAATTTATGGTCATGGTATACATAGAAAAAGAATTTATATAAAGATTATGATGTTCAAACATTAGTTCCTTCTAAGAGATCTTAGGAAAAGGCCACTTGATAGGACAGGGTTGACCAGACCATGCCTTCTGTGACAAGGCAGTCTAGTCGATATCATTGGGAGGAGGACCATGTTCTATACCCTCATTATCATATGGGAGAAAATAGGAATGAAGAGGCTTCCAAGTCATAAGGCATTGGGTCTTCCTTTCACCCATCCACATCAGAGTCAAATTATGTGCATCACTTAGTGATCTAAGTTTGGGAGAGAATAACTCACGATGTTAGAGATCCTTGGTAATTTTTATAGGATGGATCATAGATTCTAAAGTTGGGAGATATTAGAGCACCCTCCAATCTCCATCCTGATAGTTATTTATCTAAACTGACAAGGTATCTTCAAAATTTGTAGGATTTGATATATGAAACTAATGATCAAACCCCTGCCACAAAGCGAGTGTCCAACATGATGAACAGAGGAGTTCTTGAGGGGGTAGTTGTTCATCTTGAGGATTAATGAGACATATAACTCAATCTTAATGGTGTATTTATATTTTCTATTTTCCCTTTTCTACTCTTACATCAACTATCATTAATCATGAGTGGATTTAATTTTTCATTTCATAAGAGAAGAAGAAGAATAACTGGTCAGAGAAGTAGAACCAACAGAGGTGTGCAGGTTATGGAAATATGGGCCCATGGAAACCCCAATTAATATAGTACATGAGACGCTTGATTCCCTGGGGATATCCCCAGGTCAGAGGACCATGATGGTGGAGATAAAAATGGGAACCCATTGACCTTCCCCTCAAGTCTCTACTGCCAAGAGGAATAAGATGATCCCTTCACCATCTTAATAAAGGAAGAGAAAGATGGAAATAAAGTTTCCCAAATGCATGCATTGCAATAATCCGATTTGATATACTTTTCACTCATGACTTTCATGATATACTCTCTCAAACTATATCTATCTTTTAAAAAATCTAAATCGCTTTCTTCTCTCAAGGGGTTTGGATATTATCCTTTAATGAAAAAGGAAGGTACCTCAAGGGAGTAATGAAATCATTTTGATGAATCCATCGATCTAATGGATGATGCATTGAGAGATGTGACTATGTTTTTACATATTTCTATGGAAAGGGAAGAAGTCCATGGTAATTTTAGATGCACTCCTTCATATGTCATGTGTTATTTTGGACTTTACTCTTTCTCATGATATTTTAGATCCATTTCCCATTCTAGAGGAAACTATGATAGTCGATGTGGATCGTCTTGTCACCTAGGGATAGGCCAATAGGGATCTCAGATGGTGTGATGAATGTGCTGATGTAAACCCTGAATATTTGGGGCTTAATGGCTTTATTCCTATAGAGAATTTAGTAGAGGTGGTTGATGGAGAAGCTAATTCAGGTTCTGAGAAACATGTCTCAAATTTCCCTAATAGTGAGGATGTTGCGATACTTGAGGCTACACACCATAAAATGTTGGATCTAATTAATCCAAAAATTGATATTCTAAGTTAAATAAAGGAATTTGGGGACTTTTTTAATTAATTGGTAGGAGGTTAGTTTTTTAATTATTCCATTTTATTAAAAATAATTAACTTTCTTTCACTCCATATCTCACATCAGAGAACTTCTTGTATAGATTTGTATCCAGTGAACATTTCCAAGTCATTTCATTAATGAGGAATTCAAGCCCACCCTACTCCTATAATTGAGGGAGTGACAGATGATAATCCTTAACTGGGAAACTCTTAATATCCTATGGTCCTATCTTCTAAGAAAACTCAGGAGGATGTTCTTAATCAAGAGGTTCATGATCTAGGATTTGAGGCTGGGGGCACTGGAAAGGTATCAATTCTGATAGTTGATCCAATAATGGGTGAGTGTATTTATCTATTTTGGTCACTTCACTACCTTTACTACTTATAGACTTCCTAAGGTTAATGAGAATTGTAACATACTATTTAATGTCATTAACATTGAAAATTGGACTTTTAATGGGGGATTTCATGATAGTTCTACCAACATTGGTGGGTGAAGCCAAGGTTGTTTTTGAGGGGTTGGATTAGGGTAGAAAATTGAGTAAACTAATTCTTGATTATGTCTCTCCTTCTGACAGCAGCTATGATTTTGGTCTATAGATGTAAGAGTATTTTATCCAAATATGTCTTCTCATCTGGAGATATATCTGGATGATAATAGGAGAGAATCCTCTTCAGTACATGCCATAACAACTTCTTAGACTTCCATTCAAGCTTTCTATGCTATTATATATGGGATTTAATTACCGCAAGATCTATAATATGGTGATGATGGTCATCTAGAAAAGGTAATAGGAGCAAATATTGTAGAAGGATGAGGCACAACAGGTATGCCAGTTTAAATAACTCAGATATTCCACAATCCAAGCCATGGTCAGCCAATCCACAAAGCTAGAAAAGTATCAAGTTCGCCTTGATGAAAAATATGTCCAAATCATTCAGCTCAAAGAAGAATTAAATGTTTCAAGGGAAGAGGAAGAAAAACTTCTCCAATCCCTGGAAGAGGCTTTGGCATAGAGGATAGATGCTATCAGTGTAGAGTAGGAGATACTTTGTAAAGCTAAGGAGGCTACTCCGACATAAGGAACTGAGCTTTGGGAAGATGTGCTAGTTTCTTGGGGTTCAGTTCAAATTCTAAAATCCTATATTGAGGAAAAATTTTAAAACTCAGATGAAAGGATCCAATATGTGAAAGTTCCCCTACACTTTAGAACATAAATGAAAAGGTTTTTTTTACTAATCACTTGTGTCTTCATACATATTTTTCTCCATGTGACCATAACCCAACATTGAAAACGATTTCCATAATAAGACAACTTTGTATTATCTAGTCTTTAACACATTGATAGGGATGTGGAAAAATCTCTAATTTTTTCCTAATCCATGGGGCCTATATATCCTAGTTTGATTGTTTCTAAGGTCATATAGACAACCCTACAAATTTGGTATCTTTAATTTCATCTCCCTAATCTTTTTGTCTAAGTCCTATATACAAAATACTTAGTGGGTGAGCATTATATTTTTCTTGGGCCTCCCTTTTTGGGTTTTCAGTCTAACAAGATTTTTTCCTTTTATATTTTTTTCATTGCATGATTTTTGCATAAACCATATAGAGTGTAGGTCTAGAGATTTGAGAATCAACTTTTGTATTTAGTTCCATTTGAGGTTTTTAAATTTGGAGAGTAGTGAATCTATTTATATGGTAAGTTTAATGTTGGTAAAGTTGGACTCATGAGGCTAGTGTTTTAGGTTGAACAATTTTGACCATAAAATTTTGAAATAGTTATCTGAACAAGTCTTGATGTCCATGAATGTTTTGAAAATTTTAAATACTACCTTGGGGAATCTTGAGCCATGATTTTTTGGTTTTTAAATCAAAAACATTATATTTGGAAATAGAGTAGGTCTATCCTAGAGAGGAAGTCGCCACTGGTTGACAAACCCATTATGAGTGATGTTTTATGAAAGGCCAGTTGGGGAGAATATTGCAAAGTCAAATAGAGGAATTCTTAGGCTAACAAAACCATTATGTGGATAACTTATGCAAGGCCAATAGGGGAATGTACTACAATATTATAAAAAGGAGTTCCCAAGAATTTTGAGATTCTATTTATGATGGACAAAGAGATATAATGGAGATTCATATTTCTCAAGACCATGATAGGTGGTCTTTCAAAGGGAGGTTATCAGAAAATGGAAAGAGAATTTGCATTAGCACTATCCATGAATGGGAAACCACTCCAATATAGATTTATCTTGTACATATTTTGGAACTTTTTTTTAGATGACCGATGTCAGAGAAGGGGGAGTCCATTTATTAATGAGGGATGAATCATCATGAAGTTTGATGTCATGAAACAAGGAAATTATGCCCTATAGTTTAAAGTCATGTAATAAGGTCATTTTGTTATGAAGTTTAAAGTCTTGCAGTGAGGAAATTATGTTGTGCATTTTAAAGTCATGCCGCAAGGATATAATTTCTTGTAGTTTAAATTCATGCAACAATAACATTATTTTTTTTCACTTTAAATTCACGGAGTAAGGAAATTATATTTTGAATTTTAATTTCATGTTGTAATGAAATTATGATGTGAAGTTTAAAGTCACACATTAATGACATTATGCCATGAAATTTAAAGTCATACAGAAATGACATTATTATATGCAATTTAAAGTCATGAAACAATGAAATTATGCTATGAAGTTTAATTTCATTCATCAAGAACATTATGGGGTGTTATAATTTAAGTTTTTTAGCTTTGATTTAAATGTAAATGATTCTCCCATTCTTAGTAATCTATCCCAAAACATGCTACCATATTCAGGTGTAAGAGGAGGAATTTGTAAGCTATGATCCAGTAATCCTCAGATATGAAGAGCGATATGGAAAAAAGGTCTTATGGAATATAGGAGGTCTCTACCAAGAATAAAGTTATTAATAATTGAAAAACCCATTTTGGTCCTTTTTATTCATTGCCAACTAGGGAATGTACTTCACAGTAAATAGTGGAATCCTGTGGCTAACATGCCCAAAAATTTGTGAGAAACTTATAAAAATCCTCCTGGGGATGTTATAGTATAGTCAGGAAGATAAGTCCTTAAGAATTAATATATTTTATTGCTAATATCCATTGAAGTTTGTAGAGATTCAGATGTCCCTAGGTATAGAGTTTAATTTTTGGGAGAAAAGTATCCTAATACAGAAGGGTCATTTCAATTCAAAATTTCTATAGAATCAAGATAATATGTTTTCTACACAGGTCCAATCCAGGCATAAGGAGATAAGATGCCTATAGTTTTGGGTCATATACCTAACCATAATATCATGGAAACAATAGGTGACATGTGGCCTATCAGACCAAGGTTTTCTGGAATGCTTCAGACATGAAGGAGAAAATTGAAAACCATTTTCATGAAGGTTTTTAGATCATGAGAAAGGATGTGGGACAATTTCACAAGAGATTATCATAGAAAAAATTCAAATCATGGGTACCAATATAATGTCATCAAAGCCGAGGGAGTAAAAAGAGGCTTCTTAGGAGGATTAAGTTACCACCGATTAAAAAACCCGTTTTGTGGATTGTTTTATGAATTCCAACTGGGCATGTACTACATAGTCTGTAGTTGCATCCATTGACTGAAAAGCCCAAAAATTTGTGAAAAACGTATGCGATGATATCTAGGGAGTGTTACATCATATTCAGGAAAAGAAGTACTCATGTATTTGATATTATATTACCAAGAGTTGAGAAATATTATAGTGATATGAAAGTGTCTATAATTAAGAGTATGATGTGCAAAAGAGATATAATCATGTAAAGAGGGAACATTTGGACTGATATGGGACATGATGTGTAATGTCCCTTACATAGATCTAACTCACACATAGAAGAGGGATATCCACATCTCTATTTCTTTAATGGATCCTTTAATGAAAGGACCCAAATTGAGAGATCCTATGAATATATTTTTTTGTACATAGGAGATGGGGTAGTTCTTATTTACCCTATTGGTGGGACTAGGACATGGGTCTTAAGAGTCTCTATGTATCTTATTGGAATAAGAATCATGTTACTCATAGTTATGAAGGTACCATGAAATTTAAATTCATATGGTCAAGACATTAGCAATGTAGTTTAACATCATGTGGTAAGAATGAAGCTGTCTTGAGGTGAAGATTGAGGAAATGATGATCTTAGACTAGGGAATAGAACATGAGTTTCACAATATATCTTATTGTAATAAGGATCAAGACACAGTTAGTTCTAAAATATAGACTCCCACACTAATTTAATTCATATTTGGAGGAAATTGGGGTTTTTTTGAATATGAGCTCATGTATAGGGTGGTAACCCATATTGGATCCCCTCATGTAGATATAACAGATAAATGGGAGAGTGGAAGTATTTATTATGTTGTTCTTTAGTTGGGTCTAGGTTTGAAGATTCAGATGTCACTATATATCTCATTGGAGTGAGAATCCTACCACACATAGTTTTGGAGGGAATCATACAGTGTAATTTCATGTGATAGGGAAATTTGGTGTTCCTTTTAAGGTATTGTATCTAGGAAAAATATATCCCCTATGTGAATTGATATTATTTACATATGTGAGTGAAAATATTTTAAAAAAAATCCTAATCCCACGTGTTCTATACTCGGTGTGGGAAACAAATCATGGGAAAAAATTCTTCCACAACACGAAGGTGACACAAGTGAATGATAGGGGCACTTAGAATTTATAATAGATAGGCCAGGAGGTATGATTCAGGCATCACTATGTATCACATTGAGATGATAATGAGTCTATATATAGTTCTTGAATTCCATGCATTTTAATTTTCATGCCGTAAGGATGAAGATGAACCAACATGAAAGAGGGGAAATGTTGTGGCTGGACCCAAGGATGGAAACTTGGGAATAACTATATATCTTGTTAGAATGAGAATCAAAACATACATAGTCCCTAAAGGACCCCCTGTGGAGGTTTGAACTTATACGTAGGGATTAATTGGGTTTTTAATGTCTAATTGTTGATGGACCTGGGATTGAAGATCTGAGTGTCACTTCATATTTCATTGTAATGAGAATAAATCCACACATAGTTCTTGAATTATTCACTGTGTAGGTCTAATCCATACACATAGGGAGAAGAATGGATTTTTTCATTATATATAGACTTGATATTGGAGATCTGGGCATCACTACATATCTCACTATAATGAGAATCAAGACACATGTAGTTCTTGAACTATTCATGATGTTTACCATCATGTGATAAGGATGTGATAGTGTCAAGGTTTATACCTATATAGGAGACCAAGTGTAAATATGGAGTGGATGTGATTTGAGTGGGGATTATGCATGGAAGTTTCAAATCCTTTATTCCTCATCTACGACCAAGAGGGCATATCAAACCACTGAGGGGTTTGAGGGATGTTATTGAGACTTACACTCGAGATGGAGGCCCATATTTGGGGTACTAAAAGGAGTATCAAAATGTGGTCTTTTGGGGTTTTATTAACATCATATGAGGGAGACAATAACCATGAAATTTAATGTCATGCAGTATGGACCTTATGTAATGCCTTTTAAGGTCATGTGATAAGTACCGTCTACATAGTTTATCATCTTGAAGATAGGACATATATGGTTCTATGTAGTTTAAATTCCTATAGATACGACAAGTGCCACATGATTACACAAAATAATTCTTTATGAACCTTCATTTGTTGGAGTCTTAATAAGCGCTCCATACATTGTGATCAAGGAATAAACTCTGTTATAGTGGACCTTGTGTATGGAGTAAGGTCCCTCCCACATTTACTCCAGAATTGGTGGCTTCAGTCCTGGTATTATTGGTGTCTTAAAGACCAATACCAATTCTACTTTGAGGAATGAATGGAGGAGGAGTTTTTTGTTAAAGGCCCTCAATATCTAATTTTGGTAGACATCCAAGTGATGCATGGTGTGAAATCTTTTTTCATCCAGTAACTCCAACTCATCCAGTCATTTTTTAGAGTTAACATTTGTAGATAGTTGATCACAGATAGAAATATAGAGCAATGGAACTCAAACCTTAATGGGAAGTACTTCTTTTGTTATATATACAAATGAGTATGGGGTTGCCCATGTGGTAGTACGAGTTTTAGTCCAATAATCCCATAAGGCATGTAAGAGATTTTCAGGCCAAGTCTTTTTATATTTGTCTAATATCTTATAGAGTATATTTTATAGGGCCTTGTTTAAGGTCTCTATTTTTCCATTAGCTAAAGGATGACAGCGGTATGAATGGTCGAATTTGATATTTTATTCCACATAAATATTTTCCACCACATGGAAAATAAATTAGTGAGATTATATTTCAATATTGTATAAGGGACACCAAATCTTGTAATTGTGTTATATTTCACAAAGATAACAATTATTTTGGCCCCAAATTTTTTTAGGGGTATCACCTTTGCCCATTTGAAGAATAAATCAGTAGTAGTCAAGATGTATTTAAAATATTTGGCTGTATCTAGAGGGTATGACACTACAACATCCATTTCCCATATTTAAAATAGATTTAAGTATTTGAATCTATATATAAAATCTAGAGGTTGATGGATGAAATTGGAATGCACATGACAGGAATGACATTTCATGGTGAATTCTGCGCAATTTTATGTCATAGTGGGCCATTAGTACCCAAGCCTTCAAATTTTGTTGGAATGATTGTATCATAATTGGTGGGAAACATAGTTTCATGAGAGTAATTATTTCATGATGGAATATGTATCTTCCCCATTGATTCATCTGAGAGTAACTCAATCAAGGCCTCTTTCATAGAGTAATTTCTGGTGATTTTGGTCGTTAAAAAGAGAATAGTTGACCACTCACCACCAAGTTTTCTCCCTCCCATTCCTATAAAGTGGGACCGTTCCATCTTGAAGATAATACATGATTGGAATCATCCACCTAGTGGTAGGGATATATGGCTCAGGTATGGGACTTAATTCATTAATATATTCAGTTCTGATTTGAAAAAAAAGTGTTACCATTCTGTAGTGGTAAAATGATGACGACTGTTTTTTCAAAGTTTGGATCTTTCAAAGTGGTAGATGCATTTCAAAATGCATATTCCTAGGTATTATATGATTATGGTATTTGAGTAAATGTTGGATGTGATGGGAAATACATAATCAATTTGGTGGATTAACTCTTCTTTCCTGAAGGTGTAATATCCATTTATCTATTTGATCACTGACTTTGAGTCACCGTTCACCTCCATATAGTTCACCGGTATTTGGAATACCTAAAATTAAGGAATGATATTATTCCTCATTATTATTACAACCTTCTGAGAATATGAAGGAATAGGGTAGGACTTTTTTTATTTGGGAGATAAGCAAAACCGCTAACCCAACCTTTTTGAACTTAGGGTATTCTATTCTGTTCCCTATTGGGCTCCTAGATACTTCATCAAAATACATTTCCAATTTTTAGGAGGCTTTATGAATTTAAAATCATTCTTCATTGGGAAATTTAGTATTTAATGACATATCTTCTGTAGATGGGTGTTTGGAAAGTAAATATTCCACTACATGACCTTTTACTTTTTTTTGAGGCACGAATTTTATTTGAAATTACTATATAATAACCTCCTACCATAACAAATTCCCTATCAACAAAGGATGAACAACTATATATTTGATTGGGTTATTGTAAGAGACTAATTGGACCTCATGGTGCTCTAGGTAGTGCCTCAGTTACTGGACTGCAAATATTAATTCTTGGAAGCTCATCTCAATATCTAAATAGCGAGTCTCTACATTGATCATGGTCTAACTAAGATAATTGAGGCTATTTTTATTCCTAGAATCATTATTTTTCATGAGGAAGTCACCCAGTGATCACTCCAGGGACATCACATATAGAATGAGTGTTTTTCCCTCAAAAAGGGGCATTAACATCGAGGGATCAAGAGGTAATTCTTGAGGGTGTAAAATTCCTCTTAGAAGCCACTAGTCCATTGATATATAACCCCCTTCTTCATCTTTTTGGTGAAGGGAAACACTTACCTGCATGGTTGGCTATGAAGCAACCGATATAGGCCACATGTCCCTGAATTCTTATCAACATTTCAATGTTTTAATGGGGTGACATTCTAAGGATGACCTTCATTTTTTCTAGGCCAACTTCAATGTTGCGATGACATACAACAAAGCTGAGAAAATTCCCTCAGGTGACCCCAAAGGCACATTTCAAGGGGTTCATCTTTAGGATATGATATCAAATCTTGTTGAAGATGATCTCTATGTCCTATAAGTGGGTAAAATGTTTTATATATTTAACCACTAGATTATCAACATAAAATTCAAAAACATTCCCCAGGATGGTTTTGAAGATGCGATTCATGGCGAGTCGGTATGTAGAACTTGTGTTCTTCAAGACACAGGTCATTACCCGATATAAGAACACTATTGGGGGGGGGGGGGTTAAAGCATGTGGATTGTTAATATTATGTGGTCATATGAATTTTGTTGTACCCTGAATATTAATCCATGAAGGAGAGATCTTGATAACTAGCTGTTGCATTAATCAAGAGTTCTCTGATTAGAACCAGGAAGTCATCTTTCAGAAAATTCTATTGGATATCTATGAAGTCAATGAAAACTCTAATTTTACCATTTTTATTCTTCATATGGATAATTTTGTCTGTCCATTTTGGATATTATAACTCTCGGATGAACTTGGACTTGATGAGTTTATCCACTTCAGCCTCAATTTTGGAGTTGTGAGTTGGGTGTTTTATTCTGGCTTCTTGATTGTACCCCTGACGATCTTCTAGTAAACCCAAGTTATAGGTGCCCAACATAGGTTCAAGGCCTAAAATCTATCTATAATTATTGTAAAACATGTCAAAGTGATGCTTCAGGATGGAAGTATATACATCTTGTTCTTTAGGGATCATGGATGCACTAATCAAAGTGGGTCATGGATCTTTTACTATACCCATATTTATCTCCTTTATCTCATCGAAAATGGTGGATACACCTTCCTCAAATGATGGAGGGGAATCCCTAAGGTCTTTATCTTATTCTTTTTCCCCATGATTTACCTCTTATATATTTTCCTGAGAAGTAGGTGATAAAGAATGACTCTTGGATCTAGAGGAGGAGTCAATATTTGGACATCTGGAAGAGGGGGAAACCATTTCTTGATCACTTACTAATATGAATACTGCTTGGATATCTGAAGGGGAGATGAGGGGTTGAAAATGATCCTCTTCATTTTCTAAAAATTTCATGATAACTTCTTCAAGAACCACTAATGGAATAAGGATTTTTCAGAGCATAAGGGATGGAATGGATACATTTTCATATAGTACTTCATTATTTCTCAGATAATTGAAAAACTTATCCAACATTATTGAGCTCAGTTATCATAATTGAAATCATTGAATTAATTGTATGTGTGACTGAATTTTGACCCACCTATTTGATTTGGTTGATAGGGAGCACATAATATACACTTATCTATTTGAATTGATTGTCCGTAATCATGTATATACTATTTAGAGCATTGATCTATGTGAACTTATCAACTGTAGACAATTTCCCTACTTTATATTAGAAGTCTAAATCAATGTATTGTGATTCATAGGATTTAAATGGTGATTTTTCACCATGAAATGTCCCTATTTCAGCATTGACACAATATTTGATACATTGGTAGTATGAGGAATGGATGGACACATACTGATGTAGAAAAGGTCTTACTAGAAGGATATTAAAGGCTATATCTTTCCAAACAATGATGAATTTTGAGTCAGACACGAGATCCCCAAACTGAGTTCTGAGTGTGATCTCACTAAGAGGCTCTTTCTCATTATTTTTATAACCTGGTAACATTAAAGTGTAGAGAGACACGTGAGAGTCATTGAGACCTAGTTGGAGATGTTTATGGACCAGAATGAGGTCACCTCTTTATCCATTGTCAATAATGGCTCATGAGATATAAATGTCATTTATCCTTACGAATATATATAAAGTCCTGACATGTCATTGTATGACAATATCTTCATCCTGTCCTATGAAATAGATGACCTTATATAATTATTTTATATAATTATCTACATGATATACTTTAGCAGTAACAACCTATACTTCATACTACTCATGGATTGAAAATGCCTCTATGAGTTCTTCCTAGAGGTCTTTTGACAGATTCAAAGCATCTAGTATTGATAGTTTGGATTAAACATGGGCTAGTTTCTTCAAAACATTTTACTTATTATACAGAGTTCTACACTTCCCAACATGGGGGGTTTTTTTCATTGGTGTATTGGAATCTGATGCTCCTAATGTACATGCACCATTCCTTAGAATAGGAGTTGAATGTTCTTGCACTCTTGGAGGGTTAGGTCTACTGGGTCTGCCTACACGTTGGGGAATATTAGGTGACAACATATCCTATAATTGATCTTATAAAATTATTGTGTCAAATAATACCCTATCATGTGTGTGGTAATTCATTTATTTTTACTAAGATCACTGGAGTGATTTCCCATGAGTTTTGGCCTCATAGATGGTTTAACCAGTGGAAGGGTTAAAGTAGTGACTCTTGGTACAACCATATCTTTCCCTGTATCCTTGACTCTGATGGACCCTTCCCACATAACCTTAATCAAGTCTAGGGAATGAAATTTCATAACTAGATTCATCATCTAAAAATGGATCAATTTACTAAATAAAATTAATGGAACCGAAGACCAACTCCTTCTATGATGAAGATTCTATCGGGTTGCTGGATCCATGTTTTACCATTTAGCAGGTCAGTGCCTGTGCTTTTTTTGTACTATAGGAATAAATTCCACTAAGGTGAAGGAAATTTTTTTCATAGAAACGATCTCATCTTCCTACATTTTTATTTTACATTTACGTCCTTGTCGCATTTTAGAGGACAGACTTTCAGAGGACTAAGGAGTCGATTAAGTGGACTATGTTGTTGTGGATGCATCTAGAGGAATAGTTGGATGCTAAAATTGTGTTCATAGGATAACATGAGTCTGGATGATCATTTTACTAGCCATCCAGTCATTGAAAATATTCACACACTTTCTATTTATTTATTTAAACTCATTTCCACCTCTATATTACTACTAGAAACATACACAACCTGAGCATGCAAATTTTTCAGCTTCACTTGCCCAAAATCCACCAAATTCTATAGGAGTTCATTCAAAAAAAAGTCTTGGATGTGGTGACCTAGTACTTGATGGAAGGGGAAATTTTTTGGGAGATCTTTTTTACATTCTTTGATGGGGTTCATGGTATTTGGAAACATGAATAAGTTGTTTTCCAATGTCAAGATGAATAATCTAGGTACTTGGCCATTTCAAAAAGAACCTACACTTTTTTCTAACTCATCAAACTATTTCTACATTTAATCCCTCTGATCATCCTAACAAGGTTGAATTTGTTTATAGTTCTTAAGATATGGAACCACACAATATGGTGTGAGATTTAAAGTGGGAGTAGGTACATGGGATTTCTTAAATGTATCTATAATAGCCTATAATTTCCTTACTCACTTTCCTTGAGTCGATAGAATTAATAGAGCCTTAGATTGATCCTTTTGATGGAGTCTTACACCTTTCTAGAATTTATGGAAAGGTCCAAAAACCCTCTTGTGTATTTCATAGGGATTAGGGACATGTGTAACTCATCGCAAAGATTCACTATATATATGGGAAACAACTCTTCACGAGGGAGTGGTAGGATTAGGGAGTATTCCAATCCTTTCTACCAAGTAATGAAATATGATACCCTTTTATTATTATATTTTTTTATATTTGAGAGATCAAAGACTTTTGTATTATATAGTGTTGAGATGAATTGGAAGAGAAAATTCTAATGAAGGTCTTCCTATCTTATGATTCACTGAGACTGTAAAATCATGTACCATATAAAGGTTACATGATACAATGATTGGATGAAGCAATTGAGTTTTACCACCGCCTTTTTTCAGGGGTCCCCATCATTGGATCATAGTGAGAGACAAAATGCATCAGGTGATTCTTTGGGTCTCTCAATATGTTGAAGATTGGAAATATCGGATTCCCATAGTTTTGTGGGGGAGAGTCATATCGACCCATTCGGGGTAAGGATTTTTTTTTTCTAGCTATATCATCATGATCCATTCTTCCAAGGCTTCCAATTGATCCATTAGAGGCTCAATATTGTTCATAATAACATGAGAAAGTTATGGCCGAGCTGGGACCTGAATAGGTGTGGTAACTAGATCTTGAATAGGTGGGATGGCTGGTAGGGCCATTCGTGGTGTAACTGTAGGTGTCTCTCATGGGTATCCCATAGGGGTAGTCCTACAAAGATGTTCCTAACTCTACTCTGGTTGCACACCCAACATAGGGAATTCTTGATCTGCCGATGCAAGATCCAAATATATTTGTGGATGGTATCCCACATTGAGTGGATGTTCTAGATATTCTTTAGTTGATATGAAAAAACCTATTTGTTGAGGTGCTCTAGGTGGAAGTGCAAGTTTAGGATCTTCTTGAAGAACATATCAAGAAGTAATTATCCCTTGGCGTAGTTTTTCATTGAGTCTTCTCAATTATTTCATCTCTTCCTCTTCCTATGTAAATACTTCCTCCAGAGAAAGAGGTTTAACCACTCAAGAAGTAATTTGAGGTTTGATTTGACCCATAAAAGTTTCCTCCTTGGGTGCATTTATAGGAGGTAATTATGGATTGTTCTAAGAAGTTTCTAAATATAGGTCAATCCTCTTGTTCTGGGTAATCACACCTCCTTCATTTGTTTTGGTGCTAACCACATTATGATCTAGAACTTCTTTTTCTGACTACTTTGAATTGTTCTCATGTTTTGTAGAATCTACGAGGGTGGAATTGATGATGTTAACTAAGAAAAAATGCATTTTAGGAATTCTATTAATGACTTTGTAAAATATTCTACTTCTACACCCTCCACGAGGCCTTGTCCTCTCCTTTTCAGAATCTCTAGGATCTTCTTGGTGGAAATTAAACTGATGGTAATCTCTATATAGTTTGACTGTGCACATCCCTAATGAGGATACTAGATCACATGATGATAAAAACTATAAGGATCCATTCTACAACATTTTCCCTAATCAATAAAGGACTGATTCTTATCGGGGATGGAATTGTTGAGTTGAAAAATACCCCAGCCATGAGGGCTGCAGATATTCCCATTACACTTTTATAACCCTTTGGGTCTCATTTTATGACCTTGCGGGTTTCTTTAAAAAATCCCCCAGCCCTATGGGATGGGGTTTCTCCTAAACTATTGTGGATACTACTACTATGGATGCCCTTCTGATTTTACAGATTTTTGTCTAACATAGGGTTGGGTGAACCATTTAGTGTACACTTAGATCAAGCATTTCCAAATACATTTTTTCTATTTCTGAAATTTGTGCTATCTGATGGATAAAATCCTTTAAGAGGGAGGATTTATTGATACTCTCAGATGATTTATGATAAATTATCTCTATAGATTTATCAATTTTATATAGATGTTATAGTGAGAGTCAGTCGAGGCTGGTTTTTTTGACCATATATTCATTTTTGTATAGAGTCTTTTTTCTGAAGATGACATAAGTCTATGATGGTGCATGCTATAACCTTTGATAGAATTTTCTAGTTAGGGAGAGTAGTGAATTGTAATGCTCTATGTGCACCCCATACTTTGTTGTGAAGACCAGATGGTGTATCGATGATTACGTATCACAACCTCATTAATGCACCGAGTCAAGCATGGTGAAGGGATCATTAATGTTTCTTGATCATTGGATGTCATGAATCCAAGAGAGATTCCAAGTAAAATTATAATTGCAACCATTATATTACCATGATGTGATTTTGATACTCTTTATAGTGTAATTCCTTTTCATTCAACTGATGTAGAGTTTTCTGTATATTGAGGCATATTTTATTTATACAATCATCTGATAATGCCTCTAGAATGATGTATTGAGGGTGTCTAAAGGATATAACATGAATGGTATGTCATATTTAGCTGATTACCTCCTCATGTTTAGCATTTATTCTTAGTCTTTCATTAGAGATTATTTTACCTGGCCTAACCAGAGTGGATTCTTCCCAAATACTTTATCATAAGTAGTGAAATTGGTTGGGATTTACTCAGCTATTTTGGAAGTCAGGTTATCAAAAAGAAGTTTAGAGAGTAACCGTGTCCTTAGGCTATCTTCCAATTGATAATGGATTTCACCTACGAATGACAAGGAATCAGATATGACTGTTCATGTTTTCACATGTTCCTATCGATAGGAGGGAATTATTTTCACTACATTTCTAGTAGGAGACTTATATTGACAATATGAAACACTATTGTGGAGAGAAATTTCAAAGTGAATTCCATTTTAAGAAGGAACACCATGGTGGATTAGCGAAAGGGGAATACCAACTTTATCCTTCACCATCTATCCACATAGAGGGCTACCAAAACTCTCATCAGGATATAGGATCTCGAGATCGATCAAATTCTATACATGAATAAATCATTCATGTTTAAGTATCCAAGTAGGAACTTTATAATTTTTTATACTTCTCCCATAATTTGGAAATATGAGAGTAGGATCTTGATCATCCATAGATAAGAATATGAGTGCTTCATGAAATCCAGAATTAAGTAGTAAAGGATCATAAATCAGATCTTCGATTTCCAGTTGTCTTTAGTGAGTCGTTTTTTTGGATTACTTCTTATTAGTAGTTAGGTACACTTGTTGGGGGAGGTGGGTTTCATGGGTTGGTGTTTGTGATTTACTTGGAGTGGTCATTTGGATTGGATGATTACCTCCAGTTAGAGTGGGTGTATGTTCCCAACCTGATTGTCTGTATAATATGGTGGAGTTTCCCCCATGAACGTCATGGATGGGAGTAGAGATGTGTATCTACTCTGGGGTGACATGATGATGAGAAACCCCACTTGTGGTGACATAGTTGTGTGTTTTTCCCCTCATAACTACTTTCATCGCCGTTATGATTCCCTATAAAGTATGTAGTATGTGGATAAGGATTTTCATATCTACTTTCACCATTTTTAGGATAAGTTTGGTGAATTCAGTGATAATAATGGGTATATATTCTCATTCTATATCTAGAGTAGGAATATATTCCTTCTTATATCCACCCATTCCTATCAATGGATGCTGAAAATACTCACGTGTGAGGGAAAAGAGCTGAGTCTTCCCCTTGCATATCATTGGGACTTTTTGAATGACATCTTCAAGTGTTTCCAAATGAGGCTACTATCAGGGATGATGAATATAGGAATGTGTGTGTTCCTGCTTATAGTTTTCAACCAAACTTGTTCGATGAGATTCTTTTAGTGTTTCTATACGAGTTTGTTAGAAGTCTTGGTTTTTGGAGATAGGCGTATGTTCCTACTCATGGTGTGTCACTATATTTGAATGGAGGGCTTCCTTATATGCAGTTAGACGAGTCTACTGGATGGATAAATTTAGGTGGATAGGTGTATGTTCATGTTCATAGCTGTCCAAAAAAATATATTAGATGGATTCTTTGGATGGGAGAGGGGTGTGGATCTGCTCCCAGTGGACCAGTCTATACCCATGGAAGTTCGTCTTGCATACCTAAGTCTGGATCACCTGGGCTGGTTGGCCAAGGATGGAACCCTCATCATATTGAGGGATCACTACCACACAGTGTTTGTAGTGACTATTGTTGGTCAGATCCCTTGAGAAGGATGCATGTGTCTTTGAGATGAGGCTGTATGCATCATCTTTTTTCACCTACCTAAAATAAGGGAGGGACTTGTTTATTTTTGGGGACATGCTCCCGAAATGATTGAAGATGGTGGTAGACGACATATATGTCAGGACTACCAGTCATTGTTGACCAAAAAATCGATGGGGCTTGGTGAGATAGAGGACCTGTCGAGCGACCGCCAATGTTGGGATATTACCATGATAATGGTACTCCTAGACTAGTGTGTTAGAGACCCAGTGTTGATTACACTGGTTTGGTGATGGTGTCCCATGTGTGGAAGAAGACCTAGACTAACAAGTAACTAGGGAATGAATTAGTGAAATTTGAAATGACCTCATTTGATTTAAGGGATCTACAAGTGTAAGTGCCTAAATATATTACAAACACAAACAAGAAACATCATCGATGTAGTGTCTCATTTGAATGAACACATGCATGATTGATTGTCGTATCTGAACCTCTTTCATTTTAAGAGTGAAATGGTTAAGGATTCACATATGGTTCACAATTCTTTTCCTCATAGAATATGTTTGGGTTTGGAATCATCATTTATAAATGGTTTCAAATGGGTTTGTTCAAGGAACCAATAACATCGAACAGTTTTATATCCATGATACCTTCTTTCCAAAGGCAGGTTCTCATTGGTATGCTTGGCCAACGATTCTTACGAACTCACATTGGTAAGAGGATGGAAGTTCAGGCTCATCAAACCCTTGGGGGGGATTATTACTTACTCCGGGACCCTCTTATATATTTAAGATATGTTCATGAATCCTTCATTTTTTCCCAAGTATGATATATGTTTACTTTGAATTAATAACCAATTATTAGCATTCATAGAGTTTAGAATCATATTTATGTATCTGAGGTTCTTCATCAATAGAGAAATCTGTTTGTATCCGAGGTTATCCATCAATGGAACCACCATATGTAAATATTAGAGATTCCCCATTCATGATTATGACGAATCTTGTTTTCTATCCACAAAGTGGGGCACTCTGGAATGTATCATAATATAGGGTTATGATAGTTGTTTTGATATTGGTATCAGACCCATGAATGGGATTCTTATGTATCCTTGTAAAAGGAATAAAAACTAAAATAGTTAGGTGCCACTAAATGGGTCACATCACACCTTTAAATGTCTTTTGATATGTTCTTAACCTTACAATCTAATTTCATATGGAAAAGACATCTAGGAGAAAGTTTCCTAGTCAATGTTTGGTGTGGGAACTATGCTGAAGAAGCCCTAGGAACCTAGAAGAGGTATCAATTTTCATGTTAAATTAGACACTACTAGTAATGAGGCCTAGAGGGAATAGGGTTGATTTTAGAGTATGGGTTTGGACCTTAGAAAATATATATATTTATCCTACTTCTATGGAAATCATGGCCCACATAGTTTGGTTGGTCTTGTAGGGGAGTGTGGCCCTTCAAGAGAATTAAATTGGGACTTTCTACTGAATAGGATTCCCTAATAAATGGGGTTATTCTTAGGGATTACTCTTAAGTGGGATACCCATGTAAATGAGTATGGGCCCATTAGAAGTGTCTTGTCTCATGGATATTTTTTGGTTTGGTACAAGGCTTACTCCTTAGGATGATTCCAAAATTGTTTGAAGATTGGTTGGGGCTTACTCCTACGGAGGATGCCTAGATTGATGAAATGGTAGGCCTTATACCAAGTAGTAGGCCCTTATTTGGGTTGAGGATTATAGTTGGAATGATGGATTGGGATCATGTAGATTTCATGACCACCATCAACCACTAAGCCCACATGAGTCATACTCGGTGCGAGAAACAAGAGGAAACAGAAGATCTAGGAAGTCACACAATCCACTTCGTCCTAAGTTGGAGACATGACCTTGATGAATCATACCTATAAAAGTAATATTAATAGGGGTGAGAAGAATTTTAACAGGATGATCCTATGACACAACATGCATCCAACCTTGTGGGATCCCTGATTTTGTCAATCCCCTTTTCCCACATGAGTCAAGATGAGTCGTGATTGAATTTGATAGATAAGAGGAATTAAAGGATCTAGGAATCTTTACACTTCTCATCCACTATTATTTAAATAGGTTAGGGCCATGATAGAGAGAGGATGGGACTCTAATGTCCATCCCCTCTTTGATATGTTGTCCAAGAAGTAGAGAGGAGAAAGGGTGAATCCTCCCTCAAAAATTCCTAGGGGATTACTCCAGGAGGGATTCTCTAAAATTGGTCAAGTAGTGAGGGAGGATGACCTTATTCCATGTTTAATAGAAAATCATGTTTAATCCTGATCCTCCATCATAGGAACTGTAGGCATTGGGTCACAGAGATGAAAATGGTAGGACATGGTCCTAACCCTAGTATATGATACCATTAACTCCCTAACACTATCCCTAGGGTAGAGGTCCTTGTGACCATGGTAATACACACTCATATGCATTGTGAGGACCCTGACCAGAAAACTAGACAAGAGCGGGAAACATATGACCATAGGAATACACACCCAAATGGGGTCTTGCGGATGTGCTAGTTTTCAAGGTTGTGGAAGTCTAGATGTATTGGTGGAGGTTTTAACGTGGTCCCTATTAGATAAAGGAGAAAAAGTAGGAGGATTTCTACCATTTATGGATTAGAAGAGGACACAAAGAGTGGTTTACGTAGGTCCTGGGCATGGGTGTTGGGTGAAAGGACTTTGAGTAACTAAAAATTATTCACTCATGGGGGGGGGGTAGGTATACATTAGATAAATATGTTTTGAGTGATGGACCCCCTAGGAAACGATACTTGGGAAGGCTTTAGCCTTGTAATCATGAGTCTCCTCAAGGGTCTCTATAAGGGTATTAAGCATCTCCCTTATTAGGGAGAGGGGAATCATATAGGTGGTTGTTATTTAAGATACAACAAGTCCTTGTATAGGTGTATTCTGTTTAGTACTATGAAGGGACTTTGATATCACTTATCCCTCTTAATTCCATCCTCTCTTGGGCTTCACAGAGCTACCTAATGATTTTATGGAGGTCTGGGTGAAGTGGCGGTATAAAGAGAGCTTTGAGATTCCTCTAATTTTCTAGTTGTTCAAATGAGGATCCCTTGTGTCCTATTTATAGGTAACAAGGGGACCCTGGTTGAAGGAGGATACCCGTATAGGTTATAGGAGTAGGTTCTTAGTGTAGGTTCCCCACACAGGGGTGTTATTCCCTTTGATGGAAGTGGGGGGGGGGGGGGTGTGCCATCCTTCTAATGTGAAGGGGTTCAAATGAGTCAGTAAAATTGGATAAATACCTTTTAATCCTCCTCAGGGTTCCTTAGTGATTGATCATGCTTAAGGTACACTTGATAATATTTTCACATCACTTGAAAAAATGGAGCTTCAAAAACAACAAGAACTTATTATTATTCCCATTTTTTTACATTCATATATATATATATATATATTCAAAATTAATTAAAAATCTAATAACATTATATTTTTGTTTTTGGAATTATACCCACTCATTCCTCTTGGCATCGTTAATAAAATTCATAATTTATTTGGATCCTCCCTGAAATTTGATTGGGACTTGTCTCGATACATACATATGAATTAGGTCAATATTATGACACTTTTATGTTCTTACATTCAAGTTAAAATAAACTTTCCATTTCATACCATGTACAAAACTTTCACATCTTTTGATGTTTGTATGAAATAACATTAGTATAATTTTTTCTTCTAAAAATTTTATAACCTTCTTACTAAGGTGCCCAAGGTTGGAGGGTCATTATTCAAATATTTGGAAGGTTGATTCTATAGTATGTTTTTTGATAGAGCTAACAGTTACACTATTTTCATGTATATTTAAATGATTTAAAACCCACAAATTTAAAAATTTGATCTGAATAGAAGTTTTTTTTGATTTTAGATAAGTTTTGAACTTAAAATTTAAAATTCCAAAATTATATAATTTTATCTTTTATCAATCAACTTTTTATTTTGAGCATAACCTTTTCCCTTTTAATCAAAATAGTGAAATTATTTTTTTGGATTCCTATATATGTGAGATAATTTTTTTAAACTAGTCCATGTGTTTATTTGACTTTATAGTGTCCCCAAAAAATCATTAACTGTGGAAAACTATTCTGGTCGATAGGATGGACGCCACCTTATCCAATGGGCCATAACTCTATCTAAATATGTCCAATTGAGTTACTTAAAACTGGAGAGGGAAGATGATTGATTTTTTTGTTCATGGTGAGTCTCAATGGAAAATTATTTCATTAAAACATTCTTTTAACAAGTCAAATAAGAGGAAGATGAAAGCTCATCTTGAGTATATAAATGTACCTTTAGTAATTAATTAATAATTTTTTCCATGTGTAATAAAGATCAAAAATTTGGAGGATAGAAATGTAACTTAATTTAAAAAAATTTATGGAAGTAATCCATATGAAATTTTCCATAATAAGGCTTAAAATATAGACACCATTTAGGATACAGAAACCAAACAAATGATTTCTAGCCCCTGTTTCCATTATATCCAGATTTTTTAATTTCATTTTAAGGATTGTTTAATGGAGTAATATTGGTGCAATGGAGAAGTTATGTTGGACGGTAAGAGTTTTCTATGAGGTAATTAAGCCATGAAGGGATAAACACCAAGTTGTGGTGGGAAAAAAAGATATGAGGACATGTCCCCGTTTTGAGTTTGTGCTTTTTACTGTAAACTTTTTTATTTTAAATAATACAGAAATTTTGTTTTCCTGATTAAAAGAGGTATATTTATCTATTATCTTTTAATTTAATTCTAATTTTTAGGAATTTTAATTATTTTATTATTATAAAATATTTTTCTTGTTGTTTAAACTTATTTGGGCAAGGTATCTTGATTGAGCATAATAAGGTCAATTAGTTTTGGTTTTTTAGAGGTATCTGGTTATCAAATAACTTTCACAATTGGATAAACACCCATAACCAAGGTCTTATTATAGTTTATATTTATTATATGTTTATTTATTGAGGTATTTAGGAATAAATTAGATAATTTAATTTTAAATCAATTGTCGACAATGATAAAGGGAGTGTATAAAGATCAAATATTGTCCTCCATTGACTTCTTTATATTGTTTTTATTAGTCTTGTTTGTTTCTAATGTCCAATCACCAATGTATATTTATAGTTTTAATCTATTTTTATTTAATTTAACATATTTTCACTCATTTCAAATCCCCAAAATTAGTTTTAACATTAAAAAAATAAATTAACAAAGAAACAGTTGAAAACTTAACCTATAAACTCCATAAGAGACAACCCCACGGTGACCATTATGCTATATTTTAAGGGGAAAATTATTGACTAGGGTAATGTGATTGAATTCCCCAGAATAATTTTGGATCTATTTCTAGGGAAGTTTTCTATGTTTTTTTATTTTTTGACTTTATTGTATTTTAACCACTAATTTAGAGTCTTAAAACACGAAAAAATGATTTTAATTGTGACTAATTTTATGTTTGTCTTGATTATCAACAATATAGGGATCCTGGTCATGTTGAATTTTTGTAATTTAAATTTCAAAAAAATACTCTTTAAATTCAAAAAAATAATTTAGTAATTAAAAAATATATTAATTAAGTTTGAAAACAAATGGATATTTCTTCAAATTCATTAAAAGAATTGAAAGAATTGAAATCTTAAAAAGATTCTCAAAAAATGAAAAAACTTATCCCACCCACTTTTTATATTGATGAATCTTTTGTCGATGAGATGAAAACTTATTTGGAATCTTTTATTTAAAATTTTATGGAAGATATTATCACTTGTTCAGCAACTGATGTGTCTTTTGGAAATAAAAAATCATTGGAAAATAATTGGTATGAATTGGTTGAAAATGAAATTCAATGTGAAATCCCTTATTTTGAAATTGAAAATTCAGAACCCTTGTATGAAAAATTATCCCAAAAGTAAGAGAAACATGATCCATTAATTTTTGAAGAGCATATGGTGGAACTTGATCTACTGCACGCTTTCTGTATAGCTTATTCTGATACTAAAACAAAGTTATAACATAGGAACCCGCAGGGAGATGTCATAAATTTTGATCCATTATTTCCTGATTATTTTGATAATAATTTATTAACTTTTTCTCCTAGTGAAAATTTAGTTCCCATTTCTTTTGAGTGAAATAATTTTTTAGATTAAGAGGATATCAACAATTGAAGAAAGAATGGTGTTCCCATTTTTATACACTGGTACACATGATGAATGTGGTACCATGTAGATTTTCAAATAAGAAATCACTTTTAAAGATGAAATTAAAGATGCACCGTATAATGGAATTACATTTCATTGACCAGGGGAGGTTTTCTATAATGTTAAATTATAGGGAAATTTATTCTACATTTTGTTCCATATTCAACTATATCATTCTAAAATCAAAGTCATGATGGGGAACAAGAAGAGATCTATTTTTTAGAGATTTTAATTATTATGTGAGATAAATAATATTAGATAAATATCATTTTTCTGGTTCATGAGGAAGAAATTTCACCCACCTTCAGATTGAGTATGATAAATTTGAACTTCCTAAGTAGGGGTAGTGAAATAATAACACCATTAGGGGGTGGGGGTTATATGAAGGATCTTTTCCATTATCTTTATATTGATTTTTATTTCCATTCATTCAATAAAAATATAATTCTTTTTATGTTTTTCCTTTAGGTTCCAAGGTTAATCTTATAGTAAGATAGCTCAAGGATACAACTGCTCAATAAAAACTAGTTTGTGTCTTTCCTATCAACTTTCTTATAGCATGTATTATTTTATTGATTTTCACTTCAAAATTTGAACTACGATGCATAATGAGTATATTTTACAAAATAAGTGTGGGTGGAGGAACATATTGGGTAGATTAATATTTTATGTGTTTCCTTTTCAAATTTTGTGTGGTTTATTTCAAATTTTGTGTAAAAAACCTATGATCTTAAATGATTATCATTTTCTTTTTTTGAACCCATGTCAATAAATAAACCAATTTATACATTGAAAACAAATATAGATTAATAATGAAAATGAATTTGTTTTAAGTACAAGATTTTTGAAATTTCATGAAAAGATCTCTTATTTTTGAATCTCACAACACATCTGTCTGTATTTATCTATAAAATTCATTTCATATGAGGATTTCTTACCCCTTTTTACATCTTCTTCACATTCACATAATTTCTTGAGAGAACCAATCCATCCTTCCTATAACCAGATCATGGTTTATTTTTGTCAAAACATAAGGGTTGATTTGCTTGTGATTTAAATGATTGAGGGTTTTTTTAATTTGATGTACCATTTCCAAGTGAATACCTTTTAATTTGGACTTAACTGGACATTTTTTTCTTTGTAATCCCTTTGTATCTATGTAAAACCTTTTAGATTAGCCTCATTACAAGCCAATTTCCCCTTTCCAACCTTCTATATAAGTATAAATACAATATTTAGTTGAACTTAAGTGTAGGGGATGATGAATTTTGGCATGCTATCTCATTTGGTTTTTCCTTAGATGGATATTCAAATTTGGAAGAGATGTTTTTGTTGTTGGAAAATATTTTTCTGAAAGTTTTTCCCTTATTTAGATTTCAATAAAAAGAGTTGTTCCTATTTGGAGCTCTCAAAGGAAGAAAGTTATTCCAAACATGTTGCTTTTCAGAAAAAAGAAATACAAAGTTCATTATTTATTCTAAAATATTAATCAAATTCAATTTGAAATAGATTTTAAAATGTTTTTAGAGATTCTTTTATTCCATGGAGATTAAGGAGGATACCGTACTTGATTGAATATTAGAATCATGTATTTTTTGATTAAAAAAGAACGAGACCATTCTTATTCGGTCTTAGAACATTTAACATTTGAAACCCACCAAACGTAATACATAGAACAACCTTGAAAGGTACTCATGATAATAACATGTTATTGGTTTACATCGAGTGGAGATGTATATATTTATTAGGAATATGATGGTAATTTCATGAGTTTGGATGAGAAAAGACTTGATGAAAATACATATTTTTGTGTTGATAGATAATTAATATGAGGTAGTTCTGTTGTGTGTATGGGAGGATAAATGAAGTTGAAATGGATTGAATGATACTAATAGATAACTTGAAATATATTTGTTTTCTTAATGAGTCATGGAATCATATGTTTCTTGGTGATAAATTGGTGAACCACATTGGCATGTGTCTTGAATTTTCATTGATTTAATTTTAATGCTCACTTGTCTAGGATTCCAAGTGATAATTGTGAGGGTATTGATAGATATAATATTTAAAATATTTCTAATGTCTATATCAATGATATAAAACCCTCCAATTAGAAAATTTAAACTTAATAGCATTTTTTTTGTTTTTAGGGATGTTTTGAGATTAAAATTGAAAATTTCACAATTTTGAAATTTTAACTATTTTCAATCACTTTTTTATTTTGATCATAATTTTATCTATCGTAATCCAAATAGAAAAATTATTTTTTAGGAATAATATATTCTTGGGATACATATTTTTAAACTTCTCCAAGTGTTAATTTGACCTTATAGAGGCATAAACAAGTCATTCACTATCAGAAACATGTTTTACCGACAATATGGAACCCACCTCATTAAATGGGACATAACACTGACTACGAGTGTCTAAATGTGTTTATTATGATTTTATATGAAATAGGACTCAAATAATATAGTTCATATTTTGTATAAATAGAAAATTATCTTATTAATACATTTTTTTAATGAGTCAAGCAAGAGGAAGATGAAATGTACCCTCGAGAAGAAAAAGTTACCTTTAGTAATTAATTCATAATGTTTTCAAAACACATAAAAAAGTTATAAAATTGTGTGTTTAGACAGATAATTTAATTTATATTAACTTTTTAAAAGGACTCTAAAGGAAATTCAGTTATGAGAAGGCCCAAAATAGAGACACCATTCTGGATATAGAAACTAGATAGATGATTTATATCCCTCCTTTTTTCCTTTATATTCTTATCTTTAAATTTATTTTATAGATGTTTAGAAGAAGGAATATTTTTATGATGTAGAATATATATGGGAGGGGATGATTATTATATGAAGTAATCAAGATATGAAGGTCTAAACCATATGTTGTGATGGGAAGTGGAGATCTGAGGTCATGTCGTCTTTTGAGTTTGTTCTTTTCATTGTAAACTATTTTCTTTTGAATTATCTGTAATTTGTTTTCATGATTTAATATAGTATATTTATTGTTTTTTTAATTTTATTATTTTTTTTTATAATTTTTATCAATTTTTGATTTTAAAATGGTTTTATTACTGTTTAAAATTATTTGGGAAAGGTCTCCCCATTGAGCATAACAATTCAAATTAGTTTCTATGGCTTGGAGGTCATTGGGTCATCAAATCACTTTTATAAGTGTATAAAAACCCATAATTGATGTATAATTAGGATTTTTAGTCATTATAGGTGTATATAATGAGGTATTGAGGTATATGTTGGATAATTCTATTTGAAATCAATTTTCGACGATAATAAAGGGAGTGAATGAAGTTCGAAGCCTGTCCACCGCTTCCTTCTTTAGTTTCTTTTTTCTTAGCTCGGTTTACAATAAATTTCCAATAAAAAACTTATATATATAGATTTAATCTATTTCAATTTAATTTAACATATTTTAAATCATTTAAAATCACTAATTTTAGTTTTAACGTTAACAAAAAAATTAACAAAGTGACAGTTTGACAACTTAGCCTACTACCTCCTGGTGAGATAACCCTAGGGTCACCACTGTGCTACATTTTAAGGGGGAACTTATTGATCATATTTTCTTGAAAATAACTCTAGTTTCATAGTTATACCTATATCCTTTTATTATGATAAAACATTCCATCCTTTGAACCACTTTCTATGATCATGTAACATTGATTTATTTTCCCAATTTTATACACAAATCTTGTCCCATAACCATATTTATTTAGTCATGAAAACAAAAATAAAATTTTCCAAAGGGAAGAAATGTGTTAAATTTACAACATATCTAAGATATTTTATAATTATACTATAATATTAAATATCCCTTTCCTAAGATCTCCAAATAATCATCATGTTCTAGAAATACTTTTTAAAGGTTTATATATATATATATATATTTATATGTACTATTTCTCTTCATGGAGTGTAATGATGATCCAAAATCTAGAATACAAGATTCTAGTAAAACATTGACACTACAAAGTAGGTTTACACTACTCTACATAGCTATGTTAAAAAAAGTATAAATTCTAGAAGATATACTTCCAAATTTCACCCAATATTATTCAAAATAACTCTTGAGATGAACCCTTTTCCATAATGTAATCTTATTAGACTATGGCCGGTAGATTTACCACTACTCCTTTCTCTATACTTATATTCTAAACATTAATGATTTCTTTAACAAAGTGACCATTCTACAACTTTTTTACTCAATGAATTTATGGAATATCTATGGACTTATCAACATATGTGTCCCTCATTTATAAAGCGTTCTATGACATAGTCAAATACCAAATGTTTATTTTCAGAAGAGTTACACATGACTGTAACCATTGTATCCCAACTATTCAGTAGTGAAAAAAATTACAAAAATTTTCACATATTTTTTACAATATTAATATTTATTGAATCCATTCGGATCCAAATCATGTTGAAATATTTCATAAGATCTTCCAATATCTTATTTATAGACATCCACTTACTAAAGATCCCTTATATCATGGAAATATTATTGATTACTACCAGATTTTAGCACATGTTTAAAGGATAATTCATCAATTCCATTGTTTTTTAATCTATCAAATATTATAGGTGAAATTATATGCTAAAAATCCATATCAAACCTAAATCATTTTTATCCATCCACTCAGCTTTTTTTCTCCACTTATTATGAGATTACCCATTTAAATTGAACTGTTATATCTTTCTAGATGAGTTAGTTTTCCATCTTCATCAACCAAAAATAGAAATTTTTCGCATTAGGATTTTCAATCCAAACCACGATATATTTTTATTTCATCCCTTGCATTGATAGTAAATCCCACTAAAAGTAACAAAACATATTAAGAATGATTTTTACTTGTTTTATTGATTATTGAAATGTCAACCCTCTTCTGAGATCCTCTACTATGATACCAATTATTGAAAAACTCACATGAAACATCCACCAATGAAAATTATATCACTCAAAAAATAAATCTGTAATCATATTTTAGAAAGAAATATATGGTTTTCAGTATACTAGAACTAGGAAAATATAATTAACCTTAATTTTAGAAATGAGTTTACTTACTCTTGAACCTTCAGGAACAACTCAAAAAACCATTCAAGGAATCATAAAAATAAAAAACAATAAAAGGTAAAAATATAATTAAATGGTTTAGACTATTGGCCCTATATCTAGAAATAAATCATTTGAAAATTTCATTTTTTGGAAGATCAGAGTTCTTACAACCCCTATGACTAGAAATCCATATAGTTCATTAAAAAAAAATGATCACAATATAGATTAGTATGTGTTACCACTCACATATATAGTGGGTCCTAATAAACTTTAAAAACTATGGGGGTCTATCCATTCACAATTGTGACTACCTATATCATGTAGAAATACTCATATTTATAGAAAACCACTGAAGGAGGAACTGATTTCCCTCTCCTTTGAAGAACATAAACATAGAAATGATCGAAAAATAAACAAAATTTTCTTTCTCGTGATGTGACTACCACAATACACATTGATTAAAAGATAGTGCCTAATGACCAGAACATCTAGAACGCCATAGGAGAAATACTCCCACAACAAAATCCAACAAGAAACCACTAATTATATTAATCTAAAATATGTTACAAAGTTTCTCCTTCTAGTTATTTGATTCATGTACTTGAAGAGGCTTTATAATATGAACATAATTCATAGATATGTATACTTTTCAAAATATTAATGTTCATCTTATTTCATTGATATATAAAAATTATATCATCCATTTATATAATATGTGAGAGTTCTTCAAGACCTCAAACATCTTGAGTAGTCTTCAAAGATCCACCTTTTAACTTTTTAATCATGTATCTACTCATAAAATTTTTAGAAATGAAAAAATAATAGAAAGAAGAGGATATAGTTTTCTTAATTTTCAAGAGGATAAAAACTAACCTTCAATATTTCCATTGATAAGAAAAAAATATCATAATATAGTTAAAGAATTTATTAATCCAACCAATGAATATATATTTGAATAAATATAATCAATGTAATTAAATAACTAAACTATATTTTATACTATCAAAATATTTAGTAACATAAATATTAATTCCAATATAACCTACTAAAATTGTTTTTTAATCATATTGACAGATTAAAACATAGATATTAAATATTATGTTGTACTTCTTTCATGAATGAACCCATAGTATATTAGAGAAATATACTTTCTAAGAATATTAAAAAATTATTTTAGATAGAAAGTTATAATAATATTGTACTAATTTTTAGACATGGTAATTTATTTGAAAAGGATGACCACATTAGCATTAATCACCTTTGGATGCTTGAAAATTAATTGATAGTTGATACCTTAATAATTATTCCAATTATAAAAAAAATTATATGTATTTTTATATAAAAATGAACTATATACATTCTTTAAAAAAAATCAAAGATTATAGGATTTGTTTTTGTTTATATAAAAAATTTCCCTCTAATATATTAATCATGAAATATTTTTAGGAATATTATTTTCATAATGATTTATAACAATAGGAATAATATATAGACATAGAGGGTGATTTTTATCCTCAAAATAATATTCCGTAAATAAATTTTGAAAATATCCAAAAATATGATCCCTAAGCACATCCTTATCCGAGTTAATATTATGATTACACATAAGATGTTTTACTATATTATTAGCCATTATTTAATTTTATAATTTATAAAAAAATAATTTATTTATATCCATTTCACAGAAACACATTATTTTATAATAATACCTTTAAATATTCTCTTTGATTTTGGGTGGTAAATTTAATTTAGTTGTGATATCAACATAATTATTGAAATTAAACTTATATGAGTGTGTGGATGATTTTAAGAGAATAAAGTTTATTAATCTATGATAATAATATCATGATTTAGTTTCCATAAAAATGACTTTTTAAAAGCTTGAAATCTCAAATTTAGAACCACAATCTTGACAATACATGCATAAAGTTCATCAAAATAATGAAACGATTTTCTAAATATCTTATACTATTATAATTCACTCATGGTATTTAATAAAATAATTTTTAAACCTAATAGATAGAGAGTTATTCTCTTGATTATTCTACATATAGATTAAAATATTATAATTTTCTAAGTTTACTCTAGAATGAGTGAATGTAGAAATATATTATCAGTCATCCAGAGATATCCCATTTATAATTCCTCTATCTAATTTAATGGAAATAATATAGTTATTGTACATTATATTCTAAGGGAACCTTTCACTGGTCAGATTATCCTAAAATATCATATTTGTATCAATTAAATATTTTATTAACCTATTTGGAATATGAATAATATATAATCTAATTTATTTCTTTGGGTTCATCACAACATTGAATATGCCCTTCCATAATCCATGGGAAATTAATGAATTGGTTGTAAAGAGTAATTTAATCCTATAAAAAATATATATTTTGATATATATTTAGAGAAAAAATATAAGATAAAATGATTTTCCTTTATATAGTTAAATTTATCGATAATAATATAGTGATTATATTTTTTTAACTAAAATATTATACAGTTTAATGAAAGCAATGTACCAAAGAGGTTACTCTAAAGTAGTATAAATATTAACCATAATAAATTTTTGACACATTATATCATAATTTATTCCTCTAATATTACTAATGTGACTCATGAATTGAGATACACCCTTTAGACGGGGCTTGTGTATAGAGAAAAATATTTAAAGGGTTTTGGTTGTGTCTACATTTGATAAAGCCTACAAGTTTCGAAATAAGATATTTATTGATAATGTATCTTTTTCATAAACCTATTTAATATATATATATATTCTTTCTTATTTTAAGATGTGATATTATATTAATAATTATTTATTTTAACCATTTTTTGTGTCACTTGAATACTTATGTCATGACATTTTTTATCCATTTGCTTAGTTCTCTTGATTTTTTTAGTTTCCAAAGGAAAATTCACTTCCAAATTTCCTTCCCATAGTTTACTAATCTAATCCCATTTATATCCTTATTTATTATATTTATCAGTATTTTTATTATTCTAAACTTCTATATAAAATTTACCTTCAAAATTTCCTTTTCATAGTTTACCTTTTTGATCCCATTTAGTCCCTTCCCTCTCAACCTACCTATAATTCCATTCACCTTTTGACTCGAGGATAACATATTATGATTGAGAAAGGTCATTCGATTCCACCATTTCATGATAAGACTTTTTAAAATTATAATTGTGAGAAAAATAAACTTCATATTGTTTTTAGAAACATTATCTTTCTCTAATGGGTTATTGTTATGATATTCCAGCTATTTTATAGGTTTTATTGGGTTTTTAACAAAAAATTACCAATAGGAATCAAACACTATACTTTATTTGGAAGGTCTATTTATTTCAAATTGTAAATTTATTTCTTTTTTACGAATCTTATCAACAAACTTACAAGGTATTATATTCTTGTTTATAGTGGATTACACTTTTATTTATTTGTAGTTGTATTTTCTTTGGAAAACTATTTTTAAAAAAATTATACATTTTTGAACATCATGAAGTATATTTTTGTAAAAATTAGATAATGATTGAATATATTAATACTACAAAAATATTTTATTATTTTGAAAATTATAAAATAAATTTTCATATCTTGGTAGTGCTGATTCAATATTTCCTTTGAGAATAGTATGAGTAATGAAACCTTTCCTACAACTCATTATGGTGATATCCATTTTGAGAGGAAAACAAACACATGATGCATTATTACTGATATTTCTAGGGTGGTCCATAATATTTTCAACCCAATAAAGTGTATTAATAATTGAGGGCTATAGTTATTTTGTGTAAAATTATTAAAATCTATATCCCACTATGATAATACTAAAATAAAAAGTTTCAAATTTTTATTACCTATTTTATAGATAATAATATTAATCGAGGAATAACAGATAATGGGGAAGTAACATTTACCAATTGATATAATCTTTAAGTTTCTCATATAAATAATTTATTTATGTTTCTTCTTGGTACTATTAAAAGACCATGGATTTTCACACTTGATAAGGTTTATTCTAATAATTATTGATTTTTTATAGTACTCTATATACTGTTTTAACAATTTTGGATTTTCCAAAACATAAAACACTATATTATTTGATATGGAAATATTACCCACATGGATGAAATGAATATCAATATTTGAAGTAAATCCTTATTTGATTTTCAAATATTCTAAAAAATAATTTCCTTTACTATGGTTCTCTTACACCCAATCATCCATCTTAACCAAAACTTTATATTCTTGATTTAGTGATCCAACCGTTGCAATTTCTTCCTACAATGTTTTGAAAAGTTCAAATAGATTTCAATAACAATATAAGGTAAATGAATCCATAACCATAACTAAAAAAATATAATGTCCCATTTATCATTTTTAATAACCTATGACGGTCTCTGGAATCACAAAAAACAAAAACAAAAACAACAAAAACAACACCAACAATGATAATATAACTTTCCTTTTAAAAAATACAATTTTTTATTTCAATTAAGATAATATTTATCTCATTATGTACTATATAATGGGAGAATTTAAGTAAGTTATATGGTATATATTTCCCTAATATTTAAGGTTTGGTACATTTTAATAAAATATTCTTCATCTTTTACTTAAATAAAAATACAATTAATTAAGGTAAGAACCAAATTTTGGAATGTATTTAGGAATTAATAAGTAATTTATTAACAAAACATTGTTACGATTATTCCTCAATCACTATATATTTATTTTAATTGATGTAATCCTTGAATATAATTATATTAAAAGTATTTTTATCCTTTTAAATTTCTAGATTCTCTTGATACATTAAATTTTATGTAAATCTAGAGAAATAAATCTCATCTTCCTCATTTTCTCTACTATAATAGCTTAAACATAATTCTCAATTTTTTCTTTAAATCAATAATCAACTTCAACTTCACCTTTGAATTTATCCATAAATCATTTTCAAATACAAGTTAATCATTTGACTATTCCATCTCACTATTTTATATGAATATTTCTTCTCCAAAATTATTTATCTTCTCATTTTATTCCGCTACCTCATCCTTTACCTCAAGCTATAAAAATATTTTTTCAAGACGCAATTCTATACTCTTGATGAATAAAACACCATTTATTTATTTATTTATAGTCATTGAGTATTTATTATAGGCCATTTAGATTAACATAATTGTTTATAATGTACTTTAAAATTATTCCACTTAACAACCATGATAATTTATACATTAGTATTATTGAAATATAGAATCATATTGACTATGTTGATCATTCCTTTGGTTTTAGGATAAATTCTAAAATTTGAGATCACCGTCATATGGTTGATATTTAGGGTCAAAACATTATTTATTTTTCAATTACTGAAATCTTCAATCTCTTATATTTTATAGATCATCCAACCTATTAATTTATTTTGACCACATTCTTAATCATTTCATCAACTATAAATATGTCACTACTTGATTATTAATATTTTCTAATGGGTTCACATAATATGTATACATTATATAACACAAAAAATCACTCAATATAATGAGTAATCAAAACATGTAAAAAAACTAATATCATAAAATATAAATGTTATTCGGAATGTTTTTGGTATATTTAACATATCCTTAATCCTTACTTATTTATATTGTTAACTAGAAATAGATCTAATAACTTTACTGATTAGGAAAAAACATTTATTATCCTAGTTATATATTTACTCAAACTAAGAGTATTAAAAATAAAGTTTTATAATGCTGGGATAAGACCAATTTCACATAGAAGAAGGATGTCTAGTAATGAATTTAAGGGTAACAATTTTACCTTTTCAATTTATTTTTGAAATCATGAATTAAAATATAATTAAAATTATGAAATAAATACAAATGAGAATAATAACTTTCTAAGTATAGTTTTATAAAATAATACAATTAAAATTCAAACATAAAATCAATCATATTAATAGTTTTATGATTGTTACATGAAACCGATATCCATATCTCTACATCAATTGATACCAATTTAATATCAAAATTCTTAATGACTAAAAGAATCTAAATAAATGTTTTCTATTGATTTAAATCACATATGAAAATTTTTAATCTAATTTAATATCAATAATTAATGATATTTTCAATGTTTTTTTTCATCCATTTTTAAATATATGAGTTGGTGATGTAGTAATAAAAAAGGTAAAATTGTTTTATTGTAACATGATACTGTTAAATTAAAGTATTTCATGAGTGATATTAAATCTAAACATTTTATAAAAAAAAATTCAATATAATTAATTCAATTTTATGTTTTTAACCCTTAATAATTTATTATGAGTCAACTAAAACCATGATAAAAAAATCACAGAATAGATTAAATAATAAAAATAATTAAAGAACACCTAAAAAATAAAGAAACACTTACCTGAATTGAGTATAATCATAAAATATAAGAATTCAAATAATAACACAAAAAACTTATTACTAATGATTATAAGAATAAAAAAACAATACTTTAGATAAAGTAGGTATCAATCTCCCCATTGATTAGTTAAACTAGCATAGATGACTCCTATGTTGAGAGAAATAGATCCACAACTTGTAGCCCTATTGACCAATCCCCTATTATTTGGTTTATAATTACAATATCCATTTATAATGATCCATTTCATCTCAATTTGCATGGATCACCCCCCCTGGGGCTCGTGCTATGACTACCCTAAGCCCGCCTTCCATTGTCCAAGGGCAGGCGACTAGCACCGTAAGGCGTATTCCCTAAAATGGGAATGCATTGCCTTTAAACATGTACAAACACATGGTCCGAGAACACAACAATAAGAAACTATGTAGTAAAATACTAAAGTAAAAGAGTGCTGAAAGTAAAGGGGGCCAGAATACATGCCCTATTGAAAGTACGAGTACAACTAAAAAGTACAATACAACTGAAAAGAAAAATACAACTGAAAAAGGAAAAACAACTACTGAGTTGTCCTTCGAGGGTCCTACCTGAAGGATAGTTAAAGATCACCTCATAAGCACTCCAAGTCTACCTATTTCTTATGTGTACCACCTAGTCCTGGCTCCCTCAAACCTTAGCCTAGCTGCTTGTCGTTTGAACAAGACATAACAAGGTGCTGGCGTAACCCATGCAGGGGTGAGTATAACAATTCTCAGTAGGGACCCTGAGAACCCTGAAGGTCTCCTAGAGTTCCAAAAAGGAAAAACCACAAAGGTAACACCACAAAAGTAATACCACAAGGGTAAAGTACCACACAAGTAAGGCATAGCCCAAACTAGGTATACAACTCAGAGAAACAAGATTATGATGCTGACCTATACAGGATCGCAATGAAAGCTAATAGCCAGCCACAAGATTCTCTAGGGATAGTAACAAGTAACTTCCCCAATCACAATGTCGAACACCTCAGATACTATAGAACTCCTCCTCTATCGAGTATAGTTGGTCTGCCGTGTCACATAGAGGTGCTTCCCACTAACCATGGACTACTGAGGCACTCCTCATGTCGAGTACCATGGGTCTTCTGTGTCACACAGAGGCACTCCCCACCATGGCCATCTGAGGTACTCCTCCTGTCGAGTACTGTGGGTCTACCATGTCACATAGAGGATATCCCCTCCATGGGTCTTCCGCGTCACACATAGGCGCTCCCCACTGGGATGTCGAGTCACACAGAGTCGAAAAATCAACATTGGTCAAGTCTTATCCAGTCACAGGGTTCTGTACGTAGCGTGCTTGGGATAAATTATCCTCAAGCCATCAGTTGTATTACAACTGGAACAAAGTCTCACAAATGAGAAACCCAATGACTATCCACTTCATAAGGGTTCCAATGCAACAGATAGCGTGTCAATCGGACGCTCGATCTGTGCGTTATTGGAATTTTAGTGCCAAGGTCCCGGTTGGATTCGGGTGCGATCCAACCCGACCGTACTCCATATTTCTCTAAAAATCTAATGGAGTAAGTCTAATGTACTATCTCAACCCAAGGATCCCAACGTCATAGATGGTTTTTTAAATGAACGTTCGATTCTCAAGATAAGGCTCTTTAAGTGTTTATGGGCCCGTGTCTATTCCGACCGGGTCATACCAGACCCGACCCAACCCGTTTTGGACTAGGCCGCGGTAGGCTTGGCCCGCTAGGTCAAGTTCCTGTCTGGCCCACAAAGGGGCAGCCCTGTTTGCAAGGGCGGAACGAACCATAAGGGGAGGCTCGACCCGTATAGGGTGAGTCCCGACTACATGGGGCGTGACCCGTAAGGGGTCCTCCCTAACCGCCACTGGGGAGAGAGACCCCCAGTTTTCCCAAATGGCCAAAGGTCGTTCAGTTTTCTTTGCAGCGGCAGTGCCATATGGCGCCACTAGGTGGCATGTGGGACCCGATGGGGCAGGTCCTTTCGGTTCTCTCGTGGCCGACCGGTGTGTCGGCTGAACACTCCAGTGGTGTGCGATGGTGCGATGCACCGCCGCCCGCGGCCAGCCAATGTGTTGGCCGCCTTCCTTCGGTTGCAACAGATGAAAATCCATGACCCTCTTTGTTCATCGGCGACCTGCGAAAGTGCTCCACGCATTTTCTGTAGCCGGCCGTTTCCGGTCGTTCCGATGACCGCAACAGCTTTGTGATGCGGCCTCTTCTTGCGGTGTGCGACGACGCGCTCTGCCCAACATAGACGGTTGGTATTGTCTCACTATCAGTGTTCCATAGAGGCACAAGGATAACCTGATAGCAGAGGGTTCAAGACAGGTTTTTAGGCCCTCAACCTCTTCATTACCTTGTATACATGAGGGGGGTTAAGGGTTTAATAATCAATTGAATTAAACAACAACATAAACCCTCCAAAGATACCCCACAACAAACTCCCACAAAAACGAATGAATCTTAGATCAACCCATTAGTCGGTTGGTCCGTATTCTTCCTATTATTCAAGAACGAGAAAGAGGAAAATCATTCAAAAAGCATAAACAAATAAACCCCTACCTCGCAACCCTTTGGAGAACATCCACAGCTTGAAGGTGGGTTGGTGTTCTTTGTTCCTACAATAGGTTCCCAATGACACCGCTCGTATGTTGTACTCCAGTTCGTGGTTCGGTGTCACCCATCTCCTCCCAGTGGGCTGAGCACCATATTCTAAGTGTCTATCATTGTGAATCTTCTTCAGAACTTCATAGATTTTCAAATATGTGCCGGTACATTCCCCAAGCTCTATATATATAAGAGAGGGGGAGGGTAAGTAACGATGTTGGAATTTAATAGGGATTATTAATTAGGAAGCTTCCTAATTACCTAACGATGTCTTTAATTAGGGTTGGAAGGTAAAGCCATTTATTATCATGACACATCACTAGCCCCATTCCTTTTCTTATCTGTTGGATCATATGAAATAAAATAATTAAATTAATTTATTTCACTTCTTTTAAAAATTCACAAAAAATATCTTTTTCTCCATACTTATACTATCAAAGTAAAGCCTCCCATAAGCAAATCTTGGCATTAAGAATTCAATGGTTCCCTAAGTTATTTAATCCAAGAAATGCTTTAAAAGTTAGAAAATGTCGTTCAAGCATTTACTGAACATACCCAAAAAAAGTTCAGAAATTCATTCCAGGCACTTCGGGCATTAGAATCACGTGCCATCAATATTTTGCAGACTCGTAATAATTCTATATAATTAAAAAAATTTACATGGAAAATCTGGGTCTCTACACTCTACCCACCTTAGGGACTTTGATCCCTAAAATCCACAATAAAGACTAAGAAAAGAAAATGGGGGTACTGAGCACAAATCTAAGCCTCCTACTCCCATGTTCTCTTCTAGAGGTTCCTGTGCTGCCAGAAAACGCGCACTAGAGGTATTGATTGTCCACGAAGGACCTGCTCTTGTCAATCCTCAATCTCCACTGGAACCTCCGTAAATGTCGTACCATCATCTAAGTCCAGCTTGACATGGTCGATGATGTGAGATGGGTCATGCACGTATCTCCTCAGCTGAGATACGTGGAAGATATCGTGCACCCTCTCCAACTGTAGTGGAAGTGACAAGAGGTATTCCACCTCTCCTATCCTCTGAAGTATCAGAAATGGACTGATAAAAATCGGTGATAACTTGTCACCTAGTCCAAATCTCCATTGTCCCTGTCGAGGAGAGAATCTCAAGAATACATGGTCCCACTCCTGGAACTCCAAAAATCTTTGTCTTCTATCAGCATAAGTATTCTATGTTCTCTGCATAGTATTCATACACTCCTGGATGATCTGTACCATCTTAATGGTAGCCCGTACCAACTCTGGACCCATAAGTGCTGACTCCCCTAGGTTTGTCCAACATATAGGTGACCTGCAAGGTCGACCTTACAATGCCTCGATTGGTTCCATCCTGATGGTGGAGTGATAACTGTTGTTGTATGTGAACTCCACCAAGGGAAAGTGATCATCCCAACTACAACCAAAATCCTAGTCGCATGAATGAAGCATGTAACCCAGAATCTGAATGGTCTGCTATGTATGACCATCCATCTGAGGATGAAAGGTGATGCTCAAATATAGCTGAGTCCTGAATGCCTCCTACAATCCCTTCCACAACTAGGATGTGAAACGTGTGTCATGGTCAGAGACGATCATCGATGGAACCCCATGAAGTTTCACAATCTCCTGTATGTAGAGGCGTCCCAAGCCCTCTACTAATCCCTGCTCTCAGATTGGTAGGAAGTGGGTAGACTTGGTGAGTTGGTCAATGATCACACATTTGGAATCATGTCCCTTAGACGTACGTGGAAGCCAAGTCACAAAGTCTATGGAGATCTCATCCCACTTCCACTCCAGAACCTCTAGTGGTTGAGCTAAGCCTGCTAGAACCTGATGCCCGACCTTCACTTGCTGACAAGTGAGGCATCGTGGACCAAACTCCACCAATAACTTCTTCATCACTGGATACCAGTGCTGACGCCGAATGTCCTGATACATCTTCTCCACACCAGGATGTACCACCATAGGGGACGTACAGAACTCCATCAACACCTCCTCCCACAATGCCACCAGTACCATGGTACGTCCTCTGAAGAAGATAATGTGCTACCCACTGTCAAGAAATCCATCAGGTGCTTGCCCTGAGGATATCTGAGCACATAGAGTCTCACAGTCAATGTCCCCAAGTTGTGCCTCCCTGACTTGCAGAAGGAGTGAGGGAGTGACTGTCATAGACTAAAGGTATGCTACTCCATCTCTATCCATGAAGGATAACTACAACGCAGCTACCTGCTCTATCACCTCACTCAACAACTGTAGACCAGACCTCCTTCCGAGTGCATCTGCTACAACGTTCTTCTTCTCAGGTGTATAGACTATCTCAAATTCATAGTCCTTGAAGAACTCTATCCATCGATGCTATCTCAGGTTCAGGTATTTCTGGGAGAAGATATACACGAGACTCTTGTGATTAGAGTAGTCTATAAAACGTTTGCCCATCAAGTAATGTCGCCACACCTTCTAGGCGAAGACCATTGGTGATAAATCTAGGTCATGGGTAGCTTAGTTTTTCTCATGATGTCTCAGTTGCCGTGAGCCATTGGTGATCAATGCTCACACCTGAATCAGGACACACCCAAGTCCAGTCCCTTTTACATTGTAGTAGACTGCATACCGAATTCCCTATTCTAGTAGTCTCAAGATGGGGTCACTCGTCAGTCTCTGCCTCATCTCTGGAAAACTCTACTGGCATATCTCTGTCCACACAAATGGTTGTACCTTATTTTTTAATTCTTACAAGGGTGACAGAACTCTGGATAATTCAGGCATGGATCCCCGGTAGTATCCAGCCAACCCTAGGAAACTCCGCACCTCGGTCACGCTCCTGGGTGGCTCCCAAGAAATCAAAACCTCTATCTTTGTTGGATCAAATGCAACTCCATCTTCTGTGATAATGTGTCCCAAGAAGTGGACATCTCGTATCTAGAACTGGCCCTTCGAGATATTTCTAGAAAGCTGGTGCTCTCGGAGTGTATCCAGAACTATCTGCAGATGATAGGCATGCTCCCCCTCCATTGTTGAGCATACCAAGATGTTTTCAATGAAAACCACCACAAACCGATCAAGGTATGGGTGGAAGATCCTATTCATAAGTCCCATTAACACTACAGGGGTGTTGGTCATGCTGAATGGTATAACTAAGAACTCAAAGTGGCCATACCATCATCTGAAGGCCGTATTATGCACATCCTCATCTCGTACTCTGAGCCGATGATAGCCTGATTTCAGGTCTATCTTCGAAAAACAATGAGCTCCCTTCATCTAGTCGAAGAGATCATTAATCCTCGGATGTTGATACTTTTTATTCACAGTCAGCTGGTTTAGGCACCGATAGTCTACACATAGTCTCAAACTCACATCTTCCTTCTTAGTGAACAAAATCGGGGCTACCCATGGAGAAACACTAGGCCTTATGAACCCCTTTCCTTGAAAGTCCTACAACTATACCCGTAACTCATGAAGCTCTGTGGGAGCCATCCAATATGCTGGTGTAGATATTGGTGTCGTCCCAAGGTACATGTAGATTTAAAAGTCTACCTCTATATGTGGAGGTAGTCCCGAAACATCATTAGAGAAGACATTGGTATACTGGTCCACCACTACAAGATAGCTCAGACACTCAACATCAACTACTCCAAGGGTAAGGCTAGCGAACTGTTGAGTAATCTACTACAACATCCTCTAGGAAAGTCCATCCTATGCTAAAAATGTTCCCTTCTTGCCAGTGAAGGAAAACCTGGTCCCATCCGTGCGGACACACCGAACTATGCACCTAATACAATCAATCTGAGCATGGACTGTGGATAACCAGTCCATACCCAAGACGACGTCGTAAGGCCTTGACACCACTACTAGGAGATCCTAGCTGAAGAACTCACCTAATAGAGTAAGATCACACTGCCGACACTAATGTGTAATCATCAAATCCACTCCCGTAGGAGTCTCTAGCCATAAGGATTGAGCTAATGGCTCCATCAGAATCTCTGATCTATGAACAAGGGCCATGGCAATAAAAGAGTGAATAAAACATGTGTCTATAAGTACTGAAGATAAGGTGTAGTAGACATAGATTGTACCTTTTGATCATCTCTAAATAACCGTGGTCATATGCCTCAGTTTCCTAGAGCTGAGCTCGTCCCTGTCCTCGTGCTCCTTGTGGTGTGGGTGGACCAATTGGCAGTAGTGGTGGAAGAACCTCGAATCACCACCCACCACCAGCTGCATGGAAAACTTCTCTGCCATTTCAGCCTACCTCCTGCGGACCCCCTCTATCGAATCTTGACCTTTTCCTTGGAGGTCCCTTTGACCATTTGCCGGTCATCCATATGACAAGTCAGGCAGTCGGGAGTCATGTGACCCAACCCGCCACACGTGTAGCACTGCCTGTCCCTCATCTGACCACCTCTTCCTCGTGAGCCCTGCACCTATGAACATGTGTCCCGGGGTCAACCACTATAAGTTCTGGTCCTCTTTGACCTCTGTGTCATCTTCCTGTTGCCTTCTGCATACAACTCTGCTATATAACATCTGGTGGTGGCTCTCGCTGTGGGTGCTTGCTCGGCTAAGAAGCTCTCCACCAATAATTCTTACTATGGAACCCCATCCTGAGTCGATATGCTGAGAGATACCATCTATAATTTTATCTCCAATCGGAGAGCTTTCTCAATGTTTTGGGTCCTGAAGAAAGGGTCTCGTACCATATCGGTGGAGTAGCGGGAGAGATCAGTGAACCTCACCAAGTACTGGGCCACTGTCATGCCACCCTGCTTTAAGTGTTGTAAATCCTGTATACACATAAAGAGTAAGGTCTCTAGAAATAACTATACCTTGAAAAGGCTCTTGAAGTCTGCCCAGATAAGGGTTGCCTCATCGTATATCTGAAGCATCAATCTCCACCATCTCCCTGCTACTGCCTGAAAAAGGTTGGCTGCTAGGATCACCCTAAAATCAGCTAGTGTCCCAACTAAGCAAAAACCTTTGGCCACAACCTCCAGCCAGTCCTTAATCGCCTGTAGAATTGTCTCTCCTTGGAAACTTAGAGGACTGTGCCACTGAAACTCATGCAACATGCTCAGTCGACGTGCACCCTCTGCAAGTAGGGCTGGTGGCAATGGCTATCCAATGGGTAGTGGTGCTACTGGTACACCACCCGAAGGTACTAATGCTTTAAGAGGGCCCTACAGTGAGGCTTCATCACCCGGTAGGCTGTCATTGCATACTCTCTCAGGAATCCTGGTTGGCTATCTACGTGGCGGCATCCTAAAAGAAGACATGTGTGCCATGGTCAATAAGTTATACCTGGTGAGCTGATTCAAAGAAATCACAAGAAAAATTCTTAAAAAACACATGCAATCAGTGCTTCCATGTACAAAGTTAGAAATCAGAATTCAGGGTCCTGGCGTATGGATACATTGGTCTCTACACCAACACTGGATTCCCTGAACTGAAAACCACTCTCATAACACTTAACACTATTGCTTCATTGAAATTATCAGAGTCCTATTTCTTTGGTAGAACCAACCACCTCTGATACCACTTTGTCATGACCCATCCCCCTGGGGCCCATGTTGTGACTTCCCCAAGCCTACCTTCTATAGTCTAGGGGCTAGCGACTAGCACCGAAAGGTGTAATCCCTAAAACAGGTTGGAATTTTCTTTAAACCTATACAAAAACATTGTCTGAGAACACAATAAGAAGAATGTGTGAAGTAACCTACTAGAGTAAAAGAGTGTTGAAAGTAAAGGGGGCTGGAATACAAACCCAACTGAAAGTAAAAGTACAATACTACTGAAAATAACAATACCATTGAAAAAGGGAAAATATCTACTGAGTCATTCTCTGAGGGTCCTACCTGAAGGGTAGGTACAAATCGCCTCCTCAGTACTCCACGTCTTCCTGTCTCCTCCACATACCGCCTAGTCCTGGCACCCTCAAACCTTATCCCAGCTTCTCGTCATCTGCACAAGACAAAATAATGTGCGGGCATAGCCCGTGAATGGGTGAGTATAATGATACTCAGTAGGGACTCCGGTACCCCCAAAGGTCTCCTAGAGTTCCATAAAGGAAAAAACCACTAAGGTAACACCACGAAGGTAATACCACGAAGGCAAGGTACCACACAGGTAAGACTCAACTCAAACTAGGCATAAAACTCATATAAATAGGATTATTATACTAACCCACACATGATATCTATGAAAGATGATAGCTAGCCACAATATTCTCTAGGGATAGTAACAAGTAACATCTCTAGTCATAACGTCGAACACCTCGGCTGCTAGAGAACTCCTCCTTTATCGAGTACATTGGGCCTGCTGTTTCGCACATTTATTTCTGTGAGATATTTGCTCTATTCAACACATATTCTAGTTTTGTGGTGTATATATTGGAATATGAAATTTTATACCATAAAGTTTCACTATTTAATGTTAATAAAATTTTCAATTGGTGTTATTCATTTATGTACCTCACGATTCAAAAGTTACTCAATTAGTAAAGGTTTTCTCGTCTCACTTTTATTTCTTTAAGACATATGTCTCATTCACGAATAATTTATTTTTTATTGTGTTTATAATTACCATGTATATATTATATGATTATTATAATTCTATTTATGGTTCTTTATATATACATTTCATGATCTATCATTCACGACATCGATGTTTCAAAAGTTACCAAATCAGTAAATTATTTTGTCTCAATTTTCCTTCTTTGAGAAACATGTATTGTTATGAACCTATTTATTCTTATATGATGTGAATATACTTACCTTTGACATGTTATATAATCAATATACTTATTTTCATGATATTTTAAGCTCTGTATAATTTTATTATTTCATGGGGATTATGATTCTATATTACTAAGGTTATAATTATTTATTGCTACAATCTCATCATTTAAGAAGATTATTTATGATTATACCTACATTAGTGAAATATTATGGTCCATATCCCAATATATATGATGAATTTTATTCCCCACTAGTGATTTATGATATCTCTAAGTTATGATAATAATTTTACACTCTTCAGTACATAAGATAATTAATAAAGTGTTTTTAATAAAATCTGACATTATTTCTCTCTTCGATCATAAGTCTGTGTTCTTTAAAAATCATTTTTTCTAAAAGAATATGTTTTAAAATATGTTCAAATTTTCTCATATGATCTCCAAAAGACATTTTTACCCAGGTTTTACTATTGTTAATTAATTAATATGAAATAGGATTCTTCTTTTTGTTTTCTAATCGAGGAACTTTTATATCCTTTTTATAGCATATATGGATTTTTCCTCATGTACTGATTTATCCACCACAATGACCATAATATCATTGAATATTCTATTATATTTTCCATTTTTTTAGAATTTTATTTTTAAAATATTTTATGTATTAATTTTTTTTATATTGGAGAAGATGTTTACCTTAAGAAATGTTTTGAATTATTTTTAAATGTTACTTTATAATTTTCAAATTTGTTTTTAAAGGAAATTATTTTGAAAATGTTTTATGCATTAAATAATGATTTTTAGAGAAATATTATTTTCCTTAAGAAATTTAATATTTCATATTTCAGAATTATCAACTAAGATGACATCCTTTGATATAGTTTATAATTTATTAGGGGATATGATCAATGGAAACCATTCTTATTATTTCTTTGAATGGTTTATTTTTATGATGAAATTTTTTTATGAAATCCATTTCTCTTACATGGGTTATAAAATGATAAAAAATATTATTAAACTAACTTAATTTCATGGTTTATTCTATGATTAAATGATTATGAAACTGTCTATTTTCCATAGGTAATGATAAGATAATATTTTTACAATTCCAATTTCATTTTATGGGTTATGATATTATTAATGTTTATGATATTTTGGAACACATAAGTCGGATTTAATTATATTATATCTGGGAACTATATCACCCTATAATGCATTGAGTAAAAAGAGCTGACTCATGAGTATATAAGTTTATACGTGATCCTAATTACATATTCATAATTTTTTTCATGGACCTAGTTTCATGTCCACAAGATTATGCATAAACCGAATTACATGTTCACAATGTTAAGCATGAACCTAATTACATGTCCACAATATTATAAAAGGACCTATTTGATTGTCCATAGGTTTATGCGTGAAACTGATTTTATATTCACAATGTTAGGTGTGAACCTGATTACATGTTCATAATTTTATGCATGAACCTGATTACATTTTCACAATGTTTTATGTCAACATGACTACATGTTAACAATTTTATGCATGAACTTTATTAGATGTTCACAATTTTATGAATGAAATCTATTTCATGTCCATAAGTTTATGCCAGGGCCTGATTTTAGGTATAAAACCTAATGAGTGAACCGGTTTCTATTTTAATATGGTCACAATGTTATAAATTGATGTGTATTCCACAAATTCTATTACTTATTCCTATGTTATTCTCTCACACACAATTATCTTGATTTCCTTGTGATTCATGTCTTATGAATTGATAATATTTATACCATGAACCATGTTTATGATATTTTACATGAAGGGTATGATCTTTAAATGTTATTATTATGTTCGCATACCCTTATGATCATGTTATTTTTATGTATATTATTTATTTACATAATCTAATAATTTGATCTCACCCTTTCTTGTTTTACCTTTCCTCAGTTTACAAAGAATGTTTTTAAGTAGAAGTAATAAAGGGGAAGATCTTTGTGGGAAGACTTGAAGATTTATCACTAATTTATAGGATTTTTATATGTTTCCAAAGACAATAAACTATTACAGTCCTTGGGAATATACTTTTTTAATGAGATGTATATTAATCTATATTGATATAATATCCATATATGTTAAGCCAGGGTCACTATATTGAGAAAGTCTCATGACCATGCCAACTATAACCTTATAACCCTGGTAAAACATAACCTACTTTAGTTCCATGTAGGAATATCTTTAAGTATGTCTCACAACCATACTTGCCACAACCATATATCTATGGTATAATCATAAAAATTTGGGTCAAGCCCGCAATATAAGAATTTTATTAATAAATTAGGTCCAAGCCTAAAATATAATCATTACAACATGTATAAGGTCCACACCCCATATATAAGCATTTGAGCATGTATTAGGGCCAATCCAAGTATATAATTATTTCATAATGTTTCAACCCTAAGCCTGATATATAAGAATTACAATAATAAATCACTTGACCTAGCCAACTATATAAGAATTACAACATAAGTCACTGGGTATACCAGTAATGTTATCACAATATCACACCATAAGGCTCAATGGTTAATTTTGAAAAATATCATTTATTATTCTATTAGACATTTCATTTATCATTTGTTCATAAACCAATAACATGCTAACATTTTCAATAATGAAGTCAGGCCATGATGAATCAATATTGAACAATCACCCAAAACTTATTTCATGATAGACACACTTTAATCCATTTGTCAACCCATTTATAATCAAGGGTCCACTCACCGGAACAGTATCCATATGCCCAGTAAATAACAATTGGATCCAAAGGGATTCCTAGTAAAATCCAATTCATCATTTAATCATTTGAGGCATACATTATGTTTTCAAAAATTCAATAATGATCATAATTTAAAAATAACCAAACCATAGTGTTATGGTTTAGAACTCATACCTTTAACTAGTGATTAATACAATAATTCCAAAGAAAAAATACAATGAGGAAGAAGGTGCAGAACAACATAAGATGAAACCTAGATGAAAACTAATCAATATTAACATCAATCCCAAATGTGGTCCAAAGGATCCATTGTACTAATTGAGAACAATAGAAGAGGAATGAGAAACAATATATGATGACTTACTACAGACCGACTGAACAAACATGACATCTATAATGGAAGATGACACTCCCAAATCACTTGGGATATTTCTTTGGGTCAAGAGGAAGGTTGTAGTGTATGCAATGAAAAATTAGTAATAAGGCTGAATTAAAAACCATTTCTTGGGATTTTACATGGTGTGTAACTTATTTACAAATCTTGTATTTATTTTTAGAGTGATATGGTAAAAACCCCATTACGTTAGGTTAATATTTATCCCAATAAACATTTAAATGTTGTGAATGGTTTACACGACATGTAACCATTCAATGTCCTGTACTGGTTCATGACATGTGTCTAGTGAAAGTCACACATCATGTAATTGGTAAATGGTGTGTAATCACCTAATAGATGATTTTCATCCCTTTTACTGTATAAGGATCTAAACCACCTCCAAATCCTTCTAAATAATGGAAAACCCGTAAAAAATTTCATGCATTTATATCTAGACTCCGTTAATTTAAAAAAACATATATCCCTATACATTAGATCATTTTACCCATTTAAGGCTCTCCATCTCTGAACAAGACTCAACCGCCAAGTATAAAATGAAAAACTCAAGAGGTATGTACCTGAATAAATATTGGATCTTACGTCATGTGCTACCTAGACCACTAAGACTCCCTATGAAACAAGTAAGCATGTTCTGAACAAGCTACTATGGAACCTGGTCATAATAGATTATGAAACATACTAGAATATATCTTGTTACCTTGTGACATCAAAATGATTCCCGAACTATACTTAAAGACTTGGGTTAGTGATATTTCCAATCCTATGAGTCATTAACTGTAGAAAATGAGCATAGACACATGTCAATATCTCAACCAACTGCTTAATAACTCTTGGAAGGGTCCATCATTTTTTTACATTACCCCGTAACCCATAACCTAGCATCGTCTTATACTGAATCCTATACATGGGAAGATCCAATTAAGGAACACTAACCCAAGACACACATATAAAGGTCCTTAACCTGATACCCAATGGGACAACGAATATACATCACATCGACCCAAACCTTTTCTAGAAAGTTTCTCAAACCAATAACTCCATCAAGGTACAATCATCACACGAACCCATCCCTTTAGACTGGGGGGGGGGGGGGTCTTTATCTACTCCAATCCATCCCCATAGACTATGGTTTTTCATCAATAATTTTGAACCAACCCAATATACTTTGGGTAGGCTCAAAATAAACTTATAAACACACCAAGATCATACCCATCACAAAACTCTCCATCAAATCCCAAGCTTATTGTAACATACCAAGAAAATAAAGAAAATGACATTTTAATATTTATTAATATTTTTTAATTAAAAATTAATTTTATTTTAAAGGGGATTATATATTCATTGGCGTACCTAACACACAATAATGGGTTTATTTCAAATCTTACGTTGCACACTAATAATATAATATTACTATTTTAAATGGTAGTTAACACCTTGTCGTTGTATTGGTGGTAATTAATAGAACTAAAATATGATAATATATGTTTTTAAAATGATTTTACATTCATCCAATAAAATTCAGAGGCTTAAAATGTAAATGAATCTAATTTTAAGCATAATTTACTTTAAAATGGAGATTTACCACCTTTGGATGGCGATCTCTTTTTAAATATAGTTTTTATCAATTTTACATATTATATTTGACAAAATAGTTTTTATCTTTAGAATCATTACATCAAAATTTACTTGGGATGAAATTTTGATATTTTTCTAATAATGTTCATTTTTAATGAATAGTAAAAAAATTATGTACTTTAATTCAAAAGCGCCTTTTAATATAATTTATTTATATTGTTAGATTATCTTTTTAATTGGTTTTAAAATGAAAATATATTATATTTTTACCATTTAACCCAATTTTGGACATTGGAAGTAATTTCACTTTGAAATTGATCATTAACAACTATTAATCTTTTGATGGTTATTATTTCTCAAAAACACGTTTTTTGTTTTGACGACAAGAATTAACTATAAAATTAATTAATTCAACTTCTATGATTTGAATTTGGTAAAATAGAAATCATTTTTTAATTTTAAATATCAAATTTAGCTTGGAGTGAATTTTTGGAATTTTTCTGAAATCCTTAAATTTTTGATGAACAGTGAAACCACTAAGTAGTAGTTAAAAAACTGACTTTTTCATTTAAATGAAATTTTACTACTTCTGTGAATTGAATTTCAAAAATAAAACATAATTGGTTGTAATTATTATGTAATATATGGCTCAATGGGATGAAAATAATTTTGATGAATTATAACTTTTGACTTTTATTAACCATGATTATAGGTAATTAGGGTAATTTAAGGTAAAAATAATGTGGTAATATTAAACAATTACCTTGAAAATTATCCTAACCTTATTGGATGAGTTATGGCTAAATGATACAATCCATAGGTCAATTTTTGGACCCCATGTAGCAACTTGGGTAAAATAATGAAATTAATAACTTTTTATTTAAAGTAAAAATAAAAAAGTCATAAACATGTATTGTTTTACTAAAACAATTTTTTCATGGGATTATATAAGTTATATTTTCAAATATAAATATTAATTGGAAAGATAAAAATATTTTCTACATCGTGGTGTTTTTTTATAATTTTTAGACATCAAATAAATAAAATTACTTAGGACACAATGATGATGAAGTGTTTACGTCATTAATGGATGATTTAAATAAATAAGAAGATAAAAATTAAAAAAATATCCAAAACATGTCCAATTATTATTGGATGATTTTATTTCAAACACAGGACACCTTATCTTAGACTTTAATATTTTTTGGACAATTAGAAACCGAAAATCATTATATAATAAAATAATATTTTTAAACTTTTCAAAAGAGCCCCTCCTCTCCCTTATAAAAAACCCTCACTTATTTCCCATTTCTCACACTTCTCAAGCCCTTGGATCTTCCAACCTCTACTCCAATAAGCTCCCAATATCCTTATATTCATCCTATAAGCCTTAAATTATGCATAAATCACTTTTTGAAACACTTTTGGTTCAAACCAAAGGGAGTTACCTCATTTAATGGTAACATCTTCTCTTAAGTTATTTTGTTTTATTTTACTTATCCAACCCCCTAAAATCTTTTTATTAATTTATTTTATAACAAAACCAGTATCCTAAATATAAAAGGACATTGTTATGAGAATTATTCGAGCTGCAATAACACACACCTCCATATAATGGGTAAAGAACATACTATTTCAGTGGACGGAGAACTACTACCTCACGAAATGATGATTGTTCAATTATCTCCTAATGCCTCTCATGATGGCCATTATGATGGAACTGTATCTATATATGATATATATTATATTTATATTTTCTTTATTCTTCTGTAGTTTCTTTTTATAGCATAACTTTATGGTTCCCATAATGGGTAAACACGATAATTTCATTAGAGGAAGTGCAGACTACCGCCCCTCAAAGTGATATGACTCATTCATGTCATACGTGGAGTGTATAAAGTATAGAATTTATGAAATTATGTAACATAGATGACATAAAAATTATACTTATACCTATTAATCAATATTCTTTCATTTCATTAAAATTTTAAATAGAAATGAATGTAGTGTTCATGCGTACGTATGACTTACCGTCTCCATGAACGATGCATTTCATTTCTTATCTCCAAATGTTATGTACTATTAAAAAGACATATATATACTGGATATATATGATATATATGACATATAAATGATTAATATCAATCTGGAGATAATGGAATTATTACCACATGGATAATTTATAATTATAACAAGTTCTTTTTTGACTCAAGTTCCAAACATTGACAAAATGTCCGATATGATCTCAAATAATTAACTAATTGTTAAAGAAAGGTAATAAGTTATATAAAACGAATAATAAACTTGGAAAATATTATTTAGAAATTATAAAGTAATATTAAGGATATTATTTAGAAAGAACAAGGAACATACGAGTGAGTCAAGTTGGACAACGAGGTAAGGGATTCTTATCTCACTTTTAATTCTGTGAGATTTCCATTGTTCACCACTTATTTATAGCATGTGGTGTATTGTGTACTTACATTAGATATATATTATAATTATTATCTTTATATTAATGTTATTATATGATTATTTTTGTGGTTATTAATTTTTTGTCATACGATTCGATTGAATACAACGTGGTAAGGGATTTTCTTCTCACATCTTAATATTGTGAGATTAATGGTATATTTGCCACTATTTCCTTTTGTGTGGGGTATGTACATCCCATAATTGTAATATTTGTGTAATATAATTTAATTTATAGGTATTTACATATTCATTATATTATTCTTCTTTCATGGGGTGTATGTTTTGAAAGTTACCAAATCGGTAAGGGAAGATTTCACCATCCTCTTTTAAGTCATGACTTCCTTTTTGTTATGTCTTATAGTTCCATTTTATTATGTGGGGGATTGTTCTTATATATATTTAATACTTTAAATTTCGTGTTCAAATGATTAAGGACTATTTCCACTCTCATCAATTGATTTTCTGATGTTTTAAGTGACGCCGTTAGGCTGCCGAATTTTCGTAAAAGAAATCGCGTCTTCTCTTTTCCTTCGAGTTTCATTTTCATATGGTATTTACTTAAAATATACATACCATGATATTATTTATTTTTATTCTATAACCATACTTTATTAAGAGTTATTTATGAGTGTGTTTCCCTTGTCCCCTCTCTTTTTAATGTTTTCTAAAAAGATGTTATGTAGCCGTTATGATGTAGAATTTTCATCTCGAAAGTCCTCTCTATTTCTCTGAAGAAATTATATTGTTCTATTATGTGAATACCCAGAACTATTTCATTTAAATGGGTGTTCATAAGTATATAAAAATGATATATTTGATTTTCGAATATGCATAAATATAACTCTCACTCTCTTTACATGGGTTATAAATGATATAATGATCTTATTTTTAAGAACTTTTAAAACGTCACGATTTTGAAATGAACCCATTTATTTTATTATATATGGGTTATTCATGAAATGTTTGATTCTGATATATGTGAATCACATGATAGTAAAGAAATATTAAGGGTGATCCCTGATATCAATCCAATGCATTGGGTAAAAAATTAATCTCTAGAGACGACAAGTTTCACGATACCTTGGTGAATAACCTTAATAATTTTTATGACACCTTGGGGGTGGACCTTGGTGATATGTTCATGAATGTATAAATGAAATTTTTTAACAAAATATTCAAGTTATGATTCATGTTATTTTTATTATGATAATTCTCTTTTACAATTTCTCATGTCTTTAGGTTTTTCATCAAGTTATTAATTATATCACGAGTAAAATAATTCCCTTGCTTTCTTTACTGGGCCTTCTGCTCACACTTTCCTTTGATTGTATGTCTCTAGGTTATGAGATATAATAGTTTACACAGGATGAACTTTTCAAGAATCTTTTCAATGGTATTTAAAGGAGTGTTTATGTTTTTATGTTTTTATTCCTGATTTCCAAGACACTAGACTTTAATGATCCTTTGTTTGTAAAATGTAATGAAAAGTTATGTTATAAAATGGTGGGATTCCATAGTTGGTATAAAAGAATAGTTTTATTTATTTATGGAAATTAGGCTATGAAATCATAAGTAAGAACCCTATATAAAATTTTAAATATAGGAAACCTTCCTGGTATTTTTGCTAATATAGATTAAGTGGTTTATCAAGAAAATAAATCCCAGTCTGGATACGAGCAGAACTATCTTAATGTGTTGGGATGAAAATTAAATGTATAATAAAACCTTTAAGGTTAAAATATGTTAGGGTTATTTTTGAGTTTTATAAAAAGGACAACAAGAATAATGTGTGACAACCCATCATGTCAGAAAAAGCTGTGGGAATCGAACCCACAACCAAAGTGCGATTGGGTTTTATCACCTACCACGGGCCTATGTGAAGTCCCATGTTAGTATGACTTATTATTTTTTGTTAAATGATTTTATGGATCAAGAATAAGTTGATTTTGGAAACTTATGTTTTATAAAATTGATATCCTTAGTATAGGAAAATCATTTAGTGATTAAGTGATAAAGGTTATTTTGGAAGATGTTTTCTCTTTTGGAATACTATATACCTAAGGAAAATAAAATACTACAGGATTTCATTTGTGGAGGAATGGTTGAAATTTTTATTTTGTAAGAATCTATGTATTTATTGTAGGCATATGGTGATTTGGGTAATTGATGAAAAATGATTATCCTAGCATAAATAATATGTGATTAGGTTAATTACACTTTAGTATGAGACTTTAAGAGTAGTCGATGTTATTTTGAGATAAATGTTAAGATTTATTGTGGAAGAATATATAATTAAATACTTCTGAGTTTTGTGTTTCAATCACAGTTTGGATTATTTTGATGAATTTTAAGGATGACTTTGTATTGAATGGTTTTTTTTTGAACTTTGGTAACTTTTTGTTGAATTTTGGAGATTAATAATGGTATTTATTTTTATAAAGGATTATCCTTTTTGGGGATTACATGATCTCTTACTACCCATTTTAGTTTTAGTTGATGTCTAAATACAAGGGAAATATATAGTTCTTCTTTTATGTATTATGTGATTCTCTAGAAGATGATTCTTATGCTTTTGATGTGACTAAGTCTTTTTAATGCTCATTGTTTAGAGAAAAGTTTAGTTTTGGTAGAAACTTATTAAAGGATGAAACTCTACTTGAAGGTAAGTATATTTCCTAATGTTTTTATTCTATGTAGTAAATGAATTCCTCAAAATTATGAAAAGGAACATAAAAAAAATGTTGTTGGTTTATGTTTCCTACTAGGTAATCAAATACTGTTTAACACATCATAAATTTGTGATTTTTTGGTGGTTAAATTTCTCCTAATCATGTTTTCTATCACTCTCCATCAGAACATGACCGTTTGCTTTCTCTTCAATATCCATGTTTTCCTATATGGAATCCTAGTATGGGTTAACTCAGATGACCTTTGTACTTCTCTTTCATTCTTTTACGGTGATAGTTTTACTAAATCTTTTTCCGATGTGGGACTTTCAATGAAGTTTCCAAGCCTAATTTTAAAATTGCAAAGATGAATTTTAAAAAAGGGGAGAAGAATTTAACATCCCAGAAAAATAAAGAATATGAAATTTTCATATTTATTAATATTTTCTAATTAAATATTAATTTTATTTTAAAGGGGATTCTATATTCAATGGTGTACATAACACAAAATAATGGGTTTCTTTGAAATCTTACGTTGCACACTAATAATATAATATTATTATTTTTAATGGTAGTTACCACCTAGCCATTGTATCAGCGAGAATTAATATAAATAACTTAAATATGATAATATATGTTTGTTAAATGTTTTTATATTCATCCAATAAAAGTCATAGGCTTAAAATGTAAATGAATCTAATTTTAAGCATTATTTATTTTAAAAGGTCAATTTAACACCTTTTGATGGTGAACCTTTTTAAATCTAGTTTTTGTAACTTTTACATATTATATTTGACAAAATAATTTTCATATTTATAATTGGGACATCAAAATTTACTTTGGATGAAAATTTGATATTTTTCTGATAATATTCATTTTTAATGAATAGTGAATTATGCTGTATTTTAATTCAAAACCGCCTTTTAATATAATTTATTTATATTGTTATATTGTCTTTTTAATTGGTTTTAAAGTGTAAATATATTATATTTTAACCATTTAACCCAATTTTGTCCATTTTAAGTAATTTTACTTTGAAACTGGATAATAAAAAGTATCAATCTTTTAATGGTTATTATTTCTTAAAAATACATTTTTTATTTTGAAAATGAGAATTAATTATAAAATTAATTAATGAAACTTCTATGTTTTAAATTTTTTAAAATAGACATCATTTTTGAATTCGTAATATCAAATTTAGTTTAGATTGATTTTTTGGAATTTTTATGAAAACCTTCAATTTTTAATGAATAGTGAAACCAGTAAGTAGTAGTTAAAAAACTAAAATTTTCATTTAAATCAAAATTTACCTTTAAACTTATCCTAACCTTATTGGATATGTAATATCTGACCAATACAATCAGTGAGTCAATTTTGGGACCCTATAGAGCCACTTGGGTAAGATAATGACATTAATAACTTTTTATTTAAAGTAAAAATAAAATGTCATAAACTTGTATTGTTTTAATAAAAAAATTTGTTACATGGGGTTATATAAGTTATCTTTTTGACTGTAAATATTAATTGGAAAGATAAAAATATTTCGTACATCATGGTATTTTTTTTTATAATATTTAGACATCAAATAAATAAAATTATTTACGACACAATGATGATGTAGTGTTTATGTCATTAATGGATGATTTAAATAAATAAGATGATAAAAATTATAAAAATATCCAAAACTTGTACAATTCTTATTTGAAGATTTTATTTCAAACATGGGCCACCTTATATTTTACTTTAATGATTTTTTGACCTTTACAAACCGAAAATCATTATATAATAAAATAATATCTTCAAACATTCCAAAAGAGCCCCTCCTATCAGTTATAAAAATCCCTCACTTCTGACCCATTTATCACATTTATCAAGTCCTTGGATCATCCAAAATTTTCTCTAATAAGCTCCCAATATCCCTATTTTAATCCTAGAATCCTTACCTTAGGCATCAAGCACTTCAAGAAACCCTTTTTGTTCCAACCAAAGGGAGTTACCCGATTTAAAGGTAACATCTTCTCTTAAGTTATTTTGTTTTATTTTACTTATCCAACAACATAAAATCTTTTTATTACTTTATTTTATAACAAAAAAAGTTTCCTAAATATAAAATCATGTTGTTATGATAATTATTCAAGCAACACTTACACACACCCCCATCTAAAGGGTAAAGAATATACTGTTTTAGTGGATAGTGAACCACTGCCTCACGAAAAGATGATTGTTAAATTATCTCCTACCACCTTTAATGGTGGCCATTATGATGTAACTATATCTATATATGATATATATTATATTATGTGTTATTTATTCTTCTGTATTTTCCTTTTTATGGCATACCTTTGTGGTTCCCATAATGGGTAAATGCGATAATTTCATTAGAGGAAGTGCGGACTACAACCCCCTCCAAGTGATATGACTCATTCATGCCATACATGGAACATATAAAGGATTTAATTTATGAAATTATGTAACATATATGAAATAAATATTATACATATAACTAATAATAACCATGTTTTCATTTTATTAAAAAATGAAATAGAAATTAATGTAGTGTTCATGCGTACGTACGACTTCCGTCTCCATGAACGATGCATTTCATTTCTTATCTCAAAATGTTATGTACTATTATAAATACATATATATAATGGATATATATGATATATATGACATATAAATGATGAATATAATTCTAGAGATAATGTAATTTTGACCAGATGGACAATTTAAAATTATAACAAGTTCATTTTTCACTCAAGTTCCGAACATTGGCAAAATGTCCGATATGATCTCAAATAATAAACTAATTGTTATAGCAAGGTCATAAGTAATATAAAATGAATAATAAACTTTAAAATTATTCTTAAGAAAGTATAAATTAACATAATTTTATTATTCAGGAAGAACAATGAACATACGAGCGAGTCAAGCCGGACTACGAGGTAAGGTATTCATATCTCACTTTTAATTCCGTGAGATTTCTATTGTTCGATACTTATTTATAGCATGTGGTGTATTTTGTTCTGACATTGGATATATATTATCATTATTCTTATTATATTCATGGTATTATGTGATTCTTTTTGTGTTTAGTAATTTTTGGTCATATGATTCGATTGAATACAAGGTAGTAAGGGATTTTCGTCTCACTTCTTATTCCTGTGAGATTCATGGTATATTTGCCACTATTTCCTTTTGTGTGGTGTATGTAATGCCCCTGATTGTACTCATTGGGTAATATAATTTAATTTATGGGTATTTAAATATTCATTATATTATTCTTCTTTCAAGGAATGTATGTTTTGAAAGTTACCAAATCGGTAAGGGAAACTTTCATCCTCCTCTTTTAACTCCTGACTTCCTTTATGTTATGTCTTATAGTTCCATTTTATTATGTGGGGTATTGTTATTATGTATCTTTAATAATTTCCATTTCAGGTCCAAATGATTAGATACCCTTTCCAATCTCATAAATTGATTTTATGATTTTTTAAGTGACACCGTTAGGCTGCCGATTTTTTGTAAAAGAAATCTCATCTTCTCTTTTCCTTCGAGTTTCATTTTCATATGGTATTTACTTCAAATATACATACCATGATCTTATTTATTTTTTATATATACCCATATTGTGTTAAGATTTATTTTTTAGTGGGTGACCCTTGTCCCATATATTTTTAATGTTTTCTAAAAAGATGTTATGTAGCCGTTATGCTGCAAAATCTTCATCTCGAAAGTCCTCTCTCTATCTGTGAAGAAATTATATGGTTCATTTATGTGAATACGTAGACTTATTTCGTTTGAATGGGTGTTCATAAATATATAAAAATTATATATTTTATTTTCTAATTGACATACATATAACCCTCACTCCCTTCCCATGGATTATAAATTATATAATGATCTTATTTTTAAGAACTTCTAAAACATCACGATTTTGAAATGAACCCATTTATTTTATTATCTATGGGTTATTCATGAAATGTTTGATTATGATCTATGTGGATACCATGAATGTAAATAAATATTAAGGGTTCACCCTCATATCTCTCCAATGTAATGGGTAAATAATTAATCTCTAGAGATGACAAGTTTCACGATACATTGGTGAATAACCTTAGTAATTTTTATGACACCTTTGGGGATGGAAGTTGGTGATATATTCATGAATGTATAAATGAAATGTTGTAGCCACATATTCAAGTTATGATTCATGTTTTTTTATTATGATATTCATCTTTTACCATTGCTCTTGTATTTATGTTTCTTATCAAGTTCTTATTGATATCACGAGTAAAAAAATTATTTTTCTTTCCATACTGGGCCTTCTGCTCACCCTTTCTTTCGATTGTATGTCTCCAGGTTATGAGAGGAAATAATTTTACATAGGATGAACTTTTAAAGAAGATTTTCAAGGGGATTTAAAGGAGTGTTTATGTTTTACTATTTTTATTCCTAATTTCCAAGACACTAGACTTTAAAGATCCTCTGTTTGTAAAATGTAATGAAAAATTTAGGTTATAAAATGGAGGGATGCCATACTTATACTAACATAAAACACATAGAATCATCAAACAAATATCTACCTAATAATTAAGGAATCCAATAGGTCCTCCAGACCAACTAGGGTCCCTACCGACTGATATCACCCCATAATTTTCACCCACAAGTGAAATATAGCCCAAAGTACCCTCTAACCTAGAACTGTAGCCCAGTCCATGCCACCATCAAAGATTATTGAACACTTTTTTGTACCATTACCCAAGTAACTTTCTAATCTATATAACTCAAATCCCCTAGGAATTATGATGTAATGTACAAAACAAAAAAATTACCTACCATTGGGTCCCACCTCATGTCTCCCGAGGTAGATCTCTCAACCCATCAACTAGATGAAACACCTCTTTATCACATGTAGTCTAGCTCCATAAGAATTGTCTCTCCAAAACACTTTCAATGAGCCTAATCCACCCTCAATAGGATGATCCCAGCCATACAAAATACGTATGTCCATCTTTTCCATCACCATATGTCCCAATCTCTCTCTCACCTATTCAATTTCCATAAGAGAATATACTTAGGCTACCAACATCTTGTATCTAATTTTGAGACCACCCAAGGTATCTCATCAGTAATAACATCACTCTCACTGTTTGGATATGCAGTTTCCAAATTATTCCCATTTACTAAAGTGATAACATCCACCTATCCCAATCAGAGGAGACTTAGAAATATCACATCTCTTATCCTTGGACACTCCCATTCCCTAGATAAAATAACCACTCCCATGAACTATCCATACGTCTAAGAATTCATGTATAAACACACATATAAAATTGTATTAATGGAAATAAATAACTGTGAAACATAGTTACCACCATCGTCAAGATTTGAAACAACTTAGGTAATTCATCTTAACCCTTATCTGGGCCCATACCTCCACCCAATCTCTTACCACACACCACACACTATATAGAATTAAATAAGAAAATACAATTAATTATTTAAATTAAATTCAATGAGTAATAACCATCAGAAAAATCACCGAGTACTATCATCACACTAAAACCTCAACCTACCACACCTTGAACATATACAACACACTATCCACACTATCTTGACCAAAATCTCTATCATATATTTATTTATTATTTTACAAATTAATTGAGTTAAAAAATCCAAAATTTGTTTGTTTTCTGATTTAAGTTCACCAAATATACTTCCAAAGACATTCATGTATCATCTTAGGATGTTATCTAGACAAGAAATGTAAAAGTGATATCAATAAAGATGACTTAAACTATGTTCTGATGGAAATATCAAATAAAAATAAATCAAAATTGATCCAAATCATATGCTTATGAATAAAAGGAAGTTTATAGGGGTTAGGGGTTAAGGAGGAATAAAACACCTCATATCTCTACGAAGTTGAATAATAAATCACCCCCAGATAAAGGAAATTGAAAGAGATTTGTGGCATGGGGGAATTAGCTAATAAATAGATCTCAAATAATGCCTCTTAAAAAAATCATTAAACCCTTGACCCATTAAATAATGGGAAAATTTTTACTTTAGAAATCCACACATTTAATATTGATAACAAGAAGTATTTTCATGACCTAAGGGTATCCTTCCCCCATAAAAACTCACTAACATTTTCATATTAACATCTTGAATGGTTTTCCCTGATATAAGTTTTAGGTTTTAAATTAAATTAATTTCCTTAAAGGTGTCCCCATTAAAAATTCACAGCCTAAATCACCTCAAGCAACACATCTATAGCTTCTCTTTTCATCCAAAATTTCCTAAAAAACAATCCCGATCACCCCAAAAACCATCCATGACTTCTTCTACATCTATAATTGTTTTTTGAGGTGTCTCAAATATATTATTCATGATCATATTTATGGTTTAGAAAATTATCCCCTTACTAGCCAAAAAATCAAATCCCCTACAAAATGTAACAATCTATAAATCCATGGGGAATTATATTATGGATGGAAAAAGATCCATATTATAGTATCTATTAAATATTTAAAATGTAGTATACATCATAATTTTTGGTAAAAATATCATAGAAACATGAGTTCAGGAAAAAACATGCTCGTTGTAATCTATTTAGCGATTCTAGTAGATTATGTGGTAGTGGATGATCCAATTCCAAGGATGTAGTTCTTTATTTTGAATGATGATCCCTATAATTTTTAGTTCTCTCATTAGTTGTATGGATATGAATATGAAATCACTAACTTAATTTGTAATACCCAGACCCCAGTTACCAAGATTCGGTGCATTATTTTAATACATTGACATGATTACAAGGAATCAAGTCCGGAAAGACTCATCCGTTTAGCAGTCTTGGAAAATATATTGCATACATGAACCTTACATTACACTTTCTAACATAAAACAAAAAGAATCCTTTGAGAATTACATTGTTCACTTAGATTAAACCTTCATCTCAAATATAAAACACTTCATGGGATCCTGGGAAAATAAAACATCAGAAAGGGGAGAGCTCAAATGCTCAGTAAGGGTAAATAATTTAGTGAAAGCTATAAACTTTTAAGGCAAGGCGTGTAATAAAAAAAATATCCTTTTAAAAATAAACATGAACAGAATATGGAAAAAATAAATCAAACATTACCATATAAACATGCACATGGATATTCTACTAGTCGAATAATCACATGTAATAACTAATTCCACAATGAGTGAATGCCTAATGCCGGACATCATTACCACATAGTCAAGGCCTTGTGCTAAGACTACAAATAAAATTTTTGTCAAGGACTTGGGATAAAACACTAGTTTCTCTCATGAGACCTACCGATGCATCGAGGAGATATAGTGGGCTCCACCTGTCACTTACTAAGTCCACTACATTCCTCATATGAAAAGTTGAAACATAAAATAAACATTCGTATTAAAACTAGAATATGAAATGTCAATACTTTATCCATATGCCATGAATGGTATAAAAATAACACATCCACAGTCAAACATATCACAAATCCTTCGATACAAAATGGAATATTTGTATCATAATAAATCAACTTCAAACAAGTTTAAAATCCATCAAATGATGTTGACATAGATGAAAATTATTTGTAAAACACTTTGAGTGAAATATATTTTTTCATGAAAACTTTTATAAGTCACACAATTTAAAAAGGAAGACATTTAAAGACATTTTTGAATCAAAGTGTCCCATACAACTTTGAAACTTTTCAAAGGAATTAACATTTCAAAAACATTCATGTCCATATAAATAAATCCTTAAAAAGATTTTTGAAAATGTGGACATTAATGAGAACGATTTAGAAGAATAAATATTTAAAACATTTAAAATGATGTTTTAGTAAAAATTGCCTTATAAAAAATTCCTTTAAAATCTCATTTATGAAACATGGACATGGATAACATATATGTCTCAGTAGATACTTATGTAAAAACAACCTCGAATAATAAAGAGATTTTAAAATTAACCCTTACCTTGTACTTTCCTTTAGTCGAGGGTACGTTTAACCTCATGTATAAAGAACGTAGTATATTATTAAATTATACAAGAACAATATTAATATTTATGATATCATACATGATTCATTTAGGACTTTATACTACCCATCTAAAAATGATTTCCATGTTAAAATAACATTTTGGGTAATAATCGATTTCTTTATCGTACGTGTTTTAACTTGTTATTCTTGATCGTATCATTTAGATAATGATTTAAATAATTTAAGAATATAAACCTTGATTTATATATCATATATATTTAGAATATAAATATTTATAATAGATAGATATATGAAATGGAAAACACTGTTTATGGAGACGGTAGTCCGTACGTAAGTATAAACATTGTTTCCGTTTTCATATCGTATTGAACGATACTAAGTGAATACGATATATGTAAGTATATATATATATATCTCCAGTATAATTATTATGTAATATATTACATACTTATTAATGATATATATTTTATAATCATTGTTGAATGGTGAACATGGAAATGAATCTCATCGCGTCGTGGAGACAATAATCCTTATGTACACACGAGCGAGAATATCATTATATTGATGAAAAAATCGTAGTTAATTGGATTTTATATCATATATAAAGAATAATTAACATGTTATAATAATTATTTACATCAGTTATACCCATTAGTATACCCATCCAAATAATGAAGTGTTTGAATAACAAACTACACCATAACATGGAGACGGTAATCTGTACGTACACACGTATGGTGACTTTGTCATTTATAGGATGGATAGAATAATGAATATGATTGTACCATTTCTACAGTAACATCATAGTATATAGAAGATACTGGAGTTGTTATTTTATAATGTAAACAACAAATAAAAAGGATGTGGAAGAATAAAAGAACTTGGAAGAGGGTTGTGAAATCATTACCTTTTATTCGGGTTCTTCCATTTGATTTGATCAAAAGGGCTCTTTAGGTTAGATTTCTGACAAAATGAAGGCCTCTAGGATGAATTTAGGATATTTGGAAGGATATTTGGGAATGGTTTGGCAGAGCCAAATGGCTTTGGCGGTGTGAATCTGAGAGAAGGGGAAGGGCCCTTTTATAAGAGGGGTGAGGGTAACCTTAGGAGAAACTGAAAATATTATTTTATAATAAATTCATTTTAGGTTTATAATGGCTAAAAAATGAATTATTTAAATTATAATGTGGGTATGGGTCAAAAAACTCTCAACCAAGAGGTTTTAGACATGTTTAAGTCACCATATTAACCATAAGTTTTAGATTTAACTCTTAGTTAAATAGTGTGACATTTACCATGTCTCTTTGTATTTTTATATTATATGGTTAATAAAATTACTATAAAATTACAATAGAACCCTAATTTGTTCATTAATGTCATATATATTATTATTTAAGTCTTGTGGAAGAATCTTATATTTTTAGGACTATTATATCAATAAATAATATAATATTTGTTTTAAAAACTATTTTCTGTCAATTTTGACACTATTTGGTATTTTTTTGTTAAAATCATAACATCATGATTAATTAGAAAACAATTGATTTAATAAACCCTAAAATGTTATATTAACCTATAAAATTATTTTAATTCATCATAAGTCTCAAATTACATTTATTTGGGTATTTATAATCTCAATTATTTTAATCTTTTATTAATAAGGTAATTATCGCATTATCATTATGTCATAAATAAATTCAATTATTTAATGTCTAAAAATTATAAATAAAATAAAATTATGTAGTAAATAGTTTTATCTTTCTAATGAATATTTATAGTCTAATTTATCTTATGTATAACTCTATATTAAAAATGTTTAGTTATGAAAACTTGAATTTAACACTTTTAACTATTCTTTAAATTAAATAATAATAAATGTCCTAATCTAATCCAAGTATACGTAAAGGATCATATTTTATTCCTAATGTTGTTTTTGGTCGAATTATGCTTATCCAATAGAATTAATTCATGTGTCTGGGTAATAATAATTTCATTTTGACCCTTAATTACCCTATTTACTTTTAACCGTGGTAAATAAAAGTAAAAAGTTACTATTCACCAAAAATTATTTTCATCTTATTGAACCACATTTTTCTTACTGATATAAACTTTGTATCTTGGATGTTTGAAATTCCATTCACAGAAGTAGTAAAATTAACTTTTATGCAAATGTGCAAATGCGCCTAGGAGGTGGGTAAAAGATGATAAAAAGTTCAATAAAATTTATATATATATAAACTTATAATAAAATGACTCCAATGAATTATATTGAAATTATATAGATATTATATATATATATATTTTTACATAAAATAAATTTAAATTAAATAAATTATTATTTAAATAAAAAGTCATTTTTAACCAATAACTCAGTGTTTTTCACTATTCATCAAAAATTGAATGTTTTCAGAAAAATACCAAAATTTTACTCTAAGATAATTTTGATATTCTAAAGTCAAAAATGAAGTCTATTTCACCAAATTAAAAATATAAAAGTTACAGAAGATTAATTCCTGTTGTCAAAATCAAAAGGTGTATTTCTAAGAAATAATAACTATCAAAAGATTGATACTTATTTATGTTCAATTTGAAAGTGAAATTATTTCCAATGAATAACATTAAATTAAATGGTTAAAACATAATCTATTTATTCTTCCAAACCATTAAAATGTATAATTTAACACTATAAATTATTTTGATTCAAAAATTTGTTTTTTGTTAAAATATTGTATTTTTCACTAATCACCCAAATATGAATGTTATTAGAAAAACACCAAAAAATTATTGAAACAAAATTATTATGTACCGATTCTAAAGAAGAATTTTATTTTGTCAAATTGAATATATAAAAGTTTCAAATATTGTATTTAAGGAGGGTTCTCTATTAAAAGGTGGTAAAATTTCATTTTTTTGACAAATACTTCATTTATATGAAAAAAATGAATTTATTCTTACATTATGTCTAAGAAACTCACAATATGGATTCTAAAATTATAAGGATTATATAAAGTTTAAAATTCTATTAATACTATTCATAACTGCTTTTGAACAGCTAGTTTGATAAGTTGTGATGGGCTTGAACACAGTGTTGCGTGTAGTGAAAGTTATTGCATTACTTTGAAGAAATAACGTACTATGAAATCTTGGGGTGTTACATTATTCCCTCCTTCAATAAATTGCATCCTCGAAATTTGAAAATGTTCTTCGAAACTAAAAGGTAGAAAATAGAAAATAACTTTGTGGGAAGACCCACATCAGAAATTTGGTTAATAAAATTTCGTCTTAATAAGAGGAAAAGTGTAATGAGAAAGTCACCAACAAATTATGATCTTGATTAAGAGAACATTGGTGGAAATTAGAGACACATAATTAGAGGAAAACGTAAATATCTATTGGGAGTGATTAAGGTCATCAGTCACAAAAAATTGTAGAATTGAGGGCCTTAAATCCATCAATCTATGATTATTTAAAATTTCATCTGTTCAACAAAACATAAGGAAATAAGATAACACATTTTTAGTTTTTAAGATCCCTTACCTAAACATTAAGAACTAATTTACCAATAGAATAAGAGGGAAAATAATTATATATATATATACATGACAATTATAGTTTCAACCTTCAAATAATTCCTACCGCAAACTCATCTTTCACTCCAAAATATTTCAAAAAAATATTTTATTTATCATAATCGTATAGGGTTACAAAAAAATGAATTTATAATTCATCTACCAGACCTTTTAAAAAAAACTACATTAGTCAATCTAGGACATCACTTGGGCCAGTGGTAGGTGATACACCTGTCACACCCTTCGGTTGCGGGTTCAAGTCTCACAGCCTTGCTGGACGCGATGGGTTGCCGCCCGACCTCCGGGTTGTCCTTTTATGGAAATCCAAAAATAATCTCAAACTATAGTTATCCAAAATAATTCTGTCCAAACTCAAAGTCCAAAATTTATATGTAATGTAAACACAGTGAAGATCCTTTTTTCCACGTAATAATATGTGAACACCTTCATCATATATTCTTTTAAAACACTGCAACATCCTGAATTACCATAAAACCTTATTGATTACATTAATGCCCCCTTACTCCTTACAGAATATATGATATAATCATTCTATCCAAAAATGTTGTAAACTCCAACAATGATGGAATATAAAAATCATTAATCAGTTTCAAGGTATTCAAGAATATCCAATATAATTTATCTGAATCAACCATTTCTTATTCCAAATTCACTACCTTATTATCAGGACCATATTAAGGATTACCTTTCCTTCAACCATGTATTTTCCAAAAAGTGTAGCTTACTATTAAGTAACTTTTCTTAGAACCATATAATCTCAAATACATAATAAAATAGTACTGCAGTATAATCCTTATTTATCTCCATAATTCATATAACCAGTATATTGCTGATACAACACTCAAATGAAATGATTCTAAAATAACAACATAAGAACACTAATCATTTCTCTTCATCTGAGGCAGTATCATAACTCGATTATTATCCAATAGCATCATTTGAGGTATAATCTGATGACCAGGACATTGATTCACGTAGTGTCCCGACGCCATGCAGATGAAGCATTTTACATTTGAAACATTTTTCTTACCCTTGCAATCACATACTTGGTGAAATTTTTCTCCACACTTATAACAAACTCTCATTCCCTTCAAGAATTTACCAAGGTGATTCTTTCCACAGTTATCACATATGAAAAAATCCTTATTTTCTCTCTTCCCTTTATACATCTTTCTCTCTTCCATCATTTTCTTCACTTTCTTCCCTTCAAAGCCATAATATTAAGAGAATTCTTTACTCATGTTATTAACAAATGATACTATTTCTTCATATGTTGAGAATATATGGGAGACTATTTCCCTTATAAAATTTGGATTAATACCATAAAATATATGATCCTTCTTACTCTTTAGATCATACGTATTGCTGGAGTTCACATTCCTTCTACCGGGTTCCATTTCCATACAATGGAATACAATATATTAGTTTATGAATTACAATGAATAATTACAAAATTGTAAAATACCTATCGTAAATTGAACAGTTTATAGATACAATCCATAATTATAAAAATATTTTTTCTTCAGGAGGTATGTAATCTTAAATCCTTCATAATGATTTGTAAAGAAATGAGAATTATCCTAAGCAAATCCCCTGGGAGGGTCATAACCAAGAGTACAGCTAGGCCTATTGTCGTGAACCAGTTCCCGTTTGAGTCTATATCAAAGCGGTGTTTTCGGGTTTTAACGCTAAGTACATCTATGCCAGAGCTGCCTTTACCTGCTCGTATCCAGACAGATATGTATTTCTTTGAAAACTCACAAAATCTCTACAATACCAAAATTTTATGAAGTTATTCTATACTAATATTCAAACTCTATCTTATGGATATGTGCTCTAATCAGAGTTTATCTAAATATAGTTTCCAAGGTTTGTACTAAAATTCCTCTGATACCAACTGTAACACCCTAACCCCAGTTACCAAGAGTTGGTGCATTATTTTAATACATTGGCATGATTATAAGGAATCAAGTCCCGAAAGACCGATCAGTTTAGCAGTCTTGGAAAATAGATTGCATACATGAACAATTCATTACACTTTCTAACATTAAAAAAAAAATCCTTTAAGAATGACATTGTTCCCGTATCTTAACCTTTCATCCCAAACATAAAACACTTATTGTAATCTTGGGAAAATAAAATATAAGAAAGGGGCAAGCTCAGATTCTCAGTAAGGGTAAATAATTTAGTAGAAGCTACAAAATTTTAAGGAAAGGTGTGTAGTAAAAACAATATCCGTTGAAACATAAACATGAACATAATATGGTAAAAATAAATCAAACTTTACCACCTAAACATGCACATGGATATTCGAATAGTCGAATAATCACATTTAATAACTAATTTCATAATGAGGGAATACCTAACACCGGACATCATTACCACATAGTCAAGGCCTTGGTCCAAGACTAAAAATAATTTTTTTTCAAGGCCATGTTCCAAGACACTAGTTTGTCTCATGAGACCTACCGATGCATCGAGGAGCTATAGTAGGCTCCACCCGTCACTTACTAAGTCCACTTCATTCCTCATATGAAAAGGTTGAAACATAACATAAACATTCATATTAAAACTAGAATACGAAATGTCAATACTTTATCCATAAACCATGAATGGTATAAAAAATACATCCATAGTCAAACATATCACAAGTCCTTCAATAAAATATGGAAGATTTGTATCATAATAAATCAACTTCAAACAAGTTTAAAATCTATCAAAGGATGTTGACATAGATGAAAATGATTTGTAAAACTATTTGAGAGAAATACCTATTTTTAATGAAAACATTTAAAAGTCACACAATTTAAAAAAGGAAGACATTTAAAGACATTTTTGAATCAAAGTTTCCCATACCACTTTTAAACTTTTCAAAGCAATTGAAATTTTAAAAACATTCATGTCCATATAAATAACTCTTTAAAATCCATTTTGAAAACATTGATATTTATTAGAATGATTTAGTAGAATAAATATTTAAAACATTTAAAATGATGTTTTAGTATAATGTACTTTAAAAATAGTCCCTTTTATAACTCCTTTATGAAACATGGACATGGATAATAAATATTTCTTAGTAGATACTTATGTAAAAACACCCTCGGATAATAAAGAGATTGTGAAATTTACCCTTACCTTGTACTTTGCTTTAGTCGAGGGTACGTTTAACCTCCTGTATAAAGACCATAGTTTGTTATTAAATTAAACCAGAACTATATTAATATTTATCATATCATACATGATTCATTTAGGACTTTATACTACCGATTTAATAATTATATCCATGTTAAATTAACATTTCGGGAAATAATCACTTTCTTTATCGTACATGGTTTAACTTGTTATTCTTGATCATATAATTTAGAAAATGATTTAAATTCTTCCAGAATATAAACCTTTATTTTTATATCATACATATTTATAATATAAATATTTATAATCGATAGATATATGAAATGGAAAGCACCGTTTATGGAGATGGTAGTCCGTACGTACGCATAAACACTGTTTCTGTTTTCATATCGTATTGAACAGAACTATGTGAATAAGATATATGTAAGTATATATATATATATCTCTAGTAGAATTATTATTTCATATATTACATACTTATTAAAGATATATATTTTATAATCATCTTTGAATGGTGAACGTGGAAATGAATCTCATCGCGTCGTGGAGACGGTAATCCGTACGTACGGATAAGCGACAATATCATTATATTGATGGAGAAATCATATGTAATTTTATTGTATATCATATATAAATAATCATTAAAATTTTATATTTATTATTTTCATCAGTTATACTCTTTATTATACCCATCCAAATAATGATGTGTTTGAATAACAAACTACACCACGACATGGAGACAGTAATCTGTACGTACGAATGTATGGTGACTTTGTCATTTATAGGATGGATAGAATAATGAAAATGGCTGTACCATTTTTATAATAACATCACAGTATATAGAAGATACTGGAGGTATTATTTTAGAATGTAAACAACAAAGAAAGAGGAAGTGGAAGAATAAAACAACTTGAAGGATGGTGGTGAAATCATTACCTCTTCTTCAGGTTCTTCCATTTGATTTGATAAAAAGGGCTCCTTAGGTTGTCTTTCTGACAAATGGAAGGAATCTAAGATGAAGTTAGGATAGTTGGAAGGATATTTGGGCTGGGGTTGGGCGAGCCAAATGGCTTTGGAGGTGTGAATTTGAGAGAAGGGTAAGTGCCCTTTTATAAGAGGGGTGAAGAGCACCTTAGGAAAAACATAAAATATTATTTTATAATTAAATAATTTTCGGTTTCTAATTGCTCCAAAATGAATTATATAAAGTCTATGGTGGGGATGGGTCTAAAACCTCTCAACCAATAGGTTTTATAAAGTTTTAGGTCACCATATTAACCTTAAACTTTAGATTTAACTCTTAGTTAAATAGTTTGACATTTACCATGTCTCTTTGTATTTTTATATTATATGGTTAATAAAATTATTATAAAATGACAATAGAACCCCAATTGGTTAATTAATGTCATATATATTATTATATAAGTCTTTTGGACGATCATTAGATTTTTAGGACTATAATATAAATTAATAATATAATATTTTCTTTAAAAACTATTTTATGTCGATTTTGACACAATTTGGTATTTGTTTTTTGTTAAAATCATAACAGCATGATTACTTCAAAAAAATTCATTTAATCAACCCTAAAATGTCATATTAACCTATAAAATTATTTTAGTTCATCAGAAGTCTCAAATAATATTTATTTGGGTATTTATAATATCTATTTTTTAATCTTTTATTAATATGGTAACTACACCATCATCATTATGTCTTAAATAAATTTAATTATTTAATTTATAAAAATTATAAATAAAATACCATTATGTAGGAAATCCTTTTATTTTATAATGAATATTTATAGTTTAATTTATCTTATGTATAACCCTATATTAAAAATGTTTTAGTTATGAAAACTTGAATTTAACAATTTTAACTCTTCTTTAAATTAAATAATAATAAATGTCATATCTAATTCAGATGGACCTAAAGGATCATATTTTATTTAAAAGGTTGTTTTTGGTCGAATTAAAATTATATAATAGAATTAAGACATGTGTTAGGGTAATAATAATATGATTTTTACCCTTAATTACCCTATTTACTTTTAACCGTGGTAAATAAAAGTAAAAAATTACCATTCACCAAAAATATTTTCATCTTATTGAACAAAATTTTACTTACTAATATCAACCGTGTCTCTCAGATTTTTCAAATTCCATTCACAGAAGCTGTAAAATTAACTTGTATGAAAATTTGAAAATGCTCTTAGGAGGTCGGTAAAAGAAAGTAAAAAGATCAATAAAATTTTTATATATCTAAACTTATTATAAAATGACTTCAATGAATTATATTGAACTTATATAAGTATAATGTATATATTTGGATCTAAAATAAATTTAAATTAAATAAATAATTATTTAAATAAAAAGCCGGTTTTAACCAGTAATTCAGTGTTTTTCACTATTCATAAAAAATTGAATGTTTTTAGAAAAATACCAAAATTTCACCCTATGCTAATTTTGATATTCTGAAATAAAAAATTAAGTCCATTTTACCAAATTAAAAACATAGAAGTTTCATAAAATTAATTCCTGTTGTCAAAACCAAAAGGAATATTTTTAAGAAATAATAACTATCAAAATATTGATACTTATTTATGTTCAATTTCAAATTGAAATTATTTCTAATTAATAAAATAGGATTAAATGGTAAAAATATAATATATTTATAGTTCCAGACCATTAAAATGTATAATTTAACACTATAAATTATTTTTATTAAAAATGTTGTTTTTAGTTAAAATATAGTATTTTTCACTATTCACTGAAATATGAAAGTTATCAGAAAAACCCCAAAAATTTATTGAAACTAAATTCTTATGTCCTGATTATAAAGAATAAGTTTATTAATTAATTTTAATGTATTTCAACTCAATGATTTCCCCCAGTGAATATTCATTCTGAAATTTACTACTCTTGAACTTTTGGTTTTCATTTATACAATTATCCACATTAATATCCATAAAACCTTATTTTGACTGCGTAAAGTCTTAAAAAATCATTCCAATAAATAAAGAGTCACAATTTTTAATTTTAAAAATAACATGTACTCATCCTTTTAACTTCCAAACTCTCAAATATCCAAGATGATCATTCTCGTTCTTCAAATAAATTTCATATTCAATGTAATTATTAGTATTATCGCATTCAATACATTAATCATAATTTTTTATAGGTTTCAACAATAATTTATATAAAGGCGCTAAGTAAAACTATTTTATCATTTTATTTTTCTTTTATGATTTTTAAAATGAAAGTATAAAACTAACTAATATTGATTCGTGCAACCAAAATCCAACACTATTTGTGATAATTAAAACAGGATTATATGATATATATGAATGATAATTAAAGCATCTAAAACATTTCTTAATGTTAAATAAGTCCCAAAACATCTCCCCCCAACATGAATCTACTTTTAATATATTTTTTTAATTTATGACAATAAATGAGAAGATTTTTAGATATAGGCAATTTCTAATGTATTTCCATCATTTTATAACCTGATTTTTCAATAATTTTCACTTTTTATTTTAAAATAAAATTGTTTCAATAAATTAAAAATCATAAACTAAGACCTCAGTTATTATATTCTTTACCAAATTTCTCTCATTCATTTGAAATTTTCATGTTTCATGTTTCAATATTAAATTTAAGTATTTTTCAACAATTAATCACCCAAAAACACAATATATTATTTCAGTAATCAAATGAATTTGTGTTTATTAAAAAATTTACACCTATAACATGCTAAATTATTTCCATATTAATTTTTGTTTTTCAAAATAAGGGAAAAATGATTATTAAGAAACCATAACTCTTAAACCAATAATTTTAGGAATAAAATTCTATTAAAACCCATAATTATTCCCAATACATAAACCAAACAACATATTTAATAGTTGAATGAAGTCAAGAGAAGTGAAAAAATATAAACATGTATAGGTTGAATTAGATTAAATTATCCAATGTACAAGAATTTTTTCTTTCATAAGTTGTAATAATTTTTTATAATTAATATATATGAAAATATTTAACAAATTATTATAATGTAACAAACAACATAAATTTATTTATGTTTTTTTAAATTTTTCCTCATTTTATATGAGCTCTAAAAAAATATTTTCAGTATTTCAAAAAAATTTAAATTTCCTAAACCAAATATGTGAAAGTCAATTTAAATGACAATAATAAATTATATTAAAATTTTAATAATAATTCTTTTTTAGTGAAGATATATATTATTTCTTAATTCATTTTTTCCAGTGATATTTTAAAAAATAACATTAAAATAATCATACAAATTTAATGTATTATTCTATTTATATTAAAAAGAGAAGTGATATGGATTCAAACTACTAGAGAAATTATAAAATAATTATTTAAAATAATTCCAATAAATATAATAATAATAATAATACACATTGTTTATATTTGGGGTTATAAAAATAAATATATAAAATAAAACACACAAGTGTGCATAAAAATAGATCAAGGAGACTCAAAATTGATGCCTCTAAAAGACCCCTCAAGGATATGGACAACTCACTTAAACATTAGAATCATTAAAATATTAGAAAAAACACAATAAAAAAATATTGAAACATAAAAAATAAAAAAAAACTACAACAAAAACTATAACCACAAAAAAAGAAAAAAAATGTATTTATTTAGGAGAATAATAATATGAAAAAATGTCATTCCAATTATATCTACCCATGAATCTCTCGAAAGCAATGACCCACCCTTGGTTGGACCACACACACATAGACCCAAACATGGTTTGAAGTTATTACAATATATCCTAATGGGATTACAAAAAAATAATGTTCTTATCTTGTCATGTTCTTTAATTCATGGTGTTAAGAATATTGATTTTAGGGGTATTGTTTTTAAGGATTATATTAATACATAATGCACTGCTGACCAATTTTTATGTGTTCAAAAGCTAGGAAACTTAAATTTCAAACATAATGTCTAGAGAAAGGAGGTATTCACTTATTTGGATGGGGACATTAGAACCTTATAAAAGGGTTAAAGGATCTTCCAAATTTTAATTATGTGGAGTTTAAAATGTCATATCTTAATTCGGATGTTGAAATTTTCCATGGAAGTAAGAGAAATCCACTACATGGTATGAAATTCATTAAGAAAATCTTTGGTCCAATTGGTGAAAATAATGTGACAAGAATTATTATTTTTTAATAAACTCTATAATATTAGAAAATATTAAAAACCCACGAATATATTAGAGGATGAAGTGATATTATAACTTGAAAGGAGGGAAATGTGGATTATTTTTGTGAATTAATTTCAAGACCTTTGTAACACTATTTTTTTAGGCTAACATTTCTAATTTAGATAATGTAATCCATATAGTTATTGATCATTTAGATAATGAGATGCTCACTAGGATTCTATAAATTTTGGATGTCAAGGATACCATTTTTCTCTTAATAAATGAAGTTCTCCCAGTGCTAGTGGATTCACCACCATTTTCATTCAGGTGTTTTGGGATATTTCTCTACTTTATATTGTGAAGATGATCCCAATTTTGTTTAGGAATAAAATTATCCTAAATTAAAAGAACTCTAAATTATTGGATATATTACCTATGTCTGATTCTTATGACTCCCTCACTTATTTTATGACTATATATTTATCCAATTCAATTTTAAAGATACTTTATATGATCTTGGACACCAAGAAATTTATCATCATCAATAAAGCGGTCTCACTTATTTAATATAGCTATGTACATGGTAGAATAATACAAGACAACATTAGTTTTATATATAAATATATTAACATACTAAGGAAGTATAATATAAATGGAATCACTTCTCTATATCATTACATCATGAAGGTATGCTACCAATTTAATTAAGCCTTTTTGATGGTGTTATTTCATAGGATTGGCTTCACTACTTTTTTCACTAACATGATTCTCACTATTTTTAAATAAGTAAGAATTTATACTATACAAAATGGAGTTCCTGAAGGAAATATATCTTAATATTTTTTATTAGATAGGGAGATCATCTATTTACCATAATTTTTAATATTTCTATGGATTATATAAGTAGATAATTTCATGAAATGATTTTAAAAGGAAATAAAAAACACACTCGAACTGGATAACTCTGATAGCACAGTCACACAATTTTTATACCAATGATATGATTTTGTTTCTACAAGGTTGTTTAAGTAACATTAAAGATATTAATGATCAATTAAATCATTATGGATTCATTTCAAATGAACATATTTTCTAGGACAAGTCACATAAACTCTTTAGATGAAATTTCAATCTCTGATAATAAATGAACGTCAAGAGGATCATGAGAATTAAAGCAGAAATTCATTTATTCAGATACATGGGTATGCCCTTATTTTTGGAAAGTCCAAAAGATTATTATATTATGGATTTTTCCAATGGTGATATAGCTCAATTATTCTCTTATAATGGAAAATTTACCTCCCCTGATGGAATAATTTCCATCATAAATGTATTAATATTAAAAATCTTGTCTATTAATTTATGGTTAAAACATTCCATAGTTCCTTGATAAAAATCCTAAACCAATTCCTTAAAACCTCATTTTTAGTGGTAATATCTATAAAATTAAAACTGTAGTGGTTAAATAGAATAGTTAGTGATATCCAGTAAATAAGGTTGATATAAATTTATTGATAAGATGAATTATGGAATGAAGAATTTCATATGTTCCTATATTAGTTATGGAATCAAAAATAACACAAAAATGTGATGAATATTACCGGATGGATAACATCCCCTACATAAAACCACAAATTATAGAAAATCTAGATAGTTTATCCTCTGATTAAGTGATTTCATTGGAATATTTTGGAACCTAGTTTGAGCATTATAGTTCAATTGAATCCTTTCAAAATAAATTACTATAAAATCTTAGGGATAATAAAAATGCCTATCACTTCATGCCTATAAAAGATAACCTAAATTGGGATCTGAAGATGTATGGAAATCAAAGATGTATTTATTTTATAATTTTCATTACAGATACCAAAGTAGTAATTCATTATGGAATCAATATGGTAGTCAATTGATTTCTCCCTCTCAGTGTACTATAATTTAAAGGGTTGTTCATAACAAAATTCCATTGTATGAATTTATAATGAACATTGTCCGGAGTATTTGTTCTATGTATAATGTATGTAAATTTTGAATGGATACCATTAATCATATTTTATTATACTTTCAGGTTTTTAAGTCACTTTGGATCATTTTTTCTATACTATTAGATGTTAATACTCTTAATACAAATTGATTAAGTCCCCTTGATACTTACTATTGTATAAAAGTTTTGTCACATATGAGGAATGTTATCAGAATATATTTAGACATAGTATATCATATTATATGATTGAAACATGATTTTAATGTATTTAAAGTGCATTTTATTATTCTCAATATGATTATAAGGAGTATGTATTTTTTAATTTGTGTGGAATCCAAAAAAAATATTATCTTTCATGGTAAATATATTTGAGAGTTATCTTTCTATAACAAGTTGGGATTTAGATGAGGTATATAACTTAAAATGGTTATATTACTATTATGTGGAAACCACCCATTATAGTTTGGATTAATTTAAACATGGATGGAGCTTCGTAGGGAAATATAGGTCCTTTTATATGTGGTAAAATGTTTAGGGACTATAAACATTGATAAATATCATTATTCTCTAAGGAATATGGAATAACTACTAGTTTGGAAGCTGAAATGGAAGGGGTATGTCTGGAAGTTCAAATTGGGAGATTCAAAAATTGGGTGAAACCCAAGATTTAACTATATTCATATTTTATTATGTACACTCTTAAGAAGAAGTTATATTTCTCCTCTTGGATAATTGTACTATACTGTAGGGAGTATATGAGTTATTGTTATCATAATTATTTTTTTAGTTCTCATATCGGTAGAGAAGGTAATAAATTTGTTAATTCTTTAGAAAACAAGGGATATGGGTCTAGAAAATATAATAGGAATTTGTATATACTAGATTCAATGCATAATAAACATTTATGTAACTCTATAATTCCATTTAATATAATATTTTACAATCCCTATAACTTTTCTCTGTAGAGGTATACTAATATTATAAATAATAATAATTTCTCCTTTTCCTATTATATAATACTTTGCTTATAACCATTAATATAGAACTTATATCATTATGTGTCACATAACAGGAAAATAAAAAGATGTTTTTTGGTCCATATTTAACCAATACATAATGTTTTACTCATCTAAAGAAAACATTTTTATTCATTTCTAGATATAAAAGTTAATAATTAATTAACATGAGAAACAAAATTTTAAAAGTCTTATATAATTATAAATTAAATCATGATCTTAAAAAAAGTTAATATTCTTCAACCAAAACTATATATATATATATTTATTATCTTTGGATACAATTATATTAGATATCTTTTCTTCCTCATTAATGGTTGGAGGATATTTTCCTCCAAATTTAATGAAAATATAGAAAAATATATCTCATTTATTTATTATTATCTAATTTAATAACTTATAATTTATTTACTATTCACTTTTTGAATTAAATAAAAACAAAAACAATATCTTTGTATTTATCCTAAAATTCATATTTTAATATGTGTTTATATTTGAAATATTGCATCCCACTATTTTCTATGAAATAATTTCCTCTAAATTTATTATCTTCTCATTGTCTTCCACTATCTCAATATCTACTTCAAGATGTTAAAATATTATTTATGTATGTAATTATATACCCTTTAAGGATGAAACAATATTTTTTAACATTTATTTTTGATAATTATATATATCCTACAATTTATTGAACATGTATTCCTTGGTTGTAATGTATATCAATTTTTTTTCAACGTAACATCACTAAGAACACCAATCTAAGGGTTCTTGAAATTTAAAATCCAATTAATTATATCAATCTTTAATCTATTCATTGGATACATTTTGTAATTTGAGGGATCCATAATATTGTTTATAGTAGGGGTCACAACATTACTTATTTTTAAATTTCTAAAATCTAGGATTTCCATAATCATATAGATAGTACAATATATTAATTTATTTTGATAACCTTTTTGAACATTGGATCGACCATGATGAATAGTTTTTTTGATTGAAAATATTTTCCAATGGTTTCATGGAATATCAATTAATTATGTAAAATTAATATTTACTCACTATAATGAATACCCCAATCATGTAAAAATTTAAAAATCTATAAAATATAATCCAAAAATAAAAATAAAATTAATTTTTATTATTTATTTGTGTTGAATTTAATCATTTCTTGTTTCTATTATTTCTTGATGACATTGAATAGAACCAAACATAAAATAATAAATCAATAATTATTATATATAATAAGATATTATAATTGAATTTACTCAAGATAACAGTAAATAAAATAGTTGATTGTTGTATAATAATGATGTGACAACCCTGAATCCAGTTATCAAGAACTAATGTTAACTTTATTTCATTTGTACAAGATACAAGATATTTCATCCCAATGGATAAAATAGTTTAATAGTATTGAGAGACTAGATATATACATGATTCTCATAAAACATCAGAATCATATGTCATATCTCATAAACTTATAAATAGTTTTATTATTTTGTTTTGTATAACCTTCAAACCACTAAAATATCCCTTATTGGTACCTTGGGGAAAGGAAATCATAATAAAGAGTGAGATTATATGATTAACAAGGGTTTCATATAGAGTAATACATCATGAATCAATAATTAATAAAAAAATGGTTGGGAAGTTAATATATAAATGTCAAATATAATAATCAATATAAAAATGAAATATAACCTATAACAATGGAAAAAATTACATTCACAATAATAATGATTTTCATTGTGCATATTGTTGGAAATATTAATCTTACTATAAAGTCATCTCCACCAATAAGTTTTATATACCATTAAGAAATATCAAATAATTTTTTTTAAATACTATCAAGGCTCCTCAAAAAAGACATCTTACATACCATCAAGTTGGGAGGGGTTTCCAGATGGCGGCTTGAACCCTAGGTTGATGCTCGACTCTCAATGAATATGGAGGTTGTAGCGCCGGTCCCTCCTCCCCCGGTAGAGGAGGGACCTCCGACGTCCTATAGAAGAGAAGGGCCTCATTTCCACCCCTTCTCAAACCCCGACAGTCTTCCTCCCTTCCCGAAAGCCTCGCTAAGTCCCAAGGTAGCGGATCTCCTAGAAGGTCTCCCCAATCATCATATTTCATCTTTAGAATTCATGGAATCCAAAGCACTTATGAATCTCACAATGGTAGGTTGGTTTAGATAGAGGAGACCTTCGGTGGATTCTTTTGAAAGGTTCGTCTTCGGCACTTGGGACCTTCATGAGAGGGTGATAGTGGGTCTTCTTGACTATCAGCATTTCATGATTCTTTTTTCTTCTCTGATGGAACTCATCAAAGCATGGTCGAGTGGCCACCATATCATCGATGGTTTTCATTTCTTTCTTTTTCGTTGGTATTTTGATTTTCACATGAAGCGGGATCCACCTTCTACTATGGGTTGGGTACGTTTTCCAAATATTCCTTTACCGTTTCTAAATCCATCCATTTTCAGGATGATTGGTAGTCTAGTAGGTAGATTCTTAAGCTCCGATAGTCGAACTGAGGTGGTTTGCCACCCGGTCAACCAACAAGTGTGTGTGGAACTGAGCCCTTCTAGAATTTCATTTGAGTATGTTTGGATTACAATCGGTGATGAGTATAGGTGTAAGCAGTAGGTCATTTATGAAAACTGGACCGATTTCTGCTCTTCCTACAAGCGGTTGGGTCACTCCTCTGATGTTTTCCGTTAGGGGTCTGTGAAGAAGAGAGGTAGGGGAATTGGCTACGAACCCTGCTTAGAGTGCAAGAGGCCGGGCCACTTGATTGAGGATTTTCGTCAGGGAGTTCCGTCCTGGGTATGGTCGGAGGATGGCAGTAAGGTAAAAGTTCCAGAACGTGAGGAGGTTAGCCTAGGCCTATCGACAGAGGGTATTTATGGGGGAGGTTGGGGATCCCAATTGCTTCAAGCGGTAGAGGAGGAACATCTCCAAAATGCTCCAGTGGAAGGTAATGCATCTGTTGAGGGGATGTCTTGATCTGATCGAGGGAAGAAGGATTCTGTTTCTCAATATAATCCACTCATGTCTGAAGTGCTCCATAGGTTGAAGCAGGATCTACCTGTACCCTCTCGTGAGATGCAGGACAATGGTCCAGTTCTAATCGAGGCTACTAAAATGGAAAATCAGTTGAATGGGAGTACAGAGGTTATGGTATGCGGGGAGGAGGTTTCCCCAGTCGCTCCTGACACTAAGGGGGTATTGTCGGACAGTGGCGATGTGTGTAAGGGGAGGCAGGGAGATTCTGTGGATGCAGAAAATTCAACCAAAACTGGGAAATCAGGGGGTCAGATTATTTGAGCTGGACTTCTATCCAATTGAGTAACTCATTTGGAATCCTTTCCAAGGTTGGTTTGAGTTTGGATTAAAATATTCAGGTTCATCATGATGGGGTATCTGGGAAGGATCCCAATGGAAGTGAACTCAAGCTATTAGTTGATGGATATTTAATCCCGGGAAGTAATAAGAGTATTAGGAGGAGGAAAGGGAGGAAGGACTACTCCTCTTTATCTCTTCCTTTGGAGACCGGATCTTCGAAAAGGGCCAATAGAAAGAAAATGGCTGCTGATTTTTTGAGCAGTCAGAGAATAGAGGACCATGGAGTTCAATCCTTTGAATTACTTCTTAGTTCCGATGAAGAAGTGATTGAGCAGGTCTTACTACTTAACACTAATGAAGAGGAGGTGTCTAAAATGATGGGGAGGCCACTAAGAATGTCTCTGAACGAAGAGAAACACTTATGGATTGACAAGAAAGATCTAATTCTGGTGGGGGCTTCAATAATGGGAAGTTTTGCATCGAGGAGTACATTTAGGTTTGGGATCAGATGGCTTTGGAATTTGAAAAGAGAATGACGGAGGTCCCCAAAATTTAGGTTTCTTCCTCATCCTAGAAGTTATTTAGGTATGCAGATCCTTGTAATATTAATTTCATTTTTAATGTCTCTGTTTAAGTTGAGGTTTGGTGGGTTCTTTGGAGGGTTTGCTTCTTAGAGATGTCTGCTCTTGTTCTTTCCAATATTTCATTTTGTGGTAGAGTTTGGAGCTGTTTTAGATGAGGATCAGAGCATAAAGGATTCATCAGTGCATGTCATTTGGATTGGGATGACTGAGAGGGTATGGCTTTTCCATCGGTACTGGGCCCATTGTTTTGCACATGACACTTTCCATTTGACATGCTTTGGTGAAGGCTTATCATCACGATGCAATTACTGGGGAGGGATAGTTTTGGTTTTCAGGTTTTCTCTGTTTTGGTTGTTTTATGGTTTTTATGTTGGACTTTTTAGTTTCTCACTTTCCCTCAAAAGTGTTTGATAATAAAAAATTAATTTTCAGTCAAGTATTATTAACCAAAGAATCTTACATTCCATTAAGGTATCTCAACCAATAAATTGGTATTGTATGGGATAATATACACCTAGAAATACCTATTCTTGTTCATATAATGAGACATACTAATGCGTAGAGGGGATGTAATGATCCCCAAATATCAGTTAATCATTTACAATGCAATCCTCATATATTGAATAATCAATACAACAACTAATTAATATGATAATAATTCAAATATCTATATTTAGTAAAGTATAAATAATTTTAATATTCAGTAGTAAACATAATATAATGAACATTAGATATCCATACAAAGAAGGAAGATGGAATCATTAGATAATATCCCCAGCGTGTCATAAGACATGTTAAATGATATATATATAGAAATACTATTTATAAAGAGATTATTAATTTTCTTTGAAAACAAGAAGTTAAAATATTTTCTTTTGGAAATATTAAAAAATTAAAAATTTCCAAAGTAATGGGAAAATATACACTTTGAATAAACATTTATTCATTTAGATTAATCTTGATAATAATTGCGATTATTATGGAAGGAAAATTCCATCATGCAGTACATGTTAAAAAAACATTCATCTTGCACTTTTTTAAAAAAATATAAAAAATAATCTTACAGGAAATGTTAAAAATCATCATTATAAAAGAATATCTTTAAATAAATTTAAATTTATTTCAAAATTATAATAGTAATTTATGTATACAAAATAAATTGCATGAAACATTTAAAAAACATGGATATAGATGATAATGACTCTAAAACATTTAAAATATTGTTTTAAGGAAAAATAAATTATAAATTTTAAAATAAAAAACCACTGTGAAAGAAAGAAAATGATAGGGAATAAAAAAATACAATGAGTATTAAGGGATTCATGATATAATATTTCCATAATTCTATTTATACACCATATAAATGAATATAGGTGTAAAATCTGAAACATGTCACAAAGAAGGAAATTTTTGATGAAACCCCTTTACCATGAGTCCCAAGCCACTTCATAGGACTCATACATTACTAAATAATAAAATTATATTAATTATTTAATTCATTAATAAAATTTTACATTTTCATAAAATTTTAATTAATCATTTTATTTCTTTTATTACAAATTTTTATTTTTTTACAAAATCAGTTATGTTTATATCAGATTTCTTGAGCTTGTTTAGTCCTCAACTTTTAAAACAACATATTTTGTTTGACTAAATTTAAATGGTTCATGTTCTAATATTCCCCATAATTTAAAAAATTCTATTATTATAATTTTTATATAATAAATATACTTTTAAAGTAATCCGTGTATGGCAGTCATGAAAAATGAAAAACATCGTTTCATGGAGATGGTAGTCTGTACAAACACATGAGCAACATTTTCATTTTTTATAATGGATGATAAGGGATTAAAGTAGATAAAATTTAACATTTACTAAATCATAATCATATTATATAAAAAATATTTTTTTTTCATTTTATCTATACTTATGACAAACCTTGTCAGTTGTTGATGAAAAACAAAACACATTGCTATGTGGAAGTGGTAGTCCTCACATACACATGGACAATAGTTCCATTTTCCAATGGATTTTATGGTAAGAATTTTGATTATATATTATATTTATAGAATCATAATTATTTCATAAAAATAATATATATCCATTAAATCCATCTTTATAACTCTCCATTTTAGGGGTTATGAAAAATGAAACACAACACTTAATGGAGGTGGTTGTCCACACTTACAAACAAGTGATGTTTTTCATTTCCCATATGATAGAGTGGAGGTAGAAAATATTTTTTCCACAAAATAAGAAAATTTATTTATTATAAAGATAAATGTTTTAAGAATATTATTATTTTTAGAAAATATTTTTAATAGTTTGAAGATGAAATGAACTAGAAAGAATTATTCTGAGACTTATATATCCTCAATGGATATCTTTCTTTATATTACAACTAAATCCCTTTAGGATTAGTCCTTTGGTAGGTAAAATACCTATATGATATGGGGTGGATATTTGGGGAGGTATTTGGTCAAATATGTTCCAATCTTGAGTACTTAATGACTGTGGAGAAGAGGTTATATGAAGTGGGATTTTATAAGAGAGAGTGGTGTCACCCTTTTAATAATTAAGAAAAGTAAGATATAATAATATATTTATCATGTATAGTGGTTCAAATTTAGTTTAATCTAGAATATAAGATATGTTATGGTCTACATATAGTCAACCAATAATATATACAGGTTTTGAGAGATATTTTAGGCCTTACCACTTAGTTTAAAACCTGTTAATCCTTTTTTACCTTTACTATGATGACTATTCATTATGACTAAAAATGAAATTGAACTCAATACCAAAATTTATCTTAATGATAAAAAATATGGAATCAATTTTCCAGGATTCCATTTGCTGAATTGGTAAAAATCATATTTAATATATGTTTGAAAAACACAAAAAAAAACGATTTTAGGAAAATATCTTTTTTTGAAATTAATTTTTTATAGAGAAATAATATATTATGTTTATGACCATAAAGTTTATTAGAATAGGTTAAATTAATAGAATATTGTGATAACCTAATTAAAATAAAAGATCCATTTTTTTGAATAAAACATATCATTGATTATTGAAATCTCAATAATATATTTCTATGATAAATATTATATATTAAATAAATTAAATTAAAATTTAAGTTCATTATTATATCATGGTATTATTATAGAATTTAATATATTTTCAAAATTAGTATTTTTCACTATTCACAGAAAAATCGACCTTTTTAGAAAAATATAAAAAATTCATCCTAAGATAATTTTGACACGAAGGACTAAAAAATGAATTTAATTTAGTTTAATTTAAATTATAAATTTTTTGAATTTATCTATTCAACATACTCTTGAATAAAATTATTTTTATAATTATATAATGTAAATGTATTAGAATGTAGATTATGCCACAGGATATGAATATAGTGTTTATCTTCTGTTGTATAATATAAGGTATTAAATTATCCCCCTTATAAAATTACACCATCAAAATTCGTTATATATTAACACATAAATATATTTGGGAAATTCATTATTGTTACTTATTTTGGATCCCTTGCTTTTATAATCTATGATTCCTCCAAATAACCTTTACTAGATGAGTTTTTCAATTTTGAAACACTAGATCTCTAATATAATGAATTTAAATAGGGTATTAATTATAATAAAATTCTGGCTACACCTCTATTTCTTCAAATGTGATTATGTGCATTGGGACCCATATATAGTTCCTTATGAATAAAATGTAAAACACATCATGTAATTTTTATAAATATGGTGGAATAACCAAATGATATTATATGAATCAAATTCCTTTTTAAATTCCAAATTTTCATATGTAACTATGACTTAATTTCACCATTTAACTAAAATGAATTACTCTCTTCTATAGAGATAAATTTAATAAGATGTGATCCCTCATATAATATTCTCAATCCTTCCTTTGATTATTTATATAGATCCCTTGTATGATTTTATTTTTATTGAAATGATTCAAAATGTCCCACACAATCACACTTAATTCTTAAAAATATTTCGGGCCTACATGATTCTTTTCTATAACATAATTCCAACAAGTTGGAATAAAATATATATGGTCGTATAATTCATCATATGGTTCCATTTTAATTTTTTAACAAAATCTATTATTGATATAAAAATATTCCATATTTAAATACTGAACCCATATACTTTTAATACCAATGGATTATGTCATAACAAGTCCACTAATTTTTTAATAGTTCTTTGAAAATTTCTATATATTTGATGATGATAGGAAGTGCTTGAATATATCATTATTTTAAGAGATTAATGAGTATTCATATATAAGTTTTATCTTAACTAAGGGATATTATTTAATATAATTGAAATTGGTGTATCATGAATCTATTAACATCATTAAATTAGAGTCATGTATGGATCTCTAGGGGTATATCCTAATTTGTAGTAAGAAAATTGATATATTTGGTAGAGAGACCCACAATTGACCATGTACTATCATTCTTATGGGATTATTTATTATCCCAGTGAAAAATTCTATGGTATTATCATCCCACATACACATATGTATATTTATATGGTTCATGACACCTTTAGGTTTCTATCTCACATCCTTTCCTAATAGACATACCAAGAATCCTGAAAGATAATAAAAAATTTATCCCCTTATATTGTCTCACCAGAAATTTTCTCTTAAATGCCAATAGATCTTCATGCTACTAGGGTGAAAAGTTAATTTGAACAATGATTTTCATCAATAAATTCCATCATCTTTCCTAATATGGGTGGAATAGATAACCACCATCCAAATTTTAATATACTTTGTTGATAGAAAATATATACCAACTACCTATCTTTCAATAATTAATTGTTTTTGTAAAATATTATAATAATGTCGATATATTTTTATCATCTTCAATAATGATATATTTAAAATAATTTGAAAAACGATTTATGTCATACTCGTATATTTTTTATATCTATCTATACTAAATCAATCAATATAGCATCCTTGTCCGTACTCATCATGTTTAGAACTCCATGATCCTTCCCACTCAATGAATCATCTTACCTGTTTTCCTTTGAATGGTGGTAGTGTATATAGAAATCATAATACTTGAGTAGTTACAGCCATATTATTTTCCTCATGTTGAGTTAGTATTTAGATAAGCTGTATCTTAGACTCTTTTGACCCATATACATATTAAATATCTCTCCGTAATGATAGTGCACCCATGTCTTCAACAAAAATATCCCAAATAATAAATCAAGATAATGGGATATATAACTGTATTCATAAATCTTTAGCTATCTAGATGCATAATAAACAACTCTTTCATTAAATATAAGAATATATATAATTTATTTATTTTATTCATTGATATATATCACAAATCTATAATTTCTTGATTTTAATGTTTATATCAATTCACTAAGAAATATTATATTTAAACAATTAAAACATTATTCACATTATTTTTACTGTATTAACTTAACCCCTTTGATTTTTAACCAAGTAAAAATGTTAAAAAATAAAGCTTTGTTTTGAATAGGTCATCGATAGTAACATGTAACTCTAACGAAAGTATGTATCTTGATTACATTCTTTGACGTGGGTCATTATCTGACCACCCATTTCTTATAAGGATCGATAAACATCATATTCATAGAGACAATATATCCAATAAAAGTAACTTATTGAAACCAATATTCACAGTTGATGAATTTACTATATAAATTCATTTCTCTAAGAGTCTCTAAGATGATTGAAAAATAATTATTAGGATCCTCATAGTTTTTTAGTATAACAGGTTATCATAAAAAAATGGCACAACCCAATTATCATTATAATATTTGAATTATATTTTCATGATATCCACAAACATAGAGGGTGCATTAGTCAATACAAAGTTAATTAATGTGTGATCATAATGTTAGTGACTTTTAAGAAATGTCATCTTTGATATATCATCCTTTTTCACTCGCAATTGATGATGCCTAGAATGAAGATTGATCATTGAAAAATATTGAGATCCTTGAAGTTGATCAAATAAGTCATCAATGATAAGAAAATGATATTTTTCACTGTAGTAATGGAATTTATATCACTATAATAAATTCGAAACATCATAGTGACATTCTTATTTTTAATAATATGCCAAATTGAAATAGTAGGGTGGATGAATCCCATTTCACAAAACTCTTGTTGTTTATTCTCTAGGTCTATTGGTTCCACTATAACATTTTTTAGGGAGTTTACATATAGTTTATTTGCATCAAGAATGGGTTTAATAAAAAAACATGACACTCAAGTGGTTTTCCAGGTAATTATTTTATAAATACATCAATATATTCATGAAAAATAGAAAAATTATCAATCTTATGGTTCCTTTTCCTATCTATATACTATATTGTATCTTATTATCCAAGAACATCATTATTGTGAGATAATTTTGGTGGAACCATACATAACTCAGGTAATAAAGGCCCCCTTTAGGGATAAGGAATTATATACCTTCTTCATGAATCATATTTAATTTCTATATATAAAATTATTTTCAGTATAGTTTAAAATTGAATCCATACCTATGATTATGTTTAATATGACCATAGGTATGATAATCAAGTTTATGAAAAGGATATTTTGATGCATCATAATTTAGGATGAGTGATATTTTTTTATTGAAAAAATATTCCCATTTGGGTGTATTGATTGATAAATCCTTCCTCGAGATGCTTGGGGGTGTTTTAATATTCTCCAAAAAAGCATTATATAGTAGTGGATAAAGATCATGAATCAAATAAATAATTGGATAGATTTATGTTTATAATAAACATAATTTCTATAATTTATTTAGGGAATTCAACTTTATCTATAAAAATTAAATAATTATTGAATTGTTCCCTAGGCCTCTTCTAAGGTAATTTCTTTTGAGGCCTGGGGTATATATTCAAATAGTGACCCATAAATTTATAGTTGAATCATTAAATGTCAATAGACTGCTTATTTACCATTAAATCATAGTAGTTATTTCTTTTATCTTCAAACTTGAAACCAATTCATTATTCTTTAAGAAAATATCAAGGGGTTTCTTTCCTCAATTATCACATGATGGTGGTTCTAACCTTCCCTTCTTCATCATCATCTTTAATACATTTATTATCTTTAGTGCACAACCTTCCATTTGTTTTACTTATTTCTGTTGAAAATATAATATATATAGAAATAATTTTTTGTATTAATGGAACTTGATACTATATCATCATATTAAAAAAATGTTTGGGTGGCTATTCCCTTTCAAGTGATTGCATACATTGATCAAATAAATGGTCAATATCACTTTTTGGATTATATATGTAGTCAACATCATTCCAACATATTCTTGTAATGTTATCCTTATATTCAAAAGAACATTATTCTTCATTTTATTTTATATTCAGAAATTTCCTATCCATATTAGCTTATTTATCTTATGGAAAATATTTCTCAATGAATATCACCTAAAAAGTATTTCATTCCATTTTACATATCTCTTCCACCTCATGAGTATTTTGAATCAATTACCACTATTGAAAAATATATCATATTAAAAAACTTACTTCTAGAATAAAGGTGTAATTACCTGGACCCCTCTGGGCCATTCCTTCGTGAAAATCTAGTGTTTGGTGTGTTATGGGAGGTAACAATGCCTTAATTTGCGAGTTTACTAAAAATCCAATTTTTTGAAATGATGAAACTGAATGGTGGCTCACCGAGTGGTGCCTCACCTAATGGTGACACCATGTGTTGGCTCACCAAATGATGTCCCCAAAAAGTGCCTCATAGAATGGTGGTACCATGATTTGCCTCACCTAACAATGGCTCATCGAATAGTGGCACCAAACAGTGGCACCAAGCAGTGCCAAACTGAACAGTGCCACTAGTAACTCTCCGAATGGTGAGTCACTTTTTCCAAATTTCTGGTTTTTCCCAGTTTCTCATTGTTTTTCCAATTTCACCCCTCTCACATTATATTTTAGGTAAATCGTGTTTAAATCCTTGTTTTTTCATTTTTAAGGGTGTTTTAAATTATAATAATTATATCTTTAATATCTTAATGCTATGGGGAATTTGAGATATTCAAATCATGTGATCTTTACCACAATCCCATCTTAATGACTTTTGAAACTGTTTTTATTTCGTTGATATAGGATCTAGTGTTTTATAAATCCAAGGTCCTCTCTTTTATTTTCCCTTGGTGTGTAGATAACTTTTCTTCCCTGACAAGTTGTATGTCTATGCTACGGCCTCCCCTTGTCAAGTTTTCCTTGGAGTTTTCCTGCCATTTGTGCACCCCCTATTTTGGAATAAGGAAGAATCATTGGTTTCCTATTATTCCAAGTAGATATATCGTTGGTCCCAATTTTAATTTTGTATCAAGAGTGGTGGGTATAATGATGCCTCCTTGTGAGAATGATTGAATCCAAATTTGACAAAGATAATGAGAAGTAATAAATGGGTGACATAGTGATGTTGATGGTGATCATTTAATATCCCAAGTAAATAAAGAATATAACATATTCATATTTATTAAAATTTTAGAATTAAATATTAATTATACCTTAATGGGGATTCTATGTTTGATGGTATACCTGATACGCAACAATACGTTTCATTGAAAAATTACGTTGCACACAACGTTGCGTTATACTGAAAACTATTAATATAATATTATTATCTTAAATAGTAGTTTACGCCTAGTCATTATATTAGAGGGAATGAAAAAAAACTAACTGTATTATGTTTAAATATGTTTATTAAATTTTATTACATTTATCTAATAAATTTTAGAGGCTTAAAATAATAAAGAATCTAATTTTTAGCATAATACACTAATATTCATTAAAAGGTCGATTTACCACCTTTTGATGGAGAACCCTCTTAAAATATAGTTTTGGACACTTTTATATGTTCTATTTGGAAAATAATATTCTTCTTTATAATCTGGATTTCCAAATTTACTTTGGATATAATTTTGGTATTTTTCTAATAAAGTACATTTTTTAGAATAGTGAAAAATACTGTATTTTAATTCACAACTACCTTTTAATCTAATTTATTTATATGATTAGATTATATTTTTAAATTGTTTTAAAGTGTAATTAGATTATATTTTTACCATTTAATACAATTTTAGTCATTATAATTAATTTTACTTTGAAATAGGACATAAATAAGTTTCAATCTTTGGATAGTTATTATTCTTTTAAAAAACACTTTTTTGTTTTGACAACAAGAATTAATTTTAAATTATTTTCTTCCACTTCATTCTTCTGAATTTGGAAAAATGTATTCCATATTTTTAATCATGAGGTCCAAATTTTGTAAATTGGTAACTTTTATTTTTAGACATTATGAATATTTATTTCAGTAAATATTTTATTTACCATGGTTAAAGGGTAAATCTGGTAAACAAGGGTAAAAAAATATTATCCTAATAATATTAAATTATGATAACATGTGTCCTTATCATATGTTTTGATACATTTCAGACCATGGGCATCCTTGGGTCGATTTTGGGACCCCATGGAACCACTTAGAGTGATAATGATACTTTATATTTATTAATTTTAAGTAAAGACAAAAATGACCTAAACATATATCTTTTAGTAAATAAATTCTTACACAAGGTTATATAAGTTTTTATTCGACTATAAATATTAATTTTAAATATAAAACAATTACATACATCATGATATTTTTTTTATAATTTCTAGGCATCAAATAAAACAAATTATTTATGACACAATAATGATGAAGTGTTTACCTCATTGATGAACGATTTAAAAAAATAAGATTATAAAGATAAAAAAATATCCAAAACCAGTTCAATTATTATTGGATGATTTTATTTTAAAAATGAGTAATCTTATATTCTAATTTAATAAGTTTTTGACCTTTATAAACCTAAAATCATTATACAATAAAATAATATTTTTAAACATTCCAAAATATCCCCTCCCCCCTTATAAAAATCCCTCACTTATAACCAATTCCTCAGAATTCCCAAGCCCCATGGATCATCCAAACTCTGTCCAATTAATCTCCATAAATCCCTATACTCTACCTAGAATCCTTACCCTAGGCAGAAGGCAATTGAAGTAAACCTTTTGGTTTAAACCAAAGGGAGATACCTGATTTAAGGGTCACATCTTCTCTTAAGTTTTTTTTGGGTTTATTTTACTTCTCCAACACCATAAACTATTTTTATTACTTTATTTTATAACAATACCTTTATCCTCAATGTAATAAGTTGTTTTTATGATAATTATTCTAACTACACTTACACACAACTCCATCTAATGGGTAAAGAACATACTGTTTCTATTGACGACGAACTACTGCCTCAAGAAACGATGATTGTTCAATATTCTTCTACCACCTCTCAGGGTGGTCATTATTATGGAACTATATTTATATGTGATATATATTATATTTATATTTTCTCTTTAATTCAGTATTTTTCATTTATATCATACTTTTATGGTTTCCATAATGGCTAAATACGATAATTTCATTTGAAGAAGTGCGGACTACCGCCCCCTCAAAGTGATATGACTCATTCATACCATACGTGGAATGTATATAGGATATAGATTACTAAATTATATATGATATTATACTTAAATTATAATATAATTATTTATCATTACGTTTTCATTTCATTAAATATGAAATAGAAATTAAAGTAGCATTCATGCGTACGTACTGCTTACCATCTCTAGGAACTGTACATTTAATTTCTTATCTCCAAATGTGAGGAAATAATATAAATAAATATATATACTTGATATATGTGATATATATTATATATAAATCATTAATATAATTTTGGATATAATGAAATTTCTACAACATGGACAATTTATAATTATAACAAGTCCATTTTTAACTCAAGTTTCGAACATCGATAAAATGTTCAATATAAACTCAAATAATTAAATAATTCATATTGAACGGTAATAATTTATAAAAAAGGAATTATAAAATTATAAAAGTTTCTTAATAAATTATAAATTTACTTTATTTTATTATTCAGGAGATTAAAGAACGATCGAGTCAAGTCGGACACGAGGTAAGGGGTTTCTTATCTCACTTTTAATTCCGTGAGATTTACATTGTTCGCCACTTATTTATTGCATGTGGTGTATTGTGTAATTCAATTATATATATATTATCATGATTCTATTTATATTCATTGTATTCTGTGATTAATTTGTTTGTTATTAACTTTTGGTCATACGACTCAATTTATTGCTACCTTGTAAGGAGTTTTCATCTCACTTTTTTATTCCCATGAGATTCATGCTATATTTTCCACCATTTCCTTTTTTGTGGAGTATGTACTGACCATGGTTGTATTAATTGTATAATATAATTTAAATTATGGGTATTTACATCTTCATTGTATGATCCTTCTTTCATGTGGTGTATTTTTCGTTTGTTACCAAATCGGTAAGGGAACCTTCACCCTCCCCCTTTTAAAATACTTCTTTTTGTTATGTCTTTTAATTTACATATTATTTTATTGGGATATGTTATTATATATCCTTATTTCTATAAATTTTACATCCAGGTGATGAGATACCCTTTTTTCTCTCATCAACTCATTTTTTTTAATTTTTAAGTGACGCCGTTAGGCTGTCGAATTTTTGTAAGAGAACTTCTTTACCCAATTTCAATTCTTTGGGTTAAACTTCTACTTCTTGATTATGTCATGCTATGAATATGTGTGAATAAACAATGATTTTTTTACACATAATATAAACTTATATTGTGTATATTTATATTTTCCACGCATATTAATGTAATTGATTTATACTTAATCTAAGGATACCATCTTTATAAGGGATTTCGTCTCAATTTACATTCCATTGAGAATTCATTGTTTTTATGCTCTAATTCACTTTTATATGGTGTATATACTATCCCATGGAATATTATATCATAAATAACTTTATTCTCGTTATATTATAATATTTTATTTATGTTATTCCTCAATTATTTGTATTTAAATGTCTCTCATTTGGTTAGGAAATCTTTGACTAAAATGTCATTTTATATATTTTAAACATATATTATTCTAAATATTTATTATTAATGACCATGTTTAAAAAATGTTTTTAAGGATTTATTTATATGGTCATTAATGATCAAAAATTTTAATTCCTTTAAAAGTTTCATAGTGGTATGAGACACTTTGATTCAAAAATCTCTTTATTGAAAGTTTTAAATGGTTTCGAAAATGGTTTGATAAAGCATTGTTTATTTCAATAACTTGGTATGATATATTGTTATTGGAATGTGGAAATGTTATCTTTACATTATTCTTGTGTTATCTGTTATTATTATGTTATGGTTATTGGGGATTATCTACGTATACGGGTGGTTCCATGATAAACCTAGGTCAGGTGAGCCCGAGATAGCTCTCCAATGCATTGGGTAACGTGATGGAGGTAAACGTTAATGTTTCTTCTAAGAGATTTAGGGAATATACTTTGATGGGTATTTCAAACATAAATCCCTACGTAGCTATGAAATATAAAATGTATTCCATAAGTTACCTTTATGATTTATTATTTCTATATAGTATTCATAAATCTAACGATTTCATGAGGTATGTTATGATTGAAATTAATGGTTTCATGGATTTGTATTTATTGATGGGTTAATGTTTTCTTTCATTATTTTATAACCCTTACTAAGATTTTTATTCTCATACCATGTTTTTTTAAATGTTTTACATATGACTTATAGATGAATATGGTCATGGATGGGATCAAGGAAAAGTCATGCTATCTAAAACATGGAACTAGACATGTTTTTTTAAGATTTTTTATTTTATAAAAATATGGACACTGAGTAGTTGTGTCTACATGTAATTTTAAAGTTGATATATAATAGTTATGGACAAATTATCTAAAACTATAAACCTGAAAAGATCCTCAATTTGAATTATTTATTTAATACAAGATTATGTATTTTTTTAAGGATGGGTCCTTATAGTTGGTATTAGAGGTCATTTTAGACAAATTTAGGGATTGGGAGTTTTAGTTAAAAACATGGTTAGTCCATATGTCTATTATTTTAGTTAAATCATTGTTTTATAAATTTTTCAGATCAAGGAATGTCAGTTACAAATGGAAGGAGCAGGATCTTAGACAACTGTCCTATCTCTTCCTAATAACACACTAGCAATAATTATTAAAAGTCATGTTCAAATGATTGTGAAACATTTTATAGCATACAACTCACTTGAAAGAAGTTGTTTGAGATATCAAACACCTCCACTATACCTCTATATAATCGTTGATCATGGGATGTATTTAATCAAATACTATTTTCCTAATATTCTCATATTTTCAAGAAAGGTAAAAATTATCAAGCCATTTTTAAATATTTTACCTTATCATAGTATTTTTAAGCATATTATGATTTTGAAAAAGGTGCTGAAGAAGCATACATTTGCGCAACCTATTTATATTTTATTTTACAATATAGTCTCTCAGCACATACTGATGGTATTTTAGAAGGAACATTGATTGAAAGTTTCAACTCAAACTTGGTTTGACTATTTTATAAAATCATGTTTTATCAGATGTTTTTAAATTATATTTCATACATGATTATTTTTAGAAACTGTCTTTCTGCGAACACCCATATAACCTAAGTTGTAAAAGGTGTATTTGGATAAAGGAAGAAAATGATTTTGAAGGATATCTAAATCATTTTTTCAATTAATAGACCTTCTATCTACATGAAAAATATGACGATGAAACCATATGGACACCATGATCAAGGTGTGATGTTATTTCTATTGGGAATAGTTTTATTTTATCATATGGAGGTTAAAAAAATGACAATATATAAGATGTTGAGTTCATAATTTATTGCGATGAAAATGAAAGGTATAAGAAAACCATTGAGGTTAAAACATGTTAGGATTATTTTTGAGTTTTATAAAAAGGACAACCCGTAAGATTGGTGACAACCCGTCACATCAGACAAAGCTGCGGGAATCGAACCCACAACCAAAGTGCGATTGGGATTTATCACCTACCACTGGACTACTTGAAGACCCTGGTTAGTATGACTAATTCATTTAAGTTAAATGATTTTATGGATCAATAATAAGTTTATTTGGAGAACTTATGTTTTATCAAATGGATATCCTTAATATAAGAAAATGATTTGGTGATTAAGTGACAATGGTTATTTTAGCAGATGGTTGCTCTTTTGGAAACATTATATGCTTAAGGGAAATAGAATACTATGGGATCTCATTTTTGGAGTAATGGATGAAATTTTATTTTGGAAGAACCTATGTTTTTATTGTAGACATATGACGATTTGGTTTATTTATGGAAATCATTAACCTATCAAGGATAATATGTGATTAGGTTAATTAATTTTCAGTATGAGACTTTAAGGGTAACTTGAGTTAATTGGAGATAAATATTAAGATTCACTATTGAAGACCATGTGATTAAATCCTTTTTCGTTTTGTGTTTCAATCATAGTTTGGGTTACTTTGAAGAATTTAAAGGACATTTTTTATTGAATGGTTTTTGCTGAACTTTGGGTATTGTTTGTCAAATTTTAGCGACTATCTGATCTTATACAAACCAATTTTGGTTTTGATGTCTAAAGATAGGGGAAATATATAGTTCTTATTTTTTAGATTATATGATACTCTAGATGTTTATTCTATCACTTCAGGTGTGACCAAGTCATCTTGAATACTTACCTTTTGGAGAAAAGATGAGTTTTTGGTAGAATTTTATTAAAGGATGACACTAAACATGATAAGAAAGTATATTTCTTTATGATATTAGTCTTGTTATTAATAAAAATCTTCAACTATATGAAAAGGATCTTGAAGAAAAATTTTTATAATATCTCTTTTATCATCGGACTTTTACCCAACCACAAATTTACGGTATTGTGGTGGTTATCTTTCCGTGATCAAGTTCCCTATCACTCTCTACTAATCTATGAGTGTTAGTTTCTCTTCCATATCCATGTATTTATTTAATCCTTGTATCTTTTATCTTGGGTGACCTTTTTATTTCTATTTCTTTCTTTTAAAGTGATATTTTTATTTACTCTTTTTCCGACATGGGACTTTAAATGAAGTTTACAATCACAATTTTAGAATTGCGAGGACGCAATTCCCATAAGAGTGGAAGGATGTAACATTCCAAGTAAATAAATAATATAAAATTTTCATATTTATTAAATTTTTTGAATTAAATATTAATTTTACCTTAAATAGGATGATATGTTCAATGACATACTAGATACACAACAACATGTTTCATTGAATACTTACGTTTCACACAACTTTGAGTTATAATGAAAAATATTAACATAATATTATTATTTTAAATGGTAGTTAACACATTGTTGTTGCATTGTCAGGAATGAACAAAACTAACCATATTATTATTAAATATGTTTTTAAATGTTTTTATATTTAACCGATAAATTTTAGAGGATTAAAATAACAAAAATCTGATTTTAAGCATAAATACTCTAACATTCATTAAAAGGTCAATTTACTACCTTTGGATGAAGAACAATCATTAAATCTAGTTTTAGTCAATTTTATATATTCTATTTGACAAAAATAATAATATTATTTATAATTGATACATCAAAATTTACTTTGGATAAACATTTTGTATTTTTTTGACAAAGTTCATTTTTTATGAATAGTGAAAAGTACTGTATTTTAATTCAGAACTGGATTTTAATATAACTTATTTATATTTTTAGATTATCTTTTTAAATGGGTTTAAAGTGTAATTAGATTATATTTTTACCAGTTATTCTAATTTTGGTCATTTTAAGTAATTTCACTTTGAAATTGGACATAAATAAGTGTCAATATTTTGATAGTTGTTATTTCTTAAAAACACGTTTTTTATTTTGAAAGCAAGAATTAATTTTAAATAAATTTCTACAACTTCTTTGTTTTTAATTGGAAAAAATGTATTACATATTAGGAATCATGAGGTATTAATTGTGTAAATAGGTAACTTTTATTTTTAGACATTATGAATATTTACTTCAGTAAATATTTTATTTACCACGGTTAAAGGGTAAATCTGGTAAATAAGGGTAACAAAATATTATTATAATAATATTAAATTACCCTAACATGTATCCTAATACTATTGGTTGATACATTTAAGACCATGGTCATCCTTGGGTAGATTTTGGGACCCCATGGTGCCACTTGAGAGTGATAATGATAGTTTATATAAATTAATTTAAAGTAAAGACAAAAATGACTTAAATATATGTATTTTAGTAAATCAATTCTTACATGGGGTTATATAAGTTATCTCTTCAACTATAAAAATTAATTTTAAATATAATAATATTCCTACATCATGATATTTTTTTAATAATTTTTATACAAAAAACAAATAAAATTATTTATGATACAACAATGATTCAGTGTTTACCTCATTAATAAATGATTTAAATAAATAAGATTATAAAGATTACAAAAATATACAAAACCTGTCCAATTATTATTGTATGATTTTATTTAAACATGAGTCATATTATCTTCTACTTTAATAAGTTTTGGTACTTTAGAAAACTGAAATCATTATATAATAAAATAATATTTTTAAACATGCCTAAAGAGCCCCTCCTCCCCCTTATAAAAAGTCATCACTTCTAACCCATTACTCACACTTCTCAAGCCCATTGGAATATAAAAAATCTCACCAATTAGGATTCATAAATCCCTATCCTCCTCCTATAATCCTTACTCTATGCATAAATCAATCCAATTAAACCTTTTGTTTCAAACCTATGGGAGATACCTGATTTATAGGTAACATCTTGTCTTAAGTTTTTTTTGTTTTATTTTACTTCTAAAACCCCATAAAATCTTTTTTATTCCTTTATTTTATAAAAACATCAGTATAATCCATATAATAGGTTGTTTTTATGAGAAGGATTCTAACAAAACTTACACACACCTCCATTTAATGGGTAAAGAATATTCTGTTTCTGTCGACGATGAACTATTGCCTCATGAAACGACGATTGTTCAATCTTCTCCTACCATCTCCCATGGTGGGCATTATGATAGAACTATATTTATATGTGATATATATTATATTTATTTGTTCTTTTTTTACTTCTGTATTTTTAATTTATATCATAATTTTATGGTTCCCATAATGGGTAAACATGATAAATTCATTTTAGGAAGAGAGGACTACCACCCCCTCAATGTGATATAAATCATTCATACCATACGTGGAGCGTATAATGGATGAAGATAATTAAATTATACATGATAATATTATTTAATTATAATATAACTATTTATAATTATGTTTTCATTCAATTAAATAAGAAATATAAATGAAAGTAGTGTTCATGCGTATGTACGACTTACCGTCTCCATGAACGGTGCATTTCATTTCTTATATCCAAATGTTATGTACTATTATAAATACATATATATACTGGAAATATATGATATATATTATATATAAATCGTGAATATAATGCTAGGGATAATGGTATTTTGACCACATGGACAATTTATAATTATAACAAGTTCATTTTTACTCTAGTTCCGATCATCTACAAAATGTTCGATATGAACTAAAATAATTAACTAATTGTTATAGAAAGGTAATAATTGATATAAAATGAATAATAAACTTGAAAAAGGTTATTAATCAAGTATAAATTAACTTTATTTTATTATTCAGTATATTAAATAACAATCAAGTCAAGTCGGAGACGAGGTAAGGGGTTTCTTATCTCACTTTTAATTCTATGAGATTTCCATTGTTTTCCTGTTATTTATTGCATGTGGTGTATTTTTTACTGCCAAATTATATATATTATCATGATTATATTTATATTCATGGTATTATATGATTCATTTGGTGGTTATTAACTTTTTTACATACGAATCAATTGATTGTTACGTGGTAAGGAGTTTTCATCTCACTTTTTTATTCTCGTGAAATTCATGCTATATTTGACACCATTTTCTTTTGTGTGGTATATATACTGCCCATGATTGTATTCATTGTGTAATATAATTTAAATTATGGGTATTTACATCTTCATTTTATGATCCTTCTTTCATGTGGTGTATTTTTCGTATGTTACCAAATTAGTAAGGGAACCTTTCACCCTCATCTTTTTAAAAGGCTTATTTTTGTTATGTATTTTAATTTAAATCATATTATATTGGGATATGTTCTTATATATCATTATTTCTGTAAATTGTATTCCCAAGTGATGAGATACCCTTTTTTCTCTCATCAACTCATTTTTGAATTTTAAAGTGACGCTGTTTGGATGTCGAATTTTTGTAAGGGAACTTCTTTACCCAATTTCAATTCTTTGGGTTAAAATTCTACTTCTTGATTACGTCGTGATATGAATATGTGTGAATAAAATATGATTTTTTTACAATTAATATTCAATTATATTGGGTATATTTATATTTTTCACACATATTAATGTCATTTATTTATCTTTAATATAAGGATACCATATTTATAAGGGATTTCATCTCAATTTACATTCCATCGAGACTTCATTATTGTTATGCACCAATACACATTTATATGATGTATATACTATCCCTTGGAATATTATATCCTGAATAACTTTATTATCATGATACTATAAGCTTTTATTGATGTTATTCCCCAATTATTTGTATTCAAGTGTATCTCATTTGGTTAGGAACTCTTTAACTAAAATATCATTTTAAATGTTTTAAAGATTTATTCTTCTAAATATTTATCATTAATTACCATGTTTTCAAAATGGTTTAAATGATTTATTTATATGGTCATTAATCTTAAAAAATGTTTATTATTTTAAAAGTTTCAATCATTTATGGGACACATTGATTCAAAAATATTTTTATTAAATTTTTTTAATGGTTTTGAAAATGGTTTGATAAAGAATTATTTATTTCAATATCTTGATATGATATAATGTGATTGGAATGTGGAAATGTTATATTTCCATTATTCTTGTGTTATGTGTTATGATTATGTTATGGTTATTGGGAATTGTTTACATATATGGGTGGTTCAGTGATAAACCTGTGGTGGGTGAGCCTGAGATAGCTCTCTAATGCATTGGGTAATATGACAGAGTTAAATGCTAATGTTTCTCCTAAGAGATTTAGGGAATAAACTGTGATGGGTATTCCAAACGTAACTACCTACATATCAATGAAATCTAAAATGTATGTATGTTATATATTCCATAAGTTACCTTTATGATTTCTGATTTCTATGTGTTTTTCATAAATCTTATGATTTCTTGAGGTATGTTATAATTGAAAAATAGGGTTTCATTGATTTGTATTTATTGATGGGTTAATGTTTACTTTCCTTATTTTATAACCCTTACTAAGATTTTTATGCTCATCCCATGTATTTTAAATGTTTTCCAGAAGACTTAAATATAAATAGGGTTAAGGATAAGATCAAGGAAAAGTCATGCTGTCTAAAACTTGGAACTAGACATGTTTCTTTTTAAGAATTTTTATTTTAGAAAAAAATGGACACTGAGTAGTTGTGTCAACATGAAATTTTCAAGTTGATATGTAATAGTTATGGCATAATTCTCTAAAACTCCAAACCTGAAAATATCCTCAATGTGAATTATTTATTTAATATAATATTATGTAATGTTTTAAAGACATGTCCTTATAGATCACTTGTTTCATTTTTAATCCTTGTTTAGGATGTGATCTGTTTTGGCTGTGTGGTCTCTAAAAATCATGGTTGTTGGTGTTCTTTTCCTTCACAAGGGTGGTTCCTTATAACTATTATTATTTTTCGTGAATAATTTCTGTAAATAACAATATGGTTAATCATTTAGACTCAATTAAGTAATTAGATGCCCCAGGATAAAAACATTGTGTGATCACCCCTTCTTATCGAAGTGAAATTTAAAGAATAGTGTTCGCCATATTTGAATACACCCTGTTTGATAGGTGTGGATGTGTGCTGTGTTCATTTGGGTTTTATGACTTGTGTGGGTTGTGTGGTGCTTCTATTAGATGCACAATTGTTAGTTCATGGGTCGATAAAGGAGTTGGTTCCAAAAGAAGGGTGTGGTATGTGTGTGCAGTGGGGGTGTGGTTTAATAGTGGTTTCTGTTGGACTTGTGTATGGGGGTGGTATGGGTGGTGTGATGGTTTCTCTGTTTGAGATATTGATTGATTTTTGAATGGATATACTTATTATGTAGTAGGATTTCATTTGAGAAAAGTTTGGGAAGGGTGGCTACAAGATTGTATTGTCAGGGTTACATGTCTATAGGCGTGCCGGGTGTGGTGTTGTTGTGAATTGGGGTTTTCGGGTTTGGTTATGAGGGAATGACTTGAGCAGGATAACATTGAAGAATGATAGTTAGCAGTGGTTGAACAGATGTTCGAGAAAGGGTGTGTGCAATGGGATTGAGAGTTGGTTGTCTCTATTGTCTTTATGAAGGGGTGTTAAAATGGATGCCTTACCTTGGTTCCTCTTTCCTTGTTTGACTTGGTAGTGTTTAGTGGATTTTAGCCATCTAAAAATAGTTTCAGATATTGTGTCTATTATTTCCCTGGGTAGGGATGGAATAACTATTGTTAATGCTTAATTAAAATTATTTTCAATGGGTGTTAATTAATGGATCTTTATGATCTGGCTTACATCTATCAACTTATAAGGTGAAAATTGTTGGTACAAATACATGCATTAAGGGGTAGCAGAAATGGTACATATGTGTGGGATGGCTACATTCTTTGAAACCTATATGTTGGGATAAGTGTCTGGTACCTTTATATATACTTATAGTACCTCATGAATTATATACGCACCCCACCCATGTTGAGAACTATGTGACGAACATCCCATTTTTATGGAGAAGGTTTTCCTTTCCCTATATCCCAATGGGAGAATGGATGGCTTGTTATTGGATCTTCTCTACTACCTCTTCTCGGCATTCATCACTCAAGACTTTTCAGGAAGGTGGTAATGACTTGAGGTTTATTACCAGATTTATGGTATTGGTTTTGTGAGAGGTGGTTTTTTTCCTAGGTGTCTTCAGGATGAGTCCTAGTTTCTTTTGGTGTAGAGAATGGTATGTTTGAGTCCTAGGTGCCTGCAGGTAGGAATGTAATGTGGCATGTGACCTAAGTGTGTGCAGGAAGGTTGTGATAGTGGGGATACTGGAATAGCATGGTAGTTTCAGAATGTTTTCCATTAGGGATGAGTAGTTAACTAGTGGAAAGTAGTGCTAGGTACCCTAATATCGATGTGATTACTACTTTACTTTAATTGTCTTATGTTATTTGGTGAGCGTGAGTTGGTGAGGATGGGAGGTTAGTATTCCTTGTTAGGTGATGCTGGTTTCTGTTGTTTTCTCATAGGATAATTAGTATGATTCTCCCACATGTGCATGAGTGACTTTGGTTTTTCCCTACTGATTATAATTTTATACTTAGCCTACGTATATAAAATTCTTTTCATGTTTCCAAGGAAACTACCTTGATCGTACTGTAATTTATTATATTAGACATTGGGGATAGTAGTTATGTTGCTGCTTAGTTTCTTTTGGATCTTAATTTGGAGTTCTCCTTGTATTTCTAGTTATTTTACATTAAACATGCATGTGGTATGGATTTTGGTTTCTTAATATATTTCTATATTGGAGTTTTTTAGGACGATACATCTTATCTCCCAATAATTGTTACTATAAATAGAGAAATGTTCCCATTTTTGTGATATTTTTATACCCTTGTTGTAGGTTTCCACCCTGGGGCCTATTGGAGGCGGGAATTTAGGGTCCTTATCTCTCTTTCATCTTGAGGAAGGAAGGTCTGGGCATCTTTCCATACCTTCCCTTAGCTTGAAGAAGGCGGGTCATTATAGAATGGTATTAGAGGATTTTATTGGGAGATAGGACGGAGTTTGGAGTTAGGCATAGTGAGGATTTCATGGGTCGGTAGGGAAACATTGTTAGATGACCTTGGTGCATGAAATAGGATAGGGAGGACCGACCAGGACATGGGTTTTTAGGGACCTCCGTGATCTGATGTAGGGAATCTGAGCTTATTGAATGACCACGTGAGGCTATACCAATTGTGGGGTAGATACCACAGGGAAGGTTCATAAATCATAATGACTTATGTTCTTGTTTTTCATGGGTATTTTTAAAAAATTAAATAAAAAATTAGTTAAAATTAATCCAAAATAAAATCCATACTACTCAGGCTTAAAAGATTCTTATTCACCTTTTATCTATGACACCCATTCATCGTCTACGAGTGGCTCATGCAGTGGAGGTATAATAGGTGAATCCATCCAATCGATAGATGGTTGATCTAGGAGAGGATGATCAGTGGTAGAAGATGATTCATTCTTTCCAGTAGAATACTCTAGGAAAGTAAAAGGGAAGCATCTCAGATATAGAGAGAGAGAGTTGGATCGAAGAGCTAGTGATCTCTTTTAGCTTGATATAAGATCTGACATAGTACTTGGGTTCTCGAGCAATGATCTAGATGAAGGGAGAAGCATGTAAGTGGTGGATGCTTTACCTTAGGGTGAGGAAGGAGACTAATGTTTCGTGGGCAGAATCTGAGAAGGATTTTCATGTGTAATTCATTTATTCTATGATGATGGATGAGAAGAGATAGGAGATACTCTCCCATAAGTAGGGGAGTATATCAGTGATATACTTGGGGATCAAGTTCAAGCATCTCCTACATTTTTCTTTGGATCTATTTCTGGATGAGGAGTCTTGAGTGAGGTGATTAAAGGAGGCACTCCACCCTTCTCTTCTGTATGGAGTTACTCCCTTTACCCTGCTGACATAAATAGAGGTTCAGAAGAAGGATGAGGTAGTGGAAAGGGTGAAATCAAGATGAGGGCTACCGTGAGAGGGAATTCAGCTAAGTTCTTCAAAGGGGAAGGCCATCTGTAGCAAGTCTCTGACATCAAGTCCTTCCAGGTTTGAACTAGCAGGGATCTGACCCCATCTAGTTTAGTTATCAACCTCTAGTCCTCACCATTTTCCCATAGCCCTAAGGATGAGGTGTTTTTCATAAAGATATCATGGGAATCAATAGGGATAGTTCCCGAATCATGATTCGTATAGTGGAGGTGGGAAGGTTCAACGCTTGCCTCAACAGCATTTTCTAGCCCATCCTTTCCAGGATTAGGGACAATAGGCCCTTGCTCCACCAAGGGAGGATGGTGTAGCAGGAGGATGACCTCAAGGTGTTCCTTTGGGTCCTAGAATATGGTGTTTTGGGGGAGGTGGTCAAAAGAAGAGATGAATATGAACTAGGAATAATATGTTTTACATCGCCGAGGTAATAGTTCTAGAAGAACTACTGGAAAATGGACCTATCCCCATGGTTTTCCCCAAAACCATGGGTATAGGTGACTTTTTTATGACCTATACCCACGGTTTTCCAAAACCGTGGGTATAGGGGGGTCTATCCCCACGGGTTTCCAGAACCGTGGGGATAGGTCCTGAAAAGTGACCTATACCCACGGTTTCCCAAAACCATGGGTATAGGTGTACCTATCCCCATGGTTTTGGGGACAATCGTGGGGATAGGTCTGGGCTAAAATACCTATACCCACGGTTATGAAAACCCGTGGGTATAGGTCACTTTTGTGTGCACGGGAAGGAAATTGTTTTTGGTGGGAACCCTATATACACGGTTATTCCCTCTATAACCACAGTTTTATAACTATATTTAACTATATATATATATATATATATATATATATATATATATATATACATATAGGTGATGTTAGGGTAGTGGTTAGATGCGGTGTTTGCAGTGAAGAGGTTGCGAGATCGAAACTCGGCGGCTGCATTATTTTAGGACCTATACCCATGGTTTTGAAACCGTGGGTAAAAGCTGGTGACACCATGGAAAATGGATATGTTTTGGTGACATGGTGGAAGGACACCTGTACCCACGGTTTTGGAAAACTGTGGGTATAGGCTGGGGACCTATACCGACGCCATTCTAGCCCACGGTTCCCAAAACTGTGGGTATAGGATATACCCACGGTTTTGGGGGCTATAACCACGGTTTTGAACCATGGGTATAGGCCGTTCTTCCAGTAGTGCAGGGCTAGATATCTTTAAAGGTATGATCAGTTTTTTCAACACTCTTATTTGTGATTTGTTCGATTCAGGAGATTCTCACTCCTTAGTTTCACCCACTCTAGCCCACTCTATAAGACTAGAAATAAAAAGACTTTCTATGCCTCTAGTGTTGAGTACACCAGTCATAGTTCAGAAGAGATTGTTTGATGTTTTTCAGGGATGTATAATGATTATGGGGGTCATAAGTATAGTGGGGATCCCTTATTATTACAGATGAAACCATAAAATGTCATACTTTTTATTCACAATATGTTACTAGTGAATTCTATTATCAACTTCTTCTGGAGAAGAGTTATGTTTTCATACATGAAAGGCCAGTGTGTAGATTTCCTTGGAAAGTGGAGTTGCTAGGTGGGAAACCATTTCATGAAGCCTCTTCTTTCCATGTAAGCCAAGATGTCAGTGGGATCAATGGATATAGATATAGAGTGGAATCCTAGGGTCACTGGGGAGTTCTTGGATGTTTTTTCCAAGGAGTTTGTGACTCTGCCCCCTCAAAGTGATTTTGAGTTCGGGATAGATATTCAGATCGATGATTCTATGATTTTCATGGATCCTTATCAGATGGAGCCCTCTGAGCTACTAGAGTTGTGGATCCAAATTGATGATCTGATGAGAAAAGGATTTATCCGGCCTAGTGTTTCATCGTGGGGTGCTCCAGTATTTTTTCGAAGAAGGAATATGGTGGTCTGAGGCTCTTTATATACTACCTAAGGTTGAACCATGTAGCGGTCAAGAACCTTTACCCTCTCCCAAGGATATATGATATTTTTTACAAGATGAGGGGAGTGAGTTTTTTTCCAAGATCGATCTATGGTCTGGGTATCACCAGTTGAGTTTGAAGGAGGGTGATATCCCAAACACCGCCTTCAAGTACAGGTATGGGAACTTTGAGTTTGTAGTTATGCCTTTTTGGGTTACGAATGTGCCATCCGTGTTCATGGGGATCATGAACTTTGTCTTTTGTGAGTCCCTAATATGGTTCATCGTCATATTCACTAATGAAATTTTGATATACTTAAGGTCATAGGAGGAGCATACTGAGCATATAAATATGTTCTTAGAGATCCTTCGACACACTCAGCTCCATGGAAAGCTATACAAGTGCATGTTTGGGACATGGGAGGTCCACTTCCATGGGTAAGCGGTGTCTTGTCATGTAATAGAAGTGGACCTGTTGAATATTAAGGATGTTGTTTCATGGGAATAACCTAGTAACGAGGCTTATGTTCCAATTTTTCTCAGTCTGGCATGTTACTACTAGAGATTCATACATGATTTCTCTTGGGTAGCAACCCTGTTGATGGATCTGACTAGGAAGGTCCAAGCCTTTGTGTTGTGTGACAATTTCGAAGAAGATTCCACATATTTAAAGTGAAATTTGGTCACTTCCCTAGTGCTCAGGTTTCCAGAGGAATGAGTGATATTTGAGGTGTTCGGCGATGCTTCCCTTTTGGTCTTTTGTTGCGTGTGGATGCAACAAAAAGAAGTTATCTCATATCGGTCTAGATGTCCCCATGAATGATACTATTCCACCCATTATTTGGAACTTTTATTGGTCTTGTTTGATCTGATGTTATGGAAGCATTACCTCATAAGGTAGTGCTTTGTGGTCTTTAGAGATCACAAGTGTTTGAAGTATATCTTCTCCTAGTGATATTTGAACTTTCAACAATAGAGGTGGATGAATATTCTCTATGATTACAATTTTGGGATCTCTTAAACCTCATTAAAGGGGAATTTTGTGGCCAATGATTTGAGTAAGAAGTCACAAATGGAAGTTGTTTGAGAATCTATGGATGATTGAAGAGAAATAGAGGAGTTGACTAGCTTTCACATAGATGTAGGAATTGATGGTGGTTGAGGTTATCTATTTCTGATAATGGTGTAATTATCTCTAAAGTAGTATGTGGAGGAGTTTCAATTTGTAGAATCATAAGAAGAGGGGATGCGAGATTGTTTTGACAAGGGAAATGATCTAGAGGGATAGTCAGGGATTGGTCGGAATCAGATGATGTTATGCGGGAATCTGTTCATCCCAGTGGAAATATGTGAGGGAGTTCTCCATGAGTTTCACATATCACCCCTAGTGGTCCGCCCGAGAGTTTTCTAGATGTACCAAGGATTGAGGGAACAATTATGGTGGCCACGGATGAAGCAGGAAGTGGCAGAGTTTGTGGAAAAGATCATGGTGTGACAGCAAGTGAAGGCAGGGAACTATGTTCCTGGTGGTCTATTGCATCCCTTATATTTCCTTGAGTGGAAGTGGGATGACATCAGAATGGATTTTTTCACCATATTACCATGTTATTAGGGAGGATTCACTAAAATATCGGTTGTATTAGATAATTTGATGAAGGAAGATCACTTATTTGCAATTAATGAGTCGAGCATATCATATTTCTTAGTGCAGAAATATGTGGATGAGGAGGTGTGGCTGCATGGAGTTCTAAGATCTGTCATCAATGATTGAAATGCATCTCTTAAGTCACGAGTTTTTATGGGATTTCAACATGATTTTGGCACTCAGTTATGCCTCAACACTTCTTTCCACCCTTAGATGGAAAGAAAAATAGAGAGGACCAACTAAATGATGGAGGAAATGTTACGAGCATGTGTTTTGGAAATTAGTGGGTCTTGGGTGGGACATTTTCCTTTGGTGGAGTTTAATTACATTAATAGTTATCACTCTTCCATCGACATGGCTCTATTTTAAGCTTTATATGGGAGAGAGTTTTTTTCACCCTTGTGCTGAATGAAAGTTAAGGGTGTCTCTTCTAGGCCCATATGTGGTGCAGTGTATGATAGAGAAGGTTCATCTTGTCCATGAGAGGATTAAGGTTGCACATCAATAGCATAAGTAATATTCTGATCATAGGAGAAGGCCCCTAGAGTTTGATGTTGGGGACCATGTATTCTTGACAGTTTCCACCTGACCTGGGCAGTGGAGGTTTGGAAGAGGGAGAAATTTTTCTCCTAGATTCACCAGACCATTCGAGGTGTTGGGACAAGTTGGAGAGGTGGAATATTAGATGGTGTTTCCACCATAGTTAGGTAGGATACATGATATATTTCATGTCTCCCAGCACCGTCTGTATCTTCACGATGACTCCAACATCAATGATTGGAGAGATTTGGATATCGAGGATGACACAACATTTGTGGAGCAGCTAGTGGAGATCCTGGATCGTCGGGAAAAAGTGCTGTGTGGGTATACCATTCCCTTGATTTGAAAATTGTGGAGTCATGGTGTCCTAGAGGAGAGTACTTGGGAGTATGAGACGTAGATTCATGCCCAGTACCAAGAGTTTTTTTTGAGTTTTTCTTGTGTGTTATGATATGTGATGTAGTCCTTGAACCTTGTTTGTTATGAAATGGGTTGTTTCCTTATTCTCTAATATATGATATGGTCCTAACACGTGGAAAGGGGAAACCTGATTCCTAATTGAGATGCATTAGTGTGGATGTGGTTAAACCCATGTAGGTGAGTCAGAGCCTCCGAAAGTAGATAATATATTGACATGAAGGAAGGAATTTGGAAAATTCATGTGTCCAGATAGTTGAGGTTTGTGGTATCTTATAGATTTTTGGGTTTACATATATGGGAGGATGTGTTCATGGATGTCGAGGTTTTTACTCTATATTTAGAACAATGCAAGAAGATTTATACTCAAGAGGTATCTTAGGAGGTTATTGTTTGGACCCCTCATCCTTTTAGGTTTAGTTTTAAATTCTCGAGGATGAGAATAGTTTGAGAGGCATCTGATGTAATTACTCAGACCCCTCTGGGAGATTTATTTGTGAAAATATAGTGTTTGGTATGTTTTGGGAGGTAATGATGGTTTTTATTTAGGAGTTTACCAAAAATACAACTTTTTTACAATAGTGACACCGAATGGTGGCTCACTGAGTAGTGCCTCACTGAATGGTGAAACCAAAAAGTTCCTCACCGAATGGTGGCACTAAGTCATGTCTCACCAAAATGTGGCACGATGTAGTGGATCACCGAATGGTGGAACCAAATAGTGTCACCAAGCAGTGCCCCACTTAATGTTGGAATCAATTGGTTCCTCACTGAATGGTACCATCAGCGACTCAACCAACAGTTAGTCACTTCTGACAGTTTTCCAAATTTCCCATTTTCCCTATTTTTCCCAGTTATTCTAGTTTCACCCCTCTTACATCTTATTTGACATAAATATTGTTTAGAGCCCTGTTTGGGAATTTTTAATGGTGTTGTATTGGATATTAATTATATCATTAATATTATAATGCTATTGGGACATTGTGATTTTCAAAACATGTGATCTTAACCCCTATATCGGGTTAATGAATTTTGAAATAATTTACATTATACTGATATAGGATCTATCTTTTTCTAATGATGATGTCCTATCATTTATTTTCCCTTGGTGGGTGGAGAAATTTTCTTCCCAGATAATCCATACACCAATGTTTTGGCCTCCCCTTGTCTAGTTTTCCTTGGATTTTTCCTTCAACTCACTCACCCCCTATTTTGGAAAAAGAAAGAATTGTTGGTTCCCAATTGTTCATGCAGGGGTTTCCTTGGTCCCTCTTTTAATTTTTTATCATGTGGTGTGGTAATAATAATTCATACTTCTGAGAATGGCTGAATCAAAATTTAACTAAGATAATGAAAAGTAATAAATAGGGGATGAGAGATGTTTATGTTGATCACTTGTTTCATATGTTACCCTTATTTATGATGTGATTTTTTGTGGCTAGCTGGTCTTTGAAAATCATACACATTGGTGGTCTTTACCTTCCCATGGGTGGTTCCTTATAACTATTATTTTTTTCATAAATAATTGTTTTAAATAAAAATATGGTTAATCGCGTACACTTGATTGAATAATTGGTTTCCACAGGATGAAAACCTTGTCTAGTCACCCTTTATTATCAAAGTCAATTTTAAATAATGGTGTTGGACAAATATGAATACACCATGTTTGATAGGTGTGGATGTGTGTTGTGTTCCTTTATGTTTTGTGTCTTGTGTGGGTTGTGTGGTGCTACTGTTGGAAACACAATTGTGGGTGCAGTGGTGGACAAAGGAGCTGGCTCTATGAGAAGGGTGTGGTATGTGTGTGAAATGGGTATATGGTTTAGATGTGGTAACTATGAGCTTTATGTATGGTGTGGTACAAGTGGTGTGTTGGTATCTTAGTTTGAGAGATTTATTGTGGAATGGATGGAATTTTTATGCAGTGGGACTTCTTCTAGAAAATGTTTGGGTAGTGGGATTGCAGGACTGGATTTTCTGGATTTCATGTACATAGGTGTTTCGTGTGTGGTGTTTTTGTGCAGTGGGGCTTCCAGGTATGGTTTCAAGGGCATGAATTGAGTGGGATAATGTTAAAGAATTACTATTCGTAGTGGTTGAATGGGTGTCTAGGAAAGGGGGTGTGTAGTGGGACTGGAAGATGGATTTATCTAATATCATTATGAATCTGTGTTAAAATAGATTCCTTACCATGGACCCTCTTTACTTGTTTGACATGGAAGTGTTTAGTGGATTTTTCCTTCTGAAAATGGTTTTAGATGGTGTGTATATTAGTTTCCCAGTAAGGGTTGGTATAAATTAAGTTAATGATTAATTGATGTTGTTTGGGATGGGTGTTAAGTAAGGGAGGTTTATGATCTGGATTTCTTCTATCAACTTACAAAGTGTCTATTTTTGGTGTAAATACACGATTTTAGGGGTAGCATCAAGGGTAGTTTTTTTTTCAGGATGGTTACTTTCTATGAAACACATAAGTTGGGATGAGTGTTTGGATTGTATATATATTCTAGTAGTTCCTTGTGATTTCTATATGCATCCCACCCGTGTTGAGTACTATTTGATGAACACCCCATTTTTATGGAGGAGGGTGTCCTTTCCAAACATCACAGTGGGATGATGGATGACTGGTTATTAGTTATTCTCTACTCCCACTTCTAAGATTTCATTGCCAAAGACTTTTTGGGAAGGCTGCAATGGAAAGAGGTTTATTACCAGATTTGTGTTATTGGCAGTGTGAGAGGTGATTTGTTTCTAAGGTGTATTTGGGATGAGGCCCAAGTGTTTTCGGGAAGGTCATGGTATGTGTGAGTCCTAGGTGTCTGTCGGCAGGAATGAAATGTGGTATGTGGACTAGGTGTGTGCAAGTAGGTAGTGACTATAGGGCATGTGGAAGTGTGTGGTTGCATCATGACATTCACTATTAGAGATGAGGAGTAAACCATTGGGAAGTGGTGAAGGGTTTCCAAATATTGATGTTCTTACTACTTAACTTTACTTGACATGCATTATTTGGTGAGCATGCCTTGGTGAGGGGGGTGGTTAGTATTTGTTGTTAGGTGCTGTTGATTTTTTCTATTTTCTTATAGGGTAATTAGTATAATTTTCCCACTTGTGCATGAGTGACTTTGGTTTTCACCTACTGAGTATACCTGTATGCTCACCTTATGTATATAAAACTATTTTTATGTTTCCTGGGTGATTATATGGACTGTGCTAGACCTTACTAGCTCAGACGTTGGAGACAGTTGATGTGTTACTTCTTAGTCTATTTTTGTACATACTTTGGAGCAATCCTTATATTTTTAGAAGTTGTACATTAAACATGCATGTGGGAAGGATTTTTGTTTCTTTATATATATCTATCATGGAGTTTTTTAGGTCGATAAATCTTATCTCCATATTTTGGTTACTATAAGAAGGGTGATGCATCCCATTTTATTGAGATTTCTATTCCCTTGGTGCTGGTCTCTACCGCAGGGACTATTGGAGGTGGGACATGGGGGGTCATTATCTCTTCTTCATCTTGAGGAAGGAAGGTATTTACATCTTACTATCCCTTCCATCATCTTGAAAAAGGAGGATATTGACAAAAGGCCTCATAATCATTACTTTCCAATTTAGGCTCTATTGAAGGGACTTTATCCATTATTTCACTATCAATAGACCTGCAGTTATATTAAATGATGGATGTTTCTTCTTTATAATATAGTTTACAATTATTTTACTATACCATGTTGAGATATTTTTCTTTGTATAGGTAAGGTAATTGGTAAAAAGAATGAGACTACTATATTGATTTTTGGTGTTGATATGATTTACCTTCCATTTGTTAAGTACTAGATCAATAAAATGGAACACACATAATCATCTAATGAAATAATGAATGTTAATCCATAATATAAAAATTACTACATAAGAAAATCTATTGATAATTCCAAAGGGTTTATTATATTTTTTGTGCAAGATATAACCAATTATAATCTTGTAACCAAGGGTCCTAATAAATCTCCTCTAATACAAACTATAACAACTCCAACTCCAATTAACCGGAGCCATTGTTTACTTTATTACATTGTTACAATATTTGAGAGATTTAATAAAAATGTATTTAATAGTTCTATAGTACTGGGAGACTATATACATACATGATTCCCATAATAAATTTTAATCATAATTCATAACATATAAACTTCCTGACAAAAATAAAATTTCAATATATATATATTTTAAATACTTCAATGATATCGTCATGGTACCCTGTGAAATGGGAAAAAATAAAGCATGTGATTAGATGCACCATAAGGGATTCATACAATAGATTATATCAAGAATAAATAAGTCGTAAAATAAAATCTATGATAGTTAATAAAGAAATCTTCTATATATTCATCAACATAATCATGAAATATGTACAAGGACAATTTAAATAATAAAAGTTACATTAATAACTGATTTCATTGTGTATAATTTACAACATGATAATCTTACTATCAAGTCATCTTAGCCAATATATCTTACATACTATCAATGACTCTCAACAAGGACAACTTATAAACCATTAAGGCATCTCAACCAAGACATCTCACATTCTATCCATGCCTCACAATAAAGAAATTATCATTGTATGTGATGCCATACTTCAAGAATGGGACATTAATGTTGGTATTATGAGACTTAAAGATGCATTTGGGAGATAAAAAATTACCCAAAAATTACTTACAAATGTCCACTACATTAAATATATAGAAAATAATTAATAAAATACATAATAAAAATGACTTATCAATTAATAAATATCTATATTTAATCAATTATATGAAATGTAAATATATTCAAATCAATAGAATATCATGATCATAATCCATCCAAAAATATATGATGGGTGGTATCATCAGATAATTCCCCTAGTGAATTATAAGACATATTAATGGATCAAAATGAAAATTATATTTATAAATACATTATAAAGTTACTTTTAAAATAATAACAAATATCCATTTCTTTTGACAATATTTAAAAAAATAAATATTTATATAACAATGGAAAATTGAATATTTTTAATATATTATAGAAAAAATTATAGAAATATTTATAGTTAATAATAGATATTTTATAGAGAAATGAAATCCTGAAGTAAATGTTAAAATATATTATTTTTTTTCACTATGATAAAAAAAGTAAAAAATAACCATATAGAAATAGTTGAAAAGATTACTTTTATAAAATACTTATAAAGAAAATCATATGTATTTGAATATTTCAATTGAAAATATTTTAATTAAATATAATAAAATCCTCTAATAATTTTAATAAATTATGTATATAGAAGAGGAATATTTTATAGCACTTAAAAAAATATTTTAAAGAAAAATCTCACATAACATTGAAAATAAAAAATCATTTTGAAAGAAAAAACATGATAAGGAATATAAAACACAATGAGTGTAAAGATAATCTTGATATAATATTTAAAATATGTATTATATACACTATATAAATGAATATAGTTTCACAATTCAAAAGATGTCCCAAAGAAGATTTTTTTTGATGAAAAACCCTTACCTCGAGTCCCGACATGCTTTGTATGACTTCAATTTGTAATAATAACAAAATTATATTAATTATTTGTTTTTCATAAATATTTTTCAAGTTTTTTAAATTATCATTATTCCAGTAATTTAATTTTTTCACATGTTTTATTAAGTTATATAATGTTTTATGTTCACATCCAATGTTTTGAGGTCGTTTAGTCCTTATCCTTTAAAATATATTTGGTAGGTTGAACAAAATCAAAGGGGCCATGGTTTAGTCATATATATAATCTATTTTGTTTTATAACTATAAATTTTAACACAGTAAATATAATTGTAGGAAAATACATGTATAGTTAAAATGAAAAATGAAATAGAATATTTCATGGAGATGGAAGTTTGTACGTACATTTGAGTGACTTTTTTATTTTTAGAAAAGATGAAGAGGAAATAAAGTACACATAGTTTTCTCTTTAAATAATAATAAAATTATAAAAGTTATATGTCCTAATTAAATCCATATTTACGAACATCCATGCGAGGTGCAAATGAAAAACGAATCACATAATTTCATGAAGTCGGTAGTCTACAGGTATGCAAGATCAACATTCCAATTTTTCAATACTAGGGAATTTAGGAGGGTAGATAATATATTATATTTAAAAAATATGTCAAAAATATCATAAATATCCATTAAATTCATCTTTATTACCAACCCTATGAGGTAACTATAGAAAATGAAATATATTGTTTCTTGGAGGTTGTAATCCACATGTGTGTAGGAGTAGTGTTTTAAATTCCCATTGGACGGAATGGAGGTAAAAAATAGTTTTTACATACGCATAATAAAATTAATTTTAACTATTTATACTTATGTAAATATATTAGGATGTGTAGAATATATTTTTTGGAGGTTTATGAATTAATGGATTTTAAATAATACCATTACAACTTATACCTCTTTATAGGATATCTTATTTTGGCTTACACATTAATTATTCTAGGGTTGTTATTTTGAAGAGACCATGAATTACTGGTTGTAGGAAAAAATTTGGGGGAATATTAGGGGAAATATTTTTTTACCTATAGTTCCCAAAATTTTTGGAATAGTGAGGAGAGTAGGTGCCTCTTGATATGTGAAAGGTGTGTCAGCCTTTTAAATACTAAAAATATTAAAATATAATAATGGTATTTATTATTTAAAGTAGATCCAATTAATACCAATTTGTAATAATTGATAATTTATGGTCAAAATCAACTCATGAACTAATATTTACTATTATTTTATTTATATTTAAATCATTATCTCTTAGTTTAACCCCCACATTAATCCTTTTAACCTTTTCCGTGGTGACAAACCTTTACCATGGTAACTATTAATTATCACTAAAAATGAAATTTAAATTATTAATTTTTTTGAAAATTATAATTTAAAATATGTTGTCTAATTTCTATAGTTAAATTTCCATATTTTTTAAAACAAATTTTAACGGAATTTTTAAAAAATCAATAGAAAACCATTTATAACATGAGTTTTTAAGCATAAAAATTATTTTTACAAAAATAATGTATAATATTGATTATTGTGGAATTAATTAGATTTGGATAAATAAAAGTATAATTAATTAACATTAAAATCAAAAAAAAACCTAATGGAACACAGTGATATAATGATTAAAATATAATATCCTTAAATAGTTTTTGAATAAAATAATTACATTTATTTATAAAATAGAAGACATAGATATCTAAGTTCCACATTAAAATTTTAAATTATTTATATTATTTTAAAAATGTATATTTATATTTTAGAAATTTTTTTCTAAACCTTCATGTCATTCTTATATCGTGACAGTGTAATAAAAGTGATAGTACTTACAAAAATAGTATTTTTCACTATTCAAACCAAAAGAAACCATTTCATAAAAATCATAGAGAGTAAACCTAAAACAATTCCAAGATGGTGAATTCAAAAATAAACTTTATTTAATCTGATTCAAATTCATAACTAGGGAATTTATCTTTTATGCATGGTTTGGAATAAAGTTTTTTTAATGGTCTATAATGGTGAGAATTAGAATGTGAATTATTCTATATATCAATAATGAAGTGTTTACGTACTACTATAGAATATCATGTATTACACATGAGGAAAAAATCATTTTGAATAAGGATGAATGATTAAAAAAATTAAATGTTAAATGAATAATTTTTTTCACCAAATATATGAATTCCAATCAAAACAAAACAAATGAATTAACTATAAATAAATAAAATGAAGAAAAGAATATTTAATTAATAAAAATTATCTTTCAATAAATAAAAAAAATAAAACTCAATCATAAAATAAATAAAAATTATATTTTCATTATTATTACATGGAATTTACATCTATTTCACTACTTCTATCAATAATAAATTAATAACTCTATTAACAATGATTAAAATAATAAAAAATGTGTATTATGATTAATATAATATTAAATAAATAATTACAATTAATTAATTATTTTTTCTACATTATTTTTCATTCATTAATACAAAAATTCATCGGTGGGTTTGTAGCTAATAATGTAAAAATGTATCCTCATAAAATAATAATATTAAATTAAAATAAAAAATGCATGGAATTAAATTAAAACATTTCATACACATCCTTTTCCATCAAACTTTCTCTCTCTTTTATTAATTTACCTAATCATAATTAATTTTAAAGAAAAAACAAGGGATAAAAAATAATCATAGAATATAATAAACAATAAAATAATTGCTTAATAGTTTGATAATAATGATTCCGTTACCTAAAATGATTATAAAATCATTAATAAATAATTAAATAATTATATAATAAACTAATTCTTAATAATTATAAAAATAATATAAAAAAATATTTTAGACCATTTAGGTGTCACATTCCTCTAACAATTAGTCGAACCAACACCGATGGATCCTCTTTTGGGAGATGTATATCCAAAACCTGAAACTTTGGAAATCAAAACCCTCTGTTTTCTATTTATAGTTTTTATATATGTTATTATGAATTCATTGGAACCTTATATATCTGATATATTTATAGACCATATCCTTTTTTTAGTATTCAAATCCGGTTAAATAAATCCATAATATCTAATAGGTTTACATAAACATCTCTCAAAAAATATATATGATTTTTAATATTTAAAGGCTATTAAAAATATAAATACCAATAATAAAAAATAGGATGTTTGATTCTAACTAGGAATATTGGTATACCATAGGTAAATCCTATAAAAACCCCATCATTATTTTATCTATATCTTAGAAATCCTGACATCTTATGATTTTAAATTAACTAAAAATGTTCAATACCACCTATTGACCTTTATATTCCCAAAAAAATTATGGAACTTCATATTTTCTATTTAGTATTTATATGTTACATAATATTATTCATTATTATTCAAAAAAATGTATAAACATGATATGTTTCTTAACCTCTGTTGGATAACTACTTCCACTATTTTAACAAAACCACATAAACCACATGTTTTTTTCCAATTTTTGGCTAATATATTCCTCAAATAACTAAATACACATCAACACCATGTGATAATATTCAAGAACAATGGAGTTTTGTTATACTACATAAATTATCCTTATAAACTATCAAAAAACCTAGTACACTTTTATAAATTCATCTAATTCATCAATTGGCTATAATTAGATAAATTAAAAATCCAAATCAACCATAAAATCTATCAATTTATTTATACTTATTTATGTCCTATTCAATATCATCTAGATATTCATCCTCTTATAAGAGAAATTTAATGTAAGGAACGTCATGGTTTATATTATAATATCATATTTCGTAATAAATTTCACCTAAAAATAGTATGGATATATAGTATAATTGGTATAAATGACTTTAAATTCAACCAATTTTAATTTCGAAATTTTATTATTTACTCAAGATCAACAATGTGTTTTTTTGTAAAACATATTGACTTTATCTTAGCTATATTAGTATGGTGTAACCTTAGCTCCACTAAAGAATTCAATTATGTGGATAAGGGGATATTTGAGGGATTAAGGTTGAGAAAATATTTTTTTATAAAGGGGGATACTAATTTTTTATGATAAGATAAAAAGGTTATAATAGGTTTTATGTTTTACATGTAAATCATAATGAAACTCAGATGAATTTAGGAGTTTCAGATGAGGTGAATTCCATTTTATGTTTATAGATGTATATAAAAATATTAGGGATTAATTTTCATGTAAAATGATTTTTATACTGAAATAAATAAATCATTTATATGGGTTTGACAAAAAAACATGGTTTTATGTTAATGGGAAAAATATTTTTACAATAAGTAAAATGAATGATTCACTCACCATTGTTATTAAACAAAATCAATATCACTATGGGGAATATGAACCATTTCATGGTTAAAAGTTGTTTCTTATGGATGAATGAAAACATCCATATCCTTAAGAATAAGAAAATCAGGGATCTATTCTAGGATGTTGAGAAACAACCACAGACAGTTATTCCTATCTGAGGGAGAAATGATAAGATCACAGTATATAATAGTCCACCTTTCATGATCATTGATTTAAGGTGTAGTAGTCACGATCATCCAAAATGTTAATGTTTAGATCATGATCCATTTCATGAAATAGAAAATGGTAATAAGATTAATAAAGTTTCTTTAGAGTGGTTTTGGTTTCCAAATAGTTTCAATTTAACTGATCAGCTAGGACTAAAACACCGTGTGATTTAACCTCATCACATTTTTGTTTGATAGAAAATCTAGATTTGAGTGTGTTTGATTATGAATACTTATGTTTGACTCTTATAAAACTATATTACTATCCTTTCCATCCTTAAACCATATCATGGAAAATATAAAGGACATGATTTCAACTAACTTCTCAAATTGGAATAGTTAAAGATATAAGTATATGTTTTTTATTTGGTTTTGACTTTATAATACAAAATTAAATGAAATAGAAGGTATATCTATATTTTTGTGTGGAATGACTTTTATTTATAACATGGATTATAATAGAATATATAACAAGAATAGATACCCATAGGTAGAAGTAATAATTCTAGCTATTCATCATAATTTTATTACAATGGAATCCAAAGATTGTAATGATTATAGGATTTATTTAAATAGTATAAAATAAAATGGATTTGTGGGGATTTTTTAAAACATTTATTTTTATTATTTTATGATCATGGATTATTTACCACATATTTTCAATGGATTCTACATGGATGCATGGAATGGTTGATAACTGGGTTCCACATCCCCTCTTTCTAAAGGTGGGTGATCTTTCAACACTAATGTGATGATTAGAACAAACATCATTATATAAGCAGGATTATAGGTCATCTAATACCATTAAATATATTATTTCCTAACCACGGACTCCCTCAATGATTTAATATATTCTCTTGAATTCTATTAGAAGGATGTATTTATGTGTATTGGTTAATTACTTCACTTACTGGAATAGGAAGGTGAAGACCTTGTGATTGAAGAGGATGGGTGAGTTGGGTATTTTTTGCAGATACCAATATATCTTCCTCATATTTGATCATAAGGGAATATTATGCTTTCAACATAAGTAAATGACGTGTTAGTAGGTTTGAATCCTTACAATAAGGTTATGTCTCTCCCGTGTTTGGATACACGGGTATTTTATTCTCAATACATAAGGATTGGGGTTTCTTATGCTCATCACATAAATAATATCATGGTCATTACATAAAGAAGGATGAGTAATCTTATTATAATCCCACAAGGAATCAAATTATTTTTACATAAGGAAGGATAGATAAACCTTTGGTTGTCACATAGATAATATTATACTCATCACATAATAGGAAAGCCTGACCATCCTATGATCACCAAAAGGGTATCACATTCTTGTCACAAAATTATATTTGATTAACCATTGGCTCAATACATAGGGAATAATATTCTTGTCACTTAATGATGAATGGTTCTCTTATGATCATCAAATACGGTGGTTAGTTTCGTAAGATCATTATGTATGGATTTTATTTTCAAGATTTATAGATTGGTTGGAAGATTCCCATAGCTTAACATTTAATTGGGATGCTCATGGTTTGTAGTGTAGTGTGGAAGTTTTGGGATGTTTTATTTTATATGAAATGATGTCAATTTTTGGGAGATACTTCCTCTCAAGGGGGAGATAAAATGGTATTGGTGTTGGGATTGGACCTCTAGGATGCACCGTATGCATCATGATTGAATTGGAATAAAAACCCATGTAGTTTGAGTTTCATATTTCATGATCTTATGAAGGGACGATCTATGAATTTTAACATCATGCGGTATGGAATTATATGTACAAATAGGTTTGGAAACAATTTATAAAATTGGGATTATGAATGGGGTTTTCTGGATATTTCCTTTATGTAGTAAGGATACATGTGGGGCTCAAACATATACTACCCTCCCCTTTAATGATTCAAAGGTATTAAAGGAGAAATGATGCAATTTTGATTGTGTGTATAAAGTATTCATGAATAAATATAGATTAAAAATATCTGGGTCCTATTTCCCATAAACTATCATAGGTGTTTTTATTACAATTGACACATCAAAAAAGTTAGTATTATAGAGTACCTATATATGATATGTATTGTGTGAAAACATTGTATTACATAAGGAACTGATCCTTTACATGAAGGCTATTGGTCATGGGAGGGAGTTGAGATAAATAGTCTCTGGAATTATTAAAGACACTAAAGAGACTTTATAAATTAATTGACATCAAATATCATATCTATAGGATTTCTAGGAAATTAAATCGAATGAGCTTACAAGAGAATGAAAATTGAGTTTAAAAATGCTGAGATGCTTTGAATTATTCTAAAAAACAATAAATCCCATATTAGTGAACTAAGGGTTATTTATAGACCCATGTCATGCAGAAGTTGGTGAATCATGGAAGAGTTTCATGTACGGATGACTCTTGACTACGTGATGACACTAGTAATGGATTATGGAAGGTTTAGTTGTAGAAGAATTTGTATATTTCTACAAATTTTAATTCCATTGGTTATTCTAGTTCCCTGATAAATTTTTGAAATGTTTTTTAGAATCATAGAATGACCCCTAATAATTGTGTATAAAGTGGGTGAGAACGATTTAATTCCAATAAACATAATAGAGCTTGGAAATTTTATCTTCCTTTCATGTGTAACTCTTATAGCTGGAGGATAACCCATTTGTCTATAAATAGGGATGGGAACTTTATAGGGGTCCATTTAGTTTAAATGATAATTGTTATAATTTTATGTTTTCAAAAAAATCAATAATTTTATAGTAGTCATATGATAAATTCCTCATCCTTTGAGTGTCACTCATTCACATGAACAGATCTTACATGATATGATGTTCTTGGAATAATGAATTAATAATTTTCAAGAAAACATGATTTCACAATGTATAATTTCATGATATATACCCGTTTACATGAATCATACTTAAGATAACATATAAAAAGTCAATAATACATTATCATGGTTACACCAATAACTTGTGAGGAAAATGTATAGATGAAAGTAACGATGAAGAAACTTACGACTGTATCAACTAATTGAGTTTAACCATTTCACTTGAGGTTAGAAAAAATACTCTGTCTAGAGAAAATAATGTAACCCTTTTCCCCAATGATACTATTTTATGGGTTCAATTTTCAATATGGAATCATAATATCAAAATCATTCTTTGACTCCCATGGAACTATTTTTTGAGCTCGATAAAAATAATCAAACTTCTTTACTACTAACAACATTTTGAAATTTTGAATGTTACCTAATACTAGTAACCCAGAGCCAATGTTTACTTTATTACATAAGATATAAGGGACCATATCACTAAGGATTTTTATGTTTATTAGTCCTGAAGAACTAGATACATAAATGATTCCCATTTTAAATGTGAAATAAAATATAAACATAGTAAAAGTAAATATTATTCATCCTTGAAATTCATTCAAATATTTCTTATTTATATTATGTCTAATGGAAATAAATAAGGTTGAGATCAAATGATCAGTAAGGGTTTCATAAAATGGAATATAGCATGAGTAAATAAGGCTTAATCAATATGTCAAGGTAGATAACTGGAAACAAATTCTACTAAATTATTAATATGATCATAAAATTAATCCATGTGAATTATTAAGGAGTAATCTCTTGTAAAAAAATAACAAATAAATTCTCAAAGATGGAAATTTATATTTCTGAAAATCTTGATCAAGGCATTGTGTCAAGGAACTTTCAAATATTGCTTACTATAAATAAAAACCCATTTAATAAGGCTAGCTAGATGATTTGTCTCATGAGACATGTTAACACCTCAAGTGGTTATCTATAACCGGCCCCACCTATAGCATCTCGACCAGAATCACCAGTTCCGGGCCAGAGAGCCACGTGACCGCATGAACGTCACCCCATTCTCAAGAGGTTATCAAATATAAGTGAGGGTCCAATTCCATAATTTGGGAGACTATACCCTCAATATCAAGTCATAAAATCAATAATCAATGATATACAATTTAATAAATAATCAGAGTAAACATGTGGAAAAGTAAAGATGGTATACATGCAATACAAATAAATAAGATCCTGTAAGTGGAAATCATGTCCAATATAAAGAAATAAGGTAATGTAAATAAACAAATAGTTGATACTACGGAGTCCATCCCGATATAATACTATCTTTACACTCTTCTGGTCAGCTATTAATCATAGGGACCTTTCCCTTCACTAGATCCGTGATGAAATCTATAAGCATATTGAAATGACTAAGTAGGGTGTGATTAGAAGAATTAGTAGGGAACCACCAATGAGTGCTTAGCCTAATGTTCTAATGTATACAGGTTTACACCATAATAAAATAAATGAGTAACATTGAAACACAGAATCCAAAACTGAGCGGTTGTGTGCTAACCAAGTTGCCACAACCCCTAGCCATGCCTACTTTGGCTCTATGCCAGATGAATAATTAAGGGGTTAGATGAATCAATTATTATCCATGAGGCTAATTAATTATGATTGTTAGTGTCTTGTGATTGTAAAAATAAACATTAATTCTCATAAAGAAGAAAAATTCTCTATATATGAAGGGGAATGAGAGCTAATCAACATCCCTTTCTTATCGAGTGGCATACTAGGGACCGAGAGCTAATCAACATCCCTTAGTCATCGAATCATATACTATGGAATGAGATCTCATCAACATCCCCTCTTCATTGAGTGAATATCAGGGATCAAAAGTTATTCAACATCCCTTAGTCATTATGTGCATCACATGACATCCCCAAGGCATCATTATAATCATACCTCATGCATTGTTCCCTTATCATCACTATTTCAAGTCATGCAGACCCCCCATCTAAGGGACAATATGTCATAGTGGTACACCTATATTGGGCTCCATGAACAATACCACAAGGAATATGTTGCATGGAAGGATACATGAGAAATCATAAAACATCATAATAATTAAATTATCACACAAAATACATGTCATCAAATATAATACATGAATAACAAGCTACAAGTACTCATGTTATCAAAAGGATTTTGGGGATACACACCCAAAAACCCATAAGAAATCACAATATATCATGGTCATAAAAAATATGTCTATACATAATAATATTAATGGAAATATATGTAAACGAGCATGAAAGTGAATACATTTCCTACCTCAAAAGTAGTAAAAACACAATGATAGTTTTATTATCGTCAAAGGTGATATATCAAAGTCTTGAGTTGTTGGTACTTTGATGCTCGAGTTATATCAAAAGGATTCATAGAACCAAAACAACTAATTTATTTAGAAAATAATTAAAATATAATATGTGATGATTACTTTCTCTCTCTTGGATTATTTTTGAATTATTTAATATAAATAATCACATGTGATGATATTTACTATCTATTGAATTACTCTCAAATAATATTTTAATTTATCAAATGCACTCATAAATTATAATATTCAAATTATTATTTAAAATGTTATGATAATTTATGATTTTCAAATTATAATTATCACATGCACCCATAAAAAATATTTTTCACTGTATCATTTAAAATGTGATGATAATTTATGATTTCCAATTTAAAATTATCACATGCATTGAAAAATTATAATTTTACATTTATCATTTAAATTATCACATGTGAGGATAATTCAAGATTTTTAATTTAAAATTATCAAATGTGATAAAAAATATTATTTTTCACTATATCATTTAAATTATCCTATGCTATAATAATTTATGATTTTAAAATTAAAATTATGATATGCGCTGATAGATTATAATTTTTGTTGAATTATTAAAAATGTGTGGATAATTTATGAAAATAAAATTATAATTATCACATGTATTGATACATTAAAATTTTGAATTCATCATTTAAAATATGATGATAATTTAGGATTTCCAATTTAAAATTATGATATTTACTGATAAATTATAATTTTAGCATTATCATTTAAATTAGAATGTGTGATGATAATTTATGATTTTCAAATTATAATCATAACATGTGATGATAAATTTTAATTTTCACTATATCATTTACATTAGTTCATTTTATAATAATTTAGGGTCTTAAAATTAAAATTATTACATAGACTGATAAATTATAATTTTCATTTCATCATTTAAAATATAATGATAATTTATGATTTACAATTGTCCTTTAAATTATCATGTGCGATGATAATTTATGATTTTAAAATTAAAATTAACACATGTACTAAAAAATTTTAATTTCCACATTTTCATTTAAATTATCTCATGGGATAATAATTTATGATTTTATAATTAAAATTATCACATGCACTGATAAATTAAAAATTTTACTTTATCATTTAAAATGCGATGATAATTTATGATTTCTAATTTTAAATTATAACATGATATAATAAATTATAATTCTCACTTTATTTTTTAAATAATCCTATGTGGTGATAATTTATGATTTTTAAATTAAAATTATCACATGAGTTGATAATTTTTAATTTTTACCCTATCATTTAAATTATCCAATGTAATAATAATTCGTGACTTTCAAATTAAAATTATCACATGTGATAATAAATTGTAATTTTTACATTGTCATTTAAATTTTACCATGTGATGATAATTTTAAAAAAAATTATCTTATAATTTATCATGTTATTGTCTTGTGAATTATTTGTATATAATTCTTGGTTTGATTATTTTCATTTAAATTCTATCATTTTCTTTTCCATTATTGATTTCAAAAATTAATAATAAAAAATTTGGATAATTATAATTAAATAATTAATATTAATATTAATATTATTAGTAATCATAGAAACAAAATAAAAGTGGAAGAATATACACGCCCCACATGGGTTGAAGAAGGAAGAATGGGACTGAGGTTGTGATGATCTAGGAATAACCACATTGAGTCGGTTCAATCTTCACCGAAGAGAATTCACTATCTGATTGGTATGATTCCAAGGTAAAAATAACACCTGATTATTTATAAAACCCTAAATTTATGTTTGGTCATAAGTCCAATTGAATATCCCTTTTTTAAAATGACTTTCAACCGATTGATTAATTTGTAATTAATAGATTCTCTATAGGATGTTTTTTTCCATCATCATCTTGTAAAAATGTGTGACAAATGAAGGTTTAACTCACCGATGATTTAATGGAGGATGTTCTTTGGTGAATAAATAGGTACCCTTCCCCCCTTTTTTCAATTTTTGATTAATAAATAAATATATTATATAATATAATTATGATTTTTTTAAAATGTGACATGTCCAAATTATCATTGTGTATAAAAATGATACCCTACCTTGGTTAAAACCCCCATTCTGTACATAACTGTGGTCTCAGATATTTCATAAGACACAAAATTTATGAAATATTAATTTATTAGTATTTAAAAAATATAATAAATAGTTAATTAAATATAAAAATAATTTTCTTCACAAGGGAGCCATCCAAACGTTTGATGAATAGAAATGGTATACACCACCTAGGGTAAAAGCCATGTCTCATACCAAATCTTAGTCTCATATTTGTCATATAACACACAATTTGGATGATATTAAATTGTTTTAAAAAATAATATAATAAAAATTATTAAATAAATTATTTTTTAATTGAGGCATCCAAACTTTCGATGCGTAAAAATGTTATACCAAACCTTGGGTAAACACCATGTCCAAGACGTAATGGTGGTATCCAATTTCTCATACAACTCACTTTATTTATTTATTTAGTTATTTTCAAAAAATAATTCATGTTTAATACAATATGATTAATACATTTATTCTATATTCACTGAGGTTTTACGGGCCTTAGAATCTTACACAAAATTATTATACAACTCTGAAAATATTTCATTGAATATTCCAAAGTTATAACTATGATTTTACCTATAAATAAGCCTTTAAAAAATTAATGGTTTTATTTTCCCTAATAAATCATTTTCTTTCATCTAAGATAGTTATAATATATCAAAAATATGGGTTTTAATATCATTATAAAATTAAGGATATTACAATTATACCCCTTTATAGAATAATTGTCCTTGAGAAGTACCTCTAGTGGTCTTTATAGAATGAATTAAGACACTGAGCTCAAATATCAATATCACATACCCACATCTCTTTGAAGATCCATTCATGCTACCACTAAATCTATACTAGTGGTAATGTATTTCCTCACAACACCTTCTCAATTCGTTCTATGATCCTCACCTCATGCTCCTTATAAGATACGCCTGTCTGTAACTCGACATACTCAAAATCAATTACATACACCAGATTCAGTATGTACCTCCAAAGTTGTCACACTTGGAACATGTCATTCATACATAGATAATGAGAAGGAAGTTTTAGATGATACACCACTACCCCTATCTACTCGGTGATCTCAAAGGGTCCAACAAAACATAGTGCGGGTATTTCCTGCATACATAGATGTCTCCTCCCCAACCGAGTAGTCACTAAAAAAACCCGACCACTCATAAAAAACTCCAATGATCTCCTCATATAGTTTTTATAATATATCAGTCTTCTATAAGTAATTATTAACCAATTCACAATTAGATACACACTTCTAGAGGCTTTTTGAATCAAACCAAGCCCATGAATGCTTCCTCACCAACCTCATACCAAAAATTGGGGATCATCATTTTCTATCGTAAAGAGCCTCAAAAAGTGTCATTTGAATTGGAGTATGGTAAATGTTATTTTATGAAAACAAAATAAAGGATAGGTGATCATATCATTATCATAAAAGGTCTAGCACCCTAGCATGAAGAATATACTCTAATATTCATTTTGTTTGCTCATTTTTTCATCGGTATGAGAATGGTACACTAAGATCTATCTCAGATGATCCCATTAGGATTTTCATGAGCCTTTTCAATAAAAAATTGTAAAATATGCATATCTATTTGAGACAAAGCTCAATGGGAATACCTGAAGGACAACGATATTAAAAACATAGATCCTTCCCAGCTCCTCCACCAAGTGAGTCTCCCTTATAGGTAAGAAGTGAGAATATTTATTTAGCTGGTTGAAAATCACCCAGCCTGTGTCATGATTTGTCATTGGTCTAAGGTAACCCCTTTAATGAGTCCATCGTAATGTCCTACAACTCTCACATAGGTATCAAGAGTGGCTGAAAAAACCCACCAATATGATGGATTTCAACCTCCACCCTTTAAAAAGAATGTCTAGAGGAGATAATACCTGCAGAGTTCAAATGAGATCTGGGGCATTAAATCTGGTGTGATCTAATAGAAGTTTGAAACACATGTACTTACTAGGAATCCACCTTTCATATTACTAATCTCAACCATGCATGCTTACCTATAGAGTGCTAATGAAATATCAAAAAATTTTACATCTATAAATACTCAACCTAGTGCATTTGTACTAGATTCATGTCCTTTTGTGCGAATATATAGAAATATATCTTGGGTTCTATGTAAAAAATAAATCATTCACTAAAGATATAGTATCTACAATACTTTAATGTGTGAACCACCACATCCAGCTCCAATTAATGTGCAGGGTAGTTATTTTCATGGGGTCATAGCTGATGAGACCCATAAGCTACTACATGCACTCTTTACGTCGACACGACACTTAGAGCAACACATGATGTATCTTAGTACATTGTACAATAAAACCCTGGGATAAGGGAGTGTTTGTATTGGATCTATCATAAAATTTCTATTTAGCTCATGGAAAGCCTCTTCAAATTGGTCTAACCACTAGAACATTACTCCATTCTTTATCAGTGCTTTGATGGGTGTTGATAGTCAAGAGAAGTCCTAAATATACCTCCAGTCATATCATTCAAAATCATAGAATGCTCATAATCTCAAACACATTTTGGGGACATTTACAAGACATGACTGGATTGACCTTATTTTGATTTACTTATATACCAATCTCAAACACCACATATCTTAGGAACTTCACATAGTAAATATATAAGTCAAATTTCAATAGCTTATCATGAAGCCTATCTAATCTAAGAGTACCTAGAACAATATCAAGGTTTTTTTTTCATGTTTTTATGGTGTTGAGGAGTATATAATGACACCATAGATGAAGTTTTACAATTATGGATGAAATATATTGTTTATGAGGTCCACGAACACTTTGGGTGTGGTTGTTACCCCCAAAAGCATCACCGAGTACTTATAAAATCCATATATCCTTTGAAATTACATCTCTAGAATGTCCTCATCCCTAAATAACTACTAGTGATATCCTGGTCAAAGGTCAATCTTGGAGAACCACTAGGCTCCATGTAGTTGATGAAACAGATCAAAAATCCTTGGAAATTGATATCGGTTCTTCATTATCACCCAGTTCACCTTCTGATAATTAAGACATATTTTAATACTACATTCTTCCTTCTTAGAAAACAACATAGTTGAACCCCATGGTGAAGTACTTGGAATTATGTATCCCTTCCATTCCATGTTATCTAACAGAACCTTGAGCTTCTTCATCTCGATTTGTTTCATATGATACGTGGTATCTAAATGGCTGATCACTCGACTTGAGATCCTTTTATCTTAACCCAATGATCATTATGAGTTTATACTAAGCCAAATATAAAAAAAATCAATACATTACTCTATACTTTATGGGTCTAAAATTACCTAGAAGGATGAAGAATACAAGAGTTAAAGTAAGAGAATATTTCACTATATTCCTCAAGTGATTTTCTGGTAAGAGGAACTGAAAAAAATGATTCTAGTTGAGGTAGTACTATTTATTATACCCCAGAGAAAATGTGAGAGAATGATCAAATTCATTTTCTAAATCGTCTAGTGGTAATGGTGATGCCTCTTCCCTTGAAGAAGTATTTTGGCCTACTTCCTAAGTAGTTCCATAAACATTTTCAAGGAATCATCTTCTGTAACATGAATGAAGCACTCCAGAAAATAACAGAGTCATTAGTAGAAACACTAATCATTATATGGGATCAAAAATGATTCTCTTTAACCATTTTATGGGATCAAACAAGGATTTCCATGGAGTCTACCATTAACCCAAGGTATAACCCTCCAAGCAGTAACCCCTATTTCAATACCAGCATATTAGTGATAGTCATCATCTGTATACTAACACAAAAACAATCTTTGTTAAACCAATCAATGTTGACAAATATATATCACACAACATGATAAAATGAATTTATCACACTAAAAAACTATCCCAAATAGATGGCACAAATCAAGGAATTAATTAATGTACTACTATGAAACACAACATCTAATATATATATGGTATGGGAACCTATGTTCCTAATCATGATGAATGATCATATAAAAAATCTCATAAATAATATATAAAGTCATGCGTTACACCCAAGGTGTGTTTAATCAATGGTAAAAACAAAACAAAATTTCCCATTTATGGATACTCAAAGGTCCACTATGTAGTGTTAGACAGACACTGTCACAGTTCCCCTACCCATGTCCCAATGTCATATCTCATGTCTAACCTGTCCAAACCCAAGGGAATAGAAGAACATGTCATTTAATCTAGATCCTCTAATACCATTTTGTAACATCGTGACCCAAATCATCAGGTCTAGACCATAATTCAACGTGACCTCATGCGCGTCTGCCCATATACAAGTGGCTGCTGACTAAAAATGAGGGTATGAGTCTATTAGTGTGGAGACAATACCCTCTATATCAATACATAAGATCAACAATCCATAATAAACAATATAATACATAATTATAGTAAACATGTGAAAAATTAAATATTTCATACATGAAATACTAATAAATAAACTCCCAAAAGAGGAAAACATGTAAAAAGTAATGAATTTATATAAAGTAACAAAATAAATAGCGGATCCCCCAGATTCCATCTCGATATGACACTAGATGTATGTTCATATTCATAGATATCCACCATAGGTCCATTTCCCATCACCAGACCCCCATTCAATCTAAAACTTCATTGAAATTCCTGAGTAAGCTATGAGTACAATACTTAGTATGACACCACCAATGCATCCATAACCTGATGTTTCAAGTATACATGTTTTTTACATAATAAATTAAATGTGTAACATAGTGACAAAGAATCCAAAACTGAGTGGTTGTGTACTAACCAAGATGCCACAACCCTACCCATACCGGCATCAGCTCTATGATGAATGGATAATCAAGGTGTTAGTTGAATCAAGAATTAGTCATGATGCTAATGAATTATGCTTCTCACCTTTATGAAATTGCAAAAGTCAAAAAAAAATTCTCATCAAGAAGATATATTCTCTATATGTTCTAGGTAATGAGAGTTAATCAGCTTCCCTTATTCATTGAGTGACATACTGGGGACCAAGATCTAATCAACACCCCTTAGTCATAAAATCATATACTAGGGATTGAAATCTAGTCATCATCCCTTTTTCTTTGAGTGACATTCTAGGGACAAATATCTAGTCATCTTCCCCTCTTAATTGAGTTCATATAGGGGATGAAGAGTTAGAAAACATCCCTTAGTCATTGATTTCATCCCAAATATTCCCTAAGGAATATTCATATGCCAACCTCACGCATTGGTCCCTCATAATCACTATCATAAAACATGTGCATTCCCCCTCCAAGGGATAAAAAGTCATGAAAATCCACCTATCTTGGGCTCTAAGAACAATACCACAAGGCATATGTATCATGGAAGGACACATGAGAAAGCATAACATATTATAATAAGTAAAGTAGAACACACAATACATGTCATCAAACAAAAAACATGAATAATCAGATACAAGTACCTAGGGTATCATAAGGATTCTGAGGCTACACACACAAACCCTCCCACATGTAATCACAATATAGCATGGTCATCAAAAATATGTCTACGCATAATCATATTAACAAAAACATGTGTAAATGATCCTAAAAGATAAAAAACTTCCAACCTCAAAATTTGGAAAAACCTCTTTATAGTTTTATTATCATCAAAGGTGATACATCAAAGTCTAGATTTGTTGGCGCATCGATGAACAAGGAATGTCAAATGTTTCTTAGAACCAAAATAGACATTTTAATTCAAAAAGAAATAAAATATTATATGTGATGATACATTTATCTCTCCAGGATAATTTTTTATTTATTTTTTAGAAAATATCACATGAGATGCAATTTTATCTCTCTTAAATAATTCTCAAATTATCTTTTAATTTATAACACACTCTAATAAATTATAATTTTTACTTTATCATTTTGAATGTGATGATAATTTATGATTTTAAAATTAACATTATCACATGTGGTGATAAATTATTATTTTCAATTTATCATTTAAAATGTGATGATAATTTATGGTTTCCAATTTAATATTATCAAATACACTGATAAATTATAATTTTCAATTTAAAATTTTATTTCTTATGTGAGATGATTATTTAGGATTTTCAAATTAAAATTATCACATATGCTGATAAATTTTAATTTTCACTTTATCATTTCAATTCCCCCCTGCGATAATAATTTATTATTTTAAAATAACTTTTTTATATGAATTAATGAATTATACTTTTCATTTTATCATTTAAAATGTGATGATTGTTTTTTATTTCCAATTTAAATTTATTACATGCACTGATAAATTATAGTTTTAACTTTCCCATTTAAATTAACATATGAGATTATAATTTAAGATATTCAAATTATAATTTTCCCATGCACTGGTAAATTGTAATATTTAATTTTCCATTTAAATTATCCCATGTAATAATAATTTATGTTTTTAAAATTAATGTTATCAAATTCACTGATAAATTATAATGTTCACTTGATCATTTAAAGTGTGTTGATAATTAATGATTCCCAATTTAATGTTATCACATGCACTACTAAATTATTATTTTCACTATATCATTTAAATTATCCGGTGCGAGGATAATTTACTATTTTTGAAATAAAATTATCACATGCGTTGATAAATTTTAATTTTCAATTTATAATTTAAATTATCCCATGAAATAATAATTTTTGATTTTCTAATTAAAATTATAACATGCACTAATAAATTATAATTTTTACATTAACATTTAAATTATTAAATGTGATGATAATTTTAAAAAACTATCTTATAACTTATCATGTGATATTCTATTAAATTATTTGTATATAATTCCTAGTTTGATTATTTTCATTTTAATTCATCATTTTCTTTTCCTTTATAGAGTGTAGAAATTAATTATAAAAATGGGAGGATGATAATAATAAAAATAATAATAATAGTAATAATAATAATTCTTATTAGTACTAATAAGAAAAAAACTAATTTTTAAGAATATACACACACCACATGGGTTGAAGAAGGAAGAAGGGGACCCATCTCACACAGATCTTGGAAGAACCCCTAGGAATCAGTTCAATCATCCCCAAATAGCATTAAACATCTCATTGGTGTGATTCCAAAGAAAAAATAACACCTGATTATATATAAAACCCTAAACGTGTGTATGGTCACCTAACTAATTGAATATACTATTTCAAAAAGCATTTCAACCTACTAATGAATGAAAAGTTAATAGAATATACGTAGGAAGTTATTTACATCATAATATAGTCAAAATAGTGAGGAACAAAGGTCTCAAAAAACCAATGAATCTTTAATGAATGATGAAATTATTTAAATAAGAAGATACATTTTTCACCCTTTTTTCATTTTTCAATAAATAAAAAATTAAATAAATAAATAAATAAATAAATAAATAAAAAATTTAATTTTATTACTGAATATTTTTCTTAAAAAAAGTATATATTTCCAAATGCTAGGTGCGTATAAAATATATACCCTACATAGGGTAAAACCACAGTTATGGACCCAAACATGGTCTCATATCTCTAAAACGATAAACTATTTCGGAGATAATAATTATTTATTATTTAAAAAATTGATTAAAAAATTAATTAAATATGAAAATTGTTTTTTCACGAGTGAGGAATCTAAACATTTGAAGAATAGAAATGTTATACCCTGCCCAGGGTAGAAACCATGTACTAGGCCTAATGGTGGTCTCAAATATGTTATATAACACACCATTTGAGAGATATGAAATTATTTAAAAAATAATACAATAAAAATAATTAAATAAATTATTTCTATGAGAGAGACGTCTAAATGTTTGAGCTTACAAATTGTATTCCTTTAATTAGGTAAACACCACATCCCAAACCTAGATGGAGTCTCATATTCCTCATATGATGCACCATTTTGGAGTTATTCTATTATTTTGGATAAATTATGCATGCTTAACATGATATATATAATAATTTTATTTCATCTTCGTTGAGCATTTATAGGCCTCAAAATATTACACCAACATAGTATACAACTCCAAAAATATTGAATTGAATATTCTAAAGTGCTAAATGTATTTTACCTTTATATAATCCTTTGAAAAATTTATTCTGTTATATTCACTGATAAATCATTTTTTCACATATGAAACTTATAATTTATCAAAAATAGGATTTTTAACATATTTATAAAATTTACGATATTAAACCACCAATAATTGCATGTTCAATGTAATCATAACACATTGAATGATCCATTTAATTCATAAATAATATTCCTTATAAAAAAATATCAGTAGTTATTAAGGAATAAAAAATACCATGATTTCCCTAGTCAATAAAATAACATTAATAGTAAGAAACCATATGTAGAAATGGTATATGATTTAGCCAATATATATATTTTTGTTATATAGAATTTGTATATGGAAGAGGAATGTAATGTTCAATGAATGATGATTATTACAATGTTAAAGTTTTAAGAGAACACTATTGATCACAAAATTAATAATATATAAAACAGGGCCATTAATTCATTAGAAATATAAGCTTTAAAATTAAATCATGTTTGATAGAAAATTTAATGAAATTGAAGAGAAATATTAAAAATAAATTTTCATTATATAACATTACCTATAAAACCATTGGAATCATATAGAATAATCCAAATATCATAAAGTAGTTATGGGGGAGGAAATATCCATTATATTTGTATACATTAAAAGGAAACATTCCTTTTGAATTTTTGAAAAGAAAGTTGAAAATTACCTTACTTAAAAGTTTACTATAATAACATATGGTGAAAGTTGATTATGATATATTTTTTCCATAATAAAATAATCTATAAAATAAAAGTTATTTTGGAAAATAATTATAAATAATTATGGATATGGATGGAAAATATTCTCAAACAAGAAGAAAAATATGATCAAAATTTATTTTAATTTTTTTTCTTGATTCAAGGGAAAAGGGAGGAAAAGATAATGAAATAATGGGAATTAATTAAATATCAATATGATAATAATATATATGGGGTTTATTAAGGATATATTATAATATTCAATCAAAGAAAATATATGCAATCCCAAAATATGAGATTATAAAAGAAAATTTAAACCATATTGGTATCTTTGGAATTGTATCCCCTTGAAAGAGTAAACAGAAATTGAGACTTTAAATTCCTTGAATAAATATATATTCCTCTTAAATATATAATATATGATGTATATAAACTATATAAAATGAAATTATCTCATAATAAAAAATATGTCTCAATGAATTTGAAATTGAGACGAACACCCCTTATCTCATGCATGTAAATAGATGAGAATTATTTAATCTCTTATATAATGGTTTTAATTTTTTTTATTAATTAACACTATAAACAAATTAATGTTTATATTAATTCATATATATATATATATATATCTATTAACCATTCATTAAAAATCATTGGTAAAATAAAATATTAGGTGTTAACTGTTTATATACATATTTCATTATGGATGTTTTGGTTCTCATTCATATGTTTCAATTTCATTATATTCAGAATTATATTGTTTTATTCATATAAAATTTATTCATTATATATATATATAGATTCATTATTGAAAGGTATAAATGAAAATAGAATCCCGTAACTTTTTATAGATGGTTGTCCATATTTACGCTTGAGTGACCTTGTCATTTTTTAACTGTTGGATGTGTAAGAAGGTAAATGATAAATTACATTTAGAGAATCATAATTATGTCATAAATATTTTATATATTCATTAGTTCCATTTTTATAATGATCTTGGTAAACTGGTGATGAAAAATGAATTACATTACAATATAGACATGGTAGGCCATGCGTATGCATGAGTGATGTTTGTCATTTTCTATAGGATGAAAAGAGAAGAATAATGGTTGTGCCACCTGAATAATAAAATTTTATTATATTTAATATAAATTTGTTACTATTTGATCATAATTATTGTACATTTTAAGGATTTATAAAAATAAGTAAAATGATAATGCTCGAGTAAGATAATTTCCACTTCTTTTAATAATCTCTATTTGATCACCCATTAAAGAATATAGAGATTGTAAATTAATATAAAAAACCACTATAATTTTTCAAATGATGTTAGAGAGAGATTTTTCTAGATTTTGGATGAGATAAGTTTCTCAGGGAGGTGTGAAGAATACATGAGAGGTTGTGTACTCTTATATTGAAGGAATGGACACACTTGGAATTACATACAAGATTTAAATATAATAATATTTTTCATGTGTAAGTAGAACAAAGTGATTTTTTGAATATAATACTAGGTATGGTTAAAATATATTCAATTAATAATATTTTGACTAGTTTATGTGGTATTTTTATCATTATCTTTTTGTCTAACCATTTCATTAACCATTTCAACCTTAATTATGCCAATACCTTTTTCATTCTTAATGGGTTATAAATATACATATAAGGAAACCATTGGCTCAAAAAAATCACTTGATGAAATTTTACATCATATAATATATCTACTGTCTTATTTAAATTTTTTTAATCTTTTAATAGAATATTATTTTATATAAAATACTAATGAAGTCATTTTAATAAGTATTCACATATTTTTACTTTAATGAAATAATAATAGAAATAGAATTAAAAAATAAATTATATGACCAAAAAATATAAATTATTATTTAACATAAAATTATTGTGATACATTAATTAATCCAAAAAATATTAATTTTATTTTTTTAAACCATTCACTTTAATTTTTCTGCATCTTTCACAAGAACTGTGTTAGTGTTGTGTAAGTATTTAATGTAATCATACCACTATTAAAAATTAAAATAATTTAAATCATAAAAAAAACATTTTGTTCAAAATAAAATTTTATATTTATTCATAACATATTCTTATACCCATGTGATCATATAAGAGAAATAAAAATCAAGAGAGTTCCATTTTGGAATTTTTCTTCACTTAAAATACTATAAATGTACTTATCAAAAAAAAATTGAACAAATATTCTTTATTTTAAAATATATGAAGGTTTTGGATTAATGAACCTCATATATAAAAATATATTAATGTGTACTAATGATTTGAAAGCCTTATTATATAGTTTTATCCTTATTTATCCAATTTTACCCGTTACCAAGGTATTAAATTTCACCAAAGTTACTATACATAATTCATAAAATGAAATGGAACCTATTTAAAAAATTATGACATAATAATTTTAAATAAAAAATTCATTTTATAAAATTAAATTTCTATAACTAGCATAAATTAATGTAAAAATAAACATTCAAAATGTGAGGAAAAATAAATTTTTTGAAAATACATTTTTCATGCATAATATAAACATACAATATCTCCATGACTTTTAATAATCATTATATTAATTTAAATTTATATATTTATATATATAATATATTAATATCTATTAATGAATTAATTATTAGGTATTATTTTAAGTAATTAAAATGGAAAATCATTATTCAGTTAAAAAGAGATTTAGGAAAAATAATCCTTTTACATCTAAATGATCTTATATTTATTTCTATAAAATTAATAATCAATATATGATTAATTATAAACATGATAACTGATTATTATAAATATAAGGATGTTTTTAAAATTAAAACACCTACAATTATTCATAATATAATATTTCCAAGGAAAAATTAAAAAATTCATTCAAGGTTTATTTTGACATAGTATATTCTAAATTTATATTCATCCTATAAAATTTGAAATTTTTACGCTAAAATAATAAAACTTTAATTATATTATAGTTTAATTAAGATATAATTATCAATAACTATAATTGGAGTGCGAGTGTTACACTTTTTCCTCTAAAGATTTCACCCTCAATATTTTCATATATTCTACTTCTAATAAAACGAGGGGGGTTCTTCGAAATAAATTCCACAGGTTCCCATGTTTATTTATCTATTTTATAATTTTACAAAAGTAAATTTATCAACTATGTTTTCCAATGATGTAAAACGTTTTATCTAGTGTCAAGAATATGGATATATTCTTCATCATATGACAAATCCGGTTCCAATTCTATTTCTTTAGAGATGAGCAATTACATGCAGTATAAAATATACTTTCATTATAAAGTGATCTGGATAAAATTATATACTTAATATAGGGTTTTTTTTTTAATTTAGAAATTGTAATACATAGATAAAATTCATTCCAATATTTGAAAAGGTTTGAGGTACCTGAGGATCAATTTTTCAATATCACCAAGCCTTATAAAATCCTTCCCTGAAGATACTTTCAGGAAAATATGATCACCTATTTTAAATTCAATATATTTCATTTGTTTATAAAGATAACTCTGTTTACTAATTTGATATTCATTAATATATGTATTAAGGGTATTTACCTTCATCTTTGTTATCCCAATTAGTTTTGGGAATACATGCTTCCTTTTACAAACTTTATCTTAACAAGTCATAGTATGAAATCTCTAGGCACATAATTTTTCATAATACACCATTTAAATACTCAAATGGAAGATATTATTATATAAAATATCTATAAAAGGTAAATAAAAATTATTTATATCTTTAGAGTCATGCGATTAAGACCAAAACACTTCTTCTAATGTTTGGATTGTCCTTTAATACAATCCATTGGTTTGAGGATGATATTAAGTGCTCAAATAAATTGGAATATCAAGATATTTTTGAATAATTTCCCTAGATTTGAATGTAAATAGTGGATCATGATCAGATATAATCAAAATAGGTGCACCATGAAGTCTTAAGACACGATTAATATAGATTAAAAAGATGATAATGAGGTACATATTCTCTTATGGTGAGGAAATGTTAGGATTTGGTAAGTAGATCGATAATTTACCATATAACATCATTATTTATATGAATATTTATCAATACAGTGGAAAATTAGATATTGATATCATCTAATTTCCCATATGAATAGGTATAGGTTTCATTTATCCCTGTGGATGTTATCTAGAATCCTTTACATATTGAACGATCGATGACCTTGATACATAATAAAAAATTTCATACTTCATATTATACCATTAAAAATGTTCACTCAGATCCATATATATCATGGATCTACTTGGGTATATATAGAAACCTGAGCTATGGGCATCATCTAATAATTCCATTTTAGGATGTTCTATAGATAGAATACATAGACTATTTCTAAATTTCCAAACAACATCTTCATATATGAAGTCATCCAATTTCCCACCATTGATGGATTTAATATTCTTTGGATAATTCTCGTCATCAGACTAAGGTATTTTTATCTTTTTCAATAAATTTTGTTTGGATATAAGTTGGAAAATATGTTATTTTCTATTCCTTAATAATTCCCATATCAATATTTACTAATTTCATGAAAATATGATCCTTATTAATCCTCATTTTAGTCAGGACTCCATGATCCTTCATGATTTATGCATCATATATTAGTGTATTAGTAGTTCCTTTAAATGATAGATTCTTGTTTCATATTAAATGATCTTATATAGGTGTATAATGTCATTAAAAATCATGTTTCTCTACATTTTAATGTTCATTATCCATAAAATGTGTTAAATTCTCCAAAATTACCATAACCAGCACATCTCCAACACCGATTGAATTTGATTTCACAGCAAGGTAATCTCTATATTGGACACAAGTATAAATACCATTCCTTATACTAGGATATATTTCTAAAAAATGAAATATATTTAATTAGCTCATAATTTTTTGAATTTTAAAACATGGTATATAATTCTAAATCTGGTACATTATTTAACATAAATCAAATATTTTTTATAGCTAATCATAGAATCGTGAACATGTTTTCCTTGGTAATATACTCAAGTCATAAAAATATTTTCTAGATTTTCTTAATGGGCTTTCAAGATAATTAAAATAAACCAAGGAACTTACATCATAAGTGTTAAGCAATGTATTCAGTCTTAGGCCCAATCATTATACATTAGTGATGATTATGTTATTACCCAAACCAACGATTTTCGAGTTGTTACCCATAGGATAATATATGACACAACTACATCCACATTCCAATATCAATACATGGATGTATTTTCTTAGGAAAACCACACAAGATCCACATTACCAAAAAAATGATAATTTCCAATAATTATTATTATCTTCAAATTCTGTCATGGGGTTATCTTCCTCTGACACCCCAGGTTTTATGAACTAGTTCTAGTAAGCAATGTTATGCCTTTAATGATGTCTCTTGTTTTATTTGTTGTGCTAATAAGGAATTATAAATAAAATAAAACATGGAAAATAAGGTAAACTGATATATATTAAAATTTTACATTTGCAACAAGACCCAACTAGTTGAAAATACCATGCACAAGACCTAACAGAGCCACATCAAGACTACTAAGAACCACAACTCGAGTAACCGGATAGTGCTCGTCTTCAGAGTCCATCAGCATGAAAAATATAACAGTCAGGGCCCCGACACACATGCTCAATGCCAATGGTATGAGGAGAGCCATCCTTTCTGGTTCAAGTGTTTTGTTCTTGTAAAATACCCCTGCTTTTATAATGATACTGTGAACATTTACCGTTGGAAAATAGCTGTTGGATTTTAAAAACAACCTTTGGGTTTACATTGATAAAGTTTATCTTTATATTAAAACTTGTTTTAAGGCTCTTATAATTTTATAATATTTCAACTATTATAATATGTTTCACAAAAGAGTTATAGTTTTAAAATAAAAAAGAGTATTCTCAGAAATAAATCCTTTGGTTTTCACAAGATCACGATGGATACTTGCATATTGAAAACTTAGTATTCTTTTTATATGTTTAAAGGGTATCAATAATAATATCTTTTGAGCTCTAAATTTTGAATTTTTGAATTAACTAGTAGTCTTTTAGAATTGCTTTAAAGATCCGAATAATTATAATGGTTTTTTATGTAAAATAAGAAAGGTATATCTTTTAAAAGATTTATATATAAATTGGTAAAGGGATTTAACTTTTAAGTTAAAACTATTTCTTTGTTATAGTATGTTGACTCATTTTGTGCAAATATTTATATTTTGAACTAAGCATACTTAAACTTGTTATTTCGAAAGTCTAAATAAATTATCTTTTTATAAATATTGTTGATATGAACTATATTAGAAAAGCTAGTAAAAAGGATTTAGATTTTAAATTAAAACTAATTGTACTTTTTGAATGAACCCTCATTTGTATAAATATTTATACTACAATTTATTTTGAAATAAGTATACTTATGCTAGGTTATTTTATAAATTTAAATAAGTTTTAATAAAAAAAATGGGCTGGGTCCCGGCCAAGCCGAGGGATTCCCTTAAGGGACAAGCCCTCTAGACCGAGACCAAGCCCCAAGGGACCCTAAGTGCCAACCATCGTGGTCCCCAAGTGCTCAGTGGGTGTCCAAACCGCATCCCAAGCCGTGCATAGGTCTCTCAGGTCGCGCGCAGGCCATGTGTAAGGCCACGGTGCACGGTGCGTAGGGGTGGGCCGAAGCCCACATGGGGCCCGTGTATAAGGCCCCGGTGTGTGTTTTCGTGTTATTGAACCGAAGTCGGCACGCTTTGGTTTATAAGCCGCGCCTCAAATGCGTTTCGTTTCGATGTGGGACGCGCTCCGCGCGACCGAGACCGTCCGATCAACTCCTGTGTCGATCTCGATCGTCCGAACCTATTAGCCACACTATCGCCAGGCATATCACCACAACCGTCTGATCTCACATGAGATCTAATCTCAGCCGTCCTTTCCTTTACAGCGTCGACCCTCACCGTCTTCTTCCTCAAAGCGGCACCGGACCAGTAGGCCTGCAACCGAGGATGCCTCGGCCTCCTTCCCCGCACTGCTCCCTTGACTTCCGAACACCCCCCCTCTAGGTCTCTATTTTCCCGTTTTCCCCACGTCGGTCTAGCCTCTTGGTTCAAGTCATCATTGGATACCGAGGCCTATATAAACGCCTCTGACCTCTTGAAACCACCGTGGTTCTTCTTCCTCCTTTCTCTCCCACGAACTCCCAGCAAGATCAGTGTGGTGCAACTGGTCCGAGCTTCCTCCTCAAGCGATGTAAGGGTCCTTTCATACATGATTTCTTTTAAAAGAACCTCCGTTTTATACTCTCGGTATATATATATATACAGTTTATATATATATGTATACTTGATTATAACCCACTCAGGTTGTGATGTTTTCAAAAGGGGGCTTGCATGCCGTGTTTCCAGTAGGGTGCAAGTTTGGTGGTTTTTATGTCTTTCCCCATAATACTACTCTTTTATGTTTTAGTACATACGAAGTACACATATACATAGTTATGTATAATGAAATCCATCCGGCCTTAAAATGGGTTTTTCTAATGTTTATTACAAAGGTTACTAAGGGAGAAGGGTTATCTTACCTTATTCTAAAACAATATTTAATAATATGGTTCATATATATATACGGTTTACTTTATATATATATATATACATACATATAGGTTATATTTTTGTTCATTTTGGATGGATCTATGATGGATAGGGCTTTGGGGTGTTATGTTTTGATTTCTTTCAGTTTTGTTTCATGAAACCTATACAGATATAAATATACAGTTTGCTATATATATATATATATACATATATTTATAACCAAAAATCTATCTATTTTTCGGATTTCAAAATGATCCAACACGTAATACTATGCATTATATATTAATGAGGGTTGTTTGAAGTTCTTTTACCATCAAAACCCCTCATGGTAAACTTGGTATCTATATATCTCTATGTACTCATAAACATGTAAACAAATACCAATCAAATTTGTGATTTCAAGGGGTGGGTACCAATCTTTAAGTAAATCCTTATTTTATGCAAACTATTTTGTATTAAAGAAGCATACTGGGCATCGCTCATGAGGCGTTTTACCATGAAGGGTGTATTTTGGTTTGATTTAAAATGTATTAGAGGATTTAAGATTTGTTGGGTCATGATATCATGTTGTGTTCATGTATTATCTTAAGACATAATGAACCTACTTGGTTGAATGTATTAATTAATCAAGTTATGATTTAATTCATTTACAAGGCCAAGGGCCTATTTATCACCATAACTAATTTCAAGTGTTTTCCTTAAGCACTCCTTTTCCATGGATTTATAATGACAAAGATTTATCATTTAGTATACCATTATTTTATATGGTTTAGTGAAAAGGATGTTTTACTGAGCTATGTATGCCTTTGATGAGTTATTGACACATTTTGCAAGTTAACTATCATACCTTGTATTAGCAAAATTTGTGGTGGTTCATTATTTATTATTGTACATAATGCATGATTCTGACATAACACTAAATGAACTAAGAAATTGGATTACCCAAAGTGGTATGGTACACCTTTGGTAAAATAGAAATGACTGAGATATTCAAGGTGGTATTGGACATCTTGAATATACAAACCATTAAAGTAAAGCATGAACGATTTGGCTCACATGATAATGAAGTAAAATTTAAGGGTGCGCCCTGATAGCGCTCCAATGCATTGGGTAATGATGTAACCACAAGAGATTACAATTTTAACAATACCTTGGGGTTTACCTTGGTAATTTCAAATGAAACCTTGGGGATGGACCTTGGTGATATGTTCCTGATTGTCTAAGTTAAATGTTGATGCCACATAATTCAAGTTATGTAAACAAGTTCTTTCCAAGATAAAGTTCATTCATGACTGATGCCTTTAAGTTTTCATAATGTTCTTATTTCACTAGTATAAGCATGGAGCATGATTGGTGTTATTACATAATAGAATAGTAACCAGCAGATGAAAATTTAGTTGTTTCCTTTATGAGCAACTCTGATTATGTATTACTTTTAACTGTTTAATTAATGCTTAAGTAAGACACATGTCATACTTTTTTATGACAACCATTGTTATTCCTTTGAGAATTAACATCATTGTTCCATGTTCTTATTGAAAACCTTGATTGAGCATTTTTATGTTATGTGTTATAATTTTCCTTTAATTAGTTTTCAATCTCTTTTAAAAGAATGTTTTCAAATGTTACAATGTTTTAATTTTTATTTAAAACCCTTTACTGAGTATTTCAATGCTCTCCCTATGATTTGATTTAAAATTTTCAGGTATCAGCTCTTAAAAGATGAATTGTTTCAGAAGTTGTCGGTTTCCCAAAACCCAAAACTTACATGATCCTCTGTATGGGACATGATGTGTTGTTAACAATGTGTGTTTAATTTTAAGATAACACATCATGTTTAGAAGGCACCTACTGCTGGGTTTCTGGGGTTAGGGTCTCTACAGTTGGTATCAGAGGTTCGGTTTGGATAACTCTGGAAAGCTAGAAACTGAAACAAAAAAACATATATGTATATATATTTCAATTTTATTAAAAATTGGGGTTTCTTAAATTTCAGATAGAAAACGAAGGCACAAATCTCTTATCTATCCCCACAGAGGCCCTAGAGACCATTGTGTCTTTAGCTAGCCGTGAGGACTTTCTAAACTATGCCCATATCCGCATGACATGCAAACACCTTTACGACGTATCCAATTCACCACGGGTGCTTCAGTTACACTAAGGGGTAGGAATAGATTACCTACTTATGATGATAACTCAGTTTCCCTCATATGTGCATCGGGGAAAGTACCATGAGGGACTTTTCCGGATTTTCACGGTGGGAGAGATCTTTGGCACCATTATTGATAACCCTTTTCAAGAAGCTGCTGCTAATGGAGACCTCTGAGCAGGCTACCTCTGTCAGATTTTAAACTATGGCTTCTGGGGTCAGTTGTTGGAATTCGGGACATTAGAAGATGAGTCCACTTGATTGTCTTGTAGACGACAAGTGTATGAAGATGTATCTCAACTTCATACCACCCATGCTAGACTCATAAGACGTCATAGGTTCCCTCATGAGTTTTCCCCGGAATGCTCGACCTGTGTTTGGTTCGAGGTGTTAGGGAGTTTTACTACTCTGTGTGGAGTTCGTTTAGTCAATGGATAAGGGAAAACTCAAGCACTAATAATAATAAATGTATGTTTATTGAAATTTTCTCTTTCCCATTCCTTGTCTTTACTTTGTGTTTGTCCTTGAAAGATTTTCAAGTGATTGAACTCCTGTCTTAAAACTTTCAGATAGAAGGACAAACCCACCTGTTATCTCTTTGCACTAAGATTCTGGAAATAATTGCAATGAAGACATGTGAGGATGAGTATGACCCCTTCGCAAGTTTTCGAAGAACGTGGAAGCAGTGGTTTGAGGTAACAAACGGTCTGGAGATTCTCCGCACCTGCCAGGGGAATGCCTCCATCTATTACTTCATTGGCTCTACATAGCTAGCCGGACGTGAACGATGAGGAAGTTACCACGAAGGGATCTTTCTATGTTTCACCCTAGGTTGAAACTACACGGCCAGAGTGAAATTTCAGGAGGCTGCGTTAGTGGGAAATCTTTATGCTGCTTATATGATCCAACTTCTTAGCTTTAGCCTATTTGATTGTATCTATGGCTTCAATATCCTTAACCGAGACATAATTCGGCAAGTCCTTCGTACTTTGGTCTGCAAAGACATTTCAAAACTTTGTATTGTTTGAGATTCACTCTGGAGGCCTGAAGGAGCGGAACATAAGTGCAACCCCTCCTGTCTTAGGTGTATGTGAATTAGGGAACTGGAAGAGATGAGATTCGCTATGGGGATTCCTCTAAATGCACCTGTTGACCCTATACGTTGGTGGAGATGGTGAGAAAGTTTCAAAACCTTGAAGTGTTGTGAAATAAATTGCGAGGACAGAATTTTCTAAAGGGGGGGATAATGTGAGCCCCCAGGTTTTATGAACTAGTTCAAGTAAGCAATGTTATGCCTTTAATGAAGTCTCTTGTTTTATTTGTTGTGCTAATAAGGAATTAGAAATAAAATAAAACATGGAGAATAAGGTAAACTGATATATATTAAAATTTTACATTTGCAACAAGACCCAACTAGTTGAAAGTACCATGCACAAGACATAACACAGCCACAACAAGACTACGAAGAACCACAACTCGAGTAATTGGATAGTCCTCTTCTTCAGAGTCTATCAGCGTGAAAAATATAACATACAGGGCCACGACACACATGCTCAATGCCAATGGTATGAGGAGAGCCATCCTTTCTGGTTCAAGTGTTTTGTTCTTGTAAAATACCCCAACTTTTATAATGATCCTGTGAATATTGACCATTGGAATATAGCCGTTGGATTTTCCAAACAACCTTTGGGTTTCTATCGATAAAGTTTATCTTTATATTAAATTTTTTTTTAATTCTCTTGTAATTTTATAATATTTCAACTATTATAATATGTTTCACAAAAGAGTTATAGTTTTAAAATAAAAAGGAGTATTCTCGGAAATAAATCCTTTGGTTTTCACAAGATCCCGATGGATACTTGCATATTGAAAACTTGGTATTCTTTCTATATGTTTAAAGGGTATCAATAATAATATCTTTTGAGCCCTAAATTATGAATTTTTGAATTAACTAGTAGTCTTTTAGAATTTCTTTAAAGATCCGAATAATTATAATGGTTTTGTATGTAAAATAAGAAAGGTATATCTTTTAAAATATATATATATAAATTGGTAAAGGGATTTAAATTTAAAGTTAAAACTATTTTTTTGTTATAGTATGTTGACTCATTTTGTGCAAATATTTATATTTTGAACTAAGCATACTTAAACATGTTATTTCAAAAGTCTAAATAAATTTTGTTTTTATAATTTATGTTGATATGAACTATATTACATAATATAGTAAAAGGATTTAGATTTTAAATTAAAACTAATTGTCTTTTTTGAATGAACACACTTTTGTATAAATATTTATACTACAATTTATTTTGAAATAAGTATACTTATGCTAGGTTATTTTATAAATTTAAATAAGTTTTAATAAAAAAAATGGGTTGGGGCCCGGCCAAGCCGAGGGCATCCCTTAAGGGACAAGACCTCTAGGCCGAGACCAAGCCCCAAGGGACCTGAGGTGCCCACCATCGGGGTCCCCAAGTGCTTAGTGGGTGTCCAAACCACGTCCAAAGCCATGAATAGGTCTCTCAGGTCGCGCGCAAGCCGTGTGTAAGGCCGCGGTGCGTGGTGCATAGGGGTGGGCCGAAGCCCTCATGGGGCCCGTGTATAAGGCCCTGGTGTGTGTGTTCATGTAATTGAACCGAAGCCGTCACACTTTGGTTTATAATCCGTGCCTCAAACGCATTCTGTTTCGATGTGGGTTGTGCTCTGCGCGACTGGGACCGTCCGATCGACTCCCATGTTGATCTCGACCGTACGAACCTATTAGCCACACGATCGCCCCGCGTATCACCGTGACCGTCCGATCTCACCCGAGATCTAATCTCGGCCGTCCTTTCCTTTACAATGTCGACCCTCACCGTCTTCTTCCTCGAAGCGGCACCAGACCAGTAGGCCTGCAACCGAGGACGCCTCTACGTCCTTCCCCGCACTGCTCCCTTGACATCCGAACACCCCCCTCTAGGTCTCTGTTTTCCCATTTTCCCCACGTCGGTCTAGCCTCTTGGGTTGAGTCATCGTTGGATACCGAGGCCTATATAAATGCCTCCGGCCTCTTGAAACCATGGCGGTTCTTCTTCCTCCTTCCTCTCCCATGAATCCCCAGCAAGATCAGCATGGTGCACCTGGTCCGAGCTTCCTCCTCAAGCGATGTAAGGGTCCATTCATACATGCTTTCTTTTAAAAGAACCTCCATTTTATACTCTTAATATATATATATATACACAGTTTATATATATATATATATATATTCTTGATTATAACTCACTCAGGTTGTGATGTTTTCAAAAGGGGGCTTGCATGCCGTGTTTCCAGTAGGGTGCAAGTGTGGTGGTTTTTATGTCTTTCCCCATAATACTACTATTTTATGTTTTAGTACATACGGATTATACATATACATAGTTATGTATAATGAAATCCATCCGGTCTTAAAACGGGGTTTTCTAAAGTTTTTTACAAAGGTTACTAAGGGATAAGAGTTATCTTACCTTATTCTAAAACAATCCTTAATAATATGGTTCATATATATATACGGGTTACTTTTATATATATATATATATATACATATAGGTTATATTTTTTGTTCTTTTTGGATGGATCTATGTTGGACAGGGCTTTGGGGTGTTATGTTTTGATTTCATTTGGTTTTGTTTCATGAAACCTATACAGATATAAATATACAGTTTTCTATATATATGTACCGATATTTATAACCAAAACTCTATCTATTTTTCGGATTTCAAAATGATCCAACACGTAATACTATGAATTATATATTAATGAGGGTTTTTTGAAGTAGATTTACCATGAAAACCCCTCGTGGTAAACTTGGTATCTATATATCTCTATGTACTCATAAACATGTAAACCAACACAAATCAATTTTATGATTTCAAGGGGTGGGTACCAACATTTAAGTAAATACTTATTTTATGTGAACTATGTTGTATTAAAGAAGCATACTAGGCATCGCTCATGATGTGTTTTACCATGAAGGGTGTATTTTGGTTTGATTTAAAATGTATTAGAGGATTTAAGATTTGATGGGTCATGATATCATGTTGTGTTCATGTATTATCTTAATAAATAATGAACCTACTGGGGTGAATGTATTAATTAATCAAGTTATTATTTAATTTATTTACAAGTCCAAGGGCCTATTTATCACCATAACTAATTTCAAGTGTTTTCCTTAAGCACTCCTTTTCCATGGATTTATAATGACAAAGATTTATCATTTATGTACCATTATTTTATATGCTTTAGTGAAAAGGATGTTTTACTAAGCTATGTATGCCTTTGATGAGTTATTGACAAATTTTGCAAGTTAACTTTCATACCTTGTATTAGCAAAATTTGTGGTGGTTCATTATTTATTATTGTACATAATTCATGCTTCTGACCTATCACTAAATGAACTATGAAATTGGATTACCAAAAGTGGTATGGGACACCTTGGTTAAAATAAAAATGAATGAGATATTCAAGGTGGCATGGGACATCTTTAATATATGAACCATTTAAGTAAATCATGAATGATGTGGCTCACATGATAATAAAGGCAAATTTAAGGGTGCACCCTGATAGCATTCCAATGCCTTGGGTAATGATGTAACCACTAGAGATTATAATTTTAATGATACCTTGGGGTTTACCTTGGTAATTTCAAATGACACCTTGGGGATGGACCTTGGTGATATGTTCATGATTGTCTAAGTTAAATGTTGATGCCACATAATTCAAGTTATGTAAACAAGTTCTTTCCAAGATAAAGTTATTTCACGACTGATGCTTTTAAGTTTTCATAAAGTTCTTATTTCACTGGTATAAACTTGTAGCATGATTGGTGTTATTACTTAATAGAATAGTAACCAGCATATTAAAATTTAGTTGTTTCCTTTATACTCAACTCTGATTATGTATTACTTTTAACTATTTAATTTATGCTTAAGTAAGACACATGTCGTACTTGTTTATGACAACCATTGTTATTCCTTCGAGAATTAACATCATTGTTCCAAGTTCTTATTGAAAACCTTGATTGAGCATTTTTATGTTATGTGTTATAATTTTCCTTTAATAAGTGTTCAATCTCTTTTAAAAGAATGTTTTCAAATGTTACAGTGTTTTAATTTTTTTAAACCCCTTACTGAGTATTTCAATGCTCACCCAAAGTTTTGATTTAAAATTTTCAGGTATCAGCTCTTAAAAGATGAATTGTTTCAGAAGTTGCCGGTTTCCCAGAATCCAAACCGCACACGATCCTTTGTATGGGACATGATGTGTTGTTAACAAAGTATGTTTTATTTTAAGATAACACATCATGTTCAGATGACACTGACTCCTGGGTTTCTGGGGTCGGGGTTTCTAGACTTCCCTAATCTATATTTTCCAAAATATAGTTCCCAAGGTTTCTATAAAATATGCCTCTAATATTAGCTATACTAACCCCATATCCATCAACCCATAGCCAGTGTATACTTTATTACATTGGAATACGATACAAGAGACCATATTACCAATTACTTATTAGTTTAGTAGTCTTGAAGAACTAGATTCATACATGATTTCTATGTTATATTTGAAGTGAAATAAAAAACACACTAAAATTAAATTTTCTTCTTCCTAGAAACTCATTGAATGATTCATTATTCATATCATATGGAAATGAAAAAAATAATTTTAATCTCAAATGCTCAGTAAGGGTTACATACAATTTAAGATATTTTTTGAAAATAAATAATAATAAATATGAAAATGTATATAACTAAAAAAAATGAAATATAATCATTAACATGATAAAAAAATTAATCAATGGATAATAATAAGTTATTAATTTTGCAGATAATAATAAATGAATTTATAATAAAGGAAATGAAAACAATTTTAAATCTTCATCAAGGACTTGTTCCAAGATACATTCATAAATTGGTAGAGAATACCAAAAACCCATTTAATAAGGCAATCCAATTGGTTTGTCTCATTATACATATCTATGAATATAGGAGATATATGTAATGGGACATACATATAACTAAATATCCATTTTATTCTTATTAAATGATCAATTTAATTAAAAAAATATGAATTATCAACAAATATCAACATTAGGTAAGGAATATCAAAAATCAAGAATTTTATAGTAAATTAAATAACTTTCACAGTAAAAAATTTAGAAATGGTATATAGTATAATAAATAATAATATTAATGATAAACAAAATCTAGATATATTATGTAAATTTAAATTTCATTTAATTATGGTCATAGGAAAGTGATTGTTTATGAGAATGTTAATTACCATGTAATTAATAAGTGATAACATATGACTATCAATTCATCATAATTATAGGGTTTTTAATATAATAATGTCTTTAAAATAATATAATAATATATAATCAAAACATTTAAAATAAAATTTCATTAATGAGTATTTTTATAAAACTATGTGAAACTTGTAGACGAAACTAAATTGAATAAAATGGTTAGGGTGATGGGAGAGTCCATTAGCGCCTTATTTTTTGAATAGATTTTTCTTAACTTTTATAAAAGAAAGTTGAAAATGATCATATAGGAAATAATCCTTCAAAAAATTGTAACAAAAGTTAAATATGACCTATTATTTCCCAAATAAGTTGTTTTACTAAATAAAAAGGTCCTTTACATTATGTTTAAAAAAATATGTATATGGAAGAAAAATATTCCCGATCAAGAAGAGAAAGAAGAGAATATTTTCATTCAAACATTTAGTTTCATTATTGGTGTGCGAAGAAGAGAAAAATTTACAATAAGTAATGGAAATTTCTTAAATATTTAGTGTTTAATAATATGTAGGGTGTTTATGAATGATAAATTCTAATATTCTTCAATGAAAATATAAATAGTACCAATAATGAGACTGCTAAAATAAATTCATACCTCTTCGGTGATGTTTTAATTATAAACCATTTAAAGATTAAACTTCAATTAAAACATTAAACATAATTAATAAATAGTGATTCAATTTAAATATAACAATGTGCAGTATATATAACACTTAAAATAAAGTAGGTGTATAATACCAAATATGTCTCAATAAAGTGAAAATTTAGATAAAAAATAAATACGTCATGTTTCCACATAGATGAAAATGAATTAAACTCATGTAAAATGTTTTTAAACATGTTATTAATTAATAACATAACCATATTCATATTCATATATATATATATATATTCTCAAAACCAATTAATTACTAATTATTGGTAAAATCAATCATTGGGTGTTAACTATTATGTTTTTTCAAGATTGTTTTCCCATGTAAGATCGATTTATTGGGAATATGTTATAGATTCATAGTATAGAAAATAAAATTGATGTTAAAAATAATATTTATTCAGTATATAAATTTTTATAACAATTATTTAAAGCTGGACATGAAAAATTAATCACATTGCTTCATGGAGGTCGTAACCTATGAGTATTCACGAACGATGTTGTCATTTTTTTGGGTAGAAAGGTGAGAAGGAAAATGATATATTATAGTTAAATAATAATAAATATTATATAAATGTAATATATATTAAATTATTTCTTTCGTTATAACCTTCCAAGTAATGTGATGATGAAAATGAATTGCAATGCTATGGAGAGATAGTTGACTGTACGTACACACGAGTGATGTTTGTCATTTTATATAGGATTTAAGGATATTAAAAACCATTGTTACACTAGAATAATAAAAATTTAATATATTAAATATACTTATATTATTAAATGGTCATGGTTATATATTATATTAAGGAGGTAGAAGAATAATTAAAATTAAAATTCTTTTTAAGATGATTATCTCCTCTTTAAAGAAACTTCTATGGATATATCTTTAAGGAACTAATGTATTAACTTTTAAGAGGACCAAAAAAATTATAATGTATCTAAAACATTTTAGGAGTGATTTTTACGGTTTTTTCGATCTATGATACTCAAGATGGTGTGAAAATTAGAGTAGATGTGGTGTATTTTCATTGAGAATGAGAGGACACTCTTGGATTTACATAAAATATTTAAATATAATAAATTAATTTTCATATGAAATTTGAAAAGAGGGGAAGTTTTTTAAGATAATGTAGGTTATTTTTGAGATAACTTAACCTAATAAAATTTGGACTAGTATACATAGTACTGTAAACATTATCTTTTTTTCCTTTTGTTAACTGATTTTAACCTTATTCGTTGTAATCATGTTTTCATTCTTGAAGGGTTACAATTTTACTTCAAAGGTAAATATTGGTTCAAAAAATGTTAATAGATGAAAATTTTGACCGTATAACATCCATCTTATCATATTTTAACATATTTTTGCTTTTTTGACATTAAATTGAATAATATTTAACATAAAGTACCATTAAAGACATTTTAAGAACAAATAATATATTTTGAATTTAATGAAATTAAGATAGGAATGGGATTAAAATATAAACTATTCAAACAAAAATTATAAATTATTATTGAAAATAAAATTTATTATACACCCTGGAATCTAAAAAAATTCTTTTTTTTTGTTTTTGAAATCAATTACTTTTATTTTCGTATTCCATGCACAAGCACCATGTTAGCGTTGTGTTAGAATTTAAGGTAATTATACCAACACTATTTTTTAAAAAAATTTCCAAATTAAAATAAATAAATTATATTAAAAATAATCTTTTATATTCATCCATATCATATTATTATTTATATTTTAACATATAAAAGATTTTAAAATCAAGAGAGTGACTTTTTTGAATTTTCTATTGCTTAAAATAATATAAAGATCATTTTCAAATAAAAATGGAACCAAGATGACATATTGTTGAAAATTTTAAGTAGTTTTTATAATTAAACTCATAAAATGAAATATATTAAGGTTTATAGATGTTTTTGGAGCCTTATTCTATAGTGTTAATCTAGTTTAACCCATTTTAACTTATATCGAGTTGATAAATTTTACCATAGTTACTATTCAAAATGCCTAAAAAAGGAGTCATATTTACAAAATTTGATCATCCCAATTAAAAATATGAAATATACTTTATAAAATTAAATTTCATTATGTTTTAAAATTAATATAAAAATAAACACACAAAAAAAGGCGAAAAATGGGTTTTTTTGGAAAATGTATTTTTCAAGCATAAGATGATCTTACATTAATGCTATGATTAGTAATCATCATTTTATAAATTTTAGTACATATAGACATATATATAATGTATATATTCAATTTAAATCATTCATAATGATGTATTAATTTAATTAAATTAAATAGAAATTCATTGTGGGACTAAAAACTATTTTTTAGAAATATCACTTCTTAACTGAAAAAAATAAAACCTTTACATATATTAAATTGAGATTAAATATAATAATAATTAAAAATATTATAATAAATTAATATAAATAAAAATTGTAATTTCTAAATACTATTTTACTAATTATTAATAATATCATATTTCTAAGAAAAAATATAAAAAAATCATTCTAGGCTTATTTGGACATATTATGTTCAAAATCGATATTCATCCTATAAAATTAGAATTTTTTGATAAAATAGGTCTAATATATTGACTCGAGATTGTACATGAATCAATAGGTGAACCCATAGAATAATATGGTAACATTCATGGTTTCCATCTTTAGTGAATAGTTTCTTTCTATTATGGACCAATAAAGGGGTGGGGCCAAAAAAATTTATTATAGTGGAATAAGTGGTTCGAAAATGCTTGATTGACCAAACTATCCCAGTTTTGGAAAGGATCTAAGACATATTTTGGCCTATCAATCAAAGGGAAATGCCATGTTGCATCCATGGAAAATTCTAAATCCATTAAGGGTGTGTCTCCATGAATTTTGTTTGGTGACATAGGTGTCTAAATTTCATTAGGCCCTATAAGATGATGCAAAACATTTTTCGGGTGCATCTTCTAGTAGTTAATAGGATGAGGCTACTTTGCATTATAATGTCCTTTATGATATTTTAATTTCTTCCCTCTATCATTCTATCTGGGGTGATCAAGAAATATTTCCACACTAACATTGTGGAGATTAAATACATATTGAATATTAAAGGAAGGTTTTTTGTTTCATGCATTAATAGAAGTGTCATTAGTGATTCAAACATCCTATAATATTTAACGAATAACTTCCATTACCTCAAGTGGATCACTCCACATGTGTACACTTGGGTTCATTCAGATAATCATACCATTATTATATAATATATCTTTTGTATATTGTCTAATGCAGGTACTGTATATGAGATATTGTTTCCAATGGTTAATTCCACTGAATTACTGGCTGATGGTTTAAGCATAAATTTTTATAGTAGTGTCTCCTTGGATGATGAAGAGGCATCCAATTCCATGGAAATATACTTTGAAGAAATCTTGAGAGGGAGTGTGTAGGAAAAGCTGTTACCAGGGAATCCAATTAACCAACAATAATGGATTTTGTTTTGGTAGTTGCTGGTGTAGGATATCTAGCCATGTCCTTTAAGATAGGCATATCCCTGAATGAAGGGAACTCAAGGAAGACAGTCCAATAGAATGGTAAAGTAATCAAAACCATAAAGGATTCTAAAATAATGGATCTATGGAAGTGACCATATATAATCTTAGAGATAATTATATATGTGACCTCTCTAGAATCTTGAAAAACCGAGGATATGGTGTAATTATACTTCACATTATGGAAACTATGGGAGTAGCTTTAACCCTATGAGATAATCTTTCTTGTAATCAGGATTTTTAGGGAATTGTTCTTAGTTTCCTTGGATGTTACCATATGTTAAATTAATAACATAGAGGATTTGGTGTATTCTTATAGTCAGTATATAATCTTCATTGGCTGAATGGTGGAGATATTGGAAGGGAATTTAGATGATGGTTGAGAGATATTGGGGCACTTAAAGAGGTGGATCATATGGTGTATGTTGATAAAGAGTCTTAAGAAAGAAACAATGACTATGTAGAAACTCCATAGTATGGTGAGGAGGTTGTGTTGCTGATTAGTCCAATAAAATATCTCCAAAACACTTAACTCCCAAATCCCACAGCTAGCATATAATTATTTTCATACCCCAACAACTGAGTTTTCACATAATGAAAACTATGGGGCTAGATTCAAATAAATTATATAATAATATCTGATATCAATAATTCAAAGGTCTTGGTTTTAGTTACCCAGGAAGTGACAATGGATTTCATCAATGAAAAATGGGTTTGGTATAATACCATGGCTTGGATGGAATAATCATTGGCCAAGTGATAGAGATATTTAATGTGAATTATGAGAAAGGATTGAGAGATTTCAGACCACATTAAGAGGTGGAGAATATGGGGTTTGGTGATAAAGACTTAAAAGAAAGATGTATGGATGGAGTGTAGAATCTATAGGATGGTGAGGAGTTTATTTCCACTGAGGATTAGAATGAAATATCTCCAAACCACGTAACTCCCATGTAATACAATTTCCATGGAATTTTTGTCATGCCCCTTGAATAAATATATTTTAAGACATTTATAGTGTTTAATGAAAAAGACCTCAGCATCCTAGAGTTGTTTCCTTACATCATTACATTGGAATAATGAAATGTAATCACATCCAAAATAACCAATTATTTTAGTAGGCTTTATCAACTAGATACATACATGATTCTTACCTTAAATTTGGAATACAAAATTACAATAAATTCATTTCCCTTTTATTTTTTAAGAATAACATTATTCCATATAGATTATCCTAGCACATCAATGATGAAATAATTTCTCAAATCCTAAATAAAATAAAATATAAGAAGGGGGTGAGATCATCTCCACGGTGAGGTTAAGCGTATAGTTGAAACTATGAATAAATAAGTTATAAAAAATTTAGAGAGAAAAATAAATGAAGCAATTGATATTAAAAAAAGAACATGAGTATAATATGGAATGTATAAAATATGATAAAAATTATTCCATATAAATAATCACATGATCAAGAAACATACCACTTAATATTTTGACTAATCAAATAAATACATTGATGGAATGTTTCACTATTGGAATTTCAGCGTTTTGCAATGGGGTCCCGTCATAGATAGTTTGTTGTAGAAAACGATGTTGCGACTAGTATTTTTTGCGATGGGCCCATCGCAAATAGATGTCCAATTAAATACATTATATATACAAGAACCTTTCACAAAGAGCTCGTCAAAAAAAGTATTTGCGACCAGATGTCATCCCATCGAAAATAACTTAAATGTTATAAACCTATTGCGACGAGCCCGTTTCAACAAAGTTATTGTGACGGTAAAGCAACCTGTCACAGAAAATTTTAATTTATATATATATAATCTATTTGTGACCCCCCCCCCCCCCCCCCCCCCGTCACAAAAGGACCCATCCAAATACTTAATAAAATAAAGAAAAATAATAATATAATTATGATTAATGAAAAAATATATTAATATTATTAAAATAAAAATATAAAAAAATTAAAATTATCAATATTTGAAAATAATTAATAAAATAAAAATAAAAAAAAATTATGATTCATAAAAAAATAATGTTAATATTATTAAAATAATAAAAAAATAAATAATATTAAAATCCCTAATATTTAGAAAAAAATATAAAAAAAATCCTAAAATAATAATAATAATAATAATATTAGTAAAATAAACAAACATTAAAAAATATAACAATAATAATAAATATTAAAATATTATAATATTAAGAAAAATTATGCAATATTCACACCAATATAAAATAAAAAATTGTTAATAGTTCATATTACAACAAATGTTCAATTCAAATGTTTTTAACAGAACAAAAAAATGACTGGGGGGGATAGTCTTCTAGAGGAGCTGGAGGAGCTAGAGGAGATGGTGGAAGAAACTTCATCCCTAAACTACGTGTCAGACTATGCGTGTACTCCATCTGCTTGTGTTGCTGCTGCTTCCGTCGAAGGATGTCCTCCACCTGCTGCAGCTACTGCTGCTGCCATCGGCCCATGTACTCCTCGAGCTGCTGTTGTTGTTGCTACTTCCATCGATGCATGTTCTCCTCATGCTACAGCTGAAGCATCTCTTCCTGCTACTTCACAAACTCTCTATAAGCTCAATTTGATCTTGCAACTACTCCTGATACTGTGATCCAGAAGACGATGCCTCTATATGATCTCTTCTCGATCTGGACTCCCACATCACAACAGTACCATAATAAGTCCCAAGAGTCAAATTAAAGCTGATACCAACTACTCGGCCCTTCTCAAAGGCATACTAGGTTTCCTGCATCAATACTGCCTCATCAAAATGGAGGACACTAGTCTGATCAACCCTCTCGGCCTTATTCTCAGACCGTGTCTGAGAGGTCACGGCCTCATATGACTCCTTAAGTTTCAATTTGAAATTAAAATAGTGAAAATATTATATGTAGTTAATTTTCAAGCTGAAAAAGAAATAATACTGACCACAATATAACACTGGCGATCACCTCTAATCTCTCCAGTGGCTGGATCACTGTGTATCCTCTGATAAATGTCGTACTCTGTAATATCGAGATTCTCAACTTCCTATTTGAATATAAAATAAACTATTTAAATGTAATGTTATATAAAATATTCAAAAAGGGTACTTACTAGATGCTCTCTATGTTTACTAAATATTCGTCTACTAGCTCGATATGTCACCTCCTGTCTCCCCCGGTTATACCGACCCAATGAAGATCTCCTCTAAAATGCACCACTCAACCAGTGTGAACATAATACATCCCAAACATGAGATGAAATGTACTCTGGTTGGTGGGCTCTACATGACTCATCAAATACTGCCACTCCTGCTTTCTTAATGGATATCCTTATTAAATTGTGCAAACACTGACAGAAACACTCATGAATAGACACCTCCCATGACTCATGGATAGCACCACTCATGATATCATCTATGGGATACCATAAACCCAAAAAATAATTTATAATATCATGTTATTAATGAAATTAATTTCTAAATAAATACTATTTATATATGTACTATCCAATGATTGAACATTCCAAACCACACATTAACTAGAATATGTTCCCATGTGATCCATGGTTGAGAAAAATAATTGTGCAAGATAGCGCTCCCCTATCCAATAGCTACATGTAGAAAACTGTGAACAAAGAAAAAATAATCAAACAATTAGTATATAAATAAATTAATGAAATGTAACTAAAATAAACAGGTTATAATACCTCTGTGTGCATCGATCAAGTCCATGATGTGGATGCCACTCAGGGATAGGGTCAAGAATCATAATTCACGCAAGATCACGCCCCCTTCATGTACCCCCTGAACCACCAGTATTTTGAGGGTTAGATGATCCAAAATTCTCCTCATCCAAGGGTATCTCAGCCTCCTCCAACTCATAAAACAGACCATGATCCATCTAAAAGGAAAAAATTATTGTTGATAAAAGATATTTGAAAACAACTATTACATATAGATATATATTAGTTATGATTATAACTAGCATTTAACTGTTTCAATGTTCATCTTCAACATCATCTTCATATCTGACAATGTTAATGTATTTATATTCATCATCAGCATCATCAATGTCCCTATGAGTTTCAATATCATCATCCCTTACCATTTCAAATTCATTAGTAACATCATTAATATCATCATCACCATCGACCATTAATTGTGGGGTTTCATCATCGATATCCATGTATCTTTGTGAAAATAATGGATTTTGAGTAGTCTCTTAAAAACATTCAATTCCTAGTACTTCATCGGAACCACAATTAGTTTGAGTAAACTGATTTTCCCAAGATTTCATTTTTATTATGCTCCAATGATCACTCAGGTATTTTAAAGTAGCATAGAACATTGCATAATATATTTTTTGTGCCTACTGATCTAGTAAAAATAGTTCATTTCCTACAAGATGACTTTTATATTTAATATCAATGATTCCATGAATCAGATGACCACACAAGCCTCTCTCAGTATCTAACAACTGAAATTTAAACATTGTTATGTAATTTTTCCGTAGATAACATAGTTCAATAATTTTATCCAGCATGCCGTAAAAGTCAACATTAATTTCTCTATGATGTGATCCTCTAAAGAAAACTCAAATATTCATTGTTTATTTGATTCCCCATATCCATGTGTATGAAATTGAAAACCATTCACCACATATGCATTGTAATATTTAACCATTTTGGATGGTGGGTAACTCAATATACACCGTCGGTTATCAAATTTATCAGCATGCTGAGACTACTAAATTTTTTTAAAACAATTATCAATATAATAAATAATAAACTGAATTGATATGTTAAACCATCAATAATTTATGTTACCAGTTTTTGAAACCATTGAGAAATTTTTTTCTGTCGGCATTATTCAAGAGCAGTTGCTATAATTTGTGGAATATATTTCTTAACATTATTATCATACAACCTACAAATAAAATAATATTACTTACTATAACATAAATTATAGAATAAGTGATATAAGAACTCATATTACAAATGATTCCATTTCTTCATAGTTGAGCAGAACATATGTATAAGCACTGTGATGTTCATCATCTGAAAGACATCATTCATGAACTCCACCAAATCCAAGCTCTGGCTAATTAAAAACTAATAGTTGACTGGTCATTTCATCATCAACATTCCCCTCGTTTCATCCCATGTAGTTTTGTTTTTATGTATATTCAGATTCAAAATCACAAGAGTAGAAAAAAGCAATTTCCCCTTGCAAATAAGCTTCAGCAATTGAGCCTTCAAATGATGCTTTGTTACGTACTTTTTTCATCAATTTATGCATACATGTCTTAAATGGTTACATCCATTGAAACTGTTCTGGACCTCCAAATTTAGCTTCCTATGGAAAATTTAATATCATATGTTCCATTAAGTCAAAGAAAGCTGGTGGGAATATTTTTTCAAGTTTACATATGATGAAAACAACATCTTATTCCAGTTTAATTAGTGCATCTTAGTCCGGTGTCACTGCACAAATGTGTCAAAAAAAAATATGATATGTATTTTATCCAATCCCAAGTCATAGAATCAAAAAAAATTCTAAATATAATAGGCATAAGTATTTTCATTATAACATGATAATCATGATCTTTTAATCTGGTATATGACCATTCTTAACACATCTGCCAAAATTAGAAGCATAGCCATCTGGAAGTCTCAAATATGCAATCCACTAACAAAATAATAAGAGACTCCTTTTGGATATTGTATAAGCTGCTTCTGGATTCATTAAGCTCTGTGATCTGAAATTTTGAAACAGTTCAACTTCCGGTCATCTGTAAATTTGGGAAAGATCAAATAGTACCTTTACTTTATCTTTGGTCTTACCTGGTGTATCCAAAACTGTATGAAATAAATTATCAAAACTTTTCTTCTCAATTTGCATGACATCAAAAATTTGGAGGACCAACAAACATAACAATATGTAATATCCTAAAAAATGCTCCATTTTATCCAATTATGATCTTTCCCAAAGACATGAATTTTCTGTTGGTTTACTATTGGCCCAAATGTGATTGCAGGTAATAAAAATACAACTGATTTTAACTCTGTACCTGAGATCATTTTTGGAGGTCCATCCCTTTCAATTGTGCCTTTCTTAAAATGTGATATTTTCTCCAAAAGGATGATCATTTGGAAGAAATTTGCAATGACTGTCAAAATACCAAGGGTTTTCTCCATTGAAGAGCATAAAATATTTTTTTATTTCATACAGTAAGGACATGATTTTGGACCATGTGTACTCCATCTAGATAACATTCCATATACCAGGAAGTCAATAATCATCCATATCAATGCATCTTTTAATATGAAATTTTGTTTCACAGCAACATCATATGTACTAACACCATTACTCCACAATGAATTTAACTCATCAGTCAATGGTTTCAAATAAAAATCAATATTCTTTTTCAGATGTCCTAGGGTTAATAAGGTCAAAAGGATATAGGGATACTTCATCAACATCGAAGGAGGTAAATTATATGAAGTTATAATGATAGGACAATATGAATAATGACTACCATAAGAACCAAACAGACCGAAACTATCAGTAGAAAGACCCAATCTCACATTTCGGGCTTTTAAAGAAAAAGACGGATGTAGTCAGTCCAAATGTTTCTAGGAATCACCATCAGATGGATGATTCAAGATTTTATCAGTTGAAATATTGTTTTTGTGCCATGATGTCATTGATATTGTGCTCTGAGACATAATAAAACTATACAACCTAGGTGTAAGGGGGAAATATCTCAACTGTTTCACAGGATTCGATCCATAATTCCCTGGTTGATCTTCGTTATACCTCGATTATCCACATGTGGGACAACTATCTAATGAATTATTTTCACCAGAATATAAGATGAAATCATTTTCACATCCATGAATATTTCAATAACTAAGGCCCAAATTAAGAATCAGCCTCTTGCTCTCATAGTATTTTGCAGGCAACACATTTCCTTCAAGTAACAGTGTTTTAACCAAAGAAAATATCCGATCAAAATATTTCTTTGACATTTCATTATCTGATTTAATAGCCATAAATTTTTCAACTGCTTATAATTTTCTTATCTTACAACCAGGATATAATTCATGCTCACCATATCTCAACAAATCATAAAATTCATATGGTTCTAACTAAAGAGTTAAATCAATTGCATCCTGAAGTTTAGTTTGTTGAACAGATGGACCTGTAACATCATGTACTAAATTTTGAAACCGTGATGGACCCAGAATCAAGTTATTAGTATCTTCTCTATAAAAACATTCACTGTGTTGATACCAAAAAAAACATAATATTATTGAAAACCAAACCGTAATAGATGTCCCCCAACCTTGACAAATTTTTCAAATGTTCTCAGAGCACATTTTTTACAAGGAAACTTAATTGTTCTCTCTAAAAAAATTCTGGTTTTGATGATGCAAATGATAATAAAGCTTCAACACCCTCAATATATATAGGATTTGAACTAGAACTATTTGGATTTCTATGCTGATTTATCTAACTGTGATCATCTTATAATGACTATTGTCGACTTCCTTGTTCCATATTTTTCTAAAAAATATAAAATAATTATTTATTTTGAATAATTTGAAATTATAAAAACACTATCCAAAAACATAATATAAATAATTACAAATAATTCTTAATAATTACTCTTAATTATGGGAAACACAATTTCCAGTGTATTGATGGACACTCTTTTGTCTGATGACTCATTTACTTACAACATTATCACACTGAAATCGCAACGAAGAATCTTCTCAGAGTTATGGTTATTCATTCTTATGCATATGAGAATGCATAAGTGTACCTCTGAGAAGATTCTTCTTTGAGATTTTAGTGTGAAAAAATGCAAGTAAATGAGTCATCGGACAAAAGGGCCTCCTTTTCATCAATGAATCTTCTTCTTGCAACTTTTACTGCTTGAAATCATTAAGAAAAATGCGGTCCTACGAATTCATACTCAAACACATGAATACAAGATTGGATATGCATACATAGAATCATAATTTTCATAATGTTTTGAGTCGGTGCGAGTTGAAAGGAGAAGATTCATCGAGAAAAAAAAGTGTTGTCAATCCGAACATAGGGATGTGGTCCAGCCACGGGGAGGCTATCCGACCCCAAGGCGGAGTCCGATGGCAGATGGAACAGAGGTCACGGGGTGTTCGCGATGGCTGCAGGGCGGTGCTGTTGTGCCGTCTCCTTCATCGCGGCCAGCGGTGGTACCGATCGTTGTTCTCATGCCTCCTCGGGGTCCAAAACCCCACTCCGGTTGCTTTCACCAAGTTAATATTCTTTTATCATGGATGGTACACCAAAATTCAACACAATAACGGTGGAGGGTTAGGACTATGCTTGTTTGGTCTGGACCTTCCACGTTAGAGTGGTAGGAAGCGACTCATTAAGAACATGAACATTGAATGTGAAATCCTATCCTACCACAATGATTGTTTCCAACCTGCAAAAGAAATCATCCACATTATTTGTTTTAAGAATGGAAGAATGTGGGAATATAATCATAAAAAAACCCCTACCTCATTTTCTTGATGACGAAAAGGAGGTCGCGTGGAAGAAGACAAATCATGGGGAAAAGATGGACGCCGGTGTCGTCGACATTTTCCTCAAATGTTGGTTCGTGTATTGTTGGAGATCCTTCGATGGAGTTTGGAGAAGAATTAATCGAAGGAGAGTTCTTCTTCGTTGGCGTTCTTCATTGGAGAGTTTTTATACCAAAACACCTTCCTCCCAATTCCACCAAAATGAATTAGTAGCCCCAAAATACTAGATTATGATATCTATTATTTAGTTTGTTGGATTAAAATTCAAATTGGCTAAATTAATGTGGTTTGTTGGTATAATTAATGTGAAGGAATCTCAAGAGTATCATCCCCATTGAAGAAGGAGTTGAGAGGTTTCTCCCTCATTAAGAGGGGAGTTCAATAGGTTTAGGCCTCAGGTGGTCCCCACCACCATAATCTCTCAAGGGAGGTTATTGTTTGGTGGTCCCCACTACTCAACTTCCACATGGAGTGGTTACAACAAATAAAATAAAATTTGTGATTTATATTATTTTATTATTTCCACGAAAAACAAAAAAACTAACTTTCACCCTCGACCAACAGTCATTGAGGTGAAAGTATCTTTAAGAGAATACCAGTGCTTTGAGTTTAATGGTGTCCATTGATTTTAATTCTGATCATCGGTTCAAAATTTATAAAAACCTGCTCATACGTTCACTGAACGTACCTGAAAAAAAGTTCAAAAATTAATTTCGGGCACTTCGGGCCTCAGAATCACTCGCCATAAATTTTCACGGACTCATAAAATTATCATTTATTAAAAAATATTACATGTAAATTCAAGGTCTTTACAATGATACCCATTTTATTTCTTGGGTTAAGATGTCATTTTTTAGGATTTTTTGGCACATGTATATATGATTTCACTATAAGATAGGTAATACCTATATCCCCCTCCAATGAATTGGGTAAAAAATTTACATCTATTGTGACACACATGGATGAAACATGAAATGAAATTAGATCAGTATTATAGGTCTATAATGAGAAATGAACATAGTTCAGTATTACCAGGATGGAATGAGGAATGAACTCCGTCTAGTAATACAGGGTAGGAATGGGGTTTTAACCCGATTTAGTAAAGTACTTTTCCCACTAATACGGTATTAGAAACAATGACTTGAATACTATAGAAATCATTATATATTCTTATTTGATTCCACAATTCCATGTTTTACTCCTATGTTATGATTTCATGATTTATGTTCATTATTTACTTATGATTTATGTCTTAAAAAATTCCAAGATTTCTTCCAAGATTCATGGTTATGATATTTGATATGTAGTGTATGATCTTTTATTTTCCTGATCATGTTTTTATGCCCTTATGGTCATGATTATGATTATATGTATCCCTTGTTTACCCTTAATGAGCATTTTAGCTTTCCCACTTTTATGTTTCCTTCCCTAGGTTATGATGATATATTTCTTGTATGTTATGTCTATGATGGATGATAGTCCTGGATAAACAAGTGGGAGATAATGCAGCTTGCTCATGTACCGGTGTTTACATTTCCATGTTTCCAAAGGCATTATATGATTAGGATATTTGGGAATCTATTTTTATAATTTATTATGTATTTCACAAAGGTGATGTAATGTTAATGTATAAAAATATAGGGTCGATATGGGGTTCCATTTACATAAGAAACACCATAATTATTTCTCCCTATTAACTAAAGGATTATCATTTCCAATTATTCAACATCATATTACCACAAAAGTGCTTTCTAAAAAACAACTAATGTATTATGAAATATATCTACTTGATTTTGAAAATAATACCATTTTAAAATATCACAATCATGCTATTTTAAAAATCTAATATTTAGAAACAATTCCAACCTTTTACAAAAATCAACTCGTTGCACCAAATCATTACTCAATATGAAATATACAGTCATAGTGGGAATAAATTCGGATAATGCATGTCATACTCATCTCAATGGATAAACCCATGAAAATGAGATCCCAAATCCTATATGTGTCTCCAAAACACTTTTGTACCCAACTCTAGGGTAACCAGATGTTCCACATAAAATGTTTAGCTATATTATTTTTATTATCAACATTTCAAGTCTTGATAATCCTACTCCTTTCTATGATACAAAATCAAGAAATATACTAGAATGAATTCAACTCCATGACCCAAAACCAATACCAAGTCAAAGATCAACCAATACAAAGACCACTTGTTCTGCAATGGAAGGACAAAGCTAATACCACTTTCCACAAACAAAATTTTGGACAAAACAAAACTGATACCACTTATAGCATCCCTATCCTCCTCATTTCCTCGAGAAGATAGGGGAACATTAGTTAGCCTTAAGTGACATTTAAAAGATTACAATAGGTGGATATAAATGCCAAAGGGATTCATAAACGTGGGGGATTGTTTTCCTTTTAAGAACAAAATAATCGACCAAAAATTCCATAACCAAATAAACCACTACATGATACATTTTATCAGAGAAAAACTTCTCAAGAAAACCATTTTTGAAAAAAAACTAAAACCAAGTACCACAATGGAATAAAATAATACAAAACAACAAAGAGGAAGAAAACTAAAAAACTCTAAGACTCCAAAGATATTACTCCAAACTCAAAATACATTATCCAGAATCATGAATTATCCCTAGATAATTGAAATGATTTACCTTTACCCATGTCTCAATAAACAACATTTGATGAAAAAAAAAGTTACAAAGAAATGACGAGTACTAAAACTTATTAGTTTTTTCCCAGTTACTTCCATACTCATGAAACTAGGATAGAACATGTTAGCACATTTATATAAAATAATTTATATATAACTAATTTTAAAATAGTTTATATCCAAATATAAAAGGTTTTATAGTAAAATATTTTTCTCAAAATAAGAATAAGTTATATGTAAAGAAACCAAACAATGTTATCAAACCATTTCATAAATTCCATTTGGCACAAATCATTCCAATCTACAACCCACACATCCACATATGCAAGCTTCATTATGACAGTTCTATACTCATGAGCAGTTTCTCATTGATCTACCAAGTCACTAAAAGGTATTTAAATCCCATCATCCATTACACATTTTTCACTAAAAAGAGTTCATATTTCAATCAACCCTCTTAATGAAATATGATAACACACCACCATATATTCCCAAGAACCATGCTAATTCAATCATGTGAATACCGTTTCGATTCCAAAACCATTTCATCCATTTCAATATAACCATACATTTATTGAAAAACATTCAAGAAAACCATTTAATCTTTTTTGAATAAAACCATCATTTTATTGAAATTTTTTCAATTAAACCATTTACCAGAATTCCAAAAAATCTAAATTTTAAAATCAAGAAACCAAAGCACTTGCAATTTTTTTTCACAAAACCACAAAATATATAAACCATCCTTAAATAATATTTCTTTCACGTTTTTCACACCAATTTCAAAATATATTTTAATCAATTTTAAAATAATATTTAATGTTATAAATTGAGGAGTTGAGAGTTAATACACCTACATCAGGATTTATGGTGAAAATGAAGAATAATAATGAAACACCAATGAAACTAGGTTGAAACTCCATAAAACCACCTTAGATCTCCTCCCCTATCATAAATAAGAACAAATTAAATAATATTTTAGATCCACTATCTTATATATATTCACACCATACATAGATTTAAGAAACCAAGAGAGATAGATATGTAGATCTAAGAAAAATCCCCAAGAACTATAAAGAACGATCACTAACCATCAGAATCTGGATTCAGAACACCAAGACAAACCTTAGTATTTTTTATGAAATGATAGGGAGAGAATATAAAACCATTGAGAGGAGAAAATACCATGTGAAGGCCTTTTAGGGAAAAATGAGGCATTATACGAAAAATTTAACCTAGGTCCACGTTTTTGGATCAATTTTTTAATTGTGCATGGTTCAGTCTCATTACTAGGAAAACCATATAGAAATCGTGTGCCAGCCACTACCTAAAAGACGAACAATGCATGGTTTGCTCTAATGGTTTGAAAATAATTCACTGACAATTAAAAATCCTCCTATATAACATAGAATAGTTTCTCATAGGCTTACACATAGTTTGAGGAAACTGTGCATTACCCGTTCACCTTCCATTAATCCCTTGAATCATTGTGCACGATTTCCTATAGGTGTTGCATGATTTTCACAAACTATGCACCAATTGAGAACCTGTATAAAATCAGAAAATCCCTAAAAAATTTCTCCAAATTATTACATTCTTCACCCATATACATTGCATACTTAAAAATCAGAAATAAAGGGTTACTTAATTGAAACCCGGGGTGATACAACACCATATATAAAAGATTGTATATGGTTTAGGTGATAATCTAATGAATAATTTTTTTTATTCAATGTAAATCCACATAAAACAAGTGAAAATACAATATAAGATAAATAAAAGTCATTTACCACATAATATTAATAGGAATTAATCAATGAAGTATATTTTTAACCCAATGATTGGAAATTGTGCTAATAACTCCCTTACTACATTTTAATTAGTTGTATCGTACACCCAATAAAGTTAATACTTATCAAATGAATCATTGAATACCATGAAAATAATGAGACTCGGGATATGATATATCAAAGGGAAGTACATAAAGCACAAAAAATAAATTATTTTCAAATATGGAATATATCTTATTGATGTAAAAAATGATACAAGAAACCCTTACCACATGCTTCCTTTTGGTTGTATGTGCTTTAACATCCACTTCTTTGGTAGAATTTCTTTAGATATCTATTTATGGGTTATAGGGTAGGACTTTTTTTAAGGACCAGAACTTTAATAACATAAATACAGATTTATAAAGTGGAAATTAGAAGATGATTTTTGAGCTATGTGGCTCAATGTGGTGTAAAAAAAGTGAGGGATGAGGTGACCTTTTATAATTGAGGTGTGTGGAACTTTCCGAAATCCAAAAAAATATTTAAATATAATTAGGATATTCTAGATCCAAAGACATATAAATGACATATAAATGAATAGGGGAAGACATCTTTGATCATATGTTATCCCCTTTAGGCTTATTAAATATTTTTTGATTTTTAAATAATTAAATAATATATTAATTTAATAAAATATCATTATTGCCATATTTGATATTATTCAATTAATTTGACGTCAAATACCTCTTAAAAAAGTGGTAATTTGAATATAATGATTTAAAAGCACTATAATATATCTTAAATTTCTATATAACTTAGTATACACTTTAACTGATCCAAAATATATAGAAATTAATATTTTTAAGATCACTTATTTTATTTTTTCTATTAATTACATAAATACTATTTTGACATTGCATCAAAATTTATTGTAATTATATAATTTTGAAAAATAAAAAATAAATTTATATAATTAGAGTAATTTAATTAAGATCATAATAGACATTTACATTTGTTCATATCTTTATTTTTTCCTATTTAGACACATAAAATATAATAAATACAAAATGAGTAACATTTTTTAAATATCTTAGATTTAAATAATATATAGCCCACATTCATCAACAAGTGTCCATTTAAAAACTCTTATTCATTAATAATGTGATTATAGTCTTCCAATAATTTTTTTAATAATTTTATATCATGTTTATATCCTTTTTTAGGGTTTTAACCATTATTTAACCCCATTAACTCTGACCATTACAAAATCAATTTTTACTCTTTAAGAGTGAATATATTTACTATAAAGTTATAAAATACCCATAAATAGATCATTAGTGATAGTTTTAACCTCATAAAAACCAATTGGTTGAATTTTAAATTTTTTGAAAATTTATATCATTTTATAAAATATTATTTAATGTAAAATATCATTAATATCAATTTTCTCACAATTAATAACTTCATATTTTAAAAAATAATTAAAAAAATATATTTTAGAAAAAAATATTTTAATATATCCCAAATATTTCTATATAACATATAAATATTTTTATGAAATTAATTATCACAATTTATTTTTATTTTAATAGTTTTAATTTCATTTATTTGATATTTCCATTAATAAAATGATTAATTCATCAATGTTGTGTCAGCATTTAAATTAATCATATAATACCCCAAAAATACAAATAAACTACAATAATGAATTTAAAAATTTTATCTTTGAAAATAATATTTATGGCCATACATAGATTCTGGATGACCATATATTTAAAATATTACAATTATTAAAAACATTAGTGTGATAAGTTTGACAAATCTTAAAATAAAATACTAGTAGGGGATTAAAGCCATTAAAGTGGATCAAATAGGTTATAAATTATGAAAATGAATTTTTTTAGTTGAAACTAACTCATACACTTAATTTTGGACTTATGTTAGGGTAAATTTTTAATCATTATCATAATTATATTTACACTAAATTATAGGATTTATCCTTAATTGTGGTAAAAAAACATTACTAAATTTACTATTTATATAGGAATAAAATAAAATGGAAGTTTTTACTTAATTTTTTCATTCTTAATCTAAATATTTCATACAATTTTCATAATTCAAAACATATAATTGGATTAAATTAATTTAAAATTAATCTGATAGAGGGCGAGAGAAAGTGAGTTTTTAATGTGAAAATGATCAAAAGAATGATTTTTTATCTGAATTCAATTTGAAAAATATTAAAATGAAATTATTTATATTAAAAGATGTATAAATGGTATTATTTTAATTTAAAAACCATTTTAAATATAATTTAACAATATAAATTATTTAGATAAAAGGTTTTTTTAATTAAAATGTAGTATTTTTTACTATTCATCAAAAAATGGAACTTGTTAGAAAAATACAAAAAATTAATCTAAGTAAATTTTTATAATTTTATTTAATAATATGTTTTTTGTTAAATAGAATTTATAAAGGTGTATAAATATGTTTTGAAAAAAGTGTTCCAATAAAATGTGACTAAACTACCTTTTTGAAAAATATAGTTTTTCATGAGTAAAATTAGTTTTCTTCTTATATTATGCCTATTAAATATACAATATTAAATTAAAAATGATATATTCAATATATAATCTATAAATTTTCTAATTTGGTTAATATTATTCATTAAATTAAATTTATAATCTATTTTATAACGATTACATAATAATAATTCATTATTCATTTTAGTTGGGAGTTTCATGAAAAAAGTTATTGAAGAGAATGAATTTTAAAATGCGACATACCATAAAATACTGTGGTGTTATATAGGGTATATAAAAAATTATAATCCATATATTTTATTGTTTTATGCATATAGGAATGGATTTACTCATCTTAGAAGTTTCTAATAATATAGAAACGTATCATCTAATTCCCTAACCTTCCTAATTTTATTGGGTGCGATGCCTTTGGGAACTATGGTTCACATCTAGTCACTAAAAAGGTGAATAATTCCAGGGAATAAATGGTCATCCCAACATAGGTCTTTGATGGAAAACTCAAAACATATCACCTATGAATATTTTTGGTACCTATATATTGATCATATTAACTTTCTCATTGAAGAGTTAGCATTCCAGGTTGAGGAGGCTCTTATGGTGGTCTCTTGGGTTCCTGTCGATGTCTAGGGGTCCCCAATCGTGGAGTCTACCTACAAAGACTCATACCATAATCTGTTGGTGAGTGTAATGTTTTGAATGGACATGAACCTATGGACAAAATATTTATATAAGATGGGGAATACAATATTGCCACTAATTTTATGGTAGAGAAGCATTCATTCCAAAAATTCAGCTTGTTTTTTATTACTTCTATATCCTTAGATAATATTTTTTTTCTTATGTAATTTTCCAACCCCGAGAGGGAGTATAGGATTGGGTAATCAATGGTTAATGAGTAAAATATCATTATCCCAATGGTTTCTAAAATGGAGTAGGAACATGAAGATCTAAATACTAATAATGAAAAGGCCACTATAACATAGGTATTGGAGTATGAAATAGAGGATATGATCACTTATGAAGATCCTGAAATTATCCTAGAGGTTAATTTTCCACTTATTGTTATGAAAACCTATAACCTGAGTCTCCATTCCATATTGGTGGTTTGTTAGATAGAGCTTTAAGATGAGTACCTTTCCCCATTACTAGATAAGTTCCTGTTGTAAAAGTTTGATTCAAAATTTAATATTGAATTATAGTCTAATGAAAATGAGAAGAATTAGGTGATCGAATGATGGAATTAAAGAACATCCAGAGATTAATCTAAACCAGAATACTATGTCATATGATCATCCATATAAGAGAATAAACTATTGGTTGGTGAACATGGGGGAGGGGGAGGGGGTTAAATATCATGCCCACCATGCATTTAGCATTGATTTTCTTATTGAGGAAAATAAAATCGTGTCATTTTAGTTTGAATCAACTAGATCTACAACTATAGCCTATTTTATAGAGTCCCAATAAGTGAATCAATATTTGATTATTCAATAGCTAGAAGAGGACTATCAGATAAAGGTCCTTGATCTTATTATAGAGGATGTGATCGATTAACTAAATACTCAAATAATAATGGATTTAGTCAACTGGTCATAATAAACATGTCATGTAGAGGAGGTTATGGTAAATAAAGGTGATATCTACATGATAGTGACTTCTGTTATCCCACAGGTGAAGGATGAAATGAAGGATATGGAATGTTTGTGATAGGATACCAAATCCTATCAATAGAGGATAGTTGAGGGTGACTATTAAAATCCCAATCACTGTTGTATGATAGTTTATATTAATGTAGGAAGAATAATTTATGGGCTAATCTCTTTATTTTCTCCCAATTAAAAAATTACAACTTGTTGAGTCGTTTTATGTAAAATTTCACTACATTATATTCATGTTAATGAAATAATTATGTAAAACCTCTACGACTAAGCTATTCAAGACTAGTGTGAGAAGAAGGAGACAATATAACATCATTCGTATTACATAAGAGTTGATGAATTGGGTGAATGGGTTGGGGTATAAATGTTGATTCGACCACTATGAGGGAACCTATAAATATAGGGTAATTGATTTCAATGCAATTCCAATAAATTTATTCATCCTACCAATGTGGTAGGATGTGTGGGGATTCAAAACCATTGTTTATGGAATTCCACATGAGTGGATAGAATTGAGAGTAATGTATGTAGTGACTCAAATGTTTTGAGTCAATCTTTTAAAGGGGAAGATAAGTTATGTATGACCATTGGGAGAATATATAAATGGATTATCCACTACCATAAAATATAAAATCAAATAAAACTAGATAATTATAACCATTAATTAAATATCTAATATGTTGGATCTATCACAATGTTTCTGAGGATGATTAATCCATGATTTTTTACTTAGACGATAGGGTATCCTAAAATGAAGCACCTATATCATCACTATAAACCAAAGGTAGTCTGTTTAGAAATGAAATGATGAGATAGATTAAAATTTTGGGTGCCAATGAATTTTTTTGGGTGGATATATTCCAATGAATAAGCTTAACATTCTAGGATTATACTATCATACATTAGATATATCAATAATGCATACAAAACTAATGGATGTCTTGCAATCTAGTATGATTTTGGGCCACTCCCAAATTCCATACCCATAAGCAACGTGATAATGGGGTTAGATAATGCTTAATGGAGGAAGATAATGAAATAAAAAAGGCTATATTGTTTAATGTCATATAGGTTAGACCATGGGATTGGAGTTTAATGACATAAAATTTAAACCAAGGGGGTACTATAATTTAGTGTCATACCCATTAGATAATGGGGGTGATTGAATTTTAGGTTATATGATTTGGACCATGGGGATTCTATAATTTAAATTCATACTTCTCAAACCACGGGTTAATGAGTCTATATTGTAATAAGGGAATTCCAAACATGAAACTAATTGGAAAAATGAAAATATAGACATACGTAGAGTAGGTGCATGCAGTTTATTGTTGTGATGATTAGACCATAGTTCCTTGATTAAGGTTGAATAAATATTACTATTGGTTCATACATGTTCATGGTCATAGAATCTAAAACCAAGGGGGGTTTGGAGTTTAAGGACATATATCATGAATAATATGAGTTCTAGAGTTTAATTTAATACAATATTGACCATATAAGTTCTTATGTTTTATTTCACACAATATAGACTATTAGGGTTGTTCTTAGTTTATGGTCATATTACCCAGACCATGGAGGGGGGAGGGGGGTTGAAGCAGTATAAATAATAATAGTATTGTGGTAAAATTTATATGAATATGGTGCTAAAATACAATATAGATTGTATTTAAGAGTGATGTATGTAGTTTAGAGTCATGATTATTTCACTAACGGGGATAAATATTAATATTGTATAACTTTACCCCAAATATGGGTGAATATTTTATAATTTTATATATGGGACTATATCTTAAGAGAGTAATTTCATCTTAGTTCTAGGTAGGGAATATTAATCAATTAAAGTGGAATTATAAACCAATATAATATTGGGGTGATAATAGATTTATTTATGAGAATAGAAAAGAAGATCTAGAAATCAGTATATATCCCATGGAATGAGAATTAAGCCACACAATATTATTAGAATTAATTCGTGGAATCAATCATTATTATGTGTTGGAATAAGGGGGATTTTGATTGCAATCCATGGTGAGAAAGGGAATACTAAAACCTAATATGAGTTGGTAAAATTATTATCATTAAGTGCATAATGGGGGGAAGAAGATTGATTCCGAGGAAGGAAACATGATAAGTAATAAATGTGTCATTACATCTCCCATGGAATTGAAATTATTCAACACATTTTTTGTGCTGAAATCCTCTATTCCAATATTTATCATAAGTAAAAAAATATTATTGGGGCATATCTAAGTTCTAGGAAGTGTAAAGGAAAATGAATTTAGTCGAAGATACAGCCAGAACACCATGATGAAATTAAATAAGAGATTTTGGTTGGGACTTGGATAAGGAATCTTGGAATCACTACATATCCCATGGAATAACAGTCAATCCATGTGTTGCTATTTTTGGTTATACAGAAGGAGAATGATACCCATATAATGGAATGTTAGGTGACTAACACCCCCAAAAAATGTATTTTCTCTCAGGTTTGGACCAAACCATCATATAGTTTATATTAATGAAATGAGGGATGGATCCAAGTATTTTAATGTCATGAAGTAAGGATGTTGACTATGAAAGTTTATATCGTTCAGAAATAACATTTCCCATGAATTATAATATCACAATATGATGATGTTTTTCTATGTAGTTTATAGTAATGTAGATTGGACGATTAGGGGATATTTAATTTAACATCATATTGGTAGAAAGTTATGGGATGTAGTTTAATTTCATCGATATAGGACTCTAGGTGGATTTGTAGTTTGTTGTCATTCTTCTAGGATGATATTCTAAGATTTTTAAAGTCATGTAGTGAGGGATAATAAGGGAAGTGTAGTTTAACATCATGTTTGTAGAACAATTTAAAACCCATTTTAAATTCATAAATCTTGGACTAATGGTGGATCCATGCTTTTGATTATAGTGAATCTCAGCCATTATAATGAAAGTGTTAACAAAAACCTATTAATCATCATGAATCGTTCTCATTTTAAAAAACAATGAATAATAAAATATCATCCATATATCTTGAGATGGAATAATAGGTGTGGAAAGACTAGGTTAGGAATATTATATTGACCACTAAATGTGATCCCCTGAAATGGGGGGTGGGGTATCAATAAGGTGTGATTTAATAACATTGATTCTCCATACTAGTATATAGATATAGTTTTTTAGGGGGAATAATACAATGGGTGTTAAAACTCAACTTGAGTAATAGGTGTGTAGGAAAGTAAATTTTTTATTTGAGAGTTTTAATTGGGGAATGATGTGATAGACATGATATGGATGGCTATTTAATGACTAAATAACAATCCAATTTCATTTATATAAAAGTAGATTTTTGAGAATGAAAGGTGAGGATAATATATGGGAAACTATTCAAATGTTAATATCTATCAGGTTACCACTAATAATGTTTCTTGATGGATTCATGTCTTTGACTGAGGTGGGATAAGACTGAGGAACCTATGAAATCACTATAGGATGAGGGAATTTTTTTTGGAAATAAATCATTTATATGGTAATTTAAATCTAGAACCCAAAAAATTTTTAGGTGAAGGAAATGATGATTATGGGTAAGGTTTGAGAAAATTGAGGCTATGTCTTCATGTATTGGGAACTAGGATGGGTTTTAATGGTTTATGTAAGTGGTATACATGACAATGTAACTATTGAAAAAACATGAATCCCAAAATGTATCAGAGAAATGTGGGTTTGTTTTAATCATTTATTTTATAAAATGGTGTAATCCTTAAGGATATATGGTTTAATATCATATGTCGCTAACTAAGGAATCATATAGTTTAATGTCATTTGATAGAGACAATATAATATAGATTAGAATCATAAAATGAAGATGTTTTTAATTAAATTTAATTTCCTAGTGTGAGTATATTGGTTATTTATTCTAACATCACACTACAATGACATGTAACATGTATTTTATAATTATGAGGTTATGAAATGGGGGCTAGTGTAGCCTATGTGAGATAATACTCATGGAGCCTTATATTGGTGGGAGGTTCATGTACCTCCATGCATGGGGATGAATATACAAGGAAATTTAATAAAACTTTTTAATGGTAAATGATCCATTTTATTTTGGATCTGACTTAGTTTGTTTTATTTTAGGTATCATGGTTTCCACAATGCTATCACTAAGTCACTATAGAGAAATATAAAAAACAAAATCTATTGGAATGTTCATGCCACTCGATTCAGATTAACCATTATGCCAAGATCCTATTTTCACAAAAGGTTTTTAACATTTCTAGATGAAAAAGTGACTATTTATCCTTCATAAAAAAGTTGTTGATGGTTTTTCATAGTGATAGTAGAAGAACCCTGATGTGAAACACTATTTTTATTTCATATAAAAATGAATAATGGTTTTCTTGGGTAGAATCTTGAGTCAGGGTTTGATATAGGCATTATACATTGGAAATACTATTAGGATAGATTTAACTATTTTTATGAACCATTTTTATAAAACACTAGATTATAATTTATTAAAATTTTCAATATTTACATTAATAAGTGTATGATTTTGGGAATTATAGTTAAACTAAAAGTGATTGTTGGAATAGAAATTCTCAAATTATAGGTAGAAACATTGGTTATATTTTCCATTAAAATAGTGTGAGGAATCCCAAACTGATGAATGGAGTAGTATTTGGCGAAATATATCATGGAATATTTTATGTAATCCTTTAAGGATGTGTATTAATCCAATATTGAAAAGATATTGGTGGTAGTAAGAATAAAACTAAACTACAATGCAATAGTTGATAGTCAATGACCCATTCCATAGATTCCCCACATAGTTAAATTTAAGGAGTAACTGGTGGAATGGAGAAGATATAGGGGTTGATACCTAAATTAGAATGAAACATGAATGCTTGAAACATCTTAATTAATTCCATACCATCCTGAACAATTGTAGGCTAAAAGCAGTCTAATCTATAAATCTAATGGGAGAGATTAATTCTTATCTGATGAAATCTATAAGTCATTGCATGAACCTCCTATAAGAAATATGTAATTTAAATTAAATAGATATAATAAATATATTTTCTATTAAAGGTATTTATATATTTAGATTTATCTAAATTGGGACATTTACATAGGATGAAATTCATTACCCTCGAATGTATTTTGTAATCCTTTTCACATATTGTAGGAATCATCCCTTATTATTGGTTCTCAACAAAATGGTCTGTCTAATCAGGTTACGCTTCTATAATAACAGAATTTTTGGGTATTTCTTGGATGAATTGGTTTTAAGTAGACTCACCTATTGACCTTCCTCTTCTATTTTGGTGGAGATTAATATCTAATGTGAAAGGAATATGACCATGCCCTTCATTTGGACTAGTAAGGGAAACGAAAAATATTAAACATGTGGTTCCTAGATAATTATGAGATTTGGGGATATGAGAAACCATTATTTTTAAGGTAAACTTATCCATATAGTCATAGGTGTACTCAACAAATGGGATAAGGTATTTTTCCTTGGTAGTGTATTAATCATTTATTTTAATGACATGCATCTCTAGGTCACCCTTCTTGTAAAATTCAGGTACTTAGATCTTAACACCCTATTATATGGAGGTATATAGGTATTATTATTCAGACCCATTGTTGATGTATCCCTCCAAAATATGAATAGTTAATCCTTAAAGGATTTAAGGGCATGAAATGGATAAATATAAGGGAAAAGCTATTGAGTTTTGGGTTGTTCATATTTTTTATGGTTAGTCTTTAAGAGACACCATAAGATTAAATATACCAATACTACATCACTTTATTGACTAAAAGAATAAAACCATTAAGAAACTCAAAATCCATGGGATAACCCTCTAGGGTTGATTTTATAGAGATACTATCTTCCAATGATTCCCTGTAAATTAATTTCTAACTTATGAACTTGAAGTTAAATTGCTAAAGGATCCCTGCCCTTCAATCCAGTCAGCTAGTAGACATGGGATTATTGAGTATATAATTTAGTAGGTTAAAATTGGATATTAACTAGGCCTCATGATACGATAGATAATAACACAACTTCTAGACTACATATATGAAGGCTTGTTAGTTCTTCTTGACAAGACAATATCTAAACTCAATGCCTATGAACACGAAACATTGAAAGTAAAAATTATTATCTTTATCATTTGTGTTATTTTGAGATAAGTGGGTACTAAGAGATATCTCTAGGTATGTCACAAAGTTTATTAATGGTTTCCCCTAGATTGATAGAATGATAATAGAAGTATGAAAAAAAAATACAAATTGATGTTATAGAATGTTTTTCGGATTTATTCATCCCACCAACATGAAGAGCCATTTATCAACATCCTCAAAAATGGAATAAAAATAAATTATATGTTTGTGATACAAAACTCTATGTAATCAAGATTCCATTATAAGCCTTTTAGTTATATCACATCACATGGTAGGTGAATCTTGATAATGATGTTGATCTTCTATAGCTTTATCTCAATGCCTATATATCGGAAAATTTAGGTGATGAATTTCTTATAGATGAACCCAAATATCCAATTCAAGGAATTTATTATAAGGTTTTTGGTGAGGAGTAGTCCAATTAATTTCTCAATATTATTGATATGGTCCTAGGAATGGTAATATTTTTTGACCAAATCATCTATATGCCACTCCACAATAATTCCAAAAAATGGAATGAAGATGTAATGAAAATATCACAGGTAAGTTTCTCCAAAATTATTATTGAGAAAGGGAATAACTCAGCAATAATAAGCTCCCTAGATTCCCCAAAATGAAGGTACCTCTTCATCCATTGATTCATTCAAGATTTTATTATATCCAGATTTTCCATCTATATAATCGAGGGATTGGAAGCTAATATTTGTGCCAATCAACAAATCTAAGATTAGAAAAGTGAAGTAATTCATTGGGGTGTCGTGGTTGAGATACTGGAATTTGATATTGATGGGGACATCCATTTTCTTCATTCTATGTGGTATAATGATAACTGAACATTTTGGGTATTGGACCTACATTAAAAATATATATATATTTTTTCATATTATCAATGTTTCCATTAACCATGGAATTTTAGGAAGTGTGAATTCCTCTGAGAACATTCATATAACCATGGTGTCTAAAAGGAAGACTCATATGGTGGGTGATGACATACAGATAAATCCAATAAATAATAATATCGTTTAAAAACTATTCCATGGTGTTGCTTCAAGAATGTGAAAAACCTATCCTCCTCATCAAGAGTCTTAACAACACTAATTATAATTAGCCACATATCTTCCTCTAAAATATATTTCACCAGTATTAGCAGATTGATGATAGTGTAAAATCATTATTTAACAAAAAGAGGGGATTAATTTATATCTCCGTAGTCATATATTTAAAGGAATTATGTAGATTAAAAATATATACATATATAAATTAGAGTGGAATCACATTCTTGTATAGGGGAAGAATCTCTAGGAGTGTCCATCTGAACATCAGGTTTTTTGGAAACTATGTAGGCTGATTTTGTGGTTCCTAGACTTTATTATATTCACTTGTATGGTTCAATTAATATTTTTAAAACCATGTATCAATAAATATCTATTTTTTAAACCATGGTCTCAGATATATATTGGACAAGAACCAACTAATGGTCATAAGGATAACTTTTCTACATGCACTGGAAGAGGGTTAATCTAGCTTCAAGATATCCTGATCATAATACAAGAATTATGGGATATAAGATCTATTTTTTTATTTATAATGATGAATATTTATATCAGGTCTATAATTAATATATACATATGGTAGATATGATTTATAAAACTATTTTTTAGGACATTAGAGGGATCTGTTGAGGTGTCTATGAAGTCATTAAGGCCATTTCTACACTAAGATCCTTAAACCTTGGGATTATTTAAAATAATTTTATAAATCCCAAAAATAATATACTTGGTCTCACATGAATCAAATGGGGAAATGTTTCCATAGAGAACATATAATCAACCATTAGTATAGTTTTTTTGGAACTGGTGTTATGAATAGGGGATGACTACATGGATGTTTCACTAGGGCCTCCATAGTATGGAATTAAAAGCATTATCTTGAGAGACAAACATGAACTAATTATTTTATATAAAATCCTTGAACTCCTCTTTTCACTAAATATTCCAAAGAAATATTTTCTCTCTTTTATAATATCTCCAAACTGTTGGGTAGGATATGGATAGATCACCAAATATGTATCATTGTTTATGGAGTGTCTATGTTAGGATAATATTGATCTTCGTTAATTTATATAGTAGTACCTGATAAGAATTGATGACATATAGAACTTTGGATTTGTAAAGGGGTAAATCAAATCCTTGTATGTATGCACCCCCATGTTCTCAGAAATGTGGATACTGGACTAGAAATCTTCATGATCACCTTATTATCCATAGTAATGTTTAAAGGAAACCACTATAATATCAAATTGTAGAAGGATATTACTAAAACCTATGAGGCCTTGAAATGGAGTCTTTAAAATATGGAGTTCATAAAAGATTCAGATATGATCTCCAATACTATATTGGTGCTTCTTCATGTTTTATTTCCATGAAATGGGTTTACTTATAATACAATGCAGTTATTCCCAAGCTAGATGCTTAGAGGGACCTAGTAATTATAATGGTGGTTCTTGATTTTCAACTAAATAATTATCCTAATGGTAGGGTGGTTATGAATATGGAAATATGTCATCCATTAAAATGTTACATAAAGCTAGTTTAGAGGATATTAACATGTATTTTTTAGTTTATTTTAAATAAATGATTGAATTATTATTTTAGAACCATGCGTAGTGTTTTTAGGGATAAATCACCAGGTGCTATGATTTTTAGCGGAATGCCTTCCCTTGTCCTAGGAGCATTGATGAGGTCATTGAAGAGGATTTGATAGGTGTTCTTTATCCATGGGTTTAACACCATGGTATTCTAATATGATGGTAATGATAGAGGTATACAATTTTTACTGACCAAAGGATTCTTATCATACCTAAAGGGATATGGGATTCCCCCCAATGTGAGGGACATAAAATCCATGAGGGTGAATACTGTATTAAGAATTGATAGATGCTACATGTAATACTTGAAATTTTGGTACTAAGTTCATTGAGATCCTGAGGGTCATGAAGATAAGGGTGTCACGAATTAGGATAAACTCTCTGGGGAGGGTTCTAGATAGTTCATACATGCATGAATCACACCAATGACTCAAGAATATATATTCTAGAATATCCAAATATATAAATTTTGTCTTTATCAAATTGAGACTTGATTCCAATCCCTAAAACCTTGATCAACATCAGTGGTGGCGGAAACTCATATGAAATACTCTTGAGGAACACAATTGTCCACTATTACATTCTATACCATAATGAAGACATAATCATTCAAGATGATGAAACCAAAGAAAGTGTGTCGAAGGAACCTATGATAGGGGAAATAATTGGTGTAATTCCTTCCATCATCATCATGTTAATTCATGATATTTGGAATCCTCAGAAGGATATTTTATGTGGAATATATGGTGACACCTATGAATTTATCATCCCTAAAGGATTACACCTTAATATTTCAATCAATGAATCCTTTTATTTTATATCTATTAGGATAGTCATATGAATAACTTTTAATGTGAGCATGCTCTTCCAAGGTTTGTTCTATGGGGCCTTATAGAACTATATCAATTGAGGGTGGATTATAAATCATAGTAGCTATCTTTACCCTTGAATAAATTAATCAGTTATAGGTATTTTTGTGAATAAAATGAAGGACCCCATAACACCTAGAGAGGGGAGGGGTGAATCAGGGTGTCATAGTTTTCTTTTTAAAGTTGTGGATCTTGTTCCCACATTGGTAGTAACTTGTTAGACCTATAAAAAAAATAAAAGCAGGAAGTTTCCACATCACTTTTACATGGTTCACCTCAAAGAGCTGCATCCAAGGAGTATACGCTGACAGTGTGTCAGTCATACCAAAATCCACTAATCTTCACTAGTTTATGGTTTACAATTTTTGGTCACAGTCACTCTGTGAAAGGCTCACTACCTTTACAAAAGTTCAAGGATAGCTCACTGTGTCCCTTGGGTTACTCCCGTTGACTCCCCCTGGCTCACTGCCTTTGGTGAAGTCTCAATCAGTTTATAGACGTGAAGGTCTCTTCAATAGATTCACATTGAAGTCTTTGACTCTTCTAAGCAAGAGACTCTTCTTGCATCGATGTCCGAAATTGATGCACTTGAATGCACTGAACCACTGAACCAGATAATCAGAACATGCCAACAGGTTTCACTGAAAATTGTGCACAACAACTACCCTTTGCGTGAAAGAACTAAATTTTGCACACAATATTTTATTTTTCACGTGGAAAAATATTTCTCCCAATAGAACCTTTTTTGCGTAGCTGAAACTTTTATGTACAGCCTCAAATTTTACGCACATCTCCACCTTTTTTGTGCCTCATGAACTGTTATGCACAACCTCATGGTTTACATGCAACTTATCCTTTTTCACACTCCTTCATATTTTTCATGCACACTCTCATTTTTCGTGAAACTCGTACTTTTTCGTGCAACTCATAATTTTTCACGCAACTCCCTTTATGTAAGCCTTTTACGTGCATTAGCACTCGGGTCTTCTTTAAGTCTTCAGCCATACGGAATGAGGGGGGCCACCCCTTATTTATAGGCGTTGCTGACCCCCATGCGCAAAACCCACCATGGGGAGAAAAACTCTAATTCGGTGCGTAATACATTTTTACAGGAACTATTTTCCGCACACATCTCCATTGTTTTCACACATCCCATGCCTTTTACATTTTTCAATGTTCTGATTCCGAAACACTTCTTGCGTGAAAAACCTTGATCCACTATTTCATGAACCTGGCTCTTTTTTGCACCCAACCCACCTATTTCATAAAAAAATCACATATTTTTTGCACCAATTCATCTTTGCGCGCACCTCATTTTTTGAACAACCCATGACTTCAGTTTCCGATTTTTAGGCCCAACAAATTGGAAAACACTGAGAAATGGCACCACATTCAATACTGTTGTCTTCTTGAACTGTATGATCACTTTACTGGGAAACATTCTGAACTTCCAATGAGGATTGAGAACAAACACACACCGTAATCCAATTCTTGCATAGAACATCCATGGTTCCAACATAAAATCATTTCTTACTCTACTACATTTCCTTATAAAAAATCTAATTTACTTCAATAAACTCTCATAATCTACTAGGTACTTTAGCAAAATTAGATTTCTGACCAACTCATCCCTGATATTATCAAAACACATACCTAAAAACTTCTCCTATGTGAGTTAGATATCAAAGGACTATGTACATACATTATACTAAGTGATAAAATTAGTTATTCACTCATTCTGCCAATATTTTCACATGGTGTTGTAGGTAAAATTTGTCATATGAAAAGTGGAGGTGAACTGATAGAGGAAATATTGAAAATATCACCCCAAATGGTACTGAATCCTGATGCAAGATTACTATAACATAAAATATATTTCCCTCCACTATAAAGTTAAAATAATGGTTATTGGTCACCTCCTAATGCCTTGGGGTCTCTAATATTAGGCAAAAAGGTGAGTTTGTGTAGAGCTTCTATGGGGCACTCATTCCACTGAATGACATTGAGGTTTCTTTTCCAAAATTTGGTGATGTGATAGTGTGATCTTCCCAATTCAGTTATAAATTCCATTTGGGATGTATTGAAGTATATTGTGTCTCCATGTTCTCCATGCAAGTGCTAATGGAACTAATTAGATCATTCTGGGAGACTTCATCATGATTTTATCTATGTACAGTTCATCTCAATTGTGATGTAGAGTAGTCATGATATAGAGGTGGAATGCCATGTTGATCCAGTAGATAGGTATCATTAGGAACATTGAAGATCTAATATGGGATAAAATTAAATCTTGTATTAGTATTCACTGAATGACTAAGGGTTTTTGGTTGGTGAAACTCTATTGGAGGTGTGATGGGGTTGTCTTGAAAATAACCTCACTATGGATGGTAGACCCAAAGGAGTTCAACACATATCTATAGATAACCATTAATATTTGAGATAAAATTAGTGAAGCAAGCATCCAAAAATGTTTTTTGAGATATTTGAGCTAATATAAAAGATTTATGACCTCATTTACTTTACGAAAGGTTTATAGGGTGTTTCAAATAGGTATGATCGGTGGAATCCCAATCCCCATGGATTTTCTTTGTTATCAATTTTTAATAATTCCCTGAATGTTCACATAATTTTTCTTGTATTACATGGGAAAATATTCATTTTCATCATCATCATCATCTGTATCATGATCCATATTGTGAAGGAGACTGGATATGATTAATTTCACAATTTTAGTGGTGGATGGTGAATGATTTATTATGTTTTCAGAAGTCTATTTTTGGGATCCTACATCCTTCTATTGATATATGTGAATTTTAGGATAAAATACTACCAATATCCTATAAAATAGACATGTATATATATATATATATTCAACGGTAAAGTATAATACTTCAATTCTTTCTAGCACATACTTGTCCTAATTTCTAATGAAATCTACCATATATAGGGTGACGAGCCATGATAAGCCCACTTAGGAGAACCTTTTGCAAATATTTATAAAGGAAATGAAAGTCCAAACAAAATTTACTATACACCAACTACTATTTATGAGGATGGTTGTATAGTTCCCATTGGTTATATTAGAGGTATTATACTTCTTTTATCAATCATATTTATGATGGAGAAAGTTTGGTAATATGTGGATTGAATATGACCAAATTTAAGCTAGAGGCTAGAGCCTCCCACATGTTATCATTATACACATCCTATTAAAAATGGAAATCCTACTATTGGACACACTATAACTTTTTAATATATTGATAGGAATATAGTTTAAGAAATAATGATGATATCCTTTTTTGTAAACCTTTGGAAGGTAATGCTACTATTCATGACACCCTTCCCTGAGATGCAGATTCATCTTACTAAGTTAGATTATGCATCACCTAAATTTCCTTAAATGTTTTGAATAAGGATCCTAATTTTTAGAGGATTTTTATATATATGTGGAAACTCTAGATGATATTATTAATATATTTATTTGTTTCTAGATCCAGATATTTACTTGATCACATATTTTAATGAATAATTATGAGATACTAGTAGTATCAGGAATAAAATCGTTGATAATAATTGAAATAAAGACAATACATCATACATTACAAAGAATTTTCATAGCGTATTTGGGATCACATGGTACTAAAAATCTGAATTAATCATCCCTAGTCATGATGTGGTTACCTTCATGGGTTTGTTTTTGTGGAGGAACAACTATGTCATCTAAACTCACAAGACTCTAGGATTTTGAAACATTTAGGGCCATAATTTTGATTCACCTAATAGTCATTCCAAGCTTGTCCAAAAGTTCTATGAGTGAATGGTTCTCCACATAATAAGTAGAATTTCATATGCATTATTTATTGTGTCATAGGGGGGACCACCAAGTCATATGTTAGTCACTTAACCCTAGGAGGTACCTTTAGGTTGGTATACCTTTTCGACAAGAGGTTGACCTTTGGTTTTGATATTCAAGGAATCAATTCCTAGGAGTGTCAAATCGGCACACATGATGGGCGTTTGGGGTCTTGATACTTGTTTGAAAGAATTTTTTCCCTACCCAATTTTTAGAAATATGGGGAGTGAGATAACTATAAGAGATATGATAACTACAAGAGCATCCTTCCATGGAGCTAGAACAATGTCCTAACTCAAGGATGGGAACAATATAGCTCAATTAGGGGTAGCCCAAATAAGAGTTACCTAATACTATTTAATTATAATCTGGGTGGGATTATGATAATGGAAATATTATTTGGTGGGATCCCTCCTTGATTAAACCAAAGTGGTAGTTGGGTCAGAACACCCTAAATATCCCACACCTCATTAGCATAGAGGAAGACAACATCAGTGTGCTTCAAGGATAGACTATCAAGTCGATACTTGAATGACTTTGTCTTATGATAATTACATTTTATTATTTTTTATATTTTTTTTAATTTTTTAAAACATATAATTTTTTATTCGTTAATTCATTCTTAATCAGGATTGTATCATTATATTATTTTCTGAATACATATTTATATTGTACGTTTTTTATTTTTCGTAACATGTTCTACATGTTCTATTTTGAGTTCCTATATTAAATAAATATTTTAGGTTCTTTAAAAATACTTTACATATATTTCTTCAACCATCATAAAGTAAATATAATATTCCCACATATCCATTTTGGAAATCCATTTGGCCAAATTGAAATTAATGTGGATGTTTTTATGAACCACCTTACCAATTTTATAGAATTAGTGACCCTCTCTATTTAAAATATATCTTCTTCTATAGAAATCCAAATTGAGTGATTATATTTTTGGAAATATAAAAATATTTAATAAATTTATTTAAAATAAATGGAATAATTAATGGATATATATTATTTCTGAAATGAGGTTTGAATTCACTGTATATTTTAGTCTCATTAAGGCTAATTATCAGATATATTTTACTGCTATATTCTGATTATAAATTGAGTTTTATAAAACATGTTAAGGTAATTATTGATCATTTATAAAATTAAGGAAATTTTATAAATATTTAAAAAATTGAAAAAAAATATAATTTTACCTTTAACAAGGTTTGTGTTAGATCTCAAAATTGAGAATCCAATATGTTATTAGTTTTCTGGAATTCCCTTACATGAATCGCCTATGTGAGAAATTCATATATGTGAGAAATTTACCTATGTTATAAATTTAATTATGCGAATAACCTATCTATAATCCCCCAAATGTATCCCATATATGATTTTTCTCTGTTCATTACTTTATTTGTATTCACCTATATCCAAACACCTACATAATTTTTCTTATGTTGTTTAGTGGGAATCTTACAAGAAATTATACAAAGTTTTTTTTGTGTTTCAAATATTTATTTGTTTCTTGTTTATATAAAATATTTAAATTATTATTATGAAATTATAAATTCATATTTATTATTTTAAAACTATGACTAGTTTTTAACACTGTTTTAATCTTTTTTTATAAATGTCAATGAGTGTTTTAGATTATTTCATAAAACATTCAACCCGAAAGGTCAAAAGTAGTTTCTTATTATTTTAGTGTTTTTTTCATAAATATTATGGTTTAAAAATAAATATTAGACGATATTAAACTCATGAAAACTTTTTATTATATTTTTATAGTGTTTTTATTTTTGTTTTAATATCACCACATATTTAATGCTTATTTTATATAACGACCCGACCTTTTTCTTACATTACTATTACATAATTTCAAAGATAAAAAAACATAATAGTATTACACATAGGGGATCTATAGGTTTAGTTTCTTGGGCAAACTAGGATCATGCATGAAAAATACAACATCAACCATAAACATTTATTTAACTTCTTCTTCACTATCTTCTTAGTGGTACTTGTCCTCTTCTTAGTACATGTAGCCACCTGAAGATATACATTAAAAGGGGTGAGCTAAAAGCCCAGTAATATGATAGATAAGAACAATACATAATGGGGTGAACATAATCATAACATAGGCAAAAGATCATGATCATGAGAGGAGCATAAGTAAAAGACTTGAAATGTGGCAATGCATAGAAATGAAACATCATGTCTTAGTGGTTAAATACCACACATACTTGTGAACAAATCTAGAATCATGTTCACAAATCATTTCACATTTACTAATTATATTCATCACTTTACCCAATGCATTGGAGCGTTATATAATTCCGGGCGCACCCGTCACATTTAAACATTCATATTGCGCTATATAATTCCGGGCGCACCCGTCACATCATAACATTATAATTATCATGATTGCCACATAGAAAACATATAAAACATGTACATAAATAACCCATGGAAAGGAATGGGTTTCATCTCATAATAACACATTCATAAGCTTTGGGTTCCCAAAAGAAAGAGGGAACAACATACTTGATATAAGAACAATCAACCTTGAATGAGAGGTAAAAGGTGAGATCATGAAAGAGGAGTTCTTTTGGAAAACATTTTGATGGACCTAAAAACCAGTGAAAAACATGTATATCCCAGAAAAGTAAATGATGAACAAGTGATCTTTGAGGAGTAACCATATCAAAAATGGAGTGAAAGAGGGAGAACCTGAAGGAAGAAAATTGGGTTCGAGATTTCCCCTTACCTTGTACGCGAATGCCTCCTTCTCTTTAATATCCTATATAATGACATTATATTCATTAATTAGAAATTCAAGAAACTTTTATACATTAATAGGGTTCATTATGGTTTCATTATTTCATACTGTGTTCCATTGTATGACTTGTAGAGTTTAAAAACATTGATTGGGGATGTTCATTTTCATGGTTTTCTTGAGCGGTCCACTTGTATTATTAATTTGATGTTTGGGTAGATCATGGGTAAACATCCAGAACTGATATTACAGGTAATTAATGATATTACAGAAGCTTTAATTATTTTATAATGAGTTATATTAGATCCATGTGGCCGAATCATTAGATAAGAATTAAATGAAGATTATTTGGGCTAATTTGAGCGGTTTTTGGATCACAACCAACTCATTTTAACTTTTCACTTAGTATTATGGCCATAGGTTATTTCTAGAACTTAAAATAGAACATAATACATATAAACAATTCTGCTTCAACCATAAAAATGGTTTCATGACCAGATTGAAGGTATAAATGGAAGAAGAGAGCATGTTGTTTTTGAAGGTGATAAATTATCCCCACATGAACAACGTTCTCTTTAATAAAATAAAAGGAAGAGGGAAAGGGTGTGGGGTTATATAATATACCATTAGAACCATAATATTACATTATATGTATAATACTGGAGTTACAAAACAATTTGGATGAAGATAGGTGGGGAGAGATCGAGAAAGGAACTTGAACTTGAAAGGAAATTAAAGGAGAAGAGGGAGAGAAATTACCTTTAGAATCCTCCTATTAAGAACCTCCTTAAGGGCCTAAGATTGGTCTTTTGATGAGCCAAGAAGCTCTGGGACGTGGGGGAGGGGCTAGGGAAGGTGTTTGGGTAGAGTTTAGAGAAGGATTGGAGCTTGAGAGGTGTGAGGAAAAGAGGGAGTGAAGGGTGGCTTTTATAATGGAGGGGAGAGGGGTTTCCTTAATATAAAATTGATTAGTTTATTAATTTCACCAAAGACAAGGAATAGTGAGTCTTGGATGATTAAAAATAGTAAATAAGACTTGTAAATTCGGGATTTGGGAGCTTACATCACTTGTGATGTCAGGAATAGTGGGTTTTAATTAAAATGTATTTATATGATAAATTAATGTATTCTACTATTCATAAAAAATTCCAGTATCTTAGAAAAATCCCAAAATTTTACCCCAACCATTTTTCGACGTGTAGAATCCAAAAACTATGTCCATTTTTTAAAAACAATTTTCTAAATATTATTAATTTAATATTGAATTAAAATCCAATTTACTTAAAAAACAGTTTTTGAAATTAAAACTGATTTTGCAGTTCTTTCAAAAATTACTTAGGGTCTTATAAAATCCTCTAAAAACTATTAGACATTGATTAAATAATTTATGAATATAGTTCAGGAAAATAAATATTCTTTTAAATTAATTAATTAATTATAATTAATTATTTATGACTTATAAATAACCAAAAAAAAGTTTACTAAGGTTAAATTGTCACTTTCTAGGATGTCTAAATTTTATTTTATTATTCATAGGTAATGTTACTCTTATTTACTATTCATAAGGGTCATATTACTATTCATAAGTGTAGGTTACTATTCATAAGGGTAGGTTACTATTCACCAAAAAATATTTTTGTTTCATTGGACTCCAAAAACTATCTTGAACACAACTGTGAATGTTGGATTTTTAAAATTCCAAACATAGGGGTGACAAAATTATGTTTAAAGGTAACTTATCACTTAGTAGTTAATTATTTTGTGTTTTTATGACATAGATATAAGAATGGAATTTTCCATTGAAAAACTTTGGGTCGTTACATTCTTCCCCCCTTAAGAAATTTTGCCCCCGAAATTTCACTTTACACAAACAGGTGAGGGAACTTTTCCTTCATTGCCTCTTCCGGTTCCCAAGTTGCTTCCTCAAACTTTTGGTTCCTTCACAACACTTTGACAAGGTGGGTTGTCTTGTTGCGTATAACCTTATCACTTCTGTCCAGAATTTCTACCGGCTGCTCCTCATAGGAGAGATCATCTTCCAGATGTACCACCTCTGAGTTTAGTACATGTGAGGGGTCTGAAATGTACTTCCTCAGTAGTGATACGTGAAACACATCATGAACTTGAGCCATATTCGGTGGAAGTGCCAGACGATAGGCCACGACTCCTATACAATCAAGGATCTCAAAGGGGCCAATGTACCTTGGGCTTAGCTTCCCTTTCTTCTGAATCGCATGACTCTCTTCCATGGAGATATTCGAAGGAAGACTTTATCTCCAACGTCAAACTCCAAGTCCCTTTGACGATTGTCATCATAGCTCTTTTGCCGACTTTGAGCAGCTTTGATATGTTTCTGGATGACTTGAACCTTCTCTGTCATCTCTTGAACAAGATCAAGAACAAGTAGCTTTCGTTCTCCAACTTCATCCCAACAGGTTGGAGTTCTACATCACTTCCCATAAAGAGCTTCATACGGAGCCATCTAAATACTCGAGTGGAAGCTATTGTTGTATGAGAACTCAACCAATGGGAGATGCTGATCCCAACCACATTTGAATTCAAGAGAGCAGGATCTTAGCATATCTTCAAGTGTCTGAATAGTCCTTTCAGACTGGCCATCAGTTTGGGGGTGATAGGCCGTGCTGAAATTTAATTCAATACTCAAAGCATGTGGAAGGCTCCTCCAGAATTTAGAAGTGAACCTTGGATCACGGTCAGAGGCAATCGAGAGTGGAACACCATTCAATCTCACTACTTCCTTCACATATATCCTTGCAAGTTGTTCAAGTGAGAGGTCTTCCCGAATATCGATAAAATGGGCAGTCTTGGTGAGTCGGTCAACCACAAACCATATCGCATTATTTCCTCTTGACGTTTTCGGGAGACCCATGACAAAGTCCATAGTAACATTTTCCCATTTCCACATGGGTATAGGCAATGGATGCATCATACCTTTGGACTTCTGCCGCTCAGATTTAACTTGATGACATACCAAGCACCTTGATATATATTCCACAATCTCTTCTTCATGTTATCCCACCAGAAGTGTTCTCGGAGATCACGATACATATTGGTACTTCCAGGATGAGTAGAGAAAGTTGAGCTATGTGCATTATCCAATAGATCCTTCTTAATTCTGGGTGATGAAGGCACACAAAGCCACGTTCCAAACCGAATCACACCATCATCGTCGATATGGAACTCTTGCAGCTTCCCTTCCTTTACAGCATTCACCCTCTTTTGTATCTCCACATCATCCCTTTGTGCTTCCTTAATCTTCTGTTGGATGGATGGTTGCACAATCATTTGGGAAAGGTAGGATGTATCCCCTGCCCTTACGATTCCCAAATACATCCTTTGCATATCCAAGAAGATAGGGTCTTTCTCAATCCTCAACATTGATAGAGTCGCAGGTTCTTTCCTGCTTAAAGCATCAGCTACCTTGTTCGCCTTTCCAGGATGATAGTGAATAGAGAAATCGTAATCCTTGATTAGCTCTAACCATCTCCTTTGATGCATGTTGAGCTCCTTTTGTGTGAATATATACTTTAGGCTCTTGTGGTCGGTGTATATGTCACACTTCTCACCATAAAGGTAATGCCGCCAGATTTTCAAGGCAAAAATCACGGCTGCCAGCTCTAGATCTTGCGTCGGGTAGTTCTGCTCATGGATCTTCAACTTTCGTGAGGCGTAGGCTATCACATTATCATTTTTCATGAGTACACAACCCATTCCTTTCTTTGAAGCATCAATTTATATCACAAAACTTTCTCCACTTTTCGGTAGTGTGAGTACAGGTGCAGTGATCAACCTTCTCTTTAGCTCCTTGAAGCTTCCCTCACATTCTTCCTTCCAGACATACTTTACCCCTTTCCTTGTTAACTTAGTTAGCGGGCTTGACAATCGTGATAAGTTTCTCACAAGACGTCGGTAGTACCTAGCTAATCCAAGAAAACTACGGATTTCTGCGACACTAGAGGGCCTGGGCCATTCTTCAATCGCCTTTGTCTTTGAAGGGTCTACAGAAATTCCCTCGCTTGTGATCACATGTCCCAAGAACGTGACTTGATTCATCCAAAAGTCACACTTTCTGAACTTGGAGTACAACTTCTCTATTCTCAATGTCGCCAACACAAGTCCTAGATGTTCTTCATGTTCCCCCTTGCTCTTGGCATAGATGAGAATATCATCAATAAAAACTACCACAAATTTTCCGAGGTAATGTCTAAAGACTCTATTCATCAAATCCATGAAGATTTCAAGGGCATTAGTAAGTCTGAAGGGCATCACCAAAAACTCATAGTGCCCATACCTTGTACGGAAGGCAGTCTTCTTAATATCTTCCTTCTTCACCTTTACATGATGATATCTAGAATGAAGATCCACCTTTGAGAAGTATTGAGCTCCTCTTAACTGGTCGAACAAGTCGTCAATCCTTGGGAGAGGATACTTGTTCCTTATGGTGATCTTGTTGAGTTCCCAATAATCGATACACAACCGCATGGTACCATCCTTCTACTTCACAAAGAGCACTAGCGCACCCCAAGGTGATGCACTAGGGCGTATGAACCCTTTGTCTAGATGCTCTTGCAACTACTTCCTTAACTCCTCCAGTTCGATAGGAGCCATCCTATAGGGGCACTTCGAGATAGGAGTAGCTCTGGGTATGAGTTCAATTGAGAACTCTACCTCACGATCTGGGGGAATTCCAAGTAACTCTTCGGGAAATACATCACCATATTCCCTTACGATAGGAATTTCCTCAAGGTTGGAACTTTCCTTTGACTCAAACATTTGGGCGAGGTATGCTTCTTCATAGGGAATCAACACCCAAACCATTGAAGGATTTCTCAGAAGAGATTCATGATCTTCCTTGCATTTATAGAGGAGCATGGGATGGTTCGGAATATGAAAATATATTTCCTTTTCCTGACAGTTGATTTGCGCTCTATATAAAGAGAGCCAATCCATTCCCATTATAGCGACGAATTCCACCAAGGTAAGTATTATGAGATTTTCTGGATGAATCTTCCCACATACGTCAACAGGAGAAGAATCAAACACTTGGGTTGCAATGATTGCACCACTTGGTGTTTTTACATATATCTCTACTTCAAGGTTTCAGGGCTTCGATTCTATAGTTCTAGCAAACTTGCAAGATATAAAGGAATGCGTAGAACCAGAATCAAATAAGACTTTTTCCATTCTTGAGTGAATAGGAAGTGTACCTTGTACGACTTCATTATCATGTTCCACCTCCGTAGTAGTGATGGCATAAGTCTTCCCTTGTTCCTTTGGATTTAGTGGTTGTTGGCGCTGATTACCCTTGAGAGCTTGAGGTTTAGTGCACTGGTTTGAATAGTGCCCCAACACCCTATAGTTGTAGCATTGAACAACGAGTGGTTCTCTCCTTTCATCGGCTACATTATCCTTCCTTTTCATGTCTTTTAGACACTCGTGAGCTTAGTGTCCTTCCTTCCCACACTTAAAGCATTTAACCGTACCTTTGAGGCAGTTCCCATGGTGCAACTTCCCACATTTTTGGCATGTGGTTCATTGTGTTTTCTTCCCATCTTTATCACTAGATCCACCAGCTTGAAACTCCATCTTTATTTTCTTATCACCATAGCCATGGGACCATTCTCCAAACTCCATTTCCACTTTGAGAGCACACCGAACAACTTCTTCATAACTCCCAAAGTCTCGAATTGCAATAGCCTTTCGAAGATGTGGTTTTAATCTACTAAAGAATCTATCAATTTTTCTATAATTGTTGATAACAAAACCCAAAGCATACCGTGCGAGCCTTGTGAAATTTTCTTCATAGGTTGTGACAGATTCTACTTCTTTTTGCTTGAGCTCTATGAATTCTCTCTCCATCTTCGTTCAAAGAGTTCGTGGGAAGTACTTATTAAGAAACATTATCTTAAAGTCTTCCCTTTCCATCTCTTCAATTTCCTCCCTTGGCTTGGTGTTCTTAATCAAAGCCCACCATTGATCAGATTCTCCATCTAGACAATAAACGGCTAGAGTCACCTTCTCCATCTCAGAACAGTGAAGAACAAAAAAGATCTTCTCCATGGAGTTGACCCACTGTTCCACAACTAGTGGATCAGAATATCCACAAAACGTCGGTTGTCGTTGCCGCATAAAACATTCGATAGCTAGTTTCTCCCTCTTTGGTGAAGGAGGACGTTCCCCATCATTATGGTTATTATTCATAACCCAAGATAATTGGGTAATAATCTCCATGAAGTTTTGAACTCCACCTCCAAAATCATTGGGGATGTCGTTCGAGCAATCACTGCATTGGCCTTCGCAAGAGTTGTTGGCCTGATTCCTCCTGGTTCCCACCATTTCTAAAATAGAAAAGGTTAGAACAAAACATAAGTAAAAAAGTCATGAATAACTTATTCAATTAAAAAATTATACCAAAAACATAACATACAGGATCCCTAGGTAAATATCCTTGTGTGCATATTTGTACTTAGTCTCATGCTAGAGGTTTTCTTTAGGGTTCACTAATCCTAATTCCCAAATTAACTAAACCTTTCCTCTGATACCAACTATAATGACCCGAAATTTTTCTTACATTACTATTACATCATTTCAAAGATAAAAAAACATAATAGTATTACACATAGGGGATCCATAGGTTTAGTGTCTTGGGCAAACTAGGATCATTCATGACAAATACAACACCAACCATAAACATTTATTTAACTTCTTCTTCACTATCTTCTTAGTGGCACTTGTCCTATTCTTAGTACATGTAGACACCTGAGGATATACATCAAAAGGGGTGAGCTAAAAGCCCAGTAAGAGGATATATAATAACAATACATCATGGGGTGAACATAATCATAACATAGGCAAAATATCATGATCATGAGAGGAGCATAAGTAAAAGACTTGAAATGTGGCAATGCATAAAAATGAAACATCATGTCTTAGTGGTTAACTACCACACATACTTGTGAAAAAAGATAGAATCATTTTCACACATAATTTCACATTTACTAATGAGATTCATCACTTTACCCAATGCATTGGAGCGCTATATAATTCCGGGCGCACCCATCACATTTAAACATTCATATTGCACTATATAATTCCGGGCGCACCCGTCACATCATAACATTATAATTATCATGATTGCCAAATAGAACACATATCAAACATGTACATAAATAACCCATGGAAAGGAATGGGTTTCATCTCATAATAACACATTCATAAGCTTTGGGTTCCCAAAAGAAAGAGGGAACACCATACTTGATATAAGAACCATCAACCTTGAATGAGAGGTAAAAGGTGAGATCTTGAAAGAGGAGTTCTTTTGGAAAAATTTTTGATGGACATAAAAACCAGTGAAAAACATTTATATCCCAGAAAAGTAAAGGAAATGATGAACAAGTGATCTTTGAGGAGTAAACATATCAAAAATGGAGTGAAAGAGGGAGAACCCGAAGGAAGAAAATTTGGTTCGAGATTTCCCCTTACCTTGTACTCGAATGCCTCCTTCTCTTTAATGTCCTGTATAATGACATTATATTCATTAATTAGAAATTAAATAACCTTTTATACCTTAATAGGGTTCATTATGGTTTCATTATTTCATATTATGTTCATTTGGATGACTTGTAGAGTTTAAAAACATTGATCGGGGATGTTCATTTTCATGGTTTTCTTGAGCGGTCCACTTGTATTCTTGATTTGATGTTTGGGTAGATCATGGGTAAACATACATAACTGATATTACATGTAATTAATGATATTGCAGAAGCTTTAATGATTTTATAATGAGTTATATTAGATCCATGTGGCCGAATCATTAGATAAGAATTAAATGAAGATTATTTGGGCTAATTTGAGTAGTTTTTGGATCACAACCAACTCATTTTAACTTTTCACTTAGTAGTATGGCCATAGGTTATTTACAGAACTTAAAATAGAAAATAATACATATAAAACATTCTGTTTCAACCATAAAAATGGTTTCATGACCAGATTGAAGGTATAAATGGAAGAAAAGAGCATGTTGTTTTTGAAGGTGATAAATTATCACCACATGAACGACGTTCTCTTTAATAAAATAAAAGGAAGAGGGAAAGGGTGTGGGGTGATATAATATACCATTAGAACCATAAGATTACATTATATGTATAATAATGGAGTTACAAAACAATTTTTATGAAGATAGGTAGGGAGAGATCAAGAAAGGAACTTGAACTTGAAAGGAAATTAAAGGAGAAGAGGGAGAGAAATTACCTTTAGAATCCTCCTTTTAAGAACCTCCTTATGGGACTAATATTGGTCTTTTGATGAGACAAGAAGCTCTGGGACGTGGGGGAGGGGCTAGGGAAGGTGTTTGGGCAGAGTTTAGAGAAGTCTTGGAGCTTGAGAGGTGTGAGGAAAAGAGGGAGTGAAGGGTGGCTTTTATAATGGAGGGGAGAGGGGTTTCCTTAATATAAAATTGATTAGTTTATTAATTTCACCTAAGACAAGGAATAGTGAGTCTTGGATGATTAAAAATAGTAAATAAGACTTGTGAATTTGGGATTTGGGTGCTTACATCACTTGTGATGTCAGGAATAGTGGGTTTTAATTAAAATGTATTAATATGATAAATTAATGTATTCTACTATTCATAAAAAATTCAAGTATCTCAGAAAAATCCCAAAAATTTACCCCAACCATTTTTTGACATGTAGAATCCAAAAATGAAGTCCATTTTTCAAAAATTACTTTCTAAATATTATTAATTTAATATTTAATTAAAATCATAATTTACTTAAAAAAACAGTTTTTAAAATTAAAACTGATTTTGCAGTTCTTTCAAAAATTACTTAGGGTCTTAAAAAATTATCTAAAAACAATTATACATTGATTAAATAATTTATGAATATATTTCAGGAAAATAAATATTCTTTAAAATTAATTAATTAATTATAATTAATTATTTATGACTTATAAAATACCAAAAAAAAGTTTACTAAGGTCAAATTGTCACTTTCTAAGATGTCTAAATTTTATTTTATTATTCATAGGTAATGTTACTCTTATTTACTATTAATAAGGGTCATATTACTATTCATAAGGGTAGTTTACTATTCATAAGGGTAGGTTACTATTCACCAAAAATTATTTTTGTTTCATTGGACTCCAAAAACTATCTTGAACACAACCGTGAATGTTGGATTTTTAAAATTCCAAACATAGGGGTGACAAAATTATGTTTAAAGGTCACTTATCACTTAGTAGTTCATTATTTTGTGTTTTTATGACATAGATATAAGAAGGGAATTTTCCATTGAAAAACATTGGGTTTTTACATTTTAAATGAAAAGTTTTTGAATTTTATATTTCAAATTAATAATTTCGGTTTTCATGCGGTATTGAACTGATATTTTATTCTAGTGACTATTTAACATATTTAATAGATAATAATTTTTTCGACTTTTTTGTTTTAAATTTCATTCATAATATAGAGAAAATTTTAATGTAACGATAATATATATTTCTCTCTCTTTCTGATATTCCAGTATAATTAATTTTTGAATTGTTTTACGAATGATCATATATGTTATATTTATTTTTTATTTTAATAAGTGAATTTATATTTCAATCTATACATGGTGGGAAAGTTACATAATTATGATACAAAATATTTATCTATTTCTTTTTTATTTTCAAGTGATGTTGTGTGAAGAGTGTAATGGTGTTGGTATAATGAAGTTCTCTAAATTCTTCTTGTAATGAAAAATTCCAAATACTATTGGATTATCTCCCTTGGGATGAAAAAAACTTATATGACATCTTATACATCCTTGATGTGATTATCAATATGACTAAACACTCGTGAACCAAAACTAGTATTTTATTATTTTTCTATATATTTTTTTAGATGCTTGAGTATGTAACACTTATTCCCATATTTCACATAATTTTTGTTTTTATGTTTTTTATTTTATATAAAAAAAATTTATTCCTCTATTTATTAGGTTTTTAATTACTAATTCTATATTAATGATCATTCTGGTTGTGACTCCCATAGTCTAAAGTCGGTGTAGTATTTGCGTTTTGACTCCCCATACAAATGTCAGCGTATTCATGGATATCCCTACACATTGTAGAAAAGAATTCTATAATCGGGTTTGATTACCCTTAAAAAACTAGATCTCTTAAAAATGTATCTTTCACTAGGTATATATATATATTAGAGTATATTAGGACCACTTTGGAACATACTAATACTAAGAACCTCCTTGTGAAATATATTTTATTACATTGATCATTATCTCTAATAATTAACTTTAAAAATTATTTTAGATAGATAATATATCAATTTATTTTTTTAATCTGGTATATTAACCCTATTTAGACCATCTTTCATCTTCTTATTACACCTAAAAATTGGTATTAGGGTTGTATTTATTAAGAATTTGGCCAGTCCATATATAAAGTTTAGAGTTTATTTTTTATTTTTTTAACGAATTTATAGACATAATATTCCAATGAAAAGATATTTAAGATATTAGTAATGAATACAAATTATGAATGGATTCCTTAGATTCCACCTTATATACATGAAAATTATTAACGTTACTATAAATATAAAATAGATCTATACCTCAAGCCTCTATGAATAAAATACTATTAGATAATGGAAAAATCAACCACAATACTAAATGCGGGCCCATACACTCTTATAAGAAATTAAGCTTTAAGTTATGTTTTAAATTAAAACTTTTACAATACTTTATATTGTTATATTAATGTATATTTGTTTATTCATGTATCTTCATGTAGTAAATCTCATGTTGTTTGGTCGATTTTACAATTTACTAAACCTAGCTCAAAAAAATTGATATGAACTATGGTAGGAACGATTCAAGTTGAGTACCAAGACGTAAAGATTGGTGAAAATGAAATAGTAAATCAAATTTTCCACCTATTCGCAAGAATAATGAGTGAAATTAATTCCAATATAGAAACATTGGAGAACCCCATTCTTATTGAACATTTCCTATGAACTCTACCAATGAAATGAAACACGAATAAAGTTTCCATTGACAATATAAATAAATTAAAAGTTTACACTCTGAATGAATTGATTGGATCACTACATTAGTATAAACTGGAGTTAAACAACATCAATATTGAGTAATAAAAAAGGTTTAGAATTTAAATATATAAATTTCTTTTCCTACTAACCTGTTTGATTATGATCGATAGGATAAGGAAAATAATATAAGGTTCAAATTGTTATTTAAGTCTTGAAATTAATGGAAAATAGATCATTCAACATTAAAATTATAATAAGCTCATAAAAGGAAAAAAAGGGAGATAAAAATGGTAATACCAATTATAATAATTTTGAAGTTACTTGTTTTAAGTGTAGGAATAATGTTTATATCAATATTGAATGTCCAAATCAACATGATAAAGAAAAATACATTAATAATGTGAATAATACATTGTATATTATTGGGAGTGGTTTCTATGGATCTAATTCCAATGAACACTATGGAAATGAGAAATAATATTCTTACTTTTGATTCATATCTTCACTGAATGAGGTTAGTGACTCTGATATTCATTCTGGATGTTCTGATTTTGATTTTGATTTTGAAAATCAGAATATTTTTTAGTTAAATGAAGAAATTAAAAGTCCAATAAAGTCTGTTTTAAAATCTTATGATTCATTTAAAAAGATATAAAAAATGAATATATAGTTTTTTAAAATAAAGTGAATTTATCAGAATGTGAAAAATTATGGAATACTGCTTCTTATTTTCATTATATTTTATATAATACTTTGATATATTCTAACTATTTTAACTAAAAATTATAAAGTAAGTGGAATGTCTTAATCAATGTATGTATTATTTAATTCAAGGTTATAAAAATTTCATGAGATGAAATATTTATTTAAAAATATAAAAAAAGTAATGTATTGGATATGCAATGAGATTACATTAAATATATCAAAATATTTATTGCAGAAGTAAAAATGTTTGTACTTATTCTATTACATGTATTCAATGCGACACAGAATGTAACTATGAAAATTATTGTTCTATTAGAATCAATCATCCTTTTTTACAAAAACTAATATTTCTAAATATTTTGTTTATCTAGATTACTATACAATAATTGGTTAAAGTCTTTGTGGGATTATAAAAATTCTATTTCCAATCTGATTAAACCCCATGTAGACTGAGTAAAAAAAATGTATAGTAATTTTTTTACAGGAAACATTCCTTGGATGTACCATGAATGAAAGATTTTATATGGAATCTGTACTGTCTAAGAATATGACCAAATAAACACCAAAATTTACCACATAGAACACATGTTATGGAAGTGACTGTTACTTTTGGGGATTATTTCAAATATAAAGTTAAAGATTTTGGTAAAATTTTTATTTCTAATTATACTTTTACATCTTTATTTTTTTTAAATTGAATGTTTTTAAAAAATTTAATTAGTATGTCTCGATTATGTGGTGATGGAATATAATTTAAATTTCAAAATGATAAGTTTTATGTTTTATGGATAATTCATTATTATTCTGTTGTAATCGAAAGGAAAATATTTATGCTATTTATTTTTATGTACAAAATATTCTACATGTTAAGTGTTTTAATGATGTGAAAAATGATATAATTCTTCAGCATTGATGATTAGGTCATGTTAATTTTATAATGTGATATAAGCTCTCAAAACATGAGAATGAGCTATAATTACCTACATTGAATAAAGAAAAACTCAATGTATGTAATTCATTCACGAAATAGATAAAATGTGATATATCTTTTAGAACATTGAATAATATGAGTATAAATAGATTTTTATAGTTTGTACATCATGATATATTTGGTCCTACTCACGATTCAAGCTTTAAAGGAAGTTAATATAGTATAGTTTTCATTTTTGATTATTGTATATTTATATGGGTCAATTATTGTACTCATAAAAAAGATACTTCATCAAGATTTATAGTTTTTTTATTTCGATAAAAATGAAAAAGGTGGCATGACTGATCCAATTTATTTAGATAATAAAGGTGAATTTCATAATTTTAATTTTTTATTTTTTCTGTTAAAATAATGTTTATATTTGTAAATTTTTACTTTTAAAACACCACAAAAATTGTGTTGTTGAAATGGAAAATAAAAATTTTATATAAATGGCCCAAACTATGTTATGTTAATATAATTTTCCTACATAATTTTGGATGGAGTTCATTTTGTGACTTGTTATATTTAAAATAGAATTATTTATAGTTCTTTATTAAATAAATTTTTGTATGAACTATTTAATGGTAAAATGACTAATATTGGTTATTTTAGATTTTTTGGTATTATATTTTTTATTTTTAATTATTATAATAATTTAGATAGATTTGATTATAAATACAATAAAGGTAGTCTTCTTGGTTATTAAAATAATAGTAAATTTTATAATTTTTATACTAAATGAACTATTGTTATTGAAGAATATTTTCATGTTATGTTTGATGAAAAAAATATAAAATTAAATTCTGATTATAATTTTTTTGAAGATGATTCTAGAGATTTTAACACTTGTGAAGAAAAAAATCTGAATATTGATAAATCAATTGAGATAGAGCATAATCGTTCTTGAATTGATATAAGATCCTGGATGATTCATAGATATAATCATATATGAAACACTATTTCTAATATTAATTCTATTGTTAATACATGAAATTCTATTTTAAATTTTCATATCAATTATGATTTTATTTATGATTTTATTCCTAATAATGTTAAATATTTTTAAATGGTAAAAATTGATTTTTTTCTCACTAATTTTATCTTAATCAATTTATTAGAAATAATATTTGGTGTTTATTTGAATTTAAATAGGTTAAGTAGGTAATAAAAACTAAATGCATCTTTGGAAACAATTTTGAAGAATATATTTTAAAAAATAATGTTGGAATTATTCCCAAGGATACACTCAAGAAGATGGTGTATTCTTTGAAGATTCATATACACCTATTTTGAGGTTAGAGGCTATTATAATCTTGCTATTTTTTTTGTCATGGAAATAAATTGTATCAAATGGAGGTTAAAAGCGTTATATTAAACTTTTTTACAATTGAATAAGATTAGGTTTGTCAACCAAATTGTTTTGAAAATTCCAAATTTCATAACCGGGTTTAAAAATTATCAAAATTTTTGTCTGGTATAAAATAATAACTTTCAGATTTTTATGGTAGGATTTTATTAAATATTTTTAATAATGGTTTCAAGAAATTTTTTGTTGATCCAAAGTTTTTTATTAAAATAATTTCAAAAGGTATTTTAATTATGAAAATTTATATTGATGATATAGTTTTTGGTTTTTATAGTGTGTTTCATTTTAATTTTTTTTTCTACTTTGTTGTCATCATATTTTAAATAAAATTAATGGTATAATTAAAGTTATTAATTTATAATTAGACACCCTTAAAACATTACATAATGTTGAATTAAATTAATAATTTACATTGAGGATATTTTTGGGTTTAAGGTTTTAGAGAGTTAGGCCATAACTATTACATTACATCTCAAGAATTACAAAGTAGACACTTCTACCCAGTTTCATTTTTTTTCACAAAAAAAAAAATTCTTCAAAAAATAAGCATATAGAGTTTCATGTTTTAAATAGCATTACTTTTCCTTGATCTTATTTTTGACCCTATTCATATTTAAGTCCTATGAAAAACATTTCAATACATGGTATGTGCATAAAAAGCTCAGTAGGGGTTATAAAACAAAGAAAAAATACATTATTTAATCATTACATACATAACATAAGATCTTTAACATACCTCATGAAATAATAAGATTTATGAATAACACACAGAAATCATAAATCATAAAGGTATATTGTGGCATCCATATCATACTTAAATAGTAGCTATCACAACTACGTAGAGAGTTACATTTGGAATACCCATCATTGTGTATTCCCTAAATCTCTTAGGAGAAACATTCACGTTTACCTCCATCACATTACCCAATGCATTGGAGATGTATCTCAGGATCACCCACCCTAGGTTTACCATGAATCCACTCATATACATAAACAATGCCGAAGAACCATAACATATTCATAGCACATAAAACAAATATAAAAGAAAGACAACATTTCCACATTGCAATCACAATATATCATTTAAATATATTGACATAACAAAAACCATTATCAAAACAATTTTCTATACCGAAATACGAAAAAGAGTATATGGTATTTAATATCCTTTTAAAAACATTACGTCTTGTTAAGGAAGCCATAGATCAAATAATACTCGCGGTAACGAAAAAGGTATTTGTCACTACTTATGTTAAAAATATTTTTTGTATTTAGTAAAATTATTCATAGAAAAATATTCCCTTTGAATGAAATGAAAATTCAAATGTGTTTATACAATGTATAAAAGAATGTCATGTATAAAACAGAATATGCCTCAATGAGAGGAGATTGAGATGGAGTCCCTTATCTCGTGTCCGATTTTACCCGTTCGTTCTTTAATCTCCTAAATAATAAAATAAGTTAATTTCTACTTTCTTAAGAAAATTTTCCAAGTTTATTATTCCTTTTATATCAATTATTACCATGTTATAAACATCATGTAATTATTTAATTTAATAATGGTCGTTTGGTAGATATTTGGCAATTGAGACAAAAACAAACTTCTTATAATTACAAGTTGTTCATGTGGTCAAATATCTATTATCTAAAGAATTAATTTCATGATGTAGATGTCATATATAAAATTTATCCAGTAAATTTATGTATTTATAATAGTAATTAATATTTTGAGATAAGAAATGAAATTCACCATTCATTGAGATGGTAAGACGTACGTTCGCATGAACACTACTTTCCTTTCTATTTATTATTTTAATGAAATTAAAACATAATGAAACAAGATATATTATAAATCCAGTATAATATAATACATAATATCATTAACGTCATCCTTTATATGTCCCACATATGACATTAATGAGTCAAATCACTTTGAGGGGGCGGTAGTCCGCACTTCCTCAAATGAAATTATCGCATTTACCAATAATAGAAACAATAAAATCAGGATATAAATGGAAAATAAATAAGCATAAAGAAACATTAAAAATAATATATATCATATATAAATATAGTTCCATCACAATTCCCACCATGAGAGGAAGTAGGAGAAAATTGAACAATCCTCGTTTCGTGAGGCGTTAGCTTGCCATTCACAAAAACAGTATGTCCTTGACCCATCAGATGGAGGTTTGTGTAAGTGTAGTTTGAATCCTTCTCATAAAAACATCCAAGTATATTTAGGATACTGGTGTTGTTATAAAATACGGTAATAAAAACAGTTTAGGGGGTTGGAGAAGTAAAACAAAACAAAAGAACTGATGAGAAGACGTTACATTTAAATCGGGTAACTCCCTTTGGTTTGAACCAAAAGGGTTTGTTAAAGTGCCTTATGCCAGAGCTAAGGCTTATAAGAGGAGTATAAGTATGTATAATGATTAATTAGGAAGAGATTAGTCAATCCAAGGTAATTGAGAGGCGTGAGTAATGGGTTAGTGGTGTGGGTTTTTTGTAAGGGGGGAGGGTCTCTTTAGAAAAGTGTGAATATATTATTTTATTATATTATTATTTTCAGTTTCAAAGTGTCCAAAACTTATTAAAGTATAATAAAAGATGACTCATGTTATAAATAAAATCATCTAATAATAATTGGATAGGTTTTGGATATTATTTTAATCTTTATAATCTTATTTATTTAAATCATTTATTAATGAGGTAAACACTACATCATTATCGTGTCATGAATAATTTAACTTATTTGATGTCTAAAAATTATAAAAAATACCATGATGTAGGAAATATTTTTATCTTTCCAAATAATATTTATAGTCTATAATGTAACTTATATTACCCCATGTAAAAATTAATTTACTAAAAGATATTTGTTTTTGTCATTTTTGTCTTTACTGTAAGTTAATTAAAATAAAGTGTCATTATCACTTTCATGTGGATCCATGGGGTCCCAAAATCGACCCAAAGATGCCCATGGTTCAATATGTATCAACCAATAGGATTAGGGCACATGTTAGGGTAATTTTATGTTATTATAATAATATTTGTTTACCCTTATTTACCAGATTTACCATTTAATCATGGTAAATAAAATATTTACTCAAGTAAATATTTCAAATGTCTAAAAATAAAATTTACCAACATATACAATTTGGAAATACTGATTCAAAATATGGAATCCATATTTCCAAATTCAAAACAATGAATTGGAATAAATTAATTTAAAATTAATTCACGCTGTCAAAACAAAAGGTGTGTTTTTTAGAAATAATAACTATCAAAAGATTTACATTTGTTTATGTCCAATTTCAAAGTGATATTAACTCCAATAACCAAAATTGGAATAAATGGTGAAAATATAATCTAATTAAACTTTAAAACAAATTTAAAAGATAATATAACCATATAAATAAATTAGATTAAAAGGTAGTTTTGAATTATACTGCATCATTTTTCACTTTTCATAAAAAATTTATTTTTATTAGAAAAATACCAAAAATTTAGCCAAAGTAAATTTTGATGTCCTGATTCTAAAGAATAATTTTATATGGTCAAAGAGAACATATATAAGTGACCAAAACTAGATTTAAATAGGGTTCTCCATTAAAAGGCGGTAAACCAACCTTTTAATGTAAATTATGCTTAAAATTATATTAATTCACATTTGAAGCCTATAAATTTTATTAGATAAATGTAAAACCAGTTAACGAACTTGTATAATCATATTGTAGTTAGTTTTATTCATTAACTCCAATACAATGTCTAGGATTTAACTACCATTTAATATAATTATATTATTTTATTATTATGCAATGTAAGATTTAAAAGAAACCCGTTGTTGCGTATCAGGTACACCATCGAATATCGAAACCCTTTTAAGTTAAAATTAATATTTAATTCAAAAAATATTAATTAAAAAGAAAATGTATTATTTATTTTTTACCTAGGATGTTATATCCTTCCCCCCTTTTGGAAATTGGGTCCTCGCAATTTTATTCACTTATCAAATAAATGAGGATATTTATCCCTCATAGCATTTTCAGATTCCCATGTTTCCTCTTCAACTATATGGTTTTTACACAAATACTTTACCTGGTGAATTACCTAATTCCTTAATACTTTCTCTCTTCGGTCTAGAATATGGATTGTCTGTTCCTCATAAGAGAGATTCTCTTTCAACTGAAATACATCTGGTCTTTAAACCTGAGATGAATTCGGAATATACTTTCTCAACATTGAAACATGAAAAACATTGTGTACATATGATAAACATGGAGGTAAAGACACTATGTATGGAAAAAAATCCAACTTTCTCTAGGATTTCATAACGTCCAATGATCCTCAGACTCAATGTAACACCCCAAGCTTCCATGGTACACTTCTCTTTGAATAATAAGGCAGCGTGTGTTGTACACAACCTCGAGTTCTAACACACCGCGACCAATCAAAGTAGCTGTTATGAATAGTAATACCCATGTTTTGAAATTATATAAATTTTATATTATAGAATGGCCTTCATTTTTGGATTCAGAATATTGGAATTAGCCTATGTTGAATTTTTGGTATTTTTCCGAGCACTTCCAATTTTTGATGAATAGTGAAAAATACTTAAAAAAACTTTTTCAATAAAAATAATTTATAGTGATAAATTATAATATTGAGTGGTTTTAAAGTATAATTATAATATACTTTTACTATTTTATCTAATGGTGGTAATTAGAATTAATTTCACTTTGAAACTGGACACAAACCATTATCAATCTTTTGATTGATATTGTTTCTTAAAAACACTCTATTTGTTATGACAATGGGAATTAATTATAAAATTAATTAATGCAACTTATATTTTTCGAATTTTGTAAAATAGACATCATTTTTGAATTTGGAATATCAATTATAGCTTAGGGTGAATTTTTGGTATTTTTCTGAAAAACTTCAATTTTTGATGAATAGTGAAACCTCTAAGTGGTAGTTTAAAAACTAATTTTTTGTGTAATTGAAACATTAACACTTCTATGTATTGAATTTCAAAAATCCGACATACATGGTTGTCATTAGAAAGCAAGATTCTGTTCAATGAGATGAAAATAATTTCTGGTGAATAGTAACGTTTAAGTCTTATTAATCACGATTAAAGGTAATTAGTGAACTTTAAGGTAAAAATGATATTATAGAAATATGAAAATATCTTGAAACTTGTACTAACCTTATTGGATGAGTCACGGACGACCTAGGAAATCCATGGGTCAACTTTGGGACCCCATGGATCCACTTTGGTAAGAAAATGACATTAATAACTTTTTATTTAATGTAAATATAAAATTGTCACAAACATGTGTTGTTTTATTAAACAATTATTACATGGGGTTATAAAAGTTAAATTTTCGACTATAAATATTCATTGGAAATATAAAAATATTTCATAAATCATGATAGTTTTTTTATAATTTTTAGACATTAAATAAAATAAATTTTTTATGACACCATGATGATTCAACGATTACCTCATTAATTAACGATTTAAATAAAATGAAAATATAATGTAAAATATAAGACATACAATTGTCAAAAACCTATTTTATTAGTATATTTAGAACCATTATCACATTACCCTCGAAATATATAATTGTGGGACCTTTAAAATCTGAAACTCATTATATAATAATGTAACATTTCATGACTTTCCAAGAGTGCCCCTCCTCTCCTCTTATAAAAGGCCCCCACCTCTATCACCTTATTCACACCATCAAAGCCATTTGGCTCGGCCAAACTCTGCCCAAATACTCTATCCACATTCCTATATTACTCCTAGAAGCCTCACTTTGGGCAGAAGTCTTCCCAAGGAAGCCTTTGGCTCAAATAAAAAAGAGTTACCCGATTTTAAGGTAATGTCTTCTCTTATGTTATTTTGTTTTATTTTACTTGTCCAACCCCTTAAACTCTTTTTATTAATTTATTTTGTTACAAAAAAAGTATCTTCAATATGCTAGTATGTTTTTATGAGAAGGATTTGATTTACACTTACACATACCTTCGTCTAATGGTAAAATAACATACTGTTTCTGTGGGTGGAGAATTGCTGCCTCACGAAACGATGATTGTTCGATCTTCTTTTAACACCTCTCACAGCGGCCATTAAGATGTCACTATATTTATATATGATATATATTATGTTTATGTTTTTATTATGATTATTTATTTTTCATTTATCTCATACCTTTATGATTTCCATTATGGGTAAACGCGATAATTTCATTTTAGGAAGTGCTGACTACCACCCCCTCAAAGTGATTTGAATTGTTAATTCCATATGTGGGACGTATAAAGGATGGAGTAAATGATATTATTTATGATATTATACTGGAGCTATAATATACCTATATATCATTATTATTTCATTCCATTAAATACGAAATATAAATGAAAGTAGCGTTCATGCGTACGTACGACTTACCGTCTGCATGAACGGTGCATTTCATTTATTAACTATAAATGTTATGTAATATTATAAATGAATGTATATACTGGATATATATGTTATATATGATATCTACATGATGAATATAATTATGGATATAATGGATATCTTACAACATGAACAACTTGTAATTATAAGAAGTTTATTTTTGACTCAAGTACCAAAGATCGATCAAACGACCGTTATTAACTTAAATAATTACATAATGTTAATAACATGTTAATAAGTGATATAAAAGGAATAATAAACTTGAAAAAGGTTCTTAAGAATGTATAAATTAACTCTAGTTTATTATTCAGGAGGTTAAAGAATGATCGAGTCAAGTTGGACATGAGGTAAGGGACTTCGTCTCAATCTCCTTTCATTGAGGCATATATTATTTTATACACAATGTTCCTTTATACGGTGTATAAAAACCTTTTACTTTTAATTTTATTCAAAAGGAATCTTTTTATACGAAGTTTTTTACTAAAAGAAAAAAAGGAATGTTTGTCTTACATATGCGGCAACAACGACTTCTCCGCCGCAGTGACTATTATTTGAGTTTCGGTTTCCTCTAAAAGCCATAACTTTTTTTAAATGAAAAATAAATACCATGTTTTAATTTTCTATTATTTTGGTATTGAAAATGGTTTTTTATAATGTTTTTATTATATCAATGTGTTGTATTGAAATCTTTTGATTGAAATGTGGAAATGTTATGTTTCCTTTATGCATGTTTTATGTGATATGATTATGGTTTATGATATGTTTAAACCTGTTCATATAAGTAATGAATTGGACTTTATAAGTGATGGGTGGATCCCGCTATAGCTCCTCAATGCATCGGTAGGTCTCATGAGACAAACTAGTGTCTTGGCATGAGGCCTTGACAAAATCTTATTTGTAGTCTTGGCACGAGGCCTTGGCTACGTGGTTATGATAGTCTGGCATTATGCGTTCTTTCATTATGAAAGTAGTTATTGATATTGCATGTGAGTATTCGACTAGTAGAATATACATGTTTGTAAGTAAATGGAATTATTTAATTTTAGTTTTTATATATTATTCTAAATTTTATGTTTAAAAGCTTTGGTTTTAGTTATACATTACCTTAAATGTTTATGTTTATTTATGAAAGTTTCCACTATATTGTTATCCTTACTGAGCATCTGAGCTCACCCCTTTCTATATTTTATTTTTCTCAGGATATGAAGAAATATTTTATGACTGACCTGCAGGGATAGTCTAAAGGGGATATGGGTGTGGAATATGGAGACCATGTTATTGTAGTTTTTAACTTTATGATGTAATGTAATAGTTATGAATGTATCTAGTGTTTCCAAGGATACTAAACTAATCAGTATTTAGAGACGTGATGTTTTGTGATCATGCCAATGTTACGTAATAATGCACCAACTCTGGGTAACTGGGGTCGGGGCGTTACAGTTGGTATCAGAGGAATTTTAGTACTAACATTGAAATCTATATTTAGATAAACTCTGATTAGAGCACATAGCCCTAATATAGACATTGAGTATTAGTATAGAAAAACTTCATAGAATTTTGGTATTATAGAGATTTTTGTGAGTTTATCGAGCAACACATCCCCATCTGGATACGAGCTAGTAGAGGCGGTTCTGGCACTGATGTACCTAGGGGTAAAACCCAAAAACACCACTTTGAGCTAGACTTGAATAGGAATTGGTGCACGACAATGGGCCTTACTGCACTCTTGGTTATGACACTCTTGGGGGATATTCTTAGGATAATTATCATTTTCTTTACAAACCATTATGAAGGTTTTATGAGTATATACTTCCTCAAAGAAAACATTTTTATGATTACGGATTATATCCATAAATTTTTCAATTTATATTAAGTGTTTTGTAGGTTTGTTATTATGTATTTAGATTCATAAACTAATCTAGTTTATGACATTGTTTAGAAATGGCCCCTAGTGGAAGGAATGGAAACCATATCAATGCACACACTCCATGTAGGGATTATCTGCTGCTCAAGATAATTATAGTGGAGCTGGTGATGCAACTGGTGCTGATCAGCTAATCACCATACTAGGACAACTCACTCTAGTTATGAATAATAAATTTAATCATATGGAGCACCCTAATCCGCAGTGTGGAGGATCAATGTTAGATCGATTCATGAGGCAACAACCACCAACATTAAATGGGAGTACAAATCCATTAGTAGATGAGCAATGGATAAGTTCCCTAGAGAAAATATTTCATTCCTTGGGGAGTAATGAAAGGGAAAAAGTTATCATGGCAGTTTACCGCCTCACTCGAGATGATGATAAATGGTGGTCATTGATTAAAAATACGAAAGAAGATGAAGAAGTGTCTAATATGGAATGGAGGGAGTTCAAAGAGCTTTTCGTAGAAAAATACTTTCCTCAGGACCATCAAGAAGATATGGAAAGGCAATTTCTAAGTCTGAGACAAAAGGAGGATAAGAATATTTCAAAGTATTAGGCTAACTTTACAAGGTTAGTGAGGCATGCTGCAGATTATATACGTAACAAGAGAAGTAAGATTGATCATTTCTTTGATGGGTTTAAACCATTTCTCCGTCGAGCATTGGTATCACAAACCTTCTCGTCGTACGAAGATATTGTCTCATGTGCTATCAAGACAGAAATGAAATTCTCTAAATCTTAGGAAAATAAAGTAAAGTAAGAGAAGAAGAGAATGGTGGAAGAAGAGACAGATAAAGGGAAAAATGGAAAGAAGGATTTTCCATTATGCGATAATTGTGGGAAGAATCACCCCGGTACTTGCCTAAAAGGAATGAGAGTTTGTTATAAATGCAGAGAAAAAGGTCACCAGGCTCGTGATTGAAAGGGAAAGAAAGAGGCTATCAATGTTGAATTCTACAACTGTAGGGAAATGGGGCATTATGCAAATGATTTTCCTAAGCGTCATGGAATCTTACCTCAGAAAAGGCCAAGGGTTCTAGGCCAATCATATGCGGTTACTACAGTTGAAGTGGAATAATTAATGTATTGGTGCTTTTGGACTCAAGGATTATATTCTGGTTACAAGAATAATGTGATATATATAAGGATTTTACTATAGTACTTGTTGTTTTCATTAAGGTTTTAATATGATGAAGGTAATCATATTTTTAGTATGTGAAAATAAGAGAAAGTTTAATTTGTATAGGGAATATGATGTTACAATTGATTTTGGAATTTAGAGACCTTTTAGAGAATGTCTGAACATAGGTATTTTGGATAACTATAAAGGTTGGAATGGATTAAGTTGAACTTTGGATAGTACTGTTTAAGGTTAAAACATTTCTGAAGAATATTTTTGGAATATTATAATACTATAGTTTTAGGAAAAGGACAACCTACAGGTTGGCGGATAACCCGTCACGTCGGACAAAGCTGCCGGAATCGAACCCACAACCATAGTGCGAAAGGCCTTTATTACATACCACTAGCCTACATAAAGTCCATGGTTATTAAAAAAAAGTTTTCCTAATCTAAATGGTATGTGTTAATATTTTGAACCCTGTACAATTAGGATAAATATAATATTTTTGAGTTCTATTATAATTTTCAGTGAAATATGAGTTTGTGGTAGAAAGTAGTTGAGGGTTGAAACTCTAATTGTCAAGTATATATATATATATACCTCTCTATTATTCTATGAATAAATTAATTCTTAAACTTTAGGAAAGTGATATTAAAAAAATGTGTTATCCTAATAACTTATATTTTGTTGAACTGATGATATTTTAAATCACCATAGTTTGAAGGCTTTGAGGCCCTCAATTTTACACTTGTTTTTGATTGATGACCTCAATCACTCCCTACAAATATTTACGTTTTTCCACCAATTATATGTCTCTAATTTTCACCAATGTTCTCTTAATCGAGATCATAATTTGGGGGTGAATTTTTCATTTCCCTTTCCCTCTTATTAAGGCTAAATTTTATTAACCTTATTTCTGATGTGGGTTTTCCACAAAGTTATTTCCTATTTTCAACCTTTTATTTTCGAAAAAAAATTTCAAATTGGGAGGATACAATTTATTAAAGGAGGGGAGAATGTAACACCCCAAGCTTCCATGATACGCTTCTCCTTGAATAATAGAGCAACGTGTGTTGTACGCAACCTTGAGTTCTAACACACCGCAACCAATCAAAGTAGCCGTTATGAATATTAATACCCACCATTTGAAATTATATGAATTTTATATTTCAGAATGGACTTAATTTTTGGATTCAGAATATTGGAATTATCCTATGTTGAATTTTTGGTATTTTTCCGAGAACTTCCAATTTTCGATGAATAGTGAAAAATACATAAAAACAACTTTTTTAATAAAAAAAATTTATAGAGATAAATTATACTATTGAGTGGTTTTAAATTATTATTAGAATATAATTTTACCATTTTATTCAATGGTGGTCATTAGAATTAATTACACTTTGAAACTAGACAGAAACCATTGTCAATCTTTTGATTGATATTGTTTCTTAAAAACACGCTATTTGTTATGACAATGGGAATTAATTATAAAATTAATTAATGAAACTTATATGTTTTGAATTTTTTAAAATAGACATCATTTTTGAATTGGAATATCAATTATAACTTAGGGTGAATTTTTTGGTATTTTTTTGAAAAACATCAATTTTTGATAAATAGTGAAACCACTAAATGGTAGTTTAAAAACTAATTTTTCATGAAAATGAAAAATTACCAGTTATGTGTATTGAATTTAAAAAATCCGACATACATGGTTTTCATTAGAATGAAAAATGTGGTTCAATGAGATGAAAATAATTTCTGGTGAATAGTAACTTTTAAGTCTTATTAATCGCGATTAAAGGTAATTAGTGAATTTTAAGGTAAAAATGATATTATAAAAATATGAAAATATCTTGAAACTTGTCCTAACTTTATTGGATGAGTCCTGGACGACCAAGAAAATCCATGGGTCATCTTGGGGACCCCATGGAGCCACTTGGGTAAGAAAATGACCTTAAAAACTTTTTATTTAATGTAAAAATAAAATTGTCACAAACATGTGTTGTTTTACTAAAACAATTATTACATGGGGTTATATAAGTTAAAATTTAGACTATAAATGTTCAATGTAAATATAAAAAGATTTCCTACATCATGATATTTTTTTTATAATTTTTATACATTAAATAAATTAAATTGTTTATGACACCAAGATGATTCAACAATTACCTCATTAATTAACGATTTAAATAAAATGAAAAGATAATGAAAAATATAAGACATACACTTGTCAAAAACCTATTGGATGAGTATATTTCCAACCCTTATCACCTTATGCTTGAAATTTTAAATTGTGGGACCTTTAAAATCCGAAACTCATTATATAATAATGTAACATTTCACGACTTTCGAAGAGTACCCGTCCTCTCCTCTTATAAAAGTCCCCCACCTCTGCCACCTTGTTCACACCATCAATGCCATTTGGCTCGGCCAAACTCTACTCAAATTATAACGACCCATACTTTACATACATTGTTAATACTTCAAAATTGAAGCACACTTATTACAACATATGCCAAAACCAAAAAGGACCATATAGGTATAGTGTCTTTAGAAACTGGGAAACATAAACAACTGGTTCATAAATCTTCTACAGTGTCTCCCATTTATTTCATCATATCTAGGGTCCCTTTTAGCATATTCTACTTAATATCCATCTTCCTGACCTGGGGAAAAGAAAACATACAAAAAAGGGTGAGCTCAAATGCTCAGCAAGTGCAAATAAAAGAAATAAAAATCATATCATATCTTTTTGAAAATCATAACCTGCAAAAGAGATCATAATATCTTAACATGGAATAAATCATAGAAGTGAAAATGAGATCCCCATAATAATAACATAAAACTTGAAACTTTTTGGCATGCACATATAATCATGGAAAATCATTTCTTGTTAGTAATGACTCATTGCCAAGACTATCTTAGCGGACAAAGTCGATTTCTGAACCGAGTTCAATCCTCGTTTCAGCTGTATCACTGAACCGAAATAACCTTCCGTTCCAGCCATGTCTATCTCATGAGATATAAATCTTTACCCAATTCATTGGATGGAGATATAGGTCCCACCCATCTTATAATGAATCCTTTCTTATGTGTGCCACATAATCAAAAATCATACATCATCGCATAACACATGTAAAAAAATGGGATTCTTGAAACATCATGACATCATAAAACAAATCATATAAGGTAAATGACTTCATAAAAATAATTCCCTCACAACATAATCAAATCAATGTAATAATAGGGATAAAAACATAACCCTTTATTATCATAGATGGAAAATAATTTTGATAAAACACTTGAACTCCATTCTTGAGGAAAATATCCTTTCTTCTTCAAAAACACTTTTCTTTTCTTAACATGTCATACAATTTTAAACTAAGAGAATTTGATTAAAAATAAACTTGAAAACTTGTAAAGGAAGCTTCTTGGAATTAATGTTTTAAAAATCCATTCATGCCGTATAAGTTAAAAAAACATTCTTCGTACTTTTTTCGGAAAAGTCAAAAAGTACCTCGTACGAAAAAACGACAAAAGATTCCTTTCATATTCTTTACTAAAAACTCACCGAAGGGTAAAATTGGATTTAAACTATTGTAAGTGGAGGGAAACAATATTACATATTTAGGGAACATGTATGTGGATGATAAAATACACCCCAGTAAATGCCAAAGTAAAAACAATCTCGGATAAAAATGAGATTGTGATATTTCCCTTACCTTAGGTCCGATTTGATTTGTACGTGTCCGAAGATCCTGTATAATGGTTTAAATAATGTTATTTACTAATTACAGAATCATAAATATTTATATGATATCATATATGGTCATATTCTTAGCTTCTTATTAGTAATATTTCATTGTTACTTGTTACTCGGGTCTTTATTGCCTTTTGTTCTTATGCATGTTTTGCCGAATAAATTCTTATTCTTATTTTAAGGTTATAGATACCTTATATCCATAATGGTATTAGTGTAACATATATCATATTTATTCATTCAATTCATTTATATAATTACTATGTAATGATGATCATGTAGAACGAGTCGCATCACATCGTGGAGACAGTATTCCGTACGTACGCACGAGTGATGATATCGTTCCTATGATCGTGAAATTGTATTGGAGTGTATGTATACTATTTCAGAATCAATATAACTTTTTAATAGTCATATATAGTCATTATTTACACCATTATACCCATCCAAATAAGGTGGTGGTGGAAAATAGATTACACCACGGCGTGGAGACGGTATTCCGTACGTACACACGCGCGGTGATTTCATTTTTCCGTAGAATGGATAGAAGGTGAATTAGGGTTGTTTCATATTTATAATAACATATCAGTATGTAAGTAATACTGATGTTATTACTTTATCATGAAACAACTATAGAAGAATAAGTTGAAGAAGAAAGAAATTGAAAAGATTGGTAATGGATATTACCTCTTCTTTGAAACGCCTCTTTGAATCCTCCACTTAGGGAACTAAGATTGGTCTTTGAAGAAGACCAGGACCTTTAGGATTATTCTAGGGAAGTGGAGAAGGGATCTTTTCAGGGGTTTTCCAAGATTGAGTGCTCAAATTGGTGTGAGTAAGAGGGGGAGGAGGTTCCCTTTTATAAGGGAGGAGAGGGGCACCCTAGGAATATCTCAAAATATTATTTTATATTAAAGTCAAAATAGGTTTATAATTTTTAAAAAGGGACTTATTTCAAAGATAAAGTGGGGATGGGTCGAAATCCTATCAACCAATAGGATTTAGACAAGTTTAGGTTATTATTTTAACCTTATCAATTAGATTTAACTCTAAGTTAAATAATTTAACTTTTACCGTGTCTTTTTGTTTTCTTACACTATATGGTTAATACACTTACTATAACATGCGAAACGAACCCCAAGTTGTTTATTATTAATATATATATCCTTATCTAAGTCATTTGGCCGAACCTTATATTTTTAGGTATAAAATAACAATTAATAATATAATATTTGATTTAAAAACTATTTTGTGTCAATTTTGAAAATATTTGATATATGATTTTTTTGAAAGTCATCACAGAATTATATGTTCGAACCAAGTTGATTAAATAAACACTAATATATCATAGTAACCTATAAAATTAGTGGAATTCATAAAAAGTCTCAAATTACATTTATTTGGGCATTTATAACATCAATTATGTTAACATTTCCTTAAAAGGGTAATTACTGCATCATCGTTATGTCATAAATAAATTAATTTATTTAATGTCTAAAAATTAAAAATAAAATATCATTATGTAGGAAATAGTTTTATCTTTCTAATGAATATTTATAATCGAATTTATCTTATGTATAAACCCATATTAAAAATGTTTTAGTAACTAAACATTGATTTTAACTATTTTAACTATTCATTATATAAAATAATATTAAATGTCATAATCTAATCCAAGTGGACCTAAATGGTCATATTATATTCATAAGGTTGTTTTTGGTCGAATTACACTTATCCAATAGAATTAGGACATGTGTTAGGGTAATAGTAATATCATATTTACCCTTAGTTACCCTATTTATTATTAACCGCGGTAAAAAAAAAATAAAAAGTTACTATTCACCAAAAAATTATTTTTAACTAATTGAACCAAATTTTACTTACTGATATCAACCGTGTCTATCAGATTTTTGAAATTCCATTCACAGAAGCGGTAAAATTAAGTTTTATGAAAAATTCACTTTTTAACCTACCACTTAGTGGTCTCACTAATCATCAAAAATTGAAAGTTTTCAGAAAAATACCAAAATTTCATCCTAGGATAATTTCGGTATTCTGAATCCAAAAATGAAGTCCATTTTGAATGATAAAATTTCAAAAAGTGGTTATTACTATTCATAACGGCTACAATATAGCATATCGTCGTTTAGTGAAACTCGGTATTGCGTACAACGCAAGCTATCGAGGAAGGCCGCGATTGCGTGTAAAGTAAGCCAAGCTAGTATGTAGTGAAAGATTCCTTTGATGATATATAAAAACAAAATATTACTAATAAAAATCTCGGGTGTTACATTCTACCCCCCTTAAAAAAAAATTCGCCCTCGAAATTTATCCCTTTGTAACAAACAGATGAGGATACTTCTCCCTCATCATATCCTCAAGCTCCCATGTAGCTTCTTCAAGTTGGTGGTTCCTCCATAAAACTTTCACCAATCGAGTGGTATTGTTTCGTAGGACTTTTTCGCTACGATCCAGAATCTCTATCAGTTGTTCTTCATAAGAAAGATCTTGCTCCAGCGGTACAACTTCTGAGCTGAGTACATGTGAAGGATCAGGTATGTACTTTTCTGCCATTTCATCAATGAGATCAGGTCCTAATAGCTTTCTTTCCCCAACTTCATCCCAGCAAGGTGGAGTCCTGCATTTCTTTCCATAGAGAGCTTCATAAGGAGCCATCTGAATACTGGAGTGAAAGCTATTATTATAAGAAAATTCCACCAAAGGTAGGTGTTGATCCTAACCTCCTTTGAAATCCATAGAGCAAGCTCTCAACATATCTTCTAGGGTTTGAATTGTTCTCTCAGACTGACCGTCTGTCTGGGGATGATAAGCAGTGCTGAAACTCAACTCTGTATCTAGAGTATGCTGAAGAATTCTCCAGAACTTCGAGGTAAATCTCGGATCCTGATCAGATATAATAGAAAGTGATACTCCATGCAATCTTACCACTTCCTTTACATATATCCTGGTAAGCTGATCTAGAGAGAAATCCTCTCTAATAGTAATGAAGTGTGCAGACTTTGTAAGACGATCAACTATGACCCAGATAGCATTATTGCCTTTGGATGTTTTAGGAAGTCCTGTGACAAAGTCCATAGTGATGTTTTCCCATTTCCATTCGGGTATGGGTATTGGTTGTAACATCCCCATAGACTTATGTCTCTCAGCTTTAACTTGTTGACAAACCAAGCATCGAGAGACATATTCATCAACATCTCTTTTCATGCCATCCCACCAGAAGTACTCTTTCAGGTCCCTATAAATCTTCGTGCTTCCAGGATGAATAGAGAATGATGAACTATGAGCCTCATCCAGCAGCTCCTTCGTTAATTCGGGGATGGGAGGAACACAAACCCGATTCCTGAACTTTATTATCCCATCACAATCAAGGTTGAATTCAGGAACATTTCTCATCTTCTTTTGTAACTCGACATCTTCTTTCTGTGCCTCTTTAATCTTCACATGTATAGATGGTTGAACATTCATTTGAGAAAGATAATATTTTTCCCCTTCCATTATAATTCCAAGAATCATCCTTTGTAAATCCATAAATATTGGATCTTTTGTGATCCTCATCATGGATAAACTAGCATGGTCTTGTCGACTTAATGCATCTGCCACCTTGTTTGCTTTCCCAGGGTGGTAATGGATTGAGCAGTCATAATCCTTAATCAGCTCCAACCATCTTCTTTGACGCATATTCAACTCCTTTTGTGTGAAAATATACTTTAAACTTTTATGATCAGTATAAATATCACACCTTTCACCATAAAGGTAATGCCTCCAAATCTTTAATGCAAAGATTACCGCAGCCAACTCCAAATCATGTGTTGGGTAATTTTGCTCATGGATTTTCAACTGTCGTGAGGCATAAGCTATCACCATATCATTTTGCATAAGAACACACCCCAATACCTTCTTGGATGCATCACTGTAGATCACAAACCTTTCTCCACTACAAGGCAGTGTGAGCACAGGTGCACTGGATAACCTTCTTTTCAACTCCTTGAAATTCTCTTCACATTCCTCTGTCCAGACAAACTTAACTCCTTTCCGAGTCAACTTGGTGAGTGGATTAGATAATCGTGAAAAATCTTTTAAAAAACGTCGATAATATCCAGCCAAACCAAGAAAACTTTGGATCTCAGTTACTGTTGTTGGTCTCGACCATCTTTCGATAACCTCTGTTTTTGCTGGATCCACAGATATTCCCTCTTTTGAGATTATGTGACCCAAAAATGCAACTTTTTGAAGCCAAAATTCACACTTGGTAAATTTGGCATAAAGCTTCTCCTTTCTCAGGGTCTTCAACATAATTCTCAAATGATCTTCATGCTCTTCCTTGCTCTTTGAATAGACAAGAATATCTTCTATAAAGACTACCAAAAATTGATCAAGACAGTCTCTAAAGACTCTATTCATTAGATCCATGAAGATAGCAGGGGCATTAGTAAGACCAAATGGAATCACTATAAATTCATAGTGTCCATACCTTGTACGGAAAGCCGTCTTTGGTATATCCTCCCTTTTGACCCTTAATTGATGATACCCTGAAGGAAGATCAATCTTGGAAAAGTATTGAGCTCCGCGTAGTTGGTCAAATAAGTCATCAATGCGTGGGAGAGGATATTTGTTCTTGATAGTGATCTTGTTATGTTCTCGATAATCAATGCAGAGTCTCATTGATCCATCTTTCTTCTTAACAAATAGAACAGGTGCTCCCAAGGTGACGCACTAGGGCGTATGAATCCCTTATCAATATTATCTTGGAGTTGCTTCTTCAATTCCTGCAACTCAATTGGGGCCATTCTATAAGGTGTCTTTGAAATAGGCAAAGCACCCGGTACGAGTTCTATTGAAAACTCAACTTCATGATTTGGTGGAAGACCCGGTAATTCCTCCGGAAAGACATCATCAAACTCCCGTACGATGGGGATATTCTTAATCGTGAGTTTCTCAACAACCATTTGAGATAAATAACCTTCATTTAGTGGAATCAAGACCCATAAGATGGAAGGAATTTCCACTGGAAGGTTATATTCATCCTTGCATCGATAGATGATCATAGATTGATCTGGAATATGAAATGTGACTTCCCTTCTTTGGTAATTGATATGAGCTCCATGTAGGGAAAGCCAATCCATGCCAAGAATCACATCAAATTCAACTATAGGAAGGATCACAAGATTTGCAGGAAGCACTTTCCCACAATCTTCAATCAGAGAATAATTATAAACTTTTGATGCGACTGTTGTGCCATTAGGTGTTATCACAGCTAACTCAACATCTAATTGTTGAGGTAATACGGTGATACCCTTAGAAAATTTTTCAGAAATAAAAGAGTGGGTGGATCCAGAATCAAATAAAACATTTTCTATTTTAGAGTGGATGGTAAGTGTACCTTTCACCACATCGTTATCATAGTCCACATCGCTAATAGAAATTGCATGTGACTTTCCTTTGTCTTTAGCCTTAAGAGTTTGTTGACGTCGACCATCATCGTCAACCCTTGGATTTGGGCATTGATTGTCATAATGCCCCATCTCCTTGCACTTGAAACATTGAAGTGTAGTAGGTTCATTCTATGTATCCCTTCCTTTTTTTGCATCATTAGACATCTTCTTACCATTATCATAGCATTCAAATGCCCTATGACCTTCCTTTCCACATTTGAAACATTTACTTGTCCCTTTAAGACAACTCCCTCCATGTTTCTTTCCACACTTTGTGAATAAGGGAAAGCTTATCTTTTTTTCAGTGTGCTCTTTAGATTTTCCTTTGAATTCCATTTTCCTCTTCTTATCAAACCCATATTATTGATGGGTTACTCCAATCTCCATCTCAACTTTGAGAGCACATCGAACGATTTCCTCATAGCTATTGAAGTACCTTAAGGCTAAGGCCCTTCGAAGACTTGGTTTTAAGCAACTAAAGAATCGATCGATCTTACTCTCAGGTTGGATAATAATACCAGAAGCGTACCTTGCATGTCTTGTAAAATTTTCTTCATAGGTACCAACAGATTCATCATCCTTTTGCTTCAGTTCGAGAAACTCTTTCTCCATATTTGTTTGGAGAATACGAGGGAAGTACTTATTGAAAAATAAGTTCTTGATCTCGTCCCATTTCGTGGACTCAATTTCATCCCTTTGCCTCATATTCTTAATAAGATTTCACCATTGATCAGCATCACCTTCCAAACGATACACCAATAAGATGACTTTATCATGCTCAGAACATTGAAGAACTGAAAATATCTTTTCAGTAGTACAAATCCATTTTTCAGCAACTAATGGATCAGTAGACCCGCTGAATGACGGTGGACACTATCTCATGAAGGATTCAATAGAATGTTGCTCCTTCCTTTGCTCGTTTGGAAATCCTGCATGATTCATAGCTTGAGAAAGTTGTGTGAGCATGGCTACAAGATTTTTCATTCCATCTCCCATAACGTTTGTTTTCTCAGGGGGACAATCATTGCATTGCCCATCGCATTCCGTATTAACACGGTTCCTCCGGGTTCCAGCCATTGACTAAAACCAAGAAGAATAGTGTGAGCAACACTAATTATAATAGTAAAACCACATAATCAAGTATAAAATTTCACACTTAAGGTCTTATCCTAGGGTATTCATGGCCATTTCTAAAACACTAAGATTGTGTTCTATGCTTAGAATTATCCTTAGGGTTCTTACGAAGGCTTTCGCATCCTAGTTTCCAAAGGTTGACTATACCTTTCCTCTGATACCAACTATAATGACCCATACTTTACATACATTGTTAATACTTCAAAATTGCAGCACACTTATTACAACATATGCCAAAACCACAAAGGACCGTATAGGTATAGTGTCTTTAGAAACTGGGAAACATAAAGAACTGGTTCATAAATCTTCTACAGTGTCTCCCATTTATTTCATCATATCTAGGGTCCCTTTTAGCATATTCTACTTAATATCCATCTTCCCGACCTGGGGAAAAGAAAACATACAAAAAAGGGTGAGCTCAAATGCTTAGCAAGGGCAAATAAAGGAAATAAAAATCATATCATATCTTTTTGAAAATCATAACCTACAAAAGAGATCATAATATATTAACATGGAATAAATCATAGAAGTGAAAATGGGATCCCCATAATCATAAAATAAAACTTGAAACTTTGTGGAATGCACACATAACCATGGAAAATCATTTCTTGTTAGTCATGACTCATTTCCAAGACTATCTTAGTGGACAAAGTCTATTTCTGAACCGAGTTCACTCCTCGTTTCAGTCCTGTATCACTGAACCGAAATAACCTTCCGTTCCAGCCATGTCTATCTCATGAGATATAAATCATTACCCAATGTGTTGGAGGGAGATATAGGTCCCACCCATCTTATAATGAATCCTTTCTTATGTGTGCCACATAATCATAAATCATACATCATCGCATAACACATGTAACAAAATGGGATTCCTGAAACATCATGACATCATAAAACAAATCATATATGGTAAATGACTTCATAAAAATAATTCCCTCACAACATAATCAAATCAATGTAATAATAGGGATAAAAACAGAACCCTTTATTATCTTAGATGGAAAATAATTTTGATAAAACACTTGAACTCCATTCTTGAGGAAAATATCCTTTCTTCTTCAAAAACACTTTTCTTTTCTTAACATGTCATAAAATTATAAACTAAAAGAAGATGATTAAAAATAATCTTGAATACTTGTAAAGGAAGCTTCTTGGAATTAATGTTTTAAAAATCCATTCATGTCGTATAAGTTAAAAAAAACATTCTTCGTACTTTTGTCGGAAAAGTCAAAAAGTACCTAGTACGAAAAAACGACAAATGATTCCTTTCATATTCTTTACTAAAAACTCAAAGAAGGGTAAAATTGGATTTAAACTATTGTAAGTGGATGGAAACAATATTACATATTGAGGGAACATGTATGTGGATGATAAGATACACCCCAGTAAATGTCAAAGTAAAAACAATCTCGGATAAAAATGAGATTGTGATATTTCCCTTACCTTAGGTCCAATTTGCTTTGTACGTGTCCGAAGATCTTGTATAATGGTTTAAATAATGTTATTGACTTATTATAGAATCATACATATTGATATGATATCATATATGGTCATATTCTTAGCTTCTTATTAGTAATATTTCATTGTTACTTGTTATTCAGGTCTTTATTGCCTTTTGTTCTTATGCATGTTTTGACGAATAAATTCTTATTCTTCTTTTAAGGTTATAGATACCTTATATCCAGAATGGTATTAGTGTAACATATATCATATTTATTCATTCAATTCATTTATATAATTACTATGTAATGATGATCATGTAGAACGAGTCGCATCACATCGTGGAGACGGTATTCCGTACGTACGCACGAGTGATGATATCGTTCCTATGATCGTGGAATTGTATTGGAGTGTATGTATACTATTTCAGAATCAATATCACTTTTTAATAGTCATATATAGTCATTATTTACACCATTATACCCATCCAAATAAGGTGGTGGTGGAAAATAGATTACACCACGGCGTGGAGACGGTATTCCGTACGTACGCACGCGCGGTGATTTCATTTTTCCGTAGGATGGATAAAAGGTGAATTAGGATTGTTTCATATTTATAATAACATATCAGTATGTAAGTAATACTGATGTTATTACTTTATCATGAAACAACTAAAGAAGAAGAAGTTGAAGCAGAAAGAAATTGAAAAGATCGGTAATGGATATTACCTCTTCTTTTAAACGTCTCTTTGAATCCTCCACTTAGGGAACTAATATTGGTCTTTGAAGAAGACCAGGACATCTAGGATTATTCTAGGGAAGTGGAGAAGGGATTTTGGCAGGGGTTTTCAGAGCTTGAGTGCTCAAATTGGTGTGAGGAGGAGGGGGAGGAGGTGCCCTTTTATAAGGGAGGAGAGGGGCACCTTAGGAATATCTCAAAATATTATTTTATATTAAAGACAAAATCAGTTTATAATGGTTCTAAAGGGTCTTATTTCGAAGGTAAATTGGGGATGGGTAGAAATCCTATCAACCAATAGGATTTAGACAAGTTTAGGTTATTATTTTAACCTTATCAATTAGATTTAACTCTAAGTTAAATAATTTAACTTTTACCGTGTCTTTTTGTTTTCTTACACTATATGGTTAATACACTTACTATAACATGCCAAACGAACCCCAAGTTGTTTATTATTAATATATATATATATCCTTATATAAGTCATTTGGCCGAACCTTATATTTTTAGTTATAAAATAACAATTAATAATATAATATTTGATTTAAAAACTATTTTGGGTCAATTTTGACACTATTTGATATATGATTTTTGTGAAAGTCATAACAGAATTATATGTTCAAAACAAGTTGATTAAATCAACACTAATATATCATAGTAACCTAGAAAATTAGTGGAATTCATAAAAAGTCTCAAATTACATTTATTTGGGCATTTATAACATCAATTATGTTAACATTTCCTTAAAAGGGTAATTACTGCATCATCGTTGTGTCATAAATAAATTAATTTATTTAAAGTATAAAAATTATAAATAAAATATAACTATGTAGGAAATCTTTTTATATTTCTAATGAATATTTATAATCGAATTTATCTTATGTATAAACGCATATTAAAAATGTTTTAGTTATTAAACTTTGATCTTAACTATTTTAACTATTCATTAAATAAAATAATATTAAATGTCATAATCTAATCCAAGTGGACCTAAATGGTCATATTATATTGATAAGGTTGTTTTTGGTCGAATTACACTTATCCAATAGAATTAGGACATGTGTTAGGGTAATAGTAATATCATATTTACCTTTAGTTACCCTATTTACTATTAACCGTGGTAAAAATAGTAAAAAGTTACTATTCACCAAAACATTATTTTTATCTCATTGAACCACATTTTACTTACTGATATCAACCGTGTCTGTTGGATTTTCTAAATTCCATTCACAGAAGTGTAAAATTATTTTTTATGCAAAATTCAGTTTTTAACCTACCACTTAGTGGTTTCACTATTCATCAAAAATTGAAAGTTTTCAGAAAAATACCAAAATTTCACCCTAGGATAATTTCGGTATTCCGAATCCAAAAATGAAGTCCATTTTGAAAGATAAAATTTCAAAAAGTGGTTATTACTATTCATAACGGCTATAATATAACATATCGTCGTTTAGTGAAACTCGGTATTGCGTACAACGCAAGCTATCGAGGAAGGTCGCGATTGCGTGTAAAGTAAGACAAGCTAGTATGTAGTGAAAGATTCCTTTGATGATACATAAAAACAAAATATTACTCATAAAAATCTCGGGTGTTACACAAATACTCTTTCAAATTCCCTCTCTTACTCCTAGAAGCCTCAATTTGCGCAGAAGTCTTCCCAATGAATCCTTTGGCTCAAATCTAAAAGAGTTACCCGATTTGAAGGTAATGTATTATCTTATGTTCTTTTGTTTTATGTTGCTTCTCCAACCCCTTAAAAACTTTTTATTCCATTATTTTGTAACAAAACCAGTATCTTCAATATACTAGAATATTTTATGAGAAGGTTTTGATTTACATTTATACATACCTTCGTCTAATATTAAAATAACATACTGTTTCTGTGGGTGGTGAATTAATACCTCACAAAATGATGATTGTTCGAGCTTATTTTAACACCTCTCATGGTGGCCATTAAGATGTCACTATATTTATATATGATACATATTATGTTTATGTTTTCCTCATGCTTCTGTATTTTTCATTTATGACATACCTTTATGATTTCCATTATGGGGTAATTTAATTTTAGGAAGTGCAGACTATCTCCCACTCAAAGTGATTTGAATCATTAATGCCATATGTGGGAAGTATAAAGGATAAATTAAATGATATTATATATGATATTATACTGATATTATAATATAACTTTATATAATTATGATTTCATTCCATTAAATACGATATATAAATAAAAGTAGCGTTAATGCGTACGTACAACTTACCGTCTCCATGAAAAGTGCATTTCATTTCTTACCTCTAAATGTTATGTAATTTTATAAATGAATGTATATACTAGATATATATGATATATATGATATCTAAATCATGAATATAATTCTGGATATAGTGGATATTTTACCCCATGAACAACTTGTAATTATAAGAAGTTTATTTTTTTACTCAAGTACCAAAGATTGACAAAACAACCGTTATTAACTTAAATAATTACATAATGTTTATAACATGGTAATAAGTGATATAAAAGGAATAATATACTTGAAAAATGTTCTTAACAAAGTTGAAATTAACTCTAGTTTATTATTCAGGAGTTTAAAGAACGATCGAGTCAAGTTGGACACGAGGTAAGGGACTTCGTCTCAATCTCCTTTCATTGAGGCATATTTTGTTTTTTTACACAATGTTCCTTTATACAGTGTATGCACCCATTTGACTTTTACTTTTATTCAAAATGAATCTTTTTATACGAAGCATTTTACTAAATGACAAAAATTAATGTTTTGTCTTACATATGCGGCGACAATGACTTCTCCACCACCGTGACCATTATTTGAGTTTCAGCTTCCTCTACAAGCAATAACCTTTTTTAAATGAAAAATAAATACCATGTTTTAATTTTCTTTTATTTTGGTATTGAAAATGGTTTTGATAATGTTTTTATTATATCAATATGGTGTATTGAAATCTTTTGATTGAAATGTAGAAATTTTATGTTTCCTTTATGCATGTTTTATGTGATACGATAATGGTTTATGATGTGTTTAAACCTGTTCATATCAGGAATGAATTGGACTTCATAAGTGAAGGGTGGTACCCGCTATAGCTCCTCGATGCATCTGTAGGTATCATGATAAAAACTAGTGTCTTAGCACGAGGCCTTGACAAAATCTTATTTGTAGTCTTGGCATGAGGCCTTGTCTACGTGGTTATGATAGTCTGGCATTATGCATTCCTTTATTATGAAAGTGGCTATTGATATTGCGTGTGTGTATTAAACTAGTAGAATATCCATGTGAGTAAGTAAATGGCATTATTTCATTTTACTTTTTCCATATTATGCTAAAGTTCATGTTTAAAAGTATTTGGTTTTAGTTATACATTGCCTTAAATGTTTATGTTATTTATGAAAGTTTCCGCTATATTGTTATCCTTACTGGGCATCTGAGATCACCACTTTCTATGTTTTATTTTTCCCAGGATGTGAAGAGATATTTTATGACTGACCTGCAGGGATAGTCTAAAGGGGATATGGGTGTGGACTATGGAGACTATGTTATTTGAGTTTTTCACTTTATGATGTAATGTAATAGTTATGAATGTATCTAGTGTTTCCAAGGCTACTAAACAAATCGGTCTTTCGAGACGTGATCTTTTGCTATCATGACAATGTTATGTAATAATGCCCCGACTCTAGGTAACTGGGGTCGGGGCGTTACACTCAACTTTACCATCTTACTAAAACACATCACACTTTTCTATGGAGAATGTTTGAGAAATACATGATCACTTACATCAATAGAAATATCCTTCCTCTGGTTATCCACACCACTTTTCTGCATACTCGGAGCTATTCTCATGTGCTTCTGAATCAACTGAACTTTTTCTACCATATCTTCAACAAATTCTGGTCCCATCCACTTCCTTTCTGCTACTTTATCCCAAAAAGCCAGAGTTTGACACCGCTTTCCAAATAATTCCTCAAATGGAGCCATCTATATATTGGAAAGAAAACTGTTATTATATAAAACTCCAACCAAAGAATGATGTTGGTCCCATCTTCCCTGGTAATCCAGGGAGCAAGCATGTAACATATCCTCCAAGGTTCGAATTTTTTGTTCTGACTACCCATCTGATTGAGGCTAAAGGTGGTACTAAGATTTAATTTAATACCCAATGACTTATAAAGTCCTTTCCAAAAGTTAGAAGTAATCCTGGGATCACGATCAGATACAATAGAGAGGGAAAATACATGCAACCTGACTATCTATTTAACATACAACCAAGAAAGTTGATCTAGAGACAAAGTATTTCGAATCGGAAGGAAATGAGCAGATTTAGTCAATCAATCAACAATAACCCAGAATTCATTATTACCTCGAGATGTCTCTAGTAATCCCCCAATGATGTCTATGGTTATATTTTCCCTTTTCCACTCTGGCACCGGTAAGGGCTGAAGCATCCCTTTCAGTAACTTCCACACTTCTTTAACCTGCAGAAAAGTCAAACACTTCTCAGTAAAATCAGCAATATCTCTATATATTCCATCCCACCAGTAATACTCCCAAAGATCTCTGGACATCTTAGTACTGCCAGGATGAACTGAAAATAGGGAACTATGAGCTTCACATAACAACCGATTCTTCAACTTCGAATCACAAGGCACACATAATCTCTCTTCCCAAACCTCAAAACACAATTATTATTAATGTTAAATTTAGGCAAAATACCCTTATGAACGAACTCTATCTTTTTCTATAACTCACTATTTTCCTTATGCACTTGATTTATTCTGTCTGATAGAGATGATTTCCATGACACCTGAAACAAAACAGAAGAATTTCTTTCACCAATAACTTCTATGCCAAAGTTGATAAAAAAAACCAAAGTATCTCCTCCAAACATATAATGGTTAATGAAGAATTACTTTTTTGACTCAAAGAATCAACCAATTTATTTTCTTTTCCCAGATGGTAATGGATCATGAAATTATAATCCTTGATTAATTCCAATCATCTCCTATATCTCATGTTCAATTCCTTTTGAGTGAATATATACTTCAAACTTTTTTGGCCAGTATATATTTCACATTTTACTCTATACAGATGATTCCTCCATATTTTTAAAGAAAAAATAACAACATCTAATTGAAAATCATGTGTAAGGTAATTTAACTCATGAGGATTCAACTGACGTGAACAATAAACAATTACCTGATCATTCTTCATAAGGAAACACCTAATTCCTTTCAACGTAGCATCACAGTAGATAACAAACTCACAATTTCTGGAAGGTAGTTCTAGAAATGGAGCATTCACTAATCTTATTTTCAATTCCTAAAAACAATCATCACATTTTTTTGTCGAAAAGAACTTAAAACCTTTTTGAGTTAACATAGTAATTAGACTAGATAACTTTGAAAAATGTTAAACAAACCTCTGAAAATAACCTTCCAAACCAAGAAAACTACGAATCTGAGTTATATTTTTGGGTCTCGGCCATTATTTAATAATTTTTTTAGCAGGATCAACTCTAATGCCATTTTTTGAAATAATGTGAGAAGGGGAAAAAATTTATATAACCAAAAATCACACTGGCATAATTTCCCAAATAGTTTCTTTTCTTTTAAGGTTTGCAAGACAACCCTTAAATGAATTTCATCCTTCTATTTACTTTTAAAAAAATCGAAAACATCATTATTGAACACAACCATAAAATTATCTTAGAACTCACAAAAAATTATCTTCATATGATCCATGAATACAGCAGGTGCACCGGATAAAACAAATGGCATAACTACAAATTCATAACGACCATATCTAGCATGAACGCAGTATTTGGAATATCTGCTTCCTTTACTTTCAACTGATTGTATCCTAACCTCATATCAATCTTTGATAAATACTGAGCTCCCTAGAGCTGATCAAGAAAATCATCGATATGAGGAAAATTATACTTGTTCTTAGTAGTGTTGTTATTCAATGCTCTATAATCAATGAAAAGTCTCATCAAACCATCTTTCTTTTTAAAAAACTAGATAGGAGCACCCCATGGTGATGTGCTTGGTCAAATGAAACCTTTATCTAATAACTCCATCAATTGATTATTTATCTCTAAACGTTCAATTTGAGCCATTTAATAAGGCGGTTTTGAAATTGTCTTAGCATCAGGAACTAAGTCAACATTATATTCAACTTCTCAATCAAATATAATACCAGGAAAGTCATCAGGGAAAACATCAAGGTACTCATTTACCACTGGAACATCATTAATCTGAATGATTCTTTTGTTTTCAACAATATGTGCAAGGTAACATTCCTTTCCATCTTTTACTAGTTCTTCAGCTTCCTGATATGTTATCAAAAGTAAGGGTTCATTCTTGTACAAAAACTGGAAAAATTTCTAAAAAGAAACCACTTTATCTCTGTATTCAATCTTAGCTTGATAAACAGAAATCCAATCTATACCCAAAATAACATCAAACTCTATGAGAGGTAAAACAATAAGGTTTATAGGTAGATTCTTTCTGCACACAGGGACATGATGGTTCTTATAATTTCTTTTTTGTCTCAACATTTCCCTCAGTGTTCACACCCTAAGTTCAGGATTCATATCTTGATATGGAATTCCCAATTTACTAGAAAAATTATTAGAAATGAATGAATTTGTAGAACCCAAATCAAACTATTGGAATAATCTGAAAAAACAAATAGTGTCCCTGATACTACTTCATTTTATGGACCAACATCTACTGAAGTAGTTTCAAGGGATTTTACCACCCCTTTATGCTGGTAGTTTGGTTTCTTTCTGTCAGTAGAGTTCTTAATTGGACACTCATTTTCATAATGATCCATTTAATTACAATCAGAACATTTTCTGAATGTAAATAATAATTTTTATTACCCTTAACCTGATGTTTTTCAGTGCAATTACATGCTTTATGTCCCATTTTACCACATCGACAACACTAAACATAATTCAAAATACATTCCCTAGCATGGTTTTTACTACAATTTTCACAAACTGTAAACTTAATTTGCTTACCTTCATACTTTTTTAAAGAGTTTTTCCCATTCACTTGCCACCTTGACCTCTTTTTCTGTTGTTTTTCAAAGAACACTTGATCATCGACAAACTCCATTTCCACCTTCTCTGAACATCGAACAAGTTTTTCATAACCTTTTAACACGCGAAAAGATAAAGCCCTTAGATACATTGGCTTTAATCCGGAGTAAAAATGGTTTATTTTACTATCAAGATCTCGTATGAAATTTGGAGCATATGTATCCAGTTGAGTGAATTTTGCTTCATAACCAGCCACTGATTCATCATCCTGCCTCAATTCCTGGAATTGATTTTCTATCCTAAGATGAACCAAATTTGGTAAATATTTCTTGAGAAACATACCTCTGAATTCATCCCAATCCAGAGCATAAATCTCCTCACTATACCTGATATTTTTCACCATCGACCACCACTGATCAACTTCACCTTCAAAAAAGTAAACAAAAAGACTAATATTACGATGTTCTGAACACCCGATAATATCAAAAGTCTTCTACAATGCATTAATCCACCCTTCTACTAGCACAGGGTCAGATGATCCTCTGAATGATGGGGTATGTTGCCTCATGAAATGATCCACTACTAACATGTTCTTCTGTGGTTGATATAGATGATCTCATGCATGGATACCACCACTATTTATTACCTGATTCAACTATTCCATCACTGCAACAAACTATTCAGTTCTGATTCTGACCATCTCAGGTTGTTGATTTGGAATGTTTTCTTCCTCGTGATGTCGTCCCAACATAGATTCCATGTTTCCTCTACAGAAAACCATTCTAAACACAAAAATATCTTAGGTGATTCAACATGGTAATCTATAAATTCTATATCATGTCAATATTACCATAAATTAATTTATGGAATTTAATTTTACAATATCATAACTTCTAAAGTTATCTAAACTGACCTCTGATACCAACTATAAAGATCCAGTCTTAAAACATTACATAATCTTAAATTAAATGAATATTTCACATTTAGGATCTTTTCAGGTTTAATGTTTTAGAGAATTAGACCATAATGATTACATTACATCTCAAGAATTACAAAGTAGACAGTTCTACTCAGTTTCCATTTTTTCATAAAAAAAACTCTTGAAAAAATAGAGCCATATGTAGTTCCATGTTTTAGACAGCATGACTTTTCCTTGATCCTATCCTTGACCCTATTCATCTTTAAGACATGTGAAAAATATTTCAAAACTAGGGATGAGCATAAAAAAGCTCAGTAAGGGTTATAAAAAAAAGAAAGAAAACATTAGTTCATCATTACATACATAACATAATCTCTTTAATATACCCCAGGAAATCATAAGATTTATGAAAAACCCATAGAAATCATAAATCATAAAGGTAACTTGTAGAATCCATATCATACATACATTGTATCTATCACAGCTACGTTAGAAGTTACATTTGGAATACCCATCACATTATATTCTCTAAATCTCTTAGGAGAAACATTCAAATTTACCTCTGTCATGTTACCCAATGTATTGGAGTGCTATATCAGGCTCACCCTCCGTAGGTTTATCAGAGAAGCACCCGTATACGTAAATAATTCCCAAGAACCATAACATATTCATAGCACATAAAACAAACATCAAGGAAAGATAACATTTCCCCTTTGTAATCACAGTATATAATTTAAATATATTGACATAACCAAACCATTATCAAAACCATTTTGAATACTAAAATAATAAAAAGAGTATATGGTATTTATTTTCCTTTAAAAAAATTACATACTGTTATAGAATCCATAGATCAAATAATACTCGCAGTGGAGGAAAAGGTTGTTGTCACTGCTAACACTAAAAAGAAAAATTATTTTTTTAATTGAGTAAAATTATTCATAGAAAAATATTCCCTTTTAATTAAATGAAAATTCAAAGGTGTTTATACAACGTATAAAATAATGTCGTGTATAAAACAAAATATGCCTCAATGAAAGGTGATCGGGACGTAGTCCCTTACATTGTGTCCGATTTGACCCATTCATTTTTAATCTCTTGAATAATAAACTAAAGTTAATTTATACTTTATTAAGAACCTTTTTTATGTTTATTATTACTTTTATATAAATTATTACAATCTTATGAAAATCATGTAGTCATTTAAGTTAGTAACTGTCGTTTTGTCGATATTTGGTACTTGTGTCAAAAATGAACTTATAATTAAAAGTTGTTCATGTGGTAAAATATCTATTATATTCAAAAGGATTTTCATGATGTAGATATCATATATATATAATATATCTATTATATGTATGTATGTATAATATCACATAACATTTAGAGATAAGAAATGAAATGCATCATTCATGGAGATGGTAAGCCGTACGTATGCATGAACGCTACTTTCATTTCTATTTATTATGTTAATGGATTTAAAACATAATTATACATAGGAATATTATAATTCCAATATAAGATCATATTTAATATCATTAAATTTATCCTTTATAAGTCCCACATATGTCATTAATGAGTCATATCACTTTGAGGGGGCCGTAGTCCGCACTTCCTCAAAGGAAATTATCACGTTTACCAATAATGGAAACCATAAAGGTATAATATAAATGGAAAATACAGAAGCATAAAAAAAATAAACATAATATATATAATATAAAAATATGGTCCCATCATAATGGCCACTATGAGAGTCAGTAGGAGTTAATTGAACAATAATCGTTTCATGAGGTGTTAGTTTTCCATCCACAGAAACAGTATGTTCCTTACCCATTAGATGGAGGTGTGTGTAAGTTTAGTTAGAATAATTCTCATAATGACATCCTAGTATATTGAGGATAATTATTTTGTTATAAATGAAATGAATAAAAAGTGTTTAGGGGGTATGAGTAGTAAAATAAAACAAAATAACTTAAGATAAGACGTTACATTTAAATCGGGTAACTCCATTTGGGTTGAACCAAAAGGATTTGTTGGAGTGCCTAATGACTAAATTAAGGATTATAGGAGCAGGATAGTGAGTTAAGGAGATTAATTAGGGAGATTTTGGAAAAGAAAAGGGGTTAGATATGTGTGAGGAATGGTTTTGAGGTGAAGGATTTTTATAAGGGGGAGGAGGGGCTCTTTAAGAAAGTGTGAAAATATTATTTTATTATATTATGATTTTTCTTTTCTAAAAGTCAGAAACTTATTAAAGTATAATATAAGATGACTCATGGTCGAAATAAAATCATCCAATAAAAATTTTATAGTTTTTGGATATTATTTTAATCTCTATTATATTATTTATTTAAATCATTTATTAATGTGGTAAACACTGCATCATTATTGTGCCATAAATAATTTAATTTATTTGTTGTCTAAAAATTATAAAAAATTACCATGATGTAGGAAATTTTTTTATCTTCCCAAAAAATATTTATATTTGAAAATATAACTTATACAACCCTATGTAAAAATTAATTTACCAGAAGATATTTGTTTGTGTCATTTTTTCCTTTACTTTAAGTTAATTAAAATAATGTGTCATTATAAACACCATGTGGTTCCATGGGGTACCTAAATCAACTAAAAGATATCCATGGTCGGATATGTGTCAAAAAATAGGATGATGACACATTTTAGGTAATTCTATATTATCATAATAATATTTTTTTACCCTTATTTACCAGATTTACCCTTTAACCATGGTAAATAAAATATTTAATGATGTCTAAAAATAAAAGTTACCTATTTATACAATTTGGAACTCATGATTCCAAATATGGAATCCATTTTTCCAAATTCTAAAAACATAATTTTCAGAAATTAATATAAACTTAATTCCCGCTGTCAAAACAAAAGGCGTGTTTTTTTGAAATAATAATGATCAAAAGATTAACACTTGTTTATGTTCAATTTCAAAGTGAAATTAAATAAAATAACAAAAATTGGATTAAATGATAAAAATATAATAAAATTATAATTTAAAAAAAGATAAAAATATAATCTACCCATATAAATAAATTAGACTAAAAGCCAATTTTGAGTTAAAATACATCATTTTTCACCTTTTTATTAAAAATTGAATTTTATCAGAAAAATACAAAAAATTTACCCAAAAGTAAATTTCGATGTCCCGATTCTAAAGAAAAATTTATTTGGTCAAATAGAACATATAAAAGTAACCAAAACAATATTTAAAGATGTTTCCCCATCAAAAGGAAGTAAATCAACCTTTTAAAGTAAAATATGCTTAAAATTATATTCATTCACATTTTAAGCCTATAAAATTTATTGGATTAATTTAAAAACATTTAACAAACATGTATAATCATATTGTAGTTAGTTCTGTTCATTCCTGATAATATAATGGCTAGGCTTTAACTACAATTTTAAATAATAATACTATATTATTATTGTGCAATGTAAGATTTCAAAGAAACCCGTTGTTGCGTATCGGGTACGCCATCTAACATAGAAACACCATTAAGTTAAAATACATATTTAATTCACAAAATATTAATTAAAAATAAAATTTATTATTTCTTTATTTATCTGGGATGTTACATTTTTGGACTTCAAATTTATATAAGAAAATATGGAGTTTTTAATAGTCAATCTCAATATGCTAATGATTTAGCTAAATGTTTTGGTCTAGATTCTTCTAAATATATGAAAACTTCTATGAGAAATAGTTGTAAATTAATTGTTGGTGCATCTAGTAAATCTATAGATATTAAAGTTAACAGGGGCATGATAGGTAAATTTATTTATTTAACTTAATATAGACTCAATACCTTGTTTAGTGTCTATCTATGTGAAATATTTCAATATTATACTAAAGAGATACATATTAAAGTTGTGAAAAGGATAATTAGATATTCTACAAAAAATAATAAATACAGTTTTTTTATTTTATGTTTAATTATTTTGATTTAATATCATATTCTAAACTTGATTTTGGAGATAGAAAAATTAGTTTAAAAAACACATTAAGTATGGTTCATTTTCTAAAAAAAATTATTTTCTTAGTCTCCTAAGAAGAAATTTTCTATTTTTCTATCCACTTCATAAGATAATTATATTTATATTGCTATTTTTTGTCATCAAAGTCTATGGATTAAGAAAATATTCTGTAATTTTCAAAATTATCTTAATAAATTTCATATTTATTATGATTATAAATCTAAATTTTTTGTTTGTACTAATTCCATAAAAAATTCTAGAAAAAATGAATATTTATGTTGATTTCATTTTATTAGTTATCATGTGAATAAAAGAGATTCTTATTTAAGAGTTTATCTATATTGATAATAAATATGAAAATATATTCACTAAGAATTTATAAATTACTTAGTCCTTAAAACATAAATGTGATCTTAGGATGCTAGAATATTAATTTATTTTTTTCATGTGTTTCAGGGGAGTCTATATATATATATATGATGAAATTTTTGGACTTACATTTAATCTTTAAAATTTGGAATCTGAATATTGTGAATAGATATGTTAATTTTGGTACTTATATGTTTACTATATAACAATTTTAAAATCTATAAAACATCATAAATGATTTTAAATTACTATTTAATCCTTCATATTCCAAAAAATATATTTTTTAAAAATATTTCACTTTATTTACTCTCAAATAGTCTCTTAAAAGTTATACTCAATGTGTTTACTTCTATGTTTTAATAGTGGATGTATTTATAGTGGCTCCTCGATATTTTTTAAAACGGATTTTTAATATCTCATTGACATATTTCTTTTTTACTTATGAATGTTTAATAATGTTTTATAAAATATTTAATGAAATATTTTTTCTACTTTATTATTTTTTTCAAATAACATCAAATATGGGGAGATGTTTTTTAAATTATTCTTGGTTTTTTAATTATCAATGATGGGGGTAATGTTGATTGGATTATTGAACAACTTTAATATTTTATAACTAAAAATTCTGATATGTTATGTTTCTTTTTAAATTATTATTATACAAATTTTTAATCTATTAAAGATTTGTTAATCATGATCATATAATTCTATTCATTGCTCAAAATATATTTATATTTCATGTTTTTGTTTGTGATAACATGTTCTAAAAGTTTTATTTTGAGTTCCTAGGATTAAGAAGTAATTTGGGACCTTTAAATATCATTTAAAGATAGTTTTTAATATTAATTTATAAAAAATATATTGTTCCCAAATATCCATTTTTTTGAAGTCCATGTAGCCAAATAAAACTCATGTAGTTGTTTTTATGTACTATATAATAAATTTTATTGAATTAGTTAACCTCTCTATTTGGAATTTATTATGAGCTAAAAAACACACAATTGGGTTATTATTTTTTATTGGAAATATAAGAATATTTAATACATTTCATTAGAAAGAAAATAAACTTCTTGAATGACTTATTTCATATTGTAATTTATGGTTCATGTAAATGAATATTCTCAATATTATTTTTTCAATAATTCTTTACTATTTTTATTATCTATATTGACGATAAATTGGGGTATGGAATCAATATTTAGTTGAATATTTATAATTTAGAAATATTATTAAATTTTATAAAAATAATTACAAAGTAACAAAATAATATTCTACCATTATCATGGTCTTTTATATCTATCAATGTTGAGAAGTCTATCAGTTTTTAGTTTTCAAGAATTCCATTACATGAATCGCCTAACCAAAAAATTAGGATATGTTAGAAAAGAACCATCATAATAATGTTTATTATGTGAATTTTCTATATATTATCATCTATGTGATCCCATATGCAATTCAGATACATCTATTCCCTTACATGTCTTTTCCTACACCAAAACACATATGTGATTTTTCATATATAGTTGAATGAAAATATTACATGAAGTTATATTGTTTCATTTATTACGATATATATATATATTCTAAAAGTTTCTATAATATATTAAAATTCATCAAATGAATTTATAAATTCATATAAATTATTGGAAACATATGATAATGTTTTTCAATTTGTTTAAAAATGTTTTTATAAGGATCAAAGAGTGTTTTAGTTTCACCCATGAAATTTAAAAAGTGAAAATAAATAAACTGTCTTATTATTTTATATTTTTTCAATCCATTTAATGGTTTCCAAATTAATATTAAATGATATTATAATTATTTTAATTTTTTTAATGTTTTTAATGTGGTTTTATTATGTTTTTAATTTCTTAACATATTAATTTCTTATTTTAAACAGAATTTTTTCGAGTTCTGTATTTCAAATTCAAAAATTCTATTTTCATGGGATATTTTATTGACCTATTATTCAAGAGAAAGTTATATTTATTTAATGTATTATTTAAAATTGTTTTGAATTAATGTTTTTTTTAAAAACTACGATCATATGATTGATCTAATATTATGTAATAAAAATATCTCATTCTCTCTCTTTATGATGTTATGTTCTCGTTAATTTTGAATTTTATAATGAATACACAACTATTTAAAGTTTATTTAAATAAAATATATTTCTTTTGCATATTGTGGGTATGTGACTAGAATTTGGGGTAATTCTTTTCAAGGATAGATTTTATATTTTTAGGCGATATAATGCGAAGAGTGTGGTGGTGTTGATACTATAATGTGTTTTAAATTTATCACATGTTGAACATTTCTCACCACTACAAAACAATTTATCAAAGGATGAATTGAAAATTTCTACAACATATTATACTACCTTGAAAAGATGTAAAAGCTTATCAGACACCAAATAACCATTACTAGTGTTTCATTATTCTTTTATCTATTATTCTTTTGTTTCTTGATTCTTTAAAAATTTACTACATCTTTCACATACCATCTATTTTTTTTGTTTATAATTTTACATAAAAAATTAACAATTAATCTCTTACATGGGTTTTGACTCCCATATTGTAATTTTAGGACCATTTGGGTTGTAACTCCCCATAAAAGTCAGTTTTTTAGTGGTTATCCGTCTAATTTATAGATTCAGATTATTTAATTGGGTTATATTTACACTTCAGAAATTATATTAGTGAACAACATATCTCTCACTATGTAGAGAGGTATAAGAGTATAGTTTTCCCACTATAAACCAAGCTAATATAAAAAATCCATACTTTCTTTCAATTATTCTTCTATTAATTTACTATAATTTTTAACATTCATAATTAATGTAGATAATTAATATATCTCTTTAGTATTTTTAATCTGGTCGATTAAAACCCCTCTAGACCATCTGTCATATTACAATCAGACCTGAAATAGACTCATGAAGTGCTTCATAGTATGGAAAGGAGATAATTTAATCATGTGTGACCTATTTTATTGGTTATACTAGTGTTTTTATATGGATTCAATATCATAAAAATCCTTGTGTCTAGTAGGTATTATAAATTATCACATACAGTGTTGGACAATGGAATTAATGACCCCTACTATATGACCATCATAAGAGAATGTGGGGGAGGGTACCTATGATATCTGAGAGATATAAGAGTTTACTTTTGGGTTTATGTATATCGAATTTCCTCTTGTATTCATCCATGAGTTATAGTATCATCATGTGCATACCTCCCCAAAGTATGTTTTTTAGTGGTAGGGGACCCTCATCTAACAGTCTCAATGGTCGACATTGTATGAGAATTTATATAAAATATGAATAAATTTCTGATTATGGTGAGGCCCAAAGTTACTCATTCTTTCAATGTTTAAGTAAACAGGATCCATGTTGGTGTCAACCATTATGTTTTTTGAACTCTCTTTTGGGATTATACATGGATGTATAAAATTTCCATGAACTAGAACCCACATTCCCACATTCTAATGGCATGTGGAAGGTCATCACATTAGGGGTGATGAAATAACCATTGATTAGAATGGTAGGATATGAAATAAGATCATCCCAATAGGTATATTGTTTCATATTTTTTGACCCCTATAATATTTTACTTTTTATACCATGCAATGCCATTGTTTTTTTAATTAGTTAATTACATAACTCTTTGCATTAGCAGGGTAAAGAAATTGTAGTAGTAGGGTAAGAGAGTGTTGGATATATTTTTGGGCACCACATTATCTTTAAAATGTTTAAACATAAGGGAATATTATTCTCATAACATGAATAATGTATGTATCTATGGGTTTAAATAAAAGGAGGATAGTTTCTATGTCTTCATCTGGTCAGAAAAATAGGTTGAATTGCGGTTTTCACATATGGGAATTGTTTTTCCAACCTATACTTATCATATAAGAAATTTTATTCTCCCCATATAATGAAGTATGGTTATTCCAATTCTCATCACACAATGAATTCTATTCTCAACACATAAGGAAAGATGTGTTATCATAATCTCATCAAATAGGATATTTTACGTTCAACATAAATAGTAGAGTTTTGGTTATCCTATTCTCATAACACATGGAATACAATACTGATCAAATGTGGAAATATAGGTTATTATATTCCTATAATCTAGGTAATATTATGGTTTTCACATAATTTAGGGAATGTCTGTTATGATCATCACAAAAGGTTTTTGGTTACTTAAGCTTGTTACATAAGAAGGGTTTTCTATAGTTTTATTGAAAAACTAGAAGTTTCTCACTATTTTATGTCTAATGGCATGCTAATGGTTTAGATTCCAATGTGTATGCCCTATGTGGTTTCATGATCTCTAGGATGGTTTTCATATTTAGGAGATATTGACCCTTGATGGGGACATGAGACAATAATTGAAGCCAGATTGAACCTCAAAGGGGTTTCCTTAGTTTTCTACTAGAACATGAATCAATGACATGGTAGTTTAAATACCATAGGTTAGGTGATAGGTTTGGTATATAATTATTAATGTCATGCAATAACAATGTATATGTCATGAAATGGATTGAAATTGATGATTGATTAAGGATTAGATATGGGATACAAAAATAATTATTGGATGTGGCAATGATGCATTTTGGTATTTCAAGTATTATTACCAACCCTTATCTAATGTAATTATATCGGAGGATAAAATGTAATTTTTTTTATTTTTTTCCCTAGAGTTTTTTGGAATGAATATAGATTGGGTGTATGTGGTTCCCATTGACCATCAACAGTTATGGATTTTTTCTTAATAAAAGTGTAATGAAATGGATTATCTTTACTATAGTATCATTGAAGATAGGTATTGCATGAATCCATGGAATATATAATCCTTTAAGACATAGTGAAAAGGTTGTTCTTTCTAAAACGTAGTATTAGGAAAAAAATCCCAAGTTACCATGAATACATTTAAGGTCTCACATGAGGTAATTTTCATAAAATATCTCACAAGTATGAGTCCATTAAAATTCTTTTAGTCAAGATGGTTTGAGGAATTAAATTGAGGTCGCAAAAACAAAGTCACATTGACTTACTCATAAAATAAAAAAACCACCAATTTATAAAGATGAGGGTTATTTTTACACCGTTTTAGGGTTGGTTTTAGTGGATTATAAAATATTAGTGCATGCATAGAGCTCTAGATTGAATGATGAGTAATCCCAAAAACTCTTGAAACTTAAGTTTCATAAAAATATCACCATTTCCATTAATATGAATTTATTCAGTTGTTTTCTTTTATTGATCCATCTTGGGAAGTTTTTTGAGTGTAAAATAATACTTTAATATTTATTAATTGATGAGGAAGGAAGATTTTGGGTTGAATAAATGAAGTGATTGGATCATGAATTTTAAAATTCCAATGATAAACAAGAATGGGAAGAGGAGATACTCTATTTTTAATGGATTTAAAGATTATAATTGATGATATATTACCATTAATATATTTCATATAAATTATTTTGGTTGTAGTTTGTGGTAGAACATTATAACTATTGGGAAACTTTTCACACATTATTTAAAAAATAAACTATATTCATAGTGATTCATTTGGTAACCCTAGTGGATTGTGTGTGATGGATAACCCCAAGGGGTTATAAGGATATATTTATTCATTTTTAGTATTTAAACATATATATTAATGTTTTCTCTATGTCTAGTAATATATTATGATTAGTAAATAATAATAAAATATTTTATTCACTAATCCAACCCTCAAAATGAATGTTTTAATGGGACATCAATACTATTAGAGGTAGTTTCCTTAATAGATTGTATCAGTGAAGTATCCAAGATTCATTTTAAAAAATCAATGCTATTTGAAGATTATGGAGTGGTGTTTTCTCAATATTTTTGATATTGGTGAATTTATCATTATTTGTTATTGTTTTTTATTCCGATTATTTTTATTGGATCATATTAATTTACTAAATAACTATAATGATCATATTTATTAAGGTAGAAGCCTTAATTGTTTGATTGAGAGAATATTTTCATACATACTCTCAGTAGTTATGTAATTAGATATCATGAATGAAATTCTATCTTATCCTCACTTTCTAGGAAAGAGTTTATAATCTAATGGGGATCAATAAATAAATATGAGTATTGGTAAATTAATGAAATATTTATAAATGGAATATCATATTAACAAAGGGTAAACATCAAATCTTGCATACCCAATTTAAATACATCATTTTCTTAAAATAGATTTAGTTGTTTATTTTTCTAATAGAGTTAATAAGATTTATAGATCTATTATTGGTTTTAGAGAATAACTATAAGATTTAATGATATTATACATATTTATTTATATATTTATAAATAGTTTTTATGATAATATTTAATAACTTTATGATTTTCATTTGAATAAAATTTTAACATATGTATTTAATAATTTTTGATTTTATATCAAAATAGAAAAGGTACTTATTTTTTTTGAAAGGAAGTAAATGAGAGATGGAAATTTATTTCAAATCATCCTTGAATGAAAATATTGTATAAAGGTGAAGGAAAAATATATTGATTTGGATTTATATGGATATATTGGTGTGATGTTTTATAAGGTCATGAGTCGTATTGATTTTTTTAAATCTAAAATTTGGATACAATGGTTAGACTCCACTGAATTGTTTCATATGTGGAGGTTTTGGAAATGTTACTGTAAACTATCCGAAGATTATATAAGACGAGAGTAAATTAAATGATATTACATAACATTATTTCACTAAGAATAAAATATCATAATTCAATAGGAATAATTATCATTATATGAAATAGAAAAAGAATTTTAGAAATTAAAAAGTTGGAGTTATTTTTCATAGAATGAGTAAGAATAATGTGATTGTATTTTATGTTAAGAAGTTTCATTATGTATTAATCATGATGAGAAATTACTGATTGCTATGGTGGGTTACAAAGTGAATATTTTTAATGAGAGGAAAATTAAATAGTCATAGAATTTATGCTAAATAATGAATTGGAGGTCGGTATCGTTAAAATATCTAAACTAGAGAAGGATAAGAAGAAGTTGATTACAAAAATTCAATTCATAAATAAGTTTGATAAATCCCCAGAAGAAAGAGGGATGAAATAGGTGAAATTATATTCGAGTTTAAATATCCTTATTTCTAATGTGAATAAGTTAAATAATGCATTAAATGGTAACAATAAATCAAAATAAATAGAAATTGTTTATTTTTTGAAAATAAGTTATATGTTAGAGATTAATTTAATCAAATTATGTTTGATTTTTATTTTTTTGTATAATTTTAGTGAAAGTTCAATGTTGAATTTGAATAATAAATATACTATGAATGTTTATAATCACTCAAATAAAAGTATTCCCATTCTATGTATTTGAAAATTCATGATGTTAATAAAAAAATATTTATTAAAAATGAAATAAATATATAAATATGATACATTAATCATAAGGTTAATTTTATAATTTTTAAAACATGGTGAATTTTGGAATTAAGTTATTATCTAATATAAATGGAAAGATATAAAATTTAAGAATATAGGTAAGGAAGTTTCATAATCTATAATAAATTAAATCATTGCCATTAGTTTGTTATTTTTTGGTTACTATTAGTGATTTTTAGCCACAATCGTATGGAAAATATTTTTTTGTTCAATGAAAATATTTTAGAAATTATAGAAGTGTTGGAAGTTAATAATTTAATGAGTGAAAATCTACACAATGATGATATGTTTGGAAACACACTAAAAATTTAAGAGTTATAATAATGTATCAATTTAAATTATAAATCAATTATATAAAAGATAGGATCTATTTGGTTACTTGAATAAAGAATTCATAAACAAATTTATGTGAAATTTATTATGAATTATTCAAAAATAATTTTAATGAAAAAAATAGTGTTGTATAATTTTTGTGTGTTTAATTTTTGTTTGAATAAATATAAAAATAATTAACCATGAATAATTCATTATAGGTTATCATCAAATATATATGGTGATATGACATTATTTAAATATTTTGAGAAGTATAATGAAGTATTGGTCACACTACTAAAGATATAGGACTTTGAATCAATGGGAATAGTTAAAAAACCAAATAATCAATAATTAATTTGAAGAGAAATTTATTTTTTTCATGGTTTTAAGAATAAACTTATAAGTGTTTATGAAACATGTTATAAAAGAAATCATGTGATCTTTCAGAATAATGGATTTACAATGAAGATATAAAATTATTTACATTTTATGAGTCAATGATAGAATAATATAGGCATTTTACTTCAAGTAAGTTAAGCTAAAAATTATAGTTAACAGAGAATTTATAACATACAAAAGTTATGGAATTGATGTGTTTGAAATATTGATCAAAAGTAAATGAACAATTTTAATAAAGGATAAAATTAATGTTATATGAAGTTTCTAAATATTGAAATGTAATTTTAATGCACTATATTTCATAAAAAAATTTCACATTAAATAGTCTTGAGATTCAATAAACTCTTTCCATGGAATTTTTTTATTAGATATTTTTGGATAAATATGTATGTAATAAAAAATGGTCATAAATATTTTGTCTTATTAATTAATTAATTTACTCAGATTAAATGTATAATGTTTATAAGGAATAAATAAAAATCAATAAAGGGGTTGATGAATTATAAGCATAGTGTACAAAAGAAATGTGGCCATTCATTAAAGATGTTCTATTCATTTTATATATTTGAATATAAAAGTAAAAAATTTGATATATATTTAGAGAAGCATGTGATTAATTTTGATTATAGAATAGAGTATACCCAATAATATAAATAATATGTTAATGGGAGGAATAATCAACATTATATTTATATAGTTGAAATAATTTTATCATAAAAAAGTATTTACCATTTCTTTGAAATCTATTAGAGAAATTGTACACATTCATAAGAAATATATATATCATTTAAATGTTTATATACCTATAAAAGATATATATTGTGTGAAGTAACAGTGATTGATTTATAAAAAGGGTTTTTGGAATCCCTTATATCGTTAATTTAAAGTGTTTAAACAAGAAAATGTTTTAGAAAAGTGGAGTTAAATGGATTTTCCTTAAATATCAACCAAATTAGAGATTATAATACTACTATAAATGATAACCTAAAATCATTATTTATGGTTTTTACATGAAGGTGTCTAATCATGGATTTTATGTTTGTGAATAACAAGGAAAAAATGTGAACTAGATAGATAATGTAAAGAGTTGATAGTACAATAAGCCAAATATCATATAAGAATGGAAGACATTAATTATGGTTATAAAGATGATTACAATACAACAATGTATCGAGATGAGTGATTGAGAAAATTATTTTATCCATGTTTGGGGAATCATATAGTGATCCATTACATCATTTTTAATCGTGAACAATCACTTAAATCTAATAAGTCTTCGAGAAAAACAACTTATAAAACCTTGATTTCTCAAGTTGTGTCAATGATTTTAGATGATTCATTGAATCATCAATAGTGGATTCATTCCATGAATGAATAATTAGATTATATTCTAAATAATCAAACATTAGTGTATGTTCTAAATCCAATAAAAAAATGTTATCATAACAAATTGCATGTTCTATAATAATTTTAATGAGAAAGGAGAAGTAATATAGAATGATGATACATTTGCACAATTATTCTTATCATTGGATGATGGAATATAAACAGAAAATAATTTTTCTTTGTTTTCTAGTGTAAAAAAATCAAGGATTTGTAATAAATTTTATTATCAAAGGTGATCATAGATTCTACAAATTAATGTCAATTTAAATTGAAAAAATAAAAAGGAAATGTGCCTTAAGCTACCTAATGTTTTTATTCTTGAAGATAATGAATGATATGATCGTAGGCCGATAGTGTTTATTATAGGTTAAAAACCCCTCCATGATCATGGTATTCAAATATTGAATCATTCATAATGTTATTGGAATTAAATAAATGATGACTGTAAAATAAATAATTATTAAAAGAAATCAAGGAGGTATCTCTAATTTTTACTATCTATGTGGATGAAATTATATTTTCTAAAAAATAAAAATGATGTTTTCCATGAATTTTATAATCAAAGAGTGATATGTTTTAGATAATTATGATAGTATAGATTAAGTAACTCTTGGTAGATCAAATTTATGAAGTGAAGGTTGAATGTTTTCTTTTTCAATATAATTTTACTTGATAATTATTTAATAATTTTTAATTGGAGGATTATAAGAAATTTTATTAAAAAATTCCAATAGGTTAAAATTCTTAATAATACAAAGTTAGAAAAAAATGATTATTTAAAAAAGTTTTGAAAAAAATTGGAAGGTTTCTACACTTTATAAATTTGGGTCGAAATATTGTCTATATTGTTACATTATATAAAATGTATCAAAAGTTTCTTCTATAATGTCATTTCATAGAAGAAAAGAGGATTCTAAGGTAAATTTAATGTGCTATGGACTGTGGTTTAATATATTTATACATATTCCAACATTATACCATTATATATTTAGGGGTGCTAATACAAATTCGGGATGGATGTGTTGATAATTTGAAGTCCACATGTAGTAACGTTTTTTATTAGAGAAAAGTGTGTTATAGGCACTCAAATAATTATAATTATATTAACCCAATAATAAAATAAGAATAATATTTATCTATATCCCAAGAAAAATAATATTAATTTGCAGTAAGGAATAATAAGAATATTTGAAATAGGAGGTGATGTTACCTATTCTAGGGGATGTTGTAACACCCAAACTTTTTTGGAATTTAATTTTTTAGAATAAATTGATTTCCGTTAAGGACCTGTGTTATATGAAACACAGAGCTTTTCTTTCATTACAGACAACACTGAGTTTTAACAAACCATGAAAAACTATTAAAATTATTAGTTAAATAAGACCATTATTACCTATCCATTAAACATAGTTATTTTTAGTGTAATTTTTTAAAATATTAATTATAATGGTTTTATATAAATAAAAAATATTTATAAAAAGTACATAATTTTTTTATAAAGTCTTTATATGTTACAAAATTACTATTTTTTTTAAAAAAAATATATTTATTTTTGGTGAATAGTAATAAAATTATTTTTTTATATTTTCTTAAAAAAATATTTTTGTTATAAAGTCTTTACGTGTTTTTATCAAAAACTCCCTTTTTGTTTAATTAATATTGATGGATGTTTTTTAAATGGTTTTAAAAGTAAAATTATTTCAATCATGTATATATTTATGAAATTTGTTTTTGTGGAATAATTTTAATATTGAATTTTTATATTAACAATTTTTATACTTTGGAACATTTTCACTTTAAAAAACCACCTATCACATTTGTGGGATTAATTTTAAATACAATTTAAAAAATTATAGGAATGGGGGTTATAAAAATAGATTATTTATTTTTAAAAAACAAAATTTATATTATATACTAAGGAGAAACTAATTTTGGACTATAATTAATAGAAAAAATAGTAAAACTTATTTTGCATTGTTAAAGTAAAAATGGGTTTACTAGGTGTTAAAGAAAAACTATAACTATTAAAAATGTTCCATAAGTTTTCCAAAATTATTTTATGGAAATATTTAGATATTATGTCTCCTAAGATAAATTTTTTTCCATTTGTTAACCCTATGGCATCTAATAGACATAGGGAAACCATTTTCATTTCAAAAAATTACAAGTGTGCCCCTCACCTCACTTGTAAAAGGCCAAACCCTATCATCTCATATTCACACATAAAAAACCCATTTTACTTGAAAATGAATTCCAAAATCACTTAAATACATCCCTAAAACAATCATATAATATATTGTTTTGTCAAAAATCCATCATATGTTTCCTTTTGGTGAAAACCAAATGTAGTTGTGCGAATAAGTGGCAACACCCTAAACTGAGCATTTTATATTATTTCTTTCACTACCTAATTTATTTCATATTAATCCATAGTGATATAATAAAATAATAATATACAATATATATAGATTTTTTATGATAAGTTAATTTCCCACAACCATCTCATATTCCATTAAATGGCATACAAAATCACCATTCATGTGTATAGTGGACTACCGCCTCACGAACAAATGTTATTCGTTTTCCATCAACACCTCTCACTACTGGATATAGTTATTGATTAAATGTTTACATATAATATTTATTTTTTATTATACTTATTTAATTATTATATCATATATACCTTTATACTTTCCATTCACCGGGAATAGGATAACGTCACTTGTGTGTATGGCAGACTACCATCCCGTGAAGCGATGTGATTCATTTACATTTTACATAGAAGGTAATAAGGATAGGTTTAATGAAAATATGTGATATATATGATATAGAAATTATTCTAGACTGGTAATATGTGATTCAATCCATCATGAAAATTGAAACAACGTTCATGTGCATGTACGACTTGTCGTCTTTGTGAACAATGTATTTAATTTTATATAACTACATAATAATGATTACTCTACAAATATATATACTGAATATATATATATATTATATATTTATCATAGATAATTTTTTATGTTATGTAATCATGATCAAAGTATCAGGACCAAAAATAATAAATCAAAAAATACTTAAAAAACATAGTAGTTATTTCCTAAAACGTGACTTTAACATGGAATGGTTAATAAATAGGTAATAAAATGTCATAAAAATATTATATGGAATGGTATATATAATTATAGTTCTATAATTTATTTATAATAAAATTATATTTATTATATATGTTTATTTAATTTTTATGTTAGAATTTGGGACTTAAGGTAAGATATTTTTTTATCAATGTGCTTTCATTGAGACATATGCTATGTTTTGCACTAATAATCATTTATTAGGTGTATACACAGACACATTGACATGTAATATTATGAATTTATTTATTATCATAATATTTTATGTTTCTTTTGATTTTATTCTATCACGGGGCTTATAATTAAATGTTATCAAAGTGGTAAAAACATTATTTTAGAATCTCATCATTTATCAAGATTTTATTTATAAATGGATTTATCCATAAGAAACTTTTGAAGCTATGTGGAGATTTTTAGATATGCTATCATGGAGGAAATGGAGGTTAGAGTCACATAATAATGACATGGTTTTGATAAAAATATAAATATAGAATTTAAATGAATATCTAAGAACTATAGAGAGAGCAATATGAGATATCATTTATGTTCATTGTGTGGGATGAAACATAGAGAAAATTTAATTAAGGGTACTAGTAAATTTTTTAAGTGTAGAAAATAATGTCACAAAGAAATCATATTCTTAAGTGATATGAAGAAGTTATATATTGAATTAAATAGTGGATAATCTCCAAATAATTCACTACCCACACTCTAGTGTTTCAAATGAAAAGAGTATAAAAATTATTCTAACTAGTAACAAAATCGAAAGGTAAATGACGATGATTGATGTCAGAAAACTTTTAAGTGAAGAGATAAAGTGATATATCATACAATAACTATTTTTTTGAGGGGTGGGATAATGATGTGGTGAATGTTACACTTACCATCCACTCTAGAACTACTAATTTTATATTTGAATCAATATCTACACATTATTTATTATATATATAATTTTATCTGGGTATCAAGATTCCACATAATTGATTAGATACATAATTTGCTCTAAAATACCATAATGGTATGATGATCACATCTTAAGTTTATGATTCTTCTTGGATAAAAATTTCTGAAAATGTACTTCTTAAAAATATAAATATTCTTCCAATAGTTAAATATGATGTTATCTTATGGATGGAGTGGATTTTTTTCACAAATTCCACATCAGTTTCTATGTAATGAAAGTCACATTTGAAATTACAAATGAACACATGATCATATATATGTATGACAATAAATATGTAAATATAATGCAAATCACATCCATTTTATGGGTTTTGATTCCAATTTAATAGGGGTCCTTATCTCACATGGTTGGGGTGAAAGAAAACATCAATGATATGCCTATTGTGTGGGAGTTTTTTGATGTATTTATAGATTAGTATCAAAGACCTACATTAAAATGTGATTTTGAGTTCTAAATATTTCTCATACTTGGATCCACCCCAATTTCAAGACACTCTATAGAATATCCCTGATTGAGTTATATGAATTGAAAATAAAAATCCAGAAGAACCCTGAAAAGGGATAAATTCTACCATGTGTGTTAACTTGAGGTTCCCCTATTCTTTTTATTTAAAAGAAATATTGATCAATGTGAATCTTTATTGATTATAAAGTGACAAACAAGATCATTATCAATAAAAATTATCCACTTCCCTGTATTTATGACCAATTTAATAATTGTGTTGAGATAAATATATTCCAAGATTTAACTTCATTCTAGATATCATCAATTGAGGGTCATGAAAAAAGATACACCATAGACATCCTTCCATATAAGGTATTCCAAACATTTATATATAGTTATTAAATTTTCCATTACAAATATTAGTTCTATATTCATGGATTTATTAAATTATATGTTTACAGATTACCTCGATCAATTTTTGTTTGTCTTTTTAGATGATATTCTAATCTATTCAAAGGGAAACAATATTATAAAGATCAGTTAAGATTTACACTAATGACCCTGGGGTTGGAGAGAGTATTTGTAAAATTTATAATCTTTAAATTATGGATGTTTAAGGTTACATTTTTGGTTCATTAATCTCATGATGGGGTTTATGGATTGATCCATCAAAGAAAGAGTCTATTGAGTGTTTTCTTAGACCAACTGCGGTGTCTGAGATTCATATTTTTCTTGGTTTAGTTGGATATTGTCAACAATTTATAGAGATTTTTTCATGAATACATAATATAATCACCTACTTAACTTGAAATCAATCTAAGTTAATCTCGAAAGATAAATGTTCGTAAAATTTCAAGGATATTAATTGAATGTTAGCTAGTGCACCTGTTCTAACATTAACCTATAGTGTGGAAGGGTTTTTAATCTATAGGGATGCATCCCAGAAGGTATTGGGATAAATTATCATGAAAAATGACAAAGTAAGAGACTATAACTCATGAAAATTAATGTTTTATGATAAATATTACACAACTAATGATTTGGAGTTAGATAATGTAATGTCTGCATTAAATATATGGAGATATTATAATTTTAGTGAAATTTGTTATATATATTCCAATCATAATGGTTTAAAGTATATATTCACATAAAAAGAGTGAAATATGTGCAGAAGAAGATGGTTATAGTAGATTAATGATTATTTCTACGCAGTACATTACCACCTCGTGAAATTGAAAAAGGTTTTTATTGCATTGAGTGGAAGGTTTCATGCTAGATTATCCATGTTGAGGATCTCGAAAGATCCAGTATTTCTTTATTTTCAAAGAATTGATACTAAAATATTGAAGGACAGGGAGAAATATTATCTTGATTAATTGAAGGTTAAAGCATCAATCAATGTGACAATTAAAGAATCAAAGTAGGCAGATGCAGAGATAAGAAAGAAGGTGAGAAATGTTACTGATTTTAACCTTGATCCCGATTTAAAAATAAGGTTCAAGAATCGTGTATGTGTTCTTTCTATACTAGATGTGAAGAAGGATTTTATTCTCTCTTCATCCTAAAATAATGAATATGTATAGAGACTTAAAAAGTAATTATGGTGGGATAACATTAAAAAATATATCATATAGTTTTTATCTCGGTGCTTGTCATGTTATCAAGTTTAGTCCTAGAGATAAAAGAATTTGGGGGTGTTTCATCTATTAACCAAACTAGAATGGAAATGGGAAAACATCACCATGTATTTTGTTGTCAGAATGCCCAAAATGTCAAGAGGTAATAAATATATAAGGGTTATAGTTGATCACATATAAAGTTATAAAAATTTATCAATATCAAATAAGACTTAACTATTGGTTAGAATTCCAGAATATACATTATGTATGTTTTATGGTTTCTTGGAGTACCACATTACACTATGTATAATCAGGATTGGATGTTTACAAAGATGTTTTGAAAAAGAATTAAAATGTTTTTAGATAAGGAGTATGATTTTTTCATTACATATCATCCTTAGATAGATGTTCTGTCTAAGAGAATAATTCAAAACCTATAGGATATGATGATACCATGCTCTATGAATTTCAAATGTGGTTAGAATTAGAACCTTCCACTAGTTGAGTTTTCGAACAACAATGGATTCTACTCAAGCATTCAGATATAACCTTATGGAACCCTTTTTGAAAACAACATAGATCTAAAATGTGATGGAATGTACTTGAAGAAATTTAGCTGATGAAATGGTAGATAGAGTACTATATAATTAGTAAAATAACATTGAATCTTAGATTCAATATAAATGTTATACTGAAAATCACTAGTGTGAGATAGAATTTTATATTAGTGTTAATGGGTTTCTACTAATTTATCCATGGAAGAAGTCAATGTTATTTTGAAAGAATGTAAAACTAATACATAGGTATATAGATCTCCTTAAATTTTTTGATTGTATTGGGATGGTATCCCATAATTTTATAATTCCACAAAACCTCTATCTGGTTCATGACATGTTCCATGTATCTCTTATATAGATGTAAATACCTGATCCTTCACTTATACAAAACATAATGGTTGTATTGTTTGAGCATGATACTTCTTATGAGGAAATCCCAATTGAGATTCCGGATCCCGAAGAGAAAGATCAATGAAATAATAACACTAAACTATTCAAATTATTTTGATAAAACCACATGTTTGATGATTCTACATAGGAACATGAGGAAATAATGAAGCAAAATTATCCTCATCTGTTTGTATCAGAGTGGTAAATTTCGAGGGAGAAATTAATTTGGGGGGGGGGGGGATTTTACACCTTGAGTATTTATGAATTTTTTTAATAAATTAAATTTCATTTATATCTTTAATTAAATGAAACATCATGTTTAGATTACATTACACACAATAATGAGGTTTATCTAACCACAAAAACTATTAATATTAATATTTAAATAAAATAGTTACTAACTATCCATTAAACACATTGATATGAATAATAATAACTTTATTTTTAATATTAATTATGTCACATACATGACTTATTTAAAGGGAAAATTTCCTTTAATTTCCATTTATTCTTTGTTTTGGGGGTTTAATATGCATTTTTAGGGGGAATGGGTGACTTTTCATGATTTGATCCAAACCATGTGTCCATTTCCAGATTTAGAAACCAATTTTTTTTCTTTCATAACTCTTTTATTTTAAAAATTTTCCACCCATTACACTTCTAAAATGGCCTCCCCTAACCTATTAACACCAAAATATGAATTTGGACCCTTATGAATCTATAATCATGGTGGATTTGGGTTTTTAATTAAGGAATTGGGCCAGCCATGAATCCCATTTCTAGTTAAAATAATTGTTTATTTAATATCTTATTCAATTTTTATGATTTTATGGTGATTCAAAGTATCACTCAAGACCACTCTACCAAATAGCACCCCATTATCTTTTCCCCCACTTTGGAGCTCATATGCATCTTGAATTGTGGATGAACTTATTAGGCTTTCTCAAATCATCTTGATTTGATGTGGTAAATTTTTTCCTTCACAACTCCTTCAATTATTACTCTTTTCCACCATTTCAGTTCTCATGTGACCTTATCATCCTTATTGTAACCTCACTAGAATTTTTTTCAATTTGGAAATTTAGCTACTGGTGTATTTCAGGGGATTTCATCAAGATCCCTCAAGTAAGTGAGTCTCCTTCCTTCTTCTTTCAATTTCCTCGAAGGTCCTTCCATTTTCATGGGGTTTCTTCCCTTATTCATGAAACTCATTATGTACATAAAGTAGGGTTATGAACCTAGGGTTTGTTCTTGGGTGTATTGGGCTATTATTTAGGTTTTAGTATTGATCTAAGTCCCTTGTGGTGCGGTGGTGCTGCGGTTGGATTTTTGCACAAAGATTCAATGGTTTTGATACTTGTAGTAGGTGATTACATGTGTAATCGATGCTAGATGAGTTATATTTTCTGAATTTATATTTTTATCACAATTCTCCTTCATTATCCTTTCTGTGAAATCTGGTTTTGGTGATGTTTGTTCAGAAAATGATTTTTAGGTACAAAATTTGTGTTAAATTTGGTGTTTTACATGTCAATTTTATGTTATACCAATTGGGGTTATTTTATAACTCACTTAATGGGTTTATGGAAATGTTTTGGGTTCTAAAAATTCTATTTTTGGTAAATATGGGTATGCACATAGTGTTCAAAGTGGGTTTTTATGGGATTTTGTGTGCAAGTCATTATAAAATTTTATGATGTTATTTTATTGAAATATGAAAACATTTATTGAGTGGTGTAAGTGGTGAACAGAATGTGTGGCTAATATTTTGATTTTATTATTACCAAACCTGATGTTTTTTTGTGTTAATTTCATTTGGTATCCTGAGATAAAGGATTGTTCATAAAGGGGGAATCCAGAGTATCTTGGAGGGCGGATATGTACTAGTACACTAGTGACCCAGAGTGGTTTTATCCCTATTTAAATGAGAAAAATGGATAAAAAAACACTAAAAACCATATTGACGATGATTATAGACAACTGGGTTATGGGTACTCTCCCTACTAGTGGCTCGTGAACGAGATCTGATTTTCTATGGTTACTTTACACCAAGGTACGAGGTACATGGGGCATGAGACCAACTAGTGCCTAGAGGTGTTCTTGAGATTAGTGCTCATTGATTGTTTTGTAATTATATTTGGAATATGTTTTTTTGGAAAATATAGTAGTTTAATTATTTTACATAATGTACTCACTCATGGGAAATGTACTTTGAAAACTGTTTACATTTAAAAGTTTCATTCTTTAGAATTTATTTCCATCACTTTCTACTTATCAAAATTGGAATGATTTTTATATTATATTGTTTACTCTATAGAATACCTTCGCGGTATCCTATTGGGATTTGGGTAACACCCTAATTTTATCCATTGGGTGTAATTATACTTGATCATGTTTGACACAAATAAAGGCAAGGCCTTGGGTGATGGCGGTTTAGGTTGTTAGCAACCTTCCATGGTGCAGTGTTGTGAATACGACTTGTGGGTGATCTCCCCATATCATGTGGAGTCCTTGGGGATGTTTTTATGCTACTTTCATGTGTTTTTGGATATCTTTTTTTTATGTTGAATCCTACATATTCAGTTCTGAATTTTGTTTAAATCTTGTTTGGCATGAATTTTCATATTCAATTTATCGATTGTTTTTGATATTTTATGTATCCACACTCGGGTAAATTGTTCCCATTAAAAAATATGATACCCATGAACTTGTGTCCACCCATGGGGTAGGGAACATCCTTAGGTCCTTGTCACATGCCAGGTTTTGTGCCATTATTGATAGATACCAGATTTGGTTTGTGCAAAATGGTATTAAATGACGATAATGTTTTTGGGTTATATTATTATTTTGGGACGATTTGGGCTAGAGAGTAGATAGTACTATCGAGAATTGTAGTTTTGGTCCTGAGTAGGGTGCTTGGACCACACCTCTCTTGGAAGACCTTGAGTCAGCATGGGACGTTGGAATTTTCTATTTGACATCACTTCCAGGTGTGCCGTGTGGGATACAGACTACACATAGACATCAGGTGGGAGTGGGGTAGTTTTGTATTTTATCATTGTCATGTGTTTGGATTATTTATATTTGATGTTATTAATGAAAATTTCATAATTTTTATCTAATTTTTTCTCTTATGACTGGTTCCTTTTTTGTAGAAACATGCCTATCCAGAAAGCTCCCATGAACCCATATGAGGAAGCTCAAGAGATTTCTCTCTCATCGCTTGATCATAGGTTAGTAAAGGATGTGGTTTGTGGTATCCAGGCTCTAGGAAATGGATCGACTCCTGTTCAATATCTTTTTAGGGAATATGAGACCGGTCCTATGAAGGAAAAGGTCTAAATGTTCCGGAAAAATAAGCCTCATACTTTCTGAGGTAGCATAAAACCCTAGGAAGTAGAGGAATGGCTCCAAAAGATCGATCACATGTTCGAGTTCCTGGATACCCCTGAGGATCTAAGGGTGAAGTGTGACACTTTTTTGCTGCAGGGTCCTAGACGCACATGGTGGGAAATAGTACTTAAAACTGGGAAGAATGATCAGATGCACTAGGGAGATTTCAAGGCCCTCTTCAATGAACAGTATTGCCTCAAAGTCTTGGAATATTCTAGATCCCGATAGTTTATGGATATTTTTCGGGGGGATATTTATGGGATGGAGTACTTTGCGGAGCTGGTTCAGTATGCTCCTGAAATCGTATAAAATGAGAAAGTAATGACCCAGAGGATTGAGAAAGGCTTATGACCATAGATATACTCCCAAGTTTTCTTGATTATGATGAGGACCTACACTGAGGTGGTTGAACAGGTGTGTGTGGTATAGATTGACTAAAAAGGGAGGGATGGGTTCTTTGGGACAGTATCAATAGTGGGCACTGGAAGCTGTTCAGAGAATAAAAGGAAGAAAATGAGCAGGGGAAGAAGGGAGGTGGTAGTTTAGGCCACTCTTCTAGGTTGTTTTCATCTATGGGTTATGATGCAAGATCAATCATCTTCCACTATTGTGGGAGGCCAGGGCACATATGACGAGCATGCCCATTTCCTATGATGCCCTATTATCAATTTAGAGGTATGTTTCGCTTGCTTACTTTTGCAGGGTGGCATGTTCACTTCAGAGTGGGGCTGGATCAGTGGATTCAAGAGGAGTGCTATCTCAGTTAGAGTCTTCAAGGATGGGGGGATCTCGATTTGGTGGCTGTGGTGGTAGGGATGGGTCATATTCTAGACAGAGCCAGTTCAGGGAACAACCGCAGACTAGTGATCATCATTAGGTAGAGACTATTCATCTCTATGTGGTGGATCAGGCACCATCCGGATGAGAGGCAGGACCGTCGACAGTTTGAGGTACCGTTTTTATTGCATCACTTATAATGTCTACTCTGTTTGATACTGGTACCTTTGTTTCATTCATTTCTTACCATTTTGTGGACATGATTAATTTTACAACTACGTTTTGGTTTTTTGCAATACTGTTGGTGACGCCACTAGGAAAGAAGGTACAAGGTCTCATGCACCAATCATGAGTGATTTCTGTGATAGGGGTTGAGATGGAGTGGGACCTCTTGGGATTAGATATGTATCTATTTGAACTAATACTTGACATGTATTTTTAGTACACTTCGAGGAACACATCAAATACTATAGGTTGTGGGTCAGTTTCATGGAACCCAATGGGATTCATTAGGTTTTTCGTGGGGAATGGGATCCTCAGTCGAGTCGTATGAGACCTCCACTCCCAGAGATAGAAGATATTGTTTTTTAGTTATCATTCCTTGAGATAGAGGATGCTATTCATACTCTTGATGACTCACTACCTCATTTAGTTGATGGATTTACGGAGTTATTTCCGAATCATTTTTCTAGTTTAACACCAGATTGGGATGTAGATTTTTTGATTAATCTGACACTGGGAACACAACTGACATCTCTTAGCTCATATCTCATGGCCCCCACTGAGTTGAGGGAATTAAAGATATAACTGGATGGATTATAATCCAAACTATTCATTTTCTTGAGTGTCTCTCCTTGGGCCGCTCCTGTGTTGTTGGTGAAAAAGGTAGACAGATCCCTCTGGTTTTGCATTTTCTACTGGAATCTGAAAAGGTAACTATTAAGAACAAATATCCTTTCCCCCGAATAGATGACCCATTCAATCAGTTAAAGGGGGAAATATGGTTTTCTAAAATCGAATTGTATTCAAACTATCTTCAACTCAGGGTGAAATAGGTAGATATCCCAAAGGCAACCTTTCGATGTAGGTACGACCACTTCGAGTACTTGGTTATGCCCTTGATTTTGAAAAATGATCTAGTAGTCTTTATGGAACTCATGAAAAGTGTGTTCCCTCATAATATCTATAGTTTTTTTCATTGTATTTGTGGATGACATCCTAGTTTATACGTGATTTGAGGAGGTACATGAGCATCACTTTCATATCATTATGGGAACTTTGCGAGAGCATTGCCTTTATGAAATGTTGTCAAAATGAACTTTTTGGATTAGAGTGGTAACATTTCTGGGGAATATTATCTCATAGTAGGGGGATTGGGTGGATCTCTAAAAGATTAGTGCAGTTATGTCAAGGGAGAAATTGAATAATGTGTTCGAGATCAGGAGATTTCTTAGCCTGTCTGGTTATTACATGCGGTTTGTTTGGGATTTCTCTCAGCTTTCTTCACTGATGACCGTGCGCACCTATAAAGGGGTGATGTTTTTATGGGTCCCCGAATATCAAGAATCCTTCGAGGAGCTGAATAGGTGGTTGAACACTTCCCTATTCTGATTTTTCTAGAGGATGGAAAGGGGTTTGTGGTGTGTTGTGACACCTCAGGTATGGGTTATTGGGTGTTTGATTATGAAGGATGATCACATGGTGGAATATGGATCTCGCCAACTCTGACCACAAAAAAAGAATTACACAACCCATGACTTGGAGTTAGTAGATGAGATGCATGATTTGAAAACTTGGTGTCACTACCTCTATGGGGAGAAGTTTGTGTTCTACTATGATACCAAAATCAAGGCCTATATCTTCTCGTAGAAGGACCTCAACATGAGGAAGCATCGTTGGATTGAGTACTTGCATGGGTTCGAATTTGACATTGTCTATACCCTGGGAAAGGGTAACATGGTGGCAAAAGCCTTAAGAAAAAGATTCCTAGTGCAAGATTTGAAGAAGTCCAGTGATGATTGAACTCTGATGGATCTCTTTTCTCATATGTGTGTGGAGACCAAGTTGAAAAATGGGGGTGCCTTCTTGGAGAGCTTTCAGTTGACTCCTTCTTGGGTAGAGTTAATTCAACCGGATCAACCTAGTGATGAGCTTTTCCAGCGGTCAATGTAGTTTCTTCATGGTAGGGAGATGTCTCTTGATTGGTCATCGTATCGCTAGGGAATCCCATGTTTCAAGGACCGTTCAATAGTGTTGTTATATCCGTGGAAGGTGGTGATGTAGATATCCACCATTCTCAATGGGTTGTCCATCTAGGTTCCACAAAGATGTATTATGATGTCCATTGGTAGTTCTGGTGGCCTATTATAAGGCGGGACATAGCAGACTTCATGTTGAGATGTTACACCTGACATGGGGTTAAAGTAGAGCATCAAAGGCCCTCTGGTTTTCTCCATAAATTACCCATTCTTATTTTTATGTTGGATGACTTTTCTATGGAACTCATTGTTGTCTTTTCTCATACACCTCGGGATAATAATTCCATTTGGGTGGTGATTGATCTTATGACTGAATCATCCCACTTCATTCTGATCAGATATCTAACTAAAGTGGATGAGTAGGTTAGATTGTATCTTCCAGAGGAGGCAGGGCTCCATGGAATACTGTTAGTAGATGTCTTAGATAGAGGATTTCATTTCACTTCTCAGTATTGGGAGGCCCTTATGAAGGCCTTGGGGTCTCAGATTAAGATTAGCATGACATAACATCCTCAAACAGATCGTTAAATAGTGTGGAAAATCATATTTTCAAGGAAATGATCTGTGCAAGTGTTCTGGAATTTAGAGGTTCCATGGATAGCCATTTTGGATTGGATGAGTTTTCTTATAATAGCAGTTACCAATCCTCAATTTGAATGGTTCATTTTGAGGCACTCTTTGGTTGGCCTTGTTAGTCCCCCCTATGTTGGGATGAGGTAGGTGAGACCTCACTAATGGGGCTGAGTTTGGTGTAGGTGAAGTATGAGAAGATAATGTTGATCGGCAAGCACTTATTTATAGCTCAGAGTCTCTATAAATCATATTCTAACTAGAGGAATCGAGACCTAGCGTTTTCTATGGGTGACATGGTATTTTTGAATCTTGTCCCTCATACAGGACATCATTAATTGAGAAATCAAGGGAAGATGATGTCGTTGTATATCATAACTTTTGAGATCACCAAGTATATTTTCGAGGTGGAATATATGTTGGCCTTACCATCTAATTTAAAATTCCTCCATGACCTCTTCCACGTCTCCCAATTGAAGAAATACAACATGGATCTATCCCATGTACTGAATTTGGATGATTTGGATATAAAGCCTAATTTATTTGTTTTTGAGCGACTGATACGAATAGTGGAATCCAATGAAAATGTGCTTTGGATAAATTATATTCCACTAGTCTGGGTTCTTTGGTAGCATGGTAATGATACACATGATACTTGTGAGTGGAAGTTGAGGGTTGAGAATGAGAACCCATTCTTGTTTTCTGATCATGCTTCAGGTTGACTTTTTGTGGTGGAAAGTCTTTCACGGTGGGGAGAATTATCACATACATGACTTATTTTAAATGTACATTTCATTTAATTTCTATTCTGTAATTTTTGTGGGGTTTTACCATGCATTTTTGGAGGAAATGATATGTTTTAATGATTTGGTCCAAACCATGATCTCATTTCCAAATTTAAAAACCAATTTTGTATCTTTTATAACTCTTCAATTTTAAACATTCGGTACCCATTCCACTTACAAAATGGTATCCCCTAACCTATTAACACCAAGATATCAATTTTGAACCTTTAAGAATCCATAATCATGGTGTATTTGGGTTATTAACTAAGGAAATGGGACAACCTAAAATCCCATTTCCAGTTAAATTTTTTTTATTTAATTTATTATTCATTTTTTATGATTTTTTGTTGATTCAAAGTCTCACCCAAGACAAATAAACCCAGGCACCCCCATATTTTCCCCTCTTTTTGGAGATCATTTTCATCTTGAAATGGGGAAGAACTTATTAGGCTTTCTCAAATCGTCCAGATTTGAAGAGGTAACATGTTTCCTTGATAACTCCTTCAATTTATACACTTTCACCCCCTTTCAGTTCTAATGTGACCTTATCATCCTTATTAGAAACTCACATAATTTTTTTTCTATTTGTAAATTCTTCTAAAAGTGTATTTGGGGAGATTTCATCAAGATCCCTCAAGTTAGTGTGTCTCCTTCATTCGTCTTTCAATTTTCTTAGAGTTCCTTCTATTTTAATGGGGTTTCATCCCCTATTCTTGAAACTAATTATGTCTAAAAAGCATGGTTTTTAACCTAGGATTTGATCTTTGGTTTATTGGTTTATTCTTCTAGTTTTAGGCTAGATCTATGTCCATTGTGGTGCGGTGGTGCTGCGGTTAAATTTTCGCACAATGATTCAAGGGTTTTGATACTTGTGGTAGGTAATTACATGGGTAATCAATACTAGATGAGTTATATTTTCTGAATTTATATTTTTAACACAATTATACATCATTATCCTTTCTACTAAATCTGGTTTTCGTGATGTTTGTTATGAAAATTATTTTTAGGTACCAATTTTTTGTTAAATTCAGTGTTTTACATGTCTATTTTTTACGCCAATTGGGGTTGAATTATAACTTATGTAATGAGTTTATGGAAATGTTTAGGGTGATGAAAATTTTGTTTTGGTTTATATGGGTATTCAAATAGTGTTAAAAGTGGGGGTTTTAAGGGATTTTGTGTTCAATACATTGTTAAATTTTGTGAAGTTATTTAATTAAAATCCTAAAGGTTTTATTGAGTGGTGTAAGTGGTGAAAAGCATGTGTAGATACTGTTTTCTATTGATTATGAACAAAAATAATTTTTTTATGTGTTATTGGATTTTGGTATCATGTGATAATGGTTTGAGAATAACGGGGGAAGCCCAGGTATCTAGGAGGTCAGATATGTATTAGTACACTAGTGATCCATAACTATTTTATCCATCTTTTAGAGAGAAAAATGGATTAAAAAAACATACAGAACTATAATTATGATGATTGGGGACCACTAGGTTATGGTTATTATCCATACTAGTGGATCATGAATGAGAAAGGTTTTTTATATGGTTACATTACCCCGAGGTACGAGGTACATGGGGCACAAGAACAACTAGTTCCTAGGGGTGTTCACGAGATTAGTTATTATTGAATATTCTGTAATTATTTTAGGAATATTGTTGTTTTTTATGGAAAAAAAGAAACTTACATGTTTTTATTAAATGTTCTCATTCGTGGAAAATTCCCTTTGAAAACTGTTTATCTTTAAACGTTTCATTCTTTATAAATTATTTCCACCACTTTCTGCTTATCTAAACTGGATTTCTTTTTATATTGTATTATTTACTCTATGGAATATCTTGGTGGTATCCTATTTGGATTTGGATAAAACCCATCTTACACCCCTTGGGTTTATGTACACCTGATCATTTTTGACATAGGTAAAGGTAAGTCCTTTTGTGATGGAGAATCGGGTTGTTAGCGCCCTTCCATGGTGTGGTGTTGTGGAAACGGCTTGTGGGTGATGTCCTCTTGTCATGTAGAGTCATTAGGGTTGTTTTTCTACTACTTTTATGTGACTTTGGGACTTTTTTTTATGTTTAAACCAACATATTCCGTTCTGGATTTTGTTTAAATCTTGTTTGGCATGGATTTTCATATTTAGTTTATCAATTGGTTTTGATGTTTTATGTATCCACACTTGGGTAAATTGTTCCCAAACCAAAATCTATGATACCCTGGCACTTGTTCCAGCCCGTGGGGAAAGAGAATTCCCTATGGGCCATGTCACAAGCTATTTTTGGTGCCGATTTTTACGGTGACTAGATTCGGTTCGTGGTAAATTATAATTTATTTATATTTAGAAAAAATATTGAGAAAAAATAATCGATTTTTGATAAATTCATTATTTGTTTCAAAAATAATTTTTTTATCAAAAAATAGTTTTTATTATTTTTATGAGAAAACTAAAATTAATTTTTGGCCCTTTTAATAAATTAATTTTAAAAAATAATAAATATTTTTGAAATTTGTATTTCAAAATTTTCTGTTAGTTTTTTTTTGTGATTTTTATGAAAAGATTAATTTTTTAGTGCATAATGAAAATATATGTTTTTGTTGAAAACAACCTATTAATTTAAATAATTTAAAAGGTAACATTTTTATAAAATGGGTTTAAAAGTAAAATTATTTCAATTATATGTAAATGAATCTAACTTAGTTCATTTAAATAATTTTCATATTGAATTTTGATATACTTCTTTTATTAACATATTGAAAATTTTTTATTTAGAAAACTGGTTTATGGGAAAGTCCCCAAGATTAAAATAAAATTAAAATTTTCCAGTTCTGTGAGTGGAATTTTAAAAAATAGATTACTTATTTAGAATATTCTTAATTTATATTATATAATAAGTTCAAATTAATTTTTTAACATAATGAATAGTAAAAAGAGTAAAAATCATTTACAACTTTTATAGAAAAAATTAGTTTATCGTGGGTTAAACTAAAATGATAATGGTTTAAAATAACCCAAAACATGTCCAAAATACACTAGATATATATATTTTAATCTTACCCCCCATTTTATTCAGAATGTTTCATTTTCTATCCTTTTGGATTGTAAAAATGTGGGTAAACCTTTTTCGTTTCAGAAAATTACAAGTGTGCCACTCACCTCACTTATAAAAGGCCACCCCTCTCTTCATCACACATAAAAAACCAATTAGTTTGTCCAAGAGATTCCAAAATAACTTCACTAATTCCCTCATCAATTTATATATTACATAGTTAGGTGATAATGTAATTCTGTTTGACTTTTGATTCAAAATAATTGATGTTGTCTGAAGAAGAGGTAAAACCCCTGACAAATCATTTCAATTTATTTATTCTACCACATCCTTAAATTAAAATTAAACCATGTTTATATATTAAAAATAATTATATTATATTTATTGATATTATTTATGTTTTTTTCATTACCTATAACCATATCTTCTTCCATCAAATGTGATTTGGAATCACCATTTGTTTGTGTGACCGACTAACACCTCATGAACATATTTTTTTTCCATAACAAACTCTCATGGATTCATATAAGGATAGATTAAATGTTTATATATTATATTTGTTATATTATTATACTCCTAAAATTATTATATCACGTATATATTCATAGTTTTCATTTTATTGGAATATGGTAACATTACTTATGTGTCTGGTGGACTACCGCATTGCGAAGTGATGTGATTCATTTATAATTTTCATAGAAGGTAATAAGGATGAGTTTTGAATCAACCCTAATTATAGTAGCATAGTGTATGTGAATTAAATTATTACATTGTAATGGGATACATGAAATCACAACCCAAAAGACCAAAGAGTTTAGTATCTTGGTAATCGATGTACATATTTGAAATTCAAATTACATTTTTGACATAAAATTCAAAAAGTATTTTCTTTGAGAACACCATTATTCCAATTGTAATAACACTATATAACAATCATAATATAATTCTTGGGAACCTAGGGAAATAAAGAATAATATATGGCTGAGCTCAATTGCTCAGAAATAGTTATGTACAATTGAAGCAATAATGAAACAATATGGAAAGGATGATAATAGAACGCACATAAGATTTAATCAATAAAAAATGAATGAAATGAATCCAAAAATAATTTAAATGAAAAAATTATATGGATAAAAATAAAAATTACTAAATTTTCAATAATTATGTTTTTGATTATTTGATGCCAGGATTCCTAGGTACATGTTACCTTTTCTATCAAGACCTATCATAAAATGATTTAGAATATCAGTTAGAAACCCATCTCATTCGGCCAACTGCTTCATCTCATAAGACTACCGATGAATCAATAGGATTAATTTAATTGGTCCCATGTCATACCAGTCCAAATAATTTATCATTTATCTAAAAATAAATTTAAAAAGTGATATTTAAATCAATGTGTCCCATACTACTTTGATACATTTGAATTCTAAGCCTCATGAAGGAATATAATATAAAATAAATTAACATATAATTTAAAATAAATAAATAACGATATTGTAGTCCATCAGAATATTATATACCCAAAAAATAAGTGAATTTATTTCAAATAAAAAATAATTCCTATTGCAATGTAAATTGTTGTGGAATTCCTTACAGTTTGCAATCAGTTCAATAATATGACCACAAATTAATATTTTTCAAATAAAAAAATTTAATAACATTAATATAATTATATTGATGATATTATATATAAAATGGATGTATAATTACACGTCACAGAAGAAATAAGTAGTGAAGAAAGAATATATCTCACAAAAAAAGCGAGATGTAAAAATCATTATGTCACACTTTCCTTTATTATAGAATCATTTAACCTCCTCTATAATGTTTTAAATAAATTTATTTACTAATTAAAAAACAATATTAATATTTTTAATACCTTATATTATCCTTTTATAAGATCTTACAACCCATTCAATAATAATATTTCAATAATTTCTATTATTTTGGGTGAATTCGTTTCAGGGTAATCAATTTATTTGTATATAATTATGAATTATCTTTTAAAAATAGGACAAAACATTAGAAGTGGAATTAAATGGTTTTAATGATGTTATAGGATTATAAATTTTCTTGTATGTCATTTCTTATGAAATGAAGATCATTCATTAGATATAATGATAATGATAAAAGTTTAGTTTATTTTGGCCGTTTTCTCGAACAACACCAACTAGTATCATTTTATTTACTATTATGAGTATATATTAGTTCCATACAATTATTTTTGATATAATATAATAATTTAAATATTATTTAACCCGAATAATAATTTTATTAACATACTTTAAGTTGGTAATGGAAAAGGGACAAAAACATTATTCACACAGGTGATTAATTGACAAAACATGGACAACAATTTTGTTTTTTTGAATTAGTAGAGGTTATAAAAGAGATAGATATAAGGTATTCCATTATAAAAATTAAATTAAAATATTTACATTAATATTTTATTACTATAAATTTTGGTATGAAATATTAGAGGAGAAAGTAGAAGAAGAAATGAAAATAAAAGTGGTGTTTTGAGAAAATTTCCTCTTGAATATCACATTTTTAAGCAACCCTTGAGGACCGTAGATTTGGTTCTTTTGGTGATACAAGAATCACTGGGATATGGGGAGATTTATTAGAAGATTATTATTTATAGATTTTAATAGCTATAAGGCCTTTGGTTCGAAATGGGGTGGTGAGGGGTGGTATTTATACTTAAGGAGTGGTTGGTTTAAGTGATTAAAATAATCATTCATTTATAATTAAAGATAACCACATTGAGGTGGCACTGGTTTACATGAATTTTTATGGAAATAAATATTTTTTAGGATATTTAGAGTGTTGTATCACATCAAACAACCTGTAATGATTTTAATATTTTGGTATGTTATGATTTTACTTTTTAACTTTATCCTTGGTCATTATTTTACCTACACTACATTAAATAATTTATTACTATGACAATAATTTTATAACTAAAAGTCAAAATGAAATTACAACATAATTTAGATTTTATTTTAAATATATAATCCATTTGACCAAATTAAATCCATATAATTTAAAAAAATTATATTTAAAACTAATCCTGCTGATGCCATGAAAAACGGGTTTTTAAAGTGTAAAGCTCAAAAGTTTAAAATCCTATTATATACAATTTCTATGTAAAATTGGATTCGATGACATAAAATGAATTTAATGAAGTATAATTAAATTAATTATACTTTTAAATGAATTTAATATTTAATTTAACTGTATAAATAAATGAGATGTAAAATTAGATTTTAATTAAAAATCAATATTTTTTACAGTTTATCAAAAAATGAAACTTCTATAGAAAAATTCCAAAATATAACCCTAAAATAATTTTTATATTATTATTTCAAAAATTAAATTTATTATTTTTAAAATAATACTTATAAAAAGTGTCAAAAAGTATTTTTTGAATAAGCGCGCCATAAAAAGTGGAAGCATTTCCTTTTAGTAAAATATTGTTTTTTATGATTGAAACACAGTTTATTTTTTATATGAATCCTATCAAACATATTCAAGGAATTTGGAAATATTTTATTCAATATATAAAATTTAAATTTCAATCATAGTGATTAAATTAACTTATTAAGATTAAATGACGTTATGGTTGTAAAATTAGTAATTTATAAAAACACATCCATTATGTTTAATTAGTTCTTATTTCTATTTATAATTAATTGGAAACCAATGAATTCATTTTATTAACACGTGTAAACTATATTTTCATAATTCAGTTAATACTATTCCCAACCAACTTAATAACTATGTTATAATGGACATGTTACAATAATAATATTATATCCTAGTTTTTTAAGCTCGGTGTTGTGTGCAATGTATTCTATCAAAGGAATTAAATATATTTAAGAAGATACGTACCAAAAAATATTACATTAATAAAATTTTAAAGAACATCTATGATATATATGACATAAAAAATAATTCTGGAATGGTAATATATTATTTTTCTCTCTTTCTTTCAATCAATCAAGAAAATGGATTCAATATTCATGTGTGCATACAACCCACCATCTCTATGAATAGTGTATTTCATTTTATATATTAAAATTTTATGGATTACTCTAGATACATATATAATAAATATGTATGTTATTGTTATATCTTGGATAACGTTATGTATATTATCGAACCATGATCAATGTTAGAGGACCAAAAATACAGAATAATAACATACATGAAAAACAATGCAGTTATTGCATGAAACACGACATTAACAAGGAATTGATAATAAATGGTTAATAAAAGGAAATAAAAAATAAATGGAATGAAATATTTAATATTTTTTATGTAATATATTTATAATAAACTTATATTTATTATAAAGTAGGTTTTAACATGTCCGATAGAATTCAATACTTAAGTTAAGTGATTTTTGTCTCAATTTTCATCCCTTGAGACATATGTTATTTTATGATGTATAAAAAACCCATTCATATATAATATAATGAATTTATTTATTATAATTTTATTTTTGTTTTAATTTGATTTTATTACTTCATGTGGCTTATAATTCAATGTTAGAAAAGTGGAAAAGGTTTTATGGTACAATCTCAATTTTTATCGAGAGTGGTTATGATTACGTTTCATATGATAAAATATTATTGGCCATCACTCAAGAAAATTATTAATTTTTTTATCCTTTGGTTATTTCCTGAAAATACATGGTTTATCTTCATTTTACTTTCTGTATATGCTCAACAGTTCGAAATAATTTTGTAAAGAAAAATCACCATTATTTATCTCTTCAGTTGAAAAATAATTTTTTATTCCAAAACTATATTTTATAAATTTGTTTTAATTTTTACCCAAAATTTTATAAATGAATTACTAAATAAATTTTTACCCATGTTTTAGTTTTTTTTAAAAATATTTTTGGAAGGAATCAACCTATTTTTTCCCAATCAATTCCCAGTTGTATTTTATAGAAAATATTAATGGAAAAATTATTTTAAAATTTATGGAATGTATGGAATTTTTTACTATCATGGACACACAATGAAATAAATACTTATTTATAAGTTTTAATGATGAATTTCAATGAAAATTATTCCAAAAATATTTAATGAATTTTTAGTTTTAAAAAATTATTTTTAATGATAAATTATTCCCCTCATGAAATGTTTTGAGTGATTTATCTTTCAAAATTATGTTCCTCGTAAGATGGAATAATTTGATTTAATGTATGGTTTATTAGGGATATGAACCCGGGATAACATTATTATTATTTTTATGAATTTTTTATAATGAAAATATTTTCATGAAATTGATTTCAATTACATGGGTTATAACATGATAAAATTACTACAAATCACAATTTTTTTATCCATGTGTAATACTGTAAAAAATGATTAAATGATTATAAAACACATCTCTTTTACATATTCTATGATATGATGAGATGTTGATGATACCTATTTTAATTCATTGTTTTTATATGATTAATTTTATACCATCTCTTGGCACACCATCATTTTTTTAGTTATGTGATGGGTGATACCTATATCTCCTTCCAATTCATTGGGTAAATATTTACATCTCATGAGATAGACATAGATAGAATTTATAGTTGGCTCGGTTGAATAAGTGATTTTTTCATCTATGATGTTCATGGGAGTGAACCTTTAATAATTTGATTGGTTGAGGAGTGAACACATTCCACTAGGATAGCCTTGGTTGTGATCCTTGACTACCATTGAAATGATTTTATATGATTATGTATGTTCCAAAAAACTATGACTTATCTCAATATTATAACCTCATGGATCATGTTCATTTCCTTGGTTTTCATGATCAGTATAATCGTATATGATAATGAAAGTTCATGTGAAATGGGTATAACTCTCCAAAATTTAATTTATATTATATTGATGTAAATATAGTATTCTAAATTTTTATACACGTATTTTTTTATATTATGAGTATTTATCTTTATAAACAACAATTAGTGATAATCATTTAGATTTTTATGGTGGGTTTTCTATCACAACAAAGCAGTTTTGTTCTATTATTTAATATCATGTATAAATGATGGTTCTAGAATCATTAAATAATATATATTACATATTTTATAATCTGTTTCAACTATAAAAATGGCTTCATGACCATCCTGGAAGATGAAATTAAATAACAAAACTTCATCGTCCACAACAGTTGTAAATCGACAGCTACTAGATGATGATTTTGTTTTTAAAATAAAATAAAGAGTGTAAGGATATTGATGATGGATATTTTATAAAAAAGATATAATTTATTTTATATATGATACTGGAGTTACCATGATCATCTGGATAGAGGAGGTGAGGATAGAATAATAAAATAAGGAACTTAAAATAAATTAAAAGTAAAAAGGAAGAGGATTTTACCTCTTGAGTACTCTTCCTTGAGAACCACCTTAAGGTAAGGGTTTGTGTTATTTTGACAATCACAAGAGGTAATGGAAGTGGGTAGAGACTAGTAATTAGTATTTTGGAAGTACTTTGGGAATTTTAAAGGTCTATAAGTGTTCCGATAAGAGGTAGTGATGGGTTGTTTTAAAGTGGAAGAGATGAGTGATTTTTGAATATCTTATTCATTATTTTATTAGTTTTCTCAAGATAAGAACTAATTTTTGATTATTGTCACATATAATATTAACATGTGAATGTGATTTTGAACTAATGACCATTTACATCATCAATTAATCTTTCATGATACAAAAATTCATTTATATAGCTTATTTTGTAAATTATTGAATTTCACTATTCTCCAAAAATTCATGTATTTTAGAAAAAGACCCAAAATTAACACTAATTTTTTTTCAGTGGGTAGAATTCAAAAACTAACTCTTTTTATCAATGTAGTTTTTTAAATACGATAAATTTAGTTTTTAAATAAAACCATTATTTTCTTTTAAAATACATATTTCAAATTTAAAACCGATTTTATGATACATTAAAAAATTATAAGAGATTTAATAAAATAATTCCAAAATAAAGGGACAAAAAATATTTATTATAGAATACATTTTAGGGAAACATATTTTATTTTAAATAAATTTTTTAATTTAAAATTTTAATTAAAATTTTATTACTCAAAAAAATTTAAACACATAATTATTAATTTTAAAAATATTCACTTGTAGTTATATGTGGACTAAAATTTATTTATAGATACATGGGCATGGTTCCTATTCATTAGGGTACATTTCTATTCCTTATGGCTGGGTAATATTCATAAGGATAAGTTACTTGCCACTAAAAATTTACGTTGATCCTATCAGACTCTAAATATATTAGTGATCGCCACTGTGTATGTCAGTTTTTCAAAATTCCAAATCACAGAAGCAGAAAAATTATGTTTAGCAACTATGTTATAATTATCTCCAATTAAAAATGTTTATTTCTCAGTGGCTTAGTGTTGTAAGCATTTTATATTAAATTTATTTGTTAAAACTTGGGGGTTTAAATTCTTTATACATTATATACATTTTTATGACCATTTATATAAATCAATTATGAAAACGGAATTACTTTACTTCATGGAGATGATACTCTATATGTACACTCTTATGTAATTCTCACATTTCAATGGATTAAATTAATGAAAGTTGATTTATAATTTTATATTTAATTTTTTTGTTTCATTAATATAAGAAAAATTCTTTAAATATATTTTTATTATAATCTATGTAAAGGAGAAACGAAAAATTAATCACATCGCTACATAAAGGTGGCAATCAACACATATGCATGAGAAAAATTATTATTTTACATTTGAATGGAGGGTTAAAATTTAGATAAGATGATAAAATAAAAAAATCATAAAATAAATATCACAACTATGTAATAAATATCATATTTTAACCTTAAATATTTCATGATTATCAACTATAAAATATGTTGATGGAAAATGAATCCTATTGAATCGCGGAGGCAGTAGTCCACACATACCCATGTGTGATAATTTCCTTTCCCATCTGATGTAAAGGAGGTGGAAAATTATTTTACCATAATCATAATATAATATTTGTATAACTATGATATATGAGTAATTATTTTATTATGTATGTAATATATATAATTGAGGAAGAATAATAAATAAACTTTGAAAGATTTTTGTATGATGATTACCACTTTTTTTAAGGCTTCCATTGACAAATAATATAAAACTTCATAGAATTGGATTAGGGTAAGACCAAGAGTTCAATAATGAAGGGTTGTAATTTAATATGTTTTTCTGGAAATTACTAATATATAGGGATCAAAATTTGTGAATAGGGGCATATATGAGATTACTTTTTAAAAGTGGGGGGTGGGACACACATGGAATTGCCAAAAAGATTTTAATAATATAAGATCATATTCTTGTGAAAGTGGAAATGATTACCAAGAATTATAATATAGGAATATATATGGTCTAAATATTCTTACAAATAATGATTTATACATGTTTAAGATGCACGTTTATCCATATATCTATGTTATAACCACCAATACACTCATTTTCACACAAACTGCGGTACCCAATTTTTAGTGGTTTAACTATTCATTATGAACAAAAATTAATATTACCCTATAAAAATATATAGATTATTTATATTACAATTATATATTAAATATTAAAAAATTCAATTTCTATAGTTGGTAGAAATTAATTTGAACTGAAGTGTTCAAAACGTAATAAAACCAATTTTTTAAAATGCTGTTTTAAGCATACAATTGAGTCTACCTTGATTACATTCCATGTAAGAACTATTACATGAAAAAAAATCTTATATTGAATATATTATGTAAAAAATTAATTAATTATTTTCATAAGTATAGATTAATATAATTTATTAAGATAAAGACACATTGTGTGTATAATAATAGTTTTTTAGAAGAACATATATTTTTAACATAAAAAGATTTTTTTTAATTTATAATTAGTTAAAAATATTAATTCATTATATATATATATAGAGTAATGTTTCATAATGTAGTCATTTTTATTAATACTCTCCAATCAGATGGTTATAAAATCACTTCCACATTAAATAATAACAATTTAATAGTATATCATAGTTCATTTAGACTTTCTATTGCATGAAAAGAAAGATATCAAAGAAATCATATTTTTTAATGGGAAGTATATCATAAAACCTAAAGGTTTTACATTATACACCCTCGTAAGAATTTTTCCTTTGAAATTGAACCCCTCCAATGTAAGAAATTTAGGATAATTTTTTTATATCACATGCTTAGGTTCATACATAGCTTTGTAATATTTATGATTTCACCACAAAAGTATGACTAGGAGAGTGGTATTATTCCATATAATATTATCTCTATAATTCAAAGTCTCCACTAGTTGTTCCTCATACCAAAGATCATTCTATTGTGGTATAACATCCATATTCAGTTCATATAAAATAGTAGGTATGTAGTTCCTCATGATAGATACATGGAAAACATCATGAAAATCAAAGTGAATCAAAAGAAGTTCCAAGAAATAAGAAACCATCCCAATATGATAAACAATGTCAATGGAACTGATATATATGGGGCATAATATAACCTTATTTTAAAATATCATATCCTTCTTCTGTAGAGATGTTTAAAGGAATACTCTATCACCAACTTTGAAATCTATAAATCACTGATAGTTGTCCACATATTATTTCATCTAGCACTAATATAACCGAATTTACTTCTAAATGAATCAAGCCTTCAATAATATCATATTAGATAGATTTGGTAAAAATAAAATTATTTATCCAACTTCATTCTATTATTTTATTGTTAATTTCATTCCATAGAGGTTTTTATAAGGATCCATATAAATGTTTGAGTGATCCCTATATTTGTATAAAAATTCTACAAAAGGAACATGTTGAAACCAACCACCTATGGAATCCATATAATGGGATCTCAATATATCCTCTAGGGTTTGAATGGTCCTCTCAGACTGAAAATCTATCTAAGGATGATATGTATCCCAAATGATAAACAATACATTTAAATTTTATTGAATTATTCTATATATCATTATGGTAATGATAAAATCTTAGTCAGATAAAATATAATGTGATACTCCACAAAATCATTTTAATTATTTAATGTATATACTGGAATGATAATAATGAGATAAAATATTCTCTAATTGTAATGAAATGTGCTACAATTGTAAGATGATCGACCACATCCAAAATAACATTGTTCCATTAAAATTGTTTGGGGAGTTTGATAATAAAATCCATGTAAAATGTTTCCCATTCAAATTATAGTAAGATTAAGGGTTGTAAAATACCCTAATAATTCAATCTCTCACCCATAACGATTTTGACATTCCAGGTGACGAGATACATATTATTCAATATCCATTTTCATGTTATCCTACCAAAAAACTCTTCTAGATATCCATACATATTTGTACATGAAATATGTATAAAGAATTATGAATTAGGAGAATTATCCAATAATTAAGTATTCAAGTGTTTTATTGATGAGACACATATTAATTTCTTAATCGTTATCATTCCATAATAATAATTATTGAAATCAAGTAAATTTCTCAACTTCTTCTACATTATCACATATTTCTTTCTTGATTATTTAATCTTCATATGGAAGGATGATGGAGCATTAATATACGAAAGATTTGACTTGTCCCCTTTCATCATAATTTAATGTTATATATTCTAAAAATCATCAAACATTAGATGTATTTTAATAATCATAATGGATAAATTTTCATGTCCCTTATAACATTGAGAATATTACACCTTATTCTCCCGCTTAGGGTGGCTTTATATTGAGTAGTTATTATCTTTATTAATTACAATCATCTCCTTTGGTGAATATTTGTCTCTTTATGTGTGAATATATACATTATGATTTTATGATCTACATATATGTCACACCTTTCATAATAATAATAATTCCTCTATATTTTTAATGCAACATAACTATATCATGCCCTATATCATAAGTCATGTGATTTTGATCCTTAATTTTCAATTGGCCTAGGAAATAAGATCTAACCATTTCATTCTAAATTAGGACCCATTACACCCCCTTCTTCAATGCATCACTATAGATCATAAACCCTTCTCTACTATAAGTTAGTATGAACAAAAGTGAATTGAAAAAAATTATATTTAGCTCCTTGAAATTTTCCTCACATTCATATACTCATAAAAAGATAGTTCCCTTATATGCCATATTTTTTTTTGAAATATATTTTAATGAAAAATTAATTAAAAAGAATCAATAATATCCAACCAATTTAATTTTACAATGTATCTCAATAATAGTGTTTTATTTGGATCAATGTTTAATAAAATACATATTTGAAGGTTCAACCGAAATAACCACAACTAAAATTATTTTATCAACTAGTTTATTCTTTTTTATAAAAAATTAAAACCTAGTAATTGTGGAATAATTTTTTTCCTACATAGGGTGTCCAATAAAACCTTTAAAAGAACACAACACTTATTTATTGTATTCTAATATATGAAAATTTCAACTAAAAATACTATAAAAAATAGACCATGTTGATCATTGATGACTATATTAATTAGATATATGAGGATATTGAGAGAATTGATAACTCCAAAATACATTATAATAAAATAAAAATTAACCTACCTCATATGTAAGGCTATATGTGATATATCCTCCTTCTTGACATTCAATTGATGATGCCTATAATGAAGGTCAATACTTCAATTCTATTGAAATCTATAATATTGATCAAAAAGTCATCAATATAGGGTAAATGATACTTGTTCCTAATAGTGACCTTTATAATTTCTCAATAATCAATAAAAGTCTCTAATAACCAATATTTTCATCAATAAAAATAACATTGTTAACCCATAGTGACACACTCAGGGATATGAATCACTTTTCTGGTTTCTCCTAATATTGCTTATTTGATTCATGTAACTCAATTGTCCCATTCTTTAAGGACTCTTTAAAACAAGAATAACACTACGTATGACTTCTATTGAAAAAAATAAACATCATAATAATGGTAATACAATTAAACAATTTATGAAATACACCCTCATTTTTCAATAAAATAGGCATATATTCAATTTTGAGTTTCTCCCCAACCATTAGAGATAAATATTTCATAATAATAGGTTGTTAGACACATACTATAGAAGTAATTACAATTCAATGTTCTTGTTCAGACTCATATCTATAGACAATCATAAATTGATTCAAAATATTAAATATGAATTAACTTCCATATAAATTGATAAATGATCTATATAATGAAAGATAATACATGCCCAATATGATATCAATTTCAACTAAGGGGATAATAGAAAGATTTACAGGAATCTAATTACTACAAATTTATATCATAGAGGAGATATAAACATGATTGGAAATAATCATTCCACTAGAATATTTTTATTTAAAAATTAACATCTAATCATTAAAGTGGTGATGTGATACTTCTAGAAAACTATTCTGATATAATATAGTGGGTAGATCCAGAATCAAAGAATAAATTTTTAGTTCTTTAGTGGATGGTAAGTGTACCTTTTAATATTTCTTTCCTTTGAACCACATTAGTTGGGATATAAAAGGAATTGCCTTTATCCATTATTATTATGGGGTTGTTGAGGCCTACCGTCCTCATTAACTCTTATAATTTTAAATAACTTAAAATAATTCCAAATATCCTTAAATCATACACGTTATTCTCAAATAGTTAAATACTTATTCTCATATATTTTATTTTATGAAATTTTTATCCCTCGAGCTCGTTGGATAACCATCCCATAATTAAATAATTTCCCAATTCCTTTTAGACAATTTCCTTAGTTTTTCACCTATATATTTGGAATTTAGGTTTTTTTTAATTTGTTTCTGCCATGGTATTTACCATTATATTATCCTTACTTATCAATTTTTTCTTTTTATAACTAAAAAATGAAAAATATTTGGATTTTATAATATCCATTTCATCCTTTGAAGAACATTGAATGATTATTTCATAGTTAAAACGTATCTTTTGGATAACACCTTTTAAATAATTAGTACCAGGATGAAAAATAATTAATACGTTTTCCTGGTAGTGTCAATTATAAATCCATGTTCATTCCATGAGAGTATTATAATTTTTAGTGTATTGTTAAAAATGTACTTATCATCATCCTATTTTTTCTATAGAAAGTTCCTTTACATTTTAGTATGAACAATTTTGGGAAATTATTTACTGAAAATGATCCTCTTAATCTCCTTCCATTCCTCTTAGTTTATTTCTTCCTCTTGCCTCATGTTCCTAATTAGTCTTGACCATATATTTGATTTTATATCCATGTGATGAACTACTAAGAAAAATTCCTTAGGGTATGAGCATTATAGAATGGAAAATATTCTTTCCATCACATTCATCCATTACCCTGAAACAAATGGATTAAAATACCTACAAAATCTTAGTGGATGTTGTAATATAAAATACTCAATGTAATTTCTCTCCCTTTTAGTTGTATTTATAATATAAATATTGTTCATGATATTTCTTATAAGTTAAGAGTGTCCAGTTATCATTAAAAAATATTCCATTCTAGCTCAAAATCCATATGATTTCTCATGTGATTATAAATAATTTAGTTGTCATATCCATTGTTTACATGTTTATTCCTTGTTAAATCCATTAACTAAAACCCAAAATAAACATTTTTGTGATTACCAAAAATAAATAATTAGAGTAAGAAATCATATTATTATGAAAAACATCATTATTGAATTCTAAATTTTGACACCTTATTTAAACCCACGGTGCCCAAAGGTTTTAGAATATCACTATGGATTATCATCACTTTTCAAAGGTTCTATCCCCTCATTTATCAAAATGTCTCATAAATAGAATTTTTATTGACCAATGAATATTCCCTCACAGTTTCTATCTAGGTGTGCTATAAAGACCCAGCCATAAACATTACATAATATTGAATGAAGTTAATAATTCACATTGAGGATCTTTTCAGGTTTAGAGTTTTAGAGAATTAGGACATAACTATTACATCATAAAAGATTACAAAGTAGAAACTTCTACACAGTTTGAATTTTTTATCTTAAAATAAAGACTCTTCAGAAAAATAGTCATGTCTAGTTCTGGGTTTTAGACAGCATGAATTTTCCTTTATCCCATCCTTGACCCTATTCATCTTTAAGTCCTATGAAAACATTTCAAAAATTGGGATGAGCAGAAAAAGCTCAGTAAGGGTTATAAAACAAAGAAAGAAAAAATTTGTTCAAAAAAACATACAAAACATGAACTCTTTTAATTACCTCATGAAATCATAAGATTTTATGAATAACATATAGAAATCATAAATCATAAAGGTGACTTGTGGCATCTGTAACATACTTATATTTTAGTTAACACAGCTACATAGGGAGTTACATTGGCAAACCCATCATAGTATATTCCCCAAATATCTTAGGAGAAACATTCACGTTTCCCTTTGTCATGTTACCCAATGCATCAGTGATCTATCTCGAGCTCACCCACCCTTGTTTTATCACGGAACCACCTATATACGTAAATAATTCCATAGAACCAAAACATGATCACAACACATCACATAAGCATAAAAGAAAGAAACATTTCCACATTACAATAAAAAAATAGCATTTCAATATATTGAAATAATAAATCTATTATAAAAATCATTTTCAATACAGAAATACATAAAAAGAGTATATGGTATTTATTTTTTCCTTTTATAAACATTACTACTTGTTAAGGAAGCCAAAGATCAAATAATACTCGCGACGACGGAAAGGTCGTTGTCACCTCTTACGTTAAAAAAACATTCCTTTTTGTCATTTAGTTAAACACTTCGTATAAAAAGATTCCATTTGAATGAAATGAAAATTCTAAGGGTTTTATACATTGTATAAAATAAAGTCGTGTATAAAACTAAATATGCCTCAATGAAAGGAGATTGAGACGAAGTCCCTTACCTCGTGTCCGACTTGACTCGATCATTATTTAATCTACTGAATAAGAAACTAAAGTAAATTTCTACTTGCTTAATAATATTTTTCAAGTTTATTATTTCTTTTGTATCACTTATTACCATGTTATAAACATTATGTAATCATTTATGTTAATAACATTTATTTTGTCGATATTTGGTACTTGAGTAAAAAATGAACACCTTATATTTTCAAGTTGTCCATGTGGTCAATAGTCCATTATATCCAGAATGAAATTAATTATTTAGATATCATATGTATCATATGTATTAAGTATATATATATATAAATATATAATATTACATATCATTTGGAGGTAAGAAATGAAATGCACCGTTCATGGAGATGGTAAGTTGTACGTACGCATGAATGCTAATTTCATTTATATTTCCTATTTTAACATTATTAAAGCATAATGATCCATAGGTATATTTTAATTACAGTGTAATATAATATATAATATCATTAACTCCATCCATTATACGTCCCACATATGGCATTAACGAGTCATATCACTTAAAGGGGGTGGTAGTCCGCACTTCCTCAATTTAAATTATCGCGCTTACTAATAATGGAAACCATAAAGGTATTTTATAAAATAAAAATACAGAAGCAAGAAGAAAACATAAATATAATATATATCATATATAAATATAGTGTCATCTTAATGGCCACTATGATAGGCGGTTGGAGATAATTGAACAATCATCATCTCATGAGGCGTTAGTTTTCCATCCACAGAAACAATATATTCTTCACCCATTAGATGGAGGTGTGTGTAAGTGTAGTTCTAATAATTCTTATAACAACATACTAGTATATAAAGGATGCTGGTGTTGTTATAAAATAAAGGAATACAAAGATATTATTGGTTGGAGAAGTAAAATAAAAGAAACGAAGTTAAGAGAAACTGTTACCTTGAATTTGGGTAACTTCCTTTGGTTTGAACCAAAAGGACATCTTGAAGAGCCTTATGCCTAATGTAAGGCTTGTAGGAGGAGAAGAGGGATGTAGGGAGATTAATTGGGAAGATTTTGGATGACCCTAAAGGCTTGATAGGTGTGTGTAATTGGTTATAATTGAGGGATTTTTATAAGGGGGAGGAGGGGATCTTTATGAAAGTGTGATAATATTATTCTATTATATAATCACATTCGGTTTCTAAATGTCCAAAATTTATTAGAGTAAAAGATAGGATGACTCATGGTCAAAATAAAACCATCCAACAAGAATTGGAAATGTTTTGGATATTATTTTAATATTTATAATCTAATTTATTTAAATGATTTATTAATGAGGTAAACACTCCAACATTATTGTGTCATAAATAATTTAATATATTAGATTTCTAAAAATTATAAAAAATACAATGATGTAGGAAATCATTTGTATATTTAAAATGAATATTTATAGTAAAATAGATTACTTATATTACACCATATAGAAATTAATTTACTAAAATATTTTTGTTTATTTAATTTTTTCCTTAACATTATGTTAATTAAAATAAAGTGTCATTATCATTCATAAGTGGATCCATGGGGTCCCAAAATCAACCCAGGGATTCCCATAGTTGGCCATTACTCATAAAATAATCTTAGGACATGTGTGAAGGAAATTTTGAATTATTATAATATTCTTTTTACCTTGAATTACCATATTTACCTTTAACTACGGTAAATAAAAATCAAAAGTTACTATTCACCAAGAATTATTTTAATCTTATTGAACCAAATTTTCATTTCTAATAAGAACCATGTATGTTAGATTTTCAATATTTAATTCACAGAAGTGGTAACATTTCATTTAAATGAAAAAGTCAGTTTTTTTAACAACTACTAAGTGGTTTCACTATTCATCAAAAAATGGATGTTTTTCAGAAAACTACCAAAAATTCAGCATATGCTATATGTGATATTAAAAATTAAAAAATGATTTCTATTTTTTCAAATTATAAACATATAATTTGTATTAATTAATTCAAAATTAATCCCCTTGTTAAAACAAATATCGTGTTTTTAAGAAATAATAACTATCAAAAGATTGACACTTGTTTATGTCCAACTTCAAAGTAAAATTAATTAAAATGAAAAAAATTGAATTAAATGGTAAAAATATTATCTAATTACACTTTAAAAACAATTTTAAATATAATCTAACCATATAAATAAATTATACTAAAACACAGTTTTGAATTAAAATACAATATTTTTCACTATTCATTAAAAAAATAACTTTATCGGAAAAATTACAAAAATATACACAAAGTAAATTTTGATGTCCCAATTATAATGAAGGATTTTATTTGGTCAATTAGAATTTATAAATGTGACCAAAACTATATCTAATGAGGGTTCTCCATTAAAAGGAGATAAATCGACCTTTTACAGAATATTAGAGTATTTATGCTTAAAATTAGATTCATTCAAATTTTTAATCTCTAAATTTTATTAGATAAAAGTAAAAACATTTAACAAGCATGTATAATCATATTGTTGTTAGTTTTTTCCATTCCCACCAACACAATGACTACGAGTTAACTACCATTTAAAATAATAACATTATATTATTAGTGTGCAATGTAAGATTTTAAAGAAACCCATTGTTGCGTATCAGGTACGGTATAGAATATAGAAATTCCTTTAAAATAAAATTAATATTTAATACAAAAATATTAATAAATATGAAATATGCATTATTTTTTATTTAGCTGGGATGTTACATCCTTCCCCTCTTTTGGAAATTGCGTCCTCACAATTTTACTTATTAAAATAAATGGGGGAATTAAACTCTCATAGAATTTTTAGATTCCCACGTTACCTCTTCAACCATATATTTTTTCCTCAAAAAATTTACCTGGTGAATTAACTTATTCCATAGCACTTTCTCTCATCGGTCAAGAATCTGGGCTAGTTATTCTTTATAAGAGAGATTCTCTTCCAACTGAACTACCTCTAGGCTCAAAACATGAGATAGATCTGGAATATACTTTATCAACATCGAAACCTGAAAAACATTGTGTACCTGGGATAAACATGGAGGTAAATCAACTCTACGCAACTGATCCAACTTTATCTAGGATTTTATATGGTCCAATGAACCTCATACTCAACTTTCCCTTCTTACTAAAACGCATCACACTTTTTTTATTGAGAAACTTTGAGAAAGACATGACCACCTACCTCAAAAGAAATATCCAACCTCTAGTTATCTGCATAAATTTTCTATCCACATTGAGCTGTTTTCATGATCTTATGAATCATCTGAACTTTCTCTGCCATATCTTCTACCAATTCTATCCCCATCAGCTTCCTTTTACCTACTTTATCCCAAAACACTGGAGTTTGACAATGATTTCCATATAATTCCTAAAATTGAGCCATCTGTATACTGGAATGAAAACTATTATTATAAGAAAATTAAACCAATGAAATATGTTAGTCCCAACTTCCTTGGTAATCAAGTGAAAAAACACATAGCATATCCTCCAAGGTCCGAATTGTTCATTCTGACTGCCCATATGATTGAGGATAAAAAGATGTACTAAAATCTAATTCAGTACACAATGACTTCTGAAGGCCTTTCCAAAAGTTATAAGTAAAACTGGGATCATGATTAGATACAATGTAGAGGGGAACTCCATGCAACCTGAATATCTCTTTAATATACAACCAACCAAGTTAATCTATAGACATAGTATCTCGAATATGAAGGAAATGAGTAGATTTAGTTAATCGATCAACTATTACCTAGATTGCATTATTACCTCGAGATATTTGTGGTAATCCCACAACGAAGTCCATGGATATATTTTCCCATTTCCACTATGGCACCGGCAAAGGCTGAAGCATCCCTTTCAGTGACTACCACTCTGCTTTAACCTACTGAAAAGTCAAACACTTCACAGTAAAATCAACAATATATCTTTTCATTACATCCCACCAAATATACTCCTAGAGATCTCTGTACATATTTGTACTACCAGGATGAACATAAAATGGGGAACTATGAGCTTCACATAACAAATCATTCTTCAAATTTGAATCAAAAGGCACACATAATCTCTTTACAAATCTTAAAACACAATCATTATAAATGTTAAATTCAGGAAACTTACCCTTCTGAACCAACTCTACCTTTTTCTCTAACTCACTGTCCACTTTTTGTTCTTGCTTAATTTTGTATGATAGAGATGATCTCACTGACACCTGATACAAAACTGAAGAATTTTCTGGACCGACAACTTTTATGCCAATGTTTATCAAATCAAAAACCAAAGGATCTTGTTCCAAATGTATCATGGTTAACGGGACATTAATTTTTTGACTCAAAGCATCAGCCACATAATTTTCTTTTCCAGGAAGGTAATGGATCATTTAATCATAATCCTTGATTAATTCAAGCCATCTCCTCTGTCCCATGTTAAATTATTTTGGAGTGAATATATACTTTAAACTTTTTTTATTAGTAAATATTTCACATTTTACTCCATAAAAATTATTAATTTAAATTTTTAAAGTAAAAACAAGAGCAGCTAATTCCAAATCATGTGTATGGTAACTCAACTCATGAGGTTTCAACTAATATGAATCATAATAAATTACCTGATCATTCTGCATAAGGACACATCCAAGTCCTTTCAATGAATCATCACTGTAGATAAAAAACTCACCATTTCTGGATGGAAGTGCCAAAACTGGAGCATTCAAAAATCTTCTTTTCAATTCCTAAAAACAATCATCACATTCTTTTTCCAGATGAACTTAACACCTTTTCGAGTTAAATTAGTCATTGGACTATATAACCGTGAAAAACTTTCAACATACCTTTGGTAATAACCCACCAAACCTAGAAAACTACAAATATCGGTTATATTTGTCGGTCTTGGCCATTCGTCAACATCTTTTGTTTTAGCAGGATCAACCGTTATGCTATTTTTTAAAAAAATGTGACCAAAGAAAGAAATTTTTTTTAACCAAAACCCACACTTTCTGAATTTCCCATAAAGATTATTTTATTTTATGGTTTGAAAAAAACCCTTAAATTAATTTCATGTTCTTATTTACTTTTTGAATAAAACAAAATATCATCAATGAACACAATCAAAAATATATCCAAGAACTCACGGAAAAATTCTATTCATAAGATCCATGAATAAAATAGGGGATTTGGTTAAACCAAAAGAAATAACTAAAAATTCATAATGGCCATATCTAGTACGAAATGTGGTCATCAGAATGTCTACTTCTTTTACATTCAACTGATGGTACCCCAACCTCAAATAAATCTTCGGAAAATTCTGAGCTCCCTGGAGCTGATAAAAAAATCATCGATATGAGGCAAATGATACTTATTATTAATAGTGGTTTTATTCAATGCTCTATAATCAAAGCAAAGACTCATTGAACCATATGTCTTTTTAACAAAAAATATAGGAGCACCCCATGGTGATGTTCAAAGTCGAATGAAACCATTATCTAATAACTCATGCAATTGATTCCTTAACTCTAAAAGTTCAATTTGATCCATTAGATAAGGGGGTTCTAAAATTTGGTTAGCATCAAGAACCAATTCAATAGTAAAGTCAACTTCCTGATTATGCATAATAATAGGAAACTCATCCGGAAAAACATCAAGGTAATAATTTACCACTGGTACATCATTAATCTAAACAGTTCCTTTGTTTTTTAACAATAAGTGCATGGTAACATTCATTTCCATCTTTAATAGTTTCTCAGCTTCCTAATATGTTATCAAAATCAAGGATTCATTCTTGTATATAATCTGAAAATAATTTTTAAAAGAAACCTCTTTAGCTCTATAGTCAATCTTAGCATGATAAACAGAAAGCCAATCCATACCCAAAATAACATTAAACTCTACTAGAGGAAAAATAATAAGGTTAGCAGGTAGATTCTTTCTACACACAATGAAAAGAAGGTTCTTATGTTTTCTTTTAGTCACAATATTTACTCCATGTGTTTTTACCATAAGTTTTGTATTCATATCTTGAGATGGAATTCCCAATTTATGAGAAAACTTCTTAGAAATGAAAGAGTGTGTAGACCCTGAATCAAGCAACACATTGTCATAATCTGAACAAACAAACAGTGTACCTAATACTACATCATTTGATGGCCGAACATCTTCTGAAGTAGTGGTGAAGGATTTCCCCACCCCTTTCTTCTTGTATTCTGGATTCTTTCTCTCAGTTGAGTTATCTATTGGACACTCATTTGCATAATGACCTATTTCATTACACTTAAAAACTTTTACTGACTATAAATCAGATTTTGTCTTACCATTACCCTGATCTTTTTTAGTGAAATTACGAGCCTTATGTCCCATTTTACCATAATGGAAGCACTTACTAGAATTCAAAAGACATCCCCCAGCATGATTTTTACCACAATTTTCACAAATTGTAAACTTATGTTTCTTACCATCAGACTTTTTTGAAGAGTTATTCCCTTTCACCTAACACCTCGACCTCTTATTCTGTTGTTTTTCAAAGAACACCTGATCATCAGAATACTCCATTTCCACCTCCTCCACACAACGAACAAGTTTTTTATAACTTTTGAACACACGAGAAGCTAATGCCCTTAGATACTTTGGATTTAATCCTAAGTAAAAATGGTTGATTTTACTATCAAGATCTCGTATGAAATTTTGATCATACCTTGCCAGCTGAGTGAATTTTTCTTCATAAATAGCCACTAATTCATCCTCCTACCTCAAATAAAAGAATTGGTTTTCCATCCTAAGATGAACCACCTTAGTAAAATATTTTTCAAGAAACATACCTTTGAATTCTTCCCAATCAAGAGCATCAATCTCCTCATTATCCCTAATATTTTTCACCATCAACCACCACTGATCAGCTTCAACTTCAAAAAAAATAATAAACAAGACTAAACTTTTGATGTTCTCAACAACCCATGACATCAAAAATCCTTTCCAGTGCTTTAATCCACCCTTCTGCTAGCACCGGGTCAGATGATCCTCTGAATAATGGGTGATGTTGCCTCATGAAATACTTCTCTAATGACATGTTCCTCTATGGTTGATCTGGATGATCTCGTACATGGATACCATCACCATTTATAGCCTGATTCAACTGTGCCATCACTTCAGCAAACTATTTAGTTCCGATTCCGGCCATCTCCGGTTGCTGATTTGTAGTGTTTTCTTCCTCCTGATGTCATCCCAACATAGTTTCCCTATTTCCTCCACTGAAAACCATTATGAACACAAAAATATTTTAGACAAAGCAACTTGGTAATCTTTAAATGCTATATGATTTCAATATTAACATAAATTACTTTTTGGATATTAATTTAACAATACAGTAACTCCTAAAGTTATCTAAACCGACCTCTAACACCAACTATAAGGACCCAACCATAAACATTACATAATATTGAATTAAGACAATAATTCACATTGAGGATCTTTGCAGGTTGAGAGTTTTAGAGAATTAGGACATAAAAATTAAATCTCAAAAGATTACAAAGTAAAAACTTCTACACAGTTTCCATTTTTTTCATAAAATAAAAAATCGTGAAAAAAAGAGTCATGTCTAGTTCCAGGTTTTAGAAAACATGAATTTTCCATGATCCCATCCTTGACCCTATTCATCTTTATGTCCTGTGAAAACATTTAAAAACTTGGGATGATCATCAAAAGATCAGTAAGGGTTATAAAAAAAAGAAAGAAAACATTTTTTCATAAAAACATACAAAACATGAACTCTTTTACTTACCTCATGAAATCATGAGATTTTATGAATAATATATATAAATCATAAATCATAAAGGTGACTTGTGGCATCCGTAACATACTTATATTTTAGCTATCACATCTACATAAGGAGTTACTTTGGAATACCCATAATAGTATATTCCCCAAATCTCTTAATAGAAACATTCACATTTACCTCCTTCACATTACCCAATGCATTGGAGAGCTATCTCAGGCTCACCCACTATAGGTTTATCACAGAACCACATATATACGTAAATAATTCCCAAGAACTATAACATGATCATAACAGAAAACATAAACATAAAGGAAAGGTAACATTTCGACATTGCAAAAAAAATATCATTTCATGATATTGAAATAATAATTCCATTCTCAAAATAATTTTCAATACCAAAATACAAAAAAAGAGGATTTGGTATTTATTTTTTCCTTTTAAAAATATTACGGCATGTTAAGGAAACCAAAGATTAAATAATACTCACGACGACAGAAAGGTCATTGTCACCACTTATGTTAAAAAACATTTCTTTTTGTAGATTAGTAATGTGGTTTTTATAAAAAGATTTCCTTTGAATGAAATGAAAAGTCAAAGGGGTTTATACACCGTATAAAAAAAGTAATGTATGAAACTAAATATGCCTCAATGAAATGTGATTGAGATGAAGTCCCTTACCTCGTGTCCAACATGACTCGATCGTTCTTTAATCTCCTGAATAACTAAGTAAAGATAATTTCTTCTTTCTTAAGAACCTCTTTCATGTTTATTAATTCTGTTGTATCACTTATTACCATGTTATAAACATTATGTAATCATTTAAGTTAATAATATTCATTTTTTCGATATTTGGCACTAGATTAAAAAATGAACACCTTATATTTACAAGTTGTCCATGTGGTCAATAGTCCATTATAGACATAATGAAATTCCTTATTTAGATATCATATATATCATATATATCCAGTATATATATATATATATATATATATATTTCTAATAGTACATATCATTTGGAGGTAAGGAATGAAATGCACCGTTCATGGAGACAGTAAACCGTACGTATGCATATTTTAATGGAATTAAACCATAATTATACATAGGTATATTATAATTCTAGTATAATATCATATATAATATCATTAAATCCAGCCTTTATACGTCCCACATATGGAATTAACGAGTCATATCACTTTGAGGGGGTGGTAGTCCGCACTTCCTCACATAAAATTATCGTGTTTACCCATAATGGACCCCATAAATGTATAATATAAATGAAAAATACAGAAGCATGAAGAAAACATAAAAATAATATATATCATATATAAATATATTTTCATCTTAATGGAAACCATGATAGGAGGTAAGAGATAATCGAACAGTCATCGTCTCGTGAGGCCTTAGTTTTCCATCCATAGAAACAGTATGTTCTTCACCCATAAGATGGAGGTGTGTGTAAGTTTAGTTAGAATGATTCTCATAAAAACATCATAGTATATTGAGGATAATGGATTTGTTATTAAATAAATGAATAAAAAGAGTTTAGGGGTTGGATAATTAAAACAAATGAAAATAAGTTAAGAGAAACCATTACCATTAATTTGGGTATCTTCCTTTGGTTTGAACTAAAAAGACGTCTTGAAGTGCCTTCTACATATGGTAAGGCTTCTAGGAGGAGGAGAGGGATGTAAGGAGATTAATTGGGCAGAGTTTGGACGATCCTAAAGGCTTGATATGTGTACGGAATTGGTTAGAAGTGAGGTATTTTTAAAAGGGGGGAGGAGGGGCTCTTTAGGAATGTGTGATAATATTATTTTATTATATAATGATATTCGGTTTATAAAGTTACAAAAAACATTAGAGTCAAAGATAATATGAATAATGGTTTAAATAAAATCATCCAATAATAATTGGACAATTTTTTAATGTTATTTTAATTTTTATAATCTTATTTATTTAAATGATTTATTAATGAGGTATACACTACCTCATTATTGTCTCATAAATAATTCAATTTATTCGATATCTAAAAATAATAAAATAAATACCATGATTTAGGAAATATTTTTATATTTCCAATTAATATTTATAGTAAAAAATATTACTTATATAACACCATATAAAAATTAATGTACTAAAAGATTTTTGTTTAGGTCATTTTTGCCTTTAAGTTAATTAAAATAAATTGTCCTTATCATTCATAAGTGGTCCATGGGGTACCAAAATAAACCCAAGGATTATTATAGTTTTCCATTACTTATCCAATAAGGTTAGAACAAGTGTTAAGGTAATTTTGAATTATTATAATATTCTTTTTACCTTGAATTACCCTATTTACCTTTAAGCATGGTAAATAAAAGTCAAAATTTACTATTCACCAAAAATTATTTTCAACTTATTGAACCACATTTTATTTACTAATAACAACCATGTATATTAAATTTTCAAAATTTTATTCACAAAATCGGTAAAATTTCATTTAAATGAAAAAGTCAGTTTTTTAAACAACTACTAACTGGTTTCACTATTCATAAAAAATTGATGTTTTTCAGAAAACTACAAAAAATTCATTCTAAGCTATATTTGATATTCCGAATACAAAAATGATGTCTATGTTTCCAAATTATAAACATATATGTTTAATTAATATATTTAAAATTAATTCCCTTTATTAAAACAAATAGCGTGTTTTTAAGAAACAATAACTATCAATAGATTGATAGTTGTTTATTTCTAATTTCAAAGTGAAATTAATTCCAATGACCAAAATTGGATTAAATGGTAAAAATATAATCTAATTACACTTTAAAACCAATTAAAAATATAATATAAACATTTAAATAAATTAGATGAAAACACAATTTTGAATTAAAATACAATATTTTTCACTATTCATTAATAAATGAACTTTAAAAAAAAAATTAAAAAAATTACACAAAGTAAATTTTGATGTCCCCATTATAAAGAAGGTTTTTATTTGGTCAATTAGAATTTATAAAGGTGACATAAAATAGATTTAAGGTGGGTTCTCCATTAAAAGGCGATAAATTGTCCTTTTAGTGAATATTAGAGAATTTATGCTTAAAATTTGATTCATTCACATTTTAAGCCTCTAACTTGTAATGGATATAAGTAAAAACATTTTACAAACATGTATAATAATATTTTAGTTAGTTTCTTTCATTCCTGTCAATACAACGGCTAAGAGTTAACTACCATTTAAAATAATAATATTATATTATTAGTGAGCAATGTAATATTTCAAAGAAACCCTTTGTTGTGTATCGGGTACACTGTCAAATATAGAAACCCCTTTAAAATAAAATTAATATTTCATTCAAAAATATTAAGAATTTTGAAATATGTCTTATTCTTTATTTACCTGGGATGTTATGTGTGCAATATTAGGCCCATTGTTCCTGAACAAATGATGATCATGTTAGTAACCCATCAACCACTCCCAGAATTGTTACCCCAATGTTCATATATTACAACACCTCATCCACATTATAGTAAGCAGAAAGGGATGTGTTTTTTAGGAAAACCACACTCTATTCTTTATTATAACTTCATTTTTCCCTCTAAAGACATGGAATTTCCATGTAATTTGTTTATTTATATGGGAATATTAAGAGTCCACAAAAATTGATGGCATGTGATTCCAAGGCCCAGTGTGACCGTAATGAATTTCTGAACTTTTTTTCAGGTATGTTTAGTAAACTTGTGAGCAGGTTTTTGTAACTTTTAAATTGGTGCTCGGAATTAAAATCTGAGGGCACTGTTGAACTCGCAGCACCGATATTCACTTAAGAAGACCTTCACCTCAACCACAGTAGGTATAGGGTGAAAGTTTATTTTTTTCACTTTTTCATCGAAACATTAATATAAAATTATTTATCATTTTAATTTTTTTCTGGAATCCTCTGTACATGGGTTATGGAGGTGGGGACCACCCGAATTAAAAACCCCCATTTTGAATTCAAATGGTGGGGACCACCCAAACTAAAAACTACCTCTTTAATGTGGAGAAGTCCCTTGAACATTCTCTACATTAATTGTGCCACCCACCTTTAATTGATGATTCCAATTAATTGTTCCAACAAAATTAAATTGATGGACAAAATTTAATTTGGTGTTGGTTCCACTATTGTTTTTGTTGAGAGAAACCATTGGAAAAAGGGGAAGCTTGGGATAGCTTGGAGAAACTCATCTCCAACTAAGAACACACTATCTCTAATGAAGAACGCACCATCTCCAATGGGGAACAAGAACAGAGGATCATCAAACAAATGACGTCGTTGGAGGAGGCTTGCTTTAGGATCGACAAACGCCGATCTGTCTTCAACCACGAGTGATCTCCAAAGGAACCTTTGAGGTAGTGTTTGATGTTTTAAATAAATGCCTTACCCATTCATGATGTTCTTCGTGAATCAAAATTTGTGGACTACTTGCTACCACTATAACGTAGAGGGTGCGGGCCAAACGAACATGGCCCGACCTCTCCACAATCCCATTGTGGTTTTTGATGAAATCATTGCAATGGAGGAAAATGGAAATCGAGATGAACGCTGATGAAGGTGCGGCACGCGACCACGCTGCGCGGAGAGGAAGGATGGCCATCTGGCCAGCCGCAGTGGACCGCCTCACTGCGGCGCCCCGACGCACCGCATCACCCCCGCCGCCCGGCCGCACCGCGGTCGCCCCGCCACAGAGCGCCGCCCCGCCGCACCGCGCCGCTCCACCGCACCGCGGACCCCCGACCAGGCCAGGCCTCCCAGTGCGGGAAAGGCCAGATACAGTGGTTCCAACCGGGTCGACCCGAACTGGGTTGGCCCATGAAGGTTCGGGCCGAGTCGGACCGAACCCAGGCCAATTTTGACAAATCCCAAACTATTGGCCATTACTTTGTCACCAGGCATCCCTTTGATGAACTATCAGCGGCGCCAGAAACCTTGTAATTAGATGGTCCTTTTGTTATACCCCAATTGAGATTTGGATAATGTTGGGGTACAGTCGGGTTGGATCGATCACGAATCTAACCGGGCCCTCGGGACTAAAAGGCTAATAACTTACAGACCGGGAATCCGATTGACGCACCATTTGTTGTGTTGAGATCACTATTACATGGATGTCCTTTGGGATAATTCTTTGTGGGACGTTGTGGTAATTGGAGTATCTAATAGTATCTTGAGGAGCTGACTCTCCTGGAAGACAAGCTTGCTTAGTACTAGGATCTTGTGTGGGTGTGACGATGTACTGATGATGTACTAGGATCCTGTGTTTGTCTGACGATGTAATGACAATGTACTGTCGATGTACCAGGATCTTTTATGGGTCTAACGATGTAATAATGATGTAATAGGATCCTGTGTGGGTTTGATGATGTACTGAAAATGTACTAGGATCCTGTGTGGGTCTGACAATGCACTGACGATGTTCTTGGATCCTATGTGGGTTGGACGATGTACTGACGATTTATTAGGATCCTGTGTGGGTCTAACAATGTACTAACTTTGAACTATGATCCTGTGTGGGTCTGAAGGTGTACTAGGATCCTGTGTGGGTCTGCAATTTGGGATCCTTCGTTGGTCTACCTCTTAATAGAGTAAGATGATTTAGTAATTTCATCTAATCATCTCTACTACTATACCTAAGTTATACATGGTGTGATCTGAGTTCATACCTGTGTGGTATGTTCATTCATGGCAATACCTTGGTGGTAGTATTTTGTGTCACGTACCTCTGAGGTACGTACCTTTTTGGTATTCCTTCTTTTGTGTAACATTTGAGCTTTGATATTTTGGGTTGGTCCCTGTGTTTCCTCATGACAGAGATGGGTATACTTGATAACTTAGGTTTATGTATGAGCATATACCTAAATAGGGTTGTTAGATGATTTCATTATGTTTGCTTTATCCTTTATGGATTTCATGGGACCTTGAGGGTCTCGGGGTCCCTACTGAGTATCGTTATACTCACCCCTACACAGGCTATGCCCGCACCTTGTTGTGTTTGGTGTAGATGATAGACAATGCTAATCGAGGGTGTGGGTACCTGGACAGAATGGTGCCAGGAGGTGGACCATACGACATGTTGGTATGCAAAGGAGAAGAGTGGATGTGGAGTTCAAAGGAGGTGATCTGTACCTACCCTTCAGGTAAGAACCTCATAGGAATACCCAGTAGCTGTCTTTATCTTTATCCAGTTGTATTGTATTTTCAGTTGTACATGTACCTTTACTGTTGGGCTTGTATTCCAGCCCCTCTTACTTTCAGAACTATTTTTTCTATACAGTTTTCTTGAGTTCATATCTTTTTGTGTGTTTGTTTTCATGTTTTTACAAAATATAAAGTCAATGCCTTCCCTGTTTTTGAAAATAAGCCTTTCGATGCTAGTCGCCATCCCCTGACCTATGGAAGGCGGGCTTGGGGTAGTCATGGCAAGGGGCCTGGGAGAAGGGTCATGAAAAAATGGTATCAGAGGAGTCGGTTCTACCATAAATCATTGGACTCTGATCTTATTTTTAATTGAAATAGTGTTAAGTGTAGTGAGTGTGGTTATCAGTTTAGGGAATCCAGTGTCGGTACGGTGGCCGATGTATCCATACACAAGGAACCTGACTCTTGATTTCCAACTCATTGCATTAAAACACTGATTGCGTATGTGTTTTTTAAAGTGTTTCCTTTGTTATATCTTTGAGTATGCCCACCAGGTATAACTATTTTACCATGGTACACCTGTTTCATTTCAGGATGCTTCCACACAGACATCCAACTAGGGTTTCGGGTATAGTACACACTGATAGCCCACCGAGCAATGATGCCTTGTTGTAGGGACCTCTTCCAATAGAGGCACCAGTAGAGGCACCGGCGGTTCCATTACCCGTTGGGCCACCATTGCCACCAGCCCCAGCAGCTGAGGGTTCACGCTGCTTGAGGACGTTTCATGAGTTGCAGTGCCAGAGGCCACCCAGGTTCGGGGGAGAGACGGACCCACAGGCTGCTGAGGATTAGCTAGAGACCATGGTGAGAGTTTTCCGACTGGTAGGGACACCAACTGATGTCATGGTGATCCTTACTGCCAGTCTTCTATAGGCAGCACCAGAAAGACGGTGGAGCTTGATGGTCCAAGTTTATGACGAGGTGACACATCTCTGGGCAGACTTCGAGAGCCTGTTTCAGGCAAAGTTTGTCCTAGAGACTCTTCACGCAGTGTGCATACACGAGCTTCTTCATCTGCAGTAGGGCTGCATGACTGTGGCTCAGTACTCAGTGAGGTTCACTATCATATCATGGTACTCCACTGATATGGTATGAGAACCATTTTTCAAGGCCCAGACATTCGATCATGGACTCATGCGAGAGATCAGGGATTCAATGATCTCACATAGCATCCTGACGTAGGTGGGGGTGTTAGAGAGAGCCCTCTCAGTGGAGAGTTTTCTTGCTAAGTAGTCAGTAACAGCATGAACCACCACCGGACGTCACATATATAATTCTTCTATAGTTTTTAGAAGACAAATGACATAGAGGTCCAAGAGGACCAGACCTACCGGTCAATGACCGCATGACTTAGGATCAGTTGTGAGGGGCACTGGAGACAAAGCCAATCAGGAGAGGAACATGAAGTATTTCACATGCGGTGGGCATGGTCACATGGCTCATGACTGTCCGACCCGCCATACGGATGATCAGTAGACAGTCGACGGACGACCCAGCCAGAGACATAGGTTTTACCGAGGAGGTCCTCAGGGAGGAGGCAGACGTGGTAGAGGAGCAGGCTGTGCAGTTGGCGGTGGGAGATGATACGATATGTTATAGCCACCACCACCAGGAGGTCCACCCCAACCACAGGGAGTTGGTGGATAGGGGCGAGCTCATTTCTAGAAAGCTGAGGCCTACGACTATGGTGGTCCAGAGATGATACGAGGTACGATATGTGTCTAATCTACCTTAGCTACAGTACGTATAGACACAAATACCAGTCATTCATTTATTACCACTACCATCATTTAGATATAGAAGATTCCGATAGAGCTGTTGGCTCGATCCTTACAACTAAAGATTCCTACAGGATCGGATTTGATGATTACACACTGGTGCTAGTAGTGTGAGCTTACTCTAGGAAGCAGAGCTTCGACTGAGATCTCCTAGTAGCGGCGTCGAGGCCTTATGATGTCATCTTGGGTATGGACTGGTTATCTACAGTCTATGACCAAATAGACTTTATTAGGCATATAATGCGGTGTGTCCACATGGATGGGACCAAGTTTACCTACATCGGAGAGAAGGGAGACTTTGTAGCACAGGATGGACTTACCTGGAAGAGAGTGCAGCCGATCACTTATTAGTTGGCTAGCCTTACCCTCAGAGCAGTTGACGTGTAGAGTCTGAGTTATCCTGTAGTGGTGGAACAGTACACGGATGACTTCCCTGATGATGTTCTAGGTCTACCTCTTCACATAAAGGTGGACTTTTACATTTACTTGTACCCTAGGAGGACACCTATATCCATACCAGCATATCGGATGGATCCCTTGGAGCGTCATGAGCTGCGAGTACAACTAGAGGACTTATAGGGAAAAGGTGTTCATCTGGCCCAGTGCTTCTCCCTGGGCAGCCCCGATTCTGTTCACCAAGAAGGCGAATGAGAGTTTGAGACTTTGTGTCAACTATCGGTGCCTGAACCAGGTGACCGTGAAGAACAAGAACCCACTCCCAAGGATTGATGGCCTCATTGATCAGCTGAAGGGAGCATGGTGGTTCTTAAAGATAGACCTCAGGCCAGGATATCACCAGTTCATACTGAGAGATGAGGATGTGCAGAAGACATATTTTAGATGTTGGTAAGACAATTACAACTTCTTGGTTATGCTGTTTGGCATGACCAACGCTCTAGATGTGTTCATGGGACTCATTAACATGATCTTCCATCCATATATAGACCACTTTGTAGTGGTCATCATTGAATACATTCTGATCTACTCAGCTACTGAGGAGGAGAATGCCTATCACTAGTAGGTAGTTCTTGACACACTCTGAGAGCATCATCTTTATGGTAATCTCTCAAAGTTCCAGTTCTAAATCCGAGAGGTTCAATTTCTATGACATGTCATCTCAAAGGCTTGGGATGGAGTGGTTCTAGCGAAGATTGAGGTGGTACTTGCTTGGAAGCCATCTAAGAGTGTGACAGATGTACGGAGTTTCCTGTGGTTAGCCGGAAACTACTAGAGGTTTGTGCCAGATTTCTCCAAAGTTGCAGAACCTTTATAAGCATTGACGAAGAAGGTGAAACCCTTCGTGTGGTCAGAGAAATTTCAGCAGATTTTTCAGAATCTGGGGTAGAGTCTGACTAGTTCCACCATCTTGAGGCTTTTAGAGGAGGGCGTAGGGTACATAGTCTACTACGACGCATCAGGGACCAAGGTCGGATGTGTCCTGATGAAAAAGAGAGAAATTATCATATATGGTTCTCAACAACTGATACATCATGAATAGAACTATGCTACCCATGACCTTGAGTTAGTAGAAGTGGTCTTCTCCTTGATGATGTGGTGACATTACTTGATGGGTGAGAGTTTTACAGTATACATGGATCATAAGAGTCTCGGGTATATCTTCTCACAGAAAGACCTGATCCTGAGAAAATTACATTGACTTGAGTTCCTCCAGGAATATGACTTTGAGAGAGTGTATACTCCTCAGAAGGGGAATGTTGTATCAGATGCACTCAGCATGAGATCTGGTATACAACGTCTAGGCGATGCGAGTGAGAAGTTGGTCGCTTTGTAGATATACATTGTGGATCGAGATGGATAAGCTTTTCTTTAGTCTCTTACAATAACTCCCCACTTGTTCAGCGAGTCAGGGAGGCGCAATGTGGTGATACTGACTGTGAGGCTCAATGTGCTCAGATATCCACAGGACATTCACCTGATTGATATTCTGAAGGTGGGGAGCACATAAATCTCTTCAGAGGGCATATCATACTACCAATTTCACTTCGAGAAGAATTTTTGAGGTAGTTACACACATCCCCTCTAGCGGTACATCTAGGAGTGGAGAAGATGTATCAGGACCTTCGACGACAACATTGGAGGCAGGGAATGAAGAAAGCAGTAGCTGATTTTTCTTTTTGTGCCTCACTTGTCAGCAAGTAAAGGCAGAGCATCAGGTACTAGCTGGCTTAGTTCATATTTTAGAGGTCCCAGAGTGGAAGTGTGATAGGATATCTATGGACTTCGTGGTGAGAATTCCACATACAACCACAGGTCATAATTCATATCTGGGTGATCGTCGACCGACTCACCAAGTCGTCCCACTTCCTACAGATCAGAGAGCAGGGTTCAGTAGAGAGCTTGGGAAGCCACTATGTGCAAAATATTGTGCGGATTTATCAAGTACCCTTGATGATTATATCTGATCATGATATGTGATTCACTTTCCGGCTATGGAATGGGTTGTAGGAGGCTTTCGGGACAGAGATTCATTTGAGAACCACCTTCCATCCTCAGATGGATTTCTAGACTGAGAGGACTATTCAGACCCTCGATGACATGATACATGATTTAATTCTAGACTTCGGTCATAGCTGGTAGGATCACATTCCTTTAGTGGAGTTTTATACAACTAAAACTATCACTCCACCATTGGGATGAGACCTTTTGAGGAATTGTACGAGCGACCATGAAGATCACCTTTTTCTGGATGATCCCTGGTGAGTCAGCACTTGTGGAACCAGAGATGGTACATGTTACCATAGAGAAAGTGCAGATCATCCAAGAGTAGATGAAGACTTAACAGAGTTGGTAGAAGTTATATTCTGATAGGAGACTAAGACCTATGGAGTTTGAGGATGGAAACCACGTCTTTCTACGGGTCTCACCTCGATGAGGTTTACAGAGATTTGGCCAGGGTGAAAGATATCTTCGAGGTTCATTGGACACTTTCAGGTCCTCACCAGAGTTTGAGAGGTGGATTACCACCTTGCACTTCCCCCTCAGTTGCACCAGGTGCACGAAGTCTTCCATGTATCTCATATGAGGAGATACATGCACAACCCTTCTCACATCATCAACCACAACGACCTGGATGCCGATGATGAGGCAACATTTACAGAGGTTCCAGTAGAGATTGAGGATCAAAAAGAATGGGTCCTTTGTGGATAATCGATACCTATGGTGCATGTTCGTTGGCAGCACGAGAACCTCGAAGAGATTACATTGGAGCGGGAGGCTCAGATTCAGACTCATTACCCTCAATTGTTTTCCTAGTTTTATGATGTGGATTTTGGGGATGAAAAGCCATGAGGTTTGAAGAATGTAAAGACCTAAAATTTCTATGTGATTTTTTATAATTATATGAGAATTTTACGAGTCCGTGAAAATTGACGGTGCGTGATTCCAAGGCCCGGTGTGCCAGGAATGAATTTATGAAATTTTTTTTGGCTACGTTCAGTAAACATGCGAGAGGGGTTTTTTAACTTTTAAACTGGTGCTTCAAATTGAAATCCGAGGGCACCGTTGAACTTGTAGTGCTGGTATTCTCTTAATGAGACATTCACCTCAACTGTAGTAGGTCGAGGGAGAAAGTTAGTTTTTCACATTTTTGTGGGAAAAAAATTTAACATTTTATTTTTATTCATGAAACCATTCTACATGGGCTATGGAGGTGGGGACCAATCAAACTAAAACCCCCCATTTTTAATTCAAATGGTGGGGACCACCTGAACTAAAAACTCTCTCTATAATGTAGAGATGTCTGTGGAACTTCCTCCACCTTAATTGCACGACCCACCTTTAATTAATGATGCAGATTAATTGTGAAGAAAAAATTAAATTGATGGACTTAATTTAATTAAGTGTTGGCTCCGCACTTGTTTTTTATGGGAGTTACCATTAGAAAAGGGGGAAGCTTGGGATAACTTGAAGAAACTCATCTCCAACAAAGAATATGCTATCTCCAACGAAGAACGTGCCACCCCCACTGAGGAACAAGAATGGGGGGTCGTTAAACAAGTGGCGTCATTGGAGGAGGCTTCCTTCAGGATCGAAAAATGATGATCTGTCTTCAACCTCGGGCGATCTCCAAAATAATTTTTGAGGTAGGGTTTGGCGTTTTAAATAACTCCCTTACCCTTTCATGGTGTTCGTCATGATTCAAAAGATGTGAACTTCTTGCTACCACTCTAACGCAGAGGGTGCGGGCCAAATGAACATGGACTGACCTTTCTGCAATACCATTGTGGTATTTGATGAAATATTTGTGATGGAGGATGACAGAAACCGAGATGGCTGCCGGAGAAGGCACAGTGTGCGACCGTGCTATGCGGAGAGGATGACTGGACATCTGACAAGCTGCGGCAGATCACCGAACTATGGCACCCCACCAAATCGCGGCTGCCCCGCCGCACCGATGCCACCCTGCCCAGTCTGGGTAGGACCACCCAGCGTGGGTAGGGCCAGACGCAGCACGTGATGGGCCAGACCCAGCGTTGGCTGGGCCGGACCCAGCAGGTCGGGCGAGGTTGGTCCGACCGGGTCAGACTGGACCCGGACCAGTTTCGACCCATCCCATAATTTTGGCCACAACATTGGCACAAAGAGTCTATTTGACGAACTGTTAGTACCACCAGAAAACTTGGTGTGAGATGGTTCTTTTGGTATACCACACTTGAGATTTGGATAAAGTTGGGGTATGGTCAGGTTGGATTGAGCATGAATCTAACCGGGCTCTCGGGACTAAAAGGCTAACAACTTATAGACCGGTCATCTAATTGATGCACCATCGATTGCATTGTGACCCCTATTACATGGTGGTACTTTGGGATACTTCTCCATGGGTCTTAGTTGAAGTTGGATTATTGACCAGTAGCGTGAGGAGAGGACTCTCATGTAGACAAGTAAGCTTAGTACTAGGATCCTGTGTGGATCTGACGATGTACTGACGATGTACTAGGATCTCGTGTGGGTCTGACGATGTACTGAAGATGTACTAGGATCCTGTGTGGGTCTGATGATGTAATGAAGATGTACTATGATCCTTTGTGGGACTGATGATGTACTAACGATTTACTAGGATCCTATGTGGGTCTGATGATGTAATAATTTTGAACTAGGATCATGTGTGGGTCTGACGGTGTACTGGGATCCTGTGTGGGGCTGCAAATTGGATTCCTTCATGGGTCTGCCTCTAAACAGAGTATGATGATTCAATAGTAACATCTAATCATCTCTACTACCGTACCTATGTTATACCTCGTGTGAGTTGAGTTTGTACCTGTGTGGTACTTTACTTCATTGTAATATATTGGTGGTATTATTTTGTGTGGCATACATTTGTGGTAATTACCTTTGTGGTATTCCTTCCTTTGTGGAACAATTGAGCTTTGGGATTTTGGGTTGGACCATATGTTTCCTTACGATTGAGATGGGTGTACGTGATAACTTAGGTATATGTATGGGCATATACCTAAGTAAGGTTTTCAGACGATTTCACAATTTTTGGTTTATCCTTTGTGGATTTCATGAGACCTTGAGGGTCTCGGGGTCCCTTCTGAGTATTGTTATAATCACCCCTACACGGGTTATGCCTGCACCTTGTTGTGTTTGGTGTAGACGACAAAAAATGTTGATCGAGGCTGAGGGTACTAGGACTAGACGGTTCCTAGAGGTGGACCCTATGGCGTATCGGTACGTAGAGGATACAGGCAGATATGGAGTGCTGAAGAGGCGATATGTACCTACCCTTCAGGTAGGAACCTTGGAGGACAACCCAATAGCTGTATTTATCTCTTTTCAGTTTTATTGTATTTTCATTTGTACTTGTACCTTTACCGTTGGGCTTGTATTCTGGTCCCTCTTACTTTTAGCACTCTTTTTGCTATATAGTTTGCTTGTGTTCGTATCTTGCTGTGTGCTTGGATTATTTTGCTTACAGGATATAAAGGCAATGCCTTCCCGGTTATGGGAAATACACATTTTGGTACTAGTTGCCAGCCACTGGCCTATGGAAGGTGGGCTTGGGGTAGTCATGACATGGCCCCTGGGGGATGGATCGTGACATTCCCCAACACCCAGTCTTTTACAAATCGTTATAAGTAATATTTTGTAATCTTAATCTCAAAAAAGGTCTAAACAATCTTTTTGATACCAACTAAGATGACCTGAGGCTAGAAAACATATATATAACATCATTTTATATTAATATTCAATACATATCAGGATTATATTCCCATGGATCCTGTAAAGATTTATTGAGATTGGAGATGAGATAAATAACCAACTTATTTAATAAATACTCTTCAAAACCAACCAAAAGTATCTATATTATTACCCTTTCATTCATATCATACATAGAGCCTTCCATTAAAACTTGGGGATAGAAAAAATAAAAAAAAGATGGGTCCAGATTCTCAATAAGGGTAAACACAAGAGATATGAATCGTAAGATATCATAATATAATAATAAGCATATGATAACATAATGAATTTACTATTTTCAAAATAAAATATTTATACATACAAAATAAAAGATCATAAATTCAAAAATAAAGTCATATCTAGATGAATTATTATAAAGGATTTTGAAGAATCATTTCTCATTCAAGAGATATAACATAAACAAGGGTTATCATTACCACATATATTCTAAATCATATGATCATAGATATTCCCAATCACTCCCACTCATAATATTACTTGGGTATCTATAAGTGATCATAAAACTGTATCATAATTTGAACATAACCATTCACAATATTTTCTATTCATAATATTGTGAGCATAGCTTGAATAAATCATATTCATTCATCAAAAAGTGAACATAGGTATTTGAAATCATTTCCATGGTTATCATCACCATCATATTATGATATTTATTTAATTGATTAACCAATTTATTTGATAGATTTAATACACTGACCCATAATGTAATACAAACCTTACTTATTCATTCCACAATATCATAAAAATAGTAATCAATTTTCTATAGTGTAACCCATGGTAAAAAATTGGGTTTTATAAAAATTTCATCCTAACACAATTAACCATTTGGAATGAAACATATCTCATAAAATCATCCTAAATACAAGATATCTAGAGAACGAAAGTGGATGGTATCTTAGTATAATATCTAAAGTGGAGTATAACAATCCATAATGAATGTTGATAAAGATAAACATACATTTATAAGACAATTCAAACCCTACATTGAAAACATGAGAAAATTTTAAATTAATTCTATATTTTTTAATAAATAAATTAAAAGAAATTTAAAAAATAATTTTTTTATAAATAGTTTTAGTGGTTGAGAAATCCATTCATGTAATATATGTTAAAATAAAACATTCCTGTCACATTTTTCTAAATCTTAAAAAATAACTTGTTTAGAAAATATTTGATAAAAAATAATCCCCATAACAATATTTAATTAATTTAAACGGTAATTAAAAAAAATATTTATAAAAAACTTTATGTATTGCTAAAAACATCTATAATTTTTAAGAGCATTTATATAGATGAAAAATATTTTTAACCAAAGAGGAAATAAGTACGTTTCTTCTTAGAAACATTTTCATTGTATTATTCACAACCTAATAGAAGAAAATAGAACTATTAAATAAATATTATAGGAATAATTATATGAAAATAAAATATGTGGGTTTTAATGGATATGATCCAAATAATTTTCCTCAAAGGAAATTTAATATATACAATTATGAAGAGAAATGAGTTTGTAATGTAAATCCCTTACCTCATGCCCTTTATTTAGTAACATGAATTAAAAAATATTATATAATATGATTTTATTTATTATAAATCCACAATAGAGCCATAATAATACATTAATTAATAATATTAATTCCTTAATAATTTTTAATTATCCTTTTATCAAAATACACCTCATTAAAATGAATATTCTAGTGATAACTGGTAAGTCTCCCATGGATGTTTTTGTTCGATGGTTCAAGTATTTTCACATTGTACATTGTTTAATCATATAAAAAATCTTAATAATTAAAATTTTAATATATATATATATATATATTTATAATAATAAATATTAATTGATTATGAAAAAAGAATTACATCACTTAATGATAATGGTACATCATACATACCAACAGGTGATATTTTCACATTTTTATGGATAAAGATAAAAAAATATAATTCACCATTATATAATCAATATTTCATAAAAAATATCATATATATTAATTAAAAATATCATTATTACCAACTATGTAAATAAAAAAATGAAAAATAATTCACATCGCTTTGTAGATGTGACTGTCCACACATACACAGAAGAGAGGTTATAATTTTCCAAATAATAGGAAATTAAGAATATGTATAAGATACTATAATTATAGAATAAAAATTATTTCATTAATATCATAGTTAATCCTTAAATACATCATAATAATTATCCATTAATGAATCATATGAAAAACGAATCATGTCTCTGTGTAGAGGTGGAAGTCTACACACATGCACAAACGATACATTCAATTTCCATTTACTATAAGGATGATGAAAAAATGTTGTACCATAATAATAATTTTTTTATAATAGATTGATTATTATTATTTGGATAAAATATATTAATAGTTATAAGAATGAAAAATAAAATTTCAAAGAGTCGTGTAAGTCGATTACCTCTTATATGAGAGGCCTCCATTGGATTACAACTTAAATCTTACTAAGATAGTCTTAGGGCAAGGGGAAAAGGTAATTAATATGGATATGGAATGTAGGATGTATATTGGGTTGATATTGGAAATGATATAAGCATAATATTTTGTGAATAAGGGAGGATATAATGTTCCCTTTTGTAAGTGATGGGAGGGGCACATTTGGAATTACTTAACAATTTAAATATTATAAGGTCCTTTTTTTGTACAATTGATGAAAAATGGAGACAAGATATATGTTAGCATAATAAACAATCAAAATATATTAAAACAATAATATTTAGACAAGTTTATGTGAAATTTTTGTCACGAACCAAACTGTGTTGACCCAAAACTGGTAACCTAATCAGATCTGTGGCAAGGCCTGAGAGGTGTTCCCAATCCTCCTAAGATAGAAAAAAGCACCATGGGAATCAACAGTGTAATAATGGGAATGTTTTCACCAAATATATATAAAAAAGAAGTGTAATTATAATATATCAACCCAAAAATAAATATGATAACCATAATGAGCATCAATTACACTTGAAATGAAAATACAACACACTGTATAACAATGAAATACAAAAAAATGAAAAATTGAACCTCACCCTTACAAAATCTCCATGTGAACTTGAGGATCACTCTATAACCCACAACCAAACATCACCCAAGGAAATACAACCTGAGATAAAACATGCAATAGAAACTAAAAACAATAATTAAATAAAGCCGTGAGTATTAAAACTCGATAGGTAAGTCTGAATAAATATATTCCCAATGAATTTCTATTAAATAAAGAAAAATTTATTTTTACCTAAAATACATTATATAAATCTAGGTTTTCCACACTTTTCATTTTAAATAAAAAAATCACAATCCATTTCCATCATACTTTAAAAGAAGCTTCCATTCATGGGGGATAGATAAGTTCATAGGGAAGTGGTGAATGAGAATAAATGGGAATTGTTCATTTTTCATATGAAGGGAAAAAAGGAGAATAATAATTATTTTAAAACAAATTTCATAAAATGACTTTTTTTTTCACAAAAACACAAATGAAAAATTTACCAAGAAAATACTAAAGCTAAGAACATGGAATACAATCTCATAGTGAGGGAATGAGGTAACAATACAAATTTCAATGAAATATGGGAACACCTATAAACTAATAGAACAACTCGAACGTATTAGACATTTGACTCATTCCCAAAGGAATTCCTAACCTAATGAATTCATGACACCCAAACACCCAATCATCCCATTACTTGTTTGACTAAGGGGCCCTATCATATTGAAATAATAACAAAATATCCCATGTTATGGGCCATTAGTTAGTTCATGTACTAAACTAATGTAGTAATCATTCTAAATAATACTTATAGCTATTCTATGTTATCATGTAATGTTCACAATGGGGTATCCTAAACAAATCCATTAAAAAAACCACACATACATTCCATAATATATATATATAAATATATATATAACACAAACCAGAACCACCATAGTCACCTCCAGGAGTATTCCTCTTCCTTCAAATAATAAACACTAAGGGTGTCCCAAACTGTGGACACTACCATCTCATCATTAACCAACAAGGAAAGTGAATCCATCAATGAAGGTTTTTCCAGATTAATCCATTTCAAAAGTACCAATAATTCTTCACAATACTTTCACATATCAAACTTTTTTTATAAATAACCATACACTAACCATTTTCAAAACATAAATCCTCTTGGGAGTCTATTTGAGAAACCCAAAAACAAAAATTTATATCCAAAACAAGTTTATAACTGCCAACCAGGAATTCTTTCAAGAACATGATGTGAAAAACCCATTCTAACCATTTCAAACAACTAAAACCGAATTGATATCACCTCATTTCACATAAAAAAATTATTATAAAAAAAAAATGAAAAATCACTATTTAAAAACTAAGGAAGGTTATGAAATCAACCAAAAAAATGTAATATTTAATTTAAATGAGATATGTAAAGGGATCCTACCTAAAAACACTTCTATTTGAATGATGCCTAATCATAAAGACTCCTCATGGGTTTTGAGAAGCAAGAACAACCACAATGAACCCTAAGAAGAAAAAATACCAGAAAATAGAACAACCCTTGGCATGAAAATCGGCCATCATGGCCACTAGGGTTAAAAACGAAAAATATAATGTAAAGAAAGAAAATTTGGGGAATAAGGATGTTGTAACCTTTCTTTACAAGTGGATAAACACTATGAAAACCCCTAGAATCCCACTTGGAGGGGCTTGGAGATTCCAAATCTCCCTTGGTAGACATTAAGGTTGGGAGAGATCGAATTGGGGGGTCTAAGGGGAGAAAAACCAATTAAAAATAAGGGAAAACCTAAGAAAACCCTTTCCTTAGTGGGTTTCATAGTTAGCTCACACAATTTGAAAAATAGAGAAATTCACCAATGTTTAGTGTTGGATGGGATGCATACGTTTTCTGCATGGTCAGTTAATGTGTGTGCAAACCATGTGACAAATAAATAGTCCCCAATCCCACTTTTTACCTCTAAACTCATCTAATTGAAGAGGATAAACCATCCAACACACAAAACCTATAAAAATAATCCACTAGGAGTGTTGAAAACTTAGTTTCCACGCCACCCCCTCCTCATACCTTCCCTCTAACAATGTACACGACCAAATATCAACCAAAAGTTCCAATATGAATCATTTAATTCAAGAACACTCTGACACAAAATTTAAACCTAAAACTCCTAGAACCCAATAAAAAAACCAAGAACCAAAAGATGATTTGTAATAACGGATGGAATTCAAAATAAGAGTGTGAAAATGAGCCCCACAATCATGATTTCTACCCCTAGAAAGTCATAACATCTTTTTTTTTCTGATCGAACAAAGACTATGGATTTCCACATCCACATAATCTAACATCTTGAACCAAGAAAACATCAAAAAACCCTAATATAACTTATGACTCTAGCGTAAAACAATGCAATAGGACAAAACTATTTCATACTAGACCAACATATAAAATTAAACCTAATTCTCAACATGGGAGGCCAGAAAAGACTCCCAACCATTAGGAAGTAACCACACTAATAAGATTTTGAAGAAACAACTTTGAGATATTCCATAGATCTCCCCACACTTAATAACCAACAAGCTCAAACATATAGCATGAGTCAACATGGGAATTATAACATGAGTTGGCATATAAACTCTCTCACATGGGCCAACGACCCCCACCATAAGTGGATGAGGGGGAGCAAAAAAAAGAATCATCAATACAAACAACAACCAAAACCCAAATAATCCACAATGGGGAACATTCCGCAATACAAAAAACTAAAAGTAGAACATTTAGACCAGCCTATCCTCAATGGAGGATATAAGAACTAAGCTAAAACTCCCCACACCCTTGACTATTTCCCAACTACATGAAAAGCCTCACTCAGAGACCTTTGGATGGAGACCTAATGTTTGAAGCATATTCTACCCTCAAATTTGGAGAAAACAATATGCGATTACAAAGAAAAAAACGTGAGAGATAAATAATAAAGACACCTCTATTTAGAATAGATGAAATTGGAGATTCTAAAAGAAAACCCACTTCCATAAAAATAGAAGTTCTCAGGGGTTTGATGACATCTATTCTCACAATTCAAAGATAATGAGACACCAAAAAACACCATCTGATAAAACAATTATAAAAAATGGACATTAAAATCAGATATAACCTAAACTAATCCCAAATAGTACCCTAAAACAAAAAATGGATAGAGGAGTCCTTTGAATAGTTGGATCGGGATTCACGATGCATCCTTTAAATACCTCGAGAAAACCACTACAAGTAAACCATGTATCCAATAGTGTGGCGGGGTCTTAGAGCACTCACAAAAGATGTATTCTTTTGACCATTCTTACTATAGTGATGGAACATCATGACATTTCACCTTGAAGAGGTTGATGATAGTTCTAAAGGCATCATAGTTCCCCTACATGCACTATCAGCTTCAGGGTACTTCCCATTCCTCTGAATGTAATTCCCTTCACCATTCCCAGAGAGTGGAGGAAGGTCATACATCTTAAGAACATGTTCTAGAACCACTTTAGCTTGAATGGATCGCCTCACCATATCTGAAAAAGTGGTTTTGTTGACCATTAACATCTTTAACTTTAGATCCGGATAGTGACCATAATCAAAATATTGGGCCCTCAAGGGACCGCTTTCATCATACCCTAGATCGCATGGAACTAGATTTATAAAGAGGTGGTAGAACTCTAACAGCAATCCAACACCCTAATGCAGACAACACATCTCCATCGTATTCCTCACCTATGTAATATCAGAAAGTACTATTGGATGAATAGAGACTTGAAGAGGTTACAAGTAAGATCTTCACAAGGATTATTTTGAACCACTAACTTCCACCATTTCTAGGATTGACCTTCCATCATAAAGGAATAAAAAATTACCATTAATGGATCAGGAAACTCAATGAAACAGATTTTTCTATCAATCATTCACATCCACTATTCTACTTTAAGAGAATCCTCTTGAACACAAAAGATAAGAGGATTTAAATTTGGAAATTCAAGAACATAGTCTATGGGTTGCTCCAATGGAATGTTTTATAATGGTTCACCACCCACAACTACACCTTGGATATCCATAAAATCTATTTGGGGGAATACACTAAGAAATAAGAAAACAGTGAGCTCAATCATAAATAAACCGTCAATAAGAATTCTCAATCTCCAATCATTGCATATGTAATATTATTCCAAAAGAACAAGAAAACAAACTACACCACCACTATTCACCAAAACATAAAATTTTTAGTTTTCTCTTTGAAACACTTTTCAAAGAGAAAGTAAATTTTTAAAGGTTATAACATCAAAAAAGGTATCCAATAGAGCATCACACAAGCACATTCCCATATCAATTCGGGAACCCATCCACTCATGCCATCAACCATCCACCCTTTTACACACATACTCTCTTTTGGGTTCTCACAAGAATACCAAAGGCCAACCACCGATTCTATTCAACTTTTGAAATAGAACATTCAACCCAAGTTTTTTATATTTAATGACAATTCAGAATTATGCATGGTTAGGCTGTACAGTTTACCAAACCATGTACCTATTTTGCGTTTCTTGCTAGACAACATGAACACTGGCATGGTTTTGCTATTCGATTTAGAAAACCGTGAACCAACTGTGTGATAAGGTTCTTTATCAAGGAAGGGGATTCCTATAAAATTTAAAAACTGTTTGACTAATCATGTATAGGCTGTGCACCCTCAACCAGAAGAAAACCAAGCCTCCCATAGTTACCTAGAGGAATACAGACTGTTTCCCAAACAGGGCCCTGACTGTGCAACAAAGGAAAACACCAAAAAAACTAAAAATGTAAAACTGAATCACACTAAACACAAAAGAGAAGCCCTGATAAAAATAATGAATCACTATAATACCAGTCCATCAAATTCAAAACATCTCTACTAATTCTAAAACCTCACTTTAAGAAGAATAATTTGACTAAATAATCATTTATTCTTATTTAGAATGGCTTCCAAAACTAAATTCAAAACAAATATCTATTTTTTCTGATAAATAATTTTAATAAACCCTATATTTAGGATATAAAAAATCCAATCCCGTTAAAACATTTTGATTTCACCCTAAAAATAATTTTACAAAAACCATCATTTCTAATCCTTCCTTAACGTATGTTGTGGAAAACCATTTTCTACTTTCCAAAAAAAAATTCATTACAACTTTAAATTCATCTTTTCAAAATTTCAAAACAATATTTTTCAAAATAGTTTTCAGAATAAAGGAATACACAAAATAACTCAAAAGGGGAGACTAGTATCGATGGGTGACTTGGCCATATGGTAGGTGGCCATATGCCAATCACGTCACCATAATTTAGGGCCAATTCCCAATATCTATATAGCTTTCCAGGCCTTGGTAAATCACAGAGGAAACTTTGACATCTTCTTTTTCATTTCCTAACATTAAACAATCCACAAGAATCAAAGGAGACCAAGAAAACATGACTTTGAATGGAAACCCAAGGATTACAACAATGAATGATTTATGATATCATTATCATTACTACCTATCAAATCCAGACAACCCTACTCCATCTACCTTGATATCCCCAAATAAAAAATGGGCTATTTGAATAGCATGGTCCTATAAAGAGAAAACCATTCTCTAATACCATTTGGTCTTGAACCAACCCCAGTCAACCTCAAACTGGTCGCTTGAGCTAAGCCATGGAAAGGCCTGAGAGGAGTTACAGATCCTCCTAAGATGTCAACAAGCACCAAGTGGATCAAAAGTGTAACAATGGGAATGATTTCGACCAATATATTTAAACAAAAAAAGAAAACAAATAATAGAGCAACAAAAAAATTATGATAACCAAACTTAGAATCAATTAGAGTTAAATAAAAAATACTACAAGTTTTATAAAAAATCTGTATAGAAAAAATGAAAACTAAACGTGATAAATACTACATCTCCATGTTACCCTAAGGGTCACTCTCTAACGGACAACCAACCATCACCCGAGGTGATCAAACCTGAGATAAAACCTACACCAGAAACTAAACAGAAGAATGAACTATAGGTGTGCGTATTATAAATCAGTAGTTAAGACCAAAGAAATATATTTCCATTGTATTTCATTTAAATAATGAAACCTTGATTTTAGGTTTTCAAAACATTATATAAATCAACATTTTTACACACTTTTTTTTAAAGACGAAAAATCACTATCCATTGCCCTCATAATTAGAAACACGCTTCCATTTATTTGGGAGATATAGGTTCATAGGGATGTGGGGAAAGGGAATCAATGGGATGTGTTCACTTTTAATACAAATGGAAAATAAAGGAAAATAGTTTTTATTTAAAAACATTTTTCTCTAATCCTTTTTTAATAAAACCACACCATCAAAATTTACCAAGAAAATACCAAAAATAAGAATAAGAAATATAGCCTCATAGATATGACAATATGATAATGGTACTAATGTCAAAAAGCATTGGAACACCTAAGAACCGAGAGGAAAACTAGAACATACTATACATGTGACTCATCCCGAAGACATTCCCTTCCAAATGACATCATAACATAAAAATACCTGATCGTCTCCATACCTGGCCTAAATTAGCTGTCCAATCACATAGAAATAATAATAAAATGTTCCCCAGTTATGGGTCAATAGCTAGTGCGTAAAATAAACTAGTATATCAATCATTCTCAGAAATCCTCATAGCAATGCTAGGTTCGCATGTCATATTCACAAAGGTGTGTTACAACTAAATCCCAGTAACAAACCACACCTCCATGCCATCATATATATATCACAGAAATAGGTACCACCCCAGCCTCTTCAAGAAGTAATCCCCTTACTTTAAACAATCAATATAAGGTGAGTCCTTAACTGAGGACACTTCTATCTCATCATTAACCAATAAGGTAAGAGACTCCTTCCAATAATGGTGTTCCAAATGAAACAATTTCTAAAGTTCCAATCGGGCCTCACAATCCATTCACATATCTTAAATTTTTATAAATAACTATATCCAATCCATTTTCAAAACCAAAATCCTCTTGGGAATCCTTTTGAGAAACCCAAAACATCACTTCACATCCAAAACCTATTTACAAGATCCAACCCGTAATTTCATTAAGTAATTGATGTGAAAAATCCATTCCAACCATTTCAAACAAATAAAACCAATTATAAATCACCACCTTCTACATAAAAAAATATTTTTAAAATTATAAATCACTATTTAACTACTAAAAAAGGTGAGTAAATAAATAAAACATTTTAATATTAAATTTAAAGGATAGATGCAAAGGGATACTACCTCAAAATGCTTCTGATTCAATGATGAGTAAATGGGAAGAGAACTCATGTGTTTTATGAATAAATGATAGCACTAAGAAACCTTAAAAAGACAAAACCACCAAAAAATCAAATAACCCAAGGCATGAAAATCTGCGAACATGGACACTAGGTTTATAGGACAAGAAGAAAATGGAAGGAACGAAAATGAGTAGAATGAGTATGCCTTAAACTTTCAATACAGATGGATAAACACCACGAAATCACCTTGAATCCCACTTGTAGGATCTTGGAGGCTTCAAAATTCCCCCTGGATGGAGTCTAGGTTGGGTTAGATAAAATGGTTGTACATGGGAAGAAAAATGAATTAAAAAGATAGAAAAGACCCTAAAATACCCATTAATGAGTGGGTTATAAGGTTAGCTCTCACAATTTTACAAACCATGCACAAACTGTGAAATTCTCCACTGTATAGTGGGGGTTGGGTTGTACAATTTTACTACACGGATAGCTAAATAGTGTGCAAACCATATGACCTTGAAATATACTCAAAACACACTTTTTACCAAAAACACATCTATCCAAAGGGTATAAGCCATCCAATACACATAAATCATAAACAAATTTCACTAGGAATGTTAGAAACTCATTTTAAAATCCCCCTCCTCCTCATACATTTCCTTTAACAATGGATATGGAGAAATACCACCCAAAACATCCTAGAAAAAAAATTAAATCATGAACACACGAGACACCAAATTTAAACCATGAACACTCAGAACCAAAGATAAAAACGAAGAGAAAAAATAATATTGAAAAAAGGTTGGAATTTAAAATCTTGCTGTGACAATTTTTTCCATATCTCTTAGTTTATTCCTGGATGAAGCCCTTTTAACAATAATCATGTAAAATATTTTTTTACAGTTTTTACTATCCATTATGTTTAAAAATTATGTTGAAAAAACTACATTATATAAATTATAATGATTTATAATAAAAAAAATCTATTTCAAAATAATCAATTTCTGTAAGTTGAAGATATTTAGTTCAAAATTGGTTTTGAAAATTCAACAAATCCACTTTTGAAAATACATTTTTAAACATAAAACTGAGTTTAACTTCTTTCCATGATATATGGAAAATATTAGATGAATATTAAAATATATTATTTAACATATTATATACACAATTAATTAATATCATCCATTAATATATATTTATTTTATATAATATTATAAAAAACATTTTGTCAATAAATGAGACATCATAAAAAAATCATCTCTTTTTAACCATGAAAATATATTATTTCCATTTTTAACCTATTTAAAACTTATGAATTCTTTCTATAAATATGTAAAAAGCTAGATTTCAAAAAAAAAAAGTCATTTTAATACCATTTAATCTAATAGTTTTATAATAACATCCACATTGAACAATAATATTTAAATTATATATCACAGTTCATTTATATTTGGTGTTGTGTCTAAAGAAATATATCAAAGAAATAAAACTAGTTTAAAGAAAAATATTTCATAAATTGATAGGGAATTACATTGTTACATTCTAAAAATAATTTAAATGCTTAAATTCTTTAACTCTAATAAAAACAACATATGATACTTCATCCTCATCACATCTTTGGGTTCCCAAGTAGATTCTTCAATTTATTTGTTTTCCAAAAAACAATTATAATACCAGAGGTATTATTTTCAAATAGTTTAAATTTAATATCCAAAATCTTTTCTTATATTTCTAAATAATAGAGATAATTATCCCATGATATTACCTCTATGTTCAATACATGCGAGGGTTTAGTTTTATGCTTCACTGTGAGAGATAAATTAAACACATAGAACATCTGAGATATTTGGAGGATTCACCAAGTGAAAACCTTGAATCCTAATATAATTGAGAATTTAAAATGATCAAATAAATCAATGGATAAACATTAATTTATTTCTAAATTTCATAACCATAATCTAATGAGATATTTTTGGAATAATTTACACAAAATTAAATATATAGATCTCACCAATGTTTTTCTTAATAAATTTTCTTTGGACTCTGAGCTTCCCTTATGTTCTATTAAAATTATTTAACATTATCCCATAATGTTAGATTTATACACTTTCTTCCATTGAGGTATTCATGAGGTTTTATATTAATTATAATGTTATAGCTATTGTTTTACGAAAATTATTATAAAAGAACGTGTTTATCTAAACCACTATTGAACTCCATAGAAGATGGTCTCAATACACCATCTATAATATGAATGACCCCCTAAAAATGATCATCTATCTAAGGATGATATACAATGATATTGTTCATCACATTATTCAGAACATGTTTAAAACTTTTCTAGGATAGAGAGGTAACACATGGATCCTATTTAGAAACAATATAATGTGATACTCTATAAACAATTACCACATATTTAATTTTTTTATTAGAAAGATAATAGAGAGACAAATATTCTATTATTTAATTGAAATGTGATCAATTTAAAAGTTTATTGACTAAATCCCTAATAGAATTTATCCCTTTAGATGTTTTTTGGGAGTCCAATGATGAAACACATGGTAATTGTAACAATATGACATGTTAACTACAAATACACAGTAACATTACATGGTCTTCATGTCTTGGCCATCTATGAACCACCTATTTAACTTAATAAAATTGGTCCCTTATATAGGGTCCACCCACATGGATAAACAAGTCACCAGACATATATATTTTCCTTTATGACAACCCTTGTTCTTTTAGTGTGATTTTTCCTCACTCACACACATGCTAGGAAAATTCCCAGAAGTTTATCCATCCTAATAACTAAACCATGCAAAATAGGATTCACTATGGAATTATAATCTTGTAGGCTCCTAACTTTAACGGTTTATTTTTATAGATTTACTAGGGATAATTATATATAATTATCAAGAAGAAATTAAAATTTATGATAAAAGGATAATTTATTATAAATTATTAATAGATAATTCTAAAAGGTTAATTTAAGAGATGTTATGAAAAGATAATTATTCTTAACATGATTTTTTTCAAGCACATGTGTTGGCCTATAACGATAATATAGAATTATCCAGGAGAGATAAAGTATCATCACATGTGATATTTTATTTATTTATGTAATAAAATAGATGGTTTGGGTTGTAGTAACCTTAGGCTAATCTGATGGTAACATTAATATGATAACGGAAATAAGGCCCGAGAGTCTGTGTACTTGACTGTTGAGGTTTCCAATCCAGCTTGGAAATCATACAGGGATTCTTATCCATTACTTTGAAATCTATGAATTTTGTGGTAAGATGTTCTTTACTATTTTGGGATATGTATATGATGTTACCGCGATTTTTGATTAATATTTTATTAACCCATTCCTATTACGTGATGCATGTGGGTGCATGTGTATCCCTGAGGGTTCCTTGATTTACATAATATGATTATTCATTTTTAGGTCATTTAAACAATGTTTTGCTGCTCGGATGTGTTTATGTATGGATTTTCTCACACTCAGGGTGTGGTATGCATGACTCTATAACTACCTTGTGATATTCTTGGTCTATTCCATGATGTTATGTATTGAATGGTACCAAAGTGACATGTGGTACCATCGTGGACCAGTATACCTTGAGGGGGTGTATTTTCATATCCTTCATGTGACTTGATGATAAGGATGAATTGTATGATGGGGTATGATGACCTAGTGAGGCCTAAACTACGGTCAATGTGATCATGAGTGATCAGACCCTCATGTGATTACTATAGGGGTATATGATCATGAGTGATCAAAAATTCATGTATATAGTGGGACACAATAGTCTATGTGACCTGAAATACATGTAAAACATGGGAATTATAACCTATTGTGGTTTGAACATGATGCATAAAGCCAATTCAACTATTGAGATGCATGAGATAAGTGATGACATTTAGATGTTTTCATGATTGTTACAATTTTTTTTAACATGACATCGAAGTAAGTATAACTATGGTTTATGAAATCTTGGTTATCACACAAATTATGTACATGATTGTTCCATATTTGAAAAATTATTTATTATTTTATTATACACTCTTATGACTGTGAACACTTATTATGTAATCATCGGTGTAATACTACTAAGTCAATTACTCACAACCTACATGGATATTTTAGTGTTCTTATATATTTTCTTTTCCAGAGATCCATTTAAGGGAAAGGGACCTATGGTGGATGGTTTATAGGTAGAGCATATAGCTGGAGTAGACTAGGAAAGACACCATAGTACCCCCATATGTTCATTTCATTACTCATCCTATATTTTCATGCTGCTTATAATCTAGATAGTTTTACAACTATGTGTTATATTTTTTTATATATGTATGTCAATTATTTATCTTACTTATTTTACTCTAATTATTTATTCATCATTTTAATATTTTTCATTATTTTTCTACATGATGGGATGATTCAGTGGTTATAGTGTCACCCCTTTTGGATTTGAGCCCTAACTACTAGTTTGAAGCATATTGTGTATGTGGAGACAAATAGGTGGTCATGTGGCATTTTGGCTTGAACCCGCTGGTTCGGGTCAGGTTGTTATAATATTGTTTTCAAATTCTAATTCTATTATGGGTAATGGTTGTAAAATTATTTATACAACTATCTCTTATACTAAACATTTGGAAATATGAGGCATCAACATAAATATTTTGTAATAACCATTTTCTTTTAATCCCACTGGAAATAATCTTTTTGATATATATATAAGTTTCTCTAGACTTCTTGGTTGTACAGAGAACTATGAACTCTAAACATTATACAACAACTCCTTATTCATATATGGTATGACAACCCTGCTTTTTATTACAACTTAAACATGCTTTATTACATAAAACTTCACTTGATACAACAAAGAAGATCGAGAGGTTTAGTGTCTTTGGGGCTTAGTATCCTTACATAAAAACTCTAAACTTGAAATACAACATCCTTATTGAAAACTTCCTTTACATGACCACTACATTCCTTCGTACTTAGCATTGCATGGGATAACCTGAGGACATGCATAAGAAAAGGTTGAGCTATAAAGCCCAGTAAGGGAGTACATAATGAATAACATGAGGAGTACAATACATGTTAGGCAATAGGCATATCAATAGAGCATAAGAGAGACATGAACATAAAGGGATGATAAAGCATGATAATCATAACATGGAAATTTGGCAACAACACTTAACATTGAATTAGCATGAGCCAAGGCTCATTGCACATGGAGCATGAGTAAACCCTCATTGCACTTGAAGCACGAGTAAACCCTCGTTGCACTTGAAGCACGAGTAAACCCTCGTTGCACTTGACTTAGAATGAGTAAACACTCATTGCACATGACGTATCATGATACTATACTTTACCCAATGCATTGGAGCGCTATCATGGCGCACCCTTCTTAAACATTTCATTTCATGCATAAGTGTGCCACATGGATCATAAAACATGGATTCATAAAACATAATCATTTATTCCACGATAAAGTAATGTGGAATTCATACATGAAACTTTACAATCAATAAGTAAATGTGCATAAAGGTGAATACCCTTGATGGAGAAATGGGCATGGTATTCACTACACAATGATATTGGCTTAGAAAATCGGTGTGATTTCGGCAGCGTAACGGCGTGACATAAGAATTCATAAAAAAGTATGATGAGAGAGAAAGGGGTTAATCATCATATTTACATGTAATGGACAGTCAGAAGGTCATATAGATACATGTCCCAACAATTGAAAAGGAATTTAGATTCATGATACAAAAGTATTGCTTGAATATAAAAGAGGAGAAAAAGGTTCCTTTCGGAATTTCGGCATAGTAACGGGTGTACATGGGAGGCATTTAATGAGAGAGAAAGGGGTCTCCCATCATTCAAACAATAAGAGGGAAGTATGGGAGAGGTGCGAAACCATACCCCAACATTCATAAATGAAATTAAAAGGGCAATACAACTTAAAGAAAATTGACAAAAATGAGAAAGGAAGAAAAACCCTTACTTGGAAGTGTGCTTCCAAATCCTAGAGAGAGGCTTGTGAGAGGCTTCTTGGGAGCTTGGGGCACCTTGGGAGGATTCTAGAGAGAGTAGGGAAGAGGTTGGACGAACTTAAAGTGCTTTGAGTGAGGAGGAAGTGGGAGCTTGGGTGGGTTTATATAGGAAAGGTGAGAGAATTCTTTATTATTTAGGTTTGGGACCCCTTATATTAAAATAATCCAAACCACAAACCATCCCATGGTATTTGCCCATGGTTTCTGGAAAAGGAAAGAGGAAAACAATATTTTACAAGGCCAAGGTCCGAACTTATTGAAAAAATTAGGGTTGCTTATGTGGAGGTGAGTCACACTCCCATGGAAATTAATTTTAAAAGGCAAAGTGTTGAATAAGTCTTGAGGGCTCCATTAATGCTTTGAAAAGTGAGTCAAACAAACCCAAAACCTCATTATTTTAATGATAAAACACATATTGGCCGAACATAAGGATTATGGTATTTTATTACATCACCATTGGGTCATTATGATGTCATAAAACACATTATATATTTAAATGGTATTTAATTTTTACCCAAAAATTTGACTGTCTCAGAAAATTATGAAAAATTCACTGTTGGATAATTTCGACGTCCTGATTCCAAAAATAATATTTATTTTATCTAAATAATTTTCTAAATATGTGAATTTTCACTTTTAAAATAAAAACCGACATTTATAAAAAATTCACGGGTTTTGACAGAAATGGCTTTCAAACCTTAATAAAAATTTTAATTGCATTCATAAAATTATAAGATCATTTATATTTAATAAAAATTAATTTAATATTAATAATAATATTTTAGTAAAATATTATTTAATTCAAAAATCCTTTAATTTAATAAAATATAATTCTTAATTAAATAATAACTAAAAACATCATTTGTACTTTAAAAACTAATTACAATGCATCAAAAATGACTAGAAATTATATTCATTATTATATAAAAAAATAATGTACATGAACATGGTGCTACTTATTTGTTACATAACCCCTTAAAATAGCCGCATAAGACCTAAGGGTAAGGTGTGCGATGGTGACAGACTCTTGGGGTTGCTCGGATAACATCGCTCGAGTGGTGATCTCTATCAACTTCCATTTTTCCCGTAGACGATCACGTTCGAGCTTGACTTGATGAAGCTCAGCTTGGGCTTGGTCAAGGGCAAAGCCCAAAGATGCCACCTCCATTCCGAGCTCCGACAAATGGGCATCATAAGGGGCAATTCTACTGGATGAGGCCATCGCTTCCTTTGTCTGAGTAGAAAATTGGTTCATTAAAGCCTTGTATTTAAACTACCCAGATGATCACTGTTCAACGGCTATAAAAGTAACGGTCACAAATCTTAACGTAAAACTTAAAGAAGTTGACATCTTATAAAAACATTTTTCATAAAGAAACATTTAACTGGATCAAGAGGGATTTTCCATTAATGAAACTTTGGGTCGTTACAACATTCCCCCCTTAAGAAATTTCGCCCTCGAAATTTTCCTTTTCCCACACTAAAACAAATGTGGGTAACTTAGCTTCATCATATCCTCCGACTCCCAAGTTTCTTCTTCAAACTTGTGGTTTCTCCACAACACCTTGACGAGGGGCATTGTCTTATTTCGTAGAACTTTTTCTCTACGATCCAAGATCTTCACTGGTTGCTCCTCATAAGAAAGATCGTCTTCTAATTGTACCACCTCAGAAGAAAGTACATGTGAAGGGTCTGGTATGTACTTCCTTAAGAGGGATACATGGAAGACATCATGCACCTTGGCCATAGTAGGTGGAAGTGCTAGTCGATAGGCCACAGCCCCAACACGATCAAGAATCTCGAAGGGGCCGATGTACCTTGGACTTAACTTCCCTTTCTTTCCAAACCTCATGACCTTCTTCCACAGAGATATGCGTAAAAACACCATGTCTCCGACTTTAAACTCAAGGTCTCGTCGACGATTATCTGCATAACTCTTCTGTCGACTTTGGGCTGCCTTGATATGCTGCTGAATGGTTTTCACCTTCTCCACCATTTATTTGACCATTTCTGGTCCAATCAGCTTACGTTCACCGACCTCATCCCAACATGCCGGTGTTCTACACCTTTTCCCATATAGGGCTTCATATGGTGCCATTTGGATGCTCGAGTGGAAACTATTATTATAAGAGAACTCAACTAGAGGAAGATGTTGATCCCATCCTCCTTTAAAGTCCATTGAGCACGCTCTCAACATATCCTCAAGTGTTTGGATAGTCCGCTCGGATTGGCCATCAGTTTGAGGATGATAGGCCGTACTGAAGTTCAGTTCAGTATTCAGAGCATGTTGAAGACTCTTCCAAAACATAGTGGTAAATCTTGGATCTCGGTCAGACACAATAGATAGTGGTACTCCATGCAACCGTACCACTTCCCTGATATATATCCGTGCCAGTTGATCCAAAGAGAAATCCTCTCGAATAGCAATGAAGTGTGCAGTCTTTGTAAGACGATCCACAATAACCCAGATTGCATTGTTGCTTTTGGATGTCCTTGGAAGTCCAGTTACGAAGTCCATGGTGATGTTCTCCCATTTCCATTCTGGTATGGGCAATGGTTGCATCATCCCCTTAGACTTCTGCCTTTCTGCCTTCACTTGCTGACACACAAGGCACTTTGATGTATATTCGGCGATCTCCTTCTTCATATTATCCCACCAAAAGTTTTCTCGGAGATCTCGATACATCTTTGTGCTCCCTGGGTGAATAGAGAAATTTGAACTATGTGCATCATCCAAAAGTTCCTTCTTCAGCTCCGAACTTGATGGGACACATAGTCTTTTCCCAAACCGCACAATTCCTTCTTCATTAACATTAAACTTTGAGGATTTTCCCTTTTTGATAGCTTCCACTTGTTCTTAGATTCTCGCATCATCCTTTTGAGCATCCTTTAACCTTTCCAAAAGAGATGGTTGAGCAATCATTTGTGAAAGGATTGATGATGTTCCCTTCTTTATGATTCCCACGTCCATCTTCATTAAGTCTAAGAAGATTGGATCCTTCTCAATTCTCATCATTGATAGAATTGCTGGATCCTTTCTACTTAGGGCATCCGCTACCTTGTTCGCCTTCCCAGGGTGGTAATGTATTGAACAGTCATAATCCTTTATGAGCTCTATCCATCTTCTCTGGCGCATATTAAGCTCTTTCTGTGTGAATATATATTTAAGACTCTTGTGGTCAGTATATATCTCACATTTCTCTCCATAGAGATAATGCCGCCAGATTTTCAAGGCAAAGATCACCGCCGCCAACTCCAGATCATGCGTTGGATAGTTTCGCTCATGGATTTTCTACTGTCTTGAGGCATAGGATATCACTTTATCATTCTGCATCAGCACACATCCTAAGCCCTTCTTCGAAGCATCACTGAATACCACAAAAAGATCCCCACTTGTGGGTAAAGTGAGCACAGGTGCAGTGATAAGCCTCCTTTTCAACTCCTTGAAGCTTTCTTCGCATTCATCACTCCAAGCAAACTTTACTCCCTTTAGAGTTAGCTTGGTAAGAGGGTTGGACAATCGTGAGAAGTTTCTCACAAATCGTCGATAATATCCAGCTAACCCCAAGAAGCTACGGATATCAGTTACCGATGTTGGCCTCGGCCATCCCTCAATTGCATCTGTTTTGGAGGGGTCCACAGATATCCCATTGCTTGTGATGATATGACCCAAGAATGAGACTTCCTTCAACCAAAACTCACACTTGCTGTACTTTGCATAGAGCTTCTCCTTGCGCAAAGTCTCTAGTACAGTTTTTAAATGCTCCTCATGGTCCTCCTTGGTTTTGGAGTATATTAGAATATCATCTATAAAGACTACCACAAATTTGTCTAGGTAATCTCTAAAGACTCTATTCATCAAGTCCATGAATATTGCTGGAGCATTGGTGAGTCCAAAAGGCATTACTATGAATTCATAGTGCCCGTACCTTGTACGAAAAGCAGTCTTGGGGATATCTTCCTTCTTCACCCTTACTTGATAATATCCCGACCGCAAGTCAACCTTGGAGAAGTATTGTGCTCCACGCAGCTGATCAAACAAGTCATCGATTTTTGGGATAGGATACTTGTTCTTTATCGTGATTTTGTTAAGTTCACGATAATCGATGCAAAGCCGCATTGACCCATCCTTCTTCTTGACGAAGAGGACTGGTGCACCCCATGGTGATGCACTTGGGCGTATAAACCCTTTATCCAGATTCTCCTGTAGTTGTTTCTTCAGTTCTTCAAGCTCAACCACAGCCATTCTATATGGAGTCTTGGATATTGGTAGAGCCCCAGGTATAAGTTCAATTGAGAACTCAACATCTCTTCTTGGAGGAAGACCAGGAATTTCTCGGGAAATACTTCAGCGAATTCCCTCACAATAGGCATTTCTTCAAGGGTGGTTTCTTCCTTGGACTCAATCATCTGAGCCAGATATGCGTGCTCATAAGGCAGTAATATCCATGCTTGAGATGATGGAGCTAAAGGAGATTCATCTTCCTCCTGACACTTGTAAAGAATCGGGGGTCGATTCTCCATATGGAGTGTGATTTCCCTCTCCCGACAATTTATGTTGGCTCTATATAAGGAAAGCCAATCCATGCCAAGAATTGCATCAAATTACACCAAAGAGAGTATGATGAGGTTCGCCGGGAAATTCAATCCACAGATTATAACAGGGGAGGACTTATACTCATGGGATGCAATGATTGCCCCATTTGCCGTACTCACCGACATCTTTACTTCCATGATTTGTGGTGGTGCAGGGATTGTTCTACTAAACTTTTGAGATATAAAAGAATGCGTAGAACCTGAATCAAAAAGTATGTTCGCTATTATTGAATGAATAACTAGCGTACCTGTCACCACTTCATTGTTGGGGTTCACTTCGGCAGAAGTGATGGCAAAAGCTCTTCCTTGCTGTCTTGGAGGTTGTTGATTGCCTCCGATAACCCTTGGATTAGGGCACTGATTCGCAAAATGACCCAGTTCTTTGCATTTGAAGCATTGAACAATGCGTTGAGGTTCGAACGGAGCATTCCTCCCCTCCGTCGCAGCCGCGGGTCCTTCTTGCAGACAGTTAACAGCTAGGTGCCCTTCTCTTCCACACTTGAAGCATTTTCTTGTCCCCCTAAGGCAATTTCCAGGGTGCTTCTTTCCACACTTTTGGCAAGTGGGGTGCTGGAATTTCTTAGCGCCGTTGGATTTATCCATCGGACCACCAGCATTGAAGTCCACCTTCCGCTTCTTGTCCCCATGATACCCCTGTGATTCTCCGATCTCCATTTCAACCTTGAGGGCACATCGGAAAATTTCCTCATAGCTGTCGAAGTCACGGATCGCTAATGCTTTCCGCAAGCTAGGCTTCAGCCCACCAAAGAAGCGGTCAACCTTGCATTCAGGGGTAACGACAAAGCCGGAAGCGTATCGTGCAAGCCTTGTGAAGTTTTCCTCGTACGCTCCCACAGATTCCTCATCTTTCTTCTTGAGGGAAAGGAAGTCCCTTTCCATCTTAAGACGGAGGGTGCGTGGAAAATATTTATCGAAAAACATCTTCCGGAATACCTTCCATTCCAAAGCCTCGATCTCCTCCTCAGGCATCGTATTTTTGATCAACGTCCACCATTGATCAGCTTCACCCTCCATACGATAAGCCGCCAGGAGAACCTTCTCTTTTTCAGAGCATTGGAGGATGGAGAATATCTTTTCAATGGAGTTGATCCATTGTTCAGCAATCGTGGGATCGGATGATCCACTAAAAGTAGGAGGCCTTTGTCTCATGAAGCTTTCAATAGCGACTTGTTCTTTCTTAGGGGGGGTTGGACGTTCCTCTTGACCAGTGTTTCTATTCAAAACTTGAGTTAGCTGAGAGAGAAGCGTGACAATGTTCGCGATTCCCGCTCCCATTGGATTGGGCATCTCATAAGTACAATCATCACACTGATCTTCACAACGGTTGTTAGCCCGAGTTCTCCTATTACCGGCCATTGGCTGGAATAAAAGGAAAGTTTGGGGTAACACATAAAGGGTAATCCAAAGACAAAAGTTGATGACTTATAAATAAACTTTAATCTCTTTAACTCATGAGTCTATAGGATTCAATCCAGGCTTTTCATGATCTTCCTTCTAACATATATTCTTAGGGGAATTTTTCCCTTAATAAGGGTTCATACTAAGATTGTGAATTTATCAAAACATATCCCCCGGGAGTGTCGTAACCAAGAGTGCAGCAAGGCCCGTTGTCGTGCACCAGTTCCCGTTCGAGTCTAGCTCAAAGCGGTGTTTTCGGGTTTTACCCCTAGGATACATCTGTGCCAGAGCCGCCTCTACATGCTCGTATCCAGACAGGGATGTATTTGTTTGATAACCACTTACTTAGTATTTACCAAAACTTAGGGATGTTTTTATTATGATTAGTCTTGTATCTAAGGCTTTACTAGGGTTTCCTAATCCCAAAAATAACTAAACCTATCCTTTGATACCAAATATGACAACCCTACTTTTTATTACAACTTAAACATGCTTTATTACATAAAACTTCACTTGATACAAAAAAGAAGATCGAGAGGTTTAGTGTCTTTGGGGCTTAGGATAATTACATAAAAACTCTAAACTTGAAATAAAACATCCTTATTGAAAACTTCCTTTACATGACCACTACATTCCTTCGTACTTAGCATTGCATGGGATAACCTGAGGACATGCATAAGAAAAGGGTGAGCTATAAAGCCCAGTAAGGGAGTACATAATGAATAACATGAGGAGTACAATACATGTTAGGCAATAGGCATATCAATAGAGTATAAGAGAGACATGAACATAAAGGCATGATAAAGCATGATAATCATAACATGGAAATGTGGCAACAACACTTAACATTGAATTAGCATGAGCCAAGGCTCATTGCACATGGAGCATGAGTAAACCCTCATTGCACTTGGAGCACGAGTAAACCCTCGTTGCACTTGAAGCACGAGTAAACCCTCGTTGCACTTGAATTATCATGAGTAAACACTCATTGCACATGACGTATCATGATACTATACTTTACCCAATGCATTGGAGCGCTATCAGGGCGCACCCTTCTTAAACATTTCATTTCATGCATAAGTGTGCCACATGGATCATAAAACATGGATTCATAAAACATAATCATTTATTCCACGATAAAGTAATGTGGAATTCATACATGAAACTTTACAATAAATAAGTAAATGTGTATAAAGGTGAATACCCTTGATGGAGAAATGGGCATGGTATTCACTACACAATGATATTGGCTTAGAAAATCGGTGTGATTTCGGCAGCGTAACGGCGTGACATAAGAATTCATAAAAAAGTATGATGAGAGAGAAAGGGGTTACTCATCATATTTACATGTAATGGACAGTAATAAGGTCATATAGATACATGTCCCAACAATTGAAAAGGAATTTAGATTCATGATACAAAAGTATTGCTTGAATATAAAAGAGGAGAAAAAGGTTCCTTTCAGAATTTCGGCATAGTAACGGGTGTACATGGGAGGCATTTAATGAGAGAGAAAGGGGTCTCCCATCATTCAAACAATAAGAGGGAAGTATGGGAGAGGTGCGAAACCATACCCCAACATTCATAAATGAAATTAAAAGGGCAATACAACTTAAAGAAAATTGACAAAAATGAGAAAGGAAGAAAAACCCTTACTTGGAAGTGTGCTTCCAAATCCTAGAGAGAGGCTTGTGAGAGGCTTCTTGGGAGCTTGGGGAACCTTGGGAGGATTCTAGAGAGAGTAGGGCAGAGGTTGGACGAACTTCAAGGGCTTTGAGTGAGGAGGAAGTGGGAGCTTGGGTGGGTTTATATAGGAAAGGTGAGAGAATTCTTTATTATTTAGGTTTGGGACCCCTTATATTAAAATAATCCAAACCACAAACCATCCCATGGTATTTGCCCATGGTTTCTGGAAAAGGAAAGAGGAAAAAAATATTTTACAAGGCCAAGGTCCAAAATTATTGAAAAAATTAGGGTTGCTTATGTGGAGGTGAGTCACACTCCCATGGAAATTAATTTAAAAAGGCAAAGTGTTGAATAAGTCTTGAGGGCTCCATTAATGCTTTGAAAAGTGAGTCAAACAAACCCAAAACCTCATTATTTTAATGATAAAACACATATTGGCCGAACATAAGGATTATGGTATTTTATTACATCACCATTGGGTCATTATGATGTCATAAAACACATTATATATTTAAATGGTATTTAATTTTTACCCAAAAATTTGACTGTCTCAGAAAATTATGAAAAATTCACCGTTGGATAATTTCGACGTCCTGATTCCAAAAATAATATTTATTTTATCTAAATAATTTTCTAAATATGTGAATTTTCACTTCTAAAATAAAAACCGACATTTATAAAAAATTCACGGGTTTTGACAGAAATGGCTTTCAAACCTTAATAAAAATTTTAATTGCATTCATAAAATTATAAGATCATTTATATTTAATAAAAATTAATTTAATATTAATAATAATATTTTATTAAAATATTATTTAATTAAAAAATCCTTTAATTTAATAAAATATAATTCTTAATTAAATAATAACTAAAAACATCATTTGTACTTTAAAAACTAATTACAATGCATCAAAAATGACTAGAAATTATATTCATTATTATATACAAAAATAATGTACATGAACATGGTGCTACTTATTTGTTACATAACCCCTTAAAATAGCCGCATAAGACCTAAGGGTAAGGTGTGCGATGGTGACAGACTCTTGGGGTTGCTCGGATAACATCGCTCGAGTGGTGATCTCTATCAACTTCCATTTTTCCCGTAGACGATCACGTTCGAGCTTGACTTGATGAAGCTCAGCTTGGGCTTGGTCAAGGGCAAAGCCCAAAGATGCCACCTCCTTTCCGAGCTCCGACAAATGGGCTTCGTAAGGGGCAATTCTACTGGATGAGGCCATCGCTTCCTTTGTCTGAGTAGAAAATTGGTTCATTAAAGCCTTATATTTAAACTACCCAGATGATCACTGTTCAACGGCTATAAAAGTAACGGTCACAAATCTTAACGTAAAACTTAAAGAAGTTGACATCTTATAAAAACATTTTTCATAAAGAAACATTTAACTGGATCAAGAGGGATTTTCCATTAATGAAACTTTGGGTCGTTACATATGGTATATAAGGTACACATACCTGGTTCATGATCCTTATAATTCTATCCCAATTAGGTATAAAATATGGAACATTGCTCATTATATTTTATAATTCCACTTCCTCATTATTTTTCTCTTTAATACTAACATGGATGAATGGTTGAACATTCATATGATATATAAGGGATTTTTCCACTACCATATCATTTCAATATCCATATTCTTCAAATACTTAAATATTTTATCCCTTTAAATCCACATTATAGAAAAAATTCAATGATCCTTTTGACTTAAAGCATCTCCGACCATCTTCACCTTCATTGGTTGATACTGTATATAAAGGTAAGAATACCTAGATGCCTAGGCGCATGACTGTTTATTAAATAAATAAATATAAGTAATATAAAAGTGAGACATATGCTGTAAAAAACCCATGAACAGATAAAAATGATACATATCAATATGATCAATACCGTCACCATAGCCATAGTTAGAATCTTCACTAGCCTCAGCTGACTCCCATTTAAGTTGATTTTTTTTGAGAAGTGAAAAATATGTCTCCCTAATCCTTTTATACACTGATGTAAGATCATTCCTAGTGGAATGCTTATTGGACCACCCCCAATTGGGATCAACATAAATCCTTCTTTATACCTTTGAAGGGGACCTGATAGACATGGTCTTAGGTATAATGGACAAGTCCTTCCCTGAGCTTCTCTTCGGGGAAGAAGAGATAAATCCCTCACTATCAATTAACTTATTATTCCCATGTTTGATTATATAATTGAAAGAGGATTTAATAAATGTCAAGGATTTAGGAGTGTTAGTGTCAGTCTTTTTACCATTATCAGTAACAATTTATCATATATCAAAAATTTGTAAAGAGCTATGAATTTTATGAATCCACTCCAAAAAGTAATTTTTTTGTATGTTAGTTCCATGATCCCCATTGCTTGGATCCTGCACTATAATATCTGATCCACTTTTCTACACAAAGGCACAACCAATAAACCGGTGTTTCAAGTTAGTGTCTTCCCATACCAAACATTGAGAAAATCCACTGAAACAATTCTTATCATAGACCCCCTCATTCACCACTAAAAGCAATAGCTTGACCATAATAGCATCCAAGTGAACTACCCTCTCCTCATGCCTAGAATAATCATCCTGAACCTGACCTAGATCTTCCCTGACAACATAATTCCCATCCCCTACATTATAGTTTTAAGTATCATCATTTAAATAAGAATAAATATCACATAGACACACAATATTACTAAAATTCGATATAGAATATGAAGAGAAAGCATCACTGAAATTGTATTTAAATCTACCAAAAATATCATAGACTTTTGGGTCTCGTGGTTTAACCTTTTGTGGCTTCTAAAATGTCTTGATTGATTCATAAGGGATCACAGTTCCATAAGAGACAAACGAATTAGCACCTATCAACCTTTGACCTTCAACTGTTACAGGGAAATCAGAATCCAGATGACATCCTTGGTCAAGGGATACCACCAGTAAGAACTGGGTTTATGTGAAGAGAATATACACTGGATGCCTTCCTCCACATCCTATCATGATTTCAAAACATCATAGTGTTTCCCAGTTTCAAACACCTTGATCAGAACACACCGCGGGACTCAAAGATGACATTCCCTTTATAACTAAACTCATCGATAATAGAAATCCAAAAGGAATCAATAAGCGGATTTCAAACTTCCACTTATACACATATCTTGTGTGAGATTGGGTGACAAATCGGATGAGTCACACTATCTGAGAAAAGTTAATTCCATATAATATTACATAATATACAAAGTAAAAAATTATTCTAAAACAAGATCAGAAGTTTAGGTAGTCTCACCCAAATTTCCATATTCAAAGAGCCACACTTCATGTGGAAGTCGTAAGACCATTTGAAGAGGAAGAATAGAGATCCATTGTAGCTATGAGAAATAGTCGACAAATCCAGAACTAGATCCTCTTTCAGAAAAAATATAATAATAGGACTATTGGAGTCAAGAATCGTCATGGTAGCATGGTCGTATAAAACCCATGATCTAAAAATATGTCGATCAAAAGAGTCCATTGATGGTAAACGATGCCTAAATATCACAATAAATTTCAGATTAAACAATGAAGATGTATTAGTGCATTTAAAAGGCAACACTACTAGAATTCTAAGTAGTTGAGCGCGACAGTATTAGCGGCCGCCAAATGGCGGCCGCTAATACGGAAATAAAATTCGGCGGGATTTTTCCCGCCTTTTTCTTTTATGTATTAGCGACGGCCATTTGGCGGCCACTAAAGGGTGTATTAGAGTCCGCCAAATGGTGGCTTCTAATGTTGAAGTAAAAAATCTGCGGGATTTTTCCCTCGTCTTCTTCAACAAGACCTGCAACTCCTCCACTTCACCGCCCACCGCCGCGCCGCCCCCTGCCGCCTCACCTGAAGCCATCCCGAACACATCAGTGCACCTCAAGTTACCCTATGGTCTCCCCCCGGCATCACCCCACCACAAAACCACTCCCCCTAACCAACCCGAACCCTCCCCGGCCGTCGGGCATCCGCCATGGCCGGTGAGCCAAGCTTGTGGATGACTTCCGTGTTGCCTACTGCATCGTGGATCGAAAATCACATTTTTTTGGGGTTGAACTTTAGCAACCGCCATTTGTCAGCTGCTAAAGGCTTTAGTGACAGGCCAAAAACGTCCGCCATTTGGCGGATGCTAGGTGGACGCTAAAGCCCTTATTTCTAGTAGTGCAAGATCGATAGTTTTGGTGAACCGTTAAACCATTCAGGATCCTTTGGGATAAGAGAAATCTATGGAAAAGTTGAAATGTTATCGGGATTTGAGAAGGGATAGAAGGAAGAAGATCGATTGAAATTGAGAGATAAAAACATACTATACCCCAACACAGGGGAGGGTCCAATGTGACTGCTATTGGCGAATAGGTCATGAGGAAGAAGGGGAGCGGGCCGACACATTGTGTAGCATCATGTGCTAATTATGAGGGTGGTGGTGTATAGGGAAGTCATAATATTTAATCTATTCTGATTACCCCATTTATAACATATTTAAATATTTTTATGTTATTATATATATAAAAAATTTGTAATCTACATATATATTACCCCATTTTACCATAATAATAAATTCTTTATATTTTTAATATAACAAACTACATACAAAATCACAAAATGTTATTTTAGGTAAATTTCTATTGAATATCCAATTAGAAGGAGACATAATCTATCACCATGTCATTTTTCATGGGGCTCATCACAACCCCTTATTTGATACATAATTGCAGATTATAAAACATTCTCCAATGTAGGGTATTTTTTGTACAGTTGAGCTAAAAAACATATTTTATGCCACCTGAAATTGTCTTCACATATATTTATCCATAAAAACATTGATTCCATCCTTTTAATTTTTTAATAGATTAGATTTTCCACAATAAATTCATAATAAAGAATCAATAATATAAGTATAATAAATTAAAACCATAGATCTATGTCTAAGTGGATAGTCTGGAAATTGGTAAATAACTTCTATCCTTGAAGGGTCCACCAATATACCCTCACATGTGAATATGTTTCCTGAGAATGAAACCTTATGTTCTCAAAATACACATATTGTGTGTTTTTCAAACAACATATCCTTCCTAATGGTCCACAATACAGTATTTAAATGATCATCATCTCTTCATTTATATTTAATGTATATGGAAATCATATATAATGACTACCAAAACCCGATCAAGGAAATATCTAAACAATTTGTCCATTATATCAATGGATATATATGGATAATTAGTATATAGAAATGAAAATACTATAAATTTACAATGACCATTAATTTTACAGAATTATTTCATTAGTATATCCTACTTCATGACCCTTAGTTGATGATTTTGAAAATAAAGGTCAATCTATGGAAATAATGGTTCCCCAAGTATTTGATAAAAAATGTCATCAATATGGGGTAAATGATACTAATTTGTGATTGTTATCCTTTTTATGTTTTCTATAATCAATTCAAAGATGCATTGAACGATATTTTTTCATTACAAAAAAAATTCAAATCCATTATGACATACTAGGTCATATGAATCCTTTTTTACATTATTCGGGAGTTACATAATCAATAACTATGACTCCATTAGGTATATTCTATAAGGATTCATTGAAATAGTTGAATCACCAAGTATGAGTTCCATTAAAAAATAAACATTATGATTCATGGGAATAAGATGGAAGTCTTCAAGAAACACATCAACATATTCCAAAATAATAGCCATATATTCAATGATGTGTTTCTTCCCCACCAATTGATATAGATACCAAATTTAAATTGTTAGTGAGACAATGGAAACATAAGTATTACCTATTATATGTTTATATTCAACCTTAAAATGATAAAAAAATCATTAGTTTATTCTGACTACAATATGTGACTTCCCTATATAAAGAAAAATAAGCAACATACAATAGAACATAAAAATAAACTAATGGGAGAAACAAGTTTTGTTAGGAAACATATTACCACAACCTTGTATCAAAGGGAATTTATAAAAATGAGATGTGATCAATGTAAAATTAGTAGATTTTACTTCAAACTCAATATAAAATTGATGACTTGGTGATGTGATACTATTAGGATATACATTATATATAAATGAGTAGGTTGATATAGAATCAAATAAAACATTTTTGGTTCTAGAGTGGGTGGTATGTGTACCATTAAAAATGTCTATCTCTTTAGCCACTTTAGTTGTGATAATGAATTCCTTACCATTATCCCTTTTTAGGGGGCTGTTTATCCCTACTATCCTCATTGGCTATTGGATTAGGGAATTGATTCACATAATAACCAATCTCATTACATCTGAAAATGGAAATTTACTTGATTAATAATTGTTATCCACTATTTCACTTTCTATCATTTTCCCCATAATAAATCAAATTCTCAATGGATTATATTTCAACAATTTTATAATATCATAGTTCATTTTGGATAGGTTCTAGAGTGTTTTACCCAAAATTGTTAGCCTATATTTTCTCTATGAGATTTACAATTCTAGCTTCCATGATGCTTTATTTTCCCATTATTATCACTAAAAATATCAAAATAAGTAGTGTTCCCACAATCCATTTTGACCCTCAGAGAACATTGAATGATTTATTTATCCTTACCAAAGTCATTTATAGACCATTCCTTTCAATGAATTATTTTTAGGCTACTAATGAATCAGTTGCCTTTTCTCACATGATTGATTATAAATATAGAATTATTCTATGAATATCTTGTAATGTTATACTTATATGTACAAATAGATTTATCATCTATCTATTTTAACACTATAATGTTCCTTTCCATCATAGTATTAAGATTTATAGTAATTTAGTTATTGATAAATATCCTCTTAAACCCCTATCATTGAAAATAGTTTATTTAAATATCTTTCTTAATGTTTTTTAATAATATTACCCATTTATCAAATTCTCTATCCATGATATAAGCTGCTATAAAAACTATCACATTTTATGAGAATTACACAATAGAAAATATCTTTTCTATCTAATTGATCAATTTCATAGAAACTATTAGATTAGAAGACCCATAGATGGTGGGTGGATGTTCTCACATTAATGACTCAATGGAATGTGTCCCACTCCTTTGTTATTTCAAAAGATCATCACGGTTAATGTTATTTATCATAGATTTTTATAGTCAATATATAAGACCGTAGCTCCACATCTATTTGGTCAGTCATGATAAGGGTGATTACATTGTCTATAACAATCATTTTTCTCATGGTTCCTCCACGTTCCATCCATTTAATAAAACCTAAAAATAGTGTGTGTAGAAAACATCAATAATCAGAGTAAGACATAATGTGATTATGGAAAGCATCCTTATGATTTTATAAATTATGAATAATTTTTCAACCCAAGAATATCCTCTTATTTATCATAATGGTTTATAAGGATAATTTGAATTAACCAAATAATATCCCCCGATATTGTTTATCTAGATTTGTAGACATAGGGCCACTCATCTTAGACTGATGAATATCGAGTTAATACCCAATATTCCCCTTTTATAGGCATTAACCCTGGGTTCATATATTCTCCAAACACACCCACATTATAATATCTTTATAGGCAGGTATTTTAATGTAAAAATTTATTCATTTACTTACTATAACATAGGATATTCTCATATACTTAGTCGTATCCAAAGGGTTTTTAATAGAATTTTCAAATCATCCTCCCTCAAAAATAACTAAACCATCCTCTTATACATATCAATGAGTAATGTGATTAATAGACATGAATATTACTTCCTTTTAAATGGATATTCAATTCATAACACAATTATACATGCCTAATGTTTGTAAAGGAATATATATTTTTGCGACTAGATATATAATAAACATATTTATTAAAATTTCTTCACTATCCCTAACTAAGATCTTAATATTAGTAACCATCTTGAAATAGCATACATATAACCATCTAGTAAAACCAAGGGATATAAAACCAAATAATGGGTGAGCTAAGATTTTTAGTATGTGAAAAAATTGAAGATACCAATTATAAGAGTGAAAATGATTATTGTCAGTGTATGATAAAATAATCATGTTCATTTTTAATTAATACATGATTTATAACCCAAATACCACATATCATAAATTCCAAAATCATGGCATATCCAAAATATTGATTAATAAGGGTTTCAAAATTTTAACCATCATTCAGGGGTTATAAAATAGGAACATGGAATCATAAGAATAATAAATCATAATATTTTAAAAATAGTTATAAAAAAGCAAGTTAAATCATAATAATGTGTGAATATTTGAAAATATTGTAGTAATTCACCAAAATGTAAATATAGTCATTCACAAAAATTTCCATGCATAGTCATTTGAGAATATCTAGAATAAATTATACTCATGAATCAAAATATAAATATAACTATTCAAAATAATGTCCACATTTATATTAATAATCATATCAGGATATATCTACATTGAAATACTAATTGCATTGGGGGGAATTAATTAAACCACCCATGAAATAATAAAGATCATACATATTAGTTCCATATGATTATAAAAACACTAATCGATTTATAATATCACACTTTTGTTAATAAAAATGTATTCATAATGATTTATTCATAAATTAGGTGACCAAAGGGAAGGAATTGGATTTCATAGAATCATTCGTAAATAATAATCATCATAATCCAGTTTAAGAATGAATGTGAATGGTATCATGAGATAATATAAGATAATATCCCAGTGAATCAAAAAAATACTTCAAATAGAGTAAAATAGAAAAAGAAACACCATTAGAATATCATTTATTCATTAAAATAAACATGATAAAAATATACAATTTTTTAATGGAAATTGTACTAAAAAACACCAAGAATTTTGAGAATTTTTTTCTTTTAAAATAACAATGTAATGTTCTAATATACGATTCAATGAAAATAAAAATAATAAGTGTGGGTAAATCCATTCCTTCTATATAAATTAAATGAAAATATTACATATAATATTTTTTAAAAATAAAAAAAAATTAATTGTTTTGAAAATATTTCATTAAAAATAATCCCTTAAATGTTTTGTGAATAAATTAATCTGTAACGATAATAATATTTTTCTAAAATTTAATGTACAAGTAACAAGTTTCATAAATATTTTTAAGGACATGTAAATGGTAGAAAATATCATCAACCAAAGATGAAATGAGGTTAGGTTTTCATAAAAAAATATCTCTCAATTATTTTTAGTACTAAAGATAAGAAAATAGAACCATTAGTTGAAAAATACAGTGTTAAATAAATGAGAATAAATTATACTAACAATGTAATTTCTATCAATGTAAATTTAGCATTGACAATTCCAAAAATAAATTAAACTTTAATATAAATATCAAACCTCATGTACCATATTTCAATGTACAAGGTAAAATATAAAATATAATAAAAATATATTTATCATTAATATATTACATAAAAAAATTAATTCATAACAAGATATGAACAATTACTTTATAGATTCTAATTATCCTTTTATCATATGTCTCATCATTAAAATCAACATTCATGTGAATACTGGTTCTTTTTCCATGAATTTTTTAGTTCCATGGTTCTTCAAACAACACCTTTGTTATGATTTTATAATCTCCAAAATAATAATAATGAAATAAATATCATATTTATTTATTATATTCAAATTTATAACCCTTAAACTACTGATGAAAAATGAATTACATCACTTTATGGACACAACACTCCATATACACAAACAACTTATATCTTCAATTTTTTATTAATAGATAAAAAGTATGTTACATTATAATTAAAATTTAAATAATAATTAATATACAATGAAAATGATATATATTCACTTAATATATCCTTGTTACTAGCCATATAAATTATAATTGAAAAATGAATAACACTTCTTCGTAGAGGTGGTTGTCCACAAATATGCTTGAGCAACAATATTGTTGCCTAATAGATGGGAAAAATGAAGGTGGAGAAGATATTATAATTATATAAAAATAAGAATGTCATAAAAATAATATATAAACACTAAATCAATTATAATAATATGATATTAAATTTTTTTATGGAAAATAAACCATATCGCTTTGTGGGGTTTTTATTCTACATATAGACATGTGTAATAATTTCATTTCACATTTTTTTGGAAAGGAGGGGGAAAAAATTTTTAGTAATCAAAATGAATACATATTATATATACGATACTCAAAAAATTTATTTATTATGGATAACAATTATTCAGAGGAGGAAGAAGGGAAAAACATTGAATGTTTTGTGTTAGATGATTGCATCTTCTTTGAGAGACCTGATTTGGATTAAAAAATAGTCCTTTATAGGATGATATTAGGGTAGGAACATTATATAAATAATGAATTTATTAATTCTAGAAAGGTCCTTTTTTATGAATTGGATAATTTATAGGGATCATATTATTAATAATTATACCAAATGATGTGCCATTTTATATGTGAGCTCAGTGAAGCCAATGTAATTACTTAAATAATTTATATAATATATGGAAATATTCTATTGAAAGTGGAAGAAAATTAAAATTAATTCAATGTTTTGATATTATATGGATAGATTATATTTTACGATAATAATTGAAACAAGTTCACATGGTATTATTACTCTTATCTCATAGTTTCACCCCTGATAATATCATTAAAACACGAATCCTGGTAGTAATTGTTTACTATTTTAATTATTTATCTTTAAAAATTTTTATTTTAAAATCATAAATTATATCGATTATTATTATTTCCAATATATAACAAATTATATAGTATTCAGTTTCTATAATTTATAGAATTGTATTTTAAAATAATTGGGCAAAACAGAACAAAATCTGTTTTAGAAAGCTGTATTTTTAAGGATAAAAACAAGTTTTAAAAAAATTTATTTCAAAGTAAAAACTAAAGGATTAATGTGAAAATAGATTAGATATTATATTAAATACTCGTTTAGTTAAAATAATTCATAAATATTGAATAATTTAATTTACTAAAATAAAAACACATTATTCTTATAAAATATTTTTTTTTCAGATAAACACATCATTTACCTTAAAAAGATTCTATATTTATTTATAACCATTTGAAAACCAATTAATAAACATTATTAATACTTTAAAATTAATTTTTAATATAATAGTTACTTCTATTAATACCATCCAATCCAATGGTTGGGTGGAAACTTTCACATTAAATAATAACATTTCAATAGTATATCATTGTTCATTTGAACATGATGTTTCATGTAATGAAATATATCCATGATATAAAATTTATTAAAAGATAAGTATATATTAAAATAATATTGTGTTATATTGGAAAATATAGTTTGGTGTTTTCTTGATCTTAACAATTCCTATCGTCACTTAATTTTTATTATTGAATTCATTTGACGCTTAAATAGTGACTTTCCCTTTATATTAATATAAGAATTCAACTCTACTCACATATAATATAATTCCTAAACCAACCCTTCTAAGAAAAACTAATTTAATATTACCCTTGAAGAAATAAACACTTTTACAACCCTCATATTTCCCTCCCTATTGTGAAAACCCAAAAATCTATGCTAAATACATTATTCTTTAATTTAAAATAAGTTCTCCAAGGGAATTCTCTATTTCTAAACATGAGTACCAATCATTCCATAAAATATTATCTTTAATATATTTCCTTAAAAAATATAACTTTTACATAAATATATATTTAATTAATTATTTTTTTATATCAAAGTTCTTTATGTTGAGGGAATGGTGGTTATCAAACTTTCCCCTTTTACATTGTAATAAAAGATAATTTCATTCATTTGTAACTACAAAATAACATCTCTCGGATAAAAAATATTTCATTTTAATGACCACCATAAATGATTTATTGTAAAATATAATTCAATTATTGAAATTATATTTATAATAAGTTAATATTTCATTATGTAAAATCAATATTCTTCTTTCTTCCCATCTTTGTAAAAAAAAAATCAATTGTGTTATGCATGGAGTACCACCTCCATAGAGTAAAATGATTAATTTTCCATAAATATATAATATAATCTATTAAAAAAGGGTAATTAATGAAATTATATTTTATTTCTATCATGATTATGATTTTGGAAATGATAAATCATTTAATACCTTTATCTCATTCTAATAAAATATTAAAATGTCATTTATATGTACATGCAGACCACCATCTCTATAAAGTTACATGTTTCATTTTACTTTAATTATTTTTATGGTTTTTTCAAGAAGTATATTTAATAAAATAATATTTTATTTATATATTGATTATGAATTTTCAAAAGTCAAAATATTTCCAACCTTTATCTCATTCTAATATAAGACTAAAATTTCATATGTGTGTACATGTCGGTTACTGCCTCTGTGTAATGGTGTAGTTAATTTATAATTATCACCCTACCAGAATGGTTCTAAGAATATAATTAATGAATAAATATTATATGACAAATTATATAATATTTTTTATTTATATTAAGGAAACTCTACTATTTAACTTATAAATTAAACTTCCATTTTTGTTCATCAAAATAATCAAAACAAGATAATCAATAGTTTAATCATCACATGTTATAAATAATAATATTATGAAAATAATATAAAAAATATATATGAATCAAAATTCTATATATATTATTGTACCTCAAAATATCTAATAATGTTGAATAGGATATCAAATAATAGGGCTCAATGTGAAACCTCTAAAAGATTGTGAAAAAAATAATAATCTCTAACACTTGATGATGAAAATAAAATATAAATAAATAATAAATTTATAACAATTGTTTATAACATATGATTATATAGTGACTTTTTTAATTTCCATTTCAAAACATGTTTTATAATGACCTTAAATTTAATGAGTAAAATTTCCAGTCTTATAATTATGTTATGTGGCTTAAATCACATACATCACATAGAGAAAACAAAAAGTATTAATCACATAGATTAAGAATGATAATTTATATAGAAAATAAGGCAAAAATAATTAAAATATAAATTTAGGAAAATAAATAGAAAATAAGAGAATAATTAGATAATTTGGATCTCTATAATCCAATATAATGATCATACTGATAAACAAAAATATTAGTATAGAACATAATGTTTCTAAAAAAATATTCATTTTGATGATGAATTTTTAGATAACCATGAGATAATATATAATTTAATAATAAATGAATAGAATTAGAGTAATTGATAGAATTTAGCGAAACCATATTATTACTACAGATATGCCTGTTGGTATAGTAATTTGATCGATGAAATAGTAATCTGGCCATTAGGAATATTAACATGACTCATAAAATATAAAACACAACTTTTAAAATGAAAAATATTATTTAGTTATATTATAAAAATAAAAAATTTTATTTTTATATCATAGTACAAGTAAATAAATGTTTCAAAATTAAAAAATTAAGCGTTGGTATTTTTTTTAAAACATAAATGTTGTATTTGAAATTCTATAATAAATATAAGGATTTGAAAGAAAATTTATTTCCATAATATAGATTCATAAATAAATATTTTGTTTTATTATAATTATAAGACAATTTTATAAGACCATTAATCTTTTTTTCAAATATTTATAAAATCAATTATAATATTAAAATAAATATTTTTTAAAAATTTGATGATAACATTAAAAAATTAAAAAAAATCATAATATGAAAATATTTTTCATAAAATAGATTTAATTTCTAGAAAATATACATAAAAAATGTTTAAGGAGAATTTTTGGGAATTTTCTAAAATAGTTCAATTTTTGATAAATAGTGAAATAAGATAATTTATGGTATTCAACATTATAATTAATATACATCAATTTTTGGTTCATGGATAATGTAGAGAAAAATTATATCGAACTCACATGGTGTCTCCTTTGATCCTCTCATAAAAAACAATGAGTTAACCCCATTCAGAATATATTTTCTATCCTCCAATGATCTGTATAATAGGATGTTTTGCTGATGGTCTATCATTTGATGGGGTAGATTATTAATGGTTGTTTTTAGAAAATATTTTACCTAAACACTCTATTGAAATATACAAAGGGTGTTCCTTGGACTAAATAATAAGGAATATGATTCTATCATGGAATGTGAGAAAAAAATTCACAATGCTTACAAGATATTTGTCTAGAATTTTCATGAACAATGGAAGAAATTTGGATCAATAATTTAGTGAATTATAGTTCATTCTACAAAAATAAATAGAGATTAGATACTTTGATATCTATGAGGTGACAATTAATTCTGACCATAACATTGATATAGAGATTGGAGACTCTCAGTGGCCTCATGTAATCATAGAATAAAGTTGAAAATGGAGTTAAATATGGGAGGATAAACAAATAAATCCCATGGATTCAAGAGAAACCAACATCCCATATGTCAAATGCGTGGGAATAAAAATCGTGGGAACTGTCTTAAGGGAATTGAGAGGTTCTTTGAATGCAAAAAAGAGGGGCATCAGGATAACAATTGATTAAGAGATTAGAAGAAGCTCACAAATGAAAATGAATAAAGGAAGTTTCATATAAATACTAATCCAACATTATAGTGTTTCAAATACAATTAACATGGGAATTAGGTGAGACAATTACCAATGATAAGGTATATAAGAGATAATCAATGAAAAATAGACAATCAATAAAAACAACCTCCAAGGCGGTGAGGAATGATATATTCTATGACTACTACTAAGGTGGATCCCTAAAATGATGCAATGATATGAATTCTAGTTATTAATTAATGAATATTGATTATACTATTCGATTATGGTTATACATATTTTGTAATACACTATATGTTTTTGAACTATTCAATCACCACTTCAATATACAAAGGTTTGGTTATCCTTGAAAATAGAGAATGGGGATGTTATTGAAAAAAATTTAACTCTTCCCCGGTTAATTCTTATGGATTGAAACACCCAAAAATTATCATCTTACTTCCTGTAGTGGAGTATTATTAAATTTTTAGAATGAATTGGATATTCTAATATAAGGGAAAACTAATGTATAAAGATAGGGAGATCTCTCTTCACATTTTAAGGAATTCACTAATTATTTAAAAATGTAAGAAGAGGGATGAATATCCTTTGAGATCTTCTTCAAAAAAATTGATACTATTTATTTTCGGGAAAGCATATCTAGATCAAATTACTGAGACAAAAGATTGGATAATGTTTGACGACATTCTCATTATGAGGGAACAGACTAACGTTTTCCCTGAATAATTTCCCATCTATCCTCATCACTAATATATTGAGGTACAAATTGAATTTATTCATTGATCTCTACCCATATCAAAGTCTATTTACTATGTAGACACCATTGAGATAGAAGAACTAAAGAAGACGTTACAAGGAAATATTGAAAAGTGTTTTATATTATGTGTCCTTCATCGTGGGGTGCACTAGTCTTCTTTTTCAAGAAGAAGTATAGATCAATGTGATAATACATTTAGTATCGTGAGCTCAAAAAAATCTGGATGAAGATAAATTATCACCTTAAATGGATAAAAGACTTGTTAGATCAACAACACGATAAAATCTATTCCTCTAAAGTGGACCTTAGGTTAGGATATCTCCAAATAATGATGAATAGGGAAGATATTCCCAATAATTCCATTAAAATAGAGTATGGACAATATGAATTCATAGTGACTCCATTTAGACTCACTAATGCTAAATAAATCATGATGGACTTGATGAACACAATCTTTAGATGTTACCTCAAAAAAATATAGTATTTATAGATTATATTCTTATATACTTCACGAGAAAGGAAGAGAATGTAGATTATTTGATTATTTTTCTAAAGGTATTGCAACAACATAAACTATATGCGAAGCACATAAAATTTCTGTTCTTGATGAATGAATAATAATTATTTGGGAATATTATCACTTGTAAAGGGTTATTTTAGACCCTTATAAGATAAAGATAACTGAGGAGTGACCAAAATGATCTTCTATAATGGATATTTGTCACTTCTGTGGCCAATTTGGGTATTAATAATACTTTGTGAGGAACGTATCAGGATAGTAAAACCTAGGAACCAAGCTGAACCAGAAGGTATAGAAGTTTCCTTTGATCAGTGAAAGAGAACACTACTTCAATGAATTGAAAATGTTGTTTACCAATGCACTAGTACTTACAATAACCATATGGGTGGAACTATTTATGGTATATATTGATTCATAAAAAGCAGTTATTAGGACGTGTAATGATGAATAATGATAAAGTTATATCCTACACCTCAAAGAAGATAAACATTCATGGTCAAAACTATCCCACACATTATTAGGTGTTAGTGGGTATGATATTCTCATTGAAAATATGGTGACATTTTCTCTATGAGGATAAGTGTGAGGTATAAATTGATAATAAGATCCCCAAATATAAATTCACATAGAAGGAGAATAATATGCAACAATGCAGATGGTTAGATCTTATAAAAGATTTTGGATACTTAATCCACTATCATCCTAGAAAAGAGAATACAATTAATGAATTTATAAGTACAAATGATTCTAAAACATTATCAATGATAAATATTTAGAAGGATCCAATCTTATTACACAAGTAATGTATAGATTGATGAATCATAAAGGATGGGAAATCCTCATTATACCATCAAATGATTGCTCCACTATCCCTTTTTGAGAATATAACGGATTTTCAATGAGGTGATGTGGAAATTTAGAAGAAGTTAGATGCTATCAGTAATTAGAAATCCTCAGGGATAGAAATTGATGATCTATGAGTCATTAAATTTGGATCACCAATATATATACCATAAAATATTGAGAGAATGAACGATATTTTCAATTATTCACATTGCATGATCTTCTCCATCAACTAAGGGAGAAGAATGGCCAAAACATATCTCAGGGAGAACTATTGGTGGGTCAATATAGTGATAAAGACAACTTATTATACATTGAAGAGCCTGAATTTTAGCAAGCAACGAATGATAGGTAAAAGTCTATGTGTATTATACAACCATTACCCATAGCAACATAGAAATTAGAAAAAATGACACTGGACATTATCATTATATTTCCAAAGACATCCAGAGAAAATAATGCTATATGGGATTTTGTGGATCATCTTCCAATAACTACATTATTAATTCTATTTTATAAGACTTTTTAGTCACTTAAAATACATAGATATACATTGGATAAGTGGAGGGGCTACATGGGGTTCAATTATCCAATGTAACTGAATGATATCTGAGATTTAACTCAATGTTATAGAAATTTAATAAACAAGTTTTAAACATATAGTTGAGTTTCATTATGGATTATCACCGTAAAATTATTGGATAGTATAGGATGACTATTAAAACACTAGAAGATATGTTGAGATAATTCTAGAATAACTCTAAAGGGGGATGTGATCATCTTCTTTCAATGGTTGAGTTCTCTTAAAACAACAGTTTCCACTCAAGAATCAAAATGGATCATTATGAGGCCCTTTATACAAAGAAATATAAAATAACAATGTGATAGGATTAATTTAGAGAACATAAGATGACTAGACAATAAATGGAAGAAAAAATTAAAGAAAATGTGAAGAAAATTCATGAACACATTAGGGAATACCAAATTTTTTAGAAAATTTATTCGTACAATCATCAATGGGACCTAGAGTTTGAGGTTGGAGACCTAGTATTCCTCCACATATCTACATGGTAGAGAGTCATGAGATTTATGAAGAAGGTAAAGCTAAGTCACATGTATATTATCCATTTTGATATTCTTGATCACATCTGATCTATTATATATTGACTAGAACTTCGCCCAATAATGTCACAACAATACGATTTATTCTATGCATCCCTCTTGAAAAATTACATTCCATATCCCATGAAAGTACATTATTTAATGGTGGTATAACATAGACTGATCTCTTTTATTAGGAGAAACCAGTGAAGATCATGGATAATATAGAAAAAGTTCAATTCAACTAGACTAATCACCTGGTCAAAGTAATATGGTGGAACCATATATACAAAGAGGTGACATGGGAACTATAAGAAGCGATAAAAGAGAAATAACCACAACTATTTTAAACATATCCTTTAAAATGATATTTTGTGAATGAAAGTTAATAATGAAGAAGAATGTAATGTCCCATTATTTTATCAATTAAACATCCATTCTTATAGATATGTTACGTGGTATAAATCAAATACATCCCATAAAGAACCTAAAAAAATATACTTCTCAAAAATAAAAAATAAAACATTATTACAAAAAAAATAAAATAAGAATTAAAAATACCAAAATGGGATAATAAATAAAATACAATAGAATATGAATAGGATATTTTAGATCTTCTCAATCCAACAGAATGACCGCTCTCTCGAACAAAGACGTATAAATAAAACCTAATGTTAATAATACAATGCTTTTTTATGATGAAAGTATATATAACCTGGATAGAATATATAATTTAATGAATAAAGAATAGAATAATAGATATTTATCAGATACAGGGAAACCATATTATCCATAAAAGTATAACCATTAGATTGGTAATCTAACCATTGGAATAGTAATTTGATATATGTAATAATAATCTGGCCATTGGGAATAGTAACCTAAACAATATAATAGTAAAATTCCCATGGAATTGTAAAATAATATTTATTTATCATAGAAAATTATAATTTAATATATTTATATCATGGTACAAGTAAATAAGGGTTTAAAAAATGAGAAATTAACTGTATGTATTTTTTTAAAATGTAAATGTTTTATTTGAAATTTTATAATGAATATGATGATTTAAAAGGAATTTTATTTTCCTAAAATGGGTTCATAAACTATTATTATATTATATTGTAATAATATTATAATTTCATGAGACCATATTTCATTTCTTAGAGGGTCACAACAACAATTAAAACATTAAAATCAGTATTTTTCAAATAAAACAATATTTTATTTAATATTTAAATTTCTCATATTTAAAAAGTTATATTTATAAAATAAATTATATTTTTAAATCCTCAAGTGGAAAAATAGTAAGGGTTAATTTTCAAGAATTTTATAAAATAGATGAATCTTTGTGAATAGGGAAATATAGTAATTTACAATATTTAACATTATAAGACAAATACATGATTTTTTCAGTCATGAATGATGTGGGATCCCATTATCTCAAAATCAAATGAGACATGTAATGAATATATTCACAATAATAAATACTATTTTTTGTCTTGTTCCAAAATGATAAACTAATGTATATAATAATAAAAAACACCACTCTCATCCCCTTATAAATAACACCACTCACATCACCTTATCCTCACAACTTCTATGACATAGATAATGACAATATTATATCCAATTACCATCGCTAGCCTTTTACTTACGTCATAGTGTTTCTAGTCTCCTAAAAAGATGAATTCCATGTCTCTTAAGGATTCCGTTAAAGAGAAGACATCTAAGAGGTAAAATCCTCCGTCTACCTCTTAACTTATTTCTTTAATCTATCATATCCTCACCACCTATAAAAAGATGAATTATAACTACAATATCGTATATATACTATAATTATATAGTGTTAATGGAATATAAATAATCTAATCTAATCACTTTCTTTATATTCTAAAAAATGAAAAACATCATTTTTGATATGGTGGTTTATCACCTTTAAGGATAATGATTTTTCATTACATCTTCCAGGATAGTTTAAAATTCACTTATAAGTATTTAAAATTACCTATAGATATTACATGATATAAAGTTATAAAATTAATATATGGATTTAATATTATATGTAAAAAATAGTTCGCGATGGTTGGAAAAACAAAAAAAAATAACTAAGCAATGATCATTAACATTTTATCAAACAAATCCTCACAATACATGAATGGAAAATGATATATGGAAACATTTAAATACATAGAGGTTAATTAATTACATATGATTTCAATCCTATAATATTATACCAATTTTACATGAACATCCATAAATATAAGCATGTTAAGTGACCATGAAACTGTGAAACAAATGTTCCCAGAACGATAAAATTAAACTTTATTAATAATAAAAATGGCCATATATGACCATAATAATATTATAAGAGAAATATTGATGAAAATGGTTATGAATTATGTAATATCTAGTACATTAACTGCATGGTCTTAACACATTTGGACATAAGGGAAGGGACCTCTCAAAACATACATTTATTGATAGGGTTATGCCTTCTCTCGCTCTAGCAAAAATTATTTATTTATTCTATTTATATAATTTCCCTAAATTATAGGTAAATGATAAAAAGAAATTTATATATCTCAATAATATCACTTTTATGGGTAGATATAGGTTTTTAATGGTTACCTTCCCAATTCCAGTTGATAAGAAATCCCGATTACCGAAAACTTCTCCATTTATTACCCATTTTCATGTACATTCCATAACTTTTTTTTGGGATAATTTTTTTTATAAGAAAAAAAAATTATCTTGAAAAATAATTTTATTTAATTTCTCATTTAATATAAACAATTATTTCCTTTTCTATATTAAAGACAGTTACTACATTCCACAAAACCAGACCTATGTGTTACATTTTGAATGTCACGAAATAACTATTTTTCATGTTTTTAGTTAATTTGGATATTATTATTCATGATATATTTTTTTCATTAATTTATGAAAACACATGAATGATTTAATTCATTCTTTAATTGGAAAATTATGTTATTCGCATTGGTTATTCCTTATGACTTGATTACATAACCCATTTTTTTCTATCGGTAAACCTTTTCTTTATTCCAAATATTTGATCTATTTATATGGAACACATATTCATGTACCTAATAATATGGGTTCATTTAGATAGAACATCAATGCATTGGGTAATTGTTTTTCTCAGGATATGTTATGTATGGGTTTTGGGAGTAAACATAATTGATTATGGGACTTTGTCCACCAATTCATTTTATTATGGTTGTTATCCTTGAGTAATGTTTATTTCATGTTAGGTGTTTTTTACAGATTCATATTTTTCTCTGATCATATGATTCCATGATATTTATTTAATTTCTCTATTTGTTTATTCATGATCCATGACTTTTAGGTGATAATGTTATGTATTTGGACTAATGTTTTATGTTTTTCCATGTTTATTCCCATTCATGGATTTTTAACTTAGCCCTTATATCTATGCATTCCCCAGGCTATCAAATGAAGTTGTATGAGATAAAGTGGAGTTAGTATCTCATTATAGAGATTAATAAAAATATTTTTCATTTTTGTTTCATGTTTTCTGATTATGTACTTAATCATCAAAATACACTAGGATTTTCAGTCATTGGTTTTTATTCGACTGATAATTATGCTTAAAATCATGAAATAATATGGAAAAAATGACTGGTTGATATATTTTTTTTATTTTACTCAACTAATTTCATTAAGATAGTGTGTATAATTCCCATTGGATATATAATATCATGAATTTTATTTTATTCATAGTAATTTAAGAACAATATCTAGATCTCTATTTTAAGGGGTTTATTTAAAAAATTTCTTAATATGTATGTTATTTTCTTGAATCAAAATCATTTAATGGGTAATAGGTATTACACATTGACTATGGTATTACAATATGGTAATATTTTATTAAATTATGATATTATAATTCCTTCCCTCATCCAGTTTTTGGTAATTACACTGATTGTTTCTTTCATTATAAAATTTTATGAAGTTATGAATATTTACAATAATATATAAATTGAATCTTTTTCTACCATGTCCATATTAAACCATCTTGATAATATCCCCATTCATGATTTTAATTTCAGATAAGTTTAATTTCTTGTGAAAATCAAAATACACTTCATATATTTTCAGAAGTATTATTTATCACACAATATACGATGTGGGTTTCAAAAATGGTGTTTTTCTAATATCAAAATTGATTACCATTTCATGTTCATATTTTCTATATTCTACTACACAGTTCCTATGTAATTTCTTTATTTATTTTTCAAGGTTCCATTATTTAAAAATTTTATGGTGGTGTTTAAAAAAATTTCATGTTTCCTTTATAGATTTTTTTTTTAATTTTTTTAATTTATTATCATACAGTGTTGATAAAATAATCTTCTAAATATTATTTTTCATGATTGTAATTACATTTTTCCAATAAGATATCTATCTTATATATTGTTAAATATTATGAATCACCTTCTAAATTTATTTGTTGGTCACATTAGTTTACTCAAGAGGGGAGGGGTGAATTGAGTAACTATTCAAATTTCTATTAAAAAAATATTATTTTAAAAGAAATGGTTTTCCCCAAAAATAGATACAACCTGGTTAATCAAGGTTATACTATTATAATATTATGACCATTTAATCAACTTCTTAGAAGATTGATTAATTCTCAGTAATCATAATATGTATTATAAATATTACTTTTAAAGTTATCCTACTAAGAAACATCAGTTATAACTTCTTTCCAAGACTAACTATCAATGTGAAATTAGTGTTTTTTGGATTATGAAATTAAGCAGTAAAACTGGAAAGACTAAATTTAAACAGCACAGTAGATATGAAACAAGTGGTTAAGTGTCTATTCGAGACCTAATCCACTCCACTTGGTGATCACCTACAACCAAGTTTTTTTTATAAATAAACATTGATCTACACCCTGGATGATGGTTAACAATAGTACACAGACTGTCTAGGTCACACAGGGACATCTTCCATAGTTTTTGTGGGTAAACAAAAATAATAACCAGGCCACAAAGGGTTCTCTTCCACAGTTGTCATGGGTAAACAAAAGTATAAATAGTTTGGTGTAAGGATTTATGAATCTTTCTGTTTATCGTAGGATTCAGTGTGTGTATGGAATGTACAGAGTACACACACTTCTCAAAAGTAAGTAAAAGAATCACTAAGAGAGAGTAGATATGAGTTATTAATCCTCTTTTGATTTTAAGTGCAGATCTGGACTCCTTTGATTAAACAGAAATGCTTCTGAGTCCTTCTCTGGTTTTTGTATTGAAAAAAATATTAGCATGAATCATCTTGTGTTCTTCATAAGTGTTGATAATGTGAAGATGTTCTTTCTATTCTAGTGTACTTCTTATGTTCTTCAGTAGAGTTAGATTATATGCCTGAGACAATACTTTCTTTTAAAATCATTTAATTTTTTCTTCTCGGTCGTGCTCACAGGCTTGTTTTTCGTTCAGTATCATGCTCTCTTGCTCTTGGGCACTCTCCACTATTTATATTTGAATGCATGAGTTTTAGCTGACAGGTTCCATGGGTTTCGTACCTCGTACCACATACTATGTCTAAAAAGAATCATTAATTATTTAAGTGCATTAAAGGCATCAAATATGACCGTTAAACATTAAATTGAAAGATGACAAAATAGTTTAAGAAATGGTGTCACAATATGTTATGAAAATTATGTCTCCGTCACAGGGTCTGAGTGTCACGGTGTCATAGTGTCATGTTGTCTTCTTCATGGTGTCTTGATTCATGGTGTCTTGCTTACGGTGCCTCACTTACGGTTTTTGGAATACGGTGTCTGGTTGACGGTGTCTCACATACGGTGTCTAGCTTACGATGTCTGGCTTACTGTGTCTGGCTTCACGGTGTCTAGCTTCACGGTGTATGGCATCACGGTGTCTGCCATACGGTGTCTGGCTTACTGTTTCTGGCTTCACCATGTCCTGTACTTAGGCGAATAACTCTATTCATAATTAGACAGTAATATTCATGAAATTGAATGATCTTAACCATTATAAATTATGAGATAACATGAAACATAAATACACATGATTGGATATAATTTATAAGAGTTAACTAGGATGAATATGATTTGTGATAATTAATGAGATTTGTGATCATTAAAACATGATTAATACACGAGGAGTCTAACAATCACCCCCTTTTTGATTATCAATAATCATGTAATGTTAATGTGTAAATTAGATTCAATGATAGAGAAAATAACAGATAGAAACATCTCCCCTTTGGGATTATCAAAATGTAGAAATAAGAGAGGGTAAATAGTGCACATTCCATTACGAATAAACAATTCAACACAAAATAAATGAGAAATACAAAAATAATGACATCCCCATAAAAAAGAAGTAATCAATGGTTTACATCAGGGATTAGCCTTCTCTTTTCCTTTATCAGCAGCAGAAGAAGAATCCATAGGGGCAGTGGTTGATATAGAAGAAGGAAAAGAGGTGGTAGATAGAGAGGGTAAAGGGAGACCTTCAAAGACTAAGGGAGCCAAGGTAGGAGCAGTAGAAGATCGAGGCAGTTGCTGATCAAGAATTACAGGCCTGATCTGACTGACAGCATGGCCAAAAGACATGGTAGTTGAGGCTAAGATAGAGGTGAATATAGGCAGTCCATGTCTGAGAGGTTCTGTCACTGGAGCAACAATTGTTGTACTCTGGAAATAAAGACAAGGTCTCAAACGTTTTATGAAGTCAGCAATAATATCTCCACCATACTGCATGGATTTTTCAAAGTCATATTTGTTTTCCATAAACCTGTCCAACAATCGGGTAATCTCAGTTAGCTTCTGGACTTGGTTTTTGAAGGCATAAGTTATAGGAGAAATTCACAGATTCTCTAAAAGGTATTTGAAGTGGTTGGTCATATCAGTCTTGGAAAAAATTCAGTTGAAATATAAATCCACATTAAATCCACTGAAAGAATTCTGAAGCACTTCTTTGACTATAGATCTGAGCAAAGTACTGTCCAAGGAAGGTGTAGAGGATTCACCAGAGGTATTAGAAGCTTTGATAGCTCTGGTCAGAGATTTGAGCTAATTCAATACCTTTTTAAGACAACCATTTTACTCATCAGTGATTTTATTAGGGTTCACCACAAGCTATCTCATTTCCATCAACAACTATTTGTTCTTTTCCACAATCTTTTCATCAAAGGATTATAGATAAGGGTGAATCTGGGACACAACATCTCAAGAGATTTGAGAAACAGTGGGTTCTAGAGGAGCAGTAGCAGACTCTGATCTTGAATTCATCTCTTTATGCATATCTTCAACCATGATTCTCAGGGTTGTGACTTCATTACTCAGAAACTTATTTTCAACTCGTACTTCTTGAATTTCATGGAGCATCTTAGGTTGGATCTGCCAAATAATTTTCCCCAAGAGCAGTAAAGAATCTCTATCACTCAAATTTTTCATAGGAAGAGTTTGGGAGTTCATAATATTCTCATCTTTAGATAAGTTAGTATCTACAAAATCCTTCAAATCATCCTTAGTAACAAAGGATAGCTATTCAGGTAAAGGTTCAGGTGCATGAATTGGTATAGGGACAGGTTCTGGTACTAGTTCCTTCTCAGGGAATAATTTAGAAACTGACTTCAAATGAAACAGGGAAGAAAGATCAGGACCAGTTGCAGTAACTTGCTGAGACTCATTTACATCAAAGAAACATGGAAATTTTTACTGAGTGTCCATATGACTTGACTTAGTTGGATGTGAGGCTTCATCAGACTCATGATTCTGGGTTTCCTCCCACTCAATAGGTTCCTCCCCTCTCAGGACTGAGAGGATCAAGAGTTGGTCTAAATCCACAGTTTCATCTCTAAGTTCCTCATTCATCTCTTATCTAGCCAGATGAAAGGCTATCTCCATCCTCTCTTCAGTAGAGAGTATTATTTCAGGAACAATTTATTCCATAGGGAGTTCTTCCATATTTGATTATTGCATAGCATAGTGTTCTTCCATATTTTCTTCTTGCATAACATGGAGTTCTTCTACTATAGGCTCTTCTATGGCTTGCTGCTCAGATTCTGTCACACCTTATTCTTTTTCAGCATCGGGTTGGATTTCTAGATTAACATCATCTCTAGAGGCAAGAGTTTCTTCTTCAATAACAACAGGAGGAACAATAGTTCTTTCTTCCTCAAAAACATCTTCTTCCCTATGAGGTACTTCAGCCTCTTCTTCCACTTCTTCTGAATACTCACCAAGTTCATCTGGTTCCAAATCAGGATCAAAAATATCTTTCAACTTTGATGGATAATCCATATGATTAAACTTCTCATGAACCTTATCATTGTCTTCCACCCATTACTTTTTCCACGGATTCTAGTTTATCTTTATTCTCCAGATGGTGGCTTTAGAGAGACAGAACTCGCAGTCCATAAGAACTTATTCATTATTTACAACTATGCCTTTTTCAATAAGCATGGATGATATCATCTGAGAGAAAAACAGAGAGGTGGACTTGGATGTATCCTTGGTCAACACACACATATGTTGAATGACGTACTTTCACAGGTTAATCTTGTATCCATTTTTCATAAGATGAATAAAAAACACATCTTGATACTTTAACAGAGAAAAATCACATTTTCTTGGACTAACCATTTTTTGAACAAACTTAAATAGCAGCCTTGTTTCTCCATCATGTTCAACGGTGATGGCCCTTCTCTTGGTGCCATTTCCGATTAGAGTTTTTAGATCATCTTCAAGATCAAAGAAATCAGTTGTAGGTGGATTTCTCTCTAATAATCATCACATATTAATTCATGAGGTCTCTTAAGTCATGCGGCCCATAACCTCAATGAGAAGGAGAATCTTTGTCCATTAATCCAGCTCCACAGAACATAACTTTCACCAGAGTCAAAATAGAACTGTGCGTACTTGTAGAACTGAGCTACTAACCTAGGATAGATGGATCTATTCTCTCTTGAGAAACATTCTAACCAGACTTTTGATTTTAACACTTTCAATACTAGAGATTTTCTAGAAAAAATCCATTCGAGGCAAATTTATTTCTCAAGAACAACACTTCGATTTACCATGTTATGATTAAATAGTCCTTTGAGTGTTAGCTTAGGTGCAATCTTCTTCTTCGGGCGGTGCTTCTCAAGTGTGGATGATGATAGACATTTCATTCTTGGCATCCACAGAGGGTTCGAGAGAGATAGAGAGAGAGAAGAGGTTTCAAGGTTGAATGGGATCGAAATAAGAGAAAGTATGAGTGAAGAACTGAGTGAAACTTTTTGTTTTATCATTTGTGAATCCCAATTGTCACCAAAAAAAATGTGGGAATGTAAAAGAGGTTAAATAAAAATTACCATGATACGGGTTTAAAGAAAATCATAATGAATTTTCACAGTGAGACCGTGAATGGTTGTTACAGTGAGATAGTGATCGGTTGTCACAGTGCGACAGTAAGTGGTCGTCACTGTGAGACAATGAGTGAACGTCACGGTGAGACAGTGAGTGCACTTTTCAGTGTGCATTACAATGAGACAGTAAATGTCAGACCGTGAGTACAAAGTGCTAAAAGTGAGACCGTAATCATGAGAGATAGTAACTAAGAAACCGTAATCAAGAAACAGTGAAGTAAAACATTGTAAAATATTGAACAGTAAGAAAAGTAAGATATCTATTTGAGATTTATCATGGCAAGATCATGTATGATGTAGTTTATTCTCTCAGAATTTAATGGTTTAGGGAATAAATCAGAAAGTTGATATTCAGTACCAATGAATTCAATGGTGATATCACATTTTTGATTATGATATCTCAAAAGTGATGTCTTACATCAATATGTTTTGTCCTAGAATGTGAAATAATATTTTTTTAGAAGTTAACATCACTTGTGTTGTCACAATTTATTGGTAAATTTCTGAATTGATATCCATAATTTAGTAATGTGTGTTTCATCGACAAAATTTGTGCACAACAACTACCAGCAGCTATGTATTCATCATCTGCAGTGGATAATGCAACAAATTTTTTTTTCTTACTACACCATGATACAAATGACTTTCCTAAATGGTGACTTGTTCTCGAGGTGCTCTTTCTATCTAACTTATAGCCACCAAAGTCAGCATCAGAATAACTAACTAGTTCAAATGATTGTCCTTTAGGATAGAACAATACTAGTTTGGGTGTATGCTTGAGGTATTTAAAAATTCTCTTTACAAAATTTAAATGAGATTCTTTGGTATTTTCTTGAAAATGACCCCACATACACACAATAAACATAATTTTTGGACAACTAGTAGTTAAGTATAGTAAACTTCCAATCATTCCTCTATAATTGGTTTGATCAACAGATTTTCCATCTTTATCAAGATCCAACTTGCAGGTGGTACTCATGGGAGTGTCACTACTACTAGTTCTATCCAATCCAAAACGTTTTAGAAGACCTCTAGTGTATTTACTTTTATTTAATAAAATTCCTTCATTATTTTGAATGGTTTGAAATCCAAGAAAGAATTTTGGTTTACCCATTAATCTCATTTCAAAATCCTTTGTCATCATTTTAGAAAAATCGATACACAATGAATTTTTTGAAGATCCAAAAATAATATCATCTAAAAAGATTTGAACAACTTAAAAATCATTAGAAATTTGTTTTCTAAAGAGGGTAGGATCGGCAATTCATTTTGTAAAACCTTTCGAAATAAGAAAAGTACTCAATCTTTCATACCAAGCTCTTAGAGCTTCTTTTAAACCATATAAATCTTTTTATAGTTTGAAAATATGATTACGAAGATGAGTATTTGTAAATCCAGGGGGTTGTTCAAGAAAGACATCCTTAGCTATATACCGATTTAAGAATGCACTCTTAACATCCATTTGAAATATTTTGAAATTCAGATGTGCAACATAGGTAAGTAGGACTCTGATGGATTCAAGACTGGCTACATGAGAAAAGGTCTCCTCACAGTCAATTCCTTATTCTTGACTATAGCCTTGTGCAACTAATATAGCCTTGTTTCTAACTATATTTCTAGCTTCATCTACCTTATTTCTAAACACCCATTTAGTGCCTATGATAAAAGTGTCCTTGGGCCTTTCAACAAGTTTCCAAAATTTGTTTCTTTCAAACATATTAAGTTCTTCTTGTAAAGACATTACCTAGAATTCATCATTGATGGAATCATCAATGTGTTTATGTTCAAGTTGTGACAAGAAGCCTTGATGTTCTACTTGATTTCTAGGAGAAGCTCTAGTTTGTGTTCCTTTATCCAAGTCTCCTACAACAACATCTAAGGGATGGTTTTTAAGGGTTCTAAACTTTCTTGAAAAAGGGGGACTTATGATTTCAGGTTCTTAAGAAGATTTAGGTTCATTATGACTCGATTGGAGAGAATTTCTAGAATTGGAAGTTTTCACAGATTCTTTTATAGAGGAATTTGAGGATTTTGAGTTGATGTTCAGATTTGATACATCATCCTACAGATTTTCTATGATGGTTCTAGGCTCATGTGGATCTGTTTCATCAAACATGATATGAATAGATTCTTCCCCACATTTAGGAATCTTATTGAATACTCTATAAAATTTACTTAATATTGAGTAACCAAAGAACATTACTTCATCTCTTTTTGATGAAAATCTGTCAAGAATATACTTAGTGTTGAGAATAAAGACATTTCAACCAAAAACTCTAATGTAATTAACCTTCGGCTTCCTATTGTTCTAGAGTTTATATGGGGTATTTTTGAGAATTGTTCTAATCAAGACTCTATTGATTATGTAACATGCTGTATTAACAGCTTCAACCCAAAAGTAAATAGGTAACTCATATTCAGTAAGCATTTTTCTAGAAATTTCATACATGGTTCTATTTCTTCTTTCTACAACACAATTCTACTGAGGTGTTCTAGGGGTAGAGAAATTGTGACTATAACCATATTGTGAGCAAAAGGATTCAAACTCTTGATTTCCAAACTCACAGCCATGATCACTTCTTAAAGATTTAATTTGAAGTCCTCTAAGATTTTTTAAAGACATGGCATAATTAGTAAAATAAGAGAAGGCTTCACTTTTGTGAGCCTTGAAGAAGGTCCAGGTATATCTAAGAAAAATCATCTACTAGAAAATAAACATAGTGCTCACATTTAAACTAGAAATTATAGATGGTCCAAACAAATCCATGTGAACCAATTTGAGAGGTGTAAAAGTAGAAACATTTTTCTTTGATTAGAAAGGGATTTGTTGGCGCCAAAAATATGGCCCGAAAGGAAGGAACGAAAAAGACAGCCGGCGCGCTGCCTCGCGAAGCTCACCCGCGAAGCCCGGCCACGGAGCCTCACCGCGAAGCGTCCCAACCTTGGCGGCCCCGCGAAGCGCCGGAGGCGGTAATCCTCCGCGAACCCGTTTGACGTTCGCGAGCCCCCGCAAAGCGCCGGAGGTGGTAATCCTCCGCGAACCCGTTTGATGTTCGCGAGCCGCCGCGAAGCGCCGGAGGCGGTAATCCTCCGCGAACCCGTTTGACGTTCACGAGCCGCCGCGGAGCCCCGAAGGCGGCGCGCGAGCCCTGCTTCGCGGCGCCCCTCCCCTATAAATACTCGACTCCCCCTGAGTCCCCACGACGGACAATCTGACCCTTCGGATTCTCCTCTCCTGAATTGCGAAGCACGCTTTGCCCTGGGAATCATGAGCTCCGCGAGGTATTTCTACTTCGCGAGACGACTCTGATTTGTTTCGTTTTGAGCCCCTCTTCCGAGAGGGATTCCCTTCGCGAAGCTCAAGGGCGTTCGCAAAGGAAGGGGATTCCCAAGGGAACCCGGGCAGCCGCGGAGCACTTGTGCTTCGCGAAACACCCAACCCATGCTAGTAATCCCTATGCCAAGGCAGGATAACTATGCATCGCGAAGCACATTGCTTGGCAGGACCCTGCTTCGCGAACCACTCCTTCTTCGCGAGGCAGTGCTCCGCGAACACTGCTCCACTTCGCGAAGCACCTCCCACTCCCGCCTATGCCCCATGCTAAGGCCAAGGCACCCCACTTCGCAAAGCACACTCCTCTGCTTAGCGATTTCTCTTTCCGTGCGACCCTCCAGGTTTGCACGATGCGATTTCAAAGTCCCATGGACAACACCTCCCGTAGCGTTGCTTCGCCTAATGCTTCTTCGCATAGGCACACTAATGGTTATTGCTTCTTCTCATAGCCACGCTAACATGGACCCCTCGATGGTTCCTCCCGCGACCCCCCTTTACCATGGCCTTACCGACACCTTCCCTTCCCAAGGACCAGAGGGTACCGGTTATGTAAGCCCTAGGGGTGTGGAGTGAACCCACCTCGTCCGAGCTGCAGGACGTTAAACTGCCAAGCACCACGTCGTCAACACATGACGTTAAACTATGACCCAACCTCGTCTCCCTCACTAGGGGTTTCCCCAGGTCGAACATTTTTTACACCACTCGTCTCCACGGGAATGGAACACTTCCGCACGTGGAATGAGATCCTCCTTGTCGGAGTGGCGTATGTTCGCAGGGGAAGGGTCGCCTCAGAGCGTAAATCCCTAACCTTTGGTACGGATGATTTCACCTGTGCATCTCGGTACTTCCCCACTACCAAGGTCAGTGGAGGACGTGATAGGGAACGAGGCACCTCCCATCGTCGGACCAAGGTCCACCTTTCCCGCGCTTTGTCGCACCATGGGCCTCCATCCTGGAGTAAGTCCCAACACCATGGGCCGCCCAACGCGTAAGCCCCCCTTCGCTTCTCACGGATGCACCCTTCGCGACGTGATCGTCAGGTCCTTGCAACCTCTTGTTTCTCACACCGAGCATGACTCACGTGGGCTTAGAGTGAGCACCGACCCTGACACCCACATTTTGAACTACGAGGTCTTTGATCCATGTCAAGGCATGGTACGTAGGAATCCTCCATGAGGTTCAAGCCCACCAATAGTGGACCAAGGTCTACTTTCATGTCGGTTCACCGACACAACCCTTTTGAACTACGAGGTCTTTGATCTGTGTCAAGGCATGGTACGTAGGAAGCCTCCACGAGGTTCAAGCCCACCAATAGTGGACCAAGGTCTGCTTTCACGTCGGTTTACCGGCGACACCCATTTGAACTACGAGGACTTTGATCCATGTCAAGGCATGGTACGTAGGAAGCCTCCACGAGGTTCAAGACCACCCGTCATTTCATGTCGGGTCTCACCCCCGTCCCGCACGACGTTAAACTGCACTCCGGTCCAGTGGTAAGCCATTGCGACCCATCCAACTCACCTGAACTACGAGGTCTTTGATCCGTGTCAAGGCATGGTACGTAGGAAGCCTCCACGAGGTTCAAGCCCACCAATAGTGGACCAAGGTCTGCTTTCATGTCGGTTTACCGGCGAAACCCTCCGAACTACGAGGTCTTTGATCCATGTCAAGGCATGGTACGTAGGAGACCTCCACGAGGTTCAAGCCCACCCATCACCCAATTCACGTCGTGTTCTATCTTCGTCCAGCATGACGTTAAACTACATTCTGGTCCAGTGGTAAGCCATTGTGACCTAACCCCGTCCGAAATACGATGACTTTGATCCATGTCAAGGCATGGTACGTAGGAAACCTCCACGAGGTTCAAGCCCACCCATCGTTTATTCACGTCAGGGTTCACTATCGTCCCGCATGACGTTAAACTGTATTCTCCGAACTATGAGGTCTTTGATCCATGTCAAGGCATGGTACGTAGGAATCCTCCACGAGGCTCAAGCCCACCCGTCGCTCATTCACGTCGGGTCCCATTCCAGTCCAGCGGTAAGCCGTTGTGATCATTTGAACTACGAGGAATTTGATCCATGTCAAGGCATGGTACGTAGGAATCCTCCCAGAGGTTCAAGCCCAACTCCCATCGGACTAGGGTCTGCTTTCACGTCGGTACGCCGACGACATTCATCGGGCCAAGGTCCAGCTTCACGTCGGTTTACCGGCACCATCCCGAACTACGCGGACTTTGATTCCCTGCCACGGGGATACATAGGAAGCCTCCTCAAGGCTCAAGCCCAACTTCACCGTCGCCCCTGCGATGGTCCCATTTCATCCTCATCCACTTCACTCATCCATCCATCACCCATCCTGATTCTCACCCGGGCCGCCACATCCCGGTGGAGTCATGTCATCCACCTCCTCGCTGCTCCTAGCGGCGCCTGGGCCACTTTCCATGTGTAAGTCCCATCATATATCTGGGTTGCTGTCCTCTATGTACACCCCGATTCATCACCCTTTTCCCCTATAGGGAGTGCACCACCTTGGATCCGTCCTCATTGGGCGTCTGATCCATCTCTATGGGACCATAGCCGTCTCTATGCGATACACCAATCTGATCCGTCTCTATGGGACGTTCTGATCACCCTCATCCATCTCCGCTGGACGTTAAACTCGCGGAATACCCTGTGTTGAACACGGGAAGCTGAGGAAAACCTCAGATACGTGTCTATGACATGTAATTCCCCGCGCTCGATGTGGGATGCCTCGGGCTTCCACGCCCTCGAGAAGCCTTATGATCAAGGATAACGGACAGACGCGCCAGGTACCCCAGCATCCAGACACGCTATTGATGTCTCAACGTGACTACTCCCCTGACCGAAGGTTGTTGACCTGACTAGACCCTTTGGAATGTCCCGACAGGAGCAGTGTAATTAACCAGCACCCATGGAAACATGGCACTGGGAAGAGTTTCACGAACTACGTATTAAATCTATAAGGGAGACCCGGACTAGGTGACAAGTTCTGAGGAGGAATCCACAGGAGGAAGAACCAACATCCCATCATCCCGTTTCGATCAAGGAGCAGACGTCCCTGAATAAGGAACGAATGCCGCCCGCCTTTGGAAAGTGGGAATGCGGGGCAACAAAGCCGCGTGTCCCCCCCCCCCCGACGAACGGATGCGCGCGCGCCCCGGCGAAAGCGTCGGAAACAGAAATGGTGAACCCGACGTGAAATTATTCTCCTCAGCATGGAGATTAGTAGCGTTCGAGACACCAGTAGATTGACGTGTCACCGGATTCAGATATCTGTTGCCTGGTCCCGCCAAGCAAATGGCGGGCCTGTCGTGAAACTCACCGGCGGTCGGGGTAGTAGAACGTGGGGCACTCCTCTCTGCAGCGTGTTGGCGTGGATCCTTCTCACAGACAGGGGGATGGAAGAGCGCTGGGGCACTGGCCGTCGATCCTTTTCCTCTCAGTACTGATGAATTGATCCCCTTGCTTGCCAGGAACCAGGTTTCTACTTCAGAGATGCGGTCACCATCCGCCCCTCGCCCGCGCAGGGGCAGGGGCAGCACCACGACGACCACTCCACATGGAGCCACCACCTCCACGACGGCTGCCACATCACGGAATACAGGACGTCCACGTCCCCTTTCCCCATCAGAGGTCATCCAATGAAGGGTGATCAACAGCCTCGTGCGCAGGTACGAGGAGGAAGGGGTCATCCCGACTAGGGACATGGCCCGCTTGGACCTGGAGGCCTCCAGGCCCCGCCGTCAATGCCGCCCTAACAGGCCGCGCAGGGAGCCCCTGCTCCCCACCTCGACATTCAACCGTTTCAGGAGCCTATCCCCGGAACGCCTTGACGACGCTTCGCCTTACGCCGAAGAGGCAGGCGCGGTCCGGCTCAGCCCGCTCAGGGCCCCGACCCGGGGCCCCCAGGAGAGAGCTCCCGTCCGGCCACGTCAGCGCCGCCATCCGGCCCCGCAGGAAGAGCAGGCAGACTACGTCCCTGCACCACCTGCACCGGCCCGCCTGACCCGACGTCAGCGCCGGGCCCGGGCTGAGGACGCTCGCCTAGCCGCGTCCACGTCGACAGCTATAGTGGCCCGAGCCACCGCCGACGTACATTATGAAGCCCCCGCCTACATTGAGCAGGGGAACCCCTTCGCCCAACCAGGATCGAGACCCCAACCGCCCCGTGGGCAGGCTGGGTTGACTCTTCGGGTTGCAGGCCCAAGTAGTGATCGCCGCGAGCTAACCCGCGGTGATGCCACCCCGTACGGAGGTCCTCCCCGTACCACTACTCCACAGAGCGTGGGCCTTCCCCGCTCCGAGGTTCGCCATGGAGGCATGCCCCGTGCTGCCCCCATCCTACAGGAGGACCTGCCCCGTGGCAGTGATGCTCCGCGCGGAAACATTTCCCGCGCCCGCTGTACAGGGTATGGAGTCCATCCTTCTGAGGGCACCGTCCATCCGGTCCCTCTTCAACGTGGGGGTCCCCCCTACATCCTCTTCCCGACTGGCGAAGGTCCTCCTCGCCCCAGCAACTCAAGGAGTGAAGGTCAGCCTCGCTCCACTCGCATCGACCATGGAGGTCTTCCCCATGCTCCTGCCAGTTCCAATAGAGGCCCCGCCCACACGGGTACTGTTCATGGAGGTCCTCCCCATGTACCCTTCGACATTTGCCCTGGTGCCCCTCGCACCCCGGCTGTCTCAAGTGGGGGCCCTCTCCGCCACGGCGCCAGCGCCGCCCCAAGGCTGCCTGATAGGGGTCAACCCTGTCCCGAAGAGCCACCCAGGGGCAGAAGAGCGGGTCGTCGCCACCACAAGAAGAATCCTGGGAAGGCCCAGGGGGAAATCAAACCTGCCCATTTCTCCGATTCGGAAGCGGAATGCGATTCAGCGATGGAACCATCTCCCAGCTCCTTCGTATCAAGGACTGGGGCAGGAACCAGACGCGTCAGCCTCGTTCTCCCAGAATTTGAGGTCCACCGGATTCCCGTCTCTCTCCGCAGGTACATTCAGGAGGAAGAGATTCTGAGAACTTCGCAGGTTTCGACCGCACAGTCACCGCCATCGTCACCCGAAGCGCCCTCTACCTCTACTCGGGATCATGAGGAGCTGTTTTGGGGGTCAATAGTTGTAGAGCCACGACATGACCGGACACCGGTAACGGAAATTCACGTACCCGAAGCAGTGGCTGTTAGCCCGTCCTATCGTGACATTGTGGTCAGGTCACCTCGCTCTTCAGAGGAAGGCCCAGAATTCGGTGGCCAGTCTGCTCGCGCACCGTATTCTCCACCACCGAGTTTGCTATCCCAGAGGTCCGCCTCGGTACCGCTACCGGTCCCTCAGCCGCCCCCGGTTGATGAGTGGGGAAACGTGGGGCCGAACCCCGAGGACGAACCCAGGAGCTTCTGGAGTATTCTTGCAGCGGACAACTTCCCAGAGAAGTTCTGGCCCACAGCGGCACTGAATTTCCGCGTACCCGAGTCGCTTACCCCTGAAGAAGTGGGGTGCTTTTGTCGAACCCTGTGGGCGACGCACTTCCGCCTCCGCTGGGAACGGGTAGTGTACCCCCGGAGTCGAGAGCACTTCGAGGAGATTGGCAAACAGTGCCGCCTGGTTGACGCAGCGGCGCTCCTTGTGGCCCAGCACCCCGAGTCTCCCGGTCACCAGAGTGCCCTCCAACGAAAATGCGTTCAGAGTTTCAAGGCACTCCGCAAGATCGTCAGGGAAACCACCCCCCATGTGCAAGTCCGTGGCTGGGGACGCTATGCCACTCTCTTCTTTGACCCTATCCGACGACAGCCTGATTCGCTATGCGACATCGAGGATATGCCATCAAGAGGGGTCACAGTCCACATGGCCGACGTTGTGGATAAGGAAGATGAGCTTGAGTTCCTTGATGGGGACTTACCATCCGAGGGCGTACCGCCACTACTCGACCCATCAGGGAGAGTCACCCGTCAGCAGAGGAACCTGCTAGGCCTCCCCGTACCCACCGAGTCACTGGCACTCGGTCGAAGCACTGGCAAGGGTAAGGAGCATGTCGGAATAGTCAAGCACTCCGACCCGTCCGCCTCTGTGCAGAAAACAGACGAGGATCCTGAGAAAGCCACGTTGCGCCAGCAGCGTGCTGAGCAGAAGAGGCTGGTTGACGAACTATTGGCTGAGCGCGCCGCAGAGCGGCGACCCGACTATGGTAATCCCAGGCCGGGGCAGCAGGGGCAGGAAAAATTTCCCCCCGGTGAGATGCCTCCGGGAAACCCTGATCATGCTACTGTCGCGGAAAGGGCGGAAGCCGGAACATACGGCATGAGGGCGCGATACGTCTCGCCAAACCCCCCTGAGCGACGAGGCAATCTGAAGAATCCAACCCGGGTCCCCCCAGTCGCCCAGCAGGTCGTCCAGCCAGTTGACCCGCGAGCGGCCGAAGCCGTCTACCGTGTTGAAGAACCTGGCAATGCGCTTGTGGTTAGGGATCCCCGTCAAGACAGGGACCCCCACCCGGAGGACCTTATTGCGACACTCACAGCCCGCCTCGAGGCGTTGGAAACACGGCAGGTGGCGGTCCCACCGGATGGCAAGCCTTATCCCGCATGGGTGGATGATATGCCCGCGCCTCCGGGTTTTGGGAACCCCACTTTCTCACCGTTTAACGGGACAGGGGACCCACCCCAGCACTTGGCTCACTTCTCTTCTAGGTGTGGCCCCATGCTGGGGACCCCGGCTCAGCAAGAAGCCGCTAAGCCCCGATGTTTCATACAGACATTGGAAGGTCCGGCATTCGTCTGGTACAGCCAGCTCCCCATCGAATCAGTGACCGGTTGGGAGGATCATCGCTGGTAGTTCTTATACCAGTTCAGCTCCACCATGCGAAAGACCATCATTGCGGACCTCTTCAAGTGCAAACAGAGGCCTGATGAGCGGGTTGCAGACTTCATCGCCCGGTGGAAAGGACTTACGTATTCCCTCGATATGCCACTGACTCAGGAGCAATTACTGACGATGTGTGTGGGGAACGTCAAGACAGAGCTGGTACCCTCCTTGATTACCCAGAACTACCCTGGAGGGTTCAGAGATTTCTCGGATAAGGCCCAGCGCCTCGAGGAGGCCCTGCAACAGGCTAGTCAGGCACGTTTGCTGCCCCCTATGATCCCAGCCAGGAGGGCCGCCAGGGCTGAACCCACCGCGGTGGCTCAAATAGAAGCCCCGAGGCAGCTGGAATTGCTACCGGTGGCACCACCCCCGCAACCCCGCAGAGGTCCTCCACCTCAAGCACATGCTCCTGCCCAGCAGCGACCGCCTCAGAACCGACAGGTTCCCCCGCGCAATGCGCCACCGCCACCTAGGCGTGACAACCAGGCGCCGACTCCTCGGCAAGCCCCTCCGGTCCCTCGACAGGACCAGGCCCCCAGGGCTCCTTACCCGGAAAGAAAGTACCATACCTATTCATTCAACGAAAGTCAGGTCCCTGGCTACTTCCGAAGTGCTCTAGAGCAAGGGATCGTGCGTCTGCCTGAGTGCAGGAGGCCGGCAGAGGCGCATCTCACCGATCACCCCAACTACTACCCTTATCATCGAATCCTGGGGCACACCCTCAAGCGATGCTATGTGTTTAAAGACTGGCTTCAGGACCAGGTCAACAAAAACATAGTTAAGTTGGGCCCAGCGCCAGCGCAAGTGGCAGGCGTCTGTGCGGGATCAGAAATCGGCAGCAACGGCGAAGGTGAGTGGCAGCAGGTCCCTAGCCGCGGGTCCCAGAAATACGACGACTGGATGGCTCGAAAAACCGTCGTCCGTGCCCAGGGTATCATCCAGGCACGCCTGAAGCAGTCGGAACCTTCAGAAGAAGTAGTTGGTGCCTCAACATCGTCTTCACAGTCGACCTCTGCCCAAAAGGGCAAGCAGCGGCGACGTAAGAAGAAGCAACGTGCACCGCCAGTGCCGTCGTCATCCCGCACTCTCGGCGACTTTATGCCTCCCGAAATGGGCATTCCCCCCAGAATACGCCTAGCGGTGGATGACTCTTCGAGTGACAGTCAAGGGTACGCTTCGGTTAACACTGTGGAGCTGGTAAAGCCCTATATGACCCCCGACGAGGGGGAACCCCAGGCAGACCTCCCCAACGTTTCCAGCCGACGTCAACGTCGGCGGAATCGCAACCGCGCCGGTCATCGAGGTACGTCAGCCGGCATTTGCGGCCAAGCCGTGCACGCTACTGAGACCAGGCAGCAGGCTCAGCGCAGATCTCAGCACGCGCAGACCCATCCAGCACCCTCGGCTCTACCTCCACCACCGTTCGTGTTGCTGGATCAGGGAGAGCCGCCTCGTTCATATCACAGCCAGTCTTGCCCGGAAACAGGCCAGCCTCTGCTGTCCGATCCTAGCCCGACGACTACTCTTCAGGCTTCTACTGGTAGGCAGCAAGATGTACCCAGTACTAGTTACTCTCCAGTTCAGCCAGCCAGACCCGTTGTGCATCCAAATGCCGAACGACCTCCTGTAAGCAGAGGTTTGCGTTTGGCACGAAAGTACGATGTTATGAAGCATCTGGCCGGCATCCCGGCGAGGCTTTCCATCCTCGAGGACCTCCGCCTGTCATCTGAAATGCGCGAGGCACTTTCCGAGGCCCTAAGGAGCCCCCTCCAGTTCGAGACAGAAGTGGCGGCTGCGGAAGCCTTCCATACCGAGACGATTGAAGGCGCCGAATGTCAGGCGGTTATCTCGTTCTCCGGTGAAGATGAAGACCCTCCTATACAGGGGCACATTCGCCCACTGTATATCACTGGCCACTTCAACGGTGTGGAAGTCCGCCGATGCCTCGTTGACACGGGTTCTGGAATCAATCTAATTCCGACCCGGACGCTGCGAAATCTGGGTCTGTCCGAAGGGGATTTGACTCCCTCTGACCTCAGGATCCAGGGGTACGACAGGACAGAGCAAACCCCAGTCGGCAAGATCTGTCTGAAGACCCAGTTCGGTGGCTTAATTGCCAGCACCGAGTTTATGGTTGTTTCTCAGGACACCGCCTACAACGCATTGATGGGCAGGCCATGGCTCCATCTGCATGCAGCGGTTCCCTCGTCGTATCACCAGTGCCTTAAGTACTCGCTCAACGGTCGAGTAGGCGTGCTCCAAGGAGACGCGTCCCCTTTCGCTTCTTGTGAGGCCCGCTATCTGGATGCGGGTTATTACAAAAGTAAGGACAAGCAAATCCTGGTAAGCGAGGATGAGCCCGCCCCGATCACAAGTGATCCTTGGGCAAGCATGGACGACGCCTACATCCTCCCGATCCACCGGTTGGAGTCCACGACTCCCGACATGGGACAATGTTTTGTTGTTTCGGGTACGCAAGGAAGGCATGTTCCCATGTCCAAGCGACGGCGGAAAATCACCTCGTACTCCTACATCAACCAGGCTCGGGTCATCCCGGAACCTCCTACCCCTGTACGGTACCGGGACGTCAAGCTGATGGCAACGGCGGTGCGCCATACGTGTCTCTTTCGCCGGGCTGGAATTAACCGACTCAGGCCGACACGTCACCACTGCTTTGATATCATCAAGCGTGGCCCCTTAGGCCGAAGGCCAGATGGGATCGAATCAAATGCATTTATTGCTATGGTCTCAACGACAAGTGAGTCTTTCTGACATGATGACCGCTGCTGCCCAAGCCGGCACCAGTTGCCCCTCGGGTTTTGAGAACCCATAAGTATCTTCCGTCGCGGGAAGTTCCCCCACGGCTGGGGAGGAAGACTTGGAGGATGCTCCCCCAGCCTTTGAAGAAGGCGTCTCTACCACGGTTGATGAACTGGTACAGGTGAACCTTGGTAGCGAGGCAGATCCAAGACCCACATTGATCAGTGCAGCCATGTCCCTCGAGGAGCGGCAGCGGTATTTAGACTTCCTCAAACAGCACCGCGATGTGTTTGCCTGGAGTTACGATGAGATGCCAGGGATGGATCCCCAAGTGGTCGTCCACCATCTGGGTCTCCCGGCAAAACACCGCGGGTTCAAGCAGCCTCCCAGGAAAATGCACCCTTCTCATGGTGCTATGGTCGAGGCCGAAGTTGACAAGCTTATCAAAGACAACTTCATTAAGGAGGTCCAGTACCCCAAATGGCTCGCCAACATTGTGCCGTTCAGGAAGAAGAATGGGCAGATCAGAGTCTGCATCGACTTCCGCGATCTCAATCGCCACTGCCCAAAGGATGAATTCCCACTCCCAGTGACAGAGCTGTTGATTGACGCCACGACCGGGTTCCAAGCCCTCTCTTTCATGGACGGGTATTCCAGGTATAACCAAATCCGGATGGCCCCCGAAGACGAGGAGTCCACTGCCTTCAGGGCTCCCCAGGGTACCTTTTGTTACCGGGTAATGCCATTCGGTTTGAAAAATGCAGGTGCCACTTATCAGAGGGCCATGCATCGCATATTCAAACCGATCCTCGAGACATTGGTGGAATGCTACGTGGATGACCTTGTAGTCAAATCGTGCCAGCGCCAGGACCATCTCAAAGACCTTGAGAAAGTGTTTGGTTTCCTCCGTTCCCGTCACCTGAAGATGAACCCGCTGAAGTGTGCCTTCGGAGTCACCTCCGGGAAGTTTCTGGGCTTCGTTGTCAGATACCGAGGTATCGAGATCGACCCGGAGAAGATCAAGGCCATCAGCCAAATGCCTCCCCCGAGCAACATTCGAGAGCTACGAGGCCTGCAAGGCCACTTAGCCTATATACGCCGATTCATTGCGAATCTGGCCGGCAAGTATAAGCCCTTTTCCCGGCTCATGAAGAAAGACGCTGCCTACGAATGGGATGAGGAGTGTCGGGCCGCCTTCGAGGAAATCAAGCAGTATCTGCTCCAACCTCCGGTCTTGATGCCACCCGTCTCCGGAAAGCCGCTGGTCCTTTATGTGACCTCCCTGGAGAGATCCCTCGGTGCGCTGCTCGCCCAGAAGAATAACGAGGGCACTGAGAATAGTCTCTACTATCTCAGCCGCATGCTTCTCGATACGGAGGTCAGATACTCCCCCATCGAAAAGAGCTGCCTTGCGCTCGTCTTCGCTGTGCAGAAGTTGCGGCACTACCTGCAACACCACGAGGTGCAATTGATCTCTCGGGTAGATCCGCTGAAGTACATCCTGAACCGCCCCATGCTGACTGGACGACTAGCACGGTGGGCGGTGATTCTCCAGCAATTTGATATCAGGTTCGTGCCTCAGAAGGCCGTTAAGGGACAGGCGTTGGCAGACTTTTTAGCTGCCCATCCAACCTCCGCAGATCAATCCCTGGACCTGGATTTTCTCGACGAGACGATCCTCTCAGTCGATCATGCTGCCCCATGTTGGCAAATGCATTTCGACGGTGCCTCCCGGAGCCCCACCGGTAGAAGGCTCAGCGACCCCAAGCTCAACAGAGTGGGTCTGGGCATTGTTTTCATTACCCGGCGCAAGCCATCCTGCCGTACTCGTTCCTGCTGTCAGAAGGTTGTACGAACAACGAGGCAGAGTACCAGGCTCTCATCACCGGCCTCGAGTTGGCCCTTGAGATCCATGTTCCCCATCTACATGTGAAGGGAGATTCCGAGCTGGTGATCAAACAGGTTAATGGCGACTACGTCGTCAGGAAGCCAGAGCTTGCACCGTTACTGGAGTACACCCTCCTCCTAATGGCCCAGTTCTCTCTTCGGCCAGAGGTTACCCATGTCCCAAGATCGCAGAACGGACAAGCGGACGCCCTGGCTGGCTTAGCTGCGTCGCTCGCAGAACCCGAGCAAGATGATTTGGTCATACACGTAGCCCACCGGAGAGTCATTGCTCCCGTCACCCAAGAGGACCGTGATAGCCTGCGGGTAAGTCATCTCACCGCCGGACCCTCCACATCGGGAGTCCCGGGTTCGTCAGACGCAGTGGTTGAAACCACCCCCGACTGGAGAGCACCTTTTGTCGAGTATCTCCAAAATGGTCGGCTCCCGGACGACCGGGCTGAACGCGAGCGAATACGACGCCGCGCGTTGCAATTCACCCTCCAGAGCGGCCCCAGTCTTGAGCAGGCCCTCTATAAACGGAGTTTCGATGGTGTCCTCCTCCGTTGCATCCGAGGAGTAGAGATACCTCAAATTATGCAAGAGGTTCATGCCGGTTCCTGTGGCGCCCATCAAGCTGGGCCGAAACTGTCCCAGCAAATCCGAAGGTTAGGGTACTTCTGGCCCTCCATGATCCACGATTGTATTGGGTACGCCAAGAGATGCCACGCGTTCCAAGTACACGCCAACTTCTTGCATCGGCCGCCAGAACCCCTCCACCCCACCAAGTACTCTTGGCCATTTTCGGTATGGGGACTCGATGTAGTGGGACCGTATCCACTGGCAACAGCCCGCCAGTGTAGGTTCATCCTGACTGCTACAGATTTCTTCTCCAAGTGGGAAGAAGCAGTTCCGCTCAAAGAGGTCAAGGCCCGTTCCATCGTTGACTTAGTGAGCTCCAACATTATCCACAGGTTTGGAGTCCCTCACGCTGTCCTCACCAATAACGGCACCAACTTCCGAGCAGCTGAATTGAAGAAATTGTACGCTAAGTACGACATCCAGTCGAACCATACCTCCCGCTACCACGCACAGGCGAATGGGCAGATCGAGGCATTCAACAAGACCCTCTCTAACATTCTGCAGAAGATGGTTGGTCAGAACAAGAAGAGTTGGCCGGACAAGCTCCCCAACGCCCTTTGGGCTTACCGGACGACGACTCGCAACTCTACCCAGGTGACCCCATATTCCCTGGTGTATGGATCTGAAGCCGTCCTACCCATTGAGATCCAGCTTCCGTCGCTACACACTGCAGTTTATGATCACCAGACACCAGATGAGGTAGCCGAGATCCGTCTAGCTGAGTTAGAGGCACTGGACGAGAACCGGCTCCGTGCCCTGCACAATCTGGAAAGGCATCAAGACAAGATAGCGAGAGCTTTTGACAAGAAGGTTCGTATCCGCTCTTTTCTACAGGGTGACCTGGTACTAGCCCTTCGAGCGCCAATGATCCCCGGTAGGAAACCACCCAAGTTAGAACCCAAATGGGAAGGGCCTTACATCATCTATAAGGTTTACCCCAACGGAGCATACTCCTTGGTGACCACGGATGGAGAGCGTGTAACCCCTCCCACCAATGCCAAATTCCTCAAGCGATACATTGCCTAGGGCAAAAAGTGGTCCTGCACGACCCTAAACTGCGAGAGAGTCCCGCACGACATTAAACTGCGAGAGAGTCCCGCACGACATTAAACTGCAGTGGTCCTGCACGACCCTAAACTGTGAGAGAGTCCCGCACGACATTAAACTGCAGTGGTCCTGCACGACCCTAAACTGCGAGAGAGTCCCGCACGACATTAAAATGCAGTGGTCCTGCATGACCCTAAACTGCGAGAGAGTCCCGCACGACATTAAACTGCAGTGGTCCTGCACGACCCTAAACTGCGAGAGGGTCCTGCATGACCCTAAACTGCGACTTGGTCCCGCATGACCTTAATCTGTCTCTCCGTCCTCACTACAAGACGTTAAACTGCAATCCAGTCAGGTCTTCCTGACCGAGGCCCGGCCTCAGGCCTCTTGGCCTCCTTGGGCCCCTGGCCCCGTCTCCACCGCGGCTTGGCCTCGGGCCCCCCTTGGTCTTTCCCCGATTTACCCTCTTGCGGGATTGTACGGCATGGTGTGGGACTATGTCCCCGTTCATGTCGGATTACTTGTCGTACCATACATATCCCCAAAGGAGGTGCTTTTCATCATCCCGCATGACGTTAAACTGCATGCCAAGAACTACGTATGGCTTGATTCCCATCTTCATGGGATACGTAGGAACGCTCGGACGCCTCGTCTTGAGCCCAGCCCCAAGCTTTTCTCTTCCGCTATTCCCCCTGGGATAGTCTCCTTGGAGGATCTATGTGTATCAGGGAGTAGGCTTCCTTGGCCCCACTCATGCAACCCCAATCACGCAAAGATTGTAAAGGTCGCACCATGCGCCCACTCCCGTTCTTCTCCCCTCCCACATCCTCACCGCATGACGCTAAACTGCATGGCTTTCAAGAACTACGTATGGCTTGATTCTCATCCTCATGAGATACGTAGGAACGCCCGGACATTTCGTCCGTTGGCCCAGCCCAAAATCCAAAATCTTCCCCTCGGGTCAAGACATGGCAGGGTGCACACTTTTGCCCCGACCCACGTCGAGCAAGCCTCGACCCGGCTGCACATTCCCCCTGGAGGTGTTTGCCCCTTTCGTGGATGAACACAACTGAGCTTCACCCGCTCCTTGACTGGGATTCTGTCCCAAGGTGACAAAATTCCCCCAAGTGGTGCTAGCGATCCGGGCCACGACCCAGGATCCCCCATAAGGGTGTACGGTGTGATGTGGGGCTACGTCCTCATTCACATCGGGATCATGTGCCGTGCCGTGCAACTCCCCTTACGAGGCCCAGCCTCAGGCCCCTTGGCCTCCTTGGGCCCCTGGCCCCCCGTCCTCATGTAAGACGTTAAACTACAAACCAGTCAGGCCTTCCTGACTGATGCTTGACCTTAAGCCCCTTGGCCTTTCCAGGTCACACCTTAGGTACCTTCTTACCCGGACTGTACGGTGTGGTGTGGGACTACGTCCTCATTCACGTCGGGATCATGTGTCGTGCCGTGCAACTCCCCTTACGAGGCCCAGCCTCAGGCCCCTTGGCCTCCTTGGGCCCTTGACCCCCCGTCCTCATGTAAGACGTTAAACTACAAACCAGTCAGGCCTTCCTGACTGATGCTTGACCTTAGGCCCCTTGGCCTTTCCAGGTCACAGCTTAGGTCCCTTCTTACCCGGACTGTACGGTGTGGTGTGGGACTACGTCCTCATTCACGTCGGGATCATGTGCCGTGTCGTGCAACTCCCCTTACGAGGCCCAGCCTCAGGACCCTTGGCCTCCTTGGGCCCCTAGCCCCCCGTCCTCATGTAAGACGTTAAACTGCAAGCCAGTCAGGTCTTCCTGACCGAGGCTCAGCCCCAGGCCCCTTGGCCTTTCCGGGCTGCGGCCCGGGACCTCTCTTATAGGATCGTATGGTGTGACGTAGGACTACGTCCTCATTCACGACGGCTTCTTTACCATGCCATACACCTCCCGTGTTTAGGGGTATATTACTCCCCTCCTCGTCCAGTATGACATTAAACTGCATTTCAAGAACTACGTGTGGCTTGATTCCCATCCTAATGGGATACGTAGGATCACCTGAATGTCTAAGCTTCGGGTCCAGCCCCATCTCTCGGGAATCCCCATCCCATCTTGGCCCCTTGGCCCATCCTTCCTCCATGAGGGGATCATATGGTGCGGTGTGGGATCATGTCCTCATTCACGACGATCTTGTAATGACTACACCATGCTCCCACCCCCCCTACTGAGCTGTTTCGTTGATCCTTTTTCTTCGGCGGTTCACCAATGTGCTTAAGAGTACTCTGGTTTATTACCTGGAATGCCAAGCTTTACTCGGACACGTCCGCATCCGCTTTCCAGGCTTTGCGTATCCCCACATCAGGGATTTCATCATCTTTCACACCCGGAGGGACCCCCAAGAACGGCCTGGATACTATGCCCAAGGGATCTCCTACCGATACGGGCCAATGCCCTCCAGGGTTTCGGACAACAAATCGATAAAATCCCGCGTTGCGAATATGGTCAGCGGTCGATGCTCATTTGTTGCTCCCACCTCAGGCTAACGCGATACAGACGCTGTGTTTCCGTCATGGATAACAGTTTTCCTCTGTCGTCACGCCAACCCATTAAGCCCAAATGTCGGGTACACAATTCACACCCTTCATCACTTCCTCGTGTCCAAGTAGAGTCTCGGGAATCTTGGTACTTTTCCCCCATACACGTTTGCGCGTTCGAGGAACAAGCTACATCAAAGGTGTCCTTTGAAATTCTCTACTGACTCCCCTTTGATGGATGCCCCAAGTATTGCGATGAGGATACCCCCCTTGTTTCCCACACCGAGTTTATCTCACGTGGGCTTAGGGATTGGGTTGACATCTGTGCTTACCCGGGAGTTGTCACCATCCATGGTTCGAGCTCTAAGACCATAAACTAAGACTCTCATCTAGAACTACGTTCAAGACCCCTTGCCTTCGAACCCAGCTTGAGTTCAGCAAATTTACCTCTCTAATCTTGCCTTCAGGACCCTGATCGCAAAACTGCGTGGCGCAGTGTGGGACTACGTCCTCATTCACCTCGGGTTTGCAATAGCTGCACCACGCACGCCCCATTCTGAGGTTCAGTCCTCCTGATTTCCTGTCCTGCATGACGTTAAAAGGCACCTTCCAGAACTACGTGTGGCTTGATTCCCATCCTAATGGGATACGTAGGACCACCTGAATGTCTAAGATTTGGGTCCAGCCCCCCCTCCGGGAGATCTCCTGATTTCCCGGCCACCTAGGCCCCTTGGTTTATCCCTCTCCAGCGGGGGGTGTGTAGGTATGATACAAGGTTTTGGGCACCATGCCCCCTTCCCCTGGGAATCTTCCATCTCTCGATCACCCTCAAGGTTGAGTCCTTTGGCTCCCTGCAGTGGCTCACCCATGTATTAAGAGCACTCTAGTCTAGCACCAAGAGTGTCAGATTCAACTTGATCAAGTTTCTTCCACTTGTCAAGCTTCATGTTCCCCTCTATTCGGACTTCCATCATCTTTCACACCCATAGGGCCCCCCAAGAACGGCCTGGATACTACGCCCAAGGGCTCTCCTACCGATACGGGCCAATTCCCTCCAGGGTTACGGACAACAAATCGATAAAATCCCGCGTTGCGAATATGGTCAGCGGTCGATGCTCGTTTTGTTAGTCCTCATTTCAGGCTAACACGATAGGATGCTGTGTTGCGAACATGGTCAGCAGTAATCCCCTGTCGTCACGCCATCCCCTTCAGTCCTTGAATGTTGGTTGCATGATTCACATCATTTTCCACCCCATCATGTCCAGGTGGAATCTCGACACTTTTGGCGCTATCCCTCAGTGCACCTTTGCATGCTAGGGGGACAAAGCTGCAACCCAACGCCCTTTGGGGCTCCCATGGTCCAAGATCTAAGACCATAAACTAAGATCCATTCGGGACTACGTTCAACTTGATTCCCATCCTCATGGGATACGTAGGACCGCCCAGACGCCCTGTCTCCGGGTACAACCCATTCAGGAAGCCAGTCTCTCTCCCTGTTTCACCTCTGTATAGGCCCCTCGGCCTAAGGTTTCCCCCTCCAAATGGTGTACAATCTGATGTGGGATCATGTCTCCGTCAATTGTGTTTTATAACACTGCGCACATTTCCCGCCTAGCATCGTCTCTGCTACGTCTGCGCTGCATGACGATAAAATGCATTCTTGGTCCTATCATACGACCCTAAACTGTGACATTATCGTCCTAGCCGCACGACGAAAAACGGCACCGCATTGTGGTGACCTCGCTGTAGAGGACATCACGTTGGGTACTGGCCACGCGCCATGCCATTTTTCAACGCCCATCACGACTTGATTCTTGTGGCGACATCACGACCTACAGTTCTAGGCCTGTCGCTTCACAAAAAAAAACCATTCACCTCAAAGAACAAACAAGATACATCAAATTCCGCTTCTTTTAGTGCAAGGGCCACGTCCGCACTTCCCCTTTCCCCTGGCACTGGTACCTTACCCTGCCACCTTCCAGAACTACGTATGGCCTGATTCTCATCCTTATGAGATACGTAGGAGCGCCCGAGTACTTCCCCGCGGGCCCAGCCTAACCCTGGTGTTCGGTCCCTCGACTCGGGCACTTCCCCAGAGAATGCATGGTAAGCGGGACTATGTCCTCATTCACGTCAGGTTGTGATGTCATGCGTCCCCTGATCCCTTTTTTCCAATCCATGGTCCGAATTCTATGACCATAAACTAAGATCTCCCCAAGGGAAAGAAATCTGCTCCCTCTCTCTAATGCGTTTCGTTGACGTATTCAGATGTGTTTTGACAAAAAGCCCGAAGCATGGGATTTTCACAGGGACATTCCCCTCATCCCATGACCAAGCTTCGTGAGCTCACTATTTGGATCCTCATCCTCTTCCACATCCAAAAGTACCCTCGGACGACGTGGATACTAAGCTTAAGGGCTCTCCATGAATGATGGACCTAAGGGACCTACAATCGTTTCGGGCCAACGTCCCTACGGATATTTGACAACATTTGTGACACGGTCCCGTGTTTCGAACATGGTCAACGGTCGACCCTCATTTGTTTGTCCCCATTTCAGGCTAACGCGATAGGATGCTGTGTTGCGAATATGGTCAGCAGTAGTCCTCCATCGCCACGCCTCCACCATCGTGATCCGAATCTCGAGCGTCATGATTCACACATTTCCACTCCCTCATGTTCAAGTGGAATTCCACCATACTCGGCTCTTTCTCTTCACGCATCTAGGTGCGCTGAATGATCGTGTTAGTGTCATCGGGCTGGTAGTCACCGAGCATCCCTTTTCCCCAACCTGCCCCTCTCTGCGTCGGGAAATTCCCACCACTACTGCTTGTTTCCCACATCGAGCACGACTCACGTGGGCTTAGTAGTTTTGGCTGGATGTGTACCAACACGGTTAGGCTGCTCCTCGTCCAGTACGACGTTAAACTGCGCTTCCAGAACAACGTGCGGCTTGATTCCCATCATCACGTGGGATACATAGAGACGCCCAGGCATTTTGCCTAGGGTTCAGCCCCAGGAATCACAAGATCCTGTTCCTCCCCATTTCCAGCCCTCTGGCCTGACCCCTCGGGGAGAACTATGTAGCTACAATTTTACCCTGAACAAGTTCAGGATGCCCCAAGATCTCATTGGGAAGCGATAGATCCCCTCGCCAGAGAGGCCCTGTCCCAAAAAGGAATGATCCATGATCAGACCGAGGCGCCCATCTTGCGTACTCCCGCCACGGTGGTGCAACTACCGAAGTGTTGGATTCTGTTTGAACAAACCACCACTCCATGTTCCACACTTTGCGTGTCTCTTATTCGGACCCTCGTCCTCTTTCATGTCTGAAGGAACCCCCTAACGGCCTGGTCTTGTGCCGCATCGGCTCACCTACCGTCCTGGGCCAACGTTCCGGAAGATTGGTCATGTCTGGAAGGACCCCCTAACAGTATGGATGTCTGACCTATGGTCCACCAACTGTCCTGGGCCAACGTCCTGAAATATTGATCGACAAAAAATTGATAAAATCCCGTGTTGCGAATATGGTCAGCGGTTGATGCTCATCTGTTGTCCCCATTTCAGGCTAACGCAGTCAGGATACCGTTTTTCCGCCACAGTTAGCGGTTGTCCTTTATTGTCACGCCATCCCCACAGTGTTCCGAATTTGGGCATCGTGATTCACACTTCCCATTTTCATCTGTTTGAACCGATTTCAGCGCCCCTGGTGTTGCCCCGTTCGTGCATAAGAGCACGTTGGAGAAACGGTAATTCGGCTATCCTGGAAGTTCCTCCTCCGATCAAGCCTTCCCCATCTTTTGGGAATCCGGACTGGTTTGAGGGAATTGTCGTCAAACGTCCCACAAACATTGTAGGGATGAAACAAGGCAATTCAACAGTGGAAATCGTGCGTGCTGCGGAACTCAAAACAAAGGAGAAAGAAAGAGTTGGAGCACAAAAGTGTTAATAAAAGTTTCTCTCAAGTTCGCTACAATACTCGGGGGTTGACTTCCCCCATGGACGGGTTGACTCCGTAAAAAGAGCGTTGCAGCTCCGCCACCCGTTGACTTGCGGCGTCCAGAGCCTGTTGCTGCTGATTTAACTCCCGCTCCTCTTCAGCAGCGGCGGGACGTAATCCATCAACCCAGACCCGGGCCCTTTCCACCTCGTCCTGGACGACATCCATCCTTCCAGAGGTCTGCTCCATATGCTCCTCAGCCTCTGCCAGCTGGGCCTTCAATCGTAAGACCAGCTCAGAATGTGCATCGAGAGTGGCTGAAAGCACGTTGGCCCGGATCTGCATCTGTTGGACCTCGCCTTCAACCTCCTAGAGCTTCCTAATGCTGGTCGCCTTCCTCCGCTGCCATCCCACGCTCAGCCCACAATCATGCTCCCGGATCATCTCAGCCTTGTGGTCTCGGATGAGCACGTGAGGGCGTTGGGCATCCACTCCCCCGGCACACAGTTCGCGCAACCGCGAGCGGAGCCTATCCATTTCGGCCATCCATTTCGCTTGGGGAGTGTCCCTGATAAAGCGCGTGATCAGCTTCCACGACCGGCGGCGGACTATGCTGCTGTCTTCCTCATCAGAGGCTGTTTCGTCCCAATCCGCGCGGTCGGCAGGCTCGTACACAAGATATGCCTGCAGGAATTCCTCAGCGGGATCTGCATCTGGTGTTGAGTCTGGTACGACACCTGACGCCGGCACAGGCACGACAGGACTGGGACTGACCGGTGGATCCTCTTCCTCGGAGTCCACCTCGATGACTTCAGGTATGACCCTGCTGGTGGTCCCGCCAGTGATGGTGTGCGCCGCAGCTTGAGGAGGTGAAGGGACTATCGTCGCCATCACCGGCATGCCCCTGGGAGGCACGCCGCCAGACATCCCAACCAGCCTCGCTGCAGCAGCCCACGCTAGTCGGAGAACTGTATGACAGAAGAGACATAAACGTTAGTCGACATGGCCCACGTGTGGCAACGAAGAGACCGGTGGAGGAGACTTACGGAGATCGACCTCCGAGCGCTGCTCCTAGGCCGGTAATGACGGGACTCCGAGACGAGGCCCCCCGTATACTGTTGGAAGGTCTGGAGATTTCAGAGGAGCCACCTCAGACCCCCTGGTCCCACCAGATGCAGAACTGGATGCAGCCATAGGCGCGGGTTCTGAAGGTCCCGCATCGTCACCCGCCAAGGAGCGAGAACGAGGCCTACGAACAAGTTCCTCCTGCATGACCCAAACATTGGTGAGAAGGCCGTAGGGATCCAAGAACAGATTGTAAGAAGAGAAGTTCGGAATGTACCTCGAGAGCCTCCGTGAAGTCGTCAGATTCTGAGTTTCGGTCTCCGACCTCGCCCTCCTCCAGCGGGCTCCCCCCTCCAGCCTCATCCCCCCGAGAAGAATCCCCTGATTCCTCCGCCAAGGGGAAGCGCTCCCTCAGATCGGCAGCCGATAGCTGTGGATGGACCGTCTGATTCAACAGTACCCTCACCCGGTCTGTCATCGGGCGAGGGACACCACTAGAGTGGATGTAATCCTCCAGCTCGTTCAAGTATTACTCCACCTCCGCCGGAGACACCATGAATCCAGCCCGGACTCGGCCTATGCCCGACAGTCTCATCCCGAGGCGATTCAGGTGGGCCCACATCTCAGATGGGCTGAGGAATTGCCGGTTGACATCCCAGATGTCCCAAGCTTCCGGAAAGACAGCATCTTCTGCCATGTCAATGTGACGCAGCCGCTTCCCCGGAGCCTGAGCGGATATGCGACGGAATCCCCTCGGTGGCCGCCCCTCCGGATGACCCTGCTCTCCCGGAACCACCGGATCCGCCGCTGCCGCCATACCCTCGGCCGGTGCGGGTCTCTCTGCCATGGCAGCCCCGCTGCCGCGGGCGGCCCTAGCTGCCCTCCGACCCCGACCTCGAGATAAAGGAGGCCCACCGTCACCAACCCGGATCGTTGGCTGCTTCAGCATCTCCCCGGGATAAGCGGCCTCCCAGCTGATGGCGTACTCCTTCACTAAGCCGAAGGCGGCAGTGGATGGAGGCAATGTGATCTGCATCTTTCCATCCTCACGTGTGAACATGAGCCACAGCTGCCTCATCACACACGGGTGCTCCTCGTGACGCACCTCCCAGTATACCTGTGGGGTCAGCCGTTGGAGGCACCGGAACTGCCTCGCAAAACGGTGCGGGGTGTACGGTTCACAGATTGGCTCACGATCTATCCGATCCACCAAAACGCCACCTCGGAAGGCCAGGAGGTAAGCCCGATGCTCTTCCGTTCCCCATCCATCATCAGTAAGCCTCCCCGTCGGCAGTGGAAAGGGATGAAAGTTGAACTCGTCCGCCCTCCACACCCTATTCAACACCATCGGAACGGCCAGTTTGAATGGGAAGCTCCCAACTGCGTTCAGAATGGAAGGGTGAAAGTCTGATCCCGGCGGCGAAATGGGGTTTGGATACTCGTAAATCCCCCTGATATGCGCCGCGATCCACCCATATAGGAGGTGGAAGGGCCCCGCATATTCTTGGTGGCTTCTTGCCCTCGCTAATGCGCCGCAGCATTCTGTATAGTTTGGCGAGCATCGGGATCCCCAGGTTGATCCGCTGCCCCATGGCCAGCATCGATGCCATGATGAACGAGCTGGGCCGTACCCCCATGCTTGTATCTCTCACCGGTAGGATCCACCCACAGATGAGAGCCGCGATGAACGCCGTCAGCCTGACTATTGGCTGTTGTTCGGTGCTGACGTTGAAACCCCAAGTCTTCCATTGGCTGTCCTCCAAAACCCGCCAATACGAGTGCCCCTTGCCCCGCTGGGCTGCCCTCGGACAAGTTCGAGGCCTTGGAGGGAACTCTTGATTCGCTGGAAAGTTCAGTAAACACTTGAACCACCTCTTGAAGTGGACGTCCCTCACGGCCTCCTTGTCCTCTCCAGGGACAAGCGCCATCAGCGCTGACGCCAGCCGTCGAATTTGCTCAGCATCTCCCCACACGCTGACAACGGGGAGGAACTCGTCATACATGGCCCCCAAGATCGGGACCCCGGAAATCTGGTGGACATCCCATAGGCTGATGCCCACCTCCCCGTGATGTAGGTGAAAAGTGTTGGTCCTGGACGACCATCTACTCAGCAGTTCCGGCATCAGCTGCTTTGGCTGGTAAATGTGGAACTGGGAGGCCCATGCTGCCTCATACAATCCCACTCTCCTCAGCTCGGCCTCGAACTCCTCACACGAGGCGCCTACCCAGTAGGCCCAGGCCCAGTCATAGGTAAAATTGCCGCCCTAGCGCAGGTCCCACTCATCGGACCATCCCTTCTTCGGATCCTGCAGAGCCGCCTTCAGCATAGTACAGTAGAGAGGAGGGGACGTCTCCGGTTGCAGTGGCCTCCCATCAATGTCATTTACATGATTGTAGAGGCAATCAGCGGTAACGGGCGTGAAATCCTCCTATTCATGAACATCGGCCGCCCTGAACCATTGGTGCTGGCATGGTATGCTCCTGAATCAGCAAGCTGGTTCATCCCTTCTTGCCTCAGGGATGAAGACGTCATCCCTCAGCCCGAAGCCGTACAACGGCAGTTTCTTGCACTGCGGGTAATCCTTCTGACCTTCCGACAGCAGGTCTATCAGGGAAGTGTGGTCCGAGTGGTTCCGAATCATCTCCCCCAAACCCGGACGGTTGACCATCTCATCTCGACGAGCAGCGTCTGCAAGGACCCCCAAGGCAGCTTCTTGATGGGCCATTTTAACTTTGGACCTCGGAAAAGAATTCTTTCTGACGGATCGTGAAGCTCGGCCGCAAAGCTCGACCGCGAAGTCGGAACGCGAAGATCGGTCGCGAGACCAAGCCACGAAGTCTGGCCAAGGCAGACAGAGGTTCTCTTAGCGCGGACGCGGAGTCGGAGGCTCGCGGTTCGCCGCGAAGCTCGATTCGCGGAGTGCTGTCGCGGAGTACGCGGAGCGTCGCGAAATCGAGAGCACAAAAGGACAAGGAAGGCGCGTAAAGAAAAAAGAACGCGGACCCCCTATTTATAGGCGACGACCCCGGAGCATCGCGGCGCGCCTCACCCGTGCGAAGCATCGCGGCGCGTCCGGACCCGCGGCCCCGGTGAGCAGCGCGGGTCCCCCTTCGCGATGACACATCGCGAACCACCGACAGTTTTTGGCGATTGTCCCTAAGACTTCGACCCTTCGCCCTCCGCGGCTCCAAGTCTGAGGGGGGGCATTTGTTGGCGCCAAAAATATGGCCCGAAAGGAAGGAACGAAAAAGACAGCCGGCGCGCTGCCTCGCGAAGCTCAGCCGCGAAGCCCGGCCGCAGAGCCTTGCCACGAAGCATCCCATCCTTGGCGGCCCCGCGAAGCGCCGGAGGCGGTAATCCTCCGCGAACCCGTTTGACGTTTGCGAGCCCCCGCGAAGCGCCGGAGGCGGTAATCCTCCGCGAACCCATTTGACGTTCGCGAGCCGCCGCGAAGCGCCGGAGGCGGTAATCCTCCGCGAACCCGTTTGACGTTCGCGAGCCGCCGCGAAGCCCCGAAGGCGGCGCGCGAGCCCTGCTTCGCGGTGCCCCTCCCCTATAAATACTCGACTCCCCCTGAGTCCCCACGACGGACAATCCGACGCTTCGGCTTCTCCTCTCCCGAATCGCGAAGCACGCTTTGCCCCGGGAATCATGAGCTCCGCGAGGTATTTCTACTTCGCGAGACGACTCTGATTTTTTTCGTTTTGAGCCCCTCTTCCGAGAGGGATGCCCTTCGCGAAGCTCAAGGGCGTTCGCAAAGGAAGGGGATTCCCAAGGGAACCCGGGAAGCCGCGGAGCACTTGTGCTTCGCGAAACACCCAACCCATGCTAGTAATCCCTATGCCAAGGCAGGATAACTATGCATCGCGAAGCACATTGCTTGGCAGGACCCTGCTTCGCGAACCACTCCTTCTTCGCGAGGCAGTGCTCCGCGAACACTGCTCCACTTCGCGAAGCACCTCCCACTCCCACCTATTCCCCATGCTAAGTCCAAGGCACCCCACTTCGCAAAGCACACTCCTCTGCTTAGCGATTTCTCTTTCCGTGCGACCCTCCAGGTTTGCACGATGTGATTTCAATGTCCCATGGACAACACCTCCCGTAGCGTTGCTTCGCCTAATGCTTCTTCGCATAGGCACGCTAATGGTTATTTCTTCTTCGCATAGCCACGCTAACGTGGACCCCTCGATGGTTCCTCCTACGACTCCCCTTTACCATGGCCTTACCGACACCTTCCCTTCCCCAAGGACCAGAGGGTACCGGTTATGTAAGCCCTAGGGGTGTGGAGTGAACCCACCTCGTCCGAGCTGCAGGACGTTAAACTGCCAAGCACCACGTCCTCAACACATGACGTTAAACTGTGACCCAACCTCGTCTCCCTCACGAGGGGTTTCCCCAGGTCGAACATTTTTTACACCACTCGTCTCCACGGGAATGGAACTCTTCCGCACATGGAATGAGATCCTCCTTGTCGGAGTGGCGTATGTTCGCAGGGGAAGGGTCGCCTCAGAGCGTAAATCCCTAACCTTTGGTACGGATGATTGCACCCGTGCATCTCGGTACTTCCCCACTACCAAGGTCAGTGGAGGACGTGATAGGGAACGAGGGACCTCCCATCTTAGGACCAAGGTCCACCTTTCCCGCGCTTTGTCGCGCCATGGGCCTCCATCCTGGAGTAAGTCCCAACACCATGGGCCGCCCAACGCGTAAGACCCCCTTCACTTCTCACGGACGCACCCTTCGCGACGTGATCGTCAGGTCCTTGCAACCTCTTGTTTCTCACACCGAGCATGACTCACGTGGGCTTAGAGTGAGCACCGACCCTGACACCCACCTTTTGAACTACGAGGTCTTTGATCCATGTCAAGGCATGGTACGTAGGAAGCCTCCATGAGGTTCAAGCCCACCAATAGTGGACCAAGGTCTACTTTCATGTCGGTTCACCGACACAACCCTTTTGAACTACGAGGTCTTTGATCCGTGTCAAGGCATGGTACGTAGGAAGCCTCCACAAGGTTCAAGCCCACCAATAGTGGACCAAGGTCTGCTTTCACGTCGGTTTACCGGCGAAACCCATTTGAACTACGAGGACTTTGATCCATGTCAAGGCATGGTACGTAGGAAGTCTCCACGAGGTTCAAGACCACCCGTCATTTCATGTCGGGTCTCACCCCCGTCCCGCACAACGTTAAACTGCACTCCGGTCCAGTGGTAAGCCATTGCGACCCATCCAACTCACCTGAACTACGAGGTCTTTGATCCGTGTCAAGGCATGGTACGTAGGAAGCCTCCACGAGGTTCAAGCCCACTAATAGTGGACCAAGGTCTGCTTTCATGTCAGTTTACCGGCGAAACCCTCCGAACTACGAGGTCTTTGATCCATGTCAAGGCATGGTACGTAGGAGACCTCCACGAGGTTCAAGCCCACCCATCACCCAATTCACGTCGTGTTCTATCTTCGTCCAGCATGACGTTAAACTACATTCTGGTCCAGTGGTAAGCCATTGTGACCTATCCCCGTCCGAACTACGAGGACTTTGATCCATGTCAAGGCATGGTACGTAGGAAACCTCCACGAGGTTCAAGCCCACCCGTCGTTTATTCACGTCAGGGTTCACTATCGTCCCGCATGACGTTAAACTGTATTCTCCGAACTACGAGGTCTTTGATCCATGTCAAGGCATGGTACGTAGGAAGCCTCCACGAGGCTCAAGCCCACCCGTCGCTCATTCACGTCGGGTCCCATTCCAGTCCAGCGGTAAGCCGTTGTGATCATTTGAACTACGAGGACTTTGATCCATGTCAAGGCATGGTACGTAGGAATCCTCCCAGAGGTTCAAGCCCAACTCCCATCGGACCAGGGTCCGCTTTCACGTCGGTACGCCGACGACATTCATCGGGCCAAGGTCCAGCTTCACGTCGGTTTACCGGCACCATCCCGAACTACGCGGACTTTGATTCCCTTCCACGGGGATACGTAGGAAGCCTCCTCAAGGCTCAAGCCCAACTTCACCGTCGCCCCTGCGATGGTCCCATTTCATCCTCATCCACTTCACTCATCCATCCATCACCCATCCTGATTCTCACCCGGGCCGCCACATCCCGGTGGAGTCATGTCATCCACCTCCTCGCTGCTCCTAGCGGCGCCTGGGCCACTTTCCATGTGTAAGTCCCATCATATATCCGGGTCGCTGTCCTCTGTGTACACACCGATTCATCACCCTTTTCCCCTATAGGGAGTGCACCACCTCGGATCCATCCTCATTGGGCGTTCTGATCCGTCTCTATGGGACCATAGCCGTCTCTATGCGATACACCAATCTGATCCGTCTCTATGGGACGTTCTGATCACCCTCATCCGTCTCCGCTGGACGTTAAACTCGCGGCATACCCTGTGTTGAACACGGGAAGCTGACGAAAACCTCAGATACATGTCTATGACATGTAATTCCCCATGCTCGATGTGGGATGCCTCGGGCTTCCACGCCCTCGAGAAGCCTTGTGATCAAGGATAACGGATAGACGCGCCAGGTACCCCAGCATCCAGACACGCTACTGATGTCTCAACGTGACTACTCCCCTGACCGAAGGTTGTTTCCCTGACTGGACCCTTTGGAATGTCCCGACAGGAGCAGCGTAATTAACCGGCACCCATGGAAACATGGCACTGGGAAGAGTTTCACGAACTACGTATTAAATCTTTAAGGGAGACCCGGACTAGGTGATGAGTTTTGAGGAGGAATCCACAGGAGGAAGAACCGACATCCCATCATCCCGTTTCGATCAAGGAGCAGACGTCCCTGAATAAGGAACGAATGCCGCCCGCCTTTGGAAAGCGGGAATGCGGGGCAACAAAGCCGCGCATCCCCCCCCTGACGGACTGATGCGCGCGCGCCCCGGCGAAAGCGTCGGAAACAGGATTTTGTGTTGTTTTCCATTTTGACATGGATTACATACTTTGTCATATGGAAACTCAAGTTTGGGTAATTCTTTAACTAGTCCTTTTCTAGTTAGCTTTGTAAGGGAGTGAACATTATAGTGTCTTAGTCTCATATTCCAGAGCCAAGACTCTTTATAAAATACACTTAAGAATGAAACATGTTGAGAAGCTAAGGAATCTAAATTAACAGAATAAATTTTCCCATTCCATGATATAGAAAAACAGTAATTCATCTTTAGAATTAAAGACATTACAGACATCATTTTCAAATTTAACATGATATCCATCATCACATAATTTTGAGATACTATACAGATAATATTTTAATCCATTAACAAACAGAACATTAGAAATTATAATCGAATCAGTGTTGCCAATATGGCCTAAGCCAATGATCTTTCCTTTGACATTGTCACCAAATGTGACATGCCCTCCATCTACTTTTATCAGGTTCTTGAAGCAAGAGTATTCTCATGTCATGTGCCTTCAACATCCACTGTCCGAGTACCACAGATTTTTGCAGGATCTCTTTAAGAAACTTTAAAATAACATGATCAAGCTAAGATTGATTTTGGTACCCATACTTGTTTAGGTCTAGTAACATTATTAATAAGTGCTATAGGAACCCATATTTTTCTCATATGTTTCTTATAAGTATTATGTAAATTATTTGAAAAATAAACTATATTTTGTCCACAAAAACATGAAACAGTGGAATATGTATCAGGACTTGATCTAGTTGAGTTACGTCTAGAACTGGGAGCAAAATTATATGTCTTAGACTTTGAAACAAAATTCGTTCTACCAAGGTTTATTTTACCAGATTAATAACCAATGTCAGTATTGTATTTGGGGGCAATTTGTTTTCTTTGTATTTGGGTAAGGGTATTTTTACTATTAGTAAACTTTTCTATGTCACTTTTTAATTGATAAGTATACATCATTAATTAATTGTTTTCTTTGAGCAGTTGATCATTTTTCTCATTTTCAGTAGTATGTTCAAATTTAACATTTACAGGGAGAGCATGCTGTTTCATAAATGATTTATATTTATCTTTTAATTCATTGTATGTATTTTCAAGAATGTTGTAGTATTAAAACATTTATTCATTAGTCATATTTTTAGAGTCACTTTCCTCTTCAGAATAGTATGAATTATCTACATAAGAGTTCAGTGTTATCTCAGATGTGTTTGTCATAAAACACATATTGGATTTGTTATCTTGTTCATCATGTGATGTCTCTGAGTCTCTTGAACTATCATCAGAGGCACTCTAAGTTTCTTTCATTTCCTTTTTGTACATCTTATACATGTCCTCATATTTCTTCTTATACTTGAGCTTTGGAAAATCGGCCTTTATACGTCATTCACACTTACATTCATAGCATACAATTTCATCAGTTTTGTCACTTCTTTTCCAGTCCTTTTTCTAGTTTCCTTTTAGATCACACTTTCCCTTGAAGTTACGCTTTCTGAAAAAAGTACTTCTTTTTATAAAATCTTTGGAATCTTCTGGCCAGTTGAGCCATCTCCTCATCACTATCAGGTGATGATTGTTTAGTGGTGGAATTTTCTACAGAAGCTTCCAGTTTCCCTTTGTCTTTGTGCTTTGAGAAGGTGGTCTTGAATGCTATAGAATTCCACTTTAGTTTATCCTCCCCTTCTTTGTTGACTTTTAGCTCTTCTTCATATAGCATCAGTTTCCCAATTAGTTATTTTACGAGTATCTTTCTTATTTGAATGATTATCTAATAGAGACAGAGGTTCCCCTCCACTTGTTAGGTAGACATCTAAGGATTCTCATGATATGTTCTTTAGCAGTGACTTCTCTTCCTAGAGAAATCATTGGGTTTATAATATCATTAAACCTGAGATATATGTCAGAAATAGGCTCATCAGGTTTCATTTTAAAATTATCATATTTTATAGTATAAGTGTTATGTCTCATTTTCTTTACACTAGATGTGAATTCATGTGAGAAAGATACGGTATCCCAAATTTCATGGGCAGTTTTACAAGTAGAAGTCCTATTAAATTTTTCATCTCCTAAGGAACAGTATAGAGCATTCATGGATTTTTAATTGTTATTATAAGCAAGTTTTTTAGGTTCATCCCATGTAATTCTATCAGTCACTAGAAGCTTGTATTAATCTATAATGGATAACCAAATTTAAAAGCTCATACTCTCTAGATGCATTTTCAATTTAATTTTCCATTGAGCATAGTTGGTTCTATTAATGAATGGTGTTATATTGGTTGGAGCAACTTCCAATCTATTATCCATACTAACAAATTACTTTAAAAGAGCTAGAAATTTATAATTAACAGAAATATACAGATCTTTAAAGTACAACTACAATCACTGTTGAGTGAGATTACAAAGAGTCCTAATAAAGAAACCTCTGATACCAAATGTTGGTCAGAGTAGTTTACTCAAGAGAAGAGGTGTGAATTGAGTAACTATTCGAATTTCGGTTCCAAAAATTTTATTTTAAAAGAAATGGTTTTCCTCAAAAACAGATACAACCCAGTTAATCAAGGTTAACCTATTATGAGAGTTCTGTCTTTTAAACAACTTCTTAGAAGATTGATTAATTCTCATTAATCTTAATATGTATTATTAATATTACTTTTGAAGTTATCCTACTAAGAAAAATTAGTTATAACTTCTTTCCATGACTAACTATCAAAGTGAAATTAGTGTTTTCTAGATAATTCAATAAAGTAGTAAAACAGAGAAGACTAAATTTAAATAGCACAGCGGATATGAAACAAGTGGTCCAGTCTCAAGCTGAGACCCCATCCACTACACTTGGTGATCACCTGCCACCATACAGTTTATATAAATAAACATTGATCCACACTATAATTACCCATACTTTACATACATTGTTAATACTTCAAAATTGAAGCACACTTATTACAATATATAACAAAACCAGGAAATGACCATATAGGTATAGTGTCTTTAGAAATTGGGATACATAAACAGCTGGTTAATAAATAATCTACACTGTCGCTCATTTATTTCATCATATCTATAGTCCCTTTTGGAATATCATACTTAATAAACTTATTCTTGACCTGGGGAAAGAAAACATACAAAAGGGTGAGCACAAATGCTCAGTAAGGGTAAAAAAAAGAAATATCAATCACATCATATTCATAGGAACATAACATTTTGGAAATCATATCATGAAAAAGAGATCATAATTTCATAACATGGGATAAATCATGGTAGTGAAATGTAATCACAACAATCATAACATAAAACATGAAGCTTCATGGCATAAACACAGAATCATAGAGAATCATTTCTTATTAGTCAATACTCATTTCCAAGACTCTCTTAGTGGACAAAGTCCATTTCTGAACCGAGTTCATTCATTATTTCTGTCCGGTTTCACTGAACGGGATTAACCTGCCATTCCAGCCATGTCTATCTCATGAGATATAAAATCTTTACCCAATGCATTGGAGGGAGATATAGGTCCCACCCATCTCATAATGATACAATTCTTATGTGTGCCACAAAATCATAAACCATACATCATAGCATAACCCATGTAATAAAAATGGGATTCATAAACATCGTGACATCATAAAACAATTCATATAAGATAAAATAATTCATAAAAATAATTCCATCACAACATAATCAAATCAGTGTAATAATAGGGATAGAAATAGAACACTATATTATCTTAGATGGAAAATAATTTTGATAAACCACTTGAATTCCATTCTTGAGGAAAATATCCTTTCTACTTCAAAAACATTTTTCTTTCTTAACATGTCATATAATTTTTAACTAAAAGAATTTCATTAAAAATAAAATTGAAAACTTGTAAAGGAATCTTCATGGAAATAATTTTCTAAAAATCAATTCATGCTGTATAAGTTAAAAAACATTCTTCTCGAACTTTTGTTGGAAAAGTGAAAAAGTACCTCGTACGAAAAACGACAAAAGATTCCTTTCATATCTTTTACTAAAAACTCACCGAAGGGTAAAATTGGATTTAAAAAATTGTAGGTGGATGGAAATAATATTAAATATTGAGCGAACATGGATGTTGATGATAACATACACCCCAGTAAATTCCAATGTATAAACAATCTCGGATAAAAATGAGATTGTGATATTTCCCTTACCTTAGGTCCGATTTTCTTCGTAAGTGTCCGAACCTCCGGTATAATGATTTAAATAATGTCATTGACTTATTACAAAATCATACTCATTGTTATGATATCATATATGGTCATATTCTTAGTTTATTATTAGTAATATTTCATTACTACTTGTTATTCGGGTGTTTATTACTTTTTGTTCTTATACGTGTTTTGTCGAATAAATTCTTATTATTCTTTTTAGGTTATAGATACCTCATATCTAGAATGGTATTACTGTAATATATATAATATTTATTCACTCAATTCATTTATGTAATCATTATGCAATGAAAATCATGTAGAACGAGTCACATCACATCGTGGAGACGGTATTGCGTACGTACGCACGAGCGATGATATCGTTCCCATGATCGTGGAATTGTTTTGGAGTGTATGTATACTATTTCAGAATCAATATCACTTTACAAAAATCATATATATTCATTCTTTACACCATTATACCCATCCAAGTAAGGTGGTGGTGGAAAATAGAATACACCACGGCGTGGAGACAGTATTCCGTACGTACGCACGCGCAGTGATTTCGTTTTCCGTAGGATAGATAGATGGTGAAATAGTGTTGTTTCATAGTTATAATAAAATATCAGTATATGAGTGATACTGATGTTATTAATTCATAATTAATCAACTAAAGAAGAATAAGTGGAAGAAGAAATAATGTTGAAAGAATCGGTAACGGACATTACCTCTTCTTTGAAGCGCTTCTTTGAGACCTCCTTTTAGGGCACTAAAATTGGTCTTTGAAGAAGACCAAGACCACTAGGATATTTATAGGGAAGTGGAGAGGAGAAATTGGCAGGGGTTGGCCAAGCTTGAAGGCTCAATGTTGTGTGAGGAAGAGAGGGAGGATGTGCCCTTTTATAAGGGAGGAGAGTGGCACCTTTGGAAAAACTAAAAATATTATTTTATTATAAAGCCATATTCAGGTTTAAATAGCTCCAAATTGATTTATTTAGAATCTAAGGTGGGGATGGGTAGAAATCCTCTCATCCAATAGAATTTGGAAAAGTTTAGTTTACTATTTTAACCTTATCATTTAGATTTAACTTTAATTTAGATAATTTTACTTTTACCGTGTCTTTCTGTGTTCTTACACTATAAGGTTAATAAACTTACTATAACAAGACAAAAGAATCTCAAGTTGTTTATTATTAATATATATAACCTTATCTAAGTCATTTGGTTGAACCATAGATTTTTAGGAATAAAATAACAATTAATAATATAATATTTGTTTTAAAAAGTATTTTATGTCAATTTTGACTCTATTTTGTAATTGATTTTTGTGAAAATAATAACAGAATGATTAGTTAGAAAAAAGTTAATTAAATCAATACTAACATGTCATATTAACCTAGAAAATTAGTTTACTTCATAAAAAGTCTAAAATTACATTTATTTGGGTATTTATATCATCAATTATGTCAATATTTCATTAATAGGATAATTATTGCATCATCTTTGTGTCATAAATAAATTAAATTATATAATGTCTAAAAATTACAAATAAAATACCATTATGTAGGAAATCGTTTTTGATTTGGAATGAATATTTATAGGCGAATTTATCTTATATATAACCATATATTAAAAATTATTTACTTATTAATCTTTGATTTTAACTATTTTATCCCTTCTTTAAATAAATTAATAATAAATGTCCGAATCTAATCCAAGTGGGCCTAAATGGTCATATTGTATTCCTAATGGTGTTTTCGGTTGAATTACACTTATCCAATAGAATTAGGACATGTGTTAGGGTAATAATAATATCATATTTACCCTTAATTACCCTATTAACTTTTAACCGTGGTAAATAAAAGTAAAAAGTTACTATTCACCAAAAATTATTTTCATCTCATTGAACCATATTTTACTTACTGATATCAACTGTATCTCTCGTATTTTTGAAATTCCACTCACAGAAGCGGTAAAATTAAGTTTTATGAAAATTTGAAAATTCTCCTAGGAGGTGGGTAAAAGACGGTGAAAAGTTCAATAAAATTTTTATATATCTAAAATTATTATAAAATTACTCCAATGAATTACATTGAACTTATATAGGTATTATGTATCAATTCCGACCTAAAATAAATTTAAATAAAATAAATAATTATAAAAAGTCGGTTTTTAAATAGTAACCCAGTGTTTTCACTATTCATCAAAAATTGAAAGTTTCCAGAAAAATACCAAAATTTCACCCAAGGCTAATTTCGATATTCCGAATCCAAAAACGAAGTCCATTTTGAGGAAAAAAATTTACAAAATTTCAAAAAGTGGTTATTACTATTCATAACGGATAGTTTTAATAATATTTTAATAGCATATCGTTGTTTAGTGAAACTCGGTATTGCGTACGACACAAGCTATCAAGGAAGGTTGTGATTGCGTGTAAAGCAAGACAAGCTAGTGTTGTGTGTAGTGAAAGATTCCTTTAATGATTTATATAAAATAAAAACAAAATATTTCTTATAAAAGTCTCTGGTGTTACACACACCCTGGATCGTGGTTGACAATAGTACACAGACTGTCCAGGTCACACAAGGTCCTCTTCCATAATTTTCTTGGGTTAAAAAATAATAACCAGGCCATGCAGGGACCTCTTCCACAGTTGTCGTGGGTAAAAAAAAGTATAAAGAGTTTGGTGTAAGGATTTAGAATTCCTTAAGTTTAGCACATGAGTCAGTGTGTGTATGGAATATACAAAGTACACACACTACTCAAATGTAAGTAAAAGAATCACTGAGAGAGATTAGATATGAGTTTAGAATGCTCTAGTGATTTGAAGTGCAGCTCTGGACTCCTTTGATTAAACAAAAATGCTTCCGAGACCATCTCTAGTTTTTGTCTTGAAAAACAGAGTGTCGCGATTCAGCTTGTGTTCTTCACGAGTGTTGATAATGTGAAGATGTTCTCTGGATTCCAGTGTACTTTGTATGTTCTTCAGTCAAGTTAGATTGTATTCATGAGAAAATTATTTCTTTGAAAATCTTGTAATTTTTTCTTCGCTGTCGTGGTCACATGATTGTTTTTCGTTCAGTATCGCGCTCTCTTGCTCTTGGGCACTCTCCACTCTTTATCTTTGAATGCATGAGTTTTAGCAGACATGTCCCATGTGTTTCGTACCTCATACCTCATAATATGTCTACAAAGAGACATTAATTATTTCAGTGCATTAAAGACATCAAATATGACCGGTAAACATTAAATTGAAAGATGACAAAATAGTTTAAGAAACGGTGTTACAGTATGTAACGAAAACTGTGTCTCCTTCAAGGTGTCTGAGTGTCACGATGTCTAAGTGTCATAGTGTCTTGTTTCATGGTGTCTCGCTTACACTGTCTGGATTACGGTGACTGTCTTTCGGTGTCTCACTTACGGTGTCTGGCTTACTGTGTCTGGCTTACTATGCCTAGCTACACGGTATCTGGCTTCACGGTGTCTAGCTTCCCGATGTCTGCCTTACGGTGTCTTGCTTATTGTGTCTGGATTTACGGTGTCTTGAACTTAGGTAAATAACTGTATTAAGACATAGACAGTAATATACATGAAATTGATTGGGCTTAACCATTATAAAGCATGAGAGAACTTGAAACATAAATACACATGATTAGATATAATTTATAGGAGTTAACTATGCTGAATAATATTTGTGATCATTAATGAGATTTGTGATCATTAAAACATGATTAATACAAGATGAGTCCAATAATATTTATTAGATACACTTTTTTTGAATTATATTTTGGTATCAACTGATATGTTTTATCATCATGTTATGTGATACCATTTTGGAAATGATATAAACCTATTTTCAACCCAATGTTTATCATGATATGTGGAGTGGTTGATATATTATGGACTCATATGCATGGATGATGCTAGGTGGAGACCTATATCACCCTCCAATGCATTGGTTATAGTTTTATATCTCATGAGATAACAATGTTGTTCATGGAAATGATAGTGTTATCCTTTGTTCACATGGTTCTTCATGAACATGATCACTTTATTTTTGTCCACATGATTATACATGGACATGATAAAATATATCAGTGAAATTTTTACTTATTTATTTGGATTATTTTAGTTATGTTTGAGTACTTGTATGATAGAACATTATAAAAAATCATAAGGATGTGTTTTTGTATTGGGTATCATCATGATATTTTTGTAATTTTTTGAGTATGTGATTATCCTATAAGTTAAATCCCTTTTTGGATACTAGATGTTGGATGAAGTTATGGAAAAAATTAAACAAGGGTTACTCCCCTTCAAAATGGATTGTGAACTATCAAATCTATCTTTACTTAGGGAAGAATAATAAGGCATAAGACTGCACACATAGCGAGACACACCTAGGGGATATGATTTGTTGACTCAAATTATATTTACAAACCATAATAATTAACTTACCATTTAATGGGATTGAGACAATATGTATAAGATAAAACTACCTAAAGAAACCAATAATGAACTAAGAATAACAAAGATTAATCAAAAAGAAAATGTGATTGTTTTTAAGAGTAACACATTTTGTAGATGAATCTTTCAAATGGATAATTTATGATAACTGTCTAATAATGTTAATTGTTCATTACTCATATTAAACTATTTTGGGTTTTTTTGTTGTTGAAGACAGAAGGAAAGATTTTATCATTAGGTTCCATATAAAATGTGGATATTTCTAATGAGAAACCAAATGAAAGATAATATTGTGTTAAAAATATCTAGTTCATGAGTACTCTGCTATTTTTTTTGAATATCAATAAGAACTATTACAATATATCATACACTCCAAATAAGGGAAGGATTTAGATTCATGGAATCTCTACGGATGAAGTTCACATAGGAATGAAAATTCAATGTAGTATGTTGCTTGAATTTGGGAAGAATCACCCTAGGAAATGACTCATGTGAATATAAAAATATTTCACCTATGGAAAAGGAGGGAATATATCAACAAAATTCAAAGGAAAATAAAGAGTTTCATTAACAAGATTGAGGGAAGTAAATTCTATATTAATATTATAGTAATAGTTCATTGTCATATATGTGTGGAACTTGTCCATTGTGAAAGTCAATTCCCCCTTCCATGGAATACCTTGGATGATGAGAATCAACAACCTCTAAGATTAAGTCAATATGGAAGAGTTTACAAAATCACTAATAATGATGTAAATCATGATAATGAAGTCATGAAAGTAAAATTCATCCTTGATATGGATTGAATATTTTCATACAAAACCTGAATTTCCATAAAACATGATATAATTGAAATAATCATTGATAAATATAGCTATTGTGATTTTTAAACATCTATCATCATTAAACATACATATAAATATCTTTATAACATATTCCAATCCACATTTACACTTATACATAAAAGTGTAGTGTGAAGTATTTGATCCTATTTTGAGAATGAAAATATCCCATCATACTCATTTAGGAGATAACATAAGGGACTATAACAAATTTGTACAATATAAAGATCATATAAAATCATTTTTGTCCAATATTTCATTATAATATACGGTTACCTTTAAAAATTATGTGTATTAATTTTATTGGATGAATTTTTTGAATATAAAAAATGAAAAACCTTATTAGAACAACTCATGTCAAACAATGTCTAATAATTTTATATAAATTATTTAAAATATATTTCATAAAATTATTTCAAAATTCAAAAGTAACATATAATCAAACATTGTTGGTTATACCTATTTCATATAATTTGTCACCTTTTTCCATCGGAAAAATAATTCAAAAAATTTATAATTTATTGGATGCATTGTATAGAGTCATGACATGGGGCTGATTCACCTATAAGACAATAAATGTAAATAGTAATTAATATAAATAGTGTGTAATACCCTAGAATTCTGTTATTTTTTTAAATTAAATGTAATTATTTTAAGACCAGGCACTAAGACGACGTCTGATTCTTAGTCCTGAAGTGCCCCGATTGATCCGTAAAAAAATTTATGTTTTATATTGTGCATGTGATATGCTTTCCTGGAAAATTGGAATAATTCTTGAATGAGTTCTCAGATCAGAAATATGAAGGGACTATTCTTTTAAGGATGGTGGGTTTACACAAGGAGCAGATTATTTTTAGTCTGTGTGGGTCTCTAGTGAAAAAAAACCTTAAATGGCATCACTATAAATAAAATAATTAAATAATAATATTTTGTTTTTCAAATACTTATAACTAATAAATGGTGACTCCGATTTTCAATACGATACCATCGTTAAAATCATGTGTGTATGATTTCATTAGGTAAATCCTATCATTGGATGGCATGCGTAAATAGTGGAAAGTAGATTTTGGATGTAATAGAATAATTGCATAATGTTATTTTATTTTAAAATCCATATATCTTATAAACAATAACTCAGATTGGAAATCAAATAGTACCATTGAGTTCAGGAGTATATGGTTCCCTTAGGTAGAGCCTAACATCGGCTGGCATGGGCTGACTATGATAGTGGGTTTTTTGGATGTTACTGTAGAGAAAAAAAATGCAAATAAAAGTTATTTTTTTAAATCCTCATAACTCACAAATGGTAACTCAGATTAAAAATCTGATACAACCATTGCGTTCATAATGAGATATTCTCCTTATGTAAGACTTAACATCGACCAACTTAGGTTGAGGGAAAAGGGTAATTTTTGGTCATTACGAATAAAAAATAAAATAAAATAAAAGTCGTCTTAATTTTTTTTCTTCATTGTTGTGCAAAGGCACGTTAGTGGAACAATGCAATGATGAGACAATGATGAATCTCATTAATTAACTCCATTAATGAGTTATCATATTGATGCAGCAATAAATCATAATAGAAATGATGATTCATATTTTTTCAGTTAATAGTCTAACAAGCAACGCATGATTGTTGAAAAAATCTTAGAATTTCTCTTAGGATTTGGTGGGTTGAGATAATTAATGGAGAAGGAAAACCCCTCTGTTGACGCTCCTTTCGTCACAGAATCTAAAGATCGGAAAAGGGAATATCTCAGTTAAAAGTGATTCATCCTTTGAAGAAAACATCAAAAATCGACAAAGGCATGAACAAAGGATCAACAGCAAATCCACCGCGCAAGTGATACCACTGCCGCGCAAGTATACTTGCGCGGCTATCTTGGTCGCGCAGGTGACTTGCGCGACCTAATTGGTAACCACCCGGTAACCGCCCTAGGTCTTCTTTTACCTATAAATAGACCCTGTGGGCCCCCCATTCGAGAGATCTTTTTCCAGAAACTCGGATTGAAGCTCCCGACGCCCAAGTCTCTTCTCAAAGCTTCCAGAACACTTCTAAGGTAATTTCTTACCTAGAATGGAAGATCTAAAGAGAAGAAGGAAGGCCTAAGTGTTGAAACTTATCAAACACTTGCGCGCCGACTTAATTCCTTCAATATAACTTGCGCGTCCCTTTTTTGGAAGAACCTCAAGAGGATGATAAAGGGTTTAATAAAGAGTCGCTCAAGCATGTCAATGCTGGTTGAAAATCGCGCAAGTACCCCTCATATCGCGCAAGTATACTTGGGCGACCAATACTTGCGCGCCGCCGCAGGACTTGCCCGCCTTTAAAGACTTGTGCGCCCCTATCTTTTTGGGTGCCCATCTTGCCCATTTTTACCCCTCTTCAGCCATTTCACCTTTCCTTTTTAAGATTCAGTCTTCAAGACACTCTTCAAAGCCATTTATGGCATGAATTCTTGATTTGACTTTCTTATCTGAAAGGAATTCTGTGAAATCTCTCTCAAAGTCTAGTGATTTAAATATCCTTATGTCACTAAAATGCGGGGAGTTCATTCATTTATCCTCATCCTTTAAGATGAGAAAATCTTAACCTGGGTCTCCTTTTTAGGAATAATCCCCAGTTATAAAACCTTTGATCTGGGCATCTTCCTCAGGAATAAGCCCCAATCAAAGTCCTCTAATCCTGGGCATCTTTCTTAAGAATAAGCCCCAACCTCAAATATGGGCATCCTCCTCAGGAGTAAGCCCCAAACCTTAATCCCTAACCTGAGTCTCCTTTTCAGGAATAAGACTCAGTCATAATCTTGGGCTTCCTTTTTAGGAGTAAACCCCGAGTCCCTTAACCTGAGTCTCCTTTTCAGGAATAAGACTCAGTCATAATCTTGGGCTTCCTTTTCAGGAGTAAACCCCGAGTCCCTTAACCTGAGTCTCCTTTTCAGGAATAAGACTCAGTCATAACCTTGGGCTTCCTTTTCAGGAATAAGCCCCAAGTCCCCTTAAACTTCTCTTAATCAGTCATAAATTACCTTTGATTTGGGTTTCCTTTTCAGGAATAAAACCCAATCATAAGTCCCCTCCTAACTTGGGCATTCTCCTTAGGAATAAGTACCAATATTAGAGTATTCAAATCTCCATAAAGCATATATAACTTTGTGAACCATGTCCATGGATTTTCTCCCTAAAAGTAAATCCTAAAACCTTCATCTATCTGGGCAGTCATCCATACATAAGCCCCATACAAATTTCTTATAATTGCATATTTCATGGCACAATTGTCTAAATTTTACCAATGCCTCTTGTTTCTCACACCGAGCATGACTCACGTGAGCTTAGAGTGTAAAAGTAATTATGACATTCTTCCTTGAGCCATCAATCATAAACATCATACTCCATAACTCGAACTACGTGGGTTCTGATTCCTTTTCCAAAACAAAGGATACGTAGGTAGCCCATTTATGGGTTCGATCCCAACTTTGAAATAATCTCCGTCCTTCTGAATGACGATAAACTTCAAGTGCCCCACTGAGTGGCTTTAAAACCAGCCTGGTCATCATAATGACCAAGAGACTTTTTATATAAATATTTTGAAGGATACCATTGATCAAGAATCTCTAAACAGATATAGATGAATCTCTATTGATGAAGAACCTCGAATACATATAAAAGATGCTCTAAATTTCTTTCATATTTAATCATTGATTGTTAAAACTAAAGGAAATCTCATTTTATACTTGGTAATGTAATAAGGATTCACGAACATAACTTAAATCTATAAAGAGAGTCCCGGAGTAGACAATAATTCCCCTCAAAAAGGTATGATGAGTCCGACCTCCCATCCTCTCGACCAATGAAAATTCCTAAGCCTCATTAGCCCACAAGCTAATGAGCGCCTACCTTTGGAAAGTAGGTCCAAGCGGATGTGGAATCATTGGATGTTTCCGGTTCTACGAACAAACCCGTTAGAAACCGATCGGAACGTTTGAATCTCCCATCCAGGAGGTCATCCCCGGATTCCGTGCGAAACAAAAATGGTGAACCCGACGTGAATCCTTAACCAAGTTAAAGTGATGTTCTTCTTATTTGTTAGGCCCCTTGGGCCAACAAGGCAATCATTGACATATGCTCATCCAAAAGATGCAGTGGCCGGATTCATCTTGATTATGTCTGTTACATGGAACAGACACTCTTTTTTCAAGATCTTCTGCAAAAATGGATTTCCTTAAATTCACCCCTGTGAATACTGCTGCTGTGAACACCTCTACTGTGAGGTCTGCTGCTGTGAAAACCAATGCTGCTACTCCTGCTGGAACGTCATCCGCTCTGAGGATGACATCACCAACTCAGCGTCTTCAACGCTGTGTTTCTAATGCACTGGTTAAGGAGTACCGTCGCAACGGTACTATCCCAACTCTGGAGGCCGCTCGTCAAGCCCTCCAAGTTAACAACTCTACCTGGTCGTCCGGACAACGGCGGCCAGCAATCAAGAAGCAGGCGGTGCTGACTACCGTCTCCAACCGTTTCGGGTCGTTATCCCCGGAACGCAATTTCCATTCACTCCCTTACTCCGAGGAAGTGAATGAGCAGGTCCCTCGGTGCCTTAATTCAAAAAGACAGGAGTCCTTCCCGATGGCTCCCATCAACAATCGCCGCCAGACTCGTGCGGTAGTGCGCCCTCAACATGATGAGGGTACCGACTCCAGGCATTCAACTCAGGTTCCTCGAACCCGAGCAGGCAAGATGAACCGCCAGAGACGGAATCCGGTTAACAATAGGCAGGTTGTCATCCCTGCCATATCCGGAGAAGTCCACCAACCTAACTTGGTGGCAAATAACGAGCAGGCATACACACCTGCCCGTTTTAATTCAGCTGTCCAGCAGACTCGTCTGATAGCATCAAACCGATCCCGCCAGGCAATTCCGGCGGAGTACCATAGGCAGGAACATACACCTGCTTATACATCATCAGTTAGTCAGTAGGCTCGTCTGACTACATGTGATGGATCTCGTCAAACCGCGTTTGGAGAAGTGTAATCAGCAGGCACATACACCTGCTAATACTAATCAGGCCTACCAACAGTCTCGCTTGGTAGCGCCCGGAGAAGTCAGTCGGAAAGTCCCGACGACAAACAGGAGGCAGACTAAACTCTCTGCCTCCACACTTGAGTACTGTCAGGATTCACTGACAGGAAAAGGAGGACAGGAGCAGGCACATACACCTACTCCAAGCCCGGAATGGACGTATATCCCTGTTCCGGCGGCTGAAGTCACCAAACATATTTTGTCAATGGTGAAAGAGCAGAAGCAAATTCCTGCTCATATTCAGGATGCTTGCCAGGATATCATAACCGCTTCAGCATCATCTCAGGGACAGACACATAAATCTATCCCTAGTAGTGGAGTGACACATCAAAAATTCACTCCGGAACAGACACACACATCTGTTCCAGTCCAAGAGGGTTGTGGGGCCTACTCCCCCATATCATATGGACAACCAAGTCAGGCACATACACCTGATTTGAGCGATGATCGTCAGCCTAACCTGACCATCTTTCCTGATCAGGCACATACACCTGCTCAGAGCAATCACTTTCGTCATCAAGTGGTTTCTAAAGCGAGTAAGAAGGCATCTAAGAAAAAGATCCGCCCAGCACAGTCAGGAGATCAAAGGCCAATCTGTAACCAAGACTTGCTCGATGCTGGAGTTATTGAAGCCCTCAGACATTTATCTGTCGGAATTCAAGATTCTACTCCCTCAGTTCCCAATAACGGGAACATTAATCCTGAAGGTCTTCAACAGACACTTCCTCATGAAGACTTGCTTCATGAAAATTCGGTCAATCTTGAAGTTTCTTCTTCAGATGAGAGCCACAGGAACCCTCTGTGTGGTCAGAAGACCAAGGAGCAAGAGATTTCATCTTTTGCTGTAACCCATCATGATGGTCCTCCTCATGGTGATGAACTTCGCTGCGAAAGTCCTCTCCGCAGTAGTGATTCACGTTGTCTCGAAGATTCTTCAGAAGGCAATGTAGTGACGAGAAAGCCCTCCTATCTCGAGGCACTTGAAAACGTAAAACCAGTCATGTCTGATGCTTTACTATCGGCAGGTGAAACTCTTTCTCCATCAGAAGATAGCCTGGGGTTCAGGTTATTCTCCGAACCTTCCCTGGGTCATTCATCTTCCAGCATGAATAGTGATTTCTCTACCAATCTTGTTGAATCCGATGAAGCAACAAGGAAACACCAACTATGGTCCAAACAGGTAGAAGAATCTTCATTTAATGATAAAGAGGAAATGCTGAACATGAGGAAAAACTGGCAAAAGGTGAAGTACCAGTCATGTTTTGGCCTTTGGCTGATTCCCAGTACGACATTCCAAAGATGTTGACGGATGATGGAATCCATGATATTCGTCTCAACATATGGAAAACTCTTTGTCAATTAAAGAAGAAGGTATTATCTTACGATGAATATGAAAATCATCTTAAGATAATAGAAGGGTTACAACGCCAGATTGATTTGGCATCTCTATCAGTCTCTCGGTATCCGAAGGCTGAAAAGCAACAGAGAACCCTTCAACGTTCATGCCTTGGCGCACTAAGAAGATTGCGTCAGTTAATTTCCAATGCTCCATCTAATGTTCATATCAGAGGATGGGGTGTCCACGGAGCACTACATTTCACAGTGCTTTCCGGTCAGCAAAGCCCGCCGAAAATGGTCTCATGCAATGTTATTGCCCATGGCCGGCCACAGTCAATGGGATTTGTTCATAATCAAAAGCTTGCTCGAGAACAATCTTCAACTACTTCCTCTCAAAATCAAGTATATAGAGAACAGGTTGTTGAATTGGTTCTACATCAAGAAGGCGAGAATATTGCACAAGCCTCTCGTCTGGAGTAATCACGTCATCAAATGACAGAAGTTTCGGAAATCATCCAACGGTCTGTTGAACCAGGTGATAAAAGTGGATACAGGTTAATGCATCCAGCTAATTTCCGAACTAAGATTCACAAGATCAAGAGATATTTCAAGAAGATCTCAGACATAGCATGTCAAGAGACACCCCAGCTTGCCAGACTGGGGACTTCTCTAACCCAACCCTCAGAGTCAACGAATGGGATTCGAGGAGTTGAGCGGAAGCAGAAGGAACACCCCCAGTCCACCGGACTGGGGACTTTTTCAAATCTTCAATCCCTTCCTCAGAGAAAGTCAGTATTCTCTCGATTAGGGAATAAGCCTCAAGAGGAACGAAGAGCCAAGCTGTCAAGAGATTCTCTCAAAGTGACAGTTCTCCAAGAAATTCCTGAGGGATCAAGTCAACGGAATGCCATGTCTCATCATGGACATAGAAGGAGAAAATATCACAGTAATGCTGATAGAAAGTATTCCATGCAATATGCATCCATTAATGTCATCAATGTTGTTGCTGCTGATTCACCAGACGAGGCTCAATCAGAGGGATCAGACGAAGAGGTTCCTGCTCAAGAAGTTGCGCACACAGACCTAAATGAAGAAGGTGTGCGCACACGTAATCAAAGGCTTACCCAAAATCTGGGTATTCCTTCAAGTAACCCACTTCCCCCTCTCCGAAAAGGATCCAATAAGGGGAAAGGAAAGAATCAGGTTACTTCTCACCCTTCCTCTGAAGGAGGTCAATCACTCTCATTAGAGCAAATATTTTCACAACAGGAGGAAGAAATGAAAGAATTAAGAAGGTTGAATGCAGAACTACTTCAGAGTAGTCTTCTTCTTAAGAATGCTAAAGTCCGATAGCTGAAGGAATTTGTTGTAACTACTCAGATGGATCAAGAATATCCTCCTTTGTCAGTACACCCACAGAGGTCTAATCCTACGGGTCAAACGCAACAACGGTTGGCAGCACTACCATCAGTTGCAGCACCAACCACCACGTCTGTCCAAGCTCCATTCATTGCACCTACCCAAAACCAAGTTCAACCTGATGTTTCTCAAAAGTTAATAACTACTATTGAGTCATTAACAGCTCGGTTAGAAACTATGGAAGGGAAACGAGTGCAAGTTCAACCTGAAAGGAAAGTTTACCCTGAATGGGTAGATTCAATTTCTCCTCCATCCAGTTTTGGAAACCCTATTTTCCCTACTTTCAATGGATCAAGCGACCCTGAACAACATTTGACGCATTACGTATCTTGTTGTGATCCTATGATGGGAACTCCAGAGCAGCAAGAAGCAGTGAAACTCAGATGCTTCGTGCGAACCTTGCAAGGACCAGCTTTTGTCTGGTATACAAGCTTGAAATCCCGGTCAGTCATCGGATGGGAGGATCTTCGTCAAAAATTCCTTCTTCAGTTTAGCTCAACTTTGCCAAAAATGACAGTTTTCGATCTTACAAACTGCAAGCAAAGGGAGAATGAAAGAGTCTCCGATTTCATTGCTCGTTGGAAGGGATTAACGTATTCCTTGAGTTTATCACTCCCTCAGGAGGAATTGTTGTCAATCTGTGTGGAAAATTTGCGTGACGAATTACGCACGCCATTGATCCCTGTGAAATACACAGGAGGGTTTCGAGACCTTACTTCAATCGCTCAACAGATTGAAGATTCCCTTATACAGGCTAAGGTTAAATCTCGTGTAATTCCATCAGCTCCAGGAAGAAGAATGGGTAAAGTAGAAACTGCTACAGTTATGCTTAAACAGGCACCTGTACCTATTTCTACTTCAAAACCTTCATCTTCTCGAAGGGCTCCACCTCCTGAACGCCAAAAACAAAGGATGTTTCGTCCAAATGATCAAAAAGATCAACGACGAAAACAATTTGAGGATATGAAGAGTAAAACATACTCTTTCCGAAGTGAGCAAGTTCCTGGTTACTTCATTTCAGCTCTGGAAAATAATTTGGTTCAATTACCAGTACCCAAGAGGCCAAACAAGGAAGGAGATGAAGACCATCCCAATTATTTTCCTTTTCATAAAATGTTGGGGCATCCCATCCAAGAGTGTTTTGTCTTTAAAGACCTCCTGCAAAAGATGGTCGACTTGGGACAAGTCAAATTGAAGGGTTCTTCAGCTCATGTAGCGTGTATTACCGCTACAGATCCAGAAGAAGGAGGCGAGTGGTAGGAAGTCAAAAGCAAAACTACGAAAAAATATGATGATTGGATGGTCAGAAAGACAATCAATCGGACCCATTCCATTTTGCGAACACAATTGAAGAAGCCAATTGTGTCTCCTACAAAAGCTGCAGTAAAGCCTCCATCAAAGGACAAATCCTCAAAAGGGAAGCATAATTCAAAGAAGAAAGAGGAATCAAGAGAAGATGAGTATGCATCAAAGCCTAAATTGTCTTTGACTCTGGAAGATTTCATGCCATCTACTTCAAAGCAACGGGCACCGTCCCACCAAACGGCACAGCCTAAAAAGGCAAACCAGGCAGAGTCTTTATCAGACGAAGAATTGATCTTTGGTTCTGTTAATATGATTCAATTAACAGATTCATATTCCAGTCTTGATGAGCATGAATTCCCTGTATCAAATAAGGGAACCCGAGGAAGTTCTAGAGGTTCAGGATATAGGGGAAGACGTGGATCTTTCCGAAGCCACTACTCTAATTCTACCCCTGCTAGCACTGTATATGCAGCAGAAACTCGTGGTAGAGCCCTTCAGCGAGCTCAAAAAGAACAAGCAAGTTCTTCTGCAAATGGCCAACTCAGCTTCGGCACAGTTATTTTGGAAGATCGATTAAAGGTTCCATCTTCTTTATCTCAGCAAGTAAATGGATCTAATCAGTCTAATTTTCCAAAACCAAAGATGTTGCCAACTTCAATACAAGATGCATCAGCTTCCAAAGCATCTGCTTCCAAAGTACCTGCTTAACCGCATATTCCTATTGGGAAACGCAGGCCTCTAGATCAAAAGTATGATATATTGAAACACTTGGCCCAAGTACCAGCCAAATTATCAATTTTGGATGCTTTGAATCTATCAAGAGATCTTCGGGAAGCACTCGTCGAAGCTTTGTCAAGTCCTCAAGAGTTTGAAGCTGAAATTGCTGCAGCTGAAATTTATCACATAGAGAATAATCCTACAGAATGTCATGCAGTGATATCTTTTACTGATAAAGATGAAGATGATGTTGTGCATGGGCACATAAAACCTTTGTACTTATCTGGCAAAGTCAATGGTATAGATGTTCGAAGAGCTTTTATTGACAATGGTTCAGGAGTCAACCTCATGCCCATTCGTACACTTCGTCGATTGGGCCTCACGGAATCTGATTTATCTCCTTCTACCATGATGTTGCAAGGATATGATAAAAATGAACAAGAACCACTGGGAGAAGTTACGCTCAGAACTCAGTTTGGAGATCTTGTTTCCAATTCGGATTTCATGATTGTTGATCAAGACTCAGCTTTCAATATCTTGCTTGGAAGACCCTGGCTACATCAGCATACAGCTATTCCGTCGTCATACCATCAATGTCTCAAATACTGTTTCGATGGTCAAGTTGGAACATTGTATGGTGATAAGGCCCCGTTCAAGACATGTGAGTCTCAATACATTGAGGCGGAATTTTATCACATGAAGGGAAGAGAAAAATCTACAATGAAGGAAATTACCAAAGTTAATGCTCCATATGGTTTGGAAAAAATTCCAATAAATCCATTTTCACATGTGAGTACAGATTATGTGTTACCTATCAGTCAAATTGACAAAATAGGCCCAAATCAAAATACTCTTATGGAAAGATCCATAATGTCAATTACGGCAATTGAGCCAGACAACATGGGAGAAATTGGTAACTTACCAAGCAGTGATGAAAGCATAAGTGGTGACGTTTTCATTTCGTCTGCTGAAATCCAACAAGTCTATACTTCGCTAATCAGGCCAGAAGAAGTTATAGCAACACCAGAGGTAAATATTGATGTCGATTCTCAATCCATCATCTCCTCTTTGATTCCCAAAGAAGACCCTTTATCATCAATAGGGTCGGAAATGGAAGCTTCTTCTTCAAAATGTGAAAATTTTGACATCTCTTATGGTCATGAGAATTTCATTTTTTCATCTACTTTGCAAGTAGAAATGGAAGAAATAACACATGATGAAGAGGAAGAGGAAGATCTTAGAGATGCTCCTCCAGCATTTGAAGAGGGTATCTCTACCACTGTGGATGAACTCAGAGAAGTAAATCTGGGTACAGAGAAAGATCCACGCCCCACTTTAATTAGTGCGGCCATGACCCTTGAAGAACAAGAGATGTATATTTCTTTTCTAAAGCAAAATAAAGATATTTTTGCTTGGAATTATACAGAGATGCCTGGCCTTGATCCTGATGTTGCCACCCATCATTTGGGTTTGCCAAAAGAACATCGAGGATTCAAGCAAGCCGCGAGAAGAACACACCCAACCTATGCTTCCAAAATCGAGGCTGAAGTGGATAAGCTTATCAAAGCTAACTTCGTCAGAGAAGTTCAATATCCCAAGTGGTTGGCTAATATTGTCCCTGTAAAGAAGAAGAACGGACAAATTAGGGTTTGCATCGATTTCAGAGATCTTAATCGGTATTGTCCCAAAGATGATTTTCCAGTTCTAATTACAGAACTCTTAATTGATGCGACGGCTGGCTATGAAGTACTTTCTTTCATGGATGGGTATTCTGGATATAATCAGATCCGAATGGCCCCAGAAGATGAGGAATATACAGCCTTCATAGCTCCTCAAGGTGTGTTTTGTTACCGGGTGATGCCCTTTGGTTTAAAGAATGCAGGTGCAACATATCAACGCGCCATGCATCGTATCTTCAAACCTTTTCTAGGGAAATTTGTTGAATGCTATGTAGATGATCTGGTGGTTAAATCCAAACAACGTTTTGATCACTTGGCTGATTTGGAAGTCATATTCCACAAGCTTCGACAACATAATTTGAAGATGAACCCCTTAAAATGTGCTTTTGGGGTAACCTCAGGAAAATTCCTCGGCTTTGTTGTACGCCATCGTGGTATTGAAGTCGATCCTGAGAAGACCAAATCAATCCTTGGTATGTCACCTCCTCAGAATTTGAAAGAATTAAGAGGACTTCAAGGACACTTAACCTATATTCGGCGTTTCATCGCCAATTTGGCAGGCAAAAGTTTACCCTTTACCAAATTATTGAAGAAAGGAGTCACTTACCAGTGGACTAAAGAATGTCAAGAAGCATTTGATGTTCTCAAGAAATACCTCTTGAGTCCACCAGTACTCATGCCACCTGTTGAGGGTAGGCCTCTTATCCTCTATGTGACAGCTTTAGAGCGATCATTGGGTGCCTTTCTCGCTCAAAAGAATGATGCTGGGAATGAAAATAGTCTCTACTATCTCAGTAGAACTATGCTTGAAGCAGAAACCCGGTATTCAAGTATTGAAAAATGCTGCCTAGCATTAATCTTTGCAGTTCAGAAACTGATACACTATCTGCAACATCACGAGGTCCAATTGGTATCTCGTAATAATCCACTCAAATTCATCCTTAGTCGTCCAATGCTTACAGGAAGTTTGGCAAGGTGGGCGGTTATTCTACAGCAGTTCGACATCCAGTATGTGTCTCAAAAGGCAATTAAGGGCCAAGCTCTGGCTGATTTCCTGGCTGAACATCCTTCAGTGGAAGACACGTATTCAGATATCAAACTCCCTGATGAGGAAGTTTTTTCTATTCAAGAGAGTCCTCAAACATGGGAAATGTATTTTGATGGTGCTTCTAGAAGTCCAACAGGGAAGAAAATGGAAAATCCTAAATTCAACAAAGTTGGTTTAGGAATTGTGCTCATTTCTCTAGATAAGGCAGTGTTACCTTATTCCTTTTTGTTGTGGGAAGGTGGTACCAATAATGAAGCTGAATACCAAGCTCTCATTGCAGGCTTGGAATTAGCGCTTCAAGCACAAGTGAATCACTTAAAGGTGAAAGGTGATTCAGACCTGGTAATCAAACAAGTCATTGGGGATTATGCCATCAGAAAAGAAGAATTAATCCCTTTGTATGATTACGTCAGAGAGTTAATGTCGGAATTCCCTTCATAACCGACATTTTCTTATGTCCCAAGATCATAAAATACTCAAGCTGATGCACTGGCTAATATAGCCACAGCTTTAGCAGATCCAAATCGGGACGAGACAACCATCGGTATTGCCCACCGTCGTGCAATTTCACCTTATGTTCAAGTCAGAACAGAGGAAATTAATGAAATTAGTCCCATTCCTGAACCGTATGGTCATACTACAGGATGGATGTCACCTATCAAGGAATACCTTCAAAATGGAACACTTCCACTTGATAGAGCTGAGAAAGAACAAATTCGGCGACGTGTGGTCAATTTTACTCTTTATGATGGTCCAAACCACCTCGAGAAAATTCTCTACAAACGTGGTTTTGATGGAGTTCTCTTCAGATGTATTGATGGTGAAGAGACAATGGCTGTCATAAAAGAAGTGCACGCAGGAGTCTGTGGTGCCCACCAGTCTGGACATAGATTGTCTGATCAAATTCGAAGGCTTGGATACTTCTGGCCTTCAATGATACAAGATTGTGTTAATTTCACAAAGAAGTGTCATTCATGCCAAGTATATGCCAACTTCATTCATCAACCTCCAGAGTTGCTTCATACAGCTAAATACTCATGGCCATTTTCCACATGGGGAATGGATGTGGTGGGACCTTACCCTTCAGCTACGGCCAAGCAGTTTAAGTACATTCTTACTGCTACTGATTTCTTTTCCAAATGGGCAGAGGTAGTACCTCTCAAAGAAGTCAGTTCTAAATTCATTGTTAGCTTCATCAAGTCTAACATCATTACTAGATTTGGTGTCCCTCATACCATATTGACGGACAACGGCACCAACTTCTGTTCTTCTGAGGTAAAGAAATTGTATCAAGAATACAACATTAAGTCCAACCGTTCATCTCGATATCATGCAGCGGCTAATGGCCAGATAGAGGCCTTCAACAAGACTCTTTCAAATATACTGCAAAAGATGGTAGATAAAGATAAGAGGTCATGTCCTGATAAACTCTATCATGCTTTATGGGCTTATCGGACTACCACTCGCAATGCAACGCGGTCTACTCCATATTCATTAGTATATGGAACAGAAGCAGTCTTACCAATTGAAGTTCAATTGCCCTCACTCAGAATAGCCATTTGTGATCAGTTATCAACAGATGAGCAATCCCAAAAGCGGTTGAATGAATTGGAACAGTTAGATGAGAAAAGATTGTGCACTTTGCACCACTTGGAAATCTATCAGAATCGGATAGCACGAGCTTTTAACAAAAAAGTTCGTCTTCGTTCATTCATTCAGGGAGAATTGGTATTGGTTCTCAGAACACCAATGATACCAGGAAAGAAGCCTCCCAAGCTTGAACCAAAATGGGAAGGACCTTATTCAATACATAAGGTCTACTCCAATGGAGCGTATTCTCTGATCTCAATAGATGGAGAACACATCACGACTCCAACTAATGCAAGATTTCTGAAGAAGTATTTTGTATAAACACAAAATATTGTTCCCAGAACCAAGACTCTTACATTTGGTTCATACAGTGTTGGTCCAGTATGACCTTAAACTGCAACTTCGTCCAACATGACGTTAAACTGTGTCACCTTCAATGTCTTACATGACATTAAACTGTATAATGTCCTATCTACATGACATTAAACCGTACAGAAGTTCCTTATTTGTCTGAGATGACATTAAACTATTATTGTGTCCTAGCAACATGACATTAAACTGTGTGGCACTTCCAACGTCCAGCATGACGTTAAACTGTAAAAAGTCCCCAGAACTGATTTCCTCATATTGGTTCACCTTAGTCCTAGCTACATGACTTTAAACTGTATAGCACCAGTTCGTCCTTGCTATATGACGTTAAAATATACACTAATGGTCCAGTATGACTTTAAACTACAACTTCGTCCCACACGACTTTAAACTGTGAAAAAGTTCCATAAACCGTCCAGCATGACCTTAAACTGCATCATCCCTGGTCCAGGTATATGACCTTAAACTATTTGAAAATCCCTTATGTCCAGCAAGACATTAAACCGTGACGTCCTAACTACATGACGCTAAACTGTATAAAAGTCCCTCATGTCCGAAAAGACGTTAAAACTATATAATCATCAAAGGTCCAACATGACATTAAACTGCACCATCCACGGTCCATGCATATGACCTTAAACTATTCGCACTTTCGTCCGACATGACGTTAAAATGATACACTCTTTTGTCCTTACTGCATGACATTAAACTGCACAGTCCCCCTTTTCGTCCAATATGACGTTAAACTATATTGTCCCCATCGTCCTAACTACATGACGCTAAACTGTACAGAAAGTCCTTGATATGTCCTACATGACATTAAACTGTTATTTTGTCCCTGCTACATGACACTAAACTGTGCAGCACCAATAGTCCTAACTGCAAGACTTTAAACTGCATAGTCCCTTTTTTTTATGTCCTACATGACATTAAAATTGTGCATCGTTAAGGTTGTTATTATCTCTTGTTTCTCACACCGAGTATGACTCACGTGAGCTTAGAGCGAACATCAACCATAACACTCCCTTTGGGCCACTAACCATGTGTAAGTCCCAACAACATTTTTTATTAGATCATTGTCCCCAAGAATAACTTGATCATTGATTCATTCTTTAATTGAACTACACGGACTTTGATCCTTGCCCTCCAGGCTGGGTATGTAGGCAACCTCCCAAGGTTCAAGCCCAAAAACAATCTCTTCACATCAGTTCACCAACATCTCATATGATGATGATTTGTGAAACCACCCCTGGAATCAATATCTTCACATTGATTCACTTTCGTCCTTGTTATATGACGTTAAACTATACAACACTTTTGTCCGGTACGACAATAAACTACAATATTCTTTGATTTCCTCATTTGAGAAGGAACCATTATTAACATTGATTCTTTTTCAATCATGGTTTTCATTTTCAAAAGACTACGTGCATACATGGTAATGCCTAAACTTTTTATCTTAGGTTAAAACCATCATTGCACTAAAGTCCCCTTTCACCCTTCACATGTACGAAACAAATTTGTACTAAGGGTAATTCTAGAACTACGTGGACTTGATTCCCATCCTTATGGGATACGTAGGAACATTCGAGTGTCCCTCGAATCCAGTCCCAAGTCTTTTGGGCCTAACCCCAAATTTCACTTTCAGTCCCTTGGCTGAAAAGTCCTCATGAAAACACACACTGTGTATTCATTATTATGGTCCGAATTCTATGACCTTAAACTAAGATCACTCATACTTTCGTCCTGCACGGCGTTAAACTACAAGAACTACGTATGGCTTGATTCTCATTCTTATGAGATACGTAGTGAAGTCCAAAATTTCAATTTAGGACCCAGCCACAACATGATTATGGTTTTCATTGACCTATGTATCTCTATATACATTGGACAATACCCATCTTTATGTATTATAATCCTAACCTTAAATATTTTCAGATCTTCATAACCCTTTTCATGACTTCTAGTCACAAAAATGTCAAACTTCTGAGAATTCTTTTGCCTGACTATGCAGCACGTGCCCATAGGTGGCCTTGCATAAACAGTCCACATAACAGACTTGTCAGCCAAAAGATGCTATTTTATTTAACTATGCAGCCAATGCCCATAGGTGGCCCTGCATATTTCAAACCTCTAATGGGTTTTGTTAAATAATAGTAACTTCATTCTTGGGAAGAATGCCTCTTTTGTCCTTATTTGTCTTAAACGACAGTATGTAGGGATCCGCAAAAATAGCCATCCTTAACGTATTTGTCCCATATCCTTTTTCATGATCTGAAAGTATTCATGTCTATGGTTTATTCTTCTTCCCTACGTTTGGGTCAGACCTTCGTAGGAGTGATATTCATCAAGTTCTTCGATATTCTTGTTTGGAAATATCTTCTCCATATTCAAGTACCTCTTTCCATACAACAAACTCTATGCTTTAGAAAATTTGAATCTCCATAAACTTTCACTGGCTTTTAGCACTAGGAATGTAAATTTCTGGGAGTTCTTTTGCCTGACTATGCAGCACGTTCCCATAGGTGGCCTTGCATAAACAGTCCACATAACAGACTTGTCAGCCAAAAGATGCTATTTTATTTGACTATGCAGCCAATACCCATAGGTGGCCCTGCATATTTCAACCCCCTAACGGGTTTTGTTAAATAATAGTAACTTCATTCTTGGAAAATACTTCTTCTAATGCCTTTTAGCTCTTTTTTCATATCATTCCTCAAATTCAAATATTCTTAAGCCATAGTTTACATTTTTTCCCTCATACTTGAGTATGGTAAATATGTTTTCAGATAAATTGTCAAGGAATTGAATCCATTTTAATCCATTTTCGGTCAAAGCTATTTCGACCTTAAACATTAGCCCCTTTATGTCCGGCATGCATGACTTTAAACTGCCCACACAAAAGACAAAGGAACTCTGAATAAAATTCAAGTTCCAGCTCACTAAATATACATTTTTTTGTATGATTTAGATAATATTGAGCAGTTAAAAGATTCAAAGTTTGTAGGGTTATTTGAAATAATCCTAGTAAAAATCAAACTATGATTACTAAGCCCATTGGCTTAAGTAAATTTGAAGCAGGTAATGGAAGAATGCAAGCACAAATGATTGAAGACAAAAGTGTTTTTCATTGATACACAAGAGTTATAAGGACATCCACAGACTGGAATCTCTTCTCTTTTTCAAGAATTACAAAAGATTGTCAACATAAGTCTTCATTTGATGTATAGCATCCTGAGCCTTATCAACAGTTACTTGAAGCTCGTGCACTTGACCAGCTTCACTCTTTTCAGCTTGCTGAAATGCCTTCTTAGAATCTGCAATGGCTTTCATGCCATTCATATGAGTTTCATCCAATGATTTATTAAGCTGATCATGTTCCCCAGTAACAGCATCTAACTGTTGCTGGAGTTGCACCTGCTGGACGACCTTTTCTTTGATTTTTTGCTTCAGATCCTTCATCTTGACAGCATAATCAGCTTCAGCCTGGGATATCGCAGCCTCAAATTCGCCTATGTTGACTGACAATTTCACTCTGGTCAAATCTTCGCGACTTGTCTGCATTTGCTCCCTCCTGAAAATGATCTGTTTCACCGCAGCATGGATCTTTTCATACCCAAAACCACCAAGTCCCATTATAACAAATTGGGATGACAATCGGGAAATTTTTGATGGTAGCTCTTCTAAAGGCACCCCCGATATGATATTCCAGATGTTATTCCATGCCTTACGTCGTGAAAAGATGAATGCTTTAAGCATATCTGGATCTGATTCAATATCATCGTCAGAAGGGGGTATGTAATCTGGAATTAGCGCACTTAGGGAGGTGCCTTGTCCTGCTCTTTCCCCTCTGACTTGTGCTTCTTCACTTTCAATTCCCGTTGGGGCAGAGGCTGAGGCCTCATCTTCGGATCTAGTCATTGCAGTTGATGGTCCTGCATGATTAATTGAAAGGTTTAGTCAGCTTCAAAGGATAACAAAAGATTGGATTGTCTTGCGAATAAAGTACAATCACAAATATTGTTATCCATTACCCAATGGTGGTTCAACAACCTGAGAAGACTTCTCCCTATCTTTCCCAGTTTCAACAGGATTTTCAAGATGAGTCTCAGGAGAGTTTATTGGATTTAGCTCTACTTGAGCTAATGTTTCTGCAATGATAGGTTTGACATCAGTGTCCACACCCTCTTCGGGCATTGGCAGTTCAGCGGCTTCTACGGAAGAAACTGCATATTATTTTATATCATGGTTAGAAGTATATTTTTTCAAAGAAAAATTTGGGCGAAGGGTAACACTCACGCCCAAGGTCTTCTAAATCACATGACAACTCAGCATGATTATAAAATTCTTCAAAAGTCATTCCTTGATTCATCATTTCATCCAATGATACTTCAGAATCTTGATTAGTCTCACCAGTGGGAGCATTTGCTACGTTTTCTTGCCGACTTATGTCCTGCAACCCCTGACCCTGGACATCATCTTCAGTGATAGGAGGGATACTGGGAATGGATGGTAACTCTTCTCCAGGAGCAACCAAGTTAGCCTGAGTCTGTGATTGTTCTACAGCACCCTCCACGACCTTTGAAGAAGGATCAGTCCCTTCCCTCAAGGGATAAATTGAAGAAGCCCCTGCAATCCTCGGAAATATGAGTAACCATATGATTATGGGTATAAACTCATGATTGTTCGAAGGACTTACCACTGCTAATGAAACGTTTAGCTAGGGATTTTCTCCTTCGTTGCCTTGGTTTATTTTGTTTTTTCGGAGTATCAGTAGTCTCCCTTATTGACACTTGGATTGGCGAATGAAAGGCTATGTCCAGTGCCTCATTCATGGCCTGCTAGCCTGGAGATATCTCACCTGGTTCGCGAGGAGAATCAGCAGTAGCCCCGATGGCGGTACCACCAGGGCTATATTATGGCGAAGGAACCCCGGTTCCTTTCTTTGCAAGCTGCAAGATGAAGAAAATAACTTCCTTAAGTAAACAAAGCTTCAACTAAAATCAAGTTGCAAAGAAAATAAGGAAAGAAAACTTACATCTTCAGGAGCCACGTACTCTTGCCATTCCTCATCTCCAGAACCACCAGCCCCCTCAGTGGTGCCACGATCAATCATTTCCTTCACCCGCCTGGTGATAGGAACCGAATTATCAGTGGCATATATGAGCATTTCCAGCTCTCTGATATAAGCTCGCACTTCATTGGTGTTATCTCCGTATTGAAGGTCTTTAGAAGCTAGAAGATATCCTATTCCAGGAAGTTGAAGGCCCTCACACAAATCCAGCCAGGTGGTCTCAGTATCACAATATAAGCTCTGCCATAGCTGAACAGCCTCTGGTCTTAGATATAAAGGCTGTGAGGAAGGTCCTATAATTTTGGTTTTAATTTCTTCCCGACTCCTGCAACTACAGATAGAGAATAAGAAAGTGAGACTTATTACTTTATAAAGTAGCAGTGATTGAAGTTATTACAATCAAATAACTCACCAGGAGCTGATGGAGTGGGTCTTTTAACTCTGGCCGGAGGATTATATCGTGCACGAAACCGCTTTGCTGCCGGTTGTGCCTCATCATCCCCATCGGGATAATCCGATGAATCAGTTCTAGAAGAGGAGTCTGTTGAACCTATTTCAGGTGGAGAAGCGTCACCTTCATGAGGAAGAGTTTCTTTCTCTACAGTCCTCTTCCTCTTTCCCACTTGATATACTGGGTGATTCAATATCCCTTTAGGGTATGATGCTATCCAGTGTTCGGCATAAAATGTAGTCAGATAATGTGCCGCTTTTTCAACTGGTAGATCAAATACTGCCCCAGTCTTCTCTCTTGTTGTCAGCAACCATAGTTGTCGAGCAACCATCGGATGTTGCTCTAACCTGACATGAACTGGAGGGGATACAACAATCTGTTGCAAACATTTGAATTGGCGTGCAAATCTATATGGAGCATAGGCCTCGCATATGATTTCTCCATCAATCCTGGCTACTAACACGCCATCCCTGCAAGCTAGCATGTATGCCCTCAAATCCAAATGGGCTTTCCCATCATCAACAAACCGCCCGGATGGCGGACATCCATAAGGAAAGAAGTTGAATTCCTTATACATTCTTAGTCTTACTTTCATGTCATAACCATTAACATCTAATGGAGCAATTCCAGAGAATGCTTGCACTGATGGTCTGAAAGAGCTTCCAGGAATTTGTAATCCATTTTGTACATTGTTTGTCCTGAAGTGAGTGGCGATCCATCCCCACAAAACCTGGAATGGTCCCACTATTCTTAAAGGAGAGTTACCCTGGAAGACGTGAAGTAAACTCCTGTGAATCTTTGCTAAAATGGGGGTAGCTAACCCAACCATTTTTCCCTCAGCTAACTTGGCCGCAATGACAAAGGTCCCTGGCCTAACGCCTCCCTTCGAATCCCTGACCGGCAAGAGATAAACACTGAGCCACATTGCCAAGAAACCCGCCAGACGAGTTTTCTTTGGAATTCTTTGATTCACTTCATATCCCCATTTTTCAAACTCTCCTGCTTCTAGAGTTGGCCAGAATGTGCCAGGAGCTCCTCTCTTCTCAGGTTTTGGACAAGTGGTAGGACTTCTGGGCCGGGTATCCTTGGATTTCTTTTTATTGGATCCTTTTTCTTTTGGCTCCATCCCTTTCTTCTCAGTAAGAAACACATTCATCCATTCTTCCGGATGAATATCTTTTCTAAAATGAGTTAATGAGGTCTCTGAACTCTTGAGCCTGTGAAATATTTTAAATAATTCTCGATCCAAAGCAGGAGTCTTCTCAGGATCACTCCATGTCACCTTGGGAGGAATGAATTCATCATACATATCACCCAAGATTGGAGCTCCTGAAATCTTGTGGACATCCCACAAACTGATACCTACTTCTCCATGAGTCAAATGGAAAGAATTAGTCGCTGGGCTCCAGTGGCTGAGTATCTCTGGCACGAAGTTATCATGTCTGTAAATATATGTTTGCCCAACCCAAACAGCCTCATATATTGCAGCTCTCTTCAGATCCTCAATAAACTCTGCGCAAGTCTGTCGCACCCAGTATACCCACATCCAAGTTGGCTTCACGCCTCCCCCAAGACGGAAATCCCAACTTTTCTTCCAGCCTTTGGATTGATCCATCTGAGCATTTCGAAAGATTGAAGGATGACAATGTGGTTGAAGCTCAGGTGTATGTTTTTTCAGATCTGGTGTGCAAGGGCTATGATGCATCACATAAGCCTTCTCCACTGTTCCAGCAGTTTGAAATACTCCTCCACCTGAGATATTTGCTGAAGCAAAATTGGTATAATTCTGAAACCAAGAAAATGGAAGATAATTCTTTACTTCTGGAATAATGACTTCTTGCAGATGACCATGACCATACAAAGGTAGATAAGTGCAGTGAGGAAAGTCGCGATGATATTTCTTCAGATACTTAGCCAAATCTGGAAGAGTACTATCTTTTACAGTATAGTAATCAGGGCCAATGATATTCATCATATCATCTATCCTCTTGCTAGCCAGTTCATCAATTAATCCAGGTCTAAGAGCCATTGAATCTTCACAGGAGTTGAATAAATTAAACTCTTAAAGTGGGTTTATTTTTCATAAAATTTGTGAAAAAATTTGGAAAAATGGCCAAGGCATTAAGGCGCGCAAGTATGGAGATATCGCGCAAGTGATACATGTGCCGCGCAAGTTTTTTTCGCGCAAGTATTTTCGCGCAGGCCTTATTACCTTGAGAGCAGCGCGGCAGCGAGGAAATAGTGAAAACAGGAGACTTGCGCGGCAACGGAGACTTGCGCGGCGAGAGCTCGAGAAATCCGGAAATCCAGATGCATGTAACGGAGGTGAGGCCATATATTTATAGGCTAGGAAGCCTACCTGCGCGCCACAACCAGAGCGCTTAAGGCCTGCGCGACGCAGACTTGCACGCCACCCTCTGCGCACTAAAAGACTTGCGCGCCCTCCCTTTTCCTTTGGAAGGATTCGATTTCCTCAGAGTCAAATCCTCATTTCTCTCCGGATCCAACTCTGAGGGGGGACTTTTGTTGACGCTCCTTTCGTCACAGAATCTAAAGATCGGAAAAGGGAATATCTCAGTTAAAAGTGATTCATCCTTTGAAGAAAACATTAAAAATCGACAAAGGCATGAACAAAGGATCAATAGCAAATTCACCGCGCAAGTGATACCACTGCCGCGCAAGTATACTTGCGCGACTATCTTGGTCGTGCAGGTGACTTGCACGACCTAATTGGTAACCGCCCGGTAACCGCCCTGGGTCTTCTTTTGCCTATAAATAGACCCTGTGGGCCCCCCATTCGAGAGATCTTTTTCCAGAAACTCAGATTGAAGCTCCCGATGCCCAAGTCTCTTCTCAAAGCTTCCAGAACACTTCTAAGGTAATTTCTTACCTAGAATGGAAGATCTAAAGAGAAGAAGGAAGGCCTAAGTGTTGAAACTTATCAAACACTTGCGCGCCGACTTAATTCCTTCAATATAACTTGCGCGTCCCTTTTTTGGAAGAACCTCAAGAGGATGATAAAGGGTTTAATAAAGAGTCGCTCAAGCATGTCAATACTGGTTGAAAATCGCGCAAGTACCCCTCATATCGCGCAAGTATACATGCGCGACCAATACTTGCGCGCCGCCGCAGGACTTGCGCGCCTTTAAAGACTTGCGCACCCCTATCTTTTTGGGTGCCCATCTTGCCCATTTTTACCCCTCTTCAGCCATTTCACCTTTCCTTTTTAAGATTCAGTCTTCAAGACACTCTTCAAAGCAATTTATGGCATGAATTATTGATTTGACTTTCTTATCTGAAAGGAATTCTGTGAAATCTCTCTCAAAGTCTAGTGATTTAAATATCCTTATGTCACTAAAATGCGGGGAGTTCATTCATTTAACCTCATCCTTTAAGATGAGAAAATCTTAACCTGGGTCTCCTTTTTAGGAATAATCCCCAGTTATAAAACCTTTGATCCGGGCATCTTCCTCAGGAATAAGCCCCAATCAAAGTCCTCTAATCCTGGGAATCTTTCTTAAGAATAAGCCCCAACCTCAAATATGGGCATCCTCCTCAGGAGTAAGCCCCAAACCTTAATCCCTAACCTGAGTCTCCTTTTCAGGAATAAGACTCAGTCATAATCTTGGGCTTCCTTTTCAGGAGTAAACCCCGAGTCCCTTAACCTGAGTCTCCTTTTCAGGAATAAGACTCAGTCATAATCTTGGGCTTCCTTTTCAGGAGTAAACCCCGAGTCCCTTAACCTGAGTCTCCTTTTCAGGAATAAGACTCAGTCATAACCTTGGGCTTCCTTTTCAGGAATAAGCCCCAAGTCCCCTTAAACATCTCTTAATCAGTCATAAATTACCTTTGATTTGGGTTTCCTTTTCAGGAATAAAACCCAATCATAAGTCCCCTCCTAACATGGGCATTTTCCTTAGGAATAAGCACCAAGATTAGAGTATTCAAATCTCCATAAAGCATATATAACTTTGTGAACCCTGTTCATGGATTTTCTCCCTAAAAGTAAATCCTAAAACCTTCATCTATCTGGGCAGTCATCCATACATAAGCCCCAAACAAATTTCTTATAATTGCATCTTTCATGGCACAATTGTCTAAATTTTACCAATGCCTCTTGTTTCTCACACCGAGCATGACTCACGTGAGCTTAGAGTGTAAAAGTAATTATGAAATTCTTCCTTGAGCCATCAATCATAAACATCATACTCCATAACTCGAACTACGTGGGTTCTGATTCCTTTTCCAAAACAAAGGATACGTAGGTAGCCCATTTATGGGTTCGATCCCAACTTTGAAATAATCTCCGTCCTTCTGAATGACGATAAACTTCAAGTGCCCCACTGAGTGGCTTTAAAACCAGCCTGGTCATCATAATGACCAAGAGACTTTTTATATAAATATATTGAAGGTTACCATTGATCAAGAATCTCTAAACAGATATAGATGATTCTCTATTGATGAAGAACCTCGAATACATATAAAAGATGCTCTAAATTTCTTTCATATTTAATCATTGATTGTTAAAACTAAAGGAAAGCTCATTTTATACTTGGTAATGTAATAAGGATTCACGAACATAACTTAAATCTATAAAGAGAGTCCCGGAGTAGACAATAATTCCCCTCAAAAAGGTATGATGAGTCCGACCTCCCATCCTCTCGACCAATGCAAATTCCTAAGCCTCATTAGCCCACAAGATAATGAGTGCCTACCTTTGGAAAGTAGGTCCAAGAGGATGTGGAATCATTGGATGTTTCCAGTTCTACGAACAAACCCGTTAGAAACCGATCAGAACGTTTGAATCTCCCATCCAGGAGGTCATCCCCGGATTCCGTGTGAAACACCCTCAAATGATGAACCCCGATGAATCAGATGATGGTGATGACACCCTTGGAGAGTGGATTTGGGATCATAGATCAACGAAAAACAAAGAACGATCATCCTAGAGAAATATTATTTCTTAGGTAGGGTGTCGTGTGATTGATACATGTTTCCACATTCTTTATTTATAAACAAAGAACACATGTCAACTCATGAACAGGTTGATCCATAGGTCGTCTATCTTTATAGGTGGGTTTTTTGATCTCGGGTTTTAGATTGAAGGATTAACTTGATATATACCTAAATATCCACCAATGGTTTTAAAACTCCAACATGGAGGGTACAGACCGACACGAATAAGGCCCAAGCCCCTCCTCTATGGGAATTATTTTGTTCTTCTTGGAAGAACATTCGGATCAATGGAAACAGCGCATGACGATAGCATGAGGTGGCACATGAGGTGATTCACACCATAGCGGAGGAGGCCGATGAGAGGTTGCCGGTGGCGGTGTGTAATCACGACTCTAGTAGGGCCCAACGTTCGGTCGGGAGGCCATGGCCATCGAGCTACATGGGTACAGGACCAGGACGCCAGTAGGGAACCAATAATGGCATAGTAGGCTGCTACCATAGGTTCTTTATAGAGCAAGGGTTGGCATGGAAGACTGCATGCTGCGGTGGAAAGGAAGCCCGTTGTATGGGGTGTGGGCGTAGGGATGGGCCTCTAACAATGACTTGCGGCGATAGCATTGGCAATGCGGCCCCGAGCCGCATCGCAGATCCCTAAGGGTTGCGGTCTAGCTGGACCATGGTAGGTGGACACCATAGTGACTTACGCGGTGGTCACATAGAAAATTTGGCTTGTTAACCAGTACCAGATGGGGTGACTGTTGTTGCATCCGTGTCTGGTGAGCCGGCCCGCTCATAGCGGGATATGATTTTGGAATCATGCTACCAAGGGTGGCCTATTAGATCAGGCCCACCCACACAGTTGTCCAGACTCACAACCAAATGGGCCAGTTCAAATCCAGGCCAGGTTGGGTCAGATTTGGGCTAGTTCAGACCCGGGTTGGGTCGACCGACCAGGACCCGACCAATGCCTTTTTGAAAAAACAATCATTACCTCCAAACTGTATGCCTGATTGACGAGCTGTTTGCAGTTCCAGAAACCCTTGGGATGAGGAGATTATTTTGGCATGTTCTAAGGATGTTTTAATGAAATATGTTGTATTAATAATGGATTGAAGATTATATTCTACTAAAATCAAGCGCGCTACATGCATGAATCCTGCAGATGGCTGAGAGTCGAAGTCTACTGATGAGTGGGTCAGAGTGTACCTGCCATTATAGATGATAAGTGGCCCTATATAGACTATCTACAAGAGGCTCTATGTGAACCAACTATAAACAAGATATAAGTGGATCAAACTAGACCAACTATAAGAGGCTTTGTGTGACCCAGCTATAATGGCCTAAGTGGAGAGCGAGTCTTAGTGACCCACCAGACCCATATTGGGGAGTGGATCTTAGTTACCCAATAGACCCACGATACACATCATAGATGAGTACCTCAATAGTCCAAGGTGTTTGGTGTTTTGATTTATTGTATTACTTTTCGTACATTAGATTATATCAGTGTGGGATGACAATAACTTGTGCATAACATATTTTTTGGTCTTTCCCATGTGTTTAGGGTCCTTACTATGTATTGTATTACTCACCCTTGTACGTGATCTGCTTGCACATATCGTGTCTGGTGCAGATGATAGGTGCTTTGATAGTGATGTTGGTGGCCTGTTACCAGGCGGTTCCTAATGAGATACGGCAACCATGACATATTTTTACAGATTCCAGCAGCCACTCCTTGCTTACTGTTTAGTTGAGGTTCTCATACGGATGAATTTTTCAGGGATATTTTTTAAAATATGGTTTTTAGTTTTTCATTTATTGGGTTTTATTCTATCCCATTTGACTTATATCATGTACCTTTACAAAAATTTTATTTAGTGGAATTCATTTTTTCCTTTTGAGCCTTTTGGGATGTGGTTTTGTTTTTACATGCATACCGGTTTTTAGGAAAATGCCTCCCACTCGTGGAATATTGACTTCAGTGTTAGTCTCCCACCCCTGGCCTTCAAGAGACGAGCTTGGGGTAGTCAGGACCCATGCCCCAAGGGATAGGTCATGAAAATGTGGTAAAAAGGAGGTCGATTCTACTAGACGATCTAAGAGAGTATATATTTTTATGGGGAAATAGAGTTAAGTGTTTTGAGTTTGGATTTTAGGCCAGGGATTTCGTTGTTGGTGTGGTGGATAATGTATCCATACACCAGGACCCTAAATTCTATTTTTTGACCTGGTACATGAAAACACTGGTTCCAGGAATCTTGGGATGTTATATCATGGAATCTCTGAGTCCGAGTCATCTCACTAGATATAATTTATTAATCGTGATTCATATTAATCCCTTCAAGATGCCTCCACGAAGACAACCTGCAAGGATTCATGTGCATGACCACGAGTATAGTTCATATAGCGATGAAGCTTCGGTACAAGGAATGTTTCCCAAGATAGCACCTTCAGAAGGTGTCCCATCATTACCACCGCTCATTAGTCAGTAGTTAGTACCAGATCTACCAGAAGAGGAAGCATGTTGGATCATTTCAGTAATAGAGTTTTTTTGATAGATACCCCTCAGGTTCTAAGGCATGCCCAACTCACATGTGTCTAAGGATTGGGTTGAGTTAGTGGCCAAGTTTTCTTTCTAGTAAGGGAACCATTAGATCAGATGGTAGTCATAGTAGAGATCCTTATACGTGGCTCAATAGGGTGATGAAAGGGTTTAGATTACATGATCTTATGATGAGGTGACATTTATGTGGATAGAGCTTGAGAACCTCTCTCTGAGAAGGGGATATTTCCATAAAAGCTAAGGGATATGCATGCACAAGAGATTCAAAAGCTTCTGCGGGTTGACTCGTTGGTAGATGAGTATTTATCGAGGCATACTGACCCTTACAGGTACTCGTTAAATATGAAACCACCAGTGCTTCAAGGCTCGGACCTCTGAGTGATATGTGTTTAGGGACAACTGAGCCAAAACTATTCCTCTATACATTCCTACTTATGCTAGGGTTCTAGAGAGAACCATTATGGTTGATTGTTTTTTTTTGATTAGATACAACCAATAGATGTTAAATGTGGGAAAGAAGGAAACTGACATTTGTCTCAGATACATGGATGAGTATGAGGATGTCACTCTAAAGGATGTTCCAAGACTTCCTCCTTAGAGGGAGGTAGATTTATTAATTTACCTATACCCTGAGACATCACTAATATCTACACCTGAATATCGGATGACTCCCACAGAGATATGAGAGTTGAGGGTATAGTTGGAGGACTTGTAGAGGAAGGGGTTTGTAAGGCCCATCAATTCCCCATGGGAGTCCCCAATGTCATTTTTCAAGATGGAATATAGAAGATTGAGGTTATGTGTATACTTTTGGTGCATAGACCAGGTGACTGTGAAGAAAATTTATCCTCTACTAAGGATTGATGACCTCTTTGACCAGATGAAGGGAGCTTCTTGAAGATAAACCTTAGATCTGGTTATCAGCATCGTCGATTACGGGATGAGGACATCTTAAGGATGACTTTTAGATGTCCATTTGACCACTATGAGTACTTATTGATGTCATTTATCATTAAGAACACCCTAAAAGTGTTCATGGGACTCATTAATAGGATATTATAGATATACATAGACCAATTTTTAGTGGTTTTCATTGATTAAATTTTAGTGTATTCAGCATCTGAGGAGGAGCACACGATACATCTGAGGATAGTTCTGTACAAACACTGAGAGCACCATCATTACATAAATCTCTCGAAGAGTGAGTTATATATACTAAATGTCCAATTTTTAGGACATGTCATATTAGAGACTTGAGTTTTGGTGGATCCAGTGAAGATCAAGGTGGTGCTTTCTTAGGAACCACCCAAGAGTGTTATCGAGGCACGTAGTATTCTGGGGTTGGATGAGTACTATTAGAGGGTTATACCTGACATCTCCAGAGAAGCAACACCCATGATAGAAATGAAGAAGAAGGGAAAACCCTTTATGTGGATTGAAGGATTCTTGTTGAGATTTCAGCAGCCGAGGAAGGTATTGATGAGTGCCCCTTTCAAGAGATTTATAGAGGAGGGAAAAGACTACGTCATGTTCTTTAACGCAACATGAACCAGAAATGGTTGTGAGCTGATGGAGGGTGAAGTAGTGATTGAATATGGATCACAAAAATTGAGACCACATGAGCAGAATAATGTGACTAATGACCTTGAGTTGGCAATGGTAGTCTTCACACTGAATATGTGGTGACACTACCTTATAGGAGAATGAATCATTATCTACTCTAACAACAAGTGTCAAAAGTATATATTTTTTCAAAATAATCTGAATCTGAGACAACGATGATGGCTATTGTTCCTACAAGATCATGACATCGATATATTCTATAATAATTAGAAGGGTAATGCGGTGGTAGATGATCTCAACAGCGGATTGAGTTCACAACTATTGAACATGGCCTCAGAGAAGTTGGTCTCACTTTAGATATACTTTGGGGATAGAGAGGAGACAACTTTTCTTTAGTCAATGGTAGTTTACCCTCCACTCTTGTATCAATCCAGGGAGGTGCAACACGAAGATTCTAGCAATGAGACTGAATGTGCCTAGATGTGTACAAGGCATGCCCTAGGTGGATATTTTATAGATAGGGAAAAATTCATCCTTTTAATAGGATGTAATGTATTATTAGTGAAATTATGGGAGGAGGTATTGAGGGATTTCAATACATCTCATTTTTTGGTGAATCTAGGTGTGGTGATGATGTATCAGGACCTCCGATGTTAGTACTAGTTGTTGGGGATAAAGAAGGCAGTGGCATAGTTTGTTTCCACATGCCTCTCTTGTCAGAAAGTGAAGGTTGACCACCAGGTTCCAACAGGTTTGACAAAACCACTTGAGGTACTAGATTGGAAGTGGGATGGGATATCGATGGAAATTGTGATGGGTTTACTATGTGCATCCAGGAGACACAATACCATCTAGGTTATCATTTACCAACTCACTGAGTCGAACCACTTCCTAACTACCCAAGAGATGAGTTTACTAGATGGAATGTGATGCATCTACATGAAAGGGATTTTATGATGGGGTGAATTTTGTAGAGTTTTCAGTAGAGATTGAGGATCGATGAGAGAAGAACCTTCGTAGATGGTCGATTCCTCTGGTTCAAGTTCTTTGGCAGCATGAGAATATCTAAGAGAGAAAACAGGGTCAGGAGGCTAAGATTCATGCTCAGTACCCCCTTTTGTTTGAATATCCCCTGTTTTGGCTTACAAGGATGTAATTACATAAATGGGGAGTAATGTAATACCCTAAAATTCCATTATTTGTTTTGAACCTTTAATGAGATTATTTCTAGACCAGGTGCTGAGATTATGTGTGATTCCGAGTCATGGAGTGCTTAGAATGGTCCATTGAAAAATTTTATGTTTTAAATAGTACGCTTGATCGGTTTTCCTAAATAAAGTGGAATAAACCATAAACAAGTTTCTAGATCAGAAATACGAGGGCACTGTTGTGTTCAGAATGATGGGTTTACCCTAGGCATGACTTATGTTTAGTCGGTGTGGGCCTCCAGTGATAAATACCAAAAATATAATAACTATAAATAAAATAATTAAATAAAATAATTTTAATTTTCAAATATTTATTACTCATGAACTATGAATCGGATTGATAATACAAGACCACTTTTGACCTTGTGAGGGTATTATTTCCATTGGAAAATCCTAACATTGAATGACACAGGTCAACAATGGAAAGTTGTTTTCGGACATAAATAAAACAATTGAATAAAGTTATTTTTTAAATCCTTCTTACCCATAAACAGTAACTCGTATTAGAAATATGAGAGAACCATTGAGTTCATGGGTGTATGCCTCCCTTAGGAAAATCCCAACATCATCCAATAGTTGTCAACTATGAATATTTGTTTTTGAGATGTAACCCTAAATAAAATAATATAAATAAAAGTTATTTTTTGTTCAAATCCTCGTAACACAGAAATGGTAACTCATATTAAAATTTAGAGAGCACTATTGAATTCATAATGAGTTTTTCTCCCTAAGTATGACTTAACCTTGACTAGTAAAAGTTGAGTGAATAAGTTAATTTTCAGACTTTTCGGAAGAAAATTTGAATAACATAAAAAGTTATTTTCATTCTTTTCTTCATCGTGGAGCTGTGGAACATCATCCCTATGGTGCAACGATGATGAAATGATGAATATAATTAATGAACTCCATTAATGAATCAGTAAAATGGCACTAAAACACCACATAATAGAAAAACTTATTCATGTTTCGTCAATTAACAACCTAACTATAAATGCATGATTTTTGGTATAATCCGTGAATTAATATAGGGATCTGGGGGGTGGCGATGATTAATGCTGAAGGAAAAACTCTCCAACAATGAACACTGATTAATTGGATAATGGTAAAGATACTCTTAGAAAGTGGATTCGGGATCAGAGATCGATATATAATGAAAAATGATCATCCTTGAGAAAACACTTTTAGTACCCCCAGTTTCTAGTATGTAACCCATACTTGATTCTTTTTACGGTTATACAATTTAAGGGTGATGGATGGGAGAGTTGGGAGACCATTGATAGTGTTTTAGGGGAAAATGGATGGCATAGCGGTATCACACAGTTTTCCTAACCATGCGGTCAAACCATGCGCAATGGTCATCTTGAGGTAGTAGCTCTAGTAGAGTTGGAGAAAAGTTAGGGAGACCAAGTGAGGAAGCCGTGTGAGGGTTTTCCTGGGTAGTAGCTAATGCAAGGTTAGTGCATGGTTTCTCTAACAGAGTGAACTAACAGTGCAGATGGATTAAGTGAGATCCTAAAAAAATGGATCTCACAAGTTTTTGCCTCAAAGTGGCTTGTTTTTTCCACTGTGTGGCTATAACTTGGGATTTATCTTCCTTGAAGGATGGAGAACCTCTCCCAAGAATTTTGGAGTCAATCCGAAGGCTTTCATAGGAGAATCGATTCCAGATTCTTGAGGTATGTGATCATTATTCTTCATTCATAATTGGTTTGATAGATCTACTTAGATCGAACTCCCCTATTCTCTTGAGATCTGAGATCTACAATTGTTATTCACAGAACTAGGTGTGTGGATGTGAAATATAATACGATTTGGTATTGATATTTCTAAGAGAAGATATCTAAGGAGGATTCTTGGAGAATCAACCTGGTTTTCTTGTGCATTGTTCATTGGTTGTGGTTTTCATCAAGACCTTCGAGGTAAGAGGATTATTTCTCCAATCCATATAGTAGAACAGATTGGCATGATTTCTACGTGAATTTGTGGTGTTTAATTGATTGGGATTTTGTTTTTGAACACTTTCTTGAAACCTTTTGAGTTATGGTTGTGAAATTTGGAAACTTATGTGGTTGGGTAAAGTTATTTTACTCTATATTATAAAAATATGGATTTTAAAAAAAGATATTTTTATGGATTATTGTCACATGAATTTGAAAGGATGTTTTTAACAAAAGTTAATGTTTTGTTGAAATAAAATGTTTCTTTGAAAAATGGATGTGCCTTGGTTTTCAATAAAAGATAGTTTTATTGAAGTGTTTTATTTTGGAAATGGAAGGATTTGGAATAAATGGTTTTGCTGTGAGTTCATGCTTAATAAGACTTTAATAAGGGATAAGAAGAATTGGGGTATTAGTGAAGTGAACCTGGATCTTGGGCATGTGTTATTGGGATAGAAGGTTATTAGATGAGAGACCACGCACGTGTATGGAACTTTCAAACAAATAATGCATGTGTGGGTGTGTTGTGAACTATGAAATGGGTATGCCAAATGATAATAAGACTTCTTTTAAAAGATTTTTTATCTATTTTTCTGGAAAAATAAATTTTTGGAAAAAATATTCATCGAATTTTGTTTTCAGTTGGTTGCAAACAGTTTTTTGAACTTTTTTATATTAATTATAAACTATTTTGGTATATTTTTTTATATAAACTATTTTATATAAATGTGGATCACTTTTATATCCTAGTGGAGTGAGTAGGGAAGTCATTGGGGGAAACCTACTGTGTTTTATACTCACCCCTTCTTTTGAACTTTGGTGCTTTTTAAGATGTCGTCTTCTTCAAAATGGGTAAAGGTAATGTTTCCATCATTTTTAGAATTATATCGTGTTGCTTTGGATATTCTATGATTGTGGAGCTTAGAAATTGTGGGGCATGGAGTATTGTTGTCTCTTGAGAGTATTTTTTATCTATTATGCACATTGATACTAGTTTTTTCTTCCACTATTTCACACTCTGAAATAGTTTTGAGATACATGATGTTGTTTAGTTGTCTTTATTTTTTTCATGCATCATTTAGTAAATGGTTTGGTTATGGTTTTTAGTTTACTATTTTATATCCTAAATGCTAAATCACCCCCACTTGAATTTGAAATGATTCATCATTTATTTCCGAACATTATAGTCTTGGGGATGTCTCTTAAAGGAATGTAATGACTCATTGTACTCCCAAGTCAATGAGAATTAGAGGGTCATTACATCTCCTTTCCCAAGTAGGGTGTCTTGTGATTGATAATTGCATCCCCAATATTTATTTTTAAATAATGAATGTGGGCCAACCCACGAATATGTTGATATAATGTTTGTTATTTCTTATGGGAGGGTTGTTTGATATTGAGGTTTAGTTTCTCAGTTTAGCTTCATAGAACAGCAAATATCCGTCAATGGTTTTAAAAAACTAATACAGAGGGTACGAGCCGACACGAACAAGGGTTGAGACACTCTGATATGGGAATTGTTGTGTTCTTCATTGGAAAACCTTCGGATTGATAGAGATGGTGTGTGGTAGTAACATGAGGTAGTGCTGGAGATGGGGCATTCCATAGTGGAGGAGGCGGTCGGCGGGCGGCCGGTGGTGGTGTAAAACCACGACGCCAGTAGGGTGCTACGTCAGGCTAGGAGGCTATGACCATTGGCTTGCGATGGTGTAGGACCACAATATGAGATGGGAGCCACACTGGGAGGAGGAGTCCACAACCATCAGGCCACGATAGAGCAAGGGGTGGTGCTTTCGGTGGCACGACACAGTGGAAAGGTGACCCACAACATCATCCACGGGTGGTGGGATGGGATACCAACAATGGACAGAGGAAGAAGCATCGATGGAACGGTACAGAGCTGCATCGCGCTGGCTAGAGGGCCATGGTCCAACCAGTCTACAGAAGGGCCACCTCGCGGTGACCCATGTGGAGGTCCCATGGTGCATTCATCCCATTTACCTAGACCACATGTGGTGACCACCACCATGTCCATGTGAGGCGAGCCAGACTTTTCAATGAGGGCCGAGATATTGGAGAAGGGATACCCCCATGTGACATAGCAGATCAAGCTTAACTACCCAGGGGCCGGACCCGCGACCTAGCAAGTATGGTCGATAGAACCGGGTCAGGTCGGTGGACCACACTCTGGGTTGGGTCAGATTGGCCCGACATGGTTGGACTGGACTCAGACTCAACCGACACCTTTTTTGTAAAAATGGTAATAAAATCCAAACCGTATGCCTGATTAATGTGTTGTTTGTAGTATTGGAACCCCTGTCACGAGGTTTTTTTGGAATACTATCTGGAGGTACTCATGGAAGATGAAATATAGTGAATGGCCTTAGAAGTAGATTTTCTTTGAATTAGGTGTGCTACATGCGGGAATCCTGCGGCTGGTTGAGTCCCAAAGACTACTTACAAGCGGTCTAATTGACCGTATATGCCTAGATGATAAAAAGACCAATCTGGACCACCTAATAGAGGCTCTATGTGAACTAGATATAGGTGGTCATATGTGGACCATCTATATGTGTACCTGTATGGACCAACTATAAGTGGCTCTGTGTGACACATCTATAATGGCCTAAGTGGAGATCAACTATTAGTGACCCAACAAAGCCACAGTGGGGAGAATCTCTTAGTAACCCAGAAGACCCACATTACTAATCGGGATGAGTACCTCAACATTCCATAGTGTTCAGTGTTACAACTACTTGTATTTCATTCCCTACATTAGATTATACAAGCGTGAAATGATAGTACCTTGTTCATACCTTCTTCAGTGGTCTTTCCCTTGTGTTTCAGGGTCCTTACTAAATATAGCTTTACTCACCCCTATATATACTTTTCCCACACGTATCATGTCTCATGTAGATGATAGGAACATTAACATAGACGTTGGTGTCCTAAGACCAGGCAGTGGCAAGTGCGATATGATAAGCATGGAATACTTCAATAGATTTCGGTAGCTACTCATTTCCTACCATTCAGGTGTGGTTCTACTATGGATGATTTTTTAGAGATACTTTTTACATTCATATTTCAGTTTTTCTTATGTTGGGTTTTTATCTTGTAATATTTAACATAAAACTTGTACCTTTACTTAGTGGTTGTTTTAGTGGAATGCATGTTTTCCTCTCCAGATTTTTTGGATGTGGTTGTGTGTGTGCGTACGTACAGGTATTCAGGAAAATATATTGCCCTCATGGGATAATGCTTTTGGTGCGGGTCGCTATCCCCTGGCCATTAGGTGGGGGTGCATGGGTTAGTCATGAAACATGCCCCCAGGGACAGGTCGTGACATAGTGAACTTTATTTTAATATTTATATGTCTTTAAATTTTTTTTTATAACCAAATAAGTAAGAATAATTTCATCAATGGAGTTAATATAATCTAATTATGAAAGAATTGAAGAGTTTCCCTAACTCACCCAAGTTAAAAAGGCTCATACCTCATCAAAAATAAAATTTAAAGTAATTTATACCTTATTGAAACAATTTACTATTTCATTAGTGAGTTGTAATTAAAATTGGGGTGGGGCAATTTATTTAAGAGATATAATATAACTCCCAAATTAGTTACTCTATATACATCCTTTAAAAATATTTATTGTGTTTAATAACTTTCTCCATATGAAAAATTGAACTAAAATGAGCCACACAATAGTAGATTAATATCACTAAGATAATTATAATAATAATACAACCTCATGTAAATTAGAATATTCCAATCAAATAAAATAACACACATTTAACAGACAAATAGGGAATATTGTTCCCAACTAATTTTTTTTTGAATATTTTATATTTTATCCTAATAAATTAAATTAAAAACATATAAAAAATTATTATACATAAACTAATATATTAACATTTTTCAATTATCAATTGATTATAAATAATTTTAATTATAATTATAACATCATTTAACAAAAAAAACAAATTTAAAATTTTCATTTTATTTTATTTTAAAATAAAATAAATATTTTTAAATTTTAGGGTTTTTTATAAATTTTAATTCACTTTATATTACGCATTGTAATATTATTTTAAGATAATTTTTTAATATTTTTCTGAAAATACAAAATTTTAGGTGAATCAAGAGAAATACCATTTTCATAAATTCTAAGATATTTATGACATAATATGGATATAATCAGAATATAATTTTATAAAAACATTTATCCAAATAAATAGTGATTTTAATAAATAAAATTATACATTTAGAATATTATTTTAAAATTTTAAAACCTATGTAAAACATTATCAATCTAATGTAATATTTTATTTAAATAATAATTTTTTTCAGACTTTTATTTTAATTGAATAACAACTTGGTTCAATAGGAGCATAGATATCATTTAAATGAACATAAATTAATTTTTTATAATAAAATTATTCATTTAATTATAAATATAAATACTAATATTTTTAATCAAATCACAATTTTTACGCTAAAAAAACATTCCCAAAAAATGGTTTTATGTTTTATTTGAACTAAAATTAAGTTTAACTTTTTAAAGAATTAAAAATATATTTGATAAAATTATTTTCATATTTAGAATTATTATGAATAAAAAATTAAACAAGTTACATTTAATTTCTGGGTATAGAGATAAATTACATTGGTGGTAATTTAATTTCCATGGGAATAACCAAAATGGTAAAAGTGGAAATTTTTGGAGTAAAAGACATAGAAAAATTATTCAAACATGCGTGTAAATGAATATTTGTGGTATTCTATACCCTAACATATACCCCCACGTTTATTATCTATTATTTTATTCTTTTGACACATGAATGATGACTTTTCTTTTATATTATTCCAAAACATTCTACTTCACTCTCTTATAAATGGGGAATCCCACCAACAATTGAAGTACTATAATGAACCAATGTAAAATAAATTAAATTAATACATTATTATCATGATTTAAATAATATATGACAGTATAGTTTCGTAGTCTAAGAACCAAAAGGTTTTGCATAGTTGAAATTAGTTATATAAACATCTTATTTTATATCACAAGAAAACATTTATCCAAATTTTTGTTACACTATACCCTTTACTTTACATATAAAATTCTAAAATCATATTAATAACCTAGGTACTAGAAACATAATAATGTGGTGTGCTCAAATGCCTAGTAAGATAAAAGACATATTGTAATGTATTGGACAATAAACATGTGGAGAATGTGAGGAAAAAATAAATATCTAAACAAGGGATCATAAAAAAATGTATGATTATAAAAAATCGTTATGAATCCACATATTATAATAAAAATATCATTAAATAAAAATAAAATATAAAACGTAAAACATGTTTACATTATATAAGGTGTGGGATACATTAAAATGAATAATATTTAAAACATATCATTTCTTTAAAATCAAAGGCATGAGGAAAATTTTAACTAAAAGATAAATATTAAAATGTATTATCTATCTTTATAGTGTTTAAATCATTTGAAATCTATAATCATAGGAATAACTATGTGAGAAAACCCATTATGCCCACACATATGTAAACAAACTCAAAATTTCTATGCCTTAAATTTTGAGAAAACCTATCATGCCCATACCAATATGAACTAATCAATTATATCTATCCTTTAAATATCTCAAGATATATATGATTATACAAATGAATGTTATGGAGAAATAATTCACCACCCATCATTATCATTATTTATTCTTTCTATATAAATAATCATCCTTAAACTTATATTTCCTAGTGAAAAAGAATAGGCTTATTAAACATATCACATAACATGACCTATAGAAATCATAGATAGAAAAATCTCATTTAAAAAAGAATTAATAGCATAATAAGATATAAAAATCACTTCTATAGAGTTATATAATTTTAATATATTTGTAATTAAATCATGAGAATATATTTTCTGAAATAAATTGTATCCATCATTATAAAATTCATAGTTTGGGTCACTTTTCAAGAAGTATTTCATGTTTTTATTGGAGATGAAATGAATAACATACATGAAATTGATTTTGTCTCAAAAAATATCTCCCCCTAAAAATAAATAATTAATATCAATCCAAATGAAATGTATTGTAATATATATTTTTAATAATAAATTGCATAATTTGATGAAATGTTTTTGAGTTACGAAGTCCAATACTTTTACCATTTATTTACAAGGATTGATTCGGCCTTCTATTTCATAAGGGAAAAAATATAAATTAACTATTTTATAATGTAATTATTATATACATATATTTATACTATTTATTAATAATAATTCTCTTCATTTATTATATTCTTGTAATCTCTTTTCAATATCAGGGGTTAATAATCTTAACCATTTTAAAAATGGGCTATAAAAGTGGTGTTGATATTCATTGTTTTTTTCCGAAAAACAATATTTTACAAAACAAATTAATGGATTTGAAATTTATTTTTAACAATAAATAATAATTTTATAATTCAATTACATGGTAGTTTTAGCCAATATTCAGGAAAATGAAAATGGTGAAAAACTAGTTTTATTTTTTTACTAATATCAATGGATTGCTTAATAACGATCGTTACCTATTAAAATATTAAGAAAGAACCATATTATATATATATATATATATATTACTTATAAATATAATATATATTTAAATAATATAAACATAAATCATCCATGTTTGTATGTGAAGAAAAAAACTAAACACTTTCAATCGTGGATGCGGTAGTCCACACAACAAAAGATCAACTTTTCATTTTTTTCTTATTGGAAAAGGGGGAGGTACATTAATTGTTTTACCATAATTATAATAACTTATAATTTTAATAATGATACATATATTATCATTTTAATTTTTTTAAATGAAAATTTTGGATGAAGAAATGTGTATAAAGAAATAGAAAAAGAAAGATATGTTTAGGAACTTATACCCCACTTGTTGGATTATCACCATTGTGAATGGGAATGGAAATTTTAAGGGTGGTGTTTTGAGAAATATAAAACACAAATAAGGTATATAAAAGTGTATATAATAGTATTAATATTAGTATGGGCTCAATGTATTGGTTTTTTAGTGAGGGGATGTTAGGATATTGAAGCCCATTTTAGAAGTGAAAAAGGATTGGCGGTTGTGTAAATACTCAAAACTATTCTATAATGGGAAGACACTCTATGTCCAAGTGAATATAAAATTAATAAATAATGGATTATTTTGAATATAATTTCAACACACACATCAATAATTTAATATCAATATTTTTTTAATGATACTATCCTCTTTACCTCTAATGTTACTCAATTTTAAATTTTTAGTTTTTACCATGAAATTAGATTTAACTAGGTAAATTATCCTTTAAGGATAAAAATAAAATTATCCTTATTAGATAATTTGAAACATATAATTTTAAATATTAAGTGAAATTTATCAAATATAAATCCCATGTGTATGGGAAGTAAACATGAACAGAAATAAAAAACAATTTTTTTGAAAAAATGTTATTTTTATGTAAGAAGTTTTATGAATAGTGTAGAAGTATCTATGAAATATATTTGAATAAATATATAATAATAATTATTATTGACAGAATATCTTTATCAGTGAACAAAATAAAAAAAATTATTTAATAATATTTTAATTAATTAAATAATAGAAAAAAATTGTTTTCATTAAAACACTACATTAATATTTAAAATAATGAGCATGGGTTTATAAATTCCAAAATGGAATTCTAAAATACTTTATCATAACTTATGTTAAATAATTTCATAGAAGAAAGTTTAAAAAAAACTCAATTTATTCATATATTAAAAACAATTTCCTATATTTTATGACATTATTAAAGATGATATTTTTATAATTCACCGAAAAATTAAATACTTATAGAATATGGACAGATTTATTATGTTTCTTAGCTTTAATAATTTTATTGATATTTAATGTGAATTTTATTTTATTGTATTTTACTTTTATAACCATATCTATTTATATATTTTTCATAATTTTACATCTATTTTTTATCCCTTCTAATATAATAGAAACATTATAACAATCTATATTAGTTTGTTTTTGGTGGTGCATATAGAGAAAGTCATAAAATATTGTATTTAATTAAAGAGGAAAAACAAGATTCATTATTCGGAAACATGAATTTCAAATTTCTTTTACCCCAATAACCATTTTACATCACTAATATTGTGATACTATAGTTTCAATTTGAATCCCCTATATTTATCTAAAATATATATTCCCTCTATCTCAAAGAAGACTTCAAAGGTAAAGCTTAGGTCCCTAATGTGAGTAATAAAAATTACATACCTGCTATCATTTTCTATCTTTCTCCTCCTGATTTATTTACCAAATTTATATATGATAAAATTAGTAATGTTTTTATAGAGAATGCAATTTTTTAGGGAATTATCAAAATCATCCATTCCCCTTTTCTCTTATTAAAAGATGATTGTTATTCCTGTATATGTTATGAACACCACCACCACAATGAAGTGTATTTGGATTCATAATTTAATTTCAAGGAGGTTATGAAATGTAATTTAATAAATAAATATGATATTTAAAACATGTTTATGATTTTGAAAATATAAACCATTTTCTACCGTCTTCCTAACTATTTGAAAACCCAAAATATCTATTTTGTTACGTGTGAACTACCGACTCCACAAAAAGACATGTTTCATTTTCCAAATCCAATCCACAAAAAAAAATTTTAAATGATATTTAATGGCCATATATTTTATTTATACCATGATTAATATTATGTAAAGTATAAACCATTTAATACTCTCGTCTAATTTTTAGAAAAAAGAAAAATGTTTTCAATTTAGATGTGCAGATTACCGGCTCCTGGAGAAATGTAGTTCATTTATAATTACAACCTGACATGGACTGATTTAAGAATAAAACTAACAAATAAATATAATATTTTTTCATTTTTATCTTAGTTAATGTATGATTAATATTTAATAAATTATTTATGATATCACATTTTTTCATAAAATATTAACAAAAAACACTGTCACTGATTTGTCAAAATTCTCATGGAACGACCATAAGACAATATTAATTAATATGGAACAAGTAATTGAGTACCTTATATTATTTATGTATTATTAACTAAGTATCAAATAATGGGTATCAACTTTATAAGTTTAAATCATCCACAAAATAGTAAAAAATAGTAACATGAGATGATACAAATAAACTATAAATAACTAATAAATTAATAATACATTATTATAAATGAAGACTATATATAGAAAAAAATATGAAAAAGGTTATGGAATATGTTTTTCATGGGGTTATTGAATTATACCTACCTTTTCATACATACTATTTAGATCATTTTTATGAATATTCAATACATTGAAAAAAAAAACACTAGGGGACCATAATAGTTTAGTTTCATTAGAGACTAGGTAAACAATCCAATAATTAGGTGAAATATATTCAACAACTCCCATAAATATATTAACTATTTGTACTCTTCAAAAAAATACACTATATAAAAACATCATTCATAACATGTGCAAAGGAAACAGATGAATGGGTGAGCTTAGATGCTCAGTAATGGTAAATCGGGGATATATTTAAGTATAATATATATATATGTGTATGAGGAATTGAGAATAAAATTCAGAAATCAAAACATTCATATAAAATATCATAATATAGATTAATTTTATTGAAATTGGATGTTCATAAGACATGAATCATAAGGGAATCCAAGAACATGATCCATGATAACACAACATCGGTATATGAAATAAATATTTTACATACACATCATCTTATAACATTGTTAGAAAATATAAATAGAGTCTTATTTACTCATTAAGTTAAGAACATGAAATTTTTATCCCATATAAAATTATGGATATATAACTAGGTCCACACATAACATTACTGACATTATAGAAAATTATAGGCATAATTCTTGGAACTTGTAATCAAGTTCACAAATAACAATAAAAACATGTAATTTAGTTCACTTATAACATAGTGAATATGTAATCAGGTTCATGCATAAAATTTTGAACATGTAATTAGGTTCAAAAATAAAATATTTTGTAATCATACATTCATCATTACCTAGTGCGTTGGAGGGATAAATATTTCCCAACAGTCACATAGTGAAAATCATACATATATGTTCCATAAGATCATAAAACATTCATCATATCATAAACCATGAAATTTAATTGGTTTTATAAAAAAATCATCGTATAATAACATATGGAAATGAGAATTATTTTTAATCATTTCATTATTTCATCATATCAAAACACATTGAATAATAGTTGAATTCATATGAATTTTAACATTATATAACCCATGGAAGATAAATTGGCTTCGTGAATATATTTTCATGTTAATCAATTAAGTGAAATAATAATAATTTTATCCCTCGTTCATATCCCTAAATAATATTGAGTCACATAAAACGATATCATCTTAGATGGATAATGTTTTTGAAAGATCACAAGGATCATTACATGACAAAAATAACATTTCTTTGAAAAGTATGTTTTATAAATAATAATGCATAAAAACTGATTAAAATAATTTTCATTGAAAATAAACATGAAAAAATAATAATGGTGGGAATTTCCATTCATATGCGACATGTAAAAAGAAATATTCCATTCAAATTTTTTACAAAATCCAAACATGATTTTTTAGAAAACAACATGAAGATTCCATTACATTTTTAAAAGAAGTAAAACATTTAAATAAAATTAATAAACTAATTTAAATATGATAAAAAAATTTGGATACATTTTTATAAAATGTAGATTTATAATAAAATGGGATTTCAACTGAAAAGATGATTTTTATTTTGAAAATAATTAGTGAAATCTTGAGTATATTAAGAGTAGAAAATGATGAGATAAATGAAATATCATTATATAAAAAGAGAATAATAAAATGATGGATTTTCAAAATAGTTGGATTATATGATTTTATAATCTAAATAATAATCATAAATAGATAATATAGATAATGATATTGTAACCTAAAATATTAACCAATTAGTTACATTTTAAATGTAATCCCCATGAATGTATATCACTAAATTAAGATTAAAAAATAATGAGGATAAATTATTTAATGATATTAAATATAAAATGGGGTTTTATACAAATTGTAAAAAAGTAAAGGTTCATAACATAATAACATGTCCCAAACAATAAAAATTGAGACAAAAATCCATTAACTCTTTGGTAACTTCTGAACTATAAACCCTGTTAAAGAGATATTCTCAAATAGATATGAAAATAAAAATTCTTTTTAGGTTACTAATCCAAAATAAAATTCATGGGTAGTATATGAACTGATAAAAGAAACATGTTGTTATTATGTACTTTGTCTCAAAGAAAATAAAATTGAGGTGAAAGTCCAATACCACTTTAGTAATATTGTGAATAATATTCCAAAATAAATCATAATATAATATTAAAATGTAAATATCATGAAATTAAGCTGATTAATTATATATAATTTCAAATTGGTAGTTTATACACCTCCCAAATGAAACAAGTAGTGAATTTTCATATGTCTCTAATAAATGAAAGAGAGACGATAAATACCTTAACATAAGTCTGAACTTCTTTTGTACTCATTAAAAAGTCATGTGTAATAAATAATTGTTTGTTATAAATTTAATAAAAAATCATAATTATATACATTATACTATATATTATTTACTTATTTCCTTTTATTTATCATTTTAGGACAATTAATTGGAAAATCCACATTTTAGGTATTAAAAACATTGTTTTTCATATATGTTTTGTTTTTTAATTTTTAGGCCTCTTACATTGAGAATGGTTCCATAACATAAAGAATGATAATAATTAAATAATTTTCATATTTATAAATAAATTATAATTTTAAGACATATAATAAATGATGGTTTTGATAAATGAAGTATGTTACGATCATCAAGATGATATTTTCTACGTATACATGGGTAACATTTCAATTTTTCTATGATCATTATGGAAAGAAGGTAAGTAGTATATTATATTTAATGAATTATAATAATATTATAAATAATATATTATATTTTAATTATACTTATACATATATACTTGGGTTTTGGTGATGCAAATAGAGTCACATTGCTCTCGGATGTCGGCAGTCCACACATATACAAAAGAAGTTATCATCTTTCAATGAGTGAATAGTTTAGAAAAATATTATATACTATATTTTAATAATGGTTAGTATTTCATGAATATATTAAAATTATATATATATATATATATATATATATAATATATATATGTTTCTTTAATTGATTCTATTTAAATCCTTATTTAAAAACTAGTCACATCGCTTTGTGAGGCAGTAGTCCACCATACACATGAGTCACGTTATTGAATTCCATTTAAAGTAAAAGGTAAACATCTTATATTTTTTAATGACTAAATAAGGGAAATTATTTTACAAATATAATATATATACATTATATCCCTAATAAAATATAATATGGAGATGTGCAATTGGAAAAATGAATGACATCGGTTCATGATGTGGTAGTCTGCGGTAAATAGAAATGATGATTTCATAAAATTATTTATAGATGTGAAGATGTTTGTTGGTTATAAAATTAACATTAAAAAATCTTAGTATATTTATTTTTCTGTGGTTAATACCTCACATTGTTTTAATAATAATTAAATTAGGTAAAGGAAGAAATAAAATAAAAATTCTCATTAAGGTACGATACCTCCTCTTATAGTAACCACATTAGGTTTTCAGCAAAAGAATTCTTATGATTGGTTTTTGCAAAAAATAAGGATCATATTACAAGAGTAGGGAATTTTTGATGTTTTATTAGTTATTATTGGTAGAAATAATGGTTTTAAAGTGTGAATATGATAAGATATGGGTGGCCTTTTGTAAGTGAAGGCAGTAGAATGCTTGTTATTTTTTGAAAGGAGAAATGACATAATTACATTTTTTGATTGAAAAGGATCCAAAATGGAGTATTATAGAGCCTTATATAATATAGGATATATATATTTCACAAAATATATTTTATAAAAGTTTTACCTTCATTTTAAACCTTTTCATTTTAGTTTACCCCCTCTATACCCATTTTCACCTCAACTGCAGTAATTAGTATTTACATTTTCACTGTTCATTTTGGTAAAAAATTAATTTAAAATTATTTCATTATATAATTAATTCTTATAAAAATATAAAATTCATTATTCCAAATTCTATTCAAATAATTGGAAAAACTTAATTGAAAATTTATCCCACAGATGCGATGAGAATGAAGTTTTTTCAAAGGGAAAATATTCAAAAGATTAAAATGTTTTTACATTAAAATTAAAAATTAAAAGTACTAAAATCTTCTAAATTGAATTAAAATATATATAAGTGAAATAATTTTAAATGAAAGAAATTTAAAATATAATTTATATTTATTATTAATATAAATGAAAATACAGTTTTCAATTAAAATTCAGTATTTTTTACTATTCATCAAAATGTTAATCCTCTTATAAAATTATAAAACAATAACCCTATGATAGTTTTCACATAATTACTTCAAAAAAAGCATTATTATTTTTAAATAAATTTTATAAATATTTAAATATTAGTTTTAAGATTATTTTGTATAAAAAGCAACAAAATAGATTTATATAAAAATTTAGTTTTTAAGTGTAAAATTAGATTTATTCTTATCAATTATATAAAAAATATATAAGATGAATGTTAAACAATTTATATAATATATAATATATATATATATATATTTAATTATAATCTTTCAAAAATAGTTTTTTTAATTTCTTGTCGTAGTATGTGTTTGTATGGTTTAAAATAGTTTTTAAGAGACTGATTTAATTTATTTTCTAACAGTTTTTTTATTTTCATTTGAAACTTTTTCCCTAAATAATTAATTTTATATAAAAATTTAAAATATATAATTACTAATTTTTTAATCCTATTTATGCCCTCTATTACATCAAATATATAAAAAAATCATATAATAAACTGTTTTAATATTACAAGTTTTGTTTAAACTCAGAGTTGGGTGTAATGCTAAATAAACTCATTATTAAGTGTTAAATAAAATATAAAAATTGTTAAATTCATTTGCATTTTTTTCAAAACAAATAACTCTGTTATTTTTGTTTTTATAAAATAATTGGTCAATTATCTTTTGTGGTAACAGGGAGAAAAATTTTAGGGTATTCTATATCAATTTCTATTATTTCTGACAAGTTTTATTTTGTTCACATTTATAAATTTTAATGGTGCATATACAACCTACTGGATATACAATAAAATTAATTATATTATATTTATTTTATTTGTTTTTAATTTTATTATCTCTCTAATAGAGATTATATTAAAATGATTCATATTCTATAATGTATTTTTTGACTCAATTTTATTTCCTGAGATATAATTACTAATATTTATCAATGATTTTACAATATCACATTTTTTTCAACAATAATACTATAATCCCATGTATACTTTCTTTTAGTGAATTTTATTTATTATTTCTTTATTTATAAATATTCATAAAACTAATAATAATTCAAATTCTATTTAAATGATCACATTATTACTTCCATATTTGTGTTAACCATTATAGTTAGTGTTTACCATTATTATATTAAGATCCATGTTTCTTTTATTTCTCATGAATTTCCAAATTACCTTTACCAATTTATGAAAAAAATGACTTACAACCCTTTTTATGATGTTGGTTTTAATAATTTAATTTTCAAATTATAAAAATGGACTTCCCTTTCATTTTCATAATTTTAATCTCCCAATACACATTTTATATGGAAAAACATTCTTCATTTATTTGGAAGAATTACATGATTTTTTTTGAAATAATTAATTTATCATTTTTCATGTTACTATTAATATATTTGTTTCTGAATATGATTTGTAATTTCATCTCTTTATGATGATGTTGAGAAATATTTTATAAAAGTTATTTTTATGTTTTACGGTCTATTTTCCATGTTAAATGTCATATCTTCTATGGAGTTATGTTTTATCTATCACAATATAAATTACATGATAAAATAATAATTTTAGGTGATTGAAATTTTGGTATCAACCAATTTATTATTGATTTTAAACTATAATATATCATTTAGAAATTATATGAAAACCATTTTCATCTAATGGGGTTTCCAACTATATTGAATGTGTGATATCTTATGGAACATAAATGAATTTATAATTAGGAGTGGGGTCATATATCATCATTCAATCAATTTGTTCAGTATATATATCTACGAAGATAATAATTTTTTTCATGGATATGATTGTGTTATACTCTGTTCACAAGGTTGTTCTTGGACATGAACACATTATTCTTTGTTCATATAATTTTTTATGGAAATTAACATGTATAGATATTTTTTCCTAATGGTTTATAGATATGATCACATATTTTTTTTTCATATGATGGTTTGTGGAAATTATTTCACATATCATTGTTCATATGATGTTTTATGGACATGGAATTATATATATTTGTTTATATGATTTTGTGAGGATATGATTATGTTTTTTTTGAAAATATTGTACTTGGACATTGTTACTTTTAAAATTTCCAAGAATATTATGACTTCTTATGCTTATTATTTTTATCCATCAATCATATTTATCTTCACACATGCTTATGTAATGGTTCATGTTTGGTATTTTGAGATAACATTTCCTTATATTATGAATTGTGTATAACTCTAATTAAATTCTATAAATTATAATATTTTATTTGTCCCATGATCATGTTTTCTCATATACATTTGATATCACCCTTGAAGACATGTTGATTATTTTTCCATTATTATACATTTGATCCCACCACATTCTTTTTATTCCATTCCCTATATTATGTTGATGGGTTGATATTTTGAGGAGTTTAGATGGGGTTTTACTATGTCAGGTTTGTATAGAAATGTTCACAAGTATCATAAAATTAGTTTTTATGAAACTATTATTCAATGACACTAAACCTCAAATTATTGGGATTGTGTGACTACTTATGTTATATAATGATTAACTTATTATGATAAGGTAAAAAATGTGTTCTAACTTCGATTATAACAAATGGAACCAAATACTATGTGTATCGTATGTGTTTTTAGCATCAATGTAAGGAATTCAGGTCTAGGGAGCCTAATTTATTGCCTCACTAAGTATAAAAAACCAAAATTTGGACCTCACCAGCTTACTTAAACATTGATATAAGAGTTACAATTGTTCTACACATGCACCCACATTAAAATTATGATATAAAATTCCATTAAAATGATTTATCATAGTAATGACTTCCTAACTCAATCATTATGATATTTAGAAACCATAAATCACCATGTTAACTATGAAAACCACACCAAATTCCTCAAATCAACCATGAAATCACAGAAATATGTGTTTCAAAGAATAAAAATTAATGATTGGGAATGAAATGATCATTTATAGGATGGATGATCTTAAGATACCTATTTGGATGAAAACAAAATGAAAAATAATTTGATCAACACATAAAATTAGTAGAAGGAGAAAAAATAACCAATGTGAAACTATATGACTTCCATGTCATATTAGGGGTTAGTGGAGAAGAAAGGATGTAATATAAGTGGGATTCAAGAAGTTACAACCCTTCCTAAAAAAATTATAAGATACATTCATATTCTAAATATTGATTCCCAACATTATCTATTTTATTAAGAAACCCTATAGAAACTTCTTGAACTATTCACCATGTGAAGAATTAATACATGTCATGAATCTTAGAATATTTCTTTCTATGAGTATCATGTCCTTCCAAATCCTCTAGATGCAAATCATAAACTATATTTACATTTAAAACAACAACAAAAAGTAGGATACACATGCCTAAGAAAATTATAACCTGTAAAACACATTTAAATTTGATGTATATAACACCACTAAACAAAAAACAGGGTTTATTAAAAATAAAATAAAATATATGAGTACATACTAAAAAATTATTTTAAGAAACATTATCCTTTTTCATTACATATACGATGTAATAAAACATAGTTTTAGATTAATATTTTATTTTTATAACTTAAATAATTATAGTGAATGATATGTTTTAAAAACTAAAACTTTAAATAGCCAAGGGTCATTTGATGGTCACTCAATGGTAGACAATCTACTCCATTAGGGTATAAATTAGTTATATTAGAATTTTTTTTCTATATTACAGTTAAGAATGAAGTTTCTAATGTGAAAAAATATAATAAAATTGGATTCCTTAATTAAATAAATTAAATAAGTGTATATCGTCATGGGTACTTCCAATTTTTTTAAATGGAAATTTCAATAATGGTCACCATTACTGCATAAAACATAAGTAATTCAATTGATATTACTCCTTTGAAAAAAAAACATATAATTTACCCATTAATACATAAAATTTTAAGGATACGAGACATTATATGTATCAATAAGATTTATAGTTTTTTTTTATTTTATGAAAATTAACATATTACAAATATTATTACCCATTTTACAAAAATTTTGAATAGGAAAAACCCCCGTTTTGAATCCAAAACAAAAATATTTTGAAAAATAATTTTATCAAAGTATTCCAATGATATGAATTATATTTTTTTTATAACAATGATACTAAGAGTTCCTCTATAAGCTCGAAAATAAATTTTTTATAGTTAATGATTGACACAAAAAATATAATCACAACATTGAGATGTATTACACTCCAATGAAAAACATATAACTTTAAAAATATAAACCTGAAAAAAAATACATTATAATGAACCTTATTTTAAAATTATTTTAATAATGGAAAATTAAAATATATGAATGTTATATATTTATATAAAAAATATGGATCAAAGGTTTTCTATTTCCCCTTGAGGTTCATTACATAGGTTTTAAAGACCTTATATTTTTCTAATAGGAATCACACCATGATCTACATGTGTTACATCATGAAAAAATATATCAATTCACCGGGGGATAAAGATGGAACTATATAACCTCATATAAATACCATATTATAACTCTCCCCAACAAGGGGCCTTTTTCAGTGATGAGTAGTGAATTATTGGATAAAAAACCTATAATTATGTGATATATATTCGAAAATATATTATATTGAGGTATGATAAGATGTGTTGTTTTTTATCTAATTACATAGGGATAGTTTAAACCACTCATTTAACAATGATATGGATATTGTTACATTCTGGTATTTATAGTACATCCTAGAGTTTAAGAAATAGTTTTAACAACTTTTTTTGGTTTCCAGGTGTCACAATATGACCTAAACATGTCATATTGTGATAGTACCTCTTGAGTTACACATGGGGAGATGTAGGGTCACATGAAATTATAAAAATACTATATGGTAACCCTCCCCATATAATATCCCTTTTCTAATTATGGGGAGTTATACTTTGTGAAAACATATGTGATATAGAAAGAAAGGGTAGAAAATGTCTTACATTTATAAATTATAAGACTTTCTAGAAATAATTTTTTAAGAAAAGAGGTTGGGTGTTGGATTTATTAAATATAAATAAAGAGGTTATGGATTGGAGTGTGGGTAAACATTGAACTAGTGTATTATCATAAATTGAAGATATTAAGATGGAAGGATGATCATGGATGATATGGGGATGTGGTATACATAGTGATGAAATTATATAATATGAATTGATACAACTACATAAAAGGTGGTGGTTTAGAAAGTGGTCTGAAATAATTTTTTACAATATTGAAATTATAATGATAAGGATCACATTAATTTTATAGTTAGTAGATAAAAGTAACACCATGAATTTATTAATTACTCTATGAAATAAATTTGAATTAGAAAATGGAAAAATACCTTGGGTTTTCTTTTTTTGTGTAATACTCTTCCCTAATATTACTCAAGACTCACTCTATGAATTTTTCTAAAATAATATAAATAAAAACAAGCATAGTAGTTTTACACACCCTAACACAGATGATGTGTCATGATATAATAGAGAATAATTTTGTGTATCTGATTCTTTAGAGATGCTCATGTAGGGTAACTGATTGCAATATACTTAAGTTGGAGTGATATAAAATTGGATAATAATTACATAACACTACAATATAAATGATTTATCAACGTAAAGATGTATGATTCCTCTATAAATGTGTGAAAAATCAATTTTCTAGATTTGGGGTTTCATTTTAAACATGGAGAAAAAGAAATATCTCAAAATAGTCATTTAAAAATGATTCAGTAGTTCTAGAGGGGTTTATTATATTTCTTGACATAGTAATCATGCTGTGATAATGGTTAGGGAAATTTCACTAGTTTTGGAAACCTATAAATGTAAAAATTATGAATGAAATTCCACAAAAGAATAGGTAATATCACAATATTTGATTAATACTATCCACACCATGAGAAAATTTCTATTGTAAAATGGTAGATCATATGAGATTCAAAAATTTTCATTATTTACCGACCTCTATTCTATGTAGTGTGATTGAACCAAAACTTGTTAAGTGCAAAATGAGTATATTCCATCAAGTAGTAAATCAAGCGATGCCGATTCCGAGAGTTAAATAAAGTGAAGGAATACTTTTTTTATATTTGGAGAATTAAATAAAATATTCTCTTATATATTTTTTTGGATTATTTGTTTTACCACATATATGGGAAAAGATTATCACTCCACAATGAATTTTTAATCAAGGCATGTCACTCCATAAAGGTAGTAGTAGAACTATGAATTAATATTTACTTGAATATTATCAATATTATATGGGAGTTTAAATTTGTATATATATAATGATATTTTGTGGATTAATTTGGTTTAAATATATTATTTTATTGAAGATAAATAGTGTTGGACATCTAGTATGGTCTTATTATAAGCAAGGAATATGATTTAATTACAACCCTAAAATAAAAATTGTTCATTTTAGAAAGATTATAAAACATGTTGTTGTATTTTCTAAAAATAAGAGCGAATAAAGTAGTAAATATAAATTTTTAATTCAAGGAAATAATTTATAGTGAAATATTGATATAACTATAAAACATTAGAAAAATAGATCCATAGAGTATTCCATTTCATATCTAGTTTAGTTTGAGATTGTCTAAAATAGGAAGAAGTGGATATAAATAACATTTAGTTATAAAGGATATAAAGAAACTAGATTTTTAGAGGCTGGAAATATCCATAAATGGATAGAGGATATACTAATTCAATGTTATTGTGGAAGAAAAATACCTAACCTTAGAATTGAGGTGTTAATATCATCATGCATTATAGAAAGTAAACCATTGAATAAAAATATCAACAATACTTAAAATTAAGATCCATGGTTAAATAAGAGTCTCATCCAGGGAAAAGATATATATCACCATGCCCTTAAATTATTGAAAAAGACCAACATGTATATAAAATATCCTAGACTTATGTTTGAGAGGTGCAGAAAAAAAAGGATAGAAGAGGGAGTTCCCCATGGTTTAGCAGTGTAACTCTCCAAAAACAATTGTAACATAAGTAGTGAGTAATGTTATAATATATTATGTTGACATAAAATAGATTTATGATTTGTGTATTATCCTATAGCGGTGAACCAAGTAAAATCACTTTTTCCTATGTACACTTTACATTATTCATCAGTTTTATAGTCCTTATTATTTTAAAAGTATATAAGTATAGATTTAATATATTTATAGTAACATGGGAACAATATTTGGGTGAATTTTATGACATAAAAAAGATCAGTAGTTTTAAATTTCTATACACCTTGATTCACCCTCATTTGGGGAATCAAGTCATCATACTCTAAATAACTGGTATTTAAGAAAAAAGGTATTAGATTATAATTAATATATATTTCTATTTTTTTAATTTCAAACATATAATCAATGATAAATACTATAATTTAATAGGAACTTGCTAAGTTGGTGTGATGAATATAAAGAATTTATTCCATTAGAAACATGGAATAGTGGAATTATTAATTCTAGTTCCATTGTCTAATTTTATACAAAAAATGGTTTGGAATGATCTATCAAATTATTAAACATGGAATCAGCCCTAGATAAATATATGAGAGTTTATTCTGATAAATAAGTTGCAATGAAAACTAACTTATAGTAAAATTAATGTTCTTGAAGTGATATGGGAAATATATAATCCTTATTTTAGACGATATAGTAATAACAAACCTTCTATCAAGTGAAATTTGTAGAGATTGAAGATTTGATAAAGGAGACTAAATGTTAAATATAGTTGAAGTGGCCTTAAATTTAGACATAATGAAAATAGGTACAATGATGATGGGGAAAATTAGAGTACTCCATAAATTTTCCATAGATATATGAAAATAAATGGTTTTATAGAATTGTAATAAAATAAAGTACACTATCCCTTAAGACTAAACATTAACTTAGTAGAATTTGATGAAATAATCATCATCAAATACTGAAGGATATAGATGGATAATGAAATTAGAAAGACACGATTGTCAATGATATTTAATTATTTATAAATTAATTAATTGAAAAATATATTATAGTAACTCCTATCATTTAATAATATAAAATATGATTCTAGAAAGGACAATTATTGGGAAAAGATAGTGAAAAATGGTTCATGGTAACCCATGAAGAGAAGAAATCAATGAAAATTATATTAAAAGTTCTACGGTTGTTGAATATTGGGGAACACTATGATTATGTGTCTATAATCCCAAGGGTTAAAATTAAGAACAATTTAATTTTATTGACATATCAAAATATGCATGAATAAAAGATATAAGCTTTCAACAGGACATGTTTTATATGTTTCATATTTCGAAATACAGAATATCAATTTATTAGGAATGAAGTTAAAATTTAACTAATGAAGTCCCATATTCCTTTGAAAAAAAGATAAAAATTTACACTAAAAATATATTTTAAGATGATATATAAATTTAAAATTTTTTGAGGATAATCATAGATTTCAATATACGGTGAATCAATTGCCAATAATGTAACAATCATAGTTTACCTCATTCAGGCAATTAAAATTTACATATAAGAAATAAATAAAGTTTAACCATATATGATGAAAATAGATAGAATTACTACCAAATATATCACCATGGATAGAAAAAATATAAATTAATTTTAATGGAAATTGAAGAAAATAGACATGATTAATTCCTTAGTGGTTTTAGAAATCATACCACTATGAAAGAGAAGAATATTTGTGGAAGAGATAACTTATGATGGGGGATAATTTATTTGGGTGTAAGAAAAATAAATCATTATATGGAATTTTCATGTGTGGGATTAGTCTCCTAATAATGATAGATTTTATGCGTTGGAAAATTAAAAAACATAGAAAGATCATCAAAAATAAATTATGTACCAATTGAAACTCAAGAAAAACAACTATGAATGGTTAGATGGAATTAAATTGTTTTTATTCCACCTTAACTATCCAAATTACTCAATCATATAATTTCAATGGTACCCATTTCATATATAATTTATAGGTAATCTATTGGCCAAAATTCCCTCAATATGAGAATTATTTATTCAATGATGATTTGGTGGATCCTCTTATCAAACAATCATTATGATGAAGTATCGAAAGTGTAGTCTCTCTTGAGGTATCTACAAATTCTCTAAGAGTAGTAAATTCTTTCCACTAGAACACTAGGTGTTTTCACTAAAGTAAAAGAAAAATTTTGTTGTTCTCAAATGATTATAATAATGATATTATATTTATTGATGTAATCTCTCTTGTTCTCACAATCTTAAGAGGGGGAGAAGGATAATATCCCCTCATTATTGAGAGATATATTCAGAGAATAAATTTGAGAAAAAAATTCTTGGCCTCCAATTTAAATTATATATTTTTTGGTTTTATACATAATTTTAGACAATTATATATTGAATTATGTCTGTTAAAAATTTCATTATTTTATTTGAATAGTTTTTTAAATAATAAAATTAATGGTAACATCTATCCCTGAAGAACATTATTGTTCTTATTAAATGTTAATAAAATAAAAAGATTGAGTGTTACAAATATTAAGAAATAAATGCTTCATTATAGACTCTGGAATGACCCATGATAAATTCTATGTGTTAAACAGACCACCATATTTATAAGAATATTTTTAATTATATTACTATCACTATTAATATGGAAGAAAACGAAATTTATTTTCATCAATAATACCCAACAGTCATCCCATGCTGTTGAAAGCCTCTAATTGGGAAAGAAACTATTTCGATAGAGGTCATGTATAATATATTAAGTGTCCACCTCTCACCAAATCATTTTATAATTATCATGACTTTCTATCCAGATCTCTTTAATTACACCCCTGTGTAATCTTTATATAAAATTACCATCCCCCATTACATGTAAATGTAATAGGGGTATTCTCATTTGTAGTTCTTGAAAATCCCAATTAAAACATGAGGATCTATTTTACCTTTGGATTGGCCATTAGTTTTATTTTTAATATGACCTATAATAGGGGTTTTTGAAAAAAAATAAAATGTAGGCATTAAAATTCTTAATTCTGCAATGAATTCAAAACATATCAAATAAAGTTATTTCTCAAATTAAATTATTATCCAATCTAATATTAAGGGAGGTTATTATCTTAAATACTAGTATAATGATCCATAGGGATACATTGTACCTAATTTTATATCCCCCATGCTTGTTATGGTTTATGTTCCACCATATCTGGTGATAGTCTTCTATTGTTGTCACATTGAACATGAATTTTCACTATGGATATCCTTCTAGATTGATGCATTGATCTTAAAAAGATGAAACATATGATTCATTGAAACAGCCCACTTCAAAGAGGCTAGAAATAATATTATGTAATTATTTAGAAAAAACTATTGAAAAAATTATGTTCATTTGAATCATTTTTATCATTTTAGAAGCTGCAAGCAATACATATGAATAGTGTAAAATTTTATAATTATTATATATAGAAGGATTATTATTATACACCCTAAAAATTAGACCACACTAAGATGGTTATATCTAAATCATATAGAATTGTTTTATATAGATAAGGATTATAGCAGGACTCCCTATATAAAATCTATAGTATAGTTTATATGTGAGTGATCCAGGTCTCATCACTTCTAATGTCAAAGTATAATAGAGGGAAATGAGGAGTAATTATAAATTAATTCCCTAAATGACATTGGTTATAGGCCTGGAGGAGTTTTGATAATTTACTCATTTTCACATGAGGATCTTATACAAATTAATTTTTCTTGTCATCAAATGTAGAGAAAAAATTATAGATCCATTTTTTTTCTAATTAAGGAAATTCATCCCTTAACTTTACATTATCATAATAAAATAATTTATTTAAACCACAAATAATGGTGGAAAGATTTAACGTAAATAAATTAATCTGACCCTATAGAGAAATTATTTTATAAGAATTTATTACAATATTATTTTCCAGTTATATGTCTCCAAACTAATTGATACTAATGTAATTTATTAAATAGTTCCATATTTTTTATGCCCATGACACCCCCTTCATCAGGTTATAACATGTATTCAACATTAAAATAAATATTTTCCTCTCATAGATACTTCCAATCTAAATGAAATTATATATTCATTGATACATTATCTTATTCAATGAACAAATATAATCAAAGGACATGAAAGGTTAAAAAACTTTTGGGTTCACCAATTTCATTTACAAGGAAAATGCTTCCTAAAAGAGTGAGGAATTTAACCTTCCATGTGTTTAAATACCATTTGATGATATTGGAATCATAATTAATTTAATTACTCTTATGGAATCCCATAAATATTAGTGTACCCAAATAAGTGAAGGGGGGACAACCCTCATTAATAAAGTTTCAAATTTTTATGTACAACCAACTATATATTTTTAGGTCGTGGTTAAATAATATAAATGATATTGAAATTATAATTTAGTAGGTAAAAATGAGTCCATAATACTAAATAATATACTTGATTAATTTAAAATCATATATTCCACCTTGAAATAATTGGATCAATTAATCTATATAAAATAAATGAGATGGTTCCTTGGGTCGTCTGCAAGCATGAATGGGATTGATCATACCATTATCTACTATATCCATTAAGCGTATACTTATGTAGTATAAAACAATTATAAATAAAATTAAATATAAAGGATCAAATTTCCTAATTCCTTATTAGAATGAATGGTAGGTTGTTCAAGTTTCATAAATGAAAATAATAGTTTGATTAAATTTATAAAGAATAAAATCACATTATTGAAACAATCACAAAAGTCAAGGATTTGAAAAACTAAAACAAAATTTCCCTATTTGATTATGTCAAAATATTTCATAGACTCCAGTTTAATACATATTGTTCTATTCATACAAGTATTCCTCATCAAATTTATGCATTCAGACACAATTAGAATATATTATTTTATTTTTGAACAATTTATAAAACTATAATACCTTTTAGACCCAACAAAAATTATGATATTAGGGAGTATTATATGAAAAATAATAGTCATAATATTCTAAATAATTTTGTCTAATGATACTATTCTAAACAGGTTAGGGGAATCATTATTATTAATTTTAGTTGGAAGGATAAAACTTAAACAATTAACACCATTAAGAAGTATACCATTTCAGAAGAATATGGATATTATTCCCATAACTTCTTCAAGAACTATATACTAATATTATATGATGAAATATTTTCTAAATCCAGCCATCCTTCGTGAAATTATTGAATACAGAGAGAAAATACATTTTTAACGACCAAAAAATATAATTTCTTAATATTAATTACATTTTCCGAAGAATAAATATTTATATGGCTGATATTTTGTTCCTTATAGTTAACATTAATGCTACTATAAACGAGGTCATATTAATATCACATAATATTTTATATAATTTCATATATTAGATGAATCCGCTTACATTTTTTATATATGAACTATTCTTATAAATCTATTGCAAAACTATAAATATTTTAAAATATCTCATTGTTCCTCTCCCCTCCTTTAATGGGTTGATCCAGAAATTTTCTTTCTCCATATTGATTCTTTTTTATCCTGGTTAAAAGTTTTACTTCCCTTTAATAGAGAGAATTACTGAAGTATTATTCATGCATATTATAAAGGTATGCAAATTTATTTTCTAGGATCCCGATTTACCCGTACTTTAAATAAATAATACTACTTTCTCCGTCATCCCATTTTAGGCATAATGATCCTATGTTTAAGATCATAGTTATAGTGATCATATATGCTTATTGTATTCTACCAAACCACCAATAAATCCAGCTACAATTCATAAGCCTATAAAAAGAATAATTAAATGTAAATGGAATGAGGTACCATTAATTAATTAATTATTATTATATTAGTGTGGATGGGGTGGTGGCCAAAATTAATTTTCATCAAGGTCATGGATTATATTTCCTCATACTTCTCCAGATCAATGAAATTAACAAGTGTTCTCTCAATCATACCCAACAATGACCTATTTACTAATTTTTATAAAATCATAATCATTTCACATGCATATTAATTTGAACCATATCAATAAATTCAATGAATTCCTAGATTTGATTATATAAAATGGATAGAGTGTCCTCTCTCCATTTTTTGGATATTCCTATAGCTACATTGAGATCCCAAGTGAGAATTATTGAGACTTGGATATTCTACATGATATGGATTATATCAACCCATAGTGATCTTCTTAATTTATTATTATTAAGATAATATATTAATGAATAAACATAGATGTTACTATTAATGAGGATCCTGGTGATGGGGATCTGTTTATTGATATAGATCAAAATACAAAAAGTAACTCTCTTGGACACTAAAAACCAAATGCGTTTCTTCTAATGTTATGTCCCAATTTATCCATATGTTATCAAAACACGAAGAAATAATATTAATACTTTGATGGTCATAAAATGAACCATTATTTAAGATATTATAATCAATAATGGTTAAGGATTTAAAATAATATTTTTGAGGTTGTCATCTTTGACTTAATAACAGAGCTCCTGAAAATTCCATTGTAATATATTCATTTTTTTGGATTTTGATTTTCTTCTAATATAGGGTGACATTTTCATTCCATTTTAGCCCTCGATACCCCATTATTTTTATATTTTTTTTTGATGGAGATGAATTTTATTTATTATAGTCCAAATTTAAAAGATCTCTAGTGGTGATTATCTACATTGAAGTGGACATATCTCGCTCCCTAATTAGATTAGTTGGATATATTGAATTCTTAGAGAAAAAAATGTTTAGAATTTAAAAATATTCAATGTTTAGAGACTCCATTAACTAATCCCAATCTATTAATTTATGATATTAGATCTTTCTAGATTCCCTTTCAACCATATCTCTATATAAAATTCATACTATGTATTTATCCTTAGTCAAATGATCCACAATAGAATTCCCATTATTATTTTGTTCAATTTAGTCATATTTATTTTAATCTATATAATTAAAATTTCCTCCATCCATGTAATAATTGTCATAGAATTATGTTTCCATAACTTTTCATCATAGGCTTAAGATCCTATTTATTATCTATTTCCTTTTTTGGTTTATTTTGAGAAACTATCCATAAATCCATATAAGATGACGATCCTATATAATTTAGATTTATATTCCAAACATTACTATATTTGGTGATATCATGAACCCTAAATTTATATAAATTACCAACAGAAAGAGAGAATTCAAATTCAAAATACACTTGAGTTTTTACCCACTGCAATGTTTATGTTTTGACGTGCCTTTTTTAGGTATGCATCCACTGATACCCTTACATAATAGACAAACCAACCTTCAGATATATTTCATCTGACATTAATGGTTATCTAATTCATGAAACAAATTCATTCCAAATTTTTTCTTTCCCAAAAACCCTAACAAGCCTATGAAGCCTGAACCATGTATAGGAATAATTTTGATTCTATATATAAGAGTAACAATTGATTTCATAATATTAAATTCTAAATATTGTTGGGTTGATGTTATAGAATCTTGATATTTTTCTCACAAATATATAATTCCCTAAAATAAAAAACATAGAAGTATCCCTAATCAATTATAATTATCCTATAATTATGAATACCCTAAAATATAGTTAGATTCATCTTGAGATCTTTAAAAATTTTAGGATTATCCCCATTAACAAGGATTTGTTGACAAAAAATATAAATTTTTTAATTTTGTTTCTTTTCATCAAGGATCTCTTGATTAATATAGAAGGATAATCACCCGTCTTTTTAAATAAATATAAACAATTTAGACCATATAAGATAATCATTCAATTCCCATTCCATGGTTGTTTATTCATGTCTATGAAAAATATATACGTCTGATTTTGAAATTCATACCCTTTTGGAATTTATATTCATCCATTAACAAAAGGTTTATTCAAGATTAAATTGTTGATAAATTACATACATGTAAAGATTTATCCCGATTCCCATGGTTTCTTCCCCCCAAAAACACAATCGAATTAATGATTATAAAATTTTCCACATTAAATAATAATAATAATTTTATTACTTCTATATTCCATGATGTTGGATAACCTACACGTATTTACATGTAATTTCATAAATCAATAAACTTTTGATTATTTAAATTATATATGAAAAACTATAATCATTTCATCCAGACTCTTAATTCAACCAATCAATCCTCCTTTACATTTATCAAATCATGAAAACAATTTAAATGAAATAAACATATCTATATTAATTTTTTATATTCCAATAAATAATCTATTAGAAAAAGGTGAATAAATATTTATTTTGTATTCAAATAATGTAGAAAATAATAATTTCTTACCTTTTAAATTATGGAAAGATAAAAATTATTATATATCCACATTGATAAATAAATAATAATTATTTTTATTATGAATAAATATTTATTTAATAGATAACTGGTATTTATATATATATGTTTGATTAACTATTGATTTTATTTCTATGATCAATAGAATCTGAATAATTATTAAACTATTGGTTAGGAATAGAACATATTTCAACTATATAAATAATATATAATTTGACTATGATGTTGGATACACATATTTTTTCACACTCTAGTAATCTTTTATAGATATGTTCGGTGAAGTATACTAATGTATAAGATTTGGGTCTAGTAACATGTCAGGGAACCAAAATAGAAGGTTGTCAATGTAACTCTAAAAAATTTTGATATGGATGATCACCATGTAATATAATATTATTATTTTTATATCTTATCAATTAGGTGTCTTTATAAATGGCATTATCATATTTACAATATTTATCTTTCATTGACTCCCTTAAATAAAAAATTAAATATATGACCACATCCATGGATTTATTAGATAATCCCATTTTAATCAAAGTGAAATAGATATCTACTTCAATTAAATGGATGGAAAATAAAACCTGTATTTGTTTGATAAATTCATATAACTTATGACACACATATCATATATAAAAATATCATGAGAATAATCCATTATAGTGGTTTCAAATACATCAGATTACATGATTCATGAAACACATAAACAATAATATCTTATTAAGAAGAAATTTGAAAAACATTATATAGTAGTATGTAATAAAAAATTAATAAATACAATTTATAATAACAAAAATATCCTCACAAACACCTATCTTGGAGATTAAACTGCCAAAAAATAACATGTCAAAGCCTCATCCAATAATGAGAACCCGAAACTAGATAGTCTAATAATCATTTATTTAATATCGTACGACTACATTTAGACCATGTGAAATAGTTTTTATAATGATATCATAGATTCCATGGCTCTCAATGACAATAAGAACAATTATAATATTGAAATGAGTTAGATCATCTGACGTTTTTATCAAATCAATGTTACAAAAAATAACACACATCTTATCAAAGAATAGTTATTAAAATTCAGCTCATTTAATATTCTATTAATCAAAATTAAAAAATTTGTTGGTTCTAAGTAACCAAATCCAACTATATTATTCTTTAACTAGATCCAAATACTAACTAACTATTTATCCCCACTAGATAAACCTACTTATATTGTGATATGGATATACATATTAGTCAAAAAAAATTTAGTGGTTTATCTACTTACTTTATCATCATATATATAGGAAAACCCCTTAATAAAAATTTTATATAGTAAAATAAATTTTAATGAAATTTTGATATCTCGAATAAAACTTTTGTGTAAAATAAACCATTTTAAAAATGATTCTTACGCTATATCAGAAACTAAAATTTATTTTTTCAAATAAATATTAGTTCCATTAGCTATATTATAGATTTAATGCATATTAGATTATCTTGACTACAATAATTAATTAATTTAATCTAAAAGTGATATATTAAAATCAATAACTTGTCTTCCGATATCTCAAAATACTAGGAAATCATCCATTTTACTTTCTCAAGTACTTTGATTAATATTGATATACAACCTTTACTATACTAAGGATACTTTTTAGATATTTTATCTCTATGTTATATTCATAAAAAATCACACATATATACATATCATGTATTGTGATGGGGCTTTCAAATTATTCTTAGGAATATAATTTTCCATTCATTATAATAATTTTCCCTGATGATTTCACAAACCAAAAATGAGATATTCCACACCTTATGACACTAGAAATAATTTATTTTTTATTTTTCAGTATTTCATTTTTGAATACATTTTAATTTTATAAAATATATGATATTATCTATAAACTACGTAAATTAATTTCAATAGATATTGTTCCCATGAATCTCGATTTATACTTTATATCATTCTTAGATAGATTCACGTATTAATCTTAAAATGATAGTACTCAACATTTTTTTTCTACATGTTATCAATTTATCTATCATGTAAAACTGTAATACTCCCACAATCCCCTTGCAAACACCTTGAAAATTATAATTAAAAAAATCAAAGCTTGCTTTCAATTTTATTCTAATGATTATTCCGTGATCATGATTCTTTATTAAAATTATAATATATCATTAAAAAATACATTATTTATTTGAATTATTTAGTACTAAAAACCCATCTAGTATGTCATATTAAATCATTTAAAATCAATTCTTCATCATAACACACCGTTTTATTTCACTGACTATGATAATGATCATAAAAATATGTTATAAAAAGTGTAATTATAATTGATTTCAGTATGATAACATGTAATAAGTTTTTATCCTAGACCAAATCTACACATAGTCAAAACATTACATAATTAATCCAGACTTATTGGTAAGATCATATACCACCCATGAATTCTATAATATGAATACCAACCAATGAATTTATATCAACTAATAAACTATAAAAATAATAAACTATATCTTTTATATGTGGTCTCATTTTATGAATTCTTATAAACAATACAATCCCATATATTTTTCGAATTTTCCACTTTTCTAAAGGATTCCTTATTCTTATTGAGTAATATTTCAACAATTTTCGGGATTATAAATAAACTTATTTTTTTAAAAATTGATAGAGAATATGTGTGCTTTGAATATTTTTGTAACATCCTAAAATTTTTAAGGATAATAAACCCCTCTTTTTCAAATATTTTAGGATCATTTGTTGTGAAAAATTTTTGTTTCAATAAAAATAATTGATTTAAAGGATTTACATAAGGGTAAAACATCATGTTAACACCATTGAATATTCTATGGAATATGTTTTATGTAAGTAATTGAGATAGCACGGTATTAGGTGGCTCCTAGATCCCAAAAATTTATTAAATAATACTATTAAATATGTTATATTATCTATGTGGGATTTATTTTAAAAACAATTGAATATCTCTCAAACTGTTCATTATATGAGAAACATAAGACCACATTTTGGTCAGATATGGGGGGTCTCCCTTACGAAAAACATAATATTTGTGTGTCAATGGTTTTTTATAACATCTCACATGAAAATAAATTATTTGATATTTTAATTTAGATATTTCAAAAAAAATCATCAAATCCCAAGTGCTGTGTCATTTGAGAAATCAGAGACCACTTTTTAATCGAAAAAAAACCTTTTTTTCATTGAAAAAAATTAAGATAAAATTTTTTATTTCTAAGATGAATCCAATGACACTAATACTGAACTAATATGATCCACATCATGAATGTTATAGAAGAGTTAATTTTTTAAAAATAATAAATTTATTTTAGATTAAATTGTATTAAATAATTAATGAAAAAATTAAAATAAATTGCAGATAAAATGGAGGAATTGGAACATGCCATGCACATTATACATGGTTTTACCCAAATTCACATACCCCTATATCCCATTTTCTCTCACTTTTATTCTTTTAATTTTTTTCCGAAAAACTTATATCTTCAATAAAATCTATAATATTGTGTATATTGGCACACCGTTGGTGCTGTTGGATTCGTAATGATAAGAATAATTTTAGTCATTATTTTTTAAAGGAAGTAATAATTATTTCAAAATTTAATAAATTATTATTTTCAATGTTTTAAATTAATGATGATAATGATTATTGTAATGACAAAATTAAACAACAAGTAATGTCCCTCCATTCTTCATTTGAACTTATATGTCAATATTTGTCATCCAATCATGGTTTAACCAATGGTAGTAAGTTCTTTACCTTAGGATATCATTTAAACATGTTTCCACACACAATGTTTTTGATTTATTTCATGATACCATGCTTGATTATGATCTCATGAGGGTGTGGGTGGGTGTGTTGCAGATGCGACCCATTTTGATTCCTCGAGTGATAATTGAAATACTTTTTCCATGTCTTATTATTATCAAAGGTTTCTCTGTTTCTATTAAATACTCATGATAATATATTATGTTACGAATTCTTGTGTGATCAACTAGTATATATATTACAATGACTTGGTGGTTGTTAGTGGTATTTGATACTAGAGGACAATCATGACGTATTAATCTCATAAATGGGTAGTGTGCTGTTTTAAAATGATGGGAAAAATTTTCCTGAGTAATGGGTGTTTGTATGAGGTATCCATGGTGTCATGATATGAATGATGTTGAGTTATTATTGATTCCAAGTAACATTTTTGTCAAGGTGGTCGAGTTCCAACTAGATGATTCCATATAATACAATTTAATTAAATGATTAATGACACTGGGTGTATTTTCATGTCACACTATAAGGATGTTGTAATGTGGTTGGATTGTTTAATATCATCTTAGATGAGATATGTATTTCAAGTGTTTTACTATTCTTTTCTATTATTAACACTCAGATATAGATACATAGTGAAATGTTTTAGATTAAATAGATATGGATTCTGAGTTCCATGGGATGGTCCATTTAGATATGGGTTAAGAGAACCTTTTACTAGTCGATTATCCTTGAGAAATTTTACGATTATTATTACATTATAGAGCTCAAGAATGTATAACCGAGAGTTTTGTGGCTTCTTGGTGACCACAACACCACTCTATTTTTTATTGTGTATTTTTTCTTAAATTTTTAATTATTATGGAATACAGTTTTTATACTTGAGTTCTCTAGGTAAGGATGCATTAGTGGTGTCCTACTAAGTCATGTAACCACATCCTAGTCAAGGAATTTGATGCACTGGTAGATATCATGAGAGAGATGGAAAAGAGAATGGTCCATGTGGTAGATGGATAAGAAGTGGAGCATGAAGTATGTGGTTTATATAGATGGGATCCAGTAGACCCTATGCCTTTTTAATTATTTTATAGACTCTGGATAGGCTTTCCACAGTACAAGAAAGTTAACTTTGTTTATGAATTCCATCTTCAATTTCTCAACATTTACTATGATTATTTATTCATTCTTATATTATTATTATTTATTATCCTATTCAATGATATAATACATAGGGAATAGTCTCCCCACTATTGGACTTATACCCTTTCTACCAGTTTCCACTACCTTACATATGAGGAGGTATACATTAGGTCATGTGGCATTCCAAATCGGTCCCGATGGTTCAAGTAAGGATGTCAAAAAATGGAATGAGGATCATAACTTCATAAAATTATTTTTCTCCTCATTTCCTTGGTTTGGGACAAGTTGTAAATGAGATATGATGGTTTTGACTCTATGGGAGGAACTTTGTTAGTTCTTGGCTAGCACTTTGTAGTGGACCTCTAAGTTTCCATAAATGGGACATTTTGTTTTTATGTTATTATTTTTTTAGGTTCACCTTATGTGATCCATATTACGCTGATATGTGAATTATGATATTTTAGGTGCGTTCATGAATCATGACTAGGAATATAGGTTCATATGCCACATATATACATGTTTTCATACTGCATAATGGTTCATTATTTAAATTTCATGAATTGTGGTTTGTTTTTGAGATAGTTTCTACTTTTTGTGATATATATTTGCTTCATGTTATTGTTATATATCACTATTTGAATTAGTAAGTTTAGATTGATAATTCTATTGCGTTAGGTAAAATATTAGGGGATTACCTTAGGTATGACATAAATTTTGTGCACGACTTATGTTTTTTCACATCGCATATGGTGATAACATTTTAACACTTAATTATACTATTACTGCTTATTTAACTTATTGAATTCAATTTTTATAATAATTAATATTTTCTATAACATGTAACCTCCATTATCATGAACCAAAAAAATCTAAAACCTTCAGCTTCGGTCTGTTTTGATACATTTTTGCATTCGATGCATTTATGAGGGGAATGAAAACACTCTGTACCGAATTTTCTGTTGATTCAATGTTAAAATAGGGTGTTTTAATTTAGGGGAATCAATTCCATAGTTTTTTAGGTAATATTAATTTATTAACAATTATTGGGTTTTAATAATAATTTTGGTTGAAATATTTATGGGGTAAATTATTGGAAAAAATTAAATTAAAAGTAGAAAACTAAAAATAATTATTATTTTTGAAAATAATATTCTGGTGTGAAAAATTAAAATATATATATATACATGGATTAAATATATAAGTATATATATAAATGAGAGTTTGTATAAATACATATGTGGGATTATATGTACATAAATATATATAAAATATATATATGGGTTATATATATATGAATATGTATAAATATATACTGAGTATTTATATGGATGAATTTTAATATTTTTTAAATGAATAATTTAATTTTGTTTATTGGAAGTCTAAATGAAAAAATGTTTTAATGGACATGGGGGGTGTTTCATGAAGTTAATAGAAAATGAAAAAAAACCAAATATGTAATAAATTGGGTGAAATAATTAATGAACAAAACAAAGGTAAATAAATGGGAAGAATTAGAAGAGTTTTATTTTCATCGTGCATTGGACTTTTCCAAACATCACACACCCCTCTCCCCGATTTTCTCTCTCATTTATCCTTTTTCATTTTATTTTATTTTTTATAAACTTATATCTTTTATAATTTCTTCTATACCAGTAGGAATAATTCTACATTAGGGCAATTTTATTAATCTCTCTATGTAAAATCATATTACTATATTTGTTTTAAAGGATACAAGATATTGTTTTTATATTTTATTAATTTATTAATTTATTTGTTTTAAATAATTTAAGATACACAAAACTATAATGAAACCATGGGTCAATAGGAAGTATTGATTTTTGGTGAATCTTAATTCATATGTCAATGTTTATCTTCATATTATTTTTGGACCAATTGTAGGAAGTTCTTTACCCCTTGGGATCCTCTTTACACATGTTTCTATACTTTTGTTATTTGTTTGATTATTTGATAACATGTTATATTGTGATCACATGTGGGTGTGTGTGTGGCCTATGAATCTTTTTGTGATTCAATGAGTCACATTAGTATAGATTTTTCCATGTTTAATTGTTAACAAATGTTGTTAAGTTTCTTCTATATACTCATGATGATATATTTTGTTATGTCTTCTTATGCGATCACCATGTATGTATGTTATTAGGCCTTGGTGGTTGTTAGTGGTGTTTGACATAGGAGTACCCTAATGACATATTTATCCCTTAAATAGGGGTTGTGATGTTTTGTGATGATGCTGATAAAGGAACTGGGTACATGGTAGGGGTAAGAGGCATCCACTGTGTCACGATGTGGATGCAATTAAGGAAGGATTGATTCCTTGTACTATTAATGTTGAGGTATATTAGTAGTGACTAGAGGATGATGCTTCATAAGATTGAATTTTGGGATAGATGGTGGTTGGTTCAATTTCACATGACAGCATTAGGATGTTGTATAAGTGTTGGATTGGTTACCACAGAATTATCTGGGAGATAGATTCCATGATTTTTAATGATCCCAGGTCATACTGATAATTACAGATTGATTCTGAGCACCATAAGCTGGTTCAATCAGTGAAGGATTCTGAATTTCATGCACTCTTCCATTAATAGATGCATTATGAGTGTTGTGTATTGGTCCATGCTGCTTGATTCATTCAGTGGTTATCATTCCGGTATAGATTTGAAGTAGGAACGACCATGGGTCTGGTGATGCTTGGTTAGAGCATGTTAGGTACACTAGGTCGGATACCCTAACGGGGAGGGTGGGAGGTGATTCAGGGCATAACAGAATAAAAACAATATCCTGTTTGGACCTTGTTTCATTGTTAGATAAACACAATTATCTCTTACTCCTATAGCAATACATTAATAGATATGAAATCATGAACAAGACACATCGATTTTTACTTAGTTATCCTCATTGGGCTACATCCAAGGAGTATACAATGACAATGTACTGATGTACCAAATTCACAAAGGCATACAGCTAATAATGAGTACATAGTTTGGGATAGATCTTCTATGACCTTGATCACATCCTTAACAAATATTAAGGTCTTCTCACTACATTACCGTGTGTCACTCCCTATACCTCTTTCTTTGGCTCACTACTGGTGGAAAGGGTCACCGTCTTCCTCTTCCTTGACTTACTACTATTGTAATGGAATCCACTCACAGTTTGTGGACATGTAGGTCCCATCATTTTCATGAATTCCTACATCTTCAACTAAAGGTAGAGGGTATTTTTAAGTTCCGTTTTCACCTGTAGATGTAGTCCACCTTCCTGGGTACTGCTAGATATTGGGATCTCTTTTCGCAATCTGATTTGATGCTTTTCCAAGATTCTTGGTGAAGATCATTAAATGTTCTCCTCTCCTACATAATGATTAATGGGTTTGGTACATGGGACACCATCTTCACGTACCTATTTCGCTGTCGCAAACCTCCCTTCCTCCACGGACTGCCTCTGCCTTCACGTTCACATACCGCTTCCGCATACGGATTCCACAAAAATCCTCTATGAAACCCCTATTGTCTGGGAACTATTATCTATAAGTGGACTTGTTCCCTTTGGAATACTAGAGATCTCCCTCCATGTATCAGTTGTGCAACTCTTCCTCTCACGTACCAGAGATTCCTCCTCCGTGTACCAAGACAACTCCTTCCACGTACCAAAATTCCTCCTCTGCATACCAAATATCCTTTGTGGGTTAATAATCCCTGTAAACACCTTCAACGCGAACTAGTTTTGAGCTATGCTGAATTCCCAGATAAATGTATGCTTTCTTATGATGTTCAATATCCAAAGTAATCGGTGGGATTAATGATTCTTATATAGGCAAAGATATCCACAAAATCCACTAAATCCAAATTTACCAAATCCTTAATTCAACCTCCACCGCTTACTGATTCTTCAGCCACAATGAACCTCATGCCATATGCGAACCAATTTCTTATGAATTCTACTTACCAACTTTTATCCTATGAGGTCAAACTCCTCCACCGACACCATGCTATCTGCATATCGCTCTGCCACTCCACAGTGAACCATTTCTTGTTTTACAAACTATAGCCACCTCTCTACATACTATTCCCAGAACATGGTATGCATCACATGTATTATGGTATGCGGTTACTACCCTTTTCCTAATTTCTTCAACATTCTTCACACAATTCCCTCCTATGATGAAATCCTTCCTTTTCTAACATCAAAATCTTGATTTTGAGGCCCCAATATTTGGAAAACACTAGGATATTGTTCCCCCTTAAAAACCTATCTTCGGAAAAAACAAATCATACTCACTTGCGGTCATCTGACATTGTCAAAAATCATAACCATACCCAAAAAAAACCAAGAGGATGCCTTGACGGATTTTTTCCCAACAGATAACATCTTCTCAATTTTGGATTATGTGTTTAGGCTTACATCATATATTATTATTTCTGAATACACTTTTTTACATGAGAAAACAAGGTGAGGATTTTTTATGGTGTTCTATAGAGTCTATTTCAAAAACTCTACTCTTCTATTTTAATGCACTTTTAGATTTCATAAAGTACCCAAAGAAGGGAAAGGATGATATGGTAGATTACAAAGTAGTGGTTCATTGAGTTTGAAATTGACGAGGATGAGATATGATGGACACACAATATTTATTTGTTATATATACTATAGACAGGTTGACCACAATGGGATCTAGTTATTTATTTTATTTATGTAATCATCATGTTTAAAAATTTTCACTAATTATTTATTCATTATTTAATTATTATTCTTATTATTAATTATCCAGATTTATATTATGATAAAGAGTTATAGTCTCTATTCTACGACACATAGAACCTAATTACTCATCATCACCCCTTTCATGCACAAATTTACACTTGAGGTCATGTGGTAATCTAGCTCAGACTCATTGGTCTAGGTCCGGATGTTTCAAATTTCTCACACTAATACTTTTATAATATATTTTTCCTATTAAAACATATGTTAATTCAGATCCAAGACATCGTTATAGTGTGCCATGATCCCACTATCTCAAAACATATGTTCTTCCCTCATAAAATAATGGTTTATTTTATGTAATACACTTTCATCTTTGTTATGTTATTATACAAAGTAGACATTGGATAATTAACAAAAATATAATTGGTGTTTCGTTGATGTACAATTATATCATAAACATTATTTATTCCAAATACTCCCATCCAAATGTTTATTATGTGACATAATGTCCTCCAAAAATATTATAATCTATATGAAAACATTTAGTGACATTATTTTGACTATGGTTAGGTATTACATCGATAATTTCAAATCTTGTCATGAAAGACTATATAAGATTATATATATATATATTACTATCGATCATTCATGTAATACCATTACATCTCTAATTTTTATATAATAATATTAATATATGAAATAATTTAATCTTAATTTATGTAAATAATTAATACATGGTTAAGATATTCCCAAAAAAGACTTCTCAGAGGATCCCATATCCTGAATAATTAGTTACTTATATTTTAAATTTATATAGTTAATTTCAGGAAAATAAACATGTACATGGATTTACCTCTAAATTCTATTTAGAATAGTAAAAATGGTCTTTCTAGAGTAACTCAAGATGCTTTGTGGTATACCACTATTTCTAAACGATTACTTTTTTGAATTACATTAATTATGTACATAGATAATAATTAAGGGTTATATATCCAAAGGGTATAAACATCCCTTGTGATATATCAATGAAATCTACATTTATTTATACATGATAGATAATTATCATTTCAAAATTTTGTTTGAGTGCTGCATTTTAAAATAATCATTCATTAATGATTTTAGATATTTTTAATTAATGTATCACTTAAACAGTTAAGTATTAAGTTCCATAAAAACATTTATTTCAAAATAAATAATTTCTTGTGGTTTCTAAACACACACTAGGATATAAATTTGGGTAGCACTAAACAAATAAAAGATATTATAATGATTAATAATCATCTTTCAAATCTTATTTCTTGTCATTTTTTCTATTGAAATAAGAGTCAACCATTCTCTGCTATATAAAGATTCCACCTTACTCCCCACACTGTTTTTGAAATTTTTTGGTCTTTTTATTTTAATAAAATTATGTTAATTTCAGATTTCAATTAAAACCCATGAAATAAAACAACAATATTTCCTGAAATGTTGGAAATAATTGATGAATAATATTTTTTTAGCTTATTCCTCGATTCATTGTAGTTAAACATCTTGTTACCTTACTTCCTATTTGAGAAGAGAATAGTTTCACATTCACCAGATTGAATCTAGGTATTTTATCCCACTAATGTATGTTTTAATGGAATAATTGACCTTAAAAATGATGGAATGTTTAACATGGAAATTTTAGAATTTACTATAAGTGTTAAGGAACAATGTTCCTACTAATCCCTATCTTCTAAAAATAGAATACTCAATAGTTTCTTGATAATATTCCCTATACCTATCATCTTATAATTGTTTTTGAATATAGATAACTGATAAGGTAAATATGATAATAGATTATTAATTAATAAGTTATTATATATATAGTATCAAAACATTGATAACTAATCAATTTATTTCTAAATTTTGAAGGAATGATCACTATATATGTACCAATTTTATTGTTCACACTGGTATATTATAGTAACAGTATAATTTATCTTATGTGTATAACTTCAATATAAGACATTGTATTAGGCTAGGCTAGAGGAGTTACTAACCTTTGGTGATCTCATTAAGATACAAGATGTTGTATGTAAATGTGAAGGGATTTCCAAAACATTTGTGGACGATTTGAAATATTAAACAACAAAACCTATCAAAAAAATAAGAGAAAACCAACCAACTATTTAATTCATGATTTAGGAAAAATATGACATAAATGAAAACTATCAAACTAAAAATCATAGAGTAGAAATGAATAAGTATGATAAAGTGAACTAAGAAAACCAAATGATTCACTAATGTAGTGATAATGAAGTGGTGTTACACTAACCACCTAATTAGATAAACATTAATGAACAAACACCATCTCGAAGAAGTAATTCTTGATTCTTTATTATAGAAATAAAATTCCTTTATTTTAATTAAGTGAAAAATAATCACAGATTCACACACCATAATTCATATACATGGGGTGAGTAATAATAACCCATTGGATTTACATAAGAGACATCCCAACTCATTCTACTAGAAGAATATCTAATTCTCTCAAAATATAAAATACAAAATATTAAAAAAGAGAATATTATATTATATTATCAATTTAAAATAATTTTAAAAAATTAAATTAAATTTAAATTAACTCATCTATCTAAGGTTAGTAACACCTTCTACCCAGCCTATTCTATTGTCTGGAATAGAGGTTTTACACATAAGATAAATGATATTGTTACTATAATATACTGCTGTGAACTATAAATTTGGTACATATATAGTGATCATTCCTTTAAAATTTAATGTAAATTGATTAGTTATCAAAGTTTGGATTATATATATATAATAATTTATTAATTAATAATCTATTATCATATTAGAACCATCTGTTATCTATATTAATCAAAAGTTATAAGTTGATAGGTACAAAGACGTTTATTAAGAAACAATTGAATATTAATTTCTTGGATGACATGGACTAGTGGGAACATAGTTCCTTAGCACTTATGGCGAATTCTACAAAATTCCATGTTAAATTTTCCATCATTTTTAATGTCAATTATTCTGTTAAAACAAACATTAGTGGGATAAAATACCTAGAGCCAGTGTGGTGAATTTGAGACGATTCTCTTCTCAAATAGGAAGAATGGTAACAAGATGTTGAAATATAATGAATTGATGAATAAGCTAACAAAATCATCATCATCAATTATGTCCAACATTTCATGTAATAATTTTGTTTTATTTCATCGGTATTAAGTGAAATGTGAAATTAACATACTTATATTAAAATAAAAATGCCAAAAAAATATAAAAAACAGTGTGAGGAGTAAGATGTAATATTTAAGTAGCCGAGAAAGGGTGATTCTTATGTCAATTGATAAAATAACATGACATTAGTTTTGAAAGATGAATATTACTCATTAAAATATCTTTTATATATTTAGTGCTACAGAAATTTATATCCTAGTGTCTATTTAGATACAACTAGAAATTATTTCATTTGAAATAAATGTTTTTATGGAAATTTATACTTAAATGTTTAAGTGAGACATTAATTACAAATATATAAAATTAGTAATTAATGATTAATATTAAATACAACACTCACACATAATTTTTAAAAGATAATTCTCAATCATGTATAATTAAATATAAGTTTCATTGATGTATCCCAACAGTTGTTTATAAAATTTTGATAAATATCCTTTAATTATTATCTACGTACTTAATTAATATAATTCAAAAAAGGTATCCCTTAGAAATAATGGTACACCACAAAGCATCTGGATTTAGTCTAGTAGAAACATTTTTAATATTCTAAAGACACGTTAGAGGTAAATCGATGTACTTGTTTAATTTTCGTTAAAAAACTATAGTAATTTAAAATATAATTTAATAATTATTTATGATATAGGATCCTATAAGATGTCTTTTTAGGGAATATCTTAACCATGTATTCATTGTTTACATAAATTTAGATTGAATGTTTTCATATATTAATATTATTCTATACACTTTATAAATGTAATGGTATTTCATGAATGATCTTTAATAATAATATATATATATATTCTTATATAGACTTTCATGACATGATTTGAAATTATCAATGTAATACCCAACCATAGTAAAACTAAATTCACTAAATGTTGTCATATAGATTACAATATTTTTGGAGATGATTATGTCACATAATAAACATTTGGATGGGAGACTTTGGAATAAATAAAGTTTATGATATAATTGTACAACAAGGAGACACCATTTATATCCTAGCTAATTATCTTATATCTACTTTGGATAATAACATAAAAAATATGAAATAGTATTACATAAAATAAACTATTATTTTATGTGGGACGAATATGTATTTTGAGATAGTGGGATCATGATACACGATATTGAATTCATGGATTTAAATTTAGACATGTTTGAATAGGAACGATATATTATAAAAGTCTTAGTGAGAGAAATTTGAAACATCCATATCTAGACCAATGCGTCCGAGCTGGATTACCACATGGCCTCATTTGTGCACATATTCAGGAAAGGGGTGATGATGAGAAATGAGATTTTATGTTTTATAGAAACGAAACTATACCTTTGTATCAGAACATAAATCAGTTTAATTAATAATAAGAAGAATAATTATAGAATAAATAAATAATAAATGAAAATTTTGAAAACGGATGATTACTTAAATAATATAAATCACTAGATCCCATTGTGGTTAACCTGTCTAGAGTATATAAAAAAATTAAATACTATTTGTCAATAATATTTCTTACTCATCCATTTCTAGCTCAATGAACCACTACTCAGCAATCTACCATATCTCCCGTTCCCTTCTCTGGGTCTCTCATGAAATCTCTAAGTGCATTAAAATGGAAGAGTAGAGTTTGAGTAATATACTTAGTATGACACAATAATAAATCATTACCTTGTTTTCTCAAGTAAAAAAGTGTATTCAGTAATAATAATAAATGAAGGATGCCGAAAAACATAATCCAAAACTGAGAAGAAGTGGTCTGATGGGAAAAAATCCCTCAAGGATTCCTCTCTGTATGTTTTGGTTATGGTTGTGTTTTTGACAAACACAGATGGCCACAAGTGAGTATGATTGGTTTTTTCCGAAGACAGGTTTTTATGGTGGCCCAGTATCCGAGTGTTTTCCAAATTTTTGGGCCTCAAAATCGAGAGTTTGATGTTTGACAAGGAAGTATTTCTTCATAGAAGTGAATTTTATGAATAACATTGGAGAAAATTCGTAAAGGGTGAGAATAGAGTACCATAAAACATGTAATGCATGCCATGTTATGTGAACGGTATACGGAGCAGTGGATGCAGTTTTCCAAACAAAAAATGGTTTATGATTGAGATGTGGACCAGTACGCGAATAGAATGGCATCGATGTAGGCAGTTGAATGCATAGGAGCAAAGGAGGTACGTGGAACGTGTAGTAAAATGGTTCGTGGATGGATTTTTATTCGTGGTGGCTAAAGAATCAGTAAGAGGTTGAGGTGGATTTGAAGATTGGGTAAATATGGATTTTAGGGATTTTGGGGATATCTTTTCCTATATAAGAATCACTAATCCCACCAATTAATTTGAATATTGAGCATCATTAAAAAGAATATTTTTCTCTGGTAATTTGGCATTGTCCAAAAGTGGTTCACACTGATGGTGTTTGCGGGGATTCTTAATATGAAAAGGTAGCCTAGTACGCATATGAGAAAGTCTGGTACGCTGAAGGAGTTTTCTCAGCATGTGGAGGAGGAATCTTTGGTACATGAGAGGGATAATTCCTCATGTGATATGTAGAGGTAGATCTCTTGTATGTGGAAGAGAAGATATTCCCCGAACAGAAAATAGTTCCCATACAAGAGGGGTTTCGCAGAGGAGGTTCTCAGAATCGGTACGCGGTAGCGGTATGCTATCGCGAAGGCAATGGTAGTCCGTGGATGAAGGGTGGACTGAGATAGTAGTAGGGGTATGTGAAGAAGGTGTCCCATGTACTATTCCCGATATTCATTATGCAGGAGAGGAGAATGGTTTATGATTTACACCAGGAAGCCTGAAAAAGCTTCAAACCGATTTGCAAAAGTAGTTATTAATACCTTGTAGTACCAAGGAAGGTTGACCTCATCTATGGGTGAAAACAGAACATCAATTGGGCATCAACCTATAGTCGAGGATGTAGGAATTCATTTAAATGTAGGAACCTACATGTCGATAAACCATGTTTGAACTACCAGTCCATAAACTGTGAGTGGATTCCTTTCCACGAGTTGTAAGTGATGGAAGAGGAAGATGGTGTCCCTTTCCACGAGCAGTGAGCTAGAGAAAGATGCATAGGGACTGGCCCTTGGGAATGTAGTGAGAATACCCTAATATTTGTTAAGTTAGTAAGCCAGGGTATAGAATATCTTGCAAAAACAATGTACTAATTATTGGCAGTAAGCCTTAGTAAATTTGTTACATCAACACATTGTCGTTGTATGATTCTTGGATGTATCCCAGTGAGGGTGAACCATGTAAAAATTGATGTGTCTTTTGCATGATTTAATATCTATTAATGTATTTCTTTGAGAGGAAGATAGAATTGTGTTTTTTCTAACAACAAAACAAGGTCTAAAATAGATAAGATTTTTATTCTGTCATACCCTGATTCACCCCCCTCTCAGGGTATCCGACCTAGTGGAACTATCAGGATCTACCCAATACTAAACCATACCCATTATTGTTCCTACTTAAAATCTATTCCAAAACAATAATCATGGAATGAATCAAGGAGAATGAAACAAAACACAACACTTAGAATCCAGCTATTAATGGATTATTTCATGGAACTTAGAATCCATCACTGAGTGAACCATCTCATGGTGCTTATAATCTGTCTCAAATTATCAATTAGACCATGGATCATTAAAAATCATAGAATCCATCTCTCAGCTAATTCTGTGGAAACCAATCTAACACTTATACAAGATACTAATGTTCTCACATGTAACTAAACCAACCACCATATATCCCGAAATTCAATCATATCAAACATCATCCTCCAGTCACAACTAATATACCTCAACATGAATAATTCATGGAATCAAGGCTTCCTTAATTACATCCACATTGTGACACTGTGAATTTCTCTTAACCCCACCATGTACCCAGGACCTTTATCACCATTATCGCAAAACATCACAACCCCTCTTTAAGGGATAAATATTCCATTAGGGTCTTCCTCTGGAAACACCACTAATAACCACCAAGGCCTAATAACATACATACATGGTGATCACACAAGCAGACATAACATAATATATCATCATGAGTATATAGAATAAACTTAACAACATTTGATAACAATCAAACATGAAAAAATCTACACCAATGTCAATCATGGAATCACAATAAGTTTCACAGGACACACACACAAACACATGTGATCACAATAAAACATGGTATCAAATAATCAAACAAATAAATAAAGTATGGGAACATGGGTAAACAGGATCCCAAGGGTAAATAACTTCCAACAATAGGTCCACAAATGATATGATGGTAAATGTTGACATAAGAATTAAGATTCACCATAATTCATAATTTTCTATAGATCCACGGTTTTATTATAGTTATTTTTATCTTAAATTATTCAAAATATATGAAATATTAAATTAATAAAATTTAAAAATAATATCTTGTATCCTTTAAAACAAATATAATAATAAGATTTTCCACATAGAGATCAATCCAATGGACATAATTAAGAATCAATCCTATTAGTATAGAAGAAATTATAAAAGAGATAAGTTTGTGAAATATAAAATAAAATGAAAAGGATAAATGAAAGAGAAAATTGGAGAGAGGGGTGTGTGATGTTTGATAAAATACAATGGATGATGAAAATAGACCTCTTCTAATTCCTCCCATTTATTTACCATTATTTTGAACATTAATTAGTTTTCCCAAATTTATTACATATTTTGTTTTTTCATTTATATTCACTTCATGAAACACCCACCATGGCCCTTAAATTAGTTTTCATTTAAACATCCAATAAACAAAATTTATTATTTTTTTCATTTAAAAAAATATTAAAATCCATCCATATATATACTAAGTATATATTTATACATATTCATATATATATATAACCCATATATATATATATAATATTCATATTTTATTTTTTCACACCAGAATATTATTTTTCAAAAATTATAATTATTCTGAAATTTTACTTTTAATTTAATTATTTCAAATCATTTACACCATAAAATGTTTCAGCACAAATTATTATTAAAAATAAATATTTTCTAATAAATAAATATTACCTCCAAATCTATGTAATTTAATCTTCTAAACTAAAACACCCTATTTTAACGATGATTCAATAGAAAATTTAGTATGGAGTGTTTTCATTCCCCTCATAAATGCTATGAATGATAAAATGGATCAAATCGATCTGAAACCAAAGGTTTTAGATTTCTCAGTGCATGACAATGGGGGTTAAATATTTAGGAAAATGTGAATTATTATAAAAAAATAATTCAATAAATTAAATAACAGTAATAATATAATTAATTGTTAAAATGTTACCATCGCATGCGATGTGAAAAAAAATCGTTCACAAAAGTTATGTCACCCATTGTGTAATCTGCTAATATTTTACCTAATGAAATAGAATTATAATATAAACTAATTAATTTAAATAGTGATATATCACACTAACATGAATCTAGGATATATCAAAAAAATAGAAACTATCACACAAAAAAATCATTATTCAAGAAATTTAAATAATGAACCATTATGCATCATGGAAACATGTATACATATGGTATATGAAGCTATGTTCCAATTCATGACTCATGAACACACGTAAAATATCATAAATCGCCTATCAACATAATATGTATCGCGTAAGGTGAACTTAAAAATTGATAACATAAAAACATAATACCTCATTTATGGAATCTCAGAGGTCCGCTATAAAGTGCTAGCCAAGAACTAACATAGTTCCTCCACCAGAGTCTGAAGCATCCCACCTCATTTCTAACTTCACCCAAACAAAGTAGAGCAGAAGAAAAACAATGTTAGGGAGTTTGAATCCCAATAGCATTTTGTAAAATCCCTACCGGAACCACCAGGTCCGATTTGGAATGCCACATGACCTAATGTATACCTCCTCATATGTAAGGTATTGGAAACTAGTTTAAACGGTATAGGTATGATAGTGGGTAGACAATCCCCTATATATTATTTCACCGAATAGGATAATAAATAATAATAATAGAAGACTGAATAAATAATCATAATAAATGTTCAAAAATTGAAGATGGAAATAATAAAAAAATTTAACTTACTCCCAGTGTGGTAAGCCTATCCAGAGTATGTAAAACAGATAAAAAGATAGAGGGTCCACTAGATCCCATCACTATTGACCTCCTACTCTATTCTCCAATTCTCATCCATCTACCACACATACCTTTCACTTTTCCATCTATCTCGTGATATATACCAGTGCATCAAAATCTCTAACTAGGATTTGGTTACATGACTTAGTAGGACACCACTAATGCATCCTTACCAAGCGTGGTCATGTATAAAAAGTGTATTCCATAATAATAATAATTTTTTTAAGAATAAAAAAATGATCCAAAATATAGTGGTATTGGGGTCTCCAAGATGCCACCAAACTCTCGGCCAATAATTCTATAGCTCCAAATTGTAAGGATAATCATGGAATGTCTCAAGGATAATGGACTAGAGAAAGGAGCTCTAAACCCATCTCTAAATTGACAATCACATGGAACTTAGATTCCATATCTAAGTGAACAAAAACATTTCTCTAGGAATCCATATCTGAGTGTTAGTAATAGAATCAAATTTTAAAGCACTTGAAATACATATCTCGACTTAGTCGATATTAACCAATCCAACCCCTTTACAAAATCCTTAAGGTGTCACGTGAAAATGCACCCAGTGTCATTTAACATTAAATTAAACTATATTATGTGGAATTATTTTGTTGGAACTATCCCACCTTGACAAGAACATTACTTGGAATCAAGAATACCTCAACTTCACCCATATCATGACTCTATGGATTCCACATACCAACACCCTTTACTCAGGACATTTTTTCCATCATTGTAAAATATCACACTACCAATTTATGAGATAAATACATCATGATTGTCTTCCAGTGCCAAATACCACTAACAACAACCAAGTCATTGTAATATATATACTGGTTGATCACACAACCATACCTAACATAATATATTATCATGAGTATATAATATAAAGAGTGAAACATTTGATAATAATAAAACATGGAAAATTTCTAGCAATTATCACTCGAGAAATCAAAATGGGTCGCATCAGCAACAGGCACACCCACACCCTCTTAAGATCACGATAAAGCATGGTATCAAAAATGAAAACACAAAAATAATGTGTGGAAACATGTTTAAATGATATCCTAAGAGGTAAAGAACTTACAACCATTGGTGAAATCCTGATTGGAAGAAAAACATTGACATATTAGTTTAAATGAAGAATAGAGGGACATTTCTTGTCAATAAATGATGCCATTACAATAATAAATATCTTAGTTAATTTAAAATATTGAAAATAATAATTTATTAAATTTTGAAATAATACCTTACTTCCTTTGAAAAAAATCAAGACAAATATTCTTCCTGTCATTATGAATCCAATAGCACCAACGGTGTTTCAATCAAAACAATGTTATAGATTTTATTGAAGATATAAGTTTTTCGGAAAAAAATTAAAAGAATAAAAGAGAGAGAAAATGGGATAAAGACGTATGTTAGTTTGAGGAAAATGATGTATGATGTTCCTGGCCTCTTCCAATTCCTCCCATTTATCTACAATTTTTTAATTCATTCATTAATTATTTAATACAATTTAATATATACTAAATTAATTATTTTTATAAAATTATCTCTTCTAAAACTTCCACCATGTTGATAATATTTTTTTAGTATCAGTTTCATTAGATTTATCTTAGTAAGAAAAAATTTGATCCTATTTTTTTAAATGAAAGAAGGTTTTATTTTCTAATTAAAGAGTGGTCTCAGATTTCTCATACGACATAGCACTTGGGATGTAATGATTTGTTTTTTTGAAATTTCTAAATTAAAATATAAAATAAGTTATCTTCATGTGAGATGTTATAAAACACCTATGAAACACAAATGTTATGTTCTTCATAAGGGAGACCCCTTATATATGAACTGAATGTGGTGTTATATTTCTAATATGATGACCACCTTGAGAGATATTTAATTGTATTATAAATAAATAACACACACATAATATATAATATTTAATAGTTTTATTTAGTCAATTATTAGGATCTAGTAGCAACCTAATCCCATGATATCTCAGTTACTTACAGAAAAAATTATCTATAGAATATTCAATGGTGTTAACTAGATTTTTTACCCTAAATACATCCCTTAAATCCATTATTTTTATTGAAACATAAATTTTTCACAAAAATGATCATAAAATATTTACAAACAATGTTTTATTACCCTTAAAAATTTTCGGATGTCAGAAAATTTCCAAAAGACACATATTCGCTATAAATGTTAAAAAAATAAGTTTATTTGTAATAAACAAAATATATGATATGTTACTCAAAAAAAACAATGACTCCTTTAGTGAAGTGGTAATTCAAAAATATATTTGATTAAATTTTTTATATGAATTCATTGAATGAGACCACATAGAAAATATATAGTGTATTATTTTTATAATTTATTATTTGATGTAAATTCATTGGTTGGTATTCATGATAAATAATTCATGGGGGGTACATGCTCTTACCAATAAGGCCTGATTAATTATTTAATGTTTAAGCGATGTATAGATACACTCTATGATAAAAACATATATCATGTTATCATATTGAAATCAATTATAATTATACTTTTTATAACATTATTTTGTGATCATTATCATAGTATGTGAATGTAAAGGGTGAATTACATTGAAGAAAAATTGTAAAATAATTTAATATGACATATTTCTAGGTTACTGCAGTAGTAATACAGTAGTACTATAGGAGGCACTATAGCAGAAACTATAGCAGGTACTGTTTGGCATTGTAGCAGAAAGAACTATTCATCTATCTAGGCCTCCGGGCTACCGGTTTGGCCTCCGGATCCTGCAAGGCCTTTGCACAACCCGAGGCCTTCATGCCAATTGTATCTCAAGGCCTTTGGGACACTTTAAGGAATTAGGGCCACCCCAAGGCCATCAGTCCATGTGATTATGAAGACATACCAGTAAGAATACAAGGGAAAAGACTCGATATAAGGATTTTGGGCATACACATTCACTAGAGCAGAGCTAACCAGAATTGGAAGGATGAGAGGGTATGGATTTTCCATTAGTAATGGGCCTATGTAGAATTGCATATGATAGCTATCCAGCCAGCCTTGTGAAGGTGGAGTGCCGATCATTATGACATATGTTGGGGAGGAGCAGTTCTAAGTTGTCTTGTCTAGATGATTCCCTCTAAGAACTACAAGTCATGTAATTATATCTGAGCCTTTGGCCCTTTTAAGTGTTCCACATCACCCCTTGAAAGGTGGATTATCAAAATAATAAAAAAATGAAGGCCTTTGGTGCATTTAGTCCGTTACTCATTGATCCACCAAATTTTCACTACGTGACCATTCTCCAAGTGCCTTTAGTATATAACCACACTCCTTATTAAAGGTCACATTCAATGTAAATTGTAACACCCCGACCCCCAAATCCCAGAGTCGGTGCATTATTACGTATCATTAGCATGATCACAAAAGATCATGTCTCGAAAGACCGATTAGTTTAGTAGCCTTGGAAGTACTAGATACATTCATAAGGTTTACATTACATCATAAAATGGAAAATAATTGTTTCCATAGACAACACTGAGATCCCATAGACTATCCCTGCAGGTTAGTCATAATATACTTTTCGCATCCTGGAAAAATAAAACATAGAAAGGGGTGAGATCAGATGCTCAGTAAAGATTACAATATAGGTGAAACTTTCATAAATAAGCATAAACATTTAAGGCAACGTATAAGATTAAAACAATAGACATATAAACTAGAACTTCAGCATAACATGGAAAAGATAAAACAAAATTATGCCATTTAGTTATTCACATGGATATTATACTAGTAGAATAATCACATGAAGTATAAATTGCCTCTTTCATTATGATGGAATGCATAATGCCAGACCTTTATAACCACATAGTCAAGGCCTTATTCCAAGAAGACAAATAATATTTTGTCAAGGCTTTGTGCCAAGACATTAGTTTGTCTCAAGAGAGCTACCGATTCATCAAGGATCTATAGAGGGCTCCACCCATCACTTACTATGTTTAATGAATTACTCTTATGAAAAGTTTGAAATATAACATAAAAATTCGTATTAAAACTAGCATATGAAATTTCAACACTTTATCCAAAAACCATGAATGTTATAAAAATAGCACATCCACAGTCAAAAATAACTCATTCTATACAATATGGAAGATTTTATCATAAAAAATTAACCACAATAGAGAATAATGAATGACATTGACATAGATGAAAATAATCATCAAAACTATTTGAGAGAAATATCCTACTTTTTCATGAAAACATTTAAAAGTCACACTATCTGTCAAGAAGTCATTTAAAAATAGATTTTTGAATCAAAGTGTCCCATACCACATTAAATGCTTGACAAAGAATTTTTATCATAAAAAATCAATTTCCATATAAATAAAACCTTAAAACCATTTTTAAAACATGAACATTAAAGAGAAAGAGTCAGAAGAATAAAATCTTAAAACATTTAAAATGGTATTTTAGTTAGAGTTAGTATCCAAATGAGAGATGCTTGAATAAAAACAATTGAGGTAAACAAAACATTATAACACCATGATAATAAAGGATTTACTTATATATAATGTAAAAAGACAGTATATACACCATATAAAAGTGAATTGGAACATAACAACAAAGAAGTCTCAAAGGAATGTAAATTGAGATGCAATCCCTTATAAAGACAGCATCATTAGGTAAAGGATAAATAAATTATATAACTAGGTGTGAAAAATATAAATAAACTCAATATGATTTGATATTTAGTGTAAATAAATCATAGGACATTCGCACATATTCTTTTAAAAATAACAACAATGACTTAGATATTTAAGTCAATGAACAAAAATTGAGTTAAGATCAAGTTTATATCAATGACTTGAGAAATTATCAATGGAGTTATTATGTGTAAAAGTATATCCACACAATGGAGAGTCTAAATTACTACATAAATAATAAATAGTGATTCCACACATAATCTTGGAGTAAAATTATCAATGAAGTATGTGTAAAGCCCACAGAGTGGAAATTGAAATTTGAAATTCTTTTACTAATTTGGTAACTTATGAAACATAAAACCCTTGAAAGAAGGATAAAATAATGAAGATGTAAATACTCATAAAATATAGTTTATTAGACCAAGAATACAATCATAGATAGTACATATGAAACACAAAAGGAAATAGTGTCCAATATAGCATGAATCCCACGAGAATAAAAAGTGAGAAGAAAAACCCTTAATTCATTGTAATCAATTGAGTCGTATGACCAAAATTTAATAACCACCAAATTAATCATATAATTACACGAATATAATGATAATAATGATCATATATATCAAATGTCAGTACACAATACACCACATGCAATAAATAAGTGGCGAACAATGGAAATCTCATGGAATTAAAAGTGAGATAAGAAACCCCTTACTTTGTACTTTTCCTTGGCCGAGGGTTGGTTAAACTCCTTTATAGTGGTGACATTATTGTTATTAAATTATAAAATAATCATATACATTAATATGATATCATATATGTTCTTTTAACATTTCTTTGTTAATAATATCTTATTATTATCGTCATTTCGGGTGTTAACTAATTCGTTTTACTTCATATTCTTTGTAACGTAAGTAATGTTTGTTATGGATATGATGTATCTTATTCATATTCAGAATGATTTTAAGTCATTAAACATTATTTTTAATCATATAATGAAAATTAGTCTTGAATGGATTACGATGGGGAATGAATCTCATCGTGTTCGTGGAGATGGTAATCCTTACGTGCGCACGAGTGACAATATCATTCTCATGATATTAAAATAAGATATAATTGGATGGTATATTATATATACAGAATCATTATTATGTTATATTTATTATTTATATCAGTTAACCATCATTATTATTCCCATCCAAATAATAACGTATTGAATAATAATTATACCGCGACGTGGAGACGGTAAGGCGTACGTACGCACATATGGTGACATATCATTAAAATGATGCATAGAATAATGAATATGGTTGCACCATATTTATAATAATATCAAAATATATAGAAGATATTGGAGTTATTATTATATTATGGAAACAACAATGATAGAGGAAGTGGAAGAAGAAAGGAACTTGAAAGTGGTGGTGAAATATTTACCTCTTCTTCGGGTTCTTCCTTTTGATTTGATCAAAAGGGCTCCTTAGGATGGATCTATGACTAAAGTAAGGCCTCTAGGATGAAGGGAGGAAATTTGAGTGGGTATCTAGACAGAAGTTGGTCGATCCAAATGTCTTTGACTGTGTGAATAAGAGAGAAGGGGGAGTGCCCATTTATAAGAGGGGTGAGGGGCATCTTAGGAAAAGCTAGAAATATTATTTTATAACAAAATAATTTTCGGTTTCTAATGGCCCCAAAATATATTATTTAAAGAATAAAGTGGGTATGGGTAAAAAAACTCAAACATTAGGTTTTAGATAGGTTTGGGTCACTATATTAACCTTATGTTTTAGATTTAACTCTTAGTTAAATAGTTTACATTTACCATGTCTCTTTGTATTTTTATATTATATGGTTAATAAACATACTATATACTTCCAAGAGAACCCCAAGTGGTTAATTATTGAAACACCTATCATTATATAAGTATTTTGGCTAATATGAATTTTTTTAGGAATAGAATATCAATTAATAATATAATATTTGATCTAAAAACTCTTTTATGTCAATTTTTACACTATTTGGTATTTTGTTTTTGCTAAATTCATAACTGAATTATTACTTCGAAAAAAACTAATCTAACCGACCCTAACATGTCATATTAACCACGAAAATTATTGTAATTAATAATTTCTCAAATTAAATTTATTTGGAGATTTTTAATATCCATTATTTTAATATTTCATTATTTAGGTAATTACTACATTATCATTGCCTCATAAATAAATTATATTATTTAATGTCTAAAAAATATAAATAAAATACGATTATGTAGGAAATTGTTTTATCCTTCTAATAAATATTTATAATCGATTTTATCTTATGTGTAGCCCTATTTTAAAAATGGTTTATTTATTAAACATTGATTTTAACACTTTTAACTTTTCATTGAATTAAATAATAATAAATGACTTAATCTAATCCATGTGGAACTAAATGACCATATTTTCTTCCTAAGATTGTTTTAGGTCGACTTACACTTATCCAATAGAATTAGAACATGTGTTAGGGTAATAATAATATAATTTGAACCATTAATTACCCTATTTAACTTTAACCGCGGGAAATAAAAGAAAAACGTTACTATTCATGAAAAATTATTTTCATCTAATTGAACCATATTTTACATTCTGATATCAACCATTTCTCTCATATTTTTGAAATTCAATTCATAGAAGCAGTAAAATTTAGTTTTATTCAAAATTTTAAATTCTCCTAGGAGGTGGGTAAAAGACGGTTAAAAAGTTCAATAAACTTTTTGTATAGCTAAAATTATTATAAACTGACTCTAATGAATTAAATTGACTTATATAGGTATTATATATCAATTTTTACCTAAAATTAATTTAAATAAAATAAATATTTATTTAAATAAAAAATCGGTTTTACCCTATAACTTAGTGTTTTTCACTATTCATAAAAAATTGGATGTTTTCAGAAAAATACCAAAACTTCACCCTAAGATAATTTAGATATTACGAATCCAAAAAATAAAGTACATTTTGGAAGAAAAAATTTAAACAAATTAAAAAAATGGGTATTAATATTCATAATGGCTAGTTTAATTAGCTGCGGTGTGTCAGAATCACGAAGTTGCATACAATGCAAGAAATTACATTATTCCAAGGGAAATGTTTCATAGAAGTTTGGGGTGTTACATTATTCCCCCCTTTTGGAAATTGCGTCCTCACAGTTTTTCATATTGGGCTTGGGAACATAATTGAAAGACCAACATCAGAAAACGATTCAATAAAACTATCACTTTAAAAGAAAGAAAGAGAAGTACAAAGGACACCGAAGATAACCCATACTAGGATTCCATGTAGAAAAACATGGATATGGAAGATAAACTAAGTGTCAAGTTCTGATGGAGAGGGATAGAAAACATGATCAGGAGAACGTTAACAACAAGAAAGCCACAAAATTGTGATGGTACAAACGATAATTATTTTCCTAGTCGAAAATTAAATGGACAAAGTTTTTTTTGTTTTAGGTTTCATTTTATAAAGATTAGGAATTTATTTATGAGATTGACTAAGAACATAAAGAGATATACATACTTTTTAAGTAGAGTTTCATTATTTAATAAATTTCTACCACTAACTCATTGTTTTTCAAACAATGAGTATTAATGATGACATGGTCACACCGGAAGAGCTAGAATCAACTTCTAGAGAATCACATGATCCACAAAGGATAAACTATATATTTACCTTGTATTTAGAGATTAATCAAAACCAAAATGGTTAGTACTATATCAGATGACCCCCAAAATGGATATTCCTTTAGAAAAAGAAACACTAATATTAATTTCTAAAATTAAACAAACAATACCCCAAAGTTAAATAAATACCATTCAATAAAAAATTGTCCTTATAATAATTCTATACAATCCAAACAAATATTGAAACCCAAAACTTAGATGAATTTGGTTATTTATTCTTCCATGTTAAATTGTTTCTCCAAATGACATCGACTACTCATAAAGTCACATACTTAAATGTAATTAACATAATCACATATTCACTATTATATGTTAATCATTTCCACAAATAACCCAAATCACTATAAATCCATAATAAAAACATATATTAAAATCCACCATTACTCCTAAAATGAAATCACATAGTATTCATTTTTTCTTAGGCATATATTGTTCCCAACAGAGCGAACGTCTTCCAAAAAAACATTTATCACTTAATCACATAATCATTTTTCCCATACTAAGGGTATTCATTTGACAAGACATAAGATCCCAAATAAACTTATTATTGATCAATAAAATTATTTAACTGAAAATAATTAGTCACACTAACCAGGGACTTCATGTAGTCCAGTGGTAGGCAATAAATCCCAATCGCACTCTGGTTTTGGGTTCGATACCCACAACATTTTCCGACGTGATTGGTTGTCACACGGTCTGTGTTTATTATTTTTTCAAAAACTATATTTTATAAAATTAACAAAATGAGATAAATTCCACAAAATAACCATAATATAATTTAACCACAAATTTTATCTCATAACTTTCATTTTCATCCCAAAATATAATAACTTGTAATTTCCTCAAACCCAACGATCATATAAAAACAAATGGTTATTTATAAATATATCCATAAGAGAAAAGATAATTCTTCTTCAAATATCATTTTCACATGACAAACTGCAGGGTTACAAATACAAGAGTAAATTATTCCAAAGTAATCCCATCAACAAGGAGCACTAATACTGTTAAAAATTTCTCTAACCATTTATTTCCACATAGCTTCTTCTTTAACCAAAAAAATATCCTATAGAATAGGGCATTCAGTCAGGTAATGTAAAGGTCCCCTACATTTATGATAAATGACTGTAAATTGATTCTTGTGACAATTTTTATTTTCTTCCATAGTAGTCTTCATTTTTACTCGGCAATTATTTACTTTATATCCTTGGTTCCCACACGTAAAGCATTTCTTTGTTCCATTGAGACACTTTCTTGGGTGTCTCCTTCCACATTTCCTTCTTGATGAATATTGAGTATACTTTTCTCCATGGTCTCCACTGCTGGAGCTCTTATAATTCACCACCTTTCTCTTCTTTATTGATTCTGGGAGTTGGTTAATATATATGTTGTTGATAATATTTATGGAAAAATGATTTGTCATGAACACGATATATTTTACATCTATCATCATTCCATTTTGTGGCTCATTTCCACCACAATTCCCACCTTTTACATAACGCTCAATGTTACAATTACTTCCTTGGAATCCAGCCATTGACTAAAACCAAAAATCATTGTTTGAGTAATAGTGGTCATAAAATCATTTAGATAATACCATGACACCATATTTTTAATTTGAAACACCTTAGGATCAACCAAGGGCATTTATTCTCATCTTATAATAAAATCCTTCAAATAGGTTTCCAAAGAAAATGTAAATTATCCTAAGCATATCCTCTGAGAGTGTAGTAACTAGGAGTGTTTCAAAGAACGTTTTCGGGCACCAATTCCCGTTTGAGTCTAGCTCAAAGCGGTGTTTTCGGGTGTTACCTCTAGGTACATCTGTGCCAGATCCACCTCTACCTGCTCGTATCCAGTAAGGGATGTATTTCTTGGAAAATCCACAAAATATCTACAATACCAAAATTTTAGGATGTTCTTATATACTAATACTCAAAGCCTATCTTAGGGAAATGTGCTCTAAGCAGATTTTACCAAAATCTAGTATCCAAGGTTTGAACTAATATTCCTTTGATACCAACTGTAATGCCCTTACCCCAGAATCCTAGAGTCAGTGCATTATTACGTATCATCGGAATGATCACAAAAGATCAAGTCTCGAAAGACCGATTATTTTAGTATCCTTAGAAGTACTAAATATCTTCACAAGGTTTACATTACATCATAAAATGTAAAATAATTGTTTCCATAGACAAAAATGAGATCCAACAGACTATCCTTGTTGGTCAGTCATAATATACTTCTTCACATCCCAGAAAAATAAAAATAGAAAGGGGTGAGCTCAGATACTCATTACGGATAAAAATAAATCATAAAATTTCATAAATAAGCACAAAAATTTAAGGCAATGTATAAGACTAAAAAATCCGTTTAAACTTGAACTTCAACATAATATGGGAAAGATAAAATAAAATAATGCCATTTACATATTCACATGGATATTTTACTAGTAGAATAATCACAGGTAATATCAACTACAACTTTCATAATGATGGAATGCATAATTCTAGACATTCATAACTACATAGTCAAGGCATTGTGCTAAGACTAAAAATAATATTTTTTCATGTCATTGTGCCAAGACACAAGTTTGTCTCATGAGACCTACCGATGAATCAAGGAGCTATAGTAGGCTCCACCCGTCACTTACTAAGTCCAATTCATTCCCCATATAATCTTTTGAAACATAACATAAACATTCGTATGAAAACAAGCATACGAAATATCAATACATTATCAAAAAACCATGAATATTATAAAAATAGCACATCCACAGTAAACCATAACTCATTCAATACAATATGGAAGATTGTATTGTAACAGATTAATCTCAATTGAGAATAATGAAGGATATTGACATAGATGAAAATAATCATCAAAACTATTTGAGAGAAATATCCCACTTTTTCTTGAAAACATTTAAAAGCCACACTATTTGTCAAGAAGTCGTTTAAAAATATATTTTTTAATCAATGTGTCCCATACCACTTTGAATGTTTTAAAAGGAATTTTAATTTTAAAACCTTAATGTCCATATAAATAAAACCTTACAACCATCTTTAAAACATAAACATTAATGAGAAAGATTCAAAAGAATAAATTTTAAAAATTTTTGAAATGGTATTTTACTTAGAGTTATTATCAAAATCATAGATGCTTGAATACAAACAATTGAGGTAATAAAAACATTATAAAACCATGATAAGAAAATATATCATTATATACTATGTCAAAGGATAGTATATACACTATATAAAAGTGAATTGTTACATAAAAACAATAAAGTCTTAAAGGAATGTAAATTGAGATGAAATCCCTTATAAAGATAGTATCCTCAGGTAAAGGATAAATCAATGACATAATTATGTGTAAAAAATATAAATACACTCAATATGATTGGATAATCAGTGTAAATCAATCAGATGACATTCACACATATTCTTGTAAAAACAACACCAACGACTTGGATGTTTAACTCAATGAATGTGAATTGAGTTAAGATCAAGTTTATATCAATGACATGAGAAATTATAAATGGGGTAATTTTTTGTTTCAAAAATATATCCAAAAAAGAGGAGTGGAAATTACTACCTAAATAATAAATAGTGATTCCACACATAATCTTGGAGTAAAATAATCAATGAAGTATGCATAAAGCCCACTGAGTGGAAATTGAAATTCGAAATTCCCTTACTGATTTGGTAACTTATGAAACATACAACCCATGAAAGAAGGATCATACAATAAAGATATAAATAATCATAAATTAAATTATATTACACCAAGAATACAATCATGGACAGTACACATGCCACACAAAATGAAATAGTGTCCAATAAAGCATAAATTTCACAGGAATTAAAAGATATATGAAAACCCCTTACATCATTGTAATAAATCGAGTCATATGAAAAAAAGTTAATAAACACCAAAAGAATCAAAAAATACCATGAATATAAATAAAACCATGATAATATATATGAAATGGTAGTACACAATACACAAAATGTAATAAATAAGTGGCAAAAAATGGAAATCTCACGGAATTAATAGTGAGATAAGAAACCCATTACTTTGTACATTTCCTTGGTCGAAGGTTGGATAAACTCATTTATAATGGTCAAATAATTTTTATTAAATTATACAAGATTTATATACAACAATATGATATCATATATGATCTTTTAAAATTTCTTTGTTAATAATATCTTTGTATTATCATCGTTTCGGGTGTTAACTGATTCGTTTTATTTCATATACTTTGTTACGTAAGTAATATTTGTTATGGATAGGACTTATCATATTAATATTGAGAATTATATTAAGTATTTAAACATTATTTTTAATCATCTAATGAAAATTATTCTTGAATGGATTACGATGGGGAATGAATCTCATCGTGTTCGTGGGGATGGTAATCCGTAGGTACGAACGAGTGAAAATATCAGTCTTTTGATTTTAAAATAATATATAATTGGATGGTATATCCAATATAAATAATAATTATAATGTTATATTTATTATTTAAATAAATAACACTTCATTATTATACCCATCCAAATAATAATGTATTGAATAACAATTACACCACAACATGGAGACGGTAAGCTGTGCGCACGCAAGTATGGTGACATGTCATTAAAAGGATGGATAGAAAAATTAATATGGTTGTACCATATTTATAATAACATCACATTATATAGAATAAACAGGAGTTATTATTTTATAATTTAAACAATAAAGTGTAAGCTGAAGAAGATTGGAACTTGAAAGACGTGATGAAATATTTACCTCTTTTTCGGGTTCTTCCTTTAGATTTGATCAAAATGGCTCTTTAGGATGGATTTCTGACTAAAAGAAGGCCTTTAGGATAATGTTTGGATAGTTTAGAGGGTATTTGGGTTGGGGTTGGCTGAGCCAAATGGCTTTGAAGGTGTGAATTATGGACAAGGGGGAGTTCCCTTTTATAAGTGTAGTGAGGAGAACCTTAGGAAAAGATAGAAAGATTATTTTATAATAAAATAATTTTTCGTTTATAATGGCTCCAAAATAGATTATTTAAAGGATAAGGTGGTTATGGGTCGAAAAATCCTCAACCAACAGGTTTTAGACAGGATTAGGTTACTATATTAACCTTATGTTTAAGATTTAACTCTTAGTTAAATAGTTTGACATTTACCATGTCTCTTTGTATTTTTATATTATATGGTTAATAAACATACTATATACTTCTAAGAGAACCAAAAGTGGTTCATTAATGACAAAAATATAATTATATAAGACTTTTCGCAGAACCTTTTATTTTTAAGAATATAATATCAATTAATAATATAATATTTGTTTTAAAAACACTTTTCTGTCATTTTTGACACTATTTGTTATTTTGTTTTTCCTAAATTTATAACATCATTATTACTTGAAAAAAATGCATATAACCAACCCTAAAATGTCATATTAACCTATAAAAGTAGTGTAATTTATAAAAAGGTTCAAATTACATTTACTTGGATATTTATAATATCAATTATTTTAATATTTCATTAATTAAGAAATTACTACATCATCATTGTGCCATAAATAAATTAAATTATTTAATGTCTAAAAAATATAAATATAAAACCATTATGTAGGAAATATTATTATATTTTTAAGGAATATTTATAGTCTAATTTATCTTACGTGTAACCCTATATTAAAAATGGTTTAGTTAATAAACATGGATTTTAACACTTTTAACACTTCTTTGAATTAAGTAATAATAAATGTCCTAATCTAATCCAAGTTGACCTAAAAGACTATATTTCAATCCTAAGGTTGTTTTTTGTCTAATTACACATATCCAATAGAATTAGGAAATGTGTGAGGGTAAAATTAATAATATCAATTTTACCCTTAATTACCCTACTTACTTTTAACCGTTGTAAATAAAATTAAAAAGTTACTATTCACCAAAAATTATTTCCATCTTATTGAACCACATTTTACTTACTGATATCAACTACATCTCTTGTATTTTTAAAATTCAATTCATAAAAGCGGTAAAATTATGTTTTATTCAATTTTGCAAATGCTCCTAGGAGGTGGGTAAAAGACGGTTAAAAAGTTCAATAAAATTTTTATATATCTAAAATTATTATAAACTGAAAGCTATGAATTACAATGAACTTATATAGGTATTATGTATCTATTTTTACCTAAAATAAATGTAAATAAAATAAATTGTTTTTAAAAAAAAATATGTATTAAACTATAACTTAGTCTTTTTCACTATTCATCAAAAATTGAATGTTCTCAAAAAAATACCAAAAATTCACCACTATCTAATTTCTATATTCTGAATCCAAAAATGAAGTCCATTTTGAATGATAAAATTTACAAAATTTCAGAAAGTCGGTATTAATATTCATAACGGCTAGTTTGATTGGTCGTGGTGTGCTAGAATCTGGAAGTTGCGTAAAATGCAAGCAATTACATTATTCAAAGGGAAAAGTATCATTAAAGCTTGGGGTGTCACATAAATGAACTAATTCCTATCATGTATTCCATGCTATCAAATAGATTAATTTCACATATATCAATCCTTACTTTTGAAATCAATAATTTTTTTTTCTTTTATTTAAAAAGTCCATAATATAATACTATAAATGAAATGGGTTTTTCTAATTACATTAAAATATTAATGTTTCCTTGATAACATAAGAGGGTTTTAAATTAAGATATCTCATATTGTTTCATCTCTAAATCATTTAAGAGAATTTCTTCAAACAATGCATTAATTTTCTAAAACAAGTAGAGAAGATAGAGAAGCCACATACCTCCCAATGGGTGATGAAAATGGTAAATGACATTAGGAAACCTCCAAATATGTTCTTAAAACACATTGTCATTATAATATTCAATCCATAACTCATTAAAACACATTATAAGTCAATTATGAATACAAAATATATTATATATAACATCCCTTGTGAGAGTAGATGAGAAGATCAAACAATAAATATATAAAGTAGAGAGTAATTAATGATTCCAAATATCCAACAAATTGATATCCCTAAAAAAATATTCCAGATAAAATTGTCCAAACATGAATTATTAAAAGTGTAGTAATTTGGATAACTTGAGGATAAATATATAAAATAAGAATTTTGTGGGATTATGAAGAGTTAAACATTTATTGTCAGAACGTTTTATGCAGGAAGCATGTTTAATACACACAATTTGGTAAATCATGTTCTAAATTTAGACATGGTGTTATCTCTCAACCACATCCTCACATGCTTTAGAAAAATTTTATAAAATGTCAACTAAATAAGATTTTCCATTTGACAATACATTCACATTTTCACTATGAACTATCACAATTTCTTAATAACATAAACTAAATGTTGACATTCATCAAAACTCCCTTAATCTCTTACACGATTTCCCGGAGAAGATCAATGGTTTTACTAAACATTCTCAAACCATGAACATTTAAAATTTATTTTATAACATTAGAAAAAAATCAATTTACACTAGAAACTAAAACCATGAATAATATTGATTTATAGTACATATAAAATAAGTAAATTTCCTGAAACAGAGTGTGTCACAATCTCCTAACCGTTATGCTTTCCATCCAAAGAAAGATGTATGTTTATAATGCTATAGAAATGTTCAGGTGTTTTCCCATTTTCCTAAGTATCATCTTATATTTTTCCATGCTTCCATAATAGTCAAACCAATGGAATATGTTATCTTGGAAAAATATATGTTGTCTATCAAAGACATGAATTAGTATGTGAAAAAATGAGCCATCTTGGTCAAGAAAAACATGATCCCATCAAAGAAAATATTTTGAATTAGACTAGTACATCTTTATTTGTAATTGGGGAAAAATTATTAACCATATATAAAATGGAAGTAAAGTCAATATATAGGAAAGATCACCAATTCATTCAATTTTTTGAAAACTTTTAACATATATAGAAGACAACATTCATGAATTACCCAATCATTTTTGTATCAAACTTTGAGAATCATTTAAGAACACCTAATCTCTCATTGAAAAGTATAACATTTGATAATGATTATATGTATACATATTCTAATATCTTTGGACCTAAAATATAATTTTCAAAATCATTTTAATTTTGTATTCAATCTCTTCATGAAATATTTGTCTGAAAAAATTAGTTTCTTATATATATACCAAACTAGGAATAGATTTAAATATATGAAAAAACGATTCCTATAATAGATCCATCTATATTTTAACATTTATGTATTCCTCATAGAGAAATACACTAAGGAAGAATGTTCTAACCATGATCCACAAAATCTATAACAGAAGTACTATGTTAAATATATGAAATGGTTCTACACATTTCACCAAAGTGATCCTTTATTTTCTACATAATTCATAACTAAAACTCCACAATTATGCGTTATTTCTTTTATTAGTGTTAGTATGGGTTTCCTCCTGGGAAATATCTTGGGGTGTGAATCAGTGAGGAAAAAACACACTGAAAGAACATTTGCTGGCTTGTTTGTAAATTGTTTAGTCTGATATGTAACCCCATATGTTAATAACATGAGGGTGATGGGAAGTAGGAAATGTATTATAGGAAACCAAAATAGAAATATAACTTTTTTCATGACCTATGTATACATGATAATGAAAAATTTTATTATATAAAATAACAATCCGGAATTTCAGTGGCAGTTCTTAGGATTGAGATCTGGGGTACACAATTTGGACGTTGTTATTTAAAGGGGGAGAGTGTAACATACCATCAAAGGTGATGAATAAATAAGGCAACTTTAGGTACACATGTCAAAAATCTTCTTAACTGTTTTTGGGTGAAATTAAAATTAATAATAAATATTTAAGAATTCTTAACCTATATTAGTGTAAATATGGGTAACCATAGGGAATATTTTACTAAGTCTTTGTGAGTGAGGAAGAAACACAATGAAAGAACATGTTTTTTCCTACAGAGAAAATCATTAGTTTGATATGGGACCCCATATGGTGATATCCTATTGGGTTATTAAAATTAAACAAATGCATTATAAGAGACTCATGTGGTCAGATGAATATGTTCACATCCCAGGTATATTGAGTTGTTAGAATTAGAGTCTCTTTATCCACCTCTAGAGATATTATATGAGATATCATAATTTTTCTATCACTTTTATTATATTGTTTTTTCAACTATTTATAAATAACTAATTTATTATTGCAAAAAACATTTGAAGAATACTCTATTTTTGTTTTCTAGGAATTCTTATCACCTTTACTCTATTAATGAGGATGCTAACCTAGAATAAAATAATACAACCCATTGTATATATTTTCTTATAATAGTTTTATATTTAAATGAAAAACCACTGATGGAAATTAGTTACACTATGTACATTTACATTACCTTTAAATTATTTTGGTGTTCCATGATTTCTCTTTCTAGTTTTACAATAAGAAACAAAATATTTTAGAACAGTGTTGGGATTATAAAATTTTATTAGAAGATTTATTTTATACAGAAATGACCATTTGATTTGAAATATTATTTATCAAGGATATTATAGTACAAGGATCCATATTAACCATCTCATAACCAAAACTTTTTCAAAGGAAATTACTCAATTGAATTTTGGTATAATGTATCTGCAATTGCAAGAACTCATTGTTCCATGATCAGTTTAGGGGTCACCCAAATCAGAAAATTGAAGAAATATATTTACTTAATATTTGTCTCCAAATCATATTGATCAATCCTTTTCCATTATAGTCAATACCAATTTGGTAAATTCAATCCATTATCTTAATCAATACTCCCTTATAATTGAAAGGCACCCATAAATTTAGTATAAGTAACTATCTTTCCAAGGGGATATCTAATCATAGAAAATGGAAGGCATTTATAAATTAATACTTACATGAGAGGTTTATTTTCCATGTATGTAAATTTTATATATTATATAATTTTACACGATTTTTAATATTATGGGTATTATATATAATTAATTAATTATGTTTCATTAAATAATTTATAGAAAATCAATTTATATATTTTATCTCATAGGTCTATTAATTCATTTAATTTATGAGATCATGAATATATATAAAATAATCCATAATCTCATGAATTGATAAATAATAATTAAATAAAAAAATTAATTAATCATGTGGTATTCTCATGTTAATTTAACTAATGTTTGGTTTATCAATCTGAAGATAAACATACTCTTGTTCCTTGGAAATGATTCTGTAAGTTTGGCTTGGCATGAGTGGAAACATTCCACCACTAAAATGTATTCCTCATTTGTTAGTTTTCCATCATCTTCATATATAATTACATCACGTTCAAGGATCTAAATAAATTACATATGCTTACTCACTCAAATGTGAGGAGTGCCAATGGTTTAGTGTAACAAAAAATAACAGATGGACACATCAACACATATATAATACGACGAAAGGAATTATACAAAAATTATCAAATTTAATTTCATAATAATATTTCAAAAATACCATGAGTTAAATATTTAAATTAAATATTATCCCAAAACATTAATTTTTCAATCGAGATATTGATCATCCACACAATAACTTCTTCTACCATTCATTCAAAAAATTTCTAAATTATGATACATTTCTTTAATTAATAATGTAAATATATTGTTATCCAATTTACAATTTTTTTAATAACTAACAATAAAAAAAGTCAATGATATTTACATAAATTAATGTTTTAATTAAATTTAATTAATCAACTAAATTAAAAATTAATCATGTACATAAGATATACTAGAGGATGTGTGGTGCAATGACTTATTCTTTGATTTAAGCTTATTTATATGGTTTAATTATTACATCGAATGTGAAATCACTATACATGATGTTTGACTAATGCTATGAATGGTCCTTTTCCTATATAGTGTGCATAAAAAAATGCATACTTACACGGTATGTCATGATATTCATGAAATTTTAAAATATGAGTCTAATCACTAAGTCAATATAATTAATATTACTATAAAAAGACATTACTATAAATGATGTGTACCAATATAAATTTTTGTGAAGTACATGGTGATTATGAAAACCATTAATGGAGGGTATCTAAAGAAAACATGAAAAATAATAAAAATAATTAAATATTCACCACAACTTTCCTTAATCACATGACGTGTAATTATTGTTTAAAATACTGTTAGATGGAATATACATCTGGATATATACATATACACACACTATGTAGTTTATTTTTCATATAATTAATTAATTTTATCCATGTGTTGAATCACACAAAAAATCTGATAATACATTCTTGTCTCTTAATGTATCCTAAATTATATTATATGTACAACCAACTATACAGTCTTTGGTTTAAAACTTTCCATCCATAGTACACACATAAGTAGTCAAAGAGTATCTTTCTGGGGGTATAACCTATTATAAAATGTGTACATTCCCATAAAATGCATATACTTCTTGTAATGTCATGTCAATCGATATAATGTTAACATACAATGTGTATTAATTATTGTCATTTCACTATAGCCACATGTATCCAGTGATTCCCACAGGGTCAAATTGTGTGGGGTTACATAGTGTGCATGCTAGACACATTCCATGTACGATTTCATTTCGACATGAAATAATATAATCAATATGTTGTGTGTAATTAATCTTCATATAGTTCTCCCAAACATCACGAATTGATTGAAGTGACTTGAACATGTCTTGTTAACCAAGAATACATGAACAATATTTTTTCATTACATAATATGTATGTATTACATCAAGATATATTCCATGTATAATCAAAATGGGATCATCAGACATTTATCATATTTTGTTCTCCAATTCATGGTCGTATGAAGATGAACAATCATGTTATCTCGAATTTCTTATTAGATACTGAAAAAACATAGAATGTAATCATACAATGAATACTAGATCTTTATCATCAAATATTATGTAATTATTAATTAATATTTTAAAACCAAAATACCACCTAATGGTTCTGCGGAATAGTGGATGAATTTTGGAATATGCCCCAAAAAATTATTTTATGAGTTTTTATTGACAAAATCATCCATATTAGATTAGTGAAACTATTAAATATTCAATGATAGTATATTTTTCAATGATTATTTTTAAATAATTATTACACTTCAAATAAATTATCTTTAATATTTTTCTTCATTGATGAGTTGGTTTACTATCTTTTCAAACCATTACTATGACTGAGGATCTAATTTAGAATCTTTCTAGTGATATCCTTGCATGGTTTATGAATCTTGGAATGATGCCCTTAGAATATTTGGGTCCATCATTAAAGGATTAATCCTCTTTCATCCTTCAAATTTGATGACAAATTTTTTTTTCACACACTTAAAATATTCTCTCACATTCTCTCAATCATAAGAAGGTCATGGGTGGGATGATCCCCTCACATTATATAGAGATTCATTTTATGAATATCATTATAAAGAGTAATTTTTGACTGACCATAGAAGTGATATATTATCTATTACAAAAACAGTTTTTGATATTTAGTTATTATAAAAATAACCTTAATGAAATTATTTATTATATTTAAACCCCACATCAAATAATAATAATAATAATAAAAATAAAATTGTTATTATTTATTATAATATACTTTAAGATGTGACATAACTTGGTGAAATTTAAATTACATTACAGAAATTAGTTTACTAATATTCATTTAAATGATATTAAATAAACTATATATCATTTCATTTGTTCATATAAATCTTCCCCCCCAATCCTCCAAACCATTTATTGATCCTTGAAAAAATTAAATTTTTAAATATCACAATATTAATAATTCAATAAATAAATAAATATTTGGTTTATAGATGGTGAATAAATATTTGATTAATAATCATGTAAACATATAAAGATAGATTTTTTATATGTTTAATAAATATAAAGTTGATAAATATTATATATTAATGTAAATTGATATGTAATTATTTGTTATACTAGGATGAAATATTTATTTGACATTGAAATCACATATATTCTTTCATATAATTAGTGATTGAATTTATATTATCTATAAAACATGAGCTTTTATGAATCCATATGTGTTGAATTATATTTATTCACACAATTAAATTTAAATATAATTTAACTAATATTATTGATACATATAGTGAATGAAATTATAGGACTATTTTTTAGTGGAATATGGTTAACAAGACAAATATACAAGAATGGATTCTAGAAACACATCATAGAACCCAAAGAGAATGATGTTAATTTCATAATGAAATTTACCTCGTAAGGTTTTTCAGAATGTAATATAGTACCTTTACTATTGTAATGGACCGGACCCACCTAGTCCATTACTTTTCCAAAACATAGCTCTATCAAAACGGTGGAACCGGTCATAGTGGCACCGGTCAGGGTGGCACTGTGACGGTCGCACACTAGTCACGGTGGCACCAGTGATGGTGGCGACGTAAGGGTGACACCGTGACGATGGCACCTTGAGGGTGGCACTGTGACGATGGCACTATGTCCTCCCCAAGCGGTCTTCGTTCTTTTTCCTATTTCCGACTTTTTCCACTCACGCAACTTATCTTTTATCATAAATATGATTTAATTCCCCCTTTCAAATGCATTTAAATCCCATAAATAATATCTCAAATCCTCTAAGATTCGTGCAACCCTTAACTTACCAAAACGTGTGGTTTTTCCTCACTGTCACACCCTTCCCCGTACCATCCATTTCTTCCCTTGTTGTGCATTTTTCCTCCATTTAAAAGAAACTTTTTAATGCACATCCGTTATGCAACCATCCCAATGGGAATAATTAAAGAAGAATTAATCCCAGTGTGTGTAACCTAACAACCACATATGAAACCATGACCCGACATTAAAGCGATTCGAAATTCCATATCCCGTAACAATATGATCTCATATTTATATCATGATAGAGTTTCTTCCTTCCCCTTCTTGGCTGGATTTATTTCTTCTCCCTGGTACGCTAGGATTCCCTCCATCCTGAGGCTTGTGGTGCACCTGTGATGGAGTTTTTCTGCTCTTCCTTGGAGTCCCCAGATTTCCTCCCCTGTAAGTTGTGCATCCTCAATTCTTGGCGCATGGAGAAAGAGTTCATCATTCATCATCCATGTAGGGATTTTCCTTCTTATCTCCTTACTGTGCATCATGCGGTGTTGGTACGCTATTTTTTCGGTGGGAAAGGAGGAAACCAAACCTTAACACAGATAATAAACAGACCATTAAAAAATTATGAGGTGCATTTGACAATTCTGATGTACTCTTTTATAATTTCTATATGTTATGAACTGTACAGGCTTATGCTCACTGAAAATCAAGGTCATTGGTGGTCCTTCCATGCACACTAATGAACCCTTGTCTTCTGTGATGATTAAGTAACTGTAACATGGAAATTGGTTAACCAAATAAACATGGTTGGTTAAATGGATACCCAATGAACATAAATCTTTGTGTGGTCACACTGGTTAACCAACGGAAAAAGGAGCCTAATGAATGTTGTCATTGAACTTGGAGGTTTCCCGAATTTGTTTTGGTGGTAGGTGTGTTTTTATGTTTGATGCTTGTGCTGTGATATGGATAGGGATGGGATTCTCTATTGTGGCACAGTTGTTGGTTGTGAATCTGAAGCTGTGTGGGGCTATATGTCGAGTCTGGGTTTGGTTCCAGTACTTTGAAGGGTCTCACTGATCCCCTTATTGTTGTTACTTCACAAGAGAATAGGGTGTTAATTCTTAGATTGTTGTTTGGGTGTTTCTCTTTTCCTGGCTTGTAGGTATGTCAGTTAGTTTCCCAGTAGTGTAGATTACACTTTAATTGGATCACTTGAACATGAAAACAAGAAAGGATTAAATGGCGAGTTGGTTTTGGGAATGAGTTGTGACTTGGTCGTGAGTTCTTTCCTTTCTTTTATGAATGAATAGTAACGAGGGTGTTTGTTCTTAGGTTGGATTTGGAAAACCTAGGTCAGTATGAGTGTTTTTTACCTATACATATAATTGCACTTCTTATGTTTCTTATTCATGCACCACCCAAGTTGAGCACTTAGTGTTGAACACCCCCATTTCATGGGGGAGGGTGTTTTTCCCAACACTCCTATGAGTGGTTGGTTATTAGCTCTTATTATGCTCCCTTTCCCGAATATACCAAGACTCTTAGGACAAGCTATGACGGCCTGAGGTCCATTATAGCCCATGATTCATCATGAAGGGTAGTTGTGGTGGTTGGCCCAAGTGTGTGTGGGAAGGTTGTTTCCCAAGAGTCTTCAGGATGAGGCCAAGGTGTCTCGAGGCATGGAAATAGTTGTTCTGGCCCATGTGTTTGCGGGCATGGTTACACATGGTGGTTGTGTCCTAGGTGTTTGCAGGTGGGATGGGTGGTAGTGATGACCTAGGTGTGTGCGGGTGGGGAGTGGTAGTGGGACTACAGTGAGAATGGCAGGAGAGGTTCAATGCATAAGATGTCTTCAATAACTAGAGGTAAAGTGGAGCGGGGTACCCAAATATCGATGTGCTATTACTATACATTACTTGACTTGTGCTATTTGGGGAGTGTGCCTTGATGAGGCTTGGGTGGATAATTTTCCTTTTTAGGTTCATTGGTTATCTCTATTTCCACGAGGCATTAGAATGACTCCCCACTTATGCATGAGAGTCTTTGGTTTTCCCTACTGAGTATACTTGTATGCTCATCCGACAAATATAAAACTGTTTTCAGGTTTCCAGGAGGACTTCAAGGATCGTGCAGGGTTGTACTAGTTCAGACATTGGGACAATTTCTGTTGCTGTTTTTCATTCTTTTGGTACTTATTTTTGGGGTTTTCTTTTACTTTTGTATCATTTAATTTTGGAAAAAGAATATGAGAATGTCAGTTTTGGGATTTACCAGTACTTCCACTTTTGTTGTTGTTGGAATTTACAACCTTATCTCCAGATCCTATTAAATAAAAAGTGTAATGCCTTCCATCTTATGTGTGATTATATACCCTTGGTGCTAGTCTCCACTCTGGTACCTATTGAAGGCGAGTCTCGGGGGTCATTATCTCTACTTCAACTTGAAGAGGGAAGGGTCTGGAAATCTTCTGTCCCTTCTCTCATCTTGGTGAAGGTGGGTCCTAATAGAATGGTATCAGAGGTAGCCGTTGTGAGATAGGGTGGAGTTTGGAGTTAGGCCCAATTTGGATTTCATGGGATGGTAGGGAAATAGTGTTGGAAAATCTTGGTGCGTGAAATAGGCTAGGGAAGATTGGCTAGAACATGAGATTTTAGCCCCCCCCCCCCCCCCCCCCGTGATCCGATGCAAGGACTCTGGGCCTACCGAACGACCAAGTGAGGCTGCACTGATTGTAGGGTAGATACCCTAGCGAAGGTACATGCATCATAATGACTTTTGTTCTTATGTTTCATGGGTATTTTTGGGGATATAAAATGAATAAGAAGTCTAAGATAAATTAAGAACAATATTATACACTACTCGGGCTTAGGCAATCCTTGTTTAACATGCAGCTATGGAACCTCAGAGACGACCACGAGTGGTGTGGGAGATCAAGGCATAGGAGGTTGACTTGGCCGATCGGCAGAGGACTGACCGAGAGGAGGAGGACGATCAGTGGCAGAGGAAGATGCGTTCTTTTTAGCGGTAGACCCTTGGGATGTTCGAGGGTATCATCTCAGACATGGAGACAGAAAGCTGGCTAGAGGAGCTGGTGATAGCTTTCAGCTTGATCCGGGCTCTGAATGAGTACTGTTTTCCTCTAGCTATAAGCCAGATGCATGGAGCAGCGCGTCAGGGGTGCACAGTCTATCTTGGGGAGAAGAGGGAGGTTGATGTGATGTGGAATGACTTCGAGAAGGAGTTCTGGGTGGAATTCCTCTCTTCCACAATGAAGGCTGAGAAGAGGCAGGAACTACTCTCCCTCCAGTAGGGAGTATGTCTGTGAGAGATTTGGGGATTATGTTCAAGGATCTTCTTAGCTTTTCTCCCAACCTCTTTCCGGATGAGGAGTCTCGGGCGAGACTTTTGAAGGAGGCACTTAGACCTTCTCTGTAGTATGTAGTTACTCCCTTCACCCTACTGATGTACATGGTGGTTCAGAAGAAGGATGAATTGGTGTAAAGGATGCACATTCTTGGAGGTGTATCTTGACCGGGAATCCAGTTGTTCTCGTCCAAGGTTAAAGCCATCAGCAGCAGGCCTCCAGCGTTAGGGCCCTTAACGTTTCGACCAGCAGGAAGCAGGCCTCCACAGTTCCAGTTCTGATCTCCCAGCCCTCGCCCTTTTCTTTCAGGCCTAGGGATGAGATGATTCATCTGTGGAAGCCATGGGAACCTTTGGAATCAATGACCAGACAAAGTACAATACATAGAGGGTGGGTAGGTTCAGCGCCCACCTCAGCAGTAGTAGTTTCCAGCTAGGCCCTTTCAGTAGCAGCAGTAGGGGAATCAAGCTCCCGACCCTCCAAGATCTGATATGGTAGGAGGAGGCCGACCCCAGGGTTCCCCTCAAGGACCTAGAATAGGGAATGGTTGGGGAGGTGGCCTACAACTGAGAGGCAGGGGAGCTGGGCATGGACAGTTGCACGCCGCAGAGGCAGCTGTTCCAGCAGGGCCAGAAGTCGTTCGAGTTACGATCAACTTGTTTAGAACTATTGCATATGCCTTGTTTGATACTGGATCTTCGTACTCCTTTGTTGCTCCCAGTCTGGCCAGTGCTCTGATTTTAGATGCTGAGAGACTTCCAGTTCCCCTGGTGCTGAGCACACCAGCTTGAGGTCAGAACGACTTGTTTTATGTTTGCTGAAAGTGTAGACTGATGATAGGGCCACATCATTCTATCAGAGATCTTCTACTTTTGCAGATACAACCTTATGATGTCATCCTAGTCATTGAATGGTTGTTCTATGTATGTTCCGTCATTGACTGTTTCCAAGGAAGGGTGGTGTTTTCAGATTTGGGCGGCCGACGTGTAACTTTCATCGTCGAGTTGGGTTACTAGAAAAGTAGCAGGCGAGAGGAGCCCCTCCTTTCCTTGTTATCTGAACTATCAGTGGAGTTAGTGGATGCCAAAATGGTGGATGTCCCTGGGATCATTAGTGAGTTTATAGAAGTCTTCCCTAAGGAGGTGGCGATTCTACCCCCAATGCGTGATGTTGATTTTGGGATAGACTTGCAACCTGGTGCCCATCTGATCTCGATGGCTTCCTACCGGATGACACCTTTTGAGTAGCGGGAGTTGCAGATTCAGATTGATGATCTGATGAAGAGGGGTTTTTTCGACCAAGTGCATCACCATGGGGTGCTCTAGTCTTATTCTCAAAGAAGGCAGATGGTTGTCTCAGGCTATGCATAGACTACGGGAGACTGAATCAGGTAACGGTCAAGAACCATTACCCCCTCCCAAGGATAGGCGACCTTTTTGACCAGTTAAAAGGGGAAAAGTGTTTCTCCCAGATTGATCTACGGTTGGGATATCACCAGCTAAGGGTGAAGTAGGGTGACATCTTGAAGACTGACTTCAGATGCAGATATGGGCACTTTGAGTTTGTGGTCATGTCGTTCGGCATTATGAATGCTCCAGCTGTTTTCATGGGGCTCATGAACTCCATCTTCTGTGAATACATGGATTGGTTCATAGTTAGGTTTATTGACAAAATTCTGATCTACTCAAGATCAGATGAGGATCACGCTGAGCACCTAAGAACGGTTTTAGAGGTCCTTTGAAAGAAAAAACTCTATGGGAAGTTATCCAACTGCAATTTCTGGATGCGATAAGTGCACATCCTTTGGAACATTGTGTCCATGCAGGGAATAGCGGTGGAACCATCCATGTTTGAGTCGGTTGTTTCTTGGGCAGCAGCCAAGAATGTGGCAGAGGTTTGTAGTTTCCTTGGACTAGCATGCTACTATCGTAGGTTCGTGCCCAACTTCTCCCGAGTGGCAGCACATTTGACTGCTTTGACCAAGAAGGACCAGGATTTTGTGTGAAATGGGCGGTGCGAGGCATTATTCAACTACCTGAAGGAGAAGTTGGTATGTTCCCCAGTGTTGAGGTTTCTAGAAGAAGGGGCATCATTTGAGGGGTTTTGTGATACTTCAGGACAAGGCCTTTGGTGTGTGCTGATGCAACAACAAGGGGTGATCTCTTATGGGTCTAGATAGTTATGTCCCCATGAGCATAATTATGCCACCCACGATCTAGAGCTTTTGGCGGTCGTGTTCACACTAAAATTGTGGCGGCATTACCTCATCAGGGAGCGCTTCATGGTCTTCATAGATCACAAAATCTTAAAGTAAATCATCTCCTAGAGGGACTTGAACATACGACAGTGAAGGTGGATGGAGTTATTTCAAGACTACGACTTCGATATTTCCTACACATCAGGAAAAGGGAATGTGGTGGCCGATGCCTTCACCAGAATGTCGCAGATGTAAGCGGTTCGAGAGTTAGAAGATTCATTGAAGGCGATAGAGGAGTTGGGTACCCTGCACCTCGATGCAAGGATGGATGGAAGTAGAGGTTGCATGTATCAGATGATAGTTCAGTTTTCTCAACTGTGGTAGGTTGAGGAGTCTGAGTGGGGAGACATAGAGAGTGATGTGATACTTGACCTGGTTATCCAAGGTGATTCTCCATAAATGTGGAAGGAGGATGGTTCGAATCGAATGCTTTTCTAAGGGAAGTTGTTTGTTCTAGAGGTGATGCACGAGAGGGTTCTTGGTGAGTTCCACAACTCACCCCTTGCAGTGCACCCAAGAGTTTCTAAAATGTACCGGGGCTTGAGGGGTCAGTTCAGGTGGCCAGGGGTAAAGCGGGCAGTGGAAGAGTTCATGGCCAGATGCCTAGTGTGTCGGTAGGTGAAGGCTGGACACCGTGTTCTAGGCAGTTTGTTACAGCCTTTAGACGTCCCTGAATGGAAGTGGGATGTCATCTCGATGGTTTTCGCCATAGTTCTACCCAAGGTTCAAGGATGCTGTGATGCTATCTGGGTAGTGGTGGACCGAATGACGAAATTGGCTCACTTTCTGGCGATCAAGGAGTCAGGTGCAGTGGATGCCTTAGCACGGAGGTACATGGATGAGGTGGTGCAGTTGCATAGAGTTCTGAGGTCCATTGTCTCGGATAGGGATGCATGGTTTACCTCACGAATCTGGAGAGGATTGCCTCATGCTTTTGGCACCCAACTATGTCTTAGCACTATTTTCCATCCCCAAATAGATGGATAGACAGAGCGCACCATCCAGACATTGGAGGGTATGCTATGAGCTTTTATTCTAGATTTTGGGGGATTGTGGGTGTGACACTTGCCTCTGTTAGAGTTTTTCTACAATAATAGCTATCACTCGACCATTGGCATGGCTCCATTTGAAACCTTGTATGGAAGGCCATGTCGCTCACCCATGTTCTGGACTAAGGTTGAGAAAAAAGTGTTCATGTACCGGAAGTGGTGCAGAGTATGACGGAGAAGGTTCAGCTTATACGAGAGAGGATGAAGGCGGATCAGGACCGGAAGAAGTCATATGCCGATAATAGTAGGATACCCTTAGAGATAGAGGTCGGGGACCATGTATTCTCGAAGGTCTCCCCTCAGGGTGGACAATGAAGGTTCGGCAGGGAGAGTAAGCTTTCTCCAAGGATCATCAGACCCTTTGACATGTTGCTGCGGGTCAGAGAAGTGGCTTATTAGATAATGCTACCACCACCACTACTAAGAATACATGACGTCTTCCATGTGTCACAACTCTGATGGTATCTCTATGATGATTCACACATCCTTGACTGGGGAAAGCTAGACATCAAGGCCGACATGATGTTTGCAGAAATTCCTCTGAGAATCGAGGATCATGAGGAAAGGGTGCTTCGTGGATGGACCATTCCCTTGGTTCGCATGTTATGGAGGCATTGTAGACTCAGAGAAAGTACCTAGGAACGGGAGACGCAGATGTGTACCCAGTACCCAGAGCTATTTTTAATTTTGTTATGTTTTGGTTTTTTACTTGTCTGTGATGGAACACTTTACTTTATTAACTATGGAACATGTGGTATTCTTTGTTATTTGGATGGGTGTGAAGAGTCCTGAAAATGTGGAGGGGAGGACCTGATCCCTAATCAAGATGCATTAAGGTGGATTCGATTAAACCTGTGCGGGCGAGTCAGTGCCACCCAAAGCGGATAGTATCTTGACATGGAGGAAGAAACTCCCAAACTGATATGACTGGATTTTTATACCTTTGAATGTTACCTGGTTACTTGAGGGAGAGGTGTTCCTAGACGTCGATGAGGTTCACTCTTGAGAGGTATCTTACGAGGTGGTTGTTCGGAAACCCTATTTTCTTCGGGTCTAGTTTTGATTCTCAAGGGCGAGAATAGTTTGAGAGGTATCTGATGTAACAGCCCAGACCTACCTTGTCCATTACTTTTCCAAAACACGGCTCCACTGAAATGGTGGCATTGGACATGGGGGCACCAGTGACGGTGGAACTGGTCATAGTGGAACCGTGAGGGTGGCACCAGTCGTGGTGTCACCATGACAGTGGCATCGATGATGGTGGCACTGTGAGGGTGACATCGTGAGGGAGGAACAGTAAGGGTGACACCATAACGGTGGCACCGTGAGGGTGGCATCATGTCCTCACTGAGCGGTGTTTGTTCTTTTTCCAGTTTCTAACTTTTTCCGCTCCCACAACTTATCTTTTAGCATAAAAATGACTTAATTCCCCTTTCAAAGCCATTTAAGGCACAAAAATAATATAAAAAATCCCAATGATTCGGGAAACCCTTGACTTACCAAAACGTTTGGTTTTTACTCAGTGTCAAGCCCTTCCCCGTACCTTCCAATTCCACCCCTGTTGCACGTTTTTCCTCCGTTTAAAAGAAATGGTTTAACGCACAACCATTATGCCACCACCCCGATGGGAATAATTAAATAAGAATTAATCCCATCGTTTGTAACCTCCCAACTGCATAGGAAACAATGATCCAACATTAAAGTGGTTCCTAATTCCTTATCCCATAATAATATGATCTCATCTTCATATCACGCTAGAGTTTCTTCCTTCTCCTTCTTGGATGGATTTCTTTCTTCTCCCTGGTGTGCTTGGAGTCCCTCCTTCCTGAGGCTTGTGGTGTGCATGTGCTGGAGTTTCTCAGCTCATCCTTGGAGTCCCCGAAGTTGCTCCCCTACAAGCCACACATCCTCAGTTCTTGGCGCGTGGAGGAAGACTTCATCATTGATCATCCAAGTAGGGATTTTTCATCGTCTCTCTTTACTATGTGTCATACGGGGTGGGTACGCTACTGTTTCGATGGGAATTGATGAAACCAAACCTTAATAAAGATAATAAACAAACTGTTAAAGATTGATGGGGTGTCTTTAAAAATTCTACTATACTCTTTTATAATTGCTATATTTTGGGAACTATATGGGCCTATGCTCACTGAAAATCATGGTTGTTGGTGGTATTTCCTTGCTCACTAATGAACCCCTATCTTCTGTGATGATTAAATAACTTTAACATGGAAATTGGTTAACCACATAAACTTGGTTGGTTAAATAGATACCTAGTGAATATCAATCTTTGTCTGGTCACCCCGGTTAACCAATGGAAATAAGAGCCTAATTAATGTTGTGCTTGAACCTGTAAGTTTCCCTAATCTGTTTTGGTAGTATGTGTGTTGTTCAGTTTGATCCTTGGGGGTGATATAGATGTGGATGGGATACTATATTGTGGTATTGTTGTTGGATGTGAATCTAAAGATATGTGGGGCTGTATCTCGAGGCTTGGTTTGGTTCCAATACTTTGAGGGATTTCACTGATCCCCTTGTTGTTGTGACATCACAAGAGAACTGGGTGTAGATGCTTAAATTGATGTTTGTATGTTTCTCTTTCTCTGGCTTGTAGGTATGTCGGTTAGTTTTCCATCAGTGTAGATTCCACTTGAATTGGATCACTTGACCATGAAAACAAGAATGGTTTAATTAGGGAGTTGGTTTTGGGAATGAGTTGTGACTTGGCCGTGAGTTCTAGCCTTTCTCTTATGAATGAATAGTAATGAGGGTGTTTGTGCTTAGTATGTCTTTGGAAACCCGAGGTTGGGATGAGTGCTTGTTACCTATACATATAATTGTAGTTCATATGTTTCTTATTGTAACGCCCTGACCCAGAAACCATGAATGGTATAAAAATAACACATCCGTAGTAAAACATATCACAAAACCTTCAACACAATATCTAATATTTTTATCATGAAAAATCAACTTCAAATCAAGTTTAAAATCCATTAAATTATTTTGACATTGATGAAAATGATTTGTAAAACCCTTTGGAGAAATACCCCTTTTCATGAAAAAATTTATACGTCACAAAATTTGGAAAAGAGGTCATTTAAAGAAATTTTTTAATCAAAGTGTCCCATACCACTTTGAAATTTTTGAAAGGAATTAACATTTTAAAAACGTTCATTACATATAAATAAATTCTTAAAACCCATTTTGAAGACATGGACATTAATGAGAAAGATTTAGAAGAATAAATATTTAAAACATTTGAAATGATGTTTGAGTAAAAAGTCCCTTAAAATAATCCCTTTTAAAACTCGTTCATAAAACATGGACATGGATAATAAATATGTCCCAGTAGATACTTATGTAAAAACAACCTTGGATAATAAAGAGATTTTGAAATTAACCCTTACCAATTTGGTAAATTACGAAACATACACCCCATGAAAGAGGTATCATACAATGAATATGTAAATACACATAAATTAAAGCGTATTATATAAAGAATACAATTATTGTCTGTACATACACCACACAAAAAGAAATAGTGGCAATATGGCATGAATCTCGCGGGAATAAGGAGTGAGATGAAAACATCGTACCTTGCACTTTCCTTTACTCGAGGGATACATTTAGCCTCAAATATGAAGACTATAGTATGTTATTAAATTATAACAGAACCATATTAATATTTATGATATCATGCATTATTAATTTATGACTTTATACTAACCATTTAATAATAATTTCCATGTTATGTTAATAATTCGGGTAATAATCACTTTCTTTATCGTACGTGTTTTAAGTTGTTACTCTTGATTTTATCACATAGATCATGATTTAAATACTTAAAAAATATAAAACATGATTTATTTATCATCTCTATTTAGAATATAAAAATTTATAATAGATGTATATATGAAATGGAAAACACCTTTTATGGAGACGATAGTACGTACGTACTCATCAATGCTTTTTCTGTTTTCATATAGTATTGAACGGAAGTAAGTGAATAAGATATATCTAAGTACATAAATACTTATATATATAAATATATATACCTCCAGTAGCATTATTAATTCATATATTACATACTTATTAGTAATATATATTTCTTATAATCGTCGATGAATGGTGAACTTGTAAATGAATCTCATCGCGTCTTGAAGATGTTAATCTGTACGTACACACGAACAGAAATATCATTCTTTTGATTTTAAAATAATATATAATTGGATGGTATATAATATATACAGAACCATTATCTGGTTATATTTATTATTTACATAAAATACACATCATTATTATACCCATCCAAATAATAATGTATTGAATAACAATTACACCACGACGTGGAGACAATATGCCGTACATACACACGTATGGTGACATGTCATTCAAAGGGTGGATAGAATAATGAATTTGGTTGTACCATAATTATAATAACATAAAATTGTATAGAATATACTGGAGTCAATATTTTATAATGGAAATAACAAAGAAAAAGGAAGTGGAAGAAGAAAGGAACTTGAAAGAAGGTGGTGAAATCATTACCTCTTCTTCGGGTTCTTCATTTTGATTTGATCAAAATGGATCCATAGGATATATTTCTGATCAAAATAAGGACTATAGGTTGAAGGGAGGATAGTTGAGTGGGTATTTGGGCAGGGGTTGGCCGAGATAAATGGCTTATAAGTTGTGAATTAGAGAGAAGAGGAAGTCCCCTTTTATAAGAGGGGTGAAGGGCACCTTAGAAAAAACATAAAATATTAGTTTATAATAAATTATTATTCGGTTTATAATGACTCTGGAGATTATAATTTAAAGTCTAAGGTGGGGATAGGTCGAAAAAAACTCAACCAATTGGTTTTAGAAATGTTTAGGTTACCATTTTAACCTTATCATTTAGATTTAACTCTAAATTATATAAATTATCTTTTACTGTGTCTTCTTGTATTCTTACACTATATGGTTAATAAACATAATATATATTACCAATAGAACCCAAATTGGTTCATTAATGTCATATATAGTATTATATAAGTCTTTGTGCCGAACCTTAGATTTTTAGGACCATTATATCAATTAATAATATAATATTTTTAAGAACAACTATTTTATGTCAATTTTGACATTATTTGGTTTTTGTTTTTTGTTAAACTAATAAAAAGATGATTACATAAAAAATAATACATTTAATCAATCCTAAAATGTCATATTCACCTAGAAAATTCGTGGATGTTATAAAAACTTTGAAATTATATTTATTTTAATATCTATAATACCATTTATTTGATTCTTTCATGAATAAGGTAATTACTGCATCATCATTGTGTCATAAATAAATTTACTTATTTAATGTCTAAATATTATAAATAAAATACCATGATTTAGGAAATATTTTTATCTTTCTAATTAATATTTATAATCGAATTTATCTTATGTAAAACCCTATATTAAAAATGTTTTAATTATTAAACTTTGATTTTAACTCTTTTAACTCTTCTTTGAATTAAATAAAAATAATTGTCCTAATCTAATCCAAGTGGACCTAAATGATAATATTTTTTCCCTAAGGTTGTTTTTGGTCGAGATACACTTGTGAAATAGAATTAGGAAATGTGTTAGTGTAATATTAATATCATTTTTACCCTTAATTACCCTATATACTTTTAATTGTGGTAAATAAAAGTAAAAGATACTATTCACAAAAAAATTATTTTTATCTTCTTGAACCACATTTTACTCCTTGATATTAACCGTGTCTCATAGATTTTCTAAATTCCACTCACAGAAGCGGTAAAATTAAATTTTATGTAAATTTTCAAATTCTCCAAGGAGGTGGGTAAAAGACAGTGAAAAGTTCAACATAATTTTTATATATCTAAAATTATTCTAAACTAACTTCAATTAATTAAATTGAAAATATATAGGTATTATTTATCTATTTTTACATTAATTTAATTTAAATTAAATAAATATTTATTTAAATGAAAATTCGGTTTTAAACTATAACTCAGTATTTTTCACTATTCATCAGAAATTGAAAGTTTTCAAAAAAATACCAAAAATTCGGCCCAAGCTATATTTTATATTATAAAATAAAAAATGATGTCTCTTTTACCAAATTCAAAACATGTCAGTTGAATTAATTAATTTAAAAATTAATTTCCATTTTCAAAATAAATAGCGTGTTTTTAAGAAATAATAACTATTAAAAGATTAACAATTGTTTATATCTGGTTTAAATGTGAAATTACATCCAATGTCCAACATTGGTTTAATGATAAAAATAAATTTTAAATATACTTTAAAACCACTCAAATTCATTATTTATCACCATTAATTATTTCGATTAAAAAAGTTGTTTTTAATTAAAATGTAGTAATTTTCACTATTCATCAAAATATGAAAGTTATTCGAAAAGCACCAAAATTTCACCCTAAGCTAATTTCGATATTCCAAATCCAAAAATGAAGTCCATTTTGAAAGATAAAATTTATAAAATTTATGAAAGTGGGTATTACTATTCATAACGGCTAATTTGATTGGTTGTGGTGTGTTATAACTCGAAGTTGCGTACAATAGACGCTACTGTATTATTCAAAGTGAAGCGTACTGTGGAATCTTGGGGTGTTACATTCTCCCCTCCTTCAATAAATTGCGTCCTCACAATTTGAAATTTTTCTTCAAAAATAAAAGGTTGAAAATAGAAAATATCTTTGTGGGAAAACCCACATTGTAAATTCGGTTAATAAAATTTAGTCTTAATAAGAGGGAAAGAGAAAGGAAAGGGTCACCACCAAATTATGATCTCGGTTAGGAGAACATTGGTTGCAATTAAAGACACGTAATTGGAGGAAAAACATAAATATTTATAGGGAGTGATTGAGGTCATCAATCCCAAAAAATTGTAGAATTGTGGGCCTTATAGCGACCAATTTATGATGATTTAAAATAACATCAGTTCAAAAAAACATAAGGTATTAGGATAACACATTTTTGGTTTTAAGATCCCTTCCCTAAAGTTTAATAATTCATTTACCCATAAAATAAGGGGATATATATATATATATACTTGACAAGTAGAGTATCATCCTTCAACTAATTCATACTACAAATTCATCTTTCACTCTATCATATTTAATATGTATATATATTCTATTTATACTAATCGTATAGGGTTCTAAAAATAATTAATTTATAATTCACATATCAGACCCTTTAAAAAACTACATTATTCAATCCAGGACATCACGTGGGCTAGTGGTAGGTGATATACCCTTGTCGCCCTTCGGTTGTGGGTTCAAGTCTTGCAGCCTTTCCGGATGTGACGAGTTTCCGCCCAACCTCCGGGTTCTCATTTTTATGGAAATAAAAATATAATCTCAAACTAGACTTATCCAATATACTTCTTCCCAAACTCACAGTCCAAAATTTATAAGGTAGGTAAACACAATGAAGATCTTTGTTTTTCATGTAATAACATGTAAACACCTTCATCATGTAATCTTTTAAAATATGGTAACACCCTAAATTACCATAAAACTTTATTGATTACATTCATGCTCCCTTATTACTTATATAATATAAGATATATTCCATATATCCAAAAACTTTGAATATTTCAACAATGATGAAATAAAAATAAAATTAATCAGTTCCAAGGTAGTCAAGAATATCCAATATAATTCATCCAAATAAACCATCTCTTATTCCAAAATTACTACCTTAGTATCAAGACCATATTAAGGATTTCCTTTCCATCAACCATTTATTCTCAAAAAAAACTTTAACTTGTTGTTGAGTCACTTTTCATATTACCATAATATATCAAATCCTCAATGAAATTGTACTGCAGTACAATCCTTATTTATCTCCATAATTCATATAACCAGTACATTGTTGATACAACACTCAAATGAAATAATTTTTTAATAACAACATAATAACACTAGTCATTACTCTTTATCTTTGGTAGTATCATAACTTTATTACTATCCAATAGCATCATTTGGTGCATACTCTGATGATTTGGACATTAGCTTGCATAGTGTCCCAACTCCATGCAGATGAAGCATTGTACATTTGAAAACTTTTTCTTACCCTTTCAATCACGTACTTGGTGTCCTTTTTCTCCACACTTATAAAAACTCCCATACCCTTCAATCATTTACCAAGGTGATTCATTCCATATTTATCACATATTGGGAAATCCTTCTTTCCCTTATTCCCTTTATCCATATTTCTTTCTACCATCCTTGTCTTCTCTGGCTTCCCTTCAAAGCCATATAATTCAAGGAGTTCTTTACTGATCTTTTGATAATATTTATTCATATGATAATAATACATGGGAGACTATTTCCTTTCTAAATGTTGTCTTAATTCCATGAATTATATGACCCTTATTACTCTTGGGATTATACATATTTCTGGATTTCTCATTACTTCTACTGGGCACCATTTCTAAACAATGGAATACACTAAGTCAGTTTATGAATCACAATTCATAATTCCATACATGTAAAATACCTAACATATATTGAATAGTTTATGGATATAATCCATAATCACAAAAATATTTTCTTTGAGGAGGTATATACTCATAAACCCTTCATAGCGGTTTGTAAAGAAAATGAGAATTATCCTAAGCATATCCCCCAGGAGTGTCGTAACCAAGAGTGCAGCAAGGCTTGTTGTCATGCACTGGTTCTCATTCGAGCCTAGATCAAAGATGTGTTTTTGGGTTTTACCCCTAGGAAGATCTGTGCCAGAGCTCCCTCTACCTGCTCGTATCCAGACAGGGATGTATTGCTCGAAAAACACAAATAATATCTACAACACCAAAATTCTAGTAAGTTCTTCTATAATAATTTTCAAAGTCTATCTTAGGGTAATGATCTCTAATCAGAGTTTATCTAAATCTAGTTTCCAAGGTTATTACTAAACCTCCTCTGATACCAACTATAACGCCCTGACCCCAGTTACCCAGAGTCAGTGCATTATTTCAATACATTGACATGATTACAAGGAATAAAGTCCCGAAGGACTAATCGGTTTAGCAGTCTTTGAAAATAGATTAAATACATGAATGTTACATTACAATTCATAACATACAAAACAACATAAATAATCCTTTATGAATGCCATTATTCCCTTGTCTTGACCCTGCATATCAATCACAATACACTTCTTGGAATCCTAGGAAAAATAAAACATAGAAAGGGGTGAGCTCAGATGCTCAGTAAAAATAATAATATAGTGAAAACATTCATAAATAAACATAAACATTCAAGGCAATGTATAAATAAAACAAAATCCTTTTTAAACTTGAAATTCAGCATAATATGGCAATGATAAAATGAGATAATGCGATTTACTTATTCACATGGATATTCTACTAGTCGAATAATCACATGAAATATCAATAACAACTTTCATAACGATGAAATGCATAATGCCAGACTATCATAACCACGTAGCCAAGGCATCGTGCCAATAATATAAATAATATTTTGTCAAGGCCTCGAGCCAAGTCATTAGTTTGTCTCATGTGAACTACCGATGCATCAGGGAGCTATAGTGGGCTCCACTCATCACTTACTAAGTCCAATGAATTCCTCATATGAAAAGGTCTAAACATAACATAAACATTCATATTAAAACTAGCATACAAAATGTCAATAATTTACCCAAAAACCATGAATGGTATAAAAATAACACATCCACATTTAAACAAATCACAAAACCTTAAACACAATATGGAATATTTTTATCATGAGAAATCAACTTCAAAACAAGTTTAAAATCCATTAATGGATTTTTATGTTGATGAAAATGATTTTTAACACTCTTTGAGAGAAATACACCTTTTTCATGAAAACATATAAAAGTAACACAATTTGGAAAGAATCCATTTAAAGACATTTTTGAATAAAAGTGTCCCATACAACTTCGAAACTTTTGAAAGAATTAACATTTTAAAAACATTCATGTCCATATAAATAAATCCTTAAAAATCATTTTGAAGACATGGACATTAATGAGAAAGATTTAGAAGAAAAAATATTTAAAACATTTGAAATGATGTTTTAGTAAAAATTCCCTCAATATAATCCCTTTGAAAACACTTTCACAAAACATGGACATGGATAATAAATATGTCCCAGTAGATACTTACGTAAAAACAACCTCGGATAATAAAGAGATTGTGACATTAACCCTTACCAATTTGGTAACCAATGAAACATACACCCCATGAAAGAGGTATCATACAATGAATATGTAAATACACATAAATTAAAGTTTATTACATAAAGAATACAATTATGGGTAGTACATACACCACACAAAAGGTAATAGTGTCAATATGGCATGAATCTCACGGGAATAAAGAGTGAGATGAAAACCCATTACCTTGCACTTTCCTTTAGTCGAGGGTACATTTAGCATCCTGTATGAAGACTATAGTATGTTATTAAATTATACCAGAATAATATTAATATTTATGATATCATACATTATTCTTTTATGACTTTATAATACTCATTTAATAATAATTTCCATGTTATATTATTAATTCAGGTAATAATCGCTTTCTTTATCGTACATGTTTTGACTTGTTACTCTTGATTTTATCACATAGATCCTGATTTAAATACTTCAAGAATATAAAACATGATTTATTTATCATATATATTTAGAATATAAAAATTTATAATAGATGTATATATGAAATGAAAAACACCGTTTATGGAGACGGTAGTCCATACGTACGCATAAACGATGTATCCGTTTTCATATAGTATTGAACAGAAGTAAGTGAATAAGATATAAGTAAGTACATAAATACTTATATATATAAATATATATATCTAAAGTATCATTATTATTTCATATATTAAATACTTATTAGTAATATATATTTTTTATAATCGTCGATAAATGGTGAACTTGGAAATTAATCTCATCGCGTCGTGGAGACGGTAATCCGTACGTACGCACGAGTGAAAATATAATTCTTTTGATATTAAAATAATATATAATTGGGTGGTATATAATATATACAGAACCTTAATCATGTTATATTATTATTTATATCAAATACATATCATTATTATACCCATCCAAATAATAATGTACTGAATAACAATTACACCATGACGTGGAGACGGTAAGCCATATGTACGCACGTATGGTGACTTGTCATTCAATGGGTGGATAGAATAATGAATTTGGTTGTATAATAATTATAATAACATCACAGTATATATAATATACTGGTGTTACTATTTTATAATTGAAACTACAAAGAAAAAGGAAGTGGAAGAAGAAAGAAACTTGAAAGAGGGTGGTGAAATCATTACCTCTTCTTCGGGTTGTTCCTTTTGATTTGATCAAAAGGGATCCTTAGGTTGGATTTATGATAAATATAAGGCCTCTAGGTTTAAGGGAGTATAATTTAGAGAGTATTTGGGCAGGTTTTGGCCAAGACAAATGGTTTAGAAGGTGTGAATTAGAGAGAAGGGAGGGTGTCCTTTTAAAAGAGGGGTGAGGGGCACCTTAGGAACAACTTAAAATATTATTTTATAATAAATTCATATTCTGTTTCTAATGGATCCAAAGTTGATTATTTAGAGTATAAGGTGGGGATAGGTCTAAAACAACTCATCTAATTGGTTTTAGACAAGTTTAGGTTACCATTTTAACCTTATCATTTAGATTTAACTCTAAGTTAAATAATTTAACTTTTAACGTGTCTTCTTCTATTCTTACACTATATGGTTAATAAAATTACTATATACTTCCAATAGAACCCCAATTGGTTCATTAATGTCATATATATTATTATATAAGTCTTTTGTCTGAACCTTAGATTTTTAGGTCCATTATATCAATTAATAATATAATATTTATTTTAAAAACTATTTTATGTCAATTTTGACACTATTTGGTATTTGTTTTTTGTTAAAATAATAACAACCTGATTACTTCAAAAATAATACATTTAATCAGTCCTAGCATGCCATATTCACCTAGAAAATTCGTGGATGTCCTAAAAACATTGAAATTATATTTATTTTAATATTTATAATACCATTTATTTGGTTCTTTCATGAATATGGTAATTACAGCATCATCATTGTGTCATAAATAAATTGATTTATTTAATATCCAAAAATTATAAATAAAATATCATGATTTAGGAAATATTTTCATCTTTCTAATGAATGCATATAATCGAATTTATCTTATGTAAAAACCTATATTAAATTTTTATTATATATTAAACTTTGATTTTAACTCTTTTAACTCTTATTTGAATTAAATAATAATAATTTTCCTAATCTAATCCAAGTGGACCTAAATGATATTGAACTTTTTAATAATTGACTGAAAGATAAATACAAAATCCCATCCTATTTATTTTAGATATCTCTTAGGTGTTCAAATAATAAAAAATAATTTTTTAATTAATCATAATTTCATTTTTTAAGATAATGAATTGTTTTTTAGGATGGTAATTTATTTATAATTTTTAGTAATTATATTATTACCTAAACTTCCAACACTTTCCTGACCCACTATGTTTCTAATTTAATTAAAAACTAAATAAATAATTCTTAAATTATTAAAAGTAATATTATTTGAATTATTTATTGTTTTAATGAAATTATTTGATAATCTTTATATATTTTTGGACTTTTAAAGCTTTATATTTGAATTATATCTCTATGTTGATGTGTTTAATGTCAAATAAAATGAATTGTGTCAAACTTTGACATTAATGATATTTTATAATTAATAATGATTTATTTAATGATTTAAAATTCCTAAAAATATTATATATGGCCAAATAAATTTGATATGGTTGATAATATTAAACATTTTCCATTTAGTTTTTACTTATTTATTTATCATAGCTTTCTAATCCCAAAAATAATAAAAACATTAATTCTGTGGTAATTTTTAAAAAGGTTAACATGTGTTGAAACAAAAATATAATAGTTAAAACCTCACCAAAACTTTTAAAAATTTTATTGTATGAGAGTACATCGAATCACCCTCATCATTTATTTAGGTATTACGAAATTTAAAAAAAATTTATATTGAAATTAATTTGTATGTATTTTTTACTCTAATAAATTCCAAGAGTTCCCCTACTATCTCTTATAAAAGGGTACACCCTTTTATATTTTAATAACACTTAAAAAACATTTTGGATGGCCCAATACCAACCCAAAAAACTTTTGATGACCATTAACCTTGAAACCTAGAGCTAATGCCTAACTTAATTACATTTACTTGATTACATATAATTAAATCTAGAAGGAAAATCAATTTAGATGTTACGGAAAACTAGATTACATATATGATATTGATTTGACATTGAGTATAAAAAAGAAAATATGATACATAACAAATGAAAATAAACTACATCCTTGGAAACTCATTAAATTATCTTTTCCTCATAAATTAGAATAAGGATTCAAAATAAGAGTGAGATAAAATTCTCAATAAGGGTTATGTATAGTATAAGTTATAACGAATCAAGAATAAATAATCAATGTAGAAATTTATATTAATCAACACATGATCCCTTTAATCAATACACTAAGAATGAAGTCCATCCATAGATTTTATAATATTAAAAATAATATGTATAATAATATCTAAAATTAAAGAAATGATTAATTATTAAACATCATGTATCAGGAATATTATCCACTACACCATCAAGACAGTTCTCAAGATAGTAAATGTATGAGGGTATAAACCCTCTTAATTCTACTTGGAATCAAACTCAAAGGGTTTGTCACAAACTGATTTCGTATCACGAGACTACCGATGCATTGAGGGTATTTTCTAACCGATACAAAAAATTTCATTCTCCTCAAAACCAATCCTCTTGTACCGAATAATCAATTTAATTCATAAAGAATTCACATTACCAAATAATTTTATTGAATAAAAGATCCATATTTATCACCATTTCCCTAGTTAATCTGATAACATTAAATGTAAAAATGGAATATATTTTAGTAAATAATCATATCCATCATAAGAGATTATTGATATTAAATATTAATTTAGTTTCCAGTGATAAATTATTACGATAATGTTATTGTTTTAAGTGAATAGAAACAATCAAAAAAGAAAGATAGATTTCCGTGATAACTTTTACCACATGGTAATTTTCAACTCAATAACTTTTGGATTAGATAATTTATTATGATACATAAAATACCATGATGTATGGGTGATTCATGATATTAAATGACAAATGGGAAATACATATACCACAAAAAGGAAATAAGTGACGAATATGACATTTATCACAGAGATGTAAAAAGTGAGGAGAAAATCACTTACCCTATACTCCATTTTGGATGAGTAGTCATTAACGACATATATGATGGGGATGTGAATTTTAATAAATTATAGTAGAAGAATATTAATATTTATTATATGATATATAATCCTTTTATTACATATAATTACTCATTTATTAATAATGTTCCATCATTTTCATCGTTTCCGGTGTTAATTGCCTTGTTTTCCGAGTATGTTTTGACTTTCAATTTTTGTTCCTATGACATAAATCATGATTTTAACATCTCCATAATTTAACACATGAATTAAATATTTTATATTATCAGTATATATTCATCTAGAGTAATCCATAATGTTTTTATAAAAAAATTAAATACACCGTTCTTGGAGATTGTGGGTCGTAAGTATGCTAGAACGTTTTTCCATTTTCCTTCACTATTAAAAGAATAAAAAGAAAATGATATATATTTACATTATCATTAATGTGCAATATCTAATATATATATATATATATATTATTATTATCTGAATAATCCTTAATACGTTTTATGTAAAGTGTGAGCACATGTAACACCCCACCCCTACCTCATTGGCTTGGGGAGGTGGTGATGGTTACTTGGCCTTTAGCGACATCCCCAAGGCGCAAAAGGCTGACAATAAATGCCGAAGGGTTTCAAAACAAGTGGGGGACGATTTACCCTTTTTTAAAATACCAAAGAACCAATAACCATAACCAAACTAATCAAATAAATGATTCAAGATAAAAACTAAGACAACTCAACCATTTATTTTATTATAAACCAAACAATAGTACCACAATGAAAACCAACACTAAATCAGAGTAAATAGCGGAAAGAGAAACTCAAAGACTACAAGACAACATCCCAACTCCATGCTCCACAAGCTCCAAGATCCAACATCACGAACCATCCCAAACATCACGAAGCAGTATGAAACACTTTACCATTGACAACATCCCGATGCATGACATCGGCAAAAGCGCGAACGTACCAAAGATGGGGGTGAGTAATGAAACTCATTAGGTTTTCACCGATGACTTCCCATCCCATGCCACTAGGATAAAACATTATAGCACATTTATATATTACAATATATATAAAACAATTCCAAAACAGTTCACAATATAACAAGTTCCATGTCAAAGCCATCTTAAAACAAAAACCTTCTTTCTCAAGAAAAGCAGCCAAGAAAGTTTCCAATCAAATTCACATTTCCATTTTGGCACATTAATTCCATTTCAAAAATCCACACAACCAACCATGCATGAAAACTGGACCTCCCTATACTTGATAGTGGTGATTTATCATTCCACTAAGTCGTCACTTAGTGAACTACCTTGATGGGGGTACTTCACGACCATATCCGTCCCTTTTTGATGGGGGTACTTCTCGCCCTTATCCATCCCTATCTTTTTGATGGGGGTACTTCTCGCCCTTATCCATCCCAATGCATAATAACACACACCACAAACCATGAAAGTCCATTCCCAAAACCAGGTGTGTCCAAAAACCTTTCAATAAATAATCACACTTTTATTGAAAACAATTTCCTTCAGGAAGCAAAACTGTAGCCAATTTAAAATCACCATTTTAAATTTATTTCAACAACCAATTTCCAAAAACACATAATTTCCATCACCCGTTACTAAAAGGGGGTTCAACCATTCTTCCACGACCGAAAAACAAACCATTTCAATCAAGGAAAACAATTTGAAACTAAGCCTTCAAGTTCTAGGAAAGAGGAATCAAGAGTGAAGCCACATACCTCAACATATTAGGCAAAACCAAGCAACGGACGAAGAACACTCAAGAACACTGGGTCAAATATCAAAAAACCCTCCTTAGATATACACTCCTAACACATCCAAGACAAAATCTCAACATATTTGGCATCCACATACTTAGGTTTACACAAAACAGGAAGAGATCTAAGAAACCAATAGATAGGCAGAATTAGATCTATGTTGATCTAGGAAATCATTTATGAATGAAGGATAACGATCACATAACTCACGAATATGGCTTCGATTTTCCAAGAGAAGCTATCAGATCACCTTAGGAACTCTTGGGAGAAGTTTTCCAACCTTCAAGGGAGAGTAATCCTGAGTTATGGCTGCATAAGAGCTTCAATGAGGCAATTATAAGAAAAAATGAGTTAGATCCACAAATTAAGGATCTAATTTAAGTGCTCGCATGGTTAGTCTGCATGGTTTGACAAACCCTGCACTAACCGTGTGTTAGCTACTACCTCATCCACCTTTCATTCATGGCTTAGTCGCACGGTTTCCCTTAACAAGGTGCCGACCATGCAGAAGCCACTACCCCCTCAGTCATCCACGCACGATTTAGACAAACCGTGTGCCGCCCGTGCGTCTTTCCCATTACTTCAAACTTCAATTTAGGATCTCCCGACTCTCCCATAAGTCACCCTTAACTTTTAAAACCAAGAAAAGCATCTAGTATAGGTTACATACCAGAAAAGGGGGTACTGCATTCTCCCCACCATTGACCTTTCCAGCCCCATAAATTAGAAAACCAAATCTTGTCTGAAAGAGTTCTGGCCACTGCTCTTTCATTTCATTCTCGCATTACCATATCTCTTCCTGAATCTGACCATTCTTCCATAAAAACCGCACTAGACTGATGATTTTTCCATGCAATAATTTCTCTTTCCTATCCACAATCCATACCAGGATATGTATCAGTGAAGCATATATCTCTAGGTCATCGTAATCCCATCTGATCACATGGTCTAGATCGAGCTAATACTTCTTCAACTGAGATACATGGGACACATTATGTACATCACTAAACTATGGTGGTAATGCCAACCGATATGCCACCTCTCCAACCCATTCCAGTATATCAAAAGAGACTATATATCAAGGAGATAATTTTCCCTGCTTTCCAAAATGACATTGTCTAAGCCTTGGAGAGATTCTCAAAAAGACATGATTAATCACCGAAAAGGACAACGGTCTTCGGTGATGATCCACATAATATTTTTGATGACTATGTGTCGTCTCCATCATTTTTTATCAACTGAATCTTATTCGTTGTTTCTTGGAAAAGGCTTAGCCCAACTACAGAAGTCTCACCTTTTTCCACCCAACAACATGGATAACGACAAGGACGCCCATACAACGGATCAGACAGAGCCATGCGTATTGAGGCTTGATAGATGTTATTATATTAGAACTCCACTAAGGGTATATTCTCCTCCCATGTGCCACTAAAATCTAGTAGACAAGCCCACAACATGTCATCCAATGTCTGTATCATTCTTTTGGATTGTCCATCCGTCTGTGGATGATACACCGTACTCATATTCAACCGAGTTCCCATGGATTTCTATAAGGATCTCCAGAAATGAGATGTGAACCTCAGATCTCTATCTGAGATGATAGACACTAGTACACCATGCCTCTTTACCACTTCTCAGGTATATATTTTTGAAAGATCTTCCACCATATGAGTTTCACGAATAGGGATGAAATGGGCCGACTTGGTTAGATGATCCACTATCACCCAAATGGAATCGTGTTTATAGACTGTTCTTGGAAGACCTGTATCAAAATCCATTGCTATCTAATCTAACTTCTACACTGGGATAGGTAAATTCAATAACATACCAGCTGGTCTCTGATTCTCTCTTTAACATGTTGACAAATTAAGCATCGCGAGACAAACTCGACCACTTTCCTTTTCATGGAGATCCAATAAAACTACACATTCAACGCCTTATACATCTTCTATGTACCCATATTTACAACCCATCTCAAATGGTGGTAAGAATAATTGAGTTGTTCCTAAAAAACCATGGGTACAACCATCCGATCTCTGAAACACAACACTGAACTCTCATCCAGCTTCCATCCCTCAATGGTCTCCCTACCATTGTGTTTTGAACTCAATGAAACATAGTCTAAATCAGAATCCTGTGCCTCCTTTACTATCTCCACCAAATAAAGAACAAGTGTAGCTGAATAGAAAACAACAACATCACCTCGGTCTTCATATTCCACATGCATGTCGGCTAAGACCGATATCAACTGCCATTCATCTGAAGCTTCCTTTGACAACTGAGCATACGACTTCCTGCTTAATGCATAAGCCACCAAATTTACCTTACCCGATGTATACATTAAGTCAAAGTCAAACATTTGAAGATACTCCATCCATCTCCTCTACCTCAGATTCAAATCTCGTTGTGAGAAAATGTGTTTCAAGCTTTCGTGATCCGTAAACACAATAAATTTCTCACCAAAGAGATAGTGTCTCCATGTTTTCAAATCATGGACAACTCCAGCTAACTCCAAATCATGTGTTGGGTAATTATTCTCATGCGCCCTCAAATGCCTTGAAACAGAAGCCACAACATGGTATCCTTGCATGAGAACACATCCCAACCCTGATCCTGAAGCATCACAATACACCACATATCCTTACCCTGATTCTGGAATGATTAAGATAGGTGTCGATGTAAGCCAGACTTTCAACTCTTGAAAAGATCTCGAAAATTCCTCAGTCCATTGAAATGAATTTTTCTTGTTTGTCAATGTTGTCACATGCAAATCTAGTTGTGAGAAGTCACAGACAAAGCGTCGGTATTAACTAGCTAGACCAAGAACACTTTGTATTTCAGAGAAATTATTCGGAGGTTTCCAAGAAAGAAAAACTTTTATCTTTTTGGGATCCACTCAAACACCTTTTTCAGAAACAAAAAGGCCCAGAAATCGTTCCTATTGTATCCAAAAATCACACTTTTATAATTTGGGATAAAACTGATGGTCTCTCATTATTTCCAACACTATCGCCAAGTGTTTCCCATGCTCATCCCTTGTTCTTGAATAGACCAATATGTCGTCCACAAAAACCACAACAAAAGAATCTAGATATCGCTAAAATATACGATTCATCAATTCCATAAAGACTTCTAGTGCATTCGTAAGGCTGAAAGTCATGACAACATATTCATAGTGGCCATATCTTCTTCTGAAGGCTGTCTTCAGAGTATCCTCCTTACGAACTCACAACTGGTGATATCTTGACCGCAAGTCAATCTCTGAGAACCATTAAGCTCCCCTCAATTGATCAAAAGGGTCATCAAATCATGGAAGTGGATATCTATTCTTTATCGTAACTTGGTTAAGTTAACAATAATCCACACATAGCCTCAAAATTCCATCTGCTTTCTTTACAAACAGAACCGGTGCTACCCATGGAGACATGGTTGGCAGAATGAAACCCTTGCTTTCATGCTCCTCTAACTGCACTTTCAGTTCCCATAATTCTGTTGGTTCTATCCTATAAGATGGAAGGGAAATAGGACTTGTCCCCGGAAGGATATCAATCGTAAAATCCACTTCCCCTAGAGGTGGTAACCTTGAGAAGTTCCTGGGAAAGACATTTTGAAATTGATACACTATAGCTGGAAAACTATTTTCCTCAATCTCTTCCATTGATGAAAAAGTCAACACTGCCGATTGGTGAGAGATAGTTCCCACCATTGGTGCCAACAAGCTGTTTTAACCTTTCTTTACTATCCTTTCTACACTAAAGAGAAGGTCGATGTCGTCCGCAGTCATGAAACTAACTGTTCTCCTATAATAGTCGATGTGATCCTTAAACCTTGTCAACCAATCCTTACCCAGTATTACATCATAGACATCCATATCTAACATGGAGAAGTCCCATCTCATCTCAACTCCATCAATAGTTATAGCACATTCTCAACACACGAAGGCTTGAAATTCTCTTTCACCAAGAAGAGTTTGCATTTTCAAGACAAAAGGTATCATTTATATTTTTAAACATAGTAACTCAATAGGATGAGTAGAAATGAAGGAATGCGATGCACCAGTATCAAAAAACACTTGCACAAAGTTAGAATTCAAAAGAATCATACCTCTTACTCTAGATGGTCCAGCCTAATCATCGACCATCATTTGCTCAGCTCCATACAATGGTTCATCGCTACACTGTTCTCCACGTTTCCTTCCTGAGTTTGCCCTGGTTGAAGAGTCATAGAATTTTGAGAATCTCCCTAGCTATATCTATTATGCTGATGAGACTAACTCTGCTATCCTCATCCTGTCGAAGCATACGATTCTTGCGATGCCTAGAAAGTGTCACATGCACCCAACCTCAGATTATTTCTATAATAGCGCTGTAGATGTCCCATATGCTTGAAATTATGACATTTTCTAGGTTGTGGTGTACACTCTCTCTTTATGTGATCAGTCAAGCCACATTGAAAACACCCAGCTTTCATCATGGGTCATGGAAGAAGATTCACTGATCCAACCTTCTGATTTTGATTCGCACTCCCACCTTAGAAGTAGGTGTCCCTCTTCTGCATGTTCCCAGTATTAGAGTTCCCACCCGTTCTCGTGGGTATCATCATACTTCCTCCTCCCATAACTCTAGATATGTCTCTTTCAGCTATTATTTCTCTTTTTACCATTTCTGTATAGTCTGTAATACAAAGCACACCTATCTTCGAGAGAATCTATTTTTGCAACCCTGATTCAAATATACGTGCCTTCAGCGACACACTTGCAGCAAATTCTGGTGAAAAGCGCACTAAATTCATGAATCTATCCGCATAATTTGTAGTAGAGAGATTCACCCACTTTAGGCTGAAAAAGTCTGTCATCCTCTAGATCTTGAACGTGTGACGATAGAATTATTTATTGAACAATTCCTTAAATTCCTCCCAGCCCAGGCCTTGATCCACCTTAGCCTGCATTACTAGCCCCCACCACTATCATGAAATATCCTCCAGCATATATGTCACCAACATTACTTTCAACTCTGCTGGTGTGCCAATGAAATCAATGATACGATTCATCCTACTCAGCCACACCTCCGCCCTTTCTGGTTCAGAATCACCCCAAAAGATGGGTGGATTGTGCTTCTTGAACTGGACGGAATGGTCTATATGCCTTGACTCATCCCTCTGATTCCCCATATCCATAGCCTAAAATGCTTTAAATATACTCTGAACCAGATCTTGGTTCACACGTGGTTTAGGTGCAACCAAATTCTCCACAGATTCTTCGTGTTGGTTTCTACGATGCCTAATGGGTGCCATTTTCTATACAAACAACACATGCCGTTAGTATCACTTCCTAGCAACTTAAGGATTAGAATTTCAATTTCTATAACATCACTATCACAACATTGATTTCCAACCATCAAGAGTTTCCACATTTTAAACCATTTTTGAAAACATTCAACATACTTTTTGAAAATCAAACCATTTTCAAAATACACCAAATAACATATTTTAAATGTATTTCAGTAGAAAATATTTTCAGCATTTTTCAAAAATTGGCACCTAACCCAAAGTCCTCACTCATTCTTCATAATGAGATATCCAATCCTAGTGGGAAGTCATTCCTCTACAATGCATGTCATACACATCTCAAGGTCTAAACCCATGACAATGAGATTTCCAACATTCTAGAAGTGTATCCAAAACACTTATGTACCCAACACCCTGGTAACATGAAGTTCAACATAAAGGGGTCAACTATGTCCTTTTATGCTATACCTTTAAAGTTCCGACAACCCTACTCCAATCTATGATTCCAACCCAATGAATAGACGAAAAGGAATTTCAAATCCATGACCGAGAACATCGATGACAACATGTTAGCTATGGACCAAACAAGCTGATACCATTTGTAACAACCCACCCATACCTCATTGGCTTGAGGAGGAAGTGATGGTTACTTGTCCATAAGTGACATCCCCAAGGCCCCAAAGGCTAGGAATAAATGCTGAAGGGTTTCAAAATAAGTGGGGGATGATTACCCTTTTTGAACATACCACAGAACCAATAATGATAACCAAACTAATCAACTAAATGATGCATGATAAAAACTAAGACAAATCACCATTTATTTTATCATAACCCAACCAAGATTACCACAATGGAAACCAACACAAAATAAGAGTAAACAATAGAAAGAAAAACTCAACGACTAAAAGAAAACAACTCAACTCTATGCTCCACATGCTCCAAGATCCAACATCACGAACCAGCCCAAACATCACGAAGTAGTATTCAACACATTAATTTTTCCAACATCCCGGTACATGACATCTGAAAAAGCACCAAGATGCCAAAGCTGGTGGTGAGTAATGAAAGATAGTAGGTTTTCCCTGATGAATTCCCAACCAAGGTCTCTAGGATAAAACATGTTAGCACATTTATATAAAACAATTTATATAAAACAATTCCAAAATAGTTCACAATATCAAAAGTTCGTTGTCAAAACCATTTTCCAACAAAAATCATCTTTCTCATGAAAAGCAACCAAGAAAGTTTCCAATCAAATTCCATTTTCCATTTTGTCACATTCATTCCATTTCAAAAATCCACACAACCAACCATGCATGCAACCTAGACCTCCCTATACTCGCGAGTGGTGAGTTATCCTTCCACTAAGTCATCACTTATTTTAATACCTTGACGAGGGTACTTCACGACCTTATTTCTCCATTTTTGATGGGGGTACTTCTCGCCCTTATTCATCCCAATATTTTTGATGGGGGTACTTCTCACCCTTATCCATCCCAATGCATATGAACACACACCACAACCCATGAAAGTCTATGCCCAAAACCAAGTGTGTTCAAAAACCTTTCAATAAATCCTCACACTTTTATTGATAACCATTTATTTCCAGCAGAAAACCATATCCAATTTAAAATCACCATTTTAAATTTACTTCAAAAACCACTTTCCAAAAACACAAAATTTCCATCACCCGTTACTAAAATGGGTTTCAATCATTCTTCCACAATAGATAAACAAACCATTTCAAGAAATGAAAACAATTTGAAACAAAACCTTCAAGTTTTAAGAAAGTGGAATGGAGAGTGAAGCCATCTACCCCAAAAAATTAGGCGAAACCAAGCAACAGACGAAGAACGCTCAAGAACACCAGGTCAAATCTCCAAAAAACCACCCTAGATCCCTTCTCCTAACATAACCATGAACAAATCTCAACATATTTGACATACACATTCTTTGGTCTACCCAAAATGGGAATAGTTATAATAAACCGAGAGAAAGGGAGAAGTAGATCTAAATAGAACTAAGAAACCATTCAAGAACAAAGGAGAAAAATCACATACCTCAAGAATCCAGCTTCGATTCGCCAAGAGAAGCCTTCAGATCACCTTCGGAACGCTTGGGTGAATTTTTACAACCTTCAAGGGAGAGTAATCCCAAGTTATGACCTCTTATGAGATTTAATGATGCAATTAGAGGCAAAAACGAGTTAGATCCACAAATTAAGGATATAATCTAAGTGCATGCACGGTTAGTCTGCACGGTTTGACAAACCGTGTGCTAACTGTGTATTAGATACTGCCTCGGACACCCTTCATGAATGGCCTCATCACATGGTTTCCCTTAAATGTGTGCCGATCAAGAAAAAGCCTTTGCCTCCTCAGTCATCCATGCACAGTTTGGCCGCACAGTTTATACAAACTGTGCGCCGCCCGTGCGCCTGCCACATTGCTTCAAACTTCAATCTAGGATCTCCCGACTCTCTCATATGTCACCGTTAACTTTTAAAACCCAGAAAAGAATCAAGTTAGTGTTACATACCAGAAACCAGGGGTACTACAACACATCACATTGCTTTGAGGTGGTTGTAGTCCACAAGTCCACACACTAGTGCAAAAAACGTTTTTAACATCACCATTTTCTACGTCGGTTATATATAACCGACATGATAATCTATGAAATGTGGTTTTTTACATAGGTTATTTTATAACCGACATAAAAAATGCGAAGAGTGAATTTTTAACATCATTTATATTAATAACTGACGTTGAAAATCGCCTGTGTTCATTTTTTACGTCGGTTATAAATGAACCAAAGTAAAAAAACCAAAGCGCGGTGTTTTTTAGGTCAGTTATCAAATAACTGACGTAAAAAATGGGGTATCTACGAATTTTTTACGTCGTTTATGAAATAACCGATGTAAAAAAAGAAAATTTTGAGGCCTTTTTGAAGTTAGTTATTTGATAACCAATGTAACAAACCAACCCAATTTTTTTTTTACGTCAGTTATATTATAACCGACCTAAAAAACTATGATTTCTGAGGTATTTTTTACGTCGGTTATTCTATAACCGACCTAAAAACCAACACACAGATTCATTTACGCCGGTTATAAAATAACCAACGTAAAAAAAGTTGTATCTGATACATTTATATGTTGTTTATTATAATAACTGACATTATAAATGTAATAAAATTAGTTTATAACATCAGTTATTAAATAACCGACATTATAAAACATTTAAAAAATTAACACACCCCTTGGATTGTCATTTATGATTTTTCGATCAACAGTCCGACGACTCGTATATCTCATGAGGAAAACCCTAATCGACTCGTTGATCTCGTTGCATTAAAATCATTTTACATCATATTTTATCATCTTTACTCTCCTCGGATCTATCATCTCAACTCGCAACACTCAGGCAAGCCTCCCATGACTTTATTTCGTTCATTTTTTGCCCGGATATTCTATATTTACGTTTTGTGATTTTTTTGTTTAAACTAGGTAAGATTCTTCGATTTCGAACCCTATTACCTCGTTTTTCCATAATCAACTTATTTATTATCCCTAGATATATTAGATTGACTTGTAATATTAATGTAAGCCTCACCTACTTCTTTTTTGTTTGTTTTTGTTTCACAAATGCCCGATATTGATGGTAATTTTTGTTTTCATTAACAACTAATGTAACACCCTGAGATTTTATGAAAAATATTCTTTTTAATTTTATTGATTTCTTGTGTTGTACGCTACAAAAAAGGAGTATAGCACAACATGCAACCCTAACTTGGCTACATTACATGCAATTGTGACCTTCCTCGATAGTGTGTGTTGTACGCAATACCAAGTTTCACTAAACAACGACATGCTATTAAAATATTATTAAAACTAGACGTTATGAATAGTAATAACCACTTTTTGAAATTTTGTAAATTTCATCTTACAAAATGGACTTCATTTTTGGATTTGGAATATTGAAATTAACCTAGGGTGAAATTTTGTTATTTTTCTGAAAAATTTCAATTTTTAATGAATAGTGAAAACCCTGGGTTACTATTTAAAAACCGACTTTTTATTTAAATAATTATTTATTTTATTTAAAATTTTTTTAAGTCAAAATTGACACATAATACCTATATGAGTTCAATGTAATTTATTGGAGTCATTTTATAATAATTTTTGATATATAAAAATTTTATTGAACTTTTGACCGTCTTTTACCCACCTCCTAGGAGAATTTACAAATTTACATAAAAAATAATTTTACCGCTTTTGTGAATGGAATTTCAAAAATCTGAGAGGCACGGTTGATGTCAGTAAGTAAAATGTGGTTCAATGAGATGAAAATAATTTATGGTGAATAGTAACTTTTTACTTTTATTTACCACGGTTAAAAGTAAATAGGGTAATTAAGGGTAAAAATGATATTATTATTACCCTAACACATGTCATAATTCTATTTTATAAGTTTAATTAGACCAAAAACAACCTTATTAATAAAATATGACCATTTAGGCCCACTTAGATTGGATTAGGACATTTAATATTAATTTATTTAAAGAAGGGCTAAAATAGTTAAAATCAAGGTTTAATAAGTAAATAATTTTTAATATAGGGTTATACTTAAGAAAAATTAGACTATAATTATTAATTAGAAAGATAACACGATTTCCTACATAATGGAATTTTATTAATAATTTTTAGACATTATATAATTTAATTTATGTTTAACACAATGATGATGTAGTAATTATCTTATTAATGAAATATCGGCATAATTGATGTTATAAATACCCAAATAAATGTAATTTGAGCCTTTTTATGAATTAAACTAATTTATAGTTTACTATGACATGTTATTATTGATTTATTTAACTTTTTTCGAGCTAATAATTCTGTGATGATTTTCAAAAAAATCAATTACCAAATAGTGTCAAAATTGACATAAAATAGTTTTTAAAACAAATATTATATTATTAATTGTAATTTTCTTCCTAAAAATCTAAGGATTGGCCAAATGACTTAGATAAAGATATATATATTAATAATAAAAAACTTGGGATTCGTTTGGCTTGTTATAGTAAGTTTATTAAACTTATAGTGTAAGAACACAAAAAGATACGGTAAAAGTAAAATTATCTAACTTAATGTTAAATCTACATGATAAGATTAAAATATTAAACTAAACTTGTCCAAATTCTATTTTATGAGAGTATTTAGACCCATAGCCACGTTATATTCTAAATAAATAAATTTTGATCTATTTAAAACTGAATATGGCTTTATAATAAAAAATTATTTTTAGTTTTTCCAAAGGTGCCCCTCTCCTCCCTTATAAAAGGGAACCTCCTCCCTCTATTCCTCACACCACTTTGAGCTTTCAAGATCGGTCAACCCCTACCAAATTATCTTCTCCACTTCCATATAAACATCCTAGAAGTCCTGGTCTTCTTCAAAGAGCAATTTTAGTGCCCTAAGAGGAGGTCTCAAAGAGGCGCTTCAAAGAAGAGGTAATGTCCGTTACCGATTCTTTCAACATTATTTTTTCTTCCACTTCTACTTCTTTAGTTGTTTCATTATGAAGTAATAATATCATTATCACTAATATACTGATATGTTATTATAAGTATGAAACAACCATATTTCACCATCTATCCATCCTACGGAAAACGAAATCACCGTGCGTGCGTACGTACGGAATACCGTCTCCACACCATGGTGTAATCTATTTTCCACCACCACCTTACTTGGATGAGTATAACGGTGAAAGAAATGAATATATATGATTATTGTAAAGTTATATTGATTATGTAATATTATACATACATTTAATAAAATTCCATGATCATTGGAATGATATCATCACTCGTGCGTACGTACGAACTATCGTCTCCACGAACGCGATGAGATTCATTTTCCATGATTAACCATTCAAAAACGATTATAAAGTATATATAATGAATAATAATGAAATATATGACATAATAATTCTACTGTATTTATTTATACATATTAATGTCATCTATTTAATTTCATTCAATTGAATAAGGAAACGAAAACATCGTTCATGCGTACGTACGGCCAACCGTCTCCATGAACGGTGTATTTCTTTTCTTTTTATAGATCTACAAAATATATGTGTATGATGAATATATATTATATATAAATCATGTTTTTAACTCTTTAATTATGTAAATCAGGATATAAGTAATAATATCAAGAACAACAAGTTGAAACGCATACGATAAATGAAGTGATTTTACCCAAAACACTACTTTAACATGGAATTTACAAAAGAACGGGTAATATAAAGTCATAAGTGAAACATATATGATATCATAACAATAAATATGATTATTTAATAAGTTAGTGACATTATTTAAATCATTATACAGGAGGTTCGGATCCATACGAAGCATATCAGACCTATGGTAAGGGATAAATTTTCAATCTCATTTTTATCCGAGATTGTTTATAATTAAGTATTTATTAGGGTTACGTTTATCATCCATGACCATGCTTTCTAAAAATGTTTTCATAAAATGTTAAATATCCTTCCATGAATGATTAAAGTCATTTTTACCCTTTATTGACTTTTTACCACATTGTATGAATGGAATATTGCTTTTGGTTGCCATATAAGGTACTTTTTGACTTTTCTGACAAAAGTACGAGGAGAATGTTATTTTTAACTTATACGGTGTGAATGGATTTTTACGGTTTCATACGCCTCATTTCCAAGATGTTTCCTCTATAATATTTCATGATTATTTTCAACAAAAACCATTTCTTTTAAAATTGCATGGAATTTTGTGAAAAGAAAATGATTTTAAAGAAGAAAGGATATTTTCCTCAAGAATTCATTTCAAGTGTTTTTTCAAAAATATTTTCCATATAAGATGACATTATATCATATGTGTATGTTTCAAGTAATATGTCTCTATGATTTAAATGGATTCAATTTTCTTATGATGAAATGATATCAAATTTTTATGGATTATGTTATGATGAAATGATGTTTTTGAATCCCATTTTATTACATGGGTTATGCTATGTTGTAAGATTTATGATTTTGGGGCACACAAAAATATGATTTCATTACGAGATGGGTGGGACCTATATCTCCCTCCAATTAATTTGGAAAATATTTATATCTAATGAGATAGACATGGATGGAACGGTAAGTTAATTTGGTTCAGTGTTACAGGACTGAAACGAGGAGTGAACTCGATTCAGAAAGGGACTTTGTCCACTAAGATGGTCTTGGCAGCAATACCTTGTCTACTACAGAAATCATAACAAGTTCTGAATGGTTTCCACAATTACATGTTTTATTCCCATGCTATTTTATCATGATTTATGTTCCATTATGATCTATACCTTATGTACTTCCATGTTTTATGTCGTTGCTCAAGATTTTGATATTTAAACATTATGTTCATGTTTTTAAGTTCAAATATATATAGTATGTTTTATTTTATCCATGCTTACCCTTACTGAGCATTTGAGCTCACCCTATTTATGTTTTATTTTCCCCCAGGATTAAAATAATGCTTTTAGGAAAGTAAACAAAAGTGGAAGATATTTATGGGAGATGTTGAAGATCTTTCACCACAATTAAGATATTGCGTTCCATGTTTCCAAAGACACTAAACTATTAAGGTCCTTGTGTGTCTGTATTTGTTATGTATTATGTATTTCGCAAAATTAATGTAATATACATGTATGTCATGCTTCGGGTCTCTAAAATTGGTATCAGAGGAAAGGATTAGGCAACCTTTGGAAACTAGGATGCGAAAACTTTAGTGAGATCCCTAGAGATATTTCTAAGGTATGTCTAGGGATGTCCCTAAGGTTATGTATATGTATAGGTTATAGTCCTATAATTGCGCTAAAAATCGTAGAATTAATCCTAATATGTTAGATATTGATGGTACTCCCCCTTTATTATGTTGTTTTCCCTAGCATTGTATTTGCCTCTCACACTATTATTTTTGGGTTTTAGAGGATGGCTGGAACCCAAAGGAACCGTGTTGATCAATGTAATGGACAATGAAATGATTTTCCTCCTGACCAAACCAATGTCATGGGTGATGGAGTGAACAATCTTATTTCTATAATTACACAAGCTATGAATCATTCTGGATTTCAAAATGAGCAGAGAAAGGAGCAACATTCTGTTGAATCCTTCCTGAGGCAGCATCCACCTTCATTCAGCGGGTCTTCTGATCACTTAGTGGTTGAAAGATGGATCAGTACTACTGAAAAGATATTTTCAGCTCTACAATGTTCTGAGCATGATAAAGTCATCTTATCAATATATCGTTTGGAAGGTGATGCTGATCAATGGTAGAATCTTATCAAGAATACGAGGCAAAGAGATGAAATTGAGTCCATGGAATGGGACGAGTTCAAGAACTTGTTTTTTAGTAATTACTTCCCTCATATTTTTCGAACAAAGATGTATAAGTAGTTTCTTGAGCTTAAGAAGAAGGATGATGAATCTGTTGGTATATACGAAGCGAATTTTACAACACTTTCATGGTATGCATCTGGCTTTGTCATCCAAGCTGAAAGTAAAGTTGATTGATTTTTCAGTGGCTTAAAACCAAGTATTTGAAGGGAATTAGCTATAAGAGACATCAGTAGCTATGATGAAATTGTGCGTTGTTCTATCAAGGTAGAACTGGAAGTTGGTGTAACATATCCATCTCATGGTTTTGACAAGAAATGAAAGAAGGAGTTTAAGGAGAAATCTCAGAACAATGGTGAAAAGAAGATGAATGTTTCTTTATGCTCAAAGTGTGGAAAGAATCCTGGTGGAGATTGCCTAAAAGGTGCTAGAAAATGTTTTATGTGTGGAAAAGAAGGTCATCATGCAGTTTATTGTCGAAGTAATGGGAAAAAAATTGCTAATGATGTGAATAGAGAAAAGATTATAGAGAACTCTCCACCAACACTTCAATGCTTCAAGTTCAAGGAAATGGGGCATTATGCTAATAAATTCCCTAATCCACGGGTTAATGACGATCCATGTGAGAAACCTTTTAAGGCAAAGGATAAAGGGATGTCTCATGCGATCACTATTTGTGATGTTGAGTATGAAAATGATGTTGTGTAATGATTAATTGTTTATGTAATGGGATTTCAAAATAGTATCATGGAATCTCAATTATGGTATTGTGGAATTTTGGAATATCTATGTGTTGGATTTCAATAATTATATGGTACTGGTAACCATGAAAAGGTGATTGAAATATTTTTAGAAAGTAGATGAAATGCGCATAATTAAGGGATAAGGAGAAAATATTATGATAATAATCATGAGATCATGACTGATACAATGACTAAGTGATATTATGGTTTGAGTATATAGAATTTTTGGGATTTTGGTGTGTGGAAAGTGTTAAAATGTAACAACATTCATGTTTTCACTAAGGTTCAATGGGTATTCATTATTCAAGAGAATATATGATTAAGGTATCCACATGTTTGTAATTTGACCAAAAAGATATATCTTATGATATATGGGGGATAAATGATGGCATTCACGTGATTGTTATGTGACATTTCAAGTAATCATTTTCTTTATACTATGAGCTTGGACCGAAGTATTTTAAATAAGCCTAAAGATTTGAATGGATTATGTTGGAAATAAGTTAGTTTGATATTATTGATGGGATGTTATAGTAATGTAGTTTTAGAAAAAGGACAACCTGCAGGACAGGCGACAACCCATCGCGTTAGACAAGGCTGTGGGAATCGAACCCACAACCGAAGTGCGACATGCCTTTATCGCCTACCACTGGCCTACAGGAAGTCCCTGGTTAGTAGAAACTAGTTTTATTTTATTAAGCGGTATGATATATGAAGTATAAGTTCATTTTTGGAACCATATACGATTAATCTAACCATAATATGGACTTATAACTTTTCCTAACCTTTTGTTTGAAATAGATGGAATGACCAATCATTCTATCACATGATCTGCAAACACATCACGAATAACAAATTCAACTTCATTTCTTTAAGGGATGAAGTGGAAATTGTTCAATTCACAAACAACAGTGAGATTATACCAAAATCATGTAAGTATTTCTTTTAATTCATCAACTTTAGGGAAATGATCTTGAAAACCAAAAATGTTGTCCTAGTTCCCTTATATCCAATTAATCAGATGGTACCTTAGATCATCACAAATCTATAGCTTTGTGATTGTTGTCATTTTCATAGCCATGTTATCTACCACTCTCCATCAGAAAATGATGGTTAGGTTTCTCTTCCATATCCATATTTTCACCTATGTTCTCATATGTGGAAACCCAGTGATTAGTTAATTTGGGTAACCGTTATGTTTCATACTTTAGTTTTTAGAGATTGGTATTGGAATTCCTTTTTACAATGTGGGTTTCTATTAATGAAACTTTCGAGTAGTAAACCATTTATAACCCCGAAGAATTTTGAGGGAGAAATTCATTTTAAGGGTGGTAGGATGTAACACCCCGAAATTTTATGAAAAATATTCTTTTTAATTTTATTGATGTCTTCTGTTGTACGTTACAACAAAGGAGTCTTGCACAACACACAACCCTAAGTTGGCTGCATTACATGCAATCGCGACCTTCTTCGATAGCGTGTGTTGTACGCAATACCGAGTTTCACTAAACAATGATATGCTATTAAAATATTATTAAAACTAGCCGTTATGAATAATAATAACCACTTTTTGAAATTTTTTAAATTTCATCTTTCAAAATGGACATAATTTTTGGATTTGGAATATCTAAATTAGCCTAGGGTGAAATTTTGGTATTTTTATAAAAACATTCAATTTTTGATGAATAGTGAAAACACTGGGTTACTATTTAAAAACCGAAATTTTATTTAAATAATTATTTTTTTATTGAAATTTATTTTAGGTCAAAATTTCACATAATACCTATATAAGTTCAATGTAATTCATTAATGTCATTTTATAATAATTTTAGATATATAAAAATTTTATTGAACTTTTGACCATCTTTTACGCACCTCCTAGGAGAATTTGCAAATTTACAAAAAACATAATTTTACTGCTTTTGTGAAAGGAATTTCAAAAATCTGAGAGGCACAATTGATGTCAGTAAGTAAAATGTGGTTCAATGAGATGAAAATAATTTTTGGTGAATAGCAAATTCTTACTTTTATTTACCACAGTTTAAAGTAAATAGGGTAATTAAGGGTAAAAATGATATTATTATTACCCTAACACATGTTCTAATTCTATTGGATAAGTGTAATTCGACCAAAAACAACCTTAGGAATAAAATATGACCATTTAGGCCCACTTGGATTAGATTAGGACATTTAATATTAATTTATTTAAAGAAGGGTTATAATAGTTAAAATCAAAGTTTATTAAGTAAATAATTTTTCATATAGGGTTATACATAAAATAAATTCGACTATAAATATTAATTAGAAAGATAAAAATATTTCCTACATAATGGTATTTTATTTATAATGTTTAGACATTAAATAATTTCATTTATTTTTGACACAATGATGATGTAGTAATTATATTATTAATGAAATATTGACATAATTGATGTTATAAATACCAAAATAAATGTAATTTGAGACTTTTCATGAATTAAACTAATTTAATAGGTTAATATTAAATGTTAGTATTGATTTAGTTAAATTTTTTAGAACTAATCATTCTGTTATGATTTTTACAAAAATCAACTACCAAATAGTGTCAGAATTGACATGAAATAGTTTTTGAACAAATATTATATTATTAATTGTTATTTTATTCCTAAAAATATAAGGTTCTGCCAAATGACATAGATAAGGTTATATATATTAATAATAAACAACTTGGAGTTCGTTTGGCTTGTTATAGTATGTTTATTAACCTTATAGTGTAAGAACACAAAAAGAGACGGTAGAAGTAAAATTATCTAACTTAAAGATAAATCTAAATGATATGATTAAAATTGTAAATTAAACTTGTCCAAATTCTATTGGATGAGAGGAGTTCGACCCATAACCACCTTAGATTCGAAATAAATTAATTTGGAGCTATTTATAACTGAATATGGATTTATAATAAAATAATATTTTTAGTTTTTCCAAAGGTGCCTCTCTCCTCCCTTATAAAAAGGAGCCTCCTCCCTCTCTTCCTCACACCACTTTGAGCCTTCAAGCTCGGAAAACCACTGAAAAATTCTCTTCTAAACTTCCTTAGAAACATACTATAGGTCCTGGTATTCTTCAAATAGCAATTTTAGTGCCCTAAGAGGAGGTCTCAAAGAGGCGTTTCAAAGAAGAGGTAATGTACGTTACTGATTCTTTCAACATTATTTCTTCTTACACATCTTCTTCTTTAGTTGTTTCATTATTAATTAATAACATCAGTATAAATCATATACTGATATGTTATTATATGTATGAAACAACCATATTTCACCATCTATCCATCCTACGAAAAACGAAATCACCGCGCCTGCGTAGGTACGAAATACTGTCTCCACGCCGTGGTGTAATCTATTTTCCACCACCACCTTACTTGGATGTGTATAATGGTGAAAGTAATGAATATATATGATTATTGTAAAGTGATATTGATTATGTAATATTATACATACACTTTAATACAACTCCACGGTCATGGGAATGATATCATCACTCGTGCGTACATACGAACTACCGTCTCCACGAACACGATGAGATTAATTTTCCATGATTAACCATTCAAAAATGATTAAAAAGTATATATAATATATAATAATGAAATATAAGACATAATAATTCTACTGGATATATTTATATTTATGAATTTCATCTATTTAATTTGATTCAATTCAATAAGAAAACGAAAACATCGTTCATGCGTACGTACGGCCTACCGTCTCCATGAACAGTGTATTTCCTTTATTTTTATAGATCTATAATATATATGTATATGATGAATATATATTATATATAAATCATGTTTTACACTCTATAATTATGTAAATCATGATATAAGTAATAATATCCAGAATCACAAGTCGAAACACATACGATAAATGAAATGATTTTACCCAAAACACTACTTTAACATGGAATTTACAAAAGAACGGGTAATATAAAGTCATAAGTGAAACATATTTGATATCATAACAATGAATATGATTATGTAATAATTCAATGACATTATTTAAATCATTATACAAGATGTTCAGATCCATACGAAGCATATCGGACCTATGGTATGGGATAAATTTTCAAACTCATTTTTATCCGAGATTGCTTATACGTAAGTATTTACTGGGTTTACGTTTATCATCAATGGCCATGTTTTCTAAAAATGTTTTCATAAAATGTTAAATATTCTTCCATGAATGTTTAAAGTCAATTTTACCCTTTATTTACTTTTTAACAAATTTTATGAATGGAATCTTTCCTTTGATTACCATATAAGGTACTTTTTGACTTTTCCGACAAAAGTACGGGGAGAATGTTATTTTTAACTTATACGGTGTGAACGGATTTTTAAGGTTTCATAACACCTCATTTTCAAGATGCTTCCTCTAAAATATTTCATGATTATTTTCAAAAAAACCCTTTTCTTTTAAAATTTCATGGAATTTTGTGAAAAGAAAATGATTTTAATGAATAAAGGATATTTTCCTCAAAAATTCATTTCGAGTGTTTTTCTCAAAACTATTTTCCATCTAAGATGAAATTATTTCATATGTGTATGTTTACAGTAATATGCCTCTATGATTTAAATGGTTTCAATTTTCTTATGATGTAATGATATCAAATTTTTATGGATTAGGTTATGATGGCATGATGTTTAAGAAGCACATTTTATTACATGGGTTATGGCATGATTTATGATTTATGATTTTGTGGCACACGAAAGAATGATTTCATTATGAGATGGGTGGGAACTATATCTCCCTCCAATTCATTGGGTAAAGATTTATATCTCATGAGATAGACATGGTTGGAAAGCTAAGTTTATCCAGTTCAGTGTTACAGGACTGAAACGAGGAGTGAACTCAATTCAGAAAGGGACTTTGTCCACTACGATAGTCTTGGAAGCAATGCCTTGGCTACTATGGAAATCATAACAAGTGTTGAATGGTTTCCACAGTTACATGTTTTGTTTCAATGCTATTTTATGAGGATTTATGTTCCCTTATGATCTATGCCTTATGTACTTCCATGTTTTTTGTCGTTGCTCAAGATTTTGATGTTTAAACATTATGTTCATGTTTTTAACTTAAAATGTATATGGTATGTTATATTTTATCCATGATTACCCTTACTGAACATTTGAGCTCACCATTTTTATGTTTTATTTTCCCCTAGGATTAAAATAAAGGTTTTAGTTTTGGAAACAATAGTGGAAGATCTTTATGGGAGATGTTGAAGATCTTTCACCACGATTAGAATATTACGTTCCATGTTTCCAAAGACACTAAACTATTATGGTCCTTGTGTGTCTGTATTTGTTATGTATTAATTATTCTGCAAAAGTAATGTAATATCAAAGTATGTCAAGCTACGGGTCACTACAACTAATGATCTCATTCACCTATATTACTACAATTTATATGTAAATCATTGTGGTACAATTAATATCCAGAGCCAGGGGAAGAACTCCACCCTGCTAGTCAAACAATCACACAGAGGGACCCTCTACATCGTGAGAGGTCAAAGTACGTAAAGTCGAATCTGGCACGCATGTGGGGCCCACACAACGTGTGGCCTCATCGCATCCCCAACCAAGAGCCCAAACGTTTTCAGGTACGAACAACTACACGTACCTTCAAGCATCCCCCGTATACTCTCGGAGTATACCACGTTCCAGCCCAATGGCTAACAACTACACGTACCTTCAAGCATCCCCCGTATACTCTCGGAGTATACCACGTTCCAGCCCAATGGCTATCGTGCACACGACACCCTGCGTCAACGCGAAGGCGTGACGTAACATCTCCAACTCAAAGGCCCAGGCATGGCCAACCACATCTTTTGAACCATTTATATCACTCTCCCAAGTGTGCGTGATCAAACACCAAGGTTCTGCTACCAACATGGTAGGAAGAACCGCCACTGGAGCACCATTCATGCTTCCACATTTAATAATATCGCGTATAAGGCTCCGCATGGCCAAACGGATCGCACCGTTGTAATCCTCTCAGAAAAACACGCGAGATAGACTACCTACTTGCCTCCAACGGATTTCTGATGGAAAAGTTTCCAACACCGCCTCATGCCCAAATGACATCCTGTGATCCTGAGCCTCTGCCTCGAAAATAGTCAGGTGCATCGCACCATTGTGATCCCCTCGGGAAAACACGTCAAACGCACTACTCACTTAAGTGCAACGGACATCCGGAGAACAAGGTGCATCCCAGCGCACCGCACACGAGTGGTGCCACATGGGACCTGCATCCCGGTCTTGAAACTCAACGAACGGATCGCACCGTCGCGATCCTCTCGAAAGAGTACACAAAATGGACTATTCACTTTTCCAAAATGGTCGCCCGGTGATAAAGCTGGAAATCACCGTCAACTCCTGAGATGGACCTCGTGGGCCCTGCACCATCGTGCCGAATTAGGGCGGGCGGATTGCACCACTTCAATCCCCTCATAAAAACACCCAACATCAACTGCTCGCACGCCCCGATCGGACGTCTGAGGAAAAAGTCTCTATAAGCTGCACGCAGCTCAAAAGACAGGCCGCACCGTCGAACGCGTCCGCACCGTCCAAAGCAAAATTCCTGGAAAAACGCTCATCCACATAAAGACACTTCGCGCCTCCGAGGCCCCTCGTTCCAGGAATTAAAAATTCCCGAAACCATCTCAAAGAATTCCCCTCAACGCAAGGTCCGTGCTGTCGCTGACGGCGTGCAAAACGGACGTCGGACGAGTCTGCGCTGTCCGGAACAAAAGTCTCGGGGAATACGCTCGTCCACTTAAGGACACGTCGCGCCTCCACGGCCCCTCGTTTCAGGAATTAAAAATTCCCGAAACCATTTCAACATGTCCGCCCCGACGACACGACCCCACAGCCGCAGACAACGTACATACCGGACGTCTGTAGCAGAAAATACGGGCGTCCGAACACTAAGGGCAGGGCCCCTTGGGCCGGACTGGCCTAAACCGGCCGGTCCGGCCATTCTGGCCCGGGCTGCGGTCCAATCGCGCGGTCCAGCCGCTGGCCAAAGGACCGCGCGCCGACCGGCCCTCGTGTCCGGTCTCTTGGTCGGCGCGAAGAATCGCATCGCGCGGGTCTTGTCCCCGTGCTGGCGTCGCACGCCGCGACCGCGGGGTCGCTGCGCCCCGACGGCTCGGCCTCACCGCCTGGAGCCACCGCCTCGCGTGACCGGCTTCTCCTCGCACCGGCGCCCAGTGCCTCGCACCGGCGCCCCGCGCCTTGCGCTCGGTCGACCGTCCACCGAGCACCCGCTCCGCCGACCGCTTCCACAGAGCCGCGCCGCCGCCTCCACCGAGCCGCACCGCCACTTGAACTCGCCAGAACCCGAAAACCCGCAACGTTCGGCGGATCATTGCGGATGCCACAGAGCTTGGAATTTGAATCCGAAAGATGAGTTGAAATGGGAATTAACTCTACTACTCATTCATGGGGTTTGTTCAAAGATCAAACAACAATTCAGGGGTATAAATTAGGTTCAAAGGTGGTGCGGGAAAGAAAAATGCAAACGATAAACTCCTACCTCTTGGGCGATGCATGTCGCTTCGCCGTCAACCCGCCTGGGGGGTGCGCCTCGCCGAAGCTCTCCTCGCCGGAGTTTCCTAGCCACAGGTGAAGGAGGGGGAAAGGGTTTGAGTAAGAAGAAGAAGAGGGGTGGGGGGTGTTTAAGTACAAATCACTTAAATGCCCGCCCGACAGCCCAGTACCCGAACTCCTGACGGGGTCGAGATTTAGCCTCCCCTAGGCTAAGAACCACGCTCTGAGCGCAACAGCCTTCTCGGAATTTTAATCCAAGGCCCCGTTGAAAAGTTATAAAATTTAATGTCCGAAGCTGTTAAATTACGAAAACGCCCCTGGGGCCATTTTTCACAAACGGCCCGTGCCCGCGAAACTTATACCCCCCCTAGGGTAAACGGCTTGCTCCGAACTCAACAGTGCCCTCAGTTTTCCAATCTGAGCAACCGTTTAAGAGATACTAGTGTTTCACCCTTAAACGAATTAATTTAATATATTTAATCTGTTTAACGTTCCAGAGGTGAGCGAGGGGTCCAAACGTCCCGCGCCGACAAGTTTTATGTTGTTTCTAGGGTAAAAACCCCATTCCGGACCCATCCGTACACTTGGATCTCTAATCCGGGACTCTGTTTAGGAGTTATCTCATTAATTTAGCATTTCAAGTGTGGACGCACTAAGAATTTAATTCCAGCCACTCTGGGGCTCGGAATCGCACGTCGTCCGAAGGCGCTGCTCTGGAATATCATCAAGAATATTCCAAAGTCTTTCACAGAAAAAACTGAGTTCTTACAGCGGTGGTGTTCATGGGGTGTCCAAGGGGGTGGGGGGTGGTGTCCAGGGGGTGGGGGGGGGGGGGGGCTGTACAAGGGGGTGGTGGTGTCCAGGGGATGTCTAAGGGGGTGGGGGATAAGTGTTAGTTAGGATTGACTACTGCATCGTGGTTTCTGAGATTATGACATGATGATTGTACCATGATGATTGGCTTTACATTGTGATTTTCTCCATCAGAATTATTATTTTAAATTTGATTTGATTCTCAGGTTTACTCCATTTTCTACAATTTTCTATCAACCATTATAGGTTCCATGGTTTTAATTGATTCAATGGAATTTAAAACTATTATATCTTACTATATTTTGTCTTTAAAATAATATTCAAGAATACTTTTTTTAAATATGCATAGATTTTTTTTTATATTTCAAAATTGTTTTACATTCAAATTATGATTTTTTTCTTCATAAAAACATATATTTTTCTTATCTGAAAAATATATATATTTTTTATATTTATTTTAGGTAATAATGAGTCTAATTTGGATTATGGAACATCAAATGTGCAACGAATATGAGGAAGGTGTTGATTCCTTTTTGGAATTTTCTAAACGAAATGTTCCATGTAGTGACATTTTTTTCTGTCCAGGCCTGAAATTTTTGAATATGGAGAAGTTGAAATGTAGAGAGATAAAAGATCATCTGATTTGTCATGGTATTAATCCGAGTTACAAACCATATATTTGGAATGGTGTAATTGGACTAAATGTCACTGATGATGATGATTCAAAAGATGGAAACTCCGATGGAATTTAAGAAATGATTCGTGACATTGTAGTAGAACAAATTGAGATAGAACCGACAGTTGTGCGTCTATATGGTGATGCTGAAAAACAATTATATCCGGGTTGTACAGATTTTATGGTTTTGTTGGCAGTGTTAAGATTGATTAACCTAAAGGCGAAGCATGGATGGAGTGACAGAAGTTTAATAGAGTTGCTATAATTGATGAAAGACATTAAACAAAAGATAACGATCTTCCATATTCACATTATAAGGCCAAGAAAATATTATGCCTGATGGGATTGGGATATAAGAAAATACATGCATGTCCGAATGACTGCATTATATATAGGAAGGAATATGAATTTCTGTTAGAGTGTCCTAAATGTGGGACATCATGGTATAAGGTGAAAGAAAAATCATAGGCTGATGTCGAGATTACAAAGATCCCTTCAATGGTATTTTGGTATCTTCCTTTAATTCATCGTTTCCAACAGTTATTTGCTAATTCACATGATGCAAAAAGGTTATGATGGAATGCTGATGAGTGGGTATGTGATGGAAAAATACGTCATCCAGCTGATTTTCCACTCTGGATTAAAATTTATGCGTAGTTTTCTACATTTGGAAATGAAATTAGAAATCGCAGACTAGGGTTGTGCACAGATGGAATGAATCCATACCAAACCCTCAGTAGCACACATAGTTCATGGCCAGTTTTATTGGTAATTTACAACCTCTCTCCTGAAGTTTGTATGAAGTGCAAATATTTCATGTTGAGTATAATGACCTCTGGTCCAAAGCAACCCGACAATGATATTGATGTTTACTTGTCACCGTTTATTGATGATTTGAAACTGTTATGGGATGATGTTATTATGGGGTATGATTCTTATAAAATGAAATATTTTAAACTTCATGCAGTGCTTCTATTCACTCTAAATGACTTCCTAGTGTATGGAAATTTGTTTGTATACAGCGTTAAAGGACATAAAGCATGTCCAATTTGTGAACAACAAACGTCATATTGTCAATTGCATCATGGGAGGAAAATAATGTACATGGGTCATCGAACGTTTTTGCATATGGATCACCCTTATAGAAGACTAAAAAGTAATTAAATGGCTCACAAGAATTTGATACTGCTCCAAAACCTTTATCCCCTGATCTGTATTTTGAGAGGGTGAAAAACCTTGATGTGACATTGTGAAATACACAGAAATCTGGTAATGATAGACATGTTTGGGAGAAAATGTCAGTATTTTTTGAGCTACCATATTGGAGGTATCATGAAGTTAAACATAATATTGATGTCATGCATGTGGAGAAGAATATATGTGATTGTTTTATTGGAACATTGTTAGATATTAATGGAAAGACAAAAGATGGGTTGAATGAAAGAGTAGACTTACTATCAATGGGAATACATTTGGATTTAGCTCCCACTCCTAAAGGAAGACGAACATTTCTTCCCCCAGCTTGTCATACATTATCAAAGAGGGAGAAAAATAGCTTTTGTCACTATCTTCATGTTATCAAAGTGCCTCAGGGTTATTATGAAAATGTAAAAAAAAAATTCTCATTGAAGGACTTGAAGTTGATAGGTATGAAATCACATGATTGTCACATCATGATGAAATAAATTCTACCAGTTGCATTGCATGGAATATTACCCTTCCGTGTCTGAAAGACTATAATGAAGTTGTGTTATTTTTTCAATTCAATTTGTAACAAGGCTATTGATGTGAATTCTTTGATCATTTTGGAAAAGGATTTGTTTTTTATACTTTGTCAATTGGGAATTTATTTCCATCCAATTTTTTTGATATAATGGTGCATTTAATGATTCATCTGGTTTGAGAAATAAAGCTTTGTGGACCTATATATCTTCGTTGGATGTATCCTTTTGAAAGGTATATGAAAATATTAAAGGGGTATGTTAAAAATCCATATTGACCTAAATCCTACATTATTGAAAAGTATATTTCTGAGGAGGTAGCAGAGTTTTATACGAGCTACTTGGCTACGGCGCGACCCATAGGTTTACCTCCATCTCGCCATGAACGAGTTAATAAGGAGAGAAAGGGGATTCGTGGCTTGAAATTAAAATCATTGTCAGCTGAACAGATGAAGAAGTTATGGTCATACATGTTGAATAACATATCTGATGATCAACCATATATCACATTGCATATTAATGAGTTGAAACAATGTCTTCCAAAGAAGAAATAAATATGTATTTTGAATGAGCACAACAAAACTTTTTTGTCGTGGTTTAAAAAGACCTTGCTTTGTAGATCAGATGTATCAGTGACATTAAAATGGATAGTAGGTGTTCCATGTTTAAATGTGATAACATGGCCCAGTTATGACATTAATGGATATACATTTCATACGAAGGTTCCGGAAAACAAAAGTGCAGTTCAGAATAGTGGTGTATTAATGTTTATAGAAGCAACGAATTTTTTGAGTGCTAAGGACAAAAAACCCAATTTATACATCAAGTGCATATTATGGAGTGATTTAAGACATATGGGAGGTTGATTACTTTAAAATTAAAGATCTTATTTTTAACTGTAATTGTTTATCGGTAACAACAGTGTCAGAAACAATGAATTTGGAATGACACATGTTAATCTGAATAGATTGGAAGACACATCTAATTCTCTTATAATGGAGACACATGCAAAAAAAATTTCTATATAGTAGATCAATCAGATATGCACTGGGATATTGTTTTACAAGAGGGAAAAACAATATTTAGGTGAGGATGAACATGATGAAGATACTGATTTATGTGAGATCCCTACTTCCATGGAATGATTAACAGAACATAATGATTTGCATGTTGAAGACATGGTTTGTGCCATAACGAACTATCACAATGAAAGAATTTGGGAAAACAATCCATTTTTACTTTCCTAAAATTATAGGTAACATATGTTTATTTCTTGTTTACATTTATTTATTTCATAAAATGGTAGATATTGTAAGTTTTTTCTTTATTAAAACATGTATTAAAACAAAATAAGTATAAGTTTTTATTTGTTTTATGTTTTTTTAGTTTACTTTATCATGTTTACCATTACATAAATTATATATCTATTTTTATTTTTCAGTGACAATTACTTTACCATGTTTACCAGGTTTACCATGTTTACCATGTTTACCATCTTGACCATCTTTACCATCTTTACCATTGTTTAACATTCTTACCATATTAACAATGTTTACTATTATGTAACTTAGTACACATTTCTATTTTTTGATTACAGTAGTATTAAAATAATTGAATTCGAATATTATTTAACTAATGTTTGTCTTTTTGATTCGAAGGATAATGAAAGATAATTAAGTTGATCAACCACATGATTCTGGAGATGAGCATATTAGTCAAACCTCTGGGGAGGAACATTCACATGCCCCTCTTGATGTTCCCCAATATTCCTCATGTGCTCCTATTATGACAAAGAGTTCAAAGGTTGGTAAATGTGGGTGCACACATTTACAAAAATTGGCACTTTCCCATATGCAGGATTAGAGGATACTCGTTGAGTTTGATGATGATGATATTCCTAGAGGTCCAAATGAAAAAGATTTTATGATTTTTGTATCAACTCAGTCTAAGAGAAAATTAAGAATTCTCTATGATGACTGGATAACTGTGGATAAAGTGATAATCTCTCAGTTGTGGGAGACAATATTGGTAAGATCTTTTTCTATTGTTTGACTATTATTTAAATTTTTTTAGCATATATAATATGTTTAACCTCTTCTTTATCAGATGACATTTGGTATTCCTGACACTGGAGGAGTTAGGAAGAAATTCTCTTTGTTGGCTGCCAGGAGATGGATGGATTTCAAAACAACCCTCTCATATGATTTCATTTATGGTCATAGGATTCATGACAATCCTTGTCGCATATATCATTTTATAGATGAAGACAGATGGAGACATTTTTTTGAAAGTAGAAGAAAAGAGTCATTTTTGGTAAGGGAAATGTATACTTTTATAAGATTTCTTATATAGATGATCTTATTAATGTGTTGTTATTTATTTCTTATTCTTAATTTATAGAAAACAAGGAAAGATCATCAAGAGATCCAATCTAAAAATGTATACCCTAATAGTTTATCTCGGGGAGGGTATGCATTTTTGGAAGAAAAAATGATGGCCGAAAAATTTCAAAAACTAAGAGCTGAGTCTTCAAGCTCTGGAGAGGTGGCCCCTCCATCCCCTCCATCTAGGCATGAAAAATGGAAGAGAGATCAGATGTGCAAAAAAGGGAAATATCTTTCGAAATAATCGAGAATTGTAGCTGAGATGATTGTAAGATATCTATTTTATTTATTTAAGTTAACTATTTTCTTCATATAATTACAATAATTACATAAATTTTCAATTAATTAATACACGAGTATATTGTAGAGAAGAGTTCACAGGGGGAATTTATAGCTACTGAGAGGAAAGATATTTTATCTATAACATTGGGAAAGCCCTAACATCTTGGTCGTGTAAGAGGATATCTGATAGGTGTATCGCTAAAATAAGTGTTTCCATTTTCTTCAACTTCTAACATTGAAGGGGTTTATAAAAAAATATAATCCTTTGAGGATGAAGTTCATAACATTAATGCAATGATGGGGGAAATGATTAGAGCGTCGGTACAGTCTATGTTTGCAGACATGCAAAGGCAATTTCAGACTACAGCTCCCACTCCTCCACATCCCCATGCAGACGCCATTATTTATCCTCCACCTCCACCAGTAGCTCCCACTCCCCCACCTCAGCCTGCGGACCCCATTTTTTATCCTACTCCTCCACCACAACATCCTACTTATTTTGAGTTGTATGTTGATGATCCTTAACATCATATTGTTGCATATGGGTTGGTACATTGTATAGGAGATATAGTTCATCATCATAAATTAGAGGTAGAGAATCAGAGGGTCACTGTACGGGATATTATAGATAGATCAACTCGAGTACCATTACATACAGATGAGGTGACGACAATTGGACATAGTATCGACCATTTTTTAATTTGGCCATCCAGACTTCTTTGACTCATTACCATAGAGGTATGAATGTTATATCATTTATTCTATTTTTTTATTAAAGTTGTTTTATCATTTGAAAAATAATATATTTTTCTATTTATTTTTATAGGAATATATCAATGGTAAATAAATACTGTATAGACAACAACAAAGACAAATGTCTATGACATCAGATACAGATTCTAGTAGTCTTGACAGATTGTCAAGATATTCAAAATTTTTGCCGGGTCATTATCAGTTTCCAATGGAAGATCATGTTTGTGGACGTGCAATAAGTGTGGGGATTATGAAAACTGATATCATGGAGCATATTACTGGAGATAATTTGGGAATCAACATGGTGAATTTTTTTCCATGTAAGTCTTAACACCTTTTACCTGCGTTATATTTATTAAAAATGTGTATTTTTGTCTGTTTTGTATTAGGGATATTTATAAATTTTTTGAGAGGAATGAATTGACATATGTATATGGATACATGGACCCGCAATTAATTTCCCCTAAAGCATGTGCATTGGATGAGTAACAAAGAATGATTTATATTGCTGAAAGACTTGAAAAGAATATAGTCATACAATGTTGGATGATGCATTTTTGTGAGAGGTATGAAACACATATCTCTCAAAGAGTTTATTATCTTTTAACATAAAAAACCACTAACATTAAATATCATTTTATCAGTGATCATTGGATTTTATGTGATTTTTTCCAAGGGAGAAAACACTTTATTAGATATTATATATCCATGATGATTTGCAAGAAAGTTTTAAGAATATATTTGAAAAATAATATTCAATTTCTCAATAGTTTTATATATTATAATGAATTTTAAATTTACCCCATTCGTATTATTTTCTAACAGGTCATGGGTCTACTTTTGAAAAAACACAAAGAAAAGGAAAGGAAAGATCAAATATGTAAATACGATGGTAAATATCCATTTATAATTTTTACTTTTTGATTTATTACATAAAAATAATATATTGAATTTACACACATTCAAACAAAATTTTCATGAAAAATAAGGCTTCATCGAATGCGGATATTATATTTTAAGATTTATGTATGAAATAATAACATCTAGGACAGTTGTGAATTTCGATCTGGTAATATTTCCTCTTAAAAATTTCCATAATGTTTGACTTTTATTTATTCATCATGCACGTTAACGACTATCATTTTCATTTGTAGCTTTTTGATGACCCTCAACCATATACTGCTGAAGACATCAAACACTTACAAGTGGAGTGGTCAAATAATTTTACAGGTTTGATTGAATTTTAGTTGTTTGTAATGTAAAATGTAAATTTGAATATTGTTTTTGTAATTGTGTATTTGGTAGTCTTTTAGGTTGGATTTAGTTTTTTTGAAGTTGACAGTGTATGTTTTGAATGTTATATATGTGAATGTTTAATTTTTCTATACTTCTTGTTTTGGTCTACTTATGATGGTTTTTCTGGTATAGATTTTGGTTTGGGGGGTAGGGGTTCCAAGGGTGTGGGAGGGAGGGGGGTTGTTCAGTGGGGTGGGTGGGTGTGCAGGGGCATGGGATGGTTGTCCGGTGGGGTGGTGGATCTTGGGTGTCCATGAGAGTGGGGGGGCAGTCCAGGTGGGTGGGAGCATTTACAGGAGGGTGGAAGGGTTGTCCAGGGGAGTGGGAGGCTGTCCAGGGGTGTGGGGGTGTCTTGTGGGGTGAGAAGGGTTTCTAGGTGGTTCTGTCCAGTGGGGGGGGGAGGTCCAGGGTTTCCATGGGGATGGGGGTGTGGGGTATTCTAGGGGTGTGGTGGGGGATGTCTAGTGGGTTGAGGGGGTTCTGATCTGTTTTTGGTAACTTTTTGGGTTGTTTCAAGGGTGTGGGAGGGCTGTCCAGGGATATGGGAGTGCTGTCTAGGGGGTGGGTGTCTAAAGTAGGGTGGGGGGATGTCCAGGGGGTGGTGGTGATGTCTAGGGGTGTGGGGGGAGTTTCCAAGGGTGTGGAGGGGGTAGTCTACTGGGGTGATGGGGTTCTGGTTTATTTTCGGTAACTTTTTGGTATGTTTCAGGGGTGTGGGAGGGATGTTCAGGGGTGTGGAAGTGTTGTCCAGGGGGTGGGGGTATACATGAGGGTGGGGGGGGGGGGTTGTACATGGGTGTTTGGGGCTGTCTTGGGGGTTTGGGGTGGGGGGGCAGTCCAAGGGTGTGGTGGGGGCTGTGCAGTGGGTTGTGGGAGGGCTGTCCAGGGTGTGGGGGGAGGGGGGGTATACATGAGGGTGGGGGGTTGTCCCGGGGTATTTGGGGTTGTCCAAGGGGTCGGGGGAAGTCCAGGGGTGTGGTGGGGGCTGTCAAGTGGGGTGAGGGGGTGCTGTTCAGGAGGGTGGGGGGGGGGGGGCTTGTCCCGGGGTGTTTGGGGCTGTCTAGGGGCTTGGGGGGTAGTCCAGGGGTTTGGTGGGGGCTGTCATGTGGGGTGAGGGGGTGTTTTTCAGGGGGTGGTGGGAGGGATGTTCAGTGGGGTACGTGATAATGTTATCAATTTAAATGCTTAATTTTTCTTTAGTTCGTGTTTTGATTTACTTCTGTTTTTGTGGTACGAATTCTTTATTGGTTATTGGTTGTTTCTTGTGGAGAGCAGAGGACTGCAATCAATTTTTTTAAAAACCAATTTGTCTTCCACAGTGGTTATTTTATAACCGATGTGATAAAGATATTAGGAAGGGTTTATCACGTAAGTTTTTTGAATAACCAGCATGATAAACACTTGTGGAATGGTTTATCACGTCAGTTATTTAACAACCGATGTGATAAAATTCCTGGGAAATGGTTTATCACGTCGGTTATTTATTAAACGAAGTGATAAACCCCCCCGGACATGTTTAGCACGTCATTTATTATATAACCGTTGTGATAAACCATGTCCCAGGGGCTTATCACATCAGTTATTAAATAACCGATGTGATAAACATCCCCCACACGGGTTTATCACGTCAGTTATTATATAACCGACGTGATAACCCACCCTGGTTTTTTCACAATGGTTATTAATTAACCGACGTGATAAACACCACAATGTTAGGTTTTTTACATAAGTTTTTTAATAACCGACATAAAAAATGTTATTGATAACGTCGTCCATATTAACGTCGGCTAAAAACCAAAAAATAAAAAATAACCGATGTAAATAACGTTTTATGCACTAGTGACAAACATTTTTATTGTATTCCCAAAAATTAGAAAATATAGTGATATATATTATATAATAATTATATAAGTATAAATAAATTATAAATATCATATATAAAATATATGAAATATATATAATATAAAATATAAATACATCATCAGTTATGCCCTTGAAATGTGTTAGTGGAATAATGAATGAAATCAGTTTGTGAGGTCGTAGTCCGTCATACACATGAATGATGATTGTGTATCCTATTTGAAGTAAGTGTGTGAATGTGTCAGTAATAACCTTAATATTAAATCATCCTAGTATATTTTGGATACTGATGTGGTTATATGATAATTATATTACAATAAATGAATAGACTGTGAAAGAAATAAAACCAAAGAGCTCGTCGAAGAACATTACCACTTCTTTGGGTTACACATTTTGGTTTGTACCAATATTATTACTTGGTATGATTTCATTCCAATGTGAGGAATCCAGGATTTGGGGAAGGATTTTTGGAGTTCATTTGGATATGCTTTGGATGATTAAAATTTGAATGAGATGTTTGAGAATATGGAATATTGTGTGCCTTTTTGTAATGGAGGAGGAGTGGAATTCTTATCAATACCTAAAAGAAAACACTATAGGGTGGTTTCCCTTACCACATGTGCTCCAAAATGAAAAAATAATATATTAAATGGGTTTTATGGTAGATCCAAACTCACACCACAAAGAAATATGATCATTTTTTATCATTTTATTCCTTAGTATTTATGTTTCTTTATTTTTTCTCATTTTAGTTATTCTTTTAGGTAACAATTTCTTTAACCTTTTTAATTCATCCATAAGACTAAATAAATGTATTACTTATAATAATTTTCATACCCATTGATTATAAAATATTTCACTTAATTTATAAGGTAAAAATCTCATAGGATTTGTAAATTAATTCAATGGAAGCGTACATTATGCGTAAAAAAACTTTTCACCCTAACTGTGCTAGCAATGTTTTTATAATTTTTGGGTCAATATGTTAATTATAGAAGGTAAATTGGTCCTAGATGAGACTATATTTGATATTTATTAAAAAAATACAAATAACATGAAAGATTATATGTTTTTAGTAATTTTAAATCTTTTAATAAATTATTTTTTATTGTAAAATAACATTGATGTCAATTTTGAAATTATTTGTTTCATTTAAATTTAAAAATAAAAAACATATATTAATTAAAATATATGGAGTTCACAGATCTATAACATGTTATTTTAATCTAAAAAAATAATTTATCACAACAAATCATAAAATTTACTTTATTTTTAATATTGTTTTCATTACTTATTTTATTTAATTATTAATTAAATAATCCATGCATTGGAATATTTATGTGTTTTATTTAATTATACCACCTATAAAAAATTTAAATAAAATATCATGATAAAATAAAGTAATTTAACTTTTAAATATTAATTTATAGCTTAAAATATGAGGTTTTTTGCTATCCAAATTTTTTATAAGTGTCAAAGGAAAGCTCAACTCCTTTTTTGTACTTTTCTTGGAATAAGTTATTATATTGTTAATAGTCATGGAATAGTGTTCTAATAACTCCGAAAAATATAGAAAAAAGGTTTTTATGTTTGAATTATGTCCAGGAAAGGGGTGTTGGACAAGTTATGGTTCATTTACATCTCTTATATCCTATCTATAATCATTAAGTATGTTTTTTTTCTTTCCTTAATCAATATAATTAATTTTAAATGACTTTACTAATCATTATAGTAAGTAATTATGTTGAATCTATTAGACTAAAAATATTTTATATATTCTTAATTATTATACTTTTTTTTGAGAATTTAATTCACATATCGAGATAAAATTAATTTAAACTTAATCCCATAGTCGTGACTGGAAAATGGGTTTCTAAACTGAAAATGTCCAAAAATTCACTATGTTTTTACATCTAAGTTCCATATAAATAAGTTTCCAATGAGATAAATTATATTGATTGATTCAAAATTTAAATAAACTGAATTTAGAGCTAATAAAATATATAATTCATCAGTATAAATTATTTTGTAGAAAAATTTATTTTCAAATTAAATTCTGTATTTTCACAATTCATCAGCAAATTAAAATTTCTTATAAAAATACCAAAAAATCACCCAAATATATTTTTGAAATTATAACTTAAAAAATGAATTTTATTTTTTAAAAATACAATATACAATAGGGTCAAAAATTAATATTAAAATCAGTTTCTAATAAAAGGCTGCAAAACCACCTTTAGGAAAACAATGTTTTTTATGCATACAGCTGAATTTTTTCTTATCAAACTTTTATAAAAAATATTATATTAATGTAAAAAAATTATTGAATATATAATATAAAATTAAATTTATCTTAAATTATCATGATGTTATATTTACTTCTAATATTGGTCTTTTGTGTGGTATATGCTATCAAAGGAACTCGCTATTATGTGTAACAAAATCCAACTTAGTGTTTCTATAAAGAAAACTAGAAAAAATTTAATAAATTCTAAAAGAAAAATATCTTAATATCTCAGGGTGTTATACACTCCCCACCTTTAATAAATTTCATCCTCAAAATTCAATCTTCATTTCAATAATTTAGGGATTCGTATTTGAAAATCCCATTATTAGAAAACTCATCTCATAAAAGGGTTTATAAATTATCCTATAAAAAAGAGAGTTAGTGAAGTACGATGGTCACATATCTTGGATATCATGTAGGATATCATAGGTGAAAAATTAAAACATGGACATGGAATAAAGCCGTAAATAACTATATTTATTACTCACAAGAATGTAACTGATTAGGTTAATGTTAAGAGCCTCAAAAACATAAATCATGGATGATATAAAGGACAAGTTGATTCATCGGAAATGAAACTAATATGATAAAATTTTCATATCAATATCGGTTTACTAGAGTTTAATAAATAGTTAATTCTCGCTATATATAATAAGTCATACATACTTGATACATTCTTATTTCATAAACACAATTCTATCATTTAGTTGTGCCTTGAATTATTTCTAATTCATCTCCCAGAACTACCTTCATCATGTAACATCTCTCCCCATCCCATTGGTTTGAGAGGGAGGAGGAATGATACCTGGCCTTAAGAGATACTCCCACAGTGCCAAAGGCTACAAATAAATGCCGAGGACTTCAAGAATAATTTTGTAATGATTTTACCTTGGAATTGAACAACTAACTAAATAAGTCATTACCAAAAAAACTACATGAATCATGTTAACATAGCATCCCAAAAAATACATTGCCAAATAAAAACCAATTTTTTCCATAAGGAATCCCAAAGAACAAATCAACCAAATAAAAAATTAGATTACTATGCGGAAGACTATACACAAGTACCCAAGGAACCAAGACACCATCTATAGCTCCACAGAAAACTCATTTCTATAAGCACCCCAACAGCACAAAAGCATCATTCCAAACCACTAGAAAAATGATATGACTTACCCTTACCTTTTTCCTGGAAAACAACATCTATAAAAGAACCAAGGTTCAAATGTAATGGATAAGTACTAAAACATATTGGGATTTCCCTAAATGACCTCCCTATACCTTCCACTAGGATGAAACTGTTAGCAAATTCATATAAAATACTTTACATAAAATGTTAAATAGCGCAACAACATACAATAAACCAAACACTCCTTTACCAAGCCATTTTCAACCAAATGAACAAATCATATTTGAAATCCTAACTAACATGCCACAAGCCATTTCACCATTTCACAATAACACAAATAATTCCATCATGCAAAGCAATGTACAAGAAGGCAACCAAAACAGTGGAGCTTCCATCCAACCTGTTCACTACATTTCCAACTCGTGGTGCTTCCCGACCACTATCCAAAATGGTGGATATTCAATACACAATCCATCACCTTTTAATGTGACACTTCCAACCCACTTCAACACTATCCTCAAAAGCCATAAAACTTAATCAAATAACAATCACAAAGAATCAAGGCCTCACAGTAACAAGACCTTCATTTCCAACACATGCCAATTCACTTCAATAAATGACCCATTTATTTAAAACACCCTTTAAACAACATCGGATGCCCAAAAAAATTTAATTAAAATATTTAATTATTGAAAACTATGTATCACAAAACATTTTTCATAATCAACCACTAAAGATTTTAAAATCAACAATATTAAATAACAAAAGAAATCCCCTTTTTTCAACAATAACACATTTTCCCAAAAGTCCCCCAAAATCATCACCAAATGGATTTCCAACATGATTTGAAAATCATTATCAAAATTAATTTCAAGAAAAAAAATTAATTGTAACCAAAACCACTAGTTCTAAATAATTGTATTCAAGAGAGATGCTAACTACCCTTAGGGTTCTGGAGAAATCAACCCCCAAGCAACCGCACCACAAATTTGGACAAAAAATCCACCAAAACAACTATAAATCTCCTTCCCTACCATAAAATAGCCTTAATATCATCACTTAAAGAAAAAATCTATATCTAAAAGAAACAGATGTAGATCAAGAAAACCAAGAAAGAAGGATGAGAAGATCTAGCCAAAACCACAAAATGACCAAGGGAAAAGAGTAACCTGTGATGAATCACCTTAAAACCACTCTGAAACCCCTTATAATCCATTCAAAATAAAGTGTGAGAGCACCCCAAACCCTTTACATGAGGAAATAATAAGTAATTATTGAATTGGAGAATTTTTGTCCATCTTTAGAGAAATCCTGACTAATCCTATATTTTTTAAAAACCATTTTTACGGGAAGCACAGTTAGCTTGCATGGTTATACAAATAATGCGCTTACCATGCACCTTCTTATATATCAAAGGGGAATCTTGCATGGCCTCCTTGTAGAGTTAGATAAACCATGTGCAAGATGTGCGTAATCCCATTACCCACATGGTTTCATCACACATAGTTTTCCTTAACCAAGATCAAACCGTGAAGCCTTAAAAAGGATTCCTATACTTTCAAAAAACATACGAAACTCTCCCAACATCTTCCCAAATCATACGAAGAACATTAAATAAATAAAGATGCATAAAAAATTTTTATATACCTCAAACCGGGGGTGCTAAATTCACCCAACCATTGGAATTTAGATCCTCAAAAAGTAGAGAACCATCTCATTGTCGAAAGAGCTAGGGAAATTGCCCGACCATCACTTTCTCCCACTCCCATGTCTCCTCATGAATCTGACCATGCATCCACACAACCAAAATTAAACTGATGATTTTTCCATATAAGTGTTTCTCTTTCCTATCCAAAATCTATTCTAGCACATGCACCAAAAAGCATCTGGTTCTAGCTCAACATGACCTCTTCAAATCAAACGGTTATGATTCGGAAGATAATTTTTCAACTTTGACACATGAAACACATTGTGCACCTCACTAAACCATAGTGGAAATTCCAACCGATAATCCACCTATCCAATACGTTCCTGAATCTCAAAAGGCCCAACATCCCATAGAGATAACTTACCTTATTTTCAAAACTGACAGTGTCCGAACCTAGGAGATATTCTCAAACTATAGATGGTCTATAACATCCGGCCTTTTTATAACATAAAATTTCTATACATTACACAAAACCAAGGATCTTTAAGGTTTAGTGTCTTGGAAACCATGAACTTAATACATGACAACATAAAACATTAGTCTTAAACACTTGAGGGGATTATTCATTTGTTCATTCTAATTTCATTACAGCATCTCATAACCTGGGAGCATACATCAAAAGAATGGTTGAGCAAAAGGCCCAGTAAGGGAAACAGGGGAAACATTTAACATGTGAACTTGAGATACATCAATAATGTAATGAAAAATAACTTTAAGGCATGGGAAAGAAATCATGAGGCATATCATAATAAAAATAATGTATTTAATAACTTAAAAATTTGGCTAAAACATTTAACATAGAAAATCATTTCCGTTTCACGAAGGTCTATACCCAAGGTGTCATTAAAAATTACCAAGGTTATTCACCAAGGTATCATTAAAAAAATGGTCATCTCTAGAGATTAAGTCTTTACCCAATGCATTGGAGCGCTATCAGGGCGCACCTTTATATTTTCAGTTATTATAATGTGAGCCACATGTATCATCATAAATCATTTCATAAATAACCCATATAGCATAAAACAAATGGGTTTCATTTCGTAGTCATAACATTTTAAAGAATGCATTAAAGATGTGATCTTTATGTCACTTTAAACCCAAAAAAGAAAGAAAGCGGGTCTCATGTATGTAAATACCAGAATTTAATATAGAAAATTTTGATATATATGTTAATACCCCTATAGAAGAAATATCATTGAGTATTTACTTAATAAAATAAAAGAAATTTAGATAATGAGAGAGACATTTTGAGATGAAAATTCTGCAGCATAACGACTATGTTGCAGGGCATTAGAAAACATTGAAAAGAGAGGGAACATGGGTCACCCACTCATAAATGATCTATAGAATAGTAGAGAGACATAATATAAAGGATATATAAACATGGTAATGAAATTTGAAGGGCATACCATTTGAAATGAAAAACATTGAAGGAAGACAAAAATAAGATTTTTCTTATAAAAATTTGGCAGCCTAACGACGTCGCTTAAAACATCAAAAAAATGAATTGACGAGATCAAATATGGTCTCTAATCATATGAACATAAAATATAAGTATGATATATATAGAGATAAAACCCCAAAATAATAAAAATGAACATGAAAGACTTGACATGAAAATAATTCTTGAAAACGAGAAGGGTGAGAGAATCCCTTAAAAATTCGGCAGCCTAACAGCGCCAATTGAACATTCTTAAAATGAATTGTTGAGAGCAAGAGGGGGTATCACATCATATGAAAATTAAAAGGACATTAGGATTAATATAAAAGAACATCCTTAAACATAGGAACATAGAGCATAAAAGAAGTGTCATAAAACAGAGTACTTGGAATGAAAGAGAGAGGTCAGATCCCTTACCTTAAAACGCAACTCTTAAAAATCGATGGTTGTGACCTTGAGGGGCTTTAGGCACCTTGGGATTACTTCTTGGGAGGTAATGGGACTACAGATTCATTGGGGGAGAGTTGGGAGAAAAAAATAAAGGAGGAAAATGTGGGTATTTATAGGGAAAGGGATGGGATACTTTAATAATTTCAAGGGACACCACAATAGTTGTTTTGGCAAAACCATGGGCTTTCCCATGGTATTTGCCCATGGTTTTGGCCACATGGGACCCCTCATACAATAATTTATCCCCTTTAGTCGACCATCCCTTAAAATATCTCATGACATCATCATGATGCAGCTATGATGTCATCAAACATACTGAAACCCTAAAACTGTATTTTTACTATTCACTAAAAATTCAACTTTTTCAGAATACTCCCAAAAATTTACCTTAACATAATATCAATGCTCTGAATTCAAAAATAAACTCTATTTTATAAAAATAATTTTCTCAATAATTTTAATTTAATTTTAAAAAAACACACTATTCACCAAAAATTCATTTTTTTCAGAAAAATACTCAAAAATTATCTTATCATAATATCGATGATCTGAATTAAAAAACAAACTCCATTTTATAAAAATAATTTTCTAAATTTTTTTAATTTATTTTTTAATTAAAATACACTATTCACCAAAAATTTATTTTTTTCAGAAAAATACCCAAAAATTATCTTAACATAATATCGATGCTATGAATTCAAAAATAAACTCCATTTTATAAAAATGATTTTCTAAATATTTTTAATATAATTTTTAATTAAAAAAACTATTCACTCAAAAAAACTAACACTTGACTAATAATTAATAAAATAATTATTTACTTATTTTGTTGAATCACATTACTTAATCAAGGTGCCTAAATTATATTAATACTTTCTTTAAGTGAGTTTACTTATTCGTTGGGTCACATTACTAATCCAAAGCATAATATCACTATTCATAATTTACTATTAATCAAAAATTAAGTTGATCTTATTAGACTCTAAATTTCTTAATGAACACATTTGCAGAAGACCATTTTTTGAAAATCATTGCACATCATTAATTATTTATGGTTTACATAAATAATTGAAAATGTCCTTTTTTTTAAAATTCGTCAATAAAATACATCCTATATTCATTCGAACATTTGAAAACTCACAAACATCACCATAAGAAGAAAACAAAATTTTATTTATAAGAAAGGATTACACAAAGTAGCTATGGTCTCGTTACATATCCCCTTATCACACCAGCATAGGACTTAAGGGTAAGGTGTGCTATGGTGATAGAATCTGAGGGTGGCCCGACCAACATTGCCCGAGTGGTGATTTCTATCATTTTGAACTTCTCCCGAAGGCGATTCCGTTCTAGATTCACACGATGAAGTTCGGCTTGGGTTTGGTCCAGAGTAAAGCCCAGGGGTGCTACCTCCGTCGCAAGTTCAGTTAGATGGGCTTTGATTGACCCAAGACTACTAATAAGGTCATCGAATCTTATTTCTATATTAATTAACCAAGATCACTTGTATTTATAGACAATAATCACAACATTTAGTTTCCAACGGTCATATTGGCCATTGGTCAAATAACAGTCGAAACCCAATGGTCTCATTTTAATTATACTCATGTTATCAAATGAAACAGTTTTGTTGAGTATAAAATTAAATATCACACTAAATAAGGAAACAAAATTTATTCCAAATTTCGGGTAATTACATGGTCACCCACCTCGAACTACCACGGTAATCGACGATGGTCTACATACCATTTTTGGTGTCTTTGAGATTTCTGCATCATATTTCAAATCTGCATGATTTTCTCTTTACTCTCTTAGACATGGCTTGTTCCAATCATTGATGTCTCTCCCATTTCCACCCAACATAGTGGAGAATGACACGTACACCCATATAATGGCTCAAATAGAGCCATATATATTGAATTATAATAAATGTTATTATAGTAGAACTCCACCAATGGCAAGTGATGCTCCCATGAACCACAAGAATCCATCACCCAATTCCTTAACATATCCTCCATTTTTGTCCTCTCAAATTGGTCATCTCTCTGAGGATGATACGCCATTCTCATTATGAACTGTGTCCCAAGGGAATTCTGAAATAATTTCCAAAACCAGGATGTGAACCTTAGATCTATATCTGCTAAAATAAAATATGGAACACCATTCCAATTTACCACCTCTGGGATATAGATTTTCAATAGATCCTCCACCACACGATATTAAAGAATCAGAATGAAATGGGATGACTTTGTGAGTCGATCCACAATATCCCATATGGCATCATGGTTCCAAACCATTCTTGGGAGACCTGTTACAAAATCTATTACAATATTCTCCTGTTTCCACACTCGGATAGTTAGAGATTACAACATGACCACTGGCTACTGATTCTCATCCTTGACTTGCTAACATGTCATGAATCTTGAAATGAACATCGCCACTTTTCTTTTCATACCAACCCAAAAACTGGGATTTCAATGCGTTGTACATTTTCTGAATTATAGGATGAAAATCCCCATAAAATGATGATATTCCATGTTATTTTCCTATAGAGAAGATACTAGTACAACCATCCAATTCCAAGAACCCAAGACTTAATTCATATTCAATTCCCTGACATCAATGGTCTCCCCCTCTTTGTGTTTTAGCCTCATCTCCACACATTTGGTATCAGATGCCTGTGCCTCTTTACCCAAACTAGCCATGTCAATTTCCTACAAAACCAGAATGAAGACTACTACTCCACCCTATCCCTTATATTCCAACTTTATTTTGGCTATAAATGATATTAACCTCCATTGATCCAAGGCCTTTTTCCCCACCTGAGCATATGATTTTCTAATTAATGAGTCTTCCAACAAATTTCTCATACTCACTGTTTATATTAAGTCAAAATCAAACATCTAGATTCCTTCCATCCAACTCATTTGATTCATGTTCAAATATTTCTATTATAAAATATGATTTAATCTCATGTGATTGGCAAACATGGTAAATATATCATCGTAGTGATAACGACGCCATATTTTTAAAGCATGAACCACTACTGTCAACTCTAAATCAATTGTTGGGAACTACTTCTCATGAAAATTCTACTACAATAAGCCATATGCAACCACTTGATCCTCTTGCATGGGAACACACCCCTACCCTAATCCCGATGCATCATAATACACTAAGTACCCTTTCCCTGGTTTAGGCAAGAATAGTATTGGTGCTGATGTAATGTTACCCTTTAACTCTTAAAATCATTTATGATACTTCTCATCCCATTGAATTTTGATGAAATTCATTTTCAAAGATATCATTTGAGAATCCAATCATGAGAAATCAAAAACAAAACACCAATAATAGTATGCTAGACCAAGGAAGCTCTGTATCTCGAAAATGTTCTTCAATGGTTTCCATGAGATAACAACCTCTGCGTTTTTTTTATCAACATAAAAACACCTATCGTAAATAAAATGGCCAAGGAAACTAACCTCATTTATGCGAAAGTCACACTTTGAAAATTTGGTATAAAAAAGATGATCACTTATGATCCCAAACACTGTTGCCAAGTGTTGATCATGCTCTACCCTTGTCCTCGAATACACCATTATATCATAAAAAAATACCACAAAAAAAGAATCCAGATATTTATGGAATATCAAATTCATTAATCCCATGAACACTGTAGGTGAATTAGTTAGACCAAAGGGAATAACCACATACTCATTTTGTCCATATCCACTTCTGAATGTTGGTTTGGTGATATCCTCCTTCCTTACCCACAATTGATGATATCCAGACCTCTTGTCAATCTCAAAAACCACTAAGATCCCCTTAACTGGTCAAATAAATCCTTAATGCATGTAAGTGAATATTGGTTCATTATTTTAACCTAATTAAGCCTATGATAATCCACACAGAGTTGTAGAGTTTCATTATGCATTTTAACAAAAAAAATTGGCACTGCCCACAGAGACATGCTAGGCTAAATGAACCCTTTGTTCTCTAACTCATTCAACTGCACCATTAATTCGCAATATTATGATGGTTATATATGGTAAGATAGATGTGAGATAAGACTAGTCCCTATAATGAGATCAATTGTAAAATACACTTCTTTCATGTGTGGAAAACCTATGAATTCTTCAAGAAATACATCCATAAACTGATCCACAATTTCCAGAAGAACACTATGCTCAACACCTTCCACCGATGACAATCACAATGCTACTAACTGATATAATATTGTGCCAAATTCTGGTTCAAAAAAACATTTTTCACCATGCTTTTCACTATTCTACCCCCTAAAGAGATGTCTAACTCTACCCTTCATCAGAAAACTAACCATTGACACAAATCTATCAATGTGGTCCTTAAAAATCCCCAAAAAATCCATTTCTAGGGTTATATCATACACATCAATATAAATCACTATGAAAAACCACATCAAATCAATTCCATCCACAAATAATCAACATTCTCTATAGAGGAAGGCTCCAGACTCTCTTAGACCCATAAGGGTTTGTAGTTTCAAAACATAAGGCATCATCTCCACATGTAATCCAAACCAATCAAAAATGCAAGAAACAATAAATGAATGTGTAAAAATCATATCAAATAAATATTTCATCAAAATGGAATTCAAAATAACCATACCTCATACCATGGATGGTCCCGAATAATCATCCACTATGACCTACGCCTCTCAAAAAACATCTCTCATCTCATGCTCTACTCTTTATATACCTACTAGGGAGTCGCTGTGTTACTTGAATCACCATGACTGACATTAATCTACTGCAGAGGGGTATGTTTCTTCCCCCATCCCATCAAGGAATAAGATCCCTGTGGCCCCTGGGGAGTGTCGAAGGCACCTGAACTCTGAGCTTACGACAATACCACTGGAGATGTCCAATCTTCTTACTATTATCACATGATCAGGGTTGTTCCATATAACTGCTTCTGATGTGTCTCGTAGATCCACACTGAAAACATCTTGACTTAATCTGATCCTTCGTATGAAGATTTGTTGATCCTACCATCAGATTTTGAGTCATACACCCACCCCATAAATACGAGTCCATGTTCCTATTTAACCCAATGATTGAGTTCCCACTATTCCCAATCAGTACCAACATACATCCCCATCTTGTAGCCCCTAAAATTCCCCGCTCAACCACAATAGATCTATTCACCATTTCTTTTTAGTTATTTATACCCACCACCTCTATCTTAGAACGAATTTCTTGGTTTCTACATGTTTAAAAAATTCGTACCTTTAACGATGTACTACCCACAACCCCAGGTGAAAAAAACGCTATGTTCATAAACATAGGCTCACATTTCATTACCACCATATTCCCTTTATTCAAACAAAATAGATCCTTTTTATGTTGAATTTTGAATGTATGAGGGTATAATGTTTTATTAAAAAATTAATCAAAACCCTCCCATGACACACCATGGTTCATCCTATCCTGGACTGCTAGATCCCACTAATGAAGGGAATGATCTGGAAACATGTATGTGGCTAAAATCACCTTCAGCTCTACTGGTGTTCAAATGAATTCAAATATCTTATTCATTCTGTTCAGCCATGCTTAGGCCCTTTTTTGTCTCTGAATCACCCACCAAATATGGGTGGATTCTACATTTGAAACAGAACCACATGATCTACATGCGTTGGTTCATCTTATTTTTTCTCACTTTCCACATCATGGAATGCTTTCACTATACTCTGCACTAGCTTTTGGTTCACCTGGGGCTCAGGTGTAACCACATTTTCAGTAGCTATATCTGGTTGGTCTATACGACACATACCTGATTCCATTTTTATCAATAAAAAAACAACCATATTTCCCACTCCCTTATCAATAAAGGGTATAAAGTATTTAAAATTGATTACATAAAAACTATCAAAACTAGGCTTTCCACATGTTCATATTCACCATATTTCCCTATTCCGAAAAATCCACCATGTTTTGAAAATCGACCCATTTTCAAAATGCGACACGTTTCAATATTTCGAATCCTTCCATTCTGAAACCCAATTAATACTTTTCAAAATACACACACTCATAACACACCATAAATCATTCTAACCCCAATGAAATATTCATACTAAAGGGAAGTCATTTCTACCTTACATTCCATGCTCATCTCACTGGATTCATCGATGACAAGGATATTTCCAATGCATATAAGTGTTTCGAAACACTTATGTACCCAACCCCCTAGTAATTGTAAGTTCAACATAAAAGGGCTTGATATGCCCTTTTATGATATACATTTCACGTTTTGACAATCCTACGCCTTGATACCACCCCGACTCAAGGAATAGACCATGAAAGAATGTCAACACCAAGACTAACAATCAATGCCAGTGGACTGAAAAACTACCCTCCCATAAAATCAAAGGATTCAAAAAACTGATACTGCATGTTACATCCCACCCCATCCCATTGGATTGAGAGGGTAGAGGAATTAAACTAGCCTTTAAGTGGATTTCCCAAGGTTCCAATTGTTGGAAATATATGCCATGGGATTTAAGAATTATTGTGGAATGATTTTCCCTTTAAATTTATCAACCAACCAAACAAGATATTACCAAAAAAACTACATGAATCATGTTAACATAGTAACCCAAAAAATACATTTCCTAAAGGCAACCAATTTGTAACATAAAAATCACAATGACCAAAACAAGAAAACCAAAAATAAAATTACCATGCAGAAGACTATACACAAGACTCTAAGGAACTTGGACAGTATCTATAACTCCACACCAAGCTCCATGATCTTTTCATCCCAAAATCACCAAAGCATCATACCGAACCACTAGATAAATGATATGCCTTACACATAACTGTGACCAAGAATCCAACATTTAAAAATTACCAAGGTTCAAAAATAGAGGTTAAGTACAAAAACTTAGTAGGTTTTCCCCAAATGGCTTCCCTACACATTCCACTAGGATTAAACCATTAGCACATTTATATAAAACAGTTTACACAACACATTAAATAGAGAAACAACATTAAACAAGGAAAACACTAATTTACCAAGCCATTTTCACCCAAATCCCACACCACATAGAAAATAAAAACAACTATGCCAAAATTCATTTCCCCATAATAAATTAGCATAAAAAATTCCATCATGAAAAGAAACACACAACAAGGCAACCAAATAGGTGGAGCTTCCATCCAGCATGATCTGAATATTTTCAACTAGTGGTGCATCCTGAACACAATCCCTAATGGGGTCTCTGACATCCACTATCCATCTCAATTTATAGTGAGTAATACGACACACTTCTATACAATCCACACAATCCATAATACTTAATCAACCAACAATCAAAAAACACCAATTTAAAATCACACAACAAATCCCCATTTTTCAACAATAACCCATTTCCCCCAAAATCCCCCAAATCATCACCAAATTGATTTACAATAAAATTCTCACTTAAATATCCCAATAAATTTCATAAAAAGAAATTAATTATAAACAAAATCACTAGTTCTAAATAATTTGAGTCGAGAGAGAATCCACCCACCTTTAGAGTTTTGGTGAAATTGACCCATATACAACTGCACCACACATCCAGACAAATTCTCCACAAAAAACACTTTATATCTACATACCTACCATAAGAAATACTTAAAATAATCACTTAAGGAAAAAACTACAATATATCTACATGAAACAGATGTAGATATAGAAAACCAACAATAAGGGAAGAGAAGATGTAGTGAAAACCACAAAACAACCAGGAGAGAAGACTTACATGAGATGAATCACCTTCAAAAAACCTTGAAACCCATTAAAATCCCTTCCAAAACGAGTGGGAGAGAACCCCTAACCCTAGATAAGAGGAAATCCGGAGTGAGGCATGAATGGGAAAAAGTTTTTGTTTCTTTAGGGAAATCCTGACTAATTATGGATTTTTAAAACTTAGTTTTAGAGGCCACGTGGTTAGAAAAATTGTGTGCTAACTGTGTGCCAACTACTACCTCAAAGAGACATATTTCATGACCACATTAGATGATTATAAAAACCATGCACAAGCTGTGCATTACCCCACTACCCCACATGGTTTCATCCCGCATGGTTTCCCCTAACCATCCTCAAACCGTGAAACCTTAAAAAGGCTCCAAAACATTCAAAAACCCTCCCAAACTCCCCCAACCACTCTCCAAACCATCCCAAGAACTTTAAACAAAAAGAAGGTATAACCAAAGGCTACATACATAGGAATGGGGGGGTGATCCACATCATGTGGTGATGTAATAACATAAATTCTAAAATCTCATCCATATATCAACCTAATCCATTTCATAAATAGGCAATGTTTCTGAAATATTATGATCCAACACTTTTTAATAAAGGCCTCCAAATTTCTAAAATTAACATATCATTAATATTAAATCAAAATCATGTATCTAATTAAAATTCACATACCTAACATGTGACCACCTTATTCATGTATTCTCTTGAAGCATGGTAATAACTTAAATTTCCATAAAGCATTATTTCAAACAATTGAGGCATTCATATTCCATAAATAGATCATAAAATATTTGATATATTCCCTAAACCTATTAATGTTGTGAACTCCATCAATGATAAAGTAATAAATTTTTTATTAAATCATTAATTGGTTATAAGGTTGTTAGTAATATCCTATTTTTTGTCCATATCTATAATATTTTGGCCAAAAAATAATTTTATCAACATTAGGAAGATTTTTAGGATTGTTTGTTCGTCAATCGTATGTTTTCCAAGAAGTTAAAATTTTCACTAAATCAACGTTCTTGGTTATCAGTACCATTCAATATATGTTTCCAAATCATTAATGAAAAAGTACTACCGTACAATCCTCATATATTCCATAATTTATAAAACATGTATAGCATTGGTAAAATAATATTGTGACATAATTTTTGATTACAAAAAGAAATATATTAACCATTTATCTTCATCTATGGAAAAAGAATATTATTTAACATGATTAATTAGATTATTTTGAGGTATATTTAATTGATTCATGAGGAATTTATTTTTATTGGTCCACATTTCAAAATAGTTTAAACATTAAATAATAGTCTTTTCATTCTTCCATTTGCATTATTATTCCATGTGACAATTTTTTCCAAACATATAAAGAACTCCAAATCCCTTAAATGAATTCCCATAGTGATTCCTTTCACAATTATCACATTTGGGAAAATAATTATTTCCCTTACACCCTTAATCTATCTTTTCCCAAACTGTTCTCTTCTTCTTATGCTTCCCTATGATTCCATAATACACAGATCAATCAATCTATTTCTTATTATCACTTGATAATATTCCCTCCACAGATGAAAATGTTTTGATATTAGTTCTTTTAATAATATTAGATTAATACCATAAAATATATTAGCCTTCTTACTATTTGGAACACATACATTGATGTGGATAACATTATTTCTACTAGGTGCTATTTATAAATGATTAAATACACTGGATTAAATCATATCATTATGTAAAATTATGTAGAATCCCAAAACTAGTAAAAAAATCATCATAAATTAAAAAAAATATGATTTTAGACTATCATAATAATAAACATTGTTTATTTGGGATGTTATTATATACATATCCTTAATGTATAAATTAGGTTTTTTCTCTAGTATATGTTTTTCAAATCTTGTTTCCAAGGTTTCTACTAAAAAACCTTTGATACCAGCTATAATGAACCTACCGTCATAAGCTCTAAGATAGTGATATAAATTAATACATATACAGGTTTATATGGAATCAAATCACCAAGGGATGATAATTTTATAATTATTGGAAATGTAGGTTATATACATGACACCTAATTTACATTGGTGGTGGAAAATGAATTAAATTGCATAAAATAATATATTAAATTGTATCCTTAAAAACTCATTGAAATATCTATTCTTTAGAATGTAGGAAAAGGAAATAAAATAAGGGTTATATAAAATTCATAAAATTGGTTAAGTATAGACAAATATATAAGGAATCAAGAATTAATAATAAATATGAGAATGTAAATAAATGGATACACAATCTATTTAATCAAAAATATAAGAATGAAATTAATCCATAGAATTTTTAACAATGAAAATAATATAGAAATAAATAAATAAAATGAATGATATTATTAATTATTAGATTTCATGTATTTTCCACATGAACCACTATACCATTGAGATCTATTATCAATACTGTTTATGTCTGGTGGTAGAAAAGTGCCAAAATCTTATTGGAAACATACTCTAAGGGGTTTTCATTAGCTGATTTCATCTCATCAGACTACTGATGCATCAAGGGTCTTTCCATAATTGGTCAACAACCCGTTTCATTAATTTCCAAAGTATTGATCATATATGGAATAATTTATTTATTTCATAAACTATGTGTCTTAAAAAATATCCATAATTTGTAAAAGAAATATATTAATAAACATTTCCCCAATTAATCAAGTAAAATTAGAAGAAATAACAACATGTAAAAATTGAATAATTTTTAGGATATAATAATGTGATTTCTGTGAAGAAAAATCTATCAATCACAAATGAATGTGTGATTTCTAAGATAACTTTTAGTACTTGGTGATTTTGAATTCAAATCTATTGGGATGAAATAATTAAACGTGATACGAAATATACCTATTAGTATGGTTGATTAATGACATTAATTGACAAAGGGGTGGTATATACATTGAAAATAATAAATAAGCAATGAATTTTACATTTATCTCACAAATATAAAAAGTGAGATGAAAATCTGTTTCATTACACTCTTTTTTGGTTGAATTTTCTCTAAAATGAACTATAATGGTTTTAAGATTTTATTCACTTATACTAGTACCATATTAATATTTATGATATCATATATAATTGTTTTGTAACATACCATAACCCATTCATTAATAATATTTCATCAATTTCATCACTGTAGGTATTAATTTCCATGTTTTTTCTGTATGTTTTGACTTTTAATTTTTATTCATATTAAAAATATCACAATTTAATCATATACAGTGTTTAAAACATGAAAAAAAATGCATATATTCATGATATATGAATTTATATTAATTAATAATGTTTGTAGAAAAGAAATGGAAAATATCGTTCATTGATATGGTTGGTCATACGTACGCATTCAAATTGTTTCCATTTTCTTGTCATATTAAAAGAATAAAAAGTACATGATATATATATGTGTATATTATAATTAATGTATCATATTTATGTCATATACGTCCAAATTTTAATTTAAACCATCCTTAATAGATTTCATGTTATCCTTGGACACATCAAATCACATTGAAGAAGTAGTAGTCCACACATCCACAAATGATGTTATTGTATTCCCACAAAAAGTAAAACATGGATTTATAAGTTATAAAATAATTATATAATAATAATGAAATTATATATACCTTATATATCTTATATAAACTATAAATACATCATTATATCTGTAAGAATCCGGATCTTCATTTCAGGTATGTTTTTTCTTTTCTTGTCGTTTTTGATAAAAAGATTAAAATCTTGAAATTTTTCGAAGTACAGGTTGTGTAATTTATAAGTACACACCATGTACTTTGATTTAGTGATTGGCCATGTGCTGGCCATGTCTCGGCCACACACACGCTGTGTAGAGGTGATGCAGAGGCCACTTAATGTAGAGAACATAAATTCCAAGTACACGCCGTGTACCCAAGAAGTACACGCCGTGTTGTTTATTTTTTTTCATTAAATGGACTCGGGTTATGCCTAATCGACAAAAACACCTTCTTCTCCAGGTTCCTCGACCAAGAGAGACCCGTACGGACACGATCATCCTCCAAACCCCGAGCCTCCGTCTGATTGCCTAATCGACCGTCGTCGATTGCGTTGGAACCCTAGCGGTGAGATCTTCATTATTATTGAGTTTAATTTCATGATTAATCCTCTTTCTCAAGATATCGTGGGTTGAACGTTTTTAGTGTTTTCATAGCTCTACACCTTTCTGAGGAGAATCAAGTCTTGTGGTCAATGTATATTGATCTCCTAGCATCGAGGTAGGTGGTTTGTTCCTTACCATTAGAAGTATTTGAGTTTTATGTGAAAATTCCACCAATACCTGTGAACGGGGTATTGCGTGTCTACTGTTCTACCCTGGTGTTTTCCTGCCATTCTTGTATGCTTGTGTAGTGGTAATTTGATCATGTTTGTGGATACGTTTTGGGCCTGAATGTTTTTCCCATGCCTTGTTCTTGTTAAAACCTTTGTGTCTCATTAGCCCTTTGTTGTTATACCTGTTTTCAATGCCTTGTGATAGTAGGTTGGAATGATATTATGGACATGCTTGTTATGCTGTAGATAGGGTAGCCATGTAGCTCTGTAGGTGTAATTTGGACTTATAGAATTATTATGCACTAACTTGCACTGGATCTTGAGAACCTGGTGCTATAGACTATAAGGGATAGACTGAGTGAGCTTCCTAGAGATTCATGGATATTATAGACTACAGGAGGGTAGGCTGAGTGAGCTTCCTCAGAAAGTCTTCGACATTATAGACTATAGGGGATATACTAAGTGAGCTTCATAGAGAGTCTTGGATATTATAAACTACAGGAGGGTAGACCGAGTGATCTTCCTAAGAGAGTCTTTACTTTGTTTGAATTTATTTAAAACTTTTCCAGGCTAGAGAAGGAATTAACTAAGTCCACTTCCTTAGAGAGTCTGTGATAGACCTGAGACTATTAGAGGAATTGACCAATAGATCTTCCTCAAAGAGATTCTAGGCCTTAGCGATATAAGAGGGTTAGAACATGTGATCTTCCTCAGAGAGTCCCTGAATACCGTAGACTATAAGGGAACTTGATCGAGCGAGCCTTCCCAGAGAGTCTTATAATTTTTTTTGACCAAAATAGCGGGGTTAGGCTGAGTGCACTGCCCAGAGGGTTGTGGGTACTTCTCAGATATGACAAGAGGGGTTGGATGCAAGTACTTCCTTGAGGGGTTCTTGTTGTATATCATCTTGCTACTGCTTACTGTTTACTATCTGTTGTTACTATTACTATTTACTGCTTACTGTACTATTACCTTCCATATACTCACTGACTCTAAGGAAAATATATTCGGGTGGTTGCCTAATGGAATTAGTCTCACACCCTATTTGGGTCGTGTTTTGTGCCCAAAAAAACTATGTTGTGGCAGGTATAGACAAGTCTAAGAGCCCTTCAACTTCTGGTACTTGATTGCTTTGGAGCAAGAGAGCATGGGACCAAGCTGAGGCTTGCGATGCTGAGGAGTTTCTTATTTGTCTTTCTTTTGTACTTTGGTTTAATATTGTATTCAGAATTGTGACATTTTTTGCTGCTTTCCTAGACATATGTATCGTGCATCATTTCATATATACATGTGTGCTTCAATTGTTATAGTTTAGTCTTTCTCTGTTTATTATTGTTGGATATTTATTTCTTCTGCTATTATCTACTTGTTTACTCTACTGTGTACTCTTCCAATGAGGGCTCTGTTTACCCACTATCACACACAAGGACCTCAATACAAGTCAGAAGCCTCTGGCGTTAGGGGAATTGTGCTTGAGGCCATGTGACCAACTGGATACGTGGCGCCTCTAGGTGGCTTCCAGAAACGGGACGTTACAAAGTGGTATCAGAGGATGTTCTTTTCTCTTGATTTACTGTTTGGAGCCTTATCCAGGGATAGGATGGACTTGGTACATGGTAATAAGCTGTGCCCAGGATCAGCTAACCCATGTATAGTGAAAAGCCAATCTACCTCTCTTATGGCAGTTTTCTGGTTTTGAGATTTTACGGTTGATATGATTTCACCTAGAGTGATTCACATCCCTTGTGTTGTTATTGTTACTGCTATTGAAATTCTATTTCTATCGCAACCTGATGAGATGAGGGTATGCCATCTCATGCATCAAATAGACATTTGTTAGAAATCACATTCCTTGCATTCTTACCATTCCATCTATGGTGCATTAGCAATTGCATGTTGTTGTGATAGATGTTGTTTAGATTACGCAAGCTGTTGTGATAAAAGCTTTGATAGAATCTCTACAGTTCGATATTGGTTTTTTTTATTGTACCTTTACTTAAATGAATGCCAAATTTTGATTCCTGAGGTGTTATGGGACCTCATGAATTGTATTTTCATGGATCATTGACTTTTTTCTCATGTATTTGATACGTAGGAGATGCCACGATTTGATTCGCGGGGAGTATGGGCCCCCACAGATCGGAATTTGGAACCTCTATGGTTTCTTTTCAGTGTTTTCTAGGTTTCAGTGTAATTTGTGAGCTACTACTTAGAAAAAACCCAGAATACACGGCGTGTACTTGACTATACACCGTGAAGTTTTAAACCATGTCACTGAATGTGTGAGCAGAAACACGGTTTGGTGAATTTTTTTTCGAAAACACACCGTGTACTGATGTTTCAAACCGTGTAATAGCGAGTCGTGTACCCGGCTGTATCACTAATAATAGGGGTCAAGGAAACTCATGTAGTACACACCGTGTTTGATATGAACATGCCGTTTATCCTCACTCTAGATACCCGGTCATGTCATGAAAAACATGGGATAGTGTTATCTCTCTTATACACACCATGTTTATTCGAACATTCTGTGTAATGGTAAGCCATGTAGCCAGCCATGTAACTAACAACACGGGTTGCCGGAACCTTGTCTAGTACACACTGTGTCCTTAGAGATCACGCCCTGTAGCCTAGGGTTCAGAGGACCATGTGGGTTAGCTGTGTAAGGAGACTCAAGAAAGGGAATGGAGATCAAGTACGCGCCGTATATCGGGACAACACGCAGTGTAGTCTGGGGTGTTACATGACCAGTTGTGGATGAAGTACACACCGATGTGTCTAGCTTAAGAGGATAGGCTGTGTAGTTTTATATACATTCCGTGTAGCCGTTTTTTGTATAACTTGTTTGTTCTTTTCTCCTTTTCCCATCATGTACTATTTTTTCTCAGTTTCTGATTATCCCGATCTAAGGTGTGATTTTTTTCTTTCATATCTATTCCTCTGAGACGTCCTCTAGTTGTTCGTCAGCTGCCATATGGTTATTAGACACTAGACATGGCCGATCAAGGATTTCTGGTAGATCCTCATGCAGATCCTCCTACTGTTCTAGCCTTGTCACCAGCAGTTATGCCCTTTGCAGGCACTGATGCACAGTTCAGGGAGGACTTCCTGAGGATGATGCATAACTTTCAGGGAGCGCTGCCTCCTGCCTCATTGATGGATGAGTTGACATGGGTTCTCTAGTAGTAGCATCCTCCTACTTTCCTAGGGGATGGAGGACCTAGTGCTGTATATTCGTGGTTAGAGGCCACACTGATGATCTTCGATCATCGAGAGATACCTCCAGAGAAAAGGGTAAAGCTGCCTACTAATATGCTCTAAGACACCGGCAACAGGTGGTGGGTGGTAATCTCGCAGTCAGGATGCCAGCATAGTATGACTTGGGATGAGTTCTAGTGCATCTTCTACGATTACATTTACCCAGAGACCATGAGGGACGACTGAGCCCACGAGTTTATGAGTCTCGAGCAGGGTTATCATTCTGTTATGGAGTACTCGTCTCGTTTTACTGAGCTGCAGTGCTTCATGACGATTCTCGCAGGTGATGAGCTATTCCTTTCTAGGATGTTTTGAGGATGGTCTCATGTAAGAGATCCATTCCTAGGTGAATATATTCATGTTTACTATGATCTCCTCTATCGTCAACCAGGCACAGATCACTGAGCGTAATCTGAGAGATTCTGGAGAAGTGAGCCAGGGTGGTTCGTCATCCAGATACAGTGCTTCTCCTACTGATAGTAGTAAGCGCCGCAGAGAGTCTGCTCAAGGAGATCAGGGTAGGCGGAATGCATCTTCGTGCAGCTAGGTATACTGCTACCAGTGTGTTAGGAGTGGTCTTACTAGGCCTTAGTGTCAGAGAACTCTGATGGAGTGCCGATCTTGTTGCAAGATTGGCCATCTTCAGCATTTTTGTCAGATCTTCTGGCCTACAGCTGGTGGTAGAGGTTCTTCTATGACCCTGCGTGTAGGAGATATGTATCCAGACTTTCACCAGTTTGGGAACTGTTGTTCTTCCGACCATTTGGGATGAGGTGGAGGGCACGACCATGGTGGTCAGTTACTAGGTTACTAGAAACAGTAGAGCAGATCAGCTCAGAGAGGTCATCAAGGGGTGCGGGGATGCGGTACAGGACAAACATTTGCCGTAGAGCAGACCCATCAGGAGAAGGATCCCGTCCCTTCTACAGTTCTAGGTATGATCTTAGAAGTCTTAATTTTATCTTCATCCCTTTTCGATATTGGTTATTCACATAGTTTTATCCCTATTGTTGTCGTAGAGATCCTTGGGCTTTGTATCTCTTCATCTACTGACATGTTGACCCATGATACACCGTTGGGAACGAGGAAATCTAGTGTACATCAGTGCATTGAGTGCCCTCTTGAGGTTGTATGGTGTCACATCTTATGAGACCTCTATGACCTTGAGATGACAAGCTATGATGTCATTCTTGGAATGGACTTGTCAGTTCCCTTTCAGACAGTCGTCGATTGTTATCGCCGTAGGGTGAGTTTCGTATCACCAGAGGGTGGATCTTTTCTTCATAGAGGCGATTAAGATGTCTAGGTGGGTAGAGATGGACTAGAGCATCACGGGCGAGGAGGAGTTACAGCCCAAATTTACAGTATTTATCTGGATGACCATGGGACTTCACAGTCAGACATTCCTCTCGTGGTAGATCATTTCAGGGATGTCATTCTAGAAGAATTTATAGGTTTTCCTCCAGATCATGAGGTATAATTCTCGATTGAGCTCGTGCCAGGGGTGGCAGAGGTGCCCATTCCTCCCTATATGATGGCTACACCTGAGTTGCAGGAGCTCAAGAAGCAGTTGGAGGAGTTAGATGAAAAGGGTTTCATTTGACCCAATACTTCTCCATGGGGTTCTCTTGTCCTGTATGTGAAGATGGTAGATGACACCCTTAGTCTTTCCATGTATTATCAGAAGCTAAACCAGTTGACGGACAAGAACCGATATCCCTTTCTGAGGATAGATGACCTCTTTGATGAGATTTGAGGAGCCCATGTGTTCTGGATGATTGATTTGAGGTCCGGTTATCATCAGTTGTGCATTAGAACATCAGATATACCTCTTAAAGCCTTCAATAGAAGGTATGGTCTATACGAATATATGGTCATGCCATTCTGTCTCACAAATGTGCCAGTAGTTTTTATGGAACTGATGAACCGAGTGTTCCATACATACTTGGATTCCGTCATGGTGGTTTTCATGGAGGACATCTTAGTGTACTCTCACACTCGACACAACCATGCTACCCATCTTGAGATCGTTCTGAGTACACTTAGAGAGAATCATTTATATTCTAAGCTCTCAAAATTCCAGGTTTTGATGGATCAGATTCATTTCATGGGTCACATCATCTTAGAGACAAGAGTATCAGTAGACCCATAGAAAGTGAGAGCTGTAGTTTCCTAGGAGAAGCCGAAGAATGTCTTTGAGATGCAAAGTTTTCTTGGGATGGCTGGATACTAAAAAGGTTTCATACATGACTTTTCATGCCTTGCAACACCACTAATAGGTCTGACCAAGAAAGGGGCGAAGTTCTTATGGTCAAATTCCTGTGAGTCAGCCTTTCAAGAGCTAAAGGGGAGATTGACGTCAGCATCGATACTAGTCTTTCCAGAGCCGGGAAAGAGCTATACAGTCTATTGTGATGCTTATAGTGTCGGTTTTGGAGCTGTGCATATGCAGGGAGATGAAGTCGTTGCGTACGGGTCTCAACAGTTGAGGCCACACGAGAGGAACTACCCGACGCATGTTCTAGAGTTAGCAGATTTTGTTCATCCCTTACGTTGTTGGATACATTACCTTCTGGGAGAGGACTTTTTGGTTTTCACCGACCACAAGATCCTCATGTACATCTTCAATCAGTGTGATCTGAATATGAGACAGTGTATGTGGGTTGAATATCTTCAGTCCTTTGACTTTTAACTTACCTATAGGCCTGGAAAGGGCAACGTAGTGGCTAATGCGTTGAGCAGGACAATTTATATTCAGGCAGTTCATGAGGCTAGAAGTGAGTGGTAGCTTATGTCTCTATTCTCTGTGATGCATTTGGAGGTGCACGATAGATAGGGACAAATTTTTCTTTCTTCTGTAGTTGTTACCTCTACCCTTTTTGATCAGATCCGGATGAGGAATCTATCAGACTCAGAAGGCCTAGTCATGCGGAGAGTGTTTCTGGAGAGGATCCTCTTCCTAGATGGACAGTGGGTGAGGTTGAGATCTTGCATTTACAGGGACGCATATGGGTGCCAGCAGACAAATGCGAGGAGCCTATGTAGGATTTTCATTCTTCAGTTTGGGCAGTTCATCCTGGTGTCACCAAGATGTATCAAGATCTTCACCACCAGTACTAGTGGACAGGTATGAAGAGGGATGTTGCTGGGTTCGTCATGAGTTGTTCTACTTGTCAGTAGGTGAATGCGGAGCGTCAATGACCAGAATGGATTTTACAGTAGTTACCCATTCCTGAGTGGAAGTGGAACAATGTCACGGTGGACTTCGTAACCGAGTTACCAAGGTCACCTCGATAGAGTGATGCTGTTTGGGTTGTCGTCGATAGGCTTATAAAGGTTGCTCACTTCTTGCTGATCAAGGAAACCTTCAGCGTTGATGAGTTGCTATTGTTGTACATCCGAGAGATTGTACGTCTTCATGGAGTTCCACAATCCATTGTTTCTGATAGGGATGCATGCTTTACTTCTTGGTTCTGGCAGGGGCTTCAGAAGGCTTTGGGTACACAAGTAATTTTGTGTACGACATACCATCGCCAGACAGATGGCCAGTTCAAGCATATGATCCAGGTGCTTGAGGATATTCTCTGGGAATGCATTATAGACTTTGGAGGTTATTGGGAGAAGCATATCCCTCTTGTGGAGTTGGCCTATAACAATAGTTTTCAAGCAACTATTCAGATGGAACCTTACGAGGCTTTGTAAGGTAGGCCATGCCGATCATCATTGTGTTTGTTGGAGGTAGGAGAGGCATCTTTGTTGGGACCTAATCTTGTTCAGGAGACCTCATAGCAGATGGAGTTGATTCGGAAGAGGATGGCTACAACACAATCTTGACAGAAGTCTTATGCTAATCAGTGGAGATAACCTCTGGAGTTCGGGGTCGGGGATCGGGGTTTCCTACGTGTCGCATTGAGGTTGGGACACAAGAGGAGTTGGAGGCAGGGTAAGCTTTCACCATTGTACGTCGGGCTGTTTGAGGTGTTGGAGAGAGTTGGTCCGGCATCCTATCGGTTGCAGTTAACTCAGAGGTACTGGGTTATGTATAACGTCTTCTACGTTTCTCAGCTTTGATATTACTTTTTAGACCCGTCTCATGTCTATCAACTCGAGGAGGTTGAGCTTGAAATGGATGCGTCATTTGAGGAGCATCCTATCTGGATTATCGATCACAGTACGAAGGTTCTCCATGGCCAGTATGTTCCTCTGGTACGAGTGCTATGGCAGCAAGGGTGAGTACAGGACGAGACCTGGGAGAGGGAGGCCGATGTACGATCGCAGTGTCTGGAGCTGTTCGGGGTTTCTTCTTCTACACCTCACTATGGATATTCAAGGATTAATTTCTTTAAGGGGGGATGTTTTTAAGAACCTGAATCTTCGTTTCAGGTATGTTTTTCCCTTTCTGGTCATTTTTGCATAAAAGAGGAAAATATGGAAATTTTTGAAGTACACACTGTGTACTTTATAAGTACACGCCGTGTACTTTATAAGCACACACTGTGTAATTTGATATAGTGCCAGGCCATGTGCTGGTCGTGTCTTGGCCCCACACACAGTGTGTAGAAGCAATGCGGAGGCCGCTTAAAGCGAAGTAAGGAAAGGCCAAGTACACACCGTGTACCCCAAAAGTACACGGCGTGTAGTTTCTTTTTATCATTAAACGGACTGGGGTCATGCCTAATCAACAAAAACACCTTCTTCTCTAGGTTCCTTGACCGAGAGAGACTTGTACAGCCACAATCATCCTTCGAGCCCCCGATCCTCCGTATATTTTTCGAATCGACCGCCGTTGATTCCGTTGGAACTGCAGCGATGAGATCTTCTTTCTTCTTGAGTTTCATTCCATAATTTCTCCTATTTCTCAAGATATCGTGGGTTGAAAGTTTTGTGCATTTTTATTTATCTATACCTTTATAAGGATAATCAATCATCGTGGTAAATGTATATTCATCTCCTAGAATCGAGGTCGGTTGTTTCTGCCTTACCTTTAGAAGTCTTTGAGTTTTATGTACAAATTCTACCAATACCCGTGAACGGGGTATTTCATGTTTACCGTTCTTCGCAGTTATTTTCCTTTTATGCTTGTATGCTTGTGTAGAGGTAATTTGATCATGTTTGTTGATAATTGGTGTTCCTGGATGTTTTTCCCATTCCTTGTTCTTGTTAAAACCTTTCGGTGTCATTATCCCTTGGTCATTATACCTATTTTCCAGGCCTTGTGACCGTAGGTTGGAATGATATTTTGGATATTCTTGTTATGCTATAGACTGGTTAACCAAGTTTCTTTGTAGGTGTACTTTGGCCTTATAGAATTATTATACACTTATTGGCATGAGACCATGAGAACCTCGTGCTATAGACTATAAGGGACAGACTGAGTGATCTTCCCAGAGAGTATATGATATTATAGACTATAGGAGGGTAGACCGAGTGAGTTCCACATAAAGTCTTGGACATTATAGACTACATGGTATTGACCGAGTGAGATTTCCAGAGAGTCTTGGATATTATTGACTACAGGAGGGTAGACCGAGTTAGCTTCCTCAGAGAGTCTTCAATTTGTTTTAATTTCTTTGAAACCATTATAGGATAAATAATGAATTGAATGAGTTTTCTTCCATAGAGAGTCTGTGATAGACTTGAGACTATAAGAGGAATTGACCAAGCAAGATTCCTCAGAGATTTTCTAGACCTTGGGGCAATAAGAGGGTTAGACTGCGTGATATTTCTTAGTGAGTCCCTAACTACCCTAGACTATAAGGGAACATGACAAAGAGAGGTTTCCCAGAGAGTATTATAATTTTTGTAGGAACAAAATAGAGGGGTTAGGATGAGTGCACTGCCTAGAAGGTTGTGGGTACTTATTAGATAGGACCAGAGGGGCTGGCTGTGAGTACTTCCCAGAGGGGATCTTGTTGTGGTTAGCTGTTTTCTTCTCTACTATTTTTTGTTGTGTGGATTGATTACTGTTGTATATCATCCTGCTACTACTTACTGTTTACTTCCCACTGTTACTGTTACTGTTTACTGGTTACTGTACTATTACCTTCCATATACTCACTGATTATAAGGCACAGATCTTCAGGTGGTTCCCTAGTAGGATTAGTCTCACACCCTATTTGGGTCATGTTTCGGGCCCAGACAGACTATGTTGTTGTAGGTATAGACAAGGGAAAGTATCCTTTGACTTCTAGTACTATATTTCATTGGATAAAGAGAGTATGGGACCAAGCCGAGGCTTGCAATGCTGAGGAGTTTCTTATTTGTCTTTCTTTTGTACATTGTTTTAGTATTGTATTCAACATTGTGACTTGTTCAGTTGCTTTCCTACACATATGTATCATGAATAATTTCATATATAAATACATGCTTCAGTTGTTATTATTTAGTCTTACGATATTTCTTGTTGCTAGATATTTACTGCTTCTACTATTGTCTGCTTGTTTACTCTATTGTGTACTCTGCCAGTGAGGACATAGTTTCCCCATTATCACAACCAAGGCCCTCGCAGCTAGTCGGCAGCCTCTGGCGTTTGGGGAAATGTTCATGAGGACATGTGACTAACCAGGTACGGGGCACCTCTGGGTGGCTTCTAGAACCAGGGCGTTACAATATCAATCCTTTAATGGTGGAAATGGAAGAACGAATGACATCAGTTCATGGGGCGATAATCCACAGTACACACGAAAGATGATTGAGTATCCCTTTTGAAGTAAGTGTGTGATGGTACAGTTCATAACATTAAAATTAAAACATCATTGTATATTGGGGATACCTTGGTTATTATATTATAAATATATAATTATAATTTAAGTGTTGGAGAATGTAATAAAAGAAAAGAGGTTATTTAATAACATTAGTTCTTCTTCAGGTTACCCATTTTAGATTATAACTAATGTCTCCCATGGTATTATTTCATAAAACAATGATGATTATATGATTGGGGGAAGGTTTCTTTGAGATTATTTTGGTAGATTTTGGATGTTCAAATGTTTCCTGAGAGTGTGAGGAATGAGAAGAGAAAAGTCCTTTTTATAGTGCAGGAGGAGTAACATTTTTGGAAATACCAAAAGGTAAACACTATTAAGAGGTATCCCTTCCCTCATGTTGTTCCAAAATAAAAATAATAATATATTCAATGGATTTTATTTTAGATACACACTCACAAATCAGAAAAAAAATCATTTTTATCATATTTTCCTTAGTCACTCAGTGTCCAAATTTATTTCATTTTGGTTTTTCCTTTAGGTAAGTATTTTTCTAACCTATGTAAATTTTCCAATAATACTATATTATAGTTTGAATTTCTACAACATTTAAAACCAATAATTATAAATTATAAAATATAATTTATAATGTTAAAATCCCCTATTTGTTGGAAATTAATTATATAGAAGCATAAATAATGTGCAAAAAACACGACTTTAACTGAAACCACACTAGAAAATATTTTACTCTTTAGGTCTAAATATGTTAATTATAAAAATAATTTATTCCATTAGTGGGACATATTTTATATTTATTGACACTTAATAATTACTTGGAATATTATAGGCTTTGTTGTAATTTTAAATCATTTAATAAAATTTCATTTATTATAAAATATCATTAATGCCAATTTTGACAATATTTATTTAATTCTAATTAAAAAATGTCAAAACAATATCAAAACAAAAATATATTTATTTAATAGAAAAGTAACATTATATATTTATAAAAAAACTATATAGCATAATAATTAATTAAATTTTCTTTTCTTTGAATGTTTTTAGCATCATTTATTGTATTTAATTTTTACCAAAATAATACATCCATTAGTGTTTGTTAATAATATACTAAACATATATAAACTATAAATAATTTAGTTAGTTTATCATGATAATAAATACCATTTAACTTTTAAAATAATTCTTATAGATAAAAATAAGATTGTTTTCCATTTCTCAATTCTTGATAAGTTTTAAATGAAAGGAAGGTTCATTTTTGGTCTTTTTACTTACTCAAATAATTTTATAGGTAAATATCATTGAATTGTAACCCAATAACTCATAAAAATAGATCTTATGGCAATGCAGTTCTAAATATATCAATAAAATGGGTGCTGAATATTTTTTTGGTCATTTACTCACAATATATTCTATATTTAATCATTAGGTTAGATTATTATTACCACAATTAATGTAATTAATTTTAACTACATTCAGTAATAATTAGTTTAAAATTTTATGTTTACCTTATTATAATGAAAATATTATACTTATTCCTAATATATATTTCTTTTTCCCATATTCAATCCACATATGTCGCTAAAATTAATTTAATGCTAATCCTACAGATGTGACAGGAAATCCATGTTTGGATGTGAAAAGGTCCAAAAGGTCAATATGTTTTTATATCAAAATTAAACATAAATATTTTTAAAATGACCTAAATTGTATTTATAGATTTAAATTTTTTAAATGTGACATTAAGACATATTAATATTGGTTATTTTCACTAAACATAAAAATCAAAACATATCAGAAAAATAAAAAAATGACCCCTAAGATAATTTTAAAATTAATAATTCATAAATTAATTTTTTATTGAAAAAAATATAAAAGGGAATTTTTTTTTATAATTTGTGTTCCATTAAAGGTGGAAAACCCACGTTCCAAAAAATACATATTTTTTATCTGTAAAACACTAATTTTTATTATCATATGTCTATAAAAAATATTAGACGACTATAAAAACAATTAATTAAATATATATTATAAAAATAAATATATAATAATGTCTTGGAATGTTATATAAAATTCAGATATTGTTATTTTATGTCTTATATTCTATTCAATGAACTCGATATTGTGTGTAACACAAGCTAACTTAGAGTTATTATAAAGAATGATCAGAAAAATTAATTTTTTAAAGGTAATATATGTTGATGTATTAGGGTGTAACTTACCTTCTGTAAATCTCTACTCATGTACTATTTTCGTTTTTTTCCAAAAAACAAAAAAAAATTATATTTTGGTGAAAACATTAAGAGGTTATCTGAAAAAGATTTATATTTCTAAATTAATAGTTTAAAATTTATTTCTTCTATTATATCCTTTAAATGTAATTCCACCATTATGATATAGTAACATAATTATCTTCAATATACTGATATTTTATTGTTTAAATATAAAAATATATTTCCATCTCCTTCTTCGATCATGAGGGAAACATGATCGTTGCTCATGTGTACAACACACCACCTCCTCTTGAACAGATGTAATTTTTCATCCATCACCACCAATAAATACATTTTATAATGATATATTTAATTTATATTTATGATAGTCATGAGAAAAATATCATTATACTGATTTAATGTATCATCTACCTTCCTTACTTTTGAAAAACTGGAAAATAATAACATTGTTCATGCATATGAATGGACTTCCACCACCTTGAAGGGATGTGATTTGTTTTTCATCACCACATCACATTGATGATATATATAACTAAATTTAAAGAAATAATATGGTATTTATGATATAATGATCATTATATAAGGATAAAATAATTCCTTCAATATTTTCATAACGATTATTGTGAAATGGAAAATTTACTCTTGCGAACATATGCGCTATCATCTCTATGATTGTAATATAGTTCATTTTTCATAAAAACACTTAATGATTTAATTTATAAGTACATATTTTGTAAAAATTGAAAAATATATCAGTATTATTATTCTAGAGACATTGAAATGATGGTATATTTGACCATAGTCATGCAAACGATGTAATTTTTGACTTATAAGTCGAATATCATCAAAGAATATGATATAAACTTAAGTGATTGAATAAGTGATTATAAAATTGAAATAACAGGAATAATTAACTTGAAAAACATTCTATAGAATGTAAAAAATAAATAATATTATGTTATTTAGGATAATAAATAATGTACGTGGTGATTCCGACTCAATGTAATGAGATCCCTTTTAAAAAATATTTTTATATTTTCCTTAAAAATATTTTTTCTCATGTCCATGTTTTTTAAATATAACTTGATTTTTTTTAAAAAATGATTGTAAAGTTCATTATTGAATATATTTATCTTTATTTATAATAATTTTAAAATAATATTTTTAAGGTTTTAAAAATGGATAACTTTACATTATAAATCTCTTTCAAAATGTTATTATGATTTTCATTATAAATATTTATCTCCCAAATCCATATTTATAAAATTATTGTATTTATGTTTTCAAGTTGAAATAATAGAATTATGGACAAAATTTAAAGTAAAAATTTCAATTAATTTCTAATATTTTAAAAAATTATAATTTTATGGAACATTTTCACATTATTTACAATATTTAAAACTAAATATATATTTCAAAAAATATAATGACATTGAATTATTCATCCATTGTAAAAACTATTTTAATTTTAGATTCAATTACAAGATTTCCTATTTTCATTAAATAAAACATATTTCCCAATTTTTTTTAATTTGGTTTTAATATGTGTATTTAAAAGGAAAGGGTATTTTAATATCTAAATGTGTTTTCCATATGGGTTTCAAATAGTTTTTCAAGGGTTTTATGATTAACATGAGCATAAAATTTTATATTAATAATTTCAAACATTGGATTTCTATATGAGAAATGGGTGAAACTGATACATGTTATATGATGTGTGAATCCCTATTATAGTTTAGGAATATTGATGATCATGATACAACTTTTACAAAGTGTGATCCCCATTATAGTTGTCTGTTTAATTGGGTAATTTTACTTATATTTAAAGGGTAGAAGGATGATGTTAAACTTTTTGGATTATGTAATTGATTTAAGCATGCTCTAGTTATTATTAAAAAGTATTTAAAATGTGTTTGGAATATGATTCTCTTTTTATCCTAAAAAGGGTTTACAATTACTTGATACAGGTCTTAAGTATATTTATAGTGAAAAATAGAGTGTGTTTTTTCATATGGAAATGGTTTACATCATAATCACAACGAGTAAAGTGATAAAGCTATGTATTCAATGGATTTTCATTTTGTTCACTAAAATAAGGGGATTATTCTATTTATATACTCCTTAATTATATTTTTATTCTCATCCACTATTTTATAATGTTTTACAAAGGTATCGGGAACAAAGAAGAAGTCATGTTAAAAATCACAAACATTTATTTTGAAAAAAATAATATATTTAAATATATTTTTTATTGTAAAAAATAAACATTCAAATTTTAAGTGTCCAATTTGTAAAATTGGGATTTTATAGGTTTAATTTTTGAAATAATTCACTATAACTCTAAATCATAACAGTCCTTGTGTCTACATGAAAATGATTTCTTTAAAAAATATTTATTAATTCATATGTTTGGGTTCCTAAAAATGATATTTAAAGTCATAAATGGATATATTTATATATATATGAATTATGTTCTAGGGCTGGGATATTGTGTGAATTGATTTGCATAAAATTAATGTTATAATATTAATATTGAGCTGTATTATGGAGGTTGTAGGTAAAAGTCATGGCAGGGCTAAAAGTGTCATTCTATGAATAAAGATAGAAAATGAAAAACTCATAGTGGATTTCATATGGTAGTAATAATTCCTTATAAATATCACAGTATTAACTATTAGAATTGTTCAAAAAAGGAATGGGAATTAAACATGAGTTTTATACACTCCAAAACATTAAAACTGCATTGTTATGGGTCATAGATAAATTCAATTATTTTGAATCATTTGAGTTCCTCATTCTATGAAGGTGAGGGACACACGATGTAGTGATAGTGATAGAAAATTTGATAGGTATTGAGGAACACTGGAATATAAATGACTATAATATAAAGAAATACAAGAGTCCTCTTAAAATATATAAGGTCTTATTTTTCTAGATTCAGAGTTTCATGTTATATACAATGACATATATGTGGTGTTAGGAAGTTATTCGAGGTGATTTTAGTTATTTTTTGGTTCTAATTACACACTACTACACACTTGTTACATTATGAAGATGATTTTTGGAATTCCATTTTTTTTGAAAATTGTGACAGTCCCATTCTATGAAAGGAATGTCCCACCTAGAAAAGTAATAATAAAAAATATGAGCAGTGATGAAGATGATGTGAGACATATGTTGTGAAATAATTAAGGATTATATATGATTTATTGGTTTTGATTATTTTTATCCATCCATGAACAGGAGGATGATTATTCCACAACATGTGAAGTGTAATAAAAGTGTTAATCATAATGAAATTTATCAAATCATGAAAAGTCTGAGAGTTAATGGTTGTAAAAGAGTTAGTAAGAGATATTTATATAATTAAATAAGATAGATTTATTAACATTTTTGGGATCCATTTTTTGTAAAAATTATCCCATAACAAAGGATATTACTTCACAATAAAGATAAAGTTGAGCCAATCACTCGATGAAGGAGAAATAGTACAATGAATTAATCATCAATAGAATATTAGGATTATTCAATTATATTACGATGTGTGGACATAAATCAAAATATTTCAATTAAAAATCCATTTTGAATTCATTTTTATAATAAAAAAAATGTTGTGGTAAATCTGGCACAATCTAAAACTAATTGAGAAAATATGTTTGATATATACCATCATATCTAAGGGCATATTTTTATGAATATTATAAAAATTATTCTATTGATTCTAAAAATATAATTCAACAAAATTTTTTATTTAAATTTAAAATTCAAGAATAATAATATATTGTGTAACATTAATAAATCTATAAAAAGATAAAAGGAGATATACATAAAATATTCCGTTTCAATTATCGTATAGTTTTAGAGTGAATGATCTATGGAGAAGAAGAATTAACTAACAACTTTATCCAGTTGCAAGTTAAGGTAGACCACTAAATAAGTTGAAGTCTCAATTTACTAATTTAGAATACGAGGTTGCAACAATGTTGACATTGTGGAAGGTAAATATTGAATCCTCTCATTGAGGTGCTAATCTAATAAAAAATTGAAGTATATGGTGTAAAAACCCCAGGTTTTACAAAAAAATTTAATATAGAATGCATGAAACATTTAGCCACTGAGAAACAAAAACTTTGTTAAAGGAAATAGTTATAAACTATTATTTAAACATAATTTTCATGCTTCTGTGATTTTAATTTCCAAAAATTGACATACATGGTTGCAATCAGTAAGATATTTAGAGTCGAATATGATCATCTTAATTTTTGTGTGAATATTAACTTATCCTTATGAATAATAACTTACACATATGAATAGTAATATAACTTTATCAATAGAATCCTCACCCATGTATGAATAATTAAAATTTATTCACCCTATAAATGATACTGATTATTTGAAAAATTAATAATTAAGTTTTGATATTTTCATGAGTAATAAGTATTTAATTACAATTTTAAATTAATAATTTTTTATAAAATGAAATTAATTTTCATAAAATATATTACTAAAAAATATTTTTTTGTCCTATGCTTTTAGGATAATTTTATTTGACATAATTTATTTTTTTGAAGTTCTATACAATCAGTTTTAAATTTAAAATATGGATTTTTCAAGTAATTAATGATTTTATATAAAAAAACTAAAATAATATTATTTAGATTTTTTGTGATAAAATGAAGTTCATTTTATAATTATACATGTTGAAAAACTATTTCTGTGAATTTTTAGGATTTTTCTGAAATACTTGATTTTTTGGTGAACAAAGAAATTTGATAATTTTCAAAATATGCTAAATAAATGAATATGTGCATCATTCTTTTGTCATGGCTGATGTAAATGGATATTGTTTCTAAATCACATGCAAATTGTAATATTTTAGGTCTAATTAATCAAACACTATTACTTTTCTTCAAAAAATTAATAAAATAATTATTTAGATATTAAAAATCACTAATCTCCTCCACCATAGAACCACCCCTCAATCCCTATTCTCTTTACTCCTATAATCCATGAATCTTTACATTGTTATGCCAAATTACTCTTACATAGTCGTTCCCAACTTCCAAATGCTATATTCCTGGCCAAAAGACCAAAACACCATCCTATAAGGAGGTTCTCAAGGAGGAGTAATAAGAATGTAAAATCCTTTCCCTTTTTCATTTTTATTTAATTTATATTTCTTATTTTATTACTATCCCATAACCTACTAAGTCTAAATGATCATGTTTACTTAAGTATCATCTATATACAGGAATTATAACTTGTTAATGAGAGGCCCATCATCAATATATTTACTCTCTCTCTTTTATTTAAAAATAATATCACCATCCAGGAGGTGCTGATTTACAATATTTTTAGATGAAGAAGTTTTGTTCATAAATTTATTCTTCAATGCTGGTCATGAAACTAGTATTTCAAGAGAACTATATTCTGGAATATATATTATATATTATTTTATGATTTTATAACCATCATTTATACATGATATTAAATTATAGAACAAAACATGTTCATTGTGATCGAGAAACCGCCATAAAAATCAAAATGATTATCTCTTAATGTTTTATCAAATGATTCATAATAATAAAATATAATAAACATATTTTTATAAAAATTTGATCCAATTTATTTTCATCAATATCATATTAATTAATTTCTCTGGAATTATACCCATGCCACATGGACTTCCATTATCATATATAATTATACCGATTATAAAAACTAAGGAAAAAAATGCTCCCGAGGGATAAATTTGTATCTTATTGTGCATAAAAAGGAAATACATGAAGATAATAATATTATATAAAATAATATAATAAGGTTATTAACTAAATAATAATGTATTTAATTTGATTATATAGGGTGTTAATCTTAAGTGTAGAACACATTCAGAAAAAAGTAAGTGTTTTCTACAAGAACATTCATTTTCATTCGAATTGTTATTTGTAACACATAATCCAAATTAAATTATTAATTATTCTTATTTACCACTCATAAATTATCTTTTACAATTCAATATATTTTTACAAATCATAATCCATGTTTATTTTAAGGGGATTTAAAGGTTTTATAATGATGTTTCTAAATTCTTCCCGATAAAAAAACCCGTTATAAAGAAACTCCTCAAATTCATACCTATTTTCATATGCACTCTATAATATATTTGAAGAAAAAATTATATATACAGACCAATAGTTTCCACATTTAAAAAATACATTGGATAATTTTTAGATTTATGCAATTATTTTTCTGCAATTTCACCATCTATCCATCCTACGAAAAATGAAATCACCACGCATGCGTACGTATGGAATACCGTCTCCATGCCGTGGTGCAATCTATTTTCCTCCACCAACTTACTTGGATGGGTATAATGGTGTAAAGAATGAATATGTATGATTTTTTTAAAGTGATATTGATTCTGAAATAGTATACATACACTGCAATACAATTCTACGATCATGGGAACGATATCATCGCTCATGCGTATGTACGGAATACCGTCTCCACGATGTGATGCAACTCGTTCTACATTATTTTCATTGAATAATGATTACGTAAATGAATTGAGTGAATAAATATGATATATATTATACTAATACAATTATGGAAATCAGGTATCTATAAACTAAAATGAAGAATAATAATTTATTCGACAAAAATGCATAATAACAAAAAGTAATAAACACCCGAATAACAAGTAGCAATGAAATATTACTAATAATAAGCTAAGATTATGACCATATATGATATCATAACAATGAGTATGATTCTAGAATATATCAATTACATTATTTAAATCATTATACAGGAGGTTCAGACACTTACGAAGTAAATCAGACCAAAGGTAAGGGAAATATCACAATCTCATTTTTATCTGAGATTGTTTATACTTTGGAATTTACTGGGGTGTATTTTATCATTAAAATCCATGTTTCCTCAATATGTAATATTATTTCCATCCAGGTACAATTTTTTAAATCCAAATTTACTCTTCTTTGAGTTTTTAGTAAAAGATATGAAAGGTATCTTTTGTCGTTTTTCGTACGAGGTACATTTTTGACTTTTTCGACAAAAGGACAAGAAGAATGTTTTTTAACTTATCGGAATCAATGGATTTTTAGAAAATTATTTCCATGAAGCATCGTTTACAAGTTTTCAAGTTTATTTCTAATAAATTTCTTTTAGTTCAAAATTATATGACATGTTAAGAAGGAAAATTGTTTTTGAAGTAGAAAAGATATTTTCCTCAAGAATGGAATTCAAGTGTTTTATCAAAATTATTTTCCATCTAAGATAATATAAGGTTCTGTTTCTATCCCTATTATTAAATTGATTTGATTATATTGTGGTGGAATTATTTTTATGAATTCCTTTATCTTATATGAATTGTTTTATGATGTCACGATGTTTAAGAATCCCATTTTTATTACATGGGTTATGCTATGATGTATGGTCTATGATTTTGTGGCACACATAAGAATGGTATAATTTTGAGATGGGTGGGACCTATATCTTACTCCAATGTATTGGGTAGTGATTTTATATCTCATGAGATAGACATGGCTGGAGTGGTTGGTTAAACCAGTTCAGTGAAACAGGACTGAAACAAGGAATGAACTCGGTTCAAAAATGGACTTTGTCCACTAAGATAGTCTTGGAAATGAGTCTTGACTAATAAGAAATGATTCTCTATGATTATGTGTGTATTCCACAAAGCTTCATGTTTTATGTTATGATTATTTTGATTACATTTCACTACCATGATTTATCCCATGTTATGAAATTATGACCTCTTTTGCAGGTTAATATTTCCAAAATGTTATGTTCTTATGAATATGATGTGATTGATATTTCTTTTGTTTACCCTTACTGAGCATTTGAGCTCACCCTTTTGTATGTTTTCTTTCCCCAGGTCAGGAAAAAAGGTTATTAAGTAATATATTCCAAAAGGGACTATAGATATGATGAAATAAATGGGAGACAGTGTAGATGGTTTATGAACCAGTTGTTTATGTTTCCCATTTTCTAAAGACACTATACCTATACGGTCCCTTCCTGGTTTTGTTATATGTTGTAATAAGTGTGCTTCAATTTTGATGTATTAACAATTTATGTAAAGTATGGGTCGTTATAGTTGGTATCAGAGGAATGGTATAGTCATCCTTTGGAAACTAGGATGTGAAAGCCTTAGTAAGAATCCTAAGGATAAGTATATGCATAGAATACAATCTTAGTGTTTTTAAAATGTCCATTAATAACCTAGGATAAGACCTTAAGTGTGAAATTATTTTCTTGATTATGTGATTTTCCTATTATAATTAGTGTTTCTCACACTATTATTCTTGGTTTTAGTCAATGGATGGAACCTGAAGGAACTGTGTTAATGCGGAATGTGACGGGCAATGCAATGATTGTCGCCCTGAGCAACCAAACATTATGGGAGCTGGAATGAAAAATCTTGTAACAATGCTCACACAACTTTCAAAAGCTATGAATCACGCTGGACTTCCAAACGAGCAAAGGAAGGAACAACATTCTTGTTGAATCTGTCATGAGATAGCTTCCACCTTCATTCAGAGGGTCTACTGATCTATTAGTTTCTGAACAATGGATCAGTACTACCGAAAAGATATTTTCGGTTCTTCAATGTTCTGACCATGATAAAGTCATCATAGTAGTGTCTCGTTTGGAAGGTGATGCTGATCAATGGTAGAATATTATCAAGAATATGAGGCCAAGAGATGAAATTGAGTCATTTGAATGTGACAATTTTAAGAACTTATTTTTCAATAAGTACTTCCCTCGTATTCTCCGAACAAAGAAGGAGATGGAGTTTCTTGAACTAAAGAAAAAGGATGATGAATCTGTTGGTACCTTTGAAGTAAATTTTACAAGACTTACAAGGTACACTTCTGGTATTATTATCCAACCTGAGATTAAGATCGATCGATTCTTTAGTGGCTTAAAACCAAGTCTTCGAAGGGTGTTAGCCATAAGGGACTTCAATAGCTACGAGGAAATTGTTCGATGTGCTCTCAAAGTTGAGATGGAGATTGGAGTAACCCATCAGTCATATGGGTTTGATAAGAAGAGGAAAATGGAATTCAAAGGAAAATATAAAGATCACACTAAAAAGAAGATGAGTTTTCCCTTATGCTCAAACTGTGGAAAGAAACATGGAGGGAGGTGTCTTAAAGGGAAAAGTAAATTTTTCAAATGTGGAAAGGAAGGTCATTGGGCATTTGAATGCCGCAATGATGGGAAGAAGATGTCTAGTGATGAAAACAAAGAAAAGGCTACACAGAGTGCACCTCATACACTTCAATGTCACAAGTGCAAAGAAATGGGGCATTATGCCAATCAATGCCCTAATCCAAGGGTTTTTGATGATGATTGACGTCAATAAACTCTTAAGGCTAAAGACAAAGGAAAGTCACATGAAACTTCTATCAGCGATGTGGAGTACGATAATTAAGTGGTGAAAGGTACACTTACCATCCACTCTAAAGTAGCAAATGATTCATTTGATTCTGGATCCACCCACTCCAATATTTCTGAAGAATTTTATAAGGGTATCAACATATTACCTTAACAATTAGATGTTGAGTTAGCTGTGACAACCCCTAATGGCACAACAGTCGCATCAAAAGTTTATAATTCTTCTCTGATTGAAGTTTGTGGGAATGTTCTTCCTACAAATCTTGTGATCCTCCCTATAGTGGAATTTGATGTGATTCTTTGCATGGATTGGATTTCTCTATATGGAGATCATATCAATTGCCAAATAAGGGAAGTCACATTTCATATTCTAGATCAATCTTTGATCGTCTATCGATACATGGATGAACATAACCATCCAGTGGAAATTTCTTCCATCTTTTGGGTCTTGATTCCACTAAATGAAGGTTATTTATCTCAAATAGTTCGTGAGAAACTCATGATTAAGAATATTCCCATTGTGTGGGATTTTTATGATTTCTCTCTGGAGGAATTGCCAGGTCTTCCTCCAAATTGTGTAGTTGAGTTTTCAATAGAACTCATAACGGGTGCTTTACCTATTTCAAAGACACCTTATAGAATGAACCCAATTGAGTTGCAGGAATTGAAGAAACAACTCCAAGAGAATATTGATAAGGGGTTCATATGCCCTAGTGCGTGACCTTGGGGAGCACCTGTTCTATTTGTTAAGAAGAAAGATGGATTAATGATACTCTACATTGATTATCAAGAACTTAACAAGATCACTGTCAAGAACAAATATCCTCTCCCGTGCATTGATGACTTATTTGACCAACTACCTGGAGCTCAATACTTTTCCAAGATCGATCTTCGTTCAGGGTATCATCAATTAAGGGTCAAAAGGGAGGATATACCAAAGACGACTTTCTGTACAAGGTATGGACACTATGAATTTATAGTGATGCCATTTTGTCTTACTAATTCCCCTGCTATCTTCATGGATCTGATGAATAAAGTATTTAGAGACTATCTTGATTAGATTGTGGTAGTCTTTGAAGACGATATTCTTGTATATTCAAAGATCAAGGAAGAACATGAAGATCACATGATAATCATTTTGAAGACCCTAAGAAAGGATAAGCTTTATGCCAAATTTACCAACTATTAATTTTGGCTTCAAAAAGGTTCATTTTTGGGTCACATAATCTCAAAAGAGGGGATATCACTTGATCCAGCAAAAATAGAGTTTATCGAATGATGGTCGAGACCAACAACAGTAATTGAGATTCGAATTTTTCTTGGTTTGTCTGGATATTATCGACATTTTGTGAATGATTTTTCACGATTATCTAATACACTCACCAGGATTACTTGGAAAGGAGTTAAGTTTGTTTGGACGGAGTAATGTGAAGAGAATTTCAAGGAGTTGGAAAGAAGGTTATCCAGGGTACCTGTGCTCACACTGCCTTGTAGTGGAGAAAGGTTTGTGATCTACAGTGATGCATCCAAGAAGGGATTGGGGTGTTTTCTTATGGAAAATGATATGGTGATAGGTTATGCCTCACGATAGTTGAAAATCAATGAGCAAAATTACCCAACTAATGATTTGGATTTAGCTGCTGTAATCTTTGGATTAATGATTTGGAGGAATTATCTTTATGGAAAATGGTGTTACATTTATACTGATCATAAAAGTTTAAAGTATATTTTCACACAAAAGGAGATGAATATGTGCCAAAGAAGATTGTTGGAGCTGATTAAGGATTATGACTGCTCAATTCATTACCACCCTGGGAAAGAAAACAAGGTGGCAGATGCATTAAGTCGACAAGACCATGCTAGCTTATCAATGATGATGATCACAAAAGATCCAATATTTATGGATTTACAAAGGATGGATCTTGGAATTATAATGATTGGGGAAAATCATTTCTTTCTCAATTGAATTTTCAAACATCTATACACGTGAAGATTAAAGAGGCACAAAATGAAGATGTAGAGTTACTAAAGAAGGTGAGAAATGTTCCTAAATTAAACCTTGATTTTGATGGGATAGTAATGTTCAGGAATCGGGTTTGTGTTCCTGCCATCCCCGAATTAAAGAAGGAGCTGCTGGATAAGGCTCATAGTTCTTCATTCTCTATTCATCCTGGAAGCACGAAGACATATAGGGACCTGAAAGAGTACTTCTGGATGGATGGCATGAAAAGAGATGTTGCTGAATATGTCTCTTGATGCTTGGTTTGTCAGCAAGTTAAAGCTGAGAGACATAAGTCTAGGGGGATGTTACAACCATTACCCATACCCGAATGGAAATGGGAAAACATCACTATGGACTTTGTCACAGGACTTCCTAAAACATCCGAAGGAAATAATGCTATCTGGGTCATAGTTGATCGTCTTACAATGTTTTCACACTTCATTACTGTTAGAGAGGATTTCTCTCTAGATCAGCTTGCCAGGATATATGTAAAGGAAGTGGTAAGATTGCATGGAGTACCACATTCTATTATATCTGATCAGGATCCAAGGTTTAACTCAAAGTTCTGGCGATGTCTTCAGCATACTCTGGATACAGAGTTGATTTTCATCACTGCTTATCATCCTCAGACAGACGGTCAGTCTGAGAGGACAATTCAAACTCTAGAAGATACGTTGAGAGATTGATCTATAGATTTCAAAGGTGGTTGGGATCAACACCTACCTTTGGTGGATTTTTTTATAATAATATATTTCACTCCAGTATTCAGATGGCTCCTTATGAAGCTCTCTATGGAAAGAAATGCAGGACTCCAACTTGCTGGTATGAAGTTGTGGAATGAAAGCTGTTAAGACTTGATCTTGTTGATGAGATGGCAGAAAATGTCCAATCTATTCAACAACACATAAGAACAGCTCAGAGTTGACAAAAAAGTTATGCCGACAACCGAAGAAAAGACTTAGAATTTTAAATGGGTGATAAAGTGTTCTTACAAATATCTCCTTGGAAGAGAGTAATGAGATTTGGAAATAAGGGAAAGCTAAGCCCTAGGTATATCGATCCTTTTGAAATACTGGATCATGGTGGGAAGGTAGCTTACCGATTGGCGCTTCCACCAAATCTCTCTCAAGTTCACGATGTGTTCCATGTATCTCTCCTGAGAAAGAACATACATGATCATTCATATGTACTCAGCTCAGAAGTTGTACCGCTGGAACAAGATCTTTCTTATGAAGAACAGTTGATAGAGATTATCGATCATAGTGAAAATGTCCTACGGAACAAAACCACTCGCTTGGTGAAAGTTTTATGGAGGAACCACCAATTAGAAGAAGCTACATGGGAGCTTGAGGATATGATGATGGAGAGGTATCCTTATCTATTTGTTACAAGTGACGAATTTCGAGGGAAAAATTCATTTTAAGGGGGGTAGGATGTAACACCCTAGACTTTTATAAGAAATAATTTGTTTTTATTTTATATAATTAATCAAAGTAATCTTCCACTACACACAACGCTATCTTGGCTTGCTTTACACGCAATCACGAGTTTCCTTGATAGCTTGCATCATACGCAATTCTGAGTTTCACTAAACAACGATATGCTATTAAAATATTACTAAAACTAGCAGTTATGAATAGTAATAACCACTTTTTGAAATTTCGAAAGTTTTATTTTTCATAATGGACTTCGTTTTTGGATTCGGAATATCGAAATTAGCCTAGTGTGAAATTTTGGTATTTTTCTGGAAACATTCAATTTTTGATGAATAGTGAAAACACTGGGTTACTATTTAAAAACCGACTTTTTATAATTATTTATTTTATTTAAATTTATTCGAGGTCAAAATTGATACATAATACCTATATAAGTTCAATTTAATTCAATGGAGTAATTTTATATTAATTTTAGATATATAAAAATTTTATTGAACTTTTCACCGTCTTTTACCCACCTCCTAGGAGAATTTGAAAATTTACATAAATCATATTTTACCGCTTCTGTGAGTGGAATTTCAAAAATCTGAGAGACACGGTTGATGTCAGTAAGTAAAATGTGGTTCAATGAGATGAAAATAATTTTTGGTGAATAGTAACTTTTTTACTTTTATTTACCATGGTAAAAAGTAAATAGGGTAATTATGGGTAAAAATGATATTATTATTACCCTAACACATGTCTTAATTCTGTTGGATAAGTGAAATTCGACCAAAAACAACCTTAGGAATAAAATATGACAATTTAGGCCCACTTGGATTAGATTTGGACATTTATTATTAATTTATTTAAAGAAGGGTTAAAATAGTTAAAATCAACATTTAATAAGTAAATAATTTTTAATATAGGGTTATATATAAGATATATTAGACTATAAATATTAATTAGAAATATAAAAATATTTCCTACATAATGGTATTTTATTTGTAATTATTAGACATTAAATAATGTAATTTATTTATGTCAAAAAGATGATGCAATAATTATCTAATTAATGAAATATTGATATAATAGATGTTATAAATACCCAAATAAATATAATTTGAGACTTTTTAAGAATTACACAAATTTCTACGTTAATATGACATGTTATTATTTATTTACTTCTCTTTTTTCGAACTAATCATTCTTTTATGATTTTTAAAAAAATCAATTAAAAAATAGTGTCAAAATTTACATAAAATAGTCTTCAAAACAAATATTATATTATTAATTATTATTTTATTCCTAAAAATCTAAGGATCGTCCAAATGACTTAGATAAGGTTATATATATTAATTAAAACAACATGGGATTCGTTTGTCTTGTTATAGTATGTTTATTAACCTTATAGTGTAAGAACACAAAAAGACACGGTAAAAGTAAAATTATCTAACTTAAAGTTAAATCAAAATGATAAGGTTAAAATAATAAACTAAACATGTCCAAATTATATTGGATGAGAGGATTTGGACCCATCCCCACATTATCTTCTAAATAAATCAATTTAGAGCAATTTATAATCAAATATGTCTTTATAATAAAATAATATATTTTGTTTTTCCAAAGCTGCCCCTCTCCTCCCTTATAAAAGGGCACCTCCTCCCTCTCTTCCTCGCACCACTTTGAGCCTTCATGCTCAGCCAAGACCTGACCATTTTTCCTCTCCACTTCCCTAGAAAAATCCTAGAGGTCCTGGTCTTCTTCAAAGACCAATTTTAGTGCCCTAAAAGGAGGTCTCCAAGAAGCGCTTCAAAGAAGAGGTAATATCTGTTACCAATTCTTTCTACATTATTTATTCGTCCACTTCTTCTTATTTAGTTGTTTCATTATGAATTAATAACATCAGTATCACTCATATAATGATATGTTATTATAAGTATGAAACAACCCTATTTCACCATCTATCCATCATACGGAAAACAAAATCACCGCGCATGCGTACGTACAGAATACCGTCTCCACGCCGTGGTGTAATCAATTTTCCACCACCACCTTACTTGGATATGTATAATGGTTTAAAGAATGAATATATATAATTATTGTAAAGTGATATTGATTCTGAAATAGTATACATACACTCCAATACAATTCCCCGACCAGGGGAACTATATCATCGCTCGTGCGTACGTACGAAATACCGTCTCCACAATGTGATGCGCTCATTCTACATGATTTTAATTGCATAATGATTACATAAATTAATTGAGTGAATAAATATGATATATATTACACTAATACCATTTTGGTAATGAGGTATCTATAGCCTAAAAAGAAGAATAAGAATTTATTTGACAAAACACGCATAAGAACAGAAAGTAATAAACACCCGAATAACAAGTAGTAATGAAATATTACTAATAATAAGCTATGAATATGACCATATATGATATCATAAAAATGAGTATGATTCTGTAATAAGTCAATGAAATTATTTAAATCATTATACATGAGGTTCAGACACTTACAAAGAAAATCGGACCTAAGGTAAGGGAAATATCACAATCTCATTATTATCTGAGATTGTTTATACTTTGGAATTTATTGGGGTGTATTTTATCATCCACATCCATGTTACCTCAATTTGTAATATTATTTCCATCCACATACAATTTTTTAAATCCAATTTTACCCTTCGGTGAGTTTTTAGTAAAAGATATGAAAAGAATCTTTTGTCGTTTTTCATACGAGGTTCTTTTTGACTATTCCGACAAAAGTATGAGAAGAATGTTTTTTTAAATTATATGGCTTGAATTGATTTTTAGAAAATTATTTCCATGAAGCTTCATTTACAAGTTATCATGTTTATTTTTAATCAAATTCTTTTAGTTCAAAATTATATGACATGTTAAGAAAGAAAAATGTTTTTGAGGTAGAATGGATATTTTCCTCAAGAATGGAATTCAAGTGTTTTATCAAAATTATTTTCCATCTAAGATAATATAGGGTTCTGTTTCTATCCCTATTATTACATTGATTTGATTATGTTGTGATGGAATTATTTTTATGAATTCCTTTATCTTATATGAATTGTATTATGATGTCACGATGTTTAAGAATCCCATTTTTATTACATGGGTCATGCTATGATGTATGGTTTATGATTTTGTGGCACACATAAGAATGGTATCATTATGAGATGGGTGGGACCTATATCTCCCTCCAATACATTGGGTAATGATTTTATATCTCATGAGATAGACATGGCTGGAACAGCAGGTTAAACCAGTTCAGTGAAACAGGACTGAAATGAGGAATGAACACGGTTCAGAAAAGGACTTTGACCACTAAGATAGTCTTGACAATGAGTCTTGACTAATATGAAATGATACTCTATGATTATGTGTGTATGCCACAATGCTTCATGTTTTATGTTATGATTATTGTGATTACATTTCACTACCATGATTTATCCCATGTTATGAAATTAAGATCTATTTTTCAGGGTAAGATTTCCAAAATGTTATGTTCTTATGAATATGATGTGATTGATATTTCTTTTGTTTACCCTTACTGAGCATTTGAGCTCACCCTTTTGTATGTTTTCTTTCCCCAGGCCAGGAAGAAGGTTATTAAGTAAGATATGCCAAAAAGGACTATAGATATGATGATATAAATGGGAGACAGTGTAGATGCTTTATGAACCAGTTGTTTATGTTTCCCAGTTTCTAAAGACACTTTACCTATACGGTGCTTTCCTAGTTCTGTTATATGTTGTAATAAGTGTGCTTCAATTTTAAAGTATTAACAGTGTATATAAAGTATGGGTCGTTATATAATCCCACTTTACTTCACATTTCTAGGAGGGGTTACAGAGCTCTTTGGGTACAGAGGTACTTCTAAGTACAACTTACCATCCCCAGACAGATGGCCAGTCGGAGTGCACGATTCAGGTGCTGGAGGACATGCTGTGAGCATGCGTCCTTGATTTGGGAGGTTCTTTGGAGAAACATATACCTCTGGTGGAGTTTTCCTATAATAATAGATTTCAAGGAACTATTCATATGGAACCTCACGTGGCTTTGTACGGTAGGTTGTGCCGATCACCCTTGTGTTGGCTAGAGGTGGGAGTTGCAGCTGTGATTGGACCTTGTCTTGTTTAAGAGACCATAGAGAAGGTGGAGCAGATTCGGAAGAGGATGGCTACAGCCCAGTCTCGGCAGAAGTCTTATGCTGATCAGAGGAGACGACCTTTAGAGATCAAGGTCAGAGATCAGGTTTTCTTGCATGTCACCCAGAGGTTGAGACATAAGTGGATTAAGAGACAGCGAAAGGATTCACCGAGATACATCAGACCGTTTGAGGTTTTGGAGAGAGTCAGGCTGGTTTCTTACAGATTACAGTTACCTCAGAGGTACCAGGCTATGCATGATGTCTTCCATGTTTCTCATCTTCAGCGGTATTTCATAGACCCATCTCATGTTTTTCAACCCGAGGAGGTTGATATGGAGTAGGAAGAATTGTTCGAGGAGCATCCTATGAATATTATTGATCGTAGTGAAATGATACTCCGTGGCCGGTCTATTCCTCTTGTACGGGTGCTATGGCAACACGACCGTGTACAGGACGAGACTTGGAAAAGGGAGGCTGACATGCGATCACAGTGGTCAGAGTTGTTCAAAGGTTCTTCTTCAACGCATCGTTAGGAAATTCGGGGTCGAATTTCATTAATGGGGGAAGTTTGTAAGAACTCGATCCTTTTTTTCAGGTATGTTTTTCATTTTCTGGTCATTTTTGAGAAAAATGGGAAAATCTATAAATTTTCAGAGTACATGCCATGTACTTTATAAGTACATGCAATGTACTTTTCTTCTGAACAAGGTCGTGTGCTGGCCGTATCTGGGCCACACACACGGTGTGTAGTGGTGATGTGCATGCCTCTTAATGCGGTGTACGGAAAGGGCGAGTACACACCGTGTACTCATGAAGTACACACCATGTAATTTTATTTTTTTTCATTAATCGGACTGGGGTGGCACCTTAATCCTGTTTTCGTCTTCTTCTCCGCCTATTTCCTCCCAGAGCATCTGGGGAGGCAAAATCTTCTTCAAGCCACCGATCCATCTCTTGATATTAGAATCAAACACTGTCAGTTGCGATAGAATCGCAATGGTGAGTTCTTGGTTCTTCTTTGGCTTCATTTCCAAATTCTTTCTCTCGTGTGAGTTATCAGAGGCTGAACGTTTTTGACATTTTTGCAGATGTACTCCATTTTAGGCCGATTCATAGGCTAAGGTTCAATTATATCATCCTACAAGGATCAAGTAAGTGGTTTGATGCCCTATGTTGAATGTCCTTGAGTTTTTGTGCAAAAGTGTCTAATATCCATGTATCAGGTATCCCAGGTTAGGGTTTTGAACCTATTTTATTTATCTTCCATGGGTTTCTTGTGTGCTTAAGGCCATTAGATGAATAATATTTTTCTAGTTATCATGTTCAAGGATCACCCATGGGCGTTTTCCTTCATTTTGGATGTTTATCATCATTTGGCTCAGGTTTCCTATGAGGCAAACCTTGTTGCATTGCATTTTTTCATTGACATAGTTTATTGCATGTATTTCCTACTGTTTATATGCTTTCAATGAATTATAGCTATTAGCCAAGTAGTTTTCTAAACATACTCAGGGATGCTGCGAATCGTTTACATACCATTGATTTTACTTAGGGATGTGGGAACCTGGTGTAGTTAGACCATATAGGGAATTGGCATTGAGTGATTCCTCATAAGGCCTGTTTAATTATTACCGTTACGAGACCATAAGGGGGATTGACTTTGTACTCTCTCAGAGGGTATGATAATTGTTGAATCAAGACAAAAGGGGAAATTAGACGTAAGGGCTTCCTTAGAGAGTCTGTAGTATCGCTGCAAGACCATAGGGATAATTGACATTGAGTTTTTCCTCAGAGTGTCTTTGCCTTTATTCAAATGCTTGACCATAAGGGCCTACCCACTTGATCCACCCAGAGGGTCAGTGTAATAAATATTGTTTTTGGTTTTGACAAGTCCACCAAGCCAAAGAACAAGATTGGGTTTGTACTGCTTATAGTTTAGGTAGTCTGCTGAGATACATGTTGAGTTACTTGATATGTTTTTGTACTATATAGATATTTTCTAGATTCATTGGTTTAATATTAAATGTTTGAATTAAATTAATAAATAAATGTGAAAGGAGAATTATAGGATTGTTTACTTTAGTGTATCCCTATTTCTCTACTGCATTTATTTCCATTACTTTTTCTATTTTTCTCACTGACAGTAGGGCACATATATTTTGGTGGTTTCCTACTGGGATTAGTCTCACACCCTGTTTGGGTCTTGCTTTACGGCCCATACAGGTTATATGGTTGCAGGTGTTGATAGGGATTGTGTCCCTTCTTCCTTAGGTGTTTGATTGCTAGTTAGAGTTGGAGAGCATGGGACCAAGCTTAGGATTCTGATGCAACAAGAGTTTACTATTTGAATCTTCTACTTGGGTTTCAGTTGTATTTCAGCCCATTCTTTTGTTTACTGCATTCCATAGACACATGTTCTATGCTGCATCATTATTATATTATACATTGCTTCTGCTGTTCAGTTTCAGTTTTCGTGTGATGTTTACTGCTTCCACTTTTATTTATTTTATTTTCCTTCCGCTGCATACATTTCCAAATGAGGGCATAGTTTCCCCACTGAATCACTAAGGACCTCGCTTCTAGTTGGAAGCCTCTGGAGTTTGGGGAAACGTGCATGAAGTTATGTGGCGAACCGGGTATGGGGTGCCAGTTGATTGTCTCCAGATTCGGGTCGTTAAAAATACCATTATTTTCATCATATAGGCCTCAATATCACTACACCTCATAAAGTTTATAATGAATCTTCATAACATATCATAGATAGTGATACATATCGATACCGAAAACTAAAATATTATTCTAATCCTCTAGATGATAGGAATAATGACATATGATTCATTTAAATTCATTTAGGGAATAAAAATGTCCAAATGATTCTGTTTTTTGTAATAAAATAGTAATTCCCATTTCACTGGTAATAGAACTCCTCCAAAAATCCTTCAACTGAACATGGTTTAGTAATTAACATTGTGTTAGAAATACAAAATAATGTGAATCATTACATATGCATGTAACATTCCCCATCTTAACATGAATCAACTTCCACAATAGTATAAATGCATGACAAATAATTTAATGTAAATTTATTATAAATAATAATAATATCTATAACATAATATATTATAACCAAATAAATATCTATATAATAACAACACATCCTGAATATATGAAATTAAGCATAGTAGAAAAATTAAAAAACTCATATATTCACCATAATGTAGGGTATAATTAATCATTTTCCAGATCTATTGTTATAAATAGAATCCAATATCATCCAAAAAATACATCATCTAATCTTTTTTAAAAGAAGAGAAGTCATGTACATGTGAAGACATATGGGTCCACAATGAAACGTAATATGACCATAAAATATAGTGATTTAAATCCCAAAAATAACCTGTGTTTACATGAATAATATATATAATCCACCAAGTATTAATTATTCTTATATCAAGAATTTCAACTTAATTTCCCAATAATACAATCCGAGGATCTAGATGTCTAGTATCTTTGGAAGATTAGACATAAATATACCTCACCATAATCATAAAAATAAAATTTATTTAAAAATCCACATTTAACTACGAAATCCAAAAGATCATTTAAAACTATATAGGATATCATGGGGATATTATAAAAGGAAAATGTTGAGCATTAAATCCCTTAATTGGAGTAAACATGAAAATTAAGAATAACATGAGAGTCAAATTTCATGACATTATATTATAAAGAGGATGATAATAAGCATAAAAATAAGGCCTTAGGAAATGATATCAAAAGATCATAGAATAATTAACATGTGGAAATAACATCAAACATGACATCATAATCACAAGTCCAGAGTAACTACCAAGACCATTATCCAAATTTAGATAAAGTCCCATTAGGGATTAATTTCAGTCTCTATTAAATTTCATAACTTTTCATGAAATATAAATGAACAGCCAAATCATAATATGGATATATAATATTTCTTACCCACCCATCACATAAATTAAAACCATACATATTCAGGTCACATGTTGAAAATAAACCATAAAAAATCATATACATAGTCAAAACCAACAGAAAAAGTGGATTTTATAATTCTAATTCAAGGAATAATTGAAAGAAAAATCATATGTATTCTCTAAATAAGAAGAAATAAAATCATTTGAACATTCCTAATTTAATAAGGTATACATGTACTTAATATAGAGAATAATTATAAAAAATCCATCCAAAGGATCTAAGAGAATAAAAAATAATAACGAACCACTTGGGTGGTGATTTTAGAAATAAGTAAAAATATTTTTAATAAAAGAAATAATTTAATTGTCTATTTAAAAAAAATAATTTAACTAAAAGGTTTATATATAAAATAATGAGTGTTCTTATAATATAATCATGGTAAAAAAATACAGTGGTGATTCTGAACCTGAGATAAGACATAGGAAATTCCCTTAAACTAAATTCACTTTAATATAGGTATTTTTATGGGAACTAAAACTTTTTTAACTATAAAAATGAAAAAGATGTTTAAATGGATATATATGTGAGGAAAATATGAAAAAATAGAATAGGTAAATGAGATAAAAATTAAATAATAAGTTGAAAAATAAAGATAATATATAACTTTCAAGTCACAAAGGATATCTGAAAAAACCATTACAATGTTTTAAAAAACCATTTTTAAAAATTACACATCATAAAAAAATATTAAAAAAATAATTATTCAAATTTGAGAGGGTAAATATAATTTTTACATGAGGTGACACTAAATTAGGTTTCCATTTATAATAAATAACATTGGTGGGATGTGAAATTATGGATGTAAAGGGGAAACCATTATTAAAATGAATGTGAATATTTCTTAATATATTTTGATTTTATAAACGATTAAAACACAGAAAAAATTGTATTTTAACCAATTATATATCCCAAAATATAAATTTGGTATACAATATTAAATGAATTTGAAACCATATAGAGAAATATTATAAGTCAATAAATCTGTTTGAGTATAAAATTTTCTCCATATTTTAGGATAGACACAAATCATAGGCAACAACATGGAAGGTCATGAATAGAAGTAAAATATATAATATCCACAATAATTTTTGATATATTATGTCATGGTGTATTGGAGAGATCATAAAATTGATTATTGGGGAATTATATCATTCCATGCCTCAATAATGGGTAAATGGGATAGAACCTTACACCGTATGATACATTCTAATGAAAAATCTTAAGAGATATAACACTTGATTTGAAAAAATTTTGAATAAGAAAATTAATGATATAATGAATCAAATTAGTGTAACATATACAATTTAAATGAAATTAAATTCATAAATGAACACATTTCTGAATGATGTTTTGAGAAAAAACCCTTCACATTTTCAGGATCCATTCTACACACAAGCCTAATACCCCAAATTTTAAATTTTTTTAGTTAAATTTATTATGAAACTATTATTATTTAATTAATTTAATGTTGACCATTTATAATCATATAAAGTTTTTTAAATGTATAATTTTCTTTAATATGACATTTTTTTTATTCAATCAATTTTGTCATAAACTTTTATAATTGTTGAACATAGCAAAATAAATTATAAAATAGTTCCATAATTTCACCAAATTTAAGAGTTTTATGGTAATAATTTTTTATAGTAATGATATTTTGAAGTTGATCCATCATGGTTCATGATGAAAAATAAAACTCATTTCTTATGGAAGTGATATTTTTTATATATGCATGACTAATATTTGTATTTCTTAGTGAATAAGTGGGAAAAAGGTAAATGATAATTTAAAAATTCATATTAATATCTATATAATAAATATTTTTTTAATCCATCACATCATTTATGTTATTCATGAATGATAGTGATACAAAATAGAAGATGTCACTTTGTAGATGTGGTTGTACACAACACATAGTAACCACACTTTTTTAAATGATTGAGAGGAAAAAATAATGATTATTCCATTTATATAATAAAATATTAGTATAATAATGATAATAATTTCATTATTTTTTATTTTATATAATTTATTTTTAGGGGAATTATTTTGGAGAAAATGTTATGATGTAGATTATACTTATATTGGATATATTTGAACTTCTCCTAGATTCTTCCTTGGATGTGAAGGCTTGAAGCTAGAGTTTAGAGACTAAGTGATTGGGGATGGGAAACTGAATTCTTGTTGATGTATTTTTGGAATTATTTCAAGGGAAATTTTATTGGGATGCATAACCATGGATGTTTGTAGGTTACCCTCTTTTATAAGTGAAGGGACATGCACATTTGGGAATACCCTTTATACTTCATTATTATTATTACACTATTACATAGTTAATACCTAAAAATAAATTCTAATAATTTATTGTGTTGTGATATTTGATCAATATATACTCAAAAAATAATCTATACAAATGTTTTAAACGTGGTTCCAATTTTTTAATTGAGGATTTATCATTTTTACTTTTTTATATATAGATTTTTAACTTGGTAACTATTTTTAAATAAAAGATTTATTTACCATATAAAAATATAAGGTATCCCATATTACGAAATATTTATTTTATAAGTCCATAATTAATTTTTATTTATTATAATTAAATATATAAATAAGTGAAAACTAAATTTTGGATTAATGTATATAATATAAAAAAAATATCATTTTGGTAGAAAAAATGAATTTCCACCATTATGTGTTTTTAAAACATATTTAGTATTATTACCAATATTATGAGTATTAATAAATTTATATATATGATTTATATTAATATAGTTTTCTAAATTTAAAACTCACAATAATATAGATTAAATGAAAAATTTCATGATATGAATAAAGAAATTCATTTGAAAAAGATACTTTAACCCTAATCTCGAAAATTGACTTTAATTTCACTAATATTATTTTGTGCATTAAAATTAAATTAAAATTTCTAACTAGTTTTTAATTTTTGATCACAAAAATTTATAATATTTGTTATATTTAATTATAATATTGATAATTTCATATATTTATTATATGAACTTTGAAACAGTTTTTAGTGTGAAATATTACTTGAGATTCAAAAATGATAAACATGTGTTTTAGAAATTTGAAATTATTTTTTTAAATTATAAATAATGCATATAATATATACAAACACATATATATATTATAAAATATGTTTTTTAAACATTAAATTTATTCATGTATTATTAAAGTGACAGTTTTCAGTAAAAGATGGTTTTTTTACTATCCACCTAATAAATAATTATTTCAAAAAAGAATAAAAATTTACTAATTGGATAATATTGATATAGTGAACTAAAACTAGTAATTATTTTATAAAACTAAAACTACATTTTTTATATTTTTTTTATATATATATATAAATAAATTAGTACAATAAAATATGTTATTAAGAAATGTTTTTATGTATTATGTGTTCTTAATATTATTTCATGTCAATTTATATTTAAAGTGATGTTAAAATTTTAGTTTGTATATTATTTATCTTAATGCCAAGTTTTTTTGGAAAAAATAAAACACTTAATAAAATTGTTCTCTGAAAATAAATATCAATTTTTTACTATATATTTTTTAAAAATACATTTAATTATTTGTTGATATTAAATACATAATTTTTTTACTTATATATTTCGATTGAAATACATATATTAATTATTTACATATAAAAAAGATCTTATATTGAAAATAATTATGTTTGTATATATAAATATATAATATGTATATATATATAACTACTTATAATATTTAAATATTATATTTTTCTCATTGTGAGTTATATTATTTTATATTTACCACTTCACAATATTCTAATACATTATACCTATTAGATATATAACAAAATAACAAATTATTAATAGATATAATTTTAGTGACCAAATGTACAAAAAAATATTTAAAATTGTAAGATTTCTTTAAATATATGGACTTCATAGATCATTCATTCATTCCATTCATACATCCCATGGAATAGGTTTTATTTCATATTTTTTTCATACTGATTTATCATTTAATGTTTATCTTCCTTGTTATAGGTTTTTATATTTTTGACCCTCATGTTAGAACATGATATAGAGGATTTCATAGTTATGAAGGGTTTATTCATTTTTATCTATTTTCCCCAAATGATATTAACAATTTTAATATCCATTCTTCATCCTTGGTGACTAGTAATTCTTAGTGTGAAGAACATAGCCTTATTTTATTTGTTTTGATACCCATGTCAAGATTGAATATTTTGTATTCAGTTTGGTATATATCATAAGGGAACATATCCTAGTCATGTTTCAAATCTTTTGAAATAATAGTGAAACATTCATTAAAATTACAGAAAAAATAATAATATTTACTATAATTATAACAATGGATCCTAAAATCGTTGGTGTTACATTATCCCCCTTAAATAAACTTCTTCTTAAAAAATCAAACTATTACTTACTAGTAATTTCTATAAGGTGATTAAATACATAATTTCATGTGTTATATCATCCTAACAAACATAAGAAGTATTTTTTCCATATAATAATGTTATCCCTAATATTGAACTTTCTCCTACCATTTGATCTATATGTATGTTGTTATTCCGTATCAGGACTCACATTGTAGAATATTATTATAAAGGAGGTTCATAATCATACTTGAATAGAATATTATTGGTTGATATAAAATATTATATGTTTATTCAATATAATGTTTTCTCAATGTGGAGTGAAATAATCCATTTTGAAAATCACATTAAATTTACCATGGGTAATAATATATTCATTTGGCACTTTTCTATAAAAAAACATGGGATAAAATAGTCTTACAACATGAATTTTTAGATTAATAATTCCACATCTAAACATTGAGGTGATTGGTTTTCTTTGAGAAACAAATTTTAGATATAAAGGACTGGGTTTCTCAAGATAGAAATATAATACTTTTTTTATTCAATGGATGATTAGTGTTACTCACTCTAGGTCAATTTTGAAACATACTTCTATATGTGTGATTTCTTAGTATTTTTCATGATCAATTTTCCATAGAAATTATTTATTCCTATCATCATTGTGAGAAATTATATTATATAATTGACTTATAATGTGATAATGTTTTCCAATATTTTGGAATTGGAACCCTAGAGGTTCTTTTGGATGATTTATTTATACTTTATTCATTCAAACCGACCCCTTAAAATTAATAATTATGATTGATCCTTTATGTTCCCCTCTGCCACAATTAATGAATTTTATTGATCCATTGAGTTTTTTACATGGTTATATTATGGGAAAGACTTATTTTGTTACTAATTATATATGTTTTTATGTGTTTTTATGAAACAAAAAAACAACACTTTTAATATAATGAGTTTATTTCAGGTTCCTCATATGATATATTTGTATACGGAATTTATATTACATTATATTTAAAAGATAATCTTATGGTAAGAAAAATACTCAATGTAAATTAATGTTTTTCATCTTAAGAGAATTATTGTATTTAAGGAATAACTTTAATCTATATAGAATCAAAAAACTATATGATAGAATTTTATTTTAATATGGATGATTTTACCTTATTAATATAATTATTGAGATATTATATAATTGAAATTTTGATATTTTATTCCTTGTTCAGGTTAAAAATATTCATTATATTATGAAAATTTTATTTATAAAGTATTATCTTATGAGAATTAGATAAGTTATTAATGATTTGTATCAATATTTAGCAACAAATTTATCTTACACTAATTAATTATCTTACGCAATGTCAAATTTGGATTATCATATATATAGTTAATGTCAAATATTTGTTTTATATTATGATTTCCCTCAAGAATTTTATCTTTAGAGAATCATTCTATCAGTTTGATATCATATTAAGATCTAGAAATTATGTATAATTATATGATAACTTGTATGATTTCATAATAATTTATTTATTTATATAGATAATATAAGAAATTGATTTCCTATTTAGGGAATGGTTTTTTAGGATATAATTTCATTTTACATAAATAGAATGATCTAAAGAAGGAGAAGATTTTTGACATCGCTGAAAAAATGTATTTTATATATTTGGAAGGAATTGAAACATGAAATTAATAACCTATATTATCAACTAATAAATATCCTATCAGCTTGACTATTGTTATTATCTAACTACTTATTTTAACAAACAATGATGAGAGATAAAAATAATAGTTGGCTATTTCATGTAGAGAGATTTATTTAATGACACTAGTACACACACAAACTCTGATAATGGAAGTGGAGAATTATTTTACTTGACAAGATAATATAAAACACTAAATATTTGTTCATTCATCACTATAAATGATATCAATTATCATCTGGAGCTAATATTTCACGTTTACCAACTTATTAGGATGTATCTTCATCTACTGCCAGTTTACTTACAATAGTGTGATACAATAGTTCTTTTAAGGATTATTCATACTTTTTTTCTTAAAGAATTGTAAGTGAGTGTGTTAAGTATGTGTATAGGTATTTTAAAGGGTGAACATGGTTGAAATATCTTATAAATGTTTTTTAAGTAATAACTTATAGTACAAAGATGCGATCCAATGGAAAAAGGGATGTCATAGTGAAAATCAACAATCTCATGGTGTTAAGTGTTGGTGGAGTGGACGATGGGATTTCTATTCCCAAAATCACTATAAATATCCTGGGTTTAATACAATTATTTTAAATTTTTTTATTTATTCTTTCAAATTTCATTAAGAAAATGATTTTAAAACACATACCATGAATATAGATCTTTACATCAAATAAAAATTATTTCTCAATTCACCCCTTCTTGGGTATTTATTAACAATATATCCGTGACATAAATTGTTATCAGAGCTTATGAATCATGATCTAAAAACATTCAAAGGATGAAGTAAAATGCAATATGTTCAAATGAGTTTTATTTATGATAACAAAGAAGGCATGCTAATGGTTTGATAATTATACATTAATGGGGAAAATTATGGTTGATCAAAGGATCTTATGATCTTCTATTTAAAGAAACAATGAACAAAAGTTTATCTTATAGTCGTAATGCCTTATAAAATTTATAAGACCAATCATGAAATATGGGATGCTTCAAAAAAAGAAGACTATGATCTTTATTCTAATTATATTAATGAAATAATCAATGGATTAGGTCAAGATGAGTTCAAAAGAAATTTTAAATGTAAAACTTATCCTAAAATGTGGAAAAATAATGCATTTTATAAGGAAGGAACAACCAATTTAAATTCTAAAACATCCATGAATTATTGTAAAGACATTTTTCATTTAATTTTTACCCTTGTTTTGTTATGCATGTTTTCCATGCATTTTGGTGGAAATGGTGGGTTTTCAAAATTTAGGGAAAATCATGACCCCATTCCAAGATTAAAAAATAATTTTTTTTGGTTTTATATATCCTTCATTTTTCTATATATTACACCCATTAAACTTCCCAATTGGAATAAACAGGTATATTAAATCCACCATATCTATTTGGACCTCATACTAATCCATAATAATAATGGATTATGGATTTTTATTAAGGTGTTGGGCTAGCCCGATATCCCATTTCCTGCATTAAATATTTGTTTAATTAATTAATATATCATTCATGTTTTAATCTGTTTTGGTTGTTTTAACTCTCACCTGATCCCACTTACCCAAGGCACATCCCATTCTATCCTAACCCAATTTTGAGTTAAATGGAATTACAAATTTTTTCATAACGTCTCTGGATTTCACAAATATCCTAGATTTGAATAGGTAAATTGATCCTTTCATAACACGTTCTATTTTTAATCTTTTTCTCCCATTCTAGTTCCTACATGACCTCCTCAGCATTATTCGAACCTCAATTCCATTTATGGATGTCTTGAAATTCAGATAGTGGTGTATTTAGGTGGTTTTCTTCTAGATTTATTTGGGTGAGTATTTCTCTCTTCATTTCCTTCCTTCTCCTTAGAGTTTCTTCCCTCACTGATAGATTTATAGAGTGTCAAAAAGATATTCTTCATACCTAGGGTTTTATTTGGGGTATTTTGTGGAAATATTATGGTTTAGGGTTCATTTTCACTTCCTTGGGGTGCGCCAGAGGTGTGGTTGAGGTTTCACACCAAGATTCAAGGGTTTTGAATAAAATGGTAGGTGGTTCCATGTATAATAAATTTTTTATGTGTTAGTTTTATTGATTTAAAAGTTCTAATGTTCCTCATATGCTTCTTGTGTTGAAAAAATTGTTTTTGATGGATTTTCTGAAGCGTATAATTTTTTAGTTGCAATATGGAATGAAATTGGGTGCTTTTTGTGGGTGAGTCTTGGGGTAATGCTTTGGTGTAATTTATAACAAATTAATTTTACTTATTGGTGTTTAAAAGGGCTTAAAAATATGTTTTGTAAATTCCTTAGTTTCATGTGGTCCGTGAAATTGTGTTTTTAATTGGTTCGATGTGTTAAACTATGTTGTACTTCATGGATGTTATTTATGAAAACGTGTGCTTTTCATGTGTGTCTTTTGTGGGGTTAATTGAAGTATTTTTATAACACTTGGGGTTATTTAAAAATCCTTTAAGGGAATCCAATTATATTATATATTGGTATAGGTATGATTTTGGAATTGTATGAGGGATTCGAAATGGGGTTTGTGTGTGAAGCATAGTTATACCCCTTGGGTTTGTTTTAGGAAAATTGTGAATGTTTTGTTTGGTTAATTTTTTTTGGGAAAAAGGGTGTATATGTACTGTTATGTTGATTTTATAACCTAATAAGGGTTTTTTAAAGGTAAGGTTGTTATTTAAGATGTCAAATATATTTTTTAGAATGTTTTATAAAGTGACGAAATGTATTAGAAAATGGAGAGAGAGAGTAGCAAAACATGGTTGTGGGCTATTTTCTGTAAGTGTGTTGTGAAAAATGAATTTTGTTGATGATATAAGTGTTGTATGATAATTGAGTGGGATGTTATTTGAGTTATATTTTTTTGTAATGGTTCTATAAAATTATGTAAAGGATTTTTTGAAGTGTTAATGAAAAGTGAATATTGTTGTGGGCAATTTTTGGTGTGAGTACGATTTCAAAATGCATTTGAATGAAAAAGTGGATTTTGTGACTTGTGTGATGTAATCGAGGGATGTTTGGTGAACTTGTGACGTGGAAATGATATTTTCATTCATAAATTATATTTATTAACTTTATGAACATGTTAGAGCACAAGGGGAAACCCATGTATCTAGGTGGGTGGACATGTACTAGTATGCTAGTGAATCCGTCGGGTTTGGCCTTAGTTTCACGTATCATTATTTACACATACAAAAGTAACTAAACTATTATGATGATGATTTGGGACCAATATTTTATAAGTATTTTACGTTCTAGTGGCTCATTCATGAGAACATATATTGTGATGGTTACTCTCACTGAGATACGAGGTTCCGGGGACCCACAACGAGATAGTGCCCAAGGTTATTTCCTATTTCTTATGCTCATCAGTTACTTTGTTCTAGCCATCATCATAAAATATAGTTGGATTCAAAATTAAGTGGTGTAGAAATTTTTTTTAAATTTTTTTATTTATAATTATATCCCACTTTAAAACTGTTTTAATTTTTAAGATTCATCTATTAGAAATTGTAACAAGAATTTATAGTTTATAAAAACAAGCAATCTTTTCATCTTTGAATGTTTATCATATAGAATAAATGAGTGGTGGTATCCTACTAATAATTTTATCACACCCTAATTACACCCTTGTGTGTAAGTAAATGTGGTTACTTTTTTATTGTAGGTTGGGTAATGTTTCTAGTTCCAGTGGTTCGGGTTTCTAGCAGGTCCTTGGTGGTGAAGTCTTGTGGGGATGGCGTGAGGGCAGTGCCCCTTTCCATGGGGGTTCTTAGTCTGTTTCCTTTTGGCCTTTTACCTTTTTTATAGTATTGGTGAGTAGTTTTAAGCAATTTCATTCAGTTATGAATTTTTGTAAAAGATTGTTTGGTTTGAAAAATCCAGATTCATTTTATTGGATTCATTTTTTCTTTTTTGTTTATAAACTTAGGTAAATCATTCCCTATTCACATTTTATGATAACCAGTCACTAGTTACTATCTTTTGGGGATTGGGAATATCCTTTGGTCCTTGTAACATGCCATGTTTGGCACCATTTTCGATGGATACCGGATTTGATTCGTGACAAAATGGTATCAGAGGAGGTTCAGGTAAACTCTTTGGGTCATGGTATTTGGGGAAGAGTTGAGATAGTCTTGAGTTAGGACTTTTAGGGTTAAGTATTCAAGTTATGGTTAGTGTTCCTAATCACAACACCTCATTTCAGGATTAATGTTTCTAGGGGAAGTTGGTATTTATCTACGTCCTTTGGTTTTATTTGTTTGATGATGATTATTGGAAATGAAAAGAGACTTGGGATAATGGTCTCAGTGAGCTCACAGGACCTGTAAAGCCTTGTGGAGGAAGGGATATTACCTATAACACCCTTTTTTATGGTGAAGTGAATGGAATATGGTCTCCAACCATATGTACAAGTCACCCACTGAAACAAGTTTCCTCTCACCTTGTCTTGTGTTCTTTAGTTTTGAAATCTTGGAACATTGGTTTTAAAGTCACTTGGTTTAAAGAAGTATAATGTTTTTTTGAAATTTATTTATAATAAAGAGGGTATGGTTTGATTTATGAAATGGTGGAACAGAATTTGTAGAATAGTTATGAAATGGGAAATGGTGTGCTTACACCTCTTTTGAAAGCATGAACTATATTGAATTTGGATTAGAAAAATTGTTTCCTAAAGAGTTTTTAAAACAATGAAAGGGTGTTTTAATGTAATGAGATGTTTTTAAATTGATGTGAATAACATTAAAGTGAGTTATTATATAAATGGTTATGTATATCTAAATTTGTTTGTAATATGAAAATTGGGATTGTGATCTCGTGGTTAGAGGTTTTGAGAAAAAAGATATATTGGTTGACCATTTTTGTTTTGAGAAGTGGAAAGTTTATTTGTTTGAACCTTTTGTATTTCTATGAGAAACCACATATATGGTGTTATATGGGATGATGGATGGTTGATGGAATTACTTTATGAGTGTCGTGATAGATAAGAGGATGGTTCCTAGTGTGGCAAAGAAACATGCATATGTGAGGCCAATGGGGTACAATTAGCGGATACACTAACCGTTGAACTGTTTGTTTTCAATGAAATGTTTTTAAATGAAAAAATGATGTCTAAATTAATTGTTTTGGATGGTTTATATTATGTGTTTTTGAAAAATTTTGATGTTGTGGGATGTTTTGATTCCATGAACCCCTCTTGTTCAAACCATATTTTGGGATTGTGTTTGGTTGGTAAGCTAGGTAGAAGGACCTGTTAGAAGTTTCTTAAGATATATGTATCTGGACAACATTATGGTGCTTCCTTTCATGTGTTTGGATCTAGTTTGTGGAATTTTTTGACCAATTTACCAGCTTTTTTGGGTTCTTTGGGTTCTTTCATTGGATAAGGTACGCCCCCATTAAGGGTTATTGCACATCTGAAGTGCAACCCAGATTGTTTATCCATTGGAAAATTCTCTTGTTGATTTATATAAGGAATGATTTATTGATTTTTTTATTAAGTCATCACCCATTATTTTCATTTATTCTTGGATCCTCTTGTAGTGGGAGAGTTCTTGTGGAAGGTTGAAAGAGACCTCAGTTTCTTAAGTTTCCTAATTCTTCAAAGGTGGAATTGGTATGACATGGTTTGTGTGGATGAGTGTCTCAAGGGTGTCTAAGAGCTCCTCTAGGTTCCTTATAGTTTATTTTAAGTAGGAGTTTATGTTAATCCACCAATTTTGGGAATCTAGACATGAAAGACTTTTGTGTCCACTTTCTGGTCTAGTGTGTTGTTTAGGCACATGGAATAAGGTCCCGTTCCATGTATTGTTTCTACCAATCGCAATGATCAAGATATGTGACACATTGTGATGTAATTTTATCGTTTGACTTTAAAGGGGAAGGTTATACAATCCTCTAATACTATCTGTTAAGTTGGGAGTATGTATCTCTTGGATAAACGTCAAAATACTATGTTTCCAAGGAAGGTGTTTATATGCATCATTTCCTTTGGTTGTTTCTCACTCAAAGAAACAAGGTATGATGGGTGTGGATATTCTAAGACCTTGTTTTGGTGAAATGTTGGGTTAGGGTATTTTGAGTTTGGAAAGTGTATTGTCTTGGTAAACATATCAAGGATTTCATTGTAGTTGATTGTATCACTAGAAGAATAAGATCTGTTTAGGTGGTTTCCAAAGCATAACTATGAGGCCGAAGATGCTTCAATCATTTGAGCTCTAACCATAGGTTCTAGAGAGATGTTGGAATGTAGTCAGGGGAAATACCAGATTTGTTCAAACCCTTTTACAATGCCTTATCCATAGTTTTAATGATAGGAAGAGTTTAAACCTCTAGGGTCATCATCTTGTTACAGTTGTTTGCGTTTGGTGGTAGAGGTGGGAGGACCTCATTTCTATGTTGTCGCTTGAGTTCATACTTTCCCCCTTTGGTTTTGACAAGGTATTTGGAGAAAGTTTTTTTGTTTGAATAGATAGGTTGAGAACACAATTTTCGCATGGTTATTAGTGACTGTGCCCTAGAAAACCATGTAGATAGAAGGATCCCCATTATTAGCGCACAGTTTCCAAAACATTGCATACTAACAATGCGGCCGTCTCATCTAGATAAATTTTGGGGTCTTTCTGTACCGACTCGTGCTGGTCGGTTAAGATGGTTTGTTATTATGATGGGGAGACCCACTGTGAGTCTTATATATGATCTTTTGTAAAGGTCTGATTGAATTCTACCCCTTGAACTTGAGAGTTCATTCAGGTATCCCCCTGTTATTGTCCTAAATCTATCTCAAGAAAATTTAAGTTGTCTCCTAAGGTGGGGAGCACATTTGTGTCTCCCTATACTAGAAACTCATATTGGTCCTTGGTCTTGGCCTTGTGGGAGTTAGTATCATTTAGATCTATCTAAGTATCAACATCCTCATATGGTAAATGTAGGGATTAAAGAGTGCCCAACAGTTTAGTTAAAGAAAACTAAGATTTACCTCATTCGTTGATGTTGTTTTTCGAGGTAGATTACTGGAGTCTTGTTTATATATTAATTTAGGAGTTTTCTTTTAGGGATAAGTTCTAAATGTTATTGACAATTTCAATAAATTGATGTAATTTTTGGTTCATGAAAGTATTACTTCTTTAATTAATCACTAAAGGTGTTTTGGCCTTTCGGGGGTGGACCAAACTTGGCGAAGGAGTACATTTCTGGTCTATCAGTTGGGTTTGGTTTTATGCTTTTGGCCTTTTTGTGGCTTTCTAGTGGTGAAAATATTTATGGTGGGGATAATTGTCACATCCATGAACTATTTTATAAGAACTTTTCATTTAATTTCCATCATTTTTTGTTATAGTTTTTTTCCATGCATTTTGGTGGAAAGGGTGTGTTTTCAAAATTTGGCCCCAATCACGAGCCCATTCTTAGATTTTAAAATAAACTTTTCTTCTTTTATAACTCCTTCATTTTTCAAAATTTTACACCCATTACACTTCCCAATTGGAATATCCTGGTATATTAAATCCATTATATCCATTTGGACCTCATATTAATCCATAATAATGATGGATTTGTTTTTTTATTAACGTGTAAGGCCTACACGAAAGCCAATTTCTACATTAAATATTTGTTTTAATTATTTAATATCTCATTCAAGTTTTAAATTTTTTTGGTGATTCCAACTATCACTGGAGCGCACATACCCAAGGCTCACCCCCATTCTCTCCTTCCCCAATTTGGAGCTCAACAGAATCATAAATTAGAGCAAAACGTCTCTAGATTTCAAAGATCTCCCAGATCTGAAGAGGTAAATTGATGCTTTCATTATGCATTCTAATTTTACACTTTTCCCCCATTCCAGTTCTTACGTGATCTGTTCAGCCTTATTTGAACCACGCTTTCATTTATGGTTTTTTTGAAACTTGGATACTAGTGTATTTGGGTCATTTTCTTCAAAATTTATTTGGGCAAGTGTTTCTCTCTTCATTTCCTCCCCCCTATGGTTTCCTCTCTCTTTCATGAAATTTTATATTGTACAGATGTTAGGGTTTATACCTAGGGTTTTATTTGTGGTATTTTGGGTGTAATATTATGGTTTAGGGTTCATTTTCCCTTCTTTGTGGTGTGGTGGAGGTGCGATAGAGGATTCACACCAAGAATCAAGGGTTTTGACTCAAATAGTAGGTGGTTCCATGTGTAAGAAATTTCTAATGAGGTAGATTTCTTGATTTACTGATTTTAATGTTCATCATATACTTCTTGTGGTGCGATAAAAAATTTGATGTGTTTTTTAAGAATTTAATTTTATAGTTGCATTATTGCTTGAAATTGGGTGCTTTCAAAGGGTGACACTTTGGGTAATGTTTGGGTGTATTTTATAACACATGAAAGTGACTTATTAGTGTTTAAATGGGTTGAAAATTAAATATTGATAATTCTTTAGTCTCATGTGGTCCTTGAAATGGGATTTTTAATGGGTTCAATGTGAAAAACCATGTTGTACCTTTTGGAAGTGATTTATGAAAACGTGTGTTTTTCATGAGTGTCTTTTCTGGTGTTAATTGAGGTATTTTTATTACACATGGGGGTAGTTTAATAAGTTCTATTAGGGATGAATATTATGTTATAGATTGGTATTGGTATGATTTTTTTATTGAATGAGGGATTTGAAATGGGTTTTGTGTGCGAAGCATAGTTACACCCCTTTTATTTGTTTTATGAAAGTCATGAATGTATTTTTGTTAAAAAAAAGTGGGAAAAATGGTATATATGTACTATTTGGTGGGTGTGTTCACATAATATGATGTTTTTTATAGGTTATGTGGTGATTTAAGATATCAAATATTTTTTTATAATGATTTATAAATTGCTGAAATGTTTTTGCTAATGGAAATAAAGCTATAAAACATGGTTGTGGGAAGTTTTGTGTGAGTGTGTTGTGAAAATTGAATTTTGTTTATGAAGGAAGTGTAATATGATATTTGAGTGGGCTGTTATTTGATTTGGAATGTCTTTTAATGATATTAGAAAATTGTTTAATGGATTTGTGGATTTGTTAAAGAAATGTGAAAACGGTTGTGGGCTATTTTGGTGTGATTATGATTTCAAAATTCACTTGAATGAAAAGGTGTATTTTGTGACATGTGTGATGTACATGTGGGCTGTTTAGTGAACCTATGATATGGAAATGATATTTTCATTTGCGATGTATATTTCGTATCTTGTTGAACTTTTTTGAGAACAAGGGGAAACCCATATATCTAGGTGGGTGGATATGTACAAGTATGTTAGTGAATTTGTAGGGTTTATCCTCAGTATCACATAGCATGATTGAAATTTACAACATTTACTAAACTATGATGAAGATGATAGTGGACCACTAGGTTATTGGAATGTTCCCTACTAGTGGATCTTGCATGAAAATGGATATTGTGATGGTTACACTCACTGAGATACGTGGTACATAAGACCCACAATGAGCTAGTGCCGAGGGGTTATTTTTTATTTATTTTGCTCATTAGTTACATTGTGCATACTGTCAGCATATGGTATAGTTGGCTAGAAAATTAAGTAGCATTGACATTATTTTTAAATGTGTTTATTCTTAATGATAGCCCACTAGAAAACTATTTTTAATTTTTAAGTCGAATCTTTAAGTAATTATAACTTGCATTTCCTGTTTGTGAAAACTAGAAAGATTTTATTCTTTGAATTTTTATCACATTGAATCTCTAAGTGGTGGTATCCTATTGGGAATTGGATAACACCCTACTTACACCCATGGTTTTAATTAGACATGGTTATTTTTTCAGTGGCGACCAGATTTGGATCGTGACAAAGGCTCTTAGATATGATACTGCCAAACATATGTTCAATACACTCAAAATGGATAATAGAAACACATTAATCAGTTGAATAGAAGTCTCATTGTGATTATGAAAAATTTTATTTCTCTAAAAATATAAATTAATGAACCTTAGAAATCATTGAATGTTTTAATATTGTTACCACTTATGTGGAGTTGAATATAAGATGCAATTATAAAATCTACATAGATCGCAAATTTTAAAATAAAACATCTAATTGTATCTCTTATAAAATATAGAGCTAAAATAGAAGATGAATATGTAGAATAACGAATGTTTAAGTAGAAAAATGTTTCATTTAAGTATTATAATTATAAATGTGATAAATATATTATAGATATACAAATAATTGAAATATTTTATTTACAATACTGTACAAGAATCTTCGGATAAAATGACAAATATCCATTTTTTTCCTAAATAATTAGAGTGTTCTGCAATAGGAGGATAGTTTTATAATAACCTTAAATAAATACAAGAAATAACAGTGACATATCTAATGAATTAATATGTTATGATTGAAAAATAAAATACACATGAATCTATACTATAAGAAATAACGTGAAAATAATAAGCCTGAAAAGAATTCATTCAAGATGGTTTGATATATGAATAAATTCAAGAATTCTAAGAAGGATCCATTATGGGATTATGTAGTCTCATGTGAATATATAAATTCAAAATTATAATATAAAACTCCAAATAAAATAAAAAAATGTGATTTATTTAATAATAAAATGTGGTATATTCTTACTAATAATTTTAGTATGAGTGTGAATCAAAAAATTAAAAAATATCATATTAAGAATTAAATGAATAATGTTCAATGATAGAATCTAGTTATGATAGCTTAAATTAAAAAATTAATACCTTAGGAACTCTTTGAATAAAATTTCTATTGAAAAGAATGAACTATATAAACCGATTTTAGATTTGAATAAACAATTGGAAATGTCTACTACCTCATATACTAATCAAGTTCAGCCAATAGGAACCTAAAAAAATTGGTTAAAATATCAAATATGGTGCAAGTATTTTTACTATATGGGAATAATTTTTAATCAAAATCTATTATCTAAATAAAATAAAAAATAAAATTTTTGGAATTGGAATTTAGTGTGTAATGAACAAACATTAAGAGATCTATTTAGTTCCTAGTAATAAAAAAGGAAAACATTCTAATGTTTCAATTTTTTATTGTGGAGAAATATTAAATTATGTTAATATCTATAATCTAAATTTTTTTCAATTATGTGGAATAAACAAATAATTTTCATAGAAATTATTTTTCAAATTGAGTTTATTTTTGACTACAAAACACCCAAATATTTTGATCAAAGTGTTTTGTTTAGATAATAATGATGGGTCCAAGAGAATTTGGGTAACAAAAAATATAATTGTTTGATTTTCCATTTCATTGAAGAAACAAAACAAAAAATAATAAAAAATAATTCATGGAATATTTTTGTTTATTGAATGTGAGCTGATATTTCACTAACATTAACTCAATATAAAAAACATATGGATGTTATGTCACATTTGGTAAACATGCTAAAATAAAAATTATTGGTACTGTGTTAGTTGTAAATATAACATCTATTATCATAAAAAACGTTCATTAAATTTTAGGATTAAATTAAAACATGGTAAGTATTTCTCATCTATTTTATCACGGTTTTATTATTGTTTATTATAACTATTCATGTTATATTTTAAAGTATAAATATAACCTGATTATGGAAATTATAACAAATAATGTATATACTATATATCTTAATTCCTTGCGTAAAAAAACTGTAAATTGATTTAATACAGATATAGATGACTCATGGATTTGGAATAGAAGAATTATATAATTTAATCATCACTCATTGAAAAATTTTTATATGTAATATTTTATTTCTAACTTTCTTGAACAAAAATTAGAAAAAAATATATTTTGTAGGGGATGTGAAATGGGAAATACACACTATTAAAATTTTAATCCAAATAAATATTTTTCTAAATATAGTCTTATAGTGTTTATCCATATGAATCTAGTTGGACATACCAGAAATATATTTCCAACCAATGAATCATTTTTATGTGCTGGAAAATGAATTTTCCTAATTTACACATGTTTACTTATTGACACATAATAGTGAAACTTGTTCTAATCTTTTTAATTTCATCAAGATTGTGAAAATAGTGAAGATTCTAAAATTGAAACATTGATAAGTTATTGTATAGGTTAATTTAAGAATCATGAATTCAATTCATAGTGGTCAAAACAAGGTATTAATCGTACTTTTCTTCCCTAGTTTATCAATAAACTAGTTTTTTTTTGAATTGTGTAATAAGATAATGTAAGACATTGAAAGAACTGTGTTGTGTGGATATTACATGCCTTCTTAGTTTTAAGATGAATCTATGAACACAACACATTATGTCTTTAATAGAGTTATAATAAGAACTATATTAAAGAAGTAACCCTAAGAGGACTGGAATAATAGAAAAATTTTTATAATCATTAAATTATTTTGATGTATGGTTTATATCATGAAACCTATGAGTAAAATTGGAATATTTGTTCTAAATGTTGATACTGGTGTCAAATTATTATATAGTTTTCCAAAAAAAATTAAGGGTGTTTCAAGAATAAACTAATGTGAATATTGATGAATGTGATCATTTTTGTCAAACAATTACTCAAAGAAATGAATTATATTATTCTCACAAGAATATAAGACATAAAACACACATTAATAACAAAAATATGGTTATTTGTAACATCATTATGTTGAACCAAATCTAGTAAGTGTTGATACTAGTGAAGTAGAAAGATTTAATTATAGATTACCAAGTTATGTAAAGACCCATACTTTAGAAATAGTTATAGGATTCATAGATGAAGTATTTTTAAGTATATGAAATATAGAAAACCTTGTAGCATTATCCATATTTTTATCCTAGTGCGAACATAAATTTATATATATGAGTCTCTAACTAAAAGATGTTTCTTTTTATATATGAATGGGGAGTTAAATTTGATCGAATGGAACAAAGTATGAAAATTAGTTGATAGATACTATGATTATTCTATTATTTAAAAAAAATTGGGTATTTAAAAAAATAGTATGATCAGGGTTTAATCACTAGAGTTAAGGAATGATTAGTTGAAAATTTTTATAATCAAGAAGATGTAATAGATCATGAAGAGACCCTTACCCAATAGCTATATTAGAATCAATTAAAATTATTATTTCATATCCATCTTATATGTATTTTATATTAGTTTGTATTTTTGTTAAAAAAATCATTACTAAATGGATTCTTAATGGGGGATGTTTTTTTTAAAACCCCTTAGTTTTGAGGAAACACACTTCCAATATGATTTTTTAAAATTTATAATTCCTTATATGGAAAAAATATGAACCAAGAGCCTGATATGAGAGATTAAGATATTTTATTTTATCAAATCTGTTTATTATAGGAATAAAAGATCATTCAAATTTGACGAAAACCTGATCTGGAGATGTTCTATTAGTACAAAAAATGAATATGATGGTTACAGAAAATCTATTTTCCAGGATTTCAAATTTAGTAAAAGGATATTGGAAATGAAATTAAATATATATAATATATAATTTACTTTACTAATATGTCTGGCATTGAAAAAAATAAGACTTATTTAACTCCCATGACATCAAATATGAAACATGATATGGACGGGGCTATACAACCATTTGACAAAAGGTTGTATAGATTAATTATTATATGTTTATTTTATTTTATGCAATGTAGACACGTCATTATGTTTTAAGTATATAATAGTTAAATATTTAGATCTAATACAATATAATACAAATTAATTTGTTGCAAAACAATGTGGAGATATTTAAATGGAACGGATTCTCTTTTATTGATTTTTTTAAAAACTATAATTTTAATTTAATTTATTATTCGGATGCTATTGTTTCTAGATGTAAATTAGATTGAAAAAATACCTTAGTAACCTATCATTTTCATTGAAAATATTTATTATCTTAGTCATGTTTTAAAATTAAATCTGAAGCATTATCAACTACTTATGCTGAATATATTACACAATAATTTTTTTTGTGAAAATGTACTATAGATGAAACACGTGGTGATGAATTTTAAATTTAATTTTTATTATATTCCAATAAAATATGATAACATAATTGCTATTAAAAAATTTAAAAACCCAATTAATTATTCTAGTAAAAAAAGATTTACTTAAAACATCATTAAGTAAAAGATCATGAATAAAAAACTATATCAATTTATGATTTATTTCACATAAAACCAATTATTATAAATTTTTAGAAACCCATATCGTACTAGTAGATTAGATTTTATCACATCTATATTAAGTTTATTTTATTTTTATTGATATAAATTTTACTTTTGTAGAAAAATATTTTTATAATTATATGAATATTTTATTTGTGATACGTTGGATTCTCCATTTAAAATTTTAGTCACATCAAAAAAAGATACCTCAACTAATATTTGTAATCATCACTCTGTATATCACTGTATGACCATTCTATTAATGAAAAATAAAATATGGTGTGATAGTTTTGTGTATGAAATTTTTGAAAACCATCAAATCATATTCTCTCTCCTACCCAAACCCTTTATCTCTTAAACTAAAATCGTACAATATTAATAAGGAAGGATAAAACAAAGTGAACTGATGGAACCTATCTAAGAACTGTGGAATGTTAAAGAAAATTAAGGAATGTATTAATTGTTTGAGAAATAGATTTCAGATTTCTGGATAGATCAAACATTTTGGTTTAAAAGGCCAAAAATTGATATGTCTAGGAATATGTATTTGAAGAAATAAAAAAAATTATCCTTGAGAAATATGGTTATGAGTTCAACAATACAACAATATTCTTTGTTGATGACAATGAATACCTCATCCCTAATATATTCAATAATAAAATATTTACAATAACCTATCTTGAAATGTCTGGTTCTTTTAAGTTCCCTCATTTATGTTATATAAAATTCAACACCTCTTTAGTTTCAGTAGATGAAGTTAGTCTACCATAAATAATGATTCTCCAATCCGGAAAAAAAGATGCTGAGAAGAAGTAAGTGAAGGATTTTAAACATAAAAGAGTTATTCTTATGAAGTTTATTCAGTCTATAATTTCACAACTCTATGGTGTCATTTAATTTTTTCCGTAGGATTCCAATTTACATTATCTAGTTGTGATAAATAATACCCAAAATATAGAACAATATTTTATTAGATATATTTTTCATGTTCAAAATAGGTATACAAATTTTTATGTATTGGGAGGGATATTATCTCATGTTTTTCAATATATCAGTATTTGTTTAGATGTTGATATCACTACCAATTTTCATGGGATATCATGGTGAAGTGAAAATATCTTAATGAAACGTGGATTATTTTACAATTCATCTTCAAGTAAGATTCTACCCATAACTTTAGATGAAAAAGATAATGTTAATCCAACTTGGACATATTGGGAGTAATCCTACCAGAATAGTAAAGCTACCACTCATATTTAGGAATAATTAACTATTTTGGAAGAAAAAATAGTTTTACTAAGATATGTCTTGTAAAATGAAAATATTTCCAATAGGGAATAAAGAGTACTGTTTTTTCTAAAACCAAATAGAAAAATACTCATGGATTTAGTTTTACACCTACCTATGTACTACCTTCTTATGTAAGTGAATGATTGGGATTTTCTGTTACAATGTTTGCTACCATTGGTCAAGGAAATACAATATCAATATCACCACATACCACACCTAAAATTGATACATCTATATATCAGGGGTAAAATTAGTTTGTTTCTAGAAAAATAATAAAATCATAATATAGAGGATCTACACATGTTTAAGAAGGACCTAATATTGAGTAACCCCAAAAAATTGTTATTTAATGAAGCATAAAAGTAATATAGATTAGATACTCACTAATTCATGAGCAACATCAATAATTAAATATTCCTTCCAGTTATAAGTATGTTGTTGGGATTGATTAATTGAGATAATCCAAATTGATTTCATATAAAGAATCTGTGAAAGTTTAGTTGATCGAGTATAGAAATTAGATATACACTCTTTGTTATCAGATGGCTTCCTAAGATTATTTTTAAGAAGTAAAGTTGCTAATTAAAGTAGTGTTTGAAAATTTTCAATCGAACCAATTGAAAAAATCATGAATAAATAAGATATTCTACCAAGTCTAGTAAAAGAGTCTCAATCCAATGGCATATTGACTAAATCAATTTATTAATTTTAATTTGAGTTTATATAATAATAAATATTTCAAGATATTCGATGGGATATAATTGCTAATGTTAGAAGGATGATTTGCAACAATAATATATTATGTACATTGATTAGTCTAGAAACTAGATCACCTCCTTGTTTAAAGAAAATGTTTTATAATTTCATGACCTTATGTGTAAAGAGAAAAAGGTTGCCTATTTCCTTATTAATGGTTTCAAAAGAGTGGCTATATATTTAGATAAAAACTTACATTTTAGAAAATATTCTTTATGATTATAATCATTTAGTTATATGATGTTTAAGGACATAGTATTAAGAAGAATAAGATAATAAAGAGGATTATTCTTTCAATCAACATCATGAATTCCATGTTTATAAAAAAGGAAATGGTGTTATTTTTGGATATTTTCCAGGTAGCCTGCACGAATATTTTTATGAAGTGTTAAGTAAGATGATCTTTACCTATCCTAATAAGGGATATTTATAAATTCTAGTTCCAATATTTTCTCATTAGATATGAAATGGATTTATAAATACTACAGATTATAATAAGAATGGATTTTAAAGAAGAATTGATGATACTATTGATTATATATTTAGAGTTGGTGGGTCATGTATTCCAGAACCTCTTATTTTCAGTCTCTAGGATTTTACCTCTTAAAAGGTAAAGGAAAATTTTGATTATACTAATGTTTACTTAAGAGAAAATAAATGGTTTTAAAAATTATTCTTTTTCACTTTACCTAAACAATATTATATTTTATCCTTTGAAACTATAGATAATTTAGATATGATGGGAGATAAGGAAGCATCTCTCAATATCCAAAAAATATATTTATGGATCATTCCATGTGATTGAGCACGAAATAGATCATCTTCAATGAATTTATGTGATGTTGTTAGAGAAATGACTAATTTATTCTATATAAATCCTCTTTAACATTTTTATATGATTTATAATTCAAAAAAACCACCTCTAAAAATTAGTTCATCACATTAAGATTGAAAAACAATCACCATTTACATTTTTTGATGAATGGTCATTTAACAAATTTTTGGATGGTATTTTGTGAAAACATATGAATTATTATATTCTTATATTTCTTATGTTTAGGGATTTTATTTTCTTAATTTGTCATATAGTTTTTTTTGAATATAATTACCTATAATTTCAATAATATTTTTCCATATTCATATAATTTTTTTATTATCCTTAAATTAATTTTCTATAATACTTAAATATATTCATCAATGAATTTTTCTACTTTGTATTATCTTTTACAACATTAGGAAAATAATTTTGAAATTCAATAGTATTAACTACTTACATTTTTTGTGTGAAATATAAATTGCATTATTTTTCCTTACCCTAATTATATTTTTTATATCACTAAAATGGGTAGGAGAAAAAGGGCGCACCAATTTTCATTTGGAGTAGAAATAGAATTATTGAAAAATAGATAAATTTATTTTGGAGATGAATAGAGAAAAATTAAAAAATTGAAATGTTTTATTTTAGAATGATATGAATATGAAATATCTACAAATTGTTTTAAATATCCCTTTTTTTATTAAATGTGTTTTAAGGTCATTAAAAATGACTAGGCTGTTGGATAGGATAATGTTGTTCCAATATATCCCAATTTTTATGTGTTTTGATGATGGAGAAAATAATTATTTATAATCTTATCAGTGTATCTCATGTTTTTAAGATGATATATTTTTGTATTGAATTTATCTTAGAGTACAAAAAATTATTCAATATATTTTAAAATATTTTATCTTATGGAAATCAAAGATTTTATGAAATATCATTTTTTATAAGAATCATGAAACTAAATATTAGTGGATTATTTTACTAAGTAAGATATTACTTTAAAAAGGGATTGGTTTACCTATCATATAATTCATAGTTAGTTATTTTAGTCTTAGTTCAACTATAAAATGTCATTATATTATGAAATGGATATGGGAAAAAGATTATATTATGAGAATTAGAGGAAGTTGTGAAAGTGAAGCATCAATATTTAGAAGAAAATTCATCTTACATTGATGAAAAATATTATGCAATGTTGAATATAGTTAATATTATAAAAAATATAATTCATTTAGTTTTTCAATCTTATAAATTATATCAAAAATTTATCTTTTGATAATATTTCTATTAGTTAGAGCTATTATGATCATATAAATATTATGAGGAATGATAATATTTTTATTTTAATTTTTAAATAATTAATTTCTTAATTTTGAGAACATCATATAAGGGATTTGAGATTAATGTAATGGTTGATTTTTATTTCATATAATTTTTCAATGAATGGAAGGATATGAAGAATGATGAGATTTCATACAACACTTCTCTATATTTATTTTCTACATTTTGAAATAATGGATGCATTCCATTAATAGTTTATCTTATCTATTTTTCAATGGATTATAAACCCAAATGTTGTGATTAACACACATCATATGTTAAAAATCATAGAGAAGATATAGATTGATTCACCACCTATTTCATGAAAACAAATTTCATTGAAGTGCATAGACATGTGCACATAGTCTTATAATGCTAAGGAATAATTCTTGTAAATATAATAGATTATATAAAATAATCTTGGGATGTGATTTCAAGCCTATAAGTTCAATAAAATATCATATATAACTGAGCTATGAATTTTATCATTGTATCAGGATGTATCTTCATCTACTATCAGTTGCTACTTGAAATCGTGTGTTGAAATAGTTTTTTGAAATATTATTCATATCATTTTGTTTAAACTCTCTATATGTGAGATTGTAAAATCCATGGATAGTTCTTGTAAATTTAGATCCATGTTAAATGATAATTTGCATTTATAATAAGTAAATGTTTTTTACTCTGTTGGGAGCCAAAAGAAAAAGGGTATTCGTAGTGAAAATAATGAAAATAACATTGTATATTGTTTGTTGATCAGACTAGGGGACTCATTCTCCCAAACTAGTATAGATAAAATATGTTCAATCTCTATCCATTAAAATTTCATATCTTCCCTTCCTATTATCATTATGGAAAATATTTTAACTCACAAATAATTATGAGTGAGGTTTAACATAATGAAAATTTTAGGAACTCTATTTACCCCCTCTTGAGTTTTTAGTTACTAGGACAAGAAAAAATAATAACATTTTTTATAGGAAGGGAATTGATTTTTATTTACATCATCATATTTTTTCACAAAATATTCATGATCCTATATCATTATCTTCTTTGGTGTACTAAATTATTCAAATATGGTTACATTGTTAATCATGTTGCATGAAAACTAATTTCCCATAATCACAATATTTCTTAGTCCATATCCCATTTAATGGGTTGATCATTGTGGAAATAATTTTATTGAACCTCACAACCAAGATTAACATCATTTATTTTTGTTCAAGAGAACACTAAAAATAAAAGGATTAAACTGATTGATAAACATTTAAAATCATCATGGGATTATCACAATCAACAAAAAGTAATTCCAAATTAAAACCACTATCCTTTTTACATCATAAAATTGGCACAAAATTCCACAAGTTTAACCTATATCATTATTGGTTTATCATAGGTCACATTATATTGGGTTATCCAATACTTGTTTTTCTAGTCCCTAAAAGTAACTTGAAAATCAGTCCTTCATAAGGGTTCAAAAAGTGAATATGATCAACCAAATCATATCCCCAAGAACTATATCACCAGGGGTCTAGTCTTAGGAAAAGTCATCATGCATTATAAGGATGATCTAGTCAATTATGAACCAAATATATCTAGGGTGAGTACATATAGGATCATTTTTGGCACAACTAAATCCACATTTATAAATCCATATGTGGATTAATTTGTTGGAAAATCACATAAGCTCAACATTTCTAATGATTTTGGATTTTATGATATTCTTAAACATTTCCCATATAATTATACATTGTATTTTTAATACTTTTCTATAATCCAAATGTCTATAAATAACTAGACCATTAAATGATTTAAATTATTGAAACCCAAATCTTTAAAAAATTATTCCATGAAATTTAATATACATTCACAATAACACATGATAATGATTTATATGTTTAGTTTCCTATGACGATTATACATAAAAATTAATCATCATAAAAATGAACATATTATATTTATTTAAAACTATGCATTGGGCACTGATCATTCGAAGAACCTAAAAACCATTATAGGATATCCTATAGAAAATACATAAGGAAAAGGGTGAGCTAAAAAGTAAAATATGGGATTAAACATAGAAATAAATAATAACATTAGAATCAAACGGTATTATAAGATACAATAAATATGATCATCAAAACCATGGAAAAATGGAATATAAAAATGATACCATAAGAACATTGGGTCATAAACATGTGGAAATAATATAAAACATGATATCATAAACATAAGTGATGGGTCACTACCAATACAATAATTATAATGTTGAAAAGGTCCAATGGTTGAATAAGTTCACTTTATAATCCATAAAATAATATATCATGGGATATATATAGAAATATGATGAATTTTATGGACATAGAATTTTGGACCAACCTATCAATTAACTGGAAATCTTAAATATGAGTGCCACATATTGAAAATAAACCATAAAGAAATCATAATCATGATAAAACCTGTCCAATGGAAAAAGTTTTTATTATACTGACTCAAGGAATAACAAAAGGATAAATCACATGGATTCTCATGAGATGAAGGAATCAACAAACTTTAACATTTATAATTGAATAAGGGGTGTATGAATTAAACATAATGATAAATTGTTTAAAATTTACAGGAAGGGTCTAAGAGAATAAAGAATAAAAACAACCCATTTGGGTGTTTGTTTGTGAAATAAATAATGTATGTATATAAATGAGGAATGTAATTATTTTTCCATAATATAAGAATTAAAAAATGGGGTTCTGTATAACATATTGAGGGTTTTAGAACCTATTCATACTTTATATCCATTTTATGGGGTTGATATTCACCATGAGAGAAGATATTGAAAATTTCCCTAAAATAGGGATTACATAAAATTTGGAACTTTGGAAGGAACCAATACACATATAACCTCAATAATGAATTAAATATTTAAAATTGTATTTTTTTCACAGGTGATATACTATAAAAATATTAAAGAAAAGATTAATTGAAAAAATAAATGGTTATATAAGTATAAATTAATGGATTTTATTATAATATTTCACAAAAAGGAAATACATTCCAAATAAAAATTCATCAAACCAAATGAGTCAATTGTTAAAGGATTTATTAGAAATACCATATAACACCACATTAGCCTCTTGGGGGACATGTGATATTATGTTATTTCATATATAAATGATTCAAAATTATTCCATCCACCATATAGTGAATTTCAAAGAAAGATGCTTCACACAATTTTCTATATCTTGAACAATGGATAAAGATTCACTTTCATTCCAAATATTGTCCCAAATTGTTTTTCAAAGGAGACCGGATTAATATCAATAGAAATTTCAGTCTCCAGTGATGACAAGTGCCACATGTACTAAATAAAAATCTAAAAATCCTTGCAGGGTAATCATGAAAAATAACACTATAACCTACCATAACTCGATTACTTATTAATGAAAAATCACCATTTAATTTAATCCATTCCATAAAATGTGATTTAAAAAAATTATCAAAAAAATCAAAATTAATGTTTCTACGAGATAAAACTACCCATATTTCATAGAACCATGAAATCATGGACAAAACTGTGGAAAATTCTAGGTATGATAGCATTAGACTCTTTGACCATGGTGATAATTTTGATGAGTGTTTCTTATAGAGATAATGGATATAAAATTTTCAAGATAGAGTCACATGCCTACACAATGACATGAAATTGTTCGGTGAAAATAGCCATGAAAAAATATGAAAAAATGAGGAGAATGTTGTACATATGTGTATAGATGAAGTTCATCCATGAAGTATATAGTTGATGAGCATGGGACTTTAAATAGGTTATATTAATCTTTCCATGAATATGAGAAAATAGAACATGAGATGAATAAATTATTGGAATCCTTACTGTTTTGATTAAAATGTAGACACATAAAAAAAGAGGGATACCAAAATATTATATATAATCACCAGTTTGAATTCTATTGCTATAAAATCTCCCAAATAAGCTCACGAACACAACCCTGACCTATAGTTTTTCAAATCATTTTATCCAGGGAAAATCATGATTAGAGTTAAAAAACATGAATGATAAGAAATATTGGTGTTAAGAATGCCTTTGGGGATGGTTCTTAAATGAATGTGTCTGTATTTAAAGAGAATGATTAGAAAATATTATGGAATATACATGATGCAGGATACTGTAAATATATTGAAAGAGTAATGAGTATAAAAAAAATTAATATAATTCATAAGAGAGATAATAGTAGTAAATGTTTAGTTTTCAAAATAAAAGATAAGTGATGACTCCATACTAGAGATCCTTATAGATTGTAACTTAATGTTGAGTGTAGAGGACATGATGGATGAAAAAATAAAATAGTATAGACAGGTCTATCTACCAAATTTTTTAGGATGTCTTGATCTCTGAAATATTAAATCCATTACATTATAGTTTATGAATTTCTAGTTTAATCTAGTTTTTCGAGAATTATTTAATAGCTTGATGTCTTAGATTCTCAGACCCCCATTTTCCAATGGCTGAAAAAATTTAGTTTACGGGATAGTGAACAATTTCATTTCAAGAATATTTAAAATCCAAAAAATTCATTATATAGATATTAATATTACTAAGAATTACCATATTCCACTTATATATCATATAGTAATGAATTAGTTTACAAATAATGGTAATATTGATAAGGAAAATCATTATATCCATTGAAAGGGAATTACCATTCAAGAAGAAATATTCTTTTAAATTTGTTCAAGAATCCCAAAACCACACTATCCTTATGTAACCTTGAAATAGAGGAACAACAAGGTAATACAAAGGCATAGAGTACTATTTAATTCCCATGACTGATAATGTGTGAGTTATTCTATCACCATGGATCCTCTTTCCTAAATAAATGAATGTCATAAACCAATTCATAGTCTACCGTGAAACATAATAATGTTGTGAGAGGTCCATGTGATTTTTTTTGTAATTTCATTTCACCCATTTATATGAAATAATGATTTCATCTACATATATGATGTGTGAGGGAGGAACAACATTTTTGGAAGCCAATATGGGATTTATCTTTCCTCAGATCACCATATAGTTGAGAATCATTCTTTAATAATATTCTTCAATAGAGAATAGAATATAAGATAGAGGATCTCCTTTTTTCTCCTTTAACATTTAAAATATCATATAGGGGAACCATTGATAAGCATTGAAACATGTGAAGACTTTAAGTGGTATTTAATACATTTACCAAATGTTTCATTGAATGAAAAACTACGAAATACATTGTAAATTTAGTTCTAATAAATACTATCAAATGATTTCCTAATGTCAAGATTCAAATCAATTCTATCATTTTCATTATATTTCATTAAAATATTGAAACAATCATATATATATTGATAACATAGTCTGGATAGTTTTAACTATCAAAAAACGAAACATATTCAAAGTGATATCTTTTTCTCAATTAGTGAAAGTCTATGGGAATAATGTTTAGTAATAATTTTGTACATAATGTTGATAATTAAAATGGTTTTCAAGTGAAGTATCTAAGATGTATTTTCAACATTGAGAATCTATGTAGGAAACTGTGCATTGATTTCCTGTGTAAAGTAACCTATGGAGAAAACAAATTTAACCAAAATGCATATATCCAAGTATATAACATCAATAAAATTGAAAGAAAGAGTTGGTAAAACCATTAGGATCCAGAGGACATCCTATAATAAGACTATTGACATCTTGTGTTTTTTAAAAATCTGATGGGATGATGAAAATATTGGTCTCTTCTTCATTAATAACAATAACTAGAATGTTATCAGCCTCAATATCAATATTGAGAACATGATGAACATTAAAGAGGCTTGTGAATTAAGAGGAAATATATTCTGAAATATTTTCCTCATTATAAATAACAATTTCACCATCTATATGTAATATAAGGGGTCTGAAATCCTTTCGTTCTCTTTGAAGAGTATTCTAAATTTTTATATATCTATCTCAAACCGTTTTCTAGTTCACCATGAGTGTTTAATTTTGATGTTTTTCCTTTATTGAAATAATTTATTATAGCATAGTTGTGAGATCAATTCCCTGGTGAATGCCCACGACAAATCAGAATTAGTGGATTCATGTTGCATCTGATAAAGGATAGATTAAATTGAGACAATGTCACGTCCAATCCTACAATAGGTGTCCATACCCCAACCATTAATCTTATATTTCAAAATCATATGAAGGACGAAACAAGAGAACAAATTATGATAATAGTGAATTTAATTCTATAAATCTATAATAATTTTACGAAAATCAATATGGAAAGAATAATAATAATTAAATCTAAAATAAATAAATTACATATAAATTTTTGTAATAATTCTTACAATGATTGTGTTGTGATCAATGTTTATCCTTCTATGGGTTATACATTACACAGTTTCCAATATATCATGGGAATTCTCATTCTAGAAATCACTATCATTCTTGTTAGAAACAATTATTCTACACTAAATTCAATTCTAGGTATATTTGGCTATATCAAGATTAATTTCAATCAAATGGTTTCCATAAATTTAGGATTTAAACTCGATTGAAGAGACAATTGAGTGTACAAGACCTATAATTTCACTATAGCACAGAATATCATTAAAATTCCCAAGGAAAATCACAGGATCTTGGATTCTAGAGTTAATAAAGTCCATGTATTTACAAGCCATTTTTTGGCATGATATATTTTTATAGTTAATGAAAAATTAGAAAATATGTTCATGATAAAAATAAAATTTACATATAATCATTTTTTCTTTAATACTGAATGTAGAGAAACTACAAATAGAGAATTGGGAAAAAATCTATGGGTTTTCATAATGAAAAAACTATAGTTTCCACTAATGAAATGATACCCTATAATTTTCTATCCACCAAGTCATGGTGAATAAAAAATTTTCAGGTATAATATTCCAATAATATTAAATAAAAAAATATAAATAAACTTTTATTTAGAGGTAATAGTAATAATGTTTTCCACTCCATGATATTTCCAGAATAGGATATTCATTTGAATTCAAGTTTGGGGTTGAGACCCCCTTTTTATTACTCCCCAAATTCATTTTCCTGGAACATTATATAATTTGTTGATCATTACATGAATCATTAATAGTAGTTATAACAATTTTTTATTGAGAAGAAGTTTACAGTGTAACACCTGAAGCACTAGGCATTCACTATTTGAATTGAAGAAATATCTATGTCAGTGCATGACCAATATAATAAAGGTGTATCCAATATGCTGCTCAAATTATCCATGGTAAGTGGTCCACATACATCATCAATTGAATATTCAAAATCATCACCAATATTCTTATAAGAATAGTTATTGAAACATCATAATCCCTCAGTTGTTTTATAGAGGATCCTTCACCATATGATGAGTTATTATGTGCAAGATATGTGGAGTTCTTAGGCATACTATTATAAATTAGAACAAATTTATTTTCATAATTTTGGAAGACTGGATAACCAGTGACAATTATGTCATTCTGAATAGAATATGAGAAAATTTCCTCATTTTTAATGATTTCAAGTGAAATTTATACTATCACTTATAAAAAATACAATATTATTTCAATCTATAATTTTATCATATATAAACTCTTTATTTTACTTAGAGTCCTCAATGTCAGATTAAATTTGAGAGGAGTTAATATGGTTTATGTTATCCAAGGTAATTACAATTTTCATATTATTATCTTCATTATTTTGATCATACTCTTCCACAAGAGTAGTTAATGATTTCTAAGAATAACAATTTTAACCGGACATAGTATCTTGTTTCTTCACACACATTCAATAATAATTTTTCATCGATGGCTCCCAATACTCTACGATAATGACCCTTCCGTTGTAATCTCTATTTACCTCTTTCAAAATAGTCATATCTTAAGGTGGTTTGACCTGCTTCTAAATTACAATTTAGTTTGAAATATTGTCTAATAATTCTACAAGAATCACAAAAGGATACCAATATTCATATTATACCATGATTTATAACTTCTAATTTTTTACAATGAAATTAATAGCAATCAGTATATTTTTGTTTAAATTGGAATCAACTTATATCCAAGCATAGAGACCCATCTCCGCATTTAATGTACTCTGGTGAATCATCAGATGAATTCCTATAAGGAAGAAATATAATTTAGGGTTTTTAGGTTCCAAATTTTCCAGTTTAGGACCTGGAGCCTTACCTATATCTGAGTTACACCGTTACATTGAGTGAAAGAGTTGAAAGTAAAACCCCATTCTGAGATCGATAAAACTATAGGATTAAAATGAAGATTTCAATAATTCCACAGGAAAATCAAATCCTCTGTGATTCTTAGAATAATATATAATAATATCATTCCTATCAGTATTAATTTTCAATAACCATTACCCCAACACAGTGAGATCTTCTATTTGAGTTCTGTAAAAGGTCATGGATGGTACACTTTCGAATAGGTAATACAACCAAGGATAGAGTATTTTCATATATCTTGTATTTTTAGAGAATCAAGATCAAATACCACAAAAATATTACCATCCTCTATCTTTTTCACCATAAATTTTTGGGATATAACTTCTTTAGTGAGATTAAATCCTTACTATGGCTCTAAAAATGAGGTAACTTTTATTTTTGTAAGGGAAATGCTATAAATTTCCATATCAAGATTTGGGTTATTAATATTTGTTGTGGATAGTTCACACACCAGTTCCCTGAAATATCATTCCCATTTTGGGTTTAAATAATCCATGTGATAAAGGACAATATTTAAAAATTAATAGAAACCATCCAAAAGATACACAAAATCAAAGATTCATTCATGAGGGAGTGGAAGAGTTGCGACATCAAGAGACATATTCTAATATGAATTAATCGTAATTAACATGGTATATATATACTGAATATATATATAAAAAGAAAAGGTACCTGAAAATATCATTGCAAAAAATAAATAAAAATAACTATAACGCATAACCAAAAAGTAATGAAAAAGGGATGAAAGAGCCATACCAATGTTCTAAATAATTATTCTTAAAAAGAAAACATATTAGAAAATTTATAAAATGATAATTTAAAAGCATGTTAACTTAAATATAATTTTATATTGAGATTCTAATTAATTTTTTTCAAATTAAAATAGATAAAAAAATTTTAAAGGGAAATTGTCAACAAAGATGGGAAAAAATCATTTAAATATATGGGAATTATAAATAATACGGTTTTATTTTAAAAGGGATTATAACCCATTAATAAATGAAATTTGATTAAATTTTATCTTCCATAATAGATACAAGTTATAGCATATGAACTAAAATAAAAAAATCCAGGATCAACATTATAACTCAAGAAATTATATTGAGTTATAAAATATAGTTCTATTTTATTTGGAATACCTCAATGAGTGAAAAAATAAAGTAAAATCAAAAAAGGAAATAAATTTCAAATTTTAAATAATAATTTATGATATTATAATTAATTCTGATAAAATATACACTATAAATATTAATATCTGTTTAGAACATAAATCTTTTCTTAAATATTATTGATTAATATAGAACCCTTACCACTTTTGATACATCATAATAAAACCACATGAATGTAAGAAGTAATAACAATAAAGTTATACTAAATTAATAAAGGTAATTAATTATATTTTATGTTTACATTGAAATGCATACACTATTTAAATGCAATGAGGTGCCTAAAATATCATGTGTCTCTAAGAAGAATATTTTTAGATGTAAACCTTACTTTGTTCCAAATTCATTTCTAAAATAACATAATATTATAAATTGTATAATTATGTTTATTAAGAAAAAAATTAATAAACATATTTTTATTTATTTAATTTAATATCAAACCTTTTTTATCGTATTCTTTTTTTATTATATAGTATTCTTTCCAATGTCGGCTACTTGAGGTTATTCGGTCAATTTTTTCATAAATCCCTATTTTTGTTGACCACATTAGATAAATTTATAAAATAATTTCATAATTATAATAATATTAATATATTTCTTTTCATAATTATTATATATTAAATATAATTCTATATGAAGCCATGATGTGTGGTTATGAAAAATGAAACTCATTTCTCATGTTGATGATAGTTTGTACATACGCAAGAGTAATGTTTCCATTTCTAATGAAATGAGAGGAAAATAAGGTAAAATGTGATTTGTAATCTCAGAATCATATTAATATATATATATATATATAATATATCCATAAATTAAATCAATTTTATTAGCAATTAATGTAGTTAATAAAGAAGGGAAGACATAGCTCTAGGGATCATGAAGTATGGACAAAGAACTTACAATACTTTTCTTTTTTATAGAGAATGGATAATAATAAATATTTTTTTAAATACCTATAATTAAAAATTAGTATAATAATTATACTTCTTTAATTATATTTTTATCGATATATGATATTATTCAGATAAATATTGAGTTGAAAAATTTACAAACAAGATTATGCATATGTTGAAGACTTGATATTCTATTATATATTTCTATGGATGTTGCTTCCTCAATATCAATTCTATACACCGTGGACTCAATGGAGAGTAAATTACATATAATATAGTTAATTTTTATCATGGTTAAATGAAATTTATAATTGCATGTGTAACCATGGTTTGGCAGAAATGATGTCCATTTATATGTGAAGAAATGGGAACTCTTAGGAATACCCATTATCATTCCCGGATATCACTTTAATATTTAATTGTCAATAACCCTATAATTTTTTTATAATGATATTTTAGGTGATATTGCATCCAAAAATATTCATAATAGTCTTTTTAAACATTTTTAATGTCTTTTACCATTGGTGTTTATATTTTTGCATTTGGATTTTTTACATGGTAACTAATTTTTAACTAAATGATATATATAATATAATAAAATAATATGTTAAACCTATTGCAAAATTTTTATATTCTAAGACAAAATATAATATCCAATTAATATTTTTAAATTTATAAATATTTAAAAATAACCTTTTTTATTAATATATAAAATATAAATAAAAGTTTTATTATAGAAAACCTATTTTTAATTGTTATGTGGTGTTAAATACTATTTAGTATTTAATATAAATTGAATGAGATTTAATAGAGGAATATATTGGTTTATAAATAATATTAGTTTTATACTTTAAAATATATCAACTTGATAATTAACTTAAAAAATACATGGTATTAAAAAATAATCCATTTATAAAATATAATTTCACGATTATCATCATAAGTGGATTTGGTATTTATAATATTATATTTATTCCAAGAAATAAAATTGAAAATTTTAACTTATAATGACATTTTGATGATAAATATTAATTAAATTTGATTATATTAATGTCCTAAAATCAATTAAGTATATATTTTATTATAATCACTTAAAAAAAATTTTTATAGTAAAATATTACATGAGTTAAAAAAATGTTAAATAAGTGTTTTATGAATTTACTATAGATTTAATAAATTATTTATATTACTTATTAAATATATATTTTTATTTAATTTTTTTCTTAAATTCTTATTTCATTATTGTTTTATAAGTGTTAGTTTAATTTTAAAATTAGGTATTATAAATATTTACCTAAAATGATTATTTCAAAAAAGATTAAATATTAATCTTTGAATAATATTTATATAATTAATTCAAAAATTATGATTATTTTATAAAATTTAAACTGTAATATATATTTTAATTTTAAATATATTTTCTTAAATTAAAACTTCTTTTCTGAGATAATATTTTTTTATACAATATGTGTTCTTAATATAATTTCATATAGATTAATAATTTAATTTATGTTTATATGTTAGTTAATATATAATATAATTTTAAAATTTCAATTTTATTATGAGAAAATAAAAAATACGTTTTAAAACATTTCATCGAATATAATTAACTCTTATATACTAACTACACATACAAACTGCCATTAATTTTTTATTTTTGGTGTAAATTTTAATTTTTACAACTTCATTGATAATGGGATATTTATTTGAATTTTATATATAGAAAACATCTTATTTCAATAATAATAATAATTTTTATACATAACACAAAAATATTATATTTTTTTATATATTAATTGTATTCTAATATCATATTTTTATGTCATTATGAGTTATTTATTTTTAAATCTAATGTCTAACAATACCAAACATATGTATACCTATTGGGTATATAACCAATGACATAATTTAAAATTACTATAATTTCAATGACCATATTTGAAACATCCATACTTATGACATCTATATTTCATTCATGTATGTTGACATACAAAATAATTCGTTCATTTAATTAATTTTTCTATATTTATATTTATAATATCATAATTTTCATAATGATTTATCTATTCATGGAACTCTTCCACATTATTGTATTTTAGCTATTATGGATCCTGATGGTTGATGATGACCTATGATATTTTGTAGTAATAATGATTTTGTTCTTTTTTATATATTATCCCCTATTTATGTTTTCTCTTTTAAAGGATATACTTCATCCATATAATTTAATAATCCACTATTTGTAGTAAAGAGAGTTATTTTTACTTGTGGTAATGTCCCAATTACGAAATAATAATAATGATTATTTAATTTGTTTAATATTTTTTGGGCACATTTTATTATCTTTTTCCAATCATTTTTAATGAATAGAGAAATTTTCTCTAAAATTAGGCACATAAATAATAATAATAATAATAATAGGTCCTGAAACATTGGGTGTTACAATCAACATATGAAATGGAATAAATCAACTAACTAATCACATATCATCAATGATATCATGTTAATCTCTAGGATTCATATCATTTCTTGGAAATCCATAACTCACTGATTTAACTCCAACTAAATAACACTGCAATTCTCAAAATATAATTACACAAATTTCATAATATAATAATAAATGGTAGTACACATAAAATATCTTACTAGATTATACTAGGAACCCAACCCTCAATCTATACCATAATCTGACCATTTTCTAATAATATAGGTTAAAAAATAAGTAAATTTTCTCCCATTAAAATAATAAATATACGCCTCTTTCTTCATATGTTGGAACTCATATTTCATATTTTTAAATGTATTTCATTAAAAAAATATGGATTTCATATATCAAATACCATCTTAAATTTCCATCTCTAATGAATTACCTAATATACACCACTATCTCATTTCGAAGTAACACCTCTATGACCAGTATCTTGTTAGACATGTATGGTTATATCTAGTCTTCCACAAACCCATTTTGTGGGTGAGAAAAAAGTACATGTTGAATTATAATTCTCATCTATCATAAGGAAATGCGAGATAATGATTTTAAACACTTGAGGAATCATTATCTAATTTAATACATAGAATGTTCTTGAGAATAATAAAAAATGCAAAAAAGAATCACAAATAGTATCGAACTTGGGTTATATGGGAGAATGAGAATATGTATAAATAAATATCATTATCTATCTCTTTCCTAGTATAGTGGGTTTTGATGAATGTAGTAAATCTAGTGTCTGACCACCACTTACATTTATCAAACACATGATTTCATTACCCATACAAAGTAAGGTGAGAAAAAAATTAAATCACACAACCCAATCAATGATGAATCAATAAGTAAAATGATTTATTTATAAAATAACCAATAAATATGTTATAATTTTCAAATATTTTAGTATGATTTAATATATTCAAATCCAATGACTGTTTATTATCCTTTACATGATTATTATGATTATAAAATAACTATAGTAATTATACCAATATCTATATTATAATATCTTAACTACATCATGATTAATCACCCAAAAAATTATCAAAATATTTCGATGTTTTTTATCATATTATATATTTATTAACATCTCATGAAATCCAAATCTTAATATGATGAGGTTCATGTCATAATTATATTTTTTACTCACAACAATTACAAATCACATATTAGTCATTCATGACATCAATTTTGAAGATCTAAATCATACATTAGATGTCAAAAACCACTCACATTACTGATATTATATCTAAATTATCTCTTATATATAATAATAATAATAATCATATCATTACATATAATCTTATTAACATCAACTTAATAGATTTATAAATGACATAGAAGTGAGTTATATATCAATTACTTATAATTTTATATTGGATTCCTAAATTATTCATGGTGTCTAATTTTATAGTGGTTTTCATCATTGTAGGTAAATAGTTTCCACTAAATATTATAAACATCATGATATTATGCTTTTCATTTGTGATAATAATTATCAATGTATTGACATTAAACAATTAACCCAAATATTTATGAAGGAAACCACTACAAATTTAATGATAATTCAATAAATTTCCACAACAAATGAATCATGACCATTTTATTAAAATCCTCAACACATATAATGAGTAAATTATGACATCATATCGAGTCTATGTATTTGAAGAAACTCAATCACTGAAGTATAGAAAATAAATAATTATTATGAGTATAATGATACAACATGAAAATAATTTAATAAATTTTTCTATACAATGTAAATGAAAATATATCAGAAGTATTTTATTAGTCAAGATATGGAAAATGGAGTCTAATTTTTTAGACTAAAGCATACATCCAGTATGTTACTCATGTGACTGAAATGTGCAATTTAATAAATGGGTGAAAACTAAAACCCAAAAATTCCTCATACATGTGTATCTCAACCAACCTAGTGATCAATTCAATCCAAAAAATATGTACATAATGTATCTATGTACATGATCCACCCTATCATCATAACTTAAATAATCCATAAAATCAACCTACCATCATCAAATCAAGTAGATTTTATGACCTATATCCATCATTCTCTGGTACGTAGAGTCATACCCAAAATAAATTGAGGGTGAAAAATAAACCACTACATTATGATTAGTTTTATAAATAGAAATTCCATTAAATACTTCTATCTCATCTCCATTCAACTAGGCATGATAAAAACCACAATAATTTTTCATAGCCCACATTTTTTTAGTCAGATATTGTGTCCAAATTTCACAAAATTTTCATTTTATGTTCATTTAGTAAGGAGGAATATATAATTTATATTGAATTATATTAATTCCCATGGCTAACTCAACCATAAAATTTCATTATTTTTAGTGACTCCCATAATAAATCACTATAAATTAAAAATTTGGTAATAAAATTATGACAAAATTTTAATTTATGAATGAATATATTATTTAGATAAATATCGACCACTAATATAAAAATATAAATTATTCATCAAAAACAACAAAATATCCACCAAATAAAACTACCTTTTATAGTATCATTGAAAAGTTCAAATACACAATCCAACACTTTATTAATGAGGAAATTATAATTTCCTAATTTAAATTGAAAATAAATTTTATTGATTTAAGACATCATGTCGTGCTTAGTGAAACCCTGAGATGACCTCATGTATGAAAAATGCGAGGATAAAATCCTAGGTAATTTGAAATAGATTCAAATTATTAGAAAAATATAACTCATTATATGATGAAACCTAGAATGCTATTAATTTATTATTATTAAGAAATAATAATATCACTACAATCCAAATAAAAGAAACAACATCCATAGAATTATAGTAACCCAATCCTTAAACACATATTATTTCATTATTTTTCACATACATTTCAAACAAATAAAAACCAACGATTGAGTTTTCTAGTGTCTTTATAATATTAGATAAATGAATAATCTATCTTAAACATAAAAATATCATCTTTACTTCAAACTTCACACATTTCCCAAAACTCTAATATATCTTATTAAACCTAAACAAGCTTCACTGGGGAAAATATTTAATGAATAGGGTGATCTAGAAATACTAATAAAGCAATAAACATGGTAATAATAAATAACATGAGTGTCAAGAGGTATAAAATTATATCATAAATAGAATAACTATAAGCATGGAAACATGGAATATCGAAATAAAATAATAAGATCATGGCATCATGTAATATTTATCTCAAAAATATAATACATGAAGTCAGAAAAATAAGTTTAGGCTCTCTCCCATGATCATTATCATAATTTTTAAAAATAACGATGATGGATTGGTTTCAATCCCCATTCCCATAAACATATTGGAAAAATTCTTATGGTGTATTATGAACACTCCTTAATCCCTTACATTGAAACTCATGTGATATAAATATTTACCCAAGGTAGTGAAGGGAAATATAATTCCAGGGCCACCTATCATAGAACATAATTTTCCTAGGACAAAAACCCTTTCTTTATACATAGAGGAATAAAATCATTATATGACTAGGGTTACTCCCTAATCCCATAGATAATGCCTCATGATATATAAACCATTAACAAATTTTTTTTATGTATATAAAATATTGAGACATCACAATAAAATAAGTTTATTCATATTTTTTTTTGAAGGGAAAATAAACCATACGTAAATCACAAGAATGGTTAAAATCAATTTAAGGAAGTGGTTTTTATAAATATAATTTATGTAATAACCAAATGCCAAATCATATGGATTATGAAGATAATCAAAGAATAATTCATTTAAAAAATTTATAATTTTAAAAGGAAAACATTCCATGAACATGGGGTTTTAATTTATAAAAACCATGAGAATGAGATAAGATAATAATGAAAAAACCATACCCCTTAGGTGATGCTTTTTAAAATATTTAAATGATATTTTTAAATAAAGATATAGTATTAATTTTCTTAATGAAATCCTTGTTTAACCCAGAGGGTTCTACATAAAATAATTATTGTTTTTTTGAATATAAATATGAATAAAAAAATATTTCATCGTATTGATGTTTAACGTGATACAATAAATAATAATGATCCCATAAATTGGGTTTACTTAAAATTTAGATATTTTGGGAACTAAAATCATGTATGACTCATTAAAAGAAAAAAATTATAAACTAGAAATATACATAAGGGATATATATAACAAACAAGTCTATCTAGAAGCTATACTATGACTATTTAATAAAGATCAAATAAATGTACAAAGAAGATGACGAGGTCAATCAATGGTAATTTCCCTCATGAATCATGAAAAGTGATACATATCATAATAAGACATGTCATTACAATAATCCAAATCAGTATCAGTTTTCCACTTTTATTGGGGCTAACATTCATTAATGATTTTAATAATATTAATATTAATCATACCCAACAAGATAGAGGATGACCAGGTAGACACAGTCTAAGGTGAGCTAGAATAATCTTTTCTTGGACATCTCTTCAATGGGGCAGAAGTGAATCCCTAACTGTCAGCTTCCTTCTCTTTCCCAGTTAATGGTATATATTTAAAAGTGGAAGGACCACCACTGCTAATTTACTTCAAGTAGGTGAAATCTCCAATCCCTTATGCATAATATATTCCATCCCAGTTCTCATATATTCTAGTAGTGTTCAATTTTTATGTAACTCATGAATACATTCAATAGATTGATGAACCCCATTAAGATAATCAAATGAGAGATCTAGACTAGCATTCCCATAATGATGTGAGCCTTCACCAGGACTAGCATTAATGTCTTTGTTTGGACAATCAGTACAAGGAGACCCAAAAATAGTGAGTCCAGCAGTCAAATCTCAAATATCAACTGTCCCAACAAAGGGAGAAGCACAACCATAAATTGATGTAACATCCTTTTTAGACACAAATTGAGTATAATAGGGACCACTGTTACCTCTCATCGCTGAATTATCCACCATCAGTACCTTTAATTTCATGTTATGCACCTAAGGATCATTTTCAAGAGCCAACATATCATCTAAGGTGGGTAAAGGATTTTTGAGAACATATACATTATGAACAAGTGGATTTAACAATGCCACATCCTTCCTCTATTGACTTCTTCTATAGAGATTAGTTGGATGAACCTTTATCCCAAATATCTCAAATGATGATGTCATATGGCATAGATCAATTGAATTCCAGAAAACAATGTGTTCATTTTAAAAAAGAATCAATATTTTATATTCATCATAAATTTTAATGTTAACAGTAGCAGTGGATAGAGTTACCTTCCCAATCTATGTGGTGATAAGATCAATCTCTACAACCATCCTATAAAAGTTTCCAAGATAGACAACCTCATTTTCCTTATCTAGGTGTATAGAAGTCCCAATAGAAATTCCAATACCTTTCAAAATCATTGGATGCAACATGACCTATTTAAGACCATGAAGAAGAATCCTAACCTAAGAAAAAGTAGTCATTGCATGTGAATCATAGATTCCAAGAGACAATTGATGAAGGTGAATCCATCTAGGTCTTAGGGATAGAAATCTAGTTCTACACGAATTAATTTTTGAATCATAAGGGGTATATATAAAAAATATAATAGTTATAATAGAATAAAATTGTATCACCCATGTTTTGAGGTACTGCCTCTCCTTAATCTTTTTATTTTATTTTTTAAGTCATTGGATAGTTTAACTGGATTTGTCCATTTATATAAGAGGAGGAGATATTGAGGTCTAGTTAATATACATTTATATAGGAAAAATTCATGTCATGAATTATTTGGTGAATATTCCATTAAACAATTATAATTATGAATGATTTTTCATAGGACATGTGAGACATGAAATAAATTAACATCATGAAATTAATTTTCCCTGAAAATTAATCATGGAAAACCAAAATATTGGTATAGGTGACCACAATGTCAATTTAAGACATAAATGTATATAATGTTGTGAATATTTTCAGCCTGAGCCAAAATACCCCACCGATGGTCTTAATAATTCTAAATGAGTATTCTCTTCCCATTATCAGCTTCTTGGGATTCCAAGAAAGCTTATAGTGATTTTCAAAATTTGAACTCTATTCAAAATGAATAAATATGAATAAATTTTTGGAATCAAATATCAGAGTATCCACTTTTCTCATCTTCGAAGTCATCAATTTGTTACTCCAAGAGTAGTAAATCGGTTTGTTGGACTCGATATCTGGTTTTGGATTTGTGTAAATGAGAATTGTTTTGTATTTGATCAAGTAATTATGGTATGTGATTGATCTATAGAGCATGCTATAGTCCTTTTTGAAAAAATAATCAAGGTAGTTGGATTTTGTCCTACTATATAATTATGGAACTTTTTTCCTGATATTTTCTAAAATATGATCATGATTTTTTGAATTTTTTTTATGAAGATTAATTTGGAAACCCCATGTCTGATGTGATTTCAAAAGGGTTCATTTAAAAAGATGATATTTTGTTTAAATAAATGTTTTATCAAAAATTTTATATAAATCTGTTGATATGTTTTCATGCACATAGGATATGGGTAATGGTTTGAAGTACCATTTTCAATTAATGCTAAACCGAGGATTGATATTTTTTGGATTTTTTGAATCCAAATTGGTTTACCAACTGATTACTTAGTGATTGGATAAGTCAAAAATCTCATGTATATAGAGATCCATGGACGAAATCAACATGTCTGAGAATGAGAGTGGAATTGGAATGATTATTGAAAATAATAAGAAAAATTTGAATTTATTTATTTAATGTTTTCAACGAAAGTAAATTATTGTTTTGATATAGGTATTTTATATGATATTGGGATATTTTATTGAAACTATGAAATCCAATTCTTGTCACTAAGTCATGTGTGGGTAATTATTTGGGAAAATCATAGTGACTGATATACTCGGCCCCTTATTTGGATATTTGGCATGTTCAGTGATATTGTCTATTATGATATAGGTAAGGGTCATGTCTCATACTCCACTAGTGGTGATCCATGACATCAAGGTTTTGTTTCTAATGTTGGATCTGCGACGTATTTCCATCTTGGTCTTGGATGTTTCCACTTTAGTACCGATTCCAATATATTCACATCATTATCCTTTCACCTTTTTTATTTTTCATTATAATATGATTTTTTTTTCATGTATTGGGATTCAAAATAGTTATGTGTTTTTTTAAGTATTTTTTTTCTTGTATGTGGTATGTTTATTAACAAATTATATGGGTTCTTAATGAAAATCACCCCTATTGTTCTCTTATTCTCATGGAACTTATTTATATCCTTTTGTGTTTTGGGGATGTCACAGATGACCAATATCGTTTTTCCTCTTATCAAGGTAATGAGTGGGGTGTTATAAATTGTATCTATTTGTTTGATCCTTGAGTTGGGTTGGTAGTATGAAGATAAGATTGTCAGAACATGAAAATATTATCATAAAAACATTTACATGACCTTTTTAAAAAACATTAATTTACCAATGTTATTGGGTACAAAATAATTTTATGAAACTTCTAGAAGTGTCAATATCACATCATTATGGGTTTAGATGATGAGGGTTTCATATCAGTTATTAGTTGAAATACTTCCCACTATGTTTATGTTATTATTTAATTAAAAAATGATATTTGAAAAAGTTAACATTAGGTAATTCAATTAATTATATTTACAATGGTTCTTTAACATAGTGATGATAACAGTTTTTAATGTTTTGGAATTTAATCAACCCTTCAGTTTATATAGAGAAATATTCCGATTAGTGAATTGTTCATTTTATAGAATTGAAACTCTTAAGAATCTATATAAATTAGAAGGAATAATATTCTAAGGACGTGGTTCCACTTGAGCCACAGGTAAGTAGAAATCCTATACAAAGAATTCGGAAAGAGATTGATGTTTTTAATAGATTAAATATAATCATTGACCCAAAATAAGTGGTTTATTTGGTGATGTTCCAGAAATAGAATCAAAATATATTTTGAGGGGAGTTGGAATAATAAAATATAGTGGTTTGTATGAACCATGAATATTGATTCCTTGATTATCTTGGTACACTGGTAGATTTGAGGATTAATTTAGAAACTTTTATATTATATGATCTCACACACCAACAATGGGATTGAGCTATCCAATCTAAATTCATATAAGGAATTATCGAGGTTGATTCCGAATAATTTTTTGATAAAAAATTATATCCCCACACATTGAAAATAGAAATACCATAATATTTATTTAGGTTGAATCATGACAACCTCTCTGTGATAGAGTATCAATTTACATTATTGAAAATGGTTCATTTCACCCTGGATGTATCTATGAGTGGTTACTTTAAATAATTTATCTATTTATTGGGATTATGACTTGAGATTTGATTAAAGATATTTGTTGTCTATATTAAAGACTATACGATGACAGTGAATATGGAAATAATGGTAAAATGGATCTTTTTTAGAATCATATAGGATATATTATGTTTGTTACCGTAGGGGTAAATTTCAACTATAGTTCTATAAATTATTGAAAGTGGGATTTATATTATCATGTAGGGAGCACACCCCAAAAGAAGACTATATAATGAGATAATTTTCCAGCATGATTGGATGTTAAACTAGGATATTTTTGGTGTAGTTAATTAACCAAAATAAATAAATAATGTACTACAACATAATGAATTTTTATCATTGTTTCAAGAAAGGTAACCTTAAGATTTATTCTAATAAACTATAGGGGTCAATATATGGAACATGCGCAATATAGCCTTAACTTTTATGTGATTGGACGGAGAAGTCACATCAGTATAGTTTGTGTCTATAGACATATCTAAATAAGGATGATTCTTGGAAAACTATAGTTATTTGATAGAAACCTCATAAAAGTAGAAAACTTTATCCTCTAAAAGATTCATTAAAATTATACGGAGACGAAAATGAAATTTACAGTGAGAAACCATTCCCATATATAGTGAGACGTACCATGATTTTGAACTAAACTATCACACATGGATTATTGGATATTGGAACATTAACTTCATTCAATAATTATTTTATGGTTAAACAATTTTTATGTCACATATAATTGATGTCACATATATAGAGTATAAAAAACCCCTGAGACAATAAGAATAATGAGTATTTTAATTCCCATCGTATCACATTACCATTGATTTAGTGTAGTTTCTCTAGGTGTTTACTTTAATCGATATGGATATTTTCTATTTATTATTTTTTATAGACTAGCATGCCAAAATTAAAGACCATATCAACTGATACATGTTGTAGGTAATTTTTATTTTCCTATATGGGATACTATAGCTTTTAAAATGAATTTCGGATATAACTGCGGGTAGAGAATTACCTTTAGTAGTAGACCAAGGAACCATTTCTAGCTATTTTGATGTAATGAACATGAGAAAAATTGAATAAATATGGAATGATAATCTTGTTGAAATATTTGATTCATAACCATATGTATCTCTAACATTTTTTCTTTGTTACCATTTTAAAGGGAAATAGAATTTACTAAAGATCTATTCTGGAGAACAGTCCCTATTTCTATACCATCATACAAAATGTTTCTAAATCAGATGTGTGGATTAAATGTCTAGTAATAAGAGTTGGATTGTATATTATTGTTTAGATATAATACATTAACATGGTAAATATTTATTTTATTCATAAATAAAATTGATAAATCTCTCCACATGTGTGTTGATTACCATATATTGAATCAACTCACTATTAAAAATATGTTTCCTCTTTTATTAATAGATGATATATTTAACCAATTAAATGGAGCCATGGGGTTCTCTAAAATTGATCTATTATCAAGATATCATCAGCTTAGTTTTAGGGGAGATGAATTACATGGACATTATTTTCAAGTTATTATGGTTATTATGAATATGTCGCCCATTCATTTGGTCTAATAAATTCACCAGTTTTTTACTTGTTCTGATGAATAAAATATTGAAAAATACCTTGAATCCATTGTTTTTTAATTTTCTGATGATATTAAGATATACTATTTAAATATAAACAAGCATGAAGGGATTTGGAAATTGTTCTTAGTACATTGTAGGAACAATTTCTGAATGGATAATTTTCACAGTGAAACTTGTTCATCCAATAAGTTAACTTCCTCAATATTTCATTTGTATAGAAGGAATATTAGTGAACCTAGGTTTATAGAACTAATTAAATCATAGTATACACTAATTAATGTTTTTATGGAGTGATTTTTTTAATATTATGATATTATATTTGCTTCATTTTGGATCTCTCGATAATTTATTTTTCCCCTGACTACTCTAACATGGAAATGTGATTCATTAAATTGGAATGATGAATATGATAAATTATTTTTTGAACTAAACACTCATCTCTCCTAGGGACCCATCAAAATATATCAAGAACCAGTTATCAATTATTTCCTCTCTTTTCATGTGATTATATCTGATCATGGTTGTGTTCTCATGTTGAGATACCATATTGTTTCGTATATCTCGAGGCATCTATGAGTGCATGAGAGTAATTAAAAAATGAATTACTTATAATTACATACTGTTGCACATGACATGATTTCTAGGAAGAAATTTTTCTTTGGAGTAATCTTCACAGTTTGTACTAACCATAAGGGTTTTAAAAAAATATTTTATAAACTTGACTTGAAATTTTAACAATAAAGATGTATGGAGTACATTCAGATGTTTTATTTCAAGATAGTATACACACATAATAATGGGAATTATGTAGAATCTTCCTTGAGTCATCAATCATACATTGATGTGGTCCGAAATGGTCATCACCAATGGTTGTTGATGGGAATTATTACTGATTTGAATTTATATTGTGCACCATAGGATGATAATTTAGTTTTATTTATATTAATTCTTCTACATTAATTGATTAGTTTGTCAAAGATGATCTGATAGAAGATTCAAATGGAATTACCACTATATTAAACCAAAATCGTGTGGAGACTTATGATGACTGTACATAAGTCCCAATTTATATTTTATTCTTTCAGAATTCAGTTATAGTTCCTCAGTATTACTAGGAATAAATACATTTGGAATACCACCATTTGAAATGGTTTGTTCATCACAGTATAAAAAAAATTACATGGTGATGAAGGCCCATTTCTAGTAGACACGTATGTAATAAATGTTTGTAAAATATGTGATGAAATAATTACCTTTATAAAATTTAAAATTATTTTATCAAAAAACATATAGTATTCAAAATACTATTCATATAGCTCTATGGATGTTGGAGTACATTGTGATAGATTTATTCATAATCCCCCTGAGAAAATTACAAAAACAAGATTATACAAGGATAGTTGTATATCGAATTACCATGTCTTCAATATTTATCCCAATTGCATAACCCAAAATGATAGAAAACATAGATATATTATATATTTCAGAAGTATTTAGATTACATGGAGTTAAAGATTCAATTATATATAGAAGAGATCCTTGTTTTACAAATTTATTTTGGCGATCATTATAGTAAGAATATAGGTGTTAACTGATAATGAGGATAGAATATAATCAACAGACAGATGGGCCATCAGAAAAAAATATTCAGACATTAGAAGATATTAATAGAGTGTGTGTCATGAAAATTTATGGTTCAATGGTGGATTATATGATGTTGGTTGAATTATACTATTATAATAGTATTTAGGTGACAATACATATGACAAAAATTAAGAATTTTTGTGTCCAACCCTATCATTATCCATTACGTTGGCTTAAATTGGAGAGACCTCATTGATTGGTCATAGTCCTGTTCAGGACAACATAGATAAAATTCAGATGATCTGGAATAATATTCATTTCGATAAAATAAGATAGAAGTATTATGCAGCTAATCATCATATAATATTAATTTTTGATATCAGTGACAATGTTTTCTTAAATGATTCATAGAAGAATGGAAATAGAAACTATGAAAAATAGAAGAAGTTATCACATGGTATATGTGACATTTTGAGGTTATATAATGGGTTGGTACTTCTATGAATCTGTTTTCATTATCCTTATTATTCAATTATGTTTGTAACTTATCCTATTTTTCTCACCTAAATAAATATCCTACTTATTGATGAAATTTATTCATTTTGTGTCCTATAACCCTTGATCTTGATTCCACTTTAATTCATGAACCAACAACAGTTCTATAAATTTAGGAAAAGTCACTTTAGGGTAGATCTATTTTCATGGCGTGAGTACTATAATTGCTTGGTCAGGTTCAATATGAATCATGTGAATGATAAAATATTATTTCTGGGAAATGGAAAACATTGTTCCATATTTCCAACAATAGAATTTCAAATAGTGGAGATAATGTAGAACCATTAGTTTGACTTAGTTGGTCTCTTTATTATTGTTCTATTATGTTTGTTTTCATTGAAATGTTTAAGTGGAAGTGTTCATTGGTATAATAGGGGGTAGTTTCAAGTCCCATGCAATGAAATTTCAATCAAAAAAATTCTTCTCATGCAATGGTTTCACATCATGAATTTTTAAGGTAGATTTTAGGAAACATTTTAATTCATGAATGGGTTTTCATGGTACATATGGGATGTGAAAGTCCTTCATGTTATAAAATCAATTTATCATAGAAATTATGATGGGGAAACAAAATTATTAGTATATGTATCCTCTTGAGGAATTAAAGAAACGAAACTCGTTAATGATGTGATACTATAGGGTCCAACTATTGTTATATTGCTTACATGAGTAATATTTATCAATACAAAATATTTTATCTCTATAAACTTCTTGGGATATCCATGGATGCTTTTTCTTGTTTTTGATCTCTAAACTTTATTGTAAAATAATATTTGAGTGTTATTTTGTAGAATCAATGGTTAGGGTCTCCTCGTTCTTTCTTATCTTGAATCTCTTAGATTTTATTCTCATAGAATCCTAGATCTATAGGTAGTACTAGATATGTGAGTTGGGATTTTTTATAATGAGATTTCTTTGCGGTTTTATAGGGGAATGGATGTAATATGTTTATCTATAGAATTGTTTAATATATTTTGTGATAACATAATCAAGGTAGGTGGATTCTCACCAACTCCTCCATTTTTAAACCTGTTTTCTAAATCCATTCCAAACCACATTAATGATTGTTATAATTTCATTTGGAAATTTATTTGGAAGACCTTTATTCGATGTGATTTCTAATTGGTGGGTTTTAAAAGATATGATTTTATTTAAAAAATTATTTTTTAGAAAGTTGGATTAAATGTTATGTTATTTGTTTATATTCATATGGGACATGTAATGGTTGAAAGTATCACCATGTAACGCCCCGACCCCAGTTACCCAGAGTTGGTGCATTATTACATAACATTGGCATGATCACAAGAAAGATCAAGTATCGAAAGACCGATTAGTCTAGAAGCCTTGGAAACACTAGATACAATCATAAAGTTTTACATTGCATTATGAAAAAACATCTTGTCTTCATATCCCTTCATACTATCCCTGCAGGTCATTCATAAATTACTTCTTCATAATCCTGGGAAAATTAAAACATTGAAAGGGGTGAGCTCAGATGCTCAGTAAGGATAAAATTTTGGCAGAAGCTTTCGTAGATAAGCATAAACACTTAAGGCAATTTATAATTAAAACAAAAGCCTTTTAAAATTAAACTTCAAAATAGTATGGAAAAAATAAAATGAAATAATTCCATTTACTTATTCACATGGATATTCTACTAGTTGAATAATCACATTCAATATCAATAACCACTTTTATAATGATGGAATGCATAATTCCAGACTATCATAGCCATATAGCCAAGGCCTTGTGCCAAGACTAAAAATAAGATTTTTCCAAGGCCTTGTGCCAAGACACTTGTTTGTCTCATGAGACCTCCCGATGCATCGAGGAGCTATAGAGGGCTCCACCCGTCACTTATTAAGTCCAATGAATTCCTCATATGAACAAGTTTAAACATAACATAAAAATTTGTATTAAAACTAGCATACGAAATGTCAATACTTTAACCACAAACCATGAATGGTATAAAAATATCACACCCACAGTCAAACATAACTCTTTCGATACAATATGGAAGATTGTATTGTATCACATTATACTCAATCAAGAATAATTAAGGATGTTGACATAGATGAAAATAATTATCCAAACTATTTGAGAGAAATATCCCCCTTTTTCTTGAAATCATTTAAATGTCACACTATTTGTCAAGAAGCCATTTAAAAATAGATTTTTGAATCAAAGTGTCCCATACCACTTTGAAACTTTTTAAAAGGAGTTTTAATTTTAAAACTTATATGTCTATATAAATAAATCCTTAAAACAATTTTTAAAACATGGACATTAATGAGCAAGATTTAGAGGAATAAGTCTTTAAAACATTTAAAAATGGTATTTTAGTTAGAGTTTCTAACCAAAATAGAGACACTTGAATACAAATAATTGAGTTAATAAAAACATTGCAATATCATGAGAATAAATTAATTCATGATATACTATGTCAACGTACATTATAAACACCACATAAAAGTGATTTGGTGTATAACAACAAAGAAGTCTCAATGGAATGTAAATTGAGTTGAAATCTCTCATAAAGGACGTATCCTTAGATTAAGGATAAATCAACGACATAGTTATGTGTGAAAAATATAAATACAGTAAATATTATTGGATATTTCGTGTAAAACAATCAAAGGACATTCACACATAGTCTTGTAAAAACAACACCAATGAATTTAATGTTTAACTCAACAAATGGAGAATGAGTTAAAATTACTCTTATCAAATTCATATCGATGACTTGAGAAATTATCAATAGAGTGATTAGGTGTATCAATAGCATATCCACAGGAATGGTAGTGGAAATTATGTCATAATCAAATGAATAGTGATTCCACACATAATATTGGAGTAATATAATCAATGAAATATGCGTAAAGCCAAATGAGTTGAAATTGAAATTACAAATTCCCTTATCGATTTGTTAACTTATGAAAAATTCACCCATGAAAGAAGGATAATACAATGATTATGTAAATATACATATATTGAACTATATTACACAATCAATACAATAATGGGCTGTATACACACCACATGCAATAAATAAGTGGTGAATAATGGAAATCTCACAGAATTTTAAAGTGAGATAAGAAAACCCTTACTTTGTACTTTTTCCTTGGTCAGCGATAGTTTAACCTCCTGTAAAATGGTGAAATAACTGTTATTGAATTATACAAGAATCATTTACATTAATATGATATCATATATGATCTTTTAACATTGATTTGTTAATAATATCTTAGAATTATCGTCGTTTCGGGTGTTAACATACTCGTTTTCTTTTATATGTTTTGTTACGTAAGCCATGTTTGTCATTGATAGGATGTATCTTATTCATATCCAGAATGATATCAAGTCCTTAAACATTATTTTTAAATAATCAAATGATAATTATACTTGAACTGATACGATGGAGAATGAATCTCATCGCGTTCATGGGGACGGTAATCCGTACGTACTCACGAACGACAATATCATTTTTTGATATTAAAATAATATATAATTGGATGTTATATCATATATAAAGAATAATTATCATGTTATATTTATTATTTACATGAGTTACAAATCATTATTATACCCATCCAATTAATAATTTATTGAATAACAATTACACCACGACATGGAGATGGCAAGCCGTACGTACGCACATATGGTGACATGTTATTCAAAGGATGGATATAATACTCAATATGGTTGTACCATATTTATAATAATATTACAGTATATATTAGATTCTGGATTCATTAATTTAGAATGGGAAAAACAATGAAATAAGAAGTTGAAGAAGAAATGAATTTGAAAAAGGGTGGTGAAAACATTACCTCTTCTTCAGGTTCTTCCTTTTGATTTGATCACTAGGGCTCCATAGGATGGATTTATGATCAAACTAAGGCCTCTAGGTTGTAGTGAGGTACATTGAGAGAGTAATTAGGCAGGGTTTGGCCGAACCTAAATTCTTTGAAGGTGTGATGTAACAAGAAGGGTGAGTTCCCTTTTATAAGAGGGGTGAGGGGCACCTTTGGAAATGTTAGAAATATTAATCTATAATAAATTCATATTCGGTTTCAAATGGCTCCAAAGTTGATTATTTAATTTTTACGGTGGGGAAAGGTCTAAATCCACACAACCAATAGAAATTAGACATGTTTTTTGGTCATTATATTAACCTTATCTTTAAGTATTAACTCTTAGTTAATTAGTTTCACTTTTACAATGTCTGTTTGTATTTTTATATTATATAGTTAATAAACATACTATATAAATCCAAGAGACCCCCAAGTGGTCCATTAATGATACACCTAGCATGATATAGGTCTCTTGGACGAAACTTAGATTTTTAGGAATTTAATATCAATTAATAATATAATATTTGTTTTAAAAACTCTTTTATGTCAATTTTGACATCATTCAAAAGTTGATTTTTGTGAAACTCATAACAGAATTATTACTTCGAAAAATGTCAATTAAATAAATCCTAATATTTCATATTATCCTATAAAATTAGTTTAATTCATTAAAAATCTCAAATTATATTTATATGGGTATTTATAATATCAATTAGTTTAATTTTTCACTATTATGTTAATTACTGCATCATCATTGTGTCATAAATAAACTAAATTATTTAATGTCTAAAAATTATAAATTAAATATCATTATGTAGGAATGAATTTTATCTTTCTAATTAATATTTATAGTCTAAAATATAACATATATAACTATATGTAACAATTATTTTTCTAAACGATATATGCTTGTGTCATTTTTGTATTCATTTGAACTTAATTATAATAAAGTGTCATTATCACTTACAAGTGGATCAATGGGGTCCCAAAATCGACCCAAAGATGACCATGGTCAGCCATGTATCAACAAATAGGGTTAATACACGTTTTAGGGCAATTTAATATTATTATAATATTATTTATTTTCCCTTATTTAACGGATTTACCCTTGAACCACGATAAATAAAATATTTACCGAAGTAATTATTCAAAATGTCTAAAAATAATAGTTACCTATTTACACAATTTGAACATTATAATTACAAATATGGAATCCATTTTTCCAAATTCAATACACAGATGTGGCAGAAATTAATTTAAAATTAATTCTCGTTGTTAAAACAAAAAGCGCGTTTTTAAGAAATAATATCTATCAAAAGATTGGCATTTGTTTATGTTTGGTTTAAATGTGATATTATGTTCAACGACCCACATTGTATTACATGATAAAAAATATATTTTAAATATAATTTAAAACCACTCAAATTCATAATTTATCACTACTAATTATTTTGATTAAAAAAGTTGTTTTTAATTAAAATTTACTAATTTTTACTATTCATCAAAATATAAAAGTTATCCCAAAAGTACCAAAATTTTACTCTAGGAAAATTTCGTTATTCCGAATCCAAAAATGAATTCTATTTTACCAAATTAAAAACATAAAAGTTGCATTTATTAATTTAAAATCGATTCCTGCTTTCGAAACCAAAAGGCGTATTTTTAAGAAATAACAATTATAAAAAATTTGACATTTTTTTATGTCCAATTTCGAAGTGAAATTACTTAAAATGACCATAATTAGATTAAATAGTAAAAATATAATCTATTTATACTTACAAACCATTAAAATGTTTAATTTAACAATATAAATTATTTTGATTAAAAAAAATTCAGTTAAAATATAGTATTTTTTACTATTCACACAAATATGAAATTTATCAGAAAGACACCAAAACATTATTGATACTAAATTCTTATGTCCCAATTATAAAGAAGAATTTCATTTTGTCAGATTGAATATATAAAAGTTTCAAATATTGTTTTTAAAAAGGCTTCGCCATTAAAAGGCGGTAAAATTTCATTTTTTGAAAAATACTTCTTGTATCTGAAAAAAATGAATTTGTTCAAAAATCATGTCTTAGAAACACATAATATGGATTAATATTATAAGGATAATATAATATTTAAAATTCATCTAATACTATTCATAACCTTTTTTGAATGGATAGTTTGGTAAGTCGTGGTGTACTTAAACTCAGTGTTGCGTACAACACACGCTATTGTATTCTTCAAAGAGAACTGTACAGTGGAAGATTGGGGTGTTACATTCACCCCTCCTTCAATAAATTGCATCCTCGGAATTTTAATAAATTGGGCCTGAGAATATAATGGAAAGTCCCACATCGAAAAAAGAGTCAATAAAACTATCACTTTAAAAGAACGAAAGAGAGGTATAAAGGTCAATCATGATAACCCATACTCGGATTCCATGAAGGAAAACATGGATATGGATGATAAACTAAATGTCAAGTTCTGATGGAGAGGGATATAAATCCTGATTAGGAAAAATTTAACAATAAGAAAACCACACACTTGTGTTGGGACAAACAACAATTAGTCTCGTAGTAGGAAAGTAAACAGACAACATTTTTTTTTGTTTTAAGTTACATTACATAAGGATGAGGAATTCATTTATGATATTGACTAAGAATATAAAGATATATACTTACATTTTAAGTAAAGTTTCATTATTTAATAAATTTCCACCACTAACTCATTTTTTTAAACAATGAGTATTCAAGAAGACTTGGTCACACTAGAAGAGCTAGAATAAACTTCTATAGAATCACATGATCCATGCAGGATGAACTATATATTTACATTTTCTTTAGAGATTAATCAAAACCAAAATGGTTAGTACAAGATCTAATGATCCCCCAAAAGGATATTCCTTGAGAGAAATAAACACTAATCTTAATTTCTAAAATTAAACCAACAATACCCCAAAGTTAAATAAATACCATTCAATAATCAATTATCCTTAAAATCCTTCAATATAATCCAAAATAATATTGAAACTCAAAACCTATAAGAATGTACTCTTCAACGTTAAATTGCCTCTCCAAATGACATTAATTACTCTTAAAGTCACATACATAAAAGTAAGTAACCTAATCATTTCCATAAATAACCCAAATCACTATAAATCCACAATAAAAACGTAGAAGAAAATCTACCATTACTCCACAAATTAAACCCCATAGTATTATATTTTCCTGGGGCATATACTGTTCCCAACAAAGCGAACATCTTCCAAAATAACATTTATCACTTAATCACCAAATCATTTTCCTATACCAATGGTATTCATTTGATAATACATAAGAACCTAAATAAACTTATTATTTATCAATAAAATAATTTATCTAAAAATTATTAGTCACACTATCCAGGGACTTCACATAGTCTAGTGGTAGGCAATAAATCCCAATCGCACATTGGTTGTGGGTTCGATTCCCACAGCTTTGTCCGACACGACGGGTTGTCACGCGGTCTGCGTGTTGTCCTTTTCAAAATCTATGTTTTATAACATTACTAAAATGAGATAAATTCCTCAAAACAACCATACCATAATTTAACCACAAATCTTATCTCATACCTTGCATTTTCATCCCAAATTATAATAACGTATAATTGTCTCAAACCCAATGATCATATAAAACCAAATGGTTATTTATAGCTATATCCACAAGAGAAGAGATAATTCTTCCTCAAATATCATTCTCACATGGAAAACTACAGGGTTACAAATACAAGTGAAAATTATTCCAAAGTAATCCCATCAACAAGGAGCACTTAAAAATTTTAAACATTTCTCCAACCATTTATTTCCACATAGCTTCTTCTTTGACCAAGAAAATATCCTATAGAATAGGGCATTCACTCGGGTAATGGCCAGGTCCCCTACATTTACGACAAATGAATTTAAATGGACTCTTGGGACCATTTTTATCTTCTTCCATAGTACTCTTCATTTTTCTTCGGTAATTCATCACTTTATGTCCTTCCTTCCCACACTTAATGCATTTCTTGGTCCCATTAAGACACTTTCCTGGGTGTCTCCTACCACATTTCAAGCATGATGGAAATTTAGGATTCCTTTCTCCATGGTCTCCACTACTAGAGCTCTTATCATTCATCAAATTTCTCTTCTTTTTTGAGTCCGGGAATTGGTTAATATATATATTTTCGATCATATTTTTGGAAAATTGATTTGGCATAAAGACGATATCTTTTACACCTATCAACATTCCATTTTGTTGCTCATTTCCACCACCGTTCCCACCTTGTACATCATTCTCAAAGTCACTATGACTTCCTTGGAATCTAGCCATTGACTAAAACCAGAAAGCATTGTGTGAGTAACAGTAGTCATAAAATCATTTAGAGATTAACATGGAACCATATTATCAATTTGAAACACATTAGGATTAACCGAGGTAATTTACTCTCATCTTAAATATTTAATATTTCAAATAGGTTAGTAAGGAAAATGTAAGTTATCCTAAGCATATCCCCCGGGAGTGTCGTATCCAAGAGTGAAACAAGGCCCGTTGTCGTGCACCAGTTCTCGTTCGAGTCTAGATCAAAGCGGTGTTTTTGGGTTTTACCCCTAGGTACATCTATGCCAGAGCCGCCTCTACCTGCTTGTATCCAGACAGGGATGTATTGCTCGGAAAACTCACAAAATCTCTATAATACCAAAATTCTATGAAGTTATTCAATACCAATCCTCAATGTTTATCTTAGGTCTATGTGCTCTAATTAGAGTTTATCTAAATCTAGATTCCAAGGTTTGTACTAAACTTCCTCTGATACCAACTGTAACATCCTGACCCCAGTTACCCAGAGTCAGTGCATTATTACATAACATTGCCATGATCCCAAGAAAGATCAAGTCTCCAAAGACCGATTAGTTTAGTAGCCTTGGAATCACTAGATACAATCATAAAGTTTTACATTACATCATAAAAAAACATCTTGTCTTCATCTCCCCTCATACTATCCCTGCAGGTCATTCATAAATTACTTCTTCATAATCCTGGGAAAAATAAAACATTAAAAGGGGTGAGCTCAGATGGACAGTAAGGATAACATTATAGTAGAAGCTTTTATAGATAATCATAAACACTTAGGGCAATTTATAATTAAAACAAAAGCCTTTTAAACTTGAACATCAACATAGTATGGAAAAAATAAAAATAAATAATTCCATTTAATTATTCACATTGATATTATACTAATCAAATAATCACATGCAATATCAATAACCACTTTCATAATGATGGAATGCATAATGACAGACTATCATAACCACATAGGCAAGGCCTCATGCCAAGACTACAAATAAGATTTTGCCAAGGCCTTATGCCAAGACACTAGTTTGTCTCATGAGACCTACCAATGCATCGAGGAGCTATAGCGGGCTCCACACGTCACTTATTAAGTCCAATTCATTCCTTATATGAACAGGTTTAAACATAACATAAACATTCGTATTAAAACTAGCATACGAAATGTCAATACTTTAACCACAAACCATGAATGGTATAAAAATAGCACATCCACAGTCAAACATAACTCATTTGATACAATTTGAAAGATTGTATTGTATCACATTATCCTCAATCAAGAATAATTAAGGATTTTGACATAGATGAAAATAATTATCAAAACTATTTGAGGGAAATATCCCCCTTTTTCTTGAAATCAATTAAAAGTCACACTATTTGTCAAGAAGACATTAAAATTTTTTTTTTGAATCAAAGTGTCCCATACCACATTGAAACTTTTCAAAAGAAGTTTTAATTTTAAAACATTAATGTCCATATAAATAAATCCTTAAAACAATTTTTAAAACATGGGCATTAATGAGAAAGATTTAGAGGAATAAGACTTTAAAACATTTAAAAATGGTTTTTTAGTTAGAGTTTCTAACCAAAAGAGAGACACTTGAATACAAATAATTGAGGTAATCAAAACATTGTAATATCATGAGAATAAAGGAATTCGTGATATACTATGTCAAAGTACATTATACACACTACATAAAAGTGATTTGGTGTATAACAACAATGAAGTTTCAATGGAATGTAAATTGAGATAAAATCTCTCATAAAGGCCGTATCCTTAGATTAAGGATAAATCAATGACATAGTTATGTGTGACAAATATAAATACACAAAATATGATTGGATATTTAGTGTAAAACAATCAAAGGACATTCACACATAATCTTTTACAAACAACACCAATGAATTTAATGTTTAACTCAACAAATGGAGAATGAGTTAAAATTACTCTTATCAAATTCATATCGATGACTTTAGAAATTATCAATGGAGTGATTTTGTGTATCAATAGCATATCCACAGGAAGGGGAGTGGAAATTATGACATAATCAAATGAATAGCGATTCCACACATAATCTTGGAGTAATATAATCAATGAAATATGCGTAAAGCCAAATGAGTGGAAATTGAAATTACAAATTCTCTTATCGATTTGGTAACTTATGAAAAATTCACCCATGAAAAAACGTTAATAAAATGATGATGTAAATATCCATAAATTAATGTATATTACACAATCAATACAATCATGGGTAGTATACACACCACATGTAATAAATAAGTGGTGAATAATGGAAATCTCACGGAATTTTAAAGTGAGATAAGAAAACCCTTACTTTGTACTTATTCCATGGTCTAAGGTAGGTTAAACTACTATATAATGGTGAAATAATTGTTATTTAATTATACAAAAATCATTTACATTAATATGATATCATATATGATCTTTTAACATTGATTTGTTAACAATATCTTAGAATTAAAGTCGTTTCGGGTGTTAACTTACTCATTTTCTTTTATATGTTTTGTTATGTAAGCCATGTTTTTCATTGATAGGTTGTATATTATTAAAATCCAGAATGATATCATGTCCTCAAAAATTATTTTTAAATAATCAAATGATAAATATACTTGAATGGATACGATGGAGAATGAATCTCATCGCGTTCGTGGAGACGGTAATCCGTATGTATGCATGAGCGACAATATCATTTTTTGATATTAAAATAATATATAATTGGATTTTATATCATATATACAGAATAATTATCATGTTATATTTATTATTTACATGAGTTACACATCATTACTATACCCATCCAATTAACAATTTTTTGAATTACAATTACACCACAACGTGGAGACGGTAAGTCGTACGTACGCACGTATGGTGACATGTTATTCAAAGGATGGATAGAAAACTGGATATAGTTGTACCATATTTATAATAATATTATAGTATATATGAGATACTAGATTAATTAATTTAGAATGGGAAAAACAAAGAAAGAAGAAGTTGAAGAAGAAATGAATTTGAAAAAGGGTGGTGAAAACATTACCTCTTCTTCGGGTTCTTCCTTTTGATTTGATCACAAGGGCCCCTTAGGATGGATTTATGATCAAAATAAGGCCTCTAGGTTGTATTTAGATAAGTTGAGAGAGTATTTGGAAAGTTTTTGGATGAACATAATGGCTTTGAAGGTGTTATGTATTGAGAAGGGGGGTGGCCCTTTTATAAGAGGGGTGAGGGGCACCTTTTGAAAAGCTAGAAATATTAATTTATAATAAAATCATATTAGGTTTATAATGGATCAAAAGTTGATTATTTAAAGTTTGAGGTGGGGATAGCTCTAAATACACTCAAAAAATAGAATTTAGACTGGTTTGGCTCATTATATTGAACTTAACTTTAAGTATTAACTCTTAGTTAATTAGTTTCACTTTTACAATGTCTCTTTGTATGTTTATATTATATAGTTAATAAACATACTATATACATCCAATAGACCCCAAAGTTGTCCATTAAGGATAAAAATATCATGATATATGTATCTTGGCCGAACCTTATATTTATCGGAATTTAATATCAATTAATAATATAATATTTGTTTTAACAACTCTTTGATGCCAATTTTGACACTATTCAAAAGTTGATTTTTGTGAAACTCATAACAGAATTATTACTTTGAAAAAAGTCAATTAAATAAATCCTAATTTGTCATAGTATCCTATATAATTATTTTAATTCATTAAAAGGCTCAAATTATATTTATTTGGGTATTTATAATATCAATTAGTTTAATTGTTCACTATTATGGTAATTACTGCATCATTATTGTGTCATAAATAAACTAAATTATTTAATGCCTAAAAATTATAAATAAAATATAATTATGTAGTAAATACTTTTATATTTATAATTAATATTTATAGTCTAAAATATAACATATATAACCCTATGTAACAATTGTTTTTCTAAAAGATATATGCTTTTGTCATTTTTGTATTCATTTTAACTTAATTAAAATAAAGTCTCATTATCACTTACAAGTGGATCCATGGGGTCACAAAATCGACCCAAAGATGCCCAGTGTCGGCCATGTATCAACCAATAAGGTTAAGACACGTTTTAGGGTAATTTAATATTATTATAATATTATTTATTTACCCTTATTTACCAGATTTACCGTTGAACCATGGTAAATAAAATATTTACCGAAGTGATTATTTGAAATGTCTAAAAATAAAAGTGACCTATTTATACAATTTGGACATCCTAATTCCAAATATGGAATAAATTTTTCCAAATTCAATACACATAAGTGGCAGAAATTAATATAAAATTAATTCCCATTGTTAAAACAAAAAGCGTGTTTTTAAGAAATAATAACTATCAAAAGATTGGCACTTGTTTATGTCTGGCTTAAATGTGAAATTATGTTCAATGACACACATTATATTACATGATAAAACTTATATTTTAAATATAATTTAACACCACTCAAATTCATAATTTATCACTGTTAATTATTTCGATTTAAAAAGTTGTTTTTAATTAAAAATTAGTAATTTTTACTATTCATCAAAATATAAAAGTTATCCGAAAAGTACCAAAATTTTACCCAAGGATAATTTCGTTATTCCGAATCCAAAAATGAAGTATATTTTACAAAATTCCAAACATAAAAGATCCATTTATTAATTTTCTAATTGATTCCTACTTTCGAAACCAAAAGGCGTATTTTTAAGAAATAATAACTATCAAAAGTTTGACATTTTTTATCTCCAATTTCGAAGTGAAATTACTTAAAAAGACCATCATTAGATTAAATATTAAAAATATAATCTATTTATACTTCCAAACCTTTAAAATGTTTAATTTAACAATATAAATTATTTTGATTAAAAAAGTTGATTTCAGTTAAAATATAGTATTTTTCACTATACAGACAAATATGAAAGTTATCAGAAAGACACCAAAACTTTATTGATATGAAATTATTATGTCCTGATTCTAAAGAGGAATTCCATTTTGTCAAATTGAATATATAAATGTTTTAAATATTGGTTTTAAAAAGGCTTCACCATTAAAAGGTTGTAAAATTTCATTTTTTTGAAAAATACTTATTTTATCTGAAAAAATGAATTTGTTCATAAATCATGTCTTAGAAACTCATTATATGGATTAAAATTATAAGGATAATATAATATTTAAAATTCATTTAATACTATTCATAACATCTTTTGAACGACTAGTTTGGTAAGTCGTGGTGTACTTGAACTCAGTGTTGCGTACAACACACGCTATTGTATTATTCAAAGAGAAGTGTACCATGGAAGATTAGGGTGTTACACACCATATATTAATGATAAACATAGGATGAATCATGGTTAGAAATACAAACATAAAATTGTGTCTCCATGTGATAACATGGGGTCATGATTAATCAGTACTCATTAGTATATTATGGTCCATGATTGAATGCAATGTATGTGCGTGTGGGTGTTGTATTGGAATAATTATGAAAAATAAATGATTTTTTTTCAAATTCATTAATTATGGTTGTGAATAAATTTTACATATGGTTCTGAAATAAACTATTTATTTTGTCCGGAATAGTTTTAAATACAGTGTGATAACCTTTTATTTTCATAATTTTTTGTAATGAAATATCTTTGGGTAAATCATATATAGTGTTATTCTCTAGTGCTAATCCTTTAAATAATGGTTTGCATAATGAAGATGGAGTTGATAGGTTTCTGTATCTTTGTTTTGTATTGTGACACTTTAGTGGTGATCTCCTTCTATTTGGAGTCATAAACTAGCACATTTATTTCTTTTACGCTCTATAATCATTTTTATTCTTGTATTATAATTTTATTTAGTTTTTTGATTGTTTTTCATGCATCGTTTCCTTTTTCTTAGGCGTGTTACATTTCATAACAAGTTGTATGTGTTCTTAGAACAAATCACTCCACGTTTTTTCATAAACCATTGAAATTAATTTCTTTCCATTGTGTATTGGGGATGTCATATTTTTCTAGTAGTAATTTTCGACTTCTCTAGATTAAAAGGTGGGTTAAGGTTTCACAATTATTTCATAAAAGGGAGAAAAATAAAAATAATGTGTAACAAAAAATATCTTATGAGATACAAAAAATCCCTATTAAAGTTTTAAAACACTATTATTAAAGTCTTACATGATAAAATAAGATAATAAAACATTATTTTGAAAATATGAGATGGTAAAAATGAGGTTATAATTAGATAATAATTAATGAGGTTTTTAAATACAAATGAGAACATTGGATGTAAGGGAAACTATTGTCCAGGAAGGGAAATATTTATTTAATTGGTTTAGAGTTATACATAACATTACTAAATTTTACAAAGTGATTAAAATTAATCGGTAAAGTATATTTTAATCAAAGGTGACATCCCAAGCTGGAAATATGGTATAACTACGTAATGAATGATGAAGATCATAGATAAAAATTATAATTGTTGAAATCGGATTGTGTTTTATAATACCATTATATATTATTGAAGACATAAATTGTATCCCAAAAAAGTTCGATCATGATGGATGTGATGTTTCTAAGTTAAAAAATTGTGATATTATTTGTTATGGGATATGTAGATACAATGTAAGAAGAAATATTGGAAAATAATTTCATATAATTCCTCAATGATGGGTGATTGAGATAGAACCCATATATCCTATAACCTATTAAATTAAATACAACTTTAAATATAAAAGGATTGATTTTGATGTTCAGATACCATCAATAATGACACTACATGTTATTAAATATCCCTTTGGTCATAGAAACACAATTTAAAAAAGTCTTACTATAAATGAAAGTGTATCACAAAGAATATTTTTAGTTGAATCCCATTCCATATTTACAAAATAACATTGAAAATATACTTAAATTCATGAATTATTAAATTATGTTCACTATATATATACCTAATAACCTTAATAAAGTATATTATATTTTATACTATCAATATATTATCCATTTTTTACTTATTTTTAATATATTATTTTACTTATGTTCATTACATGGGGGCTTTCATTTAATTTCATTATAATAATATCAGTTTATAGACTAATTCAAAGGTGTTATAAAATAGAATCAAGATCTATATAATTTTGTAGTTTTAGATTTTTTATTAATCTTATAGGAAAATACATATAACAAACCATTATTTTATAAATTAAATTCAATTTTCAAATAAATAAATTACATGTTAAGTATTAATGTTAAAAGAAACATGAATTACATTGGTTATTTTGGACCATTAAAAGTTATATATTTTTAGAATAAAAAACCGATTAATTATCGTAAACTTTTACTATATAATCATTATAGAGTGACTATTATGATTTTATAGATTATGGGTTATGATAAAATCCAATTAAAATAGATAAAATAAGAGATGTCCTCTACTAGTGGAATCCCACAATATAAATCCCATTTATCAGAGTTTCCATTGGAGTTGGAGTAAATGGTGTATTCCCTCAACCAAGATCATGCTGATATTCAACATCTAAATCTTGAAAAAACTGATTACAATATATTTCCAACCTTATTGATATTACGACCAAAATCATTTTCATAGAACCACAACAAGAAAATGATTCCATGTAACATCATACCCTTAGGGAATACACTAGTGTAATTAGGCGGTATGTATATAAAACCTAATTATATGAATTTTTTAATTTAATTTTTAATAAATTTTTTATTATATTTATCCATTTTATAAATTTGTTTGATAAAAATTTTATTTTGATACCAAGAAATAGTAAATTTAAATTTCATGGGAAATATATATAGTTTAAATTCATTCATTATTTTTGGACAAATTCAAGATTTTACGATATTATTTTATTTTAATTAAAATACTCTAAAAATTATATATATTTGAATAAAAATTATAATACAATTTAATGATGTCCAATATAATCTTTATATGGGTTAGAAAATATTTATCATTGAAAAACCATTATATTTATATAATTAAGGATTTTTTATTTAATAATATAAATTATCGTATTTAGAATACAATTTCCATAAAATAAATGTCATTTTTGAGATCATCACCTTGAAATTATCCAATAGTCATATTTTCATTATTTTTTTCAGATAGTCAAATTTTTGGGATAAAAATTGAAGTTGATATAAATATATTATATGTATTATGATGACATGAAGGCCCAAAGGTGATATAATAAATACTATAAAGGGTATCCATGAAAAAAATTATTTTTTCTATTTTAAAATAATTTTATCGACCCTTAATGAATCTTTCAAAAATATATAATATTTTAATGTAATGAAATTAATTCTTTACAAAAATGACTCACTTATATATATCTATGTCACTATTTTAATGATATCGGTTCTCAAATTAATAAAATATATAAATCCAATCTAAATTAAAATAATTCAAGGAAATAAACCCTATTAATGTTTATGGTTTAATTAATTTATCATATAGATTCCCAAACAAATGTTAAGACATTAATAATAAATTCCCCAAAATTTTTGCTATAAAACAAAACCAAACTCCCATTCCACTTCTCTCAAGACAACTTGATCTTGAATTTATTCTTTCTTTTCCTCTCTATAGCCCTATAAAGGTGTTAACATGCTCTTAAGAATGTGCTCTTATGATTTAATAATTTTCCTCTAAAGGTAAGGTATGTTCTCCTCCTCAGTATCCATGGCCATTTATTGTATTATTACTTTTAATTGACAAGTTTTCACATTGGAATATGTATTGAAACATCTATTTTATAGTATGTATGATTACAATGTAATGTGATATGATTATTTACTCTCATTAACCCCTTCCATGAACCACTATATACACCTGTTATTTGGTCAAAATTTTCATGTGAAATTCCATGTCAAAATTTTGTATTATGAATACTGATACCCATTCCCTGTCAATGGTATTCATATAGATGGACTTATTTTCATTGATTATTAACTTCAAATTATTTTACCCACACTAATTAATCATGGAATGAAAATTTATTTAATTTTTTCATATATCCTTTGATCATTATGGTGGAAAAAATCGTGGACATGATATGAATATGATAGGTTGGACCAAAAATATATACCAATTCAATGTATTTGGTAATTTTTTTATCTAATGAGATATGATTTTTGGTTCCTGAGAGGTTATCCAAATAGAATAGGGTATTTATTCTTTAGAAGTTATGATTAAACAATATTTATGATGTTCTGTGTTATATTTTTTCCACATTCTTTATGTTTCCTTGATGTAATAAAATTATATGATGCTCTGATGATCATGTTTACAATTGTAGCCCCCTTTCTATCACCACGATATATCTCTTGACTAACATGAATTACTTTTATCATTCTATATTAAGAATATTTCATTATTGCGACTTGTGGAACACCACATTCTTCTGTAAACCCTTAAGTTTTCCCTTGCTGTATTATAAGAATATAGTCTCATGTTTAGGTGTTTTTAAATAATGTTTTTTACAAATGTTTCATGTTATTTTGATATTTAACAAATTAAAAAAGAGTCTAGGACTCAACATCAATATTCATTTTATTATTTGTATCATTATGTAATAAATAATGAATTAAGGATTATTAAAATGTGGGTTTTCTAGTTTATTTTGGTGGAATGTCTAGTTATTTTTTTGACCCATATTTGAAAACACAGCTAATTTACTAGGTGATTAAACGAAACACTGGAAAACATCCCTAAATTTTGGTACAGTATAGAGAAGTGGTTTTAATAAAATAAATTCTATATCTAGATACTACAAGTGGATGTGGATTTTTCTTTGTTTAACCTTGGGGTAATAAACATAAAAATGGAATATTGGTATTTGACTTTATCACCACCAAGTGTATGAATAAGTGGCCAATCTACCCACCTCTTTTAACATTCTCATTAAATATGCTTTGGAAAACATAATATATTCTACAAAAACATTATAGGGGGAATAAAAATTCAAATAATATATTATGTTTGAAAATAGATCGTCAATGAAATATATTGAAACATATAAATTCCTCACCCAATTAATGTATTCCATTTATTATCTATCTCTTCAATGTTCATATATTCCATTTTATGATTATTGTAATTTTAAAATTTTCTTCACTAATCCTATTTTGATTAAAGTGAATTATTTGAACCAAAATCAAATAGATAATGGTTGGATTATCACCCATTTATGAAATTAAAATAATATATCTTACTATGGTTACATGAATTATTTCATATCATGCATGTTAAATATAACTATTTAAATATCACATAAACACATTAATGTTGAGTTATCAGTGAAGAAAACAAGTTTGTCAATCATTACATCCCAAGTATATAACTCAACCAATGTCAACATTTTCATTATAATTTCCTATAAAACCTTGTAATATTCACTTTATAGGAATTATATTCAATTCTATGTATGTAATGGATTTATTTATATATCAATTATAAGTTATCATGAGAAAGAAATTACCCTCCATATCATAGATTCATCTTAAACTATATACAATAACAAGGAGGAGGATGTATCTCTATTGGTATTATCATCTCAAATATATATATATATATATTATTTCCTTATGAGTATGTTTTTCTAGGTCAAATTATTAAGACTATGGAAATAATTATCTTTGATTTCATTCCCATTACCAGGGAATAAGAAAAAGAGTATCATGATGAATTGGTTGGTCTTCATCCAAGAAGAGAGGTTTCATTCTTAAATTGGTACTACTATTCATAACATATAATTGAAGTTCTTGTTTTTAATGATCTGATATATCCCAATCATGTTCCATTTCATTATTTTATGTAGAGAAATATACTGGACATAAATGACTTAATTATAGTAAGATGTGTATTAAAATAGGTGGTCATTATATTATACCACCTTAATGATACAGAACATTATAACTCCCTTACCCAAATTCCACTAACCATTTTCTGAAGGTTGTTTACCACATGAAATCAATCGCACCTGCTCATATTCTAGAGGTTGTTGACTAGAAGAAACGATCTAGAGTGGAACTAAGAGAATACTATACCCTGTATTAGAGTTTATAACAAGAAGTAAATAACCAATCACCATATAGATCCGAGTTAGGGGACAAAAAAATAAAGCGAAACAAAATCATACAATAAAAAAATTAAATGTAGTGGAGGAATAAATAGACTTAACATATTTATATCTAACCTCACATATGTTCAGTTACATAATAGACATGAATAAAATAGACCATTAAAAATTCACCAGAGTATAAATGATACAATATCATCTAGTGTACTGATGCCATTGACAAATTATTCCCAATCATGAGAAATATAAACTCGTCCTCATCCCAAAAATGTGAACACAATAAACATGTGATTAAAGGTCGAGTTGAACCTTTGTGATTTTAGAACATGTAATATTGAAATAATTTCTATAGGGAGATCAAAATTAACCATACACATGTATTTAAACATCTGTATCTTAAGATATTAATTGATATTTCCCAATATATATTTTTATATGGTCTCTTGGTAAAGAGAGTCATTGAATTCATAATTGAATCCAAGTAACCAACGAAGAGATAAATCTTTAAGGTGTATCTTTCTTCAAACCATGATGATGATCCATGCACATTAGATATATTAATTAATTTTTTATATCTCAATACCAAATAGGTTAAATATCACATGAAACAATATATCAACAAATATAATGTGAAAAATCACTATATACCTCAACAGAAGTCATTGTATTGGCCCAATTCCAATGATCTGGGAGGTAGTTGGTGTCAATTGACTTCTTTAACCATTGTATTTATAAATTGGATTACATTGTGATCATACTCCTATCATCTAAGTCATCGAATTATTTTAGGATCCTTATAAAGATAATTTTATCCCTTTTCTTTATTTTTGTTTTCCCCGTAAATTTCTTATTACTCGATTCCCTCCTTCCATGAATAAAAAGCATTTTCTATTCCTATAGAGAGTTTCCATGGAAAAATTACAATATATTATACAAATAGGTGGTTTTATATCCCTTCTTTCATCACCTTTTTACAAGTATTTTCATTATCCTTTATCTTTGTCTTATTTAGGGACCTTATAATTTTAACTAAAATTACATTGATTATCAGGTTTCATGATAATTTATATGAAATAATTACTTGATTTTTCATTTAATATAACATTATAATGGGTTCATGGTAGTGGTAATCATCATAATATCCTTTTTGTCAATGTTTAAAGGTTTTTATAACAAATACCAAAAAGATAAACATGAGTGATTTAAATATAACTTCATTGGTGGATTGTTTGAATCAATTACATGAAAGGGATTCATCTTTAGAACCATTTAACATTTTTCATTATTACTTTACCTACAAATGGATTATTTTAAATAAATATTAATCTTACTTAAACCTATTTTAATTTATTTTTGGTAATATTATTCTTCTCAACTTACTTCATTAAAGTAACTAAGAATTTAATCCTTTATTGTGGTTATATAATAGAAAATAATTTACAAAATAATATCACTATAGATATTATGAGAATGTGTAATATTTGGACTCTTTTTTATGAACAATTTAAGAAATGAGTTAACACTCAACATTCAGTCTTAGGGGTAATTACCCTTAGGTAAAATATTTCAAAGTCATGAATTCACTTTCCAATATTAAGATTGGGATGTAATTTCATGGAAAATAACCTAATCTATACTTTACTAAAATATTAGGATACACTATTATTAACATGATAATCCCTTATATTCTACCTAGGAATTTTAAAAAGGTTATATCATCATAATATATGAAAATTTGTAGAACATTCCTTTGATTTAACCTATAGTTATTCGATCTTTTACCTCATATTATTTCATGTTTCTTTAAATAGTTTGCATCAAATTAAAATCAAGGATCATGATGTTTTAGGTCCTTTCATGATTAGATACATGAATAAATATTCATAAACATAAAAAATAATTTTTTTACAACATTATGTAATTATATTAACTCTCATAGACCATTTTAGAAAACATAGGTTACCCAAGGGGAAATATATAAAGAAATGTATATGCAATAAAATCCTCCAAGGTAATAAACATGAAAATAAATAATAACATGAATGAAAAGTGGCAGAACATGATCTAATTAATAGAAGACTCATAAGAAAGGAAACATTTCTCAAGGAAATAGAATCAACTGATCTTAAAATTATGGTATATTTAGAAACAAAAACTAACATTACATAATAGTGACAACTCAAGGGAAACCCAAAATTCCATCATCCTAATGTTGACAATGTCCCATGGTGGATTGGGTTAAATCTCCATTCCCAGAAACATTGTGGAAACACTACATGGTTTGTTAGGTACACTATTTAATCTCTTAAATAGAGTCTCATGAGATACAAATCATTATACAAGGAATTGGTGGGCTATATAATCCCTGGCCCACCTATCAAATATTATCATTTTCATAAGATAACCACTTGCGCACCATACATCGTGGGTAATGTCCAATAGTGGATTATGATTAATCTATAATCCCAAAAAATATATCTAATTTCATATAAACGTTTTCCCAATGAATTTGATAACATTACTGGACCCACATATCACTTTATAATATGTATATGCATATGTGTTCCATAAGAGAAAGGAAAACATACATAAATCATAATCATGATCAAACTCCTGAGATGTATGTGAGATTCATAATTATGAAATAAGACATAAAAGGGTAAATCATAAGGATTTACATGATAATAAGAAATTAAATCATTTTTAACATTCATAATTTCAAAAAGAAAATAGGTCATGAACCTAGAGTTCCAATGTATAAAATTCATGACAAATGTCTATGAGAATAAAGAATAAAAACATTTAACTCTGGTGAAGTTTTATTTAATATATAAAATATATTTCTAATAATGGAAAGTGAATTTTATTTTCCCTAAAAACATTATTTAACCAAGAGGGTTATTTATAAAATAATTATGTTTTTTAGAATCTATACATGATTTAGAAAAACATTTGATGGTAGAAATGATTTACATGAGATAGGAAATATGAATGTTTCATAAAATAATGTATACCTAAAATTGGGAATATCAAATGTAAATAAAAACATGTATTGCACATGAAATGGAATGTATGTCTAACTATGTTCATATTTAAGGGGCATATATGTAAAATATATGTAATGACCCAAAAATTTATGAATAAATTCCCTTTCTTTTAATGTCTTAGGGATATATAAAAGACATGCACTCTTTTTTATTAATATTATTATTGGGTTCAAAGGATCGTTAAGTATCATTTCCATTGATAATATAGTTGTTGTATAGTGATCAAAAAGTTAATAAAAACATAAAGTTTTAATAAGTCCATTTGACATAGAAAAATGAGAGGATGACCTCATCCAGTAGACTCGCGGCAAACAAATCACTTTTTGGAGATCAGAATGTAGATAACATCAATAGGTTTATTTTTTATCATTCCCAAGATGAGCTTCAACACGTTAAGCTTGAACATAATTGCATACTGGAGATGTTCATGTTAATATAGATTACCACCCAGGTGATGTTATCCGAGCCGCCCCAAGAGTCTGTCACCATCACACTACTCACCCTTAGGTCTTAGGTGAGTGTTATAAGGGTTTATCTAATAAGGTATTAGTTAGTTATTGTGAAATCCATTTTTATAAATAAATGTATTGTTCTATATATATTTTTATGACAATAGTCTTTCCTAAAATAGTATAAATTTGATAAATTTATTTTTTAGGAAAAATTTATGGTCTTGAAAAATATATAAATTATATTAAACAATGGTTTTTTATTAATAATATTATAAAAAAATTCATATAAATTATGATTATATTAGTTCCTTGTCTGTAAATTATTAGGTAATCAGTTTTATAAGATTTATATTTTTTATGATAAACAAAAAGTGTATTTTGTAAAGAATTTATTTTAATGAATTTTTGAATTTTTGAAGTTATTAATATATTAATAAAATACTTTTATAAAATTATTTTTATGAATAAAAATAAGTATATAATTTTTAAAAAGTTAAATGTAATTTTCATTATGTTTTGAAAACAGGTTTTCCCATAATGCATGAATTTTCAATAAATGTTGGTTTTTATTTTAAAAGTAAAAATTCACAAATTTATAATACTATTTAGATAAAATGAATATTATTTTTTGAATCAGGATGTTGAAGTTATCCAATAGTGAAATTTTTATAATTTTCTAAGACAATCGTTGTTTTGGGTTAAAATTAAGTACCGTATAAATATATAATGTGTCTCATGACATTATAATGACCAAATATTGATGTAATAAAATAATATAAAAAAAAGATATTCGACAAATATATGTTTTAATTTAAAATAATTTTATTTTATTGTTGTTTGATTAATTTTATAATGCCTCTGTGGACTCTCTAAGACATATATAATATTTTTAAATTTTAAAATGATTTCCTTGAGAGCGTGACACACCTATACATAATAAAGACTAATATTTTAATAGTTTCGTACCTTATATCTATAAAATATTGTATATAACTCCCCTTTTGAAAAACCATGGGCATAAACAATGATATGGGTTGTGGTTTTGAATATTGTATTGTGTAGTGTCCAAAACCTAAATAATAAATAATTCTCTCTCTTTTCCTATATAAACTCACCAAATGTCCCATTCATCTTCACCCAAACAATTTAAATCTCATTAAAACTCTTCAATACACTCCCTAGATTCCTCCCATGGCCCCCCAAGCTCCCAAGAAGCCTCTCTCAAGCATTTGGAGTCACACATCCTAGGAAGGGATCTTCCACCCTCCTCTTTTATCATGCATTATTTACGTGTTATGTATTTTAATATTTATTATTCATATGTTGGGATATGTTATTAAATATCTTAATTACTGAAAATTTGATTTATAAAATATTAGAGCCCCTTTCACTCTCACTTATTCTTCTTATGAACCCTTAAGTGAGCCTGCTACCATACCGAATTTTCAATAGCGTTTCCTTCCACTCTAATTTTTTCAAAGATTCATTATATTGTTATAACCTAATATTTTCAATAAAAAATTATGGGTTGTGTTTTTTTAACCTATCCCATACTAGCTATATTTGGTTTTTATAATTGGATACTTCTTTTTATCTGATTAATCCCACACATTTACACTCGTTACCAAGACGAAATTTTGTAAGATTTAATCCATTCTCCTCTTTCTTCAAGTTTTTTTATAATGTTACGCCTACTATATCCAAATTCCATGTGTTGAGACATATATTTATATTACCTTTTTAATGTAAATTAAATCTATATATGATTACTGACCCATTTATCTCTCATCAAACATTGTTAGAAATTTTTATGTTACGCCTTTAGGCTTCCATAATAACACTGTGATTTTTTTCCAAATTCATATTTTTGTGAATACTATACCGATTTATGTATCAAGGGTGTCTACATTTATATACATATAATTTTTTATTATATACATTCTTTTAGATATTACCAATTCATTTATCATGGTATAAATGATTATGTTGATTGATTCCAAGATATATGATCTATCTGGAATACCTAAGTATGAGATCGAAATGTTTATGAATGGTGCGCCTTGATAGCACTCCAATGCCTTGGGTAATGTTTAGTTTCATGATACAACATGTAAAATGAGGGCTTAATCATTCTAATTATTCTGAAATGAGGTTTTACACATGTTAATCCATGTCCAATAATCATAGGCTAATGCTAATATCATGTTGTATGTCGTGACAAATTTCTATGTTATGATAATCATGCTATATCATACATTTATGTTCATGTTTCTCTTATGCTACATTGATATTCATATTTCCTAAAATGTATTTTATTCTTCATGTTATACCTGGTTTACTACATTATTTCTCTATTTAGCTCAACCTTTTCTGATTTATGTCATCAGTCTATCCCATGAAATGCTAAGTACAATGTAACGGTATGGTCATGTAGAAATAAATTTCAATAAAGATGCTGAATTTTTATGTCTTAAGTTTCCATGTAATGTTCATAATTTCCAATGAAAATAGACCTATTAATAATAAGAGTTTTATTAAGTGTTATGTTATGTTGTAAATCCTTTTTAGGTATGTATTAAAGAGCATGTTTGTCATAATATAATAGTAACCTGATAAGAACACTTCAAAAAATGGAGAAAAAGAAATAGAATGTGTACCCTAGAATTCATGAAGGAGGTATGGAAGATACCATTTATATTTTTAAAAAAACTTTTTTTTGAAACCCATAACCATAAAATAAGATACTAAAAATTTATTTTTAAAATATGTGAAAGTAAATATGATATTAACTTGAGATAATAATTAATTTAGTTTCCAATTAAATTTTAGAACATTGGGGGGAAGGGAATTTATATACCAAGAGGAGAAACCATCATTTAAATGTAGTGGATTTATGAAATTTTTTCATTTTAAAAATGGCCCATAACTCACTTAAAAATAATATTTGAATCAAATATTCTCTATGAAGATTATAAAAGGTAATAATATATGAAATTACAGACTAAAGACAATAGAAAACATTATAAATAAAGAAATCTTATTGAGTTATGAATGGAACTAATATTAATGGGAAGACATTAATCCCGTAACACATAAAGGAGTATTATGAATGGAATGGTATTTTATAATTTTAAAATATTTTTATGATATTATATGGTATTTGGGTAGTGTGTTACACTATAAAAATGATTTTTTGTTCATAATATCAAATCATACCACAATGAAGGTGGATTGAAATGGAACCCTTACGACATAAGAAACATTCAAATTAAATCACATTGAAAGTTATTCTTATTTATGTTGAAGTTATAAAACTAGATATTAATATAATAAATGATATTAAATTTTTAGTTTTTAGTACAAAAACCATTTAAAATAAATGATGCTCATAAAATAATATATTTCCCAAAGAGGAAAATATTTAGATGAGACCCATACCTCGAGTGTGTATGCAATTTAAACATTGACATAATTTCAAGAATAATTCAATTAAGATTATTATATACATACACAATACTCTATTCATATATATTAAGTTTTAAATGACCTATATATTATCATTTTATTCTTATATTTAATATTGCTTTTTATCATTTAGGTTACTTTGGTTTGTTAGGTTATTTTTATGAGAATAATATAATTTCGTTGTCTATTGTCAAAGGTGTTGTAAAATAACTTCAAGATCAACAGATTTTTGGAGTTTTATTTCATTAATTATTTCATTAGGTATATAAAAATTCTTTAAAAGGTTATCCTTAAATAGATCGCAATTAAGAAAGGTACGTTGAATAGTCCATCTATAATGGTAAAATTTATTATGATATTTGTTTTATTAATAAAAAAATAGAGAACCCAATATTATTCTTGAATAATATTAATTATGTGAAATATTTCATATTAGTTAATTAAATAACCATTTATATCCAACCATTTAAGGTAGTGATGGAAAATTGAACATGTGTTTCATTGATGTAGTGGTACACAAACAAAAATGATGTTGTTTTCCTATTTATTAATGATTTTAGAGGAAATTATAAAATTGATATCCCTTCAGAATAAAAAAAATTCATATTAGTTGAAAAAATTATGTTATCATAACATTCAATAATTATGGTATTTGAGGTGTTTATAAGATGAAATGAGCATCAGAATCCCGGTTGAGATTATTACCCTCCCTTGGAAGTTCTCCTTTTGGTAACTCCTTTAGGATCCTTAGATTGGTATTATGGTGAGAGAAATAATTAAAAGGCATCAGGATGCGTTTTTTATAGATTGGAAATGCTATAAGATTTATCCAAATATTGGGAATTTTTGGAGAAATGATGAGGTTGAGGTCTAACTTTATATGTTCAGAATGGACCATATTCTAGAAACTCAATATTTCTGAATATATAACTCTATTATTCAAGGAAAAAGGATAATTATTTTTCAAATAGTGGTGTTGGTAACTTTAAAAAATCTTGGGGCTCCCTCCAACATCCAGTATCACTCATGTTTTACAAATATTTTAACCACTCTAACTTTGTTAAACAATACTTACCCATATTATCCATTATTATTTTAACTCATCATCCTCCCTAGGAATTTATTTTTAAAGGAAAACATTTATATTTAAATTATTTAGTAATTTTGACAGGATTATTTTAAAAAATTATTTTATAACATTAAATTTCCCTTAGTTATAGATATTATATTTAATATCAGCTCATATAACACATAAAAGCCATTCCATAGAAAAAAATTACAATTCGGACATAAATCTATGTGTGGAATAAGATAATTTTATTTGTTTTTCAGGTAAAAATACGGCTTCCTATAATATAAATAAACATTACTTTTCTTACAAATCAAGTCATTGCCGAATTTTTCCAAAATAATATTTTCTTGAATGAAGGGACAAAACTAGTATTTACAAGAATTAAAATATTACATATTTTATAGGTTTGTTATGTTGAAAAAATAAATTTAAAATAAAAATATTAAAACAAAAATAAATTTTATATAAATTAAAATGTTTTATAAAATTATAATTCACACATATATTCTGGTATGGAAATAAATGTCACATTTTTAACAAAACCAATATTTTTCTCTATTATTCTAAATGTAAATTATTTTACAAATTGCCCAAAAATTAATCATAATATAATTTTGATAACTGAATCTAGAAATAGAAGTCAATTTTTATATTCATATTTTTTAAGTTACAGAAATAATTATAAAATACAGAATGTTTAATTTATGAAATGAATTTTTTCAAAATATAACTTATGTTTTAAAATGTAGAATAAGGGGTTTAAAATTTAAAAAAAATTGATATTATATTGTCACATATAGAAATAATATTTGGTATTATAAAAAGGTTTCATTAATTCTCATTTCATTATTATAATATATTCATGTCCTAAAAATTAATTATTTATAATAATCTATATATTTCCTTATTTTCATAAAAATCAATTATTTTATGAAAAAACACAAAGAATAACAATAAAATAATATTGAAATTTTAAATAAAAAATTATATTTATTATTACAAATTAAATTTTTATAAATTTCTGTTTCTACTTGTAAATAAAATCATTAAATATAATAAAAAATAAATTTTATTGAAAAATAACTTTTTATGATTGTTGTTCATGTTCATAATTTATATTTTACAATAAAAAGTTATATTTAGTTAATCAATATTATATTTTATTAAATTTAAAATTTAAAATTAGTATACATAGTTCACTTTTGATGAATAATCAGTTCATGTTAATGTATATTCTGAAATACAATATTATTTAATGTTATGTTGTATAAAATAATTTTTTTATTCATATGAATATATGTTAATATATTTTAAAAAAATTCAACGCCTATATTATAATTACTAAATTAAATGAAATATTCTTATAGTCTACAAATATCATATTTTTTGTTGTTCAATGTTGTGTGTGGGGAAATATATAAAAAATAAATGAAAAATTAGATAAAAACATATATTAAAATCTATTAACCTTATAAGAATTCTTAGGGAGATCTCAACATATCGATGAATTCACATCACATATAATTATAGTAAATTTAAATATTAAGAAGAGTCCTTTAATGTATAAATTTCGAAATTAAGCATCCCTAAATACTTTAAAATCATCAAAATCCTTAGAGACACCCATTAATTGGTGGAATACTGACCTTTACTCAGGAAATAACATGAATGCTGCTAAAAAATATAAGTCTCATTGATACAGTTACTGGTTCTTATCCAGAATATAGTATTGAATAACTTCTTGATCATATCAAAAAAATCTAATTTATTCACATCATACTTTGAGATAATCAGATACATCAATATTCAAATGAAAAAAGAAACAAAATTGACCAATCCATAATTATAGTGAAAAAAACTCATTTTCAACCCAGTTAAACCTTCGTAATGAAAACTAAAAGATAATATATCTAACTAAATATATATGATTTTGTTACCTAATTTTTGGTACTTCTTGAAACATATTTTTATTCCCTTTTTTATGGGTTTATTTTTCGTTTTTGGGGATGTATATTTTTTATTGGGAGAAATTACATAAACATAGAAAGTGTGTTTTGAATTAATGGGGTCTAGGTATAAATGTGGCAATATTTATAGAGGGTTTTCATTATGTCTGGGTTAAGATGGTGTCATTCCTATGTTTTCTGAATGAAAATGTTTTTTACTATTTGTAGGAATGTTTCACAACATGACTGTAACTCATAAAAAATTTTCTCATTATAATCAATTAAATAGTTTCATGATGTGAATATCATATAGTTTCTTGAATTGGTTTCTAAAAGTTAACTAGATGGAATCAGAATTTTTAACGTAATGAAATTCCAATTTTTATATATACACTACATAAGATATTGACATCATGAATTGAGGTTTCAAATCATGAATTACATGGGTTAAGTGATATTTTTTTGATAAATCATGAAAAATATTTTGAATTTTATATAGTCCCTTCTCTAAACCCCAAATAAGAATACTAGTGCTTTTGTGGTGATTTATTCAATTATTGGCATATCATTTTGGTTTTTTTATCTCTAGTAGATTCCAAAATTTGGTTTTCCCCACCTCTTCATTGTCCCTATTTACTGGTTGTATAAACTCATGCCTATTAATAGAATTAGAGATTGATCCTGATGTTTCTGATCTATAATTTCCATGTTGTTCTCATTCTTATTAGTTCTTCATTTATCATTTCCTCATAAAGAGTATTTATTTGATCTCAAATTTAATATTGGTGTTTTTATATGATTTCAAACCTCTATAAAAACCTTTAATTTCGTGAATTATCTAAAATTAGTTTTTAAATTATTAAAAAAATTGATTTGAGAGGTTTTATGGATGAATTTGAAAAAGGCATAGAGATTTGGAAAACTAATAATTTCAATGAAATTAAAATTCTTGGGTGAATTTGATAAATATAATTTTGGTATTTTGGAAGCATATTTGATAAAATAGTTTTATGCGGATTATATTTAATACTGATGTAAAATGGCTTGAATTGATGAAAAATAGTGATTAGGTTTAGAAATTTGAAATCTATATTGATAAATGAAAATGGGAATTTTATTTAAATGATATGAAATGACGAATTTTTCCCTAATTGAATTATTTATTTACTGAATCACAATCAAACCTCAGTGGTTATTTGGTAATTATGACTTGAACACTAGTATCTAACACCATATATATGGATTGATCATTAAAACACTAACTTAAACATATTACAACATGTTTTTTTTCCAATGTGGAGATTAGTCTCAATAGCCCGAGTCATAGGTTGTGTGGACCCATTGAGATGACATAACAGATACATAATGTGATGATCTTATAAAAAGGAAATAACACACCACATGGTTTGATATATTGTTCAATGATATACATAATTTAACGATTACATACTAATGATTTAGAAAACTATTTTATCCATGTAGACATATTTATATAAATGTTTTAGATAAAATGTTCATTTAATACTATTTTGATATATCTACCATATTTATTATGAAGAAATGATGTTCTTTTGGAAAAATATAAATATCATTTCATATCTTATTTTATTTAAATTTAATCACTGTTTGGTTTAATTGTTATGGAAATTATTATGGAACACATGGTGATACCCTGATATGATTTATTAATCACACCCTACCTTTTTCATTGAGTGTTTGTATATTTTCATATTACAGGTCCAAGAAATTATAAATAACTAATTTTAGGAGATGGTTGTTATTTATATATGGTACATGATGTTATGGAGTGGATTGGTGAATATGAGATCCACATGTTACATGGGATATGTCTAGGTTTTAATTTTGGAAGATTTATTGTCTTTTGTGAATACACTATTGAGGAATATTTTACCTTATTAATCCTACTATTTTATAAAATTATAGTGTTTATAATAATTGTATCTTTTATCATCCGCTATATTTTTGAAAAATCATTCCCTCGTGAATATTTTATGTTTCGAGGTGCTAGTTTCCAACCATGGGGGATCAATAAATCCCTTCATCCCATATAAGATATGGGTTGTGTATCAGGGTACTAGGGTATCTGAGATGGTTTGTGATAATGTTTTATTAGTTCTTCCATAATAGGTTGTGTACCTTTAATTGATGTCATTATATATTAGGATTTTCATGAAATACAAGAGGTAGGTTGGATTAGACTTAATAGGCTATTATTAGTGTGTTCTTGGCCATCTCTCATCACCAAGAGCATTAAGTCCCCATGGTTATTTGAGAAAATCATCATGATGAGTTTTTTGATCTAATTCTATATTTTTCACAACTATTACATAAATTATGTTAAAACCCCAATCCCAAATTCTTCATTATGGGATTGAAATTTTATTGAATCTTATTTTATTTTTTGATCTATTTGAACTTTCAGACTCTTCCAGTGTCTTCTAACAATGTTGTGTATCATCATTCTTATATGTAGATGTATGAATATGACATATAAGGAAGCCACTAGTATTTAACAATATGTTAATCATCTGATTTTCCTGTGTCATTTTGAGATAATTAATCATGTTGTTCTATATTTGGGATAGTCAACTACTCATGATTCTATATAGGAACATTTAATGAAACCTCAATGGGATAAATCTAATGATAATACTCAAGATTTTCATCCTGAGAAACTACAAGCTTTTAAATGACTGAATTTTCCTTAAGAGGCTAAGGATTGATTGAAAAATATTGGGCATCTTTGTGAGTTCTTGGAAATTCCAAAAATCTATAAAGGTGAAATTTGATATCATTATTCTTGAGGGGAAAATCATGATATAATCAGAATCAATGGTGGAAGTGGAGAAGAATGAATTATTAGTGTGAAAGTACATATAGATTATTTTCACTGATATATCCTATCTATAGTCAATAGTCTTAGTAAAATATATGGAGTTTCTCAAACTCCAACTAGATGATAGGACTGAGAAACAATAAACAATGTATCATTTAAAAAATATTTAGTTTTCATCTAGTGTTTTATTCAATGTGAAGATGCAAGCTCGATAGTTTGAGATGGGTCTTCAGTTGGATATTTTGTCAAATTTCTTCATGAAAAATCACACATCATATGATGATGTGATGGGTATAGTTTTGATTATTGAGATTGAACTAGATGGTACATTACAGATTATGAGAGTCCCTTTTCTATATACTGGTATGTTTGTGAGTTTATTTAATATAATGAGGAAAAATAATGAGTCCCATGGTGGATTTAGATATTTGGCATCGTCTATACCTCCTATAGATTCTATAAGATGTACTTTTAATAATTTCAGTGTTAAAATGTTGGGAATTATAAATAGGTTTCCACCTGGGCATCCAAATCTATAGTTCACGAGGTCTCTCATCCATCATATTGTTTTCTGTAATTTAATTTCTACTCCACATTGTGGCAAGGCCTTATTAGCACCAAAAAGTATTGTGATCAATTAATATTATCTTATAACTATCAGGTTCAAGCCAAAGGAAACCCGTGTAAATATTCTTGATGTAATGAAAAAGTATCTTTTGTATGAAGATGTGGGTTTAGTGACTGTGATAGGTACCATCACTATATATCCATATTTTGTTACATTAGTACTCAATACTAGTTTGTCTCAATCGGTTATATAGAACAATGTTTTTAATGCTTTTCAATCATAGTACATTAATTTTATCATATATGATGGATTTTTGTACACACCTCAAACTGAAGAGAGAGAATGATCATTGGTGTCCAGAATGTGTTTTCTATTTACCAGGTATTTATTATACATTGTATTATCTATTTCTCAACATGAAACCTATTGATGTAATTTTAGGTATTGAATGAAAAATTTCTCATAAGGCCCAAATTGACTATAATTTTTTATGTGTCTCATTTACTGTAACCAATGATGTTTTTCATTTCTTTAAGGGAGAATGATACTAGAGTTTGAGTAGATCCATATTAAATTTTCTAAATATAGTTAGGGTAATATTGGGGATTTCATCCATCATTCAGTAAGTATATTTGATTGATTTTATCCCTCTAGTTAACATCATGTTTCTCATTGTTTTTTCTTTTAATTTCTATATCCTTCCACCAATAAGAGAGTTATAGATTTCTTTTTAAATGGTTCATTGTACTCAACCAGAGTCTATTTATTCTTACCTTATTGAACCAAATGAGTTAAAATGGTTGAAATATGAGTTTGCTGATCTACCAGAGAAATTATTCATATTCCTGAGTGTGTCACACTGATTTCAACCTCTTCTAATTGTGAATAATGATTAGAGTGCACATTGACTTGGAATTGGTTATCATAAACTCAATGGATTAATGATGGAACAAATATATCTATTTTTATAGATTGATGATATGTTTGATGATTTTGATAGAAGAAACATTTTTTATAATTTATCATTGATCTAGTTATCTATATTTGATAATATAATATTTTAAAATTCCCCATAAATTCTTGAATGGTAATTATTTTCAATATGTGTATCTTGTAATTCCATTTGGCTTAAAAAATGCTCATGCTATTTTAATGGAACTGATGAATCTGATATTTCATCAGTTCCCTAAACCATTCATGTTGGTACTTGTGAATGACATCATAGTTTACTCTAAGGCTATGGATGATCATGTGCATCATTTGATATCAATTTAGGAAACATTGAGAAATCAACATCATTATGTGACGAATTTAAAATGTAATTTATTTGTGATGTGATATTTTTTGGACATTTTGTCACAGGATATTGTATTTTAGTTGATCCAAAGAATGTGAAAGTTGTTTCAACATTGGAGAAACTATATAATGTTTTTTTGTGATACATAGCTTCTTGGTCATGTTGGGATGTAATCATTGACTTTTTAGAGTTTTCCCAATGTTGTCTTCCCCGATGATTGGTGTCTCTAATATAGGAGTTACTTTTTTTAGGATGATAAATATAAGATAATATTTTTTAACATGAAGCATTTTTTACATCAATGATTGCATTGAATATTATAGGGGAATGGTAGGGGTGTGCATTATTTTCTAATGCATTAGGTTCAGGTTTGGGTTTGTTGGTGCTGAACTCTGACTGAAACTAAAAATAGTCATCAGTGGATGGACCCAAACACATGTTTCTAATCAGTGGATGATACTGAGACCCAATGGGAGGCTGTACGTAAAAGGGGATAGATAAGTGTAAAATGGTGTATCTGTGTGTTAAATGGACGAGTTTCATGAATACCACGACATTCGTCATGCAATATTTCATTCCCAGACAAAATATTTTGTCGTTGGGCTTCTGAGAAAGGTTTATCCCATGTGCGCAAAAGGGTTGTCTTGGTGCGAAATTTTGTGTTGAGGTTCAATATGATGACCCCATTTTCACACAGACACTGCCCAGATGCGTCTATAAATAGATTCCCCCCTCGCTTCAGGATGGTAGAAGAATTGGACCAGTGTATCATACACAAAATCCAACACCTCCCACATGAAAAAAACATGGATTAAATGTACTTGATTTCACACGATAAGTCCCCATGTGTTCTGCCTTCATGTGGGCTCCCTAGGGTTTGATCCTCACCTGCAACCATTAAGTTTAAAGGCAACTTCATGCGATATAGACTCATTGCGTGCAATTCCAGGTTATTGGAACACAAAAAAAAATCCTTTTTGCATGCCGAGCATCCATCAGTCAAATGGATTTCCTGCAAAACCTGGATTTTGTGTGCCATAATCCCTATTGCAGGTAATACTCACCTATTGTGCACACACCTCCCTATTTTGTGAAAAACCCACCCTATTGTGAACTAACCCCATGTTTTCACACAATTGATATTCCTTACACGCAACTTTTGACATGAATTCAAAATACCATCCTTGATTTATGGCACTATATTTGAACCACTAATCTAATGTGTGACACCCATGTTCTGCGCACTGCCCTTCTATATGACCCTCCTGAATCATGTGAAGTGATTTCAAGGTCCCTCGAGTAGTGAATGATGTTTCATTTCATTTCCTCAAGATTTTTCATATAGGGATGATAATGGATATTACTTTTTTGCATAACAATGCTAATGTGAGCACCTAAATGGATCACTCCACAACCCCATCTCACCACGGCATTGTCAGTGTCTTCCCTTCATTAAGGGATAAAGCACACCAGTTATGTATTTCCTAGGGGTGGGGATAAAATCCTCTTTATAAGAACAAATGGATGTTAAACTTCCATGCATTATTATACCCATCACATGATGTTAAACTATAGCCTCATACTATGTCGTATACATGGGGTGCCCCACATAAGACACTTTAGCCTCCCACTAGTCTTCCTGGGGTTGATATCTTCCTCACATGGAATTAGATCCACCATTCATATAATGAAATCTATTTATAGTAGAATAAATAATAATGGTGTATTCCCCAAGACGTTCTAGCAGAGGTATCATTCCTGCTCCTCCTCTCTTCTTCTATACACAACAACTAGATTAGAGATGTGCACAGTGACTCAATACCTCCCCCTTCCCTTTTGGACTTTTTTACTATTGGGCCTCCATCCTGTATTAAGTCCCAATAACCATAACCTAGATCCACTACCCACATATAATCCTTGTTTCATTTCTCATAGACGCACCATTCCCGATGCGTTCGTTAGGTCTTTATTATCTCTTATTTCTCACACCGAGCATGACTCCCATGGAATTAGGGTCAGCATTGACAATGGCATCCTCTCCATCCTCTATACTATGTCAGCCCCATTCCACCATTCCAAACACTGTGGAATTTGATCCTTGCCCATTTCCAAGAATGGTATGTAGGAATTATCCTCGAGGTTTAATCATATCATCCATCGTTCCCAACTATTTCACATCGGTTCACCCTCATCCCACATAGATTTGAACTGTATTCTTCCGAACTATGTGAAAATTGATTCCCCACCACTGGGATATGTAGGAAACCTCCCACAGGTTTAATCCCATTACCCATGTCTGATACTGGTCAATCCCTTGATCCCTTTGTGTTTCTTATAAGGTCATGCCTCAACCCAAAGGTTCTACATCCTTCGGGTCCCATCCTTAAATCCATTCTCATAAGACGTCTCCTTAGTTATCCCATCGCCCCACCGAACTACGTGGACATCGATTCCAATTCATGAGGATACAGTGGAATCCACCTTGAGGTTCAAATACATCACTCAGGTCTCATCAAAGTGTCTCCCTTGAGCCCTTTGTATTTTGCGAAGTTCATGCCCGAACCAGAAGGTTCTACTTCTTTCGGGTCCTATACATGCGTCTATTCTCATGGGCCACCTCCTTATATGTCCCATATCCCCACCAATCTACGTGGAAATTGATTCCCCTCCATGGGGATTTGTTGAAAGCCACCTCGAGGTTCGAGCCCAACCTCACTATCATCATCATGATGGTTCCTTCCCCACCCACTCCATCCTTCGATAATCCCTTCACATCCATCTTGATTCCTACCAGGGTGGCCATATCCGGGTGAAGTCATTCCATCTACTCAGGAAACTAACCATGAATATTCCCCACACAATTCATAACTATCCAACATAGAGTGTCCCTATTACGATGGGCGACAATCTATGCGTAATCCCTAACATGTCTCTGAATTGTTTTCCTCTATCTACACCTTGACCCATCAACCATTCGAACTACATGAGTTTTGATCCCTTTTATTCTATATAGGGTAGATAGGAGTCCTCCACGAGGCTCAAAATAGAACCTATAGTAAACCTTGGTTTCCCCCTAAATAGTACCCAAGAATCCTTGAATGTTTCTCATTTGATGTTTTTATCCACCCATCATGTGAGACCTTTAAGTGCTCCTTCCTAGGGATGTACCCAACAGATCCACTCCCGTAAGTGATCTAATCAGTCTGATCCATCTCTACATGATGTTAAAATTATGGTATACCATGTGTTAAACATGTAAATATAAGGAAAAACTCAGGGACATGCCCACAAAATATAATTCCCCTCACTTGATGAGGGATGGATCGGGATTAAGCTACATATTGAAGCCCTATAATAAGGGTAAGAAACCCAGATGCATCATGATTTCAGCATATAGACACCCCAGTGATGTACAACATCACTAATACTTTGATCTAATGTTTCTTCCCTAACTTGACCACTTGCAATGTCTTGAATGATCTAGTGTAATTAACCCGTTTCCATGAATATATGGATCCAGGTAAGAGTTTCAAAAACAATGTCTTAATTGTTAAGGGAGTCCCTGATTAGGCAATGAATTCTGAGGAGGATTCCATTGAAAGGGGGAAATAAATCCCATCATACAATTTTCAGTAATGAGAAAACATCCCTGAATAAGCGATCGATGTCGCCCATCTTTGGAAAGCGGGAATGCGGGGGTAACAACCACACATCCCCAGAAACGAATGTGCAGCCCAAAAAAAGCATCTGAAATAGAAATGGTGAACCCCATGTTAATATTCTCTTAAATGTTGATATTAGTAGAATTCGATGCATTATTGGATAACCATGTAACCAGATCTAGCTATCCGGTGCTAGTTTGCACTATTAATGTATTGGGACTGGTGTGAAACTCATTAGATATTGGGGCAATTGAATATTGTGGATCCTTGAATGAGACATTGTTAGCAAGGATCCTTCTTACCAATTGTGGGAGGCATAATGACGCTGGGGAACTAGACAACTCTTTCCACTTTTCAGTGCTAATGGTTGAATCTTCTTGAATTTCAAGACCTAAGATACTATTTCAGAAAATCTAAAACCACCCACCTACAGATGTAGGGCCAAAGGCAACACCAATCCGACGATCCTACAAGAATTTGTCTCTTCTATGATGGCTTCCATATCCATGATGACTGGGCCTCCAAGACCAATCTTACCATCTATACTCATTCCGAGGTGGGTGATCAATGACCTCATTCGACGGTATGTGGAAGAAGGGATTATCCCAGCATGAGATATGTCCCATCAGGACCTAGAAGATTCCAGAGCTCACCATCACCACTACCCACATTTTACACTTAGGGAGCCACTTCTCCCCAATCCAACCTAAATCTCTTTATGGAGTCTATCCATATAATGATTTGATGAACCTCTCCCTTATGCCACCGAGGTAGGGGAAATTTGGGTTATCCAGGATACAATCACATTGTTGGGGCCACTAATGAGGTCTCCCACCAGGTTTTGTTAGTTCCACTACCCAGGCTCATTGGATGAGGAGAAGGTGATTAACCCACCTAAACCACCATCCCCAGTCTTGTTAACCATACACTAATGTTCGGTTCAAGATGAGGGGGACACCCACCCATGGGTATCATCATCAACAGATACAGTGGCCCATGTCACCACTGACGCATAATATCAATGCCCCATTTATACAGGACAAGGGAACTTATACACCCGACCTAGATTGGGGCCCCAACCATCCCACATGCAAGTTGGGATGACTCTCCTGGTCGCTGACATAGGTAGTGCTCATAGTGAGATGATCTTCGATGATGAAATCCAGCACAGAGGTCCTCCCTGTGCCACTATTAATGAGACTGAATTCCCACCCAGCTTCCAAGATCAACATGGAGGACCTCCCCATGACACCATCAGTCCGGGAGAAGTCCCTCCTTGCCACACTGATATCCAACATAGTGGATTCTTTCATACATATGAGCTTAGGTATGGAGTTTTTCCTCCAATAATAGGTTTCTGATACGAAGATCCTCCTCCCCCAGCAAACTATCATCATGGAAGTCTTCCCCATGTTTTCACCAAAGCTGATGAAGGTCCTCCCCATCTCAGCAATCAGAGAGGCATAGGTCCGCCCTGCTTCATTAGCATCCAGCAAAGAGGTCTTCCCCGGGTTATGTTTGACCGGTGCGAAGGCCCCCTCGAACCGTCACAACAAAGGGAAATAAACATGGAAGCACTTCCCATACTTTCACATACTATATAAAAGTTACTTCATACTCTAGCACATCCCAAGGAGGTTCCCCACTATCACAGGACAGTGGATATGGAGGCCCTCACCATGTTCCATTTGAAATTTTTTGGTGCTCCTCACACCCAGACTCACCCAGGAGGATGTCCTCTTCTGCCCAGTACTAATTCGGCTGAAGGTCCTCCTCATGTTGAAAACCAACACTACCCTAAAGATCCATCCGTGGATAAGAGGGTGGGTTTCTTCCACCAAAGGAAGAATATTAAGATGCTTCAAATGATGATTAAAACCAACTTGCTTTCATATTTAATGGAAATATTAGATTCATCAATGTTTCCCTCACCCCATTCATTTGTGTCGGGGGCTGTGGCAGGAACGTGGAGTATAATCCTCATCCTTCTAGAAAGTGAGGTCTACCAAATTCATGCATCCCTATGAAGATACATCAAGGAGGAGGATTATATGGCCTCATTAAAGGGCATGTCCCTATAATCATCACTATCATCAACATGATCATTCTATACTTCAACCAGAGATCACATGGAGTTGTTTTGAGAACCAATAGTGTGTGAGAAGCAATATAATTCACTATCAATAATGGAAACCCATTTTAGGAATTCATTTTAACTAGTTTGGTTTACTATGATTTGGTGGTTTAGTCATTACATTATTCGGAAGACATCCCAGGATGCTACGACTTATCAGCTCGCATGTTGTACTCTCCACATGACAGTCTACCTCAATAATGATCTACTTTAGTGCAGTTTCCAGTTCATCATCTACCCCCAATCGATGAATAGGGCAACCAAGGGCTGGATCTTGAGTTTGATTTGAGGGCCTTATGGGAAATTCTTGTAGTATACCAATTCCCAGAGATGTTCTGTCTAGTTTGAATCACGAACTTTTGTACTCCATAATCTCTTACCCAGGATGAGGTCATGTGATTTCACCATGATATTTAGGAAACACTCTTAAATCTCTATCACTTATGGGTGGATTTCAAAAATATACAAGAACAATTTGAATACATTGTCCTGTAATGTCACATGGTCGACTAGGATTCACTCCCCATGGCACATCGCCCTGAGTTGCCCAGTCGCCATCAGACCCTCCCATAATGATTCATCCATAGCATTACAGTTCTCTAGATAATTATTAAGGACGCTTACCCCATGTTCATATCTATGGTTGGGGGTAGTATGATTCCCTTCATTTCAGTTCTATAAGGCACCAACCAGACCTCCCAGGTGATCCTAATGATATTCATCTTGGTACATTTATAGTTAACATGGTTGACCTGTCATAGGAAGAGACTATGCTAGAGCCCCATGAAGGGAACAAACCACCTAGGTCAATGCCACACCTATTGGAACCTTTGGGAAGGGTTACTTTCTAGAAAAAAAAATTACTAGGTTTTCTTGTACCTTCAAAATCAATATCCTTCCGTCAGAACCCCAAAACAGTAAAGAGCACTCTGGGGTCCTCCAAACATATAACACATATAGTTTAGTTCAAAAGAAGGAATATGAACCCGAAAATGCTGAGGTGTGTCAACACCCCATGGAATATAAAATTATGGTTGATGACTATCCTGCTTAACATGTTGCATAATGACGACCAGACTACAGTAATCCTTGACCATGGCTGTAGTGGCAGTTACAACATCCCCCCGACGAGTTTTCTCATGGTGACCTTGAACCTCCTTCCCACATAGTTAGGGTAGAGGGCTGAGTTTATGGAAATCGGTCATGATATGAATCACCAAATCCTCTATAGTTGTGTGACAAACCTCCTCGAGGCCTAGGTCAAGTTCCCCAACCGTTCCATTGGTTTTTCTCCTAATTGTCCCAAAAGTCATCCCACATGTTGATCCATGAGCCATTGGGACTATCTATCATATTGAAGAACCATCCAACAAAATGGTTGTTAGAGATCCTCATAAAGACATGAATACATAAAATTATGATCTTATGGAAACTATCATTTCCCACCATGAGGCCCTAGAAACTCGACATGAGGAAATACAACATGATGGCATGCCATATCTACCATGGGTGGATGATATACTAGAACCCCCTAATTTCGGAAATCCAACCTTCTCCCCTTTTAATGGGATGGGTGACCCACTAAAGCATCCATACCAATTTATTTCATAGTGTGTAACCATGTTGGTAACTCCTATACAATATGAGGCCACCAAGATCTAGAATTTCATACAAATGCTGGAGCCCCCCACCTTTTTTGGTACAGCCAACTACCCATTGGGTTAGTAGCCAATTGGGAGGATCTTCATAGGAAGTTTATTTAATTGTTCAGTTTCACTCCCTAGAAGATGAGTATTTCTATACTCTTCATGGGGAAGTAGAGGTCTGACAAACGCATCACATACATTGCCACCAAGTGGAAAGGCCTCACGTATTCCCTTGATATGCTGCTGAATTAGGAACAACATTTAAAAATGTGTGGGGGGAATTCCATGACCTAAATGGTCTCATATACCATCACCCATAACTACCCAGGGGGTTTTAGTATTTCTATAACAAATCCCAATTGATAGAGAAGCCTTGAATCAGGCCATGAAGGCACGTCAATTGCCTCCTATAGTTCCTAGGAGAAGAGCCGCTATGGACGAGCCCACTGTGGTAGCACAAATAGAGGCCCCCAGACAGCTGCTATTTTTCCTAGTGGATCCACCTTCATAGCCTCATTGAGGACCACCACCTCAAGCACAACATACGGCCCAAAAGTTCCAATATCATAATAGGTTGGTGCCCCTGTGTAACGTACCACCACCCCCAAGGTGTGACAATCAGGTTCTAACTCATGAACAAGCTCCTCCAACATCTCGTTAGGGATAGACTCCTAGAGCCATAATCTTGGATATAAAGAACTGGACATAGAAATTTAATGAGGCTCAAGTCCCCAGTTATTTCCAAATCACCTTGGTCCGAGGAATCCTATGGTTTCCAGAATACAGGAGGCTCGAAGAGTCCGATCAAACTGATCACCCCAAATACGGCCCCTATCACCGAATCCTTGGGAAAACACTCAAAAATTGACATATGTTTAAAGAATGGTACCATGAATAGGTCGATAACAACATAGTCCAGTTAGATATAGCCCTGACAAAGGTGGAATTCATGTTCATAAAGCCCGACAGTGACAATGATAGAAAAGGTGAGTGGTAGCATGTTCCTAAACATGGGTCCCAAAAATAAAATAAATGGATGGCCTGGAAGGTAGTGGACCATACCCATAATATTATCCATGTTCGTTTGAGCCAACCTGAGTCTGCATAGGTCACATCCTTACCTACATGCACTACTTCTGATTCAATGTCTTATTCTTCCTTTTCCTAGAAGTTCAAGCATCGACCACACAAGGGAAAGAAATGTCCCCCACTGATGTCATCGTCGTCCCATATCCTTTGTTATTTCATGACACCGATGATGGAAATTAACCCCCAAATCCCCCCAATTATGGAGGATTCTTTAAGTGATAATACATGGTACACTTCGGTTAACACCGTAGGGATGGTAAACCCCTACATGGTTCCTGTCGATGAAGAGAACTGGTCGAATCCACTAAAGTCCATACATAATGATAGTGTTGACGAAGCCATTGTTACTATAAAAACTGGAGTGCCTTGGTCAGTGGCTCTATCCAAGATGTGTATTCCACCAAGACAAGGCAGCATGCCCAGTGCATAGCTCAACACACACAACTTTCTCATCTAGTTTCATCAGATCTTTCTCTACTACTATTTGTAATGCATGACTAGGAAGAAACACCCAGATCATGCTATGGTCATACATGTTCTGTTGAATATATACCTTAGTCACATGTCCCTCAGATGGTAGTCACTCTATGTGGTTTGACTAGTGAGCAACGAGACATTCCCAACACCAATTAAAACCCACTGGTTCAACCAACATCCCCCTTCAAACATCATTCCATACAATGACCTCTTATTAGCAGAGGTGTATTCCCAGAATGAAAGTATGAAATTCTCAATAATCCTTCCAAAATTCCTAAAAATATCTCAATCATTAAAGATCATTTTTTCTCAGAAAATATATGCGATGAACTTGCAGAGTCTTTAAGAATCCCCCTCCAATTTTAGGTAGAGGTTGCAGCCACAGAAGCCTTCCATGCTGAGGTAGTAGAGCATGCAGAATGGATGACCATTAAATCTTTTTCAGGATAAGATGAAGGGTCCTTTATACAAGGGAATGTTCTTCCACTTTATATCACTATAAATTTCAACAGTGTGGAGGTTTTCCACTATCTTATCAACACAGGCATCAGAACCTACCTTATCCTGACATGGACACTCCGTAAGATGGGGTTGTCTAATTCTGATTTGTTCCCCTCTAACCTAAAAATTCAAGGTTATGATAGCATGGAACATAAACTAGTCGGAAAGATTTTCTTTAAGACCCATGTTAGTGGCCTAGTTTCTAACACTGAGTTCATGGTTATTTTACAAGACAGTGCTGACAACGCATTAATGGGTAGGCCATGGCTCCACCTGCACGTGATAGTCCCTTCCTCATATCACCAATGCCTCAGTTACCCCATTAATGGTCGCTTAGGCGTACTCCAAGGTGATTTTTCTCCAGTTGGATCTTGTGAATCTCACTACATGGATGATAACTATTACAAGAGCTACAAAAAGATGATTCAGACTAACGGGGTCAAACACACTATGTTTGCGACTGATCTATGGATAGACCTAGATGAAACCTACATTTTATCTATAAACCGATTGGATTCCACAACCCTATACATGGAGAAATTATTCATCATTTATTGAATAAGGGGGACCCATGTTCCCATATTTGTAGAGTTTAGGGAGATCACCTCATATTCCTACACAATTTAGGCCCGGGTGATTGAAGAGCCCCTACTCCCATAAGGAATTGGGATGTCCGCCCCATGACAACAACAATACATCATAATTTCTTTTTTCTCCAAGAGATGATATAAAATTTCAAGAAAACATTCCAATATTTCTTTGATATCATCAAACTTGGCCCCATGGGTCGAAGGATAGATGAGATCAGTTCAACAGATTTTTTTGCCATGGTTTCGGCAGTAAAAGACCTCCTCGATGAGGTGTCCACCATCACTAATCCCGACAGTAGTGTTCAGTCAGGATCTGTCAACTCTAAGAAACAACCTCCTATTGATGATCCCTATTCCATGGATTAAGGAGAATATATTGGGGATTCTCTTCCCACTTTTGTAGAGGGTGTATCCACCATAGTCGATGAATTGGTAAAGGTGAACCTCTATGACGAGATACAACCAAATCCATCATTAATCAATGATGATATGACTGTCGAAGAACCTCATTGATATGTTGGTTTACTAATGTATAATTGTGATGTATTTTCTTGGAGCTACGAATAGATTCCAGGGTTAGATCCTCAGGTCACCGTCCACCGTGTCAGTCTTCCAGCAAATCATCACAGGTTCAAAAAGTATCCCATAAAGATGCACCCTTCTTACTGTTCCATGGTTGGGGTCATGGTTGATAATCTTATCAAAGCCAACATCATCATAGAAGTCATGCACCTTAGATAATTATCTAACATTGTGACCATCAATAAGAAGAACATAATGATCAGAGTCTGCATCGACATATAGGATATCAACTGGCTATGTTCGAAGGATAATTTTCCCCTTCTGAAGACATAAATGTTGATTTATGCTACCATAAGGTTACATGCTCTCTCTTTCATGGATGGTTATTCAGAATCTAATAAAATATGAATGGTCCTGAGGCTGAAGAGTGTACCTCATTTAGGAAACCACAAGGAACATTCTGCTACCAGATAATGCCCTTCGGTTTAAATAATTCATGTGAAAAATATCTTCATGCCATACAATGCATATTTATGTCGATCCTCATGGAATTTGTGGAATTTTATGTAGATGATCTAGTGGTCAAATATTTTCGGTGTTATTACCAACTCAAAGATCATCACAAAGAGTTCAACATCCTCCGTTACCGCCATATGAAGATGAACCCATTGGAGGGTGCCTTTAAGGTCACACCTGGAAAGATTCTTGGATTTAATATCAGATACAGAAGAATTGGGATCAACCAAAAGAAGATCAAGGCCACCAGCTAGATGTCTCCATAGAGAAACATTTTGGAGCTTGCAGGATTTCAAGTCCACATATCCTACATAAGCTGATTCATCGGAAATCTAGCTAGAAATGGAATACCTATTCCCAAATAAGGAAGAATGGTTCCCATTATCAGTGGGGTGAGTAGTTTCAAACTACTTTTGAGTAAATAAAATATTAATTGATACAACTTATAGTTCTGATTCCACCTATTCCTAGAAAGACACTAATCCTTTATGCGACCACTCTTGAATGATCTGTCGGTGCCCTTCTCACCTAGACGAATAATGAGGGAATAATGAATAATTTATACAATCTCATCCGCATGATCCTCGATACAGAGAATAAATACTCCTCTATCTAGAATAGATTCCCGGTGCTAGTATTCACAGTACAAAAATTGCGACATTACATGCGACACCTTGTGATAAAGTTGTTGCCCAGAGTGGATCCACTGAAGTAATTCTAAACCACCCCATGTCGACCGCCCGTGTAGTTCATTGGGCAGTGATACTTTAATAGTTCGACATAATTTGTGTTCCCCCAAATAATATTAAGGGAAGGCAGTGGAATACATCCTTGACTCCCACCTAGCTCTCGCAGAGAAATCCATGGATCTTGATTTTCTAGATTAAGAAATCCTCTCGATAGATCCATCCATTTCATGTTGAAAAATTTACATTGATGCCACATCCCAATGACCTACTGGAAGAAGAATCAATGAACCCAGACTCAATAGAGTAGGATTTGGTATCATCTTTATCATACTGGCATAATCTATCCTACATTAATTTATTACTGTTGTCAGAAGGTTGTACCAACAACATGGTTGAGTACAGGGATTTCATCAGTAGTCCCAAGCTATCCCTTAAGATTGGCATTCCCCACATGCATGTGAAAGGGGATTACAAACTAGTCATCAATTAGATCAATGATTACTACATCATCAAGAAGTCAGATCTAATATTTCTATTAGAGCATACCCACCAGCTGATGGCCCAGTTACTTTCTCGGCTAGAAGTTACTCATGTCACACAATCACAGAATGGCCAAACTGATGCCTTTTCTGGCTTGTCCGCATCTCTTATGGAGCCCGACAAGGATGATTTGATTATCCATGAGGCACATAGAAGATTAATATCTCATGTCACTCTGAACAATGATGATATCCCGCATGAAAGAATCCATATAATCAGTGCCTCCACATCGGGACCTCATGTCCCCCTGGATGTGGGATGGGAATTGAATCATGATGAGAGGACCCACCTTTACTGAGTATCTCAACCATGGTAATCTCCCAATAGATAATTCTGAGCATGAGATAATTCAATAGTGCACAATGCAGTTCACCCTCCAGAGTGGTCCCTGTCTTAAGTGCAGCCTCTACAGACATGTTTTTGATGGGATTCTCCTCCTTTTTATTCAGGGAGGTGAGATTTGTCAGGTCATTCTATAGGTTCATTCCAGTTCTTGTGGGGATCATCATACATGGCTGAAAATCTCTTTTTAGATCTAGAGATTGTGGTATTTTTGGTCCACCATGACCCGTGACTATATCAGGTTTTCTTAGAGTTTCCATGTAGAATAAATCCATGATAATTTTGTTCAATGGCCACCAGAAACTCTCCATACTTCCATGTACTCTTGGCCCATTTTATACTAGGGACTCATTTTTGTGGGACCATATCCACTGGTGAAATATCTCCAGTGTAGGTTTATCCTAACCACTACGGATTTCTTTTCCAAGTGGGCAGGAGAAATTCCACTGAAGGAAGTCAATTATCTTTCTATCACTGAGTTTGTGAGCACTATATCATATACCGATTCAGTGTACCTCACTCCATCTATTTGGATAACGACACCAACGTATGATCAGCTGAGCTGAAGAAGTTGTACATCAAGTAAAAAATTCATTCTAATCATACCTCTCACTGTCATGTGCAAGAAAATGGGTAGATCGAGGCATTAAAAAAACTATCTAACATTTTAAAAAAAAATGTTGGTTAGAAAAAAAGAGTGGGCCATAAAAAACTCCCCAACTATATCTATGATTATTGGAAGATGACTCGTAATTACACTCAAGTGATCCCATATTCCCTGGTGTGCAGAATGGTGGAAGTCTTGCCCATCGAGATTCAGTTTCCTTTATTACGTCAAACTGTCTAAAATATAAAGACACTAGAAAAAGTATCTGAAATAACTCTGGATGAACTGGATGTGCATGAAGTGAATCGTCTTTGTGCACTGCCCAATTTCGAAAGACCTAAAAACAAAATAGCCATAGAATTCACTAAGAAGGTTTGCCACCTCTCTTTCATACATGATGAAATGGTGTTTCCCTAATAATGCCAGTGATACCAAGTAAGAAGCCACTGAAGTAGGAGCCCAAATGGGAGGACCTTATACCATTCACAATGTTTACCCAAATGGCATACACTCCCTGGTCTTTATGGAGTGTGAGTATATTACTCGTACCACCAATTATTAATTCCTCAAGCACTATTTTTCTTAGTAGTCCCACATGAATTTAAACTATTCCGTCCACAATGAATGACATTAAACTGCGACATCCATCTTGTCTGAAGGATGTAAAACTACTCGTCACTCATCCGGTACATTGATAAACTAAAACACGGTCCAAGATCTATGACCTTAAACTAATATCTATCACTATCCTTATTGTATGAAATTAAACAACAGAAAACGTTTATAACTTCGTTCAACTTGATTCCCATTTTTAAAGGATATGTAAGGATGCCAAAACATTTCATATATGACCCAGACACATGTCCCTGTCCCACACGGCTTTAAAATTTTCCATCCTCACAGTACAACATAACAATTTAATGATCTGTCCAAGCTAATGTTTGTAAAAACTCTTGAAACATTACCCCCATGATGATAAACAACAAAATGTTCAATGATCCATAACCTTAAACTATGATTTATCCCCGCCCTTTTCGCCCGAAGTTAAACTGTATGACACTTTAAGAACTATTTATTTCAAGATTCAAATCCCTATGGGATGTGTATGTATACTGTGGCTTTTCATCTGTGGACCATCCATATGTCCCAATCCCACATTACTTTAAACTGTTCCATCCTCACCGTATGACTTTCAACTGCATTATTCATCTGGGATGAAAAAGGTAAAACTACCTATCAATCATCCCACATGATGATAAATTGCAAAATGGTCAGAGCTCAATGACCTTAAACTGAGATATATCCTCATCCTTATTGCATGACATAATGTATGGTATATTCATAACTACGTTTGGATAGATTACCATCCTTATAAGATACATAGCGAGGCCGGGAATTTTCAATCATGGCCTTGCCACATGTCCTAGTCCCACATGCCGTTAAACAATTACATACTCACCGTATGACATTAATCATCATAATCCATCCATGACGAAGGATGTAAAACTACTTGTCACTCATCCCGCATGATGATAAACCAATAAATGGTATGAGATCGACAATCATTAACTAAGATCCATCTTCTTCTTTATCACACGATGTTAAACTGTATGACACTTTCAGAACTCTCTTCAGCTTGATTCACATTCTTATTTGATATGTAGAGACACATATACTTCTCATCCATGGTCCAGCATCAGGTAGCAGTCCCACATGACTTTAAACTATTCTGTCCTCACCACACGATGTTAAACTAGATGATCCATCTGGGTTGAATGATGTAAAACTACATGGAAATTTTCATCTTGAATAATGATAAATTTTTGAATGTTCCAATCTCTATGACCTTATACTAAGATCTCCCCTCATCCTTTTCGAATTACATTAAACTACATGACAATTTTCTTCCCACATTTTTATAAAGAATAAAATGGTATGAGCTCAATGGCCTTAAACTAAGAACTCCCCTCGTCCTTTTCATAATATGTTAAACCGAAAAACAATTTCAAAACTACATTCGGCTTGATTCCCATCCTTATGGGATACGTAGAGAAACTAGAAATTTTCATCCAAACCCTAGACATAGGTCCCTCAAAATTTTTGTCATCCTGGCCCAAGTTATCACTTAGGATTTTGTGTTGTGGTATGTACTCTATGTCCTCGTTCAGGTCAGCCAATTTTTTCCAAGCTTTACACTTACCTTTGAGACCCCCTCCTTCATCCCTCATCCATACCACAAGAGGATAAACTGTATGGTTACCACCATGCTTCTTACTTACCACCACTTGGGTTTCCATCATCGTTCAAATCCAAAATGACCCCCCCTAGTGGCTTGGTTTCACGCCAAAATGGATCGCCTAATATTTCTTCCCAACATTCTAGAAAATCCTGAATGACAATTTAACACAAGAATCGTGTTGAAAATATGGTCAGTGGCCAACAATCAATTGTTTGTTTCTATTCTAGGTCACACGAGAGGGATACTGGGTTGAAAACATGGTCATGTATTCTCCCCAATCATTATTTCCTTTTTATGGTCTCCCAAATGATGGGCATAGTGATTCACTTTTTCTTCCCTTATATCCCACAAACATGACATTAAACATGGAATCTACAGTTCGAGATCAATGAAAATAAACTAATATCTACCACATCATTGTCACATGAAATTAAAATGTACGAATTATTTGAGAACTATGTGCGATTTGATTCGCATCCTCATGGGATATGTAGGAATGCTCAAATATTTCATTTTTGTGTCCAGCCCAGGATTATGTTTTCTTTCTCTTGACCAATCCTCTCCTTGATATATTTATGGTGTTGCGTATATGGGATTATGTCTGATTTCACATTGGGTTATTCTCCAGGACATACACATTCCTCTTCACGATTCCCATTCCACCCATCCTTGTCGCATGACATAAAATTTCCTAACACTTTCAAACTATAGACGGATTGATTCCCATCCCGATGCGATATGTAAGAACACATTGAAATTTTGTCTTTGGGTCCATCCCCATATCCTCTTATCATTTCTGAAACCTTGGAGAAATTCCCCCTCCCTCTATGGTCTCACGTGATGTGTTGTGGAATGGTGTCCTCATTCATGTTGGGTATAGTTTATGACACAATGCACATTCCCTTTAGAACCATGTTATTCTTTGGGAGTCTAAGCCATAGGACAAAAACTATAATTCATGGTCCCCAATGACTTTAAATTGTTTCATATTTTCCACACAATGTCAAAAAATCATGGGTTTTTCCTATTATATAGCCCCAAACTATGACACTGTCATCTTGGATGCATGATGAAAAACTGCACTGCTTTGTGGGGTCCTCATTCGAGGGGACATCATGGTGGGTATCAGTCATCCAGCATGCCATTTGGATTGATTTCTATATCAACACCTGGATTTTCTATCCTAGGTTTTTTTCTTTTAAAAAACACATCCACCATAAATAACAAACAAGATCAATCATATGCCGCTTCTTTTGGTTCATGAGCTAGACCTATACAATAGCCACGCTACATACCCCTCTCTTGACAGCTCTCCATAACCCTTTCATACGCTCATCCTCTTCAGTCGTATGTTGTCAAATTGGACCCCTCAACCCTCTTTGGCAATTCACCAACATTCCTAGATGCCTTATTGTTTAGGACATAGAGTGTTGACTTCCACATGAAAATGTTTTCATCCATTTCTAGGCTTCAAATTTCTTTTTATTTGGGTGTTTCATCTACTTTCACATCCGAATGGACCCCCGAATGACATGGATGATAGGGATCAGTGCTCTCCTAATGTATTGGATCAACATCCTGAAGTATTTTGAATGAAAATTTGATACATGTACCATGTTGAGAATATGGTCAGTAGTCAATGCTCAATTTTTTATTCCCATTTCAGGTCACATGATATGGATGTTGTGTTTCAAACAAGGTCAATAGTTATCCTCCATCATTACGGCACCCCCATTATGCCTTGAATATTGATTTCCTGATCCAATTCTCATTCCAATCCATAATGTTCAATTGGAATTTTGATACTATTGGGACTATCCTTTAGTACATTTTTATATTTTTAGATGATGAATCTATAGTGTGGTGTCATTCGAGGCTCCACACCATTTACCATTTCCCTATATTCCATGTGTTGCAAAGATATTCTCCACTATTGTTTCCCACATCAACCAAATCTTACATGGGATTAGGGACTAGATCAAGGTTTATGCCCACTTGGAATAACCTCCCATCTTTTGATTTGAGCTCTACTACCGTAAACTAAGACCCCCTTGTCCTTATCATGTGGCGTTAAACTATATTATTTTCCCAAACTACGTACAGCTTGATTCCCATCATTATGGGATACGTAGGAATGCCCATGAAATTTTTTATTCGGGTCAAGATCATGCTCCACTAGATATCTATTATTTTTTGAATTTTGGCCCTGAATCTCAAGGGATTGCGTGGTGTGGCATGTATGGGATAATGTCCTCATTCACGTTGGGTGTATGATAGTCTCCCCATGTACTACCACATATGGGTTATTCCTTATTTTACTATCCTTACCATATGAGATTAAACTGTATGGATAATCTAGAACGATGTGTGAATTGATTACCATCCTATTGAGATACTTAGGAATTCCTAAACATTTCATCATTGGGAAAAGGTCTTGGTTTTTCATATCATACCGTCTTCCCTTCCCCTTAAACCAAACTCTTTCGGAAGCGTGTGGTGTGGTGAGGACCTCTAATATCCTTATTCATGTAAAGTTTATGATATTCAGGCCATGTATTTCCCTTCAGAGAGCTTTTTTACATTATCTCCTCATCCTTGTCTCATGATGTTAAACCAAACAACATGTTTTAGAACTACGTAAAACTTGATTACCATCCTCATGTAATATGTAGGAATTCCTGAGCACTACCCCTCGAGTCCAACCCCATGCTTGGCCATAAATAGTCTTTTTTTCTAAATAATCCCACTTGGAACACATGGTGTGGTTTGGACTCTTAGAATCCTCATTCACATCAACATATGTTACACACAACACAATTACTTTCTTGGTAACCCCTTCCTCAATGTACAACCTTAAACTACGTGTTTACCATCATCATTGGCATGAGGTAAAATTAATGGCCATTATAGGTTCTACCCAGGGAGATCCTTCCAAGAAATTAGTATGATCCATAACCAAGACATATTCACTCACCTAATGTGTTTTCATGATGGTGGAGAAATTGTAAGAGTGTTATATTTTCTCCAAACAGTCCATAGTTCCAGCACCATACATTACATACCCACTATTTCAGATCAACATTTCCTATCATGTTTGAAGAAACCCCCTAATGTTTAGGGTAATTAGCCATGTGGCTCACCTACTATCTCAGGCCAACATTTTGAAGGACATCAGACAACACTTTGAGTTTGGCCTCGTGTTTTTCAATGTGATCAGTGGATGTCCCTCATTTGTTTGTCCCCATTTCTAGTTAACATGATACAGATGCTGTATTTAAAACATGGTAAACAGTTATCCTGAATAATCATGTCATACCATACTATTTCATAAACTTTGGGGTGTTTTTATTCAATGTTCTTCATTCCCCTTTATTCAGATTGATTCTAATGCCCCTGGTAGTACCCTCCCGTGCTCTAGATCATGTTGGGAGAAGGATTATTTAACCATTCCAAGAATCCTATTTTCTAATTATAGCACCCTCTCCCATCATTGAGTATCTTAGATAGTCATTTTTACTATGAGCGTCTGACGACCGTCCGACACTCTCATACACAAAGTGGGTAATTTTAGGGTCATCCCTTGTTTCTCACACTAGGTGTCTCCCATGTGAGCGTAAGGATTAGTCAATAGTTGTTTCCCATATGAATGATTGATATTAATTAAAATAGAAAAATAGTGAGTTCAAACATGCAGTTCAAAATAAGAAAACTGAGGAATGATGTGTTCTAGGGTTCGGGCAAAAAAGGGTCTTTATGGATCATCCCCTTCAATAGACTCCATTAACTCCTCCACCCTTTGACGTGTAGGTTCCAGGGATTCCTCCCACTCCCTACACCTTCTCTCTACACAAGTATTAATAGAGAGGAATTCATTGGCCCTAAATTGCTGTCTGTCCTGCTCTGTTTGGAAATCATCCATTTGACAGCTCACCTGCACCACTTTCTCTCAGGCCTCTACCAACTGGATTTCCAATCGTTGAAGAACAACATACTATCTTGTGTTTAACGTGGCACACTCATCCAACTACTCATACAGATTCCATATCTCATTCTCATCCTCATAATGTTTTTGATCATTTTCAGACATTTTATAGATTTTGGAGACATGTTGATCATGGATGATCTTCTGTATCTTCTCAAAAGAGTAATCACATATTGTCTTATAAAGATGATATGCGTCCAACTCTATGACACAGAGGAAGAACACCTAGATGCAGAGTGACCCCATCTAGGTTAGACATTATGCATATGGATGGCTAAAGAAGTTTTTTATAAACATACACCCCTTAAATTGTGTAATTCAGCTCTCCTCAAATTCTACGGGGTCAGAATCATTTATTTCTTCAGGGTATGTAGGCTGATATTCCGGAAAGGGGATTAGATTTCCCACTACAGGGTCCACTTCTAGAATGTACCATTCTTTTCTTTACCCTACCTCGACAGATTTTCCTCTGCAAACTTCTGACTCTATGTAATAGTGGCGTCACCAAAAATTAAAACTCATGTGTCACTAGGAAGAAAATGTTGATCAGTTTGGAGGGTTGGATTTGTATGAGTTAGTACATGAAATTGTAGATCACTAGAAAATGTTCTGAATTCAGCATTTTGCTGGGTCTCCAGTATTGTTATTACTGTATAGGGGAGTGGTACCTCCGGTAGTTGAGTTCCTCAATGATGAATCCTGGTATTTAAAGACTGATAAATAAAAGTGATTAGTGTAGTGACATCCGTTGATTTAGACATTTTAGGAGTTCTCCCATAGTATATTCCCTTGCACTATTCAGTTCGATAATAGGATTTGGCTCCTTCAAGGCTAAATGGACTGCTTGGGATTTAGAGGTGGCCACTATAGCCTCTCTGGTCAGCCTGTCACTAGAGACTACAGTCTTGATTGATCTCCCACCTTGTTTTCCCCAGTTATAAGCTCACAGAAATGATAACCAGCATCATTGTGTGTCTGAATGTAGCAAAGCATGGTCAGTGTATCCAAACATGGAAATTAAAAGGACTAGGATAATTATTGAGGCCTACCTGGAGTTGTTAAACCATTTCTATTTTAGTGTCAGCAAAGTCAACACTCTCACGTGGACTTCTCCAGTGGGCCACTGTTTATGGGAGATCATCACCTTTAGAGTCCCCTTTTCCCTCTCCTCCTTCTTCCTCTTCTCCTTCTTATTCTTCTTCCACCTCATCATCATCATCATCATTAGACGATAAATTTTTTAGGTCATGATTCTGGATGAGAAACACTTTCCCCAGAATATTTTGTTCTGTGCGCTATCCCTACTAGCATGAATATACATCCTTGGATGTCAAAAATGAGCGTCGTTAGTGAAATGTCACTATTTCATCAATTCGAAGGAGCATGACCATTAGATGCTGGAGCCTTTCCCTTGTCATATTTTTCTTTAAGGAATCAGTGCACAATGACTAAGTAAGGTCTTCTATATTTCCCAAAGGGTAGGGAAAACATCACTTTCATAAGGTTAGAGAAGGAACCATATATAATTTTCAGGTAGCTCCTTGACTACCACATGAGATGGTCCACCAGACCCCCTCCCTCTTGATGGTGGAGGTGCATCCATACCACAAGATGATTCAGTCACTGTGGTACTAGCTTGTGATGTCCACGATGCCTGACTTGTCCCCGACCTTACATCACTAAGAGTGCTCTGCCTACTCTCTCTTTGTCTAGATTATGCGCTTGCAACATTGATAATCTAGACACGTGTTCACAAAATGACCTCCAGATATTTCACATCCCAATGTTCACCATACTTTGTTGAGAGGCCTACATTGAAATATGAACTGGGAAGGTTAATTTCCTCACCAAATATAGATGCTGTGAACATTATCCAAAATTGGAGAAGGATACAAGGATTCCACTCATCTTGGATCTTTGTATACATCTTCAAAGACATCTATTGTATGCACCCAAACTTCCTGGTGAACCTTGATGACATGTAGGGTTCACAGAGGATCTTCCCGTCAATACGGGATACCAACACCCCACCTTTGATTCATTTTATGTACTCTCTCTACTCAAATGGGCCTCGCTTTTCATCCACCATCTGGCCGATCATGGTTTGGAAAGGGTTAAAGACAAAGTTATCATGATTTCCAATCCAGAGAATTATCCCAGATTAATTATGTTTCAGCGGATTAATCCCTGAAATGTTCAATAAATATAGTCATAGGACATCACATGGGGGACGAATGGAATTTAGGATATCATAACCACCATAGTGAGCCACTATCCAACCATGAATTATTTGGAAGGGGCCACAAATCCTCCTGGGTATACCTCTTTTGAAAATATTTATCAAAAAGGCATACATTTGGGCTACCACAAAAACCCCCATGTTGAACCTATGATTGGCCACCATAATCCCATCCATCTCTAGCATCCCAAGATAGACTCTCATTCTCATGCCCCTCATCGGAAGCAACCATCCACTTAGGAACGCGGCCAAAAATCTAACTTACTAGATGTTTGGGTTTTGGAATTTGTATACGCTAATACCCTAAGGTTGATATTTTCTTATCTCCCAGACCCTCTAATATGACCCACTCTTGCTTTTTTGTGACATGGTCACGCACCATGTTCCTCATCCTAACATCTTCACATTCTTATATTTCCTCATAAACAAGCTAACCCACTTTGGTTAAGCGATGTATTTAAAATTTTTCTATATTCCTAGTCTCCTATTGGCCATATCCAATTGATTCGAAGTTAGAACAAGAGTATGGGACATATCGCCCCAGATATTCATTATAGTCAAGAACTACTCATACTGGTATCCCTCCAAAGGGATCCCTCTGATACAATGAACGTCCCAAAGGCTGATGTTGACCTCTACATGGTAGAGATGGATGGTGTTGGTATAAGAGAACCACAGGCTCAACAAATTCAGCACTAGATTTTATTGATGGTAGAAATGTAATTTGGATGTCCATGCAGCCTCAAACAAACCAATGTGTTGCAGCTGCACTCCAAACATCTCACATGTTCGGCATACCCAATACGCATATGCCCAATTGATAGAGAAATTGCTTCCAGACCTCAGGTCATAATCTTCCTCACAACATTTGGTCTCGTCAACAATACCACTGTTGATGGTACTTACATAATGGTGCAGAGAGTCCTCGATAGTCAGATCACCCCATAACTATCCTGGTCTTTGTATTCAATATGTAAATGACCATATGTGTAGTTTCCATCATAGGGAAAGCATTCTTCATGATATTATATCATGTAAGATCTTCCTCACATCTCACCCACAACTGTTACACATCTGTTTCAAATTACGACCTCAGAACATCATCCAGAATGCCAAAGTTCAATATTGATCCATTATTGCCTAACATATAGTCTCACTGAGTTGGATCCACAATAATTAAGAGCATGTAGTTATCAGATATAACCATCCATGGCTCAATATTCTAAGGATTTTCAATCATCTATACACTTCGAGCAGCATTACAATCCTCCCTCTTAGCGACAGTCTGTTTAGGATCCATCTGAGTGAGTCCCAAAATATAAAAGTTTCATGAGGTAATTTAAAACGTTTCTGTGTGTAAAAAATAAAAGGGCACAAAAATAATGTCGTTTAATGTAGTTTCATGAAAAAATGCCAATAGTTTGTGGAAAAAATTGTTTATGTGTGAAAAATCCGTGTATTGCGTGAAAATTAATCGGTACACATAAACTAGCGATGAAAAAATGGTTTTATGCAAAAAACATGAGGAATTTCACACGTGAGATCTTATTGTCTGATCATGAGAGAAATATGGTGTGGAGAGTGGGACCCTCTAGCATTTATCGGATTGGATCCGCATTTCCATGCATAAGTCCCATTTTTTGTGCACCACCAGATATAAGTTGGAGTGTTTGTAATTTCCCTCAGAATCCTACCTTTATGCCCATTTTTATCTTTTATCAGGAAGGGGGTGGGATTTTTGGCACAGAAATCCAATTGAAGATGAAATTGGGAATTGGTGGATGGAACCAAATACATGTTTCCACTTAGTGGATGTTCCCGAGACCTAATGGGAGGCTGCACATAAAATGGGATATCTACACGTAAAAAGGATTATCTACATGTAAAATAGACAAGTTGTGAAAAAACCATGGAATTTGGTATAGAATATTGCACAACATACCAAATATTGAACACTGGGATCCTAAGAAGGCTTTAACACATACAAACAACGGGATGGGTTGGTACTGAATGTTTTGGTGAGGTTTAATGCATTATCCTTGTTTTCATGCTGATGATTCCCAAATGCATATATAAATAGAAGTTCCCCTCGCTTTAGGATGACTGGAGAGATGGACTCGTGTCTTGTGGGAAAATCCAAACCCTCCCCTATGAAAAAACATGGATTTAAGGTACTTGATTTCACATGAATTGTCTCGAAGTGGTTTTCCTTCATGTGAGCTCCCTAGGGCTGGATCCTTAGCCGCTACCATTGAACTCCATGGTAATTATGCACAATATAGACACTTTTCACGCAATTCTATTCCATTTTAAGGAAAAATATTCCTCCTTGAGCACCATGTGTCCTTCTTTCAAACGCATTGCACACAAAACCATGATTGTGCATGTAATCCTCCCTATTGCTTGAAATTATCACCTATAGTGAACACACATCACTATTGAATGAAAAACCCACCCTTTTGTGTGAAACCCCCATGTTGGAAAACAATCGTTCATCCATAACTAAAATTTAACATGCCTTCAATATACCATCATTCCTTCATATCACCGTATATGAAGCGAAAATATAACGCATGCCACCCATGTTTTAGAGGAACCCCTTCCGTATGACCCTCTAGTCTCATGCGAAGTGATTTCAAGGTCCCACGAGTAGTGATTCATGTTGAATTGCTTTTCATAATGCTTCTTCAGATAGAAACACTAATGAACATTGCTTCTTCTCATAGCCACACTAATGTGAACCCCTCAGTGGATCACTCTACAACCCCATCTCACAATGAAATTGGTTGTGCCTTCCCTTCACCAAGGGATAATGAATTTTGGTTATGTAAGTCCTTGAATCCTTGTCGTCCATGATGAAGGACGTTAAAAAACGCAGTATTATCATCCTCAGCACATTACGTTAAACCATATCCTCTCCACATGTGTTATACATGGGTTTCCGAACCTTGTAAATATTTTTACACCTACTGTTCTCCACAGGTGTGAGATCTTCCTCTAATTGAATGAGATCTTCCTTTCATGGAATGACATATGTCTACGGGTGATGGAAACCATCCTGGTGTAAGCCCCTAGCTTTTCTTGGGGAGGTGGCATCCCTGCTCCACCTCTCTTATTCTATGCGCAAAGAATAGTGGATAAATGGAAACATGGGACTCGATACGCCATCCATGTTCTTTTATACTTATCCACCATTGGCCTCCATCCTGAAGTAAATCACAATATCCATCTCCCTGGGCTAATACCCACATTTAACCATTGTTCCATTTCTCACAGATTCACCTCTCATGACCCGATCGTTAGTTCTTTGTTAACTATTGTTTCTCATACTTCGCATGACTCAGAAGGTATTATAGTAAGAATCAACAATGGAATCCTCTCTGGTCACTTACTATGTAACCCCCAAACCACCATTACAAACCACTTAAACATTGATCCTTTCCCATTTCTGAGAAAGGCACATAGGAAGCCTCCACAAGGTTAAAGCCCATCATCCATCAGTCATGAAAATTTAATGTCTTTTCACCCTCGTCCCGCATGATGTTATCATGTATGCTTCCGAACTATATGGGATTTGATTACATGCCACCAGGATATGCATGAACCCTCCCTGAGGTTCAGGAGAATCACTTATGTCTCATCATGGTCTATCCCTTGAGCCCTTTGTTTTTAGGGAATGTCATTCCCCACCCCGGAGGTACTACATCCTTTGGGACCCATCCATGCATCCATTCTCACGAGCCACCTCCGAAAGTGTCCCATCACCCCACTAAATGATATGGAAGTTGATTCCCCACCATAGGGATATGTAGGATTACTCCCTTAGGTTCAATCCCATCACTCATGTATCATCTTATTCTCTCCATTAAGCCCTTTGTGTTTGGGAAGGTCATGCCCCAACCCATAGGTTTTACTTCCATTGGGTCATATCCATGTTTCTATTCTCAAGGGTCACCTACTTATGTGTCCCAAAGCTCCACCAAACTATGTGGACATTGACTTCCCACCACAAGGATACATAGGAATCCTCCCAAAGGTTTATGCCCAACATCACTATGATCTTCATGATGGTTCCATCTCTACTCAATCCATTCTTCGACACTCCATTCAAATACATCTTGTTTCCTACCTGAGAAACCACATCCTGGAGAATTCATGGAACCTATTCATGTAGCTAACCATGAATATTCCAAACCCAATTCATAACCATACAACCAATAGTGTCCCTCTTGTGATGGGCCACTAACCTTCTGTACGCTCTATCATGTCTCTCGGTTGTTGTCCTTTGTGTACACCCAGACTCATCACCCATTCTAAATACACGGGTTTCGATCCTTTCTTCTAAATAGGGTATGTAAGAGGTCTCCATGAGGCTTAGTCCCAAAAAATGAAAAACCTTGGTTTCCCCCTTTCTGGGACCCAGTAATCCTCGAATTCATCCACTTTGGTTGTTTTGATCCACCAATATAGTAAACCCCTCATGTGATCCCGCCTAAGGATGTACCCATATGATCCACTCCCATCAGTGTTCTGATAAGTCTAATCTATCTCGGCAAGATGTTGAACTCACACCATATCTTGCATTAAACATGGGAAGCTGAGGAAAAATTCATGGAAATTCCTAGGGCATATAATTCTTCACATTCAACGTGGGATGCCTTAGGCTTCTGTTCCCTCACAAATTCCTATGATAATGGAAAGACACCAATATGCATTAGTGTTGCCGCATCAAGACATGACATTGATGTCCAACATGAATTCTACACTGATCGAAGGTTTCCAGCCTAACTTCACCCATTGGAATGTGCACATGGAAGTAGTGTAATTAACCAGTGTCCCTGAAGATATGCCACCAGGGAATAGTTTCATGAACAATGTATTAATGTTTAAGGGAGATCTAGATTAGGCAACGAATTCTGACAAGGAATCTAGAGAAGGAGAGACTGGAATCCCATTACCCTGTTTTAATCAAAGAGAAAATATATCCAAATAAGATCAGGATGATTCCTGCATTTGGAGAGTAGGAATGCATGGAAATAGCCAACATATTCCCATGGATGAATGCACACCCCAAAAAAAGCATCAGAAACAGGGTTGTTTCTTTGTATACTATTGTTATATGGTAGCCTATTATTAAAGAAATATTATTCAAAATGTTAACAATTTTACAACCCATGATATTGAACTAACACTTATGATTCATTCCCTTAAAATTTGACTCCTTTTCATTTTTGTTCACAGGTATAAAATCTATTTTGAGCAAAAAATCACGAGTTTTATCTTTTATAAAAAATATTCAATTCCCCGATAGAGGAATTAGGTGGAGTAACTACACTATTTTGATTTCAATAGTTACTACATCCCTAGTATTTGCATTTTTATTAATAATGTCTTTAGTAGGAAATTTCTAACCAAATACTGGAATGAATCATCAAGAATTTTAAATATTATGGATCTATTTTTAGTTCTCTTTCAGATTATGGAAGAATTTTTGTGATGATGTTTTGAAAGCAGTGAAATTAACCTTTTCTTTTCTTGAGATGATTCATTGAGAGTAGTAGCTTGATGATGAAATATTTAGCATGAGGGACTCTTGTTATGGTTTTGAGGTGATTGGTGAGTGGCCTTTTTCTTCAGATATTATCCATTGTTTTTATAGATGGTAATTTGTGAATTTCCTTATGATAGATTTTATGAAGGGGGAATGCTATAGTTCCCAGTTTTTGGTGCACTCAAGATCATTGATGTTTGTCTATAAAATATGGTGGAAATTATAATGTCCAAGAATAATATGCCAAAAAAATAAATTTTTTTCTCAATTTTATACCTACCAAAGAATCCATTTTGAGAACTATAGACTTCTGTGTGTTGTTTATAATTTTACTGTTATAACTTGGAGGTGGGATGACATTTATATGGATGTCTTGGTTTTTTTCATGTACCCCTTGAGAAAATAATGTGATATGAGTTGTGACTAATAGGTTATCCAAAAAATCTCATGTTATACAAATTTCAGATAAAAATAATATTGTGGAAATGGGACGTCTCCAAGTGTAGTGGATTTTTTGATGCATCGAATCCATCTGCTATAGTATACAGTAGGGATCCATATTTCACTTATTGTTTTCAGAGAACTGAAGAAGTCCATGAGATACTAGAGAAATTTTATCATGGAATATCATACATAGATGTATTGAAAAAATATTATTAGTTATACATATTTTGGAAGACATGTTATGGGGTTATGTTCATGAAGTTGGTGGGGACTTGGGATGATCATTTTAGACTAGTCGATATTATTAAACCAAAAGATACAAGTATAATATCATAATAGTTCATTTTTTGGATCTTTATGGATGACCATAAGGATATCTATTATTTTTCTTGATGAATGGTGATTGATCAATTGTTGGAACATGTTTGGTCCAAGAGACAATGTTGAGGTTTGAGTTTATTCATCAAAGGATATTAACAGTATATATATGATATAAATTTTATTATGATTATCTTTTATGACGGTTGGAGTTTTCCATTTTTGAATAGGTGTTTTTGATTTTGTTTTATTTATTGGGTCACTCACATCTTGGGATATATGTATAGCCTAGACATGGGTATGAGGGTATTTTAGAGATTACCGAGAGAGTTGGAAAAGTGTCATTCTATTTGGAACATCCATAGTATTTGACTTTGATCAACATCAGGTTTTATATATCAAGGTTTTAAATTTATCTTTCTCATGCATCTCTTATTTTGTGATATGATGATATTAATATAGATACTTAATTATCTCTAACTGAACAACACATCTGGTTTCCTGAATCTATGGAAACTATCCTTTATTAGAAGATGATACATTTGTCATGTTTTCTATGGAAGTATGTATCTGATTCATATTAGATGAGGGAGTATAAGGCTATGATAAGAGAGTATTTTAATCATCTATTGAAAACATATTGATAATATTTGTGGGGATATAGAATCCTTATAGTATGAATAATGCAAAATTTCATTACCCTCATTCAAGGAATTCATGAATCTTATTTTGAATCCATTTTTGTTTGGGTGCATTTTGGTATTTTTGAGGATAGGGTTTTTAGGTAACATTCCCTAATGTTCAAGGATATATGTTATTTTAAATTAATTAAGTCTCGGTATAAATTTGAAAATGGTTTAGAGGGTTCTATTTAGGTCCAAGTTGAGATGGATCATTTTCAAATAGTTTTCTATATGAACCAACTGTGTAGTATATTTAAGACAGTTTCATATCATGATCATCATTCATGACATTAATCCATCTCTTGAAAAAAATCTGTGAAACAATTTCATGACATGAATGATATGTAGGCTGTGAATTGGGTTCATGAGGTGAAATAGTTTGGATTGGGGTTCCTAACTTTAGGTGGTACTTCTTTTGGTGTATACGCCACTCGAGATATTCAGATCATAAATTAAGGAATAAATTTGTGAATTACTCAGGTCTAACTTGTTTTTATAGTGATTCCTAAAAAATATTTTACTTTCCATGAAACTATTCTATCAATCCTTAGGGTGACTCTATCAAATTTTAATGAAATTTGTTCCGTTCAAGATGTCTCAATTTGGGTTTCTATATATATTTTTTATCATTTCTTAGGTTTTCTCATCATATCTAGAATCTCTCTTTAGTGTAGGTCTAATCCTATATTTTTTGATGTAAATGGATTTTTATATTGATGTTTATAATTAAGGATTTATTTGTTGGTACCATTCACCTCCATTTTTAATTCACATTTCTACATTTATGGTGAAAATTTGACCACTGATTTAATGTTGGTGGTTCTATATAATAGTACCTTACAATTTAAAAATTTAAATGGAGGAATATCATAAAATGAGTATGTAATTATTTTTAAAACTGGATTTTAGATGGTAGATGGTTGATTTTGATAAAGGATTAGAAATTGTGAAATCCCTAGAATTTCAATGGATTTGTAATTATTTGGTTGATTTTATGAAAATTGATGGATTGAATTCAAAAATTGATTTGATGAAATGACTAGATATGGTTTTAATTGAAATATGTTGTGAGAAATAATGAATGGATGAAAACCAATGATTTTGTTTTGAAACTAAATACTCATGTTGAAAACTAAAAGTGGGAAATTGTATTTTGGGGTCCTTTGAAATGATTGATTTACTAATGATTATTGATTGATTGACTGAAGAACATGTAATTCTGGCTATTTAGTGGGTAATATGGGTATTAATGCTAGGATATGTCCCATAACACTGGATTGAAGAAAACAACACAAACAATAACATTTGAAAAAATGTTTTCTTGCATGATTGGGAATTGAGTCTTCATGACTGGAGTCATGGGATGTGTGTACACATTGAGCCAAGATCGATGATGAGCATTGTGAGGATCATATTATATGAAACTAATGTACCAAATGTCTTCATACATAGAGCTATGATACACTTTATTTTATGATTATATAACTTTGAATTATAGAACACTTTTACACATTCAAATTTATTTATATAAATTTTTAATATAAAAAATAAATATATAATTATTTTTACAAATCTACTATATTTTTTAATTATAGGTTCTTGTTTTTTTTAAAAAATATTTAAATTTAATTCCATGGCATATTTTATTTAATTTAAAAGATTATTTGATTTAATTTTAATGGGATTAATTTTGGAACACATGGGGAGAACCTACTAGTACTTATAGCCCACACCCTAGATTTTCTATTGCATGTTTGTATACTATCTTATTATCAATCTGAGAAAAGGAAAATATCCACTTAGAGGTGTTGGATGTTCATGATATTTGGGTCCTAAAGTAATGGAGGTGATCGATGGATATGTGATCCCCTAATTACATAATATAGGTCTGAGTTATTGTACATGAATAGTTATTGTAGATGAATATGTGGGTTCTTTTGATGTAGTACTCATAGAGTACAATGTTAGCTATTTGATTCTGCTACTTTCTCCATTTTTAGTGTTGAAAATACTAGATTTTGTATTTAATTATCCACATTTTTTTGGAAAAATATATCCCTCTTAATTATTTTATAATTATAGGTTTTAGTCGGCACACATTATATATTCTCTATTCAACCAAGTATGAGTTTTTGGCCATACATATGTAATCATGGTTGCAATGGCCAACTATATGAACATTTTTTTACCATGAAAAACAATTAAAATAACATTTAAATAGAATATATTATGTCATTTAAAAAATTTCTTATATAATATATATTGATTATTTTAATTAATAAATTATTTACTGACACATAAGGTAGATATTTTATGATTAATATTGAGATAATGAATGAATGAAATTTTTGTGGTATATTTGGAAGAATATTGTAATTGATTAAATGACCTTATGCAAAACTAAAATATTTTAATTAACGTAGTTTAGGGTGAGATAATTATTGTTTATAGAGGGATGCACATAAACATAATAGAAAACCCAATTAAAAAATAGTCTTTTTGTTTTGAATCCAAAATGGATTTATAGTTTTATTATGGTTAAGATTAAGAAAATGGTATTTTTTTTTAAAATCACGTAGTTATATTGAGTGATTCCACTGTGAGTCATGGTCATTTATTTTTAAACTATTTTTTCCCTAATTAAATTGAGCATGCATTGTGATTTTAATCTAGAGAATATAATAACAACATTTATTCTTAAATTATATTGTTTTATCTATATTAAAAAATTATGATATGAAATGATTGGATAAATGAGAATTATGAGGACATGCATTTCATGAAATGATCTAATAATCAATAGATAAGAAACCTTGTTGTAGTACGCAACACTATGTGGTGTTTTGGGATACTAAATCATTTGTCAAAATTTTAAACCTTTTGTTTGTTTAAAATATATCATATTGGTGTAATCATATATCATATTATTTAATTAATTTGATAAATTTAATGTTAGATATTTTTTTTCATTTTTCAATGATTTTCAATAATGTAAATAATTTTATTTTTTAGATGAATATTTTCATATTATTTAATGTGTAATCACAAAAACATGGCATATTAAACCTATTTTCTATATATGAAGTCAATATATGTCTAATTTAGTATTTATGGAATACATTTAATGACACTTTCAATGGGTTTCTAGACTTATTTTTTATTAATTTTTTTCAAAATATATGAAACTTTATTTTAATATTTTAAATTTAAATACCTTTTATAAGAAATTATGTAATGAATTATAATATATTTTAAAGTAGTAATTTAGAATGTTTCCACACTAAAATATTGAATTTTGGTTGCTTGATTTAATACTTCATAATGGTTTTTATTTTTGTAATTATCCAATTTCTGATGTCACTGATGGAATATATTCAATTATTAAATTCAATCAAGAGTCTTATTAGATATTATATAATATAACTAAGGGAAAAAATCTATTAGAAACACTGGTATTTTAATGAAATTTTTTATAAGGTATATTTAAATGTATTAAGGGATTAACAAACAGATGTTTTTTTGAACAATGTTAAAACAATAATGATTTTTGGACAATGTCAAGGTGTTTAAAGAGAAGATGTAATTTTTATTTTTTCTATTAGGGAGAGTTATGTTTAGGGATGGAGGACACATGTTAATGGATAGATTTTAAAATTTTACCAATCATGATTCTTCTTTATTGTATCCCAAAATCAAAAAGAGAATACTTTTTAAGATGATAAAAAATAATTATTTGAGGAAATATTTCAAAAAATGTTGAAATTATTTATAATTGATTATTATAAATAAAGAAAATTATTTAGGAATTTTTATGTAAAAATGTGTAAAGGTATAAATTAATTTAATTTAATAAAAAAAGGTTCTTTTATAAGTTACATGGATGTTAAAATATAGTAAAAAAACTATTATCATTACCTTATTATGATTAGGAACTATATTAAAATTAGTTGAAATTATGGAAAATACTAAAGGAAATTGGTTGAGAACAAAAATAATGAAAAATAAAATTCTGGCAAATAAAATAAAATATTAATAAGTAAATAAACAACACTATTCAATATATAAAACACATTAATATGAAGATATAATAATAATTCAATGCATAAAATTTAATTATGTTTCTTAAAATACTAGAGAAAATTAATATTAAAAATTTATATATTCATGATTTTTAGAAAATTACAACATATTAAAACTAATAAAAGATTTTTCTTCAAACAAAATATTACCTTTGGTACATGAGTGAAATTTATCATTTGATAGAATATATGACAATAGATTCAGATATATTTATAGTGGTGAAATAATATATATGTACTATATTTATATATTTCAAGACTATATAGTTTAAATTCAGAATATTTATGAATGATATCAGTGGAAATGTAAATATATTGACAAAAATGACCTTAAAAAGATTTTACATTATGGGAATTAAGGATATAAAAATTTTTCCCAAATTTTTAAATCATCATTTTTATATTTAAAATATTTTTTTGAGTATTTATGGTAATGTTTTATATTTTTTAAAATTTTAATAAAAACTTTTTTGGTAAACATACAGAAAATTAAAACCCTCAAATATTTATATGACTATTATTATTATAATTATATTAATTTTATTGTGCATTAAATGGGGGTTAACCATTATGAACTGGTGGATAGAATTTCAAATATAATAATATGGATTGGAGAATAAATAAAAATAATGGAATGTAGGTATAGAGAGATAATAACATGCCAAATGTTATCAATTTTATGATATAATGAAAAAGATGAAAATACAACATGAATGATGATAGTTGATGTATATATATTATATAATATGGAAGGAAATCTAGGAATTATTTAAATGAAGAAATAAATATGGGGAAACATGTTATGTTTGTTTGTGATTAAATATTTGTTTTTAGGCATTTTAGAAATATAGTGTATTATTTCAATGAAAGTGGATAACATACTACTGTATGGGATATATAAATTTATTTGAGAAATTGAAATGAGTCCCATAAACATAAATGAAACTCAATTAATATAATTCATTATTTAGGACTCATAATTGCATTAAAATGTTTTATTAATTCGAAATATAAAGGGTCAAATCTAGTATGGAATCTATAAACAATGAACTGTATAGAAGGTAACCAAAATTTATTTAATGATTTAAAAATAATCAGTATTTTAGACTAATATTAGGAATATTTATTCATTAAAAATATATCACCATATATGTTTGAACATTAAAGGTATGATCTTTGGACTCTGATGAGTTTGTTTGGGTTTTCAGGACCTTATATATAAAGAGTTAGGAACATGAATTTATATAAACAAATTACTAAATAACATTGATATAATGGTAGTGAATTAATTTTAAAAAATTTCTATATTTTTTCCTTTTCATTTGAATTTTTATTTGAAAAATACATCAATAGAAACAATAAGTAGTTATACGTTTGGTCTAAGGTATTATGAGTTTAGGATAAATGTATTGATGACATGTTTTAACTTTTTTAATAGGTTTAAATGAGAAATATGATATATAGATAAGTAGACATAACTTTTATTAATTGTTTGGATTTAAAATTCATCATTCAAATGAAGTTACTGATTTATGAAATGAAAAATTTCACCATTTTACAATAAAATGGCTTCTGTTACTATAAGTTCATATTTTTTGTAAGTATGTGACAAATGTATGTTAAATATTAAGCTTAATATTTTTGTGCATGTATGTTATTTGTGAAAATAGTTATGAAATAAAATTCATGGGAAATATAATTTTATTATGAAAATAATAAAACATTTGGCTAATAAATGGATTGAAAATGTTCTATTATCATGTCTTAATGATCATAATATTTTAAGAGTTGATTAATAGTGCGAATAGAGGTTCTATTCATGGTATAACATCTAATACAGAAATGTAAATGATTGGTTCACAAAAATTCCTTAATGAAAGATAAGGAAATAAAAAATATGAAATATATATATGTTTCTTTTGATTTTATATAAAGGAAAGTGAAAATTAGAATGAAAACATATGTTACACAATGAACTGGAAGTTTCATAATGATATGATGTTTATGTAGAAATTATTATAAAGGACATATAACATAGATGATTTATGTTTTTCACTAGTGAATATTTAAACATATTTATTTATATCTACACATGAAATTCATACCATTAATAATAAATATTCATTAATCAGTGGACACTAAATTTATACATGATTATGGTGTTCTCAAATTGAGATTTAGAGGTTTCTTATTTCATATCAGCAATGATTTAAGTGTTAGGGTATTATATTTTTAAAATTCATCTTGCATATTAAGTACTGCGTTTATTTAAATAATTTTTTTTATTTATACTGAAATTTATTATACTATTTATTTAAAATAGAAAGACAATGGAACTATGTGGCTTCAAAATATTTAATGTATGTTATGTATAAAATAAGATACATTTCAGAAAAATGTAACATTTTGATTACAGGTTTTTATAACTCATAATATATTTTTTATAATATGAATTTGATTTCATAATTTTGAGCTTCAATATATATTATTTTGAAATAATAGTAAATAAAATAGTAATAGAGTTGAAAAATTTAGAAATCAATAAGAAAATTAATTAATTTTTCACTTGGATGAAAACACAGAGAACTCGGTGGGACTCACAGGGAGTTTTATTATCCTTCTCAATGTAATTTTTTCATTTGGTAAGATCTAGGAGGCTGATAGTGTTCCACAAAAAACATAGTGATTCATAAAGAATCCTATGATGGAAATTAAAATTCTATTTAGTTATCCTAATTCTATTTTTATAGGGCCATTTTGGTTATATTAGTGTCAGATTATTTATTTAAAATTTTCTATATCCATCAAGTTGAATAGTTCCTAGAATCTACATCTATATTTTTCTCTCAATGTTTTTGTAATTTTTATTACAAATCCATTATTTCTTGATGTAATTAAAATCCATCAAGTGGGTTCTCATAATAATGGTATTTGAATATCTCACACTATATACTATTTTAATGGAAACATAGTTACATTTCATATTTTCCCCAATTATTATTTCTTATGATATTTTGGTAAAATCATTGATTTCCAAAGATTGATGAAGGGTTTGTCTTCTGTTTCAAATAGAAATACTTGATTGGAAATTTTATGGTTTATATTATTCTTATTTTTAGGATTAATTTAAAAATTCCATGTGAGTTATGTATACATGATGTGTGGTGCAATATTTGGGTTGTCTAAATGGGTTATAAATGGAATTATTTGTAATATTTATTTAATTAGATGAACTATTATAGATGATATTAGTAATTTTCTATAGTAAAAAGGTCTGAGATATTATTTAAATTAGTGGTTAATATTTATTCAAGAATATTTAATTCATTTGAATTTAGAAGAGGACGATAACATTAATAAAGTTATTTTTAGTAGTGGGTGTTTTATATAATAATTTAGTAAATGGCTTGTTATGTTGTATTTAATTAGTTTTATACCATAGTTTATTCAAAAAGACTACGATTAAAGTTAATTTTCATTGATGGTATATGTGGATAATATTTTAAATGAGTTAATTTTTTTAATATGCAGAATTGGTGGATAATTACTAAATTAGTGGTGATGAAATGACTAAATGTATTTTATTTTATAAAGTTGTTATTTTTGAAATTATCCACATGTTGAAATTATATTAGTATCTTAGATTTAATAATATTTTGAAAATGACTATGGTATTGTTATTGAAAATAGTTCTTGATTTAAAATTGCATACTATTAAATTAAATATATTTAAATGAGAAATCAATGTTGTTTTATCAGGTGTGAATTGTTTACTAATTGATAAAAATCAAGAAAATGTTTTATAAAAAGTCCAATGTGAATTGGGATGTGTGTATAAAATTTTAATGGTTTTATACATTCATAATTCATATAATCGGAATAGAATATAAATTGTTTTTGAATATTTTATTTTTTATGATATAAATAAATTCAAATAGTAATTTCATTAAATAAAATAATATTTTAGTGTGTGTTTATTATATAAAAATGGTATATGTTGGTTAATGAATTTCCATATTGTTATAAAAAACTTTGGATGACTTTATAAAACGGTGTCATCTATTATGAATTTGTATTTATATTTATTAAGAAATGATTAATATTATAAATTTATATTATATTATTTAATATTGTGATATATAAAATAAACAATTTTAAATTCCATGCCATAGGATATGATAAAGGGTATGATAGGAGATAGTCTATATAGTGACTGTTGTTATGAATTTTGTTAACCTTTTATTTGTGTATGATATAAAAAATGGTATGAGAATGGATATATAGTGAGATAATATCCAATATTGGCTTAGATATGGTAAAATAATTTATATATGAAATTATTTAATATACATGTTTATCTATGATACACATGGATAAAATTACTTAGTAGTCACTATTATGTGTCTACTGTAAAGTTGGTATCATGGTTCCTTGGGAATAAAAAGAAATTTTATTGTTTAAATTATTTTTTACTAATTAAATATGTCAAAATTGTCCTATAGTAAAGCATTATAGAGAGATTAATATGTTTTATTCATGGTGATACATGGGGTAATAATTATTTTATGTAGAGTTAATTTTCACACCCTACAAATAAATATTGTTTTTATATATATATCCTTTATACAAATTTAATGTGAAAAGATGATTGTATTTGATTGATGGTGGGTAATGAAGTCATAAATATTCCCTTTGAGTGATATTAATGTTTCTCTATAGTCTCTTTATTTTCATTTTTAATTTTTTATTTCAATAGTATTACATTATGATCCTTATTATTGGTTCATGGTTCATGACCAATTATGTTTTGGCATTTATTTCACTATATGGATGTTTTTTGATTTTATATAATAATATTATTTATCTTATATTATTGTGTTTATTTATTTTATCACATAATATAGATGATGTGTGTAATAATATATTATTGGGTATACCTCTCCACAAGTGATATATTTATAAAACTATTCTAGTTATTTTCATTTCAAATATGGGATTACAGTTGATGACTTCTATAATTTCTCATATATTACATGTTCAAGATGTCATAGGACGATTAAAATTTATATTCATGTGATAATTTTATTATTATATAAATTCTGAAAAAAGTAAATTTGATAAAGGTGATTTGGACTTGTGTGTCAAAAGGTGGTGTCTGTTCCTAGATAAAAAAATATTTTAGATAAAGTTTTGTTAAGGGATTTTACATCCCCTTAATGAAATATCCTCTCTTTAGACAAAAGGACCTAATTAAAATTATATATGATTTATACTTCAGTAAGAGTATAATGTATCTCTTTAGAAAGAGCATGTTCATACTACCCCTCTTATATCTCTTCATCACATAGATCATAATTCACATTCTTCTATAAAGGATCCTCTATAAAACATTACTATTTGACAATAATATATTATCAAATAAAAAATCAACATCTTAAAATTCACAAAAATTGAAAATTCAAATATGATTTCTAATATATATAGAAAAAGTAGTTAGTTATCCAAATCACTCAAATACTCTAACTTTTAATGGGGATGTCGAAACATTCATCACCGTGGAATGTATATAGATTGTTAGTAGGATTTTTTAGTTAATAAAAATAGTTATTTATAAGGAGGTTATGTTATATATGTTTTCAATTAATGGTATAGTGGGGTATAAGTGGGATTTCATTATTCATGAGAAGAAAACTAAAGCGATGGATTGGGTTAATTTCATACTCTATTTAATGAGGATTTATAACATTAAACTCCATTAATGGAATATTTATCCGATTTTTTGTATATAAATAATTAAATCATATATTGTACATTATTATACTTCATTCAATGACTTTATATTCTTTTCTCTAAACATGGGTCTTAATGAGTAGATATAATATCATAGGATAGAGTATTTTCTTATAAATGAATAATATTTTATATGTGAGACTATTTCATTTCACTACATTCATAGAGGTGTTAAATTAAGCCTTAATAGTGTACTAAAACCCAAGTGGTGATTAATAGATGGTTTGTTTAACACCATAAAAAAAATCACATGAACAACTCCAGGATTGGAGAACTATAAGACTGTAGGCATAAATACGTGTATTTTATATAGCGATGACTAGTGAAGAAAGTATATTAACCATTTAGGGGATGCAAAAATCTATATATTGACTAATAAAATAATTTAAAAATAACATAAATAAAATATAATGTTGGTGTAATACAATGAATTATTGTTACATTTCAACCAAATTTAATATTGAATATTTAAATTCTATGACAATAATGTACCCCAACAGATCATATAGTAATAAAAAAAGGGTTACCTATTGATATTACCAAATATATAATAAATAAATGATATAATACATCATCCACATAACTATAAAACTGGAGTTACTACTTGAACTTGTGTCCGCGATGTAACAACCAAAGATTTTATAACATATATTCTTTGAAATTAATTTCAATTTTTTGATCACTCGTGTTACATGGAAGTAATTTATTATCTTGAGTTATAAAAAACAACATTTTTATATTTTATTTCACAGAACATCACATTTCCTCGATAATTTGTTTTAAATTTATGGCCGAGTCTTAATAGTCAAGAATTTATAATAATAATAATAATAAGAATAATAATAATAGTAGTAATAATAATAATAATTTAACATGATAGTTATCACTGATCAATTGGAATGGAGGGAATGAAAAAGATTAAATAAATTATGAAAATATGGTTTACACATGTTCATATAATTAATTCACTGGTTTCTAATTAATTAGTTTTGAATATAGAAACCAAATGAATATAAAGGAATTTTTTATATAAAAAAATACTTTTTTATATTCTGAATGTATTTCATCATCATAAATAAAATCAATTAATATTTTTAAACATATAAAATAAATTTAAATATTTTATATTAAATATTTTTTTGACACCCATACAATTGGTTTGATAATCAATAGATAAGAATATATCTTATTTCACACATAAAAACTACATTTTTCTAAAGGCAATTTTTCCGTATTTTAATACCAAACTTATTTTAAGAATAAAATTTGACACATTTATTATTTTTTTTTGAGAAAATAATATTTATTTCTTTGATGTTTAATTTTGAAATTATCCAAGGTTAAATAAATGTTGTTATTTAAAGATGTTTCATTTCATTAGGAATCGAGAAAATACTTAATTTTAATCAAAAATGTACATTTCATCTAAGTATTTTTTCATGTTAAATTATATTTTAAATTCGATTAAAAGTAAAATTCGATCAATTATATATATATTTTTCCAATTTATATTATTTTAAGATTTATAATATTGATTTTTTATATAAGAACATTGTAAACTTTGGATGATTTTTCAATTTTAAAACCCACTCTCTCATCACATTTGTGTGATTAATTTCAAATTAATGTATACTAGTTTTTTGAGTAGAATTTGGTCAAATGGATTACATATTTGTAATCAAAATATTTTATATTATCTAATAAAGTCATATTAATTTTTCACAATAATAATTAGTAAAAAAAGATAAATTAATTACAGTGATTATGGTAAAAACTACTATTCTTAGGGGATAATATATTAATATATGGTTTCAAATGACCTACCAACATTTCCAACACCCATTATCTAGAAATATTACCATATTTATCACTTTAATAATTGTGTTTATGAGTTATTGAGAATAATATTCCATATAATTCAATTATATAATTTGATTCTTAATAAAAAAGATAAAAAATGAATCTTCTAAAATTTTAATAACAATAATTCTATGTGATTGGGAAAACCCATATTGGTTTAGTTATACATATTATTTTGAATGATAAATAGTTTTTATAATTATAATTTTTTATAATAATTTTTTATTTATAAATTAGTTACATAAAATTCTCATGAAATTCTAAAACTGGGATTATTTAGTTAATTAATAAATAAAATAAATTATAGAAATAACATTAAAAGTGAAGTAAATTGGACGAATTTTCCACTAAAATTAATGTTTATAGATGAATATCTTATGTAACAAAATATTATAACTGATAGTTTAAAATTCCATTATGGTCTTTATATTTTAAAATTCAAATAAAATAGATTATTTCAAAAGTAAAAATAGTTATATTTTATAATAAACGATATATTATTAAATGGTTTAAATTAGTAATAATTCCACCATCATTCAAGATATTTTTTAATGTTAATAAATATCAGATATTGTAGAATAATGGCCCAATTTTTCTTTTATAGTGACTATAATGACCACTAAAAAATAAAAACAATGTTAGGTTAGTAATGTTTAAAGAGGTGATTTTGTTCGCTACATGCGCTTATGTTGAAATTAAATTTACACATAAATGAGATATTTATTTTAAAAACTAGAAATATTTATTATAATTATAGGGGCGGAATTTAATAATAAATCATACTTAAATTTAGACTCAATGGTTTAATTACTTAGGGTAACAAACTAGTAACTATGGAAAAAACACAAACGTTAAATTTTAGTAAACATAATGGAAAAGGAACAAAATAGTAAAATTATTTTACTTCTATCATTTGTATGTTTTTATCGACCATAAATTCCCTCTAATCCATTAGTGGTTAATTTTTTATGTGCATGAGGTAAGTGAGACATCCTAATAGTGAATAAATCTGAGCATTGACATGAATCCAACTCCTCGTCCCTTATAAAAACAAACCCCCTCTAGTCAATTATCACATCACTAAAGCATTTGGTTTCTTACAAAACATACAAAAAATAACATACATTTGACAACCCATCCCCCAGGTCCCATGCCATCACTACCCCAAGCCCTCCATCCATAGGCCAAGGGCTAGTGACTGGCACCAATCTATCATATCCCAAAAATGGAAGGCATTTTCCTTTAAACCTATAAACACACAAAAAGAAGAAACTACAGAATGTAATGACAATGTAAGCTACAACTATCACTATGAAAACTATAGAGAGTATTATAAAAACTGAAATTAAAACAGGGCTTGATTAAAAGAAAATAAACCCAATGGAATGTATAACTGACATGGTAAGTCCACTCAAAACCCAACCCAATGTGTAAGTGAAGGGTATCTTCATATAGCTATAGAAGAATTCCCTTCCATCCCGTCTCACTGAGAACCACCTAGTCCTAGACCACCATGGTCTTCATTGAAGTGTTGATCCCCTGTACAAGACACGTCATGTGTAGGCGAAGCCCTTGAATGGTTCTGTAACACAATACTCAGTAAGGACAACAAACCACAATGAAAATACCACAAAGAATGACCAAAATGCAGGGAAAAAATAAAATCCTACCCACACCAGTTATAACTCGAGTTATAAAATGTATGATTATCAGTCGTAAAGTTGAATCATCTTGTACTACTAAGGGACTCATTTGTGATGAGTCAATGAGGTTCTCTCGACTAATAAATCACAATTTTATACTCAGCTACTAATCCATTGAGGTTCATTCAGCTACTGGACCTTTGAGGTCAACTTCTCTACTGGACCACTAAGGCCTGCTGAGCTACTAGACTACTGAGGTTCTCTCAGATATTGGACCACTGATGTCCATTCAGCTACTATACCACTAAGTTCTGCTCGACTACTAGACCACTGAGGTCTACTCCACTATTGGACCACTAAGGTCCACTGAGATACTAGACAACTATGGTATGATTTTCTATTATACCATTGATGTCTCACTCATCATATCATTTGTTTCAGAGAATTACTGCTCTACAAAGATCTTGTGTTTGTGAGAATCAAATAATAAATCCATAGGTCATATCTCGATTGCCACGAAAACTCTCTTAGAGTAATTCCAAAGGACAACCTCATTACAAGGGTCCCACGACCACAAATGTTGCATCAATCTAATTCCTGATCTAAATGATATAGGTGTTTTAGTAAACAGATTATGGTTAGGTCAGGGTCAAGTCTAACCCAACCCAACCCATCCCAGAGTCCACCAACCTGAGCTGGGTCTGACCTGACCATGATCCGGGTTCAGCCAAGACTAGTTGGGCTATGGGTCCTGCCTGCTAGGCTACGAGTCCATCCCGCTGATTTCCTGGCCCACAAGCACTAGCACCAGCACATCGAACATAGGAGTGGGCTAGTTCCTCCAGCATGGATGAGAAAAACTGCCACGTCTGTTAAATTCCACATGATTCATGGGTTGCACCGCCTCCTTGGATAGCCAGTTCGCTCATGCGAATTGGGTCTCCCACATTCCCCACAGCAAGTCGCGGGTCCAGCTCACAACCACAACCTGAGCTGCGACGTCTCCACACAGGCATCCACGCTACATGGATGTCACAAAAAAAGTGGCGCACTGCCCCTCCATCTGGTACGCAGCTGCTACCTCACACCGAAAGGTTCTTCCACGGACCCCCATACATGCTCTAGTGGTCTGTATTTTTGTTCTAGAATTTGTTCGAATCCCTCATGTTGGCCTCTTTTTTACCGTGGGATCAAATCACCCTTGTGACCTCTTCCAACAAATAGTGTGAGAATGGTGTTATGTAATGTGTCGCTTCGATCAACCTGCTGCCATGGTCATCACACCTTTTTCATTTCATGACTATCTACGATCCACAATATCAAATCATACACAACATATGAATGAATGTCAATCCTTCATTAATATCTTTATTGACATCGAAGAACGTATGATGATAAATTGGAAAAAGCCACAAGAAAAAAAATCGATGAATAATCTTCAAACATTGTTTGTTATGACCATAATCCACTCCTGTTAGAAGGATCTTGAATTAAATCAAACAGAAGTATGAATTTAAAAAAAAATCGTCCCTTAGGATCGATCGAACCATGGGTCAACCTATTCAAGGGTTGATCCATGTTTGTTACTTTCATCATAGAATGAGGAATTCCATAATTTAAATAAAAACCCATACATAAGAAAAATTAGATTAGTTAAGGATGATCATCCATCATCATCTATAGATCTGCGACATCTAATATTCTCCCTTAGGGTGTCATCTCCACATTAGGATTCTCGAACGTTCGTCATTGGAGAGGTTTCCCTCATCATTCATGAGAGGAATTATAGGGTTGTTCATCAACACTGAATCCCTATTTAATTAATGAAGGAAGATTCATTTAAAATTTCAAGGTTGATACACTGATTTATTAATGAGTTTTATAAATATATTCAGTGTTTCCTCATTGTTGTACCACAGCGCTGACGAGTCATTGCATAATTATAAAGAGAAAATATTAAAATAACTTTTTATGTTTTTTATTTCATCTCAAAGTCCAGAAAACTATCTATTTTGGTAGACCTGTGTTGGTCGATGTTAGGAAATATATAGGTGAATCCTAACACTCTATGTTCAATGATGCGCTTAGATTTTTTATCTGGGTACTGGATTAAAAGATACAAAACTCAATCCCATTATTATTTAATAAATGTAAAAAATAGTTCGAAAATAAATGTCGGCCACTCCAGGCCTTAGAATCAATTATAATCTATGATTCTGGTCAACAAATAATACCATTTAGTTTTAAAAAAATATACATTGAATTATGGTGTATTACGTTACCCCACCATTAAATTATTTACGTCCTCATAATCCAAAATAAGGGGTAATTAAACAAATGGTGGTACTGAGCACAAATATGATACTGCAGTTCCAATACGCTCTCTTAATTATTCCTATGTTTCCAAAAAATTAACACTAGAGGAATTGACCATCCACAAAGGATCATTTCATGTCAATCCTATATCTCTACCAGGTACTCTATGAATGTCGACCCATTTTCAATCTCCATCTCACTGTAGTTGGTTATGTGCGAAGGGTCATGCACATATCTTCTGATATGGGATATGTAGAAGTCATCATGAACCATATCTAATTACAGTGACAGATCCTTGATTTATTCCACCTCAACCACTCTACACATCATCAAGAAAGGTCTGATGTACCTTGATGATAACTTGCCACCGCATCCAAATATTTGTATCCCTCAACGTGGGGATACCAATAAGAATACATGTTCCCACTTCTCGAAATCCAATGGTCTCTATCTCCTATCATCATAGGACTTCTATAACCTCTTTGTTGTATTGATCCACTCTTGGATGACCAGAACCTTCACATTAGTAGCCTATACTATCTCTTGACCCATATGTACTGACTCCCTTGATTTTTTCCAGCATAACGGTGACTTGAATGGTCATCCGTACAGAGCCTATAACGATTCCATAATTATTGTGGAGTGGTTTCAGTTGTTGTATGAAAAGTCCACCTGTGGTAGGTGGTCCTCCCAAATGTGACCAAAAAAATTAATGAAAGAATGATACATGTTCTCCAAGATCTGTGTTTTCTACTCTATTTGACCATTCTTCTGTAGGTGAAAGGCAATGCTCAAGAATAGTTGTGTTCCAAACACCTCCTATAATCCTTCCAACAAATGGGATGTAAAACGTTCCTCATGATTTGAGACTATCCATGATGGGACTCCATGGAGTTGAACTAACTCCTTCACATAGAAAAATCACAATCTCTCTACTGAACCTTTCTCTCAAATGGGTAGGAAGTGGTCCAATATGGCGAGTCATTCTATGATCACCTAGATGGTATCATTCCCCCTAGATGTACGTGGTAAGACCATCACTATTTTGACCAATATCACATCACACTTCCACTCCAGTACCACAAGGTGTTGTGTTAATCCTACGAGAATCTGGTGCTCAACAATCTCTTGCCGACAAGGGAGGCATCTCAAGACAAATTATTCCACTACCTTTAACATCCTTGTCCACCAGTAATGAAACCGAAGGTCCAAGTACATATTCACCACACCAGGATGTACCACCAAAGGGGGTGTATTAAACTCCCCCAGCACCTCCTCCCATAAATCCACTAGTACTACAATTCCTCCTATGAAAAGAATGATGTTCTCCCCACTTTTCGAATATCCATTAGGGTAATTCCCTGTGGAAATATGTGTACGTGTTGTCTCGAAGATGGAATCTCCATGTTGTGCCTACTAAAATCATTGTAATAGTGGATTGGAAACTATCATCGACTAAAAAAATATGTCTCCACTCTATCAATAAATGATATCTGAAGCAATTCTATCTTATCTAATGCCTCACTCAGTACTTGTGAACTCAATTTCTGTCTGAGAGAATCTACCACCATGTTCCCCTTCACATGAGTATATAATATCTCTATTTCATATTACTAGAGAAACACTAGACAATTTCTCTATCTCAAATTCATTTCCTTCTGAGAAAAGATATACTTGAGACTCTAGTTGTCAGAGTAATCGATGAATTGTTCTCCCGTAAGGTTGTGTCGCCACATCTTCAAGGTAAAGACTACCACTTCTAACTCAACGGAATGAGTTACATAGTTCTACTAATGTGATATCAATTTTCATGAGCCATATGTAATCACTTCCTTCCCCTACACGAGGATACAACAACTCATGGTTCATGATTTGTCACACAACACCATGTAGTCGACGCCCTCCTCTCGCAGCCTCAAGACAAGAGCAGTGGTCAAGATTTGTGTCACCTGCTAAAATCTCTATTGTCATCTTTCTATAAAAAAGGGTTTCCCCTTCTTCTTCAACACCATAATGGATGATTCCACTGTAGGGAAGTCAGGTATAAACTTCAAATAGTACCAATCCCACCCAAGGAAACTCGCCACCTTTGTAACACTCTTGGGGGACTCCCAAGAAAGAACCACCTCGATCATACTTTGATACACAGAATCTCCATTCTCTTAGATGACACATCCAAAGAAGTGGGTATCTCTTATCCATAAATCAAACTTTGAGAGATTTTGGTAAAGTTAGTTCTCTCAGAGTGTGTCCAAAACTATTCTCAGGTGTATCACGTGTTACTCCTAGGAAACTAAATTCACAAATATGTCTTTAATGAAGACCACTGAAAACCGGTTTACGTACAGCTTGAGATCATGTTCATGAGCTCCATAAAGACTTTTTGGGAGTCTATTAGTTTAAAAAACACCACTGTGTAGTCATAGTGGCCTTAGTGAAATCTGAAAGCCATATTGAAGATTTACTCATTTCTTACTCAAAGCTCGTGATAGATTGGTCTGAGGTCTATCTTCGATAACCATCTCACTCACTTTACATTTTCTAAGAGGCAATTAATCCTAAGTAGTGGATATGTATTCTACATGGTGACCATGTTTATGTGTCGGATGTCCACATATATCCTCAAGCATCTGTCTACCTTCTTGGAAAACAACACTGGGGATGCCCATGGTTAAATGTTGGGCCTTCAGAACCCCATCATCTGCATGTCCTCCAATTGTACCATCGGTTTTCAGAACTCTGTGGGAGAGATTTGATATGTAGGTGTAGATATCAATGTCTTCCTTGGTTATATATTAATGTAGAATTCTACCTCTATACGAGGAGGTTTTCTTGGAATATCCTATGGCATGATTTCCTCATACTCATCCACCACTATATGAAACTACAGACTCATCTCATCTACTACACCGATGGCCATGCTATCCAACTGATGATAGAACGCCTGGACCCTCTTATGTGAGAGTCCATCTCGTGCTTCTCCATTTTCATTCTCATTGACATTGGGAAACTGGTTCCCATCTCCAAAGACACCCCACACTATGCACCTAAAATAGTTGATCTATGAATGAACTGGTGATTTCCATTCCATACCTAGAATGACATCATAAGGCCTCAATGTATCTACAAGGAGATCCCAACCTTATCTCTCACCTCCAAGAGTATTATCACACTATCATCTCTAAGGTATTACATTCCTAACATCCCTAATGTCATCAATGAAGTCTTAATTTGGGCCTCAATAAAACCATTACTGTTTTTTATTAAAAACCCAAGGAGGATTCCGGAAGAACATGTCATGTTCTTCTAAAATATTTTTTATATTACTTCATTATTCACCTCATTTAGGTATATTTATATCATTATTATATAATATCCTCATTATCATTTATATAATAAGATGATTTTTATGTTTATGACTTAAAACAACCCAAATATCCACAATATGGGTTACAAAATCATGATTCATAAGAACTGTTGACTACCTCCTCAGGAACCGATGTCATTCCTTTTTTCCATTACCACATTTTATAGTTTTACATAATGATGTACAAAATTATTATATATGACATATATGATTTTTATGATGTAATTATTATTAATTTTTTTATAACACATAACTTTATGGATTCTATAATATGTGAATGCGATAATGTCAATTGAGTGTACGGTGGACTATAGCCTCATGAAGCGATTTGATTCATTGATGCATTACATCAGATTTATTAAGGATGAGTTTAACAAATATATGTAATATAGATAAAATAATGTTTCTTTATTAATGATAATATAAATATCATTTAATGTATTTACATTCAAAATGATATGAAAATAATATACTATTCATGCCTATGTACGACCATCTGTCTCAATGAATAATATATTTCATTTCCAATCTCTACATTTTATGATTTAATATAAATATATATGATAAATATATATGATATATAAACCAATTTTTAAATTTTTTATATTTTAAATCAATTATTAGGTTAACAATACCAATTATAACATGTCATAACATATATGAAATATGAAGCGTCTATTACTCAAAATGTAACATTAACGTTTAATTTTTGATAAACATGTAATAAATATTCATAAAAACCATATATGATATTAAAAAAAATAATATGTTTATTGAATTGGTTTATAACAAGTTTAAAACCAATGTACATGAGATTGAATAATGACTGACCAAAATGAAGTGTTAGTTAATAGTTTTTCATTTATCATATTCATTTACGTGAGATGCATGCCATATTCACCACTTATTATTTTACTTCCATGTATATACATCGAATGAATGTATTTTTTTAATATTTTACTTAATGTTATGTGTATTTTCATATCCTCTTGGCAATTTCCCTTTCATGGAGTTTACAATTTAAAAGTTAACAAAGCAATAAGGGATTTCTTTAGCAATTTTCATTCATTGAGACTTATGTTATGTTAAAAATCCAACATCATTAATGAGGTGTTTATTATTCCTATTTTAAAAGTTATATAAATAATTTATATACTTATATGATTTAAAAAATGTTATTTTTTCATGGGGACTATGATTCAATTTTACAAAAGTGGTAAGATACATTTGTTACAATCTCATTATTTATTGAGATTGTTTATGAGTAATTATCTAAGGTTGAAATATTATAATTATAATTAATAATATTCTTATAATATTTTTCTGGATATTTTAATTTAATAGTACACTTTTATAACCCATTTTTACATAAAATTTTTGATAATTTGTTTTATGGAAAATAAGGCTTCATTTCACTCTTCGAACGCAAACCCGAGTTCTTTCAAAATATGTTATTCTATTTTTTTAAAATTTATTTCTAAAAGTTATTTGGAGATAAATTTCATGGATTTTTTTAATAAAATTTGTGTATTAAAATGTGTTTAAAATTATGTTGTATGCTTCATTTATAAAATTTCTATGTTATTTTCAATGTTAAATGATTTCAAAATGTATTTTATTTAATTTTTTTTCAAAATAAAAATGGTATTTTCACAAAAGGTTGTTAATTATATTTTAATGACATTTCCATTCATAAACATAAATAAAAATCTTTTACTTACACTCCGATGGGGATGTTTTTTATTAATACCCTCTCCATTATCCCTCTGCATGTATAATTATTATTTAATTTAGATTGATATATAGCCCATTTTTATTCCACAAGTTAGTCAAGTTTGATTAAGATTCTTTTTGAAACTACTTCTATTTAATGGTTTAATATTTTTTCAATTATATCGACCTAAAACCAATTTTTATTTCATGTTTTAATCATGTCATAAAAAGAATAATGAATGTTTTTATGGGTTTTATTCATGTTGTTGTTTATGTACTTCTTACTTGATGGGGTGGCCTAGATAGCTCTAGGTGAGCCAAGTACAACATTGATTATTGGGTGGCCATATAGTGTCAGGTGTGACTTTTATAACTTTGATCATTAGTTGGCCTAGATAGCATCAGGTGAGAAAATTATGTCTTATACAAGGTGTGCTCCCTTATAGTGATTTAATGTATTTAGGAATTATTACATTGTATATAGATAATATGGTCATTATAATAAAAAGAGTTTTGAAAGGGTTTCATGAATATGATGTTCCATCAAAAAAGGGAAGAAATTTATTTTAATGGGTTTATAACTCACTCAATATCATGATTGATATCACCTGAATCTTGGTTATCGAATCTAATAACTCCTTCCTTTGAATGTTTTTTATATTATTTAATCTGAATGTTGATGGGATGAATACTTTTATGATTCTCTGAGGAACTCGAATTAAAATTTCAGACCTTTATGCACTTCTTATTCTAATTGATGAAATTCAATTGAAAATCATTATGTTTACCATTAGTGGGAATTTGAGAACACCATTATTATGTCCCTTGTTTCAAGGTTACAAATAATGACTTTGAATGAATTATGTTACGAAGTGACATTATATGAATGATGATGATGGCTTAATGTGAAATAAAAAAATCATCGTTTATGGGAGAAATATTCATTTCATGGATTGGGTATTATATGTGCTGGAGTTTTCGTAATTCATTAAATATCTATACCTAAAAAGTACTTGAGAATGTAATTGTTCCAATTCTTCCATTTCATGTTTTATGGTTTAGATGAAATAAAATGTTTCATAATTATACGCATCAATCCTGAAAATGAAAAGTTTAGGATTTTAACATTTGATCCAGGAGTACAAGTTATGGATATTATAGTTGGTATCAATGGTTGGTTTAGATATCTTTTGATAGTTGTAAGGTTACATTTTGGGTTATAATATGACATTTGGATACCATATTATGTTTATCAGAAGTTCAATGACATAGAAACACCATATAAGTTTATAAATTGAAGAATTTTTGAAGTAATTGATGAAATTTTTAGGGATCTTTTATTGGTTTCAGGTATTTCTAACCCCTAGGATCAAAATTAAGTGTTATTTTGGGAGGAACAAGTTTTCCTATTTAAATAGAAAAGGATAACCCATATACTGGGTGAAAACATATCCCATACAGAAAGTAAGTGGGGAATAAACCCATGATCGAATAATGAAAAGGGTTTCTATCCAACCACTGGACAACGTGATGTCCTAGTTAGTATGAAATTTTTATATGAAAATAAGAGATTTATTTTAATGTCATATCATATTGTATTTGGGGTGTAATGATTTTTTATCATGGAATAATTTATGATAAAATCTTTATAATCATTAGGTTTAATACTTAGTCAATATATGATTGATGAATTTTAAGTATAGTTATTTATAGAATGAATTTAGTCTTGGATTTGGTTATCATTTTATTATTTTGAATATTATTTTATCATATTATGGCTTATTCAAATTTGGAATTATTTTACCCAATTCTTCCCATTCTATTTTTGGTTAACTTTCAATGTCTGGAGGAATAGCTTGTTACCAATTTTATGGTTTTATGGTATTTAAAATTTAAAATTAGCATGTCGATTGAGAAAAATACATATTGAATACTGATAATTTTCAGAAAAAAGTATGATTTTTGTAGAAATTGGTTAATGGATGAAATTTTACTTACCAAGTATGTATATTTCATTATGTTTTCAATATATATGGGGGATGAATCCTTCAACTTTAATAAAACGATATTGAAATAATATTTGATCCTATTAACATATTTTATGATGATATCAATGATATTTTTAACAACTATTTATCTAGAATTTTTTTTCATTGACTCTCTTTGTACCACATTCACTTTCACTCTCGATTAGTCAATGGGAATTATTTTTCCCTAATAAAGTTGTCTTTTAATTTAACACAACTGATCCCTATTTATGGAATCCTAGTTATGTGTAAATTCATGTGACCATTATATTTCCCCCACACCCTATCACAAGGATTGTTTAATTTATTTCATTTATACGATGTCGGTTCCATTAAAAAAATTGAAAAAAATTTAATCCTTTGATAAAGAATATTAATTTTATTGGAGAAATTCTTTTTAAGGGGGCTAATATGTACCGACCAGTGATTTTTTGAAACATAGTGTTGTAAATTATTTTAAAATCATTGATATATTTAAATACACTAAATTTAGAGTTTATAATTTTCATACGCAACACTAATGTAATCATGCAATTAAAAAAATAGCATGTTTCTTTGATAAATTGGGTTACATGTAAAGAGAAGTCTTATTAGACAAAAATATACTCCTAATAATATTATTTAACATGATAGTTGTCTCCCAACTATTGAAAGATAGGGAATGAATAAGATAAATTAATATTTTAAATTATTGTTTACCCATATTTATAGATTGATTTCATTGGTTACCAATTAATTAGAAATAAAAATAAAAATAAAAATTAATTGAATATAAAAGAAATTCTTTAATGGAAAACCATTTTTAAGCACTGATGGTTTTTATTCAAATAAATTAAATTAATTACTGTTATTTAATCATCATAATGAAATTATTATTTTTTAAATTCAGACATTTTTTTAAAAATGTATCCAATTGATTTGATATTCATAGAATAAAGACAAATCATATTTACACATAAAAAGATTTATTTTGTAAAGGCATTTGTGCCACCATTGAATAAAACAATCGATTTAAAAATAATTTTTGACACTTATAAATTTTATCTATTTTTTTCAAATTTGAATGTCAATAGTATATTAGGTTATATTTTTCAAATTTTTTAAGAAGAATAATTTTTTATGAATAGTGAATAATACTGTATTACAATTTAAAGATGAAATTTTTCTAAATAATTTATACTGTAAAATTATATATTATATTTTTATGGTAAAATTATATAAATTATACATATTTTAGTCCAGTTTACAATGTTTTAATCTTTTTCATATTTTTTTATATAATAATATTGTAAAAAATTGATCATTATTTAATTTAAAAACCTACCTTCTAGTAATGTTTTTGGGATTAATTTTCAATTAAATTATAATACTTTTCTGATATATATTTTGGAAAAATGGATTACATTTTTTGAATAAAAATAATATACAATATCTAATATGTTAAACACAATTTTTGACCAAAATGATTATTAAATATAAGCAACTTTAATCCTACCGATTAAGGTAAAAACAAGTTTATTTTATGGTTATGATTAGTATATCTGTTTCTAAATTACCTCGTAACTATTCCCAAACCGATTAGACAGAAATATTTAGACATTTATCAAATTAGTATTTTTGTTTAGGAGTTATTCATAACAAAATTCCATGAACGTTACCCATATAATATGTTAAGTAATTTAGAAGACACAAAATTTACATTCCTTGATTTTAATATATATAATGATTTGGGTTATGGTGAAAACCCATTTTAGTTCAGTTTAATATATTATAATTTTGTGAATTATATTTAATCCTAATAAAAATTTATATTAAAATTTTCAAGTGGAATTAGTTACATTAAATTCTTATGAAACCCCTATAGAGTATTTATTTAGTTAATAATTAACAAAAATAAATGATACTCAAAATATTTAAAGTGAAGTGAATATAATGAATTATCATATTAATTTTTATTTTAGATTATGATATTATGTTAGAAATATGTAAAATTTATATATTACAATTCCAACATTCTCTTTAAGAGATTAAATTTAAATTAAATAAATAATGTCAAAATTGCCATTATTTTTAATGTGTATAAATTTATATTTTATTAAATGATCAAGAAATACTAAAAATTTGATCATCAACTAAGAAATTTGTAAATTTTAATAAAAATAAAATAAAGTTCATTCCTGAACCAAATTTTATTTTATACTGACTATAATGACAACTAAATAATAAAAACACTTTTAGAATAGTTATGGTTGGAGTATTGTTTTTCTGTATTTCATCTGCTTCTGTTAAAATTAATTCCACAAAGACATAGGTTATTTATTTTTTAATTTAATAACATATTTATAATTATATGGAATGTGTTTTTTAATATGCCTCACATTAATATATTCTTAGTGGATAAATTACATAGGTTAGGAAACTAGTTAATATTGTAAAAAAGAAATTTTTAAAACATGGTATACATACAGGATAAAAAAAATTATAAAAATTCAGTTTTTTTATTTTGACATTATAACTAACCATAATTTAGCTCTAATACATTTTTCAATTTTAGAATCATATTAGGTAGGGAGACATCCCAATGATGATGGTTTTTTAGTATTTATAATAATTCCCCTACTCATCAATGATAAAATGAACTAACTCTTCACAAATATTATCACTTATCATGCCTCTGGAATCTTACAAAAACTACCAAAGTCACATAAAAACATCCATAAAATCATTCTCGATGCATTATTTTGGGATAAAATAAAAATCAAGAATGTTTTAGTTCAATCATAAGTAGGATAACAAAAGAATGGAGAATATTCTTCTACAAGTGTTTATATTTTATTTCCTTATCCACCTTAATCAATTATATATACATAATGATTATAAAATAAAAAATAATAATAATCATACATATATGTTTTTATTTAAAAATTATGAATGAAAACCACAAATAATTCCCTAAATGGGTTACGAAACCATCAATCGCGTGTATCGTGGACTACCACCTTGTAAACCACTATTGTTTGTTTTTCCATTACCATTGTCAATGGTTGGGAATAATGATTGATATTCTATTATAAATTATTTTTATGATTTATATGACTTAATTATAATTCTTTAATTTATATATTACACATTGATTCTTGAATTCCATTTTTTGCCATTATGATAATGTTGTTCTTGTGGATAGCTGAAAATCATCTTGCAAAGCGATGTGATTCATTAATGAATTAGATGGAATTTATAAACGATGTGTTAAAAAAATGTGATATATATGAAATAAAAATTCATATTTAAGGATTATATAAATATATATATCATTTAATATTTAGTCATTCACAATGAAAAGAAAATAGAGAAAAACTTATGCATATGTACAACCAACCATCTCTAAGAACAATGTATTTCATTTCCTGTCAAAAAAGAATTTATGTATTAAAGTAAATAAATATAAAATAAATATTTATGATATAAATATATTTTTTTAAATTTACTTTAATATGAATAAATTATTAATTAATGTAGAGAAAAAATAACAAGTCAAAACATATATGCAAAATAATGTCCTTAGTACCCAAAACATATATTTTACATGGAATTGATTATAATTGGGTAATAAATAGTCATACGAAAATAATATATGGTATTAAAAATAATAATATATTTCATTAATAAATTATAAATTTTCAAAAAATAGATATACATTTGTTTAAAACAATTTCAACTAAAAGGAGGTGTGAGGTAAGGGTTTTTCTTTGCACAATTACATTTCTGTAGGATATATTCCTTATTGAAATTAAGTTTTTTTTGTGTGGTGTATAGAATACCCCGAAATGTGTTTTATGAATAATATCAATATATTAATTGGGATTTAAATATCTAGATGAGTATCTATATTTCATGTGGTTCACATTATAAAAGTTTCAAAATGTGTTAATTTAATTTTTTCTCCCAATTTTCCTTCTTTGATATGTATGTTATAAGATACAGAAACCGTAATTTATGAAGAGTTTGTTATTAAAATATCAAATTTAATGTCATGAATATAATTATTTTTATAATATTATAAATTATATTAATTTATGGGTATGTTTATTCATTGTTAACAAACTTATAAGCGTCTTTTATTACAAGATCAATGTTTACTGGGATTGTGTATTATTTAGTCATCAATGATGACATATTATAATTCTAATAGATTCTCTTATTCTAGGATTACTCATGATATATAAAATTAATTGAAAAATTTCACACCCTTTGGTACATAAAATGTTTGAGAATCTTTTTAAATAAAAAAAATACATTTATATAATTAGTTATAAATCTTTGCTCTTTGAAAAAAAATATTTCCTAGAATTATTTTACAAATTATTTAGATGATATTTTCTGATTATTCTAAATGAAATTTATTTTTAGAATATTTGTATGTTTTAAAAAGTTTTATACATTTATTTAGAGAAAAATTTATATGTTTTCATGGTTATTTTCAATGAAAAATGTTTTTATAAATTTTTATGATTTAAAAATTTATTTTAAAAATAAAAACGGAATTTTAATAAAAAAATAATTAATGATATTTTTAAGGCATTTTAATTAATCATTTTCAAAAACCCATGTTAATACTTATCCTCCAATGGGGATATAATTTATCAATACCATAATTATTCTTTCTCTAGATAGTTAATGATTGTTTTAAATAAATAATTATCAGACCCATTTCATTTAAATGGGTTAATCATATTTCGAAGATATTGTAAAAGAAACCAATAGTTTTCCTGGGTGTATCATGTTTCTAGGAGAATGCAATTAAATCCATTTAAATTTTAGTGGTATATAATGTTATAAAATTAATAATGAGTGTTTGTATGACTTATATTCATGTTTTGGTTCTCAGACAACTTACATGATGGGGTTGCCGAGATAGCCTCAGGTGAGCCAATTACAACATTAATGGTGCGGTGGCCCAAATAGCATCGAGTGATAAAATTGTAGTTTGGATGATGGGGTGTCTCAGATAGCACATAGTGATATTTTTATAACATTTATGATGGGTGTGAATAGATTGATATCAAATACATAATGTAATTATTATACAGGAACTCAACTGTATGGTTATTCCAATTAAAATTTATTTGAAAGGGTTTTATGAATATGATAATCCAAGTGACCAAAATGTGGGTGTGATTTTTTGTTATGGGTTTACAATGTTTCTCATGACCGAGATTTATATCACATGTCTCATTAATATTGATTCTTATGAACCTTTCTTTTTCTATGTATTCATATTAGAAGATCAAGGTATTGATGGGTATGAGTTCTTTTATGATTTACACTGGAAATTTTATTATGGAATCGTAGACCTATGAAATTCTTATAATTAATAATGAAATATAATTGATAATTATTACGATTAAACTTACATTTAATTAGATCTCAAAATTTATAAGTGTCTTCTTTATCAAGTTATATATACTGAGGTTTAATAAATTATGTCAAGAAGTGACTTCATATGGATAGTGACAATGAAATTATGTGATAAACAGCTAGGTTAAATTGGGGAAATATTCATTTGATGAAATCAATACAATTTATGTAAGATTTTTCTTAATTATTTAAAACTATAATCCCAAAATTTCCTCATAAATGTATGAAATCCAATTTATTTGTCTAATGATCTAAGGAAATTAAGGGAAAAATGGGTCATAATTATAGGCATCAATTCCAAAAATGAAAATATTATAATTTCAGCACTAGATTCTAGAGTTTATGTATGGGGGATATTATATCTATGCTCCATCGATTTACTCTAGATATATCTCTTTAGAGAATTTTCACATGAAAGCTAAACATATTATTTGAACAACCACTTGGATTCCCATACAGAGTGTGAATAAATACTCAATAGGTAACAACCATGAAATAAATTATATTGGAAAAATATACTATTTTTATAGGACAACGAATATGTCCCTTTTATATATAAACTTATTTTATTATTATTTTTATTGAGTTTGATGAGTATTAGTTTAGATAATTAGTTGTTTCCTTGTATGTTCTTGGTTTCATGGTCCCTCGTATGGTTTGGTAAACCATACACACTAAGAATGTGACAATTGATAGTGTTGATCTCATAAATACCACATGGCATGGAAAACCAATCTAGTAAGCAATAAGACTTACTTTGTATTGTGCATTTTTCTAATTTTGAGATATTTTTATTTGGGGGTCTCCCTATCAGCCTTACCAACATAAAACCAGCTATGCAAGAGGTTCATCTATGCCAATTAACTTCCACATTACACTTCCAATATTGATCTTATAGTTATTAATTCATAAAATTTCAGGATAAGATATAATTTTCTATTCTCCTTACCATGAATAAGTATTCCTTATTTATTACATATTTTTAAACCTAAAAACCATATTGTCTGAATTTCATGACAACCGTTTTATTAAATCGGTGTCTTTGAATTCATTGGATTTTGGGTTCTAATTCATAAAATATTCAAGAAGTTTGCAACAGAGGATATATGAAACCATCAATTGAGTATAGTGGTTGGATATCGTTCGTTTTATTTGGGACCTCCTTTATTTTTGTCCATTGAAATGTATTATCCCTAGAAAAGGAAATAATATTAAAATGACTTATAATGGTTTCATTAAAGAAAGATCATTGCTTCTAATGGTTTTTGATATCCCAAAATTGGGAATTATTTAATTTAGGTAACAACTTATTTTATTCCTAAATCTATTCCATCCATTTTTTTATAAGATGTATATGAGGGTTTCTCTCAAAGGTAATGGTTTATATATGTTGTTTTAAACCATGACAAATTTATAAATTGGGATTTTAAATTGTGATATTTTTTAAAGACTAATTTTTTTGAGGTATTATTGTTTTGATAAATTATTTAATATATTCAATGTTGTTTTTTAAAAGGTATATATGGTTTATAAATAATAATTTAAAAATAAAGGCCCATTAAGATTATTTGTTAAATAATTTCAATGGATATAACTACAACCTATTAAAAACCAATTAGTTAAATAATTATCATCTTTATATAATATTCTAATTGATTTCATTAAAGGTTTTTAATAATAAAATTTGATAGGGTATCTTATTAATGGATGTTTGATGTGGGAGAAATTGTCTTTATTGTGGTACATTTTTTAGTGTTTCACTGATGTTTAGTTATTTTTTGGTGATTAATGGGGACCAAATTCTTTATCTAGTTAACAGGAAACCAGGGGTAATAATGTGAGAAATCAATAGTTTTATGTAATACTAATTGATTGTTTTTGTTGTATAGTCTCCAATAGTTGAGGGTTTTTTATTTATTGGATTATTCCCTCAATATGGCTTGTTGAGATAAATTTAATTTGTGAGTGTATGACCATATTTACTAATGTTAGTATTTTTCACCATGGTCATATAATATTGTCTCATTAGACCCTTTGTTGATGCCCTGTAAAATGTATCATTTCATTCATTTCATTGTTACTTATTAATCTTGTGTGTTGATTTATTATTCAATTAAACATATTTGTGATGTTATAATTATATTATTATTGATCCTTGATGTTATATTGTTATGATTTTTTATTTTCATATTCTAATGATGTTTCTATTATATATTATTTCACATACATGATCATTATTTCAGAATAGTGTACTATTTTTTAATGTTTTAGGATTGTCTAATTAAACATGTTTGTGCTCTATAAAAACATATTTCAATGATAGTTTAAACACATTTTAGGAGTATTATTATCAATAGTGTATTTATTAAGGTGGATAGGAAATGTGTCGTTTCCTCTTAAAGGACATTGATTTTCTATTTGTTTCCATATTATGTCGAGGACATGAAAACTATTTTACACTATTTATTTTAAAACTCGTTCACTTGATTTATCTAATATATGGAATGAAATAAAATCTTGGTTTCACCTTATTGGGAATCATCTCACACCCTAAACATTTAATTTTATGAAAATATGTCCTTCATTAGTCATCAATTTGAGCAGGTTTTGGATATAGGTGTTTCTTATTCTCCACTCCTTCTAGGAATATGGTGATTCTTTATTCTTGTTGGAAACATGGATTAAAATTATATTAAAAGGTATGTTTTTATTAGATCACAAAATTTTATTTGGATATTTTTTTATTTACCTTTTTTGCCTTCATTTTCCATTTTAGTATCCTTTACAGATTTGAAATAGTTTAACATAGAATCTTATTTGTTTGTAATGATATTGAAGAAAATTTTGATATTTATCAATTATTACGTAATGATTTTTTCAATATATTTTTTCATTTCGTATCATTTTTTCTTGATTATCCAATTTATAGAGTCTTCTTGTTTTTTTGTCATTAAAAAGGGTTGTTTGGTTTATTGATATGAAGGTTAAAATAGTTTATAATTTCTTAACTTTTTATAACCATGATTCTTGTCACAAAAGCTTGGTGTTTATGAACATGATTTAGACCTTGTTTTTGGGTAAACAAGGTGGTATGGCTGGCTGTCCTTTTTCTTCTTACAAAATGGTATCAAAGCCCTCTTTTATTTTGGGGTGATTGTTAGATAGGGGATATGACCACCAGAGCAGAAGTGGTTGGTGTGAGGGAGTTCCTGTCAATCACTTCCACATTCAAACACATATGTTAGCATGGGTTGTCCAAATTTTGGTATTGAATTTAGGTTTTCTAATTCACTATTCAAAAAATATTTTTACTGATATATTTTAAATATTTAGTTATAGGTTCCCGTAGGGGTAATTTCAGAAATTCATTTATGTTTGAAAATGGTAAAAAATATAGCGGAACATTTTTTTTGTTCCATGATCTATAAAACTATGAATAAATCATTGATTTATAATTGGGTGAATTCTAGGGACACATTAAAAAATTATGTATGGTCTCACAAAGTGAGTGGATAAACCATGTACAATGATACTGTTTTTTACACATTTTCTCCTCCCATTAAATATTAATGATACTTTCGTTATTGTTATAAATTGTTTTATAAGTAATTATATGATATTTATTAATTTGATATGTGATTTTTTAATGTTGTAATGTGTAGATAAATGCCTTAGTATTTTTTTGTTCATTAAAAATCTATATTATACTATTTTGGCTAACTATCACGAATGTTATATTAGTATCATTGTGAATAAATTTACAAGAAAAAATGATTTTGGGTTGGGTTGGGTTTCATTTAATGAATTTAATCTTTTATAAAGTGACATGAGGTGATTTTAAATTGTATGGGAGAACATTATAGATGTACTAAAAATAAATTTGTGATTTAAATATTCAAATTGTTTTCATGAAACTAGTTTCTATATATTTGATTTTTGATTTTTGTTTTGAGATTTTATTACGTCGTTTGAAATGATACTATAAATTTTTGAATGTAAATTATTTACTTTATTTTGTAAGCCATTTTATTTTATTATGATTTGGTATTTTTTGGACTAAATACTATTTTTTATTATTATAGAATATATACGACATTATGTAATATAAAAATAAATGAGGGAATAATGTTTATTTTCATTCTCATGAACTATATGTAGTCTTATCAATCTCATACTCTACCATGACTATTTATAGAGAGATAGGTATGTGATTTTTTTATGATTGTGGAAATTTTTAAAAGAGTTTATCAAATAGTATCCACATGTTTTTTATGTTCACGGTACCCAATAGGTGATGGAGTGGATGATTAAGGTAGAATAATTCTTTGATTCTCTATGGAATTTGTAATCATAAGATCTAATAACATCACTCTATTATTTTTGGGATAATTTACTGAATGGTAAAAGAAATAATTTCTTGTTTAATGACATTAAATGATGTTTTTGGTTTGTATCATGTGGTTTTTCATGAAATGGAATTATCAAGAGGATATGAATGTGATGATATAATTAGAGTTATTGAGAATTGATCGTGGTGACTAGTTAGTAATAAAAAACATTGAGCAATTTTTTAGACTGTTACTTTCTTCACTTGGACCTCTTCACAAAGGATTTAATAGGGCTTAATTAATTTTGAGAAGCCTTAAGTTAGATCTCTGTTTTTCAATTGTTTAATATTTCTAAGAAATATATAGAGAAGTGGTTAAAAGGAATATTATTTTGGTGGTTGGTTTATCAGGGTATGTAAGGTGAGGATTATAAGTTGGGAATTCCAATTTGGGATGTTTTAAAAATATAGAACCACCACAACATGTCTTACCCACTATACTGAAACGAAATTAATTAGATTATTTATAGTAAGGGTTATTGGAGAAACATAAGTAATCTTGTTAGATAAATCTGTGGACCTGTAATTTGAGTGGTCTTTTGGTCACCTTCATTGGATTTTTAGGTTGGATGAGAATCAATTGAATAATCCTCATACACAATATAAATTTAAGAAGTAGTCTATAGTGTCCCTTCCATTTTAAGAGTTAATGGTTTATTAGTTGCTCATGCATCAATACTTTAATTGTTTTTCGGTTATTGTTTTAATCTATATTTGTACCCACTTTTTTGTTTTTGGACGTATGAATGTGTTATCAATAATTTATTTAAATATCTTGTGCTTTTCACATCATTTTCTCCCTAATTAAGAGGGAACAGATATTTGGGAGCTGTATAATACTACTTTATGTGAGATGTCTATTATATAAGACTTGTTTTCTAGGATGTGTTTTGATTGGAATGTAACATTTATTCTCTATGTCTGTATATTTGGGATTCCATGTGGTGCAAAATGTGCTTTTTTCTATTATGAAATGAAATTTTTAATGGACATTCTAGGTTTTATGTTTTCATATTTATAGCATCATGGTTGTTTATATGGATGAGTCAAACATTGTTTCTATTTCTATAATTATCTAAATATTTAGGATCGATAAAATTAGGTATTGAATTGGGAATTTACTATGGCATATAGGGTGATCAAATTTGGGTTTATAAGCTTGTGCATGATGAAAATTAAATCCTCATTCAGGATGAGGTACTTTTTAATTTGTTTTCTATTTGAAATTATCAATTATATTTTATGGATCAGAATTAGGACGATTGGGATTTTTGTGACCACCCAATTCCATATTTAGTTTTATATTTATTTTATATTTTTGTCCTCAATGTTTAGTGAGTTTCAATATATAAATTTGAATGTTTTTTAATCTTTTCCCAACAATAGTTTTATTTTCAATATTCAGCAGTCCATGTAGGATATGAATGTAACCTACTATAGTTTATAAAAGTAGGGATCAAAAGATTACGACATTGTAATGTGAACCCTTTCTATTATCTATGTCACCTACTTAGTTGTGGGTATATTTTTAATTTTCACATCCATTGTTTTGGGGAATCTTCCATTAGATTTCCCACTTTTAACCAATAAAGTTAAGAGATCCTCCCACCTGACTCCCTTCCTCCATTCATTTATTATAGTGTTAATATGGTCATTTCATAATACAATATCGTTTAAGAGTTCCTTTATTAATGTCCATTAATTTCCTTTAATTTTTTCAATTTTTAACATACCTCTTTTATATTCACAGTAGACATAGTTATTGAATACAATTACTAAAGTTGTCATAAAATGGTGTATTTTGTTTATTGGGATTGTGGGATCCATCTTATTTCAAATTATAGAAGTATTCAACAAATAAAATAAAAATATGCTGATTGTGGTTGGTTTTTCAATTTTATTCATTTTCCACTTGATTTCAATGATGCTTTTCCTTTGAAATGCGTCTTTTATATCATGAAAAATAAAATACAAAGTACTTATGTTAGATTAATTAATGAAACCTAACTGTTTATATTAGATTTATAGTTAAAAAATTGATTGATATAATGTTTTTCTATCTATTAATTTTATGCCTATATTTATTCCCTCTTTGCATTTGATTAATTAAAAATGATGGGTTCTGTTAAACGGAATGATTTATATATAGTTTTTATGATAATATTGATTTATAATATGGGGTTTTTATTTATTTACATTTTTAAGACCTTATTAATAAATTTGGAATTTTTTTTGATTTATTTATGTGTTCATGGATTATTCATTATCCTAAATGTGATTTTTAAATGGTATTAAATTTGTGTGAACACTCAATTAAAACCAAAATACAACTTTGAACCTTATGTAAATAATCCCAGTGATTATAAAAATGCCCTTTTTGGGATGCATTTTTTTAGCTATTCAACATGTTTTTGTATATTGAGAAATAGTTGGTTTAGTTTCTATTTCTTATAAAATTTGTAAGAGGGTATAGTAAATTGGTGTTGAAGGTGGTATTTATAGTAATAATTATGGTAATTGGAGTTGTGTTCACTATTTTTAGATACTTTTAGAGGAAAACGCGGCTAACCTCCATTGAGTAACTGTCTCTCCCATGATTTGTTTCATGTTCACAAAATTGCACCTATGTTTCTAGCATTTCAATTTATGTGAGTTTTAGAGTTATTTGTGATTTCAATGTTGTAAAATTTATAGAATCTCAATGTATATTTGAATCATAGATAAAATTCATGGATGTATCTATCTTAAATATTAAATTTCATAGGCGTAACACATAAGATATATATAGAGGATTTAAATGAAGTGGATGTATTATTAGTTGAAGATGATACTATAAAGGCTACACTAGTGACTCCATGCATTGAATATAACACCTAGATCCATGTTACTAGTGGTATGAAATCTCCAATTGAATCATCCGATACCCAGTAGAGGAGACCCAACTATTTGGTTTATTATCTAGTGATGAGTGTTTTTAGATGAAGACCACTACACATCTATTGGCTAGTAATGACTTGTCAGTGGAGAATTTATAGTAGAAAATATACCCAGATAGGCCAACATATTCTTTGGGAGGAAACTAAGTATTCGATGGAATTACATAGACTCCATGAAATTAGAATTTATTATATTAAAAATTTACATTATTACCATCTTCAATTAATTCATTATAATCAATGAAATCAAGAAGATTCTCATACATGCTGGGTCCTAAAAAAGGTTTATCTTGGACCACGCACTACAAAACCATTATCTTAAAAAAAATCCTCTATCCGAATCAACTCCAAAGTACATTATCTTTCAAATTTTCTCAAATAGAAAACTCCAATGTTAAAAATCCTTCAAATTATATCTACAATCCACTCAAATATATCATTCTCAACTATAAAAAATCTATCAATCTGACTTTTTAGTAGACTGTACTGGGTTTTCCAAAAGGAAAACCCTATCTCCAATTAAATTATCGAATAGTTCACACTTTAATAAAATGGAAGGCTAAGTTACTTGGATAATATAAAATATCACTTGGGTTCTTACAAACCACAATTTTGAGGGACATGTTTACTATTAACATTTGAGATTAATGTATTTATACAATATACATCTTTTTTATGGATTAATTTGTATGGGGTCAAAACAATCTTTATCCAAACTCCTTATAAAAAATGTTTTTCCTTTATTAACTTTTCTAGAATTAATCACATAATTTCATAAATCTAGTTCAATAATTTACTCACCTATTCATTTTTATAATATTTTTAAACATTAATAAAATTCTTAAAAAATCACATATTGAATTTCGTAATTTATTATATCAAAATGATCTAATTTTGAAAGTAAAAATTTATTTTTATTTTAAAAATGGTAATTCACTCCCACATTCCAAAATATCTGAAAAAAATATTATCAAAGGAGTGATTTAAATTATTTCAAAAACTCTCATGTTTAATTTTAATAATTTTATTTAAAATATTAAAAAATATCCAAGATATATTTTGTTGTAGAATATAATTACAATATTCATGTTATTATATTTAATTTCATATATTAATCAATCTAAAATAAATTAATGTAAACTATTATTGTTAGTACTATTTGTCATATTTGGAAAATGGTATTTCATGTCCATGTTCCAACCAAATATTATGTAAAAAATTCGAATCTTGAATATGTCTATGTATTTTAAATAATACTAATTATATGAATTTCATGCATTGTGGTATTGAGAAAAATTATATCAATGGTTCTTCATTATTAAAAATTGATTATGGGTTTTTAAATTTAATAGAAGTCACACATTATGGAATAAATAATGTAATCAACACTATATTAGCTATTTTCTATCAGGATTTCTTATATTTTACTTTGCATTCTAATAAATCTATTATATGTATGCTTATAAAATTTATTTACTTCTATTATAGTAGAAAGTACCACAGTGATAAATTACCTATAGAAAAGATCATAAAGAAAATACATTGGCTTTTACCATTCTCCTAGACTCTTAATGTCATGATAATTCCGGAATACAAAGTCTAGAATTAAATGGTGGTCTTGGAACTCATCTTATCTCTAACGACATAAGAAATAAAAATTAAATAATATGAAAAAATACTATTGAAGAAATATTATTCAATGAAAAACTCACCGTAAATTCAACTAATGATGATAATTTTAGATGTCTGGTTCTAGAATAAGCTCATTTTCAAGAATTTTGAACAAATTTATCTATTAGAAAAACTACCAAAATTTTTAGAAAAATTAAAATCAAAAAACAAAAACATAAAAAGGCATGCTATAAATGTAAAAATGATTAGTCATATAAAACAAGAGTTCACTACATATTAAAAATCTTAGTGAATAGAAATAGGGTTAAAGGCCCTCTATGTGAAAAAATGTAACTTATTCTTCTTATTTTCCTCTCAATTAACATAATTTCTAAGAGACATAGTATTATCAACAGATAACATACAATTAATTCCATAAATATTATTTTTTATTTGAAAAAATCAAAAATAAATATTAGAAATTGGTTTTATGAAATATTATTTTTTAAAAGAAATGGATATTCACTTCATTGAAAATGTTGATCTAACCATCATTATAAATAATCCACTAGGTAACTAGAATTTTGTTTTCACCATTAATGACCCCTATATAAAACTTTTCAAATTCATGAAAGGTAACGAAATCTTAAACACAATTTTGGGTTTTCAAAATCATGGGAAATATCATGTTGTCTATAGATACTACGTTCATGTAATATCCTCTAAAAATCATATGAAAATTACATTTTCAATGTTGATTCCCTATAAAGTCATGGTAAATATGGGGAAAACATATTTCATTTAATATATTAATGTTGTTGAATAAAATATTGTATGAATGAACAATGTTAATACACAATAATTCTAATTTTTTCAAAAAGGAAACATGCTAAGAAAATATAGAGTCCAAAAACCATATTGGAAAATGTAAGAGGACCCGAGTTTGAGTGGGAACCAAAATAATCAGTCATTTAATTTTGTAGGTAAAATGCATATTAATATAAATCCATGGGTTAATGTGGTATCTATAATATGTTTTCTTGAGACAAATGTGTGGACCACTATCTAAATGTAATCACATTAAAAACACAAATATTTTTTACTTCACCTTAGGTGGTAACTATAATGGTAATATAATTGGTGAAGTTACCACTGATAATTCATTATGAAAACTTATAAGAGATGTTTTATTTATAAGTTAATTGATAAGTAAATTAGTTTTAATTATTAAATAGGGTATTAATGGTTTCAAAAAAACTTTTTGGATTGAGTTTTATATCTTTTTGGTTAAATTGAAATACAGTTTTAAACAAATCAATATTTTAAAAAATTTATTCAATTAATTGAAAATATATTTCCATAAAAAATCATAATTGTTTGAGTGAACATGTTATTGAGTCATTAAAATCGAATAGATTTATTCATCATATTATCTCACATAATTTTGTTAAAAAAATCATTTATCAACTAGTATGATATCAATTCATATTTCATTTCAAAGATAACATGTTTTGTAAAGTGTTCCAATATAGTAATCCAAAAAAACTATTTTAAATCTAATAAAATAATTTCCTCTTTAATATAAATTTTTTAATTCTTATAAATTTTTTTTCCAAATAAAATATAAAATATTGTATGAAAATCCAACACATTATTTTTTTTCTATTTAATAAGACTCAAATTAGTATATTTTTATATCATAAAAGTGGAGTTACAAATAATTCATCATGGTAGTCCAAAAATGGATGAAAATGGATTTTTTTAAAAATTATTTAAATTTATAGTTCACATGATAGAGAATTTTTTAACAATAAATTTAATGATTTTTGTTCCAATTAAGTATATGATTATTTGTGTTCTTATCCCCAAACCACTCATTAACATTTGTTAAGAGAGAGGTGAAATTGAACAATACAAAAAATTCACCAAAATATTTTAAATTAATTACCTCTTCAAAAATATATTTAGAATTAGGTAATGAATACTGCAAGATATATCATTAATTTCATTCTAATTAATAATTTCATTATGAAAACATTTTAATAAAATATTTTTAAGAAAAAAAACCCTTTGGAAACATTTTTAATGGTTTCTTATTTTTTATTTTAAAAAACATATACAAACATAGAAAATTTGAGTATAAATTCAATAAATGGATCTTTATTATGTAATGGAACTCAATAAATAAGTTTCTTGTGTTTAACTAAAGGGATAAACTAATGAAAGAATATATCCATGTTAAATTTGATGAATTATTTTGAAAACCCCTTTCTAAAAATATTTTTTAATGTATTTTTAAATAATATTTTCCAAATAAAAAAGATTACGAAGAATAATAATATTCTTTAAATTTTCATTGATAATTTTTTAAAAAATATAGACCATCCCTTTGAAAATAATATTGTATATATACATGTTATAGGGCATACTCAAATATTGTTTTAATATTAGGCTAAACACATACCCTTTGTCTCTAGAAATGAAATCTAAAACCCTAATAATTCCATTAAAAATGAGAATAGGAATATTTAAATGTAATTTTAACATAATAAATCCACTAAAATGAGATGTTTAATCTTATAGTTTGACCTTATGATGATAAAGTTATCAAATGAATAAATTTTTTTCCCAAAAAATGTGAAAAATATAGTAATATTATATGAAACAAATATTATTTAGGTGAAAAGGTTATAATCGAGAAGAAGGAATCAATTGTCGTGAACCATTTGGTCCCATTTCATGGTTATAATTTAGTACATTCTTAATTTAATTTTATATTAATCCAAATTTCAATAATTCTATATGTATATCTAATTGCCTTTTCTAAATGGGTATTTTTGGAAAACCACCTGAGTTTGAAAATCTCCCCTTTCAAAATTATATTTTCGTGCATCGGATATCTATTTATGGTTTAAAACATGCTTATTGGGATTGGTGTGAACATCTTTAAAATTATATTAGTATAAATAATTTTAAAATATGAATATATAATTCAACTCCCCCTTTTGTAATACTTATCAAATGATATTTTACTAGTTTATGTTTATCATAATGGTTTCTTTTTGGTCTCTACCAAAGAAATAATTTTTTTATTTAATGAAAAATAAATTTATCTAGGATCATTAGAGTATATTATATGAATATACATATAAGAGGTGGGTTAATTGTGGATTTAAGAAATTGAACTATTTAAAAAACCAAACCTATTAATGTAAATTTTTAGTCTTAGACTCAGTTTATTTATCAAAGGGGTGAATCAGAATCAAAATGGATCAAATTAATATCAAATTATGTGTTTATTGTATAAAAAATTACACTAAGTAAACCAATTTTATAGAAGAAATAATTTAAATTTTATCTTTATATAATAAATACATCCCTATAAAAACATGTAAAATAAGAAAAACATCAGCAAGTGACAGTACGAGTGTCTTAAAAGCTATATTAAAAGATTTAACTTTTTTAACATTAAGTGTAAGTTAGTCAGTAAAATTCACTAAAGGTATCCATAGTATTATACCGGCATTAATGTTTGTCTTTACATTCCAGTAAATCCCTCGATATGATGATCGGAAGAAGCTCTATCAACATATCCTTGAAATTCATCAATATGAAAATCAAATTTTATCTTCATATCCTAATAATCCCAAAATTATAAACATGACAAGTGATGGAAAACAGATGAAATATTTCTAATGGAAAAAACATATCATGGATTCTTTAGAACAACAACTCTCTAATGAATTAAAATGAAAAATAATGATATTTTCATACTGATAGTACATCAGAAGATGTTATTTAAGAAATTTATCAACTACCGAATATTAAAATGATGTTATATTTATAAGTGAACCTCTAATGATCACATTTTTAATTAAGTTTCAATGGCCTCACACAACTGGCTCTTAAAAAATCACAATGTTCTTGCAAAACTAAATACCTAAGGACATTTTATTGACACCATGAAAATTCTAAATCTATTAATTAAGATAGAAATAATTTGTATACATTCTAATAATTAATATATGACAGTCTGATGTTAATCATTATTGGTATTCAATATGAAAATCCGTATGGGGATTTGTCTGATTGTTTTGATACCAGAATCAGTTTAGTGGTCTTAAAATTTGTTTGTACGATAAACATGAAAAAATTGTTAATTATGGTCTAACTAAAGGTAATTTTGATAGCTCATGAACATAATAAATCCAGTGATCATATTAAATTATGATAGGTTTATATCATTAGTACATTATCACTTTTTCTGTGTTGGATAAAAGAAAATGCTTTATATAATAACAAAAAATAATTAGAACATAAAAATCCAAAAAAAATGTTTTAAGAAAGTGTTTGTGATTTAAAAAACTAAACGAATGGGAATGTAATAATTAATACCTCTTATAAAACAATCTACACCTTTTTAAATATGGAAAACCACATAAAATTAATGAAAAAACTTGAAAACTTTATAGTCACATTTTCTTTTAAGAACAATGATGTTATTATTTAAAAATTAAGTACTTATGAGTGTGTCAATATTTTTAATACGGCGAAGAGTTTTAAAATAAAATCTCCCTTAAATAATAATTCCCCCACTAATAAATATTCCTCCTCCAAAGGATGATATATTTCCTTGGAAATAAAATTCTATCCCTTTAAATTTTTTTTTTCATGTTGATAAAACATTGTCACCCAATGTAATTTAAAAAAAAGGATGAGAAATAATCTTATAATTCCAAAATTATTATAAAATTATCCTATAAATAATAATTAATTAACTAACAATTCATGTAAATATGAAAGAACTTTTATGTAATAGGAATGGGAAATAATTCAGGAAAAAGATATTTTGATGAAACTAAATACAAATTAAAGACGCATTCAGTAGTTTTGAAAAATTATTCATTGAGATTTCAATGAAATGAAATAATTTTTTATTCTGCATGTTCTTATATAAATACATAAATTTTCCTAAACACTTGTCGATAATTTTTCGGATTCATGGTCATTTTTTAGGATTCCCTTCTTCAAAACATCCAATTTTATAATCTTAACTCCTTCCAAGTGTTTGTTGTTCTCTTATCATATTATGATCAATTACAATTCACATTATATGAGTTTTATAATCTCTAACTTTATATCACACATTTCTTATTTCAAAACATTCATATCCATAATCTATTCATCCATGCGATCTCTAAATTATTAAACCAACTTAACTGTGCCCTCCATATCAGAGGTTAGTATTTATAAAGAATCAGTGGATTCTAAAAAATGTTTATTCAATTATAGAAATAGGTAATCATGAAAATTAATAACATAATCTAGTTTTTTATAACACTAGACTATATGATTTCATGATCTATTTTTGAGTATAACTGTTTTCATGGAAGGGTATCAATGTTGTATCAATCAAAAAGAATGATTCTATTAAAACATTTATTGACTCTGATTATCCAGTGATATCATTTTGAATAAGCTACCATATTTTTCAATAGGTACAAAATAATGAAATTTTGGATTCTAATATCTTTAAGGATTGAAAATAATAACCAAAAATTTTAATTTCAATGACTTTCTTTGAATATAATGATCCTAAATAAGGTGAGGTTTTATTTTTCTATGTTTGGTATCAACAACATTGGATTTCATTCCATATTTCTTATAATCTTTCCTAACATTTAATGTTTAATAAATTTTGAATTTCTAATTGGTTTCAGATGTTTCAGATATATTATTCTGTAACTATTGATCTTCTTTTTCTTTCATTGACGAAGAGTATTCTTCCTATTTCATATGAAAAATCTACTTATAAGGAAATTTATTATTTTTCAACCATATCAATGATAGAAGTTAAATATAATCAATCCTTATCTAATTTAGTTTCCTCGTCCTCATCCTTTTCATTTACATCATGTTCATTCCTTTCTTATTCATCTACTTCATATTCTTCCTATTATTCTATATCTTCATATTCTTCTTCATATCCATCTTTTTTGGATTCTTATTTCCCTTATGCTTCAAATTATACATCATGTTCATCCTCTCTATATATATTTTTTATTATCATTTTTTATACATATGAACAAAATTTTTCAACAACTATCATTCCCTTTCCATTGTGTTCTACTATTGGGATGTCTATTATAAAACTGAGGTTTCATACAAAACTAAAAAATATTTATATTTACTTGGTAAGTATGAGATTTCAGAATCACTAGATTCATAGAAGCTCTTTCAATAACTTTTGAAAAGATCTCAACTATTTTATCATCATGCGATACCCCCCTTTTCATTCTTATTTTCTCTAATTCTTATTGTTTTTTAGATGACTGAATCATTAGTGAATTATCCTTTGTTGGGATAATTCTGAACTGTAGATCCCATGGATTCTTCTAAGATTTTTGAGCCATTAACTTCTAAAAACCATTTTCGTATATTTTATTTTTCTTTTGATAACTTAATTGGTGGATAATTATCACTCTTTATCTTAATAATAAACCTTTCAAAACATTCGTTGAGGTTTTAGAATTAGAAACAACTCCTTTAAATTTTTCAACAAATTTATTTGTCTTTAATGGAAATATAAATTCATTATCAATAAAATGTCTTTAATTTTAAAGGAAATAATCCCTATAAATGGATTCAATTTATTTCCCAAATTTAATCCTCTATCCACATCAATGTTATCCTACTGTTGAATTCTATAAACATCATAATTTTTGACTGGATTGAGGATGTTTTTATATTCTCCGCTATAATGAAGATGAATTTAATCAATTACATATTCCACATTTTCAAAGTTTAATCACGAACTAAAACATTAGAAATCATCAACATATCCCTATCTTAATCCACATGGATCAAATATCCCTTCATTAATAGTCTAATGAATATTATAAATAGATTTAGATGGGAAAATTTTCAAAATTTATCCAAAAAACTAAAACATAAAATCTTCAGCCTAATTCTTATCAAAGGATCTGATTATGTCATAAAACATATGATAAGGTAAATTGGTTTTTCGATCAGATACGACAAAAACCAGGTTTGCAACTCTTCAACAATAATGTTTGTGAATTTTTCCAAACATGGATAATTAATAATTTTCCATACCATCTTTATTGAAAAACCACATAGAATTATATATTTTGGAAATAATATCAGGATAAAATAAATTAAAATCCATTTCAATATTCTCCAATTAAAGTGATTTCCAAACATTAATATAGATAATCTTATTTAAATTATAATCATAATTATAAAAAAAAGTTCATTTAATCATTATTTCCCTGAAAAAACCACATAACATAATTCTGTTTTATTTCCATCGGAACTGGATATGATACTAGCAGAAAGATGTAATAAAAACTGTAAAATGACTTTTTTGAAGGTTACCGTAGATTGGGAGTAGAAAATATAAAGAATTTATATGGGTAATTGAGTTACCCACCATTAAATACGCTATAGGGGTGACGATTTAACTTATATAGAGAAAGACATGGTTTATATTCAAATCCATTCTGACCTGACAATTGTCAGTATTTAGAATAATGTTTTTAGTGGTTAATTTAAATCAACATTTTATAAAAAAAAATAATGGGGCAATGTTTGTACTATTAAAAATAAAATTTAAAAAATTCAAAAAATATTGGTTTTTATTATAACTAAATGTATTACAAACACAATTATAAACTAATGTAATAAAATAGTGTAAGAATGAAATATGTAGAAGAGTAACATTCTGAGTAGAATATTTCTTGGGTATGAATAACCTGTTATTCTGGGATTTTGTAAATATATAGATATCATTTTTTAATAAAATTATGAATACATTATTTTTGTTATGAAAAATAATTATGATTCTTTATATAGAAAATTAAAAATGAAACATTATTAATTTATAAATTTATTACAAAATTTGAGTCCAGAAATTTTATAATATTTTCAATGTTTGAAAACTAGATTGAGAAGTTAGAATTTTCAATATTTTTAAAATGATTATATGTCCAAAAAATCTATTATGATAAAAATTTTAGAAAAAATTTAAAATTTATAAAAAAGTATTTTTTAAAAAAATAAATGTTCTAAAATCAAAATCATATATATTTCTCTATGAAATAATAGTGTACTAATGTAAGATGATGTATAAATAAGAAGTATATATGAATAATAACTTTACATTGATCATTCCAATATTATATTTATTTTATTGAAATCTATTAGAACTAAGGGGATTAGCAATGATGTCATATAATTATTCGTTGATTCCATTGAATTATAAAACTATATAGACCTTATTTTTTTTAATCCCAAAGGAAATAGGGTATTATGCCTATTTTTTTGTCACATGCATGATCTTCTAGTTTTTTATAATTGATATGGAACTTGTATTATCATAAAGTATTTGATGTTTACTAAAAATCATTTCATAGTCTATGAGTGTTTGTTTCATCCACAGAACATGAGCCCAAAAACATCTAACTGCCACTTATTAGGATTCAATAGTGGAATGTTCTACTATGTGTGGTTTCAAACTAGACCCATAAACTATGGAATCGAATATTAAATTACATGCTCCATAAGTAATTTTATTATGAAAAATACTTCAACCAAAGTCACCATGAAAAAAATTATTTCAAAGACATTTCTAGACAAATAGAATAATTATAAAAAAAATATTTCCCTTAATATAAAAACATTAATTTTCTAGCATTAATATGTTATTATTTTTTATTGGCATGATATTTTTCATATAATCATACTAAATACCTTATATCTAGATGACAAGATATTAATAAAGGTTAATTTTCTATCATACCCCTATTTTTTGATTAATTGGTTCCTCAACCTCATCATGATCTAAAGTGTTGGAGGTACCAATTTGAGTACAAAAACTTTTTTTTTATTTTTGAATCCAAATTTCATAAGATTATATTTTATATAAATACATTAGGATATAAAAGGTCCTTCTGGTTTTTTTGAAATATGAAAACCAAGGAAATATGCTAACTCACCCATCATACACATTTTGAAACTCAAACTTCATTACATCCAAAAATGAATCCATTCTAGAATTTTATTAAAACAAAATATAATTTTATAAATATAAATATTTACAAAAAAATAATTTTATTTAATTATTTTATAAAAATTGATGGATCAACAACCCCATTATGATTTTTTTATAACATAAATCTAGTTAATCTATCATACTAGGCACTACAGGATAGTTCAAGTCAATATAATGCTTTGGTAAATTAATAAATGAAATATGAACATAATGTATTTTCTTTAATCCAATACTTATCACTTAAAGCCTTATCTGGATTCTTATGTTCAAATTTGGAGAATAAAGATAATTGTTTAATTTAATTCCTTAGTTTATATATATCCCAAATGATACTTTTACTAGGGAAATTACAATTAAGCAATTAAAATTTTGGGGTTTTAAAAGATATTTATTCAATAATAGAAAAAAATCATTATGAGAATTAACTTTAGAAAACAATTCATGAGTTATTTTCATTATGAAAAAAACTTCTACCTTCGGTTGAGATTTCATATTTTTAAATAAAATATGAAGATATTAGTTGTGGTTTTTTATAATAATTAGACCAGTTTAATCAAACATACCATTTACTATTTCATCAACAATTATAGAACATTTACAAAAAACTATATATTCCTTAGAAGTAGTATATTAATTGAAAAATATTCCTTTAGTTAATTTGGGTGAAAAATTAGGTAAATTTTCATTACTATTTAGGATTAATACATTGAATTCAAAAAACATGATGTAAGAAACATTTTGTTTTCTTCCTATCCACATCCCATAGGGTGTTTTATTATGCAAATGTATAATTAAAATAGGATTTATAATATAGTATAAAGTACAACCACATCAACACAAAAATTATAGCAAACAAATATTAACTCAACATGGATCTATTAATCTTTGTAAGAATACTAGTTATTCTTTTGACTACACCACTTTATTGGGTGGGGGTTAGGTTTTGAAAATTAATTTTCAAAACCTTTATTACTAATTTTTTTCCTAAAATCATAATTTTCAAATTCTCTACCGTGATCACATTGAATAGTAATCAAGGAGAGGTTTTCTCATTTACGGTCTCGAATAGAAATTCTAAAAATACCGAAAGGCTTCATGTTTAATTATGAGAAAATAAAAGCACATATATTTACTGTAATAATAATTTATGACAAATATATAGTATTTTCCTCAAATACATTCAGTTTTTATATTACCGAATGAGTCCATTTTAACTAATCGTAAAGCATTATATGTCAATACATGAGTAATATTTTTAAAACATGAGTTATATAACTAATATTGTTGACGAATGCTAAATAATTTGTTAGAATCAAACCAATGTTATAGTAGCTCCTTAATAAATCCTTTCCAAGAATATATATATATTTTTAGGATAAATGAGTCATAACATTTTCTTCTATAAGAAATATTCATCTTCTATTAGACTAATGAAAGGTAATTTTTGGCTCTTAAGGTCTTCTATGTTTAGTGTATAAATAATATCATACCGATTGGTATAAAGAATAAATTCATTCTTGGAACTATGTAGAGTAAATTTATAATTCCTAAAGATTAAATGGTAACATTAATCACATATTTGAATTATGTTTATAAGGTTGTCCTTTGGTCCTACAATAAATAATGAATTTTCATAATTTCATTCCCAGTAAAAATAATGTTATTTATTCCAATAATATCTCCTTGAGCATTATCATTGAAAGTTAATTTTCCACCTTTCATCTTGATTATCTTATAGAAGAAAACACATTTTCTATTTATGTTCCAAGATCATTCACTATCCACATATAGAATATATTTTCTGGTAGATTTAATATTTTTCTAATAAAAATGATTATTTTTTGGAACCCAAAGCTTCTTGGATCCTGAATTGATAAAAAAATATAGGACACCACATTTGTCCAATTTATTTGTTGTAGGAAAATATATTCTCCTTGCAAAAAAAATTCATTGTGAGAAATATTATATTGAAATATTTTTAGTGTATATTTTTATATCTGGTGCACACCAATTTTTCATATAGTGAATGATGTTTCACTTTTAGGAACTCAATATTTCTTATTAAAAACAACTTTTTTAATTGTAAAGCCTTTCTACAAATATTACCTTGATATCCAATTTGTTTCTAAGTCATTTAATTGTATTACTTATAAATAATAATTTTGAAAAAAATTTCTTCAAACATGATATCTTATACTTTTGTTTGATATAAAAATTCTTATCCTCAAAAGTATTAGTTTTAAAAGTATGGTTTCCTAGTAAAAACAATTTCCACTGAAATAAGTTTTTTAAAATATATTGAAATAGTATATTTTTAATAAACTATTTTTTCAAGATAATTAAATATATCAATTATTTTTTTTATTTAAAATATTTATTATCGAATATTCCATATTATGTTTCCCTTTTAGATTATAATGTTTTTTACAAATCTTACAATTTACATTTTTATTTAATTTTTAAACTAACAAACTTCATCAGAGATATGTATATTATTATCTACTTATGAGAAAGATTATTCAACATAATATATAGATTTTTTCACATAAGGATATGTTTTATTTACATACATATTTATAAGATACTTAGTTTTTTCTTCCGTTACAAAAATAAAATGATTTATCATAGGTACTTTACAAAAAGTAAGAATGTTCCTCAATCTTGAACCCTCATTATCGAGAATAATTGTAATGATAAAATCCTCAATTTGCACTTAAAGTTGTAAAAGGTGTCAAAATATTGTTTCCTTTTTAATTTTAATATTTCAGGGAACTTATTTGTGAATTTCTTTACTTATTTTCTTTCCACTTCCACATCAGAAATTCTGGTTTTATATGTTTTGATATCATTCACTCATAAAAAGTTCCCTCAATGTCTTTGTTAACAGTTTTATCCTTATAGAGTTTTTATATTTATATTAAAAATCATTTTTCCAAAATTATTCGTAATCCTTATCATAGAAATATCTAACTTATATTATGAGTTAAATATTGTAATTGAATCATAATGAACAAAATAATTCTTTTTTCCTTAATGATTTTACAACTTTTTTAGTTAACAAAACATTTGAATCTAGAGTATTTCTTATGGAAAAAGAAACACCCCCAGTTTTTTATTTTCATTCTCATCATATTTCTTAATTCATTCATCCTATTTCATTAGAGTACCAAAAAAATCATGAAGAGAATGATTAGTTATCTTCCTTGTGACATCCACATATATACTTTTTTAGTCACAATCATTTGAATTATATCAATAATATTTTAAACTAAAATATTATCATCATTTCAATTTTATCCAAGAGACTAGAAACTGTTAATAATAGTCAGTAATTCTTGGTGCATCATAGAAACTTACTATCCATGTAGAAAATAAAAATCCTGGTCATCATATCTATATAAATATCTTCTTGTTTCTATAAAAATGGATTCACCAATGTGTGTAACTTCCAATTTACTAAAATACTATTTACAACATCACTAGATGATATATAACTATAGATATTCCTTATCATATAATATAATAATTTATATTTGACTTTATATTTCTACTAAAAATCTTATTTCTTATCATTATTAAAATTATAAAATTACTTTTCAATTATATTTTTTCATTATAAGAATCATAATGTTATCAACTATGGCGTTGATAAAATGTGGATACATTCTATCTCTCCATTCATTATAGTAAATGCCATCAAATATACATTGTTGAATATGATTAAAATTATCATGATATCCAGCATTCATACCTTACATTTTAAAACAATATAATCCCTTTTCTAAAAATACATTTTATTTTAAAAAATATTATAAATAGAATGATTATATTACAACATAAACAACTTCCAGAAGAAAAGAATATAAAAACTCCAAAAGAATATAAGAATTTGAAATAATATCTGATTTAAATTTTCGTATCATATGAGTTTCTTATATGGATATACGTATAAGAAGAGGATGAATTATATTTTAAAAGGTTTAAACTTATAAAATATTCAATTAATGTAAATTTATAATACTTAGACTCAGTCTAATTTTCAGAGTGATAGATCAAAATCAAAATGGATTTGATTAATATAAAGAAATTGATATATCATATTATCAATTTCACTGATAGAAATAATTTTATAGAAATAATATTATAAATTCTAAATTAATATTACATAAAAATAATATTATAAACCTCTAAAAATAATAAAAACAACATCTAGTGAATGAAAGATGACTGAAAATATATATTAAGATTTAAATATTTTAAAATTAATTGTAAGGTAATCAATATATCTAACTAATGGTATCAATAGTTTTATAATTACTATAGTATATATCATTCCTTATAAGGAATTTATAAGATACGGTGATCAGAATAAGATATGTCTTATTATCCTTAGAATCCCTCAATATGAAATTCGAAGTATTTATTCATATCCGTAGAATCAATTGATTGATGCATTAGATTCACGATCTTACTATATCCGAAATACATCAAATGTTACAATGATTATACGGACAATACAAATGAATATGCTTGAAAGGAAACAACCTCGCAATTATTCCTTTGAACTACAACACTCTAAGGTATTATAATAACTAAGAATCCGATGTTAACACATTTAAAATATCATAATACATGAACTATGAAAATTATCATATCCCAACTTTCCATATGACCACATATTTATAGGAAAAGGTCCAATGATAATATTTATATATTGGATGCAATGATGCCATATAGTTGGTTCTTAAAATATCAGAATGTTATAGCACAACTAAATGTCCGATTTCATTTTTGTTTTACACTATTACAATAGTGATGGAAATTTTTATGATAGAAATAAGTCTTATACATTATAATTTAAAATATAACATAGTATAATGAAATTTATTTTCATTTTTCAATATCATTATCCTTATGAGGATCTGTTTGATTATTTCGATACAACAATCAATCTGATTGTCCGAACACTTGTTAATACGATATACAAGACAAAAGTATTACAACTCGTCTGATTCATGTCATGTATGATATATCACATGCATACTAAATCTGATAATCATAATGAATAATGATACATTTATATTTATAATACATTGGTATGGTTTCTATTCATTGTAAAAGATAACATTTTCTACAAAAAACAAAACCACAAGAACATAAAATGATAGAAAACAATATTTAAGAAAGTATCTGTGATTTAAAAAACTCAAGAAATGATAATGTATGAATTAATACATTTGACTCAAAAATTTAATATTATTTTTTTAGTGAAGTCATGTTAATTATAAATTTTAAATTTCCTAATATAATATTGGGATCATTTTAAATGAATAAAAATACAATAATGATATAATTAAAAGACTCTAAATTGATCAATATTAGGAAATTAATACACCCATGAGTACAAATTGTAAGATTAGATTGGATTAATCTTCTAAACTAGTATATGACAAGATTCATAGAAGTATGAGTGGTAGTCTTCTTTACCATAGTATGACCACTCCTGATATCATGTTCTTTCACTATTCTTATTTTAAATCATTAAAAAGGAATCTAATTTTCAATCATTAAAATTTATTTTTGTTATTTAAAAGGATCCAATTTTTTATAAAAAGATAACCCCATTTTGAATAAACATCTATTACTGATACCCATTTCAGAGGATTCATACTAGGTATGTTAAGTACCAGTGGAACATTCAATCTGTTAAGAAACATCCTTGTCCCATGCAGTAGTTATAAGAATAATTATTTTTCTACATCAATAATATAAGTAAAGCACAAAGGAAAATGAAGTTATTAACACCAAATTATATGAATGAAACACAATATCATAGACATCATACTGACATTTTTCCATACCCCTATTAAGTGAAAAATAACAATGCCATTAATTTTTCTAAAAATCCCACCCAGACTCTCGCACTAGTTCCATCAATGATTTTATAAAGAATGTATATCATGTTTTATTTTTATTATTGGGGTATTTTAATCTTCTATTTTATCCATCTATTTTATCTCTCTCTATTTCATTATTTTTTTTGTTATTTTTTATTTTTCTGTTTAATTATAATTTCTTTTTTTCTTATATTTGACATTCCAATATATCTGTCTAATGATTATATTATCTAGTTTTATTTGTAATTTAGGAGGTTTTTTTATTTTACTTTTCACTCTTACATTACCACCTCTCTCACTAATTATAATATTATTTATTGATTCTAGAAATTAAAATGGGGTTCCAATGTAGTTTTTTTATCAAAAATAATTTCTACATTTAATGACATCTACATCTCTTAAACTTATAATTCTAAATAATTTTTTATTTTACATGTCACCCTTGATTTTTGTTAATAATTTATTTATTATTTATCTCCTCATGCATATTATTTTTCTCTTTTTGCTGTTATTATCCTTGTAATAATTATATGTGGTAGAAATTTATGAAAAACTATGGGAGGAGAAATTCTATAGAAATATTATGTGATAAATAAGGGAAATTTAGAAACAAATATTAAGGGCCATCTTTTAAAATTACTGTCATTCATAATAATATAATACTTGAGGGTAATCTTATTTAAATTTGATTAATATCTTATTTTTCTATCCAATAATAAAATTATATATCATGATCTATAATATCTTAAATTTACACTAATATCATTTATCTATTTTAATCAAGATTTATGGTTAATTAATTATCATAGTTATGTGTTTGTGATCATTAATATGGTGGATATTGTTTTAAATATCTCTCACAGCTCATTTTCTCATGATTATAAATCCTCATATATGTTTTTAATTTTATTATTTATATGTCTTTTTTATTTTTATTAAAATTTGGTTGGTGATATTCATGGTATCTTCAAGTATCTTGGATTACCTAATAATTTGCTAAAATATAAATGTCATCATGGTTATTGGAATTGTAAAAAATTAAGATGCTTCGTATGAGAAAATTTGATGAAAGGTATGGGGACTTAGTTAAATATTATTGTGTGTAGGATGCATCATCTTTCTGGAGTCATGTGTCCATTTATAAGAATTATACAATAAGACTACCTGGTAACATATAGAGGATCCCCAACTAGATGATCATTAATCTAGGGAAGAGTGTTTCTTCCTGAAGGATACTATCCATCCACAAGTATATATAAGCTATATAGTGGAGCTTCTATAATATATCCTAGATCCAAGTAGCCCAATGGCTACCCAGTGCAGGATATCAAGTACACGGTGGAATTGAAAACACTATAGATAAGTGGAATTTATTATGTTCCATATAAACATATTCATAGTATTTGGAAAATTAAACATACATGATGAATTATATAATTTTGCCAATAATTTTGGATTCTATAAATTTCTTTTCATGGATCTTAGGATATTAAAAACTATGTCCAAAACAATTTACTTGATTTAAATCAACACTAAATTATTAGACCCCTCAATACTTCCTAATGATCCTACACAACTGTTCCAAATGTTTAAAGGCTTCTGACCATCATTTAAAGTATCTATGTCCCCATTGTATATCATCCATCAAATTGATTTTTGAGTACCGTGTAATGGGTTTTTATAAAAAACCATTATCTTATCGATCTACAGTCATCAAAGGTTTACACTAAACTAAATGTATTGAGTGGATTATATAGATATTGGTGAAGCCCAAGAGGATTATCACAAACCAATATTTTGAAGAATGATATTATTTTTCACAATTGATATCATTTTATTTAGTAAAAATAACTCTTTATGTGAATCATTCAGATGTAGGGTCTCAAAAAAAGGTTTAGAAAAACTCCTAATCTATTAGGTTTTCCCACTATTTATTGACTATATTTCATTAGTTAACTTCAACATTCATAATATTATAAATTTGGATTGGTTATTTGTTAAATATGACATTGATAATATATTTACATAATGTAATCATATGTTTCAAATATCAACCAATCTATATCTCATATTATTATTTTAAATATATTATTTTATAAATTAACCCATTATATATGCTTTAACTCTTAAAATGGGAAATTCAAATCCTATTTCTCTAATCTATGATGAAAAATGCTTTATATAATTAATACGTAATATTGGTGTAACAATGTGTGAAATCAAGATATGCTTTCTCTTAAAGTTGATTATCCACACTTATAGTGAGCCATAGTTTCAGTTAATCTAGATTTTGTGATTTTACACTAATGTTGCTAGATGAGCGAGATTCATGTGGTGAGTGTAGGACATTAAGACCTAAATTCAATTTCTTATACCTTAAAAGATAGAATTCTATCTCATTGGTTAGTACAATGTTTCCCCATGATATGTATCACACGTTGTGTTTTTTATTTATTATTAATCATGTGAGTTTCATGACTCACATGTTGAGAATAATTTTTATTATTTTGGTTCATCAAATTTTTATCTCTAATGTTATATATTTTTAATTTTAACTAATATTTTTACATTACAGTAATTATATATTTATACCATGTATTCCTTACATGACAATGTTTTATAAATTGGGACATCATTTTTTAATGTAAAAGGATTGTTTCGTTCCAAATGGTATTGTTTTATTAATGAAATAGAAAACATAATTTAATACCACTTGATTGGTATTTCTTTCAATGTTTTATTTTAAATGATCACAATAAATGATTTTAGATTTCCTATTATAAAGTTAACGTTATTATTTTTTTCATATTATGTAAAATTAGTGAGAAATATTTTCTCCTGTTTATTTTAAATCTAAAACTATTGGTTTGTCCAATATATGGAATAAAATGGAATCATTGTAGAATCTAACTGGGAGATGGATCACAACCTATATAATGACATTGGTGGGTATTTTTCTTCATTTCCAATGAATGTGAAAAGGTATTGGACTTCTGGATATGTTGTTATATGATCCCAGTGGGAAGTGGGTGATGGATGATTCTTAGTAAGGACTTTATCTTACCTGGTGATAAAAGGGATGGCTTCTCAGGATACCTCTAATCAAATACGATATTTCTTTTAATGCCTTCTTAGGACATAATTTCCCATTTTAGTGTCCAAAATATATTTTATACACTATAATTATGAAACAAATTTGTTACTAATTTAATCTTGTAGGTTTCAGTTTTTATATATTTTATTACATTATTTTATTACTTCTTATTTTGAAATTTCCAATTTATTGTTCATGAGTATCCAATGTAAGGATATCTATTTTAGTATTTTTCAATAGATAATGATGTATTCATTATTTATGTTGAGCAAAAACTCATTCCAAATATTTAATGTGTTTATACTCTAGACACTTGTTATTATTATTAAGAAATATGGAAGGCAATTTGTGACTTTTAGTATGATGACCTTGGTAATGTGACCAGATGACCTCGAATCATTCCATATAATATACATATATTAAAAAGAAATATACTAAAAATAAAAAAACATGAAATAAATAATGTTTGGCCATCATGTTATAGACATTATTTCATAGAACAAAAACGCTAAATACTTCCTACATAGTTAGTTGTATTTCCTTCATATTAATTAATTTCAATGTATAAAAATTTGGGAATTTCTCAACAAAGACAATCATGGGTTATCAAAAACCCATTAAGGGAATAATGTAGTATATCTAGTTTAAGTAATGTAAATAAATATTTGTTTTAATGATATAAAATATTCATTCTTTATAATAATAAGATTTAAGTAATCCCCACAAGTAGTAAAAATTTTCTCAGTATGTGGGAATTAGAAAAACATTAGTGATTTAATCCACACACCCCTAGTTTAGTGTCCAAAACATTCCCCCTACCTTAACTACCTCATCTTAATCCACATAATCAATTGGATGTTTATAATTTATAGGGAAATTAAATATACACCCTCTACTGTGAGCCAAACATTCCCATTAGGGTAGGTTCCATTTATAATTGCATACATAGATATGGAATAATATAGAGGTAATGAAATGATCCAAACCACTAAAAAAATTTGAATCACAAACATATGATTTATCCCTGGATAAACAAAAATATCTCAAAGGAAATAATTTCCCAAGAAAGAAAAAAAAGAATCATGGAATAAAAAACAAATATCTTATCTCATAGGTACCCATATCTCATGACCAAGGCCGTAGCGTGAGGGTAGCATATATACATTTGTATAAACTGGACTGGTAAAACTCTTAAAATTTTATGAATATATAAATAGTAAATACAAAAACTCCATATTGATCCCACAATGTTATGTTGTACTCAAATCATAACCTAAAAATAATGTACTAAAAAACAATATTCATCTTTGGAAAAGTGAAAACCTGATATATAACACACTTTATGAAATAATACCCATATAGGGGCACCTTTCATGATGTTCAGTGGATTTTCCAACACATAAATTACACTAAGATTAAATTTATACCAACCAATACCCCACTCTAGTTACCATTAGTAATCCTAATATTCATTCTAGCCAAACCTTATAAGGTTTAGATAAATTAATCCACATTTTTACCCTAGTCCAGTCATTCTTAATGAATATTCCATAATTAAGAGAAACCTTTACCTAACACTTCCACTAGTATGTTCCACTGAATATATCTAGTGTGGGTGAATAACCTCCCCATAAACTAAATCATATGGTTAAATCAAAATAGATGTCTCACAATGGCTCACTAGATACATTCATACATCTTAAACCTCTAACTCATGGAGAAACAATGTTATAAGACAATTCCCATTATCATTCCCTTATAATTACCAAGTCTAAATATCGGCTAGGCCATTTCCAAATGGACATATATTTATGCCACTCACCTATCTCATCAATAATAATTCTAATACATTCATAATTTTCATCCCAAACTAAACTCTCTTCAGGTATATGTGATAATTATTAATCTTTTAACCCTTTATAACATAATCATTAGGTGTCTACCCATTATCTAACCCATATATAAGTCACTCAAATCACAACAATAATGCTTATCCATATCCAAACTCATAGATAAATACACATTCAATCTTGTAACATCCCAAATAACTAAAGAATATGATATTTTAATATTTATTTATATTTGGGAATAAAATATCAATATTACCTTAAAGGGGATGCAATGTTCGATGGCATACATAACACGCAACAATGAGTTTGTTTGAAATATTACATTTCACATTAATAAGATAATAATATTATTTTAAATTGTAGTTAATTCATAGCCATTGTATTGGAGGGAATGAACTGAACTAACTACAAAATGATTATATATTTTTGTTAAATATTTTAACATTTATCCAATAAATGTTAGAGGCTTAAAATGCGATTGAATCCAATTTAAAGCTTAAATATTCTAATATTGTTTAAAAGGTCAATTAAATGCCTTTTGATGGATAACCCTTTTTAAATCCACTTTTTTAAAATTTTATATATTATATTTGACAAAATGAAATCATTATTTAGAATCGGTACATCAAAATTTACTTTTTGTATGTTTTTGGTATTTTTCTGGTAAAGTTCATTTCATTAATAAATAGTTAAAAATGTTGTATTTTAATTCAAAACCTCATTTTAATATAATTTATTTATATGGATAGATTATATTTTTAATTGGGTTTTAAGTGTAATAAAAATATATTTTTTCCATTTAATCTAATGTCAGTCATTGGAATTAATTTCACTTTGAAATTGGACATAAACAAGGGTCAATATTTTGATAGATATTGTTTCTTAAAAACACTCTATTTGTTTTGACAATAGGAATTAAATATAAAAAAAAATTAATACAACATTTATGTTTTTAATTTGGTAAAATAGAATTAATTTTTGAATTTAGAATATCAAAAATAGCTTAGGGTGAATTTTTGGTATTTTTCTAAAAAACATTAGTTTTTGATGAATAACGAAACCACTAAGTAGTAGTTAAAAAAATGATTCTTAGTTTAAATGAAACATTACCACTTATGTGAATTGAATTTCAAAAATCTGACATACATGGTTGTCATTAATAGTTAAAATGTGGTACAATGGGATGAAAATAATTTTTTTGGTGAATAACATCTTTTACGTTTTATTAATCGCGATTAAAGGTAATTAGTGTTATTTAAGTTAAAAATAGTTTTATAAAAATATGAAATCCCCTTGAAAAGTGTCCTACCCTAATTGGATGAATCATGTCCGACCACGTAAATCCATGGGTAAATTTTTGGGACCCAATGGAGCCACTTGGGTAGGATAATGAAATTAATACCTTTTGCTTAAAGTAAAAAAAATGTCACAAACTTGCATTGTTTTACTAAAAAAAATTTTACATGGGGTTATAGAATTTATATATTTGACTATAAATTTTCATTCATGGGCCACCTTATCTTCGACCTTAATAATTCCTGGACCTTTAGAAACTGAAAAACATTATATAATAAAATAATAGTTTCATGCTGTCCAAAAGTGCCCCTCCTCTCCCTTATAAAAATACTCCACTTCCAAAACATTTCTCACACTTCTCAAGCACTTTTGATCATCAAAACTCTACTCAAATAAGCTCCCAATATCCCATTCTTCATCCCAGAAGCCTTACCTTAAGCATAAATCTCTTCAAAAACCCCTTTTGGTTCAAACCAAGGGGAGTTACCCGATTTAAAGGTAATGTCTTCTCTTATGATCTTTTATTTTATTTTGCTTCTCCAACCCCATAAACTCTTTTTATTCCTTTCTTTTTTAACAAAAACATTATATTAAATATACTAGGATGTTTTTACGAGAAGGATTCTAGCTACACGTACACACACCACCGCCTAATGGTTAAAGAACATACTGTTTCTGTGGATTGCGAATTACTGCCTCACAAAACGATGATTGTTCAGTATTATCTTAACACCTTTCATGGTGGACATTAGCATGTAACTATATTTATATATGATATATATTATGTTTATGTTTTCCTTATTCTTATGTATTTTTCATTTATGGAATTCCTTTTTGGTTTCCATTATGGGTAAACACAATAATTTCATTTTTGGAAGAGCAGACTACCGCCCCCTCAAAGTGATTTGAATCGTTAATGCCATATGTGGGATGTATAAAGTATGGAGTTAATAATATTATATATTATATTATACTAGAATTATTATGTACCTCTATATCATAATGTTTTCATTCCATTAAATGCAAAATAGAAATGAAAGTAGCGTTTATGCGTACATATGACTTACCTTCTCCATGAACGGTGCATTTAATTTCTTACCCCTAAATGATATTTAATATTATTAATGTATGTATATACTGGGAATATATGATATATATGATATCTACATCATGAATATAATTCTCGATATAATGGATATTTTACAACATGAACAACTTGTAATTATAAGAAGTTTATTTTTGACTTAAGTACCAAATATCGACAAAACGAACATTATTAACTTAAATGATTAAATAATGTTTATAACATAGAAATAAGTGAAATAAAAGAAACAATAAAAATTAAAAAGGATCCTATGAATGTATAAAATAACTTTAGTTTATTATTCAAGATATTCAAGAATGATCGAGTCAAGTCGGACACAAGGTAAGGGACTTCGTCTCAATCTCCTTTCACTGAGGCATATTTTATTTTAATACAAGACTTTATTTTATACTTTCATTAAACACCATTGACTTTTCATTCAAAGGGAATCGTTTTCAATGAAGTGTTTTACTGAACAACAAAATGGAATGATTCTGTTAACGTACACGATGACAATGACCTTTTCCACCCCCGTGAGTAATACTTGATCTTTGGCTTCCTTAACAAGCCGGGTGGGTTTTAAAAGAAAATAAATACCATATACTATTTTATGTATTTTGGTATTGAAAATGGTTTTGAGAATATATTTTCTATGTAAATATATTTAAGTGATATATTGTGATTGAAATATAGAAATTTTTTCTTTCCATTATATTTGTTTTATGTCATATGATTTTATAATGGTACACGGACATTTGAAGGGTGGTTACGTGATAAACCAAATGAAGGGTGGTGCCATGAATACCAGGATGGGTTGTTACATTATAAACTACAATTTTTTGGGCATGGAAGTCAGTCGTATGGATATTTCATTTAGTGATATGTGTGGAAGTCAACTGTATGGTTATTTTATTTAAGTATCTTTATGTCCCAAGTGAACTTTATTTGTCATGTGTTCTTTATATGGGTTTTATGGTAATCTTTTGGTTACAATAGGTTATGTAATGATATTTTATTTATAGAAGATTATTTACTACATCATAAAGATGAAATGTATTACTTATGTTAATGTATTCATGGTTTACTTATTGTTTTGAAAAACTAACAGTTTTCATTCCTTGTGTATCCCTTACTGTTATTTTTCTGCTCATCCCAAGTTTTTGAAATGATTTTTATAGGACATAATGTGGAATATAGTCAAGGATGGGATCAAGGAAAGGTCATGATGTCTTAAACATGGAAATAGACATGACTCTTTTTTTCAAGAGTTCATGTTTTGTAAAAAAATGGAAACTTTGTAAAAGTGTATACTTTGTAACCTTTTGAGATGTAATAGTTATGTCCTAATTCTCTAAAACAATAAACCTGAAAAGATCCACAATGTAAATTATTCATTTAATAATGTATTAATTAATGTTTTAATGCTGGGTCCTTATAGTTGGTATCAATGGTTGGTTTAGATAACTTTAGAGGTTAGAGTGTTTTTTAAGCATAAGTGACAAGTTATATATAACCACAATGGTTAGTATATTAGATGAAGTCATTGTTATTTTTGAAAGTTATATTGAGATTAAGATAACTTGGATAAGTATATCTTTGTTTTTATCTTCCTCATTAGTACATGATGATTTTATTGATATACTCACATTGACTTTTTTTGTTTTTGTAAATGGATGGATCTAGCAGGCACCAAAGTGACAATGGGTTTGAAAGAAACTGTGGTGGTTTTCTGATTAAGAGATTTGATGAAATGGGCGATTCAATGAGGAATCTCATGGTTATTCTAAACCAACTATTATGAGTCATGATTAACTACTTGAAACTTGGTGAGTTCTCTAATGCATCATGTATGAGAGAACCAACTCGACGTGGAAGTTCAGGTAATAATTATAAAGGTAACCATTAGGGCTTATATGATCCTTATTTTTGAGGTAATTATGTGTTACTATATGTTATGATGGAAAATTAAAGGAATGAGATAAGGTTGAGGTTAAATTATTTTCTGGTTATTTTTTATGATTTTACCTCTCTTTGGAGAATCATATAAGAATTATGTAGTTTTGGAAAAAGGACAACACATAGACTGTGTGAAAACCCGTCGCGTCAGACGAAGCTACAGGAATCGAACCCACAACCAAAGTGCGACTGTGATTTATCACCTACCACTGGACTATGTGATGTACTTGGTTATTATGACTTATTCATTTTAGTTATATGATTTTATGAATCAAGAATACGTTGATTTTGGGTTATCTATGGAAATGATTAACCTATCACGGAGGATATGTGATTAGGTTAATTAAATTTAAATATGAGACTTTAAGAGTAACTGATATTATTTAGAGATAAATGTTAAGATTTATCTTGGAATACTATGTGATTAAATTCTTCAGATAATTGGGTTTAAATCATAGTATGGATTACTTCGAAGAATTTTATGGATAACTATTTATTTAATAGTCTTTGATGAAGTTTGGGATTAGTTGGACAAATTTTGGAGATTTGGAGTAGTATTTATTTTTATAAAGGATCATCCTTTTTGGGTATTATCTGATCTCGTACTAACCATTTTTATTTTGGTTAAGGTCTAAAGTCATGGGAAATATATAGTTCCTATTTTATGGATTATGTGATTCTCTCAAAGTAGATTTTATCACTCTTAATGTGAACAAGTCATCTTAAATACTCAACTTTTGGAGAAAATATGGGGTTGTGTAAGAAATCTAGCAAGAGATTAATGTCTACACGACAAGTAAGTATGTTTCCTTATGTTTTGGTTAATCTCATAAATAAATTTCTCAATAAAAATTAACTTAAAAAAACATTTTTTGTTAACTTTTCCTACTGGGGAATCAAATACCATTTAACCCATCCCATGTTTGTGATTTTATGGTGGTTAACTTTTTCCTGGATATATTTCCCCATCACTCTCCATCAGAACATGATGATTTGTTTTCTCCTCTATATCCACTTTTTCATAGAATTTTAGTATTTGTTGTCTCGGGTGACCTATTTACTTTTCTTTCATTCTTTTAAACTGATAGATTAATTTACCCTTTTTCTAATGTGGGGATTTCAATGATGTTTTCGAGCCCTATTTTAAAATTGCGAGTATGCAATTACCAAAAGGGGGGAAAGATGTAACATCCGAGATAAATAAAGAATATGAAATTTTAATTTTTATTAATATTTGTGAATAAATTGTCAATATTACCTTAAAGGGGATGTTATGTTCGATGGCGTACCCAACATGCAACAAGACGTTTCTTTGAAATCTTACGTTGCACATTAATATTTTAATAATATTATTTTATATGGTAGTTAATGCCTAGTTGTTTTATTGGCAGGAAGGAATAGAACTGACTAAAAAATGATTATATATGTTTGGTAAAACCTATTACTTTTATCCAATAAGTTTTAGAGGCTAAAAATGTGATTGAATGCAATTTTAAGCGTAAATATCGTAATATTTTTAAAAGGTCGATTAACCACCTTTTGATGGAGAATCCTTTTTAAATTAACTTTTTGACAATTTTATATGTTATATTTGACAATATAAAATCCTTCATTAGAATCGGGACGTCAAAATTTACTTTCTGTATGATTTTGGTATTTTTCCGATAAAGTTCATTTTTGTAATGAATTGTGAAAAATGTTTTATTTTAATTCAAAACATCCTTTTAATATAATTTATTTATATAGTGACCTCAAATTTTTAATTGTATTTAAATTTAAATCAAAATATATTTTTCCATTTAATCCAACGGTGTTCATTGAAATTAATTTCACTTTGAAATTGGACATAAACAAGTGTCAATCTTTTGATAGATATTGTTTCTTAAAAACACTATATTTGTTTTGACAACAAGAATTAATTATAAAAATTATTAATGTGACATATATTTTTTAATTTGGTAAAATGGACATCATTTTTTAATTTGGAATATCAAATATATCTTAGGGTGATATTTTGGTATTTTTCTGAAAAACATCAATTTTTGATGAATAGTGAAACCACTAAGTTCGTAGTTAAAAGACTAATTTTTCATTTAAATGAAAATTTACCACCTCTGTGAATTGAATTTGAAAAATCCGACATACATGGTTGTCATTAGTAATTAAAATGTAGTTCAATGGGATGAAAATAATTTTTTGGTGAATAATAACTTTTATGTTTTATTAATTGTGATTAAAGGTAAATAGTGTAATTTAAGGTAAAAAAAATGTTATAAAAATATGAAATCAGCTTTACATGTGTCATACATTAATTTTATAAATCATGTACTACCAAGGAAATCCATGGGTCAATTTTTGGGACCCCATGGAGCCACTCGGGTAAGATAATGACATTAATATCTTTTATTTAAATTAAAAAACAATGTCACAAACATGTGTTGTTTTACTAAATAAATTTTCACATGAGGTTATATAATTGATATATTTGAATATAAATATCAATTAGAAATCTCAAAATATTTCCTACAACATGGTAATTTTTTTTATAATTTTTAGACATCAAATAAATAAAATCATTTATGACACAATGATGATGCAGTGTTTACATCATTAATGAATGAGTTAAATAAATAATAACATAATATTTAAAATAATAGCAAAAAATTGGACAATTATTATTGGATGATTCTATTTTAAATGTGGGCCACCTTATCGTTGAGATTAATAATTTTTGGACCTTTAGAAACTGAAAATCATTATATAATAAAATAATAGTTTCATGCTTTCCAAAAGAGCCCATCCTCTACCTTATAAAAAGACCCCACTTCCTACCCATTTTTCACACTTCTCAAGCCCTTTAGATCATCCAAACTCTACTCAAATAATCTCACAATATCCATATATTCATCCTAGAAACCTCAACATAGGAAGAAATCTCTTTAAGAAACCATTTCGGTTCAAGGCAAGGGGAGTTACTCGATTTAAATGTAATATATTCTCTTATGTTCTTTTGTTTTGTTTTGCTTATACAACCCTCTAAACTCTTTTTATACCTTCATTTTGTAACAAAACTAGTATATAAAATATACTAGGATGTTGTTATAAGAAGGATTCTAGCTACACATACACACACCACAGTCTAATTGTTAAAGAACATACGTTTTCTGTGAATGGCGAATTACTGCCTCACAAAACAATAACTATTCAATATTCTGTTAACACCTTTCATGGTGGCCATTAAAATGTCAATGTATTTATATATGATATATATTATGTTTATTTATTCCTTATGCTTCTGTATTTTTCATTTATTGAAAACCATTATGGTTTCCATTATGGGTAAATGCGATAATTTCATTTTTGGAAGAGCGGACTACCACCCCCTCAAAGTGATTTAAATCATTAATGCCATATGTGGGACGTGTAAAGGATGGAGTTAATAATATTATATATGATATAATACTGGAATTATATTTTACCGCTATATCATAATGTTTTAATTCCATTTAATGCGAAATATAAATGATAGTAGCATTCATGCGTACGTACGGCTTACCGTCTCCATGAACGGTGCATTTCATTTCTTACCCCTAAATGATATGTAATATTATAAATGCATGTATATAATGGATATATATGATATATATTATATCTACATCATTAATATAATTCTGGACATAATGGATATTTCACCACATGAACATCTTGTAATTATAAGAAGTTTATTTTTGACTTAAGTACCAAATATCGACAAAACAAACATTATTAACTTTAATGATTAAATAATGTTTATAACATGGAAATAAGTGATATAAAAAGAATAATAAACTTTAAAATGGTTCTTAAGAAATAATAAAATAACATTAGTTTGTTTTTCAGGAGATTAAATAATGATTGAGTGAAGTCATACATGAGGCAAGGGACTTCGTCTCAATTTTCTTTCATTCAGGCATATTTTGTTCTAATACAAGACTTTCTTTTATACGCTCTTTAAACACCATTGAATTTTCAATCAAAGGGAATATTTGTCTACAAAGAGTTTTACTAAACGGAAAAAAGGAATGTTTCTTTTAATGTACGCGGTGTCAACAACCTTTTCCGCCGCCGCGAGTACTACTTGATCTTTGGCTTCATTAACATGCCGTACAGTTTTTAAAAGAAAATAAATACCATATACTCTTTTTTGTATTTTGGTATTGAAAATGGTTTTGATAATAGATTTGTTATGTAAATATATTTAAGTGATATATTATTACTAAAATGTGGAAATGTTTTCTTTCCTTTATATTTGATTTATGTCTTTTGATTTTATAATGGTACTTGGACATTTGACTGGTGGTTACATGATAAACCAAATGACGGGTGGTGCCGTGAATACCTAGATGGGTGGTTACGTTATAACCTCCAATGCATTGGGTATGGAAGTTAGTTTTATGGAAACTCCATATAGTGATATGTGTGGAAGTTGACCATATGGTTATTCCATTTAAGTATGTTTATGTCCCAAGTTACCTCTATATGTTATGTGTTCTTTATATGGTTTTAGGGAAAAATTTTGGTTACAAAATGGTAAATAATGATCTTTTATATAGTCAAAAGTATTTACTACCTAATAAAGGTGAAAAGTATTACTTATGATAATTTATTCATGTTTTACATGTTGTTTTGAAAAACTATCAATTTTCATTCCTTGTGTATCCCTTACTAACATTTTTATGCTCATCCCATATTTTTGAAATGCTTTTCACAAGACATAATGTGGAATAGGGTCAAGGATGGGATTAAGGAAAAGTCATGTTGTCTTAAACATGAAACTATAGATGACTCTTTTTTTCAAGAGTTCATGTTTTGTAAATAAATAGAAACTGTGTAGAAGTGTCTACATTGTAACCTTTTGAGATGTAATAGTTATGTCCTAATTCTCTAAAACTCTATACCTGAAAATATCCTCAATTTGAATTATTAATTTAATTCATGATTAAGTAATGTTTTAAGGATGGGTCCTTATAAATCTGATACAAAATTTTTCTCTACCTTGAGCCATATCCCCTGGATGCACACATAAAATGATCTCGTATAAATGTATATGATTATTTATTAAAGGTACCACCTACCTATAAATTAGAGTTACCATCCTAAAGAAATTCATATCTAATCTTATAAATATATATTATTTCAATTCATTATCTCCATTAGATTTTCAAAAAAATCTATGTAGATACTATTTATATTAATTTAGGAGACATTGGTGCCGATATTACAATAAGTTGAATCTAGATTATATATTGGTTCCAATGATACCTGGTGTGCATGTGACAAATCCAAAGGTTATGTTTCTACAAACATGACCTAATAATTTTTCAGGGAAAATCCTCATCCCTCAAATTTTTTTCCTATCATTTTAATTTACATTGATAGAAAATTTAGTATATTCTCACCTTTATTGATGTGTGCAATGATATACAATCAATTTAAAAGTAATGGGTTCAAGTAGAAAACACAAGATATATCTTATACAAATCATACTATTTATTAAATTAAAACCATAAAAATTTATAAATATAGGGATAATATTAATCCCACTGATTTATGTTGGTTCTAGGGAAAGGTTGTAAAATCTATCTCCATTCCTAGAGAACACTTCAATTCAAATAGTGAAGACACTACCATTGCTCACATGATACTAGAACACTAGGGATATAAACAAGAATAATACGGCCAATGCAATCCTTTATAGGATGAAAGTGTATGAGTTTTTAACTATAGGGATCCACATAAACCAAACACTATCCATGTATAAGATTGATGATACTGTTACAAATTTTAATCCATACACACTCTTGTGGTGTTCATAATTCCCATGAACATAAAATTGTTTAAGGATAGATAAATCTTTGTTTTTGTTAGTTTATGCTAATAATGATCCTATGATAATCCCATAAACCGTAGATTGGTATAAAAGAAAGAATATTGAAGGATTAGTCACACTATTTTTTTGAGTTTTGTAGAAAACATTGTTTTGGGGAAACATAACTATAATCCCATAATCTAACAATATTGTTATAACAATGTAACATTAAATTTACAATTTAAGGACATAGTTAATGACAATGTTACATGAATTACCCCTATATAGACATTGATAAGTGTTAAAAACAATCATATGAAGAAAATGTAAATATATTTTGAAAAACTCTATCCCACTATATAAGGATACAATATCTTATAGATATAGTGAAGCTAATGTTTGATGATATGAAAAAATATTATCAGATTTAACATAGTTGTGAATTTAGTATTAACATAGTGTGAAATAGTTAACTAATATTACGATGAGTGTTATCAAAATCAATGGTTGATGGAAAATATTATTTTGTGAGAGTACATAATTTCAGATACAATACTCTTCTATTAAACTATATTTTGAAAAAATATGGTGGAATTTCAATCCAAATGAATGATTATGGTCAATTTAATGACCTATTTTAGTATGAAATAAAATTAATTTAAATTTTATATTTATTTAATTATAATTTTTTTTTCTAAAAAGATCAGAAAAAATAATGGTTTATTTATATAAAATATAAATTTTTTTTATTATGAATCATAAAAGTTCTATTACATAATTAATTTCTATATGAATATATAAATGGAGGATAACAAGCATAACAATTTCAACAAGTGGAAAATAATCAATAATAATATATTCAGCTTTATCTATCCATAGAAATATAAACTCTATAATACAAATTAATCCATTTCATCATAATATTCCTTCTACTCAATTCATAGCTCTAGAACAATTTTATGAAATATGGTATGACTATGAAGAACATTACAACCATCCCATTTTATTTCTACAATTATTTTCTCCAAATCGCTTTTCATGAATACATTATTAATTCCCTCCAAAAATATGGAAATAATTAAAACCATTTATAAGATATCCTATAATAACCCTTTTAACAAATATACAATAAATTCAATGAACCATTTATCGAAATAAATCATTCCTCAATTAATCGTTATTTTAGAGTGATCCGTTATCAATAAATACTTGTACATATCAAATAAATCAATATCATTCCAAATCATTATTTTAAAATCATATCAATAAAACCATCGTAGGTAAATATTTACCGAATTTAGTTTGAAACAATGATTAATAAACGTCATATAAATAAATAGTTTTTACATAATGTTTTTAAAATCATAAGAATAATAACTTATTTTCAGCTATGAAGAAACTAAAACAACATAAAACATAGTTTTCTTCTATATTTAAGGCCATTTTACAATATAGACAACAATTGGTATAGAAAATATTTTTACTAATAAATCATTTCTATCCGATGAAATATGTCAAACACCTTCAATAATATGTCATAGATATTAGTGTACACTCAAAACATGGGAACTAATATCACAAGAGTCATAAATGTAATAAACAATAAGGAATTAAATACAATTTAATAAATTTACATATATACCTATAATTAGGATCAATGTATTAAAAATGTTATGATATCTATTTAAATAACATAAAATACCAATGAAATTTTATTTTATTAATAGATCAGTATTTTAACTATGATAATACGCTCTCTAAATTCCAACAAGTTTTTTGTTTAGTCATGGAGAATATTCCTCAAATAAATAAATTATGAAATTTATGAAAACACATGAGATGTTATAAAAATAAAATAATTGGAGGCTGATAGAATTTAATCTATTTTGTTTGAAGGTATTTGATTTTACAGAAATGTGAAAAATAATTGTGAAATTAGGAAAGTAAACATGAAATAATATATTCAATAAAATTAATAAGATTTATAATATGGTATTAAAATAACAAGGATCATAACTATAATTTATTTAATTATTTAAAAAATAATTAATTTAAAATTTATGTTTTAATTCAATGTCATATTATTGTTCCTTTATGAAAAATAATCCCATGGGTGAGATAAGAAAAATTAACCAATGGAATGGATTGAAACATAATATATTGAAGGAAAATATTTAAACATTTTCATGAAAGAATTTATTTTAAAATTTTAATTTCATTTACAAGCATCAATAATAAACACATGAAATAAGGTAATGATGAAAAACCTTTCACGAAACTATCAAATACAAAAAAATATTAATTATGGACATGTAGTTAATGAATTCTAAAACCTCTAATTAGATATATTAAGGATGATAAGGTGTTGAATGTCATAACAGAATCTCACAACCCTTTTTATACATTGACCTCCTTGGTAACATTATGTTCAATATAAAGTGGGTAATTTTTAAATTTTATACTTATAATTTCATGTTCCAATGTATCCTTTAACTATTACTATATTTATGACTATTTGAGCATAAAAACTGATACTATTTATTAAATTTTGATCCAAATCCCTAACATGGATATAGTCTATATACCATTGAACTTAGGTTCATTATCTAAAATACAATGGTTTGTAATAAATTATTTGGGATTTGTCAAATATAAGGGTGATGAGATACCCATTCATATGATATACCATACCTTATAACACTAAATGTAATATTATAGATGTGATACATCATAAAACTATGTATAACAGAAATAACTAATAGTGAAAAAACCAAACATGTAGAAACCAAAAATATTTATAATAAAACCATTACACAAAACAAGACAAAATGAAATACTAGGTTCATAACGTAACACATTCCCAAGATCCACATGACTGCTACATCTAAGGTACTAATAAATCAATTAAAGACCATTAATACAAGAATGATCACTAGTGAAGTAGGAGGATAACCCCTTATTAACATCACACAAAATATTATCTACATATTCAACTGGAGGAAAATACTAGGGGTTATGTTTAAAAAACCTGTTTGAAATTCCCTCAATGAAACCCAACACATTAAATATAAATAAAATTTATTTTTATAACATTTAATAAAAAATATTGAATCATAATTGAACATTATTTGAATATTATTGGGTGATTTTATTTCTTACATGGGCCACCTTATCTTCGACCTTAATAATTTCTGGACCTTTAGAAACCGAAAAGCATTATATAATAAAATAATAGTTTCATGCTTTCCAAAAGAGCCCCTCCTCTCCCTTATAAAAATACTCCACTTCCAAAACATTTCTCACACTTCTCAAGCCCTTTTGATCATCAAAACTCTATTCAAATAAGCTCCCAATATCCCATTCTTCATCCCAGAAGCCTTACCTTAAGCATAAATCTCTTCAAAAAACCCTTTTGGTTCAAACCAAGGGGAGTTACCCGATTTAAAGGTAATGTCTTCTCTTATGTTCTTTTATTTTATTTTGCTTCTCCAACCCCATAAAATCTTTTTATTCCTTTCTTTTTTAACAACAAAATTATATTAAATATACGAGGATGTTTTTACGAGAAGGATTCTAGCTACACGTACACACACCACCGCCTAATGGTTAAAGAACATACTGTTTCTGTGGATTGCGAATTACTGCCTCACAAAACGATGATTGTTCAGTATTATCTTAACAAATTTCATGGTGGACATTAGCATGTAACTATATTTATATATGATCTATATTATGATTATGTTTTCCTTATTCTTATGTATTTTTCATTTATGGAATTCCTTTTTGGTTTCCATTATGGGTAAACACAATAATTTAATTTTTGGAAGAGCAGACTACCGCCCCCTCAAAGTGATTTGAATCGTTAATGCCATATGTGGGATGTATAATGGATAGAGTTAATAATATTATATATTATATTATACTAGAATTATTATGTACCTCTATATCATAATGTTTTCAATCCATTAAATGCAAAATAGAAATGAAAGTAGCGTTTATTCGTACATATGACTTACCTTCTCCATGAACGGTGAATTTAATTTCTTACCCCTAAATGATATTTAATATTATTAATGTATTTATATACTGGAAATATATGATATATATGATATATACATCATGAATATAATTCTGGAGATAATGGATATTTTAAAACATGAACAACTTGTAATTATAAGAAGTTTATTTTTGACTTAAGTACCAAATATCGACAAAATGAACATTATTAACTTAAATGATTAAATAATGTTTATAACATAGAAATAAGTGAAATAATAGAAAAAATAAACATTAAAAAGGTTCCTAAGAAAGTATAAAATAACTTTAGTTTATTATTCAAGAGATTCAAGAATGATCGAGTCAAGTCGGACACGAGGTAAGGGACTTCGTCTCAATCTCCTTTCACTAAGGCATATTTCGTTTTAATACAAAACTTTATTTTATACTTTCATTAAACACCATTGACTTTTCATTCAAAGGTAATCGTTTTCAATGAAGTGTTTTACTGAACAACAAAATGGAATGATTCTTTTAACGTACACGATGACAATGACCTTTTCCACCCCCGTGAGTAATACTTGATCTTTGGCTTCCTTAACATGCCGGGTGGTTTTTAAAAGAAAATAAATACCATATACTATTTTATGTATTTTGGTATTGAAAATGGTTTTGAGAATATATTTTCTATGTAAATATATTTAAGTGATATATTGTGATTGAAATATGAAATTTTTTTCTTTCCATTATATTTGTTTTATGTCATATGATTTTATAATAGTACACAGACATTTGAAGGGTGGTTACGTGATAAACCAAATGAAAGGTGGTGCCATGAATACCAGGATGGGTTGTTACATTATAAACTACAATTTTTTGGGTATGGAAGTCGGTCGTATGGCTATTTCATTTAGTGATATGTGTGGAAGTCAACTGTATGGTTATTCTATTTAAGTATGTTTATGTCCCAAGTGAACTTTATTTGTCATGTGTTCTTTATATGGGTTTTATGGTAATATTTTGGTTACAATAGGTTATGTAATGATATTTTATTTATAGAAGATTATTTACTACATCATAAAGATGAAATGTATTACTTATGTAAATGTATTCATGGTTTACTTATTATTTTGAAAAACTAACAGTTAGTCATTCCTTGTGTATCCCTTACTGTTCTTTTTCTGCTCATCCCAAGTTTTTGAAATGATTTTTATAGGACATAATGTGGAATATGGTCAAGGATGGGATCAAGGAAAGGTCATGATGTCTTAAACATGGAACTAGACATGACTCTTTTTTTCAAGAGTTCATGTTTTGTAAAAAAACGGAAACTTTGTAAAAGTGTCTACTTTGTAACCATTTGAGATGTAATAGTTATGTTCTAATTCTCTAAAACACTAAACCTGAAAAGATCCACAATGTAAATTATTCATTTAATTATGTATTAATTAATGTTTTAATGCCGGGTCCTTATAGTTGGTATCAAAGGTTGGTTTAGATAACTTTAGAGGTTAGATTGTTTTTTAAGCATAAGTGACAAGTTGTATATAACCACAATGGTTAGTATATTAGATGAAGTCATTGTTATTTTTGATAGTTATATTGAGATTAAGATAACTTGGATAAGTATATCTTTGTTTTTATCTTCCTCATTAGTACATGATGATTTTGTTGATATACTCACACTGACTTTTTTTGTTTTTGTAAATGGATGGATCTAGCTGGCACCAAAGTGAAAATGGGTTTGAAAGAAACTGTAGTGGTTTTCTGATTAAGAGATTGGATGAAATGGGTGATTCAATGAGGAATATCGTGGTTATTCTAAACCAACTATTTTGAGTCATGATTAACCACTTGAATCTTGGTGAGTTCTCTAATGCATCATGTATGAGAGAACCAACTCGATGTGGAAGTTCAGGTAATAATTATAAAGGTAACCATTAGGGCTTATATGATCCTTATTTTTGAGGTAATTATGTGTTACTATATGTTATGATGGAAAATTAAAGGAATGAGATAAGCTTGAGGTTAAATTATTTTATGGTTATTTTTTAAGATTTTACCTCTCTTTGGAGAATCATATAAGAATTATGTAGTTTTGGAAAAAGGACAACACATAGACTGTGTGAAAACCCGTCGCGTTAGACGAAGCTGCAGGAATCGAACCCACAACCAAAGTGTGATTGTGATTTATCACCTACCACTGGACTATGTGAAGTCCTTGGTTATTATGACTTATTATTTTTGGTTAGATGATTTTATGAATCAAGAATAAGTTGGTTTTGGGTTATCTATGGAAATGATTAACCTATCACGGAGGATATGTGATTAGGTTAATTAAATTTCAATATGAGACTTTAAGAGTAACTGATATTATTTAGAGATAAATGTTAAGATTTATCTTGGAATAATATGTGATTAAATTGTTCAGAGAATTGGGTTTAAATCATAGTATGGATTACTTCGAAGAATTTTATGGATAGATATTTATTTAATAGTCTTTGATGATGTTTGGGATTAGTTGGAAAAATTTTGGATATTTGGAGTAGTATTTATTTTTATAAAGGATCATCCTTTTTGGGTATTATCTAATCTCCTACTAACCATTTTTATTTCGGTTAAGGTCTAAAGGTATGGGAAATATATAGTTCCTATTTTATGGATTATGTGATTCTCTCGAAGTAGATTTTATCACTCTTAATGTGAACAAGTCATCTTGAATACTCAACTTTTGGAGAAAATATGGGTTTGTGTAAGAAATCTAGCAAGAGATGAATGTCTACACGACAAGTAAGTATGTTTCCTTATGTTTTGGTTATGCTCATAAATAAATTTCTCAATAAAAATTAACTTAAAAAAACATTTTTTGTTAACTTTTCCTATTGGGGAATCAAATACCATTTAACCCATCCCATGTTTGTGATTTTATGGTGGTTAACTTTTTCCTGGACAGATTTCCCCATCACTCTCCATCAGAACATGATGATTTGTTTTCTCCTATATATCCATGTTTTCATAGAATTTTAGTATTTTTTGTCTTGGGTGACCTATTTACTTTTCTTTCTTTCTTTTAAACTGATAGTTTAATTTACCCTTTTTCTAATGTGGGGATTTCAATGAAGTTTTCGAGCCCTATTTTAAAATCGCGAGTATGCAATTCCCAAAAGGGGGGAAAGATGTAACATCTGAGATAAATAAATAATATGAAATTTTAATTTTTATTAATATTTGTGAATAAATTATCAATATTACCTTAAAGGGGATGTTATGTTCGATGGCGTACCCAACATGCAACAAGACGTTTCTTTGAAATCTTACGTTGCACATTAATATTTTAATAATATTATTTTATATGGTAGTTAATGCCTAGTTGTTTTATTGGCAGGAATGAATAGAACTGACTACAAAATGATTATATATGTTTGTTAAAACCTATTACTTTTATACAATAAGTTTTAGAGGCTAAAAATGTGATTGAATGCAATTTTAAGCGTAAATATCGTAATATTTTTAAAAGGTTGATTAACCACCTTTTGATGGAGAATCCTTTTTAAATAAACTTTTTGACAATTTAATATGTTATATTTGAAAATATGAAATCCTTAATTAGAATCGGGATATCAAAATTTACTTTCTGTATGATTTTGGTATTTTTCAGATAAAGTTCATTTTCGTAATGAATTGTGAAAAATGTTTTATTTTAATTCAAAACATCCTTTTAATATAATTTATTTATATAGTGACATCAAATTTTTAATTGTATTTAAATTTAAATCAAAATATATTTTTTCCATTTAATCCAATGGTGTTCATTGGAATTAATTTCACTTTGAAATTGGACATAAACAAGTGTCAATCTTTTGATAGATATTGTTTCTTAAAAACACGCTATTTGTTTTGACAACAAGAATTAATTATAAAAATAATTAATGTGACATATATTTTTTAATTTGGTAAAATGGACATCATTTTTTAATTTGGAATATCAAATATATCTTAGGGTGATATTTTGGTATTTTTCTGAAAAACATCAATTTTTGATGAATAGTGAAACCACTAAGTTGGTAGTTAAAAAACTAATTTTTCATTTAAATGAAAATTTACCACTTCTGTGAATTGAATTTGAAAAATCCGACATACATGGTTGTCATTAGTAATTAAAATGTAGTTCAATGGGATGAAAATAATATTTTTGTGAATAATAACTTTTATGTTTTATTAATCGTGATTAAAGGTAAATAGTGTAATTTAAGGTAAAAATAATGTTATAAAAATATGAAATCAGATTTACATGTGTCATACATTAATTGTATAAATAATGTACTACCAAGGCAATCCATGGGTCAATTTTTGGGACCCCATGGAGCCACTCGGGTAAGATAATGACATTAATATCTTTTATTTAAATTAAAAAACAATGTCACAGACATGTGTTGTTTTACTAAATCAATTTTCACATGAGGTTATATAATTGATATATTTGAATATAAATATCAATTAGAAATCTAAAAATATTTCCTACAACATGGTAATTTTTTTATAATTTTTAGACATCAAATAAATAAAATCATTTATGACATAATGATGATGGAGTGTTTACATCATTAATGAATGATTTAAATAAATAATAACATAATGTTTAAAATAATAGCCAAAAATTGTACAATTATTATTGGATGATTCTATTTCAAACGTGGGCCACCTTATCATTGAGATTAAAAAATTTTGGACCTTTAGAAACTGAAAATCATAATATAATAAAATAATAGTTTCATGCTTTCCAAAAGAGCCCATCCTCTACCTTATAAAAAGACCCCACTTCCTACCCATTTCTCACACTTCTCAAGCCATTTAGATCATCCCAACTCTACTCAAATAATCTCACAATATCCATATATTCATCCTAGAAACCTCAACATAGGTTGAAATCTCATTAGGAAACCATTTCGGTTCAACGCAAGGGGAGTTACTCGATTTAAAGGAAATATATTCTCTTATGTTCTTTTGTTTAGTTTTGCTTATCCAACCCTATAAACTATTTTTATACCTTAATTTTGTAACAAAACTAGTATATAAAATATACTAGGATTTTGTTATGAGAAGGATTCTAGCTACACATACACACACCACAGTCTAATTGTTAAAGAACATACGGTTTCTGTGAATGGCGAATTACTGCCTCACAAAACAATGACTATTCAATCTTCTCTTAACACCTTTCATGGTGGCCATTAAAATTTGAATGTATTTATATATGATATATATTATGTTTATTTTTTCCTTATGCTTCTGTATTTTTCATTTATTTAAAACCATTATGGTTTCCATTATGGGTAAATGCGATAATTTCATTTTTGAAAGAGCGGACTACCGCCCCCTCAAAGTGATTTAAATCATTAATGCCATATGTGGGATGTATAAAGGATGGATTTAATAATATTATATATGATATAATACTGGAATTATATTTTACCGCTATATCATAATTTTTTAATTCCATTTAATACGAAATATAAATGAAAGTAGCATTCATGCGTACGTACAGCTTACCATCTCCATGAACTGTGCATTTCATTTCTTACCCCTAAATGATATGTAATATTATAAATGCATGTATATAATGGATATATATGATATATATTATATCTACATCATTAATATAATTCTGGACATAATGGATATTTCACCACATGAACATCTTGTAATTATAAGAAGTTTATTTTTGACTTAAGTACCAAATATCGACAAAACAAACATTATTAACTTTAATGATTAAATAATGTTTATAACATGGAAATAAGTGATATAAAAAGAATAATAAACTTCAAAATGGTTCTTAAGAAATAATAAAATAACATTAGTTTGTTATTCAGGAGATTAAAGAATGATTGAGTCAAGTCATACAGGAGGTAAGGGACTTCGTCTCAATTTTCATTCATTCAGGAATATTTTGTTCTAATACAAGACTTTCTTTTATACGCTCTTTAAACACCATTGAATTTTCAATCAAAGGGAATATTTTTCTACAAAGAGTTTTACTAAACGAAAACAAGGAATGTTTCTTTTATTGTATGCGGTGTCAACGACCTTTTCCGCCGCCGCGAGTACTACTTGATCTTTGGCTTCATTAACATGTCGTACAGTTTTTAAAAGAAAATAAATACCATATACTCTTTTTTGTATTTTGGTATTGAAAATGGTTTTGATAATAGATTTGTTATGTTAATATATTTAAGTGATATATTATGACTAAAATGTGGAAATTTTTTCTTTCCTTTATATTTGATTTATGTCTTTTGATTTTATAATGGTACATGGACATTTGACTGGTGGTTACCTGATAAACCAAATGATGGGTGGTGCCGTGAATACCTAGATGGGTGGTTACGTTATAACCTCCAATGCATTGGGTATGGAAGTTAGTTTTATGGAAACTCCATATAGTGATATGTGTGGAAGTCGACCATATGGTTATTCCATTTAAGTATGTTTATGTCCCAAGTTACCTCTATATGTTATTTGTTCTTTATATGGTTTTAGGGAAAACTTTTGGTTACAAAATGGTAAATAATGATCTTTTATATAGTCAAAATTATTTACTACCTCATAAAGTGAAAAGTATTACTTATGATAATTTATTCATGTTTTACATGTTGTTTTGAAAAACTATCAATTTTCATTCCTCGTGTATCCCTTACTAACCTTTTTATGCTCATCCCATGTTTTTGAAATGCTTTTCACAGGACATAATGTGGAATAGGGTCAAGGATGGGATTAAGGAAAAGTCATGTTGTCTTAAACATGAAACTGTAGATGAATCTTTTTTTTCAAGTGTTCATGTTTTGTAAATAAATGGAAACTGTGTAGAAGGGTCTACTTTGTATCCTTTTGAGATGTAATAGTTATGTCCTAATTCTCTAAAACTCTAAACCTGAAAATTTCCTCAATTTGAATTATTAATTTAATTCATGATTACGTAATGTTTTAAGGATGGGTCCTTATAAATCTGATACAAAATTTTTCTCTACCTTGATCCATATCCCCTGGATGCACACATAAAATGATCTCGTATAAAGGTATATGATTATGTATTAAAGGTACCACCTACCTATAAATTAGAGTTACCATCCTAAAGAAATTCATATCTAATATTATAAATATATATTATTTCAATTCATTATCTCCATTAGATTTTCAAAAAAATCTATGTAGATACTATTTATATTAATTTAGGAGACATTGGTGCCGATATTACAATAAGTTGAATCTAGATTATATATTGGTTCCAATGATACCTGGTGTGCATGTGAAAAATCCAAAGGTTATGTTTCTACAAACACGACCTAATAATTTTTCAGGGAAAATCCTCATCCCTCACATTTTTTTCCTATCATTTTAATTTACATTGATAGAAAATTTAGTATATTCTCACCTTTATTAATGTGTTCAATGATATACAATCAATTTAAAAGTAATGGGTTCAAGTAGAAAACACATGATATATCTTATACAAATCATACTATTTATTAAATAAATACCATAAAAATTTATAAATATAGGGATAATATTAATCCCAATGATTTATGTTGGTTCTAGGGAAAGGTTGTAAAATACATCTCCATTCCTAGAGAACACTTCAATTCAAATAGTGAAGACACTACCATTGCTCACAGGATACTAGAACACTAGGGATATAAACAAGAATATTAAGGCCAATGCAATCCTTTATCGGATGAAAGTGTATGAGTTTTTAACTATAGGTATCCACATAAACCAAACACTATCCATGTATAAGATTGATGATACTGTTACAAATTTCAATCCATACATACTCTTGTGGTGTTCATTATTCCCATGAACATAAAATTCTTTAAGGATAGATAAATCTTTGTTTTTGTTAGTTTATGCTAATAATGATCCTATGATAATCCCATAAACCGTAGATTGGTATAAAAGAAAGAATATTGAAGGATTAGTCACACTATTTTTTTGAGTTTTGTAGAAAACATTGTTTTGGGGAAACATAACTATAATCCCATAATCTATCAATATTGTTATAACAATGTAACATTAAATTTACAATTTAAGGACATAGTTAATGACAATGTTACATGAATTACCCCTATATAGGCATTGATAAGTGTTAAAAACAATCATAAGAAGAAAATGTAAATATATTTTGAAAAACTCTATCCAACTATATAAGGATACAATATCTTATAGATATAATGAAGCTAATGTTTGATGATATGAAAACATATTATCAGATTTAACATAGTTGTGAATTTAGTATTAACATAGTGTGAAATAGTTAACTAATATTACGATGAGTGTTACCAAAATCAATGGTTGATGGAAAATATTATTTTGTGAGAGTACATAATTTCAGATACAATACTCTTCTATTAAACTATATTTTGAAAAAATATGGTGGAATTTCAATCCAAATGAATGATTATGGTCAATGTAATGACCTGTTTTAGTATAAAATAAAATTAATTTAAATTTTATATTTATTTAATTATAATTTTGTTTTCTAAAATGATCAGAAAAAATAATGGTTTATTTATATACAATATAATTTTTTTATTATGAATCATAAAAGTTCTATTACATAATTAATTTCTATATGAATATATAAATGGAGGATAACAAGCATAACAATTTCAACAAGTGGAAAATAATCATAATAATATATTCAGCTTTATCTATCCATAGAAATATAAACACTATAATACAAATTAATCCATTTCATCATAATATTCCTTCTGCTCAATTCATAGCTCTAGAACAATTTTATGAAATATGGTATGACTATAAAGAAAATTACAACCATCCCATTTTATTTCTACAATTATTTTCTCCAAATCTCTTTTAATGAATACATTATTAATTCCCTCCACAAATATGGAAATAATAAAAACCATTTATAAGATATTCTATAATAACCCTTTTAACAAATATACATTAAATTCAATGAACCATTTATCAAAATAAATCATTCCTCAGTTAATCTTTATTTTAGAGTGATCCGTTATCAATAAATACTTGTACATATTAAATAAATCAATTTCATTCCAAATCATTATTTTAAAATCATATCAATAAACCCGTCGTAGGTAAATATTTACCGAATTTAGTTTGAAACCATGATTAATAAACGTCATATAAATAAATAGTTTTTAAATAATGTTTTTAAAATCATAAGAATAATAACTTATTTTCAGCTATGAAGAAACTAAAACAACATAATACATAGTTTTCTTCTATATTTAAGGCCATTTTACAATATAGACAACAATTGGTATAGAAAATATTTTTACTAATAAATCATTTCTATCCGATGAAATATGTCAAACACCTTCAATAATATGTCATAGATATTAGTGTACACTCAAAACATGGGAACTAATATCATAAGAGTCATAAATGTAATAAACAATAAGGAATTAAATCCAATTTAATAAATTTACATATATACCTATAATTAGGATCAATGTATTAAAAATGTTATGATATCTATTTAAATAACATAAAATACCAATGAAATTTTATTTTATTAATAGATCAGTATTTTAACTAAGATAATACGCTCTCTAAATTCCAACAAGTTTTTTGTTTAGTCATGGAGAATATTCCTCAAATATATAAATTATGAAATTTATGAAAACACATGGGATGTTATAAAAATAAAATAATTGGAGGCTGATAGAATTTAATCTATTTTGTTTGAAGGTATTTGATTTTACAGACATGTGAAAAATAATAGTGAAATTATGAAAGTAAACATGAAATAATATATTCAATAAAATTAATAAGATTTATAATACGGTATTAAAATAACAAGGATCATAACTATCATTTATTTAATTATTTAAAAAATAATTAATTTGAAATTTATGTTTTAATTCAATGTCATATTATTGTTCCTTTATGAAAAATAATCCCATGGGTGAGATAAGAAAAATTAACTAATGGAATGGATTGAAACATAATATATTGAAGGATAATATTAAAACATTTTCATGAAAGAATTTATTTTAAAATTTTAATTTCATTTACAAGCATCAATAATAAACCCATGAAATAAGGTAATGATGAAAAACATTTCACGAAACTATCAAACACAATAAAATATTAATTATGGACATGTAGTTAACGCATTATAAAAATCTCTAATTAGATATATTAAGGATGATAAGGTGTTGAATGTCATAACAGAATCTCACAACCCTTTTTATACATTGACCTCCTTGGTAACATTATGTTCAATATAAAGTGGGAAATTTTTAAATTTTTTACTTAGAATTTCATGTTCCAATGTATCCTTTAACTATTACTATAATTATGACTATTGGAGCATAAAAACTGATACTATTTATTAAATTTTGATCTAAATCCCTAACATGGATATAGTCTATATACCATTGAACTTAGGTTCATTATCTAAAATACAATGGTTTGTAATAAATTATTTGGGATTTGTCAAATATAAGGGTGATGAGTTACCCATTCATATGATATACCATACCTTATAAAACTAAATGAAATATTATAGACGTGATACATCATAAAACTATGTATAACACAAATAACTAATAGTGAAAAAATCAAACATGTAGAAACCAAAAATATTTATAATAAAACCATTACACAAAACAAGACAAAAAGAAATACTAGGTTCATAACGTAACACATTCCCAAGATCCACATGACTGCTACATCTAAGGTATTAATAAATCAATTAAAGACAATTAATACAAGACTGATCACTAGTGAAGTAGGAGGATAACCCCTTATTAACATCACACAAAATATTATCTACATATTCACTTGGAGGAAAATACTAGGGGTTATGTTTAAAAAACCAGTTTGAAATTCCCTCAATGAAACCCAACACATTAAATATAAATACAATTTATTTTTATAACATTTAATAAAAAATATTGAATCATAATAGATTTTAAAATTTTAATCCACAAAAGATAAATAACTCAAAACAAGAGCCACATTTTTAAATTAGGAATCATCACTCAGAAACCAACACCAAAACCGACACACACTGACACAAAAACTAAAAACCCCATATAATGAACCATCCACACCCCTATGCGTAAAATTATTCCCACCTAAATGAATAATCCATCCAATGGGTCCTTTAAATTTCCAAACTAATTAGATGAGACCGATCCAACCTAACTGAAACTTTATGTTGGTAATAAAATCCACAATCCACCATCTCAGAACTAGAGTGAAAATTTATATCAATATGGCCTCATATATTTGTTTCATGAAGGGAAAAAATATAGTCTAATATATGTTCCAAATGATCAATACTAGTATCCCAGATTGAATAAAAAAGGCCTCATACATATGTATCATGAATAAATTCCAACTCACACAAACTCCAAATATTGGGGAATTTAAACCACCCAAAAAAATAATTTTTTAAATCAAATATCAATATATATATTTTATCAAACATATTGGGGGAATCACCGATTATATTTTTTAATGTTTGACTTATACCAAGAGGATATTCGACCATGATTTTTCGAATTCATTTATCATAAATCATTTAATTTGAAAAAGATAATTAATAATTATTAATGACATAAGTGAAGATATATAGACTCAAAAACCTAAAACAACTATTACATAAGAATTAAATACGTACCCTCAGAGATTTTGTCCCATGTAATCCTAATTTGATGTTTCGTTATAGAAATCCAATAATAAAACTAAAATAGTGGTTTGGAAATAAAATCAATGATATAGGGTTCCTCGAAATGGAATATGAGTGAAATAGAGTGTATAAGATAAGAAGGTATTAAAATTGATCTATTGGCCAAATGATTGAAGATTCTAAGAGGATACATTTCAGATTTAGAGAAATACCAAATTAACCGAAGGAACCCCTATTGTTTTTGAGCCATATATTTTATAACAGAAATGATAGGTTTCTACAGTGTGGGGTATATAGAGAAAGAAATATTTTTGGGGATATTTAAATTCATGAATAGTTTGGTAAACTATTACCTAATAGTTTAGCTGAAAATATCAGAATCCCAAGGATGTGTTGTTAGGAAAACTAATTGATAGATTTGTTAATTTCCCCTACCTAAACATTCACATGATTGGAATGGTTGTCCCATGGTTAAAGTAAACAATGATTTAATCATGTGAACAACTTGGTAAATCTATTTAATTTTTCATGATTGAATATGATTCATACATGACATCCCCTAATAAAGTTCTAATCGTATGCTTTTATATAAAATTCCAAAACCCAATGTAAATTATCTTAATCTTATTGAAGACAACTTAGATAATAACATATTTTAATCTGAAATGATAAAACACATTGATTAATCCAATAAAATTGTGTTATAATATTTATGATGACTAATATTATGATGGATGGACACTTATTCATAGAAAATCATCCAAAAATTAATATTTCAGTATAATTATACATCATAAATAGTTCATGTGATGAAATTTTTCGGATGAAATCATCTATAAAAATGTACATCTAAGAAATGTAAACAATAAGTAGGTTTTACCTCTCCCATATCATTCATAATATTATAACCTCAGATTATTTCTCCATTAATTGTCTCTATTAATTTGGAAAACTAATTCCAAGATTTCAGATCTATTTTTTGAACAATGTATTAGTTTGAAGGTATTTTTGATAATATTATATTTCATCATTAATATTCTTATTTAATTCTAATTTTAATGTGAATTTTTAAAATTTCAATATTTTTTTATTTGAAGTAAAATTAAATTATTATGGATCAATTATAATCACATTTCATATTATTGATCATTATTATTATTTTAATATATTGGTAATCTTAAATTTTTTCAAATTTTCGATATAAAAAATTATATATTATTATAATGTAAAATTTTATTATTACTATTTTTTAAATTAATGTTTTTATTTAATTTGAAACTATACTATCCAGGGATTTGGATAAAAAATACCTGAACCATGAAAATTTTATTAGGAAGCACAGACAAATAATAAAATGTCATGGATTACAGGGTATAAGAACCCACAGATTGAGCTAACAAAAAACTACTAAATAGTGAAATGACATCAATATGTTATTAAAAAGATATCTATAATATGGAATGTAGTCATTTATATTTTCACTAAGGAATCATGTATAAATCAATTTAAAGCATCTAAAACATTCAAAAGAAATATGTCACCATCTCATTCACACGTACCCTTTCCTTATATGCCCAAGGCCATATTATTGTAACCATCATCAAATGAAAATTTCAAACATTTTATTCATCAATAGAAACATCATATTATTGGATTTAAGATATCAATAAATTTCAGTATCAGATATATTCAATACTATAACTACTAAAATAATCATGAATTAGAAAAATATAGGTTATCATTAGAATATAACTATTATTGAAATTAAATTCCACGATGTCATACAACTATATATTGTAACCCTCATAGAATATGACCATATAATATTCTTCTAATATATATTCATATCAGACATGGTATCATACTATTTTATTAAATCATTCACTTTTATTATCTCATTTTAATTATCTATTACAATCAATTCATGCTCAAAAAAATTTTAGAATGGTTTTTCTTACTACTAAACAAATTCCATGAATTCTAATCTAAAATTTATATGAGCATGAAATGATTGATTCAAATCATATAAAATTTCATTAAAAATCATTGTAAATAATCAAGATCACTCATTAGATCATGTTTTAGAAATTTTCATATACATGTGTAAGTAATATTTTTGTTCTTGTGATTTATATTTTTATAAATAGTTAGATCCACCTATATCTTGGACCTAATTTGTTTTCCATTAATATATATTTAGTGGATATAAATTTTATATGTCAATATAGCGATATTGAATTACTATTAATGATACATCATCGGATAGATCATTTTCATTAGTATCCTTATTAAAAATGTTGTATTTGCATATTCTTCCGTTTCTTTGCTGAGACAACTCAAGGAACATGTCACCTTCCCACTATAATATTGAACCTAGTCCCTAATTTCAATACCGGTGAAGGAGTTTCATATACCTATTATTAATGCATTATTTAGTATCATTAGAATTAAAAAGGAATTAGATTTATTGATATTAGGACCAGAGAGAGAAAACTCAATATTCCGCCAAATTGTATAAATATGAATGTGTTCCTCCACTAGATTAGTATGGACCTCATATTTCTGATATCCCAAATTGATTAGGCCCTTACAAAAAACTATACACAAAATTACTTTCATTACAATTATGAATAGCAATATTAACATCACGATAAGTAAAAGAGTTTCCATTTACTTGAGAATTTGGATTTATATTAATCTATATAGAGTAATATTGAATAAAATACCCTTTATTTTCAGTTTTAATTTATTGTTTTAGATCAAACGCATTTAATATAAATTTTATTTAATACCTTAATTTATTAATTCCCATTAATTTTAAAACAATTATAAAATTTTTCAATAATAATTTAAAAGCAAATCTAGATACCATTAGATTATGTTCTCTACAAATAAAGAGACATATTATCCATCAATTTTTTAAAAATTTATTTTTCATAATGATTATTCATCATTCCCACCCATACTTCAAAAAAAGCGTATTCAAGGGATTGAGTATCTAATCAATGATATATTTCTTATTCTTTCATTTCAATTTACTGTTACAAGGAAATCTAAAATCCATTCATATACAATATTCATAGTAAAATCATCTCTATTTTTAAATATAATAACCCTATCAATTTGTGTTAAATTAATAAACATGTAAAAAGGAGATCATGAAAAATTTAAAAAATATGAAAACTTAGTTGAATGATGTATCTTACTGGGTTTCCCAATTAGAAATAAAATATCCTCAAGTATCATTAGATGATAAGAAGCATAAATAAATAAATATATTCTTACCCACATATTACAATGAGAATTTATTACCTTAAATGGAGTTAAATTGACATTCGAGTAATGTATCTGAAGCATTCATTTTATATGTGAAATGTGATCAAAACCCTATGTATATTTCCTTATATCATTTTGACAGAATAGTGATAGAAAGTAATCTGCAACATACTGAAATTTTCTTCCTAGTAAAAAAACCCCCAAAAATCATGTTTTTGTTGAAACTCTTCATTAGTCCATTTTTATACATTATGAAAAATAACATGATCTTTGATTTAATGGAAAAACAAATAAGGAATTTTTTATGTATATTTATTTTTTTCATTGATAATATTAGAAGACCCCTTTTTTATTATCTATTTAGTTTGAAAAACCATTCACATTAATGAAAATCCATTTGATGACAATTACTTCACCAATCATTCCTTACTTTTAGGAATCATCAAGTATGTGAGTACGTCATAGATTAAAAAATCATTGTACCCCAAAAAAGCATCATGAATCTTAGGATCATTCCAACTAGTTAGGTCATTATGGCGATCACACATGGTATATCTTATCTAGAATAATTCCATCCTTTTCACATGATTAATTTTAATATTTTTATACAATATATTTACTAGTTTAATACAATAAATAATAAATCAATATATTTTATAAATATAAATTATAAACAAAATAGTTATAATGATATAAAATTACATTTTATAACAAATTATTTAATAATATTTTATTAAAAAAATGAATTTACAGAAATGAATTTATTTTAAGAAGAGGAAAATATTAATAAAAAAATTAATAATTTTATAAAGATAAAAAAATAAAAAAGAATAACCATTAACAAATTTATATTAGTATAATTTTTTAAAACTTCATTCAATAAATAAATATTATTGAAATTTTCAAATTATAATAGTGTTATACAAGCTAGTTTAGTCAAAAATAATGATATAAATTTAACAATTAATATTAATTTGGGTTACTTAACAAAAAATAATAAAAATAATATAAATTATAAGAATTGTATTTATATCAACAAAAATTTTATTAAAAAAATTAAAAAATTAAAAAATTAAATTATAAATATTATTTTAATATAATATTATTTTATACATTTATAGAGATTATATTTTTCATGATATTACGCTGAGTAGTAATTTAGAATAAATTAATAAAAATGAATGTAATTAGAAATAATTTTAAAAATTATGGTGAAAAGTAATTCAGGGCTATAAAGATTTTTGAAATTTCTTATTGTTTACTATAATTAATAAATTATTTTATAAACATTATTATAAATTAGATTTTGGTGTAAATTATTCCACATTAGAGAGAATTATTTGAGACTAAATGAAATAATCCCCATCTTAATAGTTATTATTTACATAGTATTTATGAGACTTCCTTAATTACTTACTATAAGGTACTAATTATGAATTAGTTCCATATACAAAAGATACATTTTATAATGGATAAATTAGTGAAAAAAAAATAAATGATACTAAAATTTAAATAAAAAATTAAACTCCAATAAAAACTAATATCAATGAAAAAATAAAATGTAATAAAATATTATCAAATTATTATTTTTAAATAATCGCTATTATTATATTTAATTTTGAAATTTATTCAAAATTATAAATGTTTTTTAGAATTATATAAACTATAATTTTTAAAAACCCTTTTAAAATATTAAAAAAGTATTAATTTATTTAATTAGATTTTATAAAATACATTTATTAAAAATAATTTTTTAGAAAATTATTTTATGTATTATTAATTTATATAATATTACAATACATGTAAAAAATTATATATAAATTAATAACTAGATTTTTTTAAAATATATATATATATATATATATATATATATATAATATTAAAGCATAATTAGTTAAAAAAATATTAGTAATTTTATAATGAACATTTAAAACCAATAAAAATATAGTTTATTTCTTGTAGTTGTTCATTTAATGAAATTTCATTATATAATACTTTTTTAAATATTATATAATAAACAATTTTTTGATATTTTTATGGAAAATTATCATCCCCAAAAATAGAAACATGATTTTATTTTGATTTTATATTATATAAATCACTACAGAAATCTAAAAAATTGTTGTATAAATCAGGGTTACATTGAAAATGTCAAAATATTCATTTCATTTTCATCAATAAATTTTAAATTTTTTCAGATGGGATAACTAAGTTTCTTTGTATGAGAAGTAATGATAGAATATTTTATACTTTTGACTATTTTAGGATACACATATTTTCTATTTGTATTTATTGGATTTGGTGACTTTCTGTTCATTGGATTCGAGTCGCATGAGGATCATGATATAGATTGACCATTCTTATCATGAATATGGAATTTTCTACGGGGGTTATAAATCCCATCCTTCTTAAATATTCCATCATCCATCCTTTTATTTTCTTGGAATTATGAAAATTAACGCTCTGTATTTGGATACCTAGTTGCCTACAATTTTTAGAGTTCACCCTTAACATCTATATATTTTATAACTATGATTGTTGTTCAGCTTTTCATCTATTATTCTTAGAATTCTTCCTTATTTTATAATATATCTCATAGAGACCCTATTTTTTTGTAGTTTTGGGAGTTTTGGGGGTATTCTTCAGATGATATATCAATGTAATAAATATTTATTTGATGATTCTATGTGTGGATGTGGTCTCATGGGAAAACCGCTCTTTCTTTGGAATTATACAATAAAATATATTGATTTTTTGAGGTTTGGGATTTGGGTTCTATCATTATTTTATAAATCTATGATATTATCAGGATATTTAATTCGATTGGGTGTATGGTATGAATTGGAATAATTAATATATTAAATTTATTTGATGAAATTGAGAAGCAAATGTGTGATGAAAATGTGGTTACTAGTTCCAGAGTGTTCATGATGTTTTTTATGATTTATTTGTATCATTTGATTATTAATTATAATGATGGATTTATTTGACAATAATCCATTAAATTGTTAAATAATTAATGTCCGAAAATGAAAGGAGAAATTTAAATATTCTTATTTTATAATTAAATTACTATGTGCGTCTCAGAGACCTTATTGTTTGTGTTTCGGTGGCCTTAATTATACAAAACATGGGTGCGTTGGTTATGGTGTGGTGGTTTCATTATAGTGTTTCAGTAATAATGGATTAATAAAATTGGCATTATTAGATTTTATTATTGATAATGAATGTATTTTTTTAATATTAAAACAAATAATTCAATGTGAACCAAATTGTGGATGAATTATTAAATCATGTAATCATAAATACATCTCAGTTTATGGTACCTATTTGATGATCATGTGTTTTATTTTATACATTAGTGGAACATCACGATGGAATGATATTCATTAATGTTCATACGTCAGGTTTAGAAGTGTTTATTTAGTGGACACATAGTCTTGGGCTTGTGCAAGATAATAATATTCATATATTTTATAATGTTTTACTATGAATACCACTTGATTTGATTAACCCAAAAAAGACCAAAAGACCATAGGGGTGTTTTCCCTTACATCAGATAAGGGAAGGAGACATAAGGATGACTACACCCTCTCTCCTGCTCTCCCTTTAGCAGTATCATATTGTGATATTTTTGATGGATGGTGAGATATGTGGTGGGTGTAATGTATAGTAGAATAAGAATAATCAGTTGATATCTTATAAATTAATGATACTCTACATCCCTTGTTACATGATACAATATTTTTTTATTAGTTACGTAAGATGTGATACATGTTTGGTGATTCAATAAATGCTTCATTTGGTGTCATCACTAAAAAATTTGGAAGGCATATGCGAAAAGGTTTTCTTCACGTTCGGTAATAATATCTAATCAGTAGGGCTGAGTCTCAATAGAAATATGATTATATTCTTCAAATAATTATTTAATTGTAGTTTTATGTGTGATTCGGTGGGTTTGACTTATAGAGGATGGGGGATTAGATTACATTTGCATGTGATGGTTAGTTATACTATTTATTCAAAGGGGCATTATTATGATATTTTCACTAATGCACAAGATACCATGGGTTTGATCCTTTTGATTATATATGTTATACTCATCCTATGTATTTTTAAAATATTTTCACATATATCTAGGATGTTTTTGGTTATAAGGTTGGTTATTAATTTCATATATTTTTTGTTTTGTCGCCACTGCCACAATATTTGGTTTTCATTTTTTTTTATTGAGTATTTGTTTTACTAATGAATATGAGATATTTCAATAACTAATTTTGGATAATTTTTTTTATTTTATGGAGGATTGGTGAGAATTGTTTGTTATGATCTAGAGATATTGGGGGTAATCCCTCTAATTTGAGTGTTTTAAACCCTTTTTGAAAGTCTCTAACTCGGGTCCTAGTGAAGCAGTACTCAAAAGTCACCAGTTTTATTCATCAATGGACTAGGTGGGGATCAATTGGATGTGGTGGGGACATGAAATCATGTAATCAGAGGTTTTTATTAATTGATATGACATAGTTTTGAGTTTGTAAAGTGTGATGATTTCATTGGTTGGTAAGGGAACAATGATTATTGAACATAGTATGTGACTAAAGAATTAGAGATCAACTATGTAATAGGATTTTATGGTCCCATATAATCCTACCAAATGGTATTATATTGTCTAAATAAACTAGATAATGTGAAAAAACATATACTGTAGATAACTGGGAGAATTAGATTGATCATGCATTCTTGAGTATTGTATTTAATGGGTAGGTTCTGAGATGATATCAATCAATTAAATAAATAAATGTCAATAAATAAAATTTTTCCAGAGATCGGTCTTCATCGATTAATTTTAGAGATAATAGTGGGTAATCGTCTATATGCGGTCCATTTTGGGTAGGTTTGATTGACTAATACTATTAACCATCATAGGGTTGTTAATGTATAGGATGATGAGTATTGTTAGAATAATTTTAAATCCATTCAATGTCAGATCCATGGGAAGTATGAGGGTAGTATATATGATCTAGTGAGTAATCACTAGCTTTAGGTGTTTTATATTTATTTTGGTTTGATTCACTAAAAAATAATGTTTTTGGATCCCCTTATTGTGATCCATCTGAGGGGATAAACACATCAATGATTAATGTTTTACCCCCGTGAGTGGGATGAGACAATTGTTTTGTGGTATAAGATACTGTAAGGGCTCTAGAATGGGCTCTTTTCAACAATGATGAAGGTTATAAAGGATAAATAGTTTCACTTTATTAAGAAGACTATCATGTTAATTAATGAGCTATAGAGCATTTTGTGGTACCTTATGTGATTATCCCATAATATCTTTCTAGTTTGTAATTTTTTAGAACATAAAATAGAGGTAGAATTGCACCATTTCAATTATTATATACTCACCACATTTTCATTACTTGTATATTATTAATTATAAAATGTGGTGGATGTGATAAATACAGTGCATTAGAAGAATAAAACTCCCATATTTGAGATTTAGTATGTATCCTTGAGAAGAATGGTGTCATATGGAGTTTCATTGAAGGCCGGTCAGTTGAGGATTTGATCACCAATGAAAGAGACCCAGAAGTCAACATCACATATCTAAAAAAATAATAGTTCCCAATAATCTACTGATATCTCCCATATTTTTATATTTTATATGGTGGTTCTGTTCATTACCATTGGAAACTGTATTCTTCCCAATAATGTCAATATATATTGGGTGGTTATTCCCCTTTCCAGCAATAGTAATAGTTACCCCCGATGTTGTTTCTTCAGTAGTGCCTTATAACTTATTTTTAGTAGGCTGTTTAGTAATATGTTTTTTGGTCTGGGGATGAGCAGTTTGAAGATGGAATCCGCCTGATATTTCTTTCCATCTAGGTCCCATGAACGAGCGTGGATATAGAGGCCTTATTCTGTGATGTAGAGAAGCAAGATGAGGCTACATGCATGTGATTGAGGTGATGATTCAATGAGGTTAGAGTTTGTTCAAATTATGACATGTTTATTGTCAACTATTTTTTACTATTTGTTTGATTATGGTGTTTTTGACTCCTTTATTGGATACACATTTATCTACGAATTATGAATGAACAAGGAGAGGGTTTTTAATCTCTTAGTGTAATCCATCCTAGTTGGAGGTCTATATATTTTATCAATCATTTTCTACAGATCTAGACAAATGATGAGTAAACATCAATCATTAGGAATTTTATTATGTTTAATAGAAAAATATATGATTTCATTCTCATTATGGAATAATTTTATTCCATTCACTTGATGGATTACTATTTTTGTGGAGAGTAAATTATTCTAATAAGGATGGAAGATGAGTGGTGTTTTCCAGTGAGTGAGGTTTCTTGAGGGGTGGTTGTTAAGTGGATCAATATGTTTCCTTAATGCTTTATTCATTCATAGATCTAGTGGGAGATTGGGAAATGGAAACACATATACATATGGAAATGATTCACGATCTATTTCCTAGGGATTTATTATCAATACCCCCTCTACACAATATTAATTTAGGAATAGAGTTTTAGAAGATTGGTGCAACAATTTCAAAGGATACTTATCAGATGGAACCCTCTGAGTTATATAAGTAGGGGTTCCATGTTGATGAAAATTTATAGGATGGATTTAATATGATAGTGTTTTATCTATATGGAGATTCGGTTTTGTTCATCAAGATGGTGGATAATAGTTTTATGTATTATATAGACCACTGAATACTAAATCATTTTATGGTTAGGAATAATTACCCAATTCCAAGAATAAATTAACACTTTTAATAGTTGAAAAGATCAAGATAGTTTTCTAGGACTACTCTGGGGTATAGATATCATCAGTTGAGGGTGAAAGAGATTGATATTAAAAAGTCCTAATTATTATATTGATATGGAAATTTTGAGTATGTACACATGAATTTAGATATCAATAATGATCCACTATGTTTATGGGGAACATCGAATCCATATATCATCCATTACAAGACTTGTTTCATTCAACTTAGTTGAATAAAATTTGATATACTTGAGTTCGTAGAATGATATTTATAACCACATGAATTTTTTTTGGAAACTCTTAAATACCTCTAGTTTAATGGTAAATTATACAAGTTTTTGTTCTAATTATGAGAGGTAAATTTATATAGCCATTTGGTGTCCTAGAAGGGATTATTAGTGGATCCTATGATAGTTGAGGAAATTGATTCATTTGAAGAACAAAAAAATGTGGTAGTATTTCTTATATTTCCATTTCTTGTGGGTTTTTATCATTGATTTTCTTTCAAATTATCATGTGTTGTCTCACTATTGGACTCATTATATAGGAAAGACCATATTGATCTCTTTGATAGATCAGTTCTGAACATTATTCAATGATATAAATGATAATTTGTTTAGAACCCTAGTTTTTTTGTTGTCATAGTAGGGTATGATGTTCAATTTGTTTTTATACATTCCACATTATTTTAGGATGTTCCCTGATGGAGTTGTGGGAAGTGGTATCTTATGGTCATTGAGTATACAGCCCAATGAATGTAACTATGCTAACCATGATCTGGATATTGATGAAGTGGGGTCCTCCCAAACTCTTTGTTTACATTACCTCCATGGGGAATGATTTTTAGTCATTATAAATAATGAAAGAATGTATGTTTTCTCTCATTATGACCTAAATATATGAAAATTGAGGTGAAAAGAGCTTTTATAGGATTATGAATTTATGAACACACATACACTAGTAAAGGAAAATGTCATTGTAATTGTGAAAATTAAGAGCTCATGGGAAGTTATTCGAGATCCAAAGTATGCCTAGATAATATTATATTCATTATTGGTTTTTAATCTATTATAAGGGGATATTTATCAATGGGGATACTTATTATTGATAAAGGTCGACAAAAAACTATTGTAAAAAGTGGATTTTCTTTTTGGGAAGATAAATAGATGGAGGTGGGGAGTGAAAAGGTCATTTATGGGGACAACCATGTTTGAAATTCAGAGTATTTATAAAGTTTGGGTCTATTTTATAGAATGATGTTCTTTCCAATAGTGATGAATGAGCGAGTCATACATTATCTTAAATTCAATTCTCTAGAGATAAATCCTAAAATATCTAAATTCATGATGGCTTGAGGATACAGTTTTGGTGGATATGAATGAAGATGTTTGTGGTAGAGATTTTGGAATGATGTACTTTCTAATAGTACGTTAAGTCAAAAAATCATTTTCATGGTGGGTTTATGTAGTTTATGGATAACCTAAAATGAAACCAATGGGATTAATTAACGGATTTCATCATCGGTTGACTAAGAGATAATAGTCGATAAGATTCCTTTTGAGTGATAATGCAATGAAAAAGAAAGGTATATGAATATTAGGAAAAGGTTATGTGAGGGTGTGTAATCGCTCGGGATTGAGTACTATAGTGGAACAGTAGTCTATAAGAATGTATGTGGGAGTGAAATACAAAAAATCATTCCAAAATCCCTATGTCATATTTCCTGATTTTTTTGGGTTTTTTGTTATATTAAATTTGGTATGGATGTTTTTCCATCACTATAGTAAGTTTTTAGATCTTTTGGTTATGTTTTGAGGTACAATTTAATCATTTTTAGAGGTATCTACTTATAGATTGTATTTTTGATTTTAATTAGTTAGTGTTTCAATTTATTTTATGTATTGTTTCGATTCTTATGGATGAGAATCAATTTAGAGGTATCTATTGTAATGGTAAAGACCATTTTATTAAGTTAATTATTAATTTCTTGGTGTTGAGATATGTGATATTGGATTAATGAAGTTAAAGGAGGAGCTAGAGCCCAATATTCAACTACTGGTGTTGATTCATGATGTTATTCACACGTTCACATTATGTTACATATCATGGGGTAGATTGCAAACTTTTATCAGATATATACTTATTATAATTAATTGTGTGAAATTTTATTCATGTCACGAATGTTCATGGAAGTGTTTTGTTTTTGGTTAAATATTTGAATAATTCGTAGTATTAAATGATATACTATTATTGTTAAATACCTAAAGGTTTGACTTATCGGGTGAATTTTATCTTGGTCGATATAAAACACGATAGGTACATAATGTGAACCATTCACCCACAATGTAATTTGGGTGATTTACAGGGTGATTATAAATCTCATCCCCCATCCCATTTTCCTTAGTTACCCAATAATTCAGTTGGACTACTAGCGATTCCTATGCAATTTTAGGATAAGTTTCTTCTAATAATCCTAGTAATTCATAGTCTTCTTATGAATTATTTATAAAACTGATTTTGGGTGAGTTATTTTTTTCTTCATATATGATTTATTCCTTATTTCATTATATATTAAAAAATTAATAAGTAGTTAGGAGTTGGTATTTTTTGATTAGATGTTGATGGGATATTACTATGTAAGGGAATGATTTAAAGAATCCTTATGTGGTTGGGATCATATGGTCCATACTGACTTACATTAGCTTTGAATAGTTAACCAAAGATATTATTTTTAGGTAGTGTATCTGATTTCCCCATAAAATATTTTCATCTATTATATTTTTATTTTTTTCATTTTCATTTTGTGGATGGTACAAATTTTCATAATGACGATAATAAACTAGAGTAATGAAATTATAAGAAACTTTTATTGTGAATCTGTGGTTACCTATTCTCATTATGCTGATGTTGTTGTTTTATATTTGTGATTGGTAACATATTATTCAATATAGTGACGGATTGATTAGAAAATACCCCTTTTAATTTTAAATACATTCACACAGTAATAGAATTAACTTATTTTAATAAACAATTTTATGATTGAATCGATGGGTACATCTAGTTTTCATAATTTTTTTGCGTCATAATAGACTTGGTTTTTTTGCAACATGGTGTCCATGGTTTGTAATTAGTGGTTTTATTAATTAATCTGTTGAAAATGGTTATGTTGGAATGGAATAATATTATTGATGAACCAAAATATGGTTATTGATAACGAAATAATAGCTATAAATTTAAATAAAAAATTTATTGGGAAAATCTTGGTGGATGAATTGAATAATAAAGTAGTAATAAATACAACTCAGGTTGTGGCCCTGATGTGATTCTCATGGTTTGGTCATTGATTATAAGAGAGTGTTATTGGCGGCATGATATTTGAAAAATCTCCAATGTTGGTTTTGGTTGTGTTTCTTGTGTTCAATTATAAGAATTGTATTGTATAAGAATATTAAATTTTTATATTATATTATGATTTTATATGAAAAATACTTGATTCTGGTTACATACAAAATACCTCGAGACCATTTGGCAGTTTTCTCGATTATCCTAGGTGGGGAGGATATAGGTAGAAAACAACCCCTCTCACCCACTCAATTATTTGTACTTACTACTTCTGATACTATTGGTGGTTGATGTGATATGTGGTGGGGGTCATGATTTGTAGGACCCGTACTTGAGATTGATCTCATATACATTCACTACACCATGATTCCCTATTTACGGGGTACAAGATTTTCAATTTGTACCAAGATATGTTATACATGGTTGGTGACACAATAAATGATACAATTGGTTCATTCATTAGTAGATATAGAAGGCATGTTAGTAAATTTTATCTTATCATTGGGATAGAATATAAAATCCATGTGTGAAGTTGTTTTTGGATAACTAAGATTATATTACTTCAAATATTTTCTTGTTGTACCTGCATGTGTTATATGGGGACTGATCCTTAATGAAGATAGCAGATTAGTTGACTTGTTTAGGTGGGAGTTAGTTCTTATATTTATTCACTAGTATATTATTATTAATTTTATAAATAATATTAGCATTCCTTGGGTAATATTATAACACCTCAATATTTTATAATTTTTGGGAATACATTTTATTTCATTGAAATGTTGTCTTACATGCAAAATTGAGTTTTCCAAAATCATGATATACTATAAATATTATTAATTAAACATTATCATTAAAACCTATATATTAAACATACTTATTTAAAATTTTATAAACACCAATTAAATATTATGTATTATGCTTTTATACAGAAAAAACATATTGATAAAAAATTATATAATTTTTAGTAATTTCATGATACGTTTTCAAAAAACCTATTTTATAAAAAAATTATTATTTTATTTTGATAATGAAAAAGAAAAGAAATTTTTTAAATTTTTATATTTTTTTATAATATAAACATTATTTTAAAAATCTACATGTCAATAATTATGTAGAATGAGTTTTTGATAATTTTCCACCGAATAATAAAAAAGAAAAAACTTATTATTTTGAAATGATTCTTAGTTTGAAAAATTTATAAGATAAATTTTATTTTAAGACCAGTTTAAAAGTAAACATAGTTCAATTATATATATATATATATTAATCAAATTTAGGACATTTTAATTAATTTCATTTTGAATTGTGATATTAAAAATTTATATACATAAGAAACATTTCTATTTGGATAACCACATTTTCATCACATTTATAGATTTAATTTAAATTTAAATTTTGAAAGATTCCAGGAATATAATTTCAATAAATGGATCTCATATTTTTTAAACATAATAATAAATAATACATATTAATGTAAATTTCTTTTTGCATAGAATGAATAGTAAAAATAGAAAAATTAAAATAAAATTTTAAGGGATAAATTTTTTTGGGGGGGTGGTAAGGGGAAAAATATCCTAAACACATATCCAAATACCATGGGATAATAATATATAGACACTAAATCGTCTATTGTTTTATAATTATTCATTTTTAGACTTTTTCATGTGAAAAATTCGGGCTCCCATTATTATTTTCAAAAAATTTATTGTTTTTTCATTCCCATACATATGAAAGAGAAAATAATCCCCAGTCTTATTCTCGATTATAAAAAATATTATTTGGTAAAATACCTTCCTAAATACATTATGTACATTAATTTTTCAAATCATACAAGCCTTTTTATGATCAAGGAGGCAACCTAGGAAGAATTATTTTGTAATCCAGAGAAGATTATCTAAAGAAGATGTATCATTATCAACTAAAAATTTCAATTTTGTTTTCTCTTAAACCTCTTTACCTAAACACTATATTGTTATCAAATAATATACCTAGATAATACCATATAATAATATGTTTTAATCATCATTTAATACCTTATATTCTCTTCTTCTTTCATTAAATGGGTAAAACCGTAAATCACATGTATGCAGGACTACAACCTATCAAAACATTAAAGGGTTTTTTAATAATATCCAATCATATATTAATATAATATTGGTTTAAACATATTTATAATATATTTGTGACATTAATATAATTTTAGAATTAAAAATCACATACAACTTCATACTTTCCATTGTAAGGGAATACAATAATGTCCCTCGTGTCTACGGTGGACTACCGCCTCACGAAGAGATGTGATTTGTTCTTTACATACACATTACATGGAAAGAAAAAATGATATGATTAATGAAAATATATGATATATATAATACCCAATTATTATTAAACTGTAATATGTTATTTACCTTTATTTTATTTCCACAATAAAGAAAATGTAAATAATATTCATGAATAAATGTGACCTACTATATCTGTAAACAATGTAAATCATTTTCTATAAATAAATGTTATTGTACTAATCTAAATATATAAATAATGTATTTAAACTATAGTGATATCATGGTTAACATTCTATATTCTATGTAACCATTATCAATGTAAAATGACCAAAAATATGAAATTAAAGCATACATGAAGAATAAATCTGTGATTACATGATAGAAGATTTTAAAAATTAATTATTAGTAGATGGATAAAAAAATATAAAATTTATGTTATATGTGGAATGATTCATTTAATTATAGTTTTATAAAATATATATAATAATATTATATCTTTTATAAAGGATATTTCAATTTTTTCAGATGAATTCATGGCCTATGTTAATGGATTTTCATCCCACATATAATTATGTGGGATACATGACTCACAATAATATTGTTTATTTTTTATGGTATATATATTACCCATTAATATATTTTAATATTATTATAATTTTAATTATGGGATATTCAAATCCATATAATTATATTACTTTCTTAGGTTTTACAATTCAACTGATACGAAAGTGGTAAAGAATTAATGTTAAAATCTCATAGTTTAACAAGGTTGATCATAATATGATTCAAATAATAAGATAAAATGATCATTATCTAAAGAAACAAATTTCATTCATTCTCAAATAATTACTTTTAAAAATTAAATGTTTCTGTTGGATTTTAATATCTTATGGTATTACTGGTATGAGGAGACTATTTTTGAGAAAAATAAAATTTATTTCTCACATGAGTAGAAATATATTTTTTCTTCTACATCCATATTTTATAAAAATGAAACAAATAAACACATTAATATTATCTAATTTCTGTTAATGGAATTTTTTACCCATGTTTTATTTTAAAAAAAATTATATAAATGGAATCTTCTTGTCATTTTTTAAACATGGCACTTTTGGATATTACTAAAAAGTGAACATAATCATTATTTTAACATGTATGTCATGAACTGAATATTCATCTATGATGACTGATTAATGATTTAATGGTTCCATTATAATTTTCTATCTATATAGAAAACGAATTTTTTTGAATTTTTTTTTTGAAATTTTGCGTTTTATGATGATATTTTAATATGTGAAAGTTTATTTTACTCATGAAATATTCAATCTGATTTTTCAAAAATATTTTTCATTTAAGATGAAGTCCTTAGATGTTACATTTTATTTAGTAGTGATATGATCAAATTTTATCATCATTTTAATTTTTTATATATGGATTATTATTGTTATCAATATATTTTTATGAAACTCACTCATTTCTATGGGTTTTTCTATCATGAATTAATGTGATGATTATAGGAACCATTTCCCATTAAAGGGTAATTATATGAATAAATTTTTATGAGACCATTTTCTTTTCATGGGTTATGATATAATGATATGTTTATAATTTTTTCAAAATTATTTATTGTATTGATTTTGTGAAACTTGTAACAATATAACATTTTCTGTTGGTTCTGTTTTAACAAAGGAAGGAGCTTACATTATAACAATGGATGGATTCCCATTATAACCAAGGGTTTGGGAGACATATATCTCCCTATAATAAATTTGGTATGGAATTATATATCATTATATAAAAACAGGAAACAAGATGATGATATTTATCTATAAATGGAATCATTCCTATATGTAATATCTATAATGGGAAACAAAATCATGGGAACCATAGAAAATGTGATGTATGTGATGAGTTCCAACCCATTGTGCTTAACATTTTTGGTTGTTAACCCTATAAATTTAAATGGTTTTTATACATATGTTGTTTCCTATGTTTCTATAAATCAGCTTATGCCTCTTGAAATATAATGATTTTACACTTTTATAAATTATATGTTTCTGTAGTGATAATGATTTACTAAAAGACACATGTTTATGATATATGAAATGTTGGATATGAACATTGTATGTTATATTTATGATATCATGACCTAATTATTCTATTATATTTTTTTCATAAGATCGAAGAATGATGTCTCCCATATTCACCCTTATAGAGAATCTGATATCACCCATTCTTACTATTCCATTCCCCAGGAAATGTAAAATGTTTTTAAGTAGGTTATGTCTATAAATGATACAAATGGAGAATATCTAAATTGGTGATGTCTATGATAATCCATTAGATAATTAAATTTTGTTCCTATTCTCTAAAGACATAGATCCTTTTTATTCTCCGGGCATGTATTAGTGACATTTATTGAATATTACTATAAAATATTTGATATTTATTTATTAAAGTCCAGTATATTAACTTTTGTATCATATAAATTATTTAGTTATCAATTAGAAATTAGGGTTAAAAATCTATAGTGAGAACCTTTAGGATAATCTAATGTATATTAGATTTTCCCATTATATTATAAATAATCTAATGTCTGTTTTTTAGAAAAAAATCAATCTCTCGATACTGTACTAGGATATAGTTCTAACCAAGATATTTTTATAGGTAATAAAACTGAAAAGTCACATTGTTCTTTGACATGATATCCACCTAGTGCACAATATTGGGCCGTATTTCACAAATAGTTTTAAAGACTTGGGGGGGGGGAAATTCATAGGTTATAACATTTACATTATGAACCATTTTGATTGAGTGGAATAGTTGATTCCCATGGATGATAAATTGGAAATACAAGGTTTCATAGATTGAAAATAATGTGTAATGATTTATACATTCTATGAAATCATGATGGCCATTCTAACCATGATAGTCATTACAACCAATCTTGATGGGCATTCTAACGATTCAAAAAATTCTAGTTTTGGTATGGGATCAATGATATATTCATGAATATGGGTGGGAAATTGATATTCTCAAGTATTGATGTACCTTATTTGAGCTTAGTTATATTAATTCTTGTATATTAGAAAAATCCTATAGGAATGTTAATTTTTATCCCCTAATGGTTATATTTTGAATTAGTAGCAAAAACTCATAATGGTATAATGATAATATATAAAGTCAATGATTCATCTATAGTTGGAGTTTGAGGTGTGATGTGCTTCTAGAAACCCTTTTCTTTATCCCTCTGGTGGAATTTTCTGTTTGTTTAGAAAAATAGAGACCTGAATTGGTCACCCAATTCATGAGCCCATGAAATTTATTAAAACAAAAGTATTACAATGCATTCCTGAGGAGTAATGTGTTTACACCAATCATAAAATGAGAACTATTCATGATGAAAGATCAAACATGGGAAAAATAGATCACTCAAACCTCCTAATAACTCATCCATTAAAGTAAGGAACCACATAAGGCCAAGTGTGCAGAAACTCCAAGCATACATCCATTCCTCCAGATAATATGTCCTGAGGAGGAAAGAGAGAAGATAACATAAATAAACAAAGCATAAAAAGTGGTATATAGGAATAGTGAGATAAATATGTAAATGTGATAGCTCTATCAAATGAAGAGAACTCCCCTCAAAAATAGTTCCAACACTCTGGAAAGGTTGAACAAGCATACCCCGACACACCCAAGAGAGATCAGATCCCTGCCAACATCCATGATGAGAAGCCAAAGGGTTGTTTGTAGCTAGCAAGGATGGGTATAAAAAATTTCTTGGACTTCCCAAGCCCAGTGAAAGATCAAAAAACACACACAAAAAAAGTATCCATACTGTGGCTTTCATCCTTCACACATGAAGAGAAGAAAAATTTTCAAGGGAAGAAATATTAATTAGCTTCAGTACTACATCTAAAAAGAGAATAAGAAAAAAGGAACCAGCCTCAAGATCCACAATATCTCATAAAAAATAGGTCCAACTCCACTACGTCGATTGGGAAAACAATCTCCTACACAACAAAAATAAGTGAATAACCATTATACACAGCCCAAGATTTTAGATAAAAGAAACACTGTAAAATCAGACTGGAAACATAGTAGTACTGAATAATAAAATCAAGAACATTGTCTAGATTCCATCAAAATTTTATTAAACATTCAACAATTAATATCAAGATAAGTCTCCTTAGAAATTTCACCATTTCTGAGCCTTTGATAAGTTATTTCTGAGCTTTTATTGGCATGTATTGGATTTTTCTAGGTAAATACTACATCAATATTCATGAAAGGTATTTCAAAATTGAAACACCAATCCAATATTGGATTATGAATTAGTGTGATGATAGAAATTAACAGTTAATGGGGATACTAACCATTTAATGGGTCCTGATATCCATTCAATAGGAGAGTCTATTACAAATGGATGGAGAGAAACTCAACATCATTGAAGTGCTAATTTTGTAGGGATTTATGGATGTATTTATCAAAGAATTTACTATTATTAAACTGAATCTAGATTTTGATTTCTTAATAGAACTCATACATGGTGTCCCACATATTTTATTCAATCACAATAGAATGGCTCTAATATAGTTGCATGAATTGATGAAGTAACATTTGGAGAATCTTGAAAAGGGATTCATATAGAAATGTGTATCACATTGGGGTTCACCTATTCATTTTTTTAAAATGTTAATGTATTTATATGATTAGATATTGATTCTTAGGAGTTGGAAAAGATAATAATTAATATAAATTATCATATATCCCATATTTATTACTTGTTTGATCAACTATTAAGAGATTAATACATTTCAATGATTTAAATTAGTCATTAATATGATTAATTGAGGGTAAAGAATTAGGATATACCAAATATAAAATTTAACCAAAGTTTTGAATTTAAGGACTATAGAGTACTTTCATTTACTCTTACTAATTTCCCCTCTATCACAATGTTTTTAATTACTTGTATCTTTAGAGATTACCTTGATGGGTTTTTGGAAGACGTTATAGATAATATTCCTAATTATTTGATGTGAAAAGAAGATATTGATAATACCTTTTGAATTATACTAAATACCATAACGAAGAATAAAATATATTTAAAATTTAAAAAGTGTAAATTTTACAAACAAAATTATTAATTTTTTGTTATATAATCATAAGAAAGGTTATATATGTAGATCCACCATAGAAAGGGGTTTTTGAGTATTGGACCCGACCAACCATGATGACAGATACCAATAGTTTTCATGGTTTAGAAATGATAATTTGTGGATTATTTATTTGATCTATAAATTACACACTAAATATTAACTCGGAAGGGATCCAATATCACTTGGATAGATGAATATGATGGAAATTTCAGGGCACTGATGAGAAAATAATTCAACAAACATGTTATCATATTACTCAATAGTGGGTATGGTTTTATACTCTAATATGATGTATCCATGAAGGGATTAAGGAATATTATCCTGTAAAATTACATGGTTAAAGATTATGTCTAATGATAATTGAATTTTAATATGAAAATGTACTCAAACAATGATTTAAAGTTAGTTGTGATGTGTCTTCATTAAACATATATATGGATTGTCCTTATAGAGGAAAGTGTGATATATGTACTAATTTATAAAGTTCAAATAATTGAATCCCATATGTGGACTTATGTTTGATCCATATAATATGGTTGGAGATGAATAAGGTTTACAAATACTATAAATTTTATAACCCATAGAAAGAAAACAAGGTTATCATTGCTTGGAGTCGATATGGTCAAATTTTCTATGGGATTATGAGGGTCATAAGAAATCAAATATTTTTTGTTTTTCAATGGTATAATGTTAATGAATGATGTGTAGAAATTTCATATTTATAAAATAAGTGTTTGTCCTTCTATTAATGTGACGATAAAAGAGGTGTCAATGGTTGATATGGAGGAAAAATATAAGGTAAGTTATATTCCATATTTTGAAGTTTATCCTGATGGAATGATATGGTTCGTGAACTATGTATGTGATTTTCCATTCATGATTAGAAGAATATGCTTTTAGAGGAAGCCTATTATTCTTCATTCTTTATTCATTCTAGAAGTATAATGATATATAGAGATTTGATATTTTTTTAATAGATTTATGGAATGAGGAGATATATAATAGTGTTTAATCTTGGTTCCTGGAATTTCATCATGTTATAGTTGATATGAAAATGTATAAGCAGATTTTATAAAAATTACACAGACCATAATAAAAATAGGAAAACATCACCATGAATTCTATCATCATACACCCCAAGATATATAAATTGAACAATTTTATATGGGTCCTAGTTGACTACAATAAATAAACATCACACATCATCTCTATAGAATAATATTTCTATAAGGATTAAATTTCTATGATTTAACGTAACTAAGTTGTAATTTATCATATTTGACTACATTATTTTATGTTTGATTAAGATCAAGGGTTTACATGGATATTCATGAAAATTCATAACTAAGAACTATATATAAAGTTGAATTTTAGTAGAACATATCATCTTCTGATATATAGTTAGTCTAAGAGAAAAATTCAAAACCGGGAGGTTATTTGGAGATCATATAATGATTATTTTAATGGTGGATGAGATCAACACCTTCATCTATTTGAGTTTTCACACAATAGACTATTTCACTTGAGAATTAGGATGGATTATAATGAATCCATATGTATAATGAAGTGTTGAAGTAGAAATTTCAAGGATAAAGTTGGGGAAATAAAGCCATTGGTTCATGGGCTAGATGAAAAAATGGCACGGAAGGCTAGATTCATTCAGCAACACATAATAGTGGTTCAAAGGTGATATAAAATATTTGTTGAAAATGAATTATGTGATATAAAATTTGTAACGACCAAAACATTTTAATAATATTTGTTTCCTAAATTTGTGTGTTATTTCATTTTATACACCACAAAACTATATCCTTTAATTTATGAAGGGAGTATAATTAAATGAGATTTCTGGGTTTTGACTGTTATATGGTCGATGGTCAATACGACTGTTGGAAAATATGACTTTTGGAATCTAAAATATTTACATTACAATAATTGTTTATAAATAAAAGTACTCTTGGTTAATATAGAAAGAAGAGTTGATGGTCTCATCCTGTAGACTCGGGCCGTATAAATCCCATCTGTCAGAGCATGGGAAGAAGGTAGAGTCTCTAAGATTTTCTCTGGACCAAGCCCAATATGAGCTTAAACATGTGAGTCTTTAATGGAAACTCCAAAGGGAGAAGATCAAGCTATTAAAAATCACCACATGGGCCCTGTTGTCTGACCCTCACCAATATTCTATGACTATAGCACACCTTACACTTATGTCCTATGCATGTGTTATTAGGTGCTATGTAAGGAGGACTAATATACTTTTTGAAATACCCTGGTATACATAAAATTTTTATTTACTATTATTGAAAATTTTGTGATTTTCAAATGTCTGGATAAATTTTGGATGAATTTACATATTATTGATGATTTTGGAAAAGGGTGTATTTTAAACTATTTTTGTACACTCTGAAAATTCAATAATGTGAAATGATTTTCAAAAAATGGTCTTCTACAATTGTGATCAGTTTGAAATTTAGATTCTAATAAGATCAACTTGATATTTATTGAATAGGAATGTATGAATAGTAATATACCCTTGTTAATAGTATGTAATAATAAATCGGGAAAAAAATATAAACTTAACTCATGAATGTAAAAATACTATTTAGACATCTTAAAAGTGAAAAATGATATTAGTATATGTTTTTGATATTTTGAAAGTAATAAATATTTCATTTAAATTTTTATAATTAATTTAATAATTTAAAATTAAAATGTATTTGAATAAAATTTAATCTTAAAATTTTACTTAATTGTCTTATTGTTATACATTAATTTTATGAGACCTTGATTACATTTTCAAGGTGTTATAAAAAAGGTTATAGTTTTAGAGTTGTTTTCTTGAATAAATAATGATTTTATTTCAAAATTATATTAAAATATTTAGAAAAGTAATTTCATAAAATGGTGTTCATTTTTGAAATTATAGCATCAATATTAGGTTAGGGTAAATTTTTTGGATTTTTTGAAAAAGTTGAATTTTTGATGAATAGTAAAAATACAGTTTTAAGTTTTTGGTAATTAATGACATCATTGATGATGTAAAGAGGATGTAATAAATCAGTTCGACTTGAGAATAGTCAAATATGTTATGACGTGTCCCAAGTGGGTTATAGCATGGGAAAGCCCATGGGTTTTCCAACACCACCGGTGAGGTGTCCCTTTGAAATTAATTAAATATTCCCTCACTTTTCTTATAAATACCATGCCATTACATCATTAATTTCATTCCTAAATCCTCCTCAATGATTCTCTGGTCTTTCCACCTCCCACAAAGTCCTACTAAGGTTCCCTCAAACCCCCCCAAGGTCCCAACCTTCATGCTTTTGAAGATACTCTTCATGGTTAGGGAACCTTTCACCTTCTTCTTTTTAGTCATGATTTGCTTTATGGTATGTCTTATAGTTTCCATCATCTAATATAGTGGTATGTTATTATATGTTATTATTACTATCCATTTCATTTCAAAATAATTATATACTCTTCTCACTATCCTCAATTTATTTTCTGTTTTTTTATGCGACGCTGTTAGGCTGCAGAAGTTTTCATAAAAGATATTGCATCTTCCCATTTTTTTTTCATTTTCATGTTTTATGTAATTAAAATGTCTGTACGATGATCTTATTATGTATCCATACTGTATTAGGAATTATTTATGTGTGTTTGAACCCTATCACCTCTCTTTTTAATGTTTTCTAAAATGATGTTATTTAGCTGTTATGCAGCAGAATTTTCGTCTCAAAATATCTATCTTTTTCTCAAGAAATTGTCTTGTATTATTTATGGGGATACCCAATTCTATTTTCATTTCCATGGGTATTCATCAATACATAAAATTGATCTATTTTATTCTTTAATTGACATACATATGACCCTCACTCCCTTTCCATGTTTTATAAATGACATAATGATCTTATTTTAAGTACTTTTTAAACGTCACGATTTTGACATGAAACCCATTTCATTAATTCTATTTATTTTTTTTATGAAATTTTTTATTATGATCTATGTGGATCACATTAAAATAAACACATATTAAGGGATCATTCTAATATCACTCTAATGCATTGGGTAAACAATTAATCTCTAGAGATGACAAGTTTCACGATACCTTGGTGAATTACCTAGGTAATTTTTTTATAACACCTTGGGAATGAACCTTGGTTATCGGTTCATGAATTTATAAATGAAATGTTGTAGCCACATATTCATGTTTTTATTCATTTTATTTTAATTATGATATTTATCTTTTTCTATTTCTCATGTCTTGTGGTTTTCAACACGTTCTTATTGATATCATAAGTAAACTGATTCCCTTGATTTCATTACTGGGCCTTCTGCTCGCCCTTTCCTTTGATGTATTTCTATATGTTATGAGATGAATAAATTTTACATAGGATGAACTTATGATGAATCCTTACAAGTGTATTAGAATAATTTTTATATTGTCTTCATGTTTTATGTTCTTGATTTCTAAGACATTATACTTTAAAGATCCTCTGTTGTTAAAATTTAATGAAAAGTTATGTAATAAAATGGTGGTATGCCATAGTGGGATTCAAATGATTGTTTAGTTATTTATATAAAATAGGATATGAAAGAATTATGAATAAACCTACATAAAAGTTTAAACATTTGAATAATTCCTAGTATTTTGCGGATTATTGAGTTAGTGGTTTATCAAGAAAATACAACTCTGTCAGGATACGAGCAGGTAGAGGTAGCTCTTGCACATATGTACCTAAGAGTGAAAAATCTAGCAAGGAGTTTCGGGCATAACCCGGGGTATCCTGGTACAAGATAATGGGCATTGTAGCACTCTTCGTTATGACACTCTTGGGGGATATGTTTTGTTAATCATACGATTTTTATGAATCATTGTGAAGGATTTATAGAGAAATGTAATTATTTAAATAATGATGATTTCAGACATAAAATACATTATAGTTAAAAGATTATGAAATAAAATAATATTCACAATAATATTTTATTCTTTTATAAAATTGAAGGCAATAATAGTAACCATGAAAATGGTTATCACAATGAACCATGGGCTGATGACCATCCGATGGAAGCCAGAGTGGAAACATTCATACATATGATGAACCAACTGACTAAAGTACTGGGAAATAACTTGAATCAAGGTGAGAGACAATTCTCACCTCCAAGGGAACAAATTTCCCTTGAATGATTTATTCTTCATCAACCAACAACCTTTAGTGGATCTACCGACTCATTGATTTCTAAACAGTGAATCAACTCTATCGAGAAGATCTTTTATGTGCTTCGCTGTTCTGAAAACTACAAGGTTACCTTGGCTATTTATCGCTTTGAGGAATAAGCTTATTAAGTGTGAGAAATGATTAAAAACACAAGTCATCGAGTGGAAGTTGAAGTTATGGAGTGGGAAGAGTTCAGAGGGATATTCATCAACAAGTATATCCCTCGATCGATGAGAATAGGAATGGAGAAGGAGTTTCTCGAGCTGAAGCAGAAGGAGAATGAATCTCTTTGAAGCTATGAGATGAACTTCAAAATGCATTCAAATTACACCTCTTGAGTTTCCATGGGTCCAAATTCAATGGTGTAATGATTATTCATTGGACTAATACCTCATCTGTGGAAGAGTCTATCCAACTGATATTATGATAGTTACGAGGAGATCGTGCGAAGAGGGATTAAAGTAGAAATGGAGTTTTGTAAGACACAATGGTCTCATAAATGAAATGACATGAACAAATCTATGGATCCAAGATTAGGGAAGAGATTAGATCAGGGAAAAGGAGGGAAGAAATTAAAACATCCCACGTGTAATAAATGTGGGAAGAATAATTCGCGGAATAGCCTGTTCTAGAGCAGGAAGTGCTACTAGTGTTGTAGAGATGGCCACATTGTGCGGAATTGTCGTAGTGTGGTGAATTCACAACTTACCAAAACTAATGAAAAGGGGAATATGGTTCATGAAATTACTGATTTCAAATTCTATATGTGTGGACAACTTGGGAACATTTCCAGTCACTATCAAAATCTAAGGGCAGCAGAGGGGAATCACCATCAGCCTCAACAACAGACAAGGGAACAAGGTCCTACTTTTTCAATCACTAATACTAATGTTGATGTTCCAAATGACGTGATGGAAAGTACTCTTGTTGTTATCAAAAATATAGAAAGTAATTTATTTGATTCTAGTTCATCAAATTACTTTATTTCCTCCATGTTTGAATTGAATTTAGAACAACCCCCAATTTTCTAAAAGTAGAGTTATCAGTCAATAATCCTGGTGGGATTATCCCCGAATCATTAGTGTTTAGAATCTCCAGTTTTTAATTTAGTGAGAACAATATTATTGCAAATCTTGCAGTCATTCCCATGCTAGAATTCAATATTATACTTAGGATTGATGGGATCTCAATGTATAATGATAAGATAAAATTTGGAAGCAAGGAAATCGAAGTAGTCTTGAATGGTAAGCCTATAATTATCTTTAAAAGAGATATATCTTAATCTGATATTTATCTAGAAGAACTTTTTATATCCTTCTTTATGGAGTTGATCGGTGAATAAAAAGATGGAAATGAGAGTTTGAGGATAGAAAATCTCCCCATCGTCTAAGAATACATTGACATATTTCTTGAGGAGTTTCCGAGATATCACCTTGAAAAATGGGTGGTGTTCTGCATTGAACTCATACCTATGTCTCATCTGATATCTAAGACCCTCCATAAGATGAAAAATATAGAGCTATAAGAATTAATGAAAAAACACCAAAAACTTTTTGAGAATGGGTTTACTTGACCGAGTGTGTTTACTTGGGGAGCACCTGTTCTATTTGTGAAAAATAAGATGGATCATTGCAGCTATGTGTTGATTATAGAGTATAGAAGGAGATCACATTGAAGAAAAGATACCATATTCCATGAATTGATGATATATTTGACCAACTTTAGGGGGCTAAATTCTTCTATAAGATTGATCTTCAATCTATTTATCATCATTTAAGGTTGAATAAAGATGATATTCCAAAATCTGCCTTGCGATCATGATATGGGCATTATGAGTTTGGGGTCATGCCCTTCAGACTGACTATTGCACCTACTATTTTAATATATTTGATTAATATAGTCTTAATGAATACCTTGATAACATTTTGATAGTTTTTATTGATGATATTTTGATATATTACAAAAGTCACGAGGAGCATGAGAATCGTCTAAGGGTTATTTTGGAAACTCTACTATAGGAGTGGATTTTTGGGAAGTTCAGCACATGTGAATTCTGTTTACAACAAGTTTCATTCTTGGGGAACATTTTTACCAATGAAGGCATCACAGTTGACACTATAAGGACAAAAGTTGTAGTGATGTGTCCTCAACCTACACCAATAACTGAGATTCATAGATTCCTTAGATTAGAGTGAAGTTATAGGAGGTTTGTAAAAAACATTTTATGACTTTCTAATCCATTAACCATGTTAACTCGAAAAGGGGTCAAGATAATATAGAAAACGTATTTTGAGGAATGTTTTCAATAGCTGATGTAGAGATTGGTTACTTCACCCATGTTAACTCTTCCCTCAAGTGGAGAATTAATCGTTATTTTTAGAGATGCATATTTAAATGGGATTGGTTGCGTCCTCATGAAAATGTAAATTCCATTGCTTATGTATCTAGATAGTTGACTACTAATGAGTAAAACTATCCTACACATGATATGAAGCTCGGTGTGGTCGTTTTTTCTCTAAATATATGGAGGCACTATCATTATGGGGGGAAATATTATATATATATATAGGCCATCAATGTTTGAAGTATATCATTACACAGAAGGAATCGAACATGAGGCAGAGGATATGGTTGGAACTTCTCAAAGACTATGATTTTTCAATTAATTATCATGTTGGAAGAGAAAAAAAAGTTGATGATGCATTAAGTAGGAATGACCCAGTTGTTCTTTCCATGACGAGGATAAAAAGAGATCCTTTAATCAATAAACTAGTAATGCTAGACATGGGAATTATAAGTAAAGGGACATCATCAACCCTAACACAAATGATTTCTCAAGCATCATTACTATATAATATCAAGAAAGATCATAAAAAAGATCCTTTATTACAAAAGAAGTTTGAGGCCATGATGGATGGGAAGTTTCTTGAGTTTAATATTGATCCAGAAGGAGTACACAATTTTTGTACAAGACTATGTGCTCCATCTATTCCAGAAATAAAGAATTAGCTGATGGAAGAATCTTATAGCTCTACTTTTTATATACATCTTGGACGAAGAAAAATTTTTAGGGACCTTCGTGGCCAATACTAGTTGGATAACATGAAAAGGGGGATTACTGACTACACATCAAGGTTCCTGGAATGTCAACAAGTAAAGGAAGAGTGAAAAATTCTTAAAAGGGGTATTGCAACCACTACCCATACCAGCATTGAATTGGGACAATATCACTATGGACTTCATCAGTTGTCTCCCAAGAACATCAAAGGGAAACAATGCAATATGGGTTAGTGTGAACCATCTCAAAAATAATTCCCATTTTATCTATATTGGTGACAATTTCAATCTTGATCAAATCTCCATGATTTACATGAAGGAAGTGGTAAGGCTGCAGGGAGTTCAAGTTTCTATTCTATCTGATCCTGATCCACAGTTCACATCAAAATTATAAATAAGTCTTCTACTTTCTTGGAGCACTGAATTGAATTTCATTATGGCCTATCACCACCAAAATGATGGCCAATCTGAATTAACTATTCATGAACTCGAGGATATGTTGAGAACAGTCTCAATGGAATTTAGTAGTGGATGAGATCAACATCTTGCTTTAGTTGAGTTCTCTTACAACAACAGCTTTCACTCGAGCATTCAAATGGGACCCTATGAAGCTATATATGGTATGTGATGTATAACTCCTACTTGTTGACATAAATACGGTGAGAGAAAACTTCATGGCTCTGATCTTGTGCAAGAGATGACAGAAAAAGTTCATGCTGCCCAGCAACACATTAAGGCTGCTCAAAGTCTGTAAAAGAGATATGCCGACAAACATTGAAGAGTCTTAGAGTTGGATGTTAGTGAAAAAGTCTTTCTTCGAATTTCACCTTGGGATAGAGTCACAAGGTTTGGTAATAATGGAAAGCTCATATCTATGAACATTGGTCCCTATGAAATCCTTGATCACTGGGGAGAAGTGGCTAATTGACATGAACTTCCTCCAAATATAGCACAAGTTCATGATATCTTACATGTATCCCTCTTGAAGAAGTACATACCTAACCCTCCACATGTACTCAATACAAAGGTGGTAAAACTAGAACATGACCTATCTTATGAGGAGCATCCGGTGGAGATCTTCGTTCACAGAGACAAGGTTCTACACAAAATGACTACCCACATTGTTAAGGTGTTGTGGAGGAACTACAAACAGGAAGAAGCTACATGGGAACCAGAGGAGTCTATGCTGCAGAAGTACAGTCACCTTTTCTCATCTAAGGGTATGGGATTAAATTTTGGGGAAGAAATTTCTTAAAGGGGGAAGAATGTAATGACCCAAACTTTTTAATAATATTTGTTTCCTAAATATGTGTGTTATTTCATTTTATACTCCACAAAACTATATCCCTTAATTAATGAAGTGAGTATAATTTAATGACAACATTGGATTTTTAATGTTATATGACCGTTGGTCAATATGAATGATGGAAAAAAACTATTTACCTTATAATTAGTGTTGTTAAATTTAAGTGATCTTGGTTAATATATAAAGAATAGTCGATGGCCTCATCTTGTAGACTCGGGACATATGAAGCTCATCTATCAAAGCTTGAGAAGAAGGTAGCATCTCTAGGCATTAATCTGGGCCAATCCCAAGCTGAGCTTCAACATTTGAATCTTGAAAAGAATCGCCTAAGGGAGAATTTCAAGCTGATAGAAATCACCACTCGAGCATTGTGGTGTGAGCCTCCCCAAGAATCTATAATTATAGAACACCTTAAACTTTGGTCCTATTTAGGTGTTATAAGTAGCTATGTAACGAGGCCTTAGATACTTTTTGCAATCCCATGGTATAAATATAATTTTTCTTTATTATTATGATAAATTTTTCTATTTTTAAATGTCAAAAAAATGTAGGATGTAGTTTCATTTTATTGATAATTTTGGAAAAAGGGGTATTTTAATATAATTTTGTATACTTTAATAAATTAATAATGTGAAATTATTTTCAAAAAATGGTCTTATACAGTTGTGATCAGTAAAAAATTTAGAGTCTAATAAGATCAAATTGTTTTTTAGTGAATAGTAAAGTATGAATAGTAACATACCCTTATGAATAGTAATGGATAGTAAATCATCCAAAAAAATAGAAACTTCACCCCTGAATGTACAAATACAATTTAAAAATCTTTGAAGTAAAAAATGATCATAGTATAGGTTTTTATATTTTTGTATGTTATAAATATTTTATTTATAATTTTATAATTATTTTTATAATTTAAAATGAAAATTTATTTTCATAAATTATAATCATAAATAGTTAATTTATTTTCTTATGGTTATACGATAAATTTATGGGGCATTGATTACTTTTTAATGTGTTGCCAAACAAGTCAGAGATTTAGAGTTGTTTTTTTTTTTGAATTAATATAGATATTATTTAAAAATTAAATTAAATATATTTTTGAAATTATTTTCATAAATTTTATTTCTTTTTTGAATATAGATGATTGATATTAGGTTAGGGTAATGTTTTAGGATTTTTTTAACAGTTCAATTTTTGGTGAATAGTTAAAAATATAGTTTTTAGTTTCGGGTGTTTAATGAAATCATTGATGATGTTATCATGATGTAATAAATATGGTTGGCATGTGAATAGTAATATGTGTTATGAGGTGTCCCAAGTTGTAAATAAAATGGTAAAATACCAAGGGAAAATCCATGGTCTTGCAAATACCACCGATGAGGTGTCACATGGAAATTTATTAAATATTCCCTCACTTTTCCTATAAATTGCAAGCCATTTTCTCATTTCTTTCATTTGATAATCATCCTCAACGATAGTCTTTCTACCTCCAAATAAGTCCACCCAAGATTCTCTCAATCCCCCAAGGTCCCAAGCTTCGAGCTTTCGAAGTTAGTCTTCAACGTAAGGGAAACGTCCACCCTCCTCTTTTTAGTTATGATTTCCTTTATGTTATATCTTATTGTTTCCATATTCTTATTTGGGGTTATGTTCTTATATATTTTTATTATTATTCATTTCATTTCCATATGATGATATACCCTTTCCACTCTTATAAATATATTTTTTGAATTTTTATGCGATGCTGTTAGGATGATGAATTTTTCGTAGAAGAAATAACATATTCTCTTTTCTTTCATGTTTCATTTTCATGTGGTAGGTCATTCAAATATCGATAAATTGATCTTATTTCGTACCCATAATCTATTATGAATTATTTATGAGTTTTTTACCCTTGTACCCTATCTTTTTAATGTTTTATGAAATGAATTTATATAGTCATTATACTGAATAATATTTGTCTCAAAATCTCTCTCTTTTTCTCATGAAATTCTCTTATATTATTTATGTGGATACCCAAATCTATTTTAATTTCTAAGGGCATTCATCGATACATAAATTTTATCTATTTTATTTTGAAATTTACATACATACAACCCTCACTCTCTTTCTATGGGTTATAAATGATATAATGATGAAGCCTTACAAGTGGATTAGAATATTTTTTAAAGTTGTTTTGATGGTTTATGTTATTCATTTCCAAGACACTAGACATTAAATGTCCTATTTTTGTAAAATGTAATAAAATGTTATGAAATAAAAAGATGATATTCTACAGTTTCTATCAACTGATATTTTAGTTTTTTATGGAAATTAGTCCACGAAAAAATTAGGAAGAACCCTATAGAAAATTTAAATATAGGAATACTTCCTGGTATTTTAGTGTGAATTGTGTAGGTGGTTTGACAAGAAAATACATCCTTTTCTAGATACGAGTAGGTAGATATGGCTATGGCACAAATGTACCTAAGAGTAAAAAATTTCACTAGGAGTTTCGAGCTTGACCCAGGGTATCTTGGTGCACGACAACGTGCCTTGCTGCACTCTTGGTTACAACACTCCTAGGGGATATGTTTGGATAATCATAAGATTTTTATGAATCATTATTATGAATTTATAGAGGAATGTAATTGATTAAGTCATGAGGTTTTAAGACATAAAATCCATTATAGTTAAAAGATTTATAAATGAAATAATCTTATCACTAATGTTTTATTCTATTAGAAAATGGTGGGCAATATGAGGAGCCCTGCAAATGGTGTACGCAATGGACCATGCACTGACATCCCTCTAATGGAATCCAGAATCGAAACTTTCGTGCGAATGATGAACCCACTGAAGCAAGTTATGGGAAATAACATGAATCAAGATTAGAGACCAATCTCAGCGTGAAGGGAACAACTTTCTATTGATTCCTGTATGTGTCAACGACCACCAACATTCTATGGATCTACCGACCCATTGATTAATGAACTATAGATCATCTCTATTGAGAAGATCTTTTCTGTTCTTTAATATTCTAATCAAAAGAAGGTTACCTTGGTTGTTTATCACTTTGAGGGATAGGAAGATCAAGTGTGGTAACTGATTAAAAACAAAAGGACAAGAGTGGATGTTGAAGCAATGGAGTTGGAAGAGTTCAGAGGGATAGTCTTCAACAAGTATTTCCCCCAATCTATGAGAACAAGGATAGAGAAGGAGTTTCTTGAGCTAAAGTAGAAGGAGAATGAATATGTGTGAAGATATAATATGAACATAACAAGGCTTTCACGTTACACCTCAAGCTTTTTAATGGATCCAAATGGTAATGTTGATAGATTATTCGGTGGACTGAGACCTCATCTGTTGAATAATCTAGCCAACCGAGATTATGATAGCTATGAGGAGATCATGCCAAGTGCCATGAAAGTATAACTGGAGTTTTGTGAGACAAAATGGTCTCATAAATGAAATTAAAAGAAGTTATCAATGGTTACAAGATTATAGGGAGCTTTGATTATGGAAGAGGAGGCAAGGAAGCACAATCTACCACATGTAATAAATTTCTGAAGAAGTGCATGGGGAACTACCTGCTTGGGAGTGGGAAGTGAAACAAGTATGGTAGAGATTTCCACATTGTGTGGAATTGTCATAGTGAGGTGAATCTATAACATCCCAAAACTAATGACAAGGGGATTATGGTTCATTCTCTACGTCATGTCCAATGATATATGTGTGTACAACATGGGCCCTTTGCCAATAAATGTCAAAATATGAGGGTAGTGCTGGGGAATCACCATCAGCCTCAACAATGGACAAGGGAACAAGGTCGTACTATTGAAATCTCTATGCTCGAATTTGAAGTGATATATTATGTGATGGTAGGTACTCTTGTAGTTCTCTCAAATATATCAAGTAATTTTTTTGATTAGGGTTCTACATGTTCCTTTATTTCCTCCATGTTTGCAAAGAATTTAAAATCAACACCTGATTTTCTAAAAGTCGAGTTATCAGTGACAACTCCTGGTGGGATTATCCATCCATCAATAGTGTTTAGAAACTCTAGTATTTAATTTAGTGAGCACAATATTATTGAAAATCAAGTAGTCATTTCCATGCTGGAATTCGACATTATACTAGGGATTGAATGACTCTCAATGTATAATGCTTAGATCAAATGCAGAAGCAAGGTAATCTCATTTGTCTGGATTAGAAAACCTATAATTATTTTCCAAAGTGATATATCTCAATCTCATCATTGTCATGAATAACCTCTTATATCATTATTTATGGAGTTTATTGGTGATGAAGAAGTAGTAAATGAGTGTTTGAGGATAGAAAATGTCCCCATCATCTAGGAATACGTTAACGTATTTCGTGAAGAGTTACCCAGACCTACCACAGAAATAGAGGTAGAGTTATCTATTTAACTTGTACCTATGTCTCATCTAATATCTAAGACCCCCTATATAATGGAAAATGTGGAGCTAGAATAATTAAACAAACAAATCCTAGATATTTTGTAGAATGGGGTTATACAACCGTGTATGTCTCCGTGAGGAGCACCTATTATATTTGTGAAGAAGAAGGATAGGTTGATGCGAATATGCATTGACAATAGTTAACTGAATGAGATCACAGTGTAGAAAAAATACCCTCTTTCAAGAATTGATGACTTATTTGACCAACATCATGGGGTTTCAATTTATCTCTAAACTGTTCTTCGATCTTGTAATCATCAATTGAGGGTGAAAAAAGATGATATTCAAAAAATTACCTTCTGATCTTGATATAGGAATTATGCGTTTGTTGTTAAGACCTTCAGTCTATTTAGTGCATCTAATATTTTTATGGATTTGATAAATATAGTATTTAAGGACTTCCTTCATTAATTTGTCGAAGTTTTTATTGATTATATTTTGATATATTCAAAAACTCACGAGGAGCATGATGATCATAAAAGGGTTATTTTTCTAAATCTATGGAAGGAGTGGATTTTTGAGAAGTACAGAAAATGTGTATTATGGGTACAAAAAGGTTCATTCTTGGGTCACAACATTGCCAATGAAGGAATCACAGTTGACCCTGCAAAGAAAAAATTTATAGAGGAGTGGCCTCAACCTACAACAATAACCGTTATTTTTAGTTTCCTTGGTTTAGCGAGATATTATAAAAAAATTTTGAAAAACTTTTCATGAAATTATAAACTATTAACCATGTTAACTCGAAAAGGGGTCAAGTTCATCTAGACAAAGGATTGTTAGGAATTTTTCCAAGAACTAAAGAAGTGATTGGTTATTGCACCCATGTTAACTGTTCCCTCATGTGGAGAATGGTTTTTTATTTTTAGCGATTCATATCTAAAAGGGCATGGGTGTGTCCTCATGATAAATGAAAAAGTCATTTCTTATGCATCTTGACATTTGAAGACTCATGAGTTGAACTATCTTGCACATGATCTGGAGGTAGTTGCGGTCATTTATTCTCTGAAGATATGGAGGCACTATATTTATAGGGAGAGATGTGATATATACATAGAACATCAAAGATTGAAGTATATTTTCACACAAAAGGAATTGAACATGGGGTAGGGGATATGGTTGGAACTTCTCAAAGACTATGATTATTCAATTAATTATCATCCTGAAAGAGAAAACAAAGTCACTGATTCATTAAGTAGGAAAGACCCAGTTTTTCTTACCATGATGAGGATACAAAGAGATCCGTTGATCAATGACCAAGTAAAGATCAGCATGTGAATTATAAGGGAAGGGAGGAAAACAACCCTGACCCAAATGATTTCTCAATGGTCATTACTTGATAATATCCTGTAAGAATAGAAAGAAGAATCATTGATACATAAGAAGTTTGAAGCCATGAAGGATGGGGAGTTTCCTGAGTTCAATATTGATCAAGAAGGTGTAATGAAATTTTGTACAATACTATGACATCCATATATTCTAGAAATAAAGAAGGAGCTGATGGATGAAGGTCATAGATCTACTTTCTCTATACATCCTGGAGGGCCCAAAATGTATTGGGACCTTCATGATCATTACTAGTGGGATAATATGAAAAGAGATATCACAGACTATACTTCAAGGTGCCTCGTATGTGAGAATGTAATGATATAGAAGAAACTTCTTAAAGGGGTATTATGGCTACTACCCATACCAGCATAGAAGTTGGACAATATCACTATGGAGTTCATCATTGGTCTCCTGAGAAAATTCAAGGGAAATAATGTGATATGAGTTATTGTGGACCACCTCACAAAGACTGCCCATTTTATCTCCTTTCGGGAAGATTTCTCTATTAATCAAATTTTTAGGATTTACGTGAAGGAAGTTGTAAGGCTGAATAGTGTTCTACAATCTATCGTATCTGATAGTGATCCAAGGTTCACATGAAAATTCTGGTGATGTCTTTAACATGATCTGAGCAATGAACTGAATTTCAGTATGGCCTATCACACCAAAAATGATAATCAATATAAAATGACTATTCAAACACTTGAGGATATGATGAGAACATGCTCAATGTAATTTAACGGTTGGTGTGATCAACATCTCCCTTTAGTTTAGTTCTCTTACAACAACAACTTCCACTCGAGCATTCAAATGAACCTTTTAATGCTCTATATAGTAAAGGGTGTAAAGTTTCTACATGTTGGCATGAAGTTGGTGAGATAAAAATTCTTGGTCCAAATTTTGTGCAAGAGATGTCAGAAAAAGTTCACACCATCCAGCAACACATTAAGGCTACTAAAAGTCGGTAAAAGACCTATACCGACAACCATCGAAAAGACTTGGAGTTTTTTTATTGGTGACAAAGTATTTCTTCTAATTTCACCATGGAAGAGAGTCATGAGGTTTGAGATGAATGTGAATCTCATCCCTATGTACATTGGACCCTATGAAATAATTGATTGTGTGGGAGCAGTGGTCTATCATCATGGACTTCCTCAAAATCCAGCTCAAGTTCATGATGTCTTCCTCGTATTACTCTTGAAGAAGTACATACCTAACGCTTCACATTTACTAAATCCAGAGGTGGTACAATTAGAACATGTCCTATCTTATGTGGAAAAACCGGTGGAGATCTTGGATCATAGAGATAGGGCTCTACACAACAATACTACCCACATTGTTAAGGTTTTGTGGAGGAACAACAAATGCGAAGAAGCTACGGGGGAACTGGATGAGTCTTTGAGGCAGAAGTACCCACACCTTTTCTCATCTAAGGGTATGGGTTAAAATTTTAGGGAGAAAATTTCTTAAGGGGGGAATAATGTAATGACCCTAACTATTTAATAATATTTGTTTCCTAAATTTCTGTGTTATTTCATTTTATACTCTACAAAATGATTCCCTTTAATTAATGAAGTGAGTATAATTAAATGAGACTGTTGGGTTTCGACTTTAATATCACTGTTGGTCGATAGAATCATTGGAAACTAAACTCTATACATTAAAATTATTGTTTATAAATACATGTGATCTTGGATAATATAGAAGGAAGAGTCGATGTCCTCATCCAGTAGACTTGAGCCGTTTGAAGCCCAACTGTCAGAGCTTTGGAAGGAGGTTGCTTCCCTGGTAATTTCTCTAGGCCAAGCCCAAGATGTGCTTCAACAACTAATTATTGAACAAAATTTCTTATGAGATATGTTCAAGCTAATAGAAATCACCACTTAGGAAATGTTGTCAGCCCGCCCCAAAATTCTATCATTATAACACACCTTACACTTAGATCCTATGCAGGTATTATAAGGATCTATGTAATGAGGCCATAGTTAGTTTTTATAATCCCTTGGTATAAATAAAATTGTTATTTCTTATTATGGTAAATTTTTGTTATTTTTAAATGTCTAGATACAAGTAGGATGATGTTCCATATTATTGATGATTTTGGAAAAAGGGGTATTTTAAAATATTTGTGTATACTTTAAATAATTAATAATGTGAAATTATATTGAAAAAATGGTCTTTTATAGTTTTGATCATTAAAAAATTTAGAGTCTAATTAGTTCAAAATGATTTTTAATTGATAGTAATGTATTAATAGTAACCTACCCTTATGAAAATTAATGAATAGGAATGAATAGTAAATTGGCCAAAAAATAGAAACTTCACCCAGGAATGTATAAATACAATTTAGACATCTTAAAAGTGAAAAAACGATCATAGTATAAGTTTTTATATTTTTATATTCCAAAAATATTTTATTTACAATTTTATAATTTTAAATGAAAATTTATTTCAAAAATTGTAATCACAAATAGTTAATTTATTGTCTTATGGTTATATGATAATTTTATGGGACCCTGATTACTTTTTCAAGGTGTTACAAAATAAGTTATGGTTTTAGAGTTGTTTTTTTGAATAAATAATGATTTTATTTAAAAAATAAATTAAAAATATTTAGAAAATTATTTTCAAAAAATTTAGATGATTTTTAAATTCAGAGCATCGATATTAGGTTTAGGTAAATTTTTAGGATTTTTCGGCAACATTTGAATTTTTGGTGAATAGTAAAAATATAGTTTTGAGTTTCAGGTTTTTAATGACATCATTTATAATGTAATCATGATTTAATAAATCTAGTAGACTTTTGAATAGTAAAATTTGTTATGAGGTGTCCCAGGTGAGAAATACCATGGGAAAATAACATGGAAAGCCCATGGTTTTGAAAATACCACCGATGAGGTGTCCCGTTGAAATTAATTAAATATTTCCTCACTTTTCAAATAAATACCAAGACATTACCTCATTAATATCATTCCAAAATCTTCCTCAACCAATCTATGGCCTTTATTACTCCCAAGGAGTCCTCCTATGTTCCCTAAATCCCCCCAAGGTCCTATCCAATGAGCTTTCAAGGATACACTTCAAGGTAAGGGAACCTTTCAGCCTCCTCTTTTTAGTAATGATTTATCTTATGTTATGTATTATAGTTTCCGTCATCTTACATGGGGGTATGTTGGTATATATTATTATTACCATACATTTAATGTCCAAAATATTATAGACCCTTTACGCTCTCATCAATTTATTTTTTGAATTTTTAAGCGACACCGTTTGGCATCCTAAGTTTTCGTAAAAGAAATATCATATTCTCTTTTCTTTCATGTTTCCTTTTCAAGTGTAATTCACATAAAATATTCATACCATGGTATTATTTTGTAACCATACTGTATTATGAATTATTTATGAGTGGTTAAACCTTGTCTCCTCGTTTTTAATGTTTTCTAAATTGATGTTATGTAGCTGTTATGCTGTAGAATTTTCATCTCAAAATCAACTTTTTCCTCAAGAAATTGTCTTGTTTTATTTATGTGGATAGAAAAATATATTTTTATTTCTAGGTGTATTCATAAATTAAAACAGTTATCTATTCTATTCTGGAATTTACAGATATATAACCCTCACTCTCTTTCCAAGGGTTATAAATGACATTATAATCATATTTTTAACGACTTTTTAAACGTCCCGATTTTGACATGAAACCCATTTCATTGATTCTATTTGGGTTATTTATAAAATGTTTTATTGTGATATATGTGGCTCAAGTAAAAATAAATAAATATTAAGGGTTTACCCTGATAGAGCTCCAATGTATTAGGTAAATAATTAATCTCTAGAGGTGAAAAGTTTCACGATACATTGGTGAATAACCATGGTAATGTTTTTATGACACGTACGAAATGAATCTTGGTGATATGTTCATGAATGTAAATAGAAAATTTTGTGTCAACATATTAAAATTTTGATTCACGTTATTTTTATCATGATATTATTCTTTTTTCATTGATCATGTCTTGTGGTTTTCATCGAGTTCTTATTGATATAACAAGTAAACCAATTCCCTTGATTTCCTTACGGGGCCATCAACTAACCCTTTCCTTTTATGTATTTATCCAAGTTATGAGAAGAATCAATTATAATTAAGATGAACTTATGATAAAACCCTACATGTTTATTATAATAATGTTTATAGTTTTTTTCTTCTTTTATGTTCCTTATTTCTAAGACACTAGACTTTATAGATCCTCTGTTTGTAAAATGCAATGAAAAATTATGTAATAAAAATTCGGGAGGCCATAGTTAGTATCAAAGGATATTTTATTTATTTGTGCAAATATTATATGAAAACATTAGTATTCCCCCTTTATAAAAGTTTAAATATAGAAATACTTCATGGTATTTTGGTGTGTATTGAGTATGTGTTTTATCAAGAAAATACATCCATATATGGATACGAATAGGTAGAGGCAGCCCTTGATCTGACGTACCTATGAGTGAAAAATCTGACAAGGAGTTTCGGGCTTCTCCTTGGGTAGCCTATTAAATGAATACAGGCCTAGATGCACTCTTGGTTATGAATCTCCCGAGAGATATGTTTGGTTAATGATAAGCATTTTATGAGTAATTATGAAGGATTTATAGATAAATGTAATTGTTTAAACCATGCTGTTTTTAGATTTAAAAGAATTTTTATTTATAAGATTCATAAATAATATAATATTATTACTAAGGATATATTCTTTTAGAATATGGTGGGAAATAGGAGGAACCATGAAAATGGTGACCACAATAATCCATGCACTGACGGTCCTCTGATGGAAGCCGAAATAGAAACTTTAATGCGAATGATGAACCAACTGACTCAAGTTACATGAAATAACATGAATCAAGCAGAGAGAACAATCCCCCCCATGAAGGGAACAACATTCTTTTGAATCCTTTATGTGTAAATGACCAAAATATTTTTGTGGATCTACAAACCCATTGATATCTGAACAGTGGATCGACTTTATCGAGAAGATATTTTCTGTGCTCCGTTGTTATGAACAAGAGAAGGTTACCTTGGATATTTATCGCTTAGAGAGTGAAGCTAAACATTAGTGGGAATTGATTAAAAACTCAAGGCCAAGAGTGGAATTTGAATCTATGGAGTAGTATTAGTTCAAAGGGATATTCTTCATCAAGTGTTTCCCACGATCGATGAGAACAATAATGGAGAACAAGTTTCTCAAGATGAAGAAAAAGGACAAGGAATCTATGGGAAGAAATGACATGAAATTCACAAGGATTTCTTGTTACACCTCTAGATTTGTCTTGGATCCAAATGGTAATTTTTGTTGATTCTTCAATGGATTGAGACCTCATATGCAGAAGAATCTATCCAACCAAAATTATGATAGCTATGAGGAGATAATGGGAAGTGCGATGAAAGTAGAACTAGAGTTTGGTGAGACACAATGGTCTCATAAATCCAATGGAATGAATAGATCAATGGATCTAATGTTAGGGAGGAGCTTCAATCATGGATGAAGAGGCAAGAAAGTACAACTTCCCACATGTAATAAATGTGCTAGGACGCATTCAGGGAACTACTTACTCAAGAGCAGGAATTTCTACATGTTTGGTAGAGATGGACACATTGTGCAGAATTGTCGTATTCAGGTGAATCCACCACATTCCAACACTAAAGACAAGGGGAAGATAATTCAGGGTCTACCTAATGTTAAATGTCATAAGTGGGGAAAACTTGGTCACTTTTCCAATCACTATCCAAATATGAGGTCAGTGGAGAGGAATCACCATCAACCTCTACATAGGCCAAGGGAGCAAGGCCACACTTTTGAAATCACTATAGATGATGTTTAAGCGCCAAATAATGTGGTGGAAGGTACTCTTGTTGTTATCTCAAAGATAGAAAGTACACTGTTTGATTCTTGTTCTACGCATTCCTTTATTTCCTCTCGGTTTGTAAAGAATTTAGAATCGACCCCCAATATGATAAAAGTATAGTTTTCAATAAAGACTCATGGCTTGATTATACAAGTATCATAAGTGTTTAGAATCTCTAGTATTTACTTTAGTGAGTACAGTCTTATTGAATGTATACTAGTCATTCCAATGATAGAATTCGACATTACACTATTGATGGACTGGATCTCAAAGTATAATTATATGATCAAATGTAGAAGAAAGGAAATATCAGTTGTATTAAATGGAAGGCCTATAGTTATATTCCTAGGAGAGATATCTCAATGTGATATTTTTCTAGAAGATCCTCAGAAAACCTATTATTTGGAGTTGATCAGTGAAGAAGAATAAGGAAATGATAGATTGAGGATAGAAAATGTTCCCATCATCCAAGAATAAGTTGACGTATTTCCTTAGTAGTTACTCGTAAATCCCCTAGAAAGAGAGGTTGAGTTCTCTTTTGAACTCTCACCATGGTCTGATCTGATATATAAGTCCTCCTATAGGATGGAATATTTGGAACAAGAAGAATTAAAGAAACATCTACAAGATCTTTTGGAGAATTGGTTTATCGGACCAAGTGAGTCTCCTTGAGAAGCACATGTTCTCTTTGAGATGAATAAGGACGGATTTCTGCATCTATGCATAGATAAATAACTGAATGAGATCTTAGTGAAGAAAAAATACCCACTTCTATGAATTGATGACTTATTTTACCCACATTGTGGGGATCAATTCTTATCTAAGATTGATCTTCGATCTGGTTATCATCAATTGAGGGTGAAGAAATAAGAAATTCAAAAAACTACCTTTCGATCAAGATATAGGCATTATGAGTTTGTTGTTATAACCTTTACAATGACTAAATCACCTACAATATTTATGGATTTGATGAATAAAGTCTTTAAGGACTACCATGACAATTTTGTGGTAGTTTTGATTGTTGATATTTTGATATATTACAAATTTCATGGGGAGAATGAGCATCATCTAAGGGTTATTTTGAAAACACTATGGAAGGATATGGTTTTTGGGATGTTTAGAAAATTTTAATTCTAGTTACAACAAGATTATTTCTTGGGGAACATTGTTACCAATGATGGAATCGCAGTTGACCCTTCAAAAACAAAAGTTGTAGGGGGGTTACCTCAGTCTACAACAATAACCGAGATTTATTATTTCCTTTGATTAGTTGGATATTATAGGAGGTTCGAGGAAAAAAATTCACAACATTATAGTCCATTAACCAAGTTAACTCAAAAAGGGTTCAAGTTCATTTGGACAAAGGATTGTGAGTAAAATTTCCATGAGAGGATTAAGAGATTGGTTACTACACCCGTGTTAACTATGCCCACAAGTATAGAAGGATTCGTTATTTTTAGAGATACATCTCTGAAATGGCTTGGGTGATTCTTAATGAAAAATGAAAAATTTCTTGGTTATGAATATAGAATGTTGAATAGTTTGAGTAGAATTATACTACACATGATATGGAGTTGGCTGCAATCATTTTTTTTCTAAAGATATGGAGGCATTATCTTTTTGGGGAGCAATGTGATATATAAACCGACCACCAATGTTTGAAGTATATTTTCACTCAAAAGCAATTGAACATGAGGCTAAAGATATGGTTTGAACTTCTCAAATACTATGATAGTTCAATTCATTATCATCTCAGAAGAGAATACAATGTCACTGATGTATTAAGCAAGAAATACCCAGTTGTTCTTTCCATGAAGAAGTTATAAAGAGATCCTTTGATCAATGAACTATTAAAGCTAGACATGTGATTTATAAGGGTATGGACATCATGAACCCTAACCCAAATGATTTATCAACTATCATTACTAGAGAAGATCAAGAAAGCTCCGAAGGAACATCCTTTGATACAGATGAGTTTGGATGCAGTGAAGGATGGTATGTTTCGTGAGTTCAACATTGATCCAGAATGTGTACTGAAATTTCGTACAAGACTATGTGTTTCATCTATTATAGAAATAATGAACGATGTAATGGGTGAAGCTCATATCTCTACTTTCTCAATACATCCTAAATGTACATAAATATATAGAGACCTTCGTGATAATTTTTTGTGGGAAGATATGGAAATGGAGATTGATGACTGCACTACAAGTTGCCTGGTATGTCAACATGTAAAGGTAGAGAGACAAATTCTTAAAGGGGTACTGCAACCACGACCCATACCGGCATGGATGTGGGATAGTATTAGTATGGACTTCGTCACCGGTCTCCTGAGAAATTACATGGTAAATAATGTGATATAGGTTATCGTGGAATGTATCACAAATAAATCCCATTTTATCTCAATTTAGGAAGATTTATCTCTTGATCAAAATTCCATAATTTATGTGAAGGAAGTGGTAAGGCTGCATGGAGTTATGCTTTCTATCATATCTAATTGTGATCCAAGGTTCACATATGAATTATAGACAAGTCTTCGACATGATCTAAGCACTAAATTGAATTTCTATACATTCTAACACCCCAAACTCTTGGACAATTTAAAAGAACTATTCAAACACTTGAGGATATGATGAGAACATGCTCAATGTAATTTATAGGTGGATTAGATCAGCATCTCCCTTTAGTTGAGTTCTATTACAACAACGTCATTCACTCGAGCATTCTAATTTCCCCACGTGAAGCTCTATATGGTAAGTAGTGTAGAACTCCTACTTGATGGCATGAATCTAGTGAGAGAATATTCTTGGGCATGATCTTGTGCAATAGAAGACAGAAAAAAGTCCACTTCATAAAGAAAAACATTAATTCTGCTCAAAGTTGAAGAAAGAGCTATACTGAATATCGTCGAAGGGACTTGGAGTTTGATGTTTTTGACAAAGCCTTTCTTCTAATTTCACCTTTCATGAGATTCATGAGGTTGGGAAGATAGGAAAGATCAACCCTAGGTAAATTTGTCCCAATTAAATCCTTGATTGCATGGGAGGAGTGGCATATCGGCTTGCACTTCCTCTGTATATAGCACAAGATCATGATGCCTTCCATGTATCCCTCTTGAGAAAATACATACCTAACCCTTCACTTGTACTAAATCAAGAGGTGGTACAACTAGAACATGATATCTCTTATGATGAACAACCAGTGGAGATCATAGATCGTAGATTCAAGGTTCTACGCAACAAGACAACCCACCTTGTTATGGTGTTGTGGAGGAACCATAGTTCAGAAGAAGCTACGTGGGAAATAGAGGATTATATGTGGGAGAAATACCCACAAATTTTCTCACCTAAGGGTACAAGTAAAAATTTCAGGAAACAAATGTCTTTCGGGGGGAGGAATGCAATGACTAGAACTTTTTAATAATATTTGTTTCCTAAATTTGTGTGTTATTTCATTTTATACTCCCCAAAACTATATCCTTTAATTAATGACGTGAGCATAATGAAATGAGACCATTGGGTTTCAACGTTTATATGACCATTGGTCAAAATACCCATTGGTCAATATGAACGTTGGTCAATATGACCGTTGGAAGCTAACCTTTTTATGTTACAATTATTATTTATAAATACAAGTTATCTTCGTTAATACTGAAGGAAGAGTCGATGGCCCCATCCAGTAGACTCGAGTCATATAAATCCCATCTGTCAGAGCTTGGGAAGGAGATATCATCTCTCGACTTTGCTCTAGACCAATCCCAAGGTGGGATTCGTCATGCAAAGCTTGAACCAAATCGGCTAAGGGAGAAGTTCATGCTGATAGAAATCACCACTTGGGAAATGTTGTTAGAGCCACCCCAAGATTCTATTACTATAGCATACCATACACTTTGGTCCTATGATGGTGTTATAAAGGGCTATGTAACGAATCATTAGAGATTTTTTGATTCCCTTGGTATAATTAATAATAATAATTCTAATTATGGTAAATTTTGTGATTTTCAATTGTCTAGATAAAAGTAGGATGATGTTCCATATTATTGCTGATTCTGGGAAAAGGGCTTTTTTTTAAAAAAAATATACTTTATATATTTAATAATATGAATTGAATTTCAAAAAATGGTGTTCTGCTGATATGATCAGAATGAAATTCGGAGTCTAATAAGATCAACTTGTTTTTTAGTGAATAGTAATGTATGAATAGTAGAATACCATTATTAATAGTAATGAATAGTAAATTGGCATAAAAATATAAATTTCACACATGAGTGGATAAATACAATTTTGACATCTTAAAAGTGAAATTTTTTTCATAGTATAAGTTTTGATATTTTTGTATGTCATATTTATTTTATTTAAAATTTTATAATTAATTTTATAATTTAGAATTAAAATTTATTTTCATAAAATGAAATCATAAATTGTCACATTATTTTCTTACGGTTGTACAATAATTTCATGGGACATTGATTACTTTTTCAAGGTGTTACAAAACTAATTATAGTTTTAGAGTTTTTTTAATAAAAAATGTTTTTATTTAAATATTAAACTAAAAATATTTACAAACTTATTTTCATAAAATTGAGTACATTTTTGAATTTAGAGCATTTATATTAGGTTATGGTAAATATTTGGGATTTTTCTGAAATAGTTGAATTTTCGGTGAATAGTAAAAATTCAGTTTTGAGTTTCTTGTGTTTAATGACATAATTGATGATGTAACCCCAATGTAATAAATCTGGTCGACTTGTGAATAGTATGATATGATATAAGCTGTCATAAGGGGGAAATACCATGGTCATTTATATGGTTTTCCAAATACCATCGATGAGGTATCCCATTGAAATTAATTAAATATTCCCCCATATTATTTATAAATAGAAATTCATTACCTCCTTAATTTCATTCCAAAATCCTGCACATATAAGCTTTAGTATTACTACCTCCCATAGAGTCCTCCCAAGGTATACTCAAGTCCCACTAGGACCCATCCTTCGAGCTTTTGAAGATACTCTTCAATGGATGGGACCGATTCACCCTCTTCTAAATAGTAATGATTTCATTTATGTTATGTATTCTAGTATCCATCTTCATATGTGGTGGTATTTTAATATATATTCTTATTAATATCCATTTCATGTAAAAATTATTAGATACCCTTTCCACTCTCATCAAATTATTTTCAGAAATTTTAAGCGACACCGTTAGCAGCCGAATTTTTCGTAAAAGAAATATCATCTTTTCTTTTCATTCATGTTTCTTTTTAATGTGGTATGTCATTAAAATATCCCTTCCATTATCATATTATGTACCCAAAATGAGTTATGAATTATTTATGACTATTTTACCCTTTCCACTTTCTTTTCAATGATTTCTAAAATGATGTTATATAGTCGTTATGTTTTAGAATTTTCATCTCAAAATCTCACTCATTTTCTCAAGAAAATATCTAGTATTATTTATGTGGATAAAAATATCTATTTTCATTTACAGGGTTATTCATCAATACACAAAATTGATCTATTTGGATCTTTAATTTTCATACATATAACCCTCACTACCTTCTAACGGTTTATAAATGACATAATGATGTTATTTTTAATTAATTTTTAAACATCATGATTTTGACATGAAACCCATTTCTTTGATTATATTTGGGTTGTTTATGAAATGTTTTATTATTATCATTTTGGATCACATGAAAATAATGAAATATTAAGGGTGTGCCTAGATAGTGCTATAATGAATTGTGTAATGAATTAATCTCTTGAGATGACAAGTTTCACAATACCTTGGTGAATAACCATGATAATGTTTGTATAACACCTTGGGAATGTACCTTGATGATGTGTTTTTAAGGTATAAATTAAATATTGTATCCACATATTCAATTATATATTCTTGATCTTTTTATTATGATATGCCTCTTTTTCTATTGCTCATGTCTTGTGGTTTTCATGTTGTTCAAATTGATATCACAAGAAAACTGATTCCCTTGATTTTCTTACTGGGCCTTCTCCTCACCTTTTCCTTTGAAATATGTCTCCGGGTTATTATATGAAGAAATTGTACTTAGGATGAACATATGATGAATCCTTACAAGTCTATTAGAAGAATGTTTAATTCTGTTTTCCTATTTTATATTCATTATTTATAAGATATCAGACATTAAATATTCTTTGCTTGAAAATGTTATGAAAAGTTATGTAATAAAAAGGAGGGATGCCATAAAATTTTATGTTAATAACAATGTGTTTTTAATAATTTATTATTTGAATAATTTAATAAGATTTGTAAATAATTTAAAACTATTCACTAGTTATATAACCCCCTTCAAAATTCTATATTGTATCTGGACCATATCTAATATCATGGATCTTCCACTTAACCTATCTTACGTTCATAATGATATCCATGTATCTCAAATGAGAAATTATATAACTAATCTGTAATATATACAGAAATAATTGGTCATATTTCTAGATCATGACATATCTTTTTAGGAACAATTTGTGGATATTCTAGATGATAGATTGAAGGTGATATGTAACAAGTCCAATCTACTAATTGTGCTTTTATGGAGAAATCACTAACTTGAGAAAGATATGTGGGAACCTGAGGATGTAATGAGGTAGAAGTATACAAAGTGGGTTATAACAAAGTGGTGCAATTTTTAAAAAGAAATCCATTTTAAGTGTTTTCTAATAGAACACCCAAATATTATAGGATTTTTTTCAAATAAATTTAATTTCATTGATTGATTTCATTACACATTAAATGTGATTTAATGAACCATAAAATGCTATTAATATTATTTTTTAAACATAACCACTATAACCATCCTGATAAACCTAGAAAATAAAATAAATATGAACATAGTTTAAATATTATTTATAATTGTATTATATAAGGATAAAATATTGATAACAATATTACATAATTTTTAGTATTGTCTTTATATATTTCAAAAATATAATATTCTCAAAAAAATGTTTTAACTAAATTTAATAAAAATAATAAATTTAATTTTCAACAAATTTAGAAATTTAATATGGAAATATATAAAATATTTATTAATCCTACATTTTAAAATTATCATTGAGTTAATATTTTCAAATTTTTTGAAGGGATTAATTTCTCGATGAATATTAAAAAATATAGATGAATATTAAAAAATTTATTATCATTTAAAAGATAAAATAGTTTCATATTCTTATGATATGGATTTAAAAGTAGAATTATTTAAATAATATATTTATTTGTCTAATTTAGTCCATTATATTCATTTTAATATGGAATTTTTATATTAAATACTTATAAACTTATGAAAAGTTTATCTTTGGAAAAAAAAACTTTATAGTCTTATCTGTTGAATTAATTTATATTATAGTTTTTTCCCTTTTGTGAACATAATTTCAAAAAGTGGATTCCATATTTTGAATCATAATAATAAAAAATATACAATTTGGTCTACTTAAGGATTGTTAAACATAAATTCTAAAAATATATAAAAAAAATAATTGATGTAATTAATGTAAAAATGGCTTTAATGAGGGCCAAAAATATATGACAAGGGAAATAATAACATTAAAAACTATCCAAATCCCATTTTATAGAAAAATTATGAACTTTTAACATATAAGGTTTCATTATTGGTAACATTGGTCGAATTTTAATATGAATAATTTTGGAACACTTTATCCTCTTCATAACTCCAGGTGTGTCCTCTTACCCATATCTTATAGGGCACAAAGAAACTATCTTAATCATCCATAAGAAAATAGTGGTTCGAAAAATACCTTGAAATATAGTTTCATAACATACAGTATAATATAATAGTGTCCTTAGTTGGATTATTAATTCAACCATGGATGACTTTTGGTGTAGACCAAAGGATGTTATCTAAAGAAGAGGTATTGTTATCAACCGAGCATCTCTATTTTATTTATTCTCCCACCAAAATAAAAATCTGGTAAATTATGAAGCTTTAATAACTATAGTTTACTCCATATAATTATATTTTTTATGTTAATTTCATAACCAATATTCAAATTTCTTCCATCAAATTAGAAATGTGACAGTTTGTCGTGTGTATAGTTGAGTACCGACTTACGAACCTACGAAATCAGTCATCCATTGTCACCTATCACATAAAGAAATAATTATGTATTTAAAATAATTAAATATTATTTTGTAAATTACTATAGTTATAGAATTATAATCTCACACATCCCTACTTACATTCAATTCTTATGGTATATGATAACATCGCTCTTCTATACAGTGGGATTCCACCTCCCGAAGTGATGTGATTCTTTTTCACATACACAATACATAGAAGGTGATAATGATAATATAACCATGAATATGTTATATATATTATATATAAATGAATCTATATATTTATTAATATAAGTTCATTTATTCCCAGTCATCAGTCCAGAAAATGGAACACAATTCATGTATACATACAACATTACTTCTCTCTAAAAAGTGAAAATTATTTCCCATATATATTTTGTTGAATTACTATAAATACATATATAATGAGAATCTATGATATATTTACTATGGAGAAAAATTTAGATATTATTTAACCATGACCAATGTAAAAGGGCAAACAATACCACACCAAAACATTTAAGAAAAACCACATAGTTATTACCCAAAACATGATTTTAATAAGGAACTATTAATAAATGAGTAATTAAATTTACTATTTTTAAAAATATAAATTTATGAATATTATTATGATTAAATAATATATTTATAATAATATTTTATTTGTTCAGGATTTTTTAATGTTTACGATGGTTTTTGTCACTTATGGTAAGTGATTTTCATCTCACTTTTCTTTGTGGGAAAATGACGTACACACACATTGTTTAATTTTTTCAGGTATATAAATTAACAATAATGTATTTTATGGTACTATTAATGATAATAATGAGATAAATGATTCTATATGATGTGATTTTTTCATGGGTCTTATTGTTCCAAATACACCAAAGTGGTAAAAGATTGATGTTACAATATCACAATTTAATAGGACAGTTTATCATATGCTTCTAAACAATAGATCATATGATATAACTAGAAATAAATTCACTATTATTCTTATAATATGGATATTTATATAAAATAAATTTTATTCCTTTCATTTTCCCCGCCTATATAATGAAAGAGACAAAAATAATATATTTTTATTAAAATCTATTTGATTTTTATCTTATGTTTAAACCCATTTATGATCAATGTACATGCATTATAAAATTGTTTTAAATAATTTATTATAAAATGCAGTTATATTGAACTAATTTTTTTTATTTTTAAAAATTTACAAAAATGTCTTTGATGTAATTTTTATGTCATTTTCCAAACAAGTCCCTTTTGGATTTCACATAAATATGAATGTAATATTTCTTAACATTTATGAAATAAACAATATCCTGTTTTCATAAAATATCATTGATCAAATATTAATTTATACATTTCAAAATATTTTTCTATTACGTTTAAATAAATTTTTTTATAATAAAATTTTATTTTTAAAATTTATTTTCAAAGTGGAAATTCTATTTTCGTTACGAAATATAATAGGTGATCTTTGAAAATTATTTTCAATCAAATATGACACCCATTTATTTAACTTATGATGTAATTGGAATATAATCCTATTTTAGAATAATTATTCATTAAATGGATTGTTTATTATATCAATGAATAGTATTTTATTAATCCCATTTATTTTCAACAGTTATTTATATGACAAGTTAATTATAGGATTATGAGACCCATTTCATTTATATGGAATATGCTATAATGGAATTAAATTGATAATATATTCCTTAAATAGTGTGTGATATGTTCAATGTTATTTGATATTATATCACACTTCTAAATGGTTTTCATTATTTGATGGTGTTTATGTTAAAACCAAGGATGATGGTTTTTTTATAACCAATTATATTTGTTATGTTGTAACTATGGACGAGGGACATGTTATAATCAAGGATGGAAATAACATATATAACCCTTAAATTAATTGGGTAAATAATTATATCTAATTAGATAAAAAATTGAAAAAATTGATGGTTATGACCCACAATGTAAAATAAAATGATACACTTGATCCTAATAGAATATAGGATGATTGGATTAATCCAAAATAGAAACTTTGTTATGGGGTCTGATCCACACTTATTATGGTAATGGAAGTTTACCCTTTCAAATAAAATTGTTTCTATTCCTATCTTTTTGTCAATATTTTTTAAAATGATTTTATGGTTCATGATATTTGATGATTTCACAATTATGTATCATTTAATTTTTAATTAAAATGCTTCATGTCATGACTTGTGTTTATGATATATGATAGGTTGTGTTTCAACATTGTATGTTATGTTCTAGATCCAATTTAGGTATAATTAAATTATGATTTCATATGTTCATAGAATTATATCATCAATTTTCACCCTTATTGTGCATTTTATCTGACCCTTCCACATGTTTCTTTTCCCCAGGTTATGAATAAATGCAACATGCCTTGATTTTACATTAGGAACAACATGTTCGATAGTGTATGTGACATAGAACACTAGTATTATAAGATAATATGACACCATGATACTTTATATTGTATTTATATTTAAATAAATTATATCTATTTGATATCTTTCCATGAACGTAACAATTAAATTAGACGAAAGACAATACTCACTCAAAATATTATTATTGAAATGATATAATTATAAAACAATATAAAATATAATTGGTGTTAATATAAATAGATAAATTATTAAATTAATATATTTATAAATATATAAAATAAATAAAATGGTTTTATATTCCCTTGAGAAAAAAATTGCTACTATTGGAAGGTAAAATGAATATTTTCAGAAAAACTGTAATTTTATAAAAGGTGGTTTAGTCACGCTTTACACAAATGATTTATAAAAAATTTTTAAAAATATTATATAGTTTATTTTTTGAAATGAAATTTATTTATGATATAATAATTTCAAAATTGGATAATGATAAGTGTTTTAAATTTTTTTAAAACATTTAATTGTTTAAGGATTAGTAAATTTTTTTTGGAATTTTAATTAAAAATAAAATTTTTATTTAGATTATATATAATTAATAATAATATTTTGAATTGGTTTTATTGTAAAATTATTTAATATATATATATCCAATTTTTTGATTGGAATAATTTTAATTTTAATTTTTGATATAAAATCATTGAAAAATATAGAACTTTGTCTCATTGAAAACCCACTTTCTCACTACATCTCCATGATTAATTTTAAGGTAAAATATCAAAGTAATGTGAATGGAAATTGGAACAATAAGTTAATTATGGTGGTTTATAATTATCTATATTATCTAAAATGGTCAACATAATTTTTGGTGATAATTAATATTATAAATAGTAAAAATTATTTAACGTAGTTATGGTGAAACTTGATTTATTGGGGGTTAATCCAAAAATTTTGGGGTTAAATGACTAAATAAACCTATAAAATTTTATTTTCACATAAATATTCCTTATAACATATAATTGTCTATAATAATTCATTTTGTACAATTTTTGTCCAATTATAAACATGGCTAAACCGTTTTCTTTTAAATCTTTACTGGTGTCATACTCACCCCAACTATAAAATCCCACAACTTATCCTCTATTATTCACACCATAAAACCCGTTTTTCAAAAATTATTTTCCCAAATAACTTTCTAATATCCATAAAATCAACCTTTAATACATAATTAATTCATAAATCTAACCAGTAATGGATTTTCGTAAAAAATTAAAGAGGATACCCAAATAAGATTTTATTTTCATCATTGAGTGTTTTTTATTTTATTATTAAAATTGATAAATTATAATTAATACATTATATAATAATAAAATAATTTTATAAAACATATTTATATATTTTTAAATAATTTTTATTATTGAAAAAACATCCCAAATTCTATTAAATTGGATACAAAATAATCATTCGCGTGTACTACAGACTACAAAATCCCAAACATATGTCATACATTTTTACAGTACCACCACTAATGATAAGATATTTATTATGGATACAATTTATAATAATTATATTTATAAAATAATTATACCACTTTTTTATTATAGAAAATATAACTTTTTTCTTTCAATTATATAGAATATTAGAATATGTCCCTTATGTGTACGATGAACTACAACCTTATAAAGCCACGTGGTCCAATATTCACTACCAATTTACATGGATGATACTAAGGATATTGTTAATGAATATATGTTATATAATTGAAATTATTATTATATTCAGGACATATTAAAATTTATTAAATGATAATATATAACATTTTCTTTTTTACACTGAATAATAATAATAATGTCATTCGTGTACATGTGGGCCACCGCCTTCATGAAGTGATGTTAATATCTTTTTTCATCACAAAATTATATGGATGATATATATAAGTATGTTTAATGAAATAATATGATACATATTCCATTATGATTATTTTTAAAGATAAAAATATTACTTAACTTGTTTTCATATGATCATGCCAAAATAAAAATGTTACCCATACGCATGTGTGGAATTATAGCTCCATGACTGTAATATATTTACTTTTTCATAACCATCATTAAATATTCAATTTAGTAGTTTAATTTACATTCAAATATTATCATTAAATCTTTATTATTATTCTAGATATTATTAAATAATGACCCATTTGAATGTAGTCCACCTACCAATGGATTTTTGACACATATGAAAAATATCATCAAAAAATATAATGTAAACTATATTTATGAGTGATCATATAAAAAATGTTAATCAGTAAAATAAAAGGAATAATAATCAATAAAAATTTTCTCTTGATATAAAATAATTGACATAATTTTGTTATACATTAACATAAAGAACTTATTTGATGATTCGTACTCAAGGTCAGGGTTTCTCATCTTAGATTTAATTTTTCAGATATATGTCATATCAAAAAAATTTATATTTTTTATATTTTATACAATTCCTTTTTTTATATTATGAAATAATTTATATTCATAATATTTATGGTTTTTAATTCTATTTATTTCAAGTGGATTAGGATTCAAAAGTTACATCAGTGGAATGTATTTATTTTAAATTTTAATAATTAATCATAATATTTTATTAAGTGTCCATGGGATAATTATTTGAAATTTATATCCTAAAAAATCTGTTTTATTATCCTTTGGATATTCATGTGTTTATTAATGTATGAATACAATTTTATCTCTCTTTGGAATGCAAATTTTTTATGAAAATATTTTTATGTAAATGTAACATTATTTCTTACTTCCGTCAGAAATAATTTTTCATCAATAGATTAGTTTTTTAATTTTTTATAAAAAATATATTAAAACTATTAAAAATGATTTAATATATAAAATTTTTACCAATTTTTTACTTTCTACATAATTTTTGCAATATAAATTTTTTTTTCAGAATAATGAATGTTTATCTTTAACCAAAAAATATTAGAGGAATTTTTGTTTTAATATGTACCAAATGAACATAATTATCCACTATCATGACCAATTAGTGTTTAATATTTTATCTTACATTTTCTTGAATGTTATTTGAAGACAAAATGGGTTTAAGAGTATTTTTTTAAATTTTAGTTTTTATAATATTTTTAAGGTTAAAATTTTATTTTCCAACAACTGATTTTAATGGTATTTTTTTACATTTCTACACATTACTGACATAAAACCTTTATATAAAATATATTATACATAGGGATATGTTTTATTGATATCATTATTTTTATTTATAATTTTGTTTTATGATTTTTTTGACTGTGGAAGTTCACTTTTATTATAACGTACCATATTACTCTTGATGGTTTGTGATTGTTCTTATTATTTAGGGAATGAATAAATATTTTTTATATTAATTTTTCAATATGAATGGTTATCCCATATTTTATTCAAAACTATTATATAAAGAACGAATTGTACATGGTATGTGATTTGATGTTCCTTATTAAAATCGTTGATGTATATGAAGGTCCCATGAGACAAACTAGAATGTTTTTTTGGATGATGAATTACCAATTTATATTGATTTATTAACATAAGGCATAGATTTTATTATATTAATTAGTAAAAATAAATGAAAATATGTTTTATAATTTCAGATTTTGGAATTAAATCATTATAAAATAAGTTATTGATATTCCATGTAGTTAATTGATTAGAAAAAATATCCATGGTTTTATTTTTTATTATCATGAGATTAATTAAATGGAATTAATTGATCATAATTTCTTATATAAATATTATTCTCAATATTTTGATTAACTAGAATGTGTTTCCATTATTTACATTCTCGTATTGATTATGAATTATTCATTCATACCCTCCATTATAGTGTTACCCTTACTAAGCATATGATATAACCCCTTTCTTATATTTTATTTTCTCCTTAATATAGGGAATTATTTTATGATCGATATGAAGGAATATTATAGGGGGAATAATGGTGTTCTTAATAAAAATAAATTGTCTTCTATTATGTTTCAAAATCTAGAGTGAATTCAAATCTCCATTTTTTGAGACTATTAAACTATTTGTCCCTTCAAGAAGCGATTCATTGAACATATTACATTATAAAAAATATAAAACTGACTTGGATCTAATGGTATTAGGGTCATAAATGTTTTTATTTGAGGAATTTTGGAAGAATCATTGGTAATTATATTTTGGAAAACATAGTATAGGGAACATGACCCAATGATATAATTTGAGGGTAAGTATAAAATAGTTTCTTAAAGTTGTGTTAAGGAAGTTATTATATGGTTTATCCTAGAAAATACATCCTTGGTTGGATACTATATATGGAAGTGGTTCTAGAATTGATTTACATATGGGTAATAACACTAAAATGAGTGCGTTGTGATTGAGCTGAATGTTATCTGGTGCTTAAAAATAGGCCTTACAGTTCAAATTTTTTGACACTCCTAGTATATATTGTTGGATTATTTCATATTTTCATTAATAAAATTATGTATAATTTTAAAATATATTTATGATTTCAAAATAATACTAAAATATACCATGTTTATGGGTGTGAGATTAGATATGAATGAATTATTTAATTTAAATTATTTAGGTCACGAGTTTTTTAAAAAGACATTATATTTTACAATGATTAGTTCTATCTGGCCTCTAGAACAATTTAGAAATTGATCATAGTAGAAGGAATAAGAAACATATCAAGGCATATAAGATTGATCACTTCTTAGATGTAATTACGCCAATCAATCAATGGGATCTATTCTCACAACATTTTCATCATATGGAGACATCATATCCTATTCGAAAAATAATTAATAGAAATTTTTGACATATTATATCTTTTAAGGGAAACAATTTAATAAGAAGAAGAAATAATAAAAAATAACAGATAATGTTTAAATGGTAAACAATGATGTTCCCATATGTGATAATTGTAGAATTAAACACCCTAGTACATTATTAAAGGTAATGGGGTTTTTTATATGTGTGGAAATAATCACAATTATTACCTTCATTAAAAGGGAATGTAATATGTTTCCAATGATCACCGACTCCTATATAAGGAAATTGGGAATTATAAAAGCTAATTCCCTAAGAATCAATGAAATATACCTTAAAAATTTATATGGATCATGTAAAATATTATGATCTTACTAGAGATGAAGTAGAATTATTAATTTTCTTTTTATTTGAATAATGAATTATTTCATTTTTGTAGTTTATCATTTTTATATTGGTTATAAAAATATTAAAATTCAAAGGGATTACACTACATTACATATTAATTATTTATTTTAAATAATATATTATCCAATACACAAGACTAATAAAAATATTTCCTTGAAAATTTAACTTTATTAGATAACAAATAATAAAGGTAAAGTTAAATCTTATTATGTTCTTTATGTTGAGATAATGATGTTGGGATAAAATGATGATCGATATTGGAAAAGTAAATTGGGTTGTACTTAGTACCTTGAAACATATTAATTATTTGTTGGAAAACTTATTTATGTTTTCTTTGATGAAGTTAACAAATTTATTCTTTTTGAGAAGTATATCCAATAATACGTGTTTTAAATAAAAAATAATGAATAATTCACATTTTCAATAAAATTAATGTTAATTCTAGTTATTAAAATGTTTTATGAAAATAAATAATAAAGGTTTTCTCGTGTTTTCTTTTTGATTATTAAGTGATAATTCATGTTTTTTTTTGAATATTAATGAGAGTTACATTTTGAAAATTCTGTAATAATCATTACATTGTTCTGGTTCATAAGATTTAAATCTATAATATGGTTAATAATTTAAAATAATGTTATTTTTCATTAACATTCAATGAGCTTTTAGAGATTATTTTATTACTTCATTATACACATATTTTTTCATTTTGCTTAACATGTGTTGACAAGTTGTTTATAATTATAACTATTGATTAAAGGATTGAACTGTCATTATATTATGGATATTGCGATCTATTCTGAGGATGGAATAAAAATTTAAAATTCATTTAATAGAGTAATATATGTAGTGTAAATTGATCAAGGAAAAACTAAAAGATGATTTTGTTCATATGAAATGAAATGAAATCATGTAACTATATCTTCTCATAAATATTATTCATCATTATGAAATGGTTCCTGAAACAAAAATAATATCATTTTACCTTCATTAATGTTACACTTGAGGTTATTTTCAATCATAAATGACTTATGGTTATGAGGTCTTTAAATTGATATTGAATATTCACATACTTGTGATCAATTGCCTCTATCACTCTCTATACTTATTTATATTTTCTTTAATACCCATATATTCACATTCCAAAAATATTCTCATATATAAAAAACAGTTATCTATTATTCCATATGACCTTTTTATTTAACTATTGTTTTATTTAGAGGATGTTTTTTAAACCTTCCCATGATGTGGGATTTCCATACGGATATTTTCATATGAGAAACCCTTGATTTATATGATCATGATTAAAATGTGGGGACAAAATTTCTTTAAGGGTGTATTATATAGAAACCTGATATTTTAAAATAGGAACATCATGGTTGATAGCATATGTGGCATGAAACACCAAGATTAAAAGATAAAATAACACCCATGTTGTTATTAAATAATTATTTTTAAATAAATTCAATCACTTTCATAGATTTAAATGTAGAAAACATTATGTTTGAACAAAACACGACAGTATATTAAAATATTATTTTTTAAAATTATTATTATAACATAGTTGTTAAGTGGGATTGTGTGAATAGTAATTGATGAATTATGACTATTATGTGGTAAAAAATATAAAAAATACAAAAAATATAAAAAATAAGTAAAATTTATATCTATTTATTATAGAAATAGTTATAAACATTTAAGGTGAAAAATGTTTTCTGAAATAACATATTTTTCTAAAAGGATGTTTGGTGCCCCATTGGGATTATCATTTGTAATTACTATTTTACTTATTTTATAAAATGATTTTTTTTTTAAAAATTATTTTTATAAATATTCATAAAAAAATATTTTTAGGGTTAATTTCTGTGATTTTTATGAAAAGTTTCATTTTTAATGAATATTAAAATATTATTATATTTTTATTAAAAAATTCATGTTTGTTTCAATTATATAAAATTTTAAATTATATTAAATTTTTTAATTAATTATTATCAGTTAAATTATATTTTAATTAATTATCTTTATGTCATTTTACTCATTTTCATATTTAATATTGTTATACAAAAATTATAATTTGGTAACAATTTTTACTTTGATAACCATCATTTTATTGCATTTGTTGGGTTAAAGTCAAATGAAAATTTTTACATTTATGTGATAAGAATTTGAATAAACTTATATAATATTTGAAATATAAATTAATTATATTATATAATAATTTTAACATAACATTTGGCTATAATTAAAAGTAAAAAACAATGAAAAACATTTTTTGCGGTTATGGTAAAAAATTATTTACTTGATGTAAACTAAAACAATAAGGGTAATATTGACAAAATTTTTGACTAAAATATATTAAGTAGAAATATTTATACCTTATAATATTTAATCATTGATAATAATCAATTTTTCCCCTTTTATGGTGTCAATAATGCAGGTATATATTTTTGTTTTCAAATATTACATGTTTTCCACTCACACCACTTATAAAATAAAACCTCAAATCATCTCTTATTTATACCTATTTTTTTATTTTGGCCAATACCCACAAAAATAAATAACAACTTTCCATTCTATCATAAAATAGTAATTATTTTTGTTATAAATATAACATATGAAGGCTTTTGGTGCAAACCTAAGCAGGAGACCTAAAAAAGATATAACGTTTTTCATCGAGGGTATATATTCTAAATAATCTTCCACCACTTTAAAATATTTTCAAAAAAATATTTATATAATATCATCAGTATATTTAATGTACTGATAAATATTTATGTCAATTTAATTACCTAATACCATTCCATATTCCATCAAATGAATTGTGAAATCATTATTCGTGTGTATGGTAGATTACTTTTTTGTGAATTGATATCATTTATTTTTCCATTAACAAATTTCATGGTTGGTTATGATGATGGATATAAAGTACATGTATTATATTTGTAACATAATTATACCTTTATAGTGTGTATATTATATATATAACATTTTTACATTCCAATTTATAGGTAACACGATAACATCGTTTTTTTGTATGGTAGACTACCGCATCATGAAGAAATATGATTGGTCGTTCAATAACTCTTTTCAAGGAAGGTAATAAGGATAACTTTAATGAATTTAATTTATATAAATTAAATAATTATGATATTAATTGAATTTTTATCATTCCTAAAAGATAATATATATAATTTTCACTCGTATACTAAGAAATTATTACATTGTTTGTGTATGTGTGGACTACCCCATCACGAAATGTTGTGAATCTCTTTTCATAACCAAAACACATTGATGATATATATAAATATATTTAAACAAATAATAAATAATATATGATATTTTTATCATTATTTAATTATAAAATAATACTTAAATTTATTCCATAATGATCATTGAAAAATGAATAGTAAATCAGGCGTACATAAGTCCTACCGTCTCCAAGATTGCAACATAGTTCAATTTTCATAACAATCGTTCATGATTGGTTTTAAAAGTAAAATTTATCTATATATATGTTAATTATTTAATTATAATTATTCTAGGTATTATTTAATAATATAAACATTGATTTTAGCCAACCAACATTTGACCTTTTTAAAAATTAAAAAAATAATAGCTCGACAGCTAACACAAAAAAAATTTACTGGGTAATCTTATAATAAATAAGAATCAGTTAAATAAATGGAATAATAATATTTAATTTTTTAAGAATTTAAATAATTAATATATGTTCATTATTCATGAATATAATTAATATAAACGAAAAGTAAATCTCAATGTATGGTTTTCACATCTCACATTTACTTCTATAAGACAAATTCCATGTTAACCACTTATTTATTTTGTATAGTGGATATACATAAATTTTTAAGTTTTATATAATGAATTAATTTATATTAATTTTATTTAAAATACCATTTAATTTTATTTCATTAATGGGTTGGTGATTTAAAAGCTATCTATGTGGAAACGATTTATTTCACAATACTGTCATTATTCTGGATTATTTCTCTTTTATGTCTCCTTTAAATTATTTTTTGATATTTATATCTTTATGTAAAATTATTTTATTCTAATAAAGTTTTTCATGAACATTTTAATGTAATTATACCATTTAACTCTCTTGGGGTAATTAAATGTATTTTAAAAATGTTATTTTATAAAATATAACTTTATTAATCACTTCATTCAAAAATACTTCTTCAGAAACACACATTTTTTCCAAAAATGTTTTAAAAAATGATTTAAAACATTAAAAAATGAATTAGTAAATTTATGTGAATCCATTTTTAAATTTATAAAAAATGTTTTAAATGAATAATTATATCATTTTCAAAACATTTCCCTTTTGACTTTTAATAAAAACATGAGAGGAAGATTTGTTTTAACATGTATGGAATGAATCAAATATTCAACTTTCATTACCAATCATTGTTTTATAACATCTTCAAAAAATTCAATGTATATTTAAAAAAATGGTTTTTGAAATATTTTTTGAACTTTTATATTGAATCATATTTTCAATGTGAAGTTTCATTTTCCTACAAATTTTTTTAAATGATATTTTAATGGTATTTATACTAATTAGTGAAATCAACCAATTAGAAAAACTATGATACACTATGGATATGTCATATTTATATGATAATTTTTATTTTATTTGTCGGTTTATTATCATTTTGACTAAGGAAGAACAATTTTATTACCATTCACTATATTAATAGAGATAGATTATGATTTTGTTTACTGATTGGGGAATGCTATATCATTTTATATGATAGTTTTTAAATAATACAATTTATAATGATTATGTTTTACCCCTTTCACATGAAAAATTTATTATAATTTTAATGTGATGGTTGGGGCCCACTGTATCCCCTTAATGAATTAGTAGGTCTCATGAAACAAATTAGATTGTTTTTTTCTTGAGACCATAACCATTTATATAAAAATTATTTCACAATTCCCTGATTGTATTAGATATAATCGCAAAAAGACTCAATGGTATGTTTTTTATTTCCATAATAACATATTCCATCATTATGAATTAACTGATTGATATTCTATGTGATTATCTGATTAGTTTGAATATAAAGGGTTAAATTTCCCATATTATCTAATTTTTTATATTGAGTTATAAGATAATTATTTATTAGTTCTATATTATAAAAAATTATTTATTTAATTGAATGTGTTATAATTATGTACATTGATATATTGATTGTTATTTATTTATTTCTATATTCAACTATATGATTATCCTCACCGAGAATCTGATCTCATCACTTTATTATGTTTTATTTTTCCCAAGATACCAGGATCATTTTTATGATTTATATGCTAGAATATTATATGGGGAATAATGGTGTTCTCAATGTTGAATCATTCAGTATTTTATTTTTTAAAATATGATGTTAATTCAAATATATATCTAATTTACCCATAATACACGGCTACTCAGTCCTCAGGGATATAGTTCCTTGTATCTTATGATAATGTAATAATTTATACACAAGATTTAGGATAATGGGGTCATAGTTCCTCTAATAATGGATTTATGTAGGTTATTTCTATGAAGTGTAATATAGGGGAAGATATTTATGGGAGATATAAATGATATTTTTTGAATATTAATATTGTTAACTTTTTCATCAAAGAAACTAAACCGTATTGTTCCAGGATCATGTATATGATAAATATATAGAATTGTAATCTAATAAATGTAATATTTTTGCATAAAATACTAGGACACTGATATTATGCAACTGTGTATACATGTTATAGTCACCGTATATATTTACAAAAAACTATATTCAAATTTTAAGTTGAGATTTGGTATATGAGATGGTGAGAACTAGCTTATGGATTATGTTATCATGGTTTCTAGCATTTGATTTCCTATTGGTATTATTTTATGTATGAAGGTGTCTTTATCTATTTAATATATAGTCATTAGTGATATTAATATATGGGACTCAATTTTATTTATTTTATAATATATTTTATTTAATTGTTTTTTTGTTATGATATGGGATATTGAGGGTAATTCATACCCACTGAGTGTTTAAAGCCATAGGTACTAGTCACAATCCTCATGCATGAAATGGGCATGACCGACATCCCATTCACTCTATTAACCTCAATTTGTTGATATGTACTAGTTCAGGTGGGCATGGGGGTTCATGAAAAGGATATTATATGAATGACTTTTGGTGAGTCGGTGCCTTTTGTAGTTAGTATTCTTTTAATTCCTATTTTCATAACATCGTTCCACTTACCTTAGTAGGGACTAATAAATTAACGGTATATTAAATTTGTGATGTTAATACTATGAGATAATAAAAAATTATTATTTCAATACATTGAATAATGAGTTAATTTTTTCATGGATTGATATTTTCTATAAAATTAATTTATTATGAAAACATAATTTTATAGTAAAAATATTCATTAATGAGAAAATTTATTAACTTTACAACATATGGTATTTCATCTTCATGGATTGGTTAATTTCTAAACTATTATTTCTATATTATATTTAATTTAAATTAATATAATGTTTTCAATGGAAGGAAACCTTGTTTTCATTTCAATCATTGAATATTTATTCTTTCATATATTCCATTTAGAATATAAATATATAAATTTAAAATATAAAAACTGAATGTGAATTCCATCCAATTGTTATCTAATGTATTTATCAAAATCATATAATATAATCATTATATTATATAACATATATAACATTATAAACCAATAGAAAATTGATGGATTTGAAAGATATCATAATTACATAAATATATACATTTATTGATCCATACTACTAAGGTTTCATTTGATATTTTTTGAAATTATATATGTAATGCACATTGAAATGATTTTTTTGGAAATTTGTTATATTCCTTCTTAGACACACCAAGATAGAATAATTATTATATTAACTCATGGCTAATATTTTACAAATTTACATGTGTCATGAACATTATTTATTTGAAAAATAAATATTACAAAAATTAATGAATCCATTAAAAGGTAAGGAAATTTATAATAAAATTAATAATTAATTATATTATAGTATAAAAAATTTTAGGTTACTAGATAATATTAGAGGTATTTTTGTTTTCTTGGTCAGAAATGGTCATATTATGTGGTTAAAAGTTATTGATTGTCATGTTATAATGGAAGTATTACTATAAAATTATCATAAAACATTTTTGAATTCATTGATTTGGTTTGTTTTAGCCAAAATATTATATGTTTTCAATGATTTTTTTGGATCCATAATAGAAAATGTTGCATTCAGTACATGTCAAAGCTACATTGTTTAAATTTCAATTAAATTGGAAGAATATTTATACTGACCTCTTTGGTTCCATGGAAACTTAAATATTTCATATTACACATGAGTAAAACTTATTATATCTCATAAAAATGAAAAGGATATTACGATATTGTATATGTGTAATATCATTTTTGATGTGGTTATATGATAAAGGTACGATTGAATGGGTAAATTATAAAATAAGACTTTTTAAAAAACATATAATTTACTATCTTATTATATTCAACTTAATTATCCTAAAAATTTTAATATAATGGCTTAGAATGAGAAAATATTGATGATTCTAAGAATAAATTATTATTAGTATTTAATCAGTATAAGAATGGATTTGTTTTTGATCGAGAAAGATTTCATTCAGATGATGAATAACACATATCATGTATAATTGTTTGGCACAATTATGACGAAATAACAATAATTTTTGGATTAAAATATTATTTTATGTACATTTTTTTTAAAATTATTTGAAGTTAATTTCATATTAAAATTTTAACAAAGTATATGATAATCATATAAAAATAATATAAATAATTCAATTTATCTTTATGGAAATCAAAAATATATTTTTTCTGAAATATTAAAAATATTAAAAATATTTTTTAATTTTATTAGTTACTGTCAAATATTTTGATGAAATATATTATTTTATCTATCATTAATAAATTTATTTTTTCATGTTTGTCAACATAGAAATTCTTTTTGTTCATTATGTTTTCTAAGTAACCCATAATAAAAATTAATAAAAACATATAATTTGTATGTTGTTAATTTTTATTATTTCAATCATGAATATATGATAAATCAAAAATTAATTTATTGGTTGTGTTTCATAAAGGAATATATTACAAATAATCAAAATTGTAGTTTATAGAATAGTAGTTGAGATATTTGAGTTACATTATCTGGGATATTATTTCACAATTTTGTTTAAATTTTATTCTTGTAAAATGGTTTTGGGAAACCATTTCATCATTGGCCTAGAGTCAATAACATTTAATATAAATATAGTATTGAAGAAAATTAAACATTTATTCTAGCACACCATGAAAAACTAGTTAATTATTAAATTTTTTCCCTTTATTGATTTATTTAAATTGACGGTCAATTATAATAAAAATTAAATACCATTAAAATCAGTTTATAGAAAATGAATCATTTTCTTTCGAATAAAAAATATTTTAATTGGCCCAGAAACATCACTATGGAAATATGTAACTCCAAGAGATACAGTTATTGATGACGAGGCCCTAAAATTAAGTGTCAACAGTATTGATAATGTGGATAATGTAACCAATGAATTTCAAGTAACATGTAATGATGAAATTATAGGTTATATGGAAATTGATGATGTAGTGGAGGAATATGAAAAAAATTACCTTGATTAATATGAAGATGTAAATGAAAAATGATATATTAAATTTTCTTTATAGTCTGGTATTATATATATTATTTTTTTCAGTAAATATTTTTTAGATTATATATATATATATATTTGAAATTATTTGGATGTAACATTATATTTCTATTTTATATGGATAAATATGACTTCATTATGTTTTATAATTCCCTCACCAATTTTATGATAAATGATGATGAGCCTAATAAGAAATTATCTAACCCAAAAGATTATTCTAAGACATTATCTTGGAGGTTTAATTACCTAGATATATTAATGATTCCATACATATTCACGAGTGGTGTTGATCTATTGACCTTAATCCATGCTTGAGGATGAATGTAATTGGGTATTTTCTTTAATTTTTACCCACAAACACACACACACACACAAACATAAATATATATATTTATATATATATATAATATTTTCATTAGATGTTATTGTTTATATAACTTATCATATATTTCATTTGGGTTGACAGATGTGATTATGTATAAATATTTAATTAGGCCCTAGATGTCGTGGGGTAGTTTCCCCGTTCTTTTCATTATCAAATAGCCAAAAACTTGACTCTCGAAATATAAATAATACATTTTATTTTATGTATATTAAATTTTAAAATTTATATTAGTAAATATTTTTAGGGATTTTGTTCTTTGGTTATTTTTAGTAAAATAGTATCCATCTTAGAGGCATTAGAGATATGTATTCTGGATTTATTTCTTAATTTTTTTTAAAAAAAATGAAAGAGTTCGATGAAGAGATATTTTGTTAATTTTTTGATGAATCATGAATGTTTCAGCAACCAACCAACATCTAATATAGGCTAGAGTATGATTATGATTATAAAAAATAAGAGAGTCCATAAATAAGGTGTAACACCCCGACCCCAGTTACCCAAATTCGGTGAATTATTTCAATACATTGGCATGATTACAAGGAATCAAGTCTTAATGGACTGATCAGTTCAGTATTCTTGGAAAATATATTACATACATGAACTTCACATTAAAATTTCAAACATAAAATAAAATTTAGATAGTTCTTTAGGGACACAATTAGTTCCTTAGCTTTACCCTACATCTCAAACATAAAACAATTCTAAGTATTATGGGAAAATAAAACATAAGAAAGGTGTTGGATTAGATGCTCAGTAATGGTAAATAATTTATCAGAGGGTATATACATTTAAAGCATGTTTTTTTTAAAAAAATAACCTTTTAAACATAAACTTGAATATAATATGGAAAAAATAAATCAAACATTACAATATAAACATGCACATGGATATTCTACAAGTCGAATAATCACATATAATAACTAATTTCATAATGATGGAACGTACAGTACCAGACACTAATTTTGGTGTCAATGCCTCATTCCTGGACCTAGGGGATAACTGTAACCAGATCCCATCCCGGAGATCCTCTGTAACTGTACTGCAACCCAGAGAGCCTCTGTAACCGAACTCTAACTCGGAGAGCCTTTGTAATCGAACTCTGACCTATAGGGTCTGCTGTAACCGGACCCCAACACAGAGGGATTACTTTTACTAGTCCCCAACTCGGAAAATACTAGTCCAATACATTCATCTTATGAAATGGTTAAAATAAAACATAAACATTCTTATTAAAACTAACATACTAAATGTCAATAATTTAACCATAAACCATGAATGTAGTTAAAATAACTCAGCCATACTCAAACATACCACAAAGCAATAAATAATATATGTAAGATTTTTATCATAATAAATCAACTTCAAACAATTTTAAAATTTATCAAAGGATGTTTATATAGATGAAATCGAAACTATTTGAGAGAAATGTCGCTTTCTGTTTTCAAATCATTTAAGTGTCACATAATTATAAAGAAAAAATTTATTTTTAAAATAATATTATAAGATTTTAAGGGAAACATTGATGATTTTATAACTGTAGAAAATAGCCACACCGACCATAAAAGTTAAAAAAACACTCTTACCATAATTTTGTTAAAGGGGTCATAAGGTGCCTTTTTTGGAAAATGACGGAATGATTCCTTTCTAAAATATTTATAAAAAGTCAAAAAGGTATAAATTATTTTAACCCATAGTATAGTAAATAGTAAAAATGTTTTGGAATAAATTTTTAGGAAACATGCATGTGGATGATAAAGAGGCCACTGTAGATACTTAAATAAAAACATCCTCGGATAATAAAGAGATTGTGAAATTAACACCTACCTTGTATTTTTCCTTGGTTTAGAGTAGGTTATCATTCTTTATAATGGTGAAATAATTGTTAATTATGTTAAAATAGAACCATATAAATTTATATGATATCATATATCATCTTCTATCATTGCTCTATTAATGATATTTTAGTATTATCAACGTTTCAGGTGTTAACTGATTTGTTTTCCATTATATGAATTGTTATGTAAGTAATGTTTTTTTGTGGATATGATGTATCTTATTCATATTAAGACTGATACTAAGTATTTAAATTTTATTTTTAATTATCCAATGAAAATTAGTCTTGAATGTATATGATGGGGAATGAATCTCAACACGTTCGTGGAGACGGTAATCCGTACGTACACACGAGCGACAATATCATTCTTTTGATATTAAAATCATATAAAATTGGATGTTATATCATATATACAGAATCATTATAATGTTATATTTATCATTTACATCATTTGTACTTATTATTATACCCATCCAAATGATGAAGTGTTAGAATAACAAACTACACCATGACATGGAGATAGTAAGTCGTACGTACGCACGTATGGTGGTATGTCATTCCTAGGATGGATAAAATAATGAATAAGTTTGTACCATTTTTTATTTTCAAATCAATGTATATATAAGATACTTTATGTATTTATTTATAATGGAAACAACAATGGAAGAGGAAGTGGAATAAGAAAAGAACATAAAATAGATGAAGAAATATTTACCTCTTATTCAGGTTCTTCCATTTGAGTTGACCAAAAGAGATACTTAGGTTTTCTTTATGACTAAAGGAAGGACTATAGGATGAATTTAGGATAGTGGAGAGTATATTTGGGCAGGGGGTGGTAGATAAAAATCCTTTTGAAGGTGCGGATTTGAGAAAAGGCGAAGAGCCCTTTCGTAAGAGGGGTAAGGGGCCCATTAAGAAAAGATTGAAATATTAATTTGTAATAAAATAATATTCTGTTTCTAATGAAAAAATAATAATTTATTTTGAGTATAATGTGGGTATTGGTTGGAAACCACTCATCCAATAGGTGTTATATAGGTTTGGGTCACTATATTAACCTTATCTTCTAGATTTAAATCTTATTTAATTAGGTTTATATTTACCATATCTCTTTGTAATTTTAAATTATATGGTTAATAAACTTACAATAAACATCCAAGAGAACCACATGTAGTTCACTAATAAAATATATATTTTTATTTAAGACCTTTGGATGATCCTTAGATTTTTAGGAGTATAATAACGATTAATAATACAGTATTTGTTTTAAAAACTCTTTTATGTCAATTTTGACACTATTTAATATTTTGTTTATTGTTAAATTCCTAAAAGTATTATTTCGTCGATTTTTTAATCAATCCTAACATGTCACATTAACCTATAAAATTCTTGAATGTCATCAAAACATTAAAATTATATTTACTTTAAAATCTATAATAAAATTTGTTTTATTTTTTTATTAATAAGGAAAATACAGCATCATCATTGTGTCATACATAAACTTTAATTACTAAATTACTAAAAATTACAAATATAATATAATTATTTTTGAAATATCTTTATATTTCTAATGAATATTTATAGTCGAAGAGATAACATATATAACCCTATGTACAATTTGTTTTAATAAAAGATATATGCTTATGTCATTTTTGTATTTACTTTAACTTATTTAATATAAAGTGTGATTAACACTTACAGGTGGCTCCAAGGGGTACCCAAATCAACCCAAGGATGCCCATAGATATACATGTATCATAAAATAGGGTTAGAACATGTGTTAGGGTAATTTAATATTATTATAATATTATTTTGTTTACCATTATTTACTGGATTTACCCTTTAACAATGGTAAATTAAATATTTAAGGAAGTTATTATTCAAAATTTTTGAAAATAAATGTTACCTATTTACACAATTTGGACCTCCTAATCCTAAATATAGAATCCATTTTTCTTTATTAAAAATACATAAGTGGAATAAATTAATTTAAAATTAATTCTCGTTGTCAAAACAAACAGCATGTTTTTAAGAAATAATTACTATCAAAAGATCGACACTTGCTTATGTCATGTTTAAATGTGAAACTACCTCCAATTAACAATATTGGATAAAATGTTAAAAATATAATCTAATTAAACATAAAAAACACTCAATTTTATAACATAGAACTATAAATTATTTTTATTAAAAATGTTTTTTTTATTAAAATTTGGTATTTTTTCACTATTCATTCAAAACTGAATGTTTCTAGAACAATACCGAAAATTCACCCTATGATAACATAGATATTCCATCCAAAAAATGAAGTCCATTTTGAGAGATAAAATTGATAAAATTTCAGAAATTTAGCATTACTATTCATAATAGCTAGTTTGATTGGTTGTGATGTGTTAGAATCATGAAGTTGCATACACCGCATGCTATTGCATTATTCAAAGGGGAATGTACCATGGAAGTTTGGGGTGCTAAATTCTCCCCTCCTTCAATAAATTTAATCCCCAAAATTTTAAATTGTTCTTTTAAAATAAAAGGTAGAAAATAGAAAATACCTTTGTGGAAAACCCACATCGGAAATAGGGTTAACAGAAAATAGATTTAATTTGAGGGAAAGGGAAATGAAAATGTCACCACCAAATTAGGGTTTCGAATTGGAGAAAATTGGGGAAAATTATAGACACATAATTAGAGAAAATCGTAAATATTTATAGAAAGTGATTGATCTCATCAATAACAAAAAAGTGTAATAATACGGGCCTCAAAGCCATCTATCTATGATAATTTAAAATAACAGCAGTTCAAAAAAAACATAAGTTATTAGGATAACATTTTTTAATACCTCTTACCAAAATGTTAAGAATTAATTTATTCATAGAAAAAGAAAAAAAATATATATATATACCTGAAAAGTACAGTTTCATCCTTCAAAAAATTTCGAACAAAAACTCATCTTTCACTCCAAAAGATAGTAGAACTCAAAAGTATTCTATTTATCCTAATCATATAAGGTGACAAATATTAACATATAACATTTAAAAGAAGATAACTATTTTTTAATAACCACGTACTTCTTGTAGGCAAGTGGTAGGTACTAATGCCTTGTCACAATTTTGTTTTGGCTTTGATTCCTACAAGATTTTTCGACACGACAGGTTATCGCCCAACCAACAGGATGTGATTTTCCTAAAACTATAGATTTATAATATTCAATAAATAATATGATTAAATGTTTTATCCTCAAAAAATACTATCCATAATTCATCTTAATTCATTCCAACCTTTATAGTTATCCAAAATTCCTCTGTTTAAACTCTCTTTAAAAGGTCTCTAAATTCCAAAATCAGCATCAAATTCCCAAAAAAGTAATGTTTCTCATATTGTCACATACATAAAATATTATTAACATAACTGTATTAAAACCTTATTGAAAAAAACAAGTACTTCAGTACAATCCTTATATATATATATCACATTATTCTTATAACCAAAATATAATTCTTGAGTCCAAAAACACAAATAAATTAATTATTCCACATCAATTGTTGGGACAACATAATGTTGGCCTTTCTCCCTAGGCCTTTTCTGAGGTATGTTTCCGTGGGTATTAGGAAATAAATTTTCATAATGCCCTATTTCTCTAAAATTTTAGCATTAAAAATCAACATCAACTTTCTTTCCCTTTTAATCATGATCTCAGTGGCTTTTTTCACCAAACATGTAACAGACTCCCATTACTTTTAGGCAAGTGTTGCGATGTCTCTTCCCACATTTATCAAATAATGGAAAATCCTTCATTCATTTTTCCCCATTATCTATCTCTTTCTCCACCATTCTCTTATTCTCTTTATGTACATTATTTTTGTAAGACATAAAGAATTCCTTTTATGTCTTGAATGTATATGATAGAATATCTTAATACCAAGAGAAGGATTGTGAGAAAAATGCTCAACAGATAAATGGTTTTAACCAATAAAATAAATGATAAATCATAATCATTGGGTTACATATATAATCTATTGTAATCCTTGCTAACTTTGTAAAATAAGCCTCATACTTTGTGACATTATCATTCTATTTTTTCCTTAGAATTAGAAATTTCCATTCTATATCTGCTCGATGGTCACAAGGATAGTATTTTTTTATAAAAATCTTTTTAAACTCCCGAAATTTCATATTTTATACTTCTTCATCTTCCTTCATGTTTTGCATCAATGACCACCATTGATATGCATCTCCCATGTGGTGATAAACTATCAAGATAAAATTTTCCCTTTCCCTACTTCCAAAGGCGTGGAATATTTTCTCTAAGGAATTTATCCATTAATCTGATAATAATGGATTTGGACTCCCATTGAATGTTGTGGTTTGTTTCCTCATGAAGAAATATTACATTGATTCTCCACGTTGTATATCAGGGTGCTCTATATGGTAAAGTAATTATTCATAACCTGAGTGAGTTATCCCAGTATGGTGATTAGCTTATCAGCACCAGTTGAATCACCAGCTCTACTGTAATTATCTTGAGTAGGAGGTAAATCCTTGCATGGATTACATGAATTGATACGGTTTCCATTCCTTCCACTAGGTTCCATTTTTAAATAATGGAATAAACTATATTAGTTTATGAATCAAAATACATAATTCCATACTTGTAAAACACTTAACATGAATTGAAAAGTTTGTGGATATAATCCAAAAATCATAACAAATATTTTCTTTGAGAATGTATATACTCATAAACCCTTGATAATGGGTTGAAAATAAAATGTGAATTATCCTTAGAAAATCCATTGGGAGTGTCATAACCAAGAGTGCAACAAAGCCAGTTGTCATGCACAAATTCCCGTTCGAGTATAGCTCAAAGTAGTGTTTTTGAGTTTTACCCCTAGGAACATCTGTGTAAGAGTTTCCTATACCTGATCATATCAAGATATGGATTTATTTCTTGGAAAACTCAAAAAATCTCTACAATAACAAAATTCTTGGAAGTTCTTCTATACTAATCCTCAATGTCTATCTTAGGGTAATGTGATCTAATCAGAGTTTATCTAAATCGAATTTCCATGGTTTGTACTAAACCTTCACTGATACCAACTATAATGCCTTGACCATAGTTACCTATAGTTGATGTCTTATTTTAATAAATTGTCATGATTACAAGGAATCATGTCTCAAAGGACCGATCAGTTTAGCATTCTTGGAAAATAGATTACATAAATGAACTTCACACTACAATTTCAAACGTAAAATACATCTTAGATATCTTTTTGGGGACTCCATTAGTCCCTTAGCTTATCCCTACAATCTCAAATATAAAACACTTCTTGGGATCTTGGGAAAATAAAACATAAGAAAGGGGTGAGCTCAGATGCTCTGTAAGGGTAAAAAATTTAGCAGAAGCTAAAAACATTTATGTCAAGATTTGTAATAAAAACAATAGTTTTTTAAACATAAACTTGAACATAATATGGAAAAAATAAATAAAAAATTTCCATATAAACATGCACATGGATATTATACTAGATGAATATTCAAATGTAATAAATAATTTCATAATTAGGGAATGTACATTAGCAGACATTAATTTCTATGTCAAGGCCTCGTGCTAGGACCTAGGGGATAACTGTAACTGGACCCCAACCCGGAGAGCCACAGTAACCAGACTCCAACCCAGAGAGCCTTTTTAAAGGGACTCCAACCTAGAGGGTCTGCTATAACTAGACCCCAACCCGAAGGGCATACATTTACTATTCCCCAACCCGTAACATATTATTCCAATACATTCATATTATGAAAATGGTGGAATATAACTTATACACTCATATTAAAATTAGAATACTGAATGTCATTAATTTAACCATAAACCATGAATGGAATAAAAATTACTCATAAATAGTCAAAAAATATCACAAAACATTAAATAAAATATATAATATTTGTATCATAATAAATCAATGTCAAACAAGTGTAAAATTTATCAAAGGATATAGACATAGTTGAAATCAAAACTATTTGAGGGAAATATCTCTTTCTATTTTGAAATCATTTAGGAGTCACATAATTATAATGAAAAAATTTATTTTGAAAATAATTATATAGTATTATAATGAAAATTTCGACAATATTATAACAGTAGAAAATAGTGGCACCCACCGTATAAGTTAAAAAAACATTTCTACCTTAATTTTGTCGAAAAGGTCATAATATAACTTGTTTGGAAAACGGCGGAAAGATTCCATTAAAACCATTATATTAAAAGTAAATACAAGGTATAAATGACTTTAACACATATTCTAGTAAATAGTAAAAATGTTTTTGAATACATTTTTATGAAATATGAATGTGGATGATATAGAGGTCCTAGAAGATACTTACGTAAAAACAACCTCGGATAATAAAGTGTGTGTGAAATTAACCCTTACCTTTTTCTTTTCCTTATTCATGGGTAGGTTAAACTTCTATATAATGGTTAAATAATCGTTATTAATTTATAGAATAACCATATACATTAATATGATATCATATATGATTTTCTAATATTTCTCTGTTAATTATATTTTAGTAGTATCATTGAATCGGGTGCTAACTAATTCGTTTTCCTTTATATGATTTGTTAAGTATGTGATGTTTGATGTGGATATGATGTATCATATTCATATTCAGAATGATATTAAGTCTTGAAAAATAATTTTTAATCATAAAATGAAAATTATTCATGAATGGATACGATGGGGAATGAATCTTATCGCATTCATGGAGACTGTAATCCGTAAGTACGAATGAGCGACAATATCATTCTATTGATATTAATATCGTATATAATTGGATGGTATATGATATATAAAGAATCATTATCATGTTTTATTTATTATTTACATCATTTATACTCTTTATTATATCCATCCAAATGATGAAGTGTTTGAATAATAAACTACACCATGACATGGAGACGGTAAGTCGTACGCACACACGTATGGTGACATGTCATTTCTTGGATTGATAAAATAATGAATAAGGTTGTAACATTTTTATAATAAAATCAAAGTATATAGAATATAATGGATTTATTATTTTGGAACAGAAACTACAATGGAAGACGAAGTGGGTGAAGAAAATAACTTGAATGAGGTGATGAAATATTTACTTCTTCTTTAGGTTCTTCCTTTTGATTTGATCAGAAGGGCTCCTTAGATTGACATTATGACTAAATTAAGGCCTCTAATATGAAGAGTGGACAATTTAATGGATATTTGGGAATATTTTTACAGACCTATATGGTTTTTATGTTTTTTATTTGAGAGAAGGAGAAGTTCCCATTTATAAGAGGGGTGAGGGGCACCTTAGGAAAAGATTGAAAAATTATTTATTAATTAAATCATTTTCAGTTTTTAATGGCTCTAAAATGAATTATTTCTAGGATAAGGTGGGGATAAGTAGAAAACTACTCAACCAATAGGTTTTAGATAGGTTTGGGTCACTATATTAACCATATCTTCTAGATTTAACTCATAGTTTATTATTTTGACATTTACCATGTCTCTTTGTATTATTATATTATATGGTTAATAAACATACTATAAATTTCATAAATAACCTCAAGTGGTTCATTAATGACATATATAATATTATTTATGACCTTTTTCTGAACCATAGAATTTTAGGAATAGAATATCAATTAATAATATAATGCTTGTTTTAAAAACAATTTTATGTCAATTTAGACACTATTTACTATTTTGATTTTTGTTAAATTTTTAACAACATTATTATTTCAGAAAAAATTCATTTAATAAATCATAAAATGTCACATTAACCTATAAAATTCTTGGATGGAATCATAAATTTCAAATTATATTTATTTTAATATCTATAATACCATTTATTTGATTCAATCATTAATAAGAAAAGTATTGCCTCATCATTCTATCATAAATAAATTTAATTATTTAGCATTCAAAGATTATATAGAAAATACCATTATATAGTAAAAAGTTTTTATCTTTCTAATGAATATTTATTTTCTATGAGATAACATACATAACCATATGTAAAAATTGTTTTACTAAATGATTTATGCTTATGTCATTTTTGTATTTACTTTAACTTAATTATTATAAAGTGCCATTATCACTAACAAGTGGCTCCATGTGGTCCCACAATAAACCCAAGGATGACCATGGTTGGACATGTATTATCCAATAGTTTTAGAACAAGTTTTAGGATAATTTAATTTTATTATAATATTAGTTTTTAACCTTATTTATAGGATTTACCCTTTAATAATGGTAAATAAAATATTTACCAAAGTTATTATTCAAAATGTCAAAAATTAAAAGTTACTTACTTAAAAAAAATTAAGCTCCTAAAATATGGAATAAATTTTTATAATTTCAAAACATAAGAGTGGCAGAAATTAATATAAAATTAATTCTCGTTGTCAAATCAAAAAGCGCATTTTCAGAAATAATAACTATCAAAAGATTTGCATTTGCTTATGTCCAATTTAAATGTGAAATTACATCCAATGATAGAAATTGGATTAAATTATAAAAATATAATCTAATTATACTTAAAAAATAATCAATGTTATAACATATCACTATAAATTATTTTGACTAAAAAGTTGTTATTAATTAAAATTTAGTATTTTTCACTATTCATCAAAAACTGAATGTTTTCAGAACAATTCCAAAAATTACTTCTAATATAATTTGGATATTCCAATCCCAAAACAAAGTCCATTTTGAGAGATCAAATTGAAAAAAATTGCAAAAAATTAGTATTACTATTCTTAACAGCTAGTTTGATTGGTTGTGATGTGTTAGAATCTTGAAGTTGCGTACAATGCAAGCTATTGAATTATTCAAAAAGAAATGTACTATAGAAGATTGGGGTGTTACATAAGGATTCATCATATAGTATGTGGAATTGTTAAAGGAAAGCGGTGGAACATTGAGTTGAGAGTTATACATAGAATATTAATAATTGAAATATTGTATATAATGTTGATTATTAATTTAATTAAATTTCTATTAAAATATTTCTCAGTTATATTTCTAGATTATTTTTTTCATCTCACTACTATAGAGACATATTTTATTATGAGAATATACACCAATCATAACATAAGAGAGATTCATGGTTAGATATAATGTTGTATAATGATTAATATTTTTAATTTTATTTTTAAAATAAATTTAAATTTATACTATTATTGTTTTATTTTATTATGTATATTCGAAGAGAATTATGATTCATTGACATCTCATAATCGGTAATGTCTATATAATACTAATGGTCAGGGATTGTACGAGTCATGTATTGATAAGACAATATTGTTATAGGTGAATATGCAAGGTATCAGCAATGTCCTTGATTATAGAAATTGTTAATGATTAATGTCAATAAGTAATTAGGTCATTTCTCAGATGTCATAAGTGTAAATTAAGGGATATCATGTGGATCTATCATATAATACTGAAAATAAAGAGAAAATTTTATAACAAGATTATACTATATAAATATTTGATACAGATAAAGAATACATAAATAATATGTGGTGGTAAAAGAATCAATAGCATGAGTAGTAGTATAATAAAATAATGGATTACACGTAATGACATGTAATGAATTTACATGGTTTATGGATGTTTATCCCTATTCATGATCATGGAACTGATTCTGATAAATATTAAAAGCATTATTATAGTGTTTTCATAAATATATAATTTGAGAAAATGTAATTATTTTTTATATGACTGGTTTTTATAATTATAAATTTTATTTTGTTTAATTTATTTTTTATATATTTTTGATAGAAATTATTTTCCAATTGAGTACATTATTGGGTAGTATTTTTGATGGCAATTTTTTATAGAATATACTAGTTGTGGAGATTATTTTTTCCTCTTAGAAATATATTCTGATACTTATTTTAAAAGTTTCCTTTTGATTTTCATAAAAACATTCAACCTTAGTATATTATAATTGGTATATCAAAAATTCTCCATATTTCAATGTTCTATACTATAAATTAATACTTTATAGTAAATCCAATCTAAAATAACCTTCAGTTAAATCATTCCATAAAATAAAACTACTATTACATATTGAAATACTTTATAGAGCTTATAGATTTGATGGGTTTTTAGGGAAAATTAATTCTATGAAATGTAACAATTTATCATTCCAAAATATCCTATTTGAATTGAAAATATAGCACAACAAGATTTTGGCCATTCTGATAGGAACTGATAATATCCCAAATATAGAAATTTAATGTAATTATTCAATCAATAAATAAAAAATAATGTTATTTCTGGCATGCCAACATCAAAGCCATTAATGAAACTAAATTTTTATATTATAATGAATACCAACTACAAAAAATAATAATATAAAGGGAGAAAAAAATTAATCTTTTAACTCTTCTATGAAATGTTATAATCTAGTGTTAAATATATTATGTAATCATTTAATAGTTAGTGATAAATCCAAATTTAAGGCAATAGATATACAAGATAATCTTGTGTGTAATATATATTTTATATATCTTATATATATCTACTATTGATATGATAAAACAATCACATTATTTTTTCATTACATCTATAATAGAAATAATATGTTTTAAAATAGAAAAAATATAAAAAAATTTATTTCAAATATGTAAGAAAATTTCATCAATGTATTAGTTTTATGATCAAATAATTATGTCTTCTAAAACATGATAATTATTCACCATAATTAAATATTATTTTGATTAAAATGTGGGGGGTATCATACTCCCATAAACCGGTAAATTCAATTTTGTCCTTAATAAAGGTCATCTATTTTCAAAAAAAAATCATTTCCAACCCATGAAAACTATATTTTTTCCCATTGTATAATTAATTTTACGAACCCCCTTATTCAAAAATTAGAGATGATTTATACCACTATTCATAATATCTATATATTTTTTTGTTTGTACAAAATTCATCTACAGTTAGTATTAACATAACAAAAAAAGAATCCATTTATATATGAAACACTTTAACCCCATTAAAATAATGAAATTTTAAATCATCACTCAATTATTAAAAGTAGTCATTTGTATAATTAATATAAATTTTTGATTAAGAATAATTATGATGAAAATAAATTTTATTTTTTCATACATATCTATTGGGAAATGTTATAAAAAAATTATTTTGGCTATTAAGGCTTTGATTCAGAATCATTCAAATCTTGCATTATTTCATTATTAGAATTATATATTAATATATAAAGAGAATTTTTTTAATAGAAGTATTAAATAATGGTTAATCAAAATTGTGATGTCGGTTTCCATCAAGGAATCAATCATCTGCATTCTATAACAGGCCCTTTTTGTTATATTATTTTCTAAGAAATAGTCTAAAATATAAATTATTATGTAATACCATATTACCATAGAAAGATGTTTTTTCCCTACCATAGTTGTGAATCATAGTTTGATATCATATCTATTTAATTTCAAGATTTATCATATATTATACATTTTGATAAACCACCATATTCCCTCATATATAGAACTAAATCATTACGTCATGCCTGAAATTTCTTTCACAACAACCCCATTTCAAATATAACTTTTACGTTATGATTTTGGAAGGTGCATAGTTAGTTCAGGGATTATCTTTACTAAATGATCATGAAATGTAGATAATCATTTGTCCCTATATCCATTTTATTTGCTTATATTTTCCAATTATATCACTACCGAAAAGAAAATACAGATGGTAAAACCAAGGAATATTGTATTTTAAACATCACCATGAAATAAATCCACTCATGATATTTTTAGTGGATTAAACTCCTACATCATGAACTGATTCACCGATATGGTAATCTACCTCATACAAAATATATTAATTAAAATTATATCTTCACTGAATATTGAATATTTTATTATAACAAATGAATCATATATAATGACGACGAAAACTATATCAAATGAGAATGTTAATGACTCTCAAGGACCATGATTTTCTCATATTCAAGTACTTCATGCATGGATGTCAAAACATGTCTACGGTTTCAAGATTTTACATAGGAAGATAATAGAAATCATCAGCTCCATTGTCATATTAATGACGTTTTCTCTTTTAATTTCATCAATTATGATACCATATTTTCCTAAAAGAATAATTGAAATTAATATATATATATATATATATATATATTAATATGTAAATTTAAAACATATATATAAACATATAATCCTATTAATATGGAAATATGTAAATAAAAAATATATAAAAATATAAGAACACCAAATATATATATATATATATAAATAAATTTTAAAAAATGAACTCATATCAAATTTAATAATATACATATAACACATAAAAATAAAAACACTTAAAATGGAAAAAATTAAAACATAGAAAAATATAAATATATAAAAATATAAATATAAATTTTAAACATAATAAAATATTGATTAATCATAACACAGATAGTTATAAAATTATAAATTCAAAACATATAAACATATAAGCATAATAATTTATATAACATAATTTAAAAATTATACATTTATAAAAATACATATAAATTATGAAATATAAAAATATAATAATAACATGTATAAATTTAAAACATATATACCCACATAAAAAATTAAAATATATTAAAAATTAATCATATAATTTTTTCACATTTTAAAATACATATTTATTAAATATAAACATTGGAAATTTTTATATAAACACATAAACATTTAAACACATAAAGAAATAATAAAATTGTCATTGAACAACAAAATAATTATAAATAAATCCAATTATGAAAATCAATATTTTAATATGATTAAATTTGAAATGTAATTGATTTAATATTGGATTTAAACATTAAATCAAATAAAAAAATTATCAATAAATGATTAATATTTTTTAAATATTATATTTATAATATCTATATATATATTAATTAATTTTATCAAAAAATATGAATACTATTAAAAAATAATCACATAACTTCTTTAAATTAAAATTTTCAAAGAAAAGAGATAAATAAAAAAAGGTAATATAATAAATAATATAATGTTTTCTTTAATCTAATATGTTTACAAAAAGAAAATTAATATTAAAAAATGAAAAAATGAAAACAACTTATCACATAAACACACAAAACGTGGACATTCGAGAAGTGATTATTAAAATGATTGTTGATGATGAAAAATGTGATATATAGTAGTGAAGGTGTCTAAAAGTGGTGGAAAGTGGGTAATGTGGGAAAATTATTTTTAGTGGAAGTTATAATGTTGATATTTCAATAGAATGATGCTCGATATACTTAAATAGATTCAATTTTTCTCATATTTACCATTGAAGATAAAATAGGGGTAAATTCATCTTATGATTTATTTTTCAAAAGGGTTATAAAGTTAGTTTGTATAAATACCAATTTTAAAAGCATGAGGGGAATAGATTTTAGCATTATTTATCAAGTAAATATTTTTTAAAAAATATAATTTGATGTAATTTTTTTATTTTAAAAGAACTACTACATATAGTATATTTTATGTGTCACTGTACAATCTTTCACCTGAAAATGAAAAAAACCATTTTAACATTCCATTGGTTTCCCATATAGTGTGTGAGAAAAAACACCATAGAGAACTACCATTGTGTCCCATATATATAACATCATCCACAATTTGGTTATGAAGAAAATAAAAGATGTCATAAAAATCCATCAATGAGGAATCATTTAATGTCATCGTGTGAAAACCCAACCACCATTACTCCTAACCAACCTATTTTAATTATTTATAGTAGTAATTTCATCACAATGTAAAATATATTTAAAATCCCATAAATAAATTTGACAATATATACATTCTTGAGAACACAAGAAACCCATAAAAGGATTTTCATAACATAAACAGTACTAAGAAAATATTATTTCCATTAGGGGAGGGAGATAACATAACATGTCTCAGGAATATTAATTTATTTGGAATCCCCTCACACTATTTCTATCCTCACAACCCTAAACAATTAAGAACAACTTAGTTGAAAAATGCTAAGACCTCAAATTTTCGGTTCCATTTTAAACAATAAACAAAAACACCTCATCATCATTATCATGCCAATAAAGAATTAAATTATATGGTTGTGAATAAAAAACCACCATCATGCATGTGTTGGTACTTCACAATTGATTATTCCTCATGTATAATTTCAAATAATGTTAGATAATTATAATGAAGGAAACAAAAGATCAACCATCCCACTTGAGAATAAATAATTTTAAAAGGAAAATAACTTGTATAAACCAAAATACCTCATAGAATAACATAGTTTGGAAACAATAAAAAACTACAAGAATATGAAATATAGAATTTATCTTATCCCTTTTATAGACTCACCTCTCCACCCTCTTTCACATAGAGGGTGACCCATACAACTCAATATATCCATCCATAACCCACATCATCATATGGGATCATCATAAAAACTAAAAATAAAAAACCATTATAATAACAATAAACACTCATGTCATACTAATTTAATTACCCAAACCTACGACCATACTAATAATATTCCATTATTAGGATAATAACTATATCAATATCCAACATAAATAAAAAACCACATCGAAAGGTCTACCCCTAAATGCAAAATCATCTATCTAAAAAGATCCATGTTATATGTACCCATTTATAGTAATTAAATCCACACATGTGATTACATATAAATAATACAAGTATTATACCATACATATCTTAGTTGGAATCCTCGTAGTTACCCATACTCATATATTCCTTGAATGTCACTCTAAATAGAGTCTTTACACAATAGAGACCATTCCCCTATATTACAATCATTATGTGCCAATTTCTATATCCAAATAGTGTGATCACTAAATTTGATAACTAAATCACATGGTGAGCGCAATATCAACGACTCACCATGTTTTATGAGACATATTTTTCTTTCTTACATCTCCCACTCAAGGATTATCTTCTCCATAAATCTATTTCAATTATCATTCATGTACAATTCCAAACTCATCACCCTAACCTCTATATTACTCATGGTTAAAATAATAGTAATCTCCAAAATAATATATTGAAGCCTCATTCTAATACATTCTCATTTTTTTACAAAATCCATGTTCACTTTGAGGTTTTATAATAAATTCTAAACATCACACTCCTTGGTGGAATAGACATTGACCGTTATCTTAATATATAACTCATATGAAACATACTTAATTAATAAGAAATAACATTGACCATATCCTAATATAACACTTTGTATTAAATAACTTGAATTATAACCCTAGGACACATGAATGGAATTCCCAGATATCCACATATATAATAATGTATTAATGTGATAACCTAGAACTATAAAAGTGTTTAGTACCTCAATCTAATCACAATAAAGAATGAAAAAAGTACCTTATTATAGGGCCCCTTTTTCAGGAAAAATAACATCAAAATTAGTTGGAAATATTATAAATATTTAAGATAATATTTATAATTTTTTTTAATCATAATAAAATTATTATTTATGTCCATGAAACCAAAATGATAAAGAATAATTTTTATAATTATCTTTCCATGCATCTGGAACTTCTACTAAAATACAATGACATGAAAGCCAATGGATCGATTATGAACATAATTTTGAATACCATAAAATGGTATGTTTTTCTGACCCAAAATATTCCCTATGGATGTTCCAAATGTCCCCCAGCTAGAAACTAGTTTTTGAGACATAGAGTGTAAATATAATAAAGGAATTCACCTATGAGTAACAATATAATGAACAATAATATTTCATATGATTAGATAATGATAAAAAAAGAAATTGGCTTTCCAAAATGTATAAAACAATTGAAAAATACAATACATTATTAAAAAATTGAAAATCCAGTCCCCAAGGATGATACATATACATCCCAAAATGGAAAAAAAGTCTAAACTATGCCCCAACCATCCATCATAATTTCACACCTGATCTCTCTTTATATCCTAATCTATGCATCAATAATGACCTGAATACCCAAAAAATATCCATAGATATAGGACCAAAAATGGAGACATAATAACTTTATAATGTACATGTTATATTAATCGTGTTAGTTAGAATAAGCTCAGTGGTATCACCCTAGGAAGTTTATGTTATTACATTAAAATGATATTTGAATAATTCTTGTCAGGAATACAAATTTAAATACAAATTTTTATATATAGATAACTAAATGAAATAAGAATAAAATCATAATAAATTTTATACAACACTCATTTGAATAAAATTATAACATTTACACCATTTCCCTAGCTTGTTCATACTTTACGAAAAACATTTATATCCACATTCAAGAGGAATTTATAAATACACATTTAAATATCTTTTTGAAGCCATTAATAAAATATGTTAAATATTAGAGAAAAAATGAAACTCCAAGGTTCCACATCATAGATGAAGTAAAATAAATTAGATGAAATTGATCTTAACACCATCAATTTTAATAGTATTAAAGAAAATATTGGGAAGTCCTATATAGAAATCATTTTGTTTCATGGGAAACATAATACGTCATATGGTCAGAGAAACCTTGGAAAATAAAAGAATACATAAGAACATATTTTGGAAAATATTATGAATATACCAAACAAGCCAATGAACCATAACACCCTAATATTCTAAAAGAAAATTCTGTTCAATAGTGTACAAAACTAGCAACAGTGATCTTAAAAGAGTAAATAAATTATTTAATTTAAATATTACTCTTATAAAAACACCCTTAAATAAGAGGGTAGGTATTATTTTAAAAAAAATTATGAAAATTTTTATAAAATGTTTATATAATTATTTTTTATTTATAATTACATATTTAACCTTTAATAAAATAAATTTTCGATTTAAAAATAATTTTCATCAAGAATAGTTTATTTCATTTTTGAGGGAATAATAACCAATTTCTACCAAATGTTTTATTTTTTAATTAAATTAACATCATTTTTTATATCATAAAATAATATTAAAAATGGGATGAAATTGTTGAATTTTTATTTAAGGCATTACTATACATTGATTAGTGAAAAAAATCAATTTCACTAAAAATGCATTTCTAATTAAATAATTTAAAATTCTCCATATATATAGATGATTTAAAATTTAAATTACTTTACAAACATTATTAATAATTAAATTATGTTTTTTATAATCAACTATGAGTTTAATTTGGTAAAAAACATTTGAAACATTGAAAGCAATGTATGGGAAAAAAATATTTCGTTTTGTTTTTTGTTTTTTTATTTTAAATTTATTACTACCTCCAATAGAAACTTAATCTTGAAAATAGTTTCAATATTTGGAATCATGAGTTACCAATTTTCTAAATATTACCTTCGTTAGGAATAGTAACTATACTATGTAATTATCACTATAATGAGGGTAAATATTTTTAACTAAGGTTAAAGATAAAAATATTAGGATGTAAAAGTCAAACTAAAACATTCTATTGTTTAATTGTATGATATTATTAAATCCATAATATTCCTAAATTCAAAAATAAAATATTATTTTCATTAGGATAAAATTTTATCTTGTTTATTAATTGAGGGAGAGTGAAAGTAAAAAATTCTTCATTTATTTGTTTATAATATTTTTTGTAAAGAATAAATATAGCCTAGGTTTAGTAATAAAAGGATATATAAAATTTTAATTAATATTTTATAACATGGGAACATATTTTAAATTTTTTTAAGTTTAATAAATGCCCTAAATATTTATGTACCATAGAAAGAACAATTATTTTATTAATAAAAAAATGAATTATTCTAGAAATAAAAGAAGTAATATAATTTGAAAACATTATTGTGTTCCATTAATTTCATATATATATATATATATATCATTTTAGTGATATTTTAAAAATATATTATAATTTCCTCATTTTAATGATATATTGGAAGTTAAAAGAAATTAATTTTTCTGTAAATGACATTAATGATATTTTATGAAAATAATATTTTCGATATATTTTTTTTAAATCATAAAAAAATTGAAATATGATAAGGGGATAATTTTAGGTTTAAACTATAATCCTTTTACCAATTATGATTCAATTTTCCATTTATGGTAATTTTCTTGAACCGAAAATGGTTGAAAACATTAATATTGCGGTAATTCTTGATAGTGATAATATGGTTTTAAAATTTATTGATACGGGTGACTAAAAATCACAAAAATGTAAATATTTATCTTTATATGATTATTTATTCTTACTCACATAATATACTATAATTATACCAAATTTTAATCTTTTTTTTACATGAAAAATAATTTATAATAATTTCATACGTAATTAAATTCCAAGAATGTCCCTCCTCCAACATATAAATATACCCCACTTTCTCCCAATTATTCACACAACCTTGAGGCAAATATCTTGTATATAACATATAATATTATTCTCTAAACCCCTTTTCAATGTTCTAGTTGTTCATTTCTTTAAAATATACTAACTCTAACTCCCTTTTGAATATATCAATTAGATGCTTAGGAAAGAAGAGGTAATAATCTTTATCGATTCATTCAAGTTTTTTTCTTATTCTACAACATAATAAATTGTTTTATCCATCCTAAAATAATATATAATCTATCATAAATATGATTATATGTTATTATCATTTTGATGTAAATAGTGTTGATATCATCTCTTTTCTGTGAAATGTGAGGACATCGATCAAGTGTATATACGACCTACCATATCTACATTGCGATGTAATTTGTTTTTAACTACCATTTTACAAGGATGTATATAAATATGTAAATGATGTTTATATATTATATTTATTAAATATATTTTTATATCAATATTATACCATCTATAACCGCTTACCTTTCCATTTTATTGAAAATATAACTTTTCATGTGCGTAGTTGTGAACTACCCCCTATATGAAGCGATGTGAACCATTTTTCATTTAAAATAACCATGGAATTAAATAATGTCATACATATTGAATATATGTTGAATATATTATATAATAATAATTTTGGATTTTTTCGTTTTTATATAACATTCATTCATTCTGTTCATCGAAAAATAAAAACAGTGTTCATTTTTACATATGGGTTACTATCTCCACAGATGATGTAATTTATTCTTCTGTATCTATATTTTAAGGATGATTATAAATATAAATATAAATATTTAATAAATATGATACTATATCATGAATTAAATACTTTATATTATGAACCAATAATATTGAGTCATAGACGAATACTATCAAATCAATGAATACACGAAGAACATTGTCATTAATATTTGAAATAATGATAATAAAAAAATATTATTAACAAAAATATGATAAAATGATATAAATATATTATATATGATATTTTTTATTTAATATGGTTTGAATGCTAATTATATTAAATATAAATATATTATAATGGTGGATATATAACCATCAATGAAATTTTTTCTTAAGGAAATAGATTTTAATGGAATTTCAATTGACTGGGTTGTATCTCTATATCATCAAATATTTTTTGAGATGGTTATGTTTGATAAGAAAAATTATTTTATTTTTTATAATTTAAAAATATTTTTTTATTTAGATTTCTTACAAATAATCAGTTAATATATGTATTTCTTACTCCAATGATAAGATATTTGTATGTTATTTCGGTTAAATTTCCACCTCGTTAATCATAATTTTTATTATGAATTATTAAATTATTTTGGTGCATAAAATGATACTTTGACGTGTGATGAAAACCGGTTCACTTCATTTAAATCTTTCGAATTAACTATTTAGAGAAAATATGATCTTCTCTAAAATGTTGACTAGGTATATTTTTCTTTAAATCCACAGTTTTTAATTTTATTTTGATGAAGATTATATTATTAATAAAATGACTTATGAAGGACATTATATGTTATATTTTAATTTTCAAATTGCTTCATTGTAATATTTTTAATTTTTTCCATAAAGACCCATTTTTATATTTTATTAAAAAAAATATTTTTTATTTTAATGTATACATATTTAATGGACTTTCCCACTATCATAAAATTTTTATTCTATATAAAATATACGATGTTATTTAAATTATTTTTAATAAGAAACTGTATTACAAAACATTATATTAAAATTTCACTTATATTTCCCTTTTATTCATTGAAAGTGATGAATATTTTTAAATTATAAGGTACATCATTAAATATTTGGTTTTTTAAAATTCAATGAAAACATTCATTTTCTTTTGAGAACTGGAAAATAAATTTATCTTAAATATAAAAATATTTTTTATCTTGGATATCATTATATCTTATACAAAATACAAATTATACTTATAGTATTTTTGTTTGAATGATATTTTATTGACTAGGTATGTATAGATAAATATGTTATATTTAAAGAATATTAATATTTATTGATAAATCATTTTTCTTAGGAATTGAATTAATCGTTCAATGTATAAGTAATGATTGATAAATTAATTGATGATTGGGAACAAGATATAGATATCCCCTCCATGAATTGACAAGAGTCTTCAGAATAACCAATAGAATATTATTAAATGGTTTTTTATTGTATGCCTACCTATGTTTTAAAGTATCTTGACATAAGTATTTGATGGTAGTTTTATCATGATTTATGGGTCATGGTGTCCAATATTATGAGTTTCTCAATGAATTAAATTATTAATATCAATGTGAATACTACATTTATATTATCCATAAATGAATTTTATACTCAGGTTATTTTTTAATTAGAAGTTGTTTCTTGTTAATTACCGTGGAATATTTATTTTCCAATTTTAACTCATGATAGAACACAATGTATGTCAATATTACTGAGAATTTCCTACTACCCTTATTTTTTTCTTTCCTTATGATATAAATAAGTAACATTTAAATGTGTTCAATGATAATAACTAACTAGTCTCACTATGTTTCTTTATTTCAATAGTAATATCAGAATCAGGTATATATATGGTTACACAAGACTACTAAAATGATTGATCCTTTGGGGTTTGATCAATTATATATGCTAATGTAATAAAGTGAACACAAGCTCCGTGTTACTATAGTTTAGGTTGTCAAATTTTGTATCATTTGATATTTAGTAGAAACCTTGGTAATATAAATTTTGGTTAAACAATTTGGTATCATAAATATTTGATATACATTGAGGGAATTCTAAAAAACACTATATGTTCATGATTTATATGAGGATATTTTGTTATTTTTATGTACTATCACCGGATAAAAATTCTATGGTTGATTACAACTTTAAGTTTATAGACACAAAAATTTATATTTTTTGGTTTTGACATGTAATATGATTAATAATATATTTAGAGACATTTATGGGAATACAAACCTTCAGTTTAGTATATTTTTTTTGCATACATTATTTTTTATATATAATAATTTTTATGGACATAAGTTTAATGTAATTGATAATATTTAGAGTTTATATGATATTAGATATTGGGCTAATTATGGGTTATTAATATTTTTGAGCTAATGATTTATCGTATAGATAAATATGGGATTCAAAATAGATTTTAATATATTTTTTATTTTTTAGGACATTACTCATTTTTTTTATTTTAATTGGATTTATATTCTTTTAGGTTTAGAAAAATTATTACCCATGTGCTAGGTGATAGTTCATCACAGTGGGAAAGTCTATAAGGCACGAAACCATAATCGATGGGTGAGAAGGGTGGAGTTCCTACCATAGACTACATGATTTCCTAGTTAGTATGAAATTTTTTGTATATATTTTTTTTGAAAGTTAAATGTTATATTCATATTGGAAAAAAAATTTATAATTAAATCATTTTGATATTTTTAGGCAATTTAAATCTTTTATTTAGATTTTGTAAGAATACACTTATATTATAAATAACCCTTTTCATTGGAATATGATGTTAATTTTGATAGTGGGATAAAAATATTCATCAATATTATGAATTGATTCATTAACTATTCTATATTTTGAGGACATAAATTATCATGAAAAGGATTTCCATTCACGTTATTATCTAAATTTGATTCCTTAAGTTCAAATAATTCTTTCAAAATTATACATTTTTTGTGATTAATCATGGTGTTTAATGATATTTTAGTGAATGATTAATTTGGTTGAAGTATGTATACCCTTCTGGTTTAACAAAAAAGGATATTTAAGAATAATACTATAATATTTTTAGAGATGTAAGATGAAGGGTATAATATTAATATTGATGTTAAAACATCATTTAATGTACACAATATTGCGATTATTTGGGATATAGTTTTATTTATTTATTTAATGATCCAACTAAAACCATTGGATTTATTATTCAATTTTAGATATTAATGTTTTATTTATTTATATAATGGTTTAATCAATTATCATATTATCGTAAATTATACTAGCCAATTTTTAGTAAGTATATGAGGAATTTATTTTTATTTTTTTCAGATTATATGATCTATTAGAAAACTATTTTATTATTTTAGGAATAAAAATATTCATATTAGATATTCATTTCTTAGACTAAGACATGAATTTGAAATTGATCTATGAAAACTAAGAGATGAAGATATTGTTATGAAATAACAAAATATAAAAGATTTTTATTTTAATGTTTTTCCCAACAATGATAGTAAAATATTTTCTAAACATCATGAAATGGATATTAAATAAATAAATATATCCTATTACAATCTTTTATGATGAATTTATAATCTTTTATCCCATCCCAAATTTAAGGATTTCTGGTGGATAACGTTGTCTTGATCATATTCTCTATCACATTATGTTTTTCTATGGTAGTTCATTTTATATTCCATGTACAAACATTTAACTCCATAAAATGTTATCCAACATGGAAACATATTTTTTTTTGTTATTAAATTTGACCTATTTATTAATATTTATTTTCATTTAGGATGTATTTTTAATTACAGTTTTTATGATGAGGAATTTATAGACTGGAATTTTCAAATTTCATGTAATGATGAATTTTAAATTGTGAGGAAAGGAATTATTGGGGGTGGTGTGGAATTTCAAACCCCTATATTTTAAAAAACACAATCATGGATAGTGTATTCAACTTGTAACACAAAGCATTAATGAACCATAAAATAATATTATTTAAATATAATGATCATATCCTAACTGTTTGAATTAGAATGTAAGAAAAAAGATATTTGTTTTATAAAATATTCATATTGGTTTTATATTATTTATTTATTGATAATAAATACATACATAATTTTGAGTAAAATCATTTTATACTGAAAAAATACATTTTCTTCAAAAATAGAAATATTATGAATTTTATGTCCAGAAATTTTTATAAATTTAAAACACTTTAAGAAATTTAATGTTATAAAAATGAAATCATTTTTTCAATCAGAAGATAATAATTAACATTGAGCTACATTTTGAAATTTATGAAAATGATTGATTATCCAGTAAGTAGTGAAAAATATTTACTCTCAAAGAAGTCAATTTCTATTTCAAGAATTTAAATTAATCCATTATGTTTAAAAATTAGTCCAATACAAAATCATTTCAATAAAATTATTTTAAATATAGTTCTGTTTATTGGAATCAATATAATTATTTCATTGTTAATAAAAACATATTTATACATTAAATGTAATTTTTCTGAAGAACTATTACTCGTGTTGTTTTATATTTTTATATAAGATTAATATTAGAAAATTATTGAAATATAACATAGAAAAAGGAATCCATATATCTACTTATTATTACCATATTTGGTAAACACATCACCTTTATCTTTGTTATTTTAAAATTTGAACCATTGAAAATAATTATCACCGTTGTATGGGTAATTTAGGTAAATATGGTTAAACATATATTTATAAAGCATTAAAAATATAAATTATACTTGACTTAATTTTATTATATGATTTTATATAGTCTATAATCATGTGAAATAAAAAAATGATCTTTGATACCATTTTTCAATGTTTTTTATGTTTATAATTTTCATGTGAGAGATAACGACAAAAAAGTTAATTTTCTATTTTAATAATTAATAAATTTATGACAGGGATAACTACTACATCATTCCAGTTTTAGAATATTATTTTAGAATATTAAATAATTATCTTATTTTGGGAAGTTATTTTATAATTTTATTTAATTAGTTATTGGATTAAATTCTATCACAGTGTCAACATCACAAACATGTATCTAATAGAAAAATAAATTAAATAATTTTAGGAATACTAAAAGTAACACAACGTTAAATCATATATTTCTTTCAATTTTTTAGATATATATAATATTTTATTGACATGTTAAATAATTTTATTTTAATTTATTCATTTTAAATATGTATTAAATGTCATATTAAGTTAATAACATAAAAAGTTATATTAATGATATCTTTTAAAAATTATATTTTAATAATTAATGTAAAATTTTTAAAAATATTTAAATATGATAGGGTATAATATATGTTCTAAAATTTTCTCCCAAATCCATTTATTTATGAATTTATTTATTTATTGTAACATCCATTCCCGTAATGTTATATTAAAATATAATATTTTTTTAAATATTAAAAGTGTTAATGTGTGGTTAATAATTAAAGATAATGGTGAAAAGGTATCCATATATTATCCAAATATTATTGGATGAGATGATTTCGACTAATATTCATTTTATATTAAAAATTATCATTTTTAATCTATTTAGACATGAGAAATAATTGTGACTAATTTAATATTTTAATAAATTTCATGAATGGCCCACCACTCACTTTTAAAAGCACACCTATTTCTCTCAATTCATCACATCACATTGAGCCACATATATTATCCTAAAACTACCCATTATTCATATAGAAAACCATATAAATGTTCTATAGAATTTTTCATTCCATTATACCATATTTCATTCTCTTAATAATAGGGCTGAATGAATATTACAAAAGAAGTAGTAATCATCTAGATCGAGTATTTAATGTTTATTTCATCTTCCACTCCATATTATTTTGTTTCACCAATCCTAAAATAATAAATAAAATTTTATAAATATACAATGATGTTATTATGGTCATGTTACAACAATTTTTAGTCTCTTTTACAGCCTATGAATGGAGGAAAAGTATTTTTGTGTACATATAGCTTACCACATTCACATAGTGGTGTATTTAATTTTTCATCACTATTTATCTTGGATGGTTATATAAATGTAACTAGTGTTTATATGAAATATTTATGACACTATTACTAATAAAAAATTATAATATTGTATATACAATCTTTTATTATAATCAATTTTAGAATTATAAATTTTCGCATGCATACGTATTCACTATCACCTCTATAAAGTGATATGAACTTGTTTTTTATTTTACGTGGATAGTAATAAAAACAGAATAAGGAAATATAAATTATATATATGAAATAATAATGAGGTTATAATGTTTAATTTTTTTCAACCTTTATCTCATTCCATCCATCGAAAGATGAAAATATCTTTCATGGGTATGTATTGCATATCATCTCCAAGAATGGTTTCATTCATTTTTCATTATCAAAATTTCATGGAAGAATATAAATATCTATAAATTGAATATATTTTATTTTTATATTTTGAATACAATTCTTGTGATTATGGTACTATGAAAAATATCCAAGGACTTTTACTACTTAATCAAATCATTTATAAAGACAAATTAGTTAACACGTGAAATAATGATAATAATAAAATATTTTTATTAAACAGGTGATAAAATTAAATAAATTGATAATATAAGATATTATAGAGATAAATATTCTTTTTGTATGTGATTATAGTAAATTTATATTTTTATAATATTGTTTAGAGAACCTATGAGGCATGTCAAGAATGATGTAACAGATTTCAAAAATAAATTCCCACTCATTTGGTTCTACATCTTCTTCACTAAAAACGTTTTGTGATTATTATGTGTGAATGGAAATATAATCCTATAAGTTTTCTTTATATAATTTTTTTTGGATTTTTTTACAAATAATCTCTTCATTTATTTAGTTCTAACTCAAAATATACGATCCTTGAAAGGGATTTCATCTCAATTTCAACTTCATAAGAAAAAATTCATTTTTTGCAACTTTGTAATTATTATGGCGTATATAATTCCCATTTTAATTATTTTAAAACGAATATATTTTTATTAATTATGTTAAATGTTAAAATAATTTTTACTCTTTCAAAATAAATGTTCAAAATAAAATACGATCTTATTTATTTTTTTGATTGTGTTTGTTTTCATCTATGTCAACATTTTTAAAATTTATATTTTAGAATTATATATTATTAATAAAAATAAATATTAAGAAAATTTTATGTGTTATTTTAGTTTTAATTCCCTTTAAAGCAATCATTAAATTATTCCCATAATGGGAAATTTTTTCTATTTATTTTAATGTGAAAAAATATTTTTTTTATTTTATCATATAATTCATTAGTGAAATTTCACTACAAAAAACTATTTTACACTAACTTTACACATATAAAATATATCAATGACACTAAAAGTTAAAATCATATAAAATATTATTTTAATTTTTCAGTTCTATTTAATTTTATTCTTCTAAATACATGTCCTTTTTCATAAAATCTATATTATCTCTCATTAATTTTGTGGTTATTAAAATTATCTTAAAAAAATACTCTCTTTTGATTCATAGGTATTAAATATATATTAAATATATATTATTTTTGTTATAGATAATATTATTTGAATAATCATTAGCCATTTCAATTTTTTTCTTTGAAACTTATTTGATTGGCATGGGAAAGAATGAAAAATATATATATATATATATTACCAAATACATATATGTATTGATGTGGAAAATTGGTTATGTATTAAAATTATGATTCTATACATGATTGATGAATTAGAAATGAATTTATGCGAGGGGCCTGATTCATGATATTCCCTTGATGAATCTATAGGTCTCATTCGATAAATCTATAATCTAGCATTAAGTGGGTTTATAGTGTATGTCTACCCATAGTTATAATTATCAAATAAAACGAATTTTATGATAGAGATAACATGATGTATGATAGGATGTAGTTGAATGATAATAATTTCCATCATTAAGAATTTAGTTATAATTATCAATGAGATTTTGCAATTGATATTTTCCATGAATTCATTTTTTTATCAACTTATTTTATTGACTAGAATGTGTTTTTTACCTATACGTTTTGATTGTTCCTTATCTACCCATATTATCATTTTATTGTATGTGATTCTTAATCAGAATTTTATGTCACCCTTTTTATGTTTCCATTATTTAGGATATCAAGATTTAATCCTTTAATGTGTCCAAGTATGAAGAATAATTACTCACATTATGTTTTATACATTATATCCAACATAAAATTTTAATCATGTATGTATTAGGTTCCTTGAAGACTACTAAAAATATTAATATTTTTAGTTTATATCCCTTGTATCTATTCTAATATCTAAATGTCGACCCCAACTAAGGGTTATTAGAATTCATTTTGATACACCTAAATATTTCATAGAAATGAGGGAAGTCCTCACTAGACCTAAAACATAACTAGTGGAAACTAATAGCATGTAACTACATTGTTTTTCAAAATTATAGACCCCACAATTAGTAGCTTCCCTTTAAAAAAACCATAATAGGTAGAAAATCATACAAGTCCCATGATTAGTATAATAGTTGAAAAAATTTACCCCACGTAAAAATTCCTCATAAAAATTAACCCCAACATGTCATAAACATCACAATTAAATATTAGTTATTCACCAAGAGTATTAATGTATTAAAAATAAAAAAAATCCCTCAATAGGATCATATATACCTCTATTAAAATATTTTAATTTTGATGTCCAAAATGGGAAATATCAAAATAATCATGGAGGGACAATACCCAATTACATTATATGAAATTTCATTGGAAATCATTCTATATGATAACCACCGATGAAAAAAATTTAGAAACTTTTAGACACAAAATTACATTCACATAAAATAATTAAAGAAGAAAAATCCTTCCCTTAACTTGAAACAAATCATTGAATCCATTCTACTAAAACTAGGCATGTGGATGTTATAAGGACTGATAAAATGATCTTCTTTTATCAACGGATAACTTTACACTAAATAAATTTTTATGATGATTTGAAATATAATTAAATTAAAATAATTTTAAATTTTATATGAAATTCGAATAATATTTATTTGTATGTAATAGTAAAATTAGGATTAGTAAAATCAAATACATACTATAATCCATCAACACTATATTTCATTATTTTATAATATTAAATTAAATAAAAAAAATATATAACCATGTGAAAATAAATAGAGGATAAATAATGTAAAATATGATTTATTTGGTCACCTTGACTGACGAAAATCATCCCACCCATAAAACTTCAATATAGTAAAGAGATGGAGATTTAGTTTTAAAATTTTCATTATTTTGAGTTATTAAACTCCGATAGAATCAATATTAATGATGAAGAGTGAAAAATACAGTTTATATGTTGGGAAATATTATTATAAAACATTATTTTTCAAAAAATTATATTTGATTGAAATTATGACTATGAGCCAATAAAATAGATTGTCATTATTATTTTTGGCTATATCAATTCATTTAAATTATCATCAAGAATTTTAATAATCCAAATTGTATTAGTTTATAAAAAATAAAAGTATTTTATTAAAATATGATCTATTTGGATAGATTAAATAATTATTTATTTAATTATTTAATGTTATAAATTTTTTAAATGATCATATATTTTTATGAATCCTAATGTAAATTTTTTAATTTTCATAATATTGATATTTCTAATAATGTTCCATTTTTTATTTAGTTAATAATTTATTTATATGTTAATTTTCTAAATGTTATTGATTTTTTTTGAATATGTAAATTACTATTTTTTACAGATTATGTTGAAATTATCATAGAGTGATGTGTTTGTAATTTTCATACAAAAAATAAACTTTTTTCATAAAAAGATAAATTTGATGCTCAAAGAGAACTATGATTTTATAAAATCATTATTATGTCGTCATGAATACATATTTTATGAAAAATTATTATAAATAAATATTTATTTTATAAATATAAAAATTAATTTTTAAATATCAATTTTAATTTATAAATATATAATTTATTTTTAAAAAATATAGATTTTTGAAATAAAATTTATTTCCTAGATTATGTCCATTAATTAGGTTGGGTAGAAGGTTTGGTTTAGTTTTTGAAGTCCTCAAAATTTGAAAAACTCTTTCATAATCATCAAATACTGAGAAAATATGTGGGAACTAAATTTAACCTCATGCAGTTGGCTTATATGATAAAATAATCTGTATTTAATCCATTAAAACACGCCCATCATCTAGTATAAATACGACCCATTAGAATGTATTCCTGACTCCAAATTCATAATATATGTGTTTATGGTCATTTTACCCACAATTTGTCACAAAAAGGATCCTTCAATGGGTGAAGGTTTCACCCTCGTGTTTTGGGAAGCAACTCTCAATGGGGATGGAATTATCCTCTTCTCTATTTAATTTAGGTATCTCTTTTATATATACCTTCTATATATCAGTCCAACTTCATCCCATATAATTATTATTCTATCTTTAGTAGTAATTTTTTTATCATTGTGATACCTTATTTCCAAACCACGATTCCCTCACTATAAGTAACAAGGTTTATCAACATGTTGTCGAATATATTTCTTGAATTTCTCTTTTATAAAAGAGAAATTATCAAATCTTGAATACCAAAGCCAAATCAATATCTAGGGATTTTCACATAGATATAAAAATGTTACATTGATTCTGTTATATTGATATATTGAACCCATATTCCCTTTTTAGGGGTTAAAAATTATGTTATTTTCGAGCACATAATGAGTTTTATATATTGATTATGTGATAAAACCCATAAGTTATATTAAATGGGTTAGTTCTGAAATTTTTTTTCATTATAAAAAAGTATCCAATGAATTTATATATATTAATTGTGCCCCTAATATTTTTCTGATTCATTAGGGATGTAATTAATCCCTAAAGATATCATGTTTTACAATACCTTGATGAATATATTTCATAATATTTATTTACGAAAATATATTTCTAAACCTTGGTGATATGCTTATAAACGTATTATTATTATGTTTTATCCACATATATATGTTATTATTAATGTTATTTATATTATTATATTCATAATATATATATATATATTAATGCCTTATTAATATGCGTATTTGTCACATGTTTAGTATCTCCAGTGATTTTTTCATTACTGGGATTTATACTCACCCATTTCATTGATGTATGTCCCTTGGCTATGGGATGAAGTAAAATTATCATACAATGAACATATGAATATAACCTATGAGTGGATTGTAATATTTATTATATTTATGTACTTTCTATATATAATATTCATATTTTAATGACACTAAACCCAAAAATATTTTCTATATTGATAAATGATTTAGGTTGAAAGGTAATATTTATTTCATATAAAGGTGAGTCTATTTATTTGGTATCATATTATGGATTAGTTTCTTTAAAAAATATGATTATTCGTTATTTATAAAATCAATAATAAATAGTAGAAAAATTTGAAAACAACCTAGTATTTTATGAGCATTAAGTAAGTGGTTTATATGAAAATTCATATGTTTGTGGATAATAAAAGTGGATATGGATTTGGAAAATGATTACCTAGGTGTAACACTAGAAACAAATAAGATATAAACGATATTGGTAATGGTTCCTAATAACAGTAGTTGCTACAGTCCAATTTTGACCCTCCTTGGGAATATGCTTTTCCTACTCAGAAGCTTGTACTATCCATTATGAAGGATATAAAGATAATATCAATATTTTATAAATATTGAAGAATATCATCCTAGAATAACTTTATTATATAATTTTAAGATTAAATATTTAAATTTAATTAATATTTTATGAATTCCAAGGGGTAAATATTTCAACTTAGGATTTCTCATATTTAAAAAAATTTTAGGAAATAGAAGTAATCATGGAAACAACAGATGCAATAGAGAATTTGATGAAGGAATTCAAAATCTGAGGGGAAATAGAGTTTAAAACATTAGGATAATGAATAAACATTAACCTTAGTTCATGAAAAACAAAACAAACTATTTTTATTATCTTTATTTAATAAGATAGGGGAAACTAGTATTCGAATCATTCAGGCTTTAGAAAATACATTTTATTATAGAACCTCTTACCTACAAATCACGAAACAATTAGTAAAATCTATATAAAAGCTACTTTATATATTAAATTGTCTTGAATAGAATATAGTTACCCTCAATGTATATCTTATAGTGGGATATGTTGGTTAGTGGTGGAATTTTATCGTGAACATGAGTTAAAGTGATTATCTAAAAACATCGGGATGAGAAGACATCAAAATGTTCTTTTTCAGGATATATTTTAACCATACCCTCTGAACAAAAATAGATAAGTAATTCCCTGAGTTAAATAAAATATAATTAATATATTGGGGTATATGAGATTAACTTTAAAAGTATTTCACATTATACATTATTATTCATCATCAATTTTTATAGGGAAACAGATCGATTCTTTGGTAGACAATGACCCCATTTATAGAAGAAATTAGAAATAGAAGAAATTAGTAGTAAAAAATATATTTTCTGGTTTTATGTGATGGGTGAAATATAATTTTTAGTTTCTTTGTAGACTCATGATTAAAATTAAAAGAAGATAAATATAGGAAAATAATTTGGGTTAAATGAAAATCAGAAGATAGTAAACATACATTATGTAAAAAATGAGGGATGATTCATTTTGGGAAATATTTATAGAGAAGTGGAAAGTTAGATAAGTGTTTTAGTTATCAAAATATTCACCATGAAATAATAAGGATGTAAATCCTCAAAATATATTTTCTAATGAAAAAATAGAGGATTGTACAATAACATCCTATTGTGCAACACATCTGTGGGGAACTCAGGCATTTATCTAACAAATTTCTAAGTCAAAATACAATGAACCACCATCAGAAATAGTAAATGGTATTATAGGAAGGAAATTATTTTAAAATTATTATGGATGATGTAAAAGATCCAAATGATGTTGTGGAATTTACACACATAGTATACTCAAAGATTTCTAGTGGATAGTTTGATTATGGTATTATACATCCATTTATTTTATTTGAGGTTATATAGAACGTCATGTTAATCCCTGAAGTTCATGAAGTAGATTTTTTTTTTCAAATCTGGGAGGAAAATTTCACACATCAATTGTATATTAAGATTCCCCTATCAATTTTGTTTTGTGACATATCTCTTGGAACATGGTGATCCTTCTGATGGTGTAGTTTGACATAATAATCAAGTTGGATTGCTTCTCAAAGTATAATGCCAATATCAACTATATAATCCTTGAGATTTCATTAATAATTATTGGAAAATTGTTCATCATATCAAATGTTTTGATATACCAACATGAGTTTCTCCAATAACCACATCATATTGCAGTGTTTATAAAAATTTTTGGTAAAGAAGATAATGGTATAGAAAGTGTAAATATAGAAGACATACTCTTTGTTCACCCGTACATTGATGTATTACATGAATAATTATTAAGACCTACCCCAAAAATATATGTTGACTTATCAATTGATCCATTTTATTGATCATGGAAAATATAAAAAAATATATAGAATGTCATATATTTAATTAAAATAATTTAGGAAACAACATCGGGATCAGTTGGAGAATGGGTTTTTACTATGTTTGTCTCATTAGAGAGTAGTTATCATATTTTTAAACAAGTAGGATGGATAATTGATGCAAAAAAATTATAGATAACATAATATGATCATAGTAATTAAAAAAACATCCACTTATAAATAATAGTGATTTGTTTGTCTAGCTTCATAGAACTAAATTCTTTTTTAAGATTAGTCATTGGTCTGAGTATTATAAATTGGTGGTGAAGAAAGATGATATCCAAAATATAGCCTTACAAACAATATATTTTAGTGACTTGTTTGTTTCTATACCCTTCCGTATAAATAATTTCGTTTATATATTTATGGATATAACTAATAAAATCTTTAGTGACTACCTTGATAATTTCACAATAGTCTTTATTGATGAAATTATAATTTATACATAATCAACATGGAGAATAAAGATCATATAAGGGTCATATTACGACCTATAAGGATGGATATGTTGTTTTTAATGTTCAATAAATCTGAGTTATAGCTCTAACAATTTTCTTTCTTAGGACACCTTGTGTCTAGTGAAAGAATATTAGTGGATGTAGTAAAGAAAAGCATCGTAGAGGGGTGGCCATTACAAACAAATATAGACAATATTTATAGTTTCCATGGTTTTATATGATGGTATACAATTTTTTATAATATATTTAAATGGATTTCTAATCCACTAAAAATGTTAACATGATAGGGATGTGAGTTAGTCTTGAAAAATGAGTGTGAAGAAAGCTTTTATGTATTGTATTGGAGGTTGGTTAGTTCAAATATTTTAACCTTACACTCTAGTAGGAATGTTTTATTCATTTATATTAATTAATCCTTAAATGGAAATGGATTTGTATTCATGAAAAATGAAAACTGATTAGCTATGCATCACAACATTTAAAGACATGTGAACTTAGTTATTGTACCCATGATATGGGATTATTACTAGTCATTTATTATCTAAATATATAGAGACACTCTATTTTTGATGAAATGTGTGGTATATACATCTTACACCAAAAAATTATGTATATATTCACATAAAAGGAGTACTAAATGAGGAAAAAGAGATGGCTGGATATTCCTAATAACTGTTATTGTTTAAGTCATTATCTCTCAGAAAGAGTGAACAAACACTAATATAAATTATGTAGAAAATATTCAATTATTATTTCAATGTGGAGGGTTGAAAGAGATCCATTGATAAAGGATATAGTATTAATTGACATGGGAATCATAAGGGAATGGTCATTATCAATCATATATTAAATGATTTATCAAAAAACATTAATATATATGATCATGAAATCTCAAGGAGATGATCCTTTGAGGAAAAATAAGGTTGAGTATATGAAAAATTGGTAGTTTCCTAAATTCAATATAGATCAATAATATATACTAAATATAATTACAATGTAATTTATCCCATCAATTGTGATGATAATGATGGAGATAATGGATGAATATTATCACTCGACATTCACTATACACCCTAAAATCACTAATATTTATGGGGGCCTTCCTAAAAATTATTGGAGGGATAATATGAAAAGGTAAATTATATATTAAATTAAAATGTAATTAGTGTGAACAAAAAATTAATGGTGGAGTGAGAAATCCCCAATGTGGTGTTAAAACCACTATCCATTCCTATATTGATCAGGAATAAAATCATTATGTTCATCGTCACAGGCCTTTTGAAGGAACCACATTGTAGAAATTATATTTGGGAAATGGTTTATAAATTTTAATTTTTTTGCCATTTAATGTCCATATGAGATTATTTATCCCTGGATTATGAAAAATGAATCTATATTCGAGAAGTAGTGAGAGTCCATGGAGTACCATTTTTGACCGTTTCTAATTGAATCCCAATATATAATTCTAAATTATAGAGGATCCTTATAAATGCAATGAATACAGAGGTAAACATGATTATAGAATACCTTCCTCAAATTGACCAGAAGTTTGAGAGAACTATTACAACATTAGAAGATATGTTACGAGATAATTTACATGATTTTCAATGGTGTTGAGATTGATATATATCACTTATTGAATTCTCCCATAACAATAGTATCCACTCCATCATTTAAAGGAAACCCATTGATGTAATCTATGAAAAAATATGTAGAACTCAAACATGTTAGGATGTTGTGGAATAGGTGAAGATGTTTGGACCGGAAATTTTGATTGAAACTACAACGAATATCCAGCTAATTCAAATATACATTATGGCTACACTATGTCATCAAAAATATAATTTTGAAAAAAGAATAATGAAATTAGTGTTTCAATTTTGGTATCATGTCATCCTCATAATATCACTATCAAATGATGTTATGAGATTTATAAATAAGGGGAAATTATGTCCAGGGTACATCAGACCATTTGAGATTCTTGAGCTTGTTGAATTGGTTTCCTATCAACTAAAACAACCACTAAATCATACCCATGATCACATTTCCACTCATGTTTCCCAAATAAGAATTTATATAATTGATCCATCACACATATTTGACACCAATAGTGTAAATTTGTATGATGGATTGTCATATTAAGAGGAACTGATCTGGATCCTTGAAATAAGGGAACATGTGGCATGGAATTAGAAAACATGTCTTATAAAGGACCTATATAGCGTAAATTTTCTAAATAAGATGCATAGCAAATGGGGGAATATAAGAAGTAGAAATAAAATCATATATTTTCACATTACATTTATAATGGTATTTTGGGGGAGAAATTTATTAAAGGTGGAAGGATGTAATGAACCAAAAAAATTTCTTCTTTTTTGATGTATATCCATCCTCCAAATAAATATTTATTATACATTAAAATAGTACAACATTTAATGATTTTTAAATTTTATATGAGCTAATTACATCATGTGTTGATATGGAGTTGTACAATTTGTATTATAACAAGAAAACACTTAATAGAAGTAAAAAAAATTTAGTTTCATTATTTAAGAACATAACAATTAGTCAATGAAAATTATTAAAATGATATAAATATTAAAATAGAGATATAAATAGAGGATTAAAGATGTAAAATATATAATCTTTGGTTTCCAGGATCCACTATAATCAACTTACCCATAAAGAACTATAGAAAAGAATCATAGAGTTAGTAATTAAATATTCCTTTTTTGAAACAATAATGCACCATGATACAATCCAAGGGAATGAAATATAGTGAGAATTATATTGTACTTATAGTGGAATATGAGAATCATCATTTACATTTTCAACTAATATAGTTGATTAAAATTATGAGATTATATTATAAAATATTTTTTCAATAATACTATTATTTATGTTGATACATTTAAATAATAATAAACAATATATAATAATAATGATTATATTATTTTAAAAGACAATTAATTTTTTTTATTAAAATAAAATTTATGTAGAATTGTAAAATAAAAAATTCTATCCTAAAATACTATTATAATATGTTTTTTAAATGATAATTTATTTTAATGAATCCCAAAGTAACTTTTTAATGGTCAGAGTGTTGATTTTTCAATTTTTTATTTTCAATAAATAAATTATTTTTGTAAATTAAAATTATCATACCTCAAGAATTATTCTTATGAAATAAATATCATTTTTGGACTCATCATGTAATAGTTATCTTAATTTCATTTTCTGTGATTTTTCGAAAAATGTTGATCTGTTGGTAAAAAATCTAAATTTGATGCATTATGAGCACAATGACTTTATGAAATCAATATTATGTCAGCATGAAAAAAAATTATGAAACATTTTTAGAAATAAAATTTTCATTTAATTAGTATAATGTTTTATTTAAAACTATAAATTTTAATTATGAAATTTATAATTTATTTGGTCAACAAAAAATATATTATTGAAATCAAAATAATAATTCAGGTTCTTCGAATTTTTTAAGTTAGATAGAACATGTTTTTTGGTTTTGGAAGGAAATAAATATAAAAAAACTCTAGCAGTAATTAAATAGTTATAATATTTATTAAAATTTAATTTACCCACAAGAGATTGGATTATATGAAAATCAATCCATATTTACTAATATAAAACACACTCTTTCTCGAGTATAAATATCTCTCATTAGACATTACTCTCTACTAAAAATTCTTAATCCACGAATTTATGGTATTTGTACCTAATATATAGTCTCTCTAGGGTTCCCCAAGGTTTCTAGGTTCTAAAAACATGTTTTCGGAAAAAAAATATCCAACGTATGAGAATTATACTCTTCTCATTTTTCATCCAAGTACCCCTTTTCTATATACCATAAAATTTTCAATCCAATTTCTTCCATTATACTTATTATATGACCCAAAATGGATTTTTTTATAAATTTGAGAAAATATTTCCTCCCTTTATTCACACTTCGTAATCTATAATATATATTGTCATGTTGCAGAATTTATTTCTTAAATTTGTCTTTTCTAAATTAAAAATTCCCATTTTATAAAGACCCAAACCTCTTACATTTTTATTTGTATTCACCCAGATGTAAAAAATTACAATTAATTTTGGTATTTACCTATATGAAAACCCTATTAAAATTACATGGGATGGAAAGTGATGTTATGTTCAATTATATAACCTTTTATTCGCAATGATCATTATATGGAACCTATTTTTTATTTTCAGTTGGTTATTGATGATTTTTTTATGACCAATAAGGATCACATGAATTAATTTTTAAGAAATCTGGGTCATGATAGTACCCCAATTAGTTGGTTATACTGTCAATATTTTTAGATTTCATGTTTTATGATACCTTTTAGAATAACAATGTTAATTATGATTATGACACCTTGGTGATTAACCATAATGATACTATTATTAAAGCCTCATTATTATATTGTAGACATATTTAAATTTTATGATTCATATTATTTATATTATTATATTAAAAATAACTATATTTTCATATATTTTTTATATGCCTCCCTTTGACAAGTATAATATCTATATTGATTATTTCAATATTGGTCTTTTCACTCACTACATTCTCTGATGTATTTCCATTGGATATGAGAGGCCTTAAAAGGAAATTTAGAATAATCAATAATTATTTCCTTAAATTTTATTATAATATTTTTTATTTTTATGTATTTTTAATTTATTATGTTCATATTTCATTGTAATTAAATCCCAAAATATTATTTAAATATTTTAAATATTATACTGTGAAATAAATGATTTATGTAATATAAAGGCGGGTCTCTATAAAAATTTCATTGAAAAAATCCCCTTTAAATTAATATCTATTCCAAGTGAAAAAAATATTTTAATTGTTTTTAAATCCACTTTTAAGGTCAATTAATAGAATTATTTAACAATTAATGTAATTTGAAACATTGGGAAAAAATCAATGAAATAAAAGTTGGGAACAAAAACATCTACAGTAGATTAATGTAAGCATGATAGAATATTACATCATAAATAAATAATGTTTAAATAGAATCCTGATATACTAATCAATCTCTAGAAACCAAACACCCATGAATAATCAACCTTGAACAATAAATACAACCCCGATATCCCCTAAGGTTTATAAGAGAGATAGAAATCAAAGGAAAAAGGATGACGGGTATGGAGAAGAGATAAATAAATTGAATGAATTTATAAAATTAAATATTTTCCTCAAAAATGTGGATAATGTGGCTCAAAATGACTATAGGATAGAGCTTGGATTTCATTGGTCCAGGTTGTATGCTGCACATATGAGAGTGATTGATATGGGAGTGTGAACCCCGTAAAAAGTAAACAAGTAAATAATGAGAAACCAAAATTTTTATTAAATTGGAAAATCAAATGATCATGATGGATGATTTGGAAGACTATCTATAAACCAACAAAGGCTCACTATATTTAAAATTCACCCTCACATGGATTGGTATCCCAATTTACCAACCACAATCAACTGTGATAAATATATATGATAAGGAACAACTATAACACATATCCTTTTAAATCTTTTTCTATTAACAATGTGAAGATGTACACCATAACCCTTATATGTATTAGGATATCAAGTGTTATCCAAATTTCATCATGGTTTTATCAAACATTAGTTCTACCCATTCACCTAAAATCATGATAGAGACAAATGAACAAAAAAACACTCTATGTAAGGTTACACACACTGTATTCCTTAAATCATGTCTGGTATTTGTGCTATGAGGTAACTGTAGTGTAATGGTTATTGAGATAAACAAGGACCCAAAATAAGTATCCCATAAATGTCTTAAAAAATTGAATGAATCATTTGTTTTTTCAAAAAAATAAAATATTATTATAATTTTATAATAATATATATTACCTAAAATTTTTTGAGTAAAATAATAGTTACAGTGACATGAGATTGTAGAATCTCTGCACCATTCAACATTCTTCCAATAGAAAACCATTAGTAAAAGTATATGTACTGGGAATTGAGGAAACAAAATACCCCATGGAAAAAGTTTTTTGGATGGGGAATCAATTTGGAAGATTTCTAAGAAGAAAATCATAAAATGGAAAATTCCTATTTCCAAAAGATCAAATACCCAAAATTAACAATCAAATAAAAGAATATCATTACTATGATATAAAATAAAAATCCATATAGAAATATATTAAAAAACATTGTCTCACTATTTTTATGATATTATCTAAATTTTTTCAACAAAGGGACATATACACACATCAATCCCAAAAATCATCAAAATCAAAATTTTCACAAAAAACGCAGAACCCTAAATCCCTAAAAAAAACTAGTTTTAACTCTTATAAGAGAAAATACCCAGAATAATACTATATAGGTGATATGATAACCATAAACAAGATCCACTAGAAGGAATACATAATTTTAATACTTCCATACTTATGATAAAACATCATGATCTCCAGACTCCGAGTTTCAATAGTTTGTCGTTTGACCATGGCCACAAATCAAAAACACTTTCCCATGGAAAATCCAACAAAAATCATATAATAATCTAAAGTTTTCATCTTCCAAAAGGAAATATGTTTCATGATTTCATTAGAAGTGATCCATTTTTTTATATTTTTAAACATGTGTGAATCCAACCTGAAGACAACAACAAAAGAAACAATAAAACACATAACCCATGGGAAGCACATCCTGAGAATCAAGGATCATGTAAAAACCTAAATATAATCCATAAAAAATAAATGATAAAAAAAATAAAATAATGACTCAAATAATACATAATAAAACCCAACATATCCACAAAAAAGTAAGATACTTACAAAAATCCCTATAACCCAACAATGATTGTGAACATTAAATCAATTCATCAAAAAACATTTCAAAACATTTATACACAATTAATACATGATCAAGACAATGGCCCCTATATGTCAAGAATAATCAAATGGATTCCATGTATTGGAAGGAAATAAACTCTATCACATAGTCATGTGTTAATAAATATTTGTCACATGAAGGAACCATTCATAAACTACAAGAAAAGAATACCCTAGTTGGAAATTAAATGAAAAAACTCAAAATTTTAATTGATGAGAATATGGGAGGAATATTATAGATATCACAAATGATAAACCAAATTTTTCCTACAAATAAATAACATAAAATAATCCAATAACCAATGGTTCAATCCTAAATCACCCATTCTCTAAAAACATAGTAAAAAATTCTAAATAATCAAAACCCACACGTTAAAATGTTTTTAAGTGGAGTTAAATTCTAAAGGAATTTTAATTACCCATTTGGTGTATAAGATGATTTTTCAACCACAATATGTAATTTAAATTTGATATTTGGAAAAAAATATGTTTTACTTCATTTGGGTAAGGGACCTAATGATTTTTTTGGAGTTCAGATGAGTTTTGAAATCCTAAGGCTCCAAAAAACATTTTTTGGAGAAGAAAAAAGGGGAACTTGGTTTATTGAAACTATGTGGATCTCTAGGGAAATATATACAATCATTTGAGGGGAGTAGATTGTGTTAAAAAATTTCATTAATAAATAGTTTGTGATAATGTTACTTTGATAGGGGTCCATATTAAATTACAGAGGTAAACCACAAATCTTGTTAATTGCTTACCTAAATATATTGGGTATAAGGTTTTAATAGTTCTATGTCCTCATATTGAAAACAATTTTACTAGTAATGTGACTAGAGTGGGAAGTGGTGTGTCTCCATGATTAAGTGAGAAACATGTTTAGTGATTATTTTTTTGATTCGTGTGGGATCAATGTTTGCCTCATTAAAAAGGGGAAAATATCCATTTTCCTATACGACCATAAAATTAATTTTAAATCATCCCCAAACCCCATTTTCCTCAATTAGCTTCCCCATGAAATACATTCTTTCTCTACATTTCATAGGTGGATATCATTCATTCTAGGTCTCAATTGAATGCTCCCAGGTTCATTGAAAGCATAATTCTAAGGCTATAATTCCCATTACTTCATTCCATTAATTTTCTTAATGTAGCAGATTAATTTTTCAAATGATCTCATATACCCCATTTTCATGTGTTTTTAAATTTATTTTATTTATATTAATCCCCTATGAATCATATCCTAAAAATGGACTAATTTTGTTTACTAAACATGAGATAAGTGGTCTATACCTCTTCCATTAATGTTTTAGTTTTTAACATCTCATGTCGTCAGAAGAAATTCCTTATTTTTTAATCGTTACTACATAAATTAATGGACCATTACATTGGATGATTAATCCATGAATTAGACATATTAATACACAAATATTCAAGGTTAGAGGTTCCTAACCTTTTTTTGAAAAACCCTCTATGTAGGTTCATTTTATTTTTCATGTTTACACCACCCATGGGGTGGAGTTATCTCACTATTGATCAAAGGTATTCATGTATAAAATAAATCAAATGCTATAGGTAGAAAACATATTTTAGTTCCTTGTAATTTATAATGTAATGGGGTGAATAAATTTATTAATTAGAAATTTTTAATGATATTGTTGATCTCTATGTTGGCAAAATTAATTGAAACGAATAATATGGTAGAATAGAAATTAATATTTACCATTTCCTCTTATTACATAGAAGATAATTGAAAAATTAAATGAATTTAAAGTGTTAAATTTATTAAAGGGTGTGGAAAATTACAAAGAACGATTTTTTATCTTTCATATATAAATTTAAAAAATAAATTAAAATGGTAAATTCAATTGATAAAGGGTATGAAAACTTGAATTGTCCTTGATCATGTTTATAATTAATTGAATTAAATTAACAAAATTGATTGAAAACTATCATAGTTCCCTTTTTTAAAAAATATACAAATTATAAAAGAAAAAAGTTTTATTCAGTAGAATATGAAACATGAAACACTGATTGTATCGTGAATTTCATTGAACAACACATTTATTTGAATTCAAAAAATATATGAATGGTCTTGTTTTAACAAAAAACATTATATCAATAATTTAATTTTTTTAAATAATAATTATCTCCTAGAAATTATAATGAAAGGTACCAATAAGAACAACCATCTAATAAAAATATAATATTGTTAAAAATTTATTCATTATATATTTTTTGTAAATAATTAAATAATCATTAAACAAAAAAAATCTTTTTGAAGCAACTGTATTTTCAAAAATACAGTTAAATCATTCTTAGAACTCATAAATCAGTATTAAATTTTTAACAAATTTAAAAGATTAATCTAAGGAATTAGATTCATTTTATTAAATTATAATACATATATTATCTAAGAATGTTTTTTTAAATTTTTTGAGATGTTTTATTTTTTCATTTATAGTGAAAAATAACATATTTTATTTGAAAAAGATACCATAAATTATATAAATTTTTATATTGATTTGTATTTTAAATTAAATTAAATGTAAAAAAAGTTATGTTATTAATATATTAATCTATTTAATGTCATTTTAATAATTATAATTTTTAATTTTTTATGTTAAAACATTTTAAACTTTTTATCATTTTCACTTTGATAACTTGATTTATTTGCAATGTTGATGCGATTAATTTTAATTTAATTTGTCCCCTCGTGTTGATTGAATTTATAAAAATGGATTCATTTGGTGAAATAAGAATAATATATAATTTAAAATGAGGAAAATTTAGTTTTTAACAAAAATTAATTGTGAAAAAAGGAAAAATTAATTTCACTGATTTAGGTAAAAAGATTTTAACTTTGTTGTTTAACACATAATATTATGTGGAAAATTAACAACTAGTTTTTTGAACTCCCATAGGTGGATATATATACACACTTATGACTATTTAATTTAATTAAATTATTTTTAGTGTCTATTATCCATTAATTATACACATATATTAAGTTATATAATAAAAAAGACAAAAAGATTCTTTTATTAATTTTAGTTTCTATAAATATTTATGATAGAGTAAAAATAACATACGTTAAGTGATGTATATCATTTTAAAATAAAAATTTGTTTATTATAACATGAAAATCCATTTTAATTTTTTAGATATTAATTAATTGAATTAACTACATAAGGAACACCATCACAATTATTTTTAGTTAATAATTAACTAAAATAAATGAAACTAAAAATATAAAAAGTGAAGTAAAATAAAAGAATTATTGAATTACATTAATTGTTAAAATGTTATGTTATTTTATAAATATTTATATTATATATTTTAATTCAATAAATTTATTTATTTTCTTAATTAAAATTGAATAAATAATGTGAAAATTGATATTAATGTTATTTTAATATGAATAAGTTTTTGTTATGTGATTTAAAATTAAGAAAAACATTTTTCTCATCCAATTTATTTAACTATTTAATAAAAAATTAAACATATTATCTTAATGAACCATTTTAACTATTATAATAAACATATTAACCCCCAAATATTAAAATCATTGTTAGTGTAGTTTGGGTTTATATAATGTTTCTATTTAGTACACATGCTTATATTAATTTTTTTTAAAAAATTTGGTTTTTAATTTCTTCAATGAGACAAAATGTTTAGGGATAACTGGTCATAATGTTAATAATAATCCTCACACTAATTTAGTCTCAATGTGTAAATTAGATTGGTTAGAATAGTAGTAAGGACAATGAAAAAAATGGTAAATTATGGAAACATAAGAGTTAGAGAATAGAAAGGCTAAAACATGAGTCATGTTTTTAGTGGAGGTGATTATAGTACACATTATCAATCCACCCCTTAATAATCAATATTTGTTCCACTTATGGTAATCGAGACGTCCCAATAGAGAATGCATTTGCGAATTTACAATAATTTAACTCCTCTCTAACTATAAAAGGGTTCTAACTCCCCTCACATATTCAAAAATCTCAATCCATTTTTTTCATCCAAAACATATGAATATCAATTCTGAAATTTCCTAACATCATAATAGATTTATACTTTTGGGAAAAATAAAACTGTTAAAGGATTTAGTGCAAGAATATGGAGGATACCTGAAAAAGAATTAATGTTCTTCTAAAAGAATTTTTATTTTATTTCACCCTCCACCTCATTAAATTCCAATTATTACGTGATTATTTAATTAAATCCATATATTTAATATATGTGGATTTATTTATGTTTATGATCTTCAGCTTCACAATATTTCATAAAACGGGTTACAAAATCATTTTCCCTATGCTTAAATGACTACAACGTTACAGACTAATGGAATTCTTTTTTCAATTACTACCATTCTTGGTTGGGAATATTAATATATTTATTTTTTTATATAATATATATTATATTTTTTATGTTATAATTTTTCATTATTTTTTATATCACACATACCATCTCTATTCCATACCATGTTAAAATATTAGCGTCCCTCATGTATACAGAAGACTACTGCCTTATGAAGCAATGTTTTTCATTCATTCTTTAAATGGAATGGATTAAGGATGAGTTTAAGAAAAATTTGTGATAGATATAACATAAATATTACACTGTAGTGATTATATATATATATATCATTTAAATTTTCATTCTTTCAGTACATAAAAAAATGGAAGCAACATTCATACTTATGTACAACCTATTGTGTCAATAAAGGGTGTATTTCATTTCCTTACATAAAATTTTATTATTTACTATAAATACATATGTAATGAAAATATATGATATTTAAATGATATTTTATAATAAGGATATGGTAAAATCATGACCTATCTTAAAATAATATAAAATAAAATGTAAAAAAAATCGCAAAAACAAGCCAATTGTCACCCAAAGAAATGAATATAATGAAATAGTATTAACTAATGTGTAATAAGATGTTATAAAATGATCATGTATATCACGACCCGTCCTCGGGGCCCGTGCCGTTATAAGGCCCCAACCTTAAACCATACTTAATATTGAATTAAATGAATAATTCACATTGAGGATATTTTCAGGTTTAGAGTTTTATAGAATTAGATCATAAAACTTTCCTTACATTCCACATTTAAACAAAGTGGTTACATAAAAGATAGTATTCATTATTCCCATCAACGAAAGCATATTTAAAATAAAACATGGATTCTTTCTTGACACTTTTTTGACACTATCATCATATCATGTACCATTCCCTTGACCTGTGAAAAACATTTCAAAAACATCGGATGAGTATAAAAATCTCAGTAATGGTTATAAAAAGTATGGAAAGGAAACATGAGTACATAAATACATAAGAATTAAATCATACATTACCTATAAAACATAGGCACATTAACATACCTCATAAAATCATGAATAAATCATAGATATCATACGACATAAAGGTAACTTGAGGCATTCATGACATACTTACATAGGGAGTAACCCTCATGGTTTCGTTTGGAATACCAATCACAGTATATTCCCTAAATCTCTTCAGAGAAACCTTAACATTTAACTCCTTCGCGTTACCCAATGCATTGGAGAGCTATATCAGACTCACCCGCCATTAGTTTATCATGGAACCACCCATATTAATAAAATTGCCCAAGAACCATAAAATAATAATAGCACATAACTTAAGCATAAAGGAAAGATAACATTCCCACAATGCAATAACTATATAACATTTTAAGATATTGAAATAATGAGTCCATTCTAAAAACCATTTAATACATTTAATAAAGAGATTTTTAAATCAAAGTGTCCCTACCAAATTAAAACATTTAACATTTAAAGACATTAATATCCATATAAATAAATCCTTAAAACCATTTTGAAAACATGGATATTAATGAGAAATATTTATAATATTAAAACATTAAAACATTTAAAACGATATTATAGTTAAAGGGTTTTTAACAAAATGAGAGACAATTGAATACAATAATTGAAGAATAATATTTAATCAAAACTTTATAATATCATGAGAATATAGGGATTCATGATATAATGTTCCAAAGGACAGTATATACACAATATAATAGTGAATTGGTTCATAACAACAATGCAGTCTCAATAGAAATATAAATTTAGATGAAATCCTTTATAAAGATGGTATCCTAAAATTTAGGATAAATAAATCTCATAATTATGTCTGAAAAATATTAATACACCCAATATAAGTGGATATTATGTGTAAAATAATCAAAGGTCATTCACACATATTCAAAGGATGACATATTCAATAACTACAAGTTGAACCCAAAGAAATCGAAATTGGGTTAAGAAGTTCCCTTGACAGCCTAACGGCATCACATCAAATTTTAGAAAAAGAGTTGATGAGAGAGATAAAGGGTATCTCATCATATGGACATAAAATTTACGGCAATAAGGACATATAAGAACATATCCCCACATAATAAGATGAAAATTAAAAGATATAACAAAAGAAGTCTTTTAAAAAGAGGAGGGTGAAAGGTTCCTTTACAGATTTGGGTAACTTTCGAAATGTACACCCCATGAAAGAAGGACTATACAACATTGATGTAAATACTCATAAAAGAAATTATGTTCCACAAAGAGTAGTATAATGGACATTACATACACCACTCAAAAGGAAATATTTGAAAATGTACCAGGAATCTCATGAAAACACAATGTGAGATAAAAAGCCCCTTACGAAATTTCGGCAGCCTAACGACGCCAATTAAATCATCCAAAATGGATTGATGAGAGAAAATAGGGTCTCTCATCACATAAACATAAAAATTAAAGTAAGATTAATATAAAAGAACATCCCAATCATAATAAAGATGATCTTAAAAGGAATGAAATAAAAGAGTGTACTTAAAAAGAAAGAGAGGGGTAGGATCCCTTACCTCAGGTCTGACTTGACTCGATCATTCTTTAACCTCCTGAATAATAAACACGAGTTAATTTCTACTTTCATAATAACCTTTTTCAAGTTCATTATTCCTTTTATATCACTTACTACCATGCTTTGAATGCTGTGTAATTATTTAAGTTAATAATTGTCGTTTTGTAGATCATTGCTACTTGAGTCAAAAATAAACTCTTTCTAATTACAAGTTGTTCATGCGGTAAAATATATGTTATATCCAGAATTAAATTCATTATGTAGATATCATATATATCATATATATCCATTATATACATGCATTTATAATATTACATAACATTTAGAGGTAAGAAATGAAATGCACCGTTCATGTAGACGGTAAGCCATACGTACGCATGAACACTACTTCCATTTCTATTTCTTATTTAATGGAATTAAAACATAATGATACATAATAGTATTATAATTCCAGTATGGTATCATATATAATTTCATTAAATCTATCCTTTATATGTACCACATGTGGTATTAACGAATCAAATCACTTTGAAGGGGGCTATAGTCCGCACTTCCTAAAATGAAGATATCGCGTTCAACCATAGTGGAAACCATAAAGGTATTCCATAAATGAAAAATAAAGAAGATTAAGTAAAACATAAACATATAATATATCATATATAAATATAGTGACATCTTAATGGCCACCTTTGAGGGTGTTAAAAGAATATTGAACAATCATCGTTTTGTGAGGCAGAAATTCACGATCCACAGAAACAGTATGTTCTTTAACCATTAGATGTAGTTGTGTGTAAGTGTAGATCGAATCCTTCTTATAACAACATACTAGTATATTTAAGATACTAAAGGTTTTACAAAATAAATTAATAAAAAGAGTTTAGGGGTTGGAGAAGAAAAATAAATCAAAAGAACACAAGTGAAGACATTACCTTAAAATCAGGTATCTCTCTTTGATTTGAGCTCAAAGGCTTCATTGGGAAGCCTTCTGCCCAATGTGAGTGTTCTAAGAGTAATAGAGGGATGTGGAAAGACAAAATGGGCAGGGGTTGGCCAATCTAAAGGCTTGAGAGGTGTGAGTAAGGTGGTAGAGGTGGGGGCCTTTTATAAGAGGAGAGGAGGGGCACTCTTGGAAAGTTACAAAATGATACTTAATTTTCAAATGAGTTTCAGATTTCAAAGGTCCCACATTGATTTATTTAGAGGATAAGGTGGTAACGATTCGAAATATACTCATTCAATAGGTCTTTGACAAGTGTAAGATATAGTTTTAACATTATCTTTTCATTTTATTTAAATCCTTTATTAATTATGTAATCACTACATCATCATGATGTCATAAATAATTTAATTTATTTAAAGTATAAAAATTATAAAAAAATATCCTGATTTAGGAAATCATTTTAGATTTCTAATTAATATTTATAGTAAAAAATATGACTTGTATAACCCCATTTAACTATTGTTTTTGTAAAACAACTCATGCATGTGACATTCTTATTTTAACTTAAAATAAAAAGTTATTTATGTCCTTTTTCAAACAAAGTGGCTCCATGGGGTCCCCAAGTTGACCCATGGATTTTCTTGGTCGTCCATGATACATCCAATGAGGGTAGGACATGTGTCTAGGACATGTCAACTTATTAAAGCATTATTTTTACCTTAAATTACACGAATTACCTCTAATCGCGATTAAAAACTTAAAAGTTACTATTCACCAAAAAATTATTTTAATCTCATTGAACCACATTTTACTTCTTAATGACAACAATGTATGTCGGATTTTTGAAAATCAAATCACAAAAGTGGAAATGTTTCATTTAAATGAAAAATCAGTTTCTTTAACTACCACTTAGTGGTTTCACTATTCATCAAAAATTGATGTTTTTCAGAAAAATACCAAAAATTCACACTACGATATATTTGATATTCTGAATTCAAAAATGATGTCTATTTTACAAAATTCAAAACATATAAGTTGCATTAATTAATTTAAAAATTAATTCCCGCTGTCAAAACAAATAGCGTGTTTTTAAGAAACAATATCTATTAAAATATTGACACTAGTTTAAGTCCAATTTCAAAGTGAAATTAATTCCAATGACAACTATTGGATTAAATGGAAAAAATATTTTATAATTGGACTTTAAAACAAATTAAAAAGATAATCTAATCATATAAATAAATTAGATTAAAATGAGCTTTTGAATGAAATACAACATTTTTCAGTATTCATTATAAAATGAACTTTATCGAAAAAATACCAAAAATTTACACAATGTAAATTTTGATATCCCAATTCTAAAGAAGAATTTTATTTGGTCCAATATAACATATGAAAATGTCAAAAAGTGTATTTAAAAAGCGTTCTCCATTAAAATGTGGGTAATCAACCTTTTAAAGAATATTAGAATATTTACGCTTAAAATTAGATTCATTCACATTTTATGCCTCTAAAATTTATTCGATAAAGTAAAAATATTTGACAAAAATATATAATCATTTTGTAGTTAGTTCTGTTCATTCCATCCATTACAACGGCTAGGCGTTAACTACCATTTAAAATAATATTATATTATTATTAGAGTGGAACGCAAGATTCCCAAGAAACTCATTGTTGCGTATTGGGTACTCTATCGAGCAAAGCGTCCCCTTTAAAGTAATATTAATATTTTATTCACAAATATGGATAAATATGAAAATTTCATATTCTTTATTTACCTGGTGTGTTACAGCCGTGACAATGCCTAGCCTACCTTTCATAGGCTAGGGGCTGGCGACTAACACCAAAGGTGAATCCCTGATAAATGGGAAGGAATTGCCTTTAAACCTGTATCACACATAGTCTGAACACAAGCAGTAGAGGAAAAAAGTACTAATATAGTAAATAATGATGTGCTAAAGTAAGTGGTCCAGTTTACAAACCCAATTGAACAACATGTACAAGTTAAAGTAAAAGGGGGAAAACAGATCCTGGATCGTCCACCGAGAAATCATACCTGAAGGGTAGGTACAGATCTTGATCAACTCATCCCTCAGGTACATCCCGTGAAGTCCAGATCCGACCAGCCTCCCATCTATCACCCCAAGCCTCCATCACTACTGACCGTCATCTGCATAGAACACTACAAGGTGCGAGCGAAGCCCGTGCAGGGATGAGTATAACAATACTAAGTAGGGGACACTAAGAACCCCAATGGTCTCTCAGAACCCACTAAGGATAAAAAAAATAGTAAGATACAAACATGAAGTATCAACCATACCTACTAAGTTATATGCCCATACATATACCTATGTTACTAATCACATTCTGGCTCCAACACTGAAGCCCAAGCACAACTCATTCGACAAAGGAAGTAAAGTAAATAATCTCAATGATAAAAACTGAAACGAAATACTCAACTCACAAAGTTATAGAACTCATGAATAGGGGTATATATGATTATATGTAGCCTCTAAATCATATCCTATATCGAACCCACATAGGATCCTAGAACAATATCAGTGCTGTCAAACCCACGGAGGATATCAGTACAGAAGTCATCGCTATCAAACCCACGGAGGATCCTGCTACATAAGTCATCATTGTCAAACCCATAGAGGATCCTGGTATATTATCATCATTGTCGAACCCTTGGAGGATCCTGGTACAGTAGTAGGTCCACATAGCATCCTTTCATCTCAGTCGCAGTAAGCCATAGGGTTCCCGCACACATCATGCTCGATTCTGGGACGGTCCGCTCCACGAGCCAAGTGTTGATACAATATCTACCACAATTTCTTGAGTTGATGTATCCTATAGTTCCATCTCATCATAATTAATCCAACGCAACAGACGGTGCGTCAATTAGATGCCTGGTCTGTGAGTTATTAGCATTCCCGTTCTAGGGGCCCGATTTGTATTTTGGTTTCAACAAACCCCGCTGTATCCCAGCTGTGTCAAAACCTCATGTAGGGTATGAAAAAAAGAACTATCTCGCTCCAATCCTTCCATCGCCATGGACGGTTTGCCAATCGGACACCCGTCGCCCAAAATATGGACGAAAAGGTGAATACTGGCCAAAGTAGGTCTTAGTACGGTCCCACACAGTCGGAGCGAACTGGCCCGACCCTGTTCAGACTGGGGTCCAACCCAGTTTGAGGGTCCACCCCAGTTTGAGGAATTGGCCAGGCCGGGGGTGGCCTGGCTAGACAGCGGGCCCGCGTTACTGGCTAGCCATGCATGGGGGTTACACCCCCTGCCTTTGAACTGAACCGGCGCTAGACGCCAGTTCGGTTTTCTGTGAGACCCAGGGTGTCCCGCCTTGTCCAGATGGCTGAGCGGCCAGCCGGTTCTACTCCACCGGCATGGCATGACAACACCACACCCCTCCATTGCGTACTGCCAGGGTCATGGTTCTTCACCACCGGCATGGCGCGACGACGCCACAAATCTCCACCGCGGCACGGCTGGCCGCTGCCCTGCTTCTGTGCGGCACGATGGTGTCACACCCTCTCAATGACCCAGTGGCCTTGCGCCACTAGTTTTCTTCAAGTCCAGCCTAACACCAGCCACCGTTTCTCTGCTTCTGTCATCAACAATCATGGGTAATTATAAGGGTGGAGGTCGGGCCATGTTCGTGCAGTACGAGCCCTCCTCGCTGTGATGCTATCATTCGGCTCTCATCAATATATAGAATGACAATGTTCAGAAATAAAATAAACGCTAAACTCCTTCCTTGACTTCGGTGATCGTTGATGGAGTCACAGGAAGGCTAACCTCAGTCATCGACGTCAAGAAGCGTTTGGGGTAAGAGACCAAGGATGAAGCGTCATATTCATTCTTTGTCGTCGGCTCCTTCTCTATTGACATGATCAATGATTAAAGGAGGCGTTCATCGTTCATCTGTGGTTATTCATTGGAAGGATGAAGCTCTCCTCTCTCAATATTTTCCAAAAGATTATGCCAACCCCAAAAATATTAAATTTTGTTCTCTGTTAATCCATTGGAAAAACAACACAGAATTTTGTTTAATTAAATGAGGCAACTCACTTAATTAATGGTAAGTAATGGTTCAAATTCAAAATTAGAGAATGTGAGCAGTTCCAATTAACGAGGAGAGGTGTCCAATTAATAAGGGGGAGTTAATGGGGTTGAATAAGATTGTGGGGGCCCCACCTAATAATATCATCTCAATTGAGGTTATGTGTGGGTGGGCCCCACCACCATAACCTCTCATGGGTGGTTAGGGTGTTGTGGACCCCGCCACTAACCTCGACTTCGAGGATCAAACCGCCAAAAATAAAAATAAAGTTACACTTTATTTTTATTTAATTTTATTAAAAACCCCCAAAAATAACTTATATTCTTGTCAGAATGCAACTACGGTGATGGTCTTACTATGAAATCACTGATGCTGCGAGTTCAACTTTGCCCTCAGATTTCAATTTCGAGCACCGATTCAAAAGATATAAAATCCCACTCGTACGTTTACTGAACGTAACTGAACAAAACATTTGAAATTGATTCCGGGAACACTGGTCCACGTAATGAAGTGCCATCAGAAACTACGGGCTCGTGAAATTCCAAAGTATTTATAAAAAAAATTTCAACAAAATTTATGGGTCTTCAAAAGCTCCCCACCTCAAGGATTTACATCTATGTGAACTAAAAATCACACTATGAAAACAAATGGGGGTACTAAGTACACATCTGAGCCTCCAGCTCCCATGTCCTCTCATGGAGGTTCCTGTGCTGCCAGCGAACGCGCACCAGTGGAATCGTACGCCCATGCAGGACCCGCTCTTGCCGATCCTCAATCTCCACTGGAACCTCCGTGAATGTCTCCCTGTCATCGATTTCCAGCTCCCCATGGTCGATGATGTGAGAAGGATCATGCACGTATCTTCTCAGCTAAGATATGTGGAAGACGTCGTGCACCTGGTGCAACTGAGGTGGAAGAGCCAGTCGGTAAGCCACCTCGCCTACTCTGCTGAGGACCTGGAACAGTTTGATTAATCGCGTATATAACTTGTCAGCTCAACCAAATCCCTATATACAACGTCAAGGAGAGACCCATATAAAGATGTGGTCACCATCCTCAAACTACGGTGGTCTTCGTCTCCTATCAGCGTAGTACTTTTGCCTGCTCTGTGCAGTCTTCATCTGCTCCTAGATGATCTACACCTTCTCCGTTATAGCATGCACCATCTATGGTCTCCCAAGTACTGCCTCCCCTGGGTCAGTCCAGCACAGAGGCGATCTGCATGGTCGGTCATACAGTGCCTCGAATGGAGCCATCCCGATGGTGGAGTGGTATCTGTTATTATACGCAAATTCTACCAAGGATAAATGATCCTCCCAACTGTGACTGAAGTTGAGGATGCATGCACGGAGAATGTCCTTGAGAGTCTGAATGGTCCTCTCGGTCTGACCATCTGTCTGAGGATGGAAGGCGGTGCTCAAGCGAAGCTGCATCCAGAAAGCCTCTAGTAACCCTTTCCATAGCTGGGAAGTGAAACGATTATCTCGTTCGGAGATGATCGTTGATGGCACACCATTAAGCCGTACAATCTACCATACATAGAGGTGTCCCAGGCGCTCTACTGAACCCTACTCTTTGATTGGTATAAATTGGACCGACTTGGTGAGTCGGTCAACGATCACCCATATCAAGTCGTGACTCTTTGATGTACATGGAAGACCCATCATGAAGTCCATGGATATCCCATCCCACTTCCACTCTGGGACCTCCAAAATATGAACCAAGCATACTGGTACATGCTGCTCTACCTTCACATGCAGAAAACTGAGGCACCGAGAAACAAACTATGCTACTTCCTTCTTTATACCTGACCATCAATGCTATCGTTGGAGGTCCTGATATATCATTTCCCCTCCTGAACGCACCTCTAATGGTTATGTGTGGAACTCCCTCAACAATTACTCCTAAATTAAAACTCATACCATGATACATCCTCTAGGGAGGATGATGTTCTCCCGACCTTCAAAAAATCCATCAGGTACCTGCCATGTGGATATCTGATCACGTTGCGTCTCACAGTCAATATCCCCATGCTGTGACTCCTAGACTCACTGATGAAGTGGATTAGTGACAGTGAGAGACTGCAGAAAGGCTGATCCATCCCGATCCACAAAGGATATCTGCAACGCGGCCAGCTACTCTGTCGCCTCTCCTAGCCGTTGAAGGCATGATCTCTTACTGAGTGAAGCTGCAACAATGTTCTCTTTTCTAGGAGTATAGACTATCTCGATGACATAGTCCAAGAGGAACTCAAGCCAACACCTCTGTCTAAGGTTTAGGTCCTTCTGGGAGAAGATATACCTGACAATATGGTGGTCATAGTAGACTATAAAATGCTCGTCCATCAGATAGTGCCACCACATATTCAAGGCGAATACCACTACTGCTAACTCTAGGTCATTGGTAGCATAGTTTTGCTCATGTAATATCAGCTGCTAATAAACATACGTGATCATAGATCAATCCTGCATCAGGACACAATCGAGTCCGGTCCCAGATTCATCAAAGTAAACTACCTACCCAACGCCCTCCTCTGATAGCCTCAAGATGGGTGCACTAGTCAACCTCTTCCTCAGCTCTTGAATGCTCTGCTGGCATCTCTCTGACCGCACGAAGGGTTTCCCCTTCTTCATCAATGTTGAAAGTAGTATTGAAACTCTGGAGAAGTCGGGCACAAATCTCTGATAGTACCTAGCCCGTCCTAGAAAACTTCATTCCTCCGTCACACTCCTGGGTGTATCCCAAGAAAGTACTTCCTCGATCTTCGCTGGATCCACTGTAACTCCAACCACAGAGATGACATGTTTCAGAAAGTGTACCTATTGAATCCAGAATCAGTACTTTGAGAGCTTACCGTAAATCTGGTTCTCTCGGAGTGGGTCTAGTACTACCTACAAATAGTAGGCATGCTCCTCCTCAGAAGCTAAGTAGATCAGAATGTCATCGATGAAGGCTACCACCAAGAAATAAAGGTATGGATGAACTATCATGTTCATGAGTCCCATGAACATTGCTAGTGCATTGGTTATGCCGAATGGCATAACCAAGAACTCATAGTGGCCATACCGGCATCTGAAGGCTATCTACGGTACGTCCTCATCCCATACTCTGAGATGGTGATAGCCCGACCGATGATCTATATTCGAACACCAATGCTCTCCCTTCAGCTGATCAAAGAGATCATCAATACTCAAGAGTGGGTACTTTTTCTTCACAGTCACATGGTTCAAGAGCCTGTAATTAACACAGAAATGCATGCTCCCATCCAACATCATTGCGAACAAATTCAGAGATGGCCAGGGTGAAACACTGGGTCGGATAAATCCATTCCCCTTCAAGTTATATATCTGTAACCACAGATCACGAAGCTCCATAGGATCCATCTAATATGCTATAGTAGATATCAGTGTCGTCCCGGGGTACAGGTCAATGTAAAAGTCCACCTCACTGTGAGGAGGTATTCCTGAAACAACGTTAGGGAAATCACCCACGTTCTGATCCACCACAATAGGAAAACTCAAACTCCATACATCTACCGCTCCTAGGATGAGGCTAGCCAACTGATGTGTGATTGGCTACCCCCTCCTCCTTATAAGTATGTCCTGTGCTGCAATGGCTCCCATCTCTCCGATGAAGGTGAACCCGGTCCTATCCATGAAGACACACAACACTTTGTTCCAAATGAAGTTAATCTTATCATGAACTCTATATAAACAGTTCATACCCAAGATGACGTCGTAAGGCCTCAATGCCGCTATGAAGAGATCCCATCCGAATCTCTTGCATCCTATAGTATGATCACAATGTCGGCACCAGTGCATATTCATTGAGTCTCCTCCCATGTGAGTCTCTAATTGTAAGGATCAAGGCAACAGCTCCGTCGGAATCTCCATCCTCCAAACGAGGGCAGTGGGAATAAAAGAATGACTCGCACCTATGTCTATAAGTACTGCAACAAGGGTAGTGTAGAAAAAAACAGTACATTGAATCATCTCTAGTACACCATAGTCATAGGACTTGACTTTCTAGTGCTGAGCCCGCCCTTATCTTCCAGCTCCCTATGTTCAGGGTGGACCTCTTAGTGGTGGTGGTGGTAGGGCCTCAACACGTCATCCACCACCTGCTGCTCGGCCAGCTCCTCTGCCACGTCCACTTACTCCCAGCGAACCACCACGGTTGAACCACTCCCTCTTCCTGGGAGGTCTCTCTACTTCCTGTTTCTCATCTTCATGGTGAGTCGGGCTGTCTCGAGCCATGTGAACTAGCCCACTGCATGCATAGAACTGCCTGCTCCTCATATGGTTTCCTCTGTCTCTTGTTCCCCTCACAACCAAACCTCTATCCTGGGGTCGCCCACCTTATTTTCTAGTCCTCTTGTACCTCTATGACATCAATCTACTGCCGGCTGTAGAAGATGCCACTATGTTTCGCCCTATGGTGGGTCTCACTACTGGTGCCTGCTCAGCAAGAAAACTCTCCATAAGAATGGTTCGCTCCATCACCCCCACCAGCATCGGGATGCTGAGAGAGATCATCGAAGCCCTAATCTCATGCCCGAGTCCTTACTTGAAGGTCTGGTCTTGGAAGAATGTGTCTCGTATGATATACATGGAGTAGTACGAGAGGTTAGTGAACCTCGCTGAGTAATGAGCTACAGTCATGCTACTCTGCTGTAGATGCATTAACTCCATTATTCGCACCGCACGAAGGGTGGCTTGAACAAACTCTGATAGGAAGAGACTCTCTAAGTATGCCCTGAGTAGCGATGAATCATCATGCACTTTGAGCATCAGGCTCTACCATTTGCCTGCTTCTGCATGAAGGAGACTCACAACAAGGATCACCATGAGTTCGGCTGGTGTCCCTACCAATCTGAAAACTCTCACAACAGCCTCCAACCAATCCTCAGATGCATGTGGGTTCATCTCTCCACTGGACCTAGGCGACCTCTGCCACTGGAACTCATGAAATGCTCTCAGAAGGCATGGTCTCTCTGTTGCTGGAGCCGGTGGACCAGTGGGTAGTGGTACTGCTGGTACCTCCGCTGTGATGTGGCCCTGAATCGAGGCCTCATCACTCCATGGTCTACCATCTCATAAAAAACTAAACACCCTAGATGGATGCCTACGTGGGGCCATCCTGAAAAGAACAGGTGCACCATGGTTAAAACAATATTAATGGTGAGCCAACACAATGTAATCAAGAAGAAATCTTTTCAAAGGAAACATAGATGCAATCAGTGCTTTCGTGCACTGAGTTGGAAGTCAGAGGTCATAGTCCTAGTGTATGGATACATCGGTCGCCGCACCAACACAAGTTTCCCTAAACTGATAACCACACCCAAAACACTTAACAATAATTCAATTAAAAGAATCAGAGTCCAATTTATATGGTATAATCGACTCCTTAGTAATAAATTGTTTTACGACCTATCCTCAGAGCCAATGTCATTACTACCCCAAGCCCACCTTCCATAAGCCAGGGGCCTGTGACTAGCACCAAAGGTGAATCCCCGATAAAAGGGATGGTGTTTCCTTTAAACCTATAACACACACAGTCTTATCATAAGTATTAGAAGAATAAATTAATAACCTAGAATAGATAGATGTGCTTAAGTAAGTGGGCCAGTATACAAACCCAACTGAATAACAAGTACAAGTACAAGTTAAAAGGAAAAAACAGCTCCTGGACCGTCCTCCGGGGAATCCTACCTGATGGTTAGGTATAGATCTCTATCAACACATCCTTGAGGTATATCCCATCTAGTATAGCTCTTACAATCCCCTTATCCATCACCTCAAGCCACTATCATTGTTGATCGTCATCTGCACAGAACACAACAAGGTGCAGGTTAAGCCCATGCATGGTTGAGTATAACAATAATCATTAGGGGACCCCGACACCCCTAAAGTTCTCCCAGAACCCACTATGGATAAAACACAGTAGTAATATACAATCATGAAGTATCAACCATCACTACATAGGTATATTCCCATAAATATACCTAAGTTATTAATCACATTCTGCCTCCAACACTCGAGCACAAGCACAACTTATTCCACAAAGTAATGTCAATCATCTCAATGATAACAAATGAAAGATAAGACTCATCTCACATAGGTATACAACTAATGAATAGGGGTAGAGATGATTAGAAGTATACTTTGAATCATATCCTCTGTCGAACCCACATAGGATCCTGGAATAGTATCAGCGATGTCAAACACACGGATCCCGGTACAGAAGTCATCGCTGTCAAACCCATAGAGGATCCTGGTACAGAAGTCATCACTGTCGAAACCACATATGATCCTGGTACATTATCATGGATGTTGAACCCCTGGAGGATCCTGGTACAGTATTAGGTCCACATAGGACCCTTTCATCTCAGTCACAGCCAGCCATAGGGTTCCAGAACACAACACGCTTGATTCCGGGAGGGTATGATCCTCGATCCATGTGTTGATACATCAAATTCCACTATGTCTTGAGTTGATGTATTCATTAGTTCTGTCTCATCATGAGGAAACCAATGTGACAGACGATGCATCAATCAGATGCCCGTTCTGTGAGTTATTGGCATTTTCGTTTCCAGGGGCCCATTTTGTTTTTAGGTTCAAACCAACCCGGCCATACCACAACTGTGTACAAACCTCAATTAGGGTATTCTAAAAGAACCGTCTCACTCAAAACCATCCATATTCATTGTCGGTTTGTCAATCGAACACCTGTTTCCCAAAATATGGGAAGAAATGTGAAACTGGCCAAAGCGGGCGGCACGGCTGGCAGGCTTGCCCACGTCACCAGCCGACCACACATGGAGAGTTACACCCCCCTTCATCCAAACCTAACCGGAGTTAGGTGCCGGTTCAGTTTTCCATGGGAACCGGAGGGTCCTTCCACGACTGGCTGGCCGAGCAGCCAGCCGGTTATGCTCCACTGACACGATGCGATGGCACCGCGCCCCTCCACCGCGGCCCGCCGAGGCCAAGGTTCTACACCACAGTCACGGTGTGATGACACTATGCCCCTCCGTCATGGACCAGATGGCCACAAACCTCCTTCCCTACCACATGATTGTTTCATGCCCTCTTGGAGACCCAACGACCTTGTGCCGCCGGTTGTCTTCACAGTCGACCTGAGGCCAACCCCCGTTGCTCTGCCTCCATCATCAACAATCAAGGGTAATAAAAAGCAGGGAGGGTCAGACTATGTTCGTGCAGTCTGATCCCTCCTCGTTATGATGATATCATTTGACTCTCATAAATATATAGAACATCGAAGTTTGGAAATAAAATCAACAAAAAAACCCTACCTAGAGGTCAATGATTGTTGATGGAGTCACGGGAAGGCGGACATCAATCCGTCAACTTCGAGAAATGTTCGGGGTAGGAGACTGAGGAAGAAGAATTGTTGGCTTTCTTCCTATTCAGCTACTTCTCTTTTGACTCGATCTAAGTTCAATGGAGACGTTCGTCATTTTTCAGTGGTTCTTCGTTGGAAAAGATGAAGCTCTGCCATCTCAAGCTTTTATAAAAGATTATGCCAACCCAAAAAAATAAATAATGTTCTCTATTAATATTTTGGCACAAAAACACAATGTTGTGTTTAATTAAATGAGGAAAACCAGCTAATTAATGGTAAGTAATGGTTCGAATTCAATGTTAGAGAAGTTTGTGAGTTATAATTAATGATTAGAGGTGTCCAATTAATAACGGGGAGTAAATGTGGGTTAAGAAGCTGGTGGGGACCCCTCATAATAAAATCCTCCCAAGGGAGGTTATGTGCTGGTGGGACCCTACACCCTAACCTCTCATGGGAGGTTAGGGTATCATGGCCCCCACATCTAACCTCCACATGGAGTATTAAACCTCCATAAATAAAAATAATGTAACACATTTTTTATTTAATTTTATTAAAAACCCCCAAAACTAACTTATATTCTCATAGAACGCAATTGTGGTGAAGGTATCACTAAGAAATCACTGACGTTGCGAGTTCAACGGTGCCCTCAAATTTCAATTCCAAGCACCGGTTAAAAAGTTATAAAATCTTGATTGTGCGTTTACTAAATATATCCAAACAAATTGGCAGATATTGATTCTGGGCACACTGGGCCTCAGAATCAAGCGCCGTCAAAAACTGCGAACTAGTAAAATTCCCATGTATTAATGAAAAAAAATTTACATGGAATTTTTGGGTATTTACAATATATAACATTAGAAATTTTAATATGGATATTTTATATGTTAATTACATATTTAAACCCATTATATAGTAGGTTAAGGAGAATTCCACCAAACAGAATCATAAGGTAAGGGATATCATCCTCATTTATAATCTATTTATACTTATTTGTTATTATGAACCAAATAACTTTTTTATGATTTACATAATCCTCATTTGAAATTTAATATCATTAATACTTAATTATTAATGGTATTTTATATTTCAATTATAATTATTTCATCTATGTGGTTTTGTTTGGACAAATACCAAGTGATAATAGTATTTTTAAAATATCACTTGTTTTTGTGAGTAACATTTTATTGAATAAAAGAATTTGTTTTAATCTTCCTTCATTGGAAAATAAATTTATTATAAAAACCATATTCTTGTGTGATGGATTTGATTTTTTTCTTAATCTATATAAGATATTCACATACTCTGTTTTCTTCGAACATTATTCTATTTACTAGGGAAGTATTGATAAATATATATCCTTTTTTAAATGTTTATATTTGATAATGTATATTAATTTTTATTTAAATTTATTGATCACTATATAAATAATTGTGTGTAATTAAATGTTGGGTGAGGTTGGGAATTTATATATCACATTGATTCATCCATGGTTCTCCTGAGAGAAATAATTTGGCCAAATTAAACATGTTTCTACTTGTAGTTTTAAACTATCTTGGGGACATATATTGACGGTATAGATTTTCATGTTACTCAGAAGTAAAATAAAATAATTAATAATATCATTAATTTAAAATTTTGTTATTAATATCAATTTTACTTTCTCTATGATATTATTTATGGACTCATTTCACTCTCAATGTATTCATTAAATAGAATATGATTTCTTTTTTTTCCATTCTATATTTAATATGAATTATTCAATGATGTAAATTTCTTGCGTGATAATTAATTTAACCTCCCATACTGATTATTTTTATCTATTCATGATTGATTCTTCTATACATAACCCTTACTATGTATTTGATATCAATATTATTTTTATTCCTTTCCCCTACATTCCACGAAGTGTGCTATGAAAAATATATAAGGATATGTAAGATGTAATAATTTGATACTAATTTTCTCTAGTTTGTGTAATAGAATAGAATATAATAATAATGTATGTGTATATTTTACGAATACTCCTAAAATAATCAGACCATCATGATTTGAATCATTGTTTCATAGGTCAATATAATGATTACAAAAACTAGTTTTAGGATTTTTGGGGTCGGGTCACTATATTTGGTATCCAAGGATATTTAGTAGAGAACTTATTAAATGGATTTTTGGAAACCTAGATTTGTGTTCATTACAATATTTTATAATTTTAGGATAAGTATATAAGAATATAATAGTTTTTTTTAAGGTAGATATAATGTTCTTTTTTCTAAAAATACATCTCAGTCTGGATACAAGTAGTGTACATAGTTCTGGAACAATGGTATCAAGGCATAATAAATCTGAAAAAGAAAATTAGGGATTGAGTTGAGCCTTACCTAGTACCCAAATGTTGTACTTACTACACACCATGTTTAACACTCCCATGAGACATGAATAGTATATTTTTCATTTTCCATAAAAAAATATGTACGATTGAAAGATATTGATATGCCCCAATAAAACCTATTTAAGATTATGATATTATATATATAGAATTTATTAATATTTTGTAATGTATATCACCATTTTTTATTATACATTTTCTTTCACAATTATGTTACCTAATATAGTATACATCATCATTTATAAATTGTTCCTCATAGAATGAATGTCATCCTCATTAATGTAGAAGATCAAAGGAGTAAAATTGATCATATCTTATATATTCTTGATCCTATATTTTGAAAGGAAATAATCTCCCAAAAATTATCATCATATGAAGACATAGTATGATGTGAAAAAAATATAGAGAATGAAAGTAATATAGATTCAATGATAGAGAAATTGGCTATGATAATAATAGGGAAAAATATAGATAATGTGAATAATTGAAAGAATGGTTTTACAACATGTGAAACTTGAGGGAAGAGACACCTTGGTACATGATTAAATGTAAAAGGAAATTACATTATATTTGGATAAAACGGCCACCATATTCATGAATACAATGGGATGAAAAATTTTATTATATTCAATAATTCTACAATAAGTAATGTTGACACTACACAAATGAATTCACCCAGATTAAAAAAAATATTCCAAAAAAAGAATATAATAGATCATGTTCAATAATATATGATTACTAAAACCACATCTGAATGATTAATGTGATCCTGTTTTTGTCCAATGAAAATTTAAAAATTATATTTTATCAATTATGTCATGATTATTAGAATTATTAAATGATTAAGGGTTATACATTAATAATTTTTAAATATGGATTTGAAAGCATATGTTAAATTGCAATGATGAATATGAAAAAAACTAGTAAGAAGTTTATATTCATAAAAAAACCATGATATATGGAAATAAAACGATTAATATGATCCATATTTTGAGATAAAAATGATGGGATAAATACTTAATTGATATGGATAATGTAATCCAGACTTTACAGACCACCTTGGAACTGATTAATGATTTGTTGAAAAACCGGTTTATACCTAATTAAGACTTTTGAATTTATAGAATATTTCCAAAATAATTTTTTTAATAAATAAATAGTGAATCATTAATGTATTAAATAATTATTTTTAAAATTCATGTTATTAACATGCTTCAAAAGAAAACATGATGAAGGTATGAAAAAAAAATTTAGGAGATTTTTTAGAGAAACAAAGTCAAGTTTGAAAGATTCATGTTATGTTAATTTTGGAAATTCTGTGACTATAATTATAATGTTATAAATTTTGATCATTTGGAAGATTCATATGGATAATTATTTATGAAATGGAATATTTTGACATTTGTAATAAATTATAGAGATTTATGTATTACTTTAGTATATAAAAATGTATGCATATTGAATATTTTGTACCAACCATATTGGTTTTGTAAAATAATTTGAGATAGATGTGAATTATTGTCCCCATTTTATTGGTCTTCTGATCAATTAGAACTAAATTTAAATTCTATAGGAATATAATTTTTTATATATTAATTTACTAGAGTGAAGGATAAATTATAAAATTTTCACGGAAGAACCAAATGAAGATATTGTGCTTATATTATTTAAGAAAATCAAGTAATTATCCCCTCTCTTGACCATTCATCAACATTAGTAAATGGATAGTGTAATAAAATATTAATATATTAACATAATTTATGATGATATCAATAAACCTTTTCACACCTTTATTTACTTTGTTGTGTTCCTTCCTTATATTTGCATCACCCATATTCTTGTGATAATTGTTTTCTATCACTATCAATTCGTACTATAGTGCTAGTTTTTTCTTCCATGTCCATATTCTCATTTCCCACTCATTTTTCAGACTCAAAATTCGAGTTATATGATTATTCCAGATAACTTTTGTACTCTATATAATCTCTTACTAAGATATTTTTTTATTAACCCTTTGATGATGTTGATTTTTCAGCAATGGAATTTTCAAATATCAAACCCTTGATTACGAGGATAAATTTTAAATTTAATCTACATAATTTATTTACTGTTTTGAGAATGTAAGAACCTATAATTTAAAAATAAAAATATTTTATTCAACAGATTATGTTATGAGAATCATTATGATAATCTTTCATTATACGCTGTAAAGAGTTTGCACAAAATATATCACAACACAGAAGAGAGTGTTTTACAGAAAAAATATATTAATTATTATTTAATAAGAAAATTATTATCTCTCCATTTGAATGGTAGGTATGGAAAACATTTACTATTTAACAAAACTATATATTTTTCACACATTTATTTTCTTTCTATAGATTATAATTAATAATAATTATAATTTTAAATAAAAATAAATGTTTTTAGCGAACCTTTATTTTCCTAAAAGTTGGTTTAGTTAGACATGGAACAAATAAATGATGTTTTTAACTAGGTGGTATAAGATTGTAAACTCACTATGTATGCAATCATTGGTCAATTCATGTTGCACATAGTACCTATTGGTCAGAGTAAGTTACTCGAAATGGGGTATAATTAATTTCCTTATAATTTAATTAAAATTCATTTTTTAATCCTACTATTTAATAAAGAACCCAGTTAATAAAAAATGTAGATGTATATAATATTATTTTTCAAATAGATTCTCAATGAATGTCTAATACATAGTTAATATTGTATTTGAAATCATATTAACTTTTGAAATTAAATTATCTGATTAGACACTTTATATAATTTTTTTATGATTTTCTATTAGTGATAATTTTTTTATATAGACCTTAAAATACATATAGATTTTAAAATTTAAGATTTTAACTGAAAAATTAATGAAACATATAATAAAATTAAAATAAGGGGTTCAATATCAAGATAAGAATTAATCCCCTCCAACTAGAAATCCCCATCCTCTAAAACTTCATTAAATAAAAAACATGATCCATTACCTCAATTTTGTTTTATAATCAAAAATAAATAATTCTATCCCAACAAAAAATCATCATAAAATGGTATACATGGGTTGAAAAAAATTAAAATTTTATATATAAACTTTTCTATAGTTTTCTTGGATATGAAAATGAATCTGTTTGATAGAATGTGTTTAAAACCCTCATGTTTATGCACATAAGACATTGTGTACGGATAAAAAAATACACTAAAATAATACCAAATAGTAAATTATAAACATATAGAAATATTGGGAAGATATTGGAAATTTTTTATGTTTGATTTTAATTGAAACAAACTCTTAATGTTTCTCAAATATAACTTTGGAAGGATCTCAAATTGGTTCTTCAAATTTTGGAGGTCAATAGTGTGTCGTAATGTTCTCAAAATTTCTCAGTTTTTATTCAATAAGTGTATATAGTTTATTTCCTATATTAATGATATAACCTGTATACATATATCACACAAGTATAACAATAATCATATATATACGATCATAACATTATTATAATTATCACAAATGAGAGAGTATTGTAGAATTTATACAACAACATGTCCAATTACTTGTTGGGTCCTAAATCCTCGTACTAAGAAAATAATTTGGAAGATCATACTTTTTTCAGTGAATCCATATTGTCATTTATGAGATATATTTATTAATGGAACATGGGAAATGAGTAAACTAAATTCTATAAATTGGATGATATAATATTAAATTTAAATTAGAGTGTGGACATCAATAGTGGTAGTCTAGAGTTAGATCCATGAATGATATATTTACTCTGTAGGTATTTTTTCAAAGGCGGTAGATCTATTCGAGCGGTAGATCATCCAAGTAGTATCATTAGTGAATTGAAGAATATTTTGGTGGTATCACAATGTTTCAGAATATGGAATTAGTGGAAGATGAATCTTATCGTAAATGTGTTCAGTGGTATCCCATTAGTGGTAGATCTATCAAAGGATGATTAGTCATTAATAGATTTTTCTACGGTAGATATATCTATGATAGATCTTTATTGGTAGATTTCTCTGTAGTAGATCATCAAAGGTATATCTTATACTGGTAGATCTTCAACTATAGATATTTTTTAGTTGATAATGGATCATCTTAAATGATAGCTGTTATTCTTAAACGAACTGTAGATGAACAAGATACCATGATTTTTCACAAGGTATAATATAAAATGAATTAATTTCATAAAAAATAGATTTTTATAAACATAATATACATTGTTTTTTATCATTAATATAACGAGGTTATAACAATATCCCTCTCATTGATGATACGGAAGCATGGAATTTATAACTATGTATGTGAAAGAAAATATATGTATAAGTATAGATTAATAAGAATAATATTCATCATGACATATTAAAATATGCATGTGATGGTTACCATCTAAAATTCCATTAAAATTTACTCCCAGTTCTGGGATTTAAAAATATAAGGAAAATATTATAAAATTAAATTAAATATAGAAAGATGAATAATATAGAATCCTTATTAGAAATTAATGTCAATTTTTACATTAAAAAATAATAAATAGAAAAATAATAATTACTACTAAATAATTATCAGAATCAAAACCAATATCATCATGATGAGTAGAAGAAACCACTTGGTCATTTACAGTTCTCATTATAGGTGATATATAAGTGTATTTTGATAGCATAGAAGTATATTGAGGAATATCTAGGTTGATGAATGTTCTCATATGCCAGAAAACCTATTCTTTTTCATTCCAAAATGTTTAAACTGGGTATGATGAGTTATTAAAGAAGGTGTATGAGTTAGATTAGAAATGGGTATATTTTCATTATCAACTACTACAGTTCTGGTGGAGTAAAAAAATAGTTTCATCATGTTAGAATACTCTATAATGATGTTTCATCCATGATCCATTCTCATGATGAAATATTTCTTCACTTCCATCAAAAAAAAATGAGAAATTAGAAAAAAAAATCACTTTACCCTAGAATTCCCTTGACATAGGGGGACTTCATAGATCCATAGTAGGAAACATAAAAATAGAATTTATCTTGTTATTAGTATAAAAAATATTATTTTATTATCTTATTGATTTTGATATAAAATCTCTATTACTCATAGATTCATTCAAGGAATTCCTAACCTGCTTATAAATGTCCTCTCAATAGGTTTTTTTCTAAGGTTGTTCTTTATGGTGATTGGTTGAATAAGTGATTCAAATAACATGAAAATACACTCTTATAATAGAATGGTCCTCACTCGGATCAATGGATGAAGAAGGAGGTGGAAGAGTAGAACTAAAATCTATGGTTATAGTTAATGACTCTAACCACTACATAAGTGATGACTAGTCCACAATAAATCTTTTTTATCATCTCTTATAAGATGGATTTAGATTCATCCAACTCATAATCTATAAATCATATATTAATACTTAATTAATACATTTTAAATATCATTATAAAATTAAAATTATAAATCAAATACTCAAAATACACCTGGTATCAACTTCAGTGAACATGGTTTCATTAGGTGGTGATGATATGAGTACCCCAACTAAATATGATTATAACATGTTGTGAAATGAATCCATAACATCTATAGAAACATAATTAGATGGTATAGGTGAAGAAAGTATAAGAGATAAAATCATTTCTTGGGTAGGCAGTGAAGCATATAAATTTCCAAATTCAATAGAAAGAACATCAAAGGGATAGGCTTCCAACTAGTCTCCTCATATTTTAATTTGACTAGAGACCCCTTAAAATCATTTTCTTAAATAGGGATGGTTTTTTCACCCTGATCAGGTGGCCTTCCAGGTTATCAACATCATCACTATCATTTCATTCTGATTCAAAATAATTAATCCCTACCTAATAATCTCCTACAACGTTCTCCCCTTATTATGATATATATCCCCATCACTATCAGAAAAAACATATTATACTAGAATCTCATAAACACAAACCATCTCATCATTACTATTCATAATTTTAGAAGCCAAAAACACAACACTATTTTTATCCTATCTTATATTGTATATAATTTTTACTATTTATAATATAGAAGCATAATTTTCTTCACCATGAATACATGAAACAGAAACACTATGAGGGTTATTTTTATTCACTCCCCCAACATAATTACTACCTCTTTAATTACAATTAGATCCATCAGAATAATTATATATATCATCTATATATTTTGATCACTCATAGGAAGATCGTTTTACCTATTATTCAGCTGATACTTTTTTCTCCTAATATTATTCACCATTAGGTAACATAATTTCAATATTATTAAGAGGAAGATATGGTCATGATAGTTAATAAGAAATAATTGGGATTTTTATCTAATTAGGGTCGCTATATTCCTCTACTAAAACATCAACATATTTTTGTATAACATTAAAATTTTCTTATCTGAATTCATCATATTCTTTATCAGCTTCTTCATGAGCGGAAAAATCAATAACATCATATAGATCCATGAAATGATAAATTATATCATTTTGTCTAGATGGTTTTTATATAAGATGGAAGTACTCATAGTTATTATCAAAATCATCCAACCATTTCTTTAAAGAAGGGATCCAATTTTCTTTTATCCCCTAACAAGTAGCATGTCTTAAAATATATCCTTCAGAACATACTACAACTTCTTCAATTTGAAACACCAGATCTTTGGTGTCTAAAATCATTAAATGTAACAAAGGATAAATCATGGATTTTTTTGGGTAATGTAATTCTCATATTTATCATGTGAGACATCATGTATCTATACAAATTTGTATTATATCATCTTTTAATGAGGAATAGGGAATAAATTGGAACCCCAGGATGCTAAAATCATACATATTGGGTAAAATCATGTGGTGTATCATCAGAAACGACAATCTAGACTATGTATAATGTTCTAGAGGAGAAGGTATTTGTAAACTGCATTTATAGTTAATTCCATAGGGGAATACTCAAATACTGACACTCACTATTATTTGGAAATAGTCCTTGAAAATAATCAAAAATAAATATATGAGGTATATTAAGGCATATTCACAAATTTTTCAATGAAAATATGAAATCTTTTCCATAAATCATAATTATAATAATATCTTTAATATCACTAAAACTATACTCTGAAATTAAATAAAACTCATGAGCCAACCAGTGATTGAATGGTTGATAATTTCTTGAAATACATTCAATCCATCCATCATCCTAGATAACTTTTGACATAATATATATTCTTGAAATAAAACATTCCAAATATCTTTATTTTTCACAAACAACATGTTGAATGATAGTTCCTGGGATTCTGGTTTTGATAGTATGAATCTACATGTATTTTCTTTGAAATTTCATCATGGGTTGCGAATTTTCATGACCTGAAACATATATCGTTTCACTCTCACCGTCGCACTAGTTCAAAGGGAGAAGGGGAAATAAAAGTAAGGTTATATGTCGAGATAGAAAATTAGATGAATGGTTTGAAGGAGGAATGATCATGATGGTACTCAATGAAATATTTTAGAAAATTTTATCATCTAAGGATTTAGAATTTAAATATATAATATGTTATTCAAAAATTTTCTATTAAAAATATAATCATATAAAAATAGTAGTGGTATATAACTCTAAAGTTATATCTCTATGTGTGGATCAATGACTATATATAACCAATGATAGAATGCCAATTGGAGATCACGAATGATGGATCATTAATTTTTGACCCTCAAGGGGGGAGCACCAGTGGTATATTGAAAAATTTAGATCGCCACTAAATAATAAATTTAATGATAAACAATTAAATAATATTAATCATTCCTAGTACTTTTTAGATGTATCTTAATCTATCATAATCCAAGTCCTCATAAAAATGTTTTCAAGATGATATTATGTTACAATGAATTCAAGAGTTATCAGACCTCTTTGGAAATAATATCTCAAAATTTTATTTCATATTTTTATAATTATTTTTCTAGAATTATATATAATATTATAAGATATTATTAACAACCATTTATTATCAAAAATTATAGGGAAATGTGTAAATTGATATCCAAATTTTAGTAATGTTTGTTTGATCTATCAATTTTTTGTATAGAAACTTCTTAAAACTACGTATTTAAACTTAGTATTAGATTGTGTAATAAAATAATTATTTGTACCACACGAGGAAACTAGGGAATTTCACCAACATTTTAAAATTTTAGAGGTTCTTTTTCTATCTTACATACGAACATCAAAATCATTATGTGAATAAATAAATAAATAGAAAACATTTAATCTTGAATTAAAAAGTCAAAAATTTGTTTATAAAATGAAATATTTTATTTTTTTGTCACAGAGAAATTGTGATTTTTTATAATTCCAGGAAAATTGGAACACATACATACACTAAACACAATATGAAGTCTGATAGCTGGTTACTACATAAAAAATTAAATCATAAATCTGTAATTGGATTGATTAACTAATTATCCTGTTTTAACAAGGTCCATTTTAAATGCTATAATCATGGGGATATCACTAAAATTTGTGTTATCCATGACCACATATTTTGAATGGTATTTGGTTTACTTTAATTGATTTAAAAAAGTTACAGAACTAGTTTAAAAAAATTTAGAATCGTAAATGAATATTAACTCATCCATCAAACTCATTTCGATTAAGTGTTAATTTTTTTTAATAATAATAACACAAAGAACATTTTGAAAATAGAAATATTATATCATAATCAAAAAAATTTACTAATAAATAATCTTTTGTAATTCTTCTTAGGATAATTATAGGGTTGTATTTTCCCTTTTACACTACTTTAAAATTTAGAATTGAATAGTTACAATAAACAAATCTCATGGATATAGTTTTATACTATATAATTGTTTACATAATTTAAAAACATGATTTCTAAAATAAGGATTGTGAAATATAAGTGGTTTTTGGAAAAAACCATCCCCAACTATATAACAATTTATAAATTCACAATTAATATCAATATAATATATCCTGATATTTAAATGTTCTACATAAGTAAGATGCACTCTAATAGAGTCAATATTAGATAGTGGTAAAAATTTATCCTCACAGTTAATATCATATTTTTGACCATATCTCTATAAAACCAACATAGATTTGTCTCCAACTATATTATCATATTCATTAAAGGTGCTTATAAATACCCATTTAGTGAAAATGTTTATAATTTTTGTTGGTATTTCTACTAGTTCTAAAAAAATCTATTTTTCTAATTGATTGTGTTCTTATTGCATTTAAATTACATATAATTCATCTTTTATTGCGTCATTTATGTTTTCAGGTTAGAGATATGACAAAAAGAATTATTTTAAACCTTATTTCTAAGGTAAGTTATCATTTTTTCCTCTATTATGGTCCCAACATACAATATCTATGGGATTATTCCTTTGAGTCCAAAGAGATCTATGAAAATATGGTATGGATGATTCATTATCATCTACTCAATTTGGTTTAGAAGTTTTCTTAAAAATATTTTATTTATTTATTAGATTAAATAATTTATTACTATATTCTACATTTATATTCATATTAGAAATATCAACATCATGGTTTTAGAAATAAGTCATAGACTCGTTTGGATCTATTTTTTCACATTTGACATATTTGTATAGCCTTGCAATCATAGTCCATTTATGAAAAACTCTATATAACATAGTTGTTTTTAATATCAAAGATAAATTCCTTCATCACTCATAAATGATATTTTTTCATGATTGGCATATGATTAAGAATAAATACATTCCATCCAAAAAGTATAAATCAGTTAAAATTTGGTTTTTCCCAAAATTGATATACCAAATTCTTTAAATGTGGCCTTATATGGTATCTACTGATTATATAACAGTAAGTATTAACTACTATTTCACAAAATATATATAGGTATATCATACTCATTGATCAAGGGATAAGAAATTTATTGAGGGGTTCTATTTATAATTTCTATTACAATATTCTGTAGTAGGGTTTTTTGAGTAGTAATGTCTCGATTGTTTCCATGTTGGGAGTGTAATTGTTAATAATAGATATTTTGAAACTCAATATCATGAAAAATTTTTTAGGTTATTAGTTATATGTCCACTAATAGTTTCAATAAATTTATTAAACATATAAAAATATGAATGCTCTTTAATTTTGTGGTCTTGAAAGGAACCATAATTAAATATAGAAAATTTATCTACTAGAAAATAGACAGAGTTCATCTAATTTATGCTATAAACTTTATATGTCCAAAACCAATTAATGTGAACTAACCATTGGGTTTTATTGGTTTAAAATTTATTATTTTATTTTATAGGTATTTTTTTGTTTGACTTTTTGGTATGGGTTATAGACATTAGTATCTAGGAGTTTTAGTTTTTCTAAATCATTGACTATACCATGACTAGTTTTCTTTCTCAGTGAGTGAATATTGCATCATCCTAGTCCCCTATACAAAAAAAATATTCATTATGAAAATAATATATACATGAAATATTTTAATAAATCATGTAATATAAATTAATATTTTAAACATCATTATTTCCCAAAGAAGTTAGATCTAAATAATTTTATGAATTATAAAATTTACATTCATTATTTTAAAATTTTACATTAAAACAAATATCACGTAATTGAGTAATTCTAATAAAATTATTCTTCAATTAACTAAAAAATAAATCAATTAAAATTTCTGAAAATAGTAGAGTTTAAAATTTCACTATATATAAATATATTTTCATTGGAATTTTTACTGAAAGGGAAATATCCTATATCATCATTTTATTAGGTTATTGAAACATGATTAGTCCTCAGTCATGTTTCTAGAGAATCCACTATACAGAAATAATAACAACTTATAATATATTTTCATGTTGGTTTCCTATAAGAAATATTTAACCCAAAAAATTTTCGGTGCCCATAATTTCTTGAGTCCAGATATGTTAGTAAAGAATAATTTGGGAATCCGCAATTTTCTAATAAGTTTTATATAGGAAGTGTAGGAAAATTTGGGAATGATTTTTTTTACATCCAATAGAATAAAAACATGTTGATATTGAGTATGTAATAGAATTAATTTTAATAATCCTTCTTTTTCGAGTATTATATCCATTCTGCTATTATTCGTAGGAGTTTTTTTCATTCCATGAATATGGGAAAAATAATTTTTTATTTTTGTGATTTTATCCTTATCCTTTTTAAATTTTATCAGTTATTAGTTATAAATTATTGTTTTCTTTTATATATTGATCATTTATTTTATTATATATACTATTAAATGTTTTAATGTGAAAATATATGGAATGATTATTTATTAAAATTTTATACTTATAATTTATTTCATTCAACTTTTCATCTTATATATTAATATTATTTAAAAATATCATTACAAAAAAAAATTTCTACAATATTTTCATCTCCGTAATATTTATAATTATGAAAAAGAGATGAAAAAATATGTACTATTTAAATTTAATGTTATTGTGATAATATTGAGGTTTTCTCTATCATGAGTGTCCTCTAAATTTGATTTATAATCACATGAAATATTTTCTAAAATTTGTATGTTACCTTTCAAAGCATTCTTACACATATTATCTATATCATCATAATTTTACCAAAATTTTATCATTGAAAAATATTATTTAAATTGAAATTTTATATTTTAGTTATTAAAGATTATTTTATTTATAGTATTATTCTTTTTCCTTTATTTTTACCAATTACAACTATTGGAATACATTCCTTTTTTTATTATTGAATAATTTTTTAATTATATTTATTTTTCTAAATAATATGGTAAAGAGATACATTTTTCATCACTATCAAAACATGAAACTCAATAACATTATTTTCCTTCTTAATCATACCATTTCTTATTTTCAGACAGAAGTATCGAAGTCTACTGAATAATTCATTTTTATATCTAATTATATTATATTTGAGTTTACCTTCACACATCATGTGAATACATATTAGATGTTTGACATGAAAAAAACATATATTGCATGACTCAAGAATTAAATGTGAAGTTCCTGTCCATCTGTCCCATAAACATCTCCGCATGCGTATAAAATGATCATTTTTAAAATTGGTTTCCATAGTGAATTAATCACGTTCAACATATCATTAAACCAATGATACATATAGAAAATTGACTAGGGAGGTTTCATAATAATGCAATCATATTTACTATTATTAGTATTATAAAATGTTTCCTTGATATTTGAAGTTCCATCATGAGAAACAACCCGAGTGTGCCAAATATAAAATGTAGTGGTACATAAATAATTTTTTTTAACATATTCATCTCTTAAAAAATGTAAAAAATTCATATATGTATGTTATTTTTTATGTTTCATTCATTGGATCACACCATTCAACTCTTGAAAATTTGAGTAATTCATGTTTTTCTATAATGGGATTAGAAATCCAAAAAACCATTCATTTAATAAGAATTTTCCCCGTAATCTTCCATTGAGGACAATATTTTACATTAAAATATGGTGGTCTATTATTTGTAGTTACCTTTTTATTATTATCATCCATAAATATATAAATATAGAATAAAAAAATTAAATTTCTTCAAAAATATACTAAATCTTAGAGAATGATATTTTGAAAATTATCTATGATAAAAAAAAGTTTGATTAACTGAGTAACTCACGAGTGGATGGGGATGAGGTCAATTGAGTTCACAATAAAATTTTATCTTATTAAAATAAAAATACACAAAATTTAAACACCTATTTAATCAAAAACAATATGAAGAAAATATTATTTTTTAAATAGAATCTCAAAGTGGAATCAATGCTCTGTTAAAACAATCGTTACAATCACATTAATGTTGAAAACAAAATTACCGGATAAAACACTCTATATAATGAAAAATCTAATATTAACAGTAATATTAAATGATTATATTTATATATAGTTATAATCATTGAAAATAGAAAATCACAACAAATAAAAGACACTGTGGAATTCAAAAATGTGGTTCGATATCAAGTAGAGGCATAATCCCCTACACTGATAAATTACATGCTACCAAGAATTTTATTAAATAATAATCACGATACACATCAAAAATAATGATTTAAAGAAAAAACACAAAAGGATATATTAGTAAGAATTATTTTCCATAGTTATGCATTGGATGAAAAGTGGCACATGCCGGACATGAACACTTTCAATGTTACAATGTGAATAAAAAATAATTTGTTTGAGATAATGTGTCGATGACAATTCTGTTTTATAATAAGAGTATCAGAACCCAAAAAAGCATCCATGTAATTTTTATAATGTAGCTAAACATGATCTCAGAGCATAGATCATGTTGAAAGATTGGATTTGACTTGTCATAGAGGCTGAATGAAGTTAAATATAAGAAGTTACAGTTGTTCGATGTCAAGCTGCTGAAATTGGATGTCCAGGAAGATTTTGGGGAAAAGAATGGTTTTTCATGCACGAATTGAAATCTTGCAGGGAAGAAAGAATGTTTTTTGTGAAATAATGTAATCTGGCATGCAATAATAAAATCGTGTTCACAACATGGAGTAAAATCCTTTTACAGAACCATTCTGATGTCATTTACCACTAAGGAAACACAAAAACATATATGGAAGGTGTGCACAAGTTATGATATTTGTGCACTGGATTAGGATCCCCGCACTAGATTCATACATTCCCAATGGGACATCAAATGACCCATTGCATGTGAAACCACTTCTAGGTGAGCTTATGATGACTTACGCACCCAAAATATTATGTGGAACAACTGCCGGGTTCACCTATTAATATAGGTGCAACCACCACCCCTCAGGGGATGTCTCCGAAGGTCGGCCGCTGCTCTACGGTTTTTACGATCTCCTCTTCCATTCCCACATGGATGAATAGAACCCTCCATGTGAGATAATTCATAATAGGTCCCATATGGGTCAGATTTTTCACAGTCCTACTGCGTTATGACCCTCGCTTGACCTCTTTTCTTCCTATGTCATGTTTTTTCATGAATTCCGACCCTCTAGGCCGGTCCTTTCGTTTCCCTCACTGACCCCCTGAAAAAATGTAGTATCACACCATGAACATTTCCAACCAGGATTTCGGCATTTTCCATTGCTCCCTTATGCACACCGACCTACCACCTTTGGAATTCCATGATTTCAGATACCCTTCTACAAACCATGAAACATGTTGAGTCTATATATTAATCTTGGTAAATTTATCATGTAATGAGTTGAGATTCTCATAATCAATTCCTCAAGTACCTTGAGTGGAACCATTACTCAATCAACTCATCCAAACTACCATCATCTGACTTAAATACCAGGTAGAAATAGAAAGGTTGTCCCTTGCGTATGTCAGAACATCAACCATTTCTAGGAGCCCTATGGCTTATAGTCTTATCTATTTGACTCTAAACAGTTTGAACCCTATCTAAAAAATATAGGACACATCTTTATCCAAACAAGAGATTCATTATGCACCAATAATTAGATTCTAATATACCTATCTATATGAATTTAAATTGTAGTATGCCCTATATGACAGACATCGGATTCCACCTACTCCGAAAAAGATATTCCTTATGCACCAAGAGTAAGATTCCAATAGTAATTTTGACATGACTTTAAAATGTACCATGCCATATCATTCAATAATTGAATTCCTCTTCTTCAAAAAAAGATATTTATTATCTAACAAGCATAATAATCCTCATGTCATGTTTACAGTTGTGTAAATTCAAGAGCGTTGGAATCCATTCATGAATTACACCACTCCACCTCATGATTTAGTTGTCCTTTATTCAGATCTTCCTCCTCTCTCATGTCTGAAGGGACCCCCTAACGGCCTACTCCAATGCCATAACCTCTCACCTACTATTCTGTGGAAACACCTCAGAAGACGTTGGATGACACTTTGAGTTAGGTCCTATGTTTGGGACATGGTCAACAGTAAACCCTCAGTTTTTCCCTGTTTCAAGCTAACACAGTAGGGATTCTATGTTTTGAACTATGTCAAAAGTTACCCTCCATCTTCACATCATCCTCACCCCATCTCGAATGTTGGGCATGTGATTAAAACTAATCATCTCCCTTTGTTCAGACTGATTCCAATGCCCTTGGCGTTATCCCGCTTGTGCACTTGCACATAGGTGTTGGCCCCAATTATATGCCTCAACCCCCATTGAGTTGGGATGCCTTCAGGGTGAGACATGAAGAATACACCCAAGCAGCGTCAACGCGTAATCCCCATACACTATCTCTACTTTTTAGCGGCACCCAGGCAGTTTCCCTATGTAATCCCTATCCACCTTCATCGCTCTTTAGCAGCACCTATGTAACTACCACTCGTAAGCCCCATTCACCATTTTCGCTCCTCAGTGGCACCCAAGCTACTTCCATGCATAAGCCCCATCCACTATTTCCACTCCTTTTCGGCACCCAGGCAGCTTCTTTGCATAATCCCCATCCACCATTGCAACTCCTTGGTGGTACCTAGGAATGCTAAAAACTATTGTTTCTCCACATAGCCATGCTAACGTGGGACCCTTAGTATATCATTCCAAAAAAAACCCCATCACCATGGATTTTATGATGCCTTCCCTTCCCAAAGGGCAGCTGGGTATCAGTAATGTATGACCTAGGGGTGTGGGGTGAACACACCTCATCTGAGATGCCAGAAGTAAAACAACCATAATCCATCGTCGTTAGAACATGATGTTAAACTATGGACTAACCTCACGACTTCAACATGGGGAACCCCTTCTCGAACATTTTTACACCCACTGGTCTCTATGAGAGTGAGATCTTCCTCACATTGAATGAGATCCTCTTTTCTAGAGCAGCGTCTGTACATGGGGAAGGGAAACCATCTTGGTGTAATCCCCTAGATTTATTTTTGGAGGTAGTACCCTTACTGTTCAATATTTATCCATGCAAAGGAAAATAGGGGGATGGTAACCAGAACCCTTATCTCTTCCATTCCAAACTCTTCTAGGATTTTCCGCCACTCATGCCTCCATCCATGAGTATGTCCCAATATCCATCTTCCTCAGCTGCGAACCACATGAAAACCCTTGATTCCTCATTTGGCTACAAACCATGTGTAGGCCCTTGTTACCTTTTCAGGCCACTAACCTCATGTAATCCCCACTCCACTTCCCATGGACGCACCTTTGGTGACGTGATCGTCAAGTCTATACTGCCTATTATGTTTCAAACTAGCATGACTCAAGTGGGCAAAGAGTATGCATTGACCATGGTATCCTCTTCAGGACGCCATATATTGTAATCCCCAACACCAAATATGAACTACATTGTCTTTGATATTTTCCAAGGAAAGGTACGTAGGAAGCCTCCTCGAGGTTCAATACCAACATCCTTTGGTTCCAACACCCTTTACATCGATTCACCAAATATTTTAGAACTACGTGTACTTTGATCATACCCATAGAATAATATATAAGAATCCTCCCTGGAGTTCATGCCCAACATCCATTGGATTTGACCCCCTTCACATCAGTTCACCAAACATTTATAAACTATATGGAAATTGATCTTGGCCACGTAATGGTATGTAGGAAGCCTCCCCGACGTTCAAGCCCAACATCCATTGGTTCTAACCCCTTTCATGTTATTTCACCAAATATTTCTGAACAATGTGGACATTGTTCTTTTCCAAGGCAGGGTATGTAATAATCCTCCACATGGTTCAAGCCCAACATCCATTTGTTCTGACGCCCTTCAAATCAGTGCACTAAATATTTTTATACTATGTGGACTGGGATCTTTTCCATTGAAAGGATCGTAGGAAGCCTCCCCACGGTTCAAGCCCAACATCAAATAGCTTCGACCCCCTTCACGTCATTTAACAAAAATTTTCTGAACTATGGGGACTTTTATCTATGCCAAGGCATGGTATGTGGGAAGGCTCCCTAAGTTTCAAGACCAATATCCATTGGTCCTGACCACTTCACATTCGTCCACCTTCATCTCGAATGACATTAAATAGTACACCCCTTTTCACCCTGAAATAGATTAAACTATACCCATTCAAACTACATGTGATTTGATCCTTGTCTCCTAGACAGGGTACATAAGAAGAATCCTTGAGGTTCAACCCCAATCTATGGTAAGATTTTGTGATCCCCAATAGACGATAAGATAGTGTGATCCCCAATCAACAGTAAACCATTGTTCCCAATATAAATTAAGCAGTTGGAAACCATATCATGTAGTATTCCATTGTGATACCCATCCAGTGGTAAGCCATCGTTATCCCTTTTATTGGGACACATATATTTTGTCCGACACCGTGGCGTCAGACCAAATCCGGATGCTAACCACCCGTAAGCCCTAGTACATCATCGAGACACCTTCATATATGCACACCCCAATTCTATAACCATATATTGAACTACATAGACATTGATTCCCTTCCACGAGTAAAAGTAAGAATCCTCCATGAGGCTCAAGCCCACTATCACTATAAACCTCATGTAGGCTCCATCTCATTCCCCATCTAATCTCAGCAATCCATATCCATTTTTATTCATACATGGGATTCCACATCCGAGTGAGGCTATTCAATTCACCTCTTCACTATTCCCAAGAATAATCGGTTAACTAATAATAAGTTTTTTCCACCATCAGTGTTCCCTATAGGGGTTTTACAAATCAGATCCACTCCCTTCAGTGTTCGGATCAGTTTGATATGTCAACACTATAAGTTAAACCTATGAAATACCCTTTGTTAAACATGGGATTCTAAGAAAAAACTCAAAGACATGCATATGGAATGTAATTCCCCACATTCGACGTGAGATGCCTCTATCTTACATGCCATTGAGAAGCCATATAATATGTGGAAGAAACACAGACATGCTATTTTTATAGTGTCCAGACACACCAATGATGTCCAAAGTGACTATTACTCTTACTGAAGGTTGTCATTTTGACTAGAACCCATTGGGATGTCCCGAAATAAATAGTGAAATTAACCTTTATCGATAATGTTTTCAAAATAGGATGTGTTTTAAAAACTGTGACTTAATCTATAAGGGATACCCGGACTGGGTTATGATTTCTGAGGAGAAATCCACAGATAGAGGAACTGACATCCCATCATCATATTTTGATCAAGGAGAAAACATCCCCGAATAGGCATCAGATGTTTCCCACCTTGGGAAAGCAAGAATGTTGGGAAACAACTAGCATGTCCTCATCCTCCTCAACTGACTGATGAATGAGCCCTAGCGAAAGCATCAAAAACAATGATACAATATTTATAGATAAATGGAGTACATAAACACATTTATCAAAATTAAGTAATAAAAAGAGAGATAAAAAGAGTTAATATAGAAAAAGCTAATGCTACATGTTCTGAACATCATTATGTGTTCAATGTTCCTCAAATTTTTCTTTGGTAGGAGATCGAATAGGTTCCTCAAAATGTGTATGAAAAAATAGTGTTTCAAATTTCTTAAAATTCAACTATTTTCTATCATTCAATATCTAGAGATGAATAGTTTTATGACAGTTGTGACCTCTATGAATTTATCACTCATATATCCCTGATATTGGATCTCTGTGAACATAAAATTTTACCTAATTTTACAAATAAAGTTTTTCTGTTGAATTTATATAACTAAAGGACCCATTATCCATTGGGGATATCATCAAAATTGTCATCAAATAATACATATATTTTTAATTTGACATCAATTTATATATGGAGTAGATTAATAATGGTAAATAAATTTGAATAAGTGTCTGGAGGGAAATAGTAGTTGTTTGGTTGTAGATCCATGTGTGGTATATTTATTATAGTATTATATTTTCACTATAATTATATATATTTTTCAGGTATCTCATCATCATGGTAGAAATAATGAATAATAACATATCATGGTTGTTTCACAATATAACGGTAGATCACTTTAATTGTAGATGTGTTTGACCTAAGAAATATTCAGCAGTATATTTTCAGTGGTAGATCCCTAAAGGGGGTTGATATGTAATTAGTAGATAGATAAGGGATAGACATTTCAGTAGAATATCATCAGTGCTAGATCAAAGAATGATATATCCTAAATAGTATGTCTATCAGTGGTAGGAATTTTTAAACTAATGGTAGGTATTCTAAAGTAGTTGTAGATATTATTGATCTGACAATATGTCAACCAGTTTCCATTTTTTCCATATGGTTACATTGAAAATTATTTTCTATAAAAAAATGTGGATCTTGATGGAAACATAATAATCATGATTTGTTATAATTACTATTTTTAGGTACTTAAATTTCAAATTAAATAAATAATTTTTGAGTGGTAATGTGCAAGACGATTATTAATAGTTTTAATTTGATTCTTTTATGCTTGGAAATTGGGAAAATTGAGTAAATTGAATATAATTCCTATGATAATGACTATTTTGTAAATGGTTGGGCTACATTATGTTGGTTGAATCATATTTGGACCAGGACACAAATGGTTAGGAGATGTGGTGCTAGGGGTTGGATAATGAAATTGTATCTTAGTTGACATGAGAGTTGCTAATATAGGGAATGAAATAATATATATTACATATCTATGAACTCAAGATTTTTTGGGGGTTATGCCCAATATACTAACATTGTTATAGGTACTCTTCTACATAATACGTTATAAACTATGATAAATAGTCAAAATTCGTTTTAGTTTTGAGGGATAGACTCCTCGGAAGTGTTCCCAATATATAATCTAAATAAAAATAAATTAGGTGTGTATTCCCATAATATGCTGTTGATAGGTGACTCTAATGAGGTAAGTTAATTGATATATAGGACCCATCATAGTATGGTCTTTTTAAAACATATATGATTTGGGGAAAAAGGAAAATAAAATGATTCGGTTAGGAGAAATCACTAGGTATCAGTTACAGTCATTAGTAATAGTAATCATGTTGATCCCAATGTTCCTCAGGTAATATCATCATATTTTGGATTAGATTCATCAACCCTCTATGCTGACCATTTATAGAAAATATTCCCATGGGTGTAGTTTCACTAGAATTTTATAATTTATCAGCATTTGATCAGTGATGAATATCATTTAGTTCAACGTTAGGTGGGGAAGATGGAGTGGCCAATTTATGTTGGTTCAATCATAATTTGACAAATAAAATCAAATAAGGATAGGGAGAAGAATAATTTACCAATATCAGGGTGTACTGATTTATGTGTTTTTTTCAAAAATGTGTTTAGTATTCTAATGATGTGCTTTATTAGAAAATTTCTATTGTGAGGGTACCTAGACTCGAAATAGGAAATCCATATAGAGGACCTATAGTGGAATGCACCAAAATCCTATAAGTAAATTATATAATAAAATGAATCTATCTCGATTTTGAATTTCATGCATATTCACCATATCATTAGATTAATTAATTGCTACAAGTGTAGATCAAGTTTATAATTTCTAATTCCCCTTATGATTAACGTATTTCTTGGAGGAACATAGGTGTGTTAGGAATGAAATAAGATAGTTTTAGTTGAAAATCATAGCCCATGTAGGTGAGTTGATGTTTTTTGTTCCCCAAGGATTTGTGAGGACTAAAATCTATATGGTTATAAGATTTTAACATCTCGTGTTTTTAACTATATGGAAATTCTAACATCATTTAAATTTACTATTTGGGGGATGGAATGAGTTATAAACATTGAACTGTAATGGAAATCTATGAATTATAATATTTAATGTGTTACTTGTAAAGACCCGTAAAATTGAAGGGAAATTTTTTTTCTTAATTTTCTTTAGAATTTTACAAGAGCGCAGTTTCTGACGGCACCTGATTCCGTGGTCCGGTGTGCCCGGAATCAATTCCCGAAGTTTGGCTCGGGTACGTTCAGTGAACGAACGAGCGGGTTTTCGAAACTTTTGATCCGTTGCCCGGAATCAAATTCTGAGGGCACCAATGAACTCGCAGCACCGATATTCGCTTAAGGAGACCTTTTCCAAGGTTGCGTTTTATGCGGGTTAAGAGTTAGTTTTGGGGGAACTAAAAAGAAGTTAAATATAATGTGGTAACACATTTTATTTTTAACCATGTTGGTTATATCCTCCCAAAGGGGGTTAGAGGTGGGACCCACATCAACTTAATATACCTTGAGAGGATTAAGTGTGGTGGGGCCCACATGAAGCCTAACTCCTCAACACCCTTTATAACTCCCATGTAACACCTCTCTTATTAATTTGACAACTTGTTTAATTAATGAGGTGAGTTATGTTTAGTTTATTTGAATTTCAATCTTTTGAAATTCTTGCCAACACTTTGCATTTAATTAATTAAACCAACTTAATTAATTATTTTGAGTGTTTGAATTTTTTGAATTCATTTTGTCAGCATCAAAAGAGAAATTATATTCTTCTTTTTGGGTTGGCATAAACTTTGTGGGGAGAACTAAGAAGAGGAGATGAACTTTTGGAAGATCATCATCCTCTCGAGGAAGAACGTTCCACGTTTCCGAAGAACGTGAAGCAACACCTCCGACCTTCTTCAACCGGAGTAAGGAAGGGAAGCTCCGCCGCCCATGAAGTAAACAGAGGGTGACGTCTTGGCTCGACTTCAAAGAGCTCTACTCCAACCAACCTAGACGGAACAACGCCCGACCTTCGCGACGCTTGTCTTCCACGGGTCGTTGAAGAACTCTGTTCTTGAAACCGAGGTAGGGGTTTATTTTTTGTTCATTTGTTCGTGATTATACCCGTGATTATTTCTTTCATGAAATTTGTCCAATTGTACGCAAATAACGCGAGGGGGCCGGACCGTACGAAGACGGACGACCCACCTCCTTTTTCATGTTTATTCTGTTGTGGTTTGAAATGGGGGTGGGGCGGTGCCGTCGCACCGCGCAGGATCATACGACAAGAAATGCGCGGCACCGTCGCGCAGTGTTGTAAAATAATGCAAGGACGCGACGCTGTCACACCCCGTCGAAGCAAGTCGGAGATACCGCGGCCGAAGTGGGGCCATGGCGGAAGGGCGCGACGTCGTCGCGCCGAGCCGGACAACGAAGGTCGCGGCCGGTTCCGGGCCACGGTGGAACGAGAAGACCGGCAGCCAGCCGGGCCGCCGGTGTCGGAAGCCGGAAGGGGACCGACCTTTGCCTGTCCCGTTAAGGAAGAACCGGCCAGCCAGGTCAGGCGGGCTGGAAGGGAGGCAAATTGGGGGGAATTAATTCCCCCGGACAGCCGAAATGGCCCCCTATAATGGGGTGGGGTGGCGCGGTTTCACAAAGGGGTGCAGGCGCCCCCCCGTTCAAATCAGCTCGGCCTTCGGCCGAGCTGGCAGCGCGCCCAGCGCGCTGCCTTGCGCCGAACCGGCGTGCCAGGCCGAGCCGGACCGTTCCACGCTGGGTCGGGCTCGGCCGGGTCGACCCTGTCCGGGGCGGGTCGACCCGGTTCGGGCCAACCGGGGGGTCTCGGGCCGGGACAGCCCGGGCCCAAAACCCCCATTACCGAGCGGTTTAGCTTCAAATGCCCATAACTCGGGCTATGGATCTCCAAACGACGCGTCCTCAGTGGAGATGCGATCCTTGGATCGAGATGGTCGTTTTGGTATATCGCACTCAAGGTTTCAGATTACTTTGAGTATGGCCGGGTTGGTTCGTACACGAAACCAACCGGGCCCTCGGAGCGGAAACGATCATTTCTCAAGCTACGGACGTCCCAATGACGTGCTGTCATCTTTGTTAAGTTCCTCTTAGTGAGATAGATCTTTTGGAATACGCCGCCTGAGATTTGGACACAGGTGGAGTACGGTCGGGTTGGTTTTTCCTTAAAAACCAACCGGGCCCCTTGGACGAAAAAGCCAATAACTCTCAGACCGGGCATCTGATTGACGCGTCATCTGTTGCATTGAGTTCCTGTTGACGATATGGAACTTTTGGATACATCAACTCTGGACTTTGTGACATTTGATGTATCAGCCTCTCGGCTCGTGGAGCGGACCCTCCCGAACGATCTTGCTGTGTGCCGGAACCCTAGAGCTGGCTGCGACTGCTACTGTGACTGCGACGATGACTATGCAGAGATCCTCAGTGGATTCGACGACGACGACTACAACACTCAGTGATCCTGTGTGGATCAGTGCTACCGATCCTATGTGGGTCCAATCCTGTGTGGGTCTGCGCTCAGCGGTCATGTGTAAACCAGTGCCTATAGATCCTGTGTGGGTCCGATACTGTGTGGGTCTTTGCTGGGGTTAGTACCTATCGATCCTTTTTGGGTCCGACGACTTAGATGGATCGTTGATCATCTCTATTGTCTTTCGAAGAAGTATAACTGTGTGAGCTGAATCTTGTTTACCTTCCTGTGTGGATTGTGTTGTGCTATCTTGTGTGGATTATGTTTTGCTTTCCTGTGTGGAATATGTATACTTTCCTGTGTGGACTGAGTTGTACTTGGGCTCAGAGGTTGGAGCGTATTAGAATTGATGACTTAGGTATATGTATGGTCATATACCTAAGCAGTGTCAGTTGTTACTTCGTGATTGTATCTTTCTTTTGTGGTTATCCTTTGTGGATTTGGGAGACCTTCGGGGGTCTAGGGGTCCCTACTGAGTATCTTATACTCACCCATGCACGGGATATGCCCGCACTATGTTGTGTTGGTTGTAGACAATAGACAGTGTTGATCGTGGTTGAGGCTCGCAGAGCAGGACGGTACTTGGAGGTGGACCATTGGGCGGGACGTGCTCGGAGCGGACGGCGGGACCTGAGGAGCAGTGGAACTATCTGTACCCACCCTTCAGGTGGTATTTCTAGTGGATAGCTCGGTGTAGCGGCTTTTACTTTACAGTTGCTGTTTTTCCTTTTGAGTTGTACTTTACTTCAGTTTGGGTTTGTATACTGGCCCATTTACTTTTTTGCACTTTCATCTGTACTCTGTTTTTACTTAGTGTTTAATTTTCCTCTTGCTTTCTCTGTGGTGCTTGTTTACTTTACAAAGGCAATGCCTTCCCTTTTTACCAGGATTTACGCCTTGGTACTAGTCGCCATCCCCTGGCCTATGGAAGGCGGGCTTGGGGTAGTCACGAAACGGGCCCCGAGGACGGGTCGTGACAAATTGGTATCAAAAGAGGTTGGTTCAACCGCGAACTCTAATCTTTTCTATGTGAAGAAATAGTGTTTAGGATATTGGGTGTGGTTATCAGTACAGGAAGTCTAGTGTTGGTGCGGCGGCCGACGTATCCGTACACCAGGACCCTGACTTCTGATTTCCGACTTAATGCATGAAAACATTGATTTCATGTGTGTTTCAAAGTTTTCATTGTGATTACTTTATATCAGCTCACCAGGTATAATTTTCTGACCATGGCACACCTGTTTCTTTTTTAGGATGGCCCCATGATGGCAGCCAGCTAGGGTTCCGAGAGTCGAGTGTGATGACAGCCCACCGAGCGACAAGGCCTCAGTGCAGGGCCCTTTGTCAGCAGTGGCACCGGTGGTAGATTTACGTGCCGAGCTCCCGATACTTCCATCACTAGCCACTGACGATGCACGTCGCCTCAGCACACTGCATGAGTTTCAGCGCCAGCGACCGCCCAGGTTTCGTGGGGAGACGGACCCCTAGGCAGCCGAGGACTGGCTAGAGGCAGTCGTACGAGTTTTTAGGCGAGTGAGGACACCTGCAGAGCTCATGGTGATCCTCGCTGCGAGCCTACTGCATGCAGCAGCGGGCCGATGGTGGAGCTTGATGCTCCAGGTGCACGATGAGGCATCTCTACTTTGGACGGACATTGAGAGCCTCTTCCGCTCGGAGTTCGTCCCAGCCACCCTCCGTGCGGTGCGTATTCAGGAACTTCTTCAGCTGCGACAGGGCAGCATGACGGTCGCTCAGTACTCGGCGAGATTTACCGATCTCTCGTGCTACTTGACCGACATGGTACGAGACCCATTCTTCCGGGCCCAGACCTTTGAGTAGGGTTTGAGACATGTGATCAGGGCATCGCTGATCTCCCTCAGCATTCCGACTCAGACAGGAGTACCGGAGCGGGCCCTTTTGATCGAGAGCTTTCTTGCTGATTCTACACCAGTGCAGCGACCCACCGCAGGGCGGCACGTGGCAGAGTCATCTGCAGCAGGCAGTCAACGGTTGACTCAGGGGTCCAGGCAGTCCAGACCCTCAGGCAGATGACCTCAGGACACTGGCTCAGCAGTGCGGGGCACACATCGCGGAGCCAGTCTTTTGAGAGGCAGGCAGTGGTACTCGTGCGGCGGGCAGGTCCACATGGCTCATGATTGCCTGACCCGTCACGCTGAGGAGCAGCAGATGGTTGAGGGACCACCGAGGCAGAGGCATAGGGTCGACTGCGGCGGTCCGCAGGGAGGAGGTGGACAAGGCAATGGAGCTGGCCAGGCAGCAGGTGGTGGGCGACGCTCTGAGGTTGTACCACCACCACCACCAGGAGGTCCACCCCGACCATAGGGAGCTGGCGGGCAGAGACAGACACAGCTTCAGGCAGTAGAGGCCTATGACCACGGCGCGCCCGAGATGATTCGAGGTACTATCTGTGTCTATTCCACCCTTGCTGCAGTACTTATAGATACAAGAGCGAGTCACTCTTTCAGAGCTGTTGCCCTTTTTCGGAGCTCGGAGATTCCAACAGAGCTGTTGGCTCGATCCTTACGGCTAGAGACCCCTATGGGAGCAGACTCGATGATTACGCACATGTGCCGGCAGTGTGAGCTTACTCTAAGAGGAGAGATCTTTGGTTGGGATATTCTTGTAGCAGCGTCGAGGCCTTATGACGTCATCTTGGGCATGGATTGGTTATCTACGTTCCATGCATAGATTGACTGTTTTAGGCGCAAGGTGCGATGTGTATGCACCAACGGGAGTAGGTTCACCTTCACCGGCGAGTAGGGAGCCTTCGCAGCACAGGATGGACTTTTGTGAAGGAGAGGACATCCCATCACTCATCAGTTGTCTATCCTCATCCTAGGAGCAGTTGACATGCGGAATCCTGGTTTTCCTGTAGTGGTGGATCAGTTTGCGGACGTTTTCCCCGACGACGTTCCAGGGTTAACTCCTCGCAGAGAGGTAGACTTTTATATTGAATTGTATCCAGGGACAGCCCCGATATCGACACCAGCATATCGGATGGCCCCCACCGAGCTTCGAGAGCTACGGGTACAGTTGGAGGACTTGAAGAGCAAGGGGTTCATCCAACACAGTGTTTCACCCTGGGCTTCCCCGATTTTGTTCGCCAAGAAGGCGTACGGGAGATTGTGTATGTGTGTCGACTATCGTCGCCTGAAATAGGTGATAGTGAGGAACAAGTATCCGCTACTGAGGATTGATGACCTCTTTGATCAGGTCAAGGGAGCATGTTGGTTCTCGAAGATAGACCTCAGGTCAGGCTATCATCACCTCAGAGTTAGAGACGAGGACGTGCAGAAGACGGCCTTCAGATTTCGGTATGGCCACTATGAGTTCTTGGCTATGCCCTTCGGCATAACCAATGCTCCAGCAGTGTTCATGGCCTTCATGAATAGGATCATTCAGCCATACCTCGATCGATTTGTCGTGGTCTTCATCGACGACATTTTGATTTACTCGACGATTGAGGAGGAGCACGCCTACCACTTACGGGTTGTACTAGACACACTCCGAGAGCACCAGCATTATGGTAAGCTCTCGAAGTGCTAGTTCTGGATACGTGAGGTCCACTTCTTGGGACACTTCATCTCTGAGGTGGGAGTTGTAGTGGATCCTGCGAAGATCGAGGAAGGGTTAGATTGGGATCCACTCAGGAGCGTGACAGAGGTTCGGAGTTTCTTGGGACTAGCTGGATACTACCGGATATTCGTGCCAGAATTCTCTAGAGTTGCGGCACCACTCTCAGCAATGAAGAAGATGGGTAAACCCTTCGTGTTGTCAGACAGATGTCAGCAGAGCTTCCAGGAGCTGAGACAGAGATTGACCAGTGCACCTATCTTGAGGTTGCCTGAGGAGGGAGTAGGTTACATAGTATATTGCGATGCATCAGGGACCGGACTCGGATGTGTCCTGATGCAGGAGCGGGCAGTGATAGCCTATGGATCACGTCAGTTGAGGCCGCATGAGCAGAACTACGCTACCCATGACCTGGATTTAGCAGCAGTGGTCTTCGCTCTGAACACATGGAGACACTACCTAATGGGTGAGCGCTTTACATTCTTTTCTGATCATCAGAGTCTCAGGTATATCTTCTCACAGAAGGACCCGAACCTAAGACTGTGGCGATGGCTCGAGTTCTTCCAAGACTATGACTTTGAGATAGTCTATACTCCTGGGAAGGGTAACGTAGTAGCTGATTCCCTCAACAGGAGGATGGTCATTCAGCTACTTCAGGAGGCGAAGGAGAAACTAGCCTCTTTGAAGATATCCTTCGTGGATAGAGATGGAGCAGCCTTCCTTCAGTCTCTCACAGTCACTCCTCCAATTCTGCAGCGGGTCAGAGAGGCATAGTGTGGGGACACTAACTGTGAGACACGGCATGCACAGATATCCTCAGGACAGGCACCTGATGGTTTCTCCTTTGGAGCAGAGCATGAAATCCTTTTTAGAGGACATACCATGGTACCAGTCACTTTACGGGAGGAGGTTCTAAGAGAGTTTCACACTTCTCCTTTGGCGGTACATCCCGGAGTGGCAAAGATGTACCATGATCTTAGACGACAGCACTAGTGGCCAGGTATGAAGAAGGTTGTAGCAAAGTTCGTTTCTCAAATCCTCATCTGCCAGCAGGTGAATGCTGAGCATCAGGTACCAGTATGCTTGGTACAGCCCTTGGAGGTCCCGGAGTAGAATTGGGACGGGATATATATGGACTTCGTGACTGGACATCCATGCACTTCCAGAGGTCACGACACCATCTGGGTGATTGTCGACCGACTCACCAAGTCGGCTCACTTCTTACCCATCCAAGAGAAGGGCTCAGTGGAGAGCTTGGGACATCTCTACGTTCAGGAGATTTTACGGATTCACAGTGTGCCATCATCTATTGTCGCCGATCGAGATGCTCGCTTTACTTACCGGCTTTGGAAGGGATTTTAGGAGGCATTCGGGACGCAGCTACGTTTGAGCACAGCCTTGCACCCTCAGACAGATGGTCAGACAGAGAGGACCATTCAGACTCTTGAGGACATGCTCCGCGCATGTGTCGTCGACTTTGGTCGTAGATGGGAGGACCACCTACCCTTTGTGGAGTTTGCATACAACAAAAGCTACCACTCCACCATCGAGGTGGCATCGTATGAGGCATTGTACGGACACCCATGTAGATCTCCTTTGTGCTGGACAGACCCTGGGGAGTCAGCACTTCTGGGACCGGAGATGGTCCAGGCCACGATAGAGAAGGTCCAGGTCATCCAGGAGTGGATGAGGACAGCTCAGAGCCGGCAGAAGTCATACGCTGACAGGTGGCGGAGGCCACTAGAGTTTGAGGATGGCGACCACGTCTTCTTGCGGGTCTCACCTCGACGTGGTATATAGAGATTTGGACGAGGCGGAAAGTTTTCTCCGCGCTTCATCGGACCATTCTAGGTCCTCAGCAGGATTGGCGAGGTGGCTTATCGCCTGGCTCAACCACCTCAGTTGCATCGTGTGCATGACGTCTTCCATGTATCTCAGCTGAGGAGATACGTGCACGACCCGACACACATCATTGACCATGGGGAGGTTGACGTTGACGATGTGGTGACTTTTACGGAGGTCCCGGTGGAGATCGAGGATCGACAGGGGCAGGTCCTACGTGGACGGTCGATTCCTCTAGTTCGCATCAGATGGAAGCCCAGGAATCTCCAAGAGAGCACTTGGGAGCGGGAGGCTCAGATGCATGCTCAGTACCCTCATTTGTTTCCCTAGTTTTGATGTATCTTTATGGGGACGTAAAGCCCTGAGGTGGGAGTAATGTAAAGACACGTAAAATCTAAGGGAAATTTTTTTTCTTAATTTTCTTTAGAATTTTACAAGAGCGCGGTTTTTGACGGAACCTGATTCCGAGGACCGGTGTTCCCAGAATCAATTCCCGAAGTTTGGCTCAGGTACGTTCAGTGAACGAATGAGCAGGTTTTCCTAACATTTGAACCGGTGCCAGAATCAAATTCTGAGGGCACCGATGAACTAGCAGCGCCGATATTCGCTTAAGGAGACCTTATCTGAGGTTGCGTTTTATGCGAGTTGAGAGTTAGTTTTGGGGGAACTAAAAAGAAGTTAAATAAAATGTGGTAACACATTTTATTTTTATCCATATTGGTTATATCCTCCCAAAGGGTGTAAGAGGTGGGACCCACATCCACATAACCTACGTTGAGAGGATTTAGTGTGGTGGGGCCCACACGAAGCCTAACTCCTCAACACCCCTTAAAACTCCCATGTAACTCCTACCTTATTAATTTGACAACTTGTTTAATTAATGAGGTGAGTTATGTTTAGTTTATTTGAATTTCAATCTTTTGAAATTCTAGCCAACACTTTGCATTTAATTAATTAAACTAACTTAATTAATTATTTTGAGTGTTTGAATTCTTTTGAATTCATTTTTCTAGCATTAAAAGAGAGATTATATTTTTCTTTTTGGGTTGGCATAAACTTTGTGGGGAGAACTAAGGAGAGGAGAAGAACTCTTGGAAGATCATCAACCTCTCAAGGAAGAATGATCCACATTTCCAAAGAAAGTGAAGCAACACCTCCGACCTTCTTCAACCAGAGAAAGGAAGGGAAGCTCCGCTGCCCACGAAGTAAACAGAGGGTGACGTCTTGGCGTGACTTCACCGAGCTCTACTCCCACAAACCTAGACGGAACGACGCCCGACCTTCGCGACGCTTGTCTTCGGCGGGTCGTTGAAGAACTCTGTTCTTGAAACTGAGGTAGGGGTTTATTTTTTGTTCTTTTGTTCGTGATTATACCCGTGAATATTTCCTTCGTGAAATTTGTCCAATTGTTAGCAAATAACGCGAGGGGGCCGGACCGCACGAACACGGCTGACCCACCTCCTTTTTCATGTTAATTCTGTTGTGGTTTGAAATGGGGGTGGTGTGGTGTTGTCGCACCACACAGGATTATACGACAAGAAACGCGCGGTGCCGTCGCGCCACGTCATAAAATAATGCAAGGACGCGACGCCGTCGCGCCGCGTCGAAGCAAGTCGGAGACACCACGTCCAGAGCGGGGCCGCGGTGGAAGGGCGCGACGCCGTCGCGCCGAGCCGGAAAACGAAGGCCGCGGCCGGTTCCGGGCTGTAGTGGAACGAGAAGACCGGCGGCCAGCCGGGCCGCCGGTGTCGGAAGCCGGAAGGGGACCGGGCTTTTCCGGTCCCGTTGAGGAAGAATCGGCCGGCCAGGTCGGGCCAGCCGAAAGGGAGGAAAACCGCGGGGAATTAATTCCCCCGGCCAGCCGAAATAGCCCCCCATATTGGGGGGGGGGGCGCAGTTTCACAAAGGGGGGCAGGCCCCCCCCCCCGTTCCAATCATCTTGGCCTTCGGCCGAGCTGGAATCGCGCCCAACGCGCTGCCTTGCGCAAAACCGGTGCTCCTGGCCGCTCCGCCAGGCCAGGCCGGGTCGGGCCGCGCCGCGCCGCGCCACGCCGGGCCAAGCCGTGTCGGGGCGGGTCGACCATGTCCAGGGCGGGTCGACCCGGTTCGGGCCAACCGGGGGGTATCGGGCCGGGATGGCCCCGGCCCGAAACCCCCGTTTCCGAGCAGTTTAGATTCAAATGCCCATAACTCGGGCTAGAGATCTCTAAACGACGCGCCGTCAGCAGCGATGCGATCCTTGTATCGAGGCGGTCGTTTCGGTATATCACACTCAAGGTTTCATATTACTTTGTGGACGGCCGGGTTGGTTCGTACACGAAACCAACCGGGCCCTCAGAACGGAAACGCTCATATCTCGAGCTACAGACGTCCGAATGACGTGCCGTCAGCTTGGTTGAGTTCCTCTTAGTGAGACGGATCTTTTGGCATACTCTGCCCGAGGTTTGGATGTAGGTGTAGTTCAGTTGGGTTGGTTTTTCCTTAAAAACCAACCGGGCCCCTGGGACGAAAAAGCCAATAACTCTCAGACCGGGCGTCCGATTGACGCGCCGTCTGTTGCGTTGAGTTGTTGTTGACGATACAGAACTTTTGGATACATCAACTCTGGACTTTGTGACAGTTGATGTATCAGCCTCTCGGCTCATGGAGCGGACCCTCCCGAACGAGCTTGCTGTGTGCGGGAACCCTAGAGATGGCTCCGACTGGTACTGTGACTGCGACGACGACTGTGCAGAGATCCTCAGTGGATTCGATGACGACAACTATAGCACTCAGCGATCCTGTGTGGATCAGTGCTACCGATCCTATGTGGGTCTGATCCTGTGTGGGTCTGCGCTCAGCGGTCCTGTGTAAACCAGCGCCTACAGATCCTGTGTGGGTCCGATCCTGTGTGGGTCTTTGCGGGGGTTAGTACCTATCGATCCTTTGTCGGTCCGACGACTTAGATGGATCAGTGATCATCTCTATCGTCTTTCGAAGAAGTATACCTGTGTGAGCTAAATCCTGTTTACCTTCCAGTGTGGATTGTATTGTGCTATCCTGTGTGGATTACGTTTTGCTTTCCTGTGTGGAAAACATATACTTTCCTGTGTGGACTGAGTTGTACTTAGGCTCGGAGGTTGAGCGTATTAGAATTGATGAATTAGGTATATGTATGGGCATATACCTAAGTAGTGTCGGTTGTTACTTCGTGATTGTAACTTTCTTTTGTTGTTATCCTTTGTGGATTTGGGAGACCTTCGGGGGTCTCGGGGTCCCTACTGAGTAGCTTATACTCACCCCTGCATGGGCTATGCCCGCACTACGTTGTGTTGGTTGTAGACGACGGACAGTGTTGATCGTGGTTGAGGCTCGCAGAGCAGGACGGTACCTGGAGGTGGACCTCTGGGCGGGATGTGCTCGGAGCGGACGGCGGGACCCGAGGAGCAGTGGAGCTATCTGTACCCACCCTTCAGGTGGGGTTTCTAGTGGACAGCTCAGTGTAGCGGCTTTTACTTTATAGTTGCTGTTTTCCCTTTCGAGTTGTACTTTACTTCAGTTTGGGTTTGTATACTGGCCCATTTACTTTTTTGCACTTTCAGTTGTACTCTGTTTTTACATAGTGTTTACTTTTCCGCTTTCTTACTCTATGGTGCTTGTTTAGTTTACAAATGCAATGCCTTCCCTTTTTACTGGGATTTTCGCCTTGGTGCTAGTCGCCAGCCCCTGGCCTATGGAAGGCGGGATTGGTGTAGTCACGGCACGGGCCCCAAGGACGGGTCGTGACATTACTTTCAGATAACCTGTATCGAATGAGAGGTTCCTTGAATGTTTTGATGAGTTTTAGAAGCGCTGGTCACTAAAAACTCATTTTTAGGAGAAGAATACATGTTTATACGGTTCACAGAAAATGTACAACACTCTATTAGAATTTATAAAAAATGGCGAAGGGGTAAAAATGATGTTACAATGTTTTTTTACCACGGCCACAATACTACCTTTCTAGTTGGTGAGTATATAGTAAATTGAAGAGGATAACAACATGCATTATGATTGGATTTCCAAACTACGTGGGCAACCCTATGAGGTGAGGGGGGTTGGGTAGTGCTATATTCTGGTCTAGGGTATGGTTTTAAAGACTATGTGCCTAGAAATTGTGAAGTGTGCCTCTTTAATAGTGTAATCCACATGGTTAGCACACAGTTATAATAACTATGTGGATTCACCATGTGCTGCATTAAAAGATGAAAATTACAATTTTCACCTCTAAATATAAATTTATTTTTTCGTAATTTCCTCCAACATTTTACTATTGAATTACCCCCAGGAGCTCACCATTTCCTCCATCTACCATGGTTCAATCTCTTATGTTCTTGGTCCAGATTGATTATTGTTAGCTTCATTGGATGTGTAATGGTAAGGATATATCTCATATTCCTTAACTTCCTCTTTTATCATTCCGTAATTGATACTATTTTCATGGGAGCATATATGACCTATTTTCAGAATATTTGTCAATTTACCTAATTTGATGAAAAATCAGGGCCCAATAGTAGATGAGTATTTGTTACTAAACATTTGTTATATGATTTGTACCTTTTCTTTAAAATTCATGGAGTTTTATATGTTATCCCATGAATATTTATGCCACACCATCAATGTATTTCTATAAAAACTAAGAGAACCATAAATTGGATTCTTATACAACTACGTAGACATGTCATTACACACATACTCTTGGATGAATGTTTTCGACCAAAAATCCAGTTACCCTCAAGGTTGGTTTGTTTTACTAAATAAAATTACACCACCCATGGGGTGACCTAAGTATAATATTTATCAACTAGATCCATATATAAATTAAATTAAATGTTAAAGGTTGAAAACATATTACCCTACCTTTAATTTTATAAAGTAATGGTGATATTGGGTGGTTTAATTTATAATTTTAAATGATATGGGTGATCTATGAATTTATTAAATTAATTTAAATGGTTGATAAAGTTTCATGGAAACAAAAATATCCCCTTACACATATTAGATATAGGAAAAATTATAGTTGTAATTAATGTGAAGAGTAAAATTGATTAAAGGCATGGAAACTGACATGGGACGCCTTTATATAAATTATTTTTGAATTGAATTAGGATTTGAATATGATATATTCAATTGAACAAGGGAATGTACATTAACATTCCCCCCTGGTACTTTTTTTATAATTCATTGAATTAAATTGATAAAAGGAAATGTAAACTAACAAGGATCCATTCATTCATCAGCATCATGTTATTTGACTTATTAATTGAATGTGATGGATTTATTTTCCTCAAAATAATGGACACTAACAAAGCATCCCCATTTTCACTTTTTAATTAAATTCTTAATGAAATAATTATGATGAATTCAATGAAAAATAAATTGAACATTAACATACCCCTATTGAATTATTATACAGAGAACCTCGGTAATGGGTGATATAGTATGACATTGATGACCTACTTATATACAACGTACTTGCTTCCTCGTACTATTACCTTCGATCAGACACCCTTGGATCATCTTAGTCAATATTCATGGGCATCACTAAATTTATTAATGAGTTTTCTTTAAAAGAGGTTCAATAACTAAAAGTGGATTCCTTAAGACATGGTCCTATGTAGTGGACCATCTATGTAAACATTATTCAAAGTTTTCTATGGATAATATACCAATAATTTAAGAGGAAGACATTACTAATGGATTTGGGTCTTGGACCTTGTAAGTATGATACAAGATTTTGCAGTGTATTCCACATTAACGTGATACTCGATATGCTTGGATAAATTGTAGATGAGGAATTTCTCGATTATAATGTTATTAATTATTTATATACTTATATATATAGCTTGTAATTACAGATTGAATTTTGTTACATAACTTGAAATAATTATTAATGTTTTACTTGTACACTATTACAACATATATTTTAAAAATAGATTTGTAAAAGACAGGATTGGTGGTGACCAACTGAGTATCTCTCAAACCCTTTTTGTTCCACAGATGGGTAGCCAGATTACCACATTGTTTTGTGTTTAAAATCATGGATTAAACCATGTAATTTTACTCATGCAATTGAGATTATATGAGAGTTGGAATGGGAAAGAGCAGAGAATCTCATATATATTTCCCTTTAATTTTATTTTCATCTTTCTTGTATTGTATATCTAAATATTTTTTACTTTATAGCATGTATATACATGGTCGTACTTTTGGTTTTAGATAGTTTAAATTTATTCTTTTGTGAGAAATAATTATTTTTTATTCTCATTTTTTATTAAATTCAATTCCCATTACTCTTTATTTAATCCCCTATGTGTTTATTAGTAATATCTAGGGTATATTCTCACATATGTAACACCATCATACCAAATCTACTATTAGGAATCCTCTAGAGTATGAGGTGATGTGGTTGAGGCCAAGGGGTGAATAGTCTGGCTATTGACATAGATTGAACAGGTTCAGGATGTGACACCACATCACTTAAAAAAACTACACTTTGAAATACATTATCATTTTTCTGTTAAATGAAAATAATCCAAAAATCCAAACCACCTAATTTTATTTAATTAAAAAAGAAAAATTATTGTAAAAAAATTCGTTTCATGAGCGATAAATACTTAAAAAATGTATTTCTAAACAAAATCCCCATTGAATAATTTCTTAATCATAAAAAAATATGAAATTGATTGATTAAATAAAATTTTTTCATAAAAAAAATAATTTATATATTTCATTTTGAAATACAATTCCTCAAAAATATAAGAAGATAAAAATATAAAAATCCTAGATATGTCAACATCATTTCACTAACAATTTATTAAAACTATTTTCCAAAAAAAACTTATTTCAAATGTCTGATACTAATATTACAAGGATAATAAAAATTATCATTTCAATAACATAAATAATAAATAATCTAAATATAAAATTTCCCCTAAATAAATATTTATTTAAAAACATTCTAATTGTAAACAACATTAAGATAATTTCAGAATGGAAATGTATAAAAACATTAATTATTATTATAAAACAACATTGTGCATCGCTTTGATTCAAGAGTTATGGATCCATGCACTAATAAACTAGTAATCATTGTGAATGTTCCAAGACAATATTCATGGGTTACATATTGTTCACAATGCCATGAGATATAACAATGTATATATTGTTCTATCACAACTCCCACATCCATAAATCATAGTGAGATTTAAAATCACTATCATTCTCTTCAGGGATGACAATATATTTAATAAATTTAGAAATCCATAAAAATTAAGCACAAAAATACAACTTATGACTTAAATCCCTAAATATGATGTGAACTCAAGGTTTAGTGTCGAAAATACTTGTCCAGAAATTTCCACACACATTCCACTAGATTCATAATGAATATACTTGAGGAAAAAAGATCATTATTTAAAAAAATATAACATTTTTTGTGTCATATTCCATATATCTCACAATAATAAAAATCTCCTAATTTCATTGGTTTAGAGTCTTGGAAGAATTGATATATAATAAATGTATTTCCAGAAAAATATTTAACATTTCCAAAAAATATATTCTCTTAGTGTACCCTTCTTATTTATACATTACATAAGGCATTTTTTCATAACAAGGGTGAAATTAACACATTAAATGGTGTGATAAATTTATTATTAGGGGTAGATAAATTATATATATAATCATATTCATATGTTAGTATAAAATTACAATAATGGTTTTAGAATACGAACATTTCTTAGAAAAAAATTCCAAACATGTCATTGACTATAAACCAGGATTCATGGAATAATTATTCATCATAACAATAAATACGAGTTTTAAAATTTCAGGATCATCTATAATAAATCATGAGACCTAAGATCATATAATTACTAAAATACATAAGTATGTTCAATAAAAATATGAATTGAAAATAATTTCCTTAGTGAAGGATCACTTCTAAATTTACCATAGATGATAGATTTGTATAGTGCATGGTTCAACTCCCTATTCCCATCATTTCTATAGTCAATGATCACTGTCAATACAATCAATTGTGAATAAGTCCCTTAAAAGATTCAGTTCACTCTAGTTTCATGTTTATATTATATCTTGACGAATAATTTTATACCAAATATATTTTAGGGATATATATTTCTTGGACAACCAATAATATAATTAAAACCATACATAATTGTTCCAAAAGATTATAAATAATCCTTAATTATAGTAAAGAATAATTAACCCATGGGAACGAAATGGGTTTTGTGAAATCATCCTTAAAACATAATCATAATATTACCTTTAGATAAATAAAGATAATGGTATCATATCATCATTTACCTAGTGAATCATAACCATCCTTAAATTATGTTTTCATAGATGAAAAAGCACTTTTATAAAATGATTCGAAATACTCTTTTACAATTGAGATAAAATATCCCATTTAATTTACTAACATTAAATAAAAACATGAACAAGGTATTTCTTTTGTAAAAATGTTGAATAATTTAAATAAATACTCATGAAGAAGGGAATATATTACTTTGGGAAAAATTATACATTCCATATACATTAAAAGATTACATTATTTTTACACTTTCATTAAAAATAAATATAATTTAATAAAAACCATTGTAAATATTACTCTTCATAATTTTTTTAGAAATAAAAACATAATGAAATTAATATATTATTTAAAAAAATTACTATAGGTAAAAACATCCATATATTATATAATGAATGTGGGCATGGAAGAGAATGAATCATGACTAATAACATGAAATACAATGGTATTTTCATCATAAAAATCACAGTAATTTTAAATACCAAAGAGATGTTAAATAAATAGAATCATGAAAACCCTATAAATTAAATTTTTTAATAAAATAGATATATTTTTAATGATAATTATTATATTATTTCTATTAATAAAATTTTAATATTGATTATAGTAAAAATAAATGAGATTGTAACGTATACCCAGAAATCATGTCTTTTAATTATCATTAACTGTTATTAAACATTATTATAATAAATTTATAGTTATTATAATAATATAAAAATCAATATTCCTACTTATCATACAAAATATCATTCCCTTATAATTTCAAATTACCTATTTGTTATCAATTCATCATTAATATCCACATTTAGGCCTTAACAATTTCACATCCCATGAAATGTCATGCTCAATAGATCTAGTCCTTAAACCATAGTCAAGGTTTATTATCTATATAATAGAAATAATATCATTATGATCATATTAGATAATTAAATAATCATTAATAACAATTGATATAATGGTTTAATGAAATATGAATTAAATAACTTAATGGAGATGGTAGAGTATACATATGCACGAGAGATGTATTAATTTTAAGATGTAGTGGAAGAAAGAAATTTAAATAATAAAAAATCATCAAAAGTCATAATAATATCATAAATATCAGATATATTTATTTAATATATCCTCATTATTATCTAAGTTATGAATAACATATAAATGAACCACATGTCTTTAGGGAGATGGTAGCCCCCGCAAGTATACACAAGTGATGTTAACATTTTGAAATGGATGAATGGGTAAAAACATATATAATATTATTTCTTCATAGAATTATAAATTAGTTAAAAATTAAGAAATATTAATTAAATACATCTATATAACTATAAATGAGACACCGTAAGGTAAAATATAATGTTTCGCCTCCTGGAGAGGGTAGTCCGTATATACGCATAATAAATTGTTTTATTTTCCAAAGTATGGAATATAAAATGGATATGAAATAAGAAATAATTTTGTACTAGAAACATATGATTCTCCATGTCAAGAACCATCCTCGGGGACCATTCCATGACTACCCCAAGCCTGCCTTATATAGGCCAGGGGTTGGCGACTAGCACCAAAGGCGTAATCCCAACAAAAGGGAAGGCATTGCCTTTATATAAACAACACAACAATGTACGCAACAGGTTTAAGCACAAAGTGATACTGAATACAAAAGTATGTGCTGAAAGTGAAAATGGGCCAGAATAAAAACTAAACTGAAAGTACAGTACAAGTAAAAATCTAGAACAACAGTAGAAAAAAAAGAAACCACTGAGTCATCCTCCAGGAATCCCACCTGAAGTGTGGGTACAGATGGTCTCCTTAGCTCCTCGGATCCATCCGTCCACCCCATGTGTATCTCTCCATGTGGTCCACCTCTGGGTACCATCTAGCTCAACAAGTCTCCACCACAATCAGTGTTGTCCATTATCTTTATCCAATACACAGTAGTGCAGGCATAACCCATGTAGGGGTGAGTATAACAGTACTCAGTAGAGACCCTGAGACTCCCAAAGGTCTCCCAGAATCCACAAAGGAAAAACTACAAAAGGAAAGATAAAATCAAGAAGTATTAACCAACTCTACTAAGGTATATGCCCATACATATACCTAAGTCATCAATCCCTATTCAGCTCCAACTCTGGAGCCGTATCACAACCCAGTCCACACAGGAAAAAAGTCAATCACACCTATGGAAATGATTGAATGTCAAGACTTAGCTCACACAGGTATACATCTCTTGTAAAGTGATAGAGATGAACATATATATTCACTGATTTATCTAACCTGGTGGACCCACATAGAATACTAGTACAGCTAAGCTGTCAGACCCATGTAGGATACTAGACCAGCTACTCTGTCAGACACACATAGGATACTAGAATAGAAGTCAAACTATCGGACCCACGTAGGATACAAGAACAGTAGTCATCGCCGTCGAACCCACATAGGATTTCCAGTAAGGTAGTCGTCGTCACCGAACCCACGAAGGATTCTAGTATGGTAGTCATCGTCGCCGAATCCCTGGATGATTCCAATACAATAGTCATCGTCAGCAAACCGGCGGCACCCTCCCTAACTGGTCGGCCAAAGCCGTCTGACCTTGCTGGCGCAAGTGGCCCACTTGGGCGAGCTGCGGTCTGGTTGTGCGGCAACTTCGTGTGTCGTAGCTTCTTCATCCGGCCAGCCGACGACCCAGTCGGTTCACCACTGAAGTGGCCAACGGATTGTGGGCCATAATCATCTACAGCGCAGCACTCCTTATGGCGTTACAGTCTCCCTTCGGCCCGACCGGCTTCGGCCGGCCAGTTCTCCTTTGGCCGAGCAGCTCACGGTTGCGGGACGTGTTTCTTCTGCACACGGTCGGCATACATCCACCGATTCTCCCATCGCAACCTCTTCCAATACACCTCAATCGTAAACAAAGAGACTACGGAGGGTCATCGGTCCGTGTGAGTTTGGCCCGCGTCCTCCGCATTAGGCGGTATCATTTGGCCAAAGTCAAACCATGTTTATCAACAATGAACAAGAAAAATATTAATCAATCGAAATTTAACATAATCCCCCTTCCTCAATAAATGACGTTTCTCATCGTCGAACCACAGAAGATGAGTGTCACGGTAGATGGCGTCACGAAAAACACTGTCACAGAGAATAGACATTGATTCCATGGATGTCGAGGTGCGTCAGAGGAGGAAGCAATGTTGGTGACTACGAGTTCTTCGAATCGTAATTCATTCCTCGTTGAGGGAGAAAGTAGTTATTCATCAGAGGTGTTCTTTGTTTAAGAATGTAGCCCTTCTAAATCTCCAGAGGTTCCCCACTGAAAATATTTACTATTCAAATATTAAATAAAAATTTCTCCCACTTTAACGAAATTCCATCCAATTTAAATTAATTCAAAGAATCAATCCATTAATTAAATGTATAGGAAAACATTAATGGGAGAGATGGAGATGGAAGGGCTCCTCATATTAAATAGGAGGAGTTGTGAAAAATAATTAATGAAGGGATGTTCAATGGAGTTCAGAGGAGTTGTGGGGGAGATAAAATGTTCAGAAATCGTGGGGTCCCCACCTCACAAATATCCTCCCATGGGTGGTTATGTGGGTGTGGACCCTACCACTAACTCCCCTTGGGAGAAAATAACCACCTAATGTAAATAAAATTGTTTTCCACAATTTTATTCATTTTATTCATATCATTCTAAAACCTTAAATTTTAACTCTCAACCCGCATAAAATAAATCTACAGTAAAGGTCCCCTATAGTGAATACCAGTGCTGCGAGATTATTGATGCCCACATATTTTGATTCTGAGCACCAGTTCAAAATATAGAAAAACCCACACTTATGTTTACTGAACATACCCAAAAAAATCTTTAGAAATGGATTCAGGGCACACCGGTCCTCGAAATCATGTTCCGTCAGAATCCACAAACTCAAAAAATTCTATATTACTTAAGAATAAAATTTCCTTGAAATTTTCGGGTCTTTACATAACTCCCACCTCAGGGATTTACGTCCCCTTTAAACCTACAAAACACACGAGCAAATCAATTGGGGATACTGAGCTCTCATATGTGCCTCATGATCACAAGTGATGTCCTGGAGGTTCCCGTGCTGCCAGCAAATTTACACGAGAGGATTCGACCATCCACATAGGACCCACTCCTGTCGATCCTCGATCTCCATCAGGACCTCTGAAGACATCTCCCCATCATAGATGTCTATATCTCTATGATCGATGATGTGGGTAGGGTAATGAATGTATATTTTCAGCTGAGATACGTGGAAGGCGTCATTCACCTGATGCAACTGAGGTGGAAGGGCCAGGCGGTAATCCACCTCACCGACTCTGCTAAAGACCTGGAAAGGTCTGATGAATCACAGAGATAACTTGTACCCTCGACCAAATCTCCATAGACCTCATCGAGTTGAGACCTATAGGAAAAAATGGTCGCCATCCTTGGACTCCAGTGGTCTCTATATCCTATCATCATAGGACTTCAGTCTGCTCTGGGCAGTCTTCATCCGCACCTAGATGATCTGCACCTTCTTCATCATAGCCTAAACCATCTCTGGTCCTACAAGTGCTAACTCCCTTGGGTCAGTCCAGCATAGAGTTGTTCTACATGGTCAGTCGTACAATGCCCTGTATGGTGTCATCCTGATGGTGGAGTAGTAGCTGTTTTTGTATGCAAACTCCACTAAGGGTTTTTGATCCTCCAAGCTACGACCAAAGTCAAAGACACATGCATGGAGCATGTCCTTGAGAGTCTGAATGGTGCTCTTAGTCTGGCCATCCGTTTGAGAAATTAAACTGGTACTCAAGCGAAGCTGCATCCCAAAAGCCTCCAGTAACCCCTTCCATAGCTTGGAAGTGAAACGAGCTTCTCGATCGGAGATGATAGTCTATGGCACACCATGAATCCGTAAGATATTCTGAATCTAGAGGTGTCCCATGCTCTCTACTGAGCCCTGCTCTCTGATCATTAGGATGTGGGCCGACTTGGTGAGTCAGTCTATGATCACCCAAATAGAGTCAGGCCCTCTATATGTACGTGGAAGCCCCATCATGAAATCCATGGACATCCTATCCCACTTCCACTCCAAGACATATTAGGGAAGTACCAAGCCCACTGCTACCTTGTGCTCCACCTTCACTTACTGACAAGTGAGGTAATGAGAAACGAACTCTGCTACATCCTTCTTCATACCTGGCCACCAGTGCTATTGTCTTAGGTCTTGTTACATCTTCGCCACTCCGGGATAGAAATCTATAGGGGAAGTGTGAAACTCCCGCAACACTTCCTCCTGCAGTGCAACTCGTACCAGGGTACTTCCGCTGAAGAGTATGTCGTGATCCCCTCCTTCAAAAAACCCTTCAGGCGCCTGCCCTGTGGATATCTGAGCACATCGCGTCTCACAGTCAATGTCACCACACTGTGCATCTCTGACTCGCTGAAGAAGAGGAGGAGTGATTGTGAGTGATTGTAGAAAGGCTGCTCTATCTTTATTCACAAAGGATATCTGTAACACGGCTAGCTGCTCTGTCACCTCTCATAGTAGTTGAATGCCTGGTCTCTTGCTGAGAGCATCAGCTACAAAGTACCCTTTTCTAGGAGTATAGACTATCTCAAATTAATAGTCCTCGAGGAACTCCATCCATCGCCATTGTCTCAGGTTCTGGTCCATTTATGATATGATGTAACTGAGACTCTGGTGGTCATAGTAGACTTTAAAGTGCTCGCCCATCAGATAGTTTCACCACATATTCAAGGTGAAGACCACTACTTTTAACTCTAGGTCATGGGTAGTGTAGTTCTACTCATGATTCCTCAACTGCCATGAACCAAACATGATAACTTCTCGCTCCAGCATTAGGACACACCTGAGTCCGGTCCCTGATTCATTGTAGTAATCTACATACCCTACGCACTCCTCCAGCAGCCTCAAGATGGGCGCACTATTCAATCTATGTCTCAGCTCCTAGAAGCTCTGCAGACATCTATTTCACCAAACAAAGGGTTTCCCATTCTTCGTCAAAGATGTAAGAGGTGCTTCAACTCTATAGAAGTCTAGAACAAATCATTGATAGTATCTAGCCAGACCTAGGAAACTCTACACCTCTGTCATGCTCCTAGGTGTCTCCCAAGAAATCACTGCCTCGATCATTGCTGGATCCACTACAAATCCCGCCTCTGAGATGAAATGTCCCAAGAAGTGAAACTCTCCAATCTTGAACTGGAAATTTGAGATCATACCATAAATCTAGTGATATCAGACTGTATCCAGTACAACCTTCAAGTGGTAGGCATGCTCCTCCTCAGTAGTTGAGTAAATCAGAGTGTCGTTGATTAGACTTTGACAAAATGATCAAGGTAAGGATGGAAGATCCTGTTCATGAGACTCATGAACACGGCTAGAGCATTGGTTACATTGAAGGGCATAACCAAGAACTCGTAGTGGCAATACGGACAGCCGATGGCCATCTTTTGCACATCCTCATATCAAACACTGAGCTGGTGATAGCCTGACCTAAGGTATATCTTCAAGAACCAGCACGCTCCCTTGAGCTGATCAAAAATGTCGTCAATTCTAAGGAGTGGGTACTTGTTCTTCATAGTCACCTGATTCAGGCGATTCTATTCAACACACAGTCACAAGCTCCCATCTGCCTTCTTGGTGAACAAAATCGGATAAGCCTTGGGTTGAAACACTTGGTCGAATAAATCCTTTTCCCAGCAAGTCCTCCAGCTGTACCAGCAGCTCACGAAGCTCGTTGAGAGCCATCCAAAATGCTGGAGTAGATATCGGTGTTGTACTGGGGTACATGTTAATGTAGTAGTCTACCTCTCTTCTAGGAGGTAGTCCTAGAACTTTGTCCGAAAAAACGTCCGCATACTGATCCCCCACACAAAGAAAACTCAGAATCTGCACATCAACTCCTCCAAGGATGAGACTAGCAAAATGATGTTTGATCAGCTGACCTCTCCTATAAGAAAGTCCATACCGTGTTGCAAAGGCTCCATTCTTGCCGGTGTAGGTGAAGCTGCTCCCATCCGTGTAGACACTCTACACCTTGCGCCTAACGCATTCAATATGAGCATGGACTGTAGATAACCAGCCCATACTCAAGATGACGTCATAAGGCCTCGACGCTGCTACGAATGGATCACATCCAAATCTCTTACCTCCTAGAGTAAGCTCACATTGCCGGCACCAGTGTTTAATCATCGAGTCTGCTCCCATAGGAGTCTCTCACCGTAAGGATCGAGCCAAAAGCTATGTCGGAATCTCTTATCTCCGAACAAGGGCAACGTTAATAAAATAATGACTTGCTCTTATGTCTATAAGTACAACAACAAGAGTGGAGTAGACACATATAGTACCTCAAATCATCTTAGGTGCATCGTGGTCATTAGCCTGGACTACCTGGAGCTAAGCCTGCCTCTGTCTGCCAACTCCCTATGATCGGGGTGGACCTCCTGGTGGTTGTGGTGGTCATAGAGCCTCAAAACATCGTCCACCACCCGCTGCTCGGCTAGCTCCTCTGCCTCGTCCTCCTCCTCCTTGCAGACCAACGCGGTCAGACCTCTGCCTCTGACTAGGAGGTCCCTCCACTATCATCTTCTTATCTGCATAGTGGGTCAGGCTGTCTCGAGCCATGAGACACTGCCTGCCACATGCGTAGCACTTCCTACTACTCGTATAGGTGGCCCTATTTCGGGTGCCCCGCATAACCGAACCTATATGCTGAGGTAGCTTGCCTGATGGACTGGTCCTCTTGGACCTCTGTGAAACCTGTCTACTACTGGCTGTAGAATAATCTGCTACGTGTTGCCCTGCAGTGGGTCTCACAGCTGGTGTCCGCTCAGCGACAATGCTCTCCACTAGAAGGGCTCGCTCCAGCACTTCTTCCTGCATCAAAATGCTAAGAGAGATCATCGAATCCCCGATCTCGTGTTTTAGTGCCTGCTCAATGGTCCGGGCCCTGAAGAATGGGTCTCGTACAATGTCCGTGGAGTAGCGCGAGAGGTCAGTAAACCTTACTAAGTACTGAGCAACTGTCATCTTACCCTTTCGCAGGTGAAGTCACTCCTGAATGCTCATCGCACGAAGGGTGGCTAGAACAAAGTCTGAGCGGAAGAGACTCTCGAAGTCTGTCCAATGTAGAGATGCCTCGTCGTGAAACTAGAGCATCAAACTCCACCATCTACCTGCTACTGCATGGATGATAATCATGACAAGGATCACTATAAGTCGGCTGGTGTCCCTACCAATCTGAATACATTGACGATATCATCCGGCCAATCCAAGGCTTCTTGAGTGTCCATCTCTCCACAGAACCTAGGCGGCCTCTATCACTGAAACTCATGCAACTCACTTAGGCGACGTGCACTCTCTGCTACTGGGGATGTTAGTATCAGTGGCTCAATGCTTAGTGGTACTGCTGGTGCCTCCACTGTGATGGGGCCCTACACCGAGGCATTGTCGCTCGGTGGGATTCCATATCATACACGACTTAAAACCCTAGCTAGCTGCCTTCGTGGGCCCATCCTAAAAAGAAACATGTGCTCCACCGTCAAAACAGTATACCTAGTGAGCTGACACAAAGTAACCACAAACAAAACTTTTGAAACATACATGCAATCAGTGTTTTTGTGCACTGAGTCCAAAATCAGGGGCCAGGGTCCTCGTGCATGGATACGTCAGCCTCCGCACCAACACTTGACTCCCTGGACTGAAAACCACACTCAAAATTCTTAACAATATTTATTCACAGAAATGAATGATCAGAGTCCTGTGTTCTATGGTAGAAACGACTCCTCTGATACCAAATTTTCACGACCCGTCCTTGGGGCCCATGCTGTGACTACACCATGCCCGCCTTATATAGGCCAGGGGCTGGTGACTAGAACGAAAGGCGTGATCCCAAAAAAAGGTAAGGCATTTCCTTTTAAATGTGAACAACACAACAGAGTATGAAAAAAGTGTAAACACAAAGTGATACTGAATAAAAAAGTAAGTGCTGAATGGTAAATGGGAAAGAATACAAACCCATCTAAAAGTACAGTACAACTGAAAAGATAGAACAACAACAGTAAAGGAAAATAGTAACCACATAGTTGTCCGTCGGGAATCCCACCTAAAGGGTGGGTACCGATGGTCTCATAAGCTCCACGGATTCGTACGTCTACCCTGTGTATGTCTCACCTAGTGGTCCACCTCTGGGTACCGCCCAGCTCAACAATTCTCCACCATGATTAGTGTTGTCCGTCATCTGCATCCAACACAATATAGTGTGGGCATAGCCCATGCTGGGGTGAGTATAACGATACTCAGTAGGGACCCCGAGACCCCCGAAGGTCTCCCAGAATCCATGAAGGATAAACCAAAAAAAAGATACAATCATGAAATATCAACCAACTCTACTTAGGTATATTCCCATACATATACTTAAGTCATCAATCCCAATTCGGATCCAACTCTCAAGAACTAGCACAACCCATTCCACACAGTAAAGAAGTCAATCACACTGATGGTAATGATTGAATGTCAAGACTCAGCTCACACAGGTATACATCTTTTATAACGTGGTAGACCTAATCAGATATATTCACTGAATAATCTAAGCCGGTGGACCCATGTGGGATACTAGTCCAGCTATGCTATCAGACCCACGTAGTATACTAAAATAGCTACTCAGTCGGACCCACGTAGGATACTAGAACAGTAGTCAAACTATCGGACCCACGTAGGATTCAAGAATAGTAGTCATTGTCGTCGAACCCACAGAGGATTTCCAGTATGGTATTCGTCGTCGCCGAACCCACAGAAGATTACAGTATGGTAGTCTTCATCCCCAAACCCACAGAGGATTCCAGTACGGTAGTTGTTCCAATCGCAGCCATCTCTAGTGTTTCCGCACTTAGCACGCTCGATTCCGGGAGGGTCCTCTTCTCGAGCCAAGGGGTCGATACAAAAACTGTCACGGAGCCCAGAGTTGATGTATCTTGAAGTTCTATCTCCTCAAAAGGAACCCAAAGTGACAAACGGCGCGTCAATAGTACACCCGGTCTTTGATTTATTAGCAATTTTTCTCTAGTGGCCCGGTTGGAAATACACTCATTCCAAACCCAGATATTTTCCATAGTTTTCCAAAACTCACATAGAGTAACATAAAAGGACTTCTTAGTCACGAGGGTCCTAGTTCTATAGATGGTTCTTAGATCGGATGCACGGTCATGAAGATATACACTTTAAGTGAAAATGGGCTAGGCACGTTAATCCCAGTGTGCTGGCGGGTCGGGACTACCTGATATTGGCGGGTCCGACCTGACAGGGGGGTTGGACCGACCTAACGTATTGCATTCCTGGAACGAGGAGGTGCGGAATGGCCCAATGGGGCATGGCCCGACCAGGCGGGGTAAGGCTCGGCCCTGAAGGGAACGGCCCGGCACGGCGTGGCCTGGCCCGCAGGGCGCGGCCTGGCTGGCCGCGGAACAGCCGGCTGGACGAGCGGCTCGGCCCGATGGTCGAGTGGTGTGAGGAGGTGTGGTCCCCCGGCTTCCCAAACCGGGGTTTCCAAGAGCCACCTCAATTCCTAACGGGCCGACCGGCCTTCTTGGTTTCAGCGGCCTGCTCGGGCGGGCCTCGGTCCAGTTGTGCGGCACATTCGGGTGCTTCGGTTTCTTTACATAGGCGGATGACGAGTCGGTTGGTTTGCCTCCGATGTGGCCTAAAGATTGCGGGCCGCGGTCCTCCGCAGAGCAACTCCCCTTGTGGTTCTGCGGACTCCCTTTGGCCCAGCCGGCTTCGGCCGATCGGTTCTCCTTCGTCCGAGCGGCTTGCAGTTGCGGGCCGTGGTTCATCCGCACTTGGCCGGCACACGACCACCACTGCCCCCGTTGTCGCCTTTTCCAACGCCCCTCAATCGAAAACAAAGAGACTATGGAGGGTTATCAGGCCGTGTTCGTTTGGCCCATGCCCTCCGCGTTAGGAGGTATTAATTGGTTAAAATCAAACTATGTTTCTCAACAAAGAACAAGGACAATATTAATAAATTGAAATTGAACATAATCCCCCTACCTCAATAAATGACGTTGCACATCATCGATCCGCGAAAGACGAGCATCGTGGTAGATGGAATTGTGGAGAACAACGTCACGGAAAACAGACGTTGATTTTGTGGACATATGGGTGCGTCTGAGGATGAAGCGGCGTTGGCGACTACGCATTTTTTAAATCATAGAGCGTTCTACGTCGAAGGAGAAAGTTGGTCTTTGTCGGAGGCATTATTTGTTTAATAACATTTCCCTTCAAAATCTCCAGTGGTTCCCCCACCAAAAATATTTGCTATGAAAATATTAATTAAAAACTTCTCCCACTTTAAAGAAATGCCAACAAATTTAAATTAATTCAAAGAATCAATCCATTAATTAAATGTGTAGGAAAACATTAATAGGAGAGAGGGAGATGGAGAGGCTCCTCATGTTAATGATGAGGAGTTGTCAAAAATAATTAATGAAGGGATGTTCAAGGGAGTTAGGAGGAGTTATGGGGGAGATGAAATGTTGGTAAATAGTGTGGGGCCCACCACTAACTCCCCTTGGGAGAAAATAACGACCCAACATAAATAAAATTGTGTTCCAAAATTTTATTCATTTTATTCATTTCATTCTAAAACAACATATATTAGCTCTTAATTCGCATAAAACGCAGTTGCGGTAAAGGTCCCCTTAAGAGAATACCAATGTTGTGAGTTTATCGGTCCCCTCAGATTTCGATTCAGAGCACCGGTTCAAACGATATAAAAACCTACTCGTACGTTTACTGAACGCACCCGAAAAAAACATCAGAAATTGATTCCAGGAACACCAGGACTCGGAATCAAGTGCCGTTAGAAGACACAGACTCGTAAAATTCCTAATTATTTGAGAAAAAAATTTCCTTGAAATGCCTGGGTCCTTACACTCCATGTAAATATTTTTACCAAATATTTAGAGCTAGTTAAGGAATAATAAAACGTGAAATATATTATTAAACATTATTACCAATTATTTAGTTATCTTCATTTACAATACACTTTATAACTTTTTGAGATTAAATTTTATTGAGGACAAACCTCTAAGATGATGGGGGAATTTTTTTTATGGTATATAGGTAGGTTAGTTATGAAACAAAGTGCTCATGGGATGTATATAAGTGATAATTGGTGGTGAAATTTTATAATTTTGATAGGTGGAAGACATGTAAAGAATTGAATCATTATTATATAATATATTTCTCACTCAAGTCATATGGTTCCAAATTATATACATTGAAATTTAATTATGATATATTCTGTACATAATAAAAAATTATATATAAGAATATTGTTTTTCTTTTTTAGACCATATATCTGAGGTTAACTCCTCTTTAATCCCTTTCAACCCATACCATCAAAGTAAGAGTTTTACAATGATAAATATTCATTATGGATACAAATGTAGTAAAAATTATTACCTAAATATAATTATTCTAATTAGAAATATGGAATCTATTTTATAATATTCAATTCCTATAATTGGAAGCAGTTATGTCTAATATCCTCAAACAAAAACCATGAGAAATATTTTGATATAAAATTTATTTTTAACATTATAAATGATTTCATTCACATTGCATTCCAATTAACTACAATTATTTTAAATTAATATATTTTTTTAAAAAATATTAACAAAAAAATTAGTTAAAATATTTAATAATTACTATTTTATTCAATTTTATAATTCAAAATACATTGTACAAAAAAAATATAGTTTAATTTTTGAAGGAATAAATCTCTTTTTCTCTTTAAAATTATTTTAAATTCATTAATATCAAGTTAAGAATTAATTTTATAAATTATTATTCATTTATTTATATAAATTATAAATAAATATCATCATATATTAGCTATGGCCAATATATTTAATTTAAATAAAAATAAATAATATATAGAAAAATAAAAATCATAAAAAAATTGGTCTTATATAGTTTTATTATTAATATTTTTAAAATTAGAGTACTTAGTTTCATATATTTATTAAATAATGTATAAATATGAAAATATATTTTAAATACAATACATAATTATTTAGTCTCATTCACACCCATAATTGAATGACTACACAACAAAATCATTATTTAATAATAATATTTCAATTGTATATCCTAGTTTGATTATGCACTTTGTTACATATGAATAAATATACCAAAAACGTAAAACTAAATAGATATATATTATAAAATATTGGTTTATTAAATTCTTTATTAAATTTAATAATTTATACATAAATATTCCCTCACTCTTTTTTAAAAAATTATGGATACTTATGCATTATCACATGCTCATGTTCCCACATAGCTTCTTCCAACATACAGTTTTTCTACCCAACTTGAACTAGATGAGTGGTCCTATTTCATAACACATTGTCTCATCAATTAAATATTTATATTGGGTTTTCATCATAAAATAATTGAAACTCTAATGGTATGACATCTGAGTTTAGTACATATGAAGGATCATGCGTGTACATTCTCATAAAAGAATCATGAAACACATCGTGAACTTTGGATAGGCTAGTTGAAGCCCCAAGTTATAAAAACCAATAGTATATGACTAATATTTTTAGAGGAACCAATATTTTTATGTATTAACAATCAATTAATTCTAAATATCATAACATTCTTCCCCGTTCCTATTCCATGAAATAATTCATTAAAAACTTCTATCTATATATCCTTATAAATATTTTAATTTTTAAATTTATTACTACTAAGAGATACCATAATTTACAAATAAATAGGTAGAAACATATTTTCTATTTTTGTATATTGATCATGTTAAAATTAATTTGTTTCCAAAACATAATTCCAAAATGTTGAAATCCGTTACATCATTTTATAATGTGATTACGGAAGTGAAATTTGATGAACTAGTTGAGGCCTCTAATTTATGAATATTTTTCAAGATAATGCTTTTTTACCAACCATTTTTTAAAACCATTGGGTTTTCTCTTAAAATAAATCATTAATCCAGAATAGTCCTCATCAAATTACCATCTGTCTGATGATGACATTCAATTCTAATATTTAACTCCATATTCCAATCTTAGCAAAGTCATCATCAATTTTTTTTTCTAAACCTCATATCTTATTAATAAATCACATAATTGGATTATCCATGAAACTATATCATTTCATTAATGTATATAATAGAAATATGTTCAAGTGAAGATTTTTAGCCAAAATAATTTAACTGTTATTAGTTAATATGATGATATACTATAACCCAAATGACATTTCCACCATTATATTTATTGGGATATCTTATACTAAATTCAACTATGATTTAGTACCATTTAAATAATTCTATGAATAATGATTATAATATCTCATTATACATCAATCACTCTTCCTCACGTTTCTAGAAAATTAGCCATCGAAATACTTACTCTACAATCACAATATTCATTATATTTCCTCTAGAAATAATCCTGGGGATCTATATTCATTATTTTAAAATAAGATGAATATATAATCATATATTATGTTATTTATCTACTAGATCCTTATTTAATTTTTTAATTAATGGGACACATGCCTAGTTCTTGAATAAAATCATTCCATCATAGTCAAGGTAAGACTACGTAACAATACTTACCTATATTTATAAAACCTAATATTTCTCATGTTCTACTTAAATACTTAGATGAAGAAACAATTTAACATTTGTATGATTAATATAAAATCTTTATATATTACTTATTATTTCAATTTTCATCCAATAAAAACAAATATGATATATCCCACACATCCTCATTGTCTTGAGAAGTGATGGAGGTTCAATATTCCATATGTTATATCCCCATGAAAATATTGGATGGAAATAAATACCAATGTGATTAAAAAAATGTTTACGGTGATTTTAAATTTTTATTATAAAAATGGTAAATAATAAATAATAATCATACAAGAAAATAATTATGATACAGGAAAAAAACAATAAAAAAGAAACCAATAATTAATAATATTTGAGTGACAATAGAAACATGACAAAGAGATTATATCATCCAAATATAACAATACCATAACCTATAAAAGACACCATCCACCCATTTCTAATCTCCAACTCCACCTTCCAGGTCCTATGAATCAAGATTCATAAATAGTGAGATATGAAACCTTTCCCTTTCTAATGTCTTCATAGATGACATCTATGAGTTTACAGATGTGACAAAGTAGGGGGTGAGTATTAACCTAGTAAGATATCCCTAGTTTTCCTATAACATGTCCATTGGTAAATGATGACTAATTTTTTTATATAAAATAGTTTAAATGTAATTGAAATATTTTATTTGAAACCCATAAATTATTTCAATGAAAATCAATAAAAAACACCTATAATAATGTATCATTATTTTATATACTTATTCCTACACTTCCATACACACCAAAACATGCACTCACACACAAATACATTCTATATGAATATTTCATATCCATGATAATTCTAATTTAGATCCCCCATGTCTTCACAAGGTAATCCAATTTCTATATTCATTAACAGAATAGACCCCATATCTTATGTCATGTTAATGATTTGATGGTTTCCAAATGGAACATGCCCCTTATATGAGGTGTCATTTAAATAGTGAAATCATTTAAACTAGGAATGGAAAAAACAATATCGAAAAACCATTAAATTTGACAAAAAATCACTCAAGAAAACATTTCATAGAACAACTTATGTTGTAAAAATCAATTCTATAAATTTAAATCTAAAGTTCTAAAATATTGAAAATGTTTTTTAATGAAAATAAAACAATTTCAAAAAATTCCAATCCCATAACCAGTAGGGTTTAATTTTTTTATTCTGAAAAAAAATCAACAAAAATAAAAAACTGATTGACTGAAATCTATTACTTCATGTTCAAAATCAACAAGAGATGAGAGAGAATCCATAACCTCACAATCGATGGAAAAATTGAAGAACAAAAAAATGATCTTCCAGATCCGATCATGGATATTATTTTCATCAATATATAGCACCATAGATCATAAGTATTACCATCCTTGAAAATATTTACATCCATTATAATATAGATATATGCTTCTATGAATGATGATAATAGTTGATATATGAAGAACATCATAAAATGATGTCACCCTAAATAATTGATATATGTATCATGAGTTGATTTAATAATTTTTTATCTAGATATATAATAATTTAAAAATGATACTCAAGAGTAATGGTAATTCAATACCCCAACAGATAAGGTGACAAAATAAGGATCCAATAATAAGATCACATTATAACCAACAATACTGGAGTATAAAAAATACATCACAGGGTTTTGTATTATGGTTTAGAAAACCATATAAAATTTGTGTGGTGCTATTTTCAAATGACCATACCCCACAGGTATGGATCATAGGGTTATAAAAACTATGTCCCAACTATGTTTTCCATATATATTTCCATTGAACAGTATCCCATGGGAACTCACATGGGTTTTCAAACCATGTAATGACTGTGTGTCTTCCCATTGACTCGAGAATAATTTTTCATAGTTCCCATGTGGTTATGATTATTTTTTACTGACTATGAAAACAATTTAACCAATATAAAAATTCCAAAAAATGATGAAAGCTCTTATATATTCAAAAAACATAACTTAAGATATATATTTGTGTTGAACACATAAAAGTACATGTATATAATGCTTGGGGTGTAATATTCTCCCCACTATTGGTCTTTCTGTCACAAGAATAAAGAAAACTATAGTTTTCCTTGTAGATGTTAGGTCACTATTCCCAATTTTCCATTTTATTATCTTATGATTCTTCCTGAACTAGACCATGCTACCAAAAAACAATAATAAACTGACGAATTCTCATAAAATTTCTTATCATTCTTGTCTAAAACTTGAACAGGGAAATGAATCAATTTGGAATTTTTTTGTAGATCAATATGGTCCTACAAGATCATATGGTCAATAACAGGATAGTACTACATCAATGGAGATAAATGAAACAAATAAGGAATATAAATGAAAATTAGTATTAGTATTAACCAAATAATCACATCATCCACTCATAGAAATATCTCTAAAGGGATATTTTTCCATGGTGATAACATTCCATTGTATCTAAAAGAGTATTTTTCAACCTAAGAAATATTCTCAAGAAATCTTGATTGGATACCTCAAAAAGACAATGACCATCAATGTTGATCAACATATGTTATTTGTTGACTCCGAGGAATCAAAATTTTCTATTTCAACATCAGAGCATTAAAAATGATTATTTCATGGTACTATGTTTGATTAGTTACATATGACATATTTCCACCCAATAATGTTGAAAATGATAAGGAACTCCGTATATTGATTCAAATGAATACATAATAATCGATACTTATAAACTATTATTATAAGAGAAATAATCTAACATTATATTCTTATACCATAATCCATCAAAATAAACCACAGAATATTTAATAATGTCTTCCAACATTTGGATCATCCATTCAAAACGATGAACTATTTTTGGGTTATATACTATGTCCATATAGACATGGGATAATTGGAAATTCTATCAGGATTTTCATAAATAAGTTTCAAATCTACAGCCTCAATCAGATATAGTCGAATCTAGATTTTCATTCATATTTTCTATTTCTTGAATATATAATTTTCACAATTTTTAAAAAAATATTGTTTTCAAGATTAAGCAGTATGTTAGAGGATTATTTCATCTTCAAAAGAATCACTCTAATGAAATCATGTATCCTAACCAGTTATGGTTGACCAATAAAAAAATCCATGTTAATATGCACCCATTTCTACATGGGTATAGGTAAATATTGAATCATACTAGTTGGATATTGGTTCTCTATCATGACCTGATGGTGGGAGACACTACTCAAAACATTCTATGTCACTTTCCTCAACAAATAAGTCCACCAAATCCATTAACTAAATTCATTATAAATTCTTTTTATTGTTGAATAAATAGACCATATCAAATGGTAATAGAAATTAATAATATATTATTGAGAGAGTAGAGGAAATAAAATCAAATATCTATACCACAACCAAAATATTTCATATCCCTTCTATATTATAAATATCTTTCTAACATTGAGTTATGATTTTTATAATAAAAATTATAGATTAAATTATTAAGAATATATAACCTAATAAACTCAATTTAAAAAATGAAACACATAAAAGATTGCAAAATCACCTTTCTCACCATAACAAAAATTTACATCCTCAATGACCAGCTTTATATTCCACTAATCATATACTTCTTTGTCCAGTGAATTAGATGAATTCTTACATAATTAATTATCCACCATGTTCCATTTTCATATTGTATACATCAAGTCATTGTTAATAATTTTCATATTTTCCATCAATATTTATTTATTTATAAATAATTATAATGTGGAGAGAATGTGTTTTAAGATTTAATGATCTATAAAAACAATAAATTCCTAACCAAAATATACAATTACTTAATGTTTTTACGAATCTAAAAAAACTAATTTAAAATCATTTATTTGGTAGCTCTTTTCTTGAACTATTTTTATTCATTCATAAGATACCTAATGGTTTCCTTAATAAGAACGCATGCCAACCAAGATCTTGATGTGTTATAATAAACCACATATCACTCTCCAGACTCTAGAAATATGTTTATAAGTGATGATGTATGTCGACCAATAAATTCATTGAAGAAAATTTGGAATTAATTATTACATTTAAAATTAATTCAGTTCCTTGTATAGAAGTAAATTGGGGATTCCAAAAATGAAAAATGACAAAAAAATTCAGTGTTATTATCTCACAATTTCAAAGAATCATCATATCTCAAATACATAATTTGGTGTTTACTATGATATAATAGAATATAAATTTTCATAATATATAGAAATTTTTTTATAGAGATGATGTAAACAGGGAAATACACCATCTTTATAAATAATGACACTTTATTTGTTTGAATAATGGTAATTCTTTAGTAATATTTTCAATACCATTGCCTTGTTTCCTCATCAATTAATTAATTTATAGAGTATAGAAAACGATTCTCAATGGAAACCACAAAACAATTTCTAGAAACATTAAAAAATATTTAATTCACCAATTTTTTAAATATTGTGGAATAATTAATGAGACTTATAGACGTATTGACATACTCATAATGGCCATAGGGACTCCAGAATAGTGTTTTTTAGGATATCCTCCTCCTAATTTTTTTTGATGGGACTAAAATCAAAGATCAATTTTATATAATTTCCAACATCAAGTCCAATTACAAAAACATTAATCGATACCAAGAGGAGAAAACTAATTCATTATGAAAAAATTTAGAAGATTATAATTATCTATACAAATCCTAGGAATTTTATCTAACTTATTTACCAAAATAATTGAAGTATCTCATTGGATCATGCTCAGTCTGATGAAGCATATAACTTCAAAATATTCTAATAGAATGTTCAATTACACTAATTTAGATGGTGATAACCTTAAAGAGATAATATTAATTGATCTAGACCTCATTATGATATCAATTTTAATGTACACATATCTTCTGGGTGGAATCCCTGAGCAATTTCCTGTAAATAAAATTAATAAATTATTTAATTGTGTTTGTAAAATATAAATTTCCATTCCAATCTATATATTACAATGAAATAGATTTAGAACTGATATGATATGGTTCATAAAAATGGTTCCAAATATTATATATATATATATATTAATATCCTAGTCTCCAATAAAGTTTTTTTAACCTCATCAAAAGATAGAAAAAATAGTATTCATGCATAATCATCGACGTGGGATTTGAATGATGTCATCCAATACGTTCCCCATTTAAAATCACAGTCATCCATATCTACTGTAATTAAATTTCACATTAATTCAACCCAATCGATAGTAATGAAAAATGTAATAAATTTATAGGATCGACACTTCAGTTTTCCTATATATGATTTTAGTTTCAAAATTTAAGGCAACTCCTCCTTATACCAATCAATTAGATAAAAAATATGAGATCTGATAAATGAGAGGGATACACCCATATCAAAGGATACCTGTATATGGTTATAATTTCAAATAATCATACCTCACACCCTTAATGGACTATACTAATCATCCATGATAACATTGTTGGAACTGTAATAAATCTTACTTACTTCCCTTCTACATTAATTAATTGTTTAGATTTACTCTATTGAGGAGTCATGGTGTTACCGGATTCACCCTGAGTAGCTTAGTAATATGTGAAAGAATTTTTTTTTATGAGATAACCCTACAAATTTATATGATTATTGAGAATAATGATAGGAATTTCCATTAGTAGAAATCAAATTACACCAACAAAAACATAGGATATGTCCCATAGTTTTATAGATATAACACAATCATTGTGGTTCCATGTAATCTCGCTTGATATGATCAAAAGGACCACATCAAAAACAACATATCTTAAATTCAGTTGGAGGAGGGATGTTAATTGATCTCGTGGGTTGATTAAGTGATATACCACCTCATTAGAAGAGGGTGTCCGTCTAATTATTTTTATGACCATTGTATTTCCCACATGATATGATGTGAAAAATCATTCTTCCTCAAACTGTATTTACTAAGACATCTCATTCTTCCACATCATCTTTATTTACTAGGACCATGAAGTCTACAATAAAGGGAATTGAAATGTTTGTGTGAATATCTATTCATAGCCTAAACTCAAGAATTGTTTTCTTTAAGTAAGCACATACAACTAGTATGGGTGAAAATTAGACACTGTTTATAAACATAACCACATATCCATTTACGATGATATTTTCATGATTTATGATGAAGATATATTTTGTCTAAGAAATATAAAAGGTGTGATAAGTTAATTTATTTTTAACAAATTACTCTAAATCCACAATCAATATTCCTTGGTAATTTATATATTGGAAAGATAAATCAGTCCATTGGAATACAATAACCTCAAGAATATAGGTATCCAAAATTATTTTTAGCTCAATTAATGTTCGATGGAAATCATTTATTTATTTAATTCTATTTATCCATAACTAATATTTTTTCAACATGAAATCCCCCTAAAATAAGGGTGTGGTCTTTTTCTAACACTAAAATGAGAGTTAAATGTACCATGTCTCGCCAGTTAGGATTCCTATATCCATGACTTGGAAATCATGATCGATTCTTTGTACCCACTCTCGGTTCATCTGTGGCTTAGGGGCAACCCCAATTTCTTTTTTCCTCTTCATGTTGATTCCAATGATATCTAATCAGTTACATTTTTTATAACTAGATTAAAACATCATTTTGTATAAATCACTCTCAACTGAAGGCCATGATATTTCAAATTAACATATTGAAAATCACCATAAAAATTCTTTTCAAAATTACTCCATTTAAAGGATTTTAATTTTTTTTAAAATTACCAAAACAAAATATATTCAATATAGTATTAATATGATGTTTCACCACCAATTAATTATATGATATCTTCATTTCCCAATCCCATGGTTATGAAATAAAAATTCATGTACAATTTTATAAAAATGCCTTTTCACATGAAACCCCATTCAAGTATAGTTCAGTACAAAAAGATTTTTTATGTATTTCTAGGAAAAAATTTAATGTTTTGATGATACAATATACTTAGTACCATTCCAAAATCAATATGATAAACCGAAAAAAATTAATACCAATTAAAACTCATGGAATGAACAAAACTGAGGTCATATCCAAATCAATGACCAAACTAAATGGATACCATTTGTAACACCCTTACCCATATCCATGGATTTGTAACTAATTATGGTTTTACTATACATAGGTTGTATCTATAAGAAACAAAATGCTAGAAATAAAATGAGGGGTTTATGAGACATTGGTAGACAATTTCTGTCTTTTATGAAGAATAACAAGACACTAGTTAACAATAAACGAACTAGAAAATCTCGTTGATGCATGCGAAAAATGTTAAATTCTCAAATACATTATAACAATAAATAATATCATAGTGACAATTGAAAAATAAAAAATAACTAGAATGTTTAGAGTGATAATAAAACCAAAAACAATAGTAGACTCTATATATTTAGTTCAAAGCTATAACTCCACCTTTATAGATATTGTATGAAGATGAATCAATATATAAATATGATACCTTACCCTATCATGTGTCCCAATAGATGTCATTTTCAATTAAACAGAATTTACGAAGAAGGTGGTGAGTTTAATCATTGATTGATAACCCCAAACATATCCCATCACATTCCACAAGGATAATAACAAGTTATTAGATTTTATATAAGAGAGTAGGGTTGAGTTTAAAATTGTTTATATTGAAACCATAATCAATTTCTATTGAATGTAACAAAAAATCCCTTAAAACCACATATTATTTGGAATTTCCGTTATCGTGTTTTCAAACACATCTACACTCAAAAACAATCAAGATATGTGATAGTTCCATACTAATAAGTAATGTTTTTTCAATCCCCCAATTCATCATGTGGTGACCTAATGTCTATGTGCCCTAATGGAACATGCCCCTTATATAAGATACCATTTAAGAAATAATGGTTCTACAATGGCACACACCCCTTTTCATAGGTCACATCCAAACAATGAACTCATTCAAAAAAATGAATTCTAAAGCCTATGCCAAAATCAATTACACATGAAACAAATTATATCATGAATAAATTTCATAATACAACATGTGTGATTCAATAGAATTCCATAAATATAAAAATATGACTAAAATATTACAAATAATGATTATTTTTTAAAAACATTCCAATTTCCCAAATGATGATTCCATAACCCAAAAGGGGTTTTGTTAACAATATTATATTGTTTCAACAACATTTTCAAGAAAACAATAATTAAAACTAAACCTTCAGTATGTAATTTATGTTTAGAAGAGAGAGAAGTCACCTAACTCTCAATATTGTTTTAAGAAAAATGAGAAAAAAATGAGATATTCTAGATATGGTCGTGTATCATTGTTCAATAAATAGATTAAAATATAAATCATATTGATTCCAATAATATAAAATGGATATGTACATAAATAACCAGAACTATTGATTAAAAAGTATGGAGAAGATAAAATATAACAATAATAGGAGACAATGATGAATTAATAATAAATCAGCAACTAGAGAGCACATTGAATCAATAGAAGTAGTGACTATATTAAAAATAATTTTCAAAATGAATTTTGGGGGAAAATTAATATGATGCCCTGAAATATTACATGGAAATGGTTTTTATGTGCATAAAATTGGATTAAAAGAAAACAATTTGTAGCTCCAAATGTATGTCGCAATAATTGGGGGACCATGCACTTCCAATGGAGTAAACCTATAATATGTGAATACCTAACACATTTATAAAAACCAATAACCATCCATTATTTTCCATCTAAATTTCTATTTGATGGTTTACAAGGGAATTGTAATAGTTTTTTCAAACTACGTGACAACTGTGAACCCTCCAAGTGATTCCAAAAAAATGTTTCACAGTTTATTGGTAGTGGTGTGTGGTTTTCAGAATCCATGAACATATAGAAACACTTCCAAAACCAGATGAAAAGCCTCTAATCATACTAAAGTATAAACCAATAATAGTAAAGGATAAAAAAACCTAGAGCAATGATGAAATATCTAAAATCGGGGGGTGGGGGTGATAAATAATATGCATAGGATCTCATTTATTTCAAACATGAGAAAATATTATTTCCTTCAGTGTTAGAGGATAAACTACCTTATAGACCATCCCTAGGCGGTAATTAATTTGGAAATCAATAAATTTAATCAATTATTTTCTAACCCTTTATCACATATTTAACTCATTTTATTTGGATGCATACATCAATATTTTAGGATCAATATATATATATATATATATATATATATCACAATATTCAACATATATTTTGTCACGACCTAGACAAAGATGGGGCTCAAACCACAACTACACCAAGACCACCTCCACGGGCCAAGGGTGGGTGACAAACACCTATGGCATAACTCTATCATGGAGGCCTTTTCAAATATACGTGTAAACACATAGACGGATGTTTCAATTAAAAAATATAGAGGGATAGTATAAAAAATGAAACACATCTTCAAAAAGAATAACTCAAACATACATAAACCACTATAAATTACAAATGTATGGTACCCTATGTAAAACAATAAATGGTAAAAATAAACATCTATTAAGAAATATGTCTCAACATTATAGAAAATAATAAGGAAAGTATCTAAGAGAGTCCTTCCATTGAATCCTAAGCTATAACCACTGTATGCTGTCCAAGAACCAAGTATTCCTAAGATCCTATATAGTCACTATAGTCCTATCCACTGTAAGCATAAGACTCAAAACATGAGGGAAAATACCATTTTGGGGTGATTATATACAAATAATATTGGAAACCCACGTAGATAAAGGGGGAGATAAGAGATACAATAGGGAAAAAATACAATCACTCTATCCTCACCTAGGAGACCCCTGATAATGGTGGTACATCAATCCTGTTGGATAATTAGATATAATCATGTTCTACCCATCACATTAGGTTAGGTAGTCTATGGCCGTATGACCGCACTAATAAAAAGAAAAGAATATCCCATATACAGGATACCCTAATGCTCTACACTACGGCTAACCATGTGCTTGATTCTAATCCTAGAAAGGTCCCATGTTCCATGATTTGGGAACCTTGTGCCTATTTGCTACTACAAATGAATCAGATCTGTGTCTACACCTATGAAGTCCAGAAATCTAGCATCCTTCTAAGAAAAATATCTCTTTCACTAGGGACTGTTCTAAAACACTGACATATGTGGGGATTCACAATGGTACTATGTTGGCTTAGATCTCTCTATGGAGTCCCAACTCAAGCCTATGTTCATAGAATTAACCATCCTAGATCATGTAAATTGAGTACCATGTATGGTCTGTGATCTTGAATTCATACTCAAACACTATCATAAATATTCATTGCAGCTCTAGATTCTCATGGATCTGGATTGAGTGCAATAGGTAGAGGTAGTACTCACCATAGATAAACTACTAGATGTGAGACCTTGACAGTGTGGAACCAACATACACCTATGTTACAAGGCTCCACTATTTTCTAACTACTTTATGGTAGAGGCAAAATTTAATCCAAATAACCTAATCCATGTATTTTTGAGAGATATTGATGATATAGACCACTACCAAACCTCTACTGCTTGATGTTTTGGATCACCATAGAAAAATAGATTTCTCTCATATTGTAAATTACAGATCCTGCTAATACGTCATGCATCTAGATCATTAATTGATAATATGATCTACATATCAACATTGGGAGGTCCTTATACCAACTCTCTTAAAGGAAGGGTATCACAATATGTACCCCGAATAGACGACTCATCACTCATTGGTCATCACAATGAACTGGAGATGGTATCTTGTCCAGATTTCTTTGTATAGGCATCCATAAGGTTATCAAGGTGTTTTCTATTCATATGATAATATAAATACATATATATAAACAAATATGAGAGATAATCCAAGAAGGATATTAAAAGACTCAATCCTTTATAATGCATGTACTATTTTACCCAGAAAGAAATGTATCAACAGAAGAGTCGACATCAAGGTAGTCAGGGTCCAAGTGAAGGGATACTTCAACTACCACACCATCACTAGACTCCATATAATTATAGCAAAACTTGAGATACATTTATACTAGTTTTCGTTTTCCAACCAAATTCACAAAAGTAGATAATCCAAAAAACCTCCAAAAAAATAAACATATTGGCATACCAATTGGTCACAAACCCGACCCATGTAGTGATTTGATCTGATAATACCCCAATAATACCTCAATAAGACATGGGTGGATAAATGAATAGAAGGAATAATAATATGAGGGTGTCCTTTTCCTATGTGTATGTATGCACAAAAATATCTTTTTTGATGCGTCTTTACAGAGGGATTGGGTAAAAGATGCAATACTAGTATAAACAGTATCACTAACATGCATGATCCTCTAGATAGTACAAAAGTATGGGATTGTAAAATGAAAAGTAACTGGAAGAAATAAAAATCCATCCTAAAATATATTCCAATCTAATAGAAACATAAAATGAAAATAAATATGAGATCTCTCTTCCTAAAAATAAGATGTGACCATTATAAACAGTCCAAGCAACAATTATCCCTAAGAACCTCTGTAGTCATTATTGACTTATCTGTAATCATAATAAGAAATTACTTGTGTGTTAAATTCCCATAAAGGTTTGAGTATTTGTATACTCTATAGGAAATAATTAAATTGGAAGTGGGATAATTAAGAGATGGAAGATGAAAAATGAGAAAGTAGATGCAAGATACAGTCGAAGAGAACATATCCACCCAACAAAGAGTTGAAGTAAACTCATCCAAAGGCAAGGGGATAAAAATGGTGAGTATATGAAATACCCATAAATTCAACGCCACTATTACCAGGAGAGTAGACTCATTCATCCATGAGAATCAAAACAGGGGAAGCATGTGTCATATCCTTCGAATCATCGACTCTCCTAAAAGGAGAGTAACAAAATATAATGTGTAGATACATTATAATGATATATATATATATATATTATTAGAAAATAATGTTCAGTAAAGTGTGTAATGAGATTTCCATATCACAACTCATCCCAAGATGATGGTTAACCAATGGTTCTAGATATCCATCAATGATTCGCAACATGTCACATGTCTTCCAAGAAGTAACCTTGATAGTATGATAATTCCATTTCACTATGTCGCATTGTAGAGAGCTAATAACATAATGTAAAGGACCCACACCATAATATGTTTGTGGGTGGTCTACTCTATGTGTAACAATAGATGACCCACACCAATGCCAATGGGGGGTTTTTATTTTGGTGGTATCCAAGATCCACCACCCAGCTCAACTAGAGGGAACCACATGGATGATGTTGAGTACCACTACCCATATCTACTAGAGGGTACCACATGGAAGACATCAGGGAACCACTACCCCACATAATAAGAGGGTACAACTTATGATTAAATTTGTTATCATGCATAATCACCACCACCATCTGGTGTTTCCTTATTAGTTGCTTTTACTAGAACATTTCACATCATTTTTTCAATGATTCAACTCATGTAAAAAATTACATTCTATGAGGAAAAACACTTAGGATAGGATACTCACATACCAAAATCTGATTTCAGAAGAAGGACATATGGATGGGATGACATCACTTAAAATAGAACTATGTGTACACAAAATGTGAGGTGATCCACATAGTACACAAATATCGCTTCACCTACAACCTATGTCCTTATTTGGAATATGGATCGTAACTATGTATGATTACACATCATAAAGGTGGACTATATGGTTTTACCACAAGAATTAGGTACCGAATCATGTTCTTCTCACTATAATTGTGTAAGAGACCATGTGTCCATGTACCGGACCCCATATAGGTCTAAACTAGTATATTGTATTGTACGTAGCCATCTTACAAATGGATTCCCAACCCTATGATTCATAATAAATTATGTCTATCCAAGAATGGGTAAATGGTGTTTAGGAGGGATACATGCCATGTTGTTATTAATTCTTAGAAACCATAGCTACCGTTGATGAGGTGGATACACACCATGTGTTCATCCTTGAACAAGACATGTAGTAACATTTTTTTTCTAGATTTCATGATATAATATTTCATATAGAAAGAAATCTATTTTATTCAATTTTAGAATCCAATCCACCAAAAAATGATGGATATAGAAAAAAATTAGGAATCTCAACTACCGTGAGTTGGAAATGTCTATAGTGACGATCTTTTCATTTGTCGCGTATTCTAGAAACATTGATCAATTATTTAATGGATTACTTGATCCCAGAATATTGTAATGATCATAAAAATATCCAAACAACCCCATATATAATCTTATTTCATCAATCCTTACTTTATTCGTTGATCTGTCATAGTTCCGGGTGTCTGATTGGGCTTAGTAACAACCGAAAGTGTCGAACCCGGACTTAGGTATAAGAACCCAGCCTTAAACATTACCTAATCTTGAGTTAAGTCAAGAATTCACGTTGAGTATATTTTGAGGTTTAATTTTTTTTGAATTATGCAATATGTATTACATTACATTTCAAAAAAATACAAAGTATAAACTTCTACTAAGTATCAATTTTTTTATATAATAAAAAACTCTAAAAAACATGTCTAGTTCCTTGTTTTTGATTGACTGGCTTTTGATGTATCCCATCCTTGACCCTATTCATGTTTAAGTCTTCTGAAAAATATTTTGAAACATGGGTGAGCATAAAAATATCAGTAAGGGTTATAAAATCAAGAAAGGAAACATTAACCAATAAATAAATAAAAAACAATGAAACCATAATTTTCAATCATAACAAACCTTGTGAAATTATAAGATTTTTGAATAACACATAAAATTCATATTTCCTAAAGGTAAATTGTGGCATCCATATCTAACTTATGTGGTAGATATCACAACTACGTGGGGAGTTACACTGGTATATCCATCATAGTATATTCCCTAAATCTCTTAGGAGAAACATAATCCTTTACATTCATCATGTTACCCAATGCATATGAGAGCTATCTCGGGCTCACCCTCCCTAAGTTTTTCACAGAACCACCCATATGCTTAAACCATTCCTAAGAACCATAACTCTTCAAAACACTTCAAACATACATAAATGAAAGATAAAAATTCCACATTTAAATCAAAATATATCATTTAAATATATTGAAATAAAAAATCCATTAAAAAAATCTATATTCAATACCAATATAAGTAAAAAATTATATCGTATTTATTTTACTTTTAAAAACATTTTGTATTCTTAAGGAAACCATAGACAAAATAATACTCATGGCGGTGGAAAATATCATTGTCACCACATATGTTAAAAAACACATTTTTTGTTTTTAGTAAAACCCAACGTAGAAAAAGGTTTCCTTTGAATGAAATGAAAGGTCAATGGGGTTTATAACCCATAAAAAAGAAAGTTGTTTATAAAACAAAATATTCCTCAATGAAAGGATATTGACACGAAGTCCCTTTCAAAGATCACATCCATATATAAATGACAAATCAATGGAAAAATTATGTGTGAAAAATAAAAATACACTCAATATGATTAGATATTATGTTTAAATAAATCATAGAACATTCATAGATATTTTTCGTAAAAACACCCCCAATGAATTTGATGTTTAACTCAATTAATGGAAATTGAGTTAAAATTACTCTTATCACGTTCATATCGATGACTTGAGAATTTATCAATGGAGTGATTATGTGTATCAAAAGTATATCCACACAAAGAGGAGTGGAAATTAAAACATAAATAAACAAACAGTGATTCTAACCATAATCCTAGCTTAAAATAATTAATAATTAGAATATTAACTTGATGAATTGAAATTTTCAGAAGAAGTTCCCCTACAAAAATATGATTGCCTTACATCGTCACATAAAAATTCCAAAAATGAGTTGATGAGGGATAAAAATGAATCGTATCACATGAACATAAAATTTAAAGCAATAAATATATAGATGAACATATCTCAACATAATAGGATGTAAATTAAAAGAAATAACAAAAATAAGTCTTTGACTAAAAGAGTATGGTGAAAGGTTCCCTTACCGATTTGGTAACTTAAGAAACATTAATTCTGAGAAAGAAGGATCATAAAATGAAGATTTAAATACCCAGAAACTAAATTATATTACTCAAAGAATAAAATCATGGGTAGTAAATATTCCACAAACAAGAAAATAGTTTCAAATATATCATGAATCTCATGGGAATAAAACTTGAGATGAAAACCCCTTATCACATTTTAATCAATCGATCCGTATGGCCAAAAGTTAATAACCACTGAATGAATCAAAAAATACCATAAATATAAATATAATAATGAAAATATATATCAACTTTTAGTACAAAATACACCACATGAAATAAATAATTGGCTAACAATGTAAATCTCACAGAATTAAAAGTGAGATTAGAAACCACTAACCTCATGTCTGACTTCACTCGTTCGTTCTTCAATCTCTTGAATAATAAGATAAATTTAATTTATACATTATTAAGAACAATTTTTTTGTTTATGATTCTTTTTATATATTTTATTAACATGTTATAAACATTATTCAATCATTTATGTTAATAATTGTCCTTTTGTTGATATTTGGTACTTGAGTCAGAAATAAACTTCTTATAATTACCAGTTGTTCAGGTGGTCAAAATTAAATTATCTAGAGAAACTTATTAATGATTTAGATATCATATATATCAAATATATCTAGTATATAAATATTTATATATTTATTTATAACAGTACATAACATTTGGAGATAAGAAATTAACTTCACTGTTCAGGGAGACGGTAAGTCGTACGTACACATGACCGTACATTCAATTCTATTTCATATTTAAAGTAATGTAACATTAATGATAAATATTTATATAATAATTATAGTATAATATCATAAATAATTTCAGTAACTCCATCTTTTATACTTTCTTCATATGTCATGAACGAGTCATATCACTTTGAGGAGGCGATAGTCCACACATCCTCAAATGAAACTATCGTATTTACACATTATGGAAATAGGAAAGGTATTGTTTAAATGAAAAAAATAAGTATATAATCAATAAAAATATAATATATATCACATATAAATACATTTAAATCTTAATTTCCAGCACAAGAGGTTGTATGAGATGATTGAACAATCATCGTTTTCTGAGGTAGTAGTTCGTCATCCATAGAAACAGTATGTTCATTACCCATTAGATGGAGGTGACTATAAATATAGTTCGAATCCATCCCATAAAAACATCCTAGTATTTTTTGGATACTAGTTTGGATATATAATAAGGGGATAACAATATTTTAGCAGGTTGGAGAAGAGAAATAAAACAAAAGAACTTAAGAGAAGACGTTACCTTTAATTTAGTTATCTCTCTTTGGTTTGATCCAAAATGTTTTATTTAATTTCCTTCTTCCTAGGGGATGGATTATATGAGGAGGAGAGAGATGTTGGTAACTTAATTGGTCATAGGATGGATGAGAAAAGGGGATTTTGAAGTGTGGTAAATGGGTTAGAAATGAGGGCTTTTTATAAAGGAGAGGATGGGCTCGTTTGGAATGTTTAAACATATTATATTATTATATAATTATTTTCTATTTCTAAAGGTCTGAAACATATTAATGTCAATTAAAAGATAACTAATGTTCGAAATAATATCATCAAATATTATTTGGATAGATTTGTGATATTTATTTAATCTTTATAATCTTATTTATTCAAATCATTCATTATAGAGGAAAAAACAGCCTCATTATTATGTCATAAATATTTTTATTTATTTGATGTCTAAAAATCAATAAAAAATTATCATGATATAGGAAATATTTTTATCTTTAAAATTAATAATTATAGTCTAATAAATAACTTATATAACCCAATTTAAGAATTTTTTTACGAAAATATATATGTTTAAGTCTTTTTTGTCTTTACTTTAAATTAATTAATATAAAGTGTCATTATCACTCTAAAGTGGATCCATGGGGTCCCAACATCAATTCAAGTATTACCAGGGTTGTAAATGTATCCACCAATAATATTAGGGCACATGTTAGTGTAATTTAATATTATTATAATAATATTTTCTACCCTTATTTAACATATTTTTCTTTTAACCATGGTAAATAAATTTCTTACTGATATAAATATTCATAATGTCTAAAAATAAAAGTTATATATTTACAAAACATAGACCTCATGATTCTGAATATGGTATCTATTTTTTAAAATTCAAAATGTAGAAGGGGCAGAAATTAATTTAAAATTAATTCCCACTGTCAAAATAAAAATCATGTTTTTAAGAAATAATAACTATCAAATGATTGACAGTTATTTATGTCCAATTTTAGTATGAAATAAAATCCAATGACTATCATTGGACTAAATAGTAAAAATATAATATTATTAAAAATTAAAACAAATTAAAAATGTAGTCTATAATTATAAATAAATTATATTAAAAGGCAGGTTTGAATTAAAATACAATATTTTCCACTATTAATTAAAAAATGAATTTGATCAGAAAAATACCAAAACATTAACGATAATAGATTTTGATGTCCCAATTCTAAAGAATAATTTTATTTTTTAAAATAAATTATATAAAAGTGTCTAAAACTAGATTTAAATAGGGTTCTCCATCATAAGGTGGTGAATCGACTATTTAAATAATATTAGAGTATTTATGCTTAAAATTGGATTCATTTACATTTTAAGCCTCTAAATTTTGTTGGATAAAGGAAAAAACATTTAACAAACTTGTATATTAATATTTTAGCTAGTTATTTCCATTCCGAAATATACAATGGATAGGCATTAACTACCATAATAAAATAATATTATATTATTATTTTTCTTTATGACTCAGCATTGTGTGCAATATAATATTTCAAAGAAACCCATTTTTTCCTATTGGGAAAGACATATAACATATAAACCCCTATAATGAAATATTAATATTTAATTCACAAATTTTAATAAATATGAAAAATTTATATTCTTTATTTTCTTGGGATGTTACATCCTTTCACCCATTTTGGAATTGAATCCTTGCAATTTTAAAATTGGGCTTCAAACATATTTGAATGTCCCACATTAGAAAAAGAGTGAATAAAAATATCACTTTAAAATAATGAAAGAAAAACACAATGGTCACCCAAGATATCCCATTCTAGGATTCCATGTAAGAAAACATGGATATTGAAGAGAAAAAACCATCAAGGATTGATGGAGAGTGTTAGAAAATATGATTAGGAGAATGTTAACCCCGAGAAAATCACAAACATGTGATTGGTTAAACTATCTTTAATTCCCCAACAGGAAAAGTAAATTAACAATGTTTCTGTTTTAATTTTCTTTTCATAAAGTTGAGGAATTTATACATGAGCATGAATAATAACATAATTAAACATACTTACTTTTCATGTGTATTTTCTCCCTTTACTAGATTTCTACCCCAAACACATCTTTTCTCAAAACGATTAGTATTCAAGATGACATGTTCACATTGAAACTGCTATAATCAACTTCTAGATAATCACATAATCAATAAATGATTAACTATATTTTTCCCATGTCATTAGACATTAAACAAAACCAAATTGGTTATTATATGATCAGATAATCCCCAAAAGGATACTAATTTAAAAAAAGAAAACCTACTATTAATCTCCAAAATTTGTCAAACAATTCCCAATGTTCAAAAAAGACCATTCAATAAACAATTTCCATTAAAATTATTAAATATTATCCTAACTAATAATGAAACCCAAAACTCAGAAGAACTTGATCAGACAATCTTCCACAATAAATCTTAACAATTATCTCCAAATAACATGCACTAATCTAAAAGTATGATAAAAATGTGCAATTAACCTAATCACATATTCTCTATGATAGGTTAATCATTTCTATAAATAACCATAATTTTTATATTTATACAATAAAAACATAGAATATTCCAAAATAAAATTTCAACCATTACTCAGATACCATAGTATTCTACTTCCCATAAGAATATAATGTTCCAAAAAAGAGATAACATCTTGCGAAATAACATTTATCATTTAATTACCAAATCATTATCTTACATTAAGGATATCTATTTTATAATACATAAGTTCGAAAAATAAAATTATTCATGATCCATAAAATTGTTCAACTAAAAAATAATAAGTATATGTAATAATAACAAGGGAATTCACGTAGGGTAATAGTAAAAAATGCGCCCTTGTATACTTTCTATTGTTGGATTGATTCTGGCAGCCTTTCTAGGCGTGACGAGTTCTCACCAATCTTACAGGTTGTCCTTTTTAGAAAACATAAAAAAAACACCAACATATTTTAACATAAAATGTTTTCTTATACCATTCATTTTCATACCTATTTATTAAGAACTCAACATCTTATATATTGTTGTTTTTTCTTCCAAATGATAAAATAATGTTATTCCTCATAGAAAGAAGAGCATACCTTGATCATGGTGTCCATATGGTTTCATCATCATGTTGTTCAAATAGGTAGAAGGTCCATGTATTTCATAAATAATTTATATATCCTTCAAAATCATTTGATTACATCATCAAAATACACCTTTCATAACCTGACTCATATGGGTGTTCGTAGGAATACTGTTTCATAAAATAATCATGTATGAAATATAATTTCAAAACATTAGATAAAAAATGATTTCTATAAAACAGTTGGACCGAATTTTATTTGAAACATTCCATAAATGGTCCTTTTAAAATACGAAAAGTATATTTTTAGAGAATATATTGTAAAAAAAATATAAATCGGTTAACCAAGGGTCTCCTTATTCAGCACATTTTTCAAAATCATAATATTCTTCAAAATCCCATGATAAGGTAAAATATTTAAAAATGCCTTGATAATATTTATCTTTCTTGGAAATGTGAGAATTTTGAGAAAATAGGATTTGATTAAATACAACCCATGATCCCTGATAATATCGAGGTATAGCGATGGTGTTTGATATCTCAAACAACTACTTGTCAGTGAGTTGTATGCTAGAAAATGTTTCACAATCATCTGAACATGACTTTGAAAAAATTATTGAAATCCTGTCATCATGAAGAGATATGAATGTTGTTTGAGATCCTCCTCCTTCCATTTGTAACCAACTTTCATTGATCTAAAAAATTGATAAAACTATGATTTAACTGAAATAATAGACATACTGACTAACCATGTGTTTATCTAAAACACCTAATCCACAATGTTGTCCAAACCGACCTCTGATACCAACTATAAGGACCCATCCTTAAACATTTTTGAGTATCCATTATTTTCATCAAATAAAAAACTCTAAAAAACATGTCTAGTTTCATGTTTTTGAAAACATGGATTTTCCTTGATCCCATCCTTGAACCTATTAATCATTAAGTCTTGTGAAAAACATTTCAAAACATTGGGTGAGCCTAAAAAGATCAGTAAGGGTTATAAAATAAAGAAAGGATACATTAACCCATCAATAAATACAAATCAATGAAACCATACTTTTCAACCATAACATACCTCATGAAATCATATGATTTAAAAATAACACATTGAAATAATAAATAATAAAGGTATCTTGTGGAATCCATATCATACTTAAATTGTAGTTATCATAACTACGTAGGGAGTTACGTTGGAATACCCATCACAACATATTTCCTAAATCTCTTAGGAGAAACATTAATGTGTACCTCGGTCATGTAACTCAATAGATTGGAGATATATCATGGGATCACCCACCCTAGGATTACCACAGAACCACCCATATACGTAAAAAATTCCCATGAACCATAAAAAAACTCACAACACTTAAAACAAACTTAAAGGAAAAATGACATTTTTCCCATTTCAATCACAGTATATTATTTAAATATATTAACATAAACTATCCATTATCAAAACCATTTTCAATACCAAAATAACAGAAAGATTATACGGTATTTATATTATTTTTAAAAACAATATAGCTTGTTAAGGAAGCCAGATATCAAATAATACTCATGGTGGAGGAAATGTTTTTTTCAATTGATTACATTAAAATAAAAATTAATTTTTTTGTTGTTTAGTAAACCACCTCAAAGAAAAAATATTCCCTTTGGGAGAAATGAAAAGTCAAATTTCATTATAAATAGTATAAAATAATGTCGTGTATAAAACAAAATATGCCTCAATGAATGAAGATTGAGATATAGCCCTATACAAAGATCATATCCTTAGATTAAGGACAAATCAATGACATAATTATGCGTGAAAAAAAATACACTCAATATGATTGGATATTCTGTGTAAATCAATCCTATAAAATTCACACATATTATTGTAAAAACAATAATCGTGACTTGGATGTTTAACTCAATGAATCGAAATTGAGTTAAAATTACTCTTATCAAGTTCATATCGATGACTTGAGAATTTATCAATGTTGGGATTTTTTGTATCAAAATTATATCCCCACAAATAGGAGTGTAAATTAAAACATAAATAAATAAAAAATGATTCCACACATAATTATAGAATTACATAATTAATAATTAGACGATTAACCCAATGAATTGAAATTGGTTGAAGAAGATTCCTTACAGAAATTCGATAGCCCAATGGTGTCACATTAATTTATAGAAAATGAGTTGATGAGAGAGAAAATGGTATCTCATAACTTGGATATAATATATAAAGCAATAAGGAAATAGAAAAACATATCTCAACAAAATAATATGTAAACTAAAAGATATAACCAAAAGAAGTCTTTAACTAAAAGAGTACGGTGAATGGTACCCTTTTGGATTTAATATCATACAGAACATACACCCCATAAAGGAAGGATCATAAAATGAATATTTAAATACCAATAAATAAAACTATATTACACAATGAATACAGTCACGGGAAGTGCATACACCACACAAAAGGAAATAGTGACAAACATACATGAATCTCACAAGAATAAAAAGTGATATGGAAATCCCTTACCACATTGTAACAAATCGAGACGTATGACCAAAAGTTAATAACCACCAAATGAATCATAGAATAACTTTAATATAATGAGAATAATGATAATATATATCATTTTCTTTCACAATACACCACATGAAATAAATAAGTGGCGAAAAATGGAAATCTCTTCGAATTAAAAGTGAGATAAGAAACCCCTTACCTCGTGTCTGATATGACTCGTTCATTCTATAATCTCATAAATAATAATCTAAAGCTAAATTATACTTGGTAATGAACCTTTTAAAAGTTTCTTATTTTTTTATATCACTTCTTACCATGTTATAAACATTATGAAATAAAATATGTTAATAATTCTCATTTTGTCGATATTTTGTACATTAGTCAAAAATGAACTTCTTCTAATTAAAAGTTGTTGAGGTGGTAAAAATTCCATTATCTCCATAATTATATTTATGATTTATATATCATATGTATCTTGTATATATATATATATAATTATAACATTACATAATATTTGGAGATAAGAAATGAAAGGCACCATTCGTGGAGACGGTAAGTCGTACATACACATGAACGCCACATTCATTTATATTTCATATTTAATGGAATGAAAAATAAATTATAAAAAGGTATATTATAATTATATTATAATATTATTTTTTATTTTAGTAACTCCATAATTCATAAGTTCCACGTATTGCATGAACGAGTCAAATAAGTATAAGGGGGCGGTAGTCCACACTTCCTCAAATGAAATTATCATATTTACCATCTATGGAAACCAGAAATGTATTCTATAAATAAAAAACAAATAATCATAGAAACAATATAATTATAATATATATCACATATAAATACAGTTCTATCTTAATGTCCTCCATAAGAGGTTGTAGGAGAAGATTGAACAATCATCATTTCGTGAGGCAGTAGTTCATCATCCATAGAAATAGTATGTTATTTACCCCTTAGATGAAGGTTTGTGTAAGTTTAGTTCCAATAATTATCATAAAAACAACCTACTATATGTAGGATATAGTTTTTGTTATAAAATATATGAATAAAAAGAGTTTAGGGGATTGGAGAAGTAAAATAAAACAAAATAACTTAAGAGAAGATGTTACCTTTAAATCTGGTATTTCCATTTGGTTTGAATCAAAATATTTAATAAAATTGCCTTCTACGTAGGGGAAGTCTTATAGGTGTAGTATAGAGATGTATGTTGCTTAATTGGGTAGAGGTTGGACGATACAAGGGGTTTGAGAAGTGTGAGTAACGGGTTAGAATTGAAGGCTTTTTATAAAGGGGAGGAGGGGCTCTTTGGGAATATTTAATAATATAATTTTATTATATAATTATTTTCAGTTTATAAAGGTCAAAAACATATTAAAGTAGAATCTGAGATTCATATTTTTGTAAATAAAATCATCCAATATGAGTTGGAAAGGTTTCATGTATTGTTTTAATCTTTATAATCTTATTTATTTTAATCATTCATTAATGAGGAAAACATTGCATCATTATTGTTTCATAATTATTTATATTTATTTGATTTCTAAAAATTATAAAACAAAATAATAAGGATGTGGAAAATCATTATAAAATTCAAATGAATATTTATAGTCTAATAGATATCCTATAAAACACAATGTAACAATTTATTTACTAAAATATATATGTTAATGTCATTTTTGTCTTGACATTAAATTAATTAATATAAAGGGTCATTATCACCCTCATGTGGCTCCATAGTGTCCCAAAATCAACCCAAGGATGGACCTGGTTGGAAATGTATCAACGAAAAGGATTATGACACATGATAGTGTAATTTAATATTATAATAATAATATTTTTTACCCTTTTTTACCAAATTTACCCTTTAACCATGGAAAATAATTTTTTTGCATATGTAAACATTCATAATGTCAAAAAGTACAAGATATCTATTTACACAATTTTGACCTCTTGACTCCAAATATGGAATCCATTTTTCTAAAATCAAAAAATAGAAGTGGAAGAAATTAATTTAAAATTAATTCCTGCTGTGAAAACAAAAAAGCATGTTTTTGAGAAATAATAACTATCAAAAGATTGACACTTATTTATGTCCAATTTCAAACTGAAATTACTTCCAATGACCAAAATTGAATTAAATAGTAATAACATAATATAATTACAATTTAATACCAATTAAAAAGGTAATCAAACCTCATAAATAAATTATATTAAATAGCCAGTTTGAATTAAAATACAGTATTTTTCACTATTCATTAAAAAATGTATTTTATTAGGAAAATCAAAAAAATTTACCGAAATTAAATTTTGACGACCCTATTGTAAATAAAAATTTTATTTTGTGAAATCGAACATATAAAACAGACCAAAACATGATTTAATTAGGGTTCACCATTAAAAGGTGGTAAATCAACCATTTAACATATATTAGAGTATTAATGCTAGAAATTTGATTCATTCACATTTTAAGCCTATAACTTTAATAGGATAAATGTAAAAATATTTGACAAACATTTATATTCATATTGTAGTTAGTTATGTCCATTCAATCCATAACAACATCTAGTCTTAACTACCATTTAAAATAATATTATATTACTATTTTTCATTAGGACTCAGCATTGTGTGCAACATAATATTCCAAATAAACCCATTGTTGTTTATCAGGTACACCCTCGAACATAGAATCTCCTATATGGTAAAATTAATATTTAATTAACAATTTTCAATAAATATGAAAATGTTACATTATTTATTTACATGGGATGTTACATCAATCTCCCTTTTTGGGAATTGCGTTCTCTTAATTTTTACATTGGTCCTGGAAAAATCATTGAAAGTTCGACATCAGAAAAATAGTCAATAAAAATATCATGTTAAAAAAAGAAAGAGAAACAAAAAGGTTATCCTAGATATCCCACACCTGGATTCCATGTATGAAAATATTGATATAGAAGGGAATCAAACAACCATGGTTTGATGCAAAGTGGTTGATATCATGATTAGGAAAATTTTAACCGCCAGAAATTCACAAACATATAATGGGTTAAATTATTTGTGATTCCACATTAGGAAAATTTAATGGACAACGTTTTTGTTTTTAGTTAATTTTCATAAAGATGAGAAATTTATTTATGATCATGAATAAGAACATAACGAAACATTCTTAATCTTAATGTAGACTTCCATCCTTTACTAGATTTCTCCCACAAACTCATCTTTTCTCCAAATGATGAGTATTCAAGATGACTTGTTCACATTGAAATAGCTATAGTAAACTCAAATAGAATCACATAAACCCCAAAAGATGAACTATATTTTTAACATGTCTTTAGACATTAACCAAAGACAAAATGGATAGTACATGATCAGATAATCCCCAATAGGATAAAATTTTACAAAACAAAAAACAACTCAGAATATGAATTTTTTTTCAAACAAGTCACAATGTATAACAAAGACCATTCAACACAAAATTTTCCTTAAAATTATTCTATATAATGAAAACTATTATTGAAACCCAAAACTCAGAAGAATTTTATCACAAATTATTCCATGATAAATCTTAACATGTATCTCCAAATATCATTGACTACTATTATAGTCTCAAAATAATGAGTAATTAACCTAATCACATATTATCTACAATATATTAATCATTTCCATAAATAACAAAAATCTCCATATTTCAACTATAAAAACATATATTCTTCAAAAAAAAATTCCATCCATTACTACAAAAATAAGATCCCATAGTATTCTATTTCTCTAAAGAATATAATTGAAACCAAAATAGAGAACATGTTCCAAAGTGAAAATTATCACAAAATCACAAAGTCATTTTACATATTACGGATATCCATTTTATAAAAAATAAGTTCCCAAAATCAACTTATTAATGACCCTTAAATTTGTTTAACTATAAATATAATTATAAGGCATACTAACAAGGGACATCATGTAGGCTAGTGGTAGGGGATGTGTTCTTTTCTCCCTTCGGTTGTGGGTTTAATTCATGCGGCCTTTCTGGGCGTGATGGTTGTCGCAAATCTTATGTGTTGTCCTTTTAACAATACACAAAAATAAACCAAACATATTTTATCCTCAATGGTTTTTTTATATCGTTATTTTTCACCCCAATACAATAATATCTCAAATTCATATATATTGTTATTTTTTTCCTCCATATGATAAAATAAAACTATTCCCAATAGAAAAAACATCATACGTTGATCATGGTATCAATATGGTTTCATCATCATATTGTTCACATAGGTAGAAGGTCCATGCATTGCAACAATGATTTAGATATCATTCAAAATCATTTTATTCCTTCATCCAAATACACATTGTACAACTAGGGTCATATGGATGTTTTTAGAAATATGGTTTCAGAAAATAATCATATATGACATATAATTTCAAAACATCTGATAAAATATGTTTTTTATAAAACAGTTGGACCAACTTTGACTTGAATGTTTCAATCAATGGTCCTTTTAAAATACCATTAGTATGTGATGAGAGACTATATTGTAAAAAATATATAAATTGGTTTGCAAGGGTCTCATTCTTCATCACCTTTTCCAACATCATAATATGCTTCAAAAGATTGTGATAAGGTAAAATATTTAAAAAGTTCCTAGATAATAGTTACCTTTCTAAAAAATATGATAATATTGAAAAAATATGTTTTGATTGAATACAACCGATGATCCACGATGATATTGAGGTATAGTGTAGGTGTTTGATATATCAAAAAACCTCTTGCAAGTGAGTTGTATGCTAGAAGACGTTTCAAAATTATATGAACATGACTTTGCAATAATTATTGCAAGCACGTCATCAGGAAGAGTAAGGAATGTTGTTTGAGATCCTCCTCCTTCATTTTGTAACTAATTTTACATAATCTGAAAAATTTATAAAATAAATATTTAACTGAAATAATAGACATAGTGACTAACCATGTATTTAACTAAAACTCTTAATAACAAAATTTTTCTAAACCAACCTCTGATACAAACTATAGGGACCCAACCTTAAACACTATATACTCTTTACATAAGTCGAGAATTGACATTGAAGATATTTTTAGGTTTAGTGTTTTGGAGAATTAGGCCATATATATTATATTAAATTTCAAATAAATACAACGTAGACACGTATACTTATTATCCATTTTTTATATAATAAAATACTAAAAAAACATGTCTAGTTCCATATTTTAGACAACATGACCTTTTTATCACATCCTTGTCCCAATTCAACATTAATTCTTGTGGAAAACATTTCAAAACATGGGGTGAGAATAAAAATCTCAGTAAGGATTATAAAATAAGGAGTGGAAACACTAAACCATCAATAAATAAATATCAATGAAACCATACTTTTTAATCATGACATACCTAATGAAATCATAAGATTTGTGAATAACATACAGAAATCATATATCATAAAGTTAACTTGTGGCATCCATATCATACTTACATTGTAGCTATCACAACTACATTGGAATTTACGTTGGAATAACTATCACTATATATTCCCTAAATATCTTTTAATAAAAATTAACATTTACCTTTGTTATGTTACACAATGCAATAAAGAGCTATCTTAGGTTCAGCTGCCCTAGGATTATCACGGAACTACTCGTACACACAAACAATGCCCAATAACCATAACATATTCACAAAATAAAAAAACAAAAATAATGGAAAGATAAAATTTCCACATTTTAATCACAATATTTCATTAAAATATAATGATATAAACAATACATTATCAAAACAATTTTCAATACCAAATATGTAAAAGTTTATATGGTATTAATTTTCATTTTAATAAAATTACGGCTTGTTAAGTAATCCATAGATAAAATAATACGTGTGGTGGTAGAAAAGGTTATTGTTACCACTTACATTAAAAGAAACATTCTCTTTTTGACATTTAGTAAAATACCTAGTAGAAAAATATTCCCTTTGAATGAAATGAAAAGTCATAGGATTTTATACACAGTATAAAATAATGTCATGTGTAAAAAAATATGCCTCATTCAAAAAAGATTGAGATGAATTCCATAACAAAGATCATATCCTTATACTAAGGACAAATCAACGACATAATTATGTGTGACGAATAACAATAAACTCAATATGATTGGATATTCTATGAAAATCAATTAGAGAACATTAACTCATATTTTTTAAAAAATAACACCAATGACATGGATGTATAACTCAATTAATTTAAATTGAGTTAAAATTACTCTTATCAAGTACATATCGATGACTTGAGAATTTATCAATGTAGTCATTATGTGTATCAAAAGAATATCCACCCAAAGGGGAGTATAAATTACAACATAAATAAATAAAAAGTTATTCCATAAATAATAATTTCATGACATAATTAAGTATTAGAATATTAACACAAAGAATTGAAATTTGGTGATGAAGTTCCCTTACAGAAATTCGACAGCCTAACGACATCACATTAAAATTTAGAAAATGAGTTTATCAGAGAGCAAATGGTATCTCATCACTAGGACATTAAATTTACATCAATTGGGATATAAAAGAACATATCCAAACATAATAATATGTAAATTAAAATACATAACAAAATTAATTCTTTGACTAAAATGGTACGGTGAAAGGTTCCTTTACCAATTTGGTAACATAAGTAATATACACCCCATGAACGATGGATCATACAATGAAGATGTAAATACCCATACATTAAAGTATATTACAGAAAAAAAATACAATCATGTCCTGTACATACACTGTACAAAAGGAAATTATGGCAAACCTATCATTAATCTCACGGGAATGAAAAGGGAGATAAAAACTCATTACCACGTTGTAATCAATCGAGTCGTATGACAAAAAGTTAATAACCACCATATGAATCACATAATAACATTAATATAATTATAATAGTGACAATATATATAAAATTTTAGTATAGAATACACCACATTCAATAAATAAGGGGTGAACAATTGTAATATCATGGAATTAAAAGTGAAATAAGAAACCCCTTACCTAGTGTTCTACTTGAACCATCCGTTCTTTAATCTCCTGAATAATAAGATAAAGTATATTTATAATTGCTTTAGAAAATTTATCAAGTTTATTATTCTTTTTATATAACATATTACATTGTTTTAAACATTAGGAAATCATTTAAGTTAATAATGGTTGTTTTGTTGTTATTTCGTACTAGAGTCATAAATGAACATCTTATAATTACAAGTTGTTCAGGTGGTAAAACGACCATTATATCCAAAATAATATTCATTATTTATATATCATATAAATCATATATTTCCAGCATATATATATATATATTCATGTATTTATAATGTACATAACATTTGGAGATAAGAAATGTAATGCACCGTTCATGGAGACGATAAGTCGTATGTACGTCTGAATTTTACTTTAATTTCTATTGAAAATATAATTTAATGTAAAATTAATGATATATAGTTATATTATAATTCAATTATAATATCATATCTAATTTCAGTAACTCCATCTTTTATACAATCTACATATTTCTTTAACAAGTTATATCATTTTGAGAGGAAGCTAGTCAACCCTTCCTCAAATGAAATTATCGTATTTACCCCCTACGGAAACCATAAAGGTATTTTATAAATGAAAAATAAAGTATCATATAAAAAAATAAATATAATATATATCACATATAAATATAGTGCCATCTTAATGGAAACCATAAGAGGTAGTAGTAGAAGAGTGGACAATAATCATTTCATGAGGCAGTGGTTCTCCATCCACAAAAAGAGTATTTTCATAACCAATTATATGGAGGCTTGTTTAATTATAGTTTGAATAATGCTCCTAAAAACAACCTAGTATATTTAGTATACTAGTTTTGTCATAAATTAAATGAATTATAAGAGTTTAGGGGGTTGGAGAAGTAAAATAAAACAAAATAACTTAAGAGAAGACTTTACCTTTAAATATAGTATCTCCCTCTGGATTGAACCAATAGGTACAACTGAATTGCCTTTTTCCTAGTGTAAGGATTCTATGAGGAGTATAGGGATGTAGGGATCATTATTTGATAGATTTTGGACTAGATAAGGGGCTTGAAAAGTTGGTGGAATGAGTTAGAAGTGAAGAAGTTTTATAAGTGGGAGGGGGGCTCTTTACAAATGTTAAAAATTATTATTTTTTTATAAAATTAATTTCGATTTATAAAGGTCCAAAACATATTAGAGGCTAATATAAGATGAATAATTTTATAAATAAAATCATCCAATAAGAATTGTACATGTTTTGGATATTGATTTAATCTTTATAATCATATTTATTTAAATCATTCATTAATGAGGTAAAAACTACATCATTATTGTGTCATAATTTTTTTTTTATTTGATGTCTAAAAATTATAAATAATATATAATAATGTAGGAAATAGTTGTAGCTTCTAAATGAAAATTTAAAGTCATAGAGATAACTTATATAACCCCATGTAAGAATTGATTTACTAAAATATATATATATATATTTAAGTCATTTTTCCTTTAAATTAATTTATTTAATATAAAGTGTCATTATCACTCCCAAGGGGATCCATGGTGTCACAGAATAGACCCAAAGATGACCATGGTCAGAAAGGTATCAACCAATAGTATTTGGACACATGTTAGGGTAATTTAATATTATTATAATAATATTTTGTTACCCTTATTTAGTAGATTAACCCTTTAACAATGGTAAATAAAACCATTACTGAAGTAAATATTCATAGTTTCTAAATATAAAACTTAACTATTTACAAAATTTAGACCTCCTGGTTAAAAATCGTGAATATTTTTTGTATTATTCAAAACACTGAAGTGGCAAAAATTTATTTAAAATTAATTCCCACTTTCAAAAACAAAAATAGTGTTTTTATGAAATAATAACTATCAAAAGACTAACACATATTTATGTCCAATTTCAAAGTGAAATTACTTCGATGGACAAAATTAGATTAAATAATAAATAAATAATATAGTTACACTTTAAATCCAATTAAATAGATAATATATCCTTATAAATATATAATATTAAAAGGATTTCTTGAATTAAAATTTAATATTTTTTAGTATTCATTAAAAAATGTATTTTATATGAAATATACCGAAAATTTACACAACATAAATTTTGAGGTCCCAATTCTAAAAAAGAATTTTATTTTGTCATATAGAATATATAAAAGTTACCAATACTATATTTAATGAGGTTTCACCCTCAAAAAGAGGTAAATCGACCATTTAACGAATATTAGATTATTTATGCTTAAAATAGGATTAATTCAAATGTTAAGCATCTAATATTTTTTGGATAAATGTAAAATCATTTAAAAAACCTGTATATTCAAATTTTTGTTAGTTTTTTCCGTCCCCACCAATACAACAACATGGCATAAATACCATTTAAAATGATATTATATTATTATTTTTCAGTATGACTCAATACTGTGCGCAATATAAGATTTCAAAGAAACCCATTGTTGCGTATAGGGTATGCCATCAAAAATAGCATCCCCTTTAAAGTAAAATAAATATTTATTTCAAAAATATTAATAAATATGAAGATGTTATATTCTTTATTTACCTAGGATGTCACATGAGGGGTACATCTGATGAATAACATCATACAATGGGGGTGAAAATAATCAAAAACAAAATTTAATCAATATTGGCTAAGAAATATTAGCCAAAGATCAAGAACTATAAACCGGGAAGGCGAAAAATTAATCCTATAGTCACATACCTATAGCCATAGTTTTATAGGTATGTGGCTATACCTTTATAATTTCCACGGTTTAATTAATCAACAGTGGCTATACCATGTCTGTAAATTATTTGGTATTGGGATCACCCTCCCAAATTTTCTACTCACCTTGCACTGCGGTGGCTAACTCATGACGCCTTCTCCACTCTCTAGTGCCCTCTTCCAGACGAATTCTCCTCACCACGGTGGCCTCCTCCCTGATGAATTCTCTTCACAAGTAAATTCTCCTCTCTGACCTCTCCTCACCACATGGCCTCCTCCCCAACAACTTCTCTTTTTTGAGCTCTCATGCTTGACCACTCCTACCAGACCTCTCTTCACCGCGTTGCCCTCCACTCCAACGAAATATCTTACCATGGAAACCTCCTCCCCGATGATCTCTAACATAGTGACACCCTCCTAGCTAGAGACCTCTCACATCACAACACCATCCTCTCACCTATCACCATGGCACCCTCCTCCCAGAAGCTTTTAATTAACACTTGTATTTTATACCATCAAATTTCATTAATGTTCATATTTTATGGTTGTACTGTGATTTTTGGTTTCATTTGTTAGTGGTATTTCAAAGATGGATAACCATTCTAAAAGTGGGAATGGTTTTGTGGGAATATCATTATAAAATATTATAGGTCATCCATTGGCTATTAAAATTTTTGAAGACTGCATTCTTTAACTACATAGTTGGTTCGACATTGCAAGTAGCAATTCATAGTTAGCATTCAGTTAGCCTTACCATGTATACAAATACTACAAATAATTAATGGTTTATAAATTATTGTTTTCACATCTCACATATTTATTATTTTCTCCCATTTTATCCTCACATTCAAACACAGTTACCCTTTCCTAGGTTCCTTGTCTTCCCCCTCTAGGAATAGAAACATATCATTCATCCATATTTTAAATTGAGGTTCATTGGTTATGTTGGATATACCATGTTTATCATGTGATTATTATTCCTTTCCTTCATCAATTATCCTTCCATATCATACACTATCATCATCCAAGACAATTCATACTATTATTAGTTCTTTTTCCTTTTTCATTGATTTCTGTCAAACTGGATATAATCAAAGATTAAATTTGTAAAATTGAAGAGTTCTTAGTATAAGGTAGGCGGTCCATCTATTTTACCTTATAGTATGTATTTTTTAGAACAATATCTTTTTGTTTAAAACTATAATTTCTATCTGTCACCCTTTTTATGTAAAGTTAACAATATTGATACAAATGACATAGATTAAATAAAAATTGTACTCTTAATAGATCTATTGGTTTCTCTCCTAAACAAAAACCTCTAAATTGGCTTGTTTGCATTGTGTTTTTTTATCTAAGATTCATCTAAAATATTAATTAACCATTTTGGTTAATACTTTAAATGGTTATAATTATAATTCATTTCCCAATTTTGATTATAATTGGAGGTATGTTGATTAATCCCTCATTCAAGGGACTGATAAATTGAATTAAAAAAAATCGAATGATATCCTACCTCGACCATATAATAATTAACCACAATAGAGGTTTATTATATTATTAAATAAAAAGGTGAACCTAAATAATAATATTTGAATGATTAGATTCAAGGACCATCCCATGGGCATATTTTTTTTATAAAAAAAGAAACATCCCTATTTAAATTATTTAATTTATTTGTGGAAAGATTATAGGCATAAATATTTCATTTGTAATGAATTGAAATGTAGTAGGGAATGTTTTCCCACATGACACTATTTTTTATTAGTATATTAAATTGCCTAAAAATAATTATCATGGAGAATCATTTCTCCCTGGATACTTTCATGGACTATGATATACCTATGTATGTATGGTGAAAACTGCCTACAAATAGTTCACCTAGACATTGTTTTTTTACCTTATGATACTCAATCCTAGAGTTCCATATATATTTTGATGCATTCTTATATAATCATTTAGGTGGGATTTCCCTTATATAACTTTTGGTACATGGGAAGGGTTTCTATCAGGAATGATATCCATTATATATTGGATACTCAAGCATGGAATCCCTTATGCATTTTGATACTCAGACATGGAATCCATCATTCATGGTTCCCCATAACTGTTGTGACATATGGTAGTGGTTTTAAATATATGTTGTGATTATTAGGAATGTGGTCCATTATATATTGTGAAACTCAAGTATGACATCCCTCGATGATAGATTCCCTTACAAATTACATATCCCTAGGCATTTTGTTCATTATATTGTGATACAAGGGTCTTTCACCTTGTGCATAGCACCCCTATATGACATGTGATCATCTTTGTGGATTCCATATATTTGAACCTATACCCAACACCAGTTAATCTATATCTAGGAATTATATTTTCTTCGAAATGCATGTATATACATGATGGAAGGTGTGATGATATATACAATATTTTTCCAATGAAAATATGGTTAATCATGTGTCATGGAGGAAAATGAGACTAATTTGATTAAGTATATTTATTTTTTATAACATTATTGATATAATTTCTCACTTTTATATTTTATGATAATTGAAAAATAGATATAGAAACCATTAGTGTTGGCCTACTAATTATATCCCACACCTTGTTTGGGATCAATTTCCACTATTGTACCTAAAAAGACCGCATGGTTACTGGATTAGGTTCTATATTTTTCATTCATGAAATTATTATTTAATATGGGAGTTAAGAGAACAACGATGTGATGGAAATTAAGATAGTCATGAAGATATAATTTTTTTATTTTTTAGTTTTTAATATACCTGTACTATATTTTATAGAAAGCACTTTAGTATGTTTACTGATTTAGATTTTATAGCCTCATATGGACATGAATGAATTGTTTTAAAGTTGTAATTTCCTATTTTATTAGTTCTTATTATCATTTTATTCTATGTCATTCATATATACATTGTATTATTTTTTATGTAGTTATTGTAGAGTGATATTATAATATTTTTATATGGTTATAGACTCTCTATTATACCATAATTATACCCTCACTATTGGTTGGCTGCCTCTGATATATGATGTGGAACCCTTGTAGCCATGTTACCAACTATCTTGGAGATCTAATTAGTGGCACTTGGGTTGGGAATTTATAAGGTGGTATAAGATGTATAGTTTTATATTATCATGAAATTTTTTCATATTATATAGGATTATCGGAATGTGTCAGTTCAGGGTAAATAATCATGTCTGTGTGTGTTCAAACCATGCAAGGGGAAAAGATTATGTGTTCAGGGATGCTACTGTGGTCTTATTGATAGTTATTAAAATTGATTATGATTTCACCTTGAGTGATTGATTTAAATTATTCTACATATAGATTAATGATACTAGGGTATTTTATCCTCGGGTTTCATGGAATGAAAATGTTTTATCATTCATCATTCAAGTAACATAGATATTTAAATGTAATGAATATGATATGATATGTGGGTTTCATACCATGATTTTATGTTATATGTGATATTTTCCCTAGTGATTTTATTAATCGATTCATGATTTTTTATCATTATCTGCCTATATAACTGGATTTTCTGGTTTCTAATTTATAAATCTATATTATTTTCTAACATGTGATATCATTCATTGTGATAATTGTGATATATGATTGGTTATTAATGTGTTAGGATCAGCATAAATGGTTTTTTCTTACATAGTGTGATGGTTCTACCTTAACTAACAAATATTGACAGGTATCAATAATGAAAAATATGTTACATATGATAAAAAAATTATGGTAATAGTTAAATAGAATTCAAAAACAATTTAGGCTATTCTCAAGACTTTATAAATTTGGAACAGTAACCAAAATAATCAAACCATTATAAATGGACATGCTATATTCTACGGTCAAAGTTTAAGACCAAGTTGTAGGTACTTGAATTATAATAACTATATATAAATACAAGTATCATTGTAATTTATGAATGGTAATTCATCTTACTGAACTATGGTATATAATAAAAGGTAAATAATATAAATAATCATTTACATTATTAGTTATAGTACCAACATAATTTCATCATGACAACCTATGTTAATACATTATAAAATACACATCTATACCCATGTAGGTCATTTGGTAAAATATTCTAATGAGATAACCCATTAATGGTGTTTTCAAACATTTATAAATAAATCAACTGTTGTTTGGTGGAATTTATATGAACCCAGGATGGATATGATGGGACCCACCTAGGTCACATTTATTTAGATATTCTATGTTACATAACCCAATTGGGGTATGCTTATTCCATGGAGTGATAGTTTTTAATGTTTTTGTAGCCTCTTATATGATATTATGCATATATTCATTATGGCATATTACATAACATGTTTTTTACAATTAATAGAATACCTTTTATCTATTTTGATATATGTTATTTTTAAGATTATGTTATTTGAAATGACAATTACAACAAATGGGGTTCTATCCTCTAGAACCTAAAATTGATATCATATTTAACTAATATAAATATGAAAATATTTGTCTATATGTAAAATGGAGAATGAAATTTATAAAATAAATTTCCTAATATTTTTATTGTATGGTAAATAATTAATTAATGCTTGAAAATAAGTCTGAGACAAATTTTCATTGTTTCAATGGAGAAATATCTAAATAAACAAAAACATTTATTTATTTTCCATGAATGATACCGGATGTTCAATTAAACTATGCATTCGAATATTTTATGAAACAAATTTTAGAAATATAATGCCTTAAAAGAAACCTAAATACAATGTTTCTAGTTATCAACCTCATGTACTATAATTTTTAATGTTCAATTGATAGTTTTCTTAGAAGGGGTATATGAGTATGTCACATGTGCTTATTTATCTATCAATAGAACAAAAATGAAAATTTTTTGGGCCTAGTTACCTCTTATGCATAACCTAGATTTGTTGTTCATGATTTATTCTTTTGTAAGGGGACATCATATGGGAGTTAGCATCCTTAGAATATTAAAAAAAATTAAAATGCATATGAACCTTTTTAGATGTGTGGGTCCATGTGGGTGATGTTTATCTCATGTAGGAATCATAGATTTTAAAATGACACCCTGGTTTTATGGATGTTTTTATGATTATTTGATTCTTGTTACAAGCATTCTCATCATGTAATTAACAATTCAAGTGGGATAGACATTCCTTTGGAATTATTATCAACATGTAATGTCATCTGAACTTTAATTATTTTCTAATAGAAGATTCTAAAATCATTTATATTATAGAATTTTTTTAGGTAATAAAACTCTTGAATTTTTAGTTTCATTTTTTATGGTGAATTTAGGAGGATAAACATGCATGTTTTTTCTATAGGGAATCTTGGGAATGTGTTTGTCAATATGAGAGGCACCCATCCTGTTGGATAAAGGTCTCAACATACCATATGTGTTTAGTGATAGTAGTTTTATTCATGATCTTATATGCATCGATAACTGAACATCATTGAGTTAGATTGACCTGGGTGATATTGAAAATATGACATATCACACTGATCGAGACGATGTTCCCAATATGTTTAGGTGTTTTGATAAACAATTCATCCTAGTTTTTGTGTGTGTCCCAATTTATATAAAAACACATGTCATCATGTATTTGAAGGGGACTATCTAGGAGGGGGCACTATGTAGGGAGGGGGGTTGGGGCAGTGTGTAGGGAGGCAGGAAGGGGTGTAGTGGGAGGGGGTTTTTCTTGGAGGGGGTGGGGGGCCCAATGAAGGCAGCAGGGGGTGTCGGGGTGTTGGGGGAGCAGGGCAAGGGGAAGGGGTAGGGGCTATCCATGAGGGTGTGTCTGGGTGGGGGTTGGGGGGTAGTTTCTTCGGGGTGCAGGGGGCGGGGGCAGGGGTTTTGGTGTGCATGGGGAGGTGGGAGTTGTCAAGGGGGAAATGTGTAGGGAAGGGGGTAGGGGTGAAGGGGGAGAAGGGTTGCCCATGGGGGGGAGGTGGGGGTAGAGAGGAGTGGGTGTAGGGGGTGTGGGGTTCTAGTGGGAGGGGTGTCTAGGAGGGGGGGGGGGGTCCGAGAGGGGGAGTGTGCATGGAGGGGGGAAGGAGGGGGGATGTCAAGTAGGGGGGTGAAGGGGTCTGGGGGAGCAGTGTGCAAGGGGCAGGGATGGGGGCAAGGGGTGTGGGGGTGCAGGGGGAGGGGGCTGTCCATTGGGGGGGGTTTCCAGGGGTGTGAAGTCGTCTGAGGGAGAAGTGTGTAGGGGATATGGAGGGGGGATATGGGTGTGGAGTGCATGGTAAGGGGGGCTATTCAGAGGGCGGGGTGGTCAGGGGGGTGCGTCCAAAAGGGAGGGGAGGGGTGTCTAGGTGGAGGGGTTCCTATTAAAGAATTATATAAAAAATTTAATATGTCAGTGTTCAAACATCTAGGTTTTAACGTGGGTATTGGAGGTACACCATAATAATCTTATGTGGTCATAGAAAGGTGTGACAATTCACGACTTTTTATAATTTCAAACATTTCGGAATTCCCATAACCATTATATTAGGCATCATTATTTGTTGACATGTTATTGATGGTTACATATAATTGTATGAAACAATACATATAATGTTAGGTAATTTTCTTGATTTTTTATTTAATATATGTTTTTGTGCCTCAGAATGGATAATTACAGGATGTACAAAATTGATCGGATCACTGATGAATTTCAGAAAATGTTATGATATTTCTTGGACTTTTCATTTTCTAACGAATTAGATGGTGGATTTATTTGATGCTCGTGTTTTTATTATATTGTAAGACCTTGGTTTACTCATGAGGAAGTGAGTTATTATATTAATAATCAAGATTTCCAAAAAAAATTATCATGTGTGGAATCACAATAGAGAAAAAAGGGCAAGTGGGAAATGACATCGATTCAATGGAAAGGATTGATATGAAAATCTGATTTCTGATTGGTTTACTTTTATTTCTGAATCCAGCTCCTCATGTAGACCATTGAAAGAGGAAATGAATACAGAAATACATTTTTAATCTATAAATTAGGATGATGATGGTGAGAGTGTTAGAAAGCTGATAGAAGATGCAAATACATCGGTATATCAGGAATGTGAAAAAATGGGCAATCTTGAGTTTTTAATGTGATTATATCATAGGAAAGAAATGTATGGATTTAGTAATACTATGGTCAACTATCTCCTTAATTTAATTCAGGATTTAATGCCTAATGATCCATATATTCAAGAAAATAATTACATGGCATCAATGTTGGTTGAAACATTTGGATTTTCATCTATAAAGATTTACTCTTTCCCCAAATATTGTTGTCTGTTTTGGAAGGAAAATGGAGAGTTATGTCAGTGAAAATAGTCTGGAACATCATGTTGGATGAATAATAATGACGGAAAGAAATCTCACATAACAGAAAAAGTGATGTGTCCCTTACCTTTAATTCTTAGGCTTTAAAAACATTTATATCAGGACAAATGTCAATGAATATGAGATGAAATTAATATGAATTAAATAAATAAAATGATGAAATAGTGTATCCTACAAACGAGTTGGATTGGATGAAATTTGATAGGAAACATCCTAATTTTGTAGTTGACACACAAAATTTTATATTGGGATTATCCTGTGATTGTTTCAACCCATTTCAGAAAATGAATACTACACACAGAACTTGACCTATTTTCAATCACATTTATAACATTACATTAGGGATGTGAATGAAGAATCCATTTTCTATCATGATTATATTGATATTTAGACCCAGTGATCAGGAAATGATATTGATATTTACTTATATACCCTAATATAGGAGTTAAAGGGGCTTTGGATTGTTGGTGTATAGGCGTACAATGCCTTTATGAAGGAGTACATTATATTTCGTGCAGTTTTATTATAGACGATAAATGATTTTACTTCCTACAAAATGATGTCTGGTTGGAGAACTAATGATAAAATATCCTTCCCTATTTTTATGATAAATTATCGATTTCGAAGATTAATGTTTCAATGAACTTTTAGCTTCATAAGGAATCAGTTATTTCTACTGATGGATCATCTATACATGAAAAATTGAAGATAGTTCGATAATGTTGTTGAGATAGATGAGACACCTCAATGAATGTCAGGGAATTATATTGTCAATGAACATGACGATTTCAATTATGCTCTTGAAATTTTTTTATCAAATGCCTGAAAGCCAAAACATGTTAATTCGAATTCCAAAAACAAGGGGAGAATGAAAAGCATATTCTTTTAGTGGCCATATTGGCCATCAAATTTATTACGTCATTGTTTGGATGTAATGTATATCGAGAAAAATATTTTTGAGAAGTTACGTATTACTATTTTAATTTTCAAAGGAAAAAAAATACGATTTATGGTCTCATCGTGATTTAATTGATTGGGGTATAATAGAGAAACATCATCCTAAGTTAATTGGTCAAAATAAGTGGAAATTCCATATTGACTTTTATTCGATGACAAATATGGGGAAGAATCAATTTCTTCAGGTCTTGGAATGTTTTAAGGTTCTATAGGGTTATTCAAGTAATATTTCGGAAAGGGTTAATAAACAAGACATGAAACTAAAATATATTATAACCAATGATTACCATGTCTTGTTACATTAGTTGATTCCAATTGCCATTCGAAATTTTTATTCACATAATGATAGGGTTGTTATGATTAAGTTATCTAATTTTTATCAAGACCTTAGTACCAAAAGCCTGAGAAGAAGTGTTTTTCAGAAATTTTAGAGATATGAACCGATTAATCTTTGTGACTTTGAGAAAAAATTTCCATCGTCATTTTTCTCATGTATATTACATCTGACTGTGCATCTTCATGTAGAAGTTCTTTTTTGTGGTCCTGTTTCAAGTCAGTAAATGTATCCTATAGAAAGAATTTTTTTTACAATGAAATCTTATGTGATATATAAATATCACCCCTAAGGGTTTACTGTGAATTTTTATTTTGCACAAGAATGCATGGATTTCTGTTCACCGTACTTGGCTAACATCAACACGAGGTCTAATCTACTTATGAGAACTGAATAAGAGAAATATGATCACATTGAGCCTGCATTTCCTTTACTACCCCAAATAGGTGGGATATGTAGATCGTACTCGTTGTGTACATAAATCCAAGAATTGTGGGAAATGGCTCATCATACAGTATTATTCAACTATGGTGTGCTTGAGGATTATATCAAGTAAACAAACTAATAAATTTTCATATTTTTCATTATGTTATTTCTGTATATATTCTGAAATTTTCCTGATTTTATATTTGTAGAAAACATTTAGAAATTATAAAAAAGAGACATCACCCTACATCTATTAAGAGGAAGGAACTGATACACAACGCATAATTTTTTTATTGGTTTAATTCAATGGTAATAGATTTTTTTTCTTTTCCTAACATAATCATATGTCTTTGGTTAATATTCAATATTGGTATATTTTATGATTTAACTCTACCAATTAATGATGTATGACATGATGTAAGATCATTATCCTTTTGTACCAATGATGTGTTACATGATTGTAAAGCAAGGGTTGTCAATGGATTTAAATTTTATAAAAATAGTTGTGCAAAAAAATGGCAACAAATCATGACAGCATCATGATAAGTGCCACAACATATTGTTGTGCGAGTACCTCAGATACACAACATCGGTCAGGAAATATATCATATTATGGTGTTGTTAAAATAATAATTTTATTAGATTACTATGCACATGGTCGTATTGCAATGACGAAATGTATGTGGTTTTATTCAATGACATTACGAGGAATGCATATTGATAACCATGGATTTATAGTGATTGATATTAATATACAACTTCACACCAATGAACATTATATTCTTGTGTCATAGGCTATATAGGTGTTTAATGTAACTGACCTATTACAACAACAATTTGGTTTTATTGTTGATGTCATTCCTAGAAATATTTGTTAAGATCTCATGGATGACAATGATGTTGCGGATAAACCTATCAGTAGTAATTCGAATATACAATTTGAGGAAACAAATGACTGAATTGATAGAATAGATTGTGAACTAGAAATTGTCATAGACCACATAGAACGTTGACAAATTTGTAAGTATTTACCTAACATTATTGTAATATATTATGTGTTTCTTTAAGCATCTATACGTGATATCAAATTAACTAGTTTTTTTATACCATTGTTGAATATAAAACTATTTATAGACTGACCAATTTTTTTATGCACATCTATAGTTACTCTTAATCATAAAAAAGTATGGATATTTTAACAATATAAATATATCATTGATAATTTAACTCATTTTTTAATGATAAAATTGTATTATTTATGATTTTACATTATTTATATTTATTTTATAATATTATTATAAATTTCAAGGTCAAAATGTTTGAATATAATGATATTAGAAGAAATAGAAGAATGCGAAGAAACGAACAACATATGTCTCATCTTGCCAACACTGTATGTAAAATTTATGTTTGAAAATTTTGGTCTCTCAAATTATTTATCTTGTTATCATTCATTTTATTTTATCATCTATGTTATTTTAGACTACTTCATCAAGGATGAGGTTGTATTATACTACCAAGGATGATAGTATGGAAGGGGGTATTGATTATACAGTTCAGCCTACTAGTATGTCGGTTGAGTCAACAGAAGGTCATCCTACCATTATTCCACCTCCATATTATCCATACCCACATTTTCCATATCCCTTTCTGCCAACACCCACATCGAATGGGAGTTCTCAGACTCCCATACCTCGTTATTTTCCATTCCCACTCTCCACTGTACATGGCCCTGCACCCCCATTTATCCCACCGCCATATCAATATTCATATCCACCCTCATCTGTAATGGGTTAACCATCTACTGTAACGAGTACTCAAACTGTATATATCCCCCTACCATAGAGGCTACTCCCCCTCTAGATGGTTCACTTCAAGGGTCAGAAGATCCCCCATCTACTTGTGTCTGTTTAAACATTACTATTATTGATTAAAGATAAATTCATATATATTATTATTCTTTTTACCTTTTTCATGATTAGCTCTAGTCTACACTAGACGACGAGGCCGCACAAAAATGTGAGGGGTTTGTAATCGACAAACTCAAATCATGGTTGAAAACAATGAGAACATAGATATAATTACAAAAAATTGTACAGAATGTAAATGCTAAATGGGAACACTTTCTAGATGCAACAGTATCATTCTAGTTCAACAAATAAGTTGGAGGGATGTAGTGGAAAAAATAATGTAAAATTATATCATAAAGATCTGGGTATGTAATGTTAATCCCCATATATATATATATATATTAGTTTATATTAATTTCATAACAAATATTTGGTCCACTCTAGCTCCGATATGATTTTCCTGATGAAAAAAATTCCAAGCCTACAAGGTTAAATGATTTAGGTGAAATGTGGAGAGCATAATAGTATGACTTATATCTTGGTTGGAAAAGGAGAGTTGGGTTGAATCATGAAGAAGTACTAGTGATTCATGATTTCCAAATATCACAATACAAAGAGATGATCGACTATTTAATGTTTCAAGAGTTTAAGGTATTTGTTAAATTTATATATATATATATTCATTTGTTTATTTGAAAATGGAGTTTTCTATGTTAATGAATTTATATAATTATTTTTTAAAGGAGAAATCAGAGATAAATAAATGAAATAACAGTGGAATGAAACATGTTTAGACTCATGGATATACGTCACTCCCATATCATGCAGAAACATAGGTAATTTAATATTTAAAATATTTAGTTTCGTTTAGTGTAATTTTTTTGACTTCCTATTTTGATTTATTTATTTTTTAAGAAAAATTAATTCAATATCAAGGGTATTGTTCATCTCTCTACATTTTATTGTATTAGTAGAAAAAAGAAAGATGGTATCGTTCCAAGTACTGACTCCGAGAAGGAGATGGTAACTATATTTTAATTTTTTTATTTTGAATGAATTTAATTTCTTATATAATTTTATCATTTTAATTAATGTTATATATCAATCAAAAGAATGATTCGGAGACATTGGAAGAAAAATAACTAAACAATTTGGGCCTGAATGATCATCAACATTAGTTATTAGGAGATGAGCATCAGGGATGAGTGTGTTGTCTACTTGGGAAAAATATTGTACAATCTCGATACTGGTCTACTGATAATGTTTCTTCTTATAACAGTTCTTGTTTGGTCATAGTGGAACAGATGAATTCTGCAATCAAAGAATCAACTCAAAAAGAATAAAAGGTTATATTTGAAAATATGAATAAATTTATGTCTGTCATTTCATCTACACTTACACAACAAGCAGATGCAGCGTTTGACGAATGTTTGATCTCTATGAGTTCTGCTAGTGGAGACAGAGCTATAGCCGAAGCTGCTCCTGTATCGGTGCTTCTACCGATGCTGATGTCGATGATAATGTTGGTGGGGTGAGAGGAGATGATGGTGTTTCTGTAGGAGGCGTGGCTGAGGGTTATCATGAATCGGACGATACTGATATTGAGACTCACTAGTTATGTGAATTGTAATTTTTATTGTTAATATATTTAATTTTGTTATGAAATGAGGTTTGATAATTGAAATACTTAATAGTGTTGCAGTATTTTAGATTGTTTCTACATATATTGAATTGTGATATTATGAGATATTTTAGTTTATGTAGTAGTTATGTTTTATTATTTTTATATTGATTTGTATCATCCTCCGAAATGTCCATCATACCTCCTCGATGATGTTGCATCGAGGAGGTCCCTCTATCTCATATAGTACACCTCCAATGGTATGTAGTCCAATTTTCCATTTTCTTCTTGAGGCGGCCACTCAATTAGTTTCACTGATCATATTGTGAGTTTGATGACTTGTTCTGGTATGCAGGATAGCTATTCATTCTATGTATGGAACCGACAAGAAAACATAGCCGATGTAATTGATTTTCCCCCATGACTTGTAATCGGGGATGACATGAATATAAAATAATGGAGATAATGATTAATTTATACCATTTCTTAAAGACATTAGTAACAATATATTGTCTTCTTAATAAAATTTACATGGCATAAACCACGCTTTCAGAATTGATGATTTCATTTTTACTCTTGAGTGTGCAATATTGGATCTTCTGGACATTGATCATTATCATGGTTGGATAGTTCATCCCTAGGTATGCACTTTCAAATCATGTTCCCATATATTTTTTATAACAAATAATACAATATATGAATAACTTCATCATAATTATTTAATGTTCTATTTCTATATTCATATTTGGTTCCTTGAGTGGTGGTTCTTTTCTCACATCAAATGTTCGTGATCGATTTTGGCTATCACAAATAGGTAGTGGGAAGACTGATCTCACAGCTATGTTTAAAAGCACATGATTCCATCCTCTAATGGCCTGAAGGCCTTCATTGTTTATTGATTTTGATAATCCACCTTTCAATGGATGAGGTGGAACCCTTATAAGGCCCGTAGGCATAATTATTACATAGACCGTAGGCCTAATTGGAATTCATTGCCCATAGTCTCCAAACATTACATTCAACCTGGACTAACTACTTAGAACAGCTCCTCCCTAGTATCTTCATCATGAAATCAGCTCTCCACCTTCGCATTTCTGTTTGGCTAGGCATTCCCGTGCATGCACATGCTTGTATTGATGGCTGGTGCCAAACCCTCTCATTCTTGCAATCTGTTTAGCTTCTGCTACGGTGAAATCTCCTTACTCATACTCCTTGTTGAACCCTCTGGAATTAAGTTTCTTTATTGTGTTTTGATATTCCCAACCATTCTTTATTTATATCTTGATTATTCTTAATTCATTCCAAATATAATTGAATATATGTTGTTACCTTCATTATGCTTAAATTAAGTCTTTTGAAATATCCGATATATGTTTACTATGACTTAACTCATTCTTCCAAGTGAATGCTCAAACCGTTTTCAGCTACTATTACAAACTAGCTACCGATATAGAGTAGAGAAACCGTTAGTCAGTAGCTACCTTCAGAACAAATAGCTACCGTTACAACCTAGAAACCGTTATAGCTCACAGCGGCCGATACATTAAAGTCTGCGGATAGAGCTACCGATACAATGAAGCCCACAGTTAATGCTACAACAAAGTTGACAGCTACTGATATGCTGAAGTCCACCGTTATGCAAAGTCTAACGATAGAGAGCTACTGCTACCATTACAAGGAAGAGCCACAGCTACCGATAGAGAGTTACCACTACTGGTAAAGGCAAAGCCACCACTACTATTACAAGTCCACCTCTACTGATACATCAAGTCTACTGACAGACAAGTCTACTATTACAAATGTCTACCGATACTCAGACCTACAGAAACCCACTGTAACACAAGTCTACCAATATCAAGAGCTACCGTTCCAGAGACAGAACCCGACACTACTTTAATTTATTTATCTTTGTTTAATCTAACCAACGGTCATATCATGTATATTTTAATACACTAACATTTATTTAATGTGTGTTGTTGGATGTTAGGGAATCGTACCACGTACCAGCAAAAAAAACCATCTTTTGTCAGAGCACGTGCTTTAAATAAAGGAAGGATGTGCTACTGAAAAGAGAGAGGCATATAGTTGAATACATGAGACATACAGAACACAAGGTGTGCTGGAAGAACAAAAAAGCATGAATGCAAAGAGACGACTAAACTTACACGAGGAACTCTTTCATAAATGCTAACTAGTGAAGAGCTGAGAACGAGAACATAAAACAAGAACTTAATCCACTACTTCTTCTCTATCTCTGAACCTGGAAGTCAAGGAAACAGATGATACACTGTTTTACAGAAAAAAAACTAGAAGAGAACTCAGAGTGAATTCTGATCAATCAAAGGAGTCCAGAACAGCACGACAATCACTAGAGCCATTTCTAAACTCTAAATATTTGCTCTGTGATTTATCTTTTTTATATATTGAGCAGTGTGTGTTATATGCTGTATTTTACACACACATTGTCTCCTATTCCTTAACTATAGGATTTGTAAATCCTCACTCAACTTTCTTACTTCTTTTATTTCCCACTGGGATAGTGGTAGAGGTCAAGTGACATGTTTAGCTGGTTGCTGTTGTTCCTGTTCCCACAGATAACAGTGGTAGAGGTATTGGACCTGGACAGGTGTAAACTGTTGTAATCCCCGATCCAGGGTGTGGATCACCTTTATTCAAATTGTTGAGAGGAATAGGTCTCGTCTTGAGACTGAACCTCTTGTTTATATCTTCTGTGCTATATCATTCAAAGTTATCCTTTATTCCGCTGCTAATTTCTTTAAAACCAAAACTATTTTAAAGTCACTTTGATAATTAAATTCTCAAGTGTTTGTATTAGTTATAAATTAATAAGTTGGTTTCAAAAGTTAATCAACCATTCTGTTTTGATTAACTGGGAAATAATCAATCCCTTGAGAACCCAACCGAACCCTTACTTTGATATAAATTCACTACAGTTTAATTTGGTATTTTATTAGTGGTCTTTTAAGACAAAGTTTTAAAATAGAAATTTTAATTGGAACTCAATTCACCCCCCTCTTGAGGATCCACTCCGACCAACATTTGGTTTCAAAGGTTGTTAAAATATTTTCTAAAGTACTATGTTTTTGAACTGTGATTTTAATTGTATTTTAAAGTTCGTAAAATTTCTATTATTTCTAAATTTTTATCCCTTTAAAATCATTGCTTTAATTTAGTTATCATGGACAATAGAGTAGAAGGTGTTGCTACAATTAGACCACCCTTTTTCAATGGCACCAACTATGATCAGTGGAAAATCAAGATGAAAATTCATTTAGAGAGCATGGGTTTTGATATTTGGACTGCTATAGAATCTGAATACAAAATACCAACTTCCATTAGATCTACTTGGAATAAAGCTACTAAGACAGCCTACAATAATAATTGTAAAGCTATGAATGCTTTGTACTGTGCTCTAGGAGATGAGGAATTTAATTGAATATCTACTTGTAAAACTACATATGAAATTTGGGATACCTTAGCTGTTTCTCATGAAGGAACAACTAATGTTAAGGAGATGATATTGAATACTTATACAATTAAGTATGATAATTTTAAGATGAAGCCTGATGAACCCATTTCAGATATGTATCTCAGGTTTAACGAAAATTTCAACACAATGACATCTCTGGGAAATGATGTTCCATCAAAGGAACAAATTATGAGAATTCTGAGATGTCTACCTGAAAGATGGAGGGAAACTTCTGTCTCAATTAGAGAATCGTGTGACATTGGAGAACTGCCAGTCAAAGAACTAATTGGAAAACTGATGATGTATGAAGAGGAACTCAAGGTGAACTATGAAGAAGATGATGAACCTAGGAGGAAGTCTATTGCCTTCAAAACTACAACCTCAAATAATAAGGACAAGGAACAATTTCAAGCTATCAATGAAAGTTCAAGCTGTGAAGACAGTGAGAGTGATTCTGACAATGATGCTGAGATGGCTCACATTGCCAGAAGGTTTAAGAAATTTTATAGGAAGAAGAAGTTTTTTAGAAAGTCAAACTACAAAGGTAAGTATGACAACAAAGGACATTGGAAAAAGGAGTGGAAGAAGCCTGATAAATCAGATGAAGTTGTCTGTTATGAGTGCAAAAGGAAAGGACTCATAAAAGCAGACTGTCCAAAGCTGAAATACAAGAAGAAGTGTGAATACAAGGATAACAAGTATAAGAAAGCCATGAAGTCTACTTGGAGGGCTTCTGAGGACAGTTTTAGTGAATCTGAAGTTTCTGAAACTGAATACAGAAATAAGGCGAACTTGTGTTTTATGACAAACACATCTGAGGTAACTTCAGAAACTCCAGATTCTAATTCATATTATTCTAGAGATGATTCTGAATGTGATAACATGTCTAAATCTGAATTGTTTGAATATTGTGACATGTTAGAAGAAACCTGTAATGAGCTGAAAGACAAATACAACGGTTTAAAGAAACAGTATGCTTTAACAGTTAAACTTAAATATGATCTTGATATTGAAATGGAAAAGAATGATCAGTTGCTTAAAGAGAATACTGAACTAAAATTATCTAATGAGAAACTCAAGAAAGTATTAGAGAAATTTACCAAAGGTAAAGATACTCTTACTCAAATTCTAGGTAAGAAAATAGCACCTAGATACACTACTGGTATAAGATACCAACCTGGACAAATGAAAAATTACCAAAACTAGATTCATTCCTAAATCTAGACAGAATGTAGCTAGCTCTAGAACATCATATGCTTCAACTAGTTATATTCATTGTTATGGATATAATAAGGTTTATCTTTCAAAATATATTGATTCTAGAAATTTTATGAGACCCATTAGACAAATATGGATACCTAAAGTGTTATTGGCTAACCTGTCTGGACCCAAGAAAATCTAGGTACCAAAATCATTTCCTGTTTAAATCTGTGTTGTAGGAAACCTTCTTAAAGAGCCCCTGTAAAAAGACCTGGTACATGGACAGTGAATGTTCAAGACATATGTCAGGAGACTTCTCAGGCTTTAAAAGCATAGTCAGAGTTGATGGAGGGTTTGTCACTTTTGGTGATAACTCAAAAGGAAAAATCATCTGCTTAGGCAAGATTGGTAACACTGACTTAGTATTAATTTCTAAAGTTTTATTTTTTTGTGGACTTAAATACAATTTGTTAAGTATTTCTCAGTTATGTGATGATGGTTTTTATGTTAAATTTGATAATGATTCTTGCAATGTTTTTAATTCTAAAAATGTTTTAGTGTTTGCTGCTTTGAGAAATGATAGTGTTTATATTGTTGATTTAAATTATTTAGCTAAGAAAAATATTACTTGTTTAAATTATTTTCATAAAGAGTCTTTCCTTTGGCACAGAAGATTAGGACACTTCAATGTGCATTCACTTATAAAACATGGTAGAAAGAACATAGTAAGAGACCTACCCAAACTTGAATTTCCAGCAGACAAAGTTTGTAATCCCTGTCAAAAGGGAAAGCAACATAATTTTTCTTTTAAATCAAAGAATGAAGTGTCAAATACTCAACCTCTCAAGTTGGTTCACATGGATTTATTTGGACCTTCTAGAGTTTCTAGTTTAAATGGTAAGAATTATGTCTATGTTCTTGTAGATGACTTTTCTAGATATACTTGGGAATATTTTCTAGCTCACAAAAGTTAAGAATGTTCTTGCTTTGTAAAATACTCCAACTCTATAGAAAACCTTAGTGGACTTAAGATTAAAACTCTGAGAAGTGATCCTGGCCGTGAGTTTGAAAATCATGAGTTTGAATCTTACTGCTCAAACAATGGCATTAGTCACAATTTCTCTGCCCCTAGGACACCCCAGAAAAATGGTGTAGTAGAAAAGAGGAATAGAACCCTGTAAGAAATTTCTAGGACTATTCTTAATGAGTATGACCTGCCTGTTTATTTTTGGGATGAAGCTGTAAATACAGCTTGTTATGTCATTAATAGAGTCTTGATTAGACCCTTTCTTAAGAGGACCCCTTATGAGTTGTGGAACCATAGAAAACCTAAGGTTAACTACTTCTATGTTTTTTGCTACAAAGTCTTTATTCTTAATACTAAATATAATATTGTCATGTTTTCATCCAAGAGGGATGAAGTAATTTTCCTAGGTTACTCTATTTTTAGTAAAGCCTATAGAGTGTATAATAAGAGAACCAAATGTGTGGAAGAATCTGTTCACATCAAATTTGATGAAACTGATCCACATGAACCTAATACCTCTCTTGTAAATATTCAAGATGATCTCTCTATTTTGAACCCTAATGATAAAGACAGTGGACCTGTAGTTAAAACATCCAGTTCTGGAAATTTTCCAAAACCTGCTTGTGTTGAACCTCAACCTGTTGATGAACCTGAAATCTCTAGCCCTACCTTTTCAAGACCAACTAGGATTCTAAAGAACCACCCTTTAGATGCTGTTGTAGGAAATCTAGATAGAGGAACACCGACTAGAGCTTCTCATAGAAATCCGGTTGAACATCAAGCCTTCTTGTCACAACTAGAACCTAAAAATATCAATGATGCTCTCAATGATGAATTCTAGGTAATGGCTATGCAAGAAGAACTAAATCAATTTGAATGAAACAAATTCTGGAAATTAGTAGAAAGACATAAGGACACTACCACCATAGGCACAAAATGGGTGTTTAGAAACAAAGATGGTGAATCTGGAAGAATCATTAGAAACAAAGCTACGCTAGTTTCACAAGGTTACAATCAAGAAGAAGGAATTGACTATGAGGAAACCTTTGCACCTATAGCTAGATTAGAGGCTATTAGGATCCTACTTTCCTATGCATCACATCTGAATTTAAAGTTATATAAAATGGATGTGAAAAGTAATTTTTAAAATGGTTTTATTGATGAAGATGTTTTTGTAGAACAACCACCTGGTTTTCAAATCCTCATTTTCAAAATCATGTTTTAAACTTTCGAAAGCTTTCTATGGTTTTAAACAAGCTTCAAGAGCTTGGTATGAAAGACTTTCAAACTTTCTTATTTCAAAAGTATTTACAAAAGGAATAGCTGATCCCACTCTTTTTATAAAAAGAATTTCAAAATATCTATTAATATTACAAATCTATGTTGATGATATTATTTTTGGATCTTCTAAAAATTCTTTATATACTGATTTTTCAAAGGTTATGCAAAATGAATTTTAAATGAGCTTAATGGGAGAGCTTAAGTATTTTCTTGGTTTTCAAATTTTTCAAACTAAAGATGGAATTATTTTAAAACAAAGTAAATATACTAAGGATTTATTAAAACGTTTTGGTTTGGATAGTATTAATGAAAGTGATATACCTATGAGTACCACCTGTAAATTGGATGTTGATGAATCTGGGAAACCAGTTGATCAAAATAATTACAGAGGCACGATTGGGAGTTTACTTTTTCTTACTACTAGTCGACCAGATATTATGTTCAGTGTATGTATGTGTGCTAGATTTTAATCTAATCCTAAATAATCACACTTTCTTTCTATTAAAAATATTTTTAAATATCTTAAGTATACTGTAAATTTAGGCTTGTTTTATCCAAAAGGACAATCATTTGACTTAAAAAGTTATTCAGATGCTGATTTTGCTGGCTGTAAGTTAGATAGGAAGAGCGCATTTGGAGCATGTCACTTACTTGGAAAATCCCAAGTATCATGGTGTAGTAAGAAACAGAACTCAGTTGCATTGTCTATTACTGAAGCAGAATACATCACTGCTGGTAGTTGCTGTGCACAAATTCTGCGGATGAAACACACACTACTGGATTATGGATTTGACTTTAAACATATTTCAATCAACTATGATAACACTAGTGCGATTAATATCTCTAGGAATCATGTGTCTCACTCTAGAACTAAACATATTGATGTTATATACCATTTTCAAAGAGATCGTTATCAAAGAGGTGATATAACACTTGAGTTCATAGGCACTGAACTTCAATTAGCTGATATTTTCACTAGGCCTTTATGTTTAGAGAGATTAAGTATCATCAAACATGAATTAGGAATGATAACTTACCCTTGAAACTGTTATAGAGACCTCACCATTTGGGAGACCTCACCGTTAGGGAGACCTCACCGTTAGAGAGACCTCACCGCTAGGGAGACCTCACCGTTAGGAAGACCTCACCGTTAGGGAGACCTCACCTTTAGGGAGACCTCACCATTAGGGAGACCTCACCATTAGGGAGACCTTACCGTTTGAAGACTTTACCGGTACATTTCTGTGTTGTATTATTCTATAAAGCCGCGTCGTCGAACCATTTTATTTTATTTATGATTTATGTAATTTATGAATCCTAAATGATATTAAAACATGAACTAGACTCACTCAATCTCACCGCGAACATGTATGCTCGAACTCTCCTAAACCTAAACCTCTCTAACTTCAGAACCATAGCCTCAAATCCGTAATGGCCCGCGTCAAGAGACCTCAAATGACTGATGGAAGTGAAGCGCCGACATCGAAGAGACAAAAAGTAGCTAGTACTGATGCCAGTGGAAGTGGCAGTGGAAGTGTAGCTCAGAGAAGACCAGTAAACCCACACCTATCGAAGCGCGAGATAGTTATTGATAAAGAGGTGTGTGCAGAATGGATTATATAAAGCAAGTCATTGGTTCTTAGAGTGATAGAAGAACAAGTTTGGCTAGAATGATTCACTAACAACAACATACCTTATTATCCAGGATTGGTGAAACAGTTCTATGAATTCATTCATTTTGAAAAGTCTGAAGAAGAAATCATAATGGTTTCATATGTGAATGGTCAGGAAGTGTTGTTTACTTCAAGAGAATGGGCTGAGAACCTAAGAGTCCCTCATGAGTGCGATTTTACTTATTATTCCAAGTCTGTACCTTCGACCAATGACGTGTTTCAATATGAAAATGATTTGTTGGTACTCACAGGGAATGAGACCCCTAGAAAGGTGATTGCTGTAGAGATGGTAGTAGAAGATAAGCTGTTATTTAAATTTATTCAAAATGTTGTTAGTCCGAGAAGAGGAGACTTTTCCACTTTGAAATTCCAAGACATATATCTGTTACATTTGCTGAAGCACAGTGTGAGAATCAATCTATGTAGATTGATTATGGTTCAAGTGGAAGAGATGACTAGACCGAAGTCAAAATCAAACGCCACGTTTTTCTCAAAGCTAATTTATGTGATGCAAAAAGTGAAGGAGATAGCTGGACCTCAGGATGAGCTGGTAGTGGTTAAGGATAACATCTGTATCACATGAACTATCTATAAATACATGAAATTCTGCTGGAATCCTTGGAAGAAATAAAGGGTAAATGATGATGGAAAATTTTATGAGAAGTTCACTCCTGTGGATCATCCGTCTAGACCAAAGGATGTAAGAGATCCTGGTCTTGGACTAGATGAGCCAGAACCAGTCTACAGTGATGAAAAAGATGAGGAGGAAGAGACTTCAATTGAGGAAGGAGGAGACCCTGACTTACCCCCTAGTCCTGTGCATCAAGTTATTTCTTATGGAGTAGCTAGACCTCCAAAAGCACTACCAAAGAGAGAAACTGTCTTGAAGGACAATGATTCAGAGACTACAGAATAAGGTGAAAATACATGGCAATATGTTTTCAAGGACACCTCGGAGGAGGACGAGACAACCAAATCTAATCATAGCGAAAAGGAAGGCTGATGATGAAGCAGATGATGAGGAAAATGTTGAAAAAGAGCTCAGTTTGAGTCCTCTAATTGTCAGTACAGTCAGGATAGTACCTGATCAGGAAGTCATCGCAGTAGCACCTATTGATGAGAGAGTCATTAATGACTCAGAACAAATGGCTACTGGATCTTCTATAATTGTAGAGGAAATTGTAGAATTACCTCAGGAAGAAGAGTTGGAAGATATACCTAAGGAAATTTTTCCAAGTGAGGGAGAGAATCTTGGCTCAGTATCAGTATCATATGACATTGAAGGTTGGACATCAGATCCTAGATATATGATTCTAGGACATTATTATGTCAATTATGATGAGGAAGACAAACCCAAAAAGGAATCAGTTACCTTACCCACGGTGGCTGACAATGTGGCAACCAAGGAGGACCTTAAGTCTTTAAAAGCCGAATTGATAGAAGCAATAAGAGAATCAATGGCAGATCTGAAGAAAAGTATGGTTGAAGAGATGAAAAGCGTGGAGAAATCCATTGAGTTATCCATTGGATGTAGTGTGGCCAGTCCTGTGAATGAAATGGTGGATGAACTTAAAGTGTGCCACACTCAGATTGAGAGTTGGACAGGAGCTGTAGTTGCTCTTAGACAATCAATTGCTTCATTGACTGCTTTGAACAGTTCTCAAACCCAAGTGCACACTAACATTAGATATATCGAAGAAGGGGTCAGACCGTTTGTGGATGTTTCTGAGGCCTTTATGAAGTCAGTTAAATAACATCTAAACAGTCAGGATGAACTTGTTCAGAAGGTGGTTAGTAGTTTTACTCACTCTTTCAAGGAGACAGTGGACTTCTCAATGAAACCTCTTCCCTCATCCAGCACAAGTGTGAACCTTGACCAAATCCACACTATTATTCAGGAAGAATTGGCTAAGGACAGTCTCAGTGGTGCATCAGATACTCAGATTCTTGCTACCACTAGGGAAGTTAGTAGTTTTGTTCATGATCACCTCCAGGCAGCTACTACTTCTCAAGAGGAAATCAAAAATAAAGTGGATGCTTATTTTGAAAAAGTTTATACCAAGCACCAAATGACAAACCATTTCAATCTTTTGATTGAGAATATGATGTTACCTCTATTACACAAGCCTTCAGAGAAGAGGTTAGTAAGCTCAGGGAGTTTACTCTTACTTTATATAAGTTTATTGAGAACAGTGATGATTTTTTATCTGCAATGGAGAGAGGTGGAAGCATCATCATGGATTTCAGGAATCTCTTGATGCCTTTCCTACATGTTGATGCTCGGCAAGTTATTGTACCACCAGCCCTTCCACCATCTACCTCTAGGCGTACTCCTCAGCTGACTCCAATTCAAGCCATCACGAGCTTGACACCTTTGATCCCTCAGAGAGAGACAGATTACAGATCTGGTACTGTATCAGTTGCTGATCCACCTGTAGTTCTTTCTAGAATTCCCAAGCCTGCTGACTCTACCTCTGCTCCCTCTGCTGATCCCAATGGAAAGACACCTGTTCAAGAGGATGATTGAGTGCTTCTAGCCATTTTTTATGGGATTCATTGTATTTTTGTACTTTTTGGGTTTTCCCAAATGTATCTTTTTATTACCAATAAAATACTTCATTCTTCTCTTCACTGTCTATTTTACTATGTATATTTTCTTTCCTAGTCCTTCTCTGTTCTCTGATACACTCCTTTTTATTAATCGCAAATGGGGAGAAATTATTGGAAACATGTACCCAGAGAGAGAGAAAGAAAATTATTGGAAACCTGTACCCAGAGAGAGAGAATGAGAATGTTGTTCACCTAAGGGGACAAAGGGGGAGAAAATCACTACTTTGGAGGATAATCCTATAGTAAAATTGATAGGGGGAGGAATATTCAAACCAAAGAATCTTGCTTGTTCTTTCCTCTGATACTACATTATTTCTTGATGTATTCCTGTTTTCATATTTTTCCTCTGATATTATTTTTTATATATCAATTCATGAGATATTTTTTTTTCAGAAACTATACTGTTGATATCATACTTTGATATTTTTTTTCTTTCTATGATACTACTTTATTTTGGAATAAGTTGTGATTATCAATAAGGGGGAGATTGTTGAACCCTCTGGAATTAAGTTGCATTATTGTGTTTTGATAACCCCAACCATTCTTTCCTTATATCTTGATTATGCTTAATACATTCCAAATATACTTTAATATATGTTGTTACCTTCATTATGCTTAAATTAAGTCTTTTGAATTATCTGATATATGTTTACTATGACTTAACTCATTCTGCCAAGTGAATGCTTAACAAGTTTTCAGCTACCATTACAAACTAGCTACCGATACAGAGTAGAGAAACCGTTAGACAGTAGCTACCGTCAGAACAAATAGCTACCATTACAAGCAAGCAATCATTACAGCTCACAGCGACCGATACATTAATGTCTACTGATAGAGCTACCGATACAATGAAGTTGACAGTTACCGCTACAACAAAGTTTATAGCTACCGATATGCTGAAGTCCACCGTTATGCAAAGTCTAACGATAGAGATCTACCACTACCATTATAAGGTAGAGCCAAAACTACCGATAGAGAGTTACTTCTACTGGTAAAGGCAGAGCCACCACTACTGTTACAAGTCCACCGCTACCGATACATCAAGTCTACCAACAGAGAAGTCTACTGTTACAAATGTCTACCGATACTCAGACCTACAGACACCCACTGTAACACAAGTCTACCGATATCAAGAGCTACCGTTCCATAGATAGAACCGACACTACTTTAATTTCTTTATCTTTGTTTAATCTAACCAATGGTCATATCAGGTATATTTTAATACACTGAAATTTATTTAATGTGTTCTGTTGGATGTCAGGGAACCATACCTCGTACCTGCAAAAATAAATCATCTTTTTCCGGAGCACGTTCTTTAAATAGAGGAAGGATGTGCTACTGAAAAGAGAGAGGCATATAGACGAATACACGAGACATACAGAACACAAGGTGTGTTGGAAGAACAACAGAGCGTGAATGCCAAGAGACGACTGAACTTACACGAGGAACTCTTTAATCAATGCTAAACAGTGAAGAGGTGAGAACGAGAACATAAAAAAAGAACTTTATCGACTACTTCTTCTCTATCTCTGAACCTGGAAGTCAAGGAAACATACGATACTCTATTTTCCAGACAAAGACGAGAAGAGGAATCAGAGAAAATTCTGATCAATCAAAGGAGTCCAAAACTGCATGAGCATCACTAGAGCCATTTCTAAACTCTAAATATTTTCTCTGTAATTTATCTTTTTTACATATTGAGCAGTGTGTGTTATATGTTTTATTTTACACACACACACTCTCTTGTACCTTAACTGGAGGATTTGTAAATCCTCACTCAACTCTCTTTGTTCTTTTATTTCCCACTGGGATGGTGGTAGAGGTCGTGTGACCTGGACGGCTGGTTGCTATTGTTCCTATTCCCACGGATAACAGTGGTAGAGGTCTTGGACCTGGACAGGTGTAAACTGTTGTAATCCCCGATCCAGGGTGTGGATCACCTTTATAAAAATTGTTGAGATGACTAAGTCTCAGCTTGAGACTGAACCTCTTGGTTATATCTGTTTTGTTATATCTTTCAAAGTTATTCTTTATTCCGCTACTAATTTCTTTAAAACCAAAACTCTTTTAATGTCACTTTGATAATTAAATTCGCAAGTGTTTATATTAGTTGAAAATTAGTAAGTTGATTTCAAAAGTTATTCAACCTATCTGTTTTGATTAACTGGGAAATAATCAATCCCTTTGGAACCCAACTGAACCTTTAATTTGATATAAATTCAATACATTTTAATTTGGTATTTTATTAGTGGGATTTTAAGACAATGTTTTAAAATAGAAATTTTAATTGGAACTCAATTCACCCCCTCCTGAGTATCCACTCCGACCAACACTCCTTGTAGAGCTTGTTCAATGTAGGTTGTTTGGTTTGCATCTGCACTTAAGGCAGACCAAAGGCCTTGAAGTGGCCCTAAGTCCTTACTGACTCGAAGGACTGGTTGGGTCGAAGGCATGGGTAGGTCGAAGGCCTTAAATGACTCAGGGACCAAATCGGTGGCCCGGAGGCCCAAACATGGGAATATTCCCGGCTGATACAGTGCCAAACAGTGCATCCTACAGTTCTCGCTATAGTACCTACTACAGTACTGCATAGTTCCAACTACAGTACCTACTACAGCCCTTCTACATTACCGAAAATTCTGCCTCTGCCTAGATTTGATCCCTGGTCGCTTGGATGCACTTACTGAGTCCATACCAACCGGGCTAAGGCTCATGTGCAGGCACATGATTCCATTGAAATTGTATTAATGTCCTCTATGTTTCTGTTAATATAGGAGGAGGATACTGATAAACATACACAACTTCTATCCCCTTAATAGTATGTCCTTGATTCCACTATGGAAGATGTGTTTCACGGAATTTGGGAGACCAATAATAATGACTTCCCAGGTCTATTATCCTAGATGATGGGTGCTATTCCACTTTGGGAAGATCAATTTCATCTTTAGTGCCTTCTGGTGAGCATTCCATAGAAGGGAATAGGAATGGAACATACTATATTTTCAAGGTACTATACCAAATAATCCTCTATTATATGTGGAACGTCACTCCTTTCATTAGTTGGATTATTCTGGCAACACATTCTAATTTTTAAAAAATGAGTAGGTCCCTGCAATGCTCACTTGGAAGAGTATGTGTCCTCTTCTGAAGATGTGGGTGAGTGTTCATTTTATTTAAATGATCTTTCACTATCAGTCAAGGCCCATAAAGGAGTGGTGGTGGCTGAGGTGTTAGTTCAATCATGTATGTTTCCAGCTATAGAGGTCTTCATGAACATACCACTTGATCTGGTGGGGAAGAATTCAATTCTAGAGGATACTGATATATATTTCGGTTCTTCCAACACGTTATCCCTAATGTAAGAGGTTTTTGGATATGATGAATAATTCTTCAATACTAGAAACCTTAAATATATTATTCTTATCTACAAATATTGTAGTTTTGGAGATGTGTAATAATTTTGGGGTATTGGGTGCAACCTGATCATATACTACAAGGGAAAACTACATTGTAGTCATAGTTTTTGTTAGATTTTATGTCAAGGGATACTCATTATGTACCATTATTATTTAAAAATAAGCTCTAGTTTGGGTATTGTGGTTAAAAAAAGCAGTTTTTTTCAAATTTTTTGGTGGAATGTCCCTTCCCCTTGCTTTGGTAAGCCAACAAATACTTTTGTTGGGAATTTAGGCGGTTGATATCAACAGGAATTTGAATATAGATTCAGCTTCTTGGGAAACTGGTTTCTATCAAAATTGGGATAGGGGTTGATAAATCAATGGAAGAGGAAGGCTACAAGGCAAAGAAGGAAATTGGGAGATAAAATGGGTGGACTAGTGGTTCATTGAACAATAACCCATAGCCCTATAATAGAATATTAAGTTAATCGATATATATCTATATAGAGGAATCCATGTTGTGAATCCACACCTCCAATGTGTGGGTGGGTGAATATGGTTAGGCCTGAAAAATAGATACGCCCTTTTTAGTCTCTGTCTTGGTGATCCTATATCCTGAAGTTCTTTGAGATAGACCGTCACTCTCAATAACAGTGTACTCAGGTTCTTACTCATACTATTTATCAATCAATATAATTTTTCCCACCATTAGTAGAAAATGAATGTCAATCAAATATAATTTGAATAAGGATGATAGTGGGATTGAGGCCTCAAAGATAATGGTGTTATCTTCCATACGTGTAATAATGTTTCCTCCCACCGGTGTAATATCCTTCCTTTTACCTATTGGATTGGGAATGGAGAGAGGTGTTATTAACCTTATGTGGAATCCCTAGAACATAAAAGTCTGTAAATATGTTTCAAGGGAATTATAGGTCATTGGGGTATGATTTTCTTAAATATGAGAATAACCCACTGAATACGAAACAAAGAAAACCACTTCTATATGATGCATTTAAGGAAATACAATACCACTCTGACTAGAAGTAATATCAGAGTAGTGGATGGAATAAACTAAAAGATACCACATAGACAAGAAACTGAGTAGGTAATCCCAAAATAAAATACAACATTTACCACTAGGAGGAAGAACAATTTAGCTCACATTTATATTTATAGAAAACTATATGTAGAGGGAATAGGGGGGTGATGGGGGGATGGTGCAAGCTAGGGGGTTGAGGGGCTAGTGAAGGGGTGTGGGGGGGTAGTGAGGGGTGACTAGTTTTGGGGGTAGCAGACTGGTTTGAGGTGGAGGATAGTATAGGGGAAGGGGAGGGTTGTTAAATGGGGTGGGGTTATGGGGGATGGTGTGGGGGTGTGTGGGGTGTGGGGCTGTTTCAGGCTAGGGGGTTGTGGGATGGTGTTGTCTAGGGGAAAGGGGTGGTGTAGGGGGGACTAGGTTAGGGGGGAGAGGATTTTTTTGGTTGGGGGACTGGTTTTAGGGGGATAGGACCGGTTTTCTAGGAGTCTAGTATAGGGGAAGTGGTGGGGGTGTAGGGTAAGGGGTAGGGGTGCTTCATGGGGGTTAGTGGGGGGAGGTTCATGGGTTTGGGGGATGGTGTAGGCAAGGGGGATGTACTAAGCTAGGGGAAGGTGTGGGGGTGGTGTAGGGGGGGGGGGGGTAATGGATGGTTGTGGGGGAGGGTACTAGTATGGGGGGAGTCTAGTACATGGCGGGGGGGGGGTATTGAGTAATAACAAAAGATGGAAAATTCTCTACTATAAAAAAATTGATAAACCTATATAAACAAAGAATAAAGGGGAATTCAAAAATAAGAACATGATAAAAAATTTGGATTCAATCTAGAAAATCAAGAAGGATATAAGCATGAGGAGATTTATGTATTTTATACATTCAAGGAATGGATTTTATGGGTTAAGAAAAATGTATAATCCTTATTTCTTTCATTGAAGTGCTGATGGAAGTTTACTTTATCCACATATTTTGGTGTTTTTTTATTTTGGAATAGGCAATTGAAGGTGATGTTTGAAAAATAGTGGTTTAATAATGATCATGTTATTTAGTATTGGGATGTACATATCAATCTCAATATTATTTGATAATTGTTGGTTATGGATTCATGTATCATTTATCATGTATAGTTAACACTGTGATCACAAATATATAGGAAGTTGTTATATCTCATTTTTCCCACTATTTTCTTATAGGTTGTTTCTTATGATGTGGCTGGTTCAATCCACCATCAGCAATGACAGTGAGTTCAACATTGTATTTGGGAAATGTTTATTCCGTTTTTATTCTTTTGTCCAATTTTAAATAAGACATTTTGGAATGTTGGATTCCAAATATTTTTGCAATGCGTTTCGGATTTTTTTCAGGAGGGTGTAGGTTGGGAGGGGAATGGGGTATGCAGGGCAGTGGGGAAAGGTGAAAGTGGGATACTAGGGGGCCATGGGGGGAGGTGTAGTTGGGAGTGGGGTCTACAGGGTAGTGGGGACGGTGCAGGTGGGGTGCAAGGGGGGAAGAGGGTGGGGGCAGGGGGGTCTGCAAGGAAATGGGGAGGGGGTCAGGGGGCTCTGCAGGGAAGTGGGGAGGGTTCATGTGGGGTTCAATGGGGGCACTAGGGGTAGGGTGTAGGGTGGAGGGGTAGGGGGGTCGGTAGGGCAGTGGGGAGGGTGAAAGTGGGGTGCAGGGGGGGGGGGGTGGGGGGTCTACAGGGCAGTGTGGAGGGTGTAGGTTGGGTGAAAGGTGGGTAGGGAGGCAGGGGGGTTCAATGGGTGGGGCATCATTAAATAAATGTGATTTAATATTTTAACCATCTCTAAACTCTATTACTCTATCATTCGTATTTTTAATCTATTTAGACCATAAAACTATTACTATTTCTCTATATTCTAAACATCCTTCTTATTTCTCATCAATTTTATGTTAACTAATCATCATACACAAGAATTATTCAATGTTTTCATTAACTATATGTTTTCTCATTTGTATGAATTATGTATATCATAGTATTTTATTGGTAACATAATGATATTATATGAATCACCATATAAACATTGAATTTTTTCATTAATTAAATGTGTTATCATTTGTATGCCTTAGTTTTATCAGGATTATTCTCTCCATCCACTGATTTAGGTGCATATTCCAATGAATATTTCAATGATCATGATGGTAGTGGTGGTTCTATGATAGGATGTGATTATGATGTTGGTGTTTCTATGGAGATGATGAGGGTCATGATGATTCTGGTGATGTTGATATTGAGGTACATTTCTGATGTAAATTTTATTCTTCATATATACTTTTAATTTATCAAATAGATATTTTTATTATGATGATATTGATTTTGAAATTATATATTTTTTATATTGGAGAGAGTTTGAATTATTATGATATATATTATATTATGCATGAGTACAATTTTATTTGGATGGTGGAGTTTTTTTTTGCTCGTAGCTAGAGGATGTGAGTACTGCTATATGGTGCAGCTATAATGGAAGCATTTTGTGATTAAGTATAGTTGGTTTGGAATCAATTTTAATGGTTATTAACTATGGTTTTAGGGTCTATTTTCCATGGTTTTGAATTTTTTTATTAGGGACCAAGAACCTTGGTTTAACCATGGGGGGCTGGCAGGGGGTGGGGGATTGAAGGTGGTGGGTGGAAGGCTGGGGGGCGAAGGCAGGGGAACTAGCAGGGGGAGGGACAGGGGGACTGGTAGGGCGAGGGGCAGGGTAAGGGGGTGTCAAGGGTCTATCATGGGGGGGGGGTACTGTAATGGGGGATGGAAGAGGATGGGGTTGAAGAGGGGGTGTCCAGGGTCAGTCTTGAGGGGGGGGGGGGTTGTCTAGGTTATGTCTTAGGGGGTCTGTCTGGGGGGAATCTAGGGTTTGGGGGGTCTTTCTGGAGGGTTTTCCAGAGTCAGGGGGAGTCTAGGGTCTAGGGGGTGTCCGAGGTATGTCCTTGGGGGGGGGGAGGGGTCTGTTTGGGGGTGTCTAGGGTCTGTGGGGGTCTGTCTAGGATATTCCCTGGGGGGGAGGCTCTGTCACTTTTTTGTCTGGGGGGGTGTCCGGGGTTTTTCTAGGGGGGTGTCTCGGGTCTGGGGGGTCTATTCTGGATTTGTATGGGGGGGGGGGTGTTCAAGGCCTGTCCAGGGGGTCTATCTGGGGGGGGTTTCTAGGGTCTGTTTGGGGGGGGGGGGGGGGTGGTCCACAGGTTGTGTCTAGGAGGTGGGGGGATTGCATGGGGGAATGGGTTTTCCAGGGGGTTTCTTAGAAGTGGGATATGTAGGTGGGGGGGGGGGGGTTCTGAAGGATGTCCAGGAAAGTGGGGGTGTCTATGGGGACTGTGCATGGGGGTGGTGGGCTGTTTTGTTTTTATTGTTTTTTAGACCCTATAGCCACGGTTTCTAACGAAGTGTATATGTATTTTTCCACAGTTTTTAACCATGTATATAGGACTAATGAAGTAGTTTCTAACAATGGAAATAAACTGTGTCCATCCCCTAGTATAGCCATGATTCTAAACCATGCAGATAGTGATATTAACATGGTTTGAACCGTGGCTGTATATCTATAGACATAGTTTGGAAGCATGGCAATAAGTCTAGGCCTATAACCCCTCCAAACTAAACCATAGTTTCCCAAACAGTGGATATTACAAATAGCCACAGTTTGAGGACCTATAACCATGGTTTTAAACAATGTATATAGCCTGAATCTCCAGTAGTTTGGTTTATAAAACAATTTAAAACCAATTTTTTTCTTTGAATGGGAAAATTCAATTTCCCAATAATTGTCGCATAACTAATAATAATAATGGATCAACTAAAAAATTTAATCAAAGAATAAAAAACATAAAATGATTAGTCCTACCTCAATTATGGATCAATTGTTGATGTAGAATATGTACACTAATGATTTTATTGGAGTTGTTCTATTTATTGTGTCGTTGTCTACATTGATCTAGAGTTTTTTCATCATCTATCGTGATTTGATAACAAAGGAGGAAGAGTGATCTATATATTTCTTCAAACATTTTGGTGGCTAACCCAAGATAAATATTAATAGATATACTGACATATATATATATATACTTTCTACTTCAAATAGACTAATTAATTATTTTTTTAATTAAATAACTCATTAAATGAACTACGAATAAGCGAGGGTTACGAACATCCCACAATGACCCATTTTATGTCTCACCTATGGTAATCATTGTGATCTATACTCCACCATGGTCTTAGAATTCATATCTGAGATACCTTTTAGTAGTTAAACTATTATCATTGAGTTATCATGTGCACGAAACATAAAATATATTTAATATTTTTGTAAAATTAATTTTGAGGGAACTGGGACTTGGAATCACACATCTTAGTGCCTACCTCTAAAAAAATATATAAAAATAATTCCATGTTTTATATGTAAACACCAAGTCTCTACATATATATTTAAATAGTATTTTAAATTATTTTATTTACCATCTGAAAATAATAAGGAGGTTATTTTTCCACAAGAACTATTATTTTTTAGGAGCCAATTGTTTTGACTATTTTATTTTATATAAAAACACATAAAAATAACATTATTTATACTAACCCTAGCCTTCAACATATAACAATAAATGATTTTATGAATAATTATACATCATAGTACAAGACAAGGATCTTAAAGTCCTGTGTAATGGAAGACTAGGTTTATAAATCAGAAAAAATGGAAATAAATAAAACATTTATTTATTTAATATTAATATCGAGATCCTGACATCCATTGTACTGAAACATATTCATATGGTACCGTGGGGACACATGAACAAAGGGATGAGAAAAACAGTCAAGTAACGGAATATCAATAAGAACAAATCATTAGCACATGGGATAGATGTTTGGACATAATGGTATAACAAATAAATGTATATATGGAATCAAAACATATAAACATGGAATCATAAAAACATAAATTCATATTAATGTGGAAGAAACATAAATCATGACTCTATCATGAGTCAAGGTTCGTTTAACAAATAGTATCAAAATCCAAGGTTAACCACCAAGACCGTTGCACATGGTAGCACGAGAGAATGAAAACCACCAAGACTGTTGCACATAACATCTCATGAGACTAAACTTTACCCTATTAATTGGAGATCTTTCTATGTTCACCCATCATAACATGTTCATGAATGTTATTTCCTCATAAACTATCATACATAATCAATCATACATAAACATATGGGAACCTGTGGAGAGAAATGGGTTCCTCATTAATGTCATAAATCATAATGAATGGGTGTATTATAAAAGTCTCAATGATAGAAAGGAACTAAAAAATACATGTAATTTAATAATTTCAAATAGGATTATATCAAGGTATGTTATGTCAATCAATAGTTACAACATGTAAAAAGTGTATTTAGGAAATTCATATAATAAAAAAATAGTGCGGTTTTAATGAAAATATTTAAGAGAATTAAAAATAAAAGAGGGAATATTATTTATTATTAAACCAATGGTGAAAAATAAGTTTTAAATAAGAAAATAATTATTTTATAAAAATAATTTTTGATTAAAACAAATTCTATAGTGGACATTAAATTTGGTAAAAAAATTTGAAGTTCCTTTAAAACGAGTTTCATTATTGGGATGTATCATGGAGGGAATCACATAAAAGCATGTATATCCCCAAAATATAATGAAGAATTGATCATGAAACATGTTTAGAGAGTATTAATTGTATTTAGTAGTTTTTAGTTAAAATTAAATCCAAATTCATTTGGGTAAAAAAATGATAGGGCAACCCGAAGGTTTATAGGATGTTCAAGTAGAATCCCTTACGGAATATCGACATAGTATTAGGTGTACTTAGGAGGGATTAATGTGAGACAAAGGGGTTTATAATATTTTATACATATTGATATAAGTATGGGGTATGAGATAAATCACACCCCGTCATTATTAATTACACATATAAGGTCATAACATAGATGAGATTATTGAATAAAATTGAAATAGAGAGGATCCCTTACCATAAGTGTAATGGTGTTCTCCAAATGATATTAAACACATGAATAACCAAATTAGGTTCTTTAATTAATAAATAAATAACCTATTTTTCATGTCAATGATATATTAGAACCTTTTTTTGTTCAATCATAACCTTTTTGATTGGTTATCAAGTTCAATTTCACTGTTCAAGTCCGTTTATTTTCTTAGTTTTCACGATTAGTTTACTAATTTCCATGAACAGATAATCATGTAAAGTGGGGATAGATGTCATGAATTGGATTTATATTTTATTATTAAAAATCCATGTGGTTAAATGGTTTTAAATTTAATTTGGTTACTTGGAGTGATTTTGAATCATTATATAAATCTTTAGTGATAACATTTTGCGTTAATTGGCGGTTTTTGACCACAATAAACAATTTTTGTTTTATAATTCAAAATTATGTGTAAAAAAAGATTACAAACCAAATTTGAGACATAATACACATGGTATGATTTTTTTAAACGATGAATATTGTTTCATGTCTAGAATTGAAGATGGTAACATAAATTGAAAACTGATCATCAATGAATTTGGTAAATTAACACATCTTGAATGGTGTATTTACTACTAAAATAAGAGGTGGGTAAATGAGAAATGATAAAATCATATCACATTATCATAAAAAAAATTATATTCAATATAAGGTGCTATATTTTTCCTAACATTTGGATGAGAAGAGTTAAGGATAGAAAAAAGACAAAGGAACTTTATAAGAAAGTGGAAGAAAAGATAAATGTATTTTTTCCTATTGATTTAATCTATAAGAAGAGCCTCTTAAGGGGAGAATATTTATCCTTTTTAAGAGAAAATTGGTTAATAGATGTGGGTGTATGGGTTTATAGAGAGATTTAGGTAGAATTTAGGGAATGTGCAAGGATTGATAGGGGTGAATAGAAGTGGTGAGTGTGGGTGGGATTTATAGTTGAGGGGAGGAGGGTTTTCTTAATATTTTAATCCTTAGATTAATATTGTTTTCATAATACAAGCAATATTAATGATTATTGTGAAACAAATAGTAATATGTACATGTTAGTTCAAACCAATGTCCTTTTAAATCATCCAAGACTCAATAATGATGCATAAATTCATGTTTTAGAATTTATTGCGAATTATCATATTTTACTATTCATAAAAAATCAATTATTTTAGAAAAATCTCAAAAATTCACCCAAACTATTTATGGATGTGTAGAATCCAAAAATGAACTCTATTTTTCAAATATAATTTTATAAATATAATTAATTTTATTTTTAATTAAAATTATAACATATAGGAAGAATACTTATTTAAATCTATAAATAATTTTATAATGCATTCAAAAATTAGATTAGGATTTATAAAATTATCTTAAAACCAGAAGATATGAAATCATTAAATTATGAATTTTTTTTAGGAAAATACATTTTTTAAAAGAAATGACTTTATTGTAATTCATTATTTCTGATGGGTAACATTAATATCCATAATCATATTTTACTATTCGTAAGTGTATGATAATATTGACCAAAAAATGATTGTATTTTCAGACTCCAAGCATATTACTGATCAGAACTGTGTATCTCCAATTTTAGAAATTCAAATCACAATGGTGAAAATATTATGTTTAAAAGTCACATTGTACCTAATAGGCCATTGTGTTGTGATTTCATGTGATTATATGACTTAATTATAAGAAATGAATTTTCATTGATAAAACACAGGGTCGTTACATTATCCCCCATATCTGAAAATTCTGCTCCGAAATTTTATTTCTTATTCTTATCCCAAAATAGTTTTGGGTAATTTTCTTTATTTTCTACACCAATTCCCATGTTCTCTCTCCATAGTTATGGTTCCACCACAGTCCTGTAACTAGATGAGTAGTCTTGTTACACAACACTTTATCTATATGATCCAAGATATTCACTGGCTACTCCACGTAAGAAAGATCATTCCCCAGTTGTACCACCTCCTCAGATAGTATATGTTAAGGTTATTGTATGTAATTCCATAAGAGGGATACATGGAAGTCATCATGTACTTTCCTGATGGTAATTTGATGTTCTAGTCGATAGGCCAAAACCATGATACGATCAAGAATAGTGATGGGGCTGATGTACCTAGTACATAACTTTACTCTCATCCCAGACATCATGAAATTATTCTATAGAGATATGCATAGAAATACCATGTCTCTAACTTTGAACTCAAGGTCTCATCAATGATTTTCTATCTCTTTTGTCATGTTTGGGCTATCGTGATTTTTTTTCGGAATGTTTTTCCCCTTCTCCACCATTTATCCATCCATTTTGGGTCATACCAGTTTATGCTCACTGAATTCATCCCAATATGCTGGTGTTCTACACCTTTTCCATAAAGGGACTTGTATGTTTCCATTCATATGCTCGAGTAGAAACTACTATTGTAGGAGAATTCAACGAGTGGAAAATGTTGGTCTCATTTTCCTTTTAATTCCAGAAAACATGATCTCAACATATCTTCTAGTTTCAAAATAGTCTACTCAGATTGGCCACCAGTTTAAGGATGATAGGCCGTATAGAAGTTTAGTTCAATACATAGAGAATATTAAAGACTTTTCCAAAATGTCGAGGTGAATCTCAAATCTTTATCGAATATAATAGATAATGGTACTCCAGGTATCTTTACCACTTCATTGATATATATCAGTGCAAGTTCATCCACTGTAAAGTCCTCTCAATTTGTGATAAATTGATCTATCATTGAAAGACGATCCATAATGACCCATATAGCATTGTGTCTTCTATATTTCCATGGAAGTCCTATGATAAAATCAATGGTGATGTTCTCCATCTACCATGTCTGTATGGTTAGTGGTTTCATCATCCAATTATTCTTCAATCTTTTATCCTTTACTTGTTTACATACCAAGAACATTGATGTATACTCAGCAATCTTCTTCATCATATTGTCCCACCAAAATTTCTCTTGGAGTGCTCGATACAACCTTTTACTCCATGGTATGATAGAGAAGGTAGAGCTATGAGCATCATTCAAAATATCCTTATTTATCCCTAGATCGGATGGTACAGATAATTGTGACCCAAATCTTGCACCTCCTTCCTAATCATCTTAAACTCGGAGGATTTCCCATTTCAAATGGATTATACCCTTTTAAGAGTTTCCACATCTTTTCCTTAACCATCCCTTATTTTCGCAATGAACGATGGTTGAGAAATCATCTGAGAAATGATTGATGATTTTTATCCCTTAATGATTCCCATGTCCATACTCTGGAAATTGTTTTAGATTGGATCCTTTTCAATTCTCATTATTGATAATGATGTAGGATCCTTTATACTTAGATCATCTAGTATCTTATTTTCTTTATAAGGATGATAGTGGATTGAGAAGTCATAATCTATGATAATTTCTTCCCATCTTCGACGGTGCATGTTAATCTCTTTTTGTGTGAATATATTGTTGAGACTCTTTGGATTATTATATATCTTGCACTTCTATCCATGGTGATAATACTAATAGTTTTTAATGCAATGATCATTGCGTCCAACTCCATATCTTGCATATGATTGTTTTTCTCATGTATTTTCAGCTAATTTGGGGATTAGGATATCACGTTAACATTTTCTATCAGTACACATCCTAATCCATTATTTTAAACATCATTTTAAACATTAATGATTTCTCCTTGTGCTTGGAGAGTGAGTACTGGAGTAGTGATTAGCCTTTGTTTCAAATCCATAAAACAGTCTTCACATTCTTGTGTCTAGAAAAACATTACTCCCTTCCATGTCATCTTGTTCATTGGTTTTTAAAAGCATGAAATTTCTTCATAACTATTCGGTAATATCTGGCTAGAACCATAATTCTATGGATCTCATTTACAGATATTGGTTCAGGCCACTCTTCAATTTCCATTGTCATGGAAGGGACCATGGATATCCCTTTACTAGTGATAACATGCCAAAATAATGATACATCCTCCATCTATAAATCACATTTAATGTTATTTTCTTAATGATTATCCCTTCTAAAATTCCTTAACACAGTATTCAAATTCTACCCATGTTCCTCCTTTCTCATGCAGTATATTAGAATACAATCGATAAAGATTACAATAAATTTGTTGAAGGAATCACTAAATACTCTATTCATAAAATCCATGAAAATTGGTGGTGCATTAGTGAGTCCGAAGGGAATCACTATGAACACATACTGTCCATACATTGTTTGAAATTATTTTTTGGGAATACCTTCTTTGTTCACCTTGAATTAGTGATATCTTGACTGAAGGTCCCCCTTAGAGAAATAATTGGCCGCATGAAGCTGATCGAATTTGTCATCTATCTGGGGGACTGTGTTTGTTGTTCTTTATTGTGATTTTATCAAGCACATGATAATCAATGAAATGGAACATTTATCTATCCTTCTTCATGAAATGGATATCTTCCAAACCCCATGGTGAAGCACTCAGGCATATAAAACCCTTCTCTATATTATCTTATATCTACTTCTTCAGATTTCCCAGCACATTGGCAGACATTATATAAGGTGTCTTTGATATAGGTAGAGATCCATGAATATGTACAATTGAGAATAAAACTAGGAGGAAGACCACACCTCTCTTCATAGAATACATTATTGTAATCCCTCCCGATGGCCATGTCTTCAATAATGAATCTCTCCTTTTTTTCAATCATTTTAGCTAGAAATGATTTCTCATAATGAATTAATAGCCACACTTGGAACAGTGATTAAAAAGGAGATTCATTTTCCTCTTCACACTTATAATAAATTGGAGGATGCTTTGGGATGTTAAGAGTGATCTCCCATTCCTGATAGATGATTTCGTCTTTGTATAAAGATAGCCAATCCATACTCATGATAGTGTGAAACTTCACAAAAATAAGTATGAAGAGATTTGCTGGGAGGTTTAATCCAAAAATTTTAACTGGGGATGAGTTATAAACCAATAGATGCAACAATTTCCCATTTTATTTCTCATAGATAACTTATCCTACAAATTTTGTGGTGTTTCTTGAAATGTTCTACTAAACAATCTTGATAAGAAAGAATGAGTAGACATAGAATCAAATAGTACATTTTCTAATCTTGAATGAAAATCTTGGATACCTATCACCGTATCTTTTTTTGGATCCACCTTATTAGTATTAATAGATTAATCCCTTCCATGTTGACTTTGAGGTTGTTGTGGATTGCTTCGTATAACCCTCATCTTAGTAAAATTGTTTTCATAAATCCATTTCTCCTTTAGTTGAAGCAATGCGCTATAGGCTATGTGTAGATCAGAACCTTCCATTATTCTTCCAAATTAGTTGGAATCTTCATATCTCATCGGCTATTTTTATAAAAATTTTCCAACATTAGACATTTGAAGCAATTCCTGGATCCATTAAGATAGTTCGAAAGATGCTTCTTACCACAATTTTCACACAATGGATGGTTGGGATTCTTCCCATAATGGAATTTATATGAGGAATCACCCACATTAGATTCAATTTTTCTATTCTTATTTTTGGGCCCAGAATACCAGAAAGTGTCTCCAATATCAATTTCATCTTTGGGGGAACAACGAATAATCTCTTCATAACTGTCAAAGCCTCAAATCAAAACCGAGTTATCAAAAATAATACATCAATCTCAAAAAATCAACCCTAATATCAAAAGTTCATATTAATCAAATATACATGTATTTATACATAAAATTAATTTTGTAAAAATATAATTTAATACTATACATAACAGTATTTAGTTTACTGGTAGGTGGTACCCCCTTATCACCATTAGATTATTGGTTTATTCTGCATAACATTGTCAGATGTGCAGGTTTTTTCCCTAATGGAAGTTTTTACTTTTATAAATCCATACTAATATAATTCTTATAATTTTCCACAATATATGACGCATATCTCAAAAAAAAATTTCTTCAAATCACTTTTCTTGTCCATCATCAATACTCAACACATTGTTTCAAATACTAAATAAAAAATTACTACAGTACGATCCTAATACGTTGCATGATCCTTACAACCAAAATAATTGTGTTTAAAAAACATGTAGAACATAGTTCAGGAGTCCAAATAAAAAAATAACAATTCATCTTATGATACATTAATAACATATGTTTATATTTATCCCTTAGATGCCTCTATTTTATATTACCTTTATTCATGAGGAATTTTATTACATAGTGTCTCATATCCAAATAGTTCAGCCACAAATCATTATATGTTTCTTTATTTCCCATGAATTTATAAACCTGATGACCTTTAAATATACACATAAATAAACTCCAATTCACTTTAGTGAACTTACATGATGTTTCATTCCACAATTAGCACATCTGGGAAAAAAATTTATTTTTATAGTTTCAATTATCAAATTTTATATATTCCATTTTTTCATTATATGTTTTCCTATTAAATACATAAGAAATAGATAATTAATTCTATTTATTGATAGAAATTTTCAAAATATATTTATTGGTTATAATGTTTTGGAGGGTAGTGACCTGTGAAGTATTTTTTTAACCCCATAAAAGGACTTTTAAATCTTGTTATTTAGATTATGTATATATTATCTTTATAATGTTGTCATTATACCTAGAAAATATTTTATTATATTATTTTCTTATAATTGATAATTTTTCTCCATTAATCTCATTGGTTATGAGGAACATATTAATATAATAAGAGGAAAATTAAATAATACCACTCCATGCATGATTTTTCTTCTTCAACCTATATTTTTTGAATCAATGACCACCATTCATATGAGTCCCCAGATTGATGATCTACTACCCTGAAAATCTTATTCCTTTCATTGCATACTAAATAATTAACTATATTATTTAAAGAAATTACCCTTTACTCAACTTCATATATATTTTTAATATCATTTAATTATGGGGATTTTTTAAACATAATGTGATCTAATATTGTTAAACCTCACAGTGGATTATTAAGCTACTCCATATGGACATGGTTACAAATTATAACCTATGTAATATATGCCAATATGGTTATAATTTTATCAGTGTTGACTACAAATCCAACTCTACCATCATTATATTTCCCAATAGGGTGTTCCTTTCAGGGAGGATGAGCATTGAAATGGACCCCATTTCATGGACTAGGTTCTATTTTTAGATATTAAAATACACTAGATTATGTTGTATTTATATTGAACATAATATATAATCGAAAAATATGTTTAATAATATATATCAATTGAAACATTTAGGACCATATAACATCATAATCATTAATAGGGTTTATTTGGGAATTTTTCCAAATCATAAAAATAATTTCAAATACTTCATAATAGTTTATAATGAAATTTTGAGTCATTATAAGTATATCCCCTAGGTGTGTCAAACCAATTGGGAGTTCTTTCCCATTTTCATATTCTAGGTGACAATTGATTCAAAAAAATCACACCCTTTTATATTTTATTACCCCAATTTACATATGTTTCAGACCCACATCTACTTATAGTATATACGAAGGATTGTATTTCTTGGGATTCCAACATAATTTTTTTTGGAAAAACATTGGGATTTTATTAAAATATTGCCCTTAAATTCCAATATAGGATTATGTTCCCCAATCAAAATTTTCCTAAATCTACATCCCAAAGTATATACTAAAGATACTTTAATTGAAACTATAAATTCCCTATAAGCTGTATTTTAGATTCAGTGATTTCTATATTACATTTGGTTTTTATACAAGGGAATATATCCCAAAATATCCAAATATATTACAAGAATTAGTAAATTAGATATATATTTGAATATAAAATATAATTAAGAAAATAGAATATTTTAATTTATGTCATAATTTTTCCCCATTAGATGCCCCATCATATCAATAATAATACATTTCCTAGCATCTTGGGGTAAAGAAACATAAGAAATTGGTGAGGTTTAATGTCCAGTATGTTTTTTGATACAATAAAAAATGAAATTAATACATAATAAAAAATAATTATTGAATGTTAAATAGATAAAAACATCCAATTTAGCTAATAACATAAACATAAAGAATAATATAAAAGGAATAATGGATAATCATAAATTCAATTTAAATAAACTCATGAGATATAAACTCATCCATTTATGTCAAAAAAATAAAATATTAAATCTAAAATATATAACTAATATAATAAATATGGAATTGATACTACTGAACGTCTAAATCATATCTTCGTTGCCTCATTCCATGACATGTGAAAAACCATTAAGGTATCACACTAATACATCTTTACTAATGGGTAAGGCCTCAGAAAAAGACTAATCCAGTTTTTTTCATGATGCCCAAAAATTTATCAATGTGCTATAGTGGGACTCACTCATTATCTATTGAGTCATAGGGTAAGAAGAAATCAGAAAATCATTTATTTCATAAACTAACTTATGAAATTTTCATACATTCCCCCAAAAAAACATAATCATAAATCGTTTAGAGTAACATAGAGAATTGTATCATAACAGTACATCCCCAGTGAAACTGATCATAACCCATCTAGATGAATAATAATTATGGTATCATTACAGATTATTCTCAATAAAGAGAAATTTAAATAAGTTTTTTCTTCATTGATGAATACAAATACCATGAAATGATCATTTTTAAAAAAATAAGAAATAATTCATTTCAAACTGAAATTTATTTTATAAACAAATCGATTCCAGTATATTTGAGAAATTGTCTTATAAAAAAAATATTTTAAATCACGTAATGAATTATTCAACTAAATTATTGGATATTATAGTAGAAAATGACATTCATGTCATATTTGTTAAATAATAGATTCCTGTATAATATTCAATACAAATATATACAGAAGTTGAATTAGAAATGACATAAAGATTTATTTTAAAACATATTTTTTAATATAAATATTGTTTAAAATTTTTATTAATAAATCATTTTGATTTTTTTTAAAAAATATTTTTCATTTTCAATATATACAAATGGATGAAATTTTTTTAGCTCAAATAATAAAATATTTAAAATTTTCTTTAAAAACATTCATTTGGTCTCTTTTTTTTAAAAGGCAAATATGATAGGAAAACATATATTCTAGATAAATAACCACATGTGAATAAATATTATTTTTTTAATGAAATATAGATCATTTGATGTCATAATAGGAAACATAATCATGAAAAAACCTGAAGTACAAAGTGATTGTAACCAAAACCGTACCCACATTGGTAACATATAAATACTAAACACCTAAAAATAAATAAAATGAATTATATTATTTAAATAAAATGAATTTAAAGGTATTTCATATATAAAATATTAAAGTGGTATTATAAAAAACACACAAAATAACTATGTGGTGATTTTGGAATACATATTGCCAGTGTAAAAGTGTGAAGGGAATTCCTTATCTCATGACTGATTCCCTCAATACAACATAAAAAATCTGTAATAATAAATATATATTTATCATAATTTTATTATATAAAAATAACCAAATATATCATACCCTATATGATTCACTTATCGTATTTTATGGCCAGTTTATTAACAATTTTTTGTTAATATCACTATTTCATGTGATAATTAATTCATTTTTATATATATTTAGATTTAGTAGTTTTGGTTCTTTTAATTTTATTATGGTTCGATCATCTCCGTAATTTTAAACATGATATAAATATAATATATTATCATTATATATGTATTTATAATATTCTATAATTTCGACATATGTGAAAATGACTTACGTCATTCGTGGAGATGGTAGACCATACGTACACATAAACATCATTTCTATATTCCCAATAGATTTAATGCAATAATATTAAAAAATATTCCTTATTTAAATATCCATTATTAGGTCAAATATTTCATTTATAATAATTAAATTTTTTCCTGTTAATATCCACTGAAATACAAATAGAAAAACATTCCACATCGCTATGTGGAGGCGATAGTTCACATATATGCATGAACAACATTTTTTTCAACAGGTTAGAAGGACATAGGTATATGTTATTTTCAATTTCTAATTATATATTAATTGATTAAATAATATATCAATATTATAATTCTAAAATAATATACATTCTTGATAGGTTTTTAAGGAAATAATATTACATAGGTTCACATGGAGGTAGTGCTCCAAACACATGGATGATAGATTCATTTCCAATTTAATGGAAAAAGATATTGATATAGGTTATAAAATAAAAAAAATATTATTATATTGGTGATCTTCAATATTATTTTGGCTTAGTTTTAGAATATTTTATGGAGTTATAAGAATAAGTAAAACAAAAACACATGGTTAAGAACATTACATTTTCTTCATATAACTTATTTATCAGAATATTATAATAAATACTAGATTTGACTTATTATAAAAAATGGTGTCATATATGTATGTAGGGATATAAAGGATATAATTAGAAATGTATTTTATCAATCTAAAGGCTTTAGACGTTTGTATAATATATGATATGTGGTAGCCTTTTATAAACGTGTGAGTGGACAAAGTAGGAATAATTGAAATGAAAAGTGATACCCATATTTTTTACATTCCAAAAGGATCCAAAATATTTCATTATTGAACTATTTATTATATAAATTAAAAAATTATGTTTGTGATATAGTAATTGTAATTTTTTCTAGGAAATCGTAACCATTATCGTTTTATTTTAACTATTGGTAAACTTGCTTCAAACATTTCCTTTCTAATTAATATTGACTATTTTTTCTATTCATTTTGATAAAAAATTATTGTAACATTACAAGTAAGTAATTAATAATAGATATTTTTATCTATGTCTATTAATGAATTAGATAGTGTTTTAGTGGCTTAAAATGTGAATAAATCCAATCTTAAGCATGTAATACACTAATATTTTTAAAAGATTGTTTTACTGACTTTTGATGGAAAACCATTTTTAAATCTATCTTTCAACAATTTTATAACCTCTATTTGTCAAAATAAACTTATTATTTATGATTGGGCCGTTGAAATTTACATTGGAAATTTTTTTGGTATTTTTCTAACAATGTTCATTTTTTAATGAATAGTGAAAAATATTGCACTTTACATCAAAACTTCTATTTCATCTAATTTAATTAAATGGATAGATTATCTTTTTAATTGGTATTAAAGTGTAAATATAATATGTTTTTCCCATTTAATCCAATAGTGGTCATTGAAATTAATTTCACTTTGAAATTGGACTTAAACTAGTGTCAATCTTTTGATACTTATTGTTTCATAAAAACACGCTATTTACTCTGACAGCGGGAATTAATTAGTAAATTAATCAATGTAAATTATATGTTTTTAATTTTGTAAAATAGACATCATTTTTTAATTTTGTAATATCAAATATATCTTAGGGTGATGTTTTGGTATTTTTCTGAAAAACTTCAATTTTTGATGAATAGTGAAACCACTAAGTGGTACTTATAAAAACTGATTTTCCGTTTAAATGAAATTTTACCACCTCTGTGTTTTGAATTTCAAAAATAAAACTTACATGGTAGTCATTAAGAAGTAAAATTTGGTTCAATGGGATTAAAATATTTTTTTTGGTTAATAGAAACTTTTAAGTTTATTAATCACGATTAGAGGTAATTAGTGTAATTTAAGGTAAGAATAATGTTTTAATAATATAAAATGACCTACACACATGTACTACCCTTATTGGATGTGTCATGGCCAACAAAGACAATCCATGTGTCAACTTGGGGACCCCATGGAGCCACGTTGGAAGGGAAATGACTTTAATAGCTTTTAATTTATTGTTAAAGAAAAAATGTCACAAACATGAGTTTTTTTACTAACACAATTTTAACATGTGGTTATACAAGTCAGATTTTTTACTATAAATAGTCATTGGAAATATAAAATGATTACATACATCATAGTATTTTGTTTATAATTTTTAGGAATTAACTAATTTAAATTATTTATGACATCATGATGATGCATCGATTACCTCATTAATATAAGATTTAAATAAAATGAAACGCTAAAGTAAAGTATAAGACCTACACATGTCAAAAACCTATTGGATGGGTATATTTCGAACCCTTATCACCTTATCCTCGAATTATATCAATTTGGGACCTTTTAAATCTGAAAATCATTTAAAAATAAAGTAACCTTTTATACCTTCCCAAGAGTGCCCCTCCTCTCCTCTTATAAAAGGCCCCCACCTCTACCTCCTTACCCACACTTCCAAAGCCTTTGGCTTGGCCAAACCATACCCATTTTTTCTCTCCACATACCTCTCTAACTGTTACAAGCCTCACTTTTGGAATAAGTCTTCCCAAGGAATCCTTTGAGCTCAAACCAAAAAGAGTTACCCAATTTTAAGGTAATGTCTTCACTTGAGTCCTTTTGTTTTATTTCGCTTCTCCATCCCCCTAAACTATTTTTATTCATTTCATTTGTAACAACTCCAGTATCTTATATATACTAGGATGTTGTTATAAGAAGTATTTGAGCTACACTTACACACACCTACATCTAATGGTTAAAGAACATACTGTTTCTCTGGTTTGCGAATTTCTGCCTCACGAAACGATGATTGTTCAATATTCTTCTAACACCTTCAAAGGTGTCCATTAAGATGTCACTATATTTATATATGATATATAATATGTTTATGTTTTCCTTAAGCTTCTGTATTTTTCATTTATGTTATACCGTTATGTCTTCCGTTATGGGTATACGCGATATCTTCATTTTAGGAAGTGCGGACTACCTCCCCCTCAAAGTGATTTGATTCGTTAATACCATATGTGGTACGTATAAAGGACATATATAAGGATATTATATATGATACCATACTATAATTAAATTACTATTATGTATCATTATTTTTTAATTCCATTAAATATGAAATAGAAATTGATGTAGCGTTCATGCGTACGTACGGCTTACCGTCTCCATGAACGGTGTATTTCATTTCGTAACTCTAAATGTTATGTAATATTATAAATGCATGAATGTACTAGATATATATGATATATATGATATCTACATCATGAGTAAAAAATCCTGGATATAATGGATATTTTACCACATGGACAACTTGTAATTATAAAGAGTTTATTTTTGACTCAAGTACCAATGATCGTTAAAACGACCGTTATTAACTTAAATAATAACATAGTGTTCATGAAGTGGTAATAAGTGATATAAAAGGAATAATGAACATGAAAAAGGTTCTCAAGCAAGTAGAAATTAACTCAAGTTTATTATTCATGAGATTAAAGAACGATCGGGTCAAGTCAGACCCGAGGTAAGGGACTTCGTCTCAATCTCCATTCATTGAGGAATTTTTTGTTTTATACACAACCCTCTTTTATACGGTGTATAAACCCCTTTGACTTTTATGTTTATCCAAAATGAATATTTTTTATATGAAGCGTTTTACTAAATGAAAAAAGGGAATGTTTTTTTCATACTAATGCGGCGACAACGACTTCTCTGCCATCGTGACCATTATTTGAGTTTTGCCTTCCTCTACAAGCCATACCTTATTTTTAAAAGAAAAATAAATACCATGTTTTACTTGCCTTTTATTTTGGTATTGAAAATGGTTTTCATAATGTTTTTATATAAATGTTTTGTATTGATATCTTGTGATTGAAAGGTGGAAATGTTATGTTTCCTTTATGTATGTTTTATGTGATACGATTATGTTATGGTTCTTGGGCATTATTATGAAGATGGGTGGTTTTGTGATAAACTAAGGTTGGGTGAGCCCGATATAGCTCTCCAATGCATTAGGTAATGTGAAGGGGTTAAACGTTAAGGATTCTCCGAAGAGATTTAGGGAATATACTGGGATGGGTATTCCAAACATAACCAAGAGGGTTACTCCATACGTAAGAATGTTATGAATGCCTCAAGTTTCCTTTATGTCTTATGATTTCTATGATTTATTCATGATTTTATGAGGTATGTTAAAGTTCATATGTTTTATGGGTAATGTATGATTTCAATCTTATGTATATATGTACTCATGTTTCCTTTCTATACTTTTTATAACCCTTACTGAGCTTGTTATGCTCATCCGAAGTTTTTGAAATGTTTTTCACAGGTCAAGGGAAAGGTAAATGATATGATGATAGTGCCAAGGAAGTGTCAAGAAAGAATCCATGTTTTATTTTAAATATGTTTCCATTGATGGAAAAAATGAATAATATCTTTTATGTAACCACTTTGTTTAAATGTGGAATGTAATGCATGTTTTATGATATAATTCTCTAAAACTCTAAACCTGAAAAGATCCTAAATGTGTAATCTTGTAATAACTCAAGATTAAGTAAGGTTTAAGGGTGGGGCCTTATAGTTGGTATCAGAGGTCAGTTTAGTTAACTTTAGGAGTTAGAATTTTTGGAAATGTTTATCCAAAAATATTTTTTTATGGTCATATTGAAATGATATAGCATTTGGAGATTACCATGTTGATTCATCTAAGACATGTTTGTTCAGAACGGGTTTTCACAGAGGAAACAGAGAAGCTTTTTTGGGAAGGCATACTGAGGAAAATGACCTTCCAAATCAGCATGCTGAGATGGTGAGAATCAAAATTGAGCAGTTTACTATAGTGATGGCTCAGTTGAATTAGGTGATAAATGGTGGTTGTGTTATTGATGATATTTTGGTGTCTTCTAAAAGAAAAGCGGAGCATGAAATTCATTTAAGGGTTATCTTGAAAACCTTAAAAGAAAATAAATTGTATGGGATATTCAGAAAGTGTGAGTTTTGGTTGAAAAAAATTTCTTTCCTTGGTCACATTGTTTCTAAATATGGGATAACTGTTGATCTAACAAAAACAAAGGTTGTGGAAGAATGGCCAAGACCCAAAAATGTAACTGAGATTCGTAGCATCCTTGGTTTGGCAGGTTATTACTGAAGGTTTGTTAGATTTTTTTTACAGTAATATAGTCCAATGAAGAAGCTAACTCGGAAGGGTGTTAAGTTTATCTGGACAAAAGAATGTGATGATTGTTTTCAGGAACTGAAATGAAGATTGGTGAATGCTCTAGTTTTGGCACTACCTTCCCGGAATGGTGAGTTTGTTATCTATAGTGATGCTTCATTGAAAGGACTTGGTTGTGTCCTAATGCAGAATGATCAGGTAATTTCTTATGCTTCACGTCAGTTGAAAACTCATGAGGTAAATTACCCTACACATGATTTTGAATTAGCTGTTGTTGTTTTCGGTTTAAAAATTTGGAGGCATCATTTGCATGGAGTAAAGTGTGAAATATATACTGATCAAAAAAGTATAAAGTATATATTCACTCAGAAATAATTGAACATGATACAGAGGAGATGGCTGGAATTAATCAAGGATTATGACTGTACAATTAATTACCGTCCGGGAAAATAAAATAATGTGGCTGCTGATTTGAGTCGAAAAAGTAATGTTTCATTAACAATGTTGCATTTGGAATGTGATCCTTTGGTTAAGGATTTGATGAAAATTGGCATAAAAGTTTTTGGTGCAGGATGTCCTTCTGTTTTGTTTCATGTATCAGTGAAATCTTCTCTATGAGACAGAATCAAGAAAACACAGAAGCAAGCCAGTGAGTTGTAGAAAAAGGTAGAGCTGGTTCAGAAAGGTAAGTTACCTGAATTCAACATTGATAATGATTGTGTTCTAAGATTTTGGAAGAGTTTGTGTGTGCCTTGTGTTTCACAGTTGAAGAGAGAGTTCTTATGTGAAGATCATAGTTCTCCGTTTTCAGTTCATCCTGGCAGTACTAAGATGTATAGAGATCTTCAGGAGTACTACTGGTGGGACGGAATGAAAAGGGATATTGCTGATTTTACTGTGAAGTGTTTGGCTTGTCAACAGGTTAATGCAGAGAGGTAGTTACCGAAAGGGATGCTTCAACCTTTACCAGCACTATAGTGGAAATGGGAAAATATATCCATGGACATTATTGTGGGATTTCTGAAGACATCTTGAGGTAATAATGAAATCTAGCTTATTGTTGATCGCTTGACTAAATATGCTCATTTCCATACTATACGTGATACTTTTAACCTAGATCAAATTTCCCATTTGTATCTTAAATAGATAGTCAGGTTACATGGAGTTCCTCTATCCATTGTATCTGATTGTGATCCAAGGTTCACTTCTAACATTTGGAAAGGCTTTTAGTAGTCATTGGGCACTGAATTAAATTTTGGTACAACTTTTCATCCTCAGTCAAATGGGCAGTTAGAACGAACAATTCAGACTTTGGAGGATATACTACATGCTTGTTCGATGGATTATCAGGGACGTTGGGACAAACATCTTTCTTTGGTTGAGTTTTTATATAATAACAGTTTTCATTCTAGTATACAGATGGCACCATATGAGGCCTTATATAGTAAATGGTGCCGAACTCTAGCTTTCTGGGATGAAGTGGGTGAAAGGAAGCTGATGGGACCAGAATTGGTAGAAGAGTTGGCAGAAAAAGTTCAGCTAATACAGAAACACATGATAACAGCTCAGAGCAGGCAGAAGTGTTATGCAGATAACCAAAGGAAGGATCTGTCTTTTGAGGTAGGTGATCATGTTTTTCTCAAAGTCTCACCATGGAAATGTTTGATGCGATTTGGTAAGAAAGGAAAGTTGAGTCCAAGGTTCATTGGACCATATGAAATTCTGGAGAGAGTTGGATCAGTTGCTTACCAAGTGGCTTTACCTCTAAGTTTATCTCAGGTACAAAATGTTTTTCATGTTTCAATGTTAAGGAAGTATATGCCAGATCCATCTCATCTCTTGAGTCCAGAGGTAGTTAAGCTGGAAGAGAACCTATCTTATGAGGAACAACTGGTACAGATTCTTGACCACAAGGAGAAAGTGTTATGGAATAAGGTGATTCATCATGTAAAGGTTTTGTGGAAAAACCACATGGTTGAAGAGACAACATGGGAATCTGAAAATGTAATAAGGGATAAATACCCCCAATTATTCGATAAGTAAATAAATTGCAGGGACACAATTTTATAAAGGTGGGAAGGATGTAACATCCCATGTAAGTAATGAATAATATATATTTTTATCTATGACTATTAATGAATTAGATAGTGTTTTAGAGGCTTAAAATGAAAATAAATCCAATCTTAAGCATGGAATACACTAATATTTTTAAAAGATTATTTTACTGCCTTTTGTTGAAAAACCATTTTTCAATATACATTTTTACAATTTTATAAGCTCTATTTGTCAAAATAAACTTATTATTTATGATTGGGACATTGAAATTTACATTGGATAATTTTTTGGTATTTTTCTGACAATGTTCATTTTTTAATGAATCTTGAAAAATACTGCATTTTACATCAAAACTGCTTTTTCATCTAATTTAATTATACGGTTAGATTATCTTTTTAATTTTTTTTAAAGTTTACATAGACTATATTATTACCATTTAATCCAATAGTGGTCGTTGGAATTAATTTCACTTTGAAATTGAACTTAAACTAGGGTCAATCTTTTGATACTTATTATTTCATAAAAACATGCTATTTGCTCTGACAGTGGGAATTAATTATTAAATTTATTAATTTAACTTATATGTTTTGAATTTTCTAAAATAGACATAATTTTTGAATTCATAATATCAAATATATCTTAGGGTGACGTTTTGGTATTTTTCTGAAAAACTTCAATTTTTGACGAATAGTGAAATCACTAAGTGGTACTTATAAAAACAGATTTTCCAATTAAATGAAATTTTACCACCTCTGTATTTTTAATTTTAAAAATCCAACATACATGGTTGTCATTAAGAAGTAAAATGTGGTTCAATGGGATTAATTTTTTTTTGGTGAATTGTAACTTTTAATTTTATTAATCGCGATTAGAGGTAATTAGTGTAAATTTAAGGTAAGAATAATGTTTTATTAATATAAAATGACCTAGAAACATGTCCTACCCTTATTAGATGTGTCATGAACGACCATGAAAATCCATGGGTCAACATGGGGACCCCATGGAGCCACTTTGGAATGAAAATGACATTAATATCTTTTAATTTAATGTTAAAGTAAAAATGTCACAAACATGAGTTATTTTACTAAAACAATTTTTATATGGGGTTATACAAGTCCGATTTTTGACTATAAATAGTCATTGGAAAGATAAAAAGAGTTCCTACATCATAGTATTTTTTTTATAATTTTTAGGAATTAAATAAATTAAATTATTTATGACATCATGATGATGCATCAATTACCTCAATAATAAAAGATTTAAATAAAATGAAATGATAATGTAAAATCTAAGACCTAAACATGTAAAAAAACCTATTGGATGGGTATATGTAGAACCCCTATCACCTTACCCTCGAATTATATCAATTTCGGAACTTTTAAATCAGAAACTCATTTTAAAATAATGTAACCGTTTATATCTTTCCAAGAGGTCCCCTCCTCTCCTCACATAAAAGGCCCCCACCTCTACCTCCTTACCCACACTTCCAAAGACTTTGGCTCGGCCAACCCCTATCCATTTTGTCTCTCCACATCCCTCTATAACTCTTAGAAGCCTCAATTTGGGAAGAAGTCTTCCCAAGAAATCCATTGAGCTCAAACCAAAGGGAGTTACCCAATTTTAAGGTAATGTCTTCAGTTGAGTCCTTTTTTTTATTTTGCTTCTCCATCCCCATAAACTCTTTTTATTCATTTCTTTTTTAACAACTACAGTACCTTAAATATACTAGGATGTTTTTATAAGAAGTATTTTAGCTACACTTACACACACCTACATCTAATGGTTAAAGAACATACTATTTCCGTTGATGGCGAATTTCTGCCTCACGAAACGATGATTGTTCAATATTTATCTAACTCCTTAAAAGGTGGCCATTAAGATGTCATTATATTTATATATGATATATAATATGTTTATGTTTTCCTTAATCTTATGTATTTTTCATTTATGGAATACCTTTATGGATTCCATTATGGGTATACGTGATATCTGTTGTACCTCTCGTATCCCCTCGTGGTTTAATTTTCATGATCACAATCACTTTATTATTTGTCTAACATTGTTTTAAGTGTTTTTGTTTTATAGGCAAAATATTTCCAAGGAAATGGGCCATAAAGCACATCAAGTGGACTTAAATTTAGTCCACCGGCCAACCGGTGTGATAGCACCGGCCAGCCGGTGGACCTGGCAGAGGCATTGCCCACTGCCAGGCTTCCCCGGTCAGCCGGTGGCTTGACCACCGGCCAGCCGGTGGCATCCAGTCAAACAGTGGTAGCTACTGTCTGCCCACCGGCCAGCCGGTGGCTCTGGCACCGGTCAGCCGGTGGTGCCTGGAAAAGAAGAATCAGCTACTGCCAAGCCACCGGCCAACCGGTGGCCCATCCACCGGTCAGCCGGTGGAGCCAAGACTCGAAATCTCCCAAATTCCTCAAGCACCGGCCAGCCGGTGGGACTGTACCGGCCAGCCGGTGGAGCCAGTCAAACTAGCCATTGCAGTTTGACCAGGCTGGCCCACTTGGCTCCCAACGGCTCTTTAAGCCTCTCCAACGGCTCCAAAGACTCCCCAAGGGTTCCATGCCTATAAATAAAGGCCAAGGAAGCCCCGGACAAAAACCGGATCATATACCAAGCCAACGGACACATTTTCCATCATTTGGCGTATCTCCGGCGGACTTCCTTCAAGGAACCCACCTTGCTCCAACAACTTCCACATCCAAGGAGCTCCTTCAATGAAGCTTGGAAGCATCCTTCAACATCATCAATCAATCAAAGGCGCCCAAGGCTTCTCCCAATTACAGTTTTTAGTGTTTTATTTATTTTGAGCTTAAAATTGGGTTTGTGCCTACAAACCCCAAACTCATTCTTCATCCCTCTTTCTTTTGGGTTTCACATCACCACTAAGGTGTGAAGAGGTTTCTTCAAGCCTCTCCTTTTAAAAGGCTTGTGTTATAGGTGATCCATCCTTCACCTGTAAGAAGGCTAGTGGGTTCTTGCTCAACCATTAAAAGCAAGTGGGTTCTTGCTTAACCACCAAAAGCAAGCTGTAATAGGTTCTAGTGCTACCTCAAAGCCTAGTGGGTTTCTTGCTAAAACCATTGAATAGCAAGCGGTAGGAATCTCTCAACGGTTTAGTTGGGAGCGGAGACGTAGGCCGGGTTTTGGCCGAACTCCGTTATCAATTTTTGTGTCTTGCCTTCTTTATTTCCGCTGCATTTCAACTTTGATTTTAATTTGTTAATCAATTTTTTTAAAAGGCAATTCACCCCCCTCTTGCCATCACTCCCTTTTTCTCCGCCTAACAATTGGTATCAGAGCGAAAATTTGAGTAATACCCTAACCGGTTTCAAATTCAAGATCCACTTTGTTGGCTTCCACTTCTTTCGCCCCCGAAGGCTTTTCATTGGGTCGTGCTCCATTTTTTGATGGGACCGACTACACTTATTGGAAAACCCGCATGACTACCTTTCTTAGAAGCATAGGATATCCTATTTACAAAATTGTCATGCAAGGATATACTTTGTCTACCCCCGACGAATCCAAATGGACCCCCGCCGATATTAGAAACTTTGAGCTTGATGGAAAAGCCATGAACGCTCTACATTGCGGCCTTGACCGAAATGAGTTCAACCGATTTTCCACTTGCACCTCATCTCATGAAATTTGGAAACTATTGGAAGTGACCCATGAGGGCACTAACAAAGTTAAGGATACTCGGTTAGACATGTATAGACAAGATTTTGAAAGCTTTTCCATGCATCCAAATGAATCTATTTCTGAAATGTTTACACGCTTCACTGACGTTTGCAATGGTAGAAAATCTCTTGGTGATGATGTTTCAGCTGAAGCAATGGTCAAGAAGATTCTATGGGTCCTTCCGAGCTCATGGGAACCTAAAGTGACGGCAATCCAAGAAGCTAAGGATGTCAAAAACATGCCGGTCGAGGAGCTCATTGGATCCCTAATGACCTACGAGATCACGTTGAGGAGGCAAGCTCAAAAGGAGGGCACACCAATCAAGACACCAAAGAACATTTCCCTCAAGGTACAAAAAGAAGTAAGCTCCTCCTCATCATCCTCATCTTCCTCATCTTCTTCATCTTCAAGTGGCGACTCGGAAATGGAGAATATCGCCCGCCAAATGCACAAGTTTATGAAGAAGCACAAGAAGAAGAAATCCCGCAAGCATCGAAAGCAAGAACCCGACAACAGATCGGAGCCCAAGGTAAAATACTACGAGTGCGGTGAAAAGGGTCATTACAAGCCCGATTGCCCACTCAACAAGAAACGGGCTAAGGAAAAAGGAAAGAAAAAGGTCCTCAAGGCGACATGGAGTGACACCTCCTCATCATCCTCCTCCTCCTCCTCCTCGAGCGACCAAGGTACAAAATGCCTAATGGCATTTCACGAGGTAACTTCTTCTGATTCCTCATCCTCGTCCTCATCTTCAAATTCTTTTAATCATTTATCATATGAAGAACTTCAACATGTGCGAGACCAATTAGAAAATGGTTTTCATGAGCTTTCTTCAAAATTCGTTGCTTTGAAAAAGAATTTCAAAAAACTCTCTTCCAAAAAGGAACAACTTCTCAAAGAGAAGGAAGAGTTGACCCTCAAAATACAAAACATTCCCAATGTTGATTCCTTGGAATCAACAATCAAAGATCTAAGGGAATCTCTTGCTAAATTCACCAACGGAGAACAAAACCTTTCAAAACTCCTTGGTTCTCAACGTGTTTCTAGAACCACACATGGACTTGGCTGCACCATCCAAGCTTCATCCTCCCATGCTCCAACTGTTTTTGTAAGGGGGAGCTCTAGTTTTAAATTTTGTAATTATTGTAAGAAACCCGGGCACCTCATTTATGAGTGTGATTGCAAAAATGCCCGGTACGGTCAACCCAAATCTATTTTTTATTCGGACGAGTTTTATAGGAGAAGACCCGCCATGAAACAAATTTGGATTGAAAAATCCCTTTTGGCGAGTCTCTCCGGGCCAAAAATAGTTTCGTTTCCCCGATGATCTTTTGTTTTATTTAGGGGGAGAAATTTTCTTAAATTCAAAAATCTCTTTCGATTCATTTTTCAATTTAAATTCATTTTTGATTCAAAACTCTCAATTTCAAAAATTTCATTTGGTTTCAAATTTCAAATTTTCAACTCTTGGTATTTATTTCAAAACTTTCAATTCAAACTATTATTTCAATTTTTGATTCAAAACTTTCAATTCAAATTTCAAAAATTTCAATTGGTTTAAAATCTCTTCTTTCCCTCAATCAAGTTTTATGCCCCACGCTATTTTGATAATCACAAAGGGGGAGAAATTTCTTGATTGATTGGGGGAGAATATTTTATATCATGCTTTGATTTATTTTCAAATTATACTTTAAGAATGTCTTTAATTTCAGTATTTTACTTTGATTGTTTCGGTGATTGTGATCATCAAAATAGGGGGAGATTGTTGTACCTCTCGTATCCCCTCGTGGTTTAATTTTCATGATCACAATCACTTTATTATTTGTCTAACATTGTTTTAAGTGTTTTTGTTTTATAGGAAAAATATTGCCAAGGAAATGGGCCATGAAGCACATCAAGTGGACTGAAATTCAGTCCACCGGCCAACCGGTGTGATAGCACCGGCCAGCCGGTGGACCTGGCAGAGGCATTGCCCACTGCCAGGCTTCCCCGGTCAGCCGGTGGCTTGACCACCGGCCAGCCGGTGGCATCCAGTCAAACAGTGGTAGCTACTGTCTGCCCACCGGCCAGCCGATGGCTCTGGCACCGGTCAGCTGGTGGTGCCTGGAAAAGAAGAATCAGCTACTGCCAAGCCACCGGCCAACCGGTGGCCCACCCACCGGTCAGCCGGTGGAGCCAAGACTCGAAATCTCCCAAATTCCTCAAGCACCGGCCAGCCGGTGGGACTGTACCGGCCAGCCGGTGGAGCCAGTCAAACTAGCTGTTGTAGTTTGACCAGGCTGGCCCACTTGGCTCCCAACGGCTCTTTAAGCCTCTCCAACGGCTCCGAAGACTCCCCAAGGGTTCCATGCCTATAAATAAAGGCCAAGGAAGCCCCGGACAAAAACCGGATCATATACCAAGCCAACGGACACATTTTCCATCATTTGGCGTACCTCTGGTGGACTTCCTTCAAGGAACCCACCTTGCTCCAACAACTTCCACATCCAAGGAGCTCCTTCAAAGAAGCTTGGAAGCGTCCTTCAACATCATCAATCAATCAAAGGCGCCCAAGGCTTCTCCCAATTACGGTTTTTAGTGTTTTATTTATTTTGAGCTTAAAATTGGGTTTGTGCCTACAAACCCCAAACTCTTTCTTCATCCCTCTTTCTTTTGGGTTTCACATCACCACTAAGGTGTGAAGAGGTTTCTTCAAGCCTTTCCTTTTAAAAGGCTTGTGTCATAGGTGAGCTAGCCTTCACCTGTAAGATGGCTAGTGGGTTCTTGCTCAACCATTAAAAGCAAGTGGGTTCTTGCTTAACCACCAAAAGAAAGCTGTAATAGGATCTAGTGCTACCTCAAAGCCTAGTGGGTTTCTTGCTAAAACCATTGAAAAGCAAGCGGTAGGAATCTCTCAACGGTTTAGTTGGGAGCGGAGACGTAGGCCGGGTTTTGGCCGAACTCCGTTATCAATTTTTGTGTCTTGCCTTCTTTATTTCCGCTGCATTTCAACTTTGATTTTAATTTCTTAATCAATTTTTTTAAAAGGCAATTCACCCCCCCTCTTGCCATCACTCCCTTTTTCTCCGCCTAACAATATCTTCATTTTAGGAAGTGTGGACTACCGCCCCCTCAAAGTGATTTGATTCGTTAATACCATATGTTGTACATATAAAGGATATATTTAATGATATTATATATGATACCATATTGGAATTGAAATACTATTATTTATCATTATTTTTTAATTCCATTAAATATGATATAGAAATGGAAGTAGCATTCATGTGTACGTACGACTTACCATCTCCATGAACGGTGCATTTCATTTCTTACCTATAAATGTTATGTAATATTATAAATGCATGAATGTACTAGATATATATGATATATAGGATATCTACATCATGAATACAATTTTGGATATAATGGATATTTTTCCACATGGACAACTTGTAATTATAAAGAGTTTATTTGTGACTCAATTACCAATGATCGTTAAAACGACCGTTATTAACTTAAATAATAACATAGTGTTCATGACATGGTAATAAGTGATATAAAAGGAATAATTAACATGAAAAAGGTTCTTAAGAAAGTAGAAATTTACTCAAGTTTATTATTCAGGAGATTAAAGAATGATCGAGTCAAGTCGGATCTGAGGTAAGGGACTTCGTCTCAATCTCCATTCATTGAGGCATTGTTTGTTTTATACACAACCTTCTTTTATACGGTGTATAACCCCCTTTGACTTTTAAGTTTATCCAAAAGGATTATTTTTTATATGAAGCATTTTACTAAACAAAAAAAGGGAATGTTTTTGTCGTACGTATGCGGCGACAATGAAATCTCCGCCGCCGTGACCATTATTTGAGTTTCAGCTTCCTCTACAAGCCATACCTTCTTTTTAAAAGAAAAATAAATTCCATGTTTTACTTTTATTTTATTTTGGTATTGAAAATGGTTTTCATAATGTTTTAATATCAATGTTTCATATTGATATCTTGTGATTGAATGGTGGAAATGTTATGTTTCCTTTAGGCATGTTTTATGTGATACGATTATGTTATGGTTCATGGGCATTATTATGAAGACGGGTGGTTCCGTGACAAAGTAAGGGTGGGTGAGCCCGATATAGCACTCCAATGCATTGGGTAACACAAAGGGGTATAACGTAACGGTTTCTATGAATAGATTTAGGAAATATACTGTGATGGGTATTCCAAATGTAACCAAGAGGGTTACTCCCTAGGTAAGAATGTTATGAATGCCTCAAGTTACCTTTATGTATTATGATTTCTATGATTTATTCAAGATTTTATGGGGTCTGTTAAATTTCAAATGTTTTATGGGTAATGTATGATTTCATTCTTATTGATATATGTACTCATGTTTCCATTCCATACTTTTTATAACCCTTACTGAGCGTTTTATGCTCATCCCATGTTTTTGAAATGTTTTTCACGGGTCAAGGGAAAGGTACATGATATGATGATAGTGTCAAGGAAGTGTCAAGAAAGAATCCATGTTTTATTTTAAATATGTGCCCGTTGATGGGAAAAATGAATACTATCTTTTATGTAACCACTTTGTTTAAATGTGGAATGTAATGACTGTTTTATGATCTAATTCTCTAAAACTCTAAACCTGAAAAGATCCTCAATGTGTAATCTTGTAATAACTCAAGATTAAGTAAGCTTTAATACTGGGGCCTTATAATTATGCTGAAAATATTACATCTTATTTATTTTATAGATTCAAAATATATAAGAAAATTTTATGGTTTAAATTCAAATATGTGTAGTAATTAAATTTAAGAATAATTTGACAAATATAATGGATAAGCTATTTATCAAAGTGAATATGTTCCTAAGTATAAAATGTTTTAATGTATTAAATAAAAATTAAAATAATGAAAATGAACATAATTAAAAATATTATAATATAATTGAACTATATTTTACTTTTAAAATAATTTTACTTTAAAAATGAATTTAAATTCTCTAAATTTAATGGTCGTTTTAATAGTAATCAATGTTTTTACAATTAATTAAATATTTAATTATTTCATAAAATTATCAAAAATAATATTTTTTTAAAATTTAGATATAATGGATTAAAAAATTAATTTAATTATATAAAATAAAATTAATTTAAGAGTATATAATTAATTATATTTTATTTATAAAGTACACAATTAATCCTAAATATATAAAAATAATGTATTTTAGAAAACATTTAATTTATAAATTAAAATGAATCATATTATATATTTATAACAAATATATAAACATTAAAAATATTATATATATTTTGAATAATATTTGATAATTTATTTATCCCTATTCATATCCACCATGTTATCGATTTAGTAATAATAGTTACAATAAATAACAATTTTTTATAAGAATATTATGGTTCATTTAAACTTAGTGTTCCTTGCAACACATGCTATAATAAACATTAAATTTAAATAAATATATTTCATTGGTACTAAAAAATTTATTTTTTGTGACAAATATTATATCGAACAAAATGGACTTCTATTAAAATCTAGGGTTGTTACAGACATTCATGAAAACAAATGAGATTGTAACATAAACCCTTACCTGAAATCCGATCTTACTTAATAAACATTCAATCATATTATATAAAAAATTCATATTTTATATTAATATTTTATAGAACCAAAATTTATAATATATATTACTATATGACATTATTCTATAATTTCAAATTACATTTTTATTAACAATCCATTATTTAAATGATCATTCTAATGAATAGTTTTCCATTTTCTTTGTATATTTATATTCGGTGGTTCCATACCATAGACCATGGTAGTGGAATAATATTATTTGGCATTTCAAAATTAAAATAATAATAATATTTATTCATTATATAAAATTTTATTACAATCTATATTATATGGATTTTGAAAATTTCATAGATACTTCATGGAGGTCATAATATTAATGAAAGCCCTAGTGATCATTCTACTTTTTAGTGGATGGAAAATATGAGTTATATAAAAACTATACATTCAAGATTCATACTAATATCATTAATATAATTTATATTATTTAAATAAATCTTTACGACCATCCATGTAATGATAAAATAAAAAACAAATCACATCCCTTATAGAGGTGTAAGTCCGTACCTAGGATTGAGTGACATTATCATTTTCCAAAAGATGTTATTGAGATAAAAATTGAATATAAAATCCACAAAAAATAATAAAAGTGTAATTAGACTTTTAAAATAATTTTATGATTCTTATTGGATATTTAATTTGCTATAGTAAGAAATTAACATAAAAAAGACAGTAATATCATGTACCTTTTCGTTGGGTATCTTCTTTTGAGAAGAACAACATGGATTCCAAAAAATCTATTGTGGAAAGAACAAAACCTAATTTCATGGAAATAAATTTTCATAGGAAATTTTTTAGTTAATGATAAATTATAATGAAATTATGTGGAAGGGATAATTGATGAGTGTAGTTTCCATTTTATATGTGAGGGGAGTGGAGCACTTAAAAATATTATTTACATTAAAAAATACAATGTAATGTATATGTAATGGTTTCCCCAAACTGGGTATATTAATAATATGGAGTAATATATTTGTGAAATTAACTCAATAAAAATAATTTAAACATGTATTGAGGTTATTATAACTGTAATATATTTAGTCTAACCATTCTCTAAAACTTTCATCCCTTATCATTATAACATGATGATTAGTATTTAATAGTCATGAATGATATTCTAAACACGGAGTGGATAATAGCTATAACATAGAAGTTATTAGAGATCATATACCATTAAAATGGATAAAATGTTTTGTTTTAATATATTTAAAACATGCAATTAAATATTTTTTAATGTCAAATATCCTTAAATTCATTTTCAATACTCTGACATTTTATTTGACATAAAAAAATATTACCATAGTGTTAGAATATTATTTTATAAAACATTAAATAAAATTAATTTTGGTCCATAAAAATAATGAATTAATATATCACATACAAAAAACATCACTTTTATTATATTGGAACTATTGACATTGATTTTTCACCTACAAAGACATGCACTTCATTAGTGATGCGTAAGAATGTTACTTAATTATAACATTACTAAAAATTAAAAATAAATTAGTATCCAAACAAATACTTCAACTCAATATAGCTAGTTATAACCATTAATAACATATTTTAATTACTTTAAAAATATAGTAATTATATTAAAATAAATAGAGGGATATTTGTACTTATTCATTAATTAAAAAAACATAATGCTTATTATAATTGAAAATTGAACAAAATAACCATATTTTCAATGATTATATTAATTTGGTTAAAATTTACATGAATAATGAAATAAAGGAAAGTGTTTTAGATATTTTCAGATATTATTCCATAGTTTTATCCTAAATTAACCAATTTTACCCTTTTTGATGTTATAAATTTTTTACTATAGATACTATTCATGATTAAAAAAATGAAATTGAACATCATTGCAAATTATAAAAGTATGATCCATAATAATTAAACCATTTTATAAGATTAAAACATTAGAAGTTGTATAAATTACTATTAATATATGTTAAAAAATGAAATGAAGAACTATTTTTAAGAAATGTTCTCTTCAAGCATAAAAAATATTTATAAAAAAAACATGGGTAGTGTTGATTCTTAGAGAATAAATTGGTATTTTCTTTACAACATTATACCTATATTTCATTAAAATCAAATCAAACTCAAATTCATTTTTGTGAAATCATGATTGAAATAAAATAATGAAAAATGAATTCTATTTCAACAAAAACATTAATTAGATTCCAAAAATAACAAAAATATATTTACCAACTAATTTATAATATTATAATGTCATAAAACAAATTTTATTGGTAAAATATGATTAGTTAACATTAACTTAAAAATACAATAATTATAAAATATCCCAAAAATTATCTCTATGTAACAATTTATAGGATTAATCCTATAAATAATATATTTTTAAAAAATTAAAATTATAAAACAAAAAAAATATTTTTTAAATGAAGATACAAAATAGATAAAAAATTTACCCTTATATATTAATGATCCATTTTAGCTTTATCTTTTATTGAAATTATATGATTTAATTTTTATCAATAAATAATAAATAATTATTTCATAGGAACTAATAAATATATTTGTTTTTGTAGTAATTTTCTACATATATTTTATAATTTTGTTACTACTATTCATACCCACTAATCCAATAAAAATGTTATAATGGCCATATATAAATAATAATATTTTAATACTATATCCCAATTCATTTTAGTTTTTTTTCATTCATGGAAAAATATATTAAACTAACTATTTATTTAATAGAACATAAATACTAAAATATCATGTTGTTACATTCGGCCCCTTATATAAATTGAATCCCTGCATTTTTTTCCTTCATATGATAAAATGGGTTTAAAATATTTTCAATATAACTTCTAATTTGTTTAAGATAAATAAAAATAGTGAATATTAATAATTTCAATCCATTTGATAAATTTTTATTTTTAAAATGAATTTAATTTATATTTATGTTTTTGAAAACTTGTAATTTTCTAAATACTTGTTAAATCATGAATTCAAAATTTAGAAACTCACATTGGTGAATTTGTTTCACAAAGTATACCATTTTATCAGAAATATATTTTATATAAAAGATTCAATATATTTATCACCACCTTTCATGAGTTAGTGGAATTATTTTACCATCAATTTTGAAATTGTGGGAGAATATACATACAATATTTGTCACCATAATTCCACCATTTAGATGTGTTTTGAGTTGATTTCCACATTTTCTTGATGTAAGAAGATAAAAATCATGATGATATTTATATGAATAAAACACTGATATTTTATTTTAAAATACCATAAAATTGACAAAAGGATGAAATATAATTTATTCTTTTTCTACAGAATAATCAATATAAATATAGATATCAAATGTTAATATTGTACTTTTTATGAATAATATTTTCTACGTCAATATTCAAAACCAAAAAATAACAAAAAAGACATCATAAATTCTTCTCAAAATAATTGATAAGAAATCGATTCCAAAATATTCTGGACAAAAATTGAAATGCAAATTAAAAATAATCATTTTCGTTAATAATCAAGGATTCATGTTGTAGATATTCTATAATAACATAATCCAATGTGTATAATCCTGATTTAAAAATTATAATCCATACATTATAACATGAGTATTTGAATATGGTATAAGGATAACCTTAGGAAATAACATAGTTTTGAATATTTTTAATACGAAAAAAGTGCAATTATCATATTATAGAAATGAAATCATGTCACCACGTAAAATTATATACATAAAACCACGTTCAAATTTTTTAACAAGTAATAATATAAATATGTTCATTATTAATATCTTTTTCATGAAATTAGGTTCACACATAACATAGTTATATCATGAGATATAAATCCATACCCAATGAATTTGAGGGATATATAATTCTTCACTGAGCCATAATCTTTATAAAATCATAAATAAGTGTGTAATATGATCATATAAACATTAATTAGTTCATTATATTATAACTTATAAATATGAAATGTGTTTTGTAATGACTTCAGCATAATCTAATTAACCAATGGGAATATAAAAAATATCATCTAATTATGTATAAAATATAATAATCATTAGAAATTGTAATACATAATGTGTATGGTAGCATAGTATTATATTCTAATTGAATTATAAAAACCATTGAAGTATATCATTTAAGATGAAAGGAACCTTTAATAAGTAATTAGAACATTTCATTGAAAATAGATGAATTTTATTTTTCATGCATCAATATTAAAACTATATGAACTTTATAATATTGATAAAACAATAATATTTTAAAATAAAAATAGAACCATTTCAAATTATTCTCATAGAAAGAAAATTTAAAGGCATTGTGAAAATATGTTCTTATACCATATTTAATGAAATAAAAAACTAATTATTAAAAAATATTTAGAGAGATTCAATTTAAACCATAATGAATAAAGAAAATGGCAGTGAAATTGACCCTTCAAATGTTATTTATGTATATGTAAAAATTTACATAAGAGATTTTGAATAAAATGGATATATGATACATTGATTCCCAACACAAGAAGATATAATAAGGTTAGAATTTCCTAAAAACATTCTCTCTATCATTTTTAGTACAAATGAGAGGAAAATGGATAAAAAAAATAAAAATTATAGTCATAATTATTGGAGAATAAAATAGATTGGGATTATTGTATAAGGTTCATATAATTTGCGTCAATAAAATTTTAACATAGATAATCCCAAAAGAATTTATAATATTACATAAACCCTTACCTAATGTATAATCGTAAATTTTATGACATCAACCCTCATGTATAATCAATATATATTTATACCCCAATTATAAAAGTACTATATTAATAAATAATTTTCTACATCATTCATTTATAACATTTAATTAGAAATTTATTAAAAATTATGCATTAAATTGTACCTTTGGGTGCAAACTGGTCCCTTTCGAATACATGTTTTTATTTAATAGTTCCAATCCACCACCTTGGTCATCATTTCATAGTCTATAGAATATCCATAAATTTATTAATATAATATTAATACATTATTTAAACTTCTATAACCATCCATATTTGGTGCTGATGAGAAATAACAGTTATCATTTCATGGGGATGATAGTCCATACAAAGACATGAGTGAGGTTTCCACTTTTTATGGATGGAACGAAATAATGTTAAAATATAATTCACCATTAAATAATAATAATAATATATTATAAATAAAAAATATTCCTTGAATCTACCATCATGACCATCCGTGTATGGTGGAAATACAAAAAGGAATTATATCATTTTGTGGTTGTGGTTGTCCATATGTATGCATGAGATATGATGTCATTTTAAAATGGATAAGAAGTATTTATAAAATGGATATAAAATTAACAAATAAAAATATAAATAAAGTAAAAATACAAATTAAATGAAATTATTATGGTAATAGAATATTTTGAGGAGGTCCTAGAAGGAAAACATAAAAAAGGTGAATAATAATATATACATCTTCATAAGTAATATTTTTTTTAAAAGAACACAATAGATTCATGGGTGTATATATTGAAATGAAAGAATCTTAAGGTAATCAATGATGAAATTGGGAGAGTATTTAGGTAGATCTTGGTTAATGGTATTCAGTTGTGTTGAAATGAGAGGAGAGGAGGTGACCTTTTATATGTGTGGGTAGGGTCACACTTTTAATTATTCAAAACCTTTAAATAATATAAGATAAAATTTATTGAAATGTGGCTCTAAGTTTGATTACATTTTAATATTAGATGAGATATGATATTTATACATTAAAAAATGTATTTTAACATGTTTTTAAGTTATTTTATCACTAATCTATTTATTTTAACCCCTATTTCACTCTCTTAACCCTTATGTTTTAACAATATACATTGTCGTTAAGGGTTAATAATATCATTGGATAATATAATGTCTTTAATAAGAGAAAAGTACTTATATTATATATAGTTTTTCATTATATTTATGAAATATAGTTTTTATTTATTTTAAAAATAAATAAATTAGTACTGATTAATATAAAATATCATCAATTTCATTTTTTGGTCTATTTAAATAATTGGATTTTAAAGTCCTCAATATTTCATTGGATTAAAAATTTTAATGTTTAAGATATTATGTACATTTCATTTGGACCTAATAAAATATTTATAGACATTAAATTATCCAATACACATAAATTTTATTATTTTAAATCTATTTATATTTATTTTTACCAGTAGAAAAATGTCGAGAATCAACAATGAGTATGTATTTTCTAAAATTATACAGTTAAAAAAATTATAATTATTTTATAATAAAATAAATATTTTTTAAATTATAAATAACCATTTATAACATTTCATAAAATATTATAAATATTAGAATTTTTTTTTAAAATTTTATAAGAAAGAGAGTGACATTTTTTACTTATTCATTAATTAAGATAACATAAATTCCATTATTAAAGGAATAAGGAACTAAATTTTTATATTTTCAAATATAAGAAAATATTTTTCAAAATAAACTCATATAATGAAATTGATTTTAATTTTTATATATTTTCATAAAATTTTCCATAGTTTTATCTTCATTTAAATAATTGTATTCTTTAGCTATGTCATAAAATTTTACCATAGATACTATTCATTATGAATAATATTGAAATAACTCATCAATAAATTACAAAATAATTATCCAGAATATTAAATAAATTTTATACGTTTAAAATTTTATAAGTGGTAAAAAAATAATTTAAATATCATTTCATAAAGCTGAATGAAATATATTTTTAAAAACAAATCCAAATTATAGAATAAAAATTATTCTATAATAAAATATTTTATAGTATGTATTACCCTAGAATATATGAGTTTTTATAGATAAAAGGAAAATTATTTTTCTTTAAAAACATATAATAACCAAATTTGTCATCTTGAATTTATTTAAATATTTTGTACCAATAATATTTTTTATTTGAATAAAAACATTACACAGATATTCAAAATTATAGACATTGATCACAATGTTCCCAATTATATTTTTTACTGAATAATATTACTTATTGAATTTCTATTTTATCACTTATAATGGTTTCATAAAATTTTATATTATTTTTATATCATTATTATTTCATAAAACCTAAATTTGTTTAAAAAAATTATTTTCACTATTCACCCAAAAATCAACAATTTCAAGAAAATCCTGAAAAATGACCCTAATAAAATATGGATAGATTGAATCTATGAGTAATAATTTTTTTAAATAAAAATTTAAAATTATAAAACTGACATTTTGAATAAATATATAAAATATTAAAAACATCACCATTAAGAAAAATAAACATTTTAAACAGAAAATATTCCAAATGAAATGTTATTTCATTATTTTCACTAAAAATGGAGAACTAATTGTATATTTAACAATAAAATAATTTTATTAGGAAAACATTCTCTATATATTTCATAATTTATAAACTCGTATTAATACATGTCAATCCAACAACATGGTTATAATGGTAATATTTAAATAATAATAGTTTTATAGTATATTATGGTATTTTTTAGATTTTTTGTAGTACACTTTATAAATACTATAAAATATTTAAATTAATTTACGACATAAATTATAGAGGTGTTGAATGTATAAAATACATGAGTGGGAAAATTTTCATTATTTTCACTAATGAATTCATCATTGTTTTGGTTAATCTTAATGAATTCCCATTATATTCTTGTATTTAGGATTTAGGGATTGTACATGTTGAAATATAAACACTTATAATCTTCCCAGGTCATAGTGTAAATATTTTACAATTTCCTCATATAAATAACAAGTGTCCACCTTTGAGAAAATTCAAATTCCCAATGATAAACAATAAATTCTACATTTTCTTTCTCTTATAACTAGAAAACAAGTAATATCATCTCAATGGTAAATATTTATTTCTCAATAATTGGGGACATGAGGTCTTATTAAAACTATTGTAAATTTCATCATGAAATTATCAAAAGTTCATTTCTCTTTTTTTGGGTAATTTATGATGCATAATATTATTCATTTATTCGAAATGTTCCATGAGCATAACCATAATATTTTCTAATTTCAATCCAATTCAATTTAGTTCTTAGAAATGAAAATAATTACACTATGTTTTAAATTAATTGTTATATAATTCTATCTATTGATATCCATAGACTACAAACAAAAACCATTGTTTGAGAGTTTAGTGACATTAATCATAGGGATCATTCACATAATCATAAAAATTATTTCTTATATATATATATGGAATTATGACACATTCTTATCAAAATATGACACATTAGGTTCATCTTATCTTTTTCTCAATACATTATATGTTATTCTATATTCCATCCCCATTTTAAATCTGACATAATGAACATAAATATTCAAACATTATTCTTATAGAAATTAGGGATACACAATAATTACATACATAATTATTAAATAATATTAGAGAACTATTCTATAATTTTTACAATATTACACTAACTAAAACCACAAAGGGTTACTATTTTTGAATACATAATTCATGATCAAAATTTTTCAAGAAATATATTTAATATGTATAATAAATTTATTCTCACATTATGTCTCTCTTAGATACTCGCTATATGACACATTTTTTATAACATTGGGAGAAGAAAACATAAAAAATGATGACCTTTGATTATTAGTATGTGTGAAGAAAAAATATATTAGTTAATGGCAATAAGTAAACATAGTATAAGAATAATTTTAGTGTATTATGATAATTATATTTGAAAACATACATAACATTCTATAGAACCTAAATCACGAGTTACAGAATAAGGAATTATCATATCAAAAGACATGATTATTAAGAGTCTTCAATTGTAAATCATAAATCATGATCCATGATAAAATATTATATGTATATGCTATATGTTTATATCATAAAAATATTAATATATAGTCTTTTTCTTATTCATGTGTCACTTGATGAACTATCATTATTGGTAGAGTATAATAAGAGATTTGGTTCAATCTTTTTTCCAATAATTTCAGTAGTGAAGGATCACTACAAAGACTAACATTGTATACATTTTCCCCAATTTGACCAGGACCACTCCCCATAGTAATTAATAATATAGAATGAGGAATGAATCACTACACAATACATTTTAGGGATATATAATTCTGGTTCCTCCGTCAGATATGTTCCCACAAGATCATAGAAAACATTTATCATTTCATTTAAAAAATATTCATCCATTGTAATGTAATGGGTTTCATGAAATTATCCATAAAATATCCCCATAATACTCTATTTGGAGAATTATGGTTTGTGGTATCATAAGAGTATAACCCTATTAATGTATGAATATCCTTAAATTATTTCAACTTGTATAAAATATATCTTTTATATTATCCTTTAAAATAAAATTTTATAACCTAGAAAAAATATCCATTTTATAATAATTTCTTTTTAAAAAATAAAATTACCTTTAAAATTAGAATAAGATATTATTTTTAATCACTTTGAAAAATTTAAATCCTGATTCATGAAGTTGAAAATACATGATTATGGTAAATTAATTTCTTTCCCTATACATTAAATTATTCCACTCATTTTAATGTTTTTTAAAAACAAAAAGGTAATTCTTATGTAAAATCCACAAAATGATTACAATAAATAATTTATAATTAAGTTAATTTTCTTCTAAAATAAATAATTTAAGACTTATATTTCTAGATAAAAACATCTATAAAACATTATGAATAATAAGGATATAGAGAGAAATGAATCCTGATAGAGAAGTAAAAATATGATCAACTTTTCATAAAACCAAATTCAAGATTATTTTAAGTAAAAATTTTTAAAGAGTTAAAGGGAAAAAATGTTAACCCCCAAAATAATTTTAGAAAAATAAAATATAAGGGGTTTAATAGATAAGTATCATATTATTTCCCTTATTTTAAATTTAACAAAGATAACCCCACTATAAAATGACATTCTAACATAATGCCTTAAACCATGTATAGTTTTTCATCTTATATTCTCTTAAAATCCTGTATTTCAAAATTAAAATTTTCTATATTTCAATACAGTGAATTTATCCAAAATTTATAAGAATTATTCTTTCTATAAAAATATTAAATTATCTATTTATTAATTACTATTCATTTAAATAATAATATAATTGTTAATTGTACCATTTCCCATGAATTTTTTATTTTTATGGTTTTGAACATTTCCCCATGGTCTTGTATTATATATCTCTATAATCCTTATAATTTAATAATAATAAAATTTATTTTTAATATATGACTTTATTAACATTCATATATATTTCTAATGAAAATGGAATTTTATCACATAGTGTAGATCGTTGGTTGTACGTACACATGAGTGATGTGTTCATTTTCAAATGAACATAATTAAAGAAAATAAAATAATAAATATCAACTGAGTAATACTAATAATATCATAAATATCATATTTATTTATTTAATATATCCTTATTACTAACAATGGTTTTGAAAATAAAAAAAACATTACTTTGAGGAGGTTGTAGTCCACTGATACACATGATTATCATTAACATTCTAAAAACTAAGGGATACATAAAAAGGAAGATAATATTAAATATCTAAATATAATAAATTAGGTTATAAGCTTCATATATATATATATATATATATATTAAATCTATATATATATATATAAATAACTGGGAGAGAGTAATAAAAAATAACAAACCTCATTTCATAGATGCGGTAATACACACATAAAATTACGTGATGGTTTATCCATAAGATATATGAAAAATAGAAATATTATGTACATATAAACAAAAAATAAATATAATATTTAAAATATAGTGATCGCATTAACATGATTATAGATGATTTTGAAGAGGATTTGGAAGAATTGAACTTGAAGTAGATCTATAAACGCAATTTCTTCTTCTTTAAATTTCTTCCACAATATTACACCTTTAAAATTTTGGAGATATTATTTTGGAGAGACCAATAAATCCTTGATATGTGGGGGAATTTTGGGAATTGAAATTTATTTGCCTTATATTATCATGTGATATCATGTTTTCATGATATTCGAAAATATGATGTACCCTTTTATTAGTGAGGTTGGTGGAAAACATGAAATTACATGGACCATTATTATATAATATATATATATTAATCATGTATAGTGACCCAAAATTGTAAAATATTAAAACCTATGATGTTAATTGTAAAAATAAAAGAAAAACATTATTATTTTAGAGAGAGTTTGATGGAATTTAATACATTATCTCTTCTGTTAATCCCTATTTTTACACTTTTAACCCTTTCCAGGTTAGCAATATTTTTTCAATTGATTAAATTCATTATAATAAATAATAATTGGATATAATTAAATAATTTTGATGATTATTATTCAGAATATTTTATACTATTTATATTATTAATTTATCTAAGGTGGTATAAAATAATTCTTATATAGGCAGAATAATGCATAACATAACATTTTTAAAAAGAATCCATGATTAAGAATACAAATTATTTTTATTAAAATCATAGACCTAGAAAAAATAATTATATGAATGTTAATATATTATTATTAATATATTATATACACCTATATTTAATATAATTTATCAATAATGATTAATTTATTATTAAAATATAACATATATTGCATATAATAAAAAATATGCAAATTTTATCCTTTTAACTATAAATGTATATATTTTAATTCTTATCAAATTTATAATCATAGTATAAATGATTATTAATTTTTTTATATAATCTATAAAAACATTTCAATATTTATTACTGGTTGAAAAAATATATTATTTATACTAAAATATATAATAACATCATGATATGTAAAATGTTACCGAATGCATTAGAGGGATATTATATTTCAAAACGCCCATAAAATAATGAATATACTAAATATGTTTTCCGTAAAATCATTAAACATCTACGATAACAACATATCGTAACTTCTGAAAAGAAATCAAGCTTCAAAAACATCTCCCCTGTCCATCATAGTATATCCTAAGGAAAATGAACGAGTATAATAAAAACCCAACCATCATAGAACTAAAATATTTAGAGGAAGAACTATTATTATATTATTAGATCATATCCATAGTAAAAAATAATAAACACCAAAGGTTTTCAGCATTTATGAATAGAAATTCTATAAAATTCTATGTAATACATTATAAAGGAAAATATTTTTTCCATGTCGTACATGTTGAAACACATATTTTTCCACATTTTTAATAAAATGTAAAAATTACCTCATTAAAGAGAATAAATGAATATTCCATTTTAAACATCAATAATAAAACATTTTTTAAAATTTCAGTAAAAATTTATTATAGAAGTGTAAAAATATTCAATAATATACATTATAATACAAGGACATGAACGTGAAATGATTTTTGATTGATGTGAGAAAAAAATTAACAAAATATAAAATCATTCTTTTACTATCTTATGTTATTAATCGGAGAAATAAATGGAAAACATTTATTCCATGGAAATTAAAACTGTATAAGAAAATTCCGGAGATTCTTGAGAGATATATCATAATAATTCATCCCCGATAATTTATTCACAAACAACCCTGATTAAGAGTTAGATTATAACCTAAAACCAATAACACTTTGGATACATTTGGATAATAATCCACCTAAAAGAATAAATGTTTTATTAATATTTAAATACCCCTAATTTTCATAATAGTATTCATCAATGGAATTTATGGGATTTATATATAATTTTAAAAAAAGTGGTGAATATGAAATGTGTCCCTTAGATACTACAGTGGGATTGATATCCCTTACAACAAGTCACTAATTAAATAATATATGTATAAAAGTATTATATAGTAAATAAAATTTTATTAAAATTCATCAAATTACCATTTTATATGTATAATAAATTTTATTATTTTTTATATTTTTTTACATTTTTATTAGCATTTCTTTGAGAAAATCACTATTATGGGTTATAAATGTTTGGTTTTTCATGTATGATTTGGTTTTTTGTTTTTTTCCTTGTATATTGAATACAATTATATATTATCAAGAATTTTAATAATTAAATTATTTTAATATATATTAATTATATACATATTTTGATTCATCCATCAATGTTATATAAAAAAGGAATTACACCATTCCTGGAGATGATAGGCCATACATATGCATGCACACTATTTCCATTTTCAGGACTGATAGATTCGTAGAATGCTAAATATTAATTCAAAATTATAAAATTATTTATATATACTATATATCATATATATACGTAATAATATTTAATTATATCCGTATTAAAATCTATTTAAAATAAAATAAAAAACATATCTTATCACTTCATATAGAAGGCCGTCCATAAGTAAGCATAAGCGAAGTAATCATCTTCCAATGTATTTGATGGCATTATTGTATATTTAACATTATAATTATTTAATTATAGTAATATCATTAATGTCATATAAATATTCTAAATCCATAATTATGTTCATCCATGAGAAGCGGTTATGGAAAATTAATTACATCAGTTCGTTAAGCGGTAGTATGTTGCAAACATGATTGATGGTTTTAAATCCCATTTGATAAAGGTGGATATTTTTATTTATTTTATATTAACATATGAATAACTACATATATGTCATAAAATAAGGATTTTAATTCATCCTAATTAAATAAAATTATAAGAAGGTGGAATAATGAATAAACTAAAAATGCGTGTTTATGAACTATACATATTATTCTGACAACATATTTAGGTTTATAAATATAAAATATTTATAAAGGTTTCCAAATAGAAATAATTCCAATAATAATGGTTACGAAACATTGAAATGGATTTTTGAATGAATTTATAAAAGCATATGGTTTTTTATGCTAGAAGTGGTGAGGAGATGATATGTCCTTTTACATGTGGGGGAGAAGACCCATTTGGACACCATATAATAATTTCTTAAAGGAATCCAAAATGATAAATTAATTCCAATGAAAAATGATTCCAATGCTAAAGTGGTTTAAAGGAGTGATATCATATAATTTTAATATTTCATGAAAAATAAAATACTAAAATTTATATTTTATATAACATAACATTTTCTTTTGGTTTAACCCCTAGGCAAGCCAGCTTAAACCTTAACCTTAGTAATTAATATTATTATTATTAAAATTCATTTAGATCACTAATTAAGTAAGAGTAATAAAATAATATTAATAATTTTGATTTTTATAATCTTCCTATTTTAAAAAATTCAAATCACATAATTCATAAAATTGAATTTATAATAAAACATGTAGATGCCAAAAAATAGTTGTTTCCCAAAAAAATGGTTTCATAAGTATAAAAATTATTTATATAAAAATTGAAGATAAAATTTATTCTAATTACTTATAATGGATTAATTAATATATTATGTAGCTTATGTTACTTTTGAAACAAACTAAAAGATGGGCTTTGTAAATTCATTCACTAAGAGACATTTTTTATGAAAATTTATTATTTTCATTATTCATCAAAATATTATTTTTTCCTAAATTCTCAATAATAATCTCAATGATAATTTGTACATTTTTATTTAAAAATTAATTCCTTTTTATGAAATATTTTTTCAAAAATATTAAAATTTTAATTTCATTAAATTAGAAAAAAAAATAAAGAAATTATTTTAAGGGAAATTTTATTTTTGATGGATAAAATTTCAATTCTTAAAATTAAGTACATATTTTTAAATATATATATTAATTATCTAAAACCTTCATAAAATATTTTAAAAACGTGTTATTCCTATTAATAAATCCAAATTTAATGGCTATGTTAAAATTAATATGTATAAATAATAACATTTTAAATTGTTTATTATATCATGTTACAACTCAGTGTTGTGTGTAACAAAAATTATCAGAAGATTGCATATATTTGAAAAATTATTTCTTAAAATAACATAATATTACACACCCACTATAAAAATACCTTGTAAAACTTCCCCAAAAACATGAACAAAAAAATTGGAGGAGTCAAGTTCATCTGAAAAGTAAACATAATAGCTAAATATATTTATTGGTGTATGCTAGGTGTCAGTGAAACAAATAATAATATGATCACACTAATGATTTTTTGGTATTTACTAAAAAGGAAAATTATTATAATTTATTTTGAAATAAAATTTATAAAATATTTTTTTTCATACATAGATTCATAAATATATATGAACCTCAAATCCTTGGACATTTTATAAAATAATCATTTAAATGAATAATACCACTTGGAAAATATTTCCATGGACTATACCTATTTTACCGAATAATCTTATAAAATACACATTAAAATAATATAAAAAATAAACCATTAAAACTCTATAATAAAGCATTAATATAATAGGACAACTATGAGAGTAATAAAAAGTAAAAACTAATGAAAAACCTCAATGATGAACTAAAATAAACTGTACTTTTGGGTGAAAACTGTTCCTTTACAAATACATATACTATTTAATAGTTCTGATCCATACAACTTTGTTATCATTTCAAAGTCTACAGAATATCCATAAAATGATAATTATAATAATAATTCATTATTTAAAATTTTACAACCTTCAATATTAGGTGTTGATGATAAATAAATGTTATCATTTCATGAGGACGATATTTTATACAAAGACATGAGTGATGTTTCAAATTTTTTATGGCTGGAACGAAATAATGTTAAATTAAAATTCACCTTTAAAAAATAATTATAATATAACAGATAAAATAATATTCATTGAATCTCTCTTCATGACCATCCATGTATGGTGGAAATAAAAAAGTAATTACATTAGTTTGTGGTTGTGGTAGTCCATATGTATGCATGAGATATGATATCAGTTTTAATTGTTTGAGAAGGATATATAAAATAGATATAATATTATCAAATAAAAATATAAATAAAGTAAACATACTAATTAAATCATGTTATTATGGTTATAGAACATTTTAAAGAGGTCATAGAGGAAAAACATTAAAAAGATCAATAAGAATATATAAATCTTGATAAGATATCTTTTTATGAAAGGAATGTTATAGATTCTTGGGTGACTATCTTGGAAAGAAAAAAACTCAAGGAAATGGATGATGATATTAGGAGAGTATTTAGTTAGATCTTGGTTAATGGTCTTTAGTTTTATTGAGATGAGAGGAGAGGAGGTTCCCTTTTATAAGTGAGGGGAAGGACCCGCTTATAATTATTTTAATCATCAAAATAATATAAGATAACATATATAGAAATGTGGCTCTATATTAGATTATATTTTAATGTTATATGAGATATGATATTCATACCTAAAAAATGTATTTTTACTTGTTTTTAGGTTATTTTAACACTAATATATTTATCTTAACCCATCTTTTACTATTTGAACCCTTATTTGTTTAACAATATACATTGTCATTAAGGGTTAAGAATACCATTTTAAAATAGAACGTAGAGAATAAGAGGAAAAGTATTTATATTATAGACCATATTTCATTAAAATTATAAAATATTTTTTTTGATTATTTAAAAAATAAATAAATAACTACTGAATAATATAAAATTTCTTCGATTTCATTTTTGGGACAATTCACAAAATTGGATTTCAAACCCCGTAATATTTCTTTCGATTTAAAATTTTAATATTTAACATATTATGTACAGTTAATTTATACATATTAAAATATTTATATACATTAAATTATGCAATAAACAAATATTTTATTTTTTTAAATCTAATTACATTTATTTTTCACTAGTATAAAAATTTAGAGAATCAATGATGAGTATGTTTTTTCAGAAAATATAACATTAAAAATTTTATAATTACATAATACTAAATAAATATTTATTTTTAAATTATAAATATCCTTTTACAACTATTGATAAAATATTTTAAATAATATAAAAATTTATAATATAAATTAAAATAAATAGATTGACATTTTTTACTTATTCTTTTATTAAAACAACATAAATTCCATTATTAAATGAATTTGGAACAAAATTTCAATATTTTATAATATAAGACAATATTTTTCAGTATAATCTCATATAATTAAATTGTTATTTTTTTATATATTTTCATAACATTACCAATAGTTTTATCGTCATTTAAATAATTTTATGATTTGGCCATGTCATTAAATTTTACTACAGATACTATTCATTATGAATAATAATGAAATGAAATCATCATTAATGATAAAATAATTATTTAAAATATGGAATACATATTATATTAATTATTTTGTAGATGTTTTAAAAAAATAATTTTAATATCATTTCACTAAAAAAAAAGAAATATCTTTTTTTATAAATATTTGTAATTGAAGAAGAAAAATTTTTTATACTAAAATTTTTTATAGTATGTATTACAGTAGAATATGTGTGTTTTTATCAATAAAAAGAGAATTTTTTTTATTTAAAACCAAATAATAACTAATTTATTCAATTTGAATTTATTTAAATGTTATGTACCCATAATAAATTTTATTTGAATAAAAACATTACATAGTTTTTCAAAATTAGGGACATTGATCACAAAGTTCACAAATTTTATTTTTTACTGAATAAAATTATTGAATAAATTTATATTTTATTTCTTATAATCGTTTCATAAAATTTTATATTATTTTTATATCATTATTATTTCATAAATTTTTTTTTCTAATTTTAACTATTCACCAAAAATTCAACTATTTTATGAAAATCCCAAAAAATAATCCTAATAAAATATGGATAGATAGAATATAAGACTAAATAATTATTTAAAAGTAGATATTTAAAATTTAAAAATCTATATTTTGAAAAATATACAAAATATTAAAAACATCACCATTATTGAAAGATGATCATTTTAAACATTAAATATTCCAAACCATATGTTATTGTATTCCTATCACTCAAAACTGAGTACTTATTTACTATTTGACATTAAAATAATTTCATTCAGAAAACATTTATCTATATATTTTGTAATTTACATACTTGTATTAATACAAGTCGCTCTAACAACATGGTTACAATAGTAATATTTAGATAATTACAGTTTTATATTATATCATTATCTTTGTTATGTTGTTTTCTAGTATAGTATATCGATACTAAAATTATTTAAAAATTTTTACGTCATAAATTATACAGGTTTTGAAAGTATAAAATACATATTTGGTGAAATTTTCCTTATTTTTACTAAGGAATTCATTATTATTTTTCTTTAGATTAATGAATTCCCATTATATTATTGTATTAATAGTTTAGGTAATGAACTAATTGAAAAATAAATACATAGAATCATCCAAGTCATAGTGTAAATAGTTTTCAATTTTTTCATATAAATAATTAGTTCCTACTATTGATCAGATTCAATTTCCAAATGATAAACAAAAAATGAAACCTTTTCTTTATCTTAAAACTAGAAAATAAATTATATCCTCTCAATGGTAAATATGTATTTCTCTGAAATTCAGGAAATGAGGGATTATTAAAAAAATTTACATTTCCTTATGAAATACTAAAAAAATCATTTCTCTTTTTTGGGATTTTTTTCAAGCATAATATTATTCATATATATGGAATTTTACACGATCACAACCATCATATTTTCAGTTTCCAATCCAATTAAATTTAGTTTTCAGTAAGGAAAATAATTACACTATCCTTTAAATTCAATGTTAACAAAATCACATCCATTACAAGCAATAGACAATATAAAAAAACCATTGTTAGTGAGTCTAGTGTCATTAATCATAGGGATCAATCATATAATCATAAAAATTATTCCTTATATATAAATGGAATTTTGGCACATTCTTATCCAACTATAAAACATTAGGTTTATCCTATCTTACTCACAATACATTATAAGTTATCCTATATTCCATCCCCATTTTATGTCTAACATAATAAACATAAATAATTAAACCATATTATGATATAAATAGGGGAGACACAAGAAAAAGATTCAAAATTATTAAATCATATTTGATATATATTCTTTAAATTTCACAATATTATACCCACTACAACTATAAAGGTTTATTATTTCTGAATAATTAATAATAGATAAATGTATTTCAATAAAAATATTGAATATTTATAAAAAAACTTATTCTCACACTATGTCATTGATATATACTCTCTATATAACACATATCTTTATTACCTTCAGAGAATAAAACCTAATAAATGATGACCTTCAATAATCATTATGTATCAAGAATGGATATATTAGTTAATGGTGATATGTAATCATAATATAAGAATAATTATAGGGTATTAAGATCATAACATTTGAAAACATACTTGATATTTTATAGACACTAAATCACGATTTATGGAATAAGATATTTTCCTAAGAAAAGACAAGATTGTTAATAGTGTTCAATAGTAAATCATAAATCATGATTCATGATAAAAGTTTATAAGAATATGTTATATGTTTCTTTTATAAAAATATTAATATATTGTATTTTTCTTATTCATGTATCACTACCCAGATTATCATAGTTGGTAGTGTATAATAAGTGATTTCATTCACTCTTTATTCATATAATTTCAATAGTCAAGGATCAATACAATGACTAGAATAGTAGAAATGGTCCCCTATTTGACTAGGACCACTACCCATTGTAATTAATAATATATAATGAGGAATAAAATGTTACACAATACATTTTTAGGATATATAATTTAGGTTCCACCCACACATATGTTTCCCACAAGCTCATAGAAAACATTCATCATTTCATTATAAAACAATTTATCCATTATAATGAAATGTGTTTCATGAAATTATATATAATATGTCACCATTGAAATCTATCTAGAGAATTAAGGTTGGTGGTATCATAATATTATACCCCAATTGATGAATAAAAATCCTTAAAGGATGTCGACATATAAGAAAGATACCTTTTATATTATTATTAAAAATATAATTTTAAAACCTATAAAAAATATATTTTCTAATATTATATTTTTAAAAACTAAAATTCCATTTAAAATTATAATAAGATATTATATTTGAAACCAATGAAAAATTTAAATCTCGATTCATGAAGATGAAAATACGTGATGATCAGAAATTAACTTCTTTCCCCCTACATTAAATGATACTATTCTTTTTACACTTTTTTAAAAAGAAAAAGGCAATTCTTATGTAAAACCCACGAATTGATTAAATAAAATGATATATAATTGATTTAATTTTTTTTAAATTACCATTTTTAAACATATACTTTAGATAAGAATTTTATAAAAAAATTATGAAGAACATGTATATAGAGAATAATGATTCCCGATAGGGAAGTAAAAATAAGGTTATCTTTTCATAAGTCTATTTTAATAATTGTTTTATGTACCAATTATAAGAGAGTGAAAGGGAAAAATGATAACCCCCTAAATAATGTGATAAAAATAAAATACAGGGGGTTTAATAGATAAGTATCATATTATTTCTCTTGTTGTTAATTTTACATAGATAACCCCATTATGAAATGACATTGTTAAATAAAGACTTGAACCATGTCTAGATATTCTTCATATATTCTCTTAAAAACATGTATTAAAAATTTATATTTATTATATTTTAATACAGTGAATGTATCTATACATATATGATAATATATCTTTGTATAATCAATTTAAATCATCTATTTATATAAAACTATTAATTTAAATATAAATATAATTTTTAAGAGTACCATTTACAATGAAATTATTAGTTTTGTTGTTTTGATCATTTAACCATGGTCATGGTTTATATATCTCTTGAATTATTATAATTTAATAATAGTCATATGTATTTTTCACATATTCCTTTATAAACAATCTTATATATTACTAATGGAAAACGAATTATATCACATAGTGGCGATGGTAGACCATAAGTACACATGAGTAATGTGTTCATTTTAAAATGAACATAATTAGATAAAAGAAAATAATAAATATCCATTCAGTAATACTAATAATATCATTTATATCATATTTATTTATTAAATATATCCTTATTACTTACAGTTTTTTTGAATATTGAAAACAAATCACATTGTTTCATGGAGGTTGTAGTCCACAGATACGCATGATGATTATTAACATTTTAATAAATATGGGATATTTAAAAATGTATATAATGTTAAATCTATAAATATCATTAATTAGCTTATAAAAATCATATATATACATTAAATACATTAATAAAAAAAATTTCTGGAGAGGGCGATTAGAAATAAAATAAATCAGTTCATAGATATAGTAATCCAAACATATGATTATGTGATGTTTTGTCCATAAAATATATGAAAAATATAAATATTTTGTACAAATTACATAAAAATAAATATACTATTAAAAATTTAGCACTCACATTAACACATTCATAATTGACTTCGAAGAGGATTTGGAAGAAGGAAACATGATGGTTATTTGTAGAGGCAATTAGATGTTCATCAAATGTCATCCACTATCACGACCTATCCTCAGGGCCTGTGTTGTGACTACCCTAATCCCGCCTTCCATAGGCTAGGGGTTGGCAACTATCACCAAATGCGTAATCCCGATAAAAAAAGGCATTCCATTTAATATGTAAACAAAAACAACAGAGTATGCAATTAGAAGTAAACACCAAGTAAAAATATATAAAAAATAAGGTGATGAATGTAAAGGCTCCGGAAATACAAGCCTAACAGTAAAGTACAGCACAACTAAAAAGGTAGTACAACTATAGTAAAGTGAAACATCAATTACAGAGTCGTTATCCATAATTCCCACCTGAAGGGTGGGTACAGATGGCCTCTTCAACACCCCATGTCCATCCATCTGTTCTATGTACGTCTTGCCAAGTGGTCCACCTCCAAGTACCGTCCAGCTCTATGACTTTCTACCTCGATCAGTGATGTCTATCATCTGCAACCAACACAGCAATGTGCGGGCATAGCCCGTGTGGGGGAGAGTATAACGTTACTCAGTAGGGACCCCGAGACCCTCAAGGTCACACAATATACAACAATGATAACCCACAAAGAAAGATATTATCACGAAGTATCAACCAACTCTACTTAGGTATATTCCCATATATATTCCTATGATATCAGTCTGTCTCTAACAATAGAGCCCAAGCACAACCCATTCTACAATGGAAGTAAAGTCGATCACCACGACGATAATGGTTGAACGACTTGATTCAGCTCACACATGTATACATATTTTACAGATAGATAGAGATGATCAGATGTTGTCACTGATTCATGTAAGTTGTCAGACCCACACAAGATTCATGACCAGCTAAGATGTCGGACCCACACAGGATACATGACCAGCTATATAATCTAAGCTATCATACACACATAGGATACAGGACCATCTAAGCTTTCAAACCCACAACGGATACAGGACCAGCTATTCTGTTAGACCCACACAGGATACAGGAACAGAAATCAAAACTGTCGGAACCACGGAGGATCTCAGTACAGTTTTCATCGCTGTCGAACCCACGAAGGATTTTGGTACAGTAGTCATCGTAGTCGCAGCTATCCCTAGGGTTACCGCATACAACACGCTTGATTCTGGGAGGGCCAGCGCCTCGATCCATGTGTCGATACATAAAATAACATGAAGTCTTGAGTTTATGTATCCAGTTTTTCCATCTCATCATAACGAACCCAACGCGATAGACGGTGCGTCAATTGGATGCCTGGTATGAGAGTTATTGGCATTCCTGTTCTAGGGTCTCAGTTGGTTTTTAGGCTGAAACTAGCCCGGCTGTACCCCAACTACATCCCAACCACAATTGGATTATTTCAAAAGAATCTTATTGTTCCAATAATTCCATTGTCGTAGGCGGTACGTCAATCAGACAACCATATCCCAAGATGTGGTCTAAAGGTGTAAATGGCTCTAGTGGGTCCGGGTCCGGTTCGACCCAGTCGGACTGACCCGGACCGCAGTTCCAACCTGGACTGAGGAAGCGTCCCAAGCTGAGGGGATGGCCAGGCCTGAAGAAATGGCACAACCCAAGGGATGCCCAGCCGAGGGAAACCAGGCCGTGGCGGCCCGGCTCGTGGCATCCCGGCTCGTTGTGGCCCGGCCTGCCACGCAAAGGAGGGGCTTCCGCGCCCCTCCCTGTTCATCGGACTGAACCAGAATGCTGCAATGGTTCAAGATCCATGGGACCTGGCTGGTCCCACCTGACCGGCTGCCACAACGGCACGACGACACCGCTGTCCTCCAACCCTCCATGCCACCTCCACTATGGCCCAACCTGGCCGAAGCCTTCAGCTCCACCGCGCGGCCCGACGGTGCTGCGATGGTGCCGCACCCCTTTGCCATGACCCACCCTGGTCACAGTTCCGCATCTCTGGTGTAGCATAGCGCAACGCGACAACATTGCACCTCCTTCATTCACCGCGGTTCTTCTCCAGCACAGTGCAGTGGCACCACACCCTTCCAGCTCTGTCTCCAAAGTCAACCAATCAAGATTCAATAGAGGGATGTCATGCCATGTATGTTCGGCCTGTGCCCTCCACGATATGTGATTACAATTTGGACACCGTCAATCCAAAAATAGACATAGAAGTATGAGGGTATAATTCATACGTAAAAAATCTGATTTACCCCTACCTCTTATTTGAAGTTGTACGTTGATGAGACGCGGATGACGGACGTTGCGGAAGACAGACGTCATTCCGTCAATGTTGTAGGTGGTAGAGCTCAGTGAGGACGAGTCGAGATGACGCCCTTGGTGTATTTCGTGGGCGACGGTTCTTCCATTCCTTGCTCAGGTTGAAGAAGGAAGAAGATGATGTTTCACGTTATTCCGAGACGAGTAGCGTTCATTATGTTCCTCCTATAAATAATGGAGTTCTTTGGTAGTTATTCATTAGAAGGACGAAGCTCTTCTCTCTCATGATTCCCAAGGATAATCGCCCAGCCAAAATAAAATAATATCATACCTAATATTTTAATGTTGCCGGGAATTTCAAAATAATTCAAATGAATTCAAATCACTACAAATTAATTAATTATGGCATTAATTAATCCTTGTGTTGGCACCATTAGGAGGGAAGGTGGAAAGGCTCCACCATAAATTGGGAGTTCAATAGTTAAACGGGGTTCAAGTGGAGTTGAGGGGTTTGATGATCGTGTGGGCCCCATCTTATAACATCCTCCCAAGGGAGGTTATGTGTGGGTGGCCCCAGCACCATCCTCCCTTTGGTGGTTTTAACTACCATTCAAATAAAAATATGCAACACTAATTTTTATTTAAATTTTGTTTAGAAACCCCAAAAATTAACTTCAAACCTCGATAAAACGTAACTGTGGTAAAGTTCTCCTTAGGCGAATACTAGCACTGCGAGTTCAACGGTGCCCTCAGATTTTATTTCAGAGCACCAGTTCAAAAGATATAAAAATTCGCACGTACGTTTACTAAACGTACTGAAAAAAACATCCAAAATTGATTCTGGGCAAACCGAGCCTCAGAATCAAGTGCCTTTAGAAACTGCGGACTCGTAAAATTACCGTTTATTTAAAAAAATTTCCCAAAGGATTTCTGGGAGTTTAAATTCTCCCCACCTCCGGACTTTAGGTTCCTAAAATCTACCACACACACTAAGGGAACAAATGGGGGGTACTGAGCTTGCATCTGAGCCTCTCGCTCCCATGTTCCCTCACGGAGGTTCCCGTGCTACGAGTGAACGTGCACGAGAGGAATTAACTGTCCACATAGGACCTGATCCTGCCGATCCAAAATATCCACTAGAGCCTATATGATTCTTGCATCATCATCGATGCCGATCTCCCCATGGTCGATGATGTGGGATGGGTCGTGTACATATCTTCTCATCTGAGATACGTGGAAAAAGACGTGCACCCGGTGAAATTGAGGTGGAAGAGACAAGCGGTAAGTCACCACACCCACCCTGCTGAGAAAATGAAAAGGTCTGATGAATTGCGGATATTACTTGCCGCCTCAACCAATCTCGGTAGACCTCGTCGATGTGAGACCCGTAGAAAGACGTGGTGGAAATCCCGGAACTCCAGTGGTCTCTGCCTCCAATCATCATAGGACTTATGCCTGCTCTGTGCAGTCTTCATCCGCTCCTGGATGATCTGCATCTTCTACGTCATAGCCTGAAGCATCTCTGGACCAATAATTGCTGTCTCCCCTGGGTCAGTCTAACACAGAGGCGATCATAAAGGTCGGTCATGCAGTGCCTCGTAAGGTTCTATCCTGATGGTGTAGTGGTAGTTGTTGTTATATGCAAACTCTACCAAGGGTATGTGATCCTCGCAGTTGCGACCAATGTCGATAATACATGCACAGAGCATATCCTCAAGTGTCTAAATGGTTCTCTTAGTCTAACCATCCGTTAGAGAATTAATGGTGGTTCTCAAGCAAAGTTGTCTCCCAAAAGGCTCCTTCAACACCATCCATATCCTGGAAGTGAAACAGGCATCACTATTGGAGACGATCGCCGATGGAACACCATGAAGTAGTAAGATTTCTTGTATGTAGAGGTGTCCCAACCTCTCTACAGTGCCATGCTCTCAGATCGGTACGAAGTGGGCCGACTTGGTGAGTTGGTTGACAATCACCTAGATAGAGTCATGTCCTATGTATGTATGTGGAAGTCCTATCATGAAATCCATTGATATCTCATCCAACATCCACTCTGGAACCACTAAGGGATAAATCAAGACTTCTAGATCCTAGTGTTCCACCTTCACTTGCTGATAAGTGAGGGATTGAGAGACAAATTCTGCCACTGAATTCGTCATACCTAGCCACCAGTGCTGTTGTATGATGTCCTGATACATCTTCTGTACTTCTAGATGTACCACTAAAAGAGATGTGTGGAACTCCCTCAACACAACCTCCTGATGTGAAACTTGTAAAATGGTACATCCTATGAAGATAATTATGTGCTCCCCACCCTCATAAAATCCATCAGGTTCCTGTACTGTGGATATATGAGCACGTTGTGTCTCACAGTCAACGTCCCCACACTGTGCCTCTCGGAGTCACTAAATAAGTGGAGGAGTGACTGTGAGAGACTATAGAAAGGCTACTTCATCACTATCCACAAAGGATATATTCAACGCGGCTAGCTACTCGGTTGCCTCTCCAAGAAGCTGAATTCTTGATCTCCTACTGATAGTATCTGATACAATGTTCCCATTCCCAGGATTATAGAATATCTCAAGGTCATAGTCCTGGAGGAAATAAAGCCATCATTTCTTTCTCTAGTTCAGGTCCTTTTGTGAGAATATGTATCGAGACTCTAGTGGTCATAGTAGACTGTAAAACGCTCACCCATCAGATAGTGTCGCCACATATTCAAGGAGAAGGCCACTACTGCTAACTCTAGGTCATGGGTAGTGTAGTTCTGCTCATTCTTTCTCAACTATCGTGAACCATACACGATTATTTCTCACTCTTGTATTAGGACACACATGATATCGTCCCCTAGTGCTTCACAAAAAACTACATACCCAACGCCCTTCCCTGGTAGACTCATGATGGTCACACTAGTCAACCTCTGCCTCACCTTATGAAAGCTCTGCTAGAATATCTCTGAAAACACGAAGGGTTTCCCCTTCTTCATCAATTCTGAAAGCAGTTCTGCAGCTCTAGGGGAAAATTGGCACAAATACTTGATAGTACCTAGCCAGTCCCAGAAAACTCTGTACCTTCATCACACTCCGGGGTGGATCACAAGTAGGTACATCCTCGACCTTCGCTGGATCCACTGCAACTCCAGCCTCTGAGATGACATGTCCCAAGTGAAGAACATCTGAAATATAGAACTGGAACTTTCAGAGCATACCATAAATGCAGTGCTATCAGAGTGTGTCTAGTACTACCCACAAATAGTAATCATGCTCCTCCTCAGTAGTCGAGTAGATCAGAATGTCATCGATGAAGACTACAATAAAGCGATTGAGGTAAGGCTAGAATATCCTGTTCATGAGAGTCATGAACAATGATGGAACATTGGTTATGCCGAATTACATTACCACGTACTCATAGTGTCCATACTGACACCTGAAGGTCATCTTCTTCCCATACTCATCTTGAACTCTGAGATGGTGGTAGCCTGACCTAAGGTCTATCTTCGAGAACCATCATGCTCCCTTAAGCTGATAAGAGTGGTCGTCAATCATTGAGAGTGGGTACATGTTCTTTATGGTCACATGATTCAGAAGATAGTAGTCAGAACATAGTCGCAATCTCCAATAATCCTTTTTGGAAAACAAAATCAGTGATTCCCAGGGTGAAACACTAGGTCCGATAAATCCCTTCCCCTTCATGTACTTCAGCTGTACCCGCAGCTCACGAAGATTGGTGGGAGCCAACCGATATTCTAGAGTAGATATCGGTGTCGTCCTAGGGTTTAGTTCAATGAATAATTCCACCTATCTGTGAGGAGGTAGTCCTAGAATTTCATCTGGGAAAAAATCCATGTAATGATCCACCGCAATAGGAAAACTCAGACTCTGCACATTAACTGCTTCGAGGATGAGACTATCCAACTGACGTGTGATCGGCTACCCCCTCCTCTGTGTAAGTCCATCCTGCCCTGCAAAGGCTTCCTTCCTGTAGGTGAAGGTGAACCTAGTCCCATCTATGTGGATACACCACACATTGCACCTAATACAGCCAATTGAGACTAAGCTCTGTATAACTAGTCCATACCAAAGATGACGTCGTAAGGCCTCAATGCCGCTACAGGAAGATCACAGCCAAATATCTCACCTCATAGAGTAAGCTCACAATGTCGGAACCAATGCGTAATCGCCGAGTCTACTTCTGTAGGTGTCTCTAGTCGTAAGGATTGAGCCAACAACATTGTCGAATTCTCTGAGCTCCGAACAAGGGCAGTGGAAATTAAGGAATGACTTGAACCTATGTCTATAAGTACTGAAGCAAGGGTGGAGAAGACATAGATAGTACCTAAAATCATCTCAGGTGCGCCATGGACATAGGACTTGACTCTTTGGAGTAGAGACCACCTCGGTCCGACAGCTCCATGTGGTCAGGGTGGACCTCTTGGTGGTGGTGGTGTTAGAGCCTCGAAACATCATCCACCACCCGCTGCTCGGACAGCTCCACTGCCACATTCACCTCCACCTGGCAGACCACCATGGTCGAACCTCTGCCTTTTTCTGGGAGGTCCCTATATGGTCAGCTGCATATCTACAGGGATGTTTAGGTAGTCTCGTGCCATGTGACTCCACCCGCTGCATGCATAGCACTGCAAGTTCCTCGTATAACCGGCTATGTCTCGTGTGCCCTGCACAACGGGACCCTGTATCCTGGGCTCTCCCACATGATGGCCTATTCCTATTATACCTCTACAACATCTGTCTACTGCCGTCTTCAGAAGACCCCGCTATGTGTCCCCCTATGGTGGTCTCTTTGCTGGTGACTGCTCAGCGAGAAAATTCTCCACTAAAAGGGATCTCTACAACACCCCCACTTACGTCAGGATGATGAGGGGAATCATCGATGCCTTGATCTCATCCCTAAGTCCCTACTCAGAGGTTCGGGCCCTTAAGAAGGGGTCCCATACCATAGCTGTGGAGTAGCATGAGAGGTCGGTGAACCTCACTGAGTACTAATATACTGTCATGCTACCTTGCTGCAGATGAAGTAACTCCTGAATCCACACTACATGAAGGGTGGCTGGAACAAACTATTAGTGAAAGAGACTCACGAAGTCTGTCCAGTGTAATGATGCCTTGTCTTGCACCTGGAGCATCATGCTCTACTATTTGCCTGCTGACACATGAAGGAGACTTGCGGCAAGGATCACCATGAGGTTGGCTGGTGTCCCTAAAAATCCTTAAACTCTCGCGATAGCCTCTATCCAATCCTCAGCAGCATGTGGGTCTGTAACCCCTCAGAACCTGTGCGGCCTCTAGAGCTGGAACTCATGCAACACACTCAGTCGATGTCCACTCTCTGATGCTAGAGCTGGTGGTATCGGTGGCCCAGCGGGTAGTTGTACCACTGGTATGTCCATTGTGATGGTACCCTACACTAAGGACTCATCGCCCGGTGGGATACTATCATGTACGTTACTCAGAACCCAAGCTGACTGCCTTCCTGGGGCCATATTGAAAAGAAACAGGTGAGACATCATTAAAACAGTATACATCGTGAGCTGACACAAAGAAATCATGAAGAAAACTTTTTCAAAGGAAACACACACGCAATCAGTGTTTTCATGCACTAAGTTAGAGTTCAGAAGTCAGAGTCTTAGTGTGTGGACACATCAGCTGCCTCACCAACACCAGTTTCCCTAAACAGATAACCACACCCAAAAAACTTAACAATATTTCCGTTAAAATAATCAGAGTCCAATTTATACAGTAGAACCGACTCCTCTGATACCAATTTGTCATGACCTGTCCTTGGGGCCCGTGCCATGACTACCCCAAGCACGCCTTCTATAGGCCAGGGGATGGAAACTAGCACCAAAGGAATTATCCTAATAAAAAGGGAAGGCATTTTCTTAACTAAGTAAACTAAAACAATAGAGTATGCAACTATAATTAAACACTATGTAAAACTGTATACAAAAGAAGGTGCTGAAAGTAAAGGGGCTAGAAATACAAGCCCAACCGTAAAGTACAATAAAACAGAAAATATAGTACAACTGCAGTAAAGTAAAACAACCACTACTGAGTAGTTATCCATAATTCCTACCAGAAGGGTGGGTACAGATGGCCTCCTTAGAACCCCAAGTCTATCCATCCACTCTGTGTATGTCTCGCTATGTGGTCCACCTCTGGGTACCGTGCATCTCAACAACTGTCTACCTCAATCAGTGATGTCCGTCATCTGCAACCAACACAACGAAGTGCGGGCATATCCCATACAGGGGTGAGTATAATGATTCTTAGTAGGGACCTAGAGACTCTCAAGGTCTCACAATATCCAACAAGGATAACCCAAAATGAAATACATGATCACGAAGTATCAACCCACCCTATTTAGATAAATTCCCATAACTATACCAAAGTTATCAGTCATAGTATGGATCCAACTCTATAGCCCAAGAACAACCAATTACACAATGGAAGTAAAGTCGATCCCCATGATGATAATGGTTAAAAGACATGAATCATCTCACAAAGGTATACATATTTTGCAGAGAGATAGAGATGATCAGATGTAGTCACTGAATCATCAAAGCTGTCAGACCCACACAGGATACAGGACCAACTAATGTGTCGGACCCACATAGGATACAGGACCAGTTATCTCATCTATGCCGTCGGACCCACACAGAATACATGACCAACTAAGCTATTAGACACACACAGGATACATGACCGACTATTCTGTTGGACCTACAGAAGATATAGGAATAGAAGTCAGAATTTTCGGACCCATGGAGGATCCTGGTACTGTAGTCATTTCTATCGAACCCACATAGGATTCCAGTACAATATTCATCACAGTTGCAGTTAGCCTTAGGGTTCCTGCACACATCACAATAAATTCTGGGAGGGTCTGCTCCTCAAACCAAGTGTCGACACATCAAATGTCACGAAGTCTTGATTTGATGTATCCTGTTGTTCTGTCTCATCATAAGGAACCCAACGGGACAGACGATGCATCAATAGAACGCCCGGTCTGAGAGTTATTGGCATTTTCGTTCTAGGGGACTGGTTGGTTTTTATGTTCAAACCAACCCAGCCAGACCCCAACTACATCCAAACCTCAAGTGGATTATGCAAAATTAATTATCTCACTCCATGAATTCCATCTTCGTAGGCGGTATGACAATCGGACACCCATAGCCCATTATGTGGGCTAAAAGGTGTAAACGGGCATAGCGGGTCCGAGTCCGGTCAGACCCAGTTGGAATGACCTGGAATGACCTAGTCTGATCCAATGTTTGACCCGGACCATGGTTCTGACCCATACTGAAGAAGTGTCTCGAGCCGAGGGGATGGCCCAACCCGAAAACAATTCCTGGCCGACGGCGGCCTGGCCTAGGGTGGCCCGATCGAGGGGCGGCCTGGCCTTGGGGGGACAGACCGTGGGCAGCCCGGCCTGGGGATGTCCGGCCGAGGGCGGCCCATCCATGGAGTCCTATATCATGGTAGCCCGGATAGCCACATGAGGAAGGGGGTGTCGTGCCCCTACCGGTTCATCAGACAAAATCGTCGTGCTGCGCCGGTTCAAGAGGCGCAGGACCTGGCTGGTCCCACCCGACCGGCTCCATGGCGGGCGGATCGGCCAGCCACCACCATGGCGTGATGGCGCTACGGTCTTCCAAACCAACATGCGGCATGACAGTGCCGCGCCTTCTCTACTGTGGCCTGACCTGGACATGGTTTTTGGTTGCATTGAGTGGCACGATGGCGGCATATTCCTCCATCCGCTGTGGCCCACATGGTTGCGGTTCCTCTTCAGTGTGGCGTGATGGCTTTGCAACACTTTGCTGCGGCCCGCCCTGACCACAGTTCTCCATCTTCAGTGTGGCGGGACACGATGACATCGCTCCTCCTTAATTCTCCATGGTTCTTCTCTTTCACGGCGCGCTGGCACTGCGCCCTTCCGGATCCGCCTCCAACGTCAACCAAACAAGATTCAATAGAGGGAAGTCGGGCCGTGTTTGTTCGACCTGTGCCCTCTATGTCAAGTGATAACAATTTGGACACCGCCAACCCTAAAATATACTTCAAATTATGAGGGTACAACTCATACATAAAAAATAATCCAATATCCCCTACCTCGTATTTGTCATTATAAGATGATGAGTCATGGAAGACGAACTATGCGAAGATGGAATCGTTCTGTCAACGTCAAAGGTGGTTGAGCCTAGTGAATACATGTCGAGACGACGCCCTCGGTGTACTTCATGGGCTGAGTTGCTTCCATTCCTTTCTCTAGCTGATGATTGAAGAATATGATTCTTCACTTTCGTTGAAGACAAGGATATTTCTTTATGTTCCTCATGGAAAGAATGTCGTTCTTCAGTGGTTCTTCGTTGGAAGGATGAAGTTGTTCTCTCTCAATCTTCCCAAGGATAATCACCCTGCCAAAATAAAATAATAGCCTCCCAATTATTTTAATGTTTCTATGAATTTCTAAAGAATTAAAAATAATTCATATCACTACAAATTAATTAATTAATGCATTAATTAATCCATGTGATGGCACCATTATGAGGGAAGGTGGAAAGGCTCCACCATAAATTGATTATTCAAGAGTTAAAGGGGGATCAAGGGGATTAGAGGGTGTTGATGTTCATGTGGTCCCCAATTTACGACATCCTCCCAAGGGAGGTAATGTGTGGGTGGCCCCACCACCAACCTCCCTTTATAGGTTTTAACTAACATTCATATAAAAATATTCAACACATATTTTTATTTAAATTTGATTTTAAAACCCAAAAAAATTAACTTTCAACCTCGATAAAATGCATCTGCGGTAAAGGCGTCCATAAGTGAATACTGGTGCTACGAGTTCAACAGTGCCCTCAGATTTCAATTCCGAGCACCGTCTCAAATGATATAGAAACTCTCACATTTGTTTACTGAACGTACCTAGACAAAAATTTATAAATTTATTCCGAGTACACCGGGCCTCGGAATCAAGTGCCATCAAAAACTACGAACTCGTAAAATTCCAGTGTATTTTAAAAAAATTCCCTGGAATTTCTTGGCCTTTACATCAAATATATTAAAACTTGGAAATTTTTGAGATATTATTTGGGAGATACCAATACATCAAGGATATAGGGATGAAATTTGGAAAGTGACATTTATCTATCTTATATTATCTTGTGATCTTTTGTTATGGTGATATTTGAAAATAAGACATACCCTTTTATAAGTGAGGTCGGCAGAAAACGTGAAATTACCAGAACCATTATTATAATATATACATATCAATTATGTAATGTGACAAAAAAAAATTAAATTTTAAAATATATGAAGTTAATATTAGAAATAAATAAATAAATTGTTATCTTTGTAAGAGTTTCGTGGAATTTAATAAATTATCTCTTATATGAATCCCTCTGTTAACACTTTTAACCTTTACTAGGTGAACAATATTTTTTCAATTGTTTAAAATAATTATAGTAATAAATTAATTTGAAATAATTATATAATTAAGTTAATTATTATACAAAATAATTAATACTTTTTTTAAGATTAAATTATCTAAGGTTGTAAAAAATAATTGTTATATATGTGGAGTAAGGCATAAAAAAATATTTTCAATAAAAATCCATTATTAAGAATTCAAACAAATTTTTAAAAATTTTAGACCCAGTAGAAATCATTATATAAATGTTATTATAATTTTTTATGAATATATACTAAAAGCAGTTCACCTATGGGTTCGAAAGCCCATGACCCCAAAAACTTAATAAAAAAGTTATAATGGTACAACAGAAAAAAGGAGATGCTTACATGTGAAACACCAAACCTGGACAGAAAACTAAAAATACACAGCATATTCGTAAGTATTACCTTTTTCTGGGCCAACCTCGACCCCGAGATCCTCCCCGATTAGCTGGATGTCACCCTCTTCCCCTTTGCATCACATGTTCATCATCCAACTCCAGAACATCTATCATGTGCAAATAAGACTCTTCATGAGGATATTACCTATGGAACATTGAATACACATCCCCAATAGAGGATATAACATCCTGGTGATTAGTATCATGAGTAGGATCCTCATTCTCATGAGGAGCCTCCGGCACGTCCTTGGAGTCCTTCTCCGCCACACAAACAAGTAGTTCCACCTTTTTTGGGTTCTCCAAATCATCAACAGCAGTTGGTGTTGAGGATACGAATGTTTGGTTACTGCATCCGACATTCTTGAGTCCTTCAAGATTAATCAAATCATACTTGGGAGTATTAATAGGCCCTAACATTGAAAAACATTGACAACTGGCTTTACAGGTCCTAGAAAATCCACAAAACTAGGTGCATCCATTGAGAAAACATTCATATTATTCCCCCTAATCAATAGCCATTGAGGGAGATCATACTAGTTCCAGTACATTTCTTGGTCCAGTAACATCTTATATTTTGGTAGGGGAAATGCTGCCATAATAACACCATACATAGATGAAGAACATTTTAGCAGACCCTCTCCCTCTGGAATAACTTTCATACCACCATACATCTCAACATAATCATTTCTATCCACCTTAACATCAACCTGAATCCCCTATTGAACATCATAATCTCTTTCAACATTATTTTCCATCCTCGGAACCACCTCTATCCGAGCATCCACATTGGCGACCTTCATCTAATCCTAAATCCCCTGTTGAATAGCATCATCTCCTACAACAGTATTGTCCATCCTTGGATCCACATCCATCTGGGCATCCACATTGGCCACCTACACCTCATCATGAATAACTAGACATGCCCTTGACATTTAGGCATCACCAAATGGAATCCATCAGTATCCAAAATCATCATCTTAACCTTCCAACAAGTAGAGGCTATTGTAGCTCACTCCAACTCTTGATTTACTTCATTCTGGATTGCAGACACATTCACAAATTGATTCTCTTCCTCCTCCACAACCACATCATCCTATGATTTGTTTTCTAGAACCCTAGTAACTCCAATGTTTTCATGCTCCAATTATCCACCATTCACTGGCACAATAGTTGCATTAGCAGGATGCTGAAATCCATCAGACATTGACAGACCTTTTTGGATAGCCACAACAAAGGTGGAGATACCAGCATTGTGAGAATCCTTCCTCCTGAAAACTTTCTAACTACCATGAGGGTCAACTTGTTTCTTCTTGCACTACTCTGAGGCATGACCCAAGGATTTACATAAAGAACATTTCTAATTCCTGCAACGTTGCAGAAGAGCATGGCTATTGTATAGACAAGAATTACATAATTTAGGAAACCAGTCATATTGTATATCTAGTTCTAACTTAATTTCACTCGCAACAAGGAAAACTATGTCAATAAGAACATGAGCTAAATCAATCTCTACCAATACATTATCAAAATTACTATACCTAGGATGCTCTGTTTCCTTGTCCACCTTAATCAGGCAACTAATAAATGATGCAACCACCCAAAAAACTGATGGGTTTCAGGAAAAGCAATTCAAACCCTTGATTTTAATCCTAGTCTTAGTGTAGGAGTTCTTAACTGAAAGAAAAATTTCTAAAGGATCCCACTATTGAACCATGATGTAACCCGGTATCATCAAAACTGGTACAAAACTCCATGTAACGTTCTGAAGTTCCTTCAAAGGGAAAACAATATGGAAAGCACCTCTCCCAATTGATATCAAATTCCATTCAGTGAATCCCCAACACGGAGATAAACAAGCCCGCACATCTTCAACCCTCAGAGGGGTGTGACTCCAAGTTCCTGATAACCTGAAGATGGGGGAGAATAGGAATTCTTCAAGACGAGCTTCCAAAAATTTTGAACTCGCTTCCACAAATGCAATTGAGCCATTCTTGGTAATTGTTTTATGTAAATGAGTATATTCATTAAGAGAATCAGAAAAAACCATATTTCGGGAAGAAAAACCCTCAGACTTCTTCTTAGGGTTCATCAGATATTCCATTACCGCATCCATAGGATTCATAGAAAACCCTACCACCCGTAACCATCGCCTTCTAGGGGAGAATGAAGATGTCTTTATGATCAAAATAGAATTCCAGTTGATTATCCATTGAACTTCAGCCCGAAGATCTCTAGAGAATCGTTGAAGGAGAATCCTTCGGCATTTGAATATTAAGAACTACTCATTTGGCATATGTGATAAAAAATATTTTAATAAAATATTTTATGAATATATAATATACACCTATATTTAATATAATTTATCAATAATGATTAATTTATTTTTAAAAGATAACATATATTTCATATAGTAAAAAAATATGTAAAATAACTCTTTTTAACTATAAATGTATATATTTAAATTCCTATAAAATTTATAATCATTGTATATATGATTATTAATTTGTTTATATAATCTATAAATATATTTCAAAATTTATTATTAGTGGAAAAATATATTATTTTTATGAAAATATTTAATAATATCATGATTTGTAAATCCTTAGATAATGCATTGGAGGAATATATTTTTTCAAAAACTCCCACAAAATTATAAAAATATTAAATATGTGTTCTCGAAAATCATTAAACATCTACCATAACAACATATCCTAACTCGTGAAATGAAATCAAGCTTCATAAACATCTCCTCTTTCCATCGTAGTATGACTTAGGGAAAATGAATGAGTTTAATGAAAACCCAACCATCATAATATTAAACCCTTTAGAGGAAGAATTATTATTTTACTATTAGATCATATCCATACTAAAAAAATAATCAACACCAATGTATTTATTCATTTAAGAATAGATATTCTATAAAAGTGCATATAATACATTCTTGAAGACAATATTTTTTCCAATTTGAAAAAAAAATTATTTAAAAATTATAATTTCAAATATATTATATATATTTTAAGAAATTTCACTATAAATAGAAGTAAACTAGTCTTTAATTATTTAGTTATTATGCCATAGGTAAATATCATTCATGTCATACATGTTCAAACTTGTTTTTTCACATTTTCAATAAAATGTGAAACTTACCTCAGCAGTGAAAATTAATGAAGATTCCATTTTAAAAAAATATCAATAATAAATTTTTTTTAATTTCATTAAAAATTAATTATATAAGTGTAAAAGTATTCACTAAAATACTTTATAATACATAGAAATGAATTTGAAATGTTTACTGACAGAAGTGAGAAATAATATTGACAAAATTTAAAATCATTATTTTAGTATCTTATGTTATTAATTCAAAAAAATGAATGAAAAACAATTTTTCATTGGAAATTACCATTTTATAATAAACATCAATAGTTTCTTGAGAGATATATCATAATGTTTCATCCTTGATAATTATTCTCATACAACACTAATTAACAATTAGATTATAACCTAATACCATTACCACTATGGTTACATTTGGATAATAATCCATCAGAAAGAATAAATGTTCTATGGACATTTAAATAACCCTTATTTTCATAATAGTATCCATGAATGGAATTCATGGTATGTATATGAAAAAAAAATGAAAAAAGTGGTGAATGTAAAATGTGGTCCACAGAAACTAAATTGGGATTAATATCCCTTACAACAAGTCTCAATTAAATAATATATGTCTAAAAGTACTATATTTAAGTATAATTTTATTAAAAATTTATAAGATAAATATTTTAATATGTATAATAACATATAATATTTTTTATAAAATTTTCCACATGTTTATTATCATTTCTTTGATAAAATCACTATTCAGGGTTATAAATGATTTGTTTTTTCGTATATGATTTCGTTTTTTAGTTTATTATCCTTGTATATTAATTATAGTTATATATTATCCATAATTTTGATAGTTACATAAATTTAATATATATTAATTTGATAAATATTTGGATTGATCCATCATTATTATATATAGAAAAAATAAATTACACCATTCTTAGAGGTGACATGCTATACATATGCATGCACACTGTTTCCATATTCATGATTAACTAATTTGTATAATGGTAAAAGTTAATTACAAATAATAAAATATTTACATATAATATAACTATATATATTCTCAAAATCAACCCATATTAAAATCCACCTAAAATAAAATGAACAACATATCACATCACATCACGGAGGAATACGTCCATATGTACGCACAAGAAATGTTATCATTTTCCAATATAATAGAAGGTACGAATATATATGTGAAATTAGAATTATTATTAATATCATATACATATGCTAAATCCATTATTATTTTCATCCATGAGAGGCGGTTACAGAAAATGAATTACATATGTTCATGAGACGTTAGTGTGCTGTAAACACGATCAATGGTTTTACATACCATTTTATAAAAGTGGATATGATTATTTATTATTATATAAACATATTAATAACTTTTTATATTTTACATAATAATGATTTTAATTAAACCTAATTGAAAAAAATAATAGGAAGGTGGAAGAATAAATAAACTAAAATCGCGTGTCTAGGAACTATACATCTTATTCAGACAATATATTTCGGTTTATAAATAAAAAATATTTAAGAGGGTTTCCAAATAAAAACAATTACTCCAAAAATGGTTAGGGAACTATAGAATGGACTTTTGAAGTCATTTCTAAAAGAAGAAGGATTTTTATGCTTGAAGTGGTGAGGAGTTGATATGTCCTTTTATATGTGGGGGAGAAGAGCCATTTGGAAACCACATGTTAATTTCCTAAAATAATCCAAAATGATAAATCAATTTCCAAGAAAAATTATTCCATTTGGAAATTGTTTTATTGGTGGGATATCATATGATTTAAATATTCTAGGAACATAATATAATGAAATTTATATTTTACATAACATAACATTGTCTTTTGGTTTAACCCCCATGTAAACCAGTTTGAACCTTAACCTTAGTAATATATATTATTATTATTAAAATTCATTATAATAAAAAAAATTAAGACTAATTAACTTATATTAATAATTATGATTTTAATAATAAACCAATTTTCTAAAATTAAAATAACACAATTCATAAAATTGAATTTATAATGAAACCCGTAGATGCCAAAAAAATAGGAGTTTCTAAAGAAAGGTGTTCAAAAGTATAAATATTATACATTAAAAAATTTATTATTATAATTGATTATAATAAATTATAATGGATTAATTAAAATATTAGGTAACTTATGTTACTTTTAAAACAAACTGAAAGATAAAATGGTCTTCTAAATTCATAAAAAATAGACATGTTTTAAGAAAATTATTTATTTTAATTATTCGTCCAAAAATTAATTTTTTCATTAATTCCCAACAATTAACTAAATAATAATTTGTACATTTTTATTTAAAAGTGAATTTTTTTTTAAATTTTTTTCAAAAAAATTAAAATTTTAATTTCCGTAAATTTTCAGAAAAAAAATAAAGAAATTATTTTGAGGGAAATATTATTCTTGATGTATTAAAAGACTCTTCTAAAAATTGTTTAATTATTTTTAGATATATATATTCATAATCTGATACATTCATAATCAATTTTCAAAATGTGTTATTCCATTTAATAAATCCAAATTTAATGGATATATTATAATTAATATGTATAAATAGTAATATTTTTAATTGTATATTTTATTTTGTTATAACTCAGTGCTGTGTGTAACAAAAATTATCGTATGATTACATATATTTAAAAAATAATCTCTGAAAATAGAATAATATCACACAACCCCTATCCAAATCCCATGTAAAACATCCCCAACAACATGAACAAAAAATAGGTTGAACCAAGTTAATCTGAAAAAGAAACATAATAAGTAAATATATTTATTTGTGTATACTGGGTGTGAGTGAAACAAATAATAGTATGACCACACTAATTATTTTATAGTATTTCATTAAAAAGAAAAAAAAATTATTATACTTTTAAATAAAATTTAGAAAATATTTTTTTTCATACATAGATACATAAATATAAATGGACTTCAAATCCCTATAAATTTTATAAAATATTCATTTAAATGAATAATACCACATGGAAAATATTTCCTTGGACTATAACTATATTACAAAAATACTCTTTTAAAATACACATTAAAATAACATTAAAAATAGACCATTAAATCTATACAATAAAACATTTATATAATAGGATAAATGTGAGAGTACTAAAATGTAAACACTAATGCAAAACATTAAATATGAACTAAAATAAACAAGATGAATCATATCATAGTAAAATATATTCAAATAAAAAAATTGCATTACAATAAAAATATATGATAGGTGTCATATAATATCATGGGAAATAAAAGTGTCTTAAGGTACGACATATCCAATTATTTACCAATATAAATGGGACCAACAATTGACATATACTAAATCCAAATCACACAAGCCACCCAACTAGCCAGCACATACCCTAAAATCAGGGGCACCGCCACTATACCTAAAACAATTCTCAGGGACACTAATGTCATGTGAATATCTAGTACATAATAATTTTATATCTGTCACTTATTTCCATGGATAACATGAAAAACAAATTCGAGTTGGGAAATCAAGATGGTCACATGATCATTATAACTAAAAAATAAAATTAATCTCTACAAACATATAACTCCATTATAATAAAAAAACTCCAAAATTTCATCTCTATCATAACGTAATATAATGTATCATCCATTGAAAATACTCATTCATAACTAAAAAACTACGGGTATCAATATGGGGCACATAAATTCAATAGATAATATTCATTTGGAATGTTTTAAATGATTCTTATCAAAGCAGTCGTATATATAAATTCCCCTTTATCTTTTTTTTATATTTCAATCCAATCCATTCTAAAAGAACAACCATTCAATAAGTACTTTGAAATTCATTTTTAACAAAAGCCCTTTTTAACATAAAACCATTTAAGAAACCAAACCTCGTTACTCAATCCCTGACTGTAATAGGGAAAATATCATTTAAAGTAGTAATTTAGGTTTAATTAATTAATTGAAACCCTTTTAAAAATATTTTTATATCAAATTCATTCTTATAAAACAAATATCATTCTAAATACCCTTTATTACAAGAAATAATCGACTCAAAAACATTTATTAATAGTCATTTTCTCTCACATAAATGCTTAATTGTTCAAATAAAAAATCAAATGCCTAATTCTTTTCCAAATAAATTAATTGAATAAATTGTCACACATTATTTCTATATTAATCTTGATAGATTTCATCAACTTCATGGGTGAACACTTAAACAAGGAACATATGATCCTCTATAGGAATGAGAAATAAAAACCCTATGAATATCCCACCCAACCCTAAATAAACCCTAAAAACACCATATGGTCAATATCATAGGTATATATCAATATAAAATGAAAAGGCAATGGTATATAGATAAATTGTGAAGAATTATGGATTACCATGGTTGAATCAAAAAAATATTTTGTAGAAAGGGATATTAAATCATCAATGGAGGGTTGTATAGGTCTATTGGTGCATTCAGTATCATTATACAATGAGAGTTCTAGAGAGGGGAGGGTGAAACTGCTTTAAACTAAAAATGTCATAATGGGAAATATTGGGTGTTAATAGCTTCTTCCTCAGTTGATAGGGAAAAATTGTTTCATGGTTTAAAAACATAATTTAAAAAAAATTAAATTTTAAAAACTAATACAATAAATAAAAAACCAAACATGCTTAACATATGTTTTATACTATGTGCTAGATGATTTCCATCACCAATATACAAAAACATATGAAAAAAAATTTCCTAGTTATTCAATTTTATTTTTCAAACTATATACTACATAATCCCCTTGAACCTTTCAAGAGGGAAATGAACTAAAAATATCCATCAATATATGTAACCAAATGTTTTAAACTAAATAATGTGTGCTAATTTTCCATGACTAAACTCTTTTATAATGTTTTTTATGATAACAAAGTTACTCATGTAATAGTAACCATCATGGTTTATCAATCCATTTAATGACATTATGAAATCTGTGGGTATAGAAAAATATTAATAAATAATTATAATAAAACATATTAATATATAAATTACCAAAATATTTAGTAATATAAAAATATCTATAGTGTCATAAGGTGATTCATGTCAATACATTTCATAAAAAGAGACTAAAACCTCATAAACACCACCAAGAGTCATACCTCTATAAAAATTATGAGAAACATTATACATTAACCCCCTCAACATCATCAAGTCATTATATGTTTATGACCCATAAAGTCAAGATAATTACACCATGATATTGTGAAAATTTTAATAAAGTCTTAGTAAAAAAACTTGATATGTAATAATTTGGTGAATACAATAGAAAATGAGGACGAATTACATATCACTAGTATGATAAAAAGAATATACATCAACCTTAAACCATTGATGAATAATGTAGGCCAAATTTTAAAAAATAAAGGGGGAGAGGTTGGAAAAATATCATGTTATGAGAACCCATCCACTTTAGAATGAAGTTTATTTACATAAAAAGTAATTAAATAAAAATTCTTTAAAAAATAGCAGCATGTTTTAGCAATATCATTAGAATCATAGTGGAATTTGGAAACATGGGGTCTAGTTATTGTGTGACCTGAAATGTTGTGATGATATTTTAAATAAAAAATCACTATAAAGAGAATCAAATGAACAATATCTCTCGTATCCCAAAACATAGTTGTTAAATTTACTAATTTGGAGTAGCCTGATACTCCTCCCACTGAATGACCATCATAGAGATATGACCTACTCAGTGCACAACACTCTTCTTTTAGGGAATAAATTATGGATTTCCCAATGGTTTAAAATGTTTTTACCATATCTTGGGGAGACCCACGAACTACCAACCATGCATTATAGTAACCCTAGTGGAATAAATGTAAAATTGTTCCATCTATTCAAATAGAATCATTTAAATTACATTGTTTATTTCATGATGGTCCACTCGCAAAAAATTTCATTCATGGTAATAGGATAAAATACTCCAACATCCACCTAACCCTCCTTAGAACCACAAAAAAATATAAATTTATTGAATAACATATCTATATCACTTTTTAACTATTATAATTCAATTCAAAAATCAAAATTCTCTAATATAACTTGATGTTACAACTTATTATTAAGATTCTCCCTGGATATTCCTACTCCTTATAATGTAGTTTATTATGTTTTTTGGTTTCCATCATTATGTGATAATAAAATGGGACAATTTTTTATATATATTGGTTATAAAATTTTCCAAAGATTTATGTAAAGGATTCATATTCAACTATTTATATGAGAAAATAACTTTTACTGTTTATTCAGTGTTTTTCGATGAGGAATACTCAATTTTCATGTCCTAATGAGTTGAAATAGTGTTACTATTATATTAATATGAGGTATATTATTTGGAAATATTATAAAATGGGATCGAAAAAGTGGGGCATGTTTTAAAATTACACTTTACATCAGTATTACTAGGTTGTGTGAACAATATAAACGTGACAGTAAGATTCTATCTATAATGAAAAAAACTATTGTGAACCTCAGCGTCATGCAACTTTTCCCAAAAAATTGAATTAAGCACATATAAAATCACCATGGGATGATGAAACATATTAATGGTTTAAATTCATAATAATTTTGGTCATTTAACCCATTTCATTACATAAAAGTCAATAATAAATTCAACCGAAAATTAGAAAATATGTATCCATGGGTGGGAATCTTCGTAAATCAATATATATTCATATTATAAATGAAACCAAATTGTGTATAATGAAATGACATTATTTAACATACAATATCAATTTATAATCCTAATGAAATTTTATATACAATACTAATATGAATTGAGGTTAATCCCAAATAATGATTACATTGATATAGATAATACATCATTAACCAAAAATAAATACTTAAGGATCCCCAAAATTATTCACATGAAAAAGATACACAAGAACCACAGTCACATTCAATATCTATATCATGAAAGATGTCTTAATTTAACAGAAACCCCACAATAGAACTATTTATATACTATCACAATCGTAGCATACATTGATATTACGTACATTTTTATTAATATTCAACATATCTCTGAAATAAACGTTCCATAGAAAGGTAATGGTTTAGTGTACATGAACACAAAACAAATAAATATCATATTTAACAAAATTATGAATGATTTGTGTGAAAATTATTTAGATATATTACACTTATAGATTCATCATACTTAATACCCATCATCATAACCCCTGGAAGAATAAAAACCAAAAAATTGATGATCTTCGATGCTCAAAAAGAGTTAAGGTGGGGGGAATAATTATGCTATTATATATAATAATATCATGATAATAATGGTATGAGAATGTGATTATAAATATAAAATCATTTCAAACTATTCATAAAATTTAATGAAAACTCATAAAAAAAATTTGTATGCCACAATATAATAGGTTTATCAAAAAATCAATCATGATCCATGAGTTAAAATAATTATCATATTAACCAATCACAAGAGATCAAAAGCATAATTTTCTTACAAAACATATAATATATCATCTTCGACAACCAATATTGTCATATAATAATGGAACATGCATAAAAATATATTTCCATTTTCATAACATATCTTGATTCACGACATGTATCTAATTTGATAGTGGATCATTCATCTCGCCCTATTTTCCATAGTGGACCGAGTATATCAACTCATTTCTTTTAATTAAATAATGACAAATAATGATTTACCTAAATAATTTGTTGGTTTTTGTAGACCCACAATTTATATAATAAAAACCACATATATTTGTTACATTTTATCATAACCCATTCACCATTTCAATATATCAGGTCTCTTGGAAGAGAAATTAGTTTCATAAATATCTCATCACAACATAATTAACCCATGGGACATAAATTGGTTTTGTCAAATAATCATCATCATTTGAAATATTTTAAATACATTGGATGGTATTATATGATCATAACCCCAGTTAAGTATAAAAATCCTCCATGGATGATGAATTAGAATAAGAATAACATAAAATGCTACTTTTAACATTTATTCGAAAAAAAGAGTGAATACAAATTATCATTGATAAAAATTAAAAATAAAATTCCATGAATATTTATAATATAATTTTATTTTAAACAAAACCCATGAATTTTTTGAAATCATTATTAATTGAAATGAATAGTCACGATGGATTAATAACTAATTCATTATTTACACATTTATGAAAATCATATATTTAACATTTTAGATAATAAAAAATATTTTTTGTATAAAAATATGGAAACATTTATTTTCAATAAATATAAAATAATCTCAAAATTTAGGTAAATTAACAATTTAAAACATTTAATTTGTAAGTATTAACTAGAACCAAAAAGATTTGAAGGGAATAGGCATGGAGGAAGATGTTCTAAAGTAAAAGAGGAAATAATATTGAATTGTATTTAAAACAATACCCAATTATTTTATCTTATAAAGAAACAAATATACTACTAATACATGAAAAAATATATGAAATAATATTGTAGAAGAATGTAAATGGGTTTTACTAGATATTATCCATAAATTTTCCCTCAAAATAAATTTAACAAGGATAAGCCCGAAATAAAATGAGATTATAATATAGACAAATACCTCATTTATAACAACTAAATCATAACCCCAAAATAAGAAATAAATTTAACTGAAACCATAAATTCCATGAAATCAAGTATTTTAATGATACAAAATATATAATGGGTGGTATATACGCTATAAAAACAGAAATAGGTTCATAACATTAATCATGTCTGAATGAAACAATTTGGAGTCCAAGAAACCTTATAGTATATCATGTCTTACTAGATATGTTCTCAAAGATCTCATATAATACATATTTAAATAAATTTGATCTATTTCATTACCATATACATAAATAATATACAATTTCCTATTCCTTAATAATTCATGTTTATCATTTTTATAAAATTTCATCTTGAAAATGAACATTCCAGTGATTGCTTTTCCATTATCTATGAACGGATCAATTTGATGGTTCATGTAGTTTCACTATGGTAATGGTTCCTTTATATCTATAATATTAATCATGAAATGAGTATCATATTTATACATTATATACAATATTATAATTATTCATATGAAATTGAAGGAAATATTATTTATAACACTTTGTGGAGATGGTAGTCAATATATACAGAGGTGGGATGTATACACTTTTCAATAGTTAGAAAGAAGAAAATTTATTTAATTATTTAACATTATAAAATTTTAACTATATTCAAAATTTTACATATGTTTATTAAATATATCATTATTAAAAGTAATAATTAATGTTAATGAAATACAAATCATATCTCATTGTGCATGTGTTATTCTATACGTACACATGATAAATGCAATCATATTATAATAAATGGGATGAATAATGTTGGTACAATATTAGAATTACCAAAGGATATTTTTGTAATATATATATATATATATTGAAATCATCCTAAAAATTACTAATAAATGACAATGATGGACAATTATTCATATCCCTATATGTAAGCTGTAGTCCACATCTACCTTTGATTGATAAATGAATTTCCCATTTTATGGGAATGGATTTGTAAAATGATTATGAAATCAACATAATAATATATTTTTATATAAGTTACCCTATTTTTTATATTTTAATGGTTTAGAAAGAATTTGTAGTGGTAAAACAAGAATTTAAATAAATGTGATTAGATAAAATTATTTCCACCTTCAGATACCTCCTTTTGATTTTATCTTATGCACACTAGTCATGCTAATGTGAGAATCCAATATAATATAAAATGTGTGTTAGGATTCTCAAAAGATTTTATGGTAGGGTTTTATAGAGAAAATTTTTTCTAGGTTGGGTGAGGAAGATAATAAGGGTAGTGCTCTTTTATAGTTAAATAATGTAATCTATTATAATTAATTCATATAATAAAATATATTAAATTATTTTATATTTTTAATTGGAATCAAGATCATGTATTTCAAATAATGTATATATTTGAGTCAAATTATTCTCATACAGAAATCATTTGGTATCATTTTTTGATGTTTTAAAACATATCACTTAGTTTTATCCCTAGAACATCAATTTCACTGATTAAATTAATATAATTTGTTTTCCCTATTAGGGTTGAAGAATGTTACTATAAAAGAACACATGATAAATACGATGAAAGGTTTAGATATTCATGACTATGACCCATTAAAATAGAAAATATTACATTTATTTTATCAATTTTAAATCATTAAACAAAATATTTGTTTATCATTGGATAAGATTAAAATCATTTTTAGGACTAAGAACATTGTTACAATTTTATGACAACAATATATAAATAAAATTCTCCAGAGAATAAGGAAAAGTTATGTTCCAATAAGAGTAGGGGGTGAATCCGTGGTACCCATATCTTTTTAATTATTTTACTTTTTATATCATCAAATTTATCATGTTAAGGTTCATTATCAACTGATTAGAATATCTAAAGCTCACCTTGTTTACAATTGTAAATAAGAGTTGGAATCGCTTAGTATTTACATGGGTCAAGAATTAAAGGCCAACTGCTTTACATATTGGCAAGACACCGAAATATAGATTATTCACTATCAAAAAAGTGTACACTATTGATACATTTATCAAAAGAGAGAGAGATAATCTAGCATTAATTGAGAGACTTCATTTTTATTTGGATCCAACTAAAAGACTTATTACAATATCTCAAACAGAGAGAATTATTTTTCTCCTTGATCAAACAATAATACAACAACTACTCATGATACTAATAAAATACATCCCATTAATGTATGTCCTTGATCAACTCTTGGTTTATATTTTATCTTCCTAATCAATATTGTCATATTGGAATTTCATAAGTATTTCCTCAAGAACTTCAACAATACTGGACAGAAGATTCCTTCCAGATTTGGTGTTATCTAGATTATCCCCAATCATTAGATTATTAGTTACTCTATTTTATTATTTTCCAATGCCTCAATACTTCATAAAAGTTCACTCTTAGAAAAAAAAAATTTTGTGATCTGAAAGGTAATTGAAATTCAAAAAATTCCTCATAACAAGCCTGCACTTATTTATATAGGAAACAAAATAGTTAATGTTGTCTCTATAAATTGCATGATTTAAATTAATATATTTAAATCCACAACTAAATGTGTTTATAAATGAGAACAATATATTATTTTCTTCCATCCATTAATAATACCAGAATATCCATGGTTATTATATTTATTTTATCATCTTTTAACACCGAATTATTTATGGGTATTATTTTATCATTTAAAATTAATGAAATCACTTAATGGGTATTATTTTAATATTCATAACATTGGTATGTGATCTCCCAATAACCACTATTACATGAATAAATATATATCATGTTACTCAAATAGGTTCAATTAACCTCTTCTTATTATGTGGTTAAAAGAACACTCATGACATAATTCTTCTTCATGATTGCATGTGTCTCATAGAATGATGCTTAATAACTTGAGAGAATCTTGTTCTATTATAATATCTACAATATATAACTGATAAACCATTGATCATATATTATAATATTATTCAGGTGGTGTAGTTTTCATATTATTGCATAACATAAGGGATTAGTATTCCTTAAATGATCACTCTCATAGATAACTTCATTATCAGGATTCTTTTATTTTGAATTCCCAATGGTATCAAATTTCACATTCAATCTGTATGTTTGTTATTCATTTGGGAATACATGTAGATACTATCTCAACACTTTTCCCTAATCTAATCTAGTTTCTCCAACAATATCCTTCATTTGATGTTTGACAATGCGACATCATTCATTATCCATAAGACATGTGATTTAAACTAGGAATATAAATTATCATAGAATTTGGATTAATTAAGAGATTATCATAGTTTAGTTAATTCTATTCCTTTATATCCATGCATGGATATCATGAGAATCATATATTCTAAACTCACCTATATCGTATGTGAATTGTGTGGACCTTAGATATACCAAATAGGCCTTATGTATGATCCTTTTAAGGAATCCATGGTCTTAATTGATCATCAATGGAAGTAGAAAGGTGTTGTAGAAAATACAACCAATGCAGGAAGATATAGAAGACACTCCCAACTTGATCAGACATCTTAGATTAGCTGGATATAAAGGCACATGGTATATCCATCATTTTAATGGTGGACAAGTAATGCACCAAGAACACTTTTCCCATATCAATTGACGAAATTTTATTAAACTTCTACATAAATTAATGAATACCATAAAATATCTAAATGTCACAAATTGTTATGGGAATATTCCATATCAACAGTCCTAACAGCCACTACACCACTACTACTCCTATTTTATCTTCATTAATGTGTTCTGAATGGCCTTATAAATGGGATCAAGACAATATTCCACACATTTCTCTTGTTTTTCTATCCCTTGGGTGTTTTTGACCTCTTTGTCCAATATATTCCATGTATGAGGCATTTTATAGCTGGCTATAGTTTTTCTTCCTCCTTAATGAAGCCACCATAAATATTTTGCAAAACATCTATGTAAAGAATAAATATTACTACATGGATTTCACTTATTTCTAAAAAAATAAATAAAAATATATTTTATTATATTTTATGCATGGACTATAATGAGATGATCCTCGGATGATCCTCATAATACACATGAAATCATTTATTACAATGGTCTTATTTCTTCATCAATGTGTTTTATCAATTAAAATTTCAATTCAATCACAAAAAATACACCATGAAAAATATAATATTCTTCTAAAATATTCAAGTATTATTCATGAAATTACATTATTCATGCACTTAAATTAACTAATTAAATGTGATAACTCCTTAGAAAATATGTTTATTCATGGATGACCACTTTAAAAATCATTATAATTTCCCTAGAGTTCTTTTTATAAATGAAATCATACGCCATATAATGAAGCCATAAAAATTATCATGTGTTCACCACTACATCAAAACTCACCAAACACATACTTAAATACCATAGACTATAAATTAAATCTATATGTTCAATAATATCTCCATTTCTTAAATGATTTTTAATATATATACACACATTAAAAATTCAATATGTGTTCTAGAAAATGTCACCCCCATGGAAAAAATGAAATGGATAAGTGGGGGTCTTCTAATATACTATATTTTCTAAAAAACATGATATTATAACTTATAGGGGAATTTTTTTATCACTTCAAATATATGGACAATCCCAGATGGTTCTCATATAAAGTATCCAATTTTTGATCATCAATAAGTTTGTTCGGTCAAAACCGGGAAGAAAACAAGGGAGATACAACTATGTTTGTCTACGAATTCTATAAATTAAAGATCAAAATAAGTCATTCTTATAAATCCTCAATTATTATATGAGCAGTGGGAAGTGATCCTATTTATCATGAAAAATGTAAATTCCTAAATATACTTCAACAAACACATAAAAAAGTATATTTTCAAATGATATAGATCTACTTTGCCTAATCATATCATCAACAAAGAATAACCACATAATTGATAAGATTAAATAAATTATAAATAATGATGAATGTTATTTTTAAATACCTTTACATATAATTTCATCAATCTATTGAGAATGTTCCACATTCACTATAGAGTTATGATTTTACATGTTCTCTGATAACAATTATCCCACTCAAGGGATGCACTAATCCTCTTTATCATGTGAAATGTTAAATTATATGACGAATAATAATTATCCCTCAATTTTATTCATGTTATATTAAAAAACCCAAAATAATGTCAAATAATGAGTATTATCTTGATTATTTAAAGGAAATATTCATATGTTAAATTCTTACATTATACTCACTTTCTTCTTTATTTCATGTTCATTATGACATGTTATTCATTTATTATTAAAATGACTCATAGATTTCTCAAATATTTACTTCCCATGAAGTTATTATTGTTGTGGGATATCAATTTCTACCTCCAACATTGTTGGAAAATCCTTATTCCAATTTTTTATTAACTAATAATAGCTTTAATGTGAGTGGCCAAATATTGGTTTTTTATACACCCCTTATTGGGGATCATTTTTATTGTTAAAAAATAAAAAATCTTTCCCATTATATTAGATATTTTACCATTATAATCTTATTTCTTCTATTTAAGAGGAGTTGAGTGTCTTCCAATGTCTTTATTTTGCATTCATTAATTCCTCTAAGTGAACTTATTTTCTTATGAATGATGTTAAAAAAATTGAATTTTTTTCCAAAAAGGTAATACCTTATTTGGACTCTTAAAAAATGTGTTATTAGAATAGATGGATAAGTTCTACATATATAGGATTACTAGATTTGAAACATATCTTCAATATGTGACTAAATGTTCCAAAATAAAATATTTGGTTGCTTTAATTTTTATGGGACAACCATTTAATATCATGCATGGGACAAAATTTTACTTTTAGATTTTATATTCTTGTTTCCCATTAATTATAAACCATTGGATACATTTTCTGTTGGATAGAAATTTTATCTTTAATAGAGTCCAACTTATTTTCAACTTATATTATTTTCCAATTTTCCTCTTTCAATTGATAAAATGTGACTCCCGTATTTTAATCATCATTCAAACTGATTTGTATTATTTATTCATGTTTGGTTATAATATATATGATTATAACCTCTAACTTCTTCTCTAAGTACATTTGTTTTAAAAATTCATGTGAATGTTATTTAATTATATAACATTCCTACTTTATCTTGGTTCACATTCTCCTTCATGTGTGTTTCAAGGACAATTCTTCTCTAATCATTTTCTTATTTTATATGTTCAAATTATCAACCATTCAATAATAATATTAAATCATGATTCTGCACTAATTGTTTTTGCTATTTCACAATCATTCATTAGAATAATAGTTTTATTTCAATTTCTCTTCATCATAGGAATAAAATTACATTTTTAGCATTATGTTGAGCATGCAGTAGCATATTATTCCTTCACAATAGTGTTAGAATCCAAAATAACATGAGTCTCTTATTTCACCTAAAATAGAGAGGAATAAATATTGGATATAATCTTATTCATTTTCTTTTCATCAAAAGAAAAAGATATTAATTTTATCTCCACATATGAGGTTATTCTAATGAAATTATTTTAATACCATATTAATTTGACCCTTTTTCAAATTAAATGAAATAAGAAAAATATACCCATTATATAATTAATCAAACTCAATTTTCAATATTTATTGGATTATTAGAGTGAACATATCCTATAATACCATGTGTATAGCCCAATGACATATTAAGTGCCACTAGGATGTTTGTAGGACTATTGGTGCACTCATTTTGTAATATCGTTTGCATTGAAATTAATCATATTGTACTATTTATGGTTATAAATCTATATAGTAGAATCTCTCAACATCACTTCATGTGTAGTATTGAAATATGAGATAGTGGAACATAGTAATTAACTGGTTTGATAAGACTGATCATTTCCATGTTGGTTAAACACCCCTATAATGATTTCTCACTATCAGACAGTGAATACTATTGATCTGTGGTCAAACTGAGGGATATATGATATGGTTCCAATTTTGAACCTCTATTTATGTTCTCTCAAACAAAAAGATATAAGTCCCCAGCCTTAAACATTACATAATATTGAGATATTTCAATAATACACATTAAGGATATTTTTAGGTTTGGTGTTTTAGAGAATTAAATCATAAATCATGCATTACATTCCACATTTAAACAATGTTGTTACGTAAAAGACAACACTCATTTTTCCCCTAACAGGAAACATATTGAAAATATAACATGGATTCTTTCTTGACACTTCCTCGAAATTATCATCACATCATGTAATCTTCCCTTAACATGTGAAAAACATTTCAAAAACATTGGATGAGCATAAAAATCTCAGTAAGGGATACAAAAATATGGAATGAAAACATTTATCCATGTATACATTAGTAAAAATGAAATCATACTTTACTCATAAAACATAAGCAATTTAAAATACCTCATGAAATCATAAGATTCATGAATAACACATAGAAATCGTAATAAATAAAGGTAACTTGAGGCATTCATAACATTCTTACGTAGGGAGTAACCCTCATGGTTACATTTGGAATAACCATCACAGTATATTCCATAAGTCTATTTAGAGAAACATTAGAGTTTATCCCCTTCGCGTTACCCAATGAATTTGAGAACTTTAGCGGGCTCACCCGCCCTAAATTTATCATGGAACCACCCGTCTTCATAAACAATTCCCAAGAACTATAACATAATTGTATCGCATAAAACATGCATAAAGGAAACATTACATTTCCACATTTCAATAACAAGATATCAATACAAGACATTGATTTAATAAAAACATTATCAAAACCATTTTCAATATAGAAATAAAAGAAATTTAAAACATCGTATTTATTTTTCATTTAAAAAATGTTATGGCTTGTAGAGGAAGCCGAAACTCAAATAATGGTCACAGCGGCAGAAAATTCATTGTCGCCGCATATGTAAGAACAAAATTCCTTTTTTCATTTAGTAAAACGCTTCATAAAAAATATTCCTTTTGAATTAATGTAAATTTCAAAGGGGTTTGTACACCGTATAAAAGAAATTTGTGTATAAAACAAAATATGCCTCAATGAAAAGAGATTGAGACGAATTCCCTTACCTCATGTCTGATTTGACTTTATCGTTCCTTAATCTATTGAATAATAAATCTTAGTTAATTTATACTTGCTTAAGAACATTTTCCAAGTTCATTATTCCTTTTATATCTCTTATTTCCATGTTATGAACACTATGTAATTATTTACGTTAATAACTGTCGTTTTGTCGATCTTTGGTACATGAGCCAAAAAATGGACTTCTTATAATTACATGTAGTTCATGTGGTCAAAGGTTCATTTTATCCAAAATTAGATTCATGATGTAGATATCATATATATCATATATATCCATTATATACATGCATTTATAATATTACATAACATTTAGAGGTAAGAAATGAAATGCACAGTTCATGGAGACGGTAAGCCCTACGTACGCATGAATGCCACTTTCATTTCTATTTCATATTTAAGGAAATGGAATAATACTTATATAAAGGTAAAATTATAATTCCATTATAATATCATATATAATATTATTAACTCCATCCTTTACATGTCCCACAGAAGGCATTAACGAATCAAATCACTTTGAGGGGGCGGTAGTCCGCACTTCCAAAAATGAAATTATCGTGTTTATCCATAATGGAAACCATAAAGGTATTCCATAAATGAAAAATAAAGAATCATATGAAAAATATAAACATAATATATATCATATATAAATATATTGTCATCATAATGGCCACCATTAAAGGTGTTAAAATAATATTGAATAATAATCGTTTCATGTGGCAGTAATTCGCCACCCACAAGTAACAGTATGTTATTTAACCTTTAGACGGATGTGTGTGTAAGTGTTGCTCGAATCCTTCTTATAAAAACATCCTAGTATATTTAAGTTACTGGTGTTGTTACAAAATAATGTAATAAATTGAGTTTAGGGGGTTGGAGAAGAAAAATAAAACACAATAACCTTAGGGAAGACATTACCATTAAATCGGGTAACTCCTATTGGATTGAATCAAAATTGTTTCTTGAAGAGCTTCCTGACTATGGTAAGGCTTATATGATTAATAGAAGAATTTAGATAGATTAAATGACCAGATTTTGGCTGATTCAACGGCTTTAGATGTGTGGGTAGGGTTGTAGAGGTTGGGGCCTTTTATATGAGGGAGGAGGGGCACTCTTGGAATGACAAGAAATGAAACTTTATTTTAAAATGTGATTCGGATTTTAAATGTCCCAAAATAATATATTTAGAGTATAAGGTGATAAGGCTTCGAAATATACTCATCCAATAGGGTTTTGACAGGTGTAATTCTTATATTTTACAATATACTTTCATTTTATTTAAATCGTTCATTAATGAGGAAATCATTGAATCATCATAGTATCATAAATAAATTAATTAATTTAATATTTAAAAAATATAAAAAAATACTATGAAGTAGGAAATATATATATCTTTCCAATCACTATTTTTAGTTTAAGGGATCATTTACATAGACAAAACTAATATTGTTTTACTTAGGTGTTACATACTTTTCTGATATTTTCTTTTCTTTAAAAAATAATATGATAAAGTGTCACTATCACACAAAAGTGATTCCATGGGGTCCCTAAGTTTGGCACAAGGCATCACATGGTCGTCCATGACACAACTAGTAGCATTAGGACACATTTGGGGTCATTTATTATTATTATGATATTATTTTGTTATCTTTAACTAACCGATTACTAATTAATCACGATAATTAAAGATAATTACCGTCGTTACTATTTGTAATGTCAAAAAAAAAAGAGTATTAATTGCATAATTTGAACCTTCTGATTCTAAATATGGAATCCATTTTACCAAATTCCAAACATAGAAATTGCAGTAATTAATTTAAAAATAATTCTCGTTGTCAAAATAAATAACAGGTTTTTTTAAGATAATATCTATGAAAAGATTGGCACTTGTTTATGACCAATTCCAAAGTGAAATTAATTATAATGACCAAAATTATATTAAATGGTAAAAATATATTTTAATTACTATTTAAAACCAATTATAAAGATAATCTAACAATATAATTTAATTAGATGAAAAGGCAGTTTTGAAGTAAAATGCAGTATTTTTCACTATTCATTAAAAAGGTACATTGTTAGAAAAATACCAAATATTTATCCAAAGTAAATATAAATGTCCAAATACTATAGAATTAGTTTATTTTTGAAAAATTGAGCTCATAAAATTGTCAAATATTTGATTTAATAATGGTTTTCCATCAATAGGCAGTAAAACAATCTTTTAAAAATATTAGTGTATTCCATGCTTATGATTGGATTTATTGTCATTTTAAGCCTCTAAAACACTATTTAATTCTTAAATAGACATTAATAAGAAAATATTTTATTCATTACTTACTTTTGATGTTACATCTTTCCCCACTTCCGAAAATTGTGTCCCCGCAATTTATTTACTTATCAAATAAGTGGGGGTATTTATCCCTCATTGCATTTTCAGATTTCCATGTTGCCTCTTCAATCATGTGGTTTTTCCACAAAACCTTTACTTGATTAATAACCTTATTCCATAACACTTGCTCCTTGTGGTCAAGAATCTGGACCGGTTATTCCTCATAAGATAGATTCTCTTCCAGCTGAACTACCTCTGGACTCAAAACATGAGATGGATCTGGCTTGTACTTCCTTAACATTGAAACATGAAAAAAATGTGTGACTGAGATAACCTCAGAGGTAAATCTAGTCGGTATGAAACTGATACAACTCTCTCTAGAATTTCATATGGTCCAACTAACCTTGGACTCAACTTTTCCTTCTTACCAAATCACATATGGTGAAACTTTGAGGAAGACATGATCAGCTACCTCAAAATATATATCCCTCCTCATGTTGCCCTCATAACTTTTGTGCCTGCTCTGAGCTGTTCTCAAGTGTCTCTGTATTAGCTGATCTTTTTCTTCCAACTCTTCTACCAATTCTGGTCCCATCAACTTCCTTTCAACAACTTCATCCCAAAAATCTGAAGTTCGATAGCGCTTCCCATGTAATGCCTCAAATGGTTCCATTTGTATAATGGAATGAAAAATGTTATTATAAGAAAACTCAAAAAAAGAAAGATGTTTGTCCCAAATTTCTTGATAATCCATAGAACAAGCACGTAGCATATCCTCCAAAGTCTTAATTGTTCATTCTGACTTCCCATCTGATTGAGGATGAAAAGTTGTACTAAAATTTAATTCAGTATCCAAAGACCTCTAAAGGGCTTTCCAAAAGATAGAAGTGAACTTGGGATCATTTTATGATACAATGGAGAGGGGAACTCCATGTAACATGAATATATATTTATGAAACAAATGAGAATGCTTATCTAGAAAAGAAGTATCTCCTATAGAAAGGAAATAAGCATATTTAGTCAAGACATCAATAATAACCCATAGTGCATTATTACATCGAGTTGTTTTCGGTAACCCAAAAACAATGTCCATGGATACATTCTCCCATTTCCACTCTGGCATTGGTAAAGGCTGAAGCATCCCTTTCTGTAACTGATGATCTGATTTAACCTATTGAAAAGTCAAACACATCACAGTAAAATCACCAATGTCTCTTTTCATTCCGTCCCACTAGTAATACTCTTGAAGTTCTCTATACATCTTAGTACTGCCTGGATGAATTGAAAACAGAGAACTATGAGCTTCACATAAAAACTCCCTCTTTAAGTTCGAATCACAAGTAACACACAATCTCTTCCCAAATCTCAAAACACAATAATTATCAATGTTGAATTCAGGAATCTTACCCTTCTGAACCGGCTCTACCTTTTTATACAACTCACTGTCTTGCTTCTATGCTTTCATAATTCTGTCTGATAGAGAATATTTTAGTGATACCTGAATCTAAACATAAGAACATCCTGCACCAAAAAAATCTAGGCCAATATTCGTCAAATTTGTAACCAAAGGATCATGTTACAAACAAAACATTATTAATGATGCATTACTTTTTTAACTCAAAGCATCAGCCACTTTATTTGCTTTTCCTAGATGGTAATGAATTATACAATCATAATACTTGATTAATTATAGACATCTCCTCTATCTCATTTTCAATTCTTTCTGATTGAATATATACTTTAATATTTTGTGATCAGTATATATTTCACACTTTACTCCATACAAATGATGCCTCCAAATTTTTAAATCGAAAACAACATCATCTAATTCTAAATCATGTGTAGGGTAATTTACCACATGAGTTTTCAAATGACATGAAGAATAACCAATTACCTGATCATTCTGCATTAGGACGCAACCAAGTCCTTTCAATGAAGCATCGCTGTAGATAACAAACTCACTATTCCTGGAAGGTAGTGCCAAAATTGGAGCATTCACCAATCTCCTTTTCAACTCCTGAAAACAATCATCTCATTCGTTTGTCCAGATAAACATAACACCCTTCCGAGTTAGCTTAGTCATTGGACTACAAAACCATGATTTTTTTAACAAACATTCATTATTATCTTGCCAAACCATGAAAACAATGAGTCTAGATTATATTTAGGGGTCTTGGCCATTCTCTAACAACCTCTATTTTTGCAGGATCAACAATTATCCCATATTTAGAAACAATATGACCAAGGAATGAAATTTGTGGCAACCAAAACTCACACTTTCTGAATTTCCCATACAATTTTTTTTGTTTTAAGGTTTTCAAAATAACCCTTAAATTACTTTCATGCATCTCTTTAATTTTAGAAAACACCAAAATATCAACAACGAAAACGACCACAGACTTATCAAAAAACTCATGGAAAATTCTATTCATAAGGTCCATGAATAAAGCAGGTTCATTGGTTAAACCAAAAGGAATAACTAGAAATTCATATTTTCCATATCTTGTAAGAAACACAGTCTTCCGAATATCTCCTTTACCTTCAACTGATGGTACCACGATCTCTGGCCAATCTTTGAAAAATAATGAGCTCCCTAGAGCTGATCAAACACATTATTGATATGAGGCAAATGATATTTGTTCCTAACAGTGATGTTATTCAAGGATCTATAATAAATGCAAAGTCTCATTGAACCATCTTTCTTTTTAACAAATAATACAAGGCCACCCCAGGGTGATGTGCTAGGTCGAATAAAACCTTTCTCTAATAAATCGTGCAATTTCGACTTCCACTCAAAATGTTCAATTTGAGAAATTCAATAAGGGGGTTTTGAAATTGGATTAGCATCAGAAACTACGTCAATAGTAAATTCAACTTCCTTATCTAATATTATTCCAGGCAACTCATCAGGAAAAACTTGAGGATACTCATTTACCACTGGCACATCATTAATCTGAATAGTCACTTTTTTTTTCAACAATATGTGCAATGTAACATTAATTTTTAAAATGTTACATGTTTCTCATTCCCTTGATATGTTATCAAAAGTAAATTTTCATTCATGTACACAAACAGAAAGTCTTTCTGAAAAAAACATCTTTAGCTCTATAGTCAATCTTAGTATGGTAAATAGAGAGCCAATTCATACCCAGGATAACATCAAACTCTACTAGAGGTAATGGAATATAGTTTTCAAGTAGGTTCTTTCCACGGATAAGGATATCAATATTCTTATAAATTCCTTTTTCCCCATCACTCGTGCACTTTGTCAGACACTAGTTCTCATAATCACCCATCTCATTGGACTTGAATCACTTCACTAACTGTAAATAAAATTTGGTCTTACCATCACCCTGATCTTTTCCAGTGCAATCACGAGCCTTATGTCCCATCTTACCACATCAGTAGAACTTTCCAGAATTAAAAATACATTCCCAGCATGCTTTTTACCACATTTTTCACAAACTGGAAACTTATTTTTTTACCATCAGACCTCTTTGATGGATTCTTCCCATTCTCCTGCCACCTTAGTCTCTTCTTCTATTGGTCGTCATAGAACACTTGATCATCGAAAAACTTCATTTCCACCTTCTCAGCACATCAAACAAGCTTTTCATAACTTTTGAACTCAGGAGAAGCCAATTCCCTTTGTTATTTTGGTTTTAATCGTGATTAAAAATTATTGATTATACTATCAAGGTCTCGAATACAATTTGGAGCATACCTTGCCAATCGAGTGAACCATTATTCATAAGCAGCCACTGAGTCGTCCGCTTGCATCAATTCCATAATTTTTTCTATCCTAAGTCGAACAGCCTTAGGAAAATATTTCTCAAGAAACATACCATGGAATTAATCCTAGTCAAGAGAATTGATCTCATCAGTGTACCAGATATTTTTAACAATCGACCACTACGGATCTACATCACCCTCCAAATGGTAAAAAACAAGACTAACCTTTTGATTGTCTGAACACCCCATGAAATCTAAAATCTTCTCCAGTGCTTTAATCCACCCTTCATCTAGCACAGGGTCAGATGATCCTATGAATGATGGGGATGTTGCCTCAAGAAATGTTCCACCACCGATATATTCCTCTGTGGATAATCTGGCTGATCTCGTGCATGGATACCACCACCATTTATCACTTGAGTAAACTGCTCCATTTCTGCAACAAATTATTCAGTTCCAATTCCGACCATCTCAGGATGCTGATTTGGAAGGCCATTTCTTTTGGTATGCCTTCCAAGCGCTTCTTCCCTATTTCCTCTATGGAAAACCATTTGGAACATACATGTCTCAAAAGAAACAACATTGTAATCGTCCAATGCTATAACATTTAAATTTTACAATAAAAAAATATTTTTAGATAACAATTTAATAGAATTATATCTCCTAATGTTATCTAAAACTTCATTTGATACCAACTATAAGGCCCCAACCTTAAACATTACTTAATCTTGAAATATTTTAATAGTACACATTAAGGATCTTTTCTAGTTTAGTGTTTTGGAAATTTAGATCAGAAATCATGCATTGCATTCCACATTTAAACAAGTTTGTTATATAAAAGACAATATTAATTTTTCTTATCAAAGGAAACATATTCAAAATAAAACATGGATTCTTTCTTAACACTTCATCGACACTATCATCACATCATGTACACTTCCCTTGACCTGTGAAAAACATTTCATAAACTTGGGATGAGCATAAAATGATCAGTAAGGGATATAAATATACAGAATTAAAATAGTAGTCCATATATACATAAGAATAAATGAAATTTTACTTTACTCATAAAACATAAGATCTTTAACATAACTCAGGAAATCATAATATTAATCAATAACTCATAGAAATCATAATACATAAAGATAACTTGAGCCATTCATAAAATTATTACATAGGGAGTAAACCTCATGGTTACGTTTGGAATCCCTATCACAGTATATTCCTTAAATATCTTCAGAGAAACCATAGCGTTTAACCCATCTACATTACCCAATACATTGGAGAGTATATCAGGCTCACCCACCCTTAGTTTATCTCGGAACCACCCGTCTTCAAAAACAATTCCAATGTACCATAACATAATCGTATCACATAAAACATGTATAAAGGAAACGTAACATTTCCACATTTCAATCAGAAGATATAAATACAACACATTGATATAATAAAAACATTATCAAAACCATTTTCAATACAAAAATAAAAGAAAATTAAAACATGGTATTTATTTTTCATTTTAAAAAAGTTATGACTTATAGAGGAAGTCGAAGCTCATATAATGGTCATAGCGGCGGAGAAGTTGTTGTCTCTGCATACGTAAGACAAAACATTCCATTTGTCGTTCAGTAAAACGCTTCATAAAAAAAGATTCCTTTTGAATAAAAGTAAAGGTCAAAGGGTTTTATACACCGTATAAAAGAAAGTTGTGTATAAAACAAAATATGCCTCAATAAAGGGAGATTGAGACGAAGTCCCTTACCTCATTTCCGATTTGACTTGATCATTATTTAATATCCTGAATAATAAACTTTGGTTAATTTCTTCTTGCTTAAGAAACTTTTCCAAGTTCATTATTCCTTTTATATCACTTATTACCATGTTATGAACACCATTTAATTATTTATGTTAATAATGGTCATTCTGTCGATCTTCTGTACATGATCCAAAAATTGAAATCTTATTATTACATGTTGTTCATGTGGTCAAAGTTTCATTATATCTAGAATTATATTAAATATTTATATATCATATATATCATATATATCCAGTATATACATGTATTTCTAAAATTACAATACATCTATAGGTAAGAAATGAAATGCACCGTTCATGGAGACGATAAGTCGTACGTACACATGAACGCTACTTTCATTTCTATTTTGTATTTAATGGAATGGAATCTTAATGATATAAAATTACATTATAATTGAATTATAATATCATATGTAATATTTGTAACTCTATCCTTTACACATCCCACATATGGCATTAGAGAATCACATAACATTGAGTGGGCTGTATTCTGCACTACCAAAAAAATAATATTATCGTGTTTATCCATAATGGAAACAATAAAGGTATTCCATAAATGAAAAATACAGAATCATAAGGAAAACAAAAACATAATATATATCATATATAAATATATTGGCATCATAAGGGCCAAATTTAAAGGTGTTAATAAAATATTGAACAATCATCATTTTGTGAGGTAATAATTCACCATCCATAAAATCATACGTTCTTTAACCATTAGAAGGATGTGTGTGTTAGTGTAGATTGAATAATTCTCATAAAAATATCCTATTAGATTGAATATATTGGTGTTGTCAAAAAATAAATTAATAAAAAGAGTTATGGGTTTGGAGAAGAAATATAAAACAAAAGAACATTAGAAAAGACTTCACCTTTAAATCGGGTAACTCCCCTTGGATTGAACCAAAAGGTTTTCTTGAAGAGCTTCCTGCCTAAGGTAAGGCATATATGATGAAGAGAGTGATGTGGAGAGATGAAATGAGAAGATTTTCGCTAAGCCAATGGCTTGAGAGGGGTGGTTAAGGTGGTAGAGGTGGGGGACTTTTATAAGTGGGAGGAGGGGAACACTTGGAATGTCATGAAATGTAACTTTATTTTAAAATGAGTTTCGAATTTTAAAGGTCCCACAATAATATATTTCGAGTATAAGGTGATAATGGTTCAAAATATACTGATCCAATAGGTTTTTGATAGGTTTAAGTCATAGATTTTACATTTTCATATCATTTTATTTAAATCGTTCATTAATGAGGTAATCACTGCATCATCATGGTGCCATAAATAAATAAATTTATTTAAAGTCTAAAAAATTAAACAAACTACTATGATGTAGGAAATATTTTTATCTTTCTAATTACAATTTATATTCTAAGAGATCAATTACACATACAAAACTAATTTTTTTTACTTAGGTGTTACATACTTTTGTGATATTCTCCATTCTTTTAAAAATAAAATGATAAAGTGTCACTATCAGTCAAAAGTGATTCCATGGGGTCCCTAAGGATGGAAAAACGCATCAAATGGTTGGACATGATATGAAAAGTAGAATTAGGACACATTTTGGGGTCATTTATTATTATTATGATATTTGTTTGTTATCCTTAACTACCCGATTACTAGTTAATCACGATAATTAAAGATAATTACCGTCGTTACTATTCATAATGTCAAAAAACAAAAGAGTCTTAATTACATAATTTGAAGCTTCTGATTCCAAATATGGAATTCATTTTACCAAATTCCAAGCACAGAAATTTCATTATTAATTTAAAAATAATTCCCGTTGTCAAAACAAGTAACGTGTTTTTTTGAAACAAAATCTATGAAATGTTTGGAACTTGTGTATGCCCAATTCCAAAGTGAAATTAATTATAATGAATAAAATTGGATTAAATGGTAAAAATATATTATAATTACTATTTAAAACAAATTATAAAGATAATCTAAACAAATAATTAAATTATATGAAAAAGAAGTTTTTAAGTAAATTTCAGTATTATTCACTATTCGTTAAAAAATGAAAATTATCAGAAAAATACAATATATTTATCCAAAGTAAATTTCAATGTCCCAGTACTAAATAAGAAGTTTATTTTGACAAATAGATATTATAAAATTGTCAAAATTTTGATTTAAAAATGGTTTGCCATCAAAAGGCAGTAAAATAATCTTTTAAAAATATTAGTGTATTCCATGCTTAAGATTGGATTTATTCTCATTTTAAGCCTCTAAAACACTATGAAATTCATAAATAAACATAGATAAGAAAATATATTATTAATGACTTACTAGGGATGTTGAAAAAGGCTTCTTTATCCTACTCAAACCAAGGGAATATTTCTACTCCTTTCTCTAACCACAATACATCAACTATTATTGGTAACAATCGAAGAGAATAAAATTTATTGAAGTATATTATATAATATTGGTTGATATTTGATATTACTACATGATATTTTAGGATAAAACTTAATCAAATAATCCCTCAAAAAAATTAACAATTCTAGACTCGATACTCATTATAGTTTTTGGGAAATTTGGATTCTCCTCAATCATTGAATGCTTAGTTAGTTTGGTTGATTCTTCATCAAATACTCATGGAATCCAAATAATTAACTCATTGATACAAAAAGTAATCAAGATCACAAAGTATATTTTAATTTTTTAAATTTCTCATCACCCCATGCACATATTTATAAAGAATTCCATATAGTGTAGGGGTCTTAATAAATCTCATGATTTAAATCCCTTCATTAAAATCCTCAAAATATATGTGTTTATAAATAAAAAAAATTATGATTTTCTTCCATTAAGAAATAATTCCATAATTTCCATATATTTGAATACTCTATTACATGTAGGTGTTATTTTATCCTTTAAACTCAATTAAAAGTCCAAATGAGTATTATGTTATTCTTTTTCATGTGGTAATGTGATCACCCACAACTCATCATTTCATGAATGCATTCATATAATGAAATTGTAATTGGGTCCGATAACCTATTATTCTTACATGGATATTATTCATTATTGATACATTCATAAACAAAATATCATGTAACTCAATCAGTTGAGAGACTTAGTTTTTGGTATAACTTCATACATGGGTAAATTATAATCAAGAAATTCTATAATTTTTTATTATTGATTAGGTGTGGATTCAATTTTCAAACAGACCTGAAGGGCTCAATTTTCATTAAATGATCACTCCAAAAAGTCACATCAATATGAATATTATTTTATTTTATAATACATGAATGTATACAGATGCTCATTTAAAAATCACTTGAGTTATTATTTATGGAATAACTATGAATAATATCTGAACACATTTACCATTGAAAATTAGGTTTATTCTTAAATCACATTCGCATGATGCATCCAAATGTTACTATATGCATTTCATAATATTAATGTCCTTTAAACAAAGAATCTTCCTTGTCAAGGCATTCATATTCATTAGACTATTATCAACCTCTATTTCCTTCAATTCATTTTTATCCATGCATATATATAATATGAATTATGTATCATGGACTCCGAAATATCATAGGATATTGGAATGGAATTTAATCGTGTTAAGAGAATTTCTATTTGTTTTGGTGGATGTGGTGATAATATCTTCTTCTCATCAATGGGTTTATAACAATGGAAAATAGAATACTTAAATTTTTTAATCATAATGAATGAAATTCCCATTTATTCATGAACATAGATAATCTTGATTAAATGACTCATGTTCTTGACATCATCATAATGAACGGGAACTATGCATGGTTACAAAATTTCCCACATTTACTTGTAGTAGTTTATGTCACTTCATTATAAAAATTGAATTCTATAAACTCTATAGATGTTATGAACCTCTGGTGGAACCACCCCGTACTAGATGTCCCTTCCACCGTGGCACCACTTTTACCCACATTCTCACTTCATGAGAACATTAATGTGAGACATATACATATGGGCCTACACCCCTCCATATAACATCATTCCCAAGATGTTCTCTCTATTGAGTATTGAACTTTTTTCCCACATATTCCCTTGTTTAGGCTATATAAGTTGGGTAGTGGATTAACATCCTTTTTAATGAATCCACCAAAAAAATTACTAATATATCTATGTATAAAATTACAAAAACACCATTCCATTCTCAAATGTATAAGAACGTCATGAAAAATGTATTTGGTTATATTAATCATCTAACCATCAATTAAGTCATCTTTTCATTATCATTAAATTCCCTTTGAAAATTTTAACTTCCATGGCCTTCTTTCTTCTTCATCATTCTGTAATAATTAAGATTCAAAGATAAAATGAGAAACGCATAATGAAAAATAGAATTAACTTCTCTAATATTTGGATTTTATTCTTAAAATTAATTTTATCATGGACCTCACTTGATGTAAAAAGTGATAAACATCCATAGAACATGTTCTTATGCATTAATGAGAAATTAATAAATTATCAAAATTCATCTGAAGTGTTTTACAATATTGAAATTAAATTTCATTTCACAAATGCAGAATTTTTTTCTAGTAAACTTTATATAGATTCAAAAAACACATATTGACATAAAAATAAAAAATATTAAATTCAATGGGCCCAAAAAATAAATAATAACCATTTAACAATTAACATTTGTCATATTTTTCAGCAAAATTCCATGAAAATATTGATTCATCCATATTTTATAACTTTTAATATTTTAAAAAATAATATTTTATATTTGTATTACCAAAAAAAGCACAATACTGGGGTTGTGTATTCATTTAATTTAATAATTTCAACAACAAAAATTCATAATAAATTTGTATCATAAAAAAAATTATTCCTTCATAAAATAGTTTAGAACCAAATATATCAACCTTTTATCCCTGTAAAATCATATAATGGATATTTAAATTAAGAGAGTGACAAAAATTTATTAATCATTTTAATCAAATAATTTAATGTCCATAATTAAAATAAAAGTGAAAAAAGTTTGCATATTCCAAAAAAATTGATGAGAATGGAAAAAAATAAACTCAATAAAAATGATAAATACAATTTTTAGAGAAATTTTAATGGATTATCCAAATGTTTTAGCCTAGTTTTAGTTATTTTACCATTATAGAGGAGATTAATTTTTACCAAGGTTATTATTTATAATATCTAAAAAAATGATCTATTAACCAAATGTGATAATATTGGTTGAAAATATAAAATCATTTTTGACAATTCATTTTTATTAGAGGAATAAATAAATTTTAATATAAATTAATAAAATAAAATGATAAATTATATTTTAAAAAAATTATTTTTATACCAAAAATTGATCAAATACAAAAACTAGGTATAACCCATATTTTTATGTAGTTAATTAGATTATATCTAAGTAAATGAGACTTATGTTAATTTATTATAAAAAAATAATATATGCCTTTTAAATTATATGGATCAATGAGAATAAATGATTAATTTACTAATATTAGTATATTAAATTATTCAATAAAAAATTTATGTTTCTCAAAAAATTGCAACTATTCACCCAAGAATTATATTGAAATGCTTATTTAATCATTAATTTCATTAAATATAATTTCTATATATAGTAGAAATTAATTATATATTACCTACTAAGAATGTCATAAATTTTTCTTCAATAAGATATTTTTGAGGCATAAAATGTCATTATAAAAAGATGACTATTTATTTATTATGAATTAATAAATAAATTTGGATTATATAAACCCTTTAAACATGATTTTTATAAAATTTTTCACTTATTCCTACAATAATGATAAATAATTTTTATAAATATAGGTAATATCAATATAGTATAATATTTAATAATTAAAACAGTAATCTACATCAGAATTATATATTTCAATTATATTTAGAAACATAGAACCAAAATAATGTTGTCCATAATAGTTATACATCATCAATCACATAGATATTAATATCTAGAAACCATACTAAACCTATCATAAATAATGAATTTCTTCAAAACATCAAGAAATGAAACAGAAGAAATGGGTTACCATAGATTCCCAATAAACAAAAAAATGGTAGATATTAATTGTTATATAATCATAATAAGAGAAAAAGTGTATGATAAGATGATCAAAAAATTTGGAAACCATAACTTAAATATCACATATTATAATAAAAAATCACAGAATAAATCATGGTAGTTTATAATACATAAATCATAAATAATCAAAGAGAATGAACCGTGAAATATTAATATAGGAATAAGACTTTGATTTTCATCAAACACATAGTAGTAGAAAATAATTTCCTTAGTAGCTAAGTCATTATCCCGAGACTGTCATAGTAGAATGGTTTCACTCCCCATGACATCATAGAAGTTAAGGTTCACTCCCAATACTATCAAAATAAACACATCCCCTTACTAAACTCGGCTTACTCCCTTTTGAAATCTTATTTATCTCATGTGATATAAATCTTTACCCAATGCATTGGAAGGATTTATGGGTCCCACCAATCAAGAAATTAAAATAATGCATATCTATTATATAAAATCATAAAAAAAAATTTATATCATAATAATGAAATGAAATGGGATTCATTAAAATATCTACATCATATAAAAAATAAAAAAGGAAAATGTTTCATATATATCATGATACCATAAAAATAATCCATATGGAGAAAGAATATTATTATTATCATAAGATTATTTCCAGGATATTGAATAATTGAAATCCGGTGTTGCTGCCTTTAATTAAAATATATACCATTAACATGTAATTAAAACATTATTGAGGTAAATAACAAATTCATTTTTACATCACAATTTTAAAATATAAAAATTCCTAAAATTATATAAAGAAAATTAATATAAAATAACCATGGACCCATTTTACAGAATCATAAAAAATTCATTGTCCATACCATTTGTAATTTTTATTCTTGAAATATATGTTAAAAAAATTATGCCCATAAAATTTTCAAAATAGTAACCAATTATCCCTTTTATTAATCAATAAGATGATTCCTTTCAAAACTATTTTTTAAAAAAACAGCTAAAAAAATCGTAAATCATGGATAAGAATGAGTTATTTATGTATGACCAAAGAGAGAAATCAAGTCAAATCCCCATAAAAAATATTTTCTATGTCTTTTGTACATAATTTGTTGAAAATAAAAGGAAAAAATTTAATTTCATGAAAACATAGGTTAATAAAATTTATGTGTACCTCAAGATGGAGATCGTAATATTTCATCAGTAGAACATAATAATTAATAATCCAAGTAAATAATGAAAGTATAACAAGAAACACATTACCACCGATTTTCCTTATATAAAAATATATAATCACCTATTAGATAAATTTAAATTTATTAAAATTATATTATATATGTATTTTTATTCTTATAATATCATATATTATAACTTTATAAAATTTTTACATCCCCATTTATATATAATATCTTATTAGGATCATTAATTCTGTATGTTAACAAGATCATTAATCATGAGTATTTCAATTCGTTGGTTCATGTTCATGAATATTTATATTAATTATATAATCTAAAAATATGAATTATGATTAAAATATTATATATATTCATTACATTAATTTTAATAGCCACCCAAAAATATTAGGGATTGAAATATTGATTAAACCATTAATGGAGATGGTAGGGTGTACGTACACATAAATGGTTTTTTTATTTTTTAATAGATGGAATAAAATAATATAAAATAATTAATCACAATGAAATAATAATTATCTTATTATATATTTCATATATATTCATTAAATCAATATTTCTTACAATATATATAAAATGGAAATGGAACGAGAGTCACATTTCATCGTAGATGTTGTAGTCCACACATACACACAACTAACATTTTCATTTTCCCAATGATTGGATGGAATGTTAGTACATGTGACATTATACATAATATTTATAATTATTACATAAATATAATATCTAAAAAATTTATCACATCATAACACACATACATAAAATTTTGTGATTAAAAATGAATAATATTTCTACGTGGCTGTAGTTTATTGAACCAACACATGAACACAATTTTCACAACTATATTGATGGGAATGAGTGTATATAATGGCGTTATCGCAATTGTAATAAAATTTTATAATATTATGGACACTTATTTTTTTATAAAAAAATATATTTTATGGTGGAAATAAGTATATAATAATGTGATTATTTAAGGTGATTACATATTCAATGAAATGATTCGTTTAGATATCCTCAAATTGAATATAAGGATTAAATTTTATGGAGATAAAAACACATTAGAATTGGGATTGATATGTTTATGAAATATTTTTCAGAGTTTGAATGAGTTAGCGGGAAAATGCGGTGTAAATATGTGAGGTAGGATGCATCTTTTTATAATTTAGTTGAGGGTCACCATTGGAATTTCTGAAAATATTAATTTATAATAAATTAATTGTGAATAAAAATGCCTCAAAATGAACGCATGATAAAAAATAATATTTGATAAAATTTTAATCCCCTAATGAAATATATTATATACATGTGTGTTCTTAATTTAAATCTTATCATTTGGATTAAGTATTAGTTGACCAAGATTATTTTAAATATTATTAAAAAATTTTAAAAATTAAAAGTCTATATTTTTTACTTATATGATGAAATTTGGCCTATAATATTTCAATTAAATAAACTTAAACAATATAATACTCACCTTTTCTTATTTGAACAAAACTATTTTTTAAATTTTATAATTGAACATAATTTTGATAATGTATCATTATAGTGAATATTGACACTATTTAATTAATTTGAATGAAAAGGAAAAATAAAAAATTTTATTCAGAATAATATATTTTAAATCCTCATAAATAAAAATTATACAACTATAAAATTTTAGGAACACTATAAATTACTCAAATTAATTCACTTATAATATTTTCAAAATCTTTTTTTTAATTTTCCTATAATTTTAATAAGTTATATTTTTCTATTGTGTTTTCATTTAAGGTAATTATATAATAACGAAAATATTTAAATAAATTTCCATGATGAATATAATATAATTATTTAAAAAATTAATATTGTCCTTTATTAACAACTTTTTTTAAATATGTCAATAAATAAAAAATATTTAAAATTATTAGAGTGAAATTTTTAAATATTCTTTTATTTAAATAATATATCAATCGTTTTCATGGGAATGAATCCACTTAAAAATTTAAGGTACATAATATTTTGATAATTGATGAATTTCAGTCATCAAATTATAATTAGGATAAAAAATTATGGCACTATCACTTATTTTTAATCAAGATTAAATAGATATACCCTTTTGTTAGATGCTAAAATTTTCCACAGTCAATATTTTTATCTATTGAAAATTAATGGGAATGATCTAAAATATTTGAAATTATAATTATAAATATTAAATTAATTTTACCCAATTCATTAAATATTGCGGGATAAAATTTAATTTTAATGTAATTGTGAAAAATGAAATAAAAATATTTTCATGAAAAATGATTTTTAAGGATAAAACTAAATTAATTAATATCTTATGCGTAGAAAATATTTTTTGAATACTTAAAGAAATTTATCAACTAAATAATATATAAATTTAAATTTAATAATTCACCAATATTGATTAAATTAATTTATTAATATAAAAATACATTGGGTCAATAAATATAATATTCTAGAAAAAAACACTTTTATTTTGAAAAATTTTATTATTTAATTATTATAATTTTATAACTAATGAATTCATTTTATAAATGTGTAGACTATATATTTTTCATAACTTTTATTACTATTCTTACTCTCCAATACATGGGTTCTTCAATAATTGAGACATTTTACTTTAGTAGTGCTATGCGGGTTTTCAAAACTCGCAGATGCCGGTAATGTGTGATATCAAAGGAATCATATTGTTTATAGAGTATTATTTCATAAATAATTTAGGTTCATACATTTTACCCCCATTAAGAGGAAGATTTCCCTAGAAATAAATATTAGTAATATAAATACAAGAGGGTACCTGTACCTCATCACATGCATAGGTACCTTCATTGATTCCTCAAATTTGTGGGTTTTTACAAAACATTGACCAGATGAGTGGTCATGTTTTGTAGGTAATTTAATTTCCAATCCAAAATCTCTACCTGCTATTCATTATAATTTTTTAAGTGGTATGAACTATAAGTTCAGTTTATGTAAACGACCCATTATTCACACCTTTAGGAGAGATATATAGAAAATATCCCGAGTTTGAGAGAGAATTGGTTTATGTTTTAATTGATACGACACAATTCCAAAACAATAATGAATTTCAAAAGATCCAATATTGAAAATTATTATATTTATATTGATTCCAAATCTCAAAACCCTCTTCTTGGATATATACATAGGAATAACATGTCTCTAACTACAAACATTATATATTTTCTATGATTGTAAATGTAAATGTTTTAATAACTCTACGAATTACTTATGTGTAATTGAAGGGATGTAAACATTTTTTCTATTCTGGAATCTAGATCAGTTCCAAATAGCTATGTTTCTCAAACTTCATTTGAAAATGATTGATATAATCATCTAATATAATATAGGATTATAATAGGAAGCATGTGATTATTTTAGTGAAAATAATTATTATCAGAAAATTACTCTAATGGAATGTGTTGAACCAAACCACCATTGAAATTCATAGAAAAATATATCAACATGTTTTCAAGAGTTTTCTTTTCATCTCAAAATGAACATCTATATGAGGAAAATATGACTTTTTAAATGTTATCTCTGTATCATGAGCCTGCTAATGAATTCTCCAAAACATTGATGTAATCCTTTATTCCTGAGTGGATACAATTTATTGTGCTACATCAAGATATCTTACAACTTCACTAATATATTACCATGTATTTTGATTAATATTGAAATATTCTCTGAAGGAAATAATGTTTGTTAAATTCATAAGTTGATTTAGTATAACCCAAATAGCATTCAACCCTTTAGATGTTTTTGGGAGTCCGATACAAAAATTCATGGCGATGTTTTTTACATTTTTATCGAGGTTTGGGATACTATTATAAAATTCTATTAGAAATATTTTCTCATCCTTAAATTTATATGATACCAATCGCTAAGGAAGATACAATGAAATATCTCCCTTGTTTCTATCCCAATATAAATACACTTTCAATGCCCTATACATATTCGTGCTTCCATGATGAATATAGAATAAACACCCATGTGATTTATCAATCGTTTCTGGATTCTAATATGGTACTGAAGGTCCACATATGTGGTTAATGAAAAATATTATTCCATTACAATCTTATTTGAAATCAAGAACAATTATTATTTATGTTTATAAAGATAAATATTATTCCCATTCTTATTTATCATCACTTGGATAGATAGTTGAAAATTCACTTGAGAAAGATAAGACACATCCCCTTACATCAAAATTTTAAGATCTATAAATTGAAAGTCCATAAACATTCAATAAGATGTGGTCCTCATCATAGATATGCTATCATGATCTTTATAACATAGAAACTTTTTCAACTTGTTTAATTTCTTATGTTGTTAATATATTGATAAGTAATAATCATTAATGAGGTACAAGAATATTTTTGTTATATTTTTTTCTCACTTTGTCAGTGAAAATATACTATAATATTTTTATTATCAGTATATATGTCACAACTTTATCCATAGATAAACTTTAACCACATAATTAATAATAAAATATTACATTAAACTCCAAATAATGTGTGGGATAATTATATTTATATAACATAAATTTCCATTATTTACAAGATTTAATATTATTGTGTTACATGAGTACACATCCATGCATTTTTCATGATGAATCACTATATTTTACAAGCCCTTTTCCACTTTAGGGTAGATTAAACAAAGTTTCACTATCTAAAATCTTCTTTAGTTCCTGAAAAACCTTATCCACATTAGTGTGTTGAAATAAATTATTTATTATCCATAATCTTATTCAATTCATTAAATCATTCCTTACATTATTTAGTACAAATGAACTTGGATATATTTTGAGTTAACGTGGTGAGTGGTTTTGAATTCCATCAAAAATTATCTAAAAGCCCTAGTAAAATCTTGGTAATCCATGAAAACAATGGAACTCTGTCAAAGTGGATGGTTTAGGCCAGTTTTTAATATGTTACATCTTTTATAGACCAACTGATATACCCTCACATGTGATTGTATAACCCCAGAATGAAACAATATGATGAAATAATACACACTTTATAAGTTTTTCTTAAATAATATAATTTTTTAATCCCTTAAGATAAATTCTCAATTGATATTCATGATTACCTAGATCATTGATTAAATAATATTATTTTTTATAATATAAAATCCCAAACATAACATTCATGGACATTACATCATTTTAGATTCTTATTCAACCCATTAAAAAGGTACATTCCTAAGAACAATAATAGTGTAGTGTCATTTGAAACAGGGAACAACATATTATAATATGATGAATGCCCACTAACATTTTCCATAATGATCTTCCAATTTATTACTCCAACTTGAAAACATTCTTTATAAACTAGTGAAATGAAATATAAGAAAATGTTAGATCAAATTCTTAGTAAGCATAAATAAATGATACCCACAAGGAAAAAATGAGAACATGATCATGTGAACCTGAAAATAATAATAGAAGTATATCAATGATATTTTAAATGAGTCATTACATAAGTATTTTGTAGAAAATTGTAACTCCCCAAGAATTTATAATATTTATATTTTAAATTAAATAACTTTGATAGCTTTTTTTGCATGAATCACCATGTTTAAATCTATGATATACTATTTAAAATGTGACCATTATAACAAAGCTTCTAAATTGGTGGGAATGAATCATATTAAACAAATTAAGAAATTTATATTTTAAAATATATTGTAATTATTTTAAATGAACTAAGATAAGTATAAAGAAAATTATATACATAAAAGATTATATTTTTCTGAATGTATTTTTAGCTCCATTTAATTACATTCTTATTTCAAAATAATATTTTGAAACTTATTTAAATTATATTTAACAAAATATTTTTTTAAGGAGTAATATTATAAATAACATAGTGTGAACTTTTGGTACATTTCTAAAAATATTTATTTTCCAAAGAAAATAGATAATAACAATTTTTATAAAACATTCAATTTCGTTCAATTAATGTTATATTTAGGATTTCAATTTTATCATTCCTATGAATGTATAAATAATGTTTTGGTATCTAAAAAATGAAACTAAGTTATATTTATATCTTGGAATAAGTTAATACATTTAAACATGATAAATTAAATATTTGTATTTTAGTGAAACATAAGTGTTTACTTATAATATCTTAATAAATATGAATATTAAAGGAAAAGTTTTTATCAAAAAAGATTCATAAATTAATGTTTCATTTTATTATTATAATAATGTAAATTTATTGGGAATTTTTTTAATTTTCATTGTGTTATAAAATTAGTAAAAATTTTAAAATTTGACTTTTTTGAAGAAATCATGATTTTAATTTAAAATTAATTTTCAAATATTATAATAATTATTTTAATAAAATGGAGACCATTATATAATTATATAAAACCAAAAAATGTTATGGAAATTTATTTTTATTTTTATATAATATGTAAATATTTGATGAATAAAAAAATACAGAAATTTACCGTAGTTTACAAATACATTAATTATTTAGTCTTGGATGATGTATGGATGACGTATGAGCACATGGGTGCAACTAAAAATAAAAAAGCTTCATTATTTAGTAACAATAATCATAAAAAGTAATATCTTTGAGCTAAAATAACTAACAAATGAAAAAATAATCAAAGACATCCCTCTCAACCCAATATAAATACCACCTTGCACCACCTATTCTCATAAAACCTCCAAATCAATGAAGCTTTTCTAAATTGTCCCCAATTATATTTCCAAGTATCAAAACTATGACTAATATCCTATGGTATCAAAAAATTGAGAATCAAATTTTATCTAAGGAGGATCCAATGGAGGAGATGTTCAAGCGGAAGAATCCTTATTTAATTCTCTTTGAATTCCATTTAAATTTCTTTGAAATTTTTATGATATCCTCACCTACATATCACAAAGTTGAATAATAAATATAGTAATTTATATATACTATTATTTTATTATTTTAATAGTATAATCTATCATCAAATCATTCCCCCTTACCCTTTTGATCCAAATAAGAAATCATCGTTCATGAGTTGTCCATTCAGAACCTTTGTGGATGATGTTTGTTCATTTTTCTAATAACTACAATAAAGATGGTTACTAAACCATTAAATTTATTAAAATATAATTTAAAATTTATTCTAAACCTTTTTAGTGTTTTGTATCTAGTATATATACATAATATTAATTAATAAAACCGAACTATTATGTGATGATCAAATAACAAAAAAAATAATCCAAACATTTATCACTAATGTTTTATCTAATGGATCATACCCATGTATGAAAAAAAAATCAAGACAATTTAATAAAAATTTTGTCTACTAAGAAAATTTCATTTTAGTCCTTCATAAATTCTTCAGCTTTACATGACCTTTCATAGTTTTATACAATTGAACCAGTCATAAACACCATGGAAACGAACACCCTAAACGACGAAATTGAATCTCATATCTCATCAACATATACAAATATTATCTTAATAAAATTGTATTATATCAAATAAATACTGGATATGTTATGAATTAAATTACTAAATAATCTAATTTCAATATACATGATATTAGGTAATGGTTTATAACACCTTTATAGATATGGTAAGGGGGTTTCTCATCTTTCTTTTATATCTATTATATATGTTTTATTTATCACACTTGTGTGTGTGGGGGGGGGGGATGTATCTATAACTCACGTTTATGTATAATATCATGAATATATGTATATTAATTGTGTTTAATGTTTCCTTTTATGATCATTACGTTAATAAGGAATAATGTATGAATAGTTGCAACAAGGTAGGGGGTTTTTCTAGAAACACCATTTTTTCAATCGGGATATGCTTTGTCTCACTTTACAGGAATGAAATTCAAAAATATTATTATATACTCTTCCAAAATAATATTTTTATGTCCCAAATATATTTATGTAAATCAATTCATCATTATTTTTTGTGGGCAGTACCTATTTTATAACTTTCCTTTTTCAATTCCTCCCAATAAGAAAGCCCGAAGAAAGGCAACTTCCAAATTTCTTACCCATTTTGATATATGCGCTATAATATATTTTAAGAAAAAAATATTTAATAAAAATAAATTTTATATCATGAAAAACTATCATATTTAATGTCTAGATATATGAAATAAATTATTACCATTTCCTTTTTAAAGACACAATTTTATTTTCCATTACACCGCACATAAGTGGCTCAATTCTATGGTTTTGTAAACAGTCTTCTTATAGTTTTTCACTTCAATTGAAAAATTTTGTCAGGAATATTATTTTAATATACCTAAAATATATTCTCATTCCATTTTCTATGTGATATTGATGTTAGAATTCTTATTTTTAAGAAAAATACAAATGATTTTCCATAAGATATCTTCTTTCCAAATTAAAATCATATTTTTCTTGATAATTTCTCAATGATATTTTAGAGTATTTATTCAATTTCGACAGACTATTTTTAATATTATTACTAATTTTTATTGATCTCTTTTGTTACTATATACAATACTTTATTTAATGGTTTATGATTATTTTGACTGGTGATGTATTATGTTGATACCTTTTTCTGTATTCTCTGAATATTTTATGATTATGTATTAATATCGAAGATATTATTTTCATTTAATATGATAGTTTCAATCTGAATATATATTGTGATTATGTTTCAACCCTTTCATATTAAGAATTAATTTGACTTAGTAGGTGTTGGGTGGGTCCCTCAATTGCCTTTGATGCATCAATAGATCTCATGATATAAATAAGACTTAGTATTGGTATATGACTTAACCATTTATATAGATTCGGGGAATATAGCCTTGATTGGGTTTCTATGGCATCTTTCATTTTTAATTCCCTAATTATTAGATTATTTGTTGATATTACATGTGATTATTTTACTTATTGAATATTCATGGTTGGGTTTCATTCTCATGTAATTATTTATGTGGATCTATTTAGTCATCATTTATTCCTACCATATTATGATCATGTTTATGTTTTAATGGCATGTTCTTTAATCACCTTTACTTATTGTTTATGATTATTTATGATTTATTACATTATATTCCTCCACTTACTTATTATTTGATGTTTCCCATTTCTTATTTTTTATTTTAAAATATGATTCCATGATGTATATTATTATTGATATATAGGTATTTGCAAAGAGATTATTAGTGTTTTCAATGGAGTTACTATATTGTATTTAATTTCAATTAGTTATGAAAAAATTATGTTTGTATATATCATTCCAAATATAATAATCTATTTGATCATTGGGAGGGTGATCACTTGTTCATAGTTCTATTGTAATAATGAAAGGCATTGGATCTAACTTCTAGGGTCAGGGTCATTATATATAGAATCATTTAATGTTTACTAGAATCATTGGAGAGTAGATTTACGAAAAAAATAATTAGGGAATATAACCCTATGAAATAAATTAAGGATTTCAATATAAGTACATATCAAATAAACCATTTTTATGAGCTTATGCTTGTATAAATTATTAAATTTATATTTAGTGTTTCAATATTTTTATATGATACAACGTGTTTCATAATGTTATGATCTAATATAGTGTGTTATATTGATTATAAATGGTCCCTAAATGAAATAATGGAATCCATATAATTTTATACATTCCATGTATGTATTTAAAACATATTTAGGATAATGATGTTGGTTCTAGAGACATAATTTTTTTTGGAAAATATATAACTCTAAATTAACAACTGACTAAGGTTAACTGCAATAATCTTACTCACATGGAGTAAACAGATCTAAAATGAGGTGTAGCAATGTTACACCTCTCCATGTGATAAAATCATTCATCATTCAATAAGATTACAAACCCACTTGTGACTGAGTACTGGATAAATTCCTTAGAAAAGATATTTCTCACTTTGGGATGTAACAAAATGGAGAAGTTTATCATGTAATTTTATTGTTTATTGAGAGATATTGACCAATTGTGCTAAATTTTTCAAAACTAATAGGAGGGGGGGGGAATTGAACATATTGATTTAATGTATATTAAGGATATTATTTTTGAAAAAAATATTTCCCATATAAATAGTGAGAGGATACGAAGTGTAAATTCATAATTCTATGATAGAAAGTGGATGAAAACATTTCCAATTATAAAGACATAATTACAAGAATAAAAAATCATGACACAGACTATAGATGTAATACATGGAGAAAAATTGACAATTTCTTTAATAATAGTAAGAAAATTATTAGAAAGGGTCTAGAATCCCAAAAATTCCCATCAAAAGAGGATATATTATTTTGTTCCATCAAAATGAGGCATGAATTTTCCATGACATATGGATTAAAATAAAATAAATATAAGAAGGTGGTTTTTGTGTACTAGATAAATTAAAATAAGGGGAAAAGGAATAAGGGAATAATTCAACTTAAAATATGAATGAAATGTAGAATGAAATATAAAGGAACATTTCTATTATGAATGGGAGTTTATTTCCATTGTGGATAAAAAGTATAACTATACCATGGTTTCATGTGTTATAATGAAAATGAAAATGTGAAATGATTTGTCAGTATGATAATAGGGAATTTTGAAAATGAATATCACAAGAATCAATGAATATAATTGGGAAGAATCATATATATCAAGTTTAAGATTATGTTTCTACTACATTAAATGTAGAATAAGATAATTATATTTCATTTTGGATTCAAGAATTGTGTTATGATATTCTAGTAATAATAATCATGAGAAAGATAAGGATTGTATTGTGTACTTCAGCTTTAAGGATTTGAAACCATATGTAGAGTAGTATCATGGAAATTGATTTAATAGAAGGAAGATGAATTTGGAAAATACATTGCTGAGGGAAAGATAACCCTTACTATATTATTTGTAAGATGACAATAATGATGAAGGAATTATTAATGGGAAATATTGATGACCATGAAATTTGTCAGGGATATTATGGGGTTTTTTATATTTGTATGGTTTATTACATGTTAGGGTTTGTAAAAATAATTGAACAATCTATGATACTTTTTTAGAAGAACACCTATTTTCATTTTGTTTTGAAAGGGATAAAATTATTCATATTTTTTTTTTGTGAAAATAATATTTACATTATTTTTCTTTGTAAAATATAATATTACGTGGACTTTGGAAATATATTGATCATCCTTATAATTTTTTTATATTTGGAAAGAGATATTTTCAAAGTGTTGTAAAATTATATTCTTATCAAATAGATTATATTGAAAAGTTGATATTATAGTTTAATGTTCAATAATTATTTAACATATTATATATCATGTTATATTTATTTCAGTTATAATACAGGTTTTATACATAATGGAATGACTTGTGGACCATAGGACTCATTAAAATTACTTGAGGTATAATAAATTCATACTGAATATCCATTTCCGGGTGTATAAAAAAATGTGTAAATAAATCAAAGCACACCAGAAGGATAATATTATGATTATGACATAGGAAGAAATAAAATATGTTTTTATCATTTTCTTATCTATATAGTAAATGATTCCATTAACTCTTGGAAAATGATTTTAGAAGAAAACATTATTTTCAAATTTTTCTTTCTATGAAATCAAAGGTATCTTAAACAACAACGGATTTATAGTTGTGTGATGGTTAACTATACAGTGACCCCAATCTCTACTAATCTCTAATAGAATGTGATGGTTATATTTTCTTTAATGCATTCATTTTCACTTCCTATTAATTTTATTCTATATGAAAACATTGAATTGTGGGGACCATCACATTTTCCATTACCTCTTTTATGAGGAGGTTTAATTATGACTAGTTATGATATGGGATTTTTATAAGGGGATTTTGTAAGAAAAATCCATGACTACTAATCAATAGATTAAATTTTTAAGAAAAAATTTATTGAAGAAGGGGAGAATGAAATACCACATTATTTTATAGTATCTCACAATTAAATATAACAACTTCGATAAACTATGTTACAAAAAAAATTGAGTTTAAAACCACAATATAATATTTATAATATTAATATTATAACCTAGCTTTTAATATTTTTTTTTGGAATTTATAGGGTGTTCCTCGTTACATAATTTATATTTGGATATTCATCCAAATTAATTTTATTGGAATAAGGTAATAATAAATAAAATTTTACAGATGATTGACTATAATTATCTGAATGTAGTTTTAAACCCATTTTAATTAAAAACTTGTTTTAAAACTAAAATTAAATTTCCTTATATATTATATTTAACAAAATAATCATTTTTTAAAAAATTATAATTTCAAAATTAACTTATGACTTAATTTTGTTTTTTTCTAAAATAAATTATTTTCTATTGAATAGTGAAGACCGAATGTTTTTATAATGTTATTAATTTAATTTTATGGAAAATATATTTATTATTTAAATTTCATATCAGAAATTATTTTATAAATAAAATACAGGTTTCTCATAAATGGGAATATAATATATTTATATCATAGAATAAGTAAATTATTGTACCAAAATTTATTATTTAGGGATTACTTTTCTTGTAAAACATGAGTGTTTATTTATATGTTTATAATTAAAATAAAATCTAATATAAATATATTTTCATATAATATATTCATAAATTAATGTTTCTTTCTTATTATTATATGATCATTTTATGAGACCTCAATTTATTTTTCCAAATGTATTCAAATAAGTTATAATTTTAAAATTCCTATTTTTTTAATAAATCATTATTATAATTTAATTTAATATTCTCTTATAAAGTAGATATATTTATAAATTAAATCCATTTATTAGATATACACATCGAAAAAGGATTAGGTTGAGTTTTTTGTTTTTATTTTTTTTAAATAGTGGAATTTTTGGTACATAGTACAATATTTTAATTTATGGTATTTATCAAATTCATAAATTATTGAGTGATTAATGAAATATGAATGAGGTAATCAACTATTGGTTTAAATTCACATAAAAAATAATGTATTTTTAGTCATAATAATCATTATTAATGATATTATTGAGCCCAAATAATTAACAATTGAATATAATAATTGAAACCCCCCTCTCATCCAACTTTAAATACCACCCCACGTAACCACCTCTACAAAAATCTACAATTCCTTGATTCTTGTAAAAATTTGTCAAAACACTCTTCTCATTTCACCCACCCACATCAATAATATTTTAGTATTTGAATATACCAAAACCATTTTATGTAAGGATGTTCTCATTTTGAAGAAGATCATGAAGTAAAATCCTCTTTTTTAATTAATTTTTTTTTTAATTTTTATTATTTTCTTATCTTATCCTCACCTAACTATCCCATGGTTTATTGATAAGTATATTATCCTTTATATGCATTAATTTAATTTTTGTAATGGAATAATGCATCATGAAATATCCTAATGATTCAACTTTTGTTTTCAAAGTGAAATCATTGTTCGTAAGGTGGCAACTGACCACCTTTGTGGACTAGATTTTTTTTTTCTAATATGGCCTTCTATGATTTTCATAAATATATTTTGATGGTTATCAAAAATTAAATCATATATTATAAAGTATTTATTGTTTTTAGAAATATTATATGTAAATAATATTAATTAATAAAATAAAAAATTTGTGAAGATCGAAAAAATACAAAAATAATCTATACAGTTATCATAAGTGTTTTATCTAATTAATTATCCATATATAAATAATAATGTGGTATATATGACCATTTCATATTTTAGAATATCATTAACAACATATAATTTTAATTATCGATAATTTTTCAAACTTTTCATGGTCTTATATACTTATATGCATGTCATATTATCATAAAACCCATGGAAAATCACAATCTTGAATGACAAAATTGAACAATTTTTCACTATAAAAAGTCCATCAATTATCTTAATAAATTTATAATAAATAAAATAAAATAATTTGAGGTTATTAATTAAATTATTAATGACTCTAATTTCATTATTTTTTACATTAATTACAACTGTTGAAAACTTTCAGACATAAGGTAAGTGGGTTTCTCATCTCACTTTTATTATTGAAAGATATACCTTATTTAACAATATTTCTTATATATGGTTTATGTATAAAATCTATTGATGTATCATATCATGAATCAATTTCTCTTAAACCAATTCAACGTTTCATTTAATGATTATTTATTCTATGGGTAATACAGTTTGACTGCTTGCTAACTAGTATGGTTTTCATTATGAAAATACATTTTCCTTCAGGATAAACTTTATCCAACCTTACCCTAATATACTTCTGAATTCTTATTATGTACTCCAAATAAATTCTTTTTTTTGGTTTCAAATATATATACCTATCCCAATTTATATTTATTGTGTTGTTAAATTTATTGATTATAAGTACCCTTTTTCAATTAATATCGATAAAAATTTCCAATTAAAGAGAACTTCTCAATTTCACACCCACATTCAAGTACACTATATCATATTTTCAAATTGACAATGTGGTTTCTAACATATAAATTTTTATCATAAAAACTATCCTAGATCATTTATTGAAATATTTATATAATTTTATGTTTTTTTATTAAATACTAATTTTTATCTTCCCCAAAATCATCTTATGCGATTCATTTCTAATGTTTCTTAAACACTAATTTTACATGTTTTCCACTTATTTTCCAAAATTAAGATTTTTTTTTAATATTTGTAAAATATAATTTAATTATATTTTCTTTTCTGGGATATAAATTTTTAAAAACTAATTTTTATGACAAATGAAAATGACTTACTGAAAGAACACTTCATTCCAATGTGAAAGGGTTTATCTTTAAATAATTTCCAAATGATTTCATTGTAGTATTTTAATATATTTCAAAACCCTCAATTTAATCCTTTTATTAAATGTGTTTTATATCTTATAATACCATCTAATATATTATATTTAATGTTTTTATGCATATTTTTATTGGTTATGTACTATCTTCATTTCACTCATCATAATACTCTAGATATTTTATAATTATATTTAGTGATTAGAGATTATATTTAATTTTCATATGATAGATTCAATAAGAATTTATATTAAAATTATGTTTCACCCCATTTATATGAGGAAGTAATTGGACTTGGTAAGTGTCAGGTTGGCCCACTATAATCACCCGAATCATCAGTAGGTATTATGAGACAAAATATGTCTGATTTCAACAAAGGCCTTACCCATTTATGAATATTCATATCAAGCAGCCTTGATAGTATGTTTATGATGTCCCGAATTATGAATTAGCTCATTTTAAATGTGTTTTTTATTTTCCATTAGAATATTAAACTAATAGATCTTCGATGGATGAGTTTCATTCCAATGTGAATATATGAATGGAACCATTCGATCAACTTATATTCCTTCAATATTACATTTATATTTATCTTTTATTGAAACAAGTTTATAGTTATTCACCATTACTTATTTTTCTTGTTTCTTTATGATATCATCCATTCATTTCGTACCCTTCTGATGAATCTATTCTCACACATTTTTTATGTTTTATTATTATGGGGATTTTAGGATGTATATTAGGATTATCATGAAGTGAGAAGTTATGGGAATATTAGTGTATTCAATATAGATAGTATGTTGCATTTAATTTCCATTTGTAAGATAAATGCAATGTTTTAATACCTTTTTAATATATAATACACAATTTGGTCCTTTGGGATGTGATTTCTTGTTTATAGTAACAATATAACTTTTTAAGGTACTAGATCGATGCTACATGGGTCTTGGACTTCACAAAACTATATTAATAATTAGAGAATCAAGATAATAATATATAAAATAATAATATAATAATAAGACATGTAATTTGGGTAGATACGTAAATAAAAATAATAATTTACATTGTAGTGAAGGATTATATACGAAGAAACACTGGTTTAATAGGTTCACTCCCCAAACAATATTAGTATTCAAGGTTTTCTCCCAAGACAATCTTAGTGGGATAAGTATTTTAATGAGGAAGGTTATCTCACTGTTCCATACTTGTATTATTTAAATGGTTTCACCCGATGTTACAATCCTATATTAATAATCTAATTTCACTCCTCTTACCAGCCTTATCATTATATTCTATGTTAACTCCACATTTCATCCATTTCGTATTGAATTCAGTTCACTCCTCATTCCAGGCCTATCATACAAAACATAGTTTACTACTCATTCTGATCTTTTATATATATTATATATATATATATATATATCATTCCATAATTAATTTTTCTCAGATATAGGGCCCACCCTTATAATAATAAAAACAAATATAAATTTTTCAAAAAAATTAAAACATTCATCATATCAAGGCCCATAAAAAGGTATTAATACCATAAACATGTCAACATATAATATCTCTTAGGAAAAATAATGGTTTCACATTTAAATATTAAAAAATTAAAAAAGGTAGGTTGTGTAAAATACCCTGAAAATAAAAATGTAGACATTTTCATATTTATTAATATATTTTGAATTAGAGATTAATTTTACATTAAAGGGGATTCAACATTCAATGGCGTACACAATACACAAAAATGGGTTTCATTGAAATCCTATGTTGCACAAAATGTTGAGTCATAATGAAAATTAAAAAGATAATATTATTCTAAATTATAGTTAATGACAAGTCGTTGTATTCATAGGAAGGAATAAAAATTACTAATATATGATTATATATGTTTGTTAAATTGTTTTACATTTATCAAATAAAATATAGAGGATTAAAATATGAATGAGTCTAATTTTAAGCACAAATAGTTTAATATTCTTTAAAAGGTTGATTTACCATCTTTTGTTGGTGAACCCTCTTTAAATATAATTTTTGTTACTTTTAAATGATTTATTTGAAAATATATAAATTTTAATTATATTTAGGATATCAACTTTTACTAAGGGTAAATTTTATTGTATTTTTTCATAAAATTATTTTTTTATAAACAGTAAAAAATATTGTATTTTAATTCAAAACATCGTTTTAATATAATTTATTTATAGGATTATATTTTATAGTTAATAGGTTTTAAAATTTAATGATATTATATATTTACCATTTAATCAGATGTTGTTCATTAGAAATTATTTCACTTTAAAATTGGACATAAATAAGTGTCAATATTTTGATAGTTATTATTTCTTAAACACACGCTTTTTGTATTGATAATGGGAATTAATTTTGAAATTAATTAACCCAACATCAATGTTTTGAGTTACATAAAATAGAATTAATTTTTCAATTTGGAATATTAAATATAGATTAGGTTGAGTTTTTGGTATTTTTCAAGAAAACGTCATTTTTTGATGAATGTTGAAAACCCTTAATATTCGTTAAAAAACTAAAATTTTCGTTTAAATAAAATCTTGTCAATTATATGAATTGAATTTAAAAATTCCGACAAACATGGTTGTTATTATTATATAAAATGTGGTTTAATATGATGAAAATATTTTTTTCAAATATTAAATATTGACTTTAATTACAGTGGTTAAATGCATATAGGGAAATTCAAGGTAAAAATAATATTTTAATAATATTAATTTAACCTAAAATGTGTCCTAATACTATGGGTTGATACATTTATGACCAAGTAAATACTTGGGTTCATTTTGGGACACCATGAATTTCTTTAAGATTTATAATGACAATTTATATTAATTAATTTAATGTAAAGACCAAATTGACATAATCATATATCTTTTAGAAAATCTATTTTTACCCAAGGTTTTATAATTTATCATCTAGAATATAAATAATCATTATAAATATTAATCAATTTCCTAATTTATTTTATTTTTTATAATTTTTATAAATCAAATAAATAAAATTATCTCTGACCTAATAATGATGTAGTGTTTACCTCATTACTGAATAATTTAAATAAATAAGATTATAATGATTGAAAAATATATAAAACCTGTCCAATTCATATATGATAATTTTATTTAGAACGTGATTCATATTATATTTTACTATAATGAGTGTTGGAGATTTAGAAACTGAAAATCATTATATAAAAAAATAATATTTTCAAACATTATAAAAGAGCCCCTACCCCATATAAAAATCTCTCTCCTCTAACTCATCACTTACACCTCTCAAGACCCTGGGATCATCCATAATATGACCAATTAATCTCCCTACATCTCTCTCTGCCACATAGATGCCTTTCCATATATAGAAGTCACTTGATGAATTTTTTTGGTTCAAACAAAAGGGAGTTACCCGATGTGAAGGTAACATCTTCTTTTTAGTTATTTTAATTTATTATACTTCTCCAACACCCTAAACATTTTGTATTCCTCTATATAATAACAAAACAGTATTCTCAATGTACTATTTTTTATTTGATTTATTCTACCTACAAAAATACACACCTCCAGCTATTAGGTAAAGAACATACAGTTTCTGTGAAAGGCGAACTACAGCCTCACGAAACGATGATTGTTCAATCGTCTTCTACCACCACTTATGGTGGCCATTAAGATGGCACTATATTTATAAGTGATATATATTATATTTATATTGTCTTTATAATTATGTATTTTTCATTTATATTATATATTTATTTCTTTTGTTACGGGTAAACGCGATAATTTCATTTGAAGAAGTGTGGACTACTGCCCATTAAAAGTTAAATGACTCATTCATGACATACATAGAACGTATAAGGGATGGGGTTAATGAAAGTACATATGAAACTATTTTAGAATTACATTATAAATATGTATCATTATGTTTTCATTCCATTAAAATAAGAAATACAAATGAAAGTAGCGTTCATGCGTACGTATGGCATACCATCTCCATGAATAGTAATTTCATTTCTTAACATCGAATATTATGTAAAATAATAAATACATATATATAATATATATTTATATATATGATATATATGATATCTAAATCATGAATTTCATTATGTATATAATGGAATTTTGACCACATAATAAATTTATAATTTTAACAAATTTATTTACAACTCATGTTCCGAACATCGACCAAATATCTGAGATGAACTCAAATAATTCACTAATTGTAATAGAATGATAAAAATTGATATAAAAGTAATATTAAAAATGAATTTTTTTGAGACAGAATAAATTAACTTAAGTTTATTATCCAAGAAATTATTGAACGAATGAGTTGAGTTGGACACGAGGAAAGGGACTTCGTCTAAATCTCCATTCATTGAAGCATAATTTGATTTATTCACAATTTTCTTTTATATGGTATATAATAAAACCCATTGAATTTAAATTTCATTCAAAGAGAATATTTTTCCTATAAAAAATTTTTCTAAATGAAAAAATAAATGTTTTTAACATTTGTGGTGATAATTACCTCCCCACCGCCGAAATTGTTATTTGGATTCCTCTATAATCCTTAATGTTATTAAATGGAAAAGAAACCCTTTATTCTATTTTTTGTGTGCTTTGGTATTGAAATTTTTTTTTTAACTTAATTAATTAATATAATATATTGAAATTATTTATTTTCATTGGAAGTGAAATATTATTAGTGAAATATTTATATTTTCAATATTTTAGGTGTTATTATTTTATAATGTTACTTGGACATTTGATGGGTGGTTACGTGATAAGACAAATGATAGGTGGTGCTTTGATAAACCAAGACTGGTTGTTCTATTATAACCTCCAATGCATTGGGTATGGAATTCGTCCGTATATCTATTCAATTTAGTGATATGTGTTGAAGTATAACGTCTTCTTATTCCATTTATGTATGTTTATGTACCATATTATCATTATATGTTATGTATTATATCTATAAGTTTTATGGTAATATTTTTGTTACAAAAGAGTAAGAAATAATATTTTATTCAGTATAGAGTATTTACTACTTCATAAAGGTGAAACGTATTACTTATGATATGGTATTAATTGTTTACATGTTGTTTTGAAAAACTAAAAGTTTTACATCATTGTGTATCCATTAATAAAATTTTTATTCTCATACCATGTTATTGAAATGTTTTTCACACGACCTAATTTGGAATAGGGTCATGGATGGGATCATGGAAAGTTGTGTTGTTTAAAACATCGAACTAGACATGATCCTTTTTTCCAAAGAGTTTTCATTATATAAAAAATTGGATTCTTAGTAGAATTGTCTACATGTAATATTAAAATTGATATGTATATGTTATGACCAAATTATATAAAGCACTAAACCTGAAAGGATCCTTGATGTGAATTATTCATTTAATTTAAGATTTTTTAATGTTTTAAGGATCTGTCATTATAGTGGGTATTAGAGGTCAGTTTAGACATCTTTAGGAGTTAGGATATTGTTAAATTAATATCTGTAAATTGATTTATGTTAATATTGAAATGATATAGAATTTATAGATTAACATTTTGTTTTTCCAATTATATTTTTGTGTTTAAAATTATTTTCTATAATGGAAACATGTCTGCTATGATGGGATCACATCAGGAGGAAGATAACTATCCAAATCAGCAATCTAATATGGTCAGAATTAGAACTAAATAGTTAGTTGTAGTGATGGAATAGATGACTTAGGCTATAAATAGTGGTGGTATCCTTGCACAAGATTATCCAGATCAACCAAATAGGAACATTTCCATAGTGTAGCATTTCATAAGGCAATGGCCCCCATCATTCAGGGTGTCATCTAACCACGTGCTAGCTTAAAGGTGGATTAAAACCATAGAAATTATTTTGGTTGTCATGGGGTCTTCATAACATCAAAAGGATAGTCTCATTGTTTACTGTTCTGAAGGTGAATTTGACCAGTGGTGGTAGAGGGGTAAAAATATCGGGGATCATGAGGAGATTGATGATCTTTATTGAGATTAATTCAATGGAATGTTTCCTAAGAAATATTTTACTAAGGTGGTTCATCTTAGTATGGAAACAAAATTCTTCTAATTGAGGAAGGAGGATAACTCACTGTCTTCTTATGAAGAAAAATTCACTCAATAGGTAATGTATGCTCCAAATTTGTTCTGAGATATTGATTGTAAGATAAATAAATTTTACTCATGACTGAAGCCACGATATCGAAGAGAATTAGACTCTCATGAATTTATAAGCAATGAAAACGTGTCAGATGTGCCGAGAAGGTAGAAAAGGGGGTTTCTGATGATCTGGTGTTCTGAGAGAGTAAACAAAATAAGAGGCCTAGTTTGCAGGAAAATGGAAATAATTCATCAAATCTTCCTAGTGTTAATAAAATTAAATATCCATCTTGTGTGAAGTGTGGTAAAAAGAATCCTGAGGAATGTTTATCAAAGTTTGGAATGTGCTTCTGGTGTGGTACATCTGGTCATATTTCTATTAACTTTAAATAATATGATTAAGATAACAATGAAAATACAATGGTAAGTTGTTTTAAGTGTAATTCAATGGGTAATTATGAAAATGAGTGTCCAATGAAGAACTCAACTATGGGAAAATAGTCGGACTACAAGAAGAAAGTTGTGGTGAAATATTTTTATACTACATCCGAAGATGTTGCGCCATCGAATGAAGTAGTATCAGGTACACTATTTTTTGTTAAGATTATGCCAACGTGTTGTGTGATTCATGGTCAACACAATCTTTAATTTATGTGAATTTTTTTGTTAAATTGGGAATTCCATCTAGAGAGATGAATCCTAAACATATGGTAAAAACACCTGGAGGAAATGTTGTACCTTCCAATCCTTGTGTGCAGAAATAATAAACGTACAAACCTTATTATTTTCTCTCTCTTAGAGTTTGATGTTATTTTGTGTATGGATAGTATTTTCATTTATCTTTTTATGAGTTACTATAGAGCTAAAGTGGTTTCATTTCCGAAAAAATTTCAATTTGTGTACGAGAATGACTGCTTACTTTTGATAACATATTTGGATGCTCAGAAACTAGTAAAAATGTAAAAGAATGTTACCTTCCACATATTGTAGAAAATAAATGAACTATTAAAATTAATGATTTTCCAGCGGTAAATGAGTATCTTTATATTTTTATAGTTCATTTTCCTCGTATAATATCTGATCGGGAAGATGAATTTACTGATCACTTAGTTCCTGATGCTAATCAAATTTTAAAACCCCCTTATCAAATGGAACAAATTGATCTTTTATAATTAATGAATAAATGGCAAGAGATATTAGATAATGGATTCATTCGACCTTGCACATCACCATGGCATTCTCTTATCTTTTTTGTTAAAAATAATGATTTTTAAATTCTAATTTCTATTGATTATATAGCATTGAATAACAAACTTTTATGAACAAGTATCCTTTTCCTCATATCAATGATTTGTTTGATCAACTCCAGGTACCTCCATATTTTTCATAGATTTGCTTGAGGTTGGGGTACCGCCAGTTGAATGTAAAGGAGTCAGATACTATGAAGACCGCTTTTCATACTAGATATGGACATTATGAAATTGTAGTTATCCCTTTTGGCATAACCAATGAACCTAATATATTCATGGATCATATGAATAGAATTTTCCATGAGTTCTTGGAGAAGTTTGTGGTTGTGTTCATGGATGATATTTTGGATTATTCCAAAAGTAATGAGGAACCTGAAGGACATTTAAGGGTTCTTTTTTGAAATTTAAAATACAAAAACCGTTTGGGGAATTCAGAATGTGTGACTTTGGTTCAACAAATTTCTTTCCTTGGTCACATTGTTTAAAAAAATTGAATAACTATTGATCATGCTAAAACAAAAGTTGTTAAAGAATGACCAAGGCCCAAAAATATAATCGAGATCCATAATTTTCTTTGATTAGTAGATTATTAACAAAGGGTTGTTGAAATTTATTCACGGTTATATATCCCAATGACTATGTAAACTCCAAAAGGTGTTATGTTTATTTGGATAAAAAATGTGATGATTGTATTCAGGAATTGAAATAAATATTGGTGAATGCTCCACTTTTGGAACTACCTTCCAGAAATGGGGAGTTTGTTATCTACATTGAATCATCGTTGAAAGTACATAAATGTGTCCTTATAAAAAATTATCCAGTAATTTCTTATATATCACGTAATATAAAAACCCATGATTTAAATTATCCCAAAGATGATTTGGAATTATCTCCTGTTGTTTTGCATAAAAAATTTGGAGGCACAATCTGTATGGAGTGAAATGTGAAGTAAATAATGATCACACAAGTTTGAAGTATATAGTCACTCAGAAATAATTAAACATAAGATAGAGGAGATGGCTTGAATTATTCAGGGATTATTATTTCATGATCTCTTAGCATCCGAGAAATGAAAATAAAGTGGTTAATTATTTGAGTCGAAAAGGTAATGCTCCATTAACCACACTTAATATTGAAATAGATCCTTTGATTTAGGATTTGATGAACTTTGGAATAGATGTTGTTGGTGCATGAAAATCATATATTTTGTTTCAGATGTTAGGGAAATTATCTCTATCAAACAGAATAAAGCATTCATAGAAAAAAGATATTAAGTTGCAGAAAAAAGGTAGAGTTGGTTCAGAAGGGAATGATGTTTGAATTTAACATCAATAAGGATTGTGTTTTGATGTTTGGGAAAATATTATTTGTGCCATGGGATTCATAGTTGAAGAAATAGTTGTTATGTGAAGCTTATAGTTCTCTTTTTTCAGTTCATCCTAGAAGTGCTAGATGTACAAAGATTTTCGGGAGTATTAGTAGTGAGATGGAATGAATAGAGATATTGATTATTTTAATGTGATGTGTTTGACTTTCCAGCATGTTAAAAAAGAGAGGATGTTATCAAAATGGATGATTCAATCTTTACCAGTGAAAGAATGGACATGGGAAAATATATCGGCAGACATCATTGTGGGATTACCAAATATATCTAAAGGTAATAATGTAATATGGGTTATTGTTGATTGATAGATTGAATGTGCTCATTTACTTTATATTTGAGATAATTTTACTTTAGGTCAACATTCTCAGTTGTAGGTTAAAGAGATAGTGAGGTTTTCTGGAGTCCTCCTCCCCACTGTATTTGATCATGATCCTTGGTTTATTTATATCTTTGGTAAAGGCCTTTAGAAGATGTTGGGAACTAAATTAAATTTTAGAAAATAATTTCATCCTCAATTAGCTGGGCAGTTAGAATGAACAATTCAGACCTTGGAGGATATGTTACGTGCTAGATCGATGGGTTACCAAGGAAGATGAGACCAACATCATTCTTTGGTTGAATTTTATTATAATAATAGTTTTCATTCTAGTATACATATGGCTCCATTTGATGCATTATATATGAAGCGGTGTCGAACTCCATCTTTTGGGGATGAATTAGGTGAAAAGAAGTTTATAGGAATAGAATTGGAAAAAGAGGTGGCATTAAAAGTTCAGTTGATTCAGAATAACCTGGGAACAACTCAGAGGAGGCTGAAACGTTATGTGGATAACTAGAGGAAGGATTATTCTTTTGAGATAGGTGATCATGTCTTTCTAAATGTTTCTCCATGCAAAAGTGTAATTCTTTTTGGTAAGAAAGGAAAGTTGAGTATGAGGTTCATTGGACCTTATAAAATATAAGAGAATGTTGTATCATTTTCTTACATTGTAGATTTACCTCTGAATTTACCCTGGGTGTATAATTTTTTATGTGATTCAATGTTGTGGAAGTATATTCTTGATTAATCTCATGTTTTGAACAAAGAAGAAGATCCGTTGGAAGAGAATCACACTTAGGATGAACAACTAGCCCAGATTCATAACTGAAGAGGGAATGTGTTTTGGAATAAGGTAATTAATCATGTAATGGTTTTGTGGAAACCCCATATGGTTGAAGAGACAATTTGGGATTGTAAAAATTCTATGAGGGATAAAACCCCCACTTATTTGATAAGTGAATAAAAATTGCGAGGACCCAATTTCAAAAGGGGGGAAGAATGTAACCTCCCTTGTAATTAATGAATAATACATTCTTATATTTATTAATATTTCTGAATTAAATATTAATTTTACTTTAAAAGATATTCTAGGTTTTATTGCATAACCTATATGCAACAACAAGTTTCTTTGAATCTTATGTTTCACACAATAATGAGTCATACTGAAAAGTAATAATATAATATTATTTTAAATAGTTGTTAATTCCTAGCCATTGTATTTCCTATAATGAATAGAACTAACTACAATATGATTTTACATGTTTGTTAAATGTTTTTACATTTATCTAATTCATGTTAGAGGATTAAAATATGAATGAATCTAATTTTAAGCATAAATAGTATAACATTCTTTAAAATTTTGATTTATCGCCTTTTAATGGAGAAACCTCATTAAATATAGTTTTGGTAACTTTTATATGTTCTATTTGATAAATTTAAATTTTAATTTACATTCGAGACATCAAATTTAACATTATGTAAACTTTTGTTATTTTCTTGATAAAATTAATTTTTTAATGAAAAGAGAAAAATGCGTTATTTTAATTCATCAATGCATTTCAATATAATTTATTTATATGGTTATATTATCATTTTAATAGCTTTTAATAATTAATTAGATTATATTTTTTCCATTTCATCCTATTTTGGTCATTGGAATTAATTTCACTTTGAAATTGGACATAAACAAGTTTCATCCTTTTGATAGTTATTATTTTCTAAAAACACACTTTTTGTTTTGACAATGGGAATAAATTTTAAAATTCATAAATCCAACATCTATGTTTTTAATTTGTTAAAAAGGAATAATTTGTGAATTCACAATATCAAATATATCTTAGGCTGAAGTTTTGTTATTTTTATGAAAAACATTATTTTTTTATGAATAGTTAAAACCCAGAGTAGTTGTTAAAAAACTAATTTTTTCAGTTAAATGATATTTTACCAAATCAATGAAATAAATTTCAAAAATATGAAATTAATGGTTTTTATTAGTATCTAAAATTTATTTCAATAATATTGAAATAATTTTTGGTGAAAGACAACTTTTCACTTTTTTATTTATCGCAGTTAAAATTAACTAAGGTAATGCAAGTTAAAAATAATATTATAATATTATTAATCTACCTTAACATGTGTCCGAATCCTATTGGTTGATATATTTATGACAATGAGAATCCTTGGGTCGATTTTGGTTCCCCATGGAGAAACATAACAGTGATAATGACATTTTATATTAATTAATTTAATGTAAAGACAAAATGACATAAACATATATCTTTTAGTAAATAAATTTTTACATGGGGTTATATAAGATATCTCTTCGACTATAAATATTCATTTTAAAGGAAAAGAAATTACTACATCAGGGTATTTATTTAATAATTTTTAGACATAAAATAAATAAATCATTTATGACACAATAATGATAAATTGTGTACCTCAGTAATCAGTGATTTAAATAAATAATTATATAATGATTAAAAAAATATACAAAACCAGTGAAATTCTTATTGGATGATTTTATTTTTAACATGGGTCTTCTCATCTTCAAAATTAATGAGTTTATGACTATTTTTAATAGAAAATCATTATATAATAAAATACTATTTTCAAACATTCATAATCAGACCCTCCTCCCCGTATATTAAGCTGTAACCTCAAACTCATTACTCACACCTCTCAAGACCAATGAATCATAAAAAATATACCCAATTAATCTCCCTACACCCATCTATTCATCCTTGAATCCTTACTTTAGTTATAAGGAACTTCAAGAAATAATTTTTGATCAAACCAAAGGGACTTATCCAATTTAAAGGTAACAATTTCTTTTAGGTTTTTTTCTTTTTATTTTACTTATCCAACCCCCTATTATCTTTTTAACCCTTTATTTTATAAAAAATCGAGTATCCAAAATATACTAGGTTTTGATTCTGGTAAGGATTCAAACTACAATCACACCCACCGCCATCCAATTGGTGAATAACATAGACTTTCTATGGACGGTGAACTACTGCCTCACAGAACGATGATTGTTCAATCTTCTCATTCCACCTCTTATTGTGGCCATTAAGATGGAACTGTATTTACATGTGATATATATTATATTTATACTGTCACTATACTTCTATTTTTTTCATTTATATTATACCGTTTTGGTTTCCATTATGGTTAAACTCGATAATTTAATTTGAGGAAGTGTAGACTACCACCCCCTCAAAGTGGCATGACTCGTTCATGCCATACGTGGAACCTATAAAGGATGGTGTTATAGAAATTATTTAAGAAATTATACTAGAAATATAATATATATATTTATCATTATATATTCATTTCATTAAAATACAAAATTGAAATCAATGTACCATTCATGCGTACGTATGACTTATCGTAAAAAAGAACAGTGCATTTCATTTATTAACAACAAATGCTATGTACTATTATAAATACATATATATTGAATATATATGATATATATTAAATATAAATCATGAATATATTTCTAGAGATAATAGATGTTCTACCACATGGACAATTTATAATTATATCAAGTTCATTTTTAACTCATGTTCTGAACATCAAACCATTGTCCAATATGAACTCAAATAATTAACTAATAGTAATATCAAGAAAAAAGTGATTTAAAATGAATAATAAATATGAATTTTTTTTAATTAAGTATAAATTTACTTATGTATATTATTTTTTAAATTAAATAACGAACGGATCAAGTCATACATGAGATAAGGGACTTCGTCTCAGTCACCATTCATTGAGGCATACATTGATTTATAAATGGCTTTCTTTTATACTGTATATTTAATAAATCCATTTGACATTTAATTTCACTCAAAGGGAATAAATTTTCTATGAATCATTTTACTAAATGAAAATAGTAATGTTTTTAATTTCTGTGGTGATAATGACCTCTCTGCCACCGTAATCATTAGTTGGCTTCCTCTATAATCCTTAATGATTTTAAAATGAAAAAGAAACCCCTTATTATGTTTATTTGGGTGTTTTGGTATTGAAAATGGTTTTTGAAATTGATTTATTATTTCAATATGTTGAAATGATACATTTTTATTGAAAATGAAATATTATTAGTGAAATATTTATATTTCCAATATTTTATGTTTTATGATTTTAAAATGGTATAGGGAAATTTGATAGGTGGTTACGTGATAAACCAAATGATAGGTGGTACCTTGATAAACCAGGACATGTGATTTTATTATAATGAACAATTACTTGGGTATGGATGTTAGCCAAATGGCTATTACATTTAGTGATATGTGTGGAAGTCGACCGTATGATTATTCCTTTTAAGTATGTTAATGTCCCAAGTTACCTTTATATGTTATTTATTCTTTCTATGGGTTTTATGGTAATATTTTCGTTAAAAAATGGAATGAAATTATTTTATTATTTAGTGAATCATATTTAATAATTAATAATGGTAAAATGTATTACTTATGATAAGGTATTTATGGTTTACTAATTGTTGGAAAAAACTAACAGGTTTCATTCTATGTGTATCCCTTACTGAGATTTTTTATGCTCATCCCTAGGATTTGAAATGTTTTTCATAGGACATAAAGTAGAATATGGTCAAGGATGGGATCATGGAGGATTCATATTATCTAAAACATGTAACTAGTCATGAATATGGTTTTTCAAAGAGTTTTTATTTTATAAAAAAATGGATACTGAGTACTAGTGTCTACTTATAGTATTAAAATTGGTATTTATATGTTATATCCTAATTCTCTAATGCTCTATACATGAAAAGATCCTCGATGGGAATTATTCATTTAATTTAAGATTATTTAATGTTTTATGTCTAGGTCTTTATCAGTTGCATAATAATTTGATCATGGTATAACCCATAGATGAGAGATAGGTTTCATAAAAAACATTACAATTTAAACATAAATCAATAGAAGAAAGGAAAAGACTGGTTTCCTTGGCCCATATACCCAGTAATCATAAAATATAAAAAATTATTTCATATAATATAGAATATAATTATAATGATAATTTAAAATATTTATTTAAGAATATTTCCATTCTAATTAAAAAAAATTATTAAAACTAAAACATATTCAAATCCTTTTCATTGAAATAATCATGGAATAATATAAAGAGATACTTGAATATCATTTTAAATAATTTATTAATACTCAAAATATTATCATAACCCATATATTTGAAAACCAAATTGAAAACCTATAAGGTAAATTTTAAAATCATTCAAATTGTTTTTAAAAACATTTTATAGAAAACATTATTTTTTCAATAAAACTGATATCCTACCGAAGAGGGAAATAATATTTAATTTTCTAAAAATCATTTTCTTAACATTACAAGGTACCAATGTGTGGGAAAATTGTGCGATTAAATAATGAAATCATGAATTAATAGTTGAGAATAAATTTCATGAATTTTATTTAGATATGGATTATATTATTTCATTAATAGAAGCACAATACTAGACAATCCCAATGAACATAAAGATTATAGAAATAAACATTTACTTCTTTGGTAACATTGAATCCCAATCCCCATCAAATAATAAAATTACATAGAAAATAAAATATAATTAAAAAAATTAAATTCATGATATATATTATAAAATGTATGAATACAAACCTTGTCAAATAATATAGGTTCATAACATTACACTTTTCTCAAAGATGCAAAATAGAAATAAAATTACCATACAAATTTTATATCTTTTGAACCGTAAACCTCATGAATGATAGATAATAAAATGGATATGTAAATACAGATATTTTTCAGGAATAAATTCATAGATTTAGTAATCATTTCTATATACACGACACCAAATAAATGAGTGGAGAATATGGAATAAATCTCATATAAATAAATTTGAGACTATAAATCCCCATACAACTTGAGTAAATGTTGAATCAGGACCCAAATGAAAGAATAATATCGATTCAAAATTTTAATATCATTAAATAAATGAGATTATTTAAATAACATGTCATAGGGAAGTATATAACACACACAATAATTATATATTTTCAATGTATAATATATCTTAGGGATATAAAAGTGAGATGACAAAATAATTTCCTTATGTCTTGAATTTCATTATACCCATTTAAATGATGCATAATAAGTAAAAGATTGTTAAAAACCTATCACAAACCATATTCTTAAATATAACACCTTATATTATTTTATTATTAACTTATTTTACTCTTTTATTGACAATTCCACATCAATGTAATGTGTTAGGTAATAAGTACATTGTTTTTCATATATATTTTGATTTTTAAATATTAATACCCTTTCTTAGATTGTGTTTTACTTACATAAATAATTCCAACCATGTTATAAATATCATATATATTCAATATATATATTATTTAAATAATATATTAATGATATAAATATGAAATGGAATAAATCATTCATGAAGATAATAGGTTGTACTTAAGAAAGAAACTTTTTTCCTTTTTCTGATTTCATTGAAAGAAAGAAAGTAAATGAAATATATGTATATATATATATATTATATTAGAATTATTATGTCATAAATTTTTTATATTTTTACCAAACCCATAATTTTTACATTCTATGTAGACTGTGAACGAAACACATTGGTTTGAAGAGGAAGTTATCCACATATCCAGATACGTTGTTTTAATATTCTCACAAAATGGGAAGAATAAATGTATATGGTATATAATAATTATAGAATAATAAATACATATTAAATGTCATATATATTATATAAAAAGTCTATTTTTTATTTATTTTAATCATGAAAGGTGATAATGGAAGAAAGAATGTCATTGGTTTGTGAGGTGGTAGCCTATCATACGCATGAATGATGATTGTGTATCCCATTTGATTGAAGTGTTTGTATGTTTAGGTAAATATATCAAAATACCAACATCTTATTATTTTTAGGATAATTATTTTTTTATATAATAATTAACTAATATTAATTGAGGGAGTGGATAAATAGAAAAACAAAAATACTTGTGGAAGTGTGTTATCTCTTCTTTGGGTAACTCATTTTAGTTTTCATAAAAGGTATTAATTGGATTCCATTCATCACAAAGTGAGGATTCTAGTATGAGAGGAGGTATGTTGGTATATTATTTTGGATTTATTTTTAAAATCCATTATCCATGATCAGTCTGAAAAATATTAGGGGGGGGGGTGAGTGCTTTTTTATATTGGAGGGGCAGTGGAATCTTGAAAATATAAAAATCTAAACACTATTTTGATGTCTATTAATTCATGTCCCTCAAAAAATGTTTACTTTTCTAAAACCTAGATTATACGGTAGAAATATGTCTAGATAGGTTCTTTTGGATATGTTTCAAGGTTATTTTGACCCTTATGTTAATGTTTTTACAGAATGTAAACTCGTTTTCAACTTAATAAGTGTATCGAATTTTAATTAATTTCACAAATAATTTTGGTAAAAAAGCATGTCTACATTTATAGAAATTTAAAAATATTCTTATTAAAAATGTTTAATCCATTCCCCAAAATTATAAACACATAATTGGTAGATATTTATTTAAAATTAATCACAATGATGATATGAGACCAGAGTGTTTTAATGTGAACATCTTCAAAAGCATGATGTGTTATTATAGCCAATATTGTTGAAAAATTGATTCAAATGGCCAAAATTTTAATAATATATTTATAATTGATCTAGATATACATTAATAAAACGTTAATATATATTTTAAAAATATAAATAAATTTGATGAAAATGATGTTGTCAATAAAAATTCAATGCTTTTAACTAATCATAAAAAACTGTATCTTCTTATAAAAATATAAAAAAATTTCCCTAATTAAATTTTAAAATTATGATAAAAAAAGTAATTTTATATTTTCATATAAAATTTATACAAGTTTTAAAAATTATATTCTAAATTTTTGTCCTATTAAATTGAGGTAAAATAATCTATTAGAAATAATATATATCATTATGCATAAAATTGGATATATATATATATATATGTGTGTGTGTGTGTGCAGTTTAAAATAAATATAACATCAATGTTAAATAATTGACTAAATAAAATAATATATATATATATATATATATCATTAAAATAATGTATCTAATGTTATTTAATTAATTTAATGATTTAAAGCAGAATTTATTTCAAAAATAATTTCTCCCATAAAAATACTTCTTATATACTAAATCTTGTATTATTATAATTTCATGTTAATTGGTCACAAAATAATTCATCACATATATATCTAAAATAAATATTTTAATAATTTAATTAATATTATTTATAATATCTAATCTAATGGCTAGGTGATAACTATAATAATATTTTAATAATAATATTAATAGTGTGTTACAGTTTGGTAAAACAAGGTATTACTTGTAAGGAAAGATATGAAATGAACATTACATTTTGTATAAGAAAGTCCAAAAGAAAACATATTGCATCTAAAAAAAGAATATTTAATTTTTTCTGTAATCTATTATTTAAATTATATTTTTTTTGAAATGAAAAAATATTGGTACTTTAGTATTACAGAATATATATTCAGTGTTATACAAAATAGAAAATTGTTAAATGTTTAAATTAATCTGAAAAGGTTAAATAAATCTCTTGGGTTTAAATTCTACCCACATTAAAGGAATTTCACAATCCAAATTCATCTGGAATATCGAATGTTTTATACATGTAGTTTCATTCATTGAAACACCAATCATTAAAATAAAAACTAAAAAACAAGAAAAAGGAATTTTGGAAGGATAATAGTTACCCAATGTAACTTATCACTAGCCTTCGACATAAGAGAACGTCTGTGATGATTTGTACAGTGAAGAAAATTTTAAATAATTATATAATGTGATATAGGTTGCAAATCATATGAAATTGAGTGATCTATAGAATGTTAATAATTATAAAACTAGAATCGGAAGAGGCATGAAATAGTTCCTTGTTGTCTTAAAACAATTATTGTAGGATTTTTTTTTATTTCAAGGTAATTTTCCATTAATTGATTAATTTTCATGAAAAAATATACATTACATCATTCCATTTCATTAGTTAAATCTCACCATTTGTTTTTTTCATTGATCAATTACATGGTCATCTATTATTATATGAAATTAAGGAAAATTTTCAACTCCAGAAGCATTAGTAGTTCATGATTTCTATATATAAAATGACAGCCCATTCTATTTATCATAAGTTAATATCATTAAAAATGGAAATCAGAGTGTATCCAATATTCTTAAATCCTCATATTGAGAGGTAATACGTTAACCTATAAATCCTCATCTGAAGAGTAAATTAACACATCACATAAATGGTCAAACTTTTAACTCTTTTAAAAAGATAAAATACAAAAAATTAGAATCAATGTCACTAAATTTCATGGAATCATATTAATAGTGGTCCGACATAAATCATAAATTTTATATAGGACATCACATTCTATACATGTGAATAATTTCATCGTGTATTTTCATCAAAACAATAACCAGAATTACAATAAATATTTATTCAAAATATGAATTATTTATTATTTTAAATATTTTTTGGTATATTAATTACGTTCAAAAAATGTTTTAAACTTCATCCATGATATTATAGACCTCTTTTTTATCAAATTAATAATGGTTTCCATAGTAATATGTACTATCTATTTCAAATTATCCAAATCCATCATATCTTTATCCATGATAAACACAATTTTCTAATTATCAGTAACAAATTAATGGTTACCTTTCCTTAATCAAAATAAAACATTTATATTATATCACTTTTATAAGTCACCACCACCATTAACATATGTATTTATATTCTTATTGAATAACATATAATTAAAATTCGAATATATTACATGATTTGTATAACAAAATCTTTGAATTCAAAAACATATACACTTCGATCAACCAGAATTATTCTTAAACCATTAATTAGGCTTCATCATCTTATTCCTTAAGACCCCATTACTAGAATATGAAATATTAATTATTTATTAAGGATACTAAACATAAATCTAATAATTATTCATACATTTAATGTAAATTATCCTATTATAACATTTGATTAATTTAACATGTCATTTGTGGTCACATTATCTTCAGTATTCTATCAAAATCTCATACCATCATATTGATTCTCATCATGATATTTCCCCTTAAGACATCAATTTCATTAATTCCAATATATTCAACATTTGAAAAATTCAATTTTAACCCATTTCCTTATATATCTATCTATTAAATTATACGAAAATGAAATTTGAGGGGCACATTTATCACAGTAGAAAAATAAATAATCCCGAAATGTTACTTATAAGATACTTAAATAATGACACATATCATTAAATTTATAACACCTTATTGTTATCATTTGAGAAGTACCTATTAATATCCTTAGAAATATACCTTGGATATTACTAATGTTTTTTAATACTAGACTCCAACGGTTGTCCAATCCATTCCATTGATACCTACTATAATGACCCAAGTTTAAGATGAATAGATATTACTTAATTTTAGAATAATATTCAACCTCCATTGGAATTGAATCCAATAATAACATTATGGAACCATTGGTGTAGGCTATACGAATGGTTTATTGGTCGTTGACTTGTTTGGAATTGGTATAGATCTATAATCGTTGTTTTGTGAAATGTTTGATATTGGTCAGCTATGCCAATAGTTACCAAACCATTTGTATAGGTAATATGAAATACATATAACAAATGTTTTGAAAAAAATTTTATAGTTAATTTGAATCAAACCCTCCAATAGGTTTGGTCCCCAAACCAAAATTTATATCACAATAACCAAACTACAAAGCAACAATGTTTTTTATGAAACATAATATGATAAATATATAAATGTATGTTTATATGTAAACTAATTCTTGAACTATATAATGTTCTTTGATAAAATAATTCATTAAAAATCAAAATACTTATACCAATGGTTTCGAAAACTATTGTTATATGATTTTTTAATTTTGGGACCTATACCAATGGGGTTTTCAATGTTTTCATAATATAGTAATTAAATAAAGTGTATCCCATTGGTTATAGGGAATATGTTCATATTTTAGTCACCTATACCGTAGGATTTGGAAAATATTAGAATACATACATTTTATTAAATCTATACCAATGGTTTTATAAAACCCATTGATATCAGGTCATTTTATGATTCTTATACAAATGGTTTGTCAAAAATTGTTGGTATTGGGAAAGAATATTATAGTGAGATCATTATAAAAGAACATTCCCAATGAACATAATAATTTTGTTTATTTAGAAACAAGAAAAAAATTATTCAATCTTGGTGAATGATATGAAATATTTTTTCACAAAGTTACTTTGATTTTTTACTCATTCCTAAAATCATTAATCATAACCTAGGAAAATGAAATATAAGAATGGATGAACTCAGATAATTGGTAATGGTGTATATATGATATATTTATTTACAATTGCTGGATAAGGGTTTGGGAACATGTAAATAATATCCAAAGATGATACCCAACATGAAAAAAATCATATAAATGATTCATGGAATAAATACTGGCTAACCAAAATACATGAATCAATTGGGAATCAAGAGAATAATCCATGGGAGCATAAAATATGATTAATACTATGAATATTGTAAGACACATTAATGTATTAAATGATATCCTTTGTATTCAAGGAATGAATAAAATTCTGTGTTAGTGGAATGGGTTCACTCCCCAATCCATATTAGTTTTTCAAGGTTCACTACCAAGACTATCTTAGTGGAAAATTGTTTTATTGAACCAGGTTCACTTCTTATTCAAACTCATTATTAATAAAATGTGCTCAAATCATTTTACAACCCTATAATACTAATCCTAGTTAACTCAATGTTACATATGTATCATAATGATCATATTTTAATCCCCATTTGGTCTATTTCAATGTAAATCAAGTTCACACTTTATCCTAGACTGGTCACACTGAATGTATTTTTGTTGTCATTCTAGCCTTGTCACACTAATCTGAGTTTATTTTTTATTCGATCTTATTCATACTGAAATGATTTTAATCCTTGTTCCAAGCCTATTTTTCCCGTGAGGTATATATATTTTAGAAATGAATTGGTTGGACAAATATGTCTCACTCATCACATAAAAAATGCATACATATGTGTTCCAAAAGAAAATAAAACATGCATCATTACAAGGACCAGTAAAATATATGGTTATCATAAACATGACATAATATCAAAGCCATTGAAAAGATACAGGTTTCATAATCATAGAATTACTGTGCTATAAGAGGAAGGTTTCATAATAATTTTATCTTGGTATAATGTATGGAATAAAATCTGGTTTCATAAAAAACATGTAAATTAATGCATAATATATTCAAATAAAAAAATGAATGTTATCATTGGACCATATCCCTAAAAAAGAATAAACTATAAAAAATGATTACATATTAGATGGAAAATAATCTTCAATTTTCTTTTTAAAACATTTATTGAGGAAATATGTTTTTTATATTTGAAAAAAATTATTCATAAAACATTTTAAAAACTTCTTATTTAAAATTACCTTCAAAACATATAATGGGATCCATGAAAATAATTCAATACTTTTTTTCAAATGTTAAAAATTTCCGAAATACATGAATTGATGAAAATTTTATAAAACATATAAAGTAATCCTTAAAAATAATTTAAACCATTTTTTAAAACATTTTTAGATTAAAAAACAGATTTCTAATTAGAGTGGGAAATGAAGTTATATTTTATTAAAAACATTTTCAAAATTATCCTAAGTATAAAATATTGGGAAAATGGTAAAATTACATGAATACCTCATGAATGAAAGATAATAAAATGGATATGTAAATACATATAAATTGTTGTAAAATAATCATATAATTCATTAATGGGTTGTATATAAATCACTCATGTCTAACTTGTATTGAATTTGTCATACGACATGTAGGTATAATAATAAGACTTAAAATACCATTACTACTTTAGTAACATTTGAATCATAGTACTCATGAAATAATAACATAAACTGAAACTTTTAATATCATTAAATAAATTAAAATCAGGATATAAAATTTCATAGGGTTGTATATATAAGATACATTAATAATAAGGGGTTAATGTAGCATATATCTAACAAAAATGAAAGTGAGATGACAAAACTCGTACCTTATGTCTGTAATTTCATTATACACAGTAATATATCATGTATAATGGCTATAATTTAATTATAAATTTACCAAATGAAAATATTATTACATTTCTTACCATATAGTCTTTATTTATGACATGTTATTGCCTATTTATTAAAAATTACATCTTAATGTTGTGTTTCATGTAATAATCACATTCCTTTTTATATATGTTTGGACTTATTATTTTGGATCATTTAACATATATCTTGATTTAAATATTTTAATATTTTAAACCTGATATAAATATCATATATATTCATTATATCTATATTAATAATAATCTATAAATTATAGAAATATGACATGAATTATAACATTCATGTCGATGGTATACTATATGTATGCATGAATATTGCTACCATTTCATTATAATATTGAATGGAAGATAAAAATTGAAGTATATTTGTATATTTATAATCAATCTAGAAAAATTATGATGTCATTAATATCATATATTATTACTAAACCCATCAATAATAAATTCCATGTAAAGTGTGAATGAATCATGTCAGGTTGAGTATGTAGGTATGCAATCGTCCAAAAATAAATTTACCATATTCCCAAAAAATATAAAGCATGAATTTATGTGTTATTTAATAATTAAAAAATAATAATTCATAAATATAACATATATTGTATAAAATAGTAATTCCATAATTATTTCCAACCACGAATGGTGGTAATGGAAGATGAATGGCGTCAGTTTGTGGGGAGGTAGATTGTTGTATACATGAACAATGATTGTGTAACCCATTTTATGGAAGTGTGGGTAGGTGTAGGTATAATAGTAAACATAAAAAACATGGTATATTAAGGTTAAATATGTTATTATATAAGTATGGAATAGTAATAATTGAGGGGATGGAGAAATATTTAAAACAGTAGTTCATGTTGAATAATGTGACCTATTCTTTGGGTAATTACTTTTTGTTTGCACCAAAAGACTAATTCGGTTTTCTTTATGCCCATAGTGTGGATTCACAGATGATATTAGGGAAGCTATGAGATTATTTGGGTGTGTTATATTCGAGAAAAATTTAATGAGATGCGTTAAGAAGTGAGTGGGTGTGGGTGAGTGATATTTTACAGTAGAGGAGGAGTGGTACTCCTATTAATATAAAAGGTAATCAATATTGAGAGGTATATCTCACGTTATCTGACACCAATATTGTCATCTTATATATCCAAATCGGTATATGGTATAAATATGTCCCTATAATTTATTATGGAAATCATTATAGGTTATTTTCCCCTCAAGTTAAAATTTAACCACTATGTTAACTCATTTTAACCTTAATCAGGCATATTATCTTTAATTAAATTCCCTAATATTTATAGTAAAACACTAAGTTAACAATTATAGAAATAATATAAATTTCATATTCCAATTAAGGAATAGATTTTTAAAAATTATAAAAACATATGTAGTGGGAATTAATTTAAAATTAATCCCATGGATGGGGCATGATAATGAGTTTTTAAAGGGAAAATTTTCAAATGATTGAAATGTTTTTATTTCCAATGTAAATGTGAAATTGATTAAAACTATACAAGTCTCATTAATATATTGATAACTAATATAAATAATCATTGAAACAGAATAAAAATATATTTCATCAATATAAATAAATTAGATGAAAATGTAGTTTTCAATAAAAATTCTATATTTTTTGGGTATTCATAGAAAAGTCTATCTTCTCAAAAAAATATCAAAAACATTTTCCGAATAAAAAATTGATATTATTATGTAAAAAAATATGATAACTTTTTTAAATAAATAACATAAATGTGTGAAAATTTAGAATTAAAATTGGTGCTCCATGAAAACGCAGTAAAATTAGCTTTTAAAATAGTATATATTTTTTTATAAAATATGATTTCTTACTGTCTCATATAAGAAAAACATAATAGGAAAGTTATATAGTTAAATTGTTATAATATATATATATATATATGTATATATATATCATTTAAATCATTTATCCAATTTATTTAAACAATTTATTGATGCAAAACTTGTTCAATTTCATAAATATTGTTTTTGATTAAATTATTTCTTATATTTTCAAAAGGGTATTATTTTTATTTCTAGTTAATTAGTAAGAAAATTATTCAATATATATATATTTTAAACCATATTTTCATAATTTAATTATTCTTATTCATGCATACCATTCTAATAGTTAGGTGAAAACTATAAATATATTTTACTAAAAATATTAATAATACATTGTAGTTTGGTAGAACATGGTTTTTTGTGTAACAAAATATGTTAAATGAACTCAGAATTGGGTGTAACTCTGGAAAAAATAGTGTTTTGTGTACCGAAAGATAATCCATGAGTTACATGGAGTGAAATCCTATCATTTTTTTTCATGAAACACTAAACAAACCTATTTCATTTATTTAACACAACATATTTCTAGTGTGGACTTAAATGAAAAATATCATAATGTTTAAATTTATTCAAAAAAAATAAAAAAAATATCATGGTGTTACATATAAGGAATACCAAAAACAGATCATGGTATTCTCTAAATACACTAAAATTGTAATCATTGAAAAATGTGGGGGAAATAGTATGCCCAAACAGATTCAAAATAAATTCATAGTGTCAATACCATGTATCGAATGACTTCATAGGTATTTCAACCGTCCTACCCCTCAATTGATGATATCCCAAAAATATCAAAATTAAAAATTTATTGATCCACATGAAGTTGATTTAGAAAGTCATCAATATGGGGTAAATAATAATGATTTTTTATTGTGATATTTTTTATGTTCTTAATAGTCAATATGGATTTGTATTAATCCATTTATCATCCTAAAAATATAATAGGTTCACACTAATGTGACTCACATAGATTAATGAATCTATTATCAATATATCCTAGAGTTTCATCTTCAGTGATTACAATAGATTTCAGGCCGTTCTATGTAGAGTCTGTAAAATATGTTTATCTATAGGTATGGATTATATTAACTACATAACTTCATGATTTGGTAAAATACAAGGAAAATATTATGGAAAGATATCAAAAAACTCATAAATATTAGTTATTTAATTTAGATTTAATTTCTCACCAACAATCTGAGGAAAGCACCTTTTTTAATAGGAATCATAAATTATACCATGGAAGAAACATTCATCAGAAATTCCTATTTTTCTTCACACTAAAATGGGATCATATGTAATTCTGAGATATCAAATGTATATTCCCGTATATAGTAATTGATGTGGGATTTAAATAAAAAATACAATATATGAACAAAATAACATCCAATTCATCTAAATGATGAATTTAAATATTTTCAAGAAACATATTCCTATAAAGGCTAACTAGAGAATAATCATAATATTTTGATGCTATGATCAAACTATAATGGATTTACGTCAAACAAAACATATATATTTTAATGTTGGTTTTTAAAACCCTTACAACATATTCTTATATAAAATATTAGGTAGTTCTTGAACTCAATAATATGTTACCCTTAATATAGGTGATGGTATGTTTATGTTTTTCCACATCATTATCATAAAGCTAATTAAAACTAGATGTTTCATGATGTTTTACATTTAATATGGGCCCATGAAAATGTTGAAGTTTACCATCTTAATTATCCTTTGCATCTTGGCACTAGTGAGAATAATTACCCTAATAATTGTATTTAAAACATTGATTTTTGGGTGGTTTATTATTTGGAACACTCCCATTGATTGCATCATTAGTTAAATTATTCTCATTACATTAGAATTTTATTTCTTGATGACATTCCTTTACATAATTGAAATAATTACCAGTTCCCATAAGACAATTTTCCACATCATTGATTCTACTATTAAAGCATAATGGATGGATCATCTTCCTCTTTTTGTGGTTTTTAAATTACCATTTATTTCAATTTTTTATTACTAGAACCAAGATATTTATGTGTGATTCTAATATACAGCTCCAACATGATGGTACATTGAATTATTTCATCATATCATTCGCCACTGTGATAGAAAATTAAAATTTTCCAATATCAATCTCAACTATAAGAGTCCTGTAATGATTTTATTTTCCATATGAATGATAAATATTTATAATAACATTTTCATATTTCAATCATTGAAGAATATAAAATATATTTTCAATTCTACTTGTCCATTTTTCAATAACTAGTGGATCAATAGAGCCACTAAATGATGGTTGAAGTTTCATTATGAACGAAAATATGACATTTCATCAATTTCAAATTTGGATTTCCAAAATTATTTATGACGTGAGAATGTGTTGGGAAGATAAGAACATGTTTTTTAATTCCATATTTTCTAAAATTGTGTTTCCTAAGAGAACATTCATTTAATTTTCCACCACATTCACCATTAAAATCATTACATCATCTCCCGTCCATTCACAAAAAAAATAACATTGTGAGAAATGGTAATCGTAAGCATAATAAACAAAATCATGAAAAATAATTTCTATGATGTGTAAATTTTAAAAAATACTATTATAAATTTGGTTAAATCTAGATTATTCATTATCACGACCATAACATTAAGATTTCATTATATACATTGACTTATCCCAAGAATTATTTATAATGATTTCATGTCCTACTTTTTAAGGCATATCTAATCCATTATCACATATTAACTATTGATTCACACAACCTCCATATATATATATATTACATATATAAATATATATGAATATTATTTACATAACATAACAATCAACTATGGAATCCTATAGGCGTAGTATCATTTGAAACATGAAAAAATAAAAAACTTTTATGTATTAGTTCATAATAACCTTTCACATAGAACTTCATAAAATGCACCGATCATATAAATATCATACAAAATACTTTTATTCAATATATAAGGATATGATATATTAGAATTTGTGAGGTCAGATGCCCATTAAAGGTAATATTAGTAGATATCAATGATCATATAAGAATAACATGAGATAAGGGGTATGAAAATATGAGATTAAAATTTCTAAATAGTACAATGAATTTCATATATCATAATCATGAGTTGTGGAATAAATTTTTTCAGTTTATAAGATATTAATCATAAAAGAATTAAGGAACAAGAATAATAAATTATTATCATAGTAATACGACATTAATTTATAGTATACACAAAAGACTATGGATTCATGTAATATATAGAAAAGTCACATTTACAAAAAAAACTACAGTGGACTTGGTTTACTCCCTAAACCATCATAACAGTCAATTTTCACTCCCTAGACTATCATAGTGGAGAATGTACCTTACTAAAATTGGTCCACTCCCCATTATAGTCAAATTTATCTCATAAGATATCAATATTTAGTAAATTGTTTATATATAGATATAGGTCCCACCAATAACATAATCAATATAACATATAAGTGTTCCAAAATTTCATTAACGCTTCATCATATCAAAAATAAAAAAATGGGTTTTGGGATCAATTAATTATAGCATAACACAATGAAATGGAATATGGTTCTTAGACATCATTACTTACAAAATTTATAACCTCATTAAAAATAATAATGATTGTATCCTTATATAATTTTTCTTATAAATAAAAAGTGGAATAAATTTTAAATTTATTTCATTAATATAAATATCATTAATAGATCTTTAAAACATTATTGGAAAGAATAACCATTCAATTTGGAAATAACTTTTTAAAAATAATATGAAAACCAAAATATTAATAATTTTTTCTATTTAAAATATAAAAAATCATATAAATGAATCCTAAAACATATAATTTCCATTATGTTGGGGAATATTATTCTTTCCATTTAAATTTTATAAAATATCATTCCATACTACTATCGGAAAATCAACAAATTAATCATTTAGAAAATGAAAAGAAGATTCATTTCAGGACATTACATTAAAAGTTTAACAATGGTAAAAATGACTTTATAAAAACTTATTATATTATAAAAAATGATATTTAAAATATTTTTATGAAAAATTGAGAAGGAAGAAAATGTTTTTTTCAAAATAGAGATATGATGTTGATTTTCTGTAGAATTACATTTTCAATGAATTGACTACATACTATTATTAAAATGGATGGAAATTAAATATTTTCATAAATAATTATAGGATTTTTTAAAAATATGTTCCTATAATTTTCAAAAATATTTCATCTTCATTCATTAATTACAAAATCTCCTGATAAATAATGAAATTGTAACACAAAACCCCTTTCCCTATGTTCACGTTTCATAGAATGCTCTCTACCCACTAATATTATAAATTTTATTTATTAAAATTAGAAACATTTTTCATTTTGTACTTATAACATCATATATTATACCATTATATTATTTCAAAACCCCCTTCTATCAATAATCCCTTTTCAAAATCATCACAATTGGGTGTTAAATATTTCATTTATCAATGGTATTTTAGTTTAACAGTTCTCTTCATTGTATATATATATTGGTAACACCCTATATAGTGTATTAATAATGAAATAATTATAATTTATCATAATTATTTACATTTTCTGTGTCTTATATAAAATTTAGAGACAAAAAATTGAATTACACCATTCATGGACATGGTATGTTATACATATACATAAACATTGTATTAATTTTTTCATAGATGGAAAAATGGTAGATAATAATAAACTTTTTAATATATATATATATATAATATAGATTAAATCATTCTTTATTACCATCCATGTATATTTTAAATGAAAATGTAATTACATCACTTCGTGGAGGTGGATGTCCACACGTATGCACGAACGACATAATCATTTAACAATGTATTAAAAGGATGATAGGTAAATTATATGTTATAATGAAATAATTATAAATTTTCCATAAATATAAAAAATAAATATTAAACCCATCATTATACCCATTAATGAATGTGGGTGATAAAAATTGAATTTCATCACTACATGAAGAAGATATGTTGTACATATTCATGAGTGATACATTAACTAATCATTTGATGAGAAATAATGTGTATAATTATTTTTAAATAATCATATTATCATTTAGGATTATTTATGAAACTCATGATAGTATTTGAATAAAAATACCATATATTTATATGAGGTAAAAAAGTGTTTAAAATAATATAATTAGTTAATTTGATTACTTATTATTCAATATTATTCCTTTTGATATCCTCTAAATAGCTCTACGGTTTTCAATTTGTTAAGAAATAAACTCTTTAATGTGTATATGGATGTTTGTATTTGAAATTGGTAGATTCGGGTTGATCTATATTTCTTAATGTTGCATATAAAAGTGGGGCAGGAGGTGTTATCTATAACTGGGGTGGGGGAACTTTTGGAATTTCCAACCAATTAAATTGTAGTAAATCCATTCTCACTAAAAGAACATAAAAATTATAGTTAATTTATTATATGTTGTGATATGTTTTTAATCTGATCATATAATTTAATTTGGTGATATTTTGGTGAAATTTTATACCCTTTCATTTTGATTAACCCCTAGTTGACCTATTTTAATTTTAACTACTACTTCAAAATTTTCAATATCAATTGGTAATGATTTTTACATATAAACCAAAAATTGGGATATAAATTTAATTTTTATGATATGTTAAGACATATAATTTTTTCCTTGATTTATTTCTATATAAGTATCATTTAAATGAATAATAAAAGGTTATTTTGATAAAATTTTATTGTTGTCTATTTTGACACATTTAATTTTATTCGAGTTAAAAAACATAAATAAAAATATCCAATTCACATATATTATTTTATCATAATAGAAATATTTTAAATCCTTATAAAAAATTAGGTTAACAATTTAACAACAACAGATTATAAAAAAATTAATATTTTCAAAATAATTTAATTTATTTTTCCAGTAGTTGAATGAATTGAATTTTATTATTGTGTCAGTAATTCAGGTAATTATATAAAACCTAGAAATTATAAATAAGTTACCATAATGAATATAATTTTATTACGCATAAAATTAATATTATTATTGATGCATACCATGTTTTGGTTTTTATTTCAACTAATAAAGGATTTTTTAAACTATGGGAGTGATATTTGGTAATTATATTTGATTTAAATAATATATAAATCCTTTTTAGGAAATTTATTCAATATTACTAATAAATTTTTTGAAAAACGGTATAATGGAAGAATTAATTTCATCCAATGAGAATTATGATTAATAATTATGCGCTTGTCGCTTATTATTAACGTACATAAACCCAATTTACCCTTTACCATGGTGATAAATTTTCCATGGTTATTATTCCTTATGAATAGAAGTAAAATATACCAATTTTAAAAATTAGAACATATTGATTATAAATATGTAATTCATTTTATCTAATTAAAAATTGATAAATGTAATAAATTAATATAAATATATGGTCAAAAAATGTGGTAGAAGCATCTTTTTTAGAGAGAAATATTTTTTAGAAAAATACAAGATTTAGTCATATCAAATTACAATAATTTTTTTAATGTATACAATCATTTGAAATTAAATTATATTAAAAATTCAATAAAATTATTTACCCATTATTATTAATTTAAATTATTAATATAAAAATAAATTATGTTCATAAATTTTTTTATGAAAAAACATTTAATTTTTTTTATAATTTAAATAATTATTACTAATAATCATTGATATATAGTGAATTAAATTTTTTAATGTATAGGGTTATATTTTTTATAATTTATTTATTATTATTTATAACATCTAATCTAGTGTCCAGATGATAATTGACACAAAATATTTTTATAATGATACTTGATATGTCTAAACTTATGGATGTGTGTAATGAAATTTTGAAAAGAAATAAAACTAACTGAAGAGTAATATTTAATAAATGTATGAATGTGTGAAAAATACATCAAATATAATTGGAATATTATAATTTTGGGATTTTAATAATAATATTTTTACATTATATAATATATCTCTTAAATAATGGTGTTTCATGTTAAGAAATATGCCAACAATGTTTTCATTTGAAATAAATCATTATGGTAAAAATTAAAACTCCTTAAATAAATTGTTAATCATAATTTCTGTAATAGTAATCTAATGATAAATATTTTAAAATACATTAATTCCAATCCCACATAATAAAAATGTATATTATGACATCCATTTCAAATTAAAATTGGGTAACATAAGGTTTGCCTAATATAACACATAATCGTGTTCCCATATAAGGATGAAATTATTGGGAAGTTAACATATATACATTGAGGGAAAAAGAATGTGATCAGAGTAACAAATAGAAATTGAAAAATTATATTATAACTAATCTATAAACCTCCATAAGATATATAATACGACAAATTTGTCATAAATAAAGTAAAATGGACATCATAATTATTGTTGATCAAATTTATATAATTTAATGCGTATTTTATTATCAATATATTGTACCCAAAAATTTATAATTTCAGGATTTATTTCAATTTCATGAAAAAAATTTCATCATTTTGTGCGGATCGACCAATTATTACTTCGGTATCATATCTTACTTCATGAAATGCATATTAAATATAATTGTTTCCATGTGTTAAGCGTTAAAAATAAAATTTAACATAACATAAAATCTAATAAATAATGGAAAGTCATCATACCTAAATAAAATATATAGAATAACTGATATTATTAGAATTTGTTATCCAATATGAATAAATCAACATATAAAAATCTCTAAAATATCCCAAATAATGAGAAAATAAAAACATACTTCCTTTAGTAAATAACTAAACTAAAATCCATTCAATATATGCAAGATAAAAACTAATACCAAATGATTATAGTGATTAGATTCAATATTATTCCTTGTTGAACTTAATATTTATCTCTGAAATATAATTCTCTCATGTGTTCAAATACTCAAAATACATATACACTAATAATATACTCCCCCATTATATTTTAATCATTTACATAAAATACCCAAAATCACCATAAATCCACCGTAAAATCGCATATCCTTATAAATTTTTTTTACACAAACTGTCTAATTTTATAATATTAGTATCAATCATCATGTTATCCAAAACAAAACAATTTTATCTCAACATAAGGCACAAAGAAAGTGTTAATTATCCCAAATTATTTGTCTTTAAAAAATACCTCCTTAACACTAAATAAATATTCTTGGATACCCACACCATTTAATATATTCTTTTATATCATTAATGTGAAAACTTTGTAGAAAAATCACTAGACAATTCAAGATTCGAGAAAATATAATTTCATTGATGTAAAAATTCCTTAATATTATTATTGAATTATAATACATGAACATTTCAATTATTCCAAATCAATTACTGGAGTAACATAGACACTACTTTGGTCTTGAAGTTATCCCTTATATTATAGAATTCAATCAAATGAATCCCAAATTTAAAAAATATAAGACACTAAATATAAATGAATCCTCATAATTGAATTTATTTTTCCTAATATACCCCTTCATTGTTAATCAATAATGTCATGGTCTATGCTCTATGTTTCCACACAAAAACCAAATTTTCATACCTTTAAAAAAATCCATTTCTTTTTATTCCCATATACTTGACATGTACTAGGTTGAATCATTTACCTCTACTATCTTAATGAAAATAACTCCCATAATAAATCTGTTTTTCAGTAATCTACAATGATATAAAACTCACATATGATTATTATTTTACTTATATAATTATATATATGAATAAATATAGTCACCATGTTTCAAATTCTATCTCTAAATTCATTTGGTTTAACATGACAAAAATAATTCCATTATCAATCACATCTCATGTTAACAAGAATCCATTATGATACATCGATTGAATAAAACACCAAAAAATTATAATAATCCTATTGTAATAATCAGAGTGAGTGATCGTATAATTATGAAAATCATTCCTATGATTTAATCAATAATGGCTCTATCATAACAACATAAAACACATAAGGTTTATATTTTATCACCATATTTCAACAAAGGTTGTCCTTTGTGCCATACCCATATTACGCATAATATTATCTCAAAAAATACGTAAACCCTACTCTGATACTATGTATACAATCAAATGAGAATTATAAATTGATATTACTTCTTTTCAATGAATATTCAACATAACCCCAAAATAATCTTGCCCAATAATAATAATGATTTGATTTAATTAGAGACAATTTGTAATGGCCCGGACCTCTCTGGCCCATTCCTTTGTCAAAAAGAAGGTCAGGAAGTGTTCTAGAGGGTAAAATAGACTTTTCCCACACTTTCGAATATTTTGAAACTACACGCCGTGTAGTGCGAGTACACGCAATGTACCCCCTTTCCAGGTATACCCCGTGTTGAAGGTCATTTCCTTACTTTGTGAAATAAATGGGTATACACCGTGTGTCCAGTACTACACGTCGTGTAGTCCTTCCCCATGTACGCATTACCTATCAACGGTCGTGTGCCGTGTTAGAGCCGTGTCCATGCTGTGTACAATAAATGGGTACACTCCTTCTGACCAGTACAACAAGACGTGTAGTCCTTCCTCGCGTATGTGTTACCCTTAAACCATGTGTTGACCAGTTAATGGTCGCGGAGCCGTGTTGGAAGCCGTGTGGAGACCGTGTGAAATGGCTGAGTACACACCGTGTACCATAAAGTACACACCATGTACTTTTTCTTTCCTCTCTTATAAATGGAGGGGTCCCCTCCTCCGTTTCAACACACCCCTCTCCCCCCTCTCCTCTGAGCAGAGTTCTCCCAAGAGACCCGAAGTCTCTTTCTTCCATAATTTCTTCTTCCGAGTCTGATTTACGATCCATTAGTGGCCACAGGATCATAATGACAAGGAAGAAGTTCTAAGCTTGGATCCGTTGTCTTTCCTTCGGCCATTCCTTTCCAACTTCCACCCGAGGAGGTTTTATTCGGGACTCGATGGATGTGACGGACACTAACGAACGTCTTCAAAAGTTGATCCAGGGGAGCGTTGCGATTGGAACCTGTTGAGGTAGGGATCTTACCTTCGTCTCTCTAATTTTGTGTGCATCATATGGGGTGGGTATCCTATTTTTATCATGATAAATGGTTGAACCAATAAATGAAGATAATAACTGGTTAAATAATGGGGATGTGGAAGTTGTTATGTTTATCTTTATATCCTGTGATATTATGTAGTGAATTGAATAGGCTTATGCCTACTAAAAATCCCGGTCTTTGGGGGCCTTTGCTTTCGCAATTAAATGTTGCCCTAACATCTAGACCATTTTTGTGAATGGATCTTTGTTGAATGTGGAATTTGGTTAATCACGTAAAGTTGGCTGTTTTAAAAATTGAAACTCTTGTGTGATCACCCCGGTCGAACAAAATGGAATAATGAACATGTGGTTGATGGCCTAGATATGTGGCATGTGATGGGGTATTTTGTGAGTTGTTGTGGATCGGGTGAGTAGCGGGGCTGCGATTGACTTGGTTGTGGGTTGGTGCGATTGCTATAATGGTGATGGGCAGCGAGGCTTCGATAAATGGTATTAAAGGGATAATGATGTATGGGTTTCGGTGTGTTTGTAGTTATGGTGGTTGGCAGTGGAGCTAAAGGGATGGGTTTTAATGTGAACGGACATTGGGTTGGGAATAATAAATAAAAGTGGGAGAGTTAATGAATGGTGGGTCATGGTAATGGAACGGGAATAAATAATAGATGAGTTGGTTAGTTAATAAGAAGGGTTTTGTTGTGATTGTGTTTTCCTAACATGATATGTGGATGGTAGGGATATTCTTTACGAACAATTGATGTGTTTGGTTGTGGATAGTTTCCCATTAGTTAAGGAACTAATAAACTAATTCTGTTGAAATGTGAAAACCTAAATGGGGTTGGGGTTTTCTATTGTATGCATGCTTCGTGGTAGCGGTGTCGAGGAACGTGCTCAGTTTCTCTGTTTAGAAGCCATAGGTTGGGCCGAGTGGGTTCTATATATATATCTGTATTTTTTTTGTTTTATCGTACCCCACACATGTTGAGCAGTTAGTGCCAAACACTCCCATTTCATGGTAGAGGGTGTTTTCCCCTTAGTTCCTAGCTCCTTCCTACTCCTTCTTCCCTATGATGTGATGGCTTGAGGTGACCTTAAACCTATGAATCTTCGGATAGGTTTCGATTGGGGTGGTTTTAGCCCAAGACTCTTCAGGCAGGTTCTACTTTTTCCCAAGAATATTCGGGATGAGGCCCAGGTGTGTGCGGGCGGGATACGTAGTGAGACCCAGTTGTGTGCGAGATGGATTTTTGGTTTGTGAGGCACATGTGTGTTCGGGCAGGGAGAGTGTGGCTGCGTCAGGATGTTCTCTGTTAAGAAGAGCAGCTATCTAATGGGGAATGGTGCAGGGTACCGAATACACTTGTTCTTATATACTACTACCTGTTGTGATTGTGTCTTTGGTGAGTGTGGCTGTTGAGGTTGGGTGGATAGATTTATTTTCTAGGATTCTTCTTTTGTTTTCAGGGGACATTCGGGTGTCTCCCCACTTGTGCATGAGAGCTTTAGTTTTCCCTATTGAGTATACTTCTATGCTCACCCTACGTTTACTTTCAGGTTTCCTGGAGGACTACCAGGGCATTGTGGAACCCTACTAGTCGGACAGTTGGAGTTTTTGTGGTTGATGTACTCTTTCTTTCTTTTGGTATTATACTTTGATCATTCTTGTACTTGTACCTTGTTATAAAATTTTTTAAACATGCATGTGGGCTTGGTTTGGGTTTATTTCTATGCACTTGTTCTTTTCCTTTTTGGTGGTTGACTTGTCCTATTCCCTGATCGTAAAAAAATAAAAAGGGTAATGCCTCCCATATTTGTGAAAACTCATACCCATGGTACTAGTCGCCAACCCGGGGCCTACTTGAGGCGGGACTCGGGAGTCATTATCTCCCTTTCACCATTTCCAGCTCAAGAGGGGCATCATTGGTGGGAGGGAGTCGTGATAGAATGGTATCAAAGGTGATGGATGAGAGATAGGATGGAGTCTGAAGTTAGGCACAATGAGGATTTCATGGGATGGTAGGGCAATAGTGTTAGTTAATCTTGGTGCAAGACAAAGGCCAGGGAAGACCAGCTAGGACACAGGATTTTAGGGTCCCCTGTGATCTGATCCAAGGACTCTGAGCCTACCGAATGACTAAGTTAGACTACATTGATTTCAGGTTAGAGACCCTAGGGAAGGAACATGCGTCATCATGATTGTGTTTTACATGATTTGGGTGTTCTAGGAAAGAAATTGATTACAATTATAAAATTAAACCTTGAGAATTCCTTGCTACTTGGGATTAGGGGATACTTGTTTATCGTACAGCTATGGGACCTGGACGTCGTCCTCGGGTGGCTCAGACGGATGAGGCCCAACAGATCCAGGCGGTCGATTAGTTGAGGATTGACCTAGAGGAGGAAGATAGACAGTGGCAGAAGACTCCCTGTTCTTTTCAGCGGCAGACCCTCAAGGAGTACTAGGTTATTACTTCGGATACAGAGATAGAGGGGTGGATTGAGGTACTATGGATTGCGTTTACCTTGATACGTGCTCCGAGAGAGTACTGGGTTCCCCTACCAGTCAGTCTGCTGAGAGGTGCGGCAGGACAGTGGTGGACACTCTACCTCGGAGAGAGGATAGAGGCAGAGGTTCTGTGGGCATACTTTGAGAAAGATTTTCGAGTGGAATTCCTTTATTCCATGATCAAGGAAGAGAAGTGAAAGGATTTACTCTCCCTTCATTAGGGGAGTATGTCAGAACGAGAGTTGGGGATCATGTTCAAGGATCTCCTGTACTTTGCTTCGGATCTCTTTCCAGATGAGGAGTCTCGGGCGAGACGTTTGGAGGAGGCTCTTCATCCTTCACTATAGTATGTTGTAACCCACTTCACCCTTCCGACGTACTTGGAAGTACAGAAGAAGGTAGTGGTTGTAGAGAGGATGCACTCACTGGGAGGTGCACCCCGCGAGGGGATCCTGCCGGGCTCGTCGAAGGGGAAGGCAGTCAGTAGCAAGTCCCCTGCGACGGGACCTTCCAGGTTCAGGCCAGTGGGGAGCAGGCCCCTGCAGTTCCATTTCAGATCTTCAGGTCCTCGTCCCTTTTTCACGAGCCTAGGATAGAAGTATTTTTCTTGTGGAGGTTTCGTGCATGTTCAGAGTCAGTGCCCGACCCAAGATCAGTACGGTGGAGGTGGGCAGGTTCAGCGCCCACCTCAGTAGCACCAGTTTCCGGTTAGGCCCTTCCATCAGCAGCATGAACATTCTCTTCTGAGGACATACATTGCGGGAGGAGGCTGACCTTGGGTGCTCCTCAGGGACCTCGACCAGGGCATGGTCGGGGAGGTGGATGACAACAGAGAGGCAGAGGAGCTGGGCATGGACAGTTGCATGCAGCAGAGTTGGCAGCTCCAGCAGGACCAGAGGTGGTTCGAGATAAGATTTGTTTGTTCAACACTCTTGTTTCTTCTTTGTTCGATTCGGGAGCTTCTAACTCTTTGGTTTCACCTGGTCTAGCCCACGCTCTGGGACTAGACATTGAGAGACTTTCCATACCACTGGTGCTATGTACACCAGTTGGAGGCCAGACCAGCGTATCTCGTGTTTGTCGGGGATGTGGGCTGACGTTGGGACCACATCAATCTAGTGGGGACCTTCTTCTATTACAGATGCAGCCATACGATGTCATCCTAGGCATTGACTGGTTGTTTTCTGTTAGTTCCATTATCAACTGCTTCCGGAGAAGTGTCGTGTTCTCCAACGTGGATGGGAAACATGTATCTTTTTTTGGCGAGAGGAGCTATCTGGTGTGAAGAAAACGTGTGGAGCCTCTCCTTTCCTTGTTAGGCAAGTTATCTGGGGTTCCAGCTGATACAGAGTTAATGGATGTCCCAGAGTTTGTTGCGGAGTACCTCGATGTTTTTCCCGAGGAGGTTGTGACTCTACCCCCCCGACGTGATTTTGAGTTCAGGATATAATTACATCCTAGTGCCCATCCGATTTCGATGTCCCCTTATCGGATAGCACCTTCGAAGTTGCGGGAGTTGCAGATTCAGATTTATGATCTAATGGAGAAAGGTTTTGTTCGACCCAACGTATCGCCATGGGGTGCTTCGGTTTTGTTCGTGAAGAAGGCAGATAGTGGTCTCAGGTTATGAATTGACTATTGAATGTTGAACCATGTTACAGTAAAGAACCGTTACCCCCTTCCAAGGATAGATGATCTCTTTGACCAACTGAGGGGAGCTGGTTGGTTTTCTAATATTGATCTACGATCTGGATATCAACTGCTGAGGGTGAAAGAGAGTGACATCTCGAAGATGACTTTCAGGTGCAGGTGTGGGCACTTCGAGTTTATGGTGATGCCATTTGGAGTTAAGAATGCACCGACTGTGTTCGTGGGTCTTATGAACATTGTCTTCCGAGTGTTTCTGGACCGGTTCTTCATTGTGTGTATCGATGAAATCTTGATTTAAAAAAGATCAGAGGAGGAGCATGTTGAGCATCTCAGGGCAGTCATGGATGTCCTTCGACACCACCACCTTTACGGTAAATTGTCTAAGTGTATGTTTTTTATGCAATAAGTACACTTCCTTGGTCACGTGGTGTCTTAGCATGGAGTGTTAGTGGACCCATTGAAGGTGGAGTCAGTTGTTTCTTGGGCAGAACCCAAGAGCATGGCAGAAGTTCTTAGTTTCCTGGGGTTATCAGGTTACTATAGGAGGTTCGTTTCGGACTTCTCCCGAGTTGCTGATCGATTGAAAGCTTTTAATAGGAAGAACCAGGTCTTCCAATGGAGCGAGCAGTGCCAGATGGATTTTGACTACATGAAGGATAAGTTGGTCAGTGCTCCCGTACTCAGGTTTCCAGATGATTGGTTGTTGTATGAGGTGTTTTTGGATGTTTTTGGTCCTCATCTGGGGTGTGTGCTGATGAAGAAGAACGGAGGGATCTGATATGGGTCTAGGCAGTTATGCCCTAACGAGCGTAACTATGCCACCCATGACCTAGAGCTTACAGCAGTAGTTTTCACCCTGATGTTGTGGCGACATTACCTCTTTGGGGAGAACATTGTGGTATTCTCAGATCACAAGAGCTTGCGTTATATCTTCTCTCAATGTGACCTAAACTTACAGCAATGGAGATGGTTTGAGTTTCTCCAAGTTTATGACTTCGAGATCTCTTACACTGAAGGTAAGTGAAACATTGCGGCTGATACCCTGAGCAGAAAGTCACATAGGGAAGTGGTCCCGGAATCCTATGATTCTTGGAAAGCGATGGGAGAGTTGGCTGCCTTTCACTTGGATGCAAGGGTAGAAGGTGTTAGAGGCTGTTTCTTCTAGATGACTGTGTAATCATCCTTGTTGCAGTAGGTAGAAGAGTCGCAGTGGGAGGACTCCGACGTAGAAGTAATGCGGGATCGTGTCAATCATGGAAACACTCCAGAGGGATGGTCATAGGACAGCCGACATCAGATGCTTTTCCATGGAAGGTTGTTTGTTTTGGAGGCGATGTGTGAGGTAGTTCTCCGTGAGTTCTATAGCTCATCCATGGCTGTGCATCTAGGAGTTTCAAAAATGTACCGAGGCCTAAGAGAACAGTTTTGGTGGCCCGGGGTGAAACGATTAGTGGCAGAGTTTGTGGGTAAATGCCTAGTGTGTCAGCATGTGAAGGTTGAACACCGTGTTCCCATTGGTTTGTTTCATCCCTTAGATGTACCCGAGTGGAAGTTGGATGACATCTGGATGGACTTCATCACAGGACTACCGAGAGCTCAGGGAGGTTATGTTGATATCTAGGTAGTGGTGGATCGACTGAAGAAATCAGCTCACTTCTTAGAAATTAAGGAGTTGGGCCCGTTGAGTACCTTAGCACAGAGGTACGTTGACGAGGTGGTGTGGTTTCATGGAGTTATGATGACTATCATCTCATACCGGGTTACTCGGATTACCTCACGAGTCTGGACGGTGTTACAGAATTCTTTTGGCACCCAGCTACGTCGTAGCACTACTTTCCACCTCCAGACCGATGGGCAGACAGAGCGGACTATCCAGACATTGGACGACATGCTTCGAGGATGTGTTCTAGATTTCGTAGGATCATGGGTATGACACTTGACTTTAGTAGAGAATGCCTACAACAACAGCTTCCAATCTACTATTCGCATCGAACCGTTTGAGGCCTTGTATGGAAGACCATGTCGTTCACCCATTTGTTGGGCAGAGGTTGGCGAGACAGGTGCTCTTGGGCCAGAGGTAGTGCAGAGCACCACAAAGAAAGTCCAGCTTGTATGTGAGAGGATGAAAGTGGCTCAGGACCGACAGAAGTCTTATGCTGATCGTCGGAGGAGGCCCTTGGAGTTTGAGGAGGGAGATCATGTGTTCTTGAAGGTTTCCCCTCGACGGGGGCAGAGGAGGTTGGGAAAGGGGGAAAACTCTCAACTAGGTTCATCGGACCTTTTGAGGTGCTGAGGCGAGTCGACGAGGTGGCATATCGGCTAGCCCTACCACCTCAGTTATAGAGAGTTCATGACGTCATCCTCATCTCCCAGCTAATTCGGTACTTATATGATGACTCTCACGTTATCAACTGGGGAGAGTTAGATATGGGAGATGATGCATTCTTCGAGGAATGACCAATCAAAATCGAAGATCGTAAAGAGAAGGTGCTCTGTGGGCAAATCATTTTGATGGTTCGTGTGCTATGGAGGCTTCGCGGCCTCGAGGGGAGCACTTGGGAGCAGGAGACCCAGATGCGCGCTCAGTACCCGGAGTTTTTTTGACTTGTGTTTACTTTGTTCTTGTGAGCTTTTTATTGATGTTATCATTTGTACCTTTGATGTATGGAATGCTTGGATTGTCGGTTTTGATACCTTTTGTTTCCTTGTTCTCTGGGAGTGTGTAACATGTCTAGGCATGTGGGGAAGGGAAAAATCTGATCCTTAATCGAGACGCATTAATGCGGATGAAATTGAACTCGTGCAGGCGAGTCAGTGCTGCCTAAAGAGGATAATATTTCGACATAGGAAAAATAATTTTCCCCAAACAACGTGTTTGGGAAGTGTGTGGGTTGTGCGGTGTTGGGGGTAGTGTGATTTGAAAAAAATCATAATGTATGGAAGTGGAAAGACTCGATTCTTATTTGAGACGCCTTAATGAGGATGCGATTAAACCCGTGCAGGTGAGTCAGTGCCCCCTAAAGCAGATAATATCTCGACATCGGATAAAGAATTCCTAACACATATGATTTGGGTTGGTGGTTGGGTTCCTGTTATAACAACAGCCCTAATAGGTATCTTGTTGGGTTCCTCTGGGATGGTTTTGAATTCTTGGGGACGAGAATGTTTTAAGAGGTATCTAATGTAATGGCCTGGACCTCTCCGGCCCATTCCTTTGTCAAAGAGAAGGTCACGAAGTGTTCTCGAGGGTAAAATAGAATTTTCCCACACTTTCTAGAATTTTGAAACTACACGCCGTGTAGTGCGAGTACATGTCATGTACCCCCTTTCTGGGTATACCCCGTGTTAGAGGGCCATGTCCTTGCTGTGTGAAATAAATGGGTACAAGCCGTGTGTCCAGTACTACACGCTGTGTAGTCCTTCCCCGCGTACGCTTTACCAGTCAACGGTCGTGTGTCGTATTGGAGCCGTTTCCTTGCCGTGTACAATAAATGGGTACACGCCATGCGTCCAGTACTATATGCCGTGTTGTCCTTCCCCATGTATGAGTTACCCTCAAACCGAGTGTTGACCAGTCAACGGCCACAGAGCCGTGTTGGAAGACGCGTGAAGACCGTGTGAAACATGCGAGTACATGTCGTGTACAATAAAGTACACACAGTGTAATTTTGATTTTCTTGCCTATAAAAGGAGGGGTCCCCTCCTCCTTTTCAGCACACCCCTCTCCTCCCCTCTCTTCTTAGTAGAGTTCTCCCAAGAGACTATAAGGCTCTTTCTTCCATAACTTCTTCGTCCGAGTTCCGATTTATGATCCGTCAGCTGCCACGAGATCGTAACGGCAAGGCAAAACTTCTAAGCTTCGACCCATTCTCTTTTCTTCTGCCTTTCCTTTCCATAGTTCCACACAAGGAGGTTTTTTGGGGACTCAACAGACGTGACGGACGCCGACGGACGTCTTCTAAAGTTGATCTGGGGGAGCGTTCCGATCGGAACCTGTTGAGGTAGGGATCATACCTTCATCTCTTTAATTTTTTGTGCATCATATGCGGTTGGTATCCTATTGTTTTCATGAGAAACGGTTGAACCAATAAATGAAGATAATAACACGGTAAAATAACGGGGATGGGGAAGTTGTTATGTTTATCTATATAACCTGTGATATTATTTTGTGAATTGAATACGCTTATGCCTATTGAAAATCTCAGTCGTTGGGGGCCTTTGCTTGCACAATTAAATGTTGACCTATCTTCTATACCATTTTGTGAATGGAACTTTGTTGAATGTGGAATTTGGTTAATCACGTAATGTTGGCTGTTTTAAAATCTGAAACCCTTGTGTGATCACCTCGGTCGAACAACATGGAATAATGAACATGTGGGTGTTGGCTTGGATAATTGGCATGTGATGTGGTGTTTTGTTGGTCATTGTGGATTGGGTGAGCAGTGGGGCTGCGGTTGACTTGGTTGTGGGTTGGTGTGAATGCTATGATGGTGATGGGCAGCGGGGTTCCGATAAATGGTATTAAAGGGATAATGATGTACGAGTATCGATGTGTTTGTGGTTATGGTGGTTGGCAGAAGATCTGTAGGGATGGGTTTTAATGTGAATGGACTTTGGGTTGTGAATAATAAATAAAAGTGGGGGAGGAAATGAATGGTGGGTCAGGGTAATGGAACGGGAATAAATAATCAATGAGTTGTTTGGTTAATAAGAAGGGTTTTGTTGTGCTTGTGTTTTCCTAACTTTATTTGTGGATGGCAGGGACATGCTTTATGAATGATCGATGTGTTTGGTTCTGGATAGTTGCATAGTAGTTATGGAACTAATAAAATAATTCTACTGAAATGTGAAAACCTAAATGGGGTTGGGTTTGTTTGTTGTATTCATGCTTCGTGGTACCAGTTCTAAGGAGCGTTCTCGGTTTCTCTTTTTAGAAGCCATAGGTTGGGCTGAGTGGTTAATATATATATATATATATATATATATATCTTTTGTGTTTTATCGCACCCCACCCATGTTGAGCACATAGTGCCGAACACTCCCATTTCATGGGAGAGGCTGTTTTCCCCTTAGTTACAAGCTCTTTCCTGCTCCTTCTACCCTAGGTTGTGATGGATTAAGGCGACCTTACACCTAAGAATCATTGGGTATGTTTCGATTGGGGTGGTTTTAGACCAAGACTCTTCGGGCAGGTTCTACTGTTTCCCAAGAATCTTCGGGATGAGGCCCAGGTGTGTGTGGGCGGGATATGTGGTGAGGCCCTGGTGTCTGCGGGTGGGATGTGTGGTTTTTGAGGTCTAGGTGTGTGCAGGCAGGGAGAGTGTGGAAGTATCAGGACGTTCACCGTTAGGAAGTGCAGCTAACTAATGGGGAATGGTGCGGGGTACCCAATACTCTTGTTCATATATACTACTACCTGTTGTGATTTTGTTTTTCGTGAGTGTGGCTATTGAGGTTTCGTGGATTGATTTCCTTGCTAGGTTTCGTCTGTTGTTCTCACGGGATATTAGGGTGCCTCCCCACTTTTGTACGAGAGATTTAGGTTTCCCTATAGATTATACTTGTATTCTCACCCTACGTTTACTTTCAGGTTTCTAGGAGGACTACCAGGGTCGTGCGGGACCCTACTAGTCGGACAGTTGGAGTTGTTGCAATGGTTGTACTCTTGTTTTCTTTTGGTATTGTACTTTGATCTTTCTTGTACTTGTTCCTTGTAATAAAATTGTTTAAACATGCATGTGGGCTTGGTTTGGGTTTATTTCTATACACTTGTTATTTTACTTTTTGGTGGCTGACTTTTCCTATTTCCCGATCATAAAATAATAAATTGGGTAATGCCTCCCATATTTGTGAAAACTCATACCCTTGGTTCTAGTCGCCAACCCGGGAACTACTGGAGGCGGGACTCCGGGGTCATTTTCTACCTTTCACCATTGCCAGCTCAGGAGGGGCATCTTTGGTGGGAGGGGGTCGTGACACAATTTACAAAAATATTTTATTTTCATGAACTAATTATTAAAACATAATTAATTACATATGTTACCCTTCTAGAATAATCACACTTAGAAAAAATGTTCCTAAATAGGGGAAACATTAAAACATAAAAATCGGTGAGCTCGATTTCTCAATAAATATAACCATGGGAGATATCAATAAGTGAAAATATATAAGAATATCTTCAGTATATATTTATTATAACATGTTATTACCAATAAATATTTTTACCAAAAAACTATTTTTCATAACCATGAGCCATGGTATATGAAAATAGAATGTCACAAGATTTTTTAATCATCAAAAACAAAAATCACGAACCATGTGTTAAAATCACAATAATAATGATATGTTATTAGAGTGTGGAACAATCATAATAATAGAAACAATATCATATGTCATGGAACCTATACCATCATATCATGGAGGATTAGCAAGAACTAATTATTTCCCATATCAGTGTAGATCAGGAATCACCCCATGTTTCCTATATCATAATGGATTGGGGATCCAATCATGATCCCAATTGTGGATAATTCCCGTCAACTAATTTACCATAATTATCAAGTGATATATAAGGCATTAAATAATAAAATTTACAATTATACTACACCCAACAATAAAATTTTTTAAACCACACATACAAGTTCCATGAGATTGTAAACTATTAATCATATTATCATATTATATCCCTTTAAAAGAAATAATGTTCATAATGATCTCATTATGACTTATTTAAATATTGGAAATGAAAAATTATTTATAGAATGATTTTCACCTAAAGAAATATAATAATATAAATTGGATAATATTATTATATCATAACCATATTAAAGCATTCTAATCCTTAAAGGATGATGAAAACAATTAAAAAATACCTTTATGAGATCATTCAACCATGTATTTGAAGAATTTAGAAAATAAAATTTTCCATTAATAATATAATAAAATAAAATTCCATGAATTTTGGGAAAAAAGTTTTCTCAGAAAATAAACTATAATCATATAATTGATAAAATAAATAAATAAATGATTATGGTGGTGGTAAAATACTTTCACATAGTTTATGTAATAATAAATCATTCTTTTAACATTTTTAATAAAGAAATATTAAATTTTCAAAAACCAATAATGGTTGATTTGTTTCTAAACTATTTTAAATAAGAAACAAGGTAGTTAAATTTTATTTATTTTTAATTCATGTACAGTTATGAAATTCTATAACAAAATTTAAAGGGCATGGACATGGAAGAAAAAATTCATGGATAAATTAAGATATATAGATAGATTTTATTTTAAAAATATTTTTATGCTGATCTTAAGTACTAAAAGTGAAAAATGGTTCTTATGCTTGAAAACTATAGGACTAAATGGAATAGAATATAATTTATTTAGTTAATTAGATAAAATCCATAAACTTACCCTCAATATAATTTTCATAAAAAATAAATAAAAGAAACGATATTGTAAAATATACCATTACAACTATAGTAACCATTGAACAATAACCCTATTAAATAAATAATATTAAACTAAAAAATAAATACTACACTCATAATTATATTCAACCTAAAACATATCCACGGGGATATAAATACACCACATAAACAAAAAAGGTGAATAAAAAAATAATGTATCAATTAAATAATTTTTAGATGAAGGACTATTACGTAATGTATGGTTTTTAATCGTAGGTGCTAAGTACTAATATATAATAAATATAAATTTATTATAAATTATATATATATAACAGTAATTTTACTATTCTAGTGTGATTTTTTAACAAATCACACTTTAAATGAGCATTCTAGTGAAAATTGTCCCTTTTCCATTCATGTTTTGGTTTTATGTTTATGGTTATTTTACCATGGTAATTATTTTATAATTTCTATAATCTTAATAAAGAAATAATATTATTATTTATTCGTTATATAAAATTTAAAAACAATTCAAATAAATTAGTGATAAAAATTTAATTAAATCACATTGTTGAGATGGTAGTCCGAAAGTACACACGATGAATGTTTTCACTTTTCGATAGATAGGTGAAAATTAAGATATAAAATCATTAATCATTAAAAAAACATAATTATATTCTAAAATAATATATATTCATTAAATATAATGTTATTAAATTCCTTAAAAATGTTAATTAATAATTAATTTCATGGATTTTTGGAGGTTGTATCCCACAAATATGCACGGATGATGTCATCATTTTATAATGGACTAGAATTTAAGAATGTCTAAAATATATAATAATTACATGAGATTAATTATTTAATAAATATTATATATATAAGTTAAATTCATTAGAATAACCATCGAATAATGATGATGATGGAAAATGAATCAAATTGCTACATTTATTTTATAGTCTACATGTGAGAATGAGTGATACATTCATTATCAATTTAATGGAAAATGATATGGATAAATGTTATTAAATATAAATAATTTAGTCTTATAATATTGTTCGTAATGATTTATTTATATTTTAATGGTCAAGACAAAATTGAATGATGTCAAAGAGGAAATAAAGTGAAAGAGGTCAGTTAAAAGGATTATCTCCTATTGGAGTGACCTCCATTTGTTTTTCATTATGGACCTTTTGGATGGAATTTATAAGAGTCCAATAACTATAAATCATGGATGAGAATATTTAGGAAGTGGTTTGGTAAGGGGTATACTAAGCTATGTACCTCAAGGAGGTGTGAGTAAGATATGAAGGTCCTATCTTGTTATTGTCATGGAAAGGACACAGTTGGATTTCCATGAAATTTTAAAATATATTAAATTATTTTATATTTAAAATTGAATAAAAGATGATATATTTAGATTAGTATATATATATGAGTCTAAATACTCCCATAAAATAAAATATATATTTATTTAACTACTACTTGAACCGTTTTTAAAATTTTTAACTCCCATCCATCAGTTAAACTATTAGAATTATATCTGATTTTTTATTTCAAAATGGAAAATAAAGATAATATAATTTGGAAGGAGACTAATAAGTGGACAATGGTTGATATTTTTGACCATATCACATAGTTTTCTTTGAAAAATAGTTTCATATTTCAAAAATAAACTTAAACAAAAAATAAATAATAATGGATGTTACTATGTAATTAAATTTATTTAATATAATTATCAATGTTTTTTGATTCATTTATATGAAGATAAAAACCGAATGTGAAATATAAATTAATTAATTTCAAATAAAGAACTAACTATTTTAAAAAATAGGTTTTTCAATATTCAATGAAAAACTAATGTTTAGAAAAAAAACTCAACTAATCCTAATATTGACATTCTATTTTAAAAAAAATTATTTATTTCCAATAATTCAATTTCTATATGTGGTATGAGTTAATTATAATGTCTACTCCTAAAAATTAATAAAAAAATTTGTTAGTAGAGGAAATATTTTTGATGTTTAAGATAACTTTACTGAATATTGAATACTTATTTATTATACCATAATATATAAATTTAATTATATTTAACCTTTATAAGTATATGGAATTTTTAATTCTAATTCATCCATACAATTGAACAACTAGGATATAATCATAGAATTAAATAATAGTGTCTTATAATATATCATATTATTCTTAAATCACTGTTTTTTGTGTTATGAAAAATATCCAACATATTATTCTTTTAAAATACTAGTATGAAACATTATTTAATAAAAAAATGCATAGTAAATTATTTTTCCTAAAAAACCACATTTTCGACCACATTAAAATATAGATTATTTTATAAAGTTAAAAAATATCAAAAAATAATTACAGAACATGGCTGGTATGAAACATAATAAAATGTAGTACAATGAAAACCACAATTATTAGAATGAATAAAGATAATTATTAGTAATAATTAAAATTGGATATCACCCCATGGTCATCTACATAACATAATCATTAGATATAGATTCTCATTTATAATACCACCAATGGTAAATAACAAAGTTATCACATGTACTCACTATGAAAAAGCATCAATCTACTACCAACAATATCTATTAGAGATCCATACGTATATCACAATTTAACTCTATGGGTTAAGAATATGGGTATTTCATCCTGAAAATAATATTTACAATAATAAACAACTAGAAAAAAAACCAAAAAAATATATGAAAATTTATTTTTAATTAAGGAATCACAATTACCTTTCAAATTATCATTTATAAATCCATTTTGTGTAAAAAACGTTAAAAAAATTTAGTAAACTATGTAATGGAAAAAAGTTTGTTTTAGAAAAAAAATATATCATATAAAATAATGTGAAATAATACCTACTGAATAAAAAATAATATTTCCTCAAAATTAATTTTTATAAAAAGAAGATATATGAACAAATAGAATACTAAAGTAAAAATTTTATGTAATGAGAGATATCCATATAATTGGGACCCTAACCTCACACAAATCCCATTATTATAATTCCAATTATATTTCTATAAAGGGATGTGAATAATTTCTAATAATTATAATATTCATATTAAGAAAAATCTCAATCCATAGAGAACCATAGGAAATTAGGAAAAATATTCCAAATTGAAATGAAGAACATTAGATATTTACAATAAATTAGAAGAAATCATGAACAAATCCATCATAACATTCATGGAACTCACTAAAATCAATACTTTATCACCATGTGAGGTTAGGATAAAGTGAAACCCATAACAATACATGTCTAGGGAAAAAAATTGACATGGTATGATAAATATATTAAAAATTATAAAGGGTAATGTAAGTAATTTCAAAACTCTACAATCTCATTTTCTTACATGGTTTAGAAAAATATGCGTCTATCATGTAATCATCACTGGGAAATAAAAATTATTATTGGTGGGTCACATAGTTATTCCATATAGTGTAGTGAATTGTAAACCAATTTAGGACACCCCACTAGAAAATCCCCTACGCAATATATATTTTGGGTTTTTGGTTCGTATTGGATGTTCTCTAGATATGTTCCTAAAACAATTTTAATAATTTGATATATTTTTAATAGAAAAAATCAAATGTATCAAAGAAAAAAATAAAATAATGATATAATAAATATAAATACCTACTAGTGATATGTGGTATCATATTATCCCAACAATGCCATTCTCTTCCAATGGAAATTTCCCATCACTCCACATCATAGAATAATAAAGGAAATTTCTCCATTAACATTGTATAAATCTCCAATTCATCGTAGTTATAATAATCATTATTATATTACAAAGGGAAAAATACTATAGATTTACCTTTCATAAACCTATCATGACGATCCATACTAATGGTAATATAATCATTAATATTGGTTTCCTAATGAAAATTTGTATCCTCCAACTCACCCATATGAGAGGAATCTACCTCAAAATTCATCAATATGGATTCATGAAACAAAAAATGAATATATATCCACTATTTTAGAATGTTCAATTAGTATTCCATATTTAATATAAGATTCACTATGTAAAATTAGTTGACATACAATAAAATAAATGTACCATATTTTCTTAATCATATATGTCCTTGTTGTTGAGAAATTATGAGAAATATGAAAGCATATATTAATAATGTAAACTTATAACATTGATAATCAAAATATGACTTTTTTTACTATGATATATCATTACTATTTTAAAAATTAACTAAATATATTTGAACAAATATTTAATGATGCATGGTCTCAACAATGAACACTCATTCAACTCAGACTTGAATATTGGGGAACAAAAAAGTTAATCTATAATGTTATTTTAGGGGATTCATATTAATCAAGATTTTAAAACTATTATTATATGAAAATAAAATCGAGGATAAATATATTTCCCTTGAAGCACCATAGTCAATATTACATTATCAAAACCTATCCTTAAGAATATTCATATCCATATCATTTTGACAACAATTTTTAATAATAAATAATGATCAGAATCAACATAAAACCCATTATTTCCTAAAGTCCATTCCATAAATCAAAATTAAGGAATAGGTCTTAATCAAATAAAATAGATGATGACACACCATATTTATTTAAAGTCCCTTATTCATATTTCTGTATTCGTTTTAAACACTCCAACCACTCTTGAATAGGGAAACAATTATCGGGGAATTACAATCACAAAATAATTGTAAATTTGATCGCACATTCAATATGGAATGGTATGGTAAAGGAAAATATCACAAGGCTTTGAAACATAGATTGTATTTAATGAAAGTAAGGGAAAATGATAGGACATACCTTATACTTCATCCAAGGACACCAATGACAAAATTTGATATCATAAATCATAATGGCATCCCTAAAATATAATTTCCAACATTATTGGTTTATAACTTCATTAAAAAAATACATAATTTCAAAGAATCGAATGAAATATGTATTAATTACATTATTTGATACCATGTGACATAATAATTAAAATTCCATGATCACGAATTTGACCATATACCACTCCATGTATTGTTTATGTTCTTTTAAACCTCACAATAAAACATATAAAAACCTTATTTTATACTATTTCATCTTATATTACACCGGGATATATTTTATGAACACTAAAAAAAATTTTGAGATACTGGTGGATCATCCGAGTCATCATGGCTATCCAAACAATAATGGAATTGATAATGAAATTCAGGATTATAAAGAAATCATATTTAAAATACCAACCCCATAAATTATTCTTATGAATATTTTCTTCTCTCAAACGCATCAAGGGGTTAACCAAATTTAGGTAAAAAACCACCTCACACCATTAATCTAGTTTAAAAGATCCCAAATACAAATAATTGTGTACATATTCCCCAACATAACTTAATTTATCATTCAGTAATCAATTAAATATTAGAGACATTATAAAAAAAATTAAAATATAATCTATTATTCTTATGGTGATATTCAAAGGAATGTAAATAAAATTTTCCCAATATCAATTGATAATAACATTAATGTTTTTTATTTTAACCAAATCCATTTTATAAGACTGCAATGGAATAGATCACATCCTATAATGTAAATAGATAAGAAATACTATCATCTTCTAGAGAGAAAATGTAATGAAATCATCTGAGAATACCTTGTTAAACATACACCAAAATACTAAAAACATTCCAGATAAAGTAAGATAATTAACATAAAAAATAATTATTGATTGATGAAATGAAATTTATCTAATATCTGGAAGTATAAGTCATTGCATACAAGATCATGGAACCCCCTCACCTTTAAATTCAAGATTTTTTTCTAAGGATATTGGAATATAACTATCAATTGAAAATTACTAATCTAAACATTAGGTTGAACCATCCAATCAATAACAAAATTTTGATAAATTATATCCACATTAAGAACTAGAAAAGTTGGAAGAACCTCAAAATTCGTAAGCACCACACAACACATATGAAACCTGAATGTCTTTTCATTAATCTACCCAAAAGGAGTGTAAATATGTATCACATTTAGGGACATATTATATTATAACGAAGTTACCCATTAGATTTTTATTAGATAAAACAATGGGACCAACATGTATTTACAAAATCTATTGAAATTGAAAAATGAAATTTAGAAATATATATAAATGTTTCTAGACTAGTATCAGATACCTTAAAAACATGCTTGGCCACATATAAATGCTCATATTTAGAACCAATCTATGTGTTATGGGTTGGATGAGAAAATCCCTCATTTTAAGGTTATGATTCAAATACCATAAATGTATAAAACTACACATGAGATTATTGAATATAAGAAGTCCAATCCGAAATTCATTTAGGGGGATTCATTAAAAATCATGGTATATGAACACAATTCAAATAAAAATGGAAATTTATTGATTCCACATGAAAATTAATTTATAAATTTCTTCCTCCCACAAATATAATCACACTATCATCCAACGATATAAAATTATCAGGGCAGTGTACATAATTTAAATTTAAAAATACCACAATTTCTTGGTCATAATTCCTCAGGCTTCATCTTCTATATATAAGGTAAACTCTAACATCCACCGATATAATCAGGGGTATGAATCATATAATAAAATTATTTCATATCTATCTAAACTATCGAGATAGTATATATACATCAATATATGTCCTCATGAAGTGAAGAAACATCCTTTATCTTTCTATCGATGTCATGTTTATCTCAATGAAATAGGACATGATATAGTTATCTACTAGAATTTTAGGGTAAATGTTGAATGTTTCTCCATATTGAGAAGAATATTCGAAAATTGAATGCTTACCATATTCAATAATTAAAATAAATTTTTAATTTAAAATTATCATGTTATCTATTAAATTTCTTTAGTAAATTTTGTATCTTTACATTTTCTATGTTAAATCCTCATTAATCTTAGATTTTACAAGAGTTTATATTCATCTGTGGCATACTCTATCTGGTGAATGTGATGAAAAAACCATATTGGTCACATGTGTCATATCATGGAAAATTATATATTCAATTCACATTATCCATTATTAATTATATATGAATCCTTTTTCACCATGAAACATAATTATATTATTCTTAGTAATGTTTTTGGTATCATCCCACACCTGTATTTTTTTTCACTAAACATTTTATCCTTGAGATTGAATTTTTTTTGATCATCTCTATATGAATAAGGTCCATGTGTGGGTTATTGTGCATTGTTTTTTGTTTCTCTATGTTTACTATTTTTTAATGATATACTAGGAGGCGTAATATATACAAAGTGATACAAAATACTATATCAATACATAACTAAATAGATAATTTCTTAGATTTCTCGTCAAATTTTACCCAATAGCTTATAAGTGTGTGAAAATAATAAGAGTAAGAATATGAAACTAGTATCAAAATAAAATAAATATTTTTATAATATTATCACTATGTATGTCTTGGAAGCATAATTTGGAGAACCGTACCACAAAATTGAAAGAACCACATGAAGGAATCCATACATAGTCACATGACTACCACATGTTTTTCCAGACCATGTTCATAAATATTTCATCTATGATTTTTTTCTCTCTTCCACATCAACATATTAACAGTCCAAAAAATTGTACATTGACTCCATATAAACTGAAAACACAAAACAAATAATGTTATAAAAAAGTCAAATGAAAATAGATCAAATCAAGATATAACTTTCAACCACCTTTTGTCATTTTAGGTTTATAATAATGAACAACTAACCAAACACTCCTACACAACCATCTCTCATGTTCTAATAGTCATTTCTCCAAGCTACCAATACACTTTTAAATATCATGAGTCATATGATATCATTTTATGATTTTTCATCCTTTCACAAAATGCCATATCAGTGAAATTAAATACATACACAGATTTAATAATAATACAAAGCAGCATTGCATAGAGAATATAATTTTTAGAAAATATATTATACCATAATTATCACATATAACTATATATTGAATCCATGCTAAAATATTGAATAATGTATCTATGACAAGGAGACACATTCATATCAAAAAATAAATTAATAATATAAATCAAACATGAAATATTATTATCATATGAATAAAAATAAGAATCCAGAAATTCATAAAACACCAAAATTCATGTTATGTACAATTCCAACATCAATCCACGTGATTCCATAATAAAGAGTTTCCATAAATGGATGATAAATATAAATAAAAAAATAACTTCTCATGTATCACTAATATAATTACAATATATCAGTCATTGCAACCCACATTCAACACCAACCACCATTCCATAAGGAATTTCATCCATATAGTCGTACCACAAATATTTGTGTCACTCTTCCTCTTAACATATTTATATATAATTATCTATACATAAACTAGACTAATATATGTAGGGTATGGAGGGAAATCATAGTAGGATACAACAATGAATCTATATTATTTATTTTATAATGAAAAACATTAAAAATATTTTTGATGCATTATTTTTTAAAAAAACTAATTTTTATATTTTTTTTGGATTTTTAAACTATGAATTTTAGAAACCCATTTCAAAATAGTTTTGTTTTATATGTATAGAATAAAATAACATGTATGGTGAAAGAAGGTAAGAATGAAACATATATAATGTTTTAAAATGTAAACATAAAATTTTACATTTTACAATATATATAACTAAATTTTACTTGGCATGGGATCTTACCTCATTGATGACAACATTCCCTTATAACTACCAATGGAATCTAGTATATATTAAAATAATGGGGATGAAAATTCTACATGTCATGTAGATATAGAAGATGTATTAAGTTAACAAATCTCAAAACATTTTGTGAAAGATGAAACAATCATTCCCCAACACTATGAGAGATGAATGAAGCAATCACATCCCAAAAATACAATTTATATTAAGAAAATACAAAAAAAATCATAAATCTATTGTAACCCTAATGATAAGTATAAGTATTTTATATCAATGTTACCTAATTATAATTTCTATATTCCAATAAAAACCATTTGTGGTCTAAATACTCCTTAAAATAATTCATAAAATACATGAATGTCATAAAACTAATTTTATAATGAAACCAATTAAAATCCAAAAATAATAAACATGTTGAAAGGAATAAAACAATAATGGGAATATAGATAATTCTCATGTATAAATGGTTTTCTAAGGGATATATCCATAAGGTTGATACATTAACTAAACATTCATTAATCACGGAAAATTTTAAATGATTTGATCAAAATTGATATCTATAATCCCTAATCATTACGATATTGATATAAAAAATAATCAGCAGTAGTATTTTAATCAACCATTGAATACAAGGGAAAATAAGTAAGAAGGAATGAAAAAACATTACAATTGGAGAATAAATATTGATAAAACATTATGGAATCAATATTTACCTTTAATAAACACCCAAAATTCTTTAATGAATCACTAATAGTTGTTTTTAGGAATCAAAATGAAGTATATGGGACAACATGTTATCATAATTTTATAGATGAAGGGAAAAGTGGGTTAAATTTTTATAGGGTATAGGTAGTAATCTCCAACAATTAAAATATAGTTAGGTTGTATGGTTTCATTTAAATATTTATAAAACTCTATACCATCCATGAAGTTATCACTATAAGATAACCATATTAATAGTTAAATCATATGTTTTAGAGATATTTTTTCTAACCATCCACCCACACTGAAAAAGAACACATTTACTATGCACTATTTGGTTTCATGGATTGAACTAACCATGATAGTAGCATACATCTAGCCACATTTTCTTAACATACATAATGTTGAACCTCCAAATGTCTATAATCTCATGAAATAAATAAAAACTATAAAAACTACAAAAATTAATATATACTAATGACCATGGGGGTTCATACTTTCTATGTAGTTTTTTACCATGTTTGTGGAGGAACATTTGGATAGTTTCAATAAGTAGATATTACTATAAGAATTTAAGATACCCTATTACAAAATCAACAAGTTAGTTCATGATAGATTCTTTTATAGATCATGATATTTCTAATATTTGGGAAGTACTACCAGTAGTCAAAGGTTTGATATCAATTATTTATAAATTGTATTAAATTTTTTTTATATCATTCATTCCAATTATATAATATCTTCTTAATTCATTGGTTATATGTACATATATTTCGAGTTTTTCTTCTAATTTATTAAAAATAGATGCACCAAAATGGATGGACAATTAACCTATCATGAAATGTCTAGCCAAGTTAAATTCACTAAAAAAAGTCATATTTTAGTTTTTATATGTTTGGGATATTAAAGATCAATTTTAATTATTTAATCTTATATTCCATTTTTTATTAGGTATTTTATATTTTCATTAGAGTTATAATGGAGTTGATTTGTTATAAAGTATGAACATTATATATCAAATAATGAGAATGTCCCTTTGAGGAGCCCTAAATAGACAATGTCAAATTTGATGATAAAAAACATTCTTAAATAACATTATTGGATTAAAAGTGAAATTTGTAAAAATAAAATAATATATATTTTAATAATTTAACATTTTCCTCTCATAATCAAAACACAGTTAGAAGATAATATTTTTTGGTGAATTGGTGAATTACCCACATTTCTTTTTTATAAAATAATAATGATTTTACACAAACTAATATTTATTTTTATTTCATCAACTCCCACGTCGTAACATATCAAAATATAAAATTCTTTAAAATATAATCCTCTATTAAATGTAATTGGATTATAGTAAAAATAATAATTGGGTTATCTCAAGATATACATGTTGGAAAAAATCCTTATTGTGTTATCAGAGGTTTTTATATAATTATATGTGAAAAAATGCACATGGTATAAGTATCCAATTAAAATGATAATGGAATAATATTAGTTTTATATGATTAATTAACGAAGGCTATCTAGTCTTTTGTGATCAAATATATATCTAGAAAACATTTTTAGATAATAAATGTTATCTATCTAAAAATCATTTTCAGGTGCCAAATATTTTTTAAAAAACTACAGTAAATAACAATAATGTGAACAAAGAGTAATGTTATCCCATTTATTCAAAATTTTGTTAATAAAGCTATATATGTTCTTTACCACAAACAAACACATGAATAAACTAATGCACATTCATGTAGATGCACAATCATCTAAATAATGACTTACAAAATATCAGACATACAAAATCATGTGAAAAATGTAATTTTGCTCGTGTCCATACATAATCATGTAAAAAGACTACATGACCACGTCAAGACATAACCTTGTGGCTAAAGCCTAATGAAAAAATATTTAGAAAAAAATTATGAAAAATAATAATTTAATTATTTCCGCAATAAAATATTTATATAATGAAATATAAAAACATTACCAATTCATTGAAGGGATATATAGGACACCACCCATCAATTATCCTGAAGAACTTGTTTCACATGGGGAAAAGCATTCAGTATAATAATAATAATGTAGAAAATAAAAATTTTGTTTCTTAATATTTGATGATAGTAACACCATTATTAACCTAAAGAATGTTTATAATTGATAACTAGACTTCAATAACCCCAATTGATTAATTTTTTAGAATATTTAGTGGGAGATTGGGATAAAAAAATCCACGGAAAAAATTTTTTTAGAGAAAAAAAGAAACTTTAGTGAAATAGTAAATGAGTTTTCATATAAGTCATTTATATTTAGAGTATAAGTTTATATTAAAGTAGAATTAAAAATTTATTTTTGGGAAAGTAAATTTTCTAAATCTCAAAGAATAAATTTCCAAAATAAAAAATAGGAAATAAATATGAATATTTAAGGATCAAAAAATAAATATAGAATTCTCAAATGTTAATTAATAACATTTTACAAAAAAAAATATTTTTAAAATGAATCGTATTCTAAGGATCCATGAAAATGAAAAAAAACAAATTCTGAATGTTGAATTGAAAAAATTGTAAAATATTAAAGTTTAAATATAATAATAAAAATATGACCCTTCAAATGACATAATTAATACTGTAGATACATGTAGAGAAAAATATATTTTTTATAAAAAATATGGAAAATATTATTTTAAAAATTTTAAGATACCTTTATTGAAAACCTAAATCATAAAATAAGTAATATAAATACCCCTTAAAAGTAGAAAAGAAAAATATTAACACCACAAGAGGTGAAAATTTTTAGGTATTACAAATTTTAATGAGGTCACCAGTGGGAATATAAAATACATAATATTTTTGAAAACAATGATTAAGAGTATAAGAAAATCATTAAATAATGTTATATATTTTATGGTGTATAAATTCATTGAGGGTGATGATTTGAATAAAAAAATTCATTTTCCAACTATTGATAAATTTAATTTATCCATTAATTATATATTATAATGGTTTAAACCATTTGTTGAATATAGAGTTTGAATTTAAAGTATTACACCTCAACCATGGGTGTTTATTTGTCGAAACCCCATTACAAAGTTGGTATCATTTGAATCAAACTCTATTTAAAAAGAGAACATGATATCGATCATAAAACGAATTGAATTAAATGAAAATGATAAAATATATTATCTATTTATAAATCAATCAAAATTAAATTAATTTTTGTATATGAAATGTAATTTTCTAAAGAAATTAAATTTGACAAAAGGAACCCCAATCCCAAATTCATGATTTCTACTAAATCAATTGAATCTTGTTTGGATCTTGGGGCTTCCCATGGAGTAATTATTTATAAGATATTACATAGAAAATATATATCTCTTATAATAACAATGAAGTGATATCAGATTCAAGGTGTTGTAAAAATGGTAGTGGTTTAAGATGAAACAAAAATTTTATAGTGGGCTTGTCTAGGTTGTGAAAGACCCCTTCTATAAGTGGAATGAGTGACCTTTTGTAAATATTTTATTCAAAATATTGAGAGAAATATTTTTTCACATGTCAATAAGACTAAAAATGGACAATAATTTATGGTATATTAGTTTCTGTCAATCGACAGAGCAAGAACTCAATTTGAAATATATTTTTTTCTTGTTTGGCCTTTTACTCATTTGGTTAACCCTTTTTTTCAAGGTAATTATTTTTTATCTAAAAAATTAAATTTTTATAATTAATAATTATATGGTAAATGTAAAATAATATAGACCCACTAATTAAAAATTAAAAATCAATTTTATAAAATAAATTTTTTTGAGAAATTAATATTAATAACAACATTACTGAATATACCACATAAAAACATGTTTAATGAAATGATTATTTTTAGAATTAAAATTTATGTAAAATTTATGATATTCTATTTTATTTACATTCATGATATAAATTAATTCATTATAAATAAAGAAACTATGTTTTAGATTTCAATTCATGACATAATTGGATTTTTTCTAAATAATTATTAATTAAAAGATGAGAAAACCGCGTTCATTATTGAATACAAAAACATAGGTAAAATAAAATGTAAAACATGTTTTATAAATACATAATATAATTTAATAATATTTATTTTTATGTCATAAATATATATTTCATCCCAAAAGAAATTATTATAACTGACTAATTTTTATGTACATATTGATGTAGTGGTAAAATCTAGAATTTTAAATAAAAATACTTTAATATTCACCTAGAAATAATTTATATTATAAAAAATATAAGAATAGTTCACAATATAAAATTGAAAATATTAGTCCTAAAAAAATAATTTTAAAACATTATATTTTTTAAATGTTTAAATTCACTATCTAAATGATAATAGATTATATAATTAAAACTACTCTTATTAAAACATTCATTTTTCATAACATTATGTCTTCATTATAATAATATTTAAACATTTCGTATATATGAACATAAATTTATTTACTATAGGTTATATTATTCATCATTTTTCTTAATAATAAATATTTCATATGTAATTTTAGTTTGGTATTGTGTGTGGAGTAAGCTATCAAAAATAATATTGATTAACACAAAAATTCCCAAAATATTTTGATATTATATTCTACCTGGTAAATAAAATGTTTCTGCATAATTTTAATTGTTTCAAAATAGTGAAACTCTATAATGATCACTAAGATATAGAAATTTATCAAGATATAATTTATAGTTTGATATCAACAAACATAAGTAATAATCTATTTAACTTCTAAGGGGGTCAATCATAATATTGAGTTTTTCTATAACCGTTTGACTTATGCATCACTCATGACTAGTTATCATAATTTATATAAAATATTAGTTTTATAAGAGTCCTAATATTCATTATTTCACTGATAGATGATCATTGGTTGGTTTTAAATATGAATTTTGATTTCCCTCATTTTTATTACCAGATATTCTATGTTGATATAGTCGATATATTTTCAAAATCACATGAATTAATCTGATGAAGCGAAATTGAGATATTCATGAATCAAATTATATAGAAATTGCCAAGGGATACAGTAAATATATAATTATTAACATAATAATATCTTATCATTTGGTTTTTCCTTTGATTCTTTTCAAAAACATATTTAGCATAATAGGGTATGTAGAAAGAGATATCAATTGGATAACCACAAATATAGTATTCAAGGTGAGGGTATCATTTTTCATTATTCTTCTTTCTCAAATTATAATAGTATAGATTATATAATATTTCCCTTTATACTTTGGTTTATGTGATTTTTATGTTTATTATCCTTGATTGATTTTGGGTTAGGGAGTCGTCTTTCATTAATCTCAAAATCTTATCATTTTAGAAATTAGAAATTATTCAACAAAAATTCATTGATTAGATTCACTATTCCTTTTACTTAACCATTATCTAGATTTCCATCACATACACACATGAAAAACTATCGTTATAATGATCATTATTTTGTATTTAACAAAAACAACATATGAATTTGAAATGTTTTATAATATTGGAAAAGAAATTTTAAAAACTGATCTTCATAATAAATTTATGAATGTTGGAACCATTCAATGTGATTTTTTAGACTCAATTGAAGGTATGTTTCATTTCACAGGTATCTCAAGGAGTTTCGGGAGTGTGAGACACTATAAATTTAGGTCTCAAATGAACTTCCTAGGGTGCATGGCTTGTCTAAAATTGTGCCACCCATAACAGAAAACCATGCAACATATTCCAATAGGAAAAAGGACATTACATTGACTATGAATAGCTGTCAAAACCGTATGCCTATACCGCATGCTTATTGGCATTGGACAGCAATAAAAAACACTTTAACACATGGTTTTTGCATGGTTTGGAAAACTATGTCGGATAAACTATTCTAGGTGATCCATGTGCCCAGTGGGGGTGCACTGTTAGTGCATATTTTTTCAAACTATGTAGCCTAAACAATAAAAAACACACTATTTTAATAATTGAATTATTTTAATTTCATAAAAATAAAATTAAATACATAGAAACTACACTACATGATCCCCTCACCTCACTAGCGTGACTTCCCCTCCCAGGATCCCTAGGTGTTTGACACAACCCTCTCATATGGATCCTCCTTTTACCACATATTCCATTCTGTTCTCTTTAATTTTCTATCTAAAACCTCATGGTAATCATTTATCCCCCGTTCTACTCATTCTCCTTGATTTATTTTAGTCTCCATGTCATCGAGTGAGATTCATGTGAGCCCATGCTGAAATGGGTAATCTAATTTTTTTAGATTTAATTTGGTTCTAGTTTGCGAAATGAGTCTATTAGGTCCCCTTAATCCATTTTTGTACAATTTCTACTGAAAATGAAGTAGTGATTTATGATTTGGGACACCACTACCATCCTAGGTGAGGTTCCACATCTTTTCAAGATTTTTTTAGCTTTTATTTTAGGGTCCTAATGAGTTTTGAGTATCATTTATAATCATTAGGGGGATTGTGTCAACATTAAAGGGACACCCCCACATACATAGGTCTATATATGTCTACAATTTAATTATTCACTCATGGTGTTCGTAATACATGAATTGGGTTAAGCATTATATATATGTATATAATGGTATTTCTGTGAGTGTGCGGGGCAGTTTTGGGTGGTCACTACCAAATATATCGAGTTACTAAATTGTTTATACTGGTCTACTTCCATAGTTATGATCCCTTCCCGTTACTTTTAAATTATATAATCATTATGTATATAATTTCAAGTTATTTGGAATCTTATTTAACAATTACCAAGTATGGTTATTTATTAAAAAGTATATTCCTTGAGAAAGTTAATGAAATGCTTAAATGCGATGATTGATTGATTGATAATAAATTTTATTATATAATAATAAAAACCCTCCAATATAGGTGCACTGTCATCCATTTAAATGTAACGACTAGGATTTAATACTTTCTATGATTGTTACTTTGTGTTTCCTTAGGATTTTTCCATGGTTATAATTGTTAATGGATTGTTTAAGTCCTTGGTCCCTTTTTGTTATATTGTCCCAAGTGGGAACATGCCTTGTTGACATAGAACCCCTCTTATACACTCCATCCCTTATAATGTATTTTCAATGTCTCAAAAAGTTTAATGAAATGGATGTGGAAAATGGAATGGTTAGAATGATGGAATTATGATGGTAGCATCCAATAAGGGTAATGAACATGAACCCATTGGAACTTATAACATAAATAAATTTTCCATTCTTATGAAAATAATGTGAGATTTAATTGAGTGAGATGGATCAGACTAAACGGACTACCTAGTATTAAATAGAATTTAATATGTCTAACGAGATGCATGGGAGGCCCTTGATAATGTATTTGAATTAAATATGATCAATACTATGTAATTTTTTTGATTGAAATGATTAATATGGGTTTACATACGTATAAATGGGATTATAAATTCATTATTATATAAATTTAAATGGGATAAATAGATTCATCAGAGGTTAATTCTTTATTCATTTTCTATTATGAATGATTACTCTATATTGTCATCTGAAGGCCAAGGGACGATGAGGACTATTGTTCTTCAGTTAAGAGTAGACCGTGAGATCTCCCCTGTAATTTAGATGGGGGTGGTATGACTTGATCCACCTAGACAAGTTTCTAATGCATGAATTAAAATAGACTATGATAAATATTAGGTTTGGGTTTGGTTTAGATCGTGAGATCTCCCCTAGAATTTGGATGGTGGTGATAAGTCCCAATCACACCAAAATTTATATAATGCAAGAATGCCAAGAGACAATGAGGGATCACGGGATTGTGTAACAGTTAGACTGTGAGATCTCCCATGTAATTTCATTACTAGCGGTAATTCCTCATCCACCCCAAGATATATCTAATGCATGAAAGCCATTATAATATGAGGGATTTTGGGCTTGGGTTAGGAGTAGGCCATGAGAGTTCCCCTAGAATCTAGATGGAAGTGGAACATCCTGATCAACCTCAACATATATCTATATAATTTTGTTCTTGAGATATGAGTGATCTTGGGATTTGGTTAAGGGTAGATCATGATAGCTCAATTGAAATATTTATAGTAATAGTATGTCTAGATCCACCCCAACATATATCTAATGCATGAAGGCGAAGAGACTATGAGTGCTCATGGCTTTAGGTTCGGGTTAGACCATGAGAGATCCCATAGAATTTTTATTATGGTCAAATGTGCTGATCCAAACCAACATTTTAATAATACATTAAAGCTAAGAGATTGTGAGGGTTCATGGATTAGGTTTTGGGGTGGACAAAGAGAGCTCCCTTAAAATTGGATGGCAGTAGTATGTCCTGATCCACCCCAAATTATATATATATATATATATATATATATATATATATATTATAAGACTATACTCTGATCTTAACAACAATCCAATGTTGGGATAGCCATCAGGATTCCAATACGAATATGGTTGGGTGTTTTTTTATTAAAAAATTTATATTTATTAAATTTCTACACATACACATTACATCTTTATACTGTATTATTTTGGTTGGGCTTGACATCGTGGGTGCCAAACTACTAGAAATTTATCTCACACCATACACGAGTACCCTAGGTAGTATAGTAGACATCATATTTTTCTAGATCATTGTAGATTGTTTCATTTCATGAACATTTGAGTTAGGAGAAAATGACTGAGCTAGAGCTTGGGTGTCTCATTGATATTCTTCATGGGGATTTTTAGTGATTTACTTATTTGTGTTCTATATTGTAAAGAATTCAATTTTTTACTTTTTTTCGTTTATGTGTCATCCTTCACTCATGCATTGTATAAAATAGTATAGGACACTTTTTTCTATAATATGAAAAACTCTTTCTTATACATATTTGACACTTCATTATACCTCATTCACTACTCTATATAGTATAATTTATGAAATAACATTGTCCCACACTAAGAAGGAAAGTCTACCGTATATAACCTCTTGAGTCCCATCCTATTAGTCTGTTGGCTCTAGAATATGGGGAGATTTGATTGAGGCCATGTAACCAACCGATCAATTTAAAGGTTGGATGGTAAGTCGGGTCTTGATTTTACAAAGTGGTATCTGAGGTTGTTTCATTTATGTTGTCTTACTATTTTGTGATGGTAGACAAGTGGATAAGAATGCATCATTTCTTGGATAATAACTGTTCCTGGGAATAATCACCCCTTTATGATAAATGAACATTTTTATAGGTGTGAGAATTATTGTTCATGTTGTTCCCTATTATATATTATATTATTTCACATTGATTGAATGTAGAACTTTTTAGAACTTACAATTTATGGAATTTATGGTATATTAACCTTGGCATGGTATAGAATGTTTATATCATTTCATGCATCATTGTCGGTACATAAGGATTAACATTTCATGCATGTTCTATTTGATGTAGATTCATTTGTAGCAAGCTTGTTTAGATATATATTTTTAGTGTTTATATTCCATTCTTCAGGATTACTTATCCTAATTTTCTGATATTTCATTCATCAATGTCATAAAATGATCCCATTTTACTGCATTATATAAAATTATATGTGTTCATAATATAAAATTTTTTTCACTGGAAGAAAATATGTGGGCTGTGAATTAATGAGAACCTTTTTTCGATGGTGAGGTGTATGGGGACCTTACAACTGGGAAAAGAGTAACCCATAGATTCAAACCAAATTGGGAATAATATAAATATATTTTTTGGCTATTGTTAAAATGAAAATCGTGAGAAAATTTAAACAATAAATTGAATTATTCTGATTAAATTATAACCAAATTAAACAATCCAGTGTATGGTAACATTATAGGTTGGTAGGTGTCCACTCATATGACTGGTCTATTATATATAGTAGTATCTTATATGAAATTCACCTCAATTAATGGGATCCAATTTTCATTACATGATGTGTATGTGTGTTTCAGGAATTGGGAAATGACGTCTAATTTTAAATGTAATGGAATGATGTGTTTTGAAATATTGAAATGTAAAATTATTATAACTCTAGATCATAAAGAACATGTAAAATTCAGAAATGGTACTACACCCATGTGGGTCAGTTGGGGAAATATTCTTATGTGATAACAATCTATAAGTATTTTGGGACATAAAACATTTGAGCAACTATAATTGGGTTTCTCTCAAAATCAAAAAAGATAGCTCAATGGGACACTTATAGGTCAAATTAAATATTAGAAAGGTATTTATTTAGATATAATTTTTAATAAATTTTGATGTTTTTAATGTTTTCAACTTTTAAAAGAATGTTTTATTAAAATTACCAATTATTTCTTTGGGGATTTAGTCAAATCTAGTATATAGTGTTTTTAATGAAAAATGGTACATGATGTTTGGATTAATTTTTTAGATGATTAAAGATTGAATTTTATTAAATATAAAGGGATTGGAAATGAAACCTATATTGGTGTTGTCTATTTAAAACCCTTGTATAAGGGAAATTTTATTTTCTCCATTGTGTTTCCATGGAATGGAAACACGATCATTTTCCATTGGAATTGTGTCTTTAGTAATATCTTTTTGAACTAATTTTGAGCCTATTTATTATTTTGGAATATCCTAGTGATGGTGTCGATGTTTTTTTGTAAGGGGATAAACAATGGTAGGTATCATGATTAAAACATTATATACATACGTGTACCATGAGTTATCTGATTTTTGGTTCTATCTGGGTGTCATTTTACATATTTGGACTCCTTAATTCTAAATGAGTCCAATTTTCATAGAGATTTTCAATGTTTCTATGTATTGTTTATGGGTATGTGCATTCATAAATTCACTATATTTGCAGGTTGGACCTGGCATGGGCATGGTCAATCATTTCATAGGCCACATAACCCTTCCATCATTTTAGTTGTGGATGAATGTTTATGGTGTCTTCCATGAAAATGGTCATATTAGAAAATATGAAATTGAAGTAAATCTCTTGAGTTAATGAGTATTGTATTAGGTCATCTCCATAATAGAGTGACATGGGAGATAAAGAATTATGTTTATCCTAATTCTTGAGAGTACATTCTAGAGGCTTGGGTGTTATAACACATCTGTTGTTTTGGTTATGGTTTTAGTTGGTTTTTGAACTTCATTTTATGATTTGATATTGTGATTGTCTCTTAGGGATGTATCAAACATATGTTTAAGGTGTATTTTATCTATTAATTTGGTTATACATTAGTTTGTCCTATTCATATTCATCTAGGACACTCCTACAAAGGGAATATTTAATCGGTCAGTGATGCTATGTCTCTTTCAATGAAAGTCTTCCAGTTATGGATCGAACATTCTTCAATCGTTTAATTAGGTATGAATTATTTGAAATAGTTGAAATCCTATAAGTGTATTTTACTAAGCGACGAGCATATCCCCTATCATGGCACCATCCCAGATACACTAAGATAGAATTATTCTTATGTTGAGATGATGTTTTAAAGATAGTGGGATATTCTATTTATGTCTTTCATTGTTTTATCTTGAATGCATGGTTTCCTTTATGGTTTGGTCAGGAGCATCATCAAATGTTTGGTAGGAACATCGGTGGAAGTGTTCTTGGTGAATGTGAGATTCCTTGTGATGATGTATCAATTTTCGTCTTGTAAAATAACGGTCTTCTAAGCAAACCATATTCTTGAATGGTCATCTAGAGTGGCTCAACATTTTATCATTTTTTCTCAAATTAATGGTTTTTAAAAGAGCATCCTTGGACATGTTGTCAGGAGGAGATGAGTGCGGTGTGTGTCGGGTGGGGATTTTAATTAAAACATTGCTTAGATTGCGATTTTATTTCAACGTTGAAATGTACATTTTATCATTTCAAAATCACACAAGGAGCGTCGTCAAAATTCTTAAGGGTGTTCTTTGAATGTAATCTTCTATCCGAGGTGATTTTGTGACATGTATTTTACCATAAAGATTTATAAAACCTATTGTGTGAGGTATCTTTTTGAAAAAATTTAAATATATGACGGCATGATCATATCTCTAGATAAATTGGATCTTGTAATAGATACTTGGTGGCTCAATTAGGGAATGATTTATTGCTATAGTTCATCCATCTTAAGTGTCGGGTGCTTAAATGAATGCAAGATGTGCGTTGGGTGTTCAAAAATGAAATGTGACCATTCAAGAGAGACTTCCCAACCTGTATAGGTCAAGTGATGTTTTCATTGTTCCTAATGGCTTCTATAGTATGATATGTTCTATGGCAGGAAGGTTGTAATCTTCCATGTTTTCAACATGACAAAAAATCCAATGGAAATTGAATACTTTCAATTACTGGATGGACCATTTTTTAACTGAGAATCCATATGATGTTCTGAGAGTAGGAAGCTTTCAAAGTGGGTTTTTTGGACATGTGTGACAGAATTTTTTGTTTATTGGGTGTCTCAAGAAGTAATATGAGTCTCCAACCTAGAAATTTATGGTTTAAATGTAATGTACATGGAATACAATCAGTCTGAAACCATTAGGCCCATAGAAGGAAACCATGTAGCTTATTTCTGGTGGACAGAGTATGTCCCATGGGTTTTGCAAGGTTATCCTAACAATTGAAATATCCTTAATTTTAAGTGGCATTTTAAAATACCTAATAACTAATAAATTAATGATTTTTACATGGTTAGGGAAAACATGTTGGGAACACTGTGTGTGGTGTTCCAGGTGTCCAGTTGAGGGTGCATAGTTGGCGAACGATTTTTCAAACAGTGAATCTTAAACCATGTGATACACACCATTTTTACAAATTGAGTAATTTTAATTTAATTATAATAATATTAAAAACATAAAACCCCCACTACACTCTCCCCTAACCTCACTTGTGCAATACCCCCCAAATAGGAGCCAAGGGCGTGTGACATACCCCTATACTATGGATCATTCATTGACCACCAATTCTATCTAATTTTAATATGTTTTCTCTCAAAAAAAAAATCAATTAATCCCCAATACCTCATTCTACTCCTTTTACATATCAATTTTGGTCTCTCCATCACATAGTGAGGTTCAGGTGAACACTTGGTCGATGGGGAAATCTTATTTTTTTTGTTTTTGTTTGGTTATAGGTTGTGCAAAGGGTCTCACAGGACCCCTTCATTCATGTTTCAATAGACGCCAATTAAGGAAAAGTAGTTCATTTCGATTTCAACCACCACTGCCATCTGATGTGAGTTTCTTTACCCATTGCATGGTTTTCCCCCTTTATTTTATGGTCTTAATGTTTTTTGATTCCACTTTCTTAACTATAGTGGGATTTGGTCACCTTGGAAGGTGAACACGCATATACATTGGTATGTGTTTATATATAAATATATATAACAAGTACGTATTCCCTCATGTCATGGGTAATATATTTAGAAGGGTATGGGACACACACACACACATATATATATATATATTAAATAATGTGTGTGCATTTGTGGGGCAGTTTTTCTAATGTCGTCGCCAAATCAATCAAGTTCCAAAATAGTTTTCCTTGGTCTATATCCTAAGGAAGGAACAATTCCTTTCACTTTAAATTGATCAAAGAATTATGTAATTAGTTTCATGTTCTTTTAACTCCTATTTAACGATTTTCAATGTATGGAAGTTCATTCATAATTTCATTTTTTTGATAAATATAATTAAATGCATTCATGTTATTATTGATTGTTCTATAATAAATGCAGTGATTTAATATTTACAACCCTCCAAATGAGGTGCACTATATTATATCTAAAAAGAAATTATTAGGATTTTATGAATTCTTTTATTTTTATTGGTGTTTATTTTTACTTTTTCCATCGTTATAATTGTTAAATTGAGTTTTTGGTGCATATTCCCTTTTTGTTCCCTTTTACCAAGAAAGAAGATACCATGTTTCCTTGAAAGCTCTCTTTTACACATGATCCCTTGTAATGTAGTTATGATGTCTCAGTGAGTTAAATGAAATGGATTTGGTAAATTCAATAGTTAGAATTAATTATTCAATATAGTCGCATCTCATAAGGGAAAAAAACTTGAAACATTGGATCATTTAGCATTAATAAATAACCAATCCTCAGGAAAATTGAAGGATATGACCTAAGGTTAGATGATCACACTAAATAGAAAACCTTGTATTAAATTTAATTGAATATGGATAACTAGATGCTTGGGTAACCCTAACTCGTGTATTTGAATTTAATTTGATCAAACAAATATTAATTTTTTTAAAAGATTTCTTAAAATGGGTTTCCTAAAATATAAATATGTTCATGATTGCATATTGATATAAATGGAAATGGGATAATGAAAAGCATGTGACATTAATTCCTTAAGGAATACATTTTATATATGATTTGACCATACATGAATGTAAAATCCAAGAGACTGTGACGGATATTGGTATCGGATTAAGAGTATTACATGAGAGATCCCCAAGAATTTGGATGGTAGTGGGATATCTGGATCCACCCCATAAAATATCTAATGTGTGATGGTCAAGATTACATGGGGGGACATGGGATTGGATTATGTTTATATAGTAAGATATCCCTTGGAATTTGGATTGAAGTGGTAAATAATGATCCACCCCAGCATATATACAATGCCTGAAGGCCTGGACACTATGAGGTCTCTTGGACATAGGATAGTGGTAGACTATGAGATCTTCCCTAGAACATGGCTTGTATAGGTACATACTTATCAACTCCAACATATATATAATTATTTAAGGACAATATAAAGTTAGGGATCATGGGATTCGGTTAGGGGTAGATCATGATAACTCCATCTAGAATTTTCATGGAAGTGGTATGTCCTAATAGACCTTAACATATATCTAATGAATGAATTTATGGGGTAGGGGATGACCATGGGGGTTCCCTTATAATTTGGATGGTGATGGTAAATCCCATTCAACCCCAAAAAAATATATAATTCATGAAGGAAACGGGAATATGAAGGATCCTATGTTCGGGTTAGGGGTAGACTGTGAGAGCTTCCCTAGAATTTGGTGGGTGGTGGTACATCCCGATCCACCCCAATATATATCTAATACATGAAGGTAATGATAAATTGAGGGATCTTGGACTTGGGATAAGGTTAGAACATTAGAAATCCAAAAGAATTTTATTTAAGTGGTACATCATGATCCACCATAACATATATATATTTATATACTACTATTATATAAATTAATTTCACTAGATCGTAATCCAATCATCGAAATGAGCCATAGTTGTTATAGCCATCAAGTGTCCCATAGGAACCTGGAGTGGGGTTTATTTCATTATATAGTTTTTTTATTAAATTCTCCGTACCAGAATATTGTTCCATATATTCTACACTATTTTGATTGTACATGGTACTGTCGGGCTGGACTACTGAGTGTTTATATCACACCCTATTCAGGTAACCTTGCTACCAGAGTAGACCATAAATTTTCAGGATCTAGGTTGACATCAATATTTCATGTACTAGGTAGTTTATAGAAATTTACCTACTCAGTGCTCAGAATGCTCATGGATATTTTCGATGCGGGCTTCATAGTATTTTCTTTATTTTCTTACTATACTATATGGCATGATTCTTGTTCAATGATATCACTTACGTATCATCCATCACCCATGCATTTTATAAACTAGTGTTTCCCACTTCTATTTAGTTATATAAATAAATCATCATACTCTACTTTTTCATTTACTGATACTACTTACACTACTGTCTATTGTTTACTATCTGATAATACCGTTGTGCAACTCTGATATGAGGGTATAACATCCCAAATATATCCTCTTAAGACCATTGTTCCATGTATTATCCCCTAGAATACAGGGATATACGGTTGACGCAATGCGACTCACTGGTCTGGATACCGATTTGATAATAAGATGGTTTGGGATTCTACATCCATGTTCCTTAATGATATTCCCTTGAGTACTTTTCCACATATTTTTCATGTAGGTTGTTGAACATTATTTTATCAATTATCATCACCACCTAGTTTTGTAACAAAGTACATGATTATATTCATTAGTTTTTCACATATTTGGAATGACTCAAGTTGATAATCATAACTTCGGATATTTGGGTGAGAATACCAACAACATATATACACAATATTATATTCGATTTTGTGTCCCATTAGGAATATTATTACATTGGGAATCGAATCCAATATTAAATTCATTTTACCTAGATCAATAAATTTATAAAACCAATATTAATTATTATATATCGATGAATAATTATCACCATAATGTATTTATTTTGAGATATCTAAATGGTAAATTCTACCAAAAAATATATCAAAATTTGAACATAATAAATTTTATTTTAGTTTCAGTATAATTTATCCTAGTATTATCGTAATCTATTTTAGTTGTGTTATTATCAAATTCATCATGATAATTCCCTAACATAATAAACGCACTCCTAATGGATTTTAAAAATAAGTTTACTAACAAAATCATTTCCCATATGGATGAATATCCTTATGTGTTGTCTAATGAACAATATTCACATGCCAATTTAGATATTGAGTAGATAATCGAACATCATTTTCTATGGGAGATTAATCCAAGGTAAATCTATTTCATAACATTATCCACATTATAGTATTATTACTTTTTTTAATTTCTATACAACCACACAATCTCTATATTAATAAAACATGATGACTTTATCATATATATAGAGTAATATTTAGTGTTTTCTGAAAATTTATTTCATCTTAATCTCAAAACATACTAATATAATACTCAAAACATAGTACACTCTAATCTAATAATATCTTATCTTCCCTAGAACTACACACCCTGATCTAGTGATAAAAACACTTCATTTACACAGTATAATTGACAAAAAGTGATATTTTTAAAACTAAATTGATTTATATATCAATAATATAACCATTTCATCTCAAAATAAACACACAATTCCAAGAACATAAGGTTCATTGTATCTGATTATTATATCTAAAATAATTTTCATCCAAAAAATCATTTTAAACAATACTATTATTTAGTTTTTTTAGTCTTCAACATATCCCACAAATCAACTCTATATAATTATTCATTCTTCACATAGTTATGAATAAAATATATTATTAAAAATGATATATGGGAAAGAGTAGAGATCAAATGGATTGTAAGGGTCAAACTCATCAATATGTAATCAATTATTAGATTATATAAATATGAGAAAACATTATCATAAGTGAAATATATTATTAAAAATATCATGGAATAATACATTTTGTATGTATGTCATGATAGAAGGCCATATAAAATAAAATGATTAAACACATATCAGAGATTTTTTTCAGTTGTAATAAAAATGATCCATGGTCAATAATTATAGACATTTGACATATAAATTTCATATATGTATAGTAAATAGTGACATTGTGAACAAATAAAAATGTGATCATGTACACACATAATTTTTGAAAAAATATTTACATGATTATGTCTATGTTATATCATTTAAGAAAAGCTATATTTGATCATGCTCCTAAAAAATACGTGGAAAATGACATACATGACCATTCTTACACAAATATTGTTATAAAGAATAATGTGACTATTTCATCAGAGAACTATAAAAATAAAGAATTTCAAGATCATGTGTACACAAAATGTTGTAATCAATGAACAATATAATAATCTCAACAAAAAAATTATTGATTTAATGAGATATAAACACAGAACTACTACATTGGAGGGTAATATAAAACGCCACACATAGATAATCCATACATATGTGCTACACATTAAAATAATCATTCAAAACATCTTTAAGAACCTATAAAAATTGGGTTTTGTAACATATCCCAATGAAATCACCATAATTTAACTCTAGAATATAAAAAGATGAATCCAAAAATCAATTTCCCATAAGAGTATTTTATATGAAAATTTACAAGGTGTTTCATAAAAAATATTACAGTGTAATAAATCAATTTTATATAAAGAGGAAATGGTAGTTATTTAGTAAAATAGTCTTTAAAAAATTTATTTAATTTTAGTATAAAGATGGTGTTACGATAACATTTATTTTCTTCGAAATGTACCATTAGATATATTGAAAGTAATAAATATTCAATCAATATTTTGTAGTAAAAATAAATAAATAATCCTCAAAAAGGGATAATGTGTTTATAAAGTAAAAATTCAAAGGGTTTTAAAAACCGTTGGTTTTTAGTAAGTATCTATAAAAAGTGGATTCCTCAGAATGACATAATGGTATCAAATATGGCATGAAGAAACATTATAAAAAATTATATTAAAAAAAAGAAAAATTAAATTTGATAATGGTTAAACAAATGAATTTTTGAGTATAATATATGATATTTGATTTTGAAAGAATGAAAAATTGTTGTTTAAATATTTCAAAATATCATTATTTAAATCCTACATCTCAAAAAGAGTTATATACCATATTATAAAAAATAAGATAAGTTATATAAGATGGTTTCATTTTTTGACACATAATTGGTTACCCAAACATAATGAATAAAAATTTAGGTAATGTAAAATATTCACAAAGACAGGAAACTATGATTAAATAGGATTAGTGTTACATCATGAAATTATAAAATAATTTATTTATTCAATTTTGTATATTCAAAACAAAAACCACATTTATAAGGTAGTACAATGCCCAAATAAAGGAAAATATACTTTTATTATAACAAATTAAATTTAAGTGATATATTACAAGATACACAATAATGAGTTCATTCAATAGCTTGTAATACATAGAAGACCATGTTTTAAAAAAAATATAATAATATTAATATAATTTTTTAATATGATAGTTGTTAAATGTACATTTCAATGATGGGAATACGTTGTATTAAGTAAATTAAAAAAATATAAAGTTTTCACATTTTTATTATTTATCTATCTATTATAAACAAAAATAGATCCATTTAAAAGAAAAATGAAATGTTTTCTAAAAATAGAATTTTTAAGTTGGTTTTATCATACATGGATAAAATAATTTAAAAATAAATTATACTACTATTTGAAGTATTATATTCAACTAAATAAATTTTTGAAAATCATCTTTTTTTGAATTTTAATTATTTATTTTGGAAGTTTCATTTTTTAATAGTAACTAATAATGGATTTAAATTGAAAATTTCATTTCTAGAAAAATTATTATTAATTATAAATTAAAATTTGAATTTAATATGATATAATAGGTAAATTATTCACCAATTAATACAATTTAAGTCTTTATAATATGTTATATTCGGAATTTTTATATAAGAACATTGAAAACTTTTTACCATTTTACATCTACAAACATGATTCCCCTCCCACCGAAGGGATTAATTTTAAATTGAATTTTTAAAATCAATAGTAGAATTTTGAAAATTGGATTCCATATTTAAAATTTAAAAAAAAAAATTAATATATAATAAGGCAAATATATTTTCTTACCAAAATTATTCGTGAATATAGATAAAATTAATTACAGAGATCAAGGTTGAAATGAGTTCACTTAATTGTTAAAATAAGAATAAAAAGTTTACTAATGACCAAAAATTTTTCCAAAATGCATTTTATGACCATATTTCTACCATATAGAATATTTTATAAACAATGTATAATTATTGGGACAATATTTCATGATGAAATCATGTTGGAAATAACTTTTTTCAAAAAAAATATAATTTTTAGTATCATAAGTCACCCCCTCACTTCTTCACATAACATATTCACGATACATTGAAACATACAATAAAAACAAAAACATTCTAAAAATTCCATCATAAAATCCTATAATCCTTCTCTTGGGTTGAAATCCTTCCAAGATGGTTTTATTGAAAACTGAAAGGAGATTCCCGGAGAAGAGGTAACATTCTCTATTTAGCACTTTTATTTTACTTCTCTCTCATCCTCCTTAAAAAATATTCAAATAATGATCATATAAAAACCTCATTGTATTAGATATACTAATATATTTATTTTTTAAGTTAATTATGTATAACAATAACCATTTCTATCAAACGGGTTAGGACGTCATCAATCGTGTCAACAACTGATTACCAACCCATGAATTGACGTCATTCGTTTTTTCAGTTCATCTATAATGGTAATGTATTATGATTGATATATTGTATATACTTGATATTCATAACATATTAATACCTAAGGATTAATTTATCACAAATATATTTTTTTACCTTCCCTTTAATAAGACACATGATATCCATTCTCATGTGTATGGAGGACAACCATCTCGCGATGCGATTTCATTCGTCTTTCAATAACACTTCTAATTGAAGGTGATAAAGAAATGTAATTATTATATGTGGTATATAGGAAATTATTATGATATTTATTTCATATTTTTAATTATATAAAATATATATAATTTTAATTATTTCCATTTTACAAATTTAAAATGGATTCCATCATTCATGTATATTTGTATTACCACCATCACGAAGAGATGTGACCCTATTTTCTTACCCAAACCACATATTGAATTATATAAGTATATAATATTATTGATATAATATTATGAACATTATATAATGTAAAATAATTAATTACCACCATCCATAAATATTTTTGAAAAATGGGAATGCTACACTTTCATACATACATCTTACCATATCAATGATGGTACTGTAATTAATTTTTCATATGAATCTTTTATAAATAGTTCTAAAGGATCCCATGAGGTAAAATATGATAATATGGTCATTATTGTTATTAATCATGGGATTAAATGACCATATAATGTATCCATGAATTGAAACAATCATAAATAACCACACATGATAGAACTATTCAACTAACACATGAAATAATGAAAACAATGAATGAATATTAATTAATAGGTGACAATATGATATAAATGTGTCATATTTGATATTATAAATATTAATAATTTTCTATAATAGGGTAATAAAATGTTTAAATCCACTATATAGGAGGATAAATCATTTTTTCCTAATGTATTGAAAATGTAATTTATTTCAACATAACATCATTTCATTGAGGCTTATTTTAATGTTGTTCACCTAATTAAATTTATGTGGTGTATATAGAAACCCAATGAAATGTAATATAATAAATAATTTTTTATTCTTGGTATATTAGTTTTCATTTTTAATCATTTCATATAAGGGTATTTGGACTTAATGTTTCCATGTGATAATTATATTTGAATGCTGAATTTCTATCAATTGGGTTACATTACTACTTTTTTTTATCATTTTCATTCAATGATTATGTGTATATTAAATTTTGAATATCTATTTTTTCATTTCCATGTTTTTTATTTTTTACTAATGTTGATACACATACTGGATTCCTTGAATAGATCTCAAATTTATATTATGATCATTTTCAGGGTTATTTTACAATCTCATTCTAATGGAGATTGTTTATTCATCAATTTACATTTAATGAAATTATATTATTAATACTTTGTAAAAATTTTAATTTTATTCTTCTATGGTTATTCATGGTTAGTATCAAGTTATACCATAGTTTCCGAACCCTTTGGTACATAATGTTTTTAATATAATTTTTTAATAAATTTGAACATAATTTTACTCTTCAGTTAGAAATCTAATTTCTTACAATACCATTTTTATAATAACATTAAAAAAAATTCATTTAAATTTTCAAAATGAATTTTCTAAAGAAATTTTTACTGATTTATTCTTTTTAGATATATTTTAAAATAAAATTATATTCTTTTTAAAAATAAAAATATTTTTAAAACATTTGGTTAATGGAATAATATATTTAATTTAATTTCATGTACAAAATTCCCCACTATCTAAACGATTTTTTTTTTCAAGATTACTTTTTTGTGTTTATAAGGTTTATTTCAATAAATACTTTAAGTTATTTTCAATGAAATTTAATTCTCATAAGTTTTTGAAAATTAAAAACAATATTTTCCTAAATAATATTTTTAATGATATTTTTATGTTAATTCTGTTACTCAATGAAAAATTTGTATTGTTATTACTCTAATGGTTATTGATTTTATCAATACCATCTCAATTATTTCTGCATATTTATTATGATAATTATTAATAATTAGATTATTGAAATTCACTTTCTAATTTCATTTATATAGTCAATAAGTATCCCTTTAAATGGTCACTTTATTATAATCATTAGACATTAAATTATATATGAATATCAACATTATTTTTCATTGATATGGTTATTTTTTAACATTATAAATTTTTACATGTGGTGTTTATAATGATAATTATTAGATTATATAGGGAGATAATCTTAAATCAATATACTTTTCTCAATATGGAATTTTGATAAGGAATGGTTTTGGTGAATTAAATAAATTATTCAATGTATATAAATTATTATTTTGATGTGTATGATATGAATGGGTCCTTGTATAAGTCAACCCATTAATACATATGTAGTCCCATGGGATGAATTAGATGGCTAGTTAAAGTTAATTGGGATTGTACATAGTATCTTCTAATCTATCTGGTGAACGGTTTTCATGGTAAGGATCTAGATATATTGGAAAAATGGAGTTCAATATTCTTGTATTACCTTAATTCACAATTCACATATAACAATCCTTGAGATTTTACTATGAAATTATCACTTGATGCATTTAATTATTAGTTCAATTATTAAATGGAATTAGTTTATAGGTATTTAAGATGCCTTATTAAAATTTCTTTTTCATGTTGTTTCAATGTCATGTGTGATCAGTTATTTACATTTATTTATTTATTTCTCTTTACCATTTTCTAAATGTAATATTGTCTCTATTACATACCCAAACATATTAATTATACTCATTGATTCTTAATTGAATTGTCTATACTTAATTGTTACTGTTTATTTGTGACATACCTTATTTTTATTCCATTAATATGGATTCCATGATGTTTAGTATGAAATAATTTTAATAATATTATATACGGTACGATGATATTCTAAAAAAATGTAATTTTTTCATTCACATATAATGTAATAGTCATGTATGAATCTAGTTTATCATGGCTATTAAATTGATTGGTTCTTCTAGATGCTACTCCTTATAACCTATGAAAATATACAGTAGTGGCTCTAGGTTTTTGGTGTTGGGGTATCTATAATATGATTATTCGATATAATGATATAATTTTTATGGTGAAGAAATTCATGATGGAGGAAGATTTGAATAAAATTTATCATTTTACACAGAATGAATAGTAATGTTCCATGTAATAGAATACTAGTGTGGAAGAAACCATCATTAGATGAAATAGGATCCAAAAGAATAATTACAACATTAAAATGTGTTTTAGTTGAAAAAATACCATACATTATTTGTATATTTTGAATTAAAATCCATTTATAGAGAGAACATGATATGATTATATTGGCCAATGAAATAAATTAATATGGTAAATTAAATTTATCATGTATTAATCACACTATATATATTATACCATTGTCAATAATAAGAAATATGTGTCATGAAATTAAATTTGAGATAAACAACCATTTATATTAAATCACAACTTCTATTAAAGTTCTTCAAGGACATTGATAACATTGATCATCCTATGGAAGAATCCATTAACTAGGAGGACATAGGACAAAAAATATAGAAATTAATCTTAATTAATATATATAATACTAAGGTATGAAATAATGAACAAATTTTAATAGAGAATTAATATTTTAGAGTAGTTTAGAAGGAGTTTATAGGGGGACAATTTATATGTGGTGGTAATGAGATTCTTTTCATCTCACAATAATAAAAATAGAGAACACGTTTCACATGAAAATAAGACACCAAAATGTAAAATAATGTAATTAGAAAAATTTTTGGTTGATCAAAACCTAAACCACTCAATTTGAAACATGTTTTTTAATTTTCGGACATTGACACATATTTTTAACCCTTTCTACATTTTTTTTGAAATTTAATATGGTAACTAGTTTTCTAGCAATTTAATTAATTTTTATATTAAGAAAAATAGATTGTACATATTAAATAATTTGGAAATAATGATTATAAATATTTAAACTATTTATGAAATAAAATATGTATAATAATTAATAATTTTGACATTAACACATAAAACATGGAATAACTAGAATTTAGAAAATGTGTACTATTAACATTAAAATTTCACTTTCAGATAAAATTATTAATTTTAATATTTTTCATAATATAAGAGAGATTATTATAAAATTGATAACGGTTATGATTCATCCTAATCAAGAGTAAATTTAATTTAAATAAATATATATAGATATTATTAAATAAAAAGGTTAAATAGTTCTATTTATTGGAAAATGTTACATACATTAATGAAATGATAGGAATAAGATTTATAGATTCCATAATGTTTTTAATGATCATTAATATTACTAATTAAATATATATCTATTTATGTAAAATGATTTATATGATATTACTTTTTATAGATTTAAGTTGTCCTAAACAACATGATTATATTGAAAACTATATTTTTCATTATTAAACTGTAAAAAAATATTTTTTTTCAAAATAAAAAAAAATTATTCTAATGTATTTTATTAATAATAAATTAATAAATGATGATCATTCTAAAATATTTATAATAAAAAATTTCTATATTATGCCTTCTAATGAAAATTAAAAGTATAATGAAAATAATTTTTCTCGAATGATGCCAATTATAAAATATTATATGTTCATAAACTTATGTTTTATGATTTATAAAGTTATTAGAATATTTTATAGAATAGGGATACCGCATATATCATTATTTTTTATTTTGGTGTGGTCAGCATGCTATCAAACCTAGTATTTATTCATAGAAAAATATTTTCTTGAATCTCAAGGTGTTTCATTAATAGTATATACAATAGAAGTTTTATTGTTATTTTATGGTTATGCTAATCATTATTGTATATTATTAAATAATATTTCAATATATTTCCCCTAAAGAGAGGATAATGTAATGATATACTTGGTACTTGATACAAAAATAAATTTATCCCTTTACAACATTTGTATCATGTTACGCTTTTTCAGAGAATGATATATTTAAATGAACATGAATGAAAAGTGGTCATAAGTAGGAGTATATCACAATGGGATGATAAATTTATTTTTTTAAAAAAATTATTAAGAGTTAATAATATTATATACATGTTACGAAATTTTGAATAGTGTAATTATTAAGAATGGATATCATTTACATTGTATAAATGATATATTTGATCAGTTAAGTGGAAATTGATGTACGTTCATGATTGTTATTTAGTTGAGATATTATTAATATATATTTTTTACTATAGATGCACTAAAGGAATAATATATAACTCATTAGGGAGACATTGAAATTATTTTAATGCTTTTAAGAGTTAAAATTACCCCCAATATTTCTGTGATTTTGTTGAATCTGGTCAATAATTATTACCCAGACCCCTTATTTATTATATATATCAATTAAATATTTATATATTCATTATTATGATAGAAACATGGTTAACATTATTCTTTTATATATAAGACACTATATTCAGAAACAATACCATGATGTCTAAATACACATATACTATTAGAGAGGTAACAAATGTTTTCCATGTTGAACCATAATCTATGATTTGTTAGGATCCTAAGAATGAATCGATAATGAAATCATGAGTTGTATCTAGATACATCATAGAGATTAATATTTTTGGGGGGTCTTTAAATATTAATATTGATTCATTAATGATTTTTTATGATTATTATTGAAAATTATTAATCTAACATTAAATGGGGAAAATTTCATATGGATAATAAATATGTTTATGGGATTTTTGTAATATAAGTGAATTTGATACCTATATATATTATATTTTAATGGATCCATTTTTTATTTATGAGCCTTATTCTATTTCCACTATTGAGAAAATAGGTTATGTGGTTATACAGGAGTGTAAAAAATGTAACTTACGGTTCATGAATGGTTTTGCAACATGGGAAGATTTATCCAAATAATAAAAATGTACATTTAAAATCACATTATGTTCTCAAGAGTTAATGATTCTTTTTGGGGAATGATTTTTTATGTACAAAGACTATATGGGTATTAATTATATTTTCTCATATAAGTATATGAATAAAAACTATAATATATGTGTATAATACCCCCTCTCATTTCAATTTTTTATGTAATATAATACTATTATGGTAAATTATATTGATAATAAAATGATTAGAATGTAATACACGGATTTCAGTTAGGAATAAAATGTTTTGTGATAACTTAAATATTAATCTCTATGATTTATATGGACATATACTAGGATGATGAATTGTTAATTTACACAAATTTGGCTATGAAATCATTAATAATGGAATCTGTGAAGGGAAGAAAATTTTTATTTTCATAATGAAATGGTACATATGAAGGAATTTTTAGTGGGAAAATGATACTCAAATTGAATAGGGAAAGTGGTTCTCTATTATATGTATAATAAATTCTGGTCGATACAGTGTATATGTGAGATGATATTATGCAATAATTTAATATTTATTAGTATTTACTTATTTTTGGATTATCCAACATGTTTCATAGTGTTGGGTGATAGTTTTTGTGGTGGGGGATGAAAAAAGAGACTGATGAGTCCATATATATATGTCTTACTATTTGGTATGTAATGGTAGAGAGTCAATGTTTAGTCTGATTTTTTTAGATGATTCATAATCTGATATTGAAAATCAATGAGTTCATGGTGGGTATTTCATTTTTATTCCATGATCATTGAATAGTCTGAGTGAATGTTGATTAACTAATGAAATATATTTATTTAATGAAGATAATGTATATCAACAGTCTTAATGCATTAGTGAATCTTTATATACCTGATATTATTTGACATTATAGTGCACCATACAATATTCTACCAAAATGAGATGCATAATTCTAATCTTGAATTATGGGAGGTATATTATGGGATTTGGGTACAGAAATGAAGATCATAAAAAATTTGAAAAATGTGTAGTTTGAGCACAAAATTTGGATTCCAAAGGCTACCTCAGATTCAAATATTCTTGGTTTTGGTGGTTCATGGGAAGATCATTTTATCTAGTTGAGTTTCATTATATAAATAATGACCTATAATTGATTCTGGTTTAACAATTTTATTTATTATATGGGATTAAATATTGGACACTCATGTATAGAATGGATGTCTACAGAACAATGAAAATTTAGTTTAAAACAATCAAAAATGAGGTATCTTTCTTAAAATTAAAAACATAGCATTAATTGAATTGAGATATATTATTATTTAATATTTAACATTATAACCTTCTAGATGAATATTAATTTATTATTATGAAAACCTAAAATACACAATATATTCATAATGGTCATACTCAATACAAATGCAATAATTAATGGTTAATAATAAAGAATTCAATTATTCAATGATTTCATTTCAGTCTTCAAAAAATAATTTTTATAAGAATTAAATATTATTGAAATTTATGTGTTTAAATTATAATTAGTAATTAAAAAATTTTGAAATTATATTTTATAAAGTATAAGTATATATTTAAATAATTATATTAAAAAACATACCATAATTTTTTTAGATTTTTATAAAATTATAGATTTTTTAAATAATGAAAATATCAATTTTCCAAATACTCTCATTTCTTTTAATAGAGTTCTTTATATATACCCTCATGGTTGGTAATTTTTAAATTGAAATATAATTCATATTATTTATAGAGATCTCTTTATTTATCATTGAATCGGAAAACATTCATGATTTTTTTATATGTTAATTAGTATTTACAGAAAACATTTTCCTAAAAATTGTTTTTTCATTACATTAACAAATCTATATTAAAATGGGTTTCTTTCACATCCAGATATTGAATCATTAAAAATTGATTTCATATTTTAAACTATCATGCTAGTTTTTTTTAAAATCATTCCCTCTTTTCTTTTTCATTATGTATAATTTCCATGAAAAATATTTATTACCTCAATAATGGTATAATGGGTAAAACAAGGTCAAATTTTGAGATAAATTCTTAAAATCTTCCCAACACCTGACTATATTTTAATGAATTAGTATAAATCATTTATGAATATATTAACTTAAAAGAATTGACCATTTAACTATATTTAACTGTCACTATAAAATATATTTAATTTTATGGAATAAAAAAAATAAAAAGTAACTCTTGATTCTTAAATATATCTTATATACTCTAATAGGGATAAATATATGTTTTTAAATAATATTATAAGTAATTTTAAAAATTATAAAATTAGTTTCATGATAATAATTTTATATTAATTATTTTTTGTAATATAATAACCTTAAAAACTTATAAAATGCAAAACTTGTGTTTGTGAATCCATTGGAAAAATAAAAGAGAAAAATTATTAAACATTTCATTTAATATAATAAAGAGGAATTACTGAGTTTCATGAATTTTTTATATAAATAAAACATATTAGTTCATTTTTAACATTTTATATGACAATTTCATTACTATTCTAATTGATATAATGTCAAATTAAATGAATTTTGTACAAATTGGAATAATGATATTTTTGGTAAAAAAATATTTCATTCATATATATATAATGATAAAATAATGAAATATGACAATATGGATAATATATGGTCCATAAATTAGTCCTTTTTATATTTATGATCCAACTTTTATTTTATAATTAAAATTAAAATAATTTAATATTGACAAAATTGATATAGTGGATAAGGATAGAATGGGTATTGAAAAGGTAAAACCAAATCATAAGGAATAAAATACCTTATAAGACTAAAAAAATTATTTTTTGAAGGGATTACAACCATATAATATTTTATATTTTATATTAAGGAAACATAGTGGAAAATTTCAATGTAAATGAATTTATTTAATTTAAATATTTTTTAATTCCATGTGGGTCCTGCCCACTACTAATAAGATGGAACCTCGCTATTGTCTTATTTTCAGCAACATGATTCATATATCCAGTCCGAACCCAAAAAATATTTCTTCAAAACTACAACATCCATGAATAACTATTTCTTATGTTCTTAAAATAATTTTCCAATAGTCATCAATTAGGGATATAATGGAGATCTACCGAAGAAGTGGTAACCACCCTACCCAAACACATTAAATTTAATTATTATTTTAACTCATTTAAATATGTGGTATTCATATAAGACTTCATTATACAATATTTACTTAATTGTTATTATTATTTTGAAACGACTATTACACCGTCTTTTCCAAGAAATGGGATGTTAATGTATTACTTTTCTGTATAGGTAAACTACTTCTTATGTATAGTGATATAATGCATGTTCAATATAAAATTTTATTACTTATTATTATGATGGGTTTGATATTTCTATATTATATTTATTACACTATTATACATTTTTAATTATAATATCATATATACATATGAACCACCCCATCTGTTGCATAACGATAATGTCGCTTGTGGGTATATGTGGACTACCACCTCTAAAATGTGTTGTGATTAATTTATCATTTCTAATAAAAATAAATATTAATAAGGATATATTTATTTATATATATATATATGGAAATAAATATTTTCCTATAAGTATAAAATAATATTTATCTTTCTTTCATTCTTCTCTATAAAATGAAAACAAAGTTAATGTGTATGTATTACATAATAACTCCATGAACGATGTAAACAATTTTTCACTCACTACCATATATAGGTGATTTTAAATAGTTTTATAATTAATATATATTATATTTATATAATGAATAAAAATATTCATATGATGGAACCAATACCAATTTATATTTACCATAACTATCAAACAAAATCTTTTATATAAAATGAAATTGTTAACACTCAAGAACAATGATTTTAATAAGAAAATATTGATTAATGGTTTTTAATATATTATAAGAAGAATTTATTGGACACTATAAGTATGTAAATAATTTTTTATATAATTATATTAAATATAAATATATTACAATGGAATATAAATATCCTTCAATGAATGTCAAACTTGAGTTAAAGGTTTCTCATCTAAATTTTATTTGTTTATACATATTCCATATAAAATTCTTGTTAATTATTTGCAGTGAATATATTAAAAAATAATTCATTTTATTATTATTCAAAAAGAAATAATAAGGATTAAAAAACCCATACAAGGTCATATCATTCATGGAGTTTTTATTTAACTATTACCAATGCGGTAAGTGGTTATCGACATATAATGGCTTATTTGGGTCATATGTTATATAATAAATATATATTATTATATGAAGTATATGTATAAATACATAAAAAAATTATTTTATTAATATTATTTTATTAAATATTTATAAAGACTCATATGATGGTATTTATTTAAGGGTCTTACGATCTAAAAGTTACCAATGTTGTAAATATTTTTTTATAATGCTATTGTTTACAATGATTGTGTATAATGATTTTTGGATTTTTTAAATTTATGACCTACCTATAAACTATGACAAAAATTTTCTTCTAATATGGTCATTTTTTTTATATTACATTCCTTCTTTAATTTACCCTCCTTTATATATTGTAGATATTGAAAGAATGTTTTATTGAAAACAAAATCGATTTTATAGTTGTTTGAGAATTTTATTCTTCCTTGTCAAGTTTTTAATGGATTGTTATAATAAATTTAATTATATCCCTTTTGGATGTTATTTTTACCTAATTTTTATTTTATATAAAATGGATTAATATGGAATCTTCTCACTATTTTCTAAATGTTGTGTTTTTTTATTTTTAGAAAAAATGTGAAAAAATTTAAAAAAAAACATTAAAAGAAACAAATTTAAATCATTCATAAATTATCAATAATTTTATGTTTTTTTACATTTTCCATGGTTCATTTGATGGGAAGTTATTTCTTTAAATTTGGTTGAATGTTTTTATTTTTAATTTGTAATCCATAAGATATAATTGTATTTTCATCTAAATATATTTCATGTGACCATTCAAAAGTACATTAATTTTTTTAACCAGATTTTATGTCACATGTGACTAAATGGGTATATGTTCCAAGGATATATGGATTATTTTTTATTTTAATGCTTTATGAATATGATTATAATATTTTTTATGATACGAATTTATGGTTGCACTAGGATGAAATGTTGAATAGTTTATAAAAGACAATTCCTTTCAAAGTGTTATAATGTTTTATAAATATTTTATGATATTGTTCTAAACATGTGAAAACAATATGGTTATTTAATAGATGGGCCCAAAATCATATATACCTGTATTTAATTGGGTAAATATTGTTATCTTATTTGATAATGAGTTCTAGGATAGGGTTTGAACCTAGTTTACAATGGTAATCTGTTCAATATGATAATTTTGTATGTTAACCATGAATAACGATATTTTATACCAGTGTGAGGAAAACCTCCACTATGAAAGACATGATAGATATTCTAGACTAAGGAAAAGATTTTTTTACCCAAATGTGTATGATCAAAATGTCTATCATATGATTATATTATGATTTCATGGATAATATTATTTGATTACTTTATGATTCATATATTATAACCTAAAAATATATATTACAAGACATAATATTATGATCTATGACAATATTAATATGGTTTTCTATTGGTAACATAATATTATCATACACTTAGGATAATGTTTTTTATACATGATCATTGATATATCAATTATTAACCCTAATAGAGAAACTGATCTCACATTTTCTTATGCTTCTATTCTTAAAGATACCGAGAAATGTTTTAAGTAGGGTATATTTTAAGAGACTACTATTTGAGAACATCTATAAAGGATAAATTTAATATTGTATATGAAATAAAATGATTTTGTGTCGATTCACAAAGATAGTACAACTTTAAAATTATGGAATAGATTTTGTTATAATATAATGAATATTAATTAAATATGATATACTATATATGTATGTAAACTAAGAGTTTCTATTTCTTGTGTTAGTGAAGTGTTTAGTTATTTTAAATTGACTCTAATAAAAATATTTTATTTAATACCATAGGTACAATTATTAGAATATGATAACATCCTGAATATTTTATATGGATGATATTTTGTTGTTTTTAAAGAAATATTTTCATGTATTTCCACTAAAATTGGGATAGATTATCATAGTTAAATCCAGGGATAATGACCTTAAAATTATTTGGTTGAGAATATCTTGAAACATATTCTAGTGTATTATGAGTGTTCTATTACTATGAAACTTTTTTTAAACTCACTAGGGGTATTCTTGGTCTATTTCAAATTTACTCACTTTGGGTTTTTATGATCACACAATGGTTTTTTGGTACTCATTGATGCCTTGATATTGGAGTAATTTTTATATAGATAAATATGATGGACAATGAAAGGATTTTCCTCAATGGAGTAAATAAATATAGGATTCCTAATTAAAAATCTTTTGATTATAACATATCAGTTATCATGTCATATGATTAATAATCTCAACATGTTTGAGTTTTCGAAAAATAATAGTAGGATAAAAATGGATTTTCAAGAATAAATTTGAGTGTTGAATATATTTATTTCATCATTTATAGTACATTGGAGTAAGCACTAAGAGGTATTTCAAATAAGAACAATTAGATTTTTTATGTGGTAAAGATAAGAGATTTTGAAATGTAATTATCAAGAAAAAATGAAGAGTATTATGAAGGGATATGAAGTTCACCTAAAGGTACCATTAATTTATTAATGTATTATGTTCATGAAATATTGAAATTATAAATAAATCTCCCTAATAAAAGGTTTCACTCTTAGAGAATTGAAATAAAAATGAAATTAAAAATTTTCAATGGAATGAATTGATGCATTTAAGTATTGGGATTAATTAATTATGTTATACCAAAAATATTATTGTTATATGTATCATTAACCAACTAATAATTCTTCCACAATTTATTTTATTTTATTATTTGAGAAAATATATTGAATTTTACCAATAAAAATTATCAATTATTTCTTGTTATTGAGATATCAATCTAGAACACATGATTAAGGTATACATAAGCATTTATAATTTCATGATCAATATATAATAATTTGAAATTGGGATAAATAAATGATTAACTATTACAATGTAAAAGGAATATTAATAGTGACCATGAAATTGATTCATGAATTAATGAAAAATTTTATTTTGGTGAAATTAGGTGGTGTTTACTTTTTTTTTGGATTTATGGATTATATTGGATAGTTATTAGTTATTCACATATTAAATGATTTTTTATGGTGATTCAATCTAAATTGGAGAATTCTACTAGAATTGTTTACTTGAATATATAAAAAGGCATTCATTTATTTATTATTTTACATTAGTTTCTACTATATATTATTTTGGGGGTGAATGTTTAGTTCCTTTTCAAAATTCATTGACCAAAATTCTCAATATTTGGGTTGTGGATTTGGTCAAAAATATTACTGAGGAGTCTTATAGTCAACTATTTATGTGTTATATTTATCCATATTGGATTACATGGTCCACCAATTTGGGTTATTTTAGTATATATTGACATGTTCAATGAATATTCATTTTTATGGATCTTAGGATCCACTTAAATATAATCACATGGATTCATGCCAATAAATTTCATATTGACTATAAATTTCATTAAGTAAGTGATTTTGCTGAATTTCATTGATATACATTTGAATGATGAATTTATTTTTATGAAATAGAAACAAATAAAGTAATTAAATTTTCAAATTTTAACTCCATCGAAAGTAAATGTGTCCTTGAATTTTAAAAAGATGACCAGTAAATAAAAATGTAATTAGTTTTATTTAATTTTTGATTAAATAACAGACTTTTAAATCCCAGTAAGATTTATGGTTTTGTGATATTAATGTCTCCATGAACATGTTTCCTATCAGTCCCAATTAATCATTATATTTTATATTTTACTTGAAATACTATATTTCAAAATCAAAACAATTTTATACTTATCTTGAAACCATATTATGTTTTATTTGAAGTAAAATTTATGTTTCTTTCTTAACCTTTTCAAAGGATGTTTTATTATCCCACTGTATGATATTTTTTTCCGAACAAATATACATTAATATATAGAATTTTTTATTACTGTTATAAAGATATGAGTGCGTACTTTGATTCAATATGGGGGATTTTAAACCCTGTTTTTTATATAATAACAAGCTTAATAACTTTTGTTACATGAAACACCTATCATTAATAAAATTTTGTTATATTACTATTCAAAATTTTCCTTTAGAACATATCCATTGAATAGATAGTTATGAATATGATTTACCATGTTATGAATCAAATGTATAATATTACTACATAATATATATGTATTGATAAAATTATAACACAGAAGAAATCAATTTTCTTGTAATGTTATTTAATGGTGCAAAATTTAATTTTCCTCAAAAAGGATTTTTATTACATTTAGTGGATGGAAATTATATTTAATTTATTACACATTTATAAATATTATTTTAAAAAAGGGATTCTTTAATTTTTTCCATTATAACTTACATATAGTGAGTGTTTTATATTTCCATTAAATGGTTAAATATTCATTTAATAGTTAAAAATATTACTTCTTTTAAGTACTCACATTTTCATTCAATGTGTTTCTTAAAATTTCCATTATATTTTGGATTTTGACTTAATGTAAACTATTATCCATTTTATTCTGTTAAATATATGCAATTCCATGTAAATAAACAATATTGAGTGTTTTTAAATAAGTTAATTGGTATGCCTAAAAACACAGTTCTTCTAAAAACTATTCTGTAATTGTTTTTTATAAATATAAATTAAAATTTATTTCATCCAATTATAGAGGAATAATCATGATTAATGGGAGAAAATTTTTTAATGAGGAGGTTAAAATTTGTTCTATAGTTCCAATTTATTTTTGCTTAGTTCTAATATTAACCCTAATAAAATATTTGATATTATGGTAAGGGTTAAATGGGTAAAACACACTTAATACAATGTGATAAGGTCTTAAAATAAACCCAAAATATGACTATGTTTCATTTTATTTTTATATTTAATTTATAATAAACTAAAGCAATAAAATTTTATGTATTATAAATTAAACATTGATTATGGCCTATATAATATTTTATTAATAAAACACACTAAATGTCAGATTCTTACATTTAATTAATTCTAATATGTTCAAACAATGCTAAATTTAGGCTCCGAATAAATATTCAAGGTTATTTTATTAAAAATAAAACTATTTTTAGATGTTAATTTATTTCTTATTTTTATTTATCATATAACTATTATAAATTATTTTACAAAAACAAACTATTATTTCTGAATGTAGTGTAAAAATGTAGTAAAATAATATCACATGAATTTAAGGAAATTTAATTTAGATTAATTGTTTAGTTATATTAATTTTCTAAATAAATAAAATTTATTGGTAATTCATTAAATTTTTTTATTTCATATCCATTACTAAAATAATTTATTTTAAGTAATATAATGTGAATACTGTAAAAAAATACAATAATGATTTTATATAAAAAATATATATTTTTTAAACATTATAAAAATATTGAATGATGTAAAGGGGACAATATATGCATGAATTATCATCCATAGGCAATCTTTTTCATGTTTTTATCATATACTTAATATGTCATCCATTTATGTTTTTAAATGTTGTTATAGTGGTTGATGTTAAAAATGTTTAATGAAGGGGTTAAACCAAAAGAAATGGATTAAAATAAAATTTAAACAAGTCAATATTTTATTTAAATTTAATTCAAATATATTGAATACTATAATCTAAATTCATTCCACCCAGTTCAACTTTCACATGATATGAAATTTATTATATTTAAATCATTTTCAAAAATTTAATGTGTGTCGTCTGCCCTACATATAAAAGCTGGCCACTCAATACATATAATTACATAATACTAGCTATTTATCATAACCAAAACCAAAATATTTATGTTCCAAAATCAACTTTAGAAATATTATATGTTCATGTCATCAAAAAATTCAATTCCAATGGTTATTAAAATGAGATATAAAGTTGGACTACCGTTGAAGAGATTATAAACCTATACAAATAGTTTCAATTTATTTTTTATTCTACCTCACATAATTGTATGGTATTCCTACTAAAATAACTTAGTAAAATTCATAAATATATTTTGTTTTTATAATCATTACTAAACCCCCATCGTTTACAGTAATTTCCAACAAATGGTATAAAAAAGTATTCCTCATGTTTACATGTGGACACTCACCTCTACATAGTCATAAAATTCATTTAATAAAACCATATTCAAATAAAATTTATTATAATGTTTTTCAAGATTATATATTATATTTATTATATTATTATACTTTTTGAATTATAAAATTATATATACTCTATGACCTGCAATAATTTTAGAAAATGATATTGATGATCGTGTGAACGTTTGGATTTCCACCTACATGAATTGATGTGTTTTGTTTTTCATTTCATCGTTACATGGGTGAAAATAAGGATAGATTATATATATATATATATATGATTCAAGATATAATTACTTTTATATAATAATAAAATAATATGTCTCATTCTTTCCTTCTAATTTGGAAAAGGAAATAATGTTCATTCTTATGCATGACATACTTTAATGATGTCAATAAATTTTATATATCAAACTATAAGTGATAAATATATATATATTATATATATATATATATATTTATCATTAATATATTTTTAAGGTTATGTAACAATGATTAATGTACAGGGATCATACAACCCGAATTGAACCATCATGTAAAATGAAACAATTAAAACCATGAAATAATGAAATAAATAAAAAATTATTGATAAATGGGAGTTAAAATGTTATAAATGGACTATATAAGAAAACATAGTTATGTAAATTATTATTTTATTTAATTATATTAATTTAAATTTATTTAATTTTTGGTTATGTTGCATTCATATAAAGTCAAAATTGTGGTAAGTGTTTAACATCTCAAATCAAATTATGTGAGAAATAATATATATTCACAATCTATTTCTTAGAATTTGCTTATATACAGATTAAGAAGTAATTTTATTATTCTTATCATTAAAATTAAATGTATTTAAAAATCTATATATCACTATATCATTAACTATTTTTTTATTTTGGATATTACCAAATTAATAAGGTTTTTTCATATCAAAATTTATGCTATGTTATAAACCTATATAATTTAAAAAAGTCTTTAAAAATACATATCATAATTTTATATAATGAATCTTATTATTTTAAAGATATTTAATTTTCTATTTGGAGATATTAATACATGGGTGATATGATCCAAATAATATGAATTCAGTAAGGGTTTAATGTTATAATATCACTGTTTCTGAGGATTGTTTAGAATTATATTTTTTTGACTTAATGTTTTATAATATACCAATAAATCATATAATAAATTTTCTTCTCCTTGGATAATTTTTATTGATTATGTATTTTTATCTAATTTTCCTTAATTTGTTTTCTTAATGGACCAAAATTAATTTTTAAAATTTCAATTGACATTGTTTTACTATTCAGTCATGAATATTTTACTTCCATGTTACAGTTTTATTAAACTGGTTTTTTGGAATGTTTATAATAACATCATATAATTATTTAGAGTTATATAAACAAATAAATAACATTATATAAAACTGGACCAACAAAAAAAATATATTAAATTCATGAATGTTATAATTTTAACACAAATGTGAATGGAATCATTGTTTTTACATACACGGCATGAATATAATTTTTTAACATGATGACCAGACCATGATTTTAAGATTCCATGAAATTTTTCTATGTTTATTTCCATGAAAATTTTTCTCTATAATATTTTAAATATATTTTTTAAATAATTGATTCCAAAATTTTATTTTTAAATTCCATAATAACTAGTTTCAGTGGTATTTGTAATGTATTTCTTTTATGTTAATGTCATTTCATGTTACATATGCTTTGTTTGGGATATGATCAATGGATATCATATTTATTCATTATTTAAATTGATTATTATTTTAATAATGATATATTTAGGAAACATTTTTATTTTCTATAGGTTATGATATGATGAATTTTTTAATTTTTTATTACACCCATTTACATTCCACCAGTGATGATATATGTGGAATTTTTTATGATGTTGACGAAAAAAAAAGAAACTATTATGATTAATAGTGAATTATTCATGGTATTATATATAAATCTAATATATTGGGTAAATAATAACATATTATATGATTATAATGATGATTATGGGGATTGAACATATCTCTATACATGACTATCTACTGTGATAGTCTTTTTAGTAAACCATGACTACTGATGTGATGGGATTGAGAGTGAACCCTTACACTATGATTGTCTTGGAAGTGGCTGTTATCCATATAAATAATTTAAATGGATTATTTGTATGGAAAAAAAATTTATGACTTATGAAAATGTTGTTCTCTTATTTCTTAAATTCTTTGATTACATTATGATTCATTTTTTATGAAATTTCATCCTTTAGCTATAATTATTGATTATGTTTTTTGATATGATTAGTATGGATTATAAATGTTGTTCAAATATTATTAAATATTTATGTTCCTGATATGATGATGTGATCATTTAAATCAACCTTGTTTAAACTTATAGAGAAATTGATCTCACACATTCCTTATATTTCCTTTTCCATGATTACGAATAAATGGTTTTTTATGGGATATGTCTAAGAATATTACTATGATTGAAATCATTTTTCCATAATATTTAAAATCCATACTGAAATAATAATAATTTTATCTAGTTTATGAATTCAATAAAACATTAATCATATAGAATGGATCATATTTTTATCTAATGATTATCACTATAATTTGATCAATTTTATACATATGGAATGTATGTATCACTATAAAGTCATTGAGGTATATATTATTAAGAATATTATGGTTTGTGGTATATATAATTGGTATTATTAGATTATGAAGAAGTTAATTGAAGCTTATAGATTATATAAATAATATTCTAATAAATGGTATTGTTTTTTTGAGTTTAGTGATGGTGATTATTTTTTCCTTTATTCCTCAAAAATATTTGGACAATTATAATTTTAAAAAATTGGGATGTAAACACCTTGGTTACATGATCTATTTGTTATTATTTAATGGATTTAGGATATTTTTTACACTTTTGAGTTATATATGAATTACAATAGGATTCATGTTTTTTTCATATTACATTCTAGATTAGATATGGGATGAAACTAGGAAAAAAATTTTGGATTACGTTTTGAAACAGATAAATGAATCCACTATCATGATTCTAATCGATATTATTTTTCTTAATGAGAAGAAATTTTGAGTTAGGGCCCATGATTTTATGAGATTAATTTATAATCATGGTCATGTATATTAGGATGATTGAGATTTTATAGAATTTATAATATATCAATGATCAAATTTATACACTTTAAATTCCATTTCATGCTAATCTAGGATGAAATCACTTTAATGGAGAGTTTATAACAACATAAGATGTCATTGTAATATTTGATTTTAATATTATAATTTATGAATTTTTTTAAGTGTGCATTGGTTTACTTCAGATGATAAAATTTGTATAATTAAAAACAACCCTGATTTTTAATTGAATATGAATTTGGTGGTTTTTAAATGGAGTATCCATTAACATAGTGGGGAGGACAACGTGTATAGTGGGATATCCTGTGGAAATGATGATCTCAGGACACTAATGTGATGCTATAGTCATTGCACTAATAATCCTCTAGTAATAAAAAATCCGATGGTGTTCAAAGATATAAAAATTATTTTTCTTTAATAAATATTCAATTATTTATTTATTCATTTTAATATCATATTTAATGTTTATGAAATACATTTTAAACCATTGGATGAGAAATTCTTAAGTTTTGATTCATTTTTTGTTATTCAAAGTCTTATCATTCTTCTTTTGGAGATAACTCCTTTATTTCAGGACTAAATTATGAGACATTACATTTATTATAATCATTATTGGAAAAGTATAATAGAACCAATAATTTTTCCAATGAGGTACACTTTTTTTATTTTTTCATTAACTATTATTTCACATATTAAATTGGTGAAATTTGAAATTTCGAATGATTGGTTAAGTATATAATATTAATTTACTCAGTAGATAAATGATTTATTAGGGGTTATCTGATTTTAAACCATTTAATTTGTTTAATAAAATTTTTATTTTTTTAACTATGTTCCTCTTATGTTTGATTTTTATGACATGAAAAATATATTTAAAATGTAATATATTCTATGGATGAATTAGGTAGATTATTTGGATAATAGTTTTTCCTCTAACCTATAAAAGTACTTATCCTATGAATTAAATGATTAAAATATATAAATTCTTATGTATTTAAGTGTCATTAAATTATAAAATCAAATTATCAATAATATGTAATTCTAGAAACACCTCAGAACGTTTTTTATTAAGAAATCGAATGAATTTCAGAATAACATTGATATTGTATAGTGTTTATTATGATATTTTAAATTCAATTCATTAGAAGGTATTTTTTTCATAATTTAAATTTATTAATGGATGTATAAATTCCTAATAATATTGGATGGAATTTCATTGGATGAATTTTGAGGTGTTTGGATGTAAAATTATTTTTGGTGGTTGTTTTAGAAGATTATAGGTTCGTATTATAGTACCGTTGGGTAAATAGTAGAGAAGCCAATGGGGATTCGCAATTCGTTTTGCCACTAGTTAGGAATTTTTATATATAAGATACCTAAATAGAGTTTTCGTTGAGGGTATATTTATACCTTGTACAATATGACCTATTCCATTTCTAAGATGGGTAGTTTTTAATTTTCTGGACATTCTATTTAAACCACAAGATATTTATTGATTTTAGTTGGATAGAATAGTGTGATTACCATCTCTGTAATATTAATTTTCTTGTCTGTTAGTTTTTTTGATGTAAATGTTTTATATTTTTTAATAAATGATTATTCTTCCATGTTATTTTTCCTTTAGTTTTCCTTATTTTTATCATATAATTTCATTTCATCCTCCTAGTTATTTTAGGTACGATTATTTTTTATATTGGTAATTTATTCATAGATATGGGTCATTCATGTTGGTTCATATATATGGAAAGGAATGTATGTATTTTAACATTTTTAGTCTATTTTAATTGATTTATCATACCAAATTATTATATTTAGTATTACAGTTCATTTTAGTAGAAATATAGAAATTATGTATGTTATAAGAATGATATTTTTTATATTGATATATCATATATGAATTTTTAGTGGAATGTGTCTTGTTTATTTGGGATTTCGTGCCATGTAATCACTTACTGGTTTTATTATAATTATTCTAATAATTGGTCAAAATTTATTTAATATCACATACCTATAATCCACTAAATAGTTCCCTAAACCAGGCCTTCCACTTCTCTTTAAGTGTATTTCCCCAATGTCCAGTGGCTTGTGACATGCAGTAAGGGCCTAGCGTGTGTCTATGGAAAGGTTACTCCCCCTTATCTGAGTAAAAGACAATAGTGGACGATTTAGATTTTAAATGATGAACTAGATATAATAATTATACAATAAATAATTAACTATGACATGTATTAATAAATAAAATGATATTGAATATAATATACAAATTAGGATGACAAATTTCTCCAAAAATCACTAAAACTTGATATATGTTAGTCAATACAACTCACATATGAAAATACCAAAAAAAATTAACATCTCTAGAGAGAATCATGATCCACATCATAGTCCCATTATAACCATCCATTATCCCTAAAAAAATTTCATGCATGGGACTATAGGCACTTTCCTAGTCCTTTAATGCATCCATATAGTCTGTCTAGGTACAAAACAACAACTCAAATAGGGGTTGAGATATAATTCCAGTACATAACTACAAAAATTTCTATAACAATTCATGGTTTTGATATGAAATCTAAATCATATAACAATTATTATGACAGTTAATTAGTAATAAAATTAATTTTCCCATAGCATGTATACTAAAAAAACATGTGACACTAAAATAACTAACATGGGCCCATATTACATAAAAACATGTCATATACAAAATGTCCTTGTTGTATAACCTGGGTATCTAAAAATCACCACCATTCCATATAATGAGAATATTCAAATACTATGGTCATTAAAAATGTTCATGAATGTCACAATTACCATTTTCATAATGTATAATCAATAATTCTAGAAACCTCAGGGCCAAATACAATGTACATTGGACCATGAAATCCTAGTTGAGTCTAAGGAATACCTCAATGGATAGTCGGTTAGCCTTGAATTTTATTCGGAGGAACATTTTAACCATCTATTTCCACTATGATCCCAAAAAAACTAGATCCATGGGGTAGCAAGTCCCAAGTATTTGCATGGAATCAAGACCCATGGAGAAATCTCATCCATAAAATCCATTATCTCTATCAAAATCCAAGAGTAACATCCAATTAATTAGATGTAGTTTGGATCTACGGTATACCAACCATAGAATCCAAAACCATATCAACTCATCCCATTAATTAATTAATTAGAAGAGTTAACTACCCTTGAGATTTACCACTCATGGACCATTCACATTAAATCACATTCAATGAGTTTAATAACTCATATAATGAATAAAAATTCTGTTATTAAATAATTATAAATGATTTTTCACCTGTAAAATGATACAGATTATCTCTTAATTAATAATATAAAATCAAATAATTGGTATATGGGATTAGTCATATTGTGAGATCACACAAACACACCCCATGGGGGGGGGGGTAATCTGAGGCATAGGTATAAAAAATTACATGTCAGACCCCATAGGTGGCTATGATTTGAGAAAAACCCCAAATACATCACAATAAGAATTGAGAGATTACCTAATAGGTTTGGAAATATTTAATTCGATTATTGAATTAATTTTTGAGGCCATATTGTAATCTTTAGAATGTGGAAAAATCAAAACTACATTTATAAAGAACCATAGATCTCTGTAAAAGTTTAGATCACCAATCGTTGGTCTATAGAAAAGTTCGCATCCACTGTCATATTTTTATTTGAATCAGATCAATATAGAAAACAATTTATAGATGAAGTACCTAAAATTTGGGATAATTATGTTATACCTAAATTACTCTATCTATACCATGAATAATGAAGAAAAATCCAAATGGAATTTAGTACTCAATGTTGTGGATATAATAAGATGCATGGATCCCAATTTGGATTTCATTGATGGAAGATCTTTAAAATCGTATTTTATGAATCGAATGAGAACCCAAATCTGGACGCTATCCAATGCGATAGAATGGAGAAATATTTCATTGTTTTAAGAATTTAAGGTAAATTGTTAAATTTTCATCCATGTTCTATGTCGTACAATTTGGATGTATATTTGGGAAAACTGTGCGACAACTATGTTCCCACTACTGTAAGGATGGATTCCCCACACGGTTTGAATGCACAGTTTTCCTAACCACGTGAAAACTATTTCTCATAGGACTATAAAAATCTATAGGTTCTATAAAACAGGTGGCTTCCTCAATCCTCATGGTTTGTCAAATAATGCAACCTTTATCCCTCCACAGTCCATCCACACATAGTTAGTAGTAATCATGTGGCCTTTATTACACAGTTTTGACTAACCCAGAATATTTCCTTTTTCCCCAAAAGGATGGGTTTTAGGGTCCAAAGAGGCCCCTGAAACCCTCAATACCACCCATGATGTCAAAGGGTATTCACATTAAGAAATAAAAAAGAATTTATACTAAAAAATAAAATATCTATCTCTCATAAAATTACCAGGGATCTTACAAACATCCCCCTAAAATTAATCAGTACTTAAATTATCTTCTCAATGGGGATAATGATTTATATGAGGATAACCTTATCTATGAAGATGTATGTTGGCCTCCCACTCCCAATTAGTACATTGAAAATGGCTGTGATTCTATAGAAACTATACCAGAGAATGTGACCTGGCATATTGAACCTTCATACTCTGGAAAATGAAACGAATCAAATGATCCTAAAAGGAAATACCTTTATATAACTAATGCTCATTAGGAGAACATTATGACTTATAATGGTTCATATGAGACCTGAGGAAGATATATCTCATGACTTGGTACCTATGAGGTAACTACAACGAATATGATATTTCCGCAACTCTCTCAAAAATCTTATACAACCCGACATATCATGGTTTAATCATACCTTGTCTCCTTTATCCATATTTGTCTCAGGAAGGATGAATTCTTTAAAAAAACTAGATCCTATAACACTAACAATACAGTTATTCTATGATGATCAACATTGTATTTATGTGGAGACTGTGTTATAGATATCTTCTTTCTGATCAACTCATCCATCTCAAAAATCTCTAAAATGAGACATAGTCCCAATATTGTCAACTCACCTGCCTATAAATAGAATAGGGTAGATCATGGAATGACACCATGAAAAGACACATATGGTTCCATATTTATAGTCACTTGATAAGTGTTATTGCAGGTGAACTCAAACAAGGTAATATGTATTTCACAAGATCCCCCAAATCTAGGATGCATTCTTATAGTGTGTCCTGAAGCACATGATTCATAATACATGACTAGCCATCAATCTGAGGGTGGTATGCCAGGATAATAAAAACATGTGTACACAATTCTGTCAGAAAACTATAAAATAAAAGAGACATAATCTAAGTTTCCTTATCTGAAAGAATAATAAAACATACCTTTTGAACATGTACTATCTCATGGATCGTTGTGATGAACCATCACTATTGGGACGTTACCCTCCGGGACGCTCTGCCATCTCAGCTGGCAACAACTCCTTCCCCGGCTTGGGAGTTTCCTTCGTGTACTACCCCTTCGTGGAGGAGGGGGGTTTCTCTGTGTAGAGGGTTCGAAAATGGCACACTGGGGAATTGTCTTTTCAAAAAAAAAATCAACCCACATTGAAACCACTTGGGGACCTTAGATAACATATCACATGATTTATCACGATTTAAACACATTTCAACTCTAAAATAAGTAACGACTGTAAAATCATAGATGGCCACCTATGTTCCACCATCACCTATGGACAGGTGGAACACCTAATAAAAACCATCTACCACTCACATCCTTCCAAGATAGAAGTACTAACATCATATTTCATAGTACATCTTCGTGACAATGGGATTGACTTCCCAAACTGAGGCATGAAACTCACACATCGGCACCTCACATATATCAACTAGAACCGAAATATAAGTATGGTTATTAATAAACACATAAATTCTTATGTTTGGAACAAGAGGAAGGTCCTCACAAACCACACACCCCCATGGGAATATTCACTGAGAATTTGATAGTTTACATAAACTCACTCAATCCATTAGGTTATAGTTCATAACTAAGGATGAAAGTGATTCTTCCCCTAAAATTCATTAACCTCCAACTGTATCTTAGAGGAAAAATCTATAACATCCACCTCAATATGGGACGCTTGAACTTCATATACTTGAGTCCTCCTAATTAGTGAATCAGCGAGTACTTTTAATTTAGGAGGCATGTAGGCAAGATTAATGTCAAAACACAATAGTTATTTAACCAATGATTTCTACCTCATATTCGGATTATGCGACTTAAAAATATACTTGAAGATTTTTAGGTATGTTTACACAATAAAACAATATTCCAAAAAAGAGTGGCAACATAATCACAAATCATGTACATCGTTTTCTTAATTAATATCTTGTATCAGTAAGATCCACTAATGTTTCTTCAATTTTGGAGACATGTACGCCATGAATGTATCGCTATATAACAATAGATCCATGCTAGATACATAATGATTCAAAATAAATAGTTTTTCCTCTACCATGATATGGAATAATCTAGACTTTTTTCTAAATTCAATTTCTCTTTTATCTCTTGAATAAATGTCTCTATGGTGTCTGTCAACACAAACATCACACCCTTCATAGTCAAGAACGTAAACAATACTACTAAGCATGAGAGGTCATGTATACAATGAATGAAATATCCATCTAGTCCCATGAATCTATATACATTAAAGATATTATCTAGATGATTAAGCTTACTATAGCTCCCACCTTATCTTGTTCAACATATAAAATTGTATCTGAAATAATATTAAAAAATAATTGAATCAAATCTATATAGAATTTTCACATGGTGATATTAACAAATAACTGATTCTCTCACAGTGGATCCAAAATGATTTCATGATGTGGGTCATGGTTGTGTCGATTATGAAAATACATCGTGATATCATTCATGAAAAGAACACAAATGACTCCATATAATTATGGAAAACACAGTTCATCTACGACATTGAAATGAATAGGGAATTCATGTGACAAAATGACACAACCAGATACACATATAGATCATAAATGCTATAAATGGTGGTGTGAGGTATGAGTGTAGTTATAACACATTCCTGGTGATATCTGAACCTCGAATAAACACATTAAAACAACCATGATCTTTGAATATGATCTATGAGACCGTTTATTCTTGGATTAGGATGCTAGTTATTACCAGTAAACTAGTTCAATTTCTAATAATACATTCTTAAATATGCTTAATATCCTCATTTTTCAGTAAATGGATTGGAGAACCACATAGAGACATAATGGTTTTAGCTAACCCCTTTACATCCAAATAATCTGGCTTCCTCTTAAGCTCCTACGACTATGTCAAAGAAACACTTCAAGGAGGAATGGATACCGAGGAAGCTCCTAGTACTATCTCGATTGTGAACTCCACCTCTCTCACTATCAAGGTAAACCAAAAAAGAAATAATGGAAAATCTTCATGAAATGATAAAAAACTAGTGGATAATCCATCATTCACACTCATTAATCATCAAAATAAAAACTAGCTATTATGGCTATTATCCTGCTAGGGCCATGTTGATCTGGTCCAGTTTAGCATGTTGGAACATCTCAATCACCATTATGGTTAAACAATGTTCCCTACGGTGATGTGAAAGTCACACTCTAGTGATTGTAGTAAACATATACATAATAAACCCCTATCTATTCTATCCAAGTTATGTAGTAAAACATGGTCCTCTTGAGGAAAAAAAGATTCAAGATGAAGTGGCACCCACCAACCTCAAGGGGAACACCATGCACTGACAAACATCCTCTATTCTAATTCCAAATGGTATTTATAGCATCTTAATTTATAAAATGAGCCTAAGGATCTCTATAATATACACAGATATGAAAATATGTGATGCAATTATATCACGAAGAAAATATACAATAGTTGAGGCTACTAAAATTATACTAGTCACCATAAAAGGTATGACACCCTTCTCATTATCGGTGGGAATTAAAAAAATATCTATCCAAAAACATGTCCTTGTGACACAACCCCACCACCTAGAAAAGTATCACTCTGTTGTCTTAGTACAATTAGTTCATGGATGCCTCATCCATGAAAACCCCCACCTCGGGCAAATCATCCAGAACTACTCCCTCTCCCCACCCGACATAGAGTAGGGAATCCCAGAACTGAACTAGGTGTTAGAACTAAACCCCTACCACTAACTAGTGGTTCGATGGTCCTGATGAAATGTTTTATATGGCCAATCCATCCCAAATCATGGAACTCTACTGGATCATGATATAATTGATTCATCGTGTCTCCCAATTATACAAACTAAAGACATAAAATTACACCATCAGCACTGGCGACCAGTATAGTACTATTCTCATAGGAAACCTCGGAATAGTTATTCCTACCACTAGAATTCAAAACACTAGGTTGAGAGACTGTAAATATCATCTATGCTCCTTAATATTCTCTCATGTATTGTTTTATAATTAACTCATGATTTACAAATATGGTAATATATGTCAATCTGAACCTGTTTACATAAGATTGAATGAAATTTTGAACACCATACGTGAAGTGAAACTCCCTCGATAAATCATCAATAAGGTTCATTAGTGAATAAGATAAAAACTACATAATTCATTTTGAGCACTACATAACCATTATACAGACCCAATTTTGACATAATAACTCATTACACCTTTATTCCCTCAGATTATTGGGTTTATAATATTCATTGAATCTAGTTTGTAAATCATCCCAAATCATATTTCAAAACCTATAAACATACAATAGAACATTACACTAGTTATTAAATATTGATGGTGTAGTCTTAGTCAACATCTAATCAACCTATGGCCGCCCATACCCAAAAAAACATGGGATGATTATACCACTGGAACACTTGAAAAATCTTTGTAATGGGAATGGAAGGCTTTTATAATCTATAAAAATTTCTTATAAAATGATAAAATACCCCATGGAACTGCGCTTCAGCACCTATATGTTGAAAAACAGTTATTCCAATAGCTGGCACTAAAGGTGGATCCATGAGTATCCCAATGACCACAACCTATATAGTGTTTTCTTTTCAACGTACTTAGAAGATGACATGAGTTATTCATGGTGGAATGCCTTTAATATGACAATTCCATTATTTTGAAAATAATGATATAAATTTTAATAGTTCAAAATCATATGATAGGTCTAAACATTCCTATAAATAGTTGATACCACCTAGAATTTTCCTAAATAAGAGAGTTTCAAAAGAAATAGTCAAAAAAGTCCATACAGACATTGTCCCATTGAATCACCAAATTTTTGTTTAGGTTGAGTTCTTTATCAATAATTTATATTTTATATTTAAATTTCGTATTCAATTTATATTTGATTTTAAATTATTCAACCAAATTGTAAATCAATTATGATCTATAAGGTTTATATTACTGATGAACTGAAATATGGAATCCACACCACAACATGTTCAAGTCCATGTGACTCATGGTCTATGACTCAATATGCCACAATTGGATTATCAGGGTGTTATTTGTTATATAATTTGGAAAAAACCGTATGTTATGATAAAAACACTCTGTAACACACATTTTTCACAATTCTCTTCACCTAAGTCTATCATTACAGCATTTCTACTAATCACTACACCTATCAAAACATTATGAAAACAATAAAAGAATCCAATATGAAATGGCATAATGTATGTGGGTTAACAATGCCTAGAAATTGATTAGTAAAATATTAATATATTTTCCTATCCCAGTCTATTTTAACTAAATAATTAAACAGAAACGAATATTCATTTATACAAACTTTGTATCATCTCGAACCCATATTCCATTTATTGGTGACCCAATCCTGGTTGGCCACATGGAATCAAGCGCATCTCCCAAAATTCCAGAGTCTACTGACTTGTAGTGAGGGACCAGGTTTTGTATATGGGGACACTATTCCCACTTATCAAAGTGTAACATAGTGGTAGAAATAGTATGGATTAATTGAAAAAAATATAACAATCATGTAGTAGTTACATTACAAAGACATGTATTAATAAATAACGCCTGAAGGAATATCACATAGAAATAATGATGATATATGTCTCTACAATGAAGACAAAATAGTTATTTAGTAGTCATTAATACACAGGTATAAAAATAAAAAAATACCCAACTGTACTATATCCAGATAGGATCCCATGCCTTATGTCAGTCTTGTTCTCCTATTATTCCAAGAATCGAACAATGGTAAGAATAAAAATATTGGATCTTTCCCTTGTCCCAACAGACTTCCATATAGTATTTCCGGGTACCAATGAAAGACTGAATAATGAGTGAGATATAATCCTCATAGTTAACCACCCCAATATCTAAAATAGTTCTGATTGTCTAATATAAGCCAAAGAAGAGTGAAATAAATATCACAGTTATGTATAAATTAAAATTTATATAATCATGGAAAGTATATATCAAAATATGTAATACTGGAATAAATAACATAGGCTCACGGTATATCCAATCATAACATACCAAAAACATCCATGCCATATAACTTCTGTATCAAACATTCACTACCGTACCATAAAACTAAAATATACATAACAACAATTTCCATTAAATATAATCATATATGTCACATTTAACATTGCCAAGATGTATAATCACTAATTTCAGAAACCTCGGCGTTATACCTGAGGAATAATAGTCCATGGAATCCTTTTCAAGTCCCTAGAGCCTCTTAATAGAAACTCATTTAAGCTTTAATTTGGGTCCATAAATCAATACAACTATCCATGTCCATTGTGATACTATAAAACCAAGATCCAAGTGGTAAAAATGCCCATGGAATCCAAAAAAAAATCAATAACCACATTGAAATCGCATCAAATACATCCACTACCCTTACTAAGATTCAAGGAGTAACATCTTATGAATTTGATGCCGTTAAGATCCAAGGTAAAAAAAACCAAGGCAATCAGTACCATCTTAATTAATCCCATAAATTCTTCAATTACAAGAATTCACATCATTTTATATTTCCAACTCATTTAGTAATTCACATTCAAATCCATTCAATGAGTTTGCAGACTCATATAAAAAATCTCAATTCAATAATTAAATTATTCAATATTTTTTATCACATAGAAAATGAGGTCAAACATATCTTAATAACGTAATTCATTTGGAATCATCGATATATTATCTTCTTATAACTAGTGATGAACAAATCCAACACCATGGGTTGTTCAACTAATGAATATTAATATGAAAATTACATTTCACACCACATGGGTGGCCTTGGATGTGGAATAACCTCTAAAACATATTGTAACATACCGGTTCCAGAAGCCACCCAGAGGAGCCCCAAACCTGGTTGGTCACATGGCCTCAAGTGCATTTCCCCAAACGCCAGAGGCTACCAACTAGAAGCGAAGGCCATGGGTGTGATAGTGGGGAATATATGCCCTCATTGGTAGAGTACACAGTGGAAGTGAATAAATCTGCAATAGCATAAATAGTAAATAACCAAAAATAAAAAACATAAAAAGACTAAATGAACAAACAACTAGAGAACATATTTATATAAGAAATGATTACTGAATCATATCTAAGAAAGCATAAAAAAAGTCACAATGCTGAAATACAAGATATAGTACGAAAACAAGTAGAGATGAAAGTAAACAGCTCCTTAGCATCGCAAGCCAAAGCATGGTCTCATGGTCTCCTGCTCTAAGAAATTACGTACCAGAAGTTGAAGGGAACTTTCCCTTGTATATACCTGAAACAACATAGTCTGTTTGGGCCCAAAAGCATGACCCAAACATGGTGTGCATCTAAATCCTAGTAGGAAACCACCCAAAGATCTGTGCCTAACAGTCAGTGAGTATATAGCAGGTAATAGTATAATAAGCAAAAACAGTAGCAGCAATCGTAGGCAGTAAGCAGTAAGCAGTAAACATGATGTTATACAACAGTAATCAATCCACAGAATAACAAGTAGTATAAAGAAAACAGCTAACCACAATAGGAAACTCTCTAGTAAGTACTTGCAACCAACCCCTCTGGGCCAATCCAAGAAGTACCAACAACCCTCTGGGAAGTGCACTCAGCCTAAACCCTCTGGTTTGGTCATATGAAATTATAAGACACTCTGGGGAAGTTCACTCTATCAGTTTCTCTTATAGTCTATGGTAGTCAGTGACTCTCTAAGGGAGATCACTCGGTCTAACCCTCTTGAACCAAGGTCTAGAGACTCTCTGAGAAATCTCACTCTGTCATTCCTCATATAGCCTGAGGTATATGACATACTCTCGGAGGTAGCTCACTCTGTCAATTCCACCACTATCTAGGGAATTTTTTAAAGACATTCAACAAGGTAATGAATCTGTGAGGAAGCTCACTTGGTCTACCCTCTTGTAGTCTATAATAATTGAGTCTCTATGGAAAGCTCACTCGATCTATCCCATGTAGTCTATATTGTCCAAGACTCTCTAAGGTAGCTCACTCAGTCTATCCCCGTATGGTCTATAATATCTAAAACTCTCAAGGAATCTCACTCGGTCTATCCCTTACAGTCTATAGCACCAGGTTCTCACGGTCATGTTCCAGTCAGTGCATATTAATGCTATAAGGCCATAGTACACCTATAGAGATACTTGTCTGACCAATGTACACCTATAGAGCTAATTGGATAAACCTTATATAGAGAAACAAGAATGTTAACAACATCATTCCATCCTACGCTCACGAGGCATGGAAACAGGTATAACGACCAAAGGCTAACGTGACCCGAAGATCATAAACAGAGCATGGCATGGGAAAAACAACCAAGCACAACAATTATACTAAAAAATGATCAAATAACCTATACACAGTCATACAATCATGTTAGGAAAACTACAGTGGAAAAGCGTTAAACCTGCAATACCCCGTTCACAGGTATTGGTGGAAATTTGAAATAAAACTCGAAGACTTCTAAAGGTAAGGAAAAAACCACATACCTCGATCCTAGTATATTGATATACTTTTACCACGAGGCTTGATTCTCCTAAAAAAGACATAGATGTACGAAAACATACAATACATTCAACCCACGATAACATGAGAAAGAGGTGGAATTGGAAAACAATGATCTAGGAGAAGGAATAACTCACTGTTACAGTTCCTACACAATTGATGATGGTAGATTCAGAGAACATACAAAGGCATGGGGAATCGGAGAAGATCTACGGCCATACGGGTCGCTCTCAGTTGATGGTTCTGGAGAAGAAGACAGTTCTGTCGATTAGGTGCGACCTCAGTCTGTTTAATGAAAAAAAGAAAATACATGGCATTTACTTCTTGATTACGTGGTGTGTACTCTACTTTTTTGTACTCCACTCTAAGTGGCCCCCACTTCATCCCTACACACCATGTGTGTGGCCTGGACACGGCCAGCACACGGCCTAGTGCGACAAGGGAGTACACAACGTGTACTCATAATGTACACGCTGTGTACTTCAAAAATTTCCCGGAACTCCTCTTTTCTCATAAACTATAGAAAAAACAAAAACATACATGAAAAGGAGATCTGAGTTCTTACAAATATCCCCCCTTAAAGAAATTCATCCCTGAATTTCTCTAACAAGGTATAGAAGAAGAAAGCCCGAGCAGATCCGGACACTACAATCGTACATCGGCCTCCCTCTCCCAAGTCTCATCCTGCACTCCCCCGTGCTATCATAGCACCCGTACCAGAGGAATAGACCGGCCACAATGAACCTTTTTACTACGATTCAAAATCTAGATAGGATTCTCCTCAAATGGCACATCCACTTCGAGCTCAGCCTCCTAATTTTGAAAGACATGAGATGGGTCTGAAAAGAAACGTCGAAGCTGAGAAACATGGAAGACATTGTGCATAGCTCAGTACCTCTATGGTAGCTGCAACCGATAGGAAACCGGCCCAACTCTCTCCAACACCTCAAATGGCCCTACGTACCGTGGAGAGAGCTTAACCTATCTCTTAATCGTCTTGTGTCTCATCCTCAGTGCAACACGTAGGAAAACTTGATCCCTGACCCCAAACATCAGAGGTCATCTCTGATGATCAACATAAGACTTATATCAAGACTATGTAGTAGCCATCCTATTCCGAATCAAATCTATCCACTATGAGGTCTCCTAAACAAGACGAGGTCCCAACAAAGATGCCTCTCCTACCTTCATCCAGCATAAGGGTGATCGGAATGGCCTACCATACAAAACCTTGTATTGTTCCATCTGAATAGTATCCTAGAAATAGTTGTTATAGACAAACTCCACAAGAGGTATACACTTTTCTCAAGAACCTAAAAAGTCTAAAATTCAAGATCAGAGCATATCCTCATGCACCTGGATCGTACGCTCAGACTGGACATCAGTCTGTGGATGGTATGTTGTACTCAAAAGTACCTGTTTAACCCAAGCATTCTGAAGCCCCTCCAAGAACCGAGAAGTAAAAAGCGCATCCCTGTTTGAAACAACGGAGTGTGGAACTCCATGTACATTTACAATCTCTTAATGTACAACCGCCCCAGCTCACCAACACTGAATGTATCCTTGATTGGAAACAACTGAGAAACCTTCGTAATCCTATCAACAACTACCAAAACAACATCACTCCCTCTAGGTGACCTCAGTAACTCAGTCATGAAGTCCATCGCGACTTTATTCCACTTCCACTCGGGGATGGGTAACTACTGTAACAGCTCTGTTTGTCACTGATGCTCTGCTTTCACTTGTTGAAAAGTATAAAATCTCATGAAAAATCAGAAACATCCCTCTTCATACCTGGCCGCCAGTATTGGCGGTGTATATCACGATACATCTTGGTGACGCTAGGGTGAACTGCCAAAACTGAATAATGGAAATCCAGCATCATCACCTCGCGTATGTCTGCCCGCACCCATACGCATCCCTGGAAACGCAAGATATCATTCTCAACCACTGTCCATATAGGAATATTTTTCTCTCCTGACACACTCTCCTGCCAGACTAGGCCTTCTGAGTTTGATAGCTTCCTCATCCGTACCCGATCAAGAAGGGTAGAGGTGACAGATACAGGTGATACAAAAGTCTGTCTCTGTCTATCATGCACCTCCAAATGCATCTCATGGAATAGAGCCATAATATTCCACTCACTTTTGTCCTTCTGAACTATCTAAATCTGAATTATCCTACTCAAAGAAGCATCCACTGCGTTGCCCTTCCCCTACGTATTGGTGAGATCGAAGTCAAAAGACTAAAGATACTGGACCCACCTGCGCAGTCTCAGATTCTGATCACGCTTAGTGAAGATATACATGATACTCTTGTGTTCAGTGAAAACCACAAAGCGCACACCCAGAAGGTAGTGTCTCCAACAACATAAGGCATGAACAACAGCTGGAAACTCCAAATCGTGTGTTGGGTAGTTCATCTCGTGTGGCATCAACTACCGAGACCCATACGCAACGAATCCATCTCCCTGCATAGGAAAAGATCCAATCCGGATACTTAAAGCATCACAGTAAACAATATATCGCTTTCCCAGCTCTGGAATGAACAATATCGGTGCTGATGTCAACCTCCCCTTCAACTCCTAAAAGGCTTACTCACAAAAATCTGACCACAAAAACATCACTCCCTTCTTGGTATGACCAGTCAGCGGTGCTTCTAGGATTGAAAGGTCTTGTATGAAATTATTATAGTATCCATCCTACCCTAGAAAACTCCACACCTCAAAGACATTCTTTGGATGCTCCTAGGAAACTACAACTCTCACTTTCTCTAGGTCCACTGATACTCCTGTCTCTGAGATGACATGGCAGAAGAAGTGAATATGATCCATCCCAAAGTGGTATTTCGAGAGTTTAGCATATAACTGATTCTCTCTTAGTGTACTATGAACGATCTCAGGATGTGTGACATGGTCGTTTAGAGTGTGAGAATACACCAATATGTCTTACACCAAAGCACTAGAAAGGAATCTATTTACGGATGGAACAATCAGTTCATTAGTGCCATAAAAACTGATGGAGCGTTCGTGAGACTGAACGGAATGATTGTATACTCGTATAAACCATACCTGCTCTTGAAGGTTATAAGAGGTATATCTATTGGTTTAATGCTCAACTAATGATAACTGGATCTCAAATCGATCTTCAAGAACACTTGGGCTCCTCGAAGCTAATCAAAGAGTTCATCGATCCTCGACAAGGGATATCAGTTCTTGACCGTCAACTGGTTCTGCTTCCGATAATCAACACAAATCTGAAGGGATCCATCTTCGTTCTTCGCAAATAGGACAGGAAAAACCTAATGAGAAGTACGGGTTCAGATGAAACCATTTGCCTGTAACTCCTCTAACTGCTTCTTGATCTCCTACAACTCAGGTGTAGTCATCCTATAAAAAGGAATGGAACCCAGTGACACTCCTTCCATGAGCTCAATCGATAATTATACCTCACGCTCTGGAGGCAATCCGGAAAATTTATCTAGAAGGACATCCCTGAAACGATCCACCACTGGAGGAAAGTCTAACTGTGAAGTCCCGGGGTCATCCAGATAAAGACTGGAAATATGGGCTATAACTCCTCCTACCCCAAGATTCTCTAGTCTAGAACTACCCACCTAGACATACCACTCTCCTCTATGAAGGAAAGATCCTCCCTCTAGTGATATGAAACTCACCCTACGACGATAGAATTTACGACTGCCAGGAAGGGAACCAACCAGTCCATACCGAGAATGACATCATTGTGCGTCATCTATAAGACATAGAGGTCCCATAAGAAAACTCACCCTGCAAACTCAAGAGGGTACTCTCTGCACTGACGTATGCTAGATGTCATCGTTCCCAATGGCGTTTCAAGAGTCAACAAGTCAGCAGACAAAAATATACAAAGCCTAAGCCTCTGCACAACAGAAACAAATATAAAACTATGTGAAGCACCAGTTTCAAAAGGGACAGAAGATAAAACTAAGGCTATTAATATCATACCACATAATATAGAAGGGTAGTGATCATGTTCCTGATAGTTCTGCTCCATGGAAAATGTCTGGCCTGCACCGCAGCCCTGTTCCCAAGGATGACCACTCGGAGCTGACCCACTCTGCTATTATTGGTGACCTAGTTACTGACCACCATGGCTGCGACCTCCACCTCAGCCCGAACACTCGAAATAGTTCCAGTTCTTGGACTAGTGAGAAATTGGTGAAGCATCTTCTGAACACGGGGTCTGAGAAGAACCCCTACCATCATCTGAATGTGATAAGATTTGACAAATGTTCTAAAGATGGCCCATCTTGCCGCAAGATCGGCACTCCATCGGGTCCATTTGGCACTGAGGCCTAGTATGCCCACACCTACCAAACTGGTAGCATATAACCTGGATACCCAAAGATGCATCATAACTACTCTGATCTCATCGAGAAGACTCCCTATAGGGCTTCCTACCATTCGTAAAAGAAACACCAACTATGGATGTCGAACCGCCCAGGCTCACTGCTCCAGAATCCCTCAGGTTGTGCTCATTGATCAGCTTTTGGTTGACGATAGAGGATATCGAATTCAACTGGAAGATATTCACATGGGAATGGATCTCTTGACCGAGTACATCCACAAACATCCGAGAAATGAAAAACTCATCACCTGCTGGGATCAGTGTGAAGCACTGTAGCTCAATAAAGTGAGATGGGTACTCCATAATAGAAAGACTACCCTTCTGTAGACTCATAAACTCCCAAGCTCGGTCAGCCCTCTAGGTCTCTGTGTAAAAGTAATCAAAGAAGGTGAACCGAAACTCATCCCAAGACATACTCTTCTGGCACCCTGACTTCGAGATCACCTCCCACCACCTCTTGGCAGTGTCTCAGAGCATATAAGTAGCCAAATTTACCCTTTTCTATGGGGGCATCTCTAGATGCTCATAGATCGTCTGGGTGGCCTCTAACCATGACTTTGCAGCATAGGGTCCTCCATCCCCTTAGAATGTAAGAGGATGCTGCTACTGAAAGACCCACGTCAATTCGGTCATCGTCAGGGGTACAGGCGGCACTCCGTAAAAGGTCTGCATTATCCTCAGGAAGTCCTCCTGGAACTATGAATTGGTGCCTACGATGGGTATAACTACTGGTGCCAAGGCTGTCACAAAAATAGGATCTGTAGGTGGTCCCTAGTTGTCCATATCTGGTATCTGATCACCATCTGGAAACTGGCGTACAACAAGAGGTTATCTCGAAGGCATATCATTGAAAGATCAAAAGCAGAACTTAGATCATGATGATCAAAGGATGATAACACAAGAGTTTAAAATGAGAATAGTAGAAGAAAACATTCATGTTTATAAAACATGACTACACGGTGAGTTCCCTTAAACCAAATACATGGGCCTCTACTCCTGCCACCTCTGGTCGTGTAACACCCAAAACAACATGGCGTGTTGTTCCCACACATGGTGTGTACTTGAACTCTATTACCCTACCCAAGTCTCTTTACATGGCTAACCCACACGGTCCTCTTAAACCTAAACTACATGGCGTATTCACTAAGGACATGACATGTAGTAGACAAGGATTCGACGACCCGTGTTTTTAGTTATATGACCGACTGCACAACTGATCATCACACAACGTGTTCCGTACAAACACGGAATGTATAGGAGAAGATAACACCGACCCGTGTTGTTCGTGACACAGCCGGGTACCTAGAACAAGACTACACAAAGTGTTATTTACCAACATATCATGTTCTACTCGAGCTTCCCTCGCCCATGTTGTTGGTGACACGGTCGGGTACACACCTCTATACTACACGGCATGCACCTACCGTAAATAGCGTGTTTCTAAAGACATTTCCTCAACACCGCTTTCCTTATCACATAGTCAGTGACATGGTCTGAAACTATATGACATGTAGTGTATTTGGGGTTTTTTTGGGAAAGAGCTCAGAAACAGCACCGAAGCCCAGAAACACAGAAAAACAAAGCATGAAGGTGCCAAATTCCGATCTGTGAGGGACCATACTCCCCACGAATCAAAGATTGGAATCCAATACAGTCATATATATAAGGAAAAACATGTCAATGATTCATAAATTTCAGATTCAAGAGGTCCCATAACACCTCAGGAACCAAAATTTGGTGTTAATTTAAGCAATGTACAATAAAAATAGTCATCTATAAAACAGTAGAGATTCTATCAAAGCATATATCACACCTTCATGAATAATATACACAAATTCTATCACAACAACATGAAATAACTAGTGCACCTTAGATGGCATGGCATGTGATTTTTAACAAGTGCCTATATAATGCATGAGATGGAATACCCTCATCTCATAAGGTGTCTACAGAAAGAGAACCATAATAGCAACCAAAATAATAGCAAAAGTCATGTGAATCACTCTAGGTGAAATCCTATCAACTGTGAAACCCCAAAACTATAAAACTTCAATAAATGAGGTAGTATGGATTTTACCTATACACGGGTTAGATAATTATGGTTACAGCTTATTACAATGTACCAAATACGTCCTATCCCTGGATAAAGGCTCCAAACAGTAATTCAAAAGAAAAGAACACCACTGATACCACTTTATAATGTCCCAGTTCTAGAAGCCACCCAGAGGTGCCCCGTACCCGGTTAGTCACATGGCATCAAGTGCATTTCCCCAAATTCCATAGGCTACTGACTAGCAGCAGGGGCCTTGGGTGTGATAGTAGGGAAAATATTCCCCCATTGGTAGAGTACACAGTGGAAGTGAATAATCATGCAATAGTAGAAGTAGTAAATAACCTACAATAATAAACAACTGAAGACAAAATCAACAAACATCTAAATCACATTTTTATATAAGAAATGATGCATGATACATATCTAGGAAAATTTCCAAACAAGTCACAATGATGTAATACATGATATAGTACCAAAACAAGTACAAAAAAAAGTAAACATCTCCGCAGCATCGCAAGATAAAGATTCTTCAAATGCTCTCCTACTCCAAGCAATCAAGTACTAGAAGTATAAGGATTATTTCCCTTGTATATACTTGAAAAAACGTAGTCTTTTTGGGGAAAAAGCAAGACCCAAATAGGGTGTGAGACTAAATCCTTAAAGGCAACCACCTGAAGATCTGTGCCTAACAGTCATTGAGTATATAGATGTTAACAGTAAAATAAGCAGTAAACAGTAGCAGAAACAGTAGGCAGTAATCAGTATGCAGTAAAAATGATGATATACAAAAGTAATCAATCCACAAAATAACAAGTAGTAGTAATGAAAACCGCTAACCACCACATGAACCACTCTTGTAAGTACTCGCAGCCAATCCCTCTGGTCCTATTTAGGAAGTACCAACAACCCTCTAGGTAGTGCACTCAGCCTAACCCCTCTGGTTTGGTCATATGAAATTATAAGACTCTCTCGAGAAGATAACTCAGTCAATTCCCCTTATTGTATAGGGTAGTCAGGGACTCTCTGAGGGAGATCATGTGGTCTAACCCCCTAGGCCCAAGGTCTAGTGACTATCTGCTGAATCTCACATGGTCATTTCTCCTATAGCCTCAGGTATACCATAGACTGTCTGAGGAATCTCCCTTGGTCAATCCCTCCTCTAGTCTGGGAAGGTTTTAAAGACATTCAACAAGGTAAAGACACTATAAGGAAGCTCACTCGGTCTACCCTCTTGTAGTCTATAATAACTAAGACTCTCTGGGAATCTCACTCGGTCTATCCCCTGTAGTCTATAATGTCCAAGTCTCTCTGAGGAAGCTTACTCAGTCTATCCTTATATAGTCTATAATATCTAAGACTCTCTGGGAAGCTCACTCAGTCAATCCCTTGTAGTATATAGCACTGTGTTCTCATGGTGACATGCCAGTAAGTGCATAATAATGCTATAACGAAAAAGTACACCTATAGAGATACTTGTCTAAACAATCTATAGAGCAACAAGCATGTTAACAACATCATTCCATCCTACGATCACAGGGCATGGAAATAGGTATAACGGCCAAAGGTTAACAAGACCCGAAGGTTGTAAATAGAGAAAGGCATGGAAAAAAACATCCAATAACAACATTTATCCTCAAACATGATCAAATTACATCTACACAAGCATACAATCATGGAAGGAAAACAATAGGGTCAAAGTGGTAAACACGCAATTCCCCATTCACGGGTATTAGTGGAAATTTCATATAAAACCCAAAGACATATAACTGTAAGGCACAAACTAGCTACCTCGATCCTAGGATATCAATATACATTAACCACGAAGCTTGATTCTCCTTGGAACGACATAGATATATGAAAATTCACAAAACGTTCAACCCCCTATAACTTGAGAAAGAAAAGAAATTGGAAAACAATGATCTTGGAGAAGGAAGAACTCACCATTTCGGTTTCAACGCAATTGGCAGTAGCTGATTTAGAGAATGGACAGAGCCTCGGGGGCTTGGAGAAGATCTGCGGCTATATGGGTTGCTCTCGGTTGAAGGCTCTAAGGAAGAAGACAGTTCTGTCGATTAGGCGCAACCCCAGTCCGTTTAATGAAAAAAAGAAAATACACAGTGTGTAATTATTGACTACATGGTGTGTACTCTAATTTTATATACTCTCCTTTAAGTAGCCTTCAATTCACCCCTACACACCATGTTTGTGGCCCGTACATGACCAACACATGTCCTGGCGCGACAAGTGAGTACACAACGTGTACTTAAAAATTTCTAGAAACTCCTCTTTTCTCAAAAAATCTAGAAAAAGAAAAAACATACTTGAAAAGGAGATTCAGGTTCTTACACATCACAAAGTAACTATAGGAAATAAATAAAAGGTTGGTTTTCATTTAATTAAATTATTCATTTAATTTTTAGGATTGTGCCACAAAATTCAAATTGTGACACAATGAAAATTATCTCTATAATGCAAGAAACCACTATAGAAAAATATAGACCACCTATTATAGGTCTTTAGAAGAGTAGTCATCCAATATCATCTAATTATTCAACCAAGAAAAAAAGTGAAATTATAAATGGAACAAAATATTGAAATAGGAAAAATTATATTTCACCTAAATTTCTTCATCAAAACCAAGAATAACAAATAATGATAATAAAGGAATTGTATACTCATCAGTGTAGATCCAATGAGATGAACAACTCCTAATTTCTTGTCCGGATGATGAAGATCTCTGAAATCCTAGTTTAGTCATCCATGGAGCTCTCAAATATCACAACTATCAACAGTGAGATAAATGAAAAAAATGGTTTATAGATAAAATAATTTTAATGTCAATTGTGTAATTTTAACCCAAATTATGGGTCTCATAGTTTTACCAAATGGATGGCTAAACTGTACACCCACTACACTACAGATGAGCACATCACATGGTTGTAATGAACAATTTAACTAATTATGAATTAAATGTGTCTCTTACCACTTTCAAAAACTATTAATTCCCCCACACCGGCATTCATTTCAATCATCATGGTTTGAAAAATCATTGGTCTTGAATCCCCCCACTATTCAACCCAGTACAGTTAGTAGTAACAATGCAACCTGCCTTGCACAGTTTCCACTAATCATGTTTCCCAATAGTTTTTACTAGAATGTTGGGTTCGGGACATTGAATAGGCCTAAGACACCCTTGATAGCCAAATAACCTCAATGTGTATTCAAATGGGTTATAAACAAGCATTTAATACTATATCTTACCATTTTAATGACTTTTTTCAATAATGATGACCCTTGATAAATTTTTTTATCATTCTAGTCAAATGTGGATGATATAAAGATAACATGACTAAAAACCCAGAATTTAGGTTATTATAATTAACTAGTTGATTATTTGTATTAGTCACCCGATATGGACATACCTTCAAGTTAATTAATAGATCATTTATTTTTATTATCCTTATAATAATGACTATGTCACATAGAATTTGATAGGTCCATGAATCATAAAACTCATATATTCCAAATAGTAAATTTTGGATTTTAACATACAAAGTAGTTTGATGTGAACCCTTCAAAATATCGAGTCCTATTGGCCCATTTTGTAGAATATTTTAATAGTATGTGTTATTTTTTAATAATATTTTCTAATATAAATGGTTTTAACATTGAAATAGATTTTTTTGAAAGTAGATTAATAAGTATTTAGAAGGTAAAATATTCTAATTTAAAACACATATTTTTAAATTTAATTTCATAAAATATTTTTTTTAGAGATAGTGTTTTAGACGACTTTTGGTGAGGGCCTAAGTGCATATGTTGGAAGGTTATACTATCTAAAATAGTTTCCAATGTGATTTTGTTTTATGAAGTGGTATGGTACAACTAATCTTCTTTTTGAGATACATTATTTTTTAAAAAATTATAGTATTGTGAAGAATTTATTATGATTATTAGTATGTATATTATTATATATTTTATATTGTGTCCTAAAAACCAATGAACTATATGAAAAATCATTCCTTGGGTGATGGGTTGGTTAATATATACTAGTTTCTAAAGGAATTATTCATGGTCTCACATTCATAAGACTGTAAGGGATAACCTATGTTTTTATGTGTTCATTGTTTATTAGTTTTTTTAGTAACTCCCATATAGTCATTAAATCCCATATATTTAGTGATTGATCCACCTCAGCGTGTGGTAATATCATAGAATAAAATTGGGATGGTGTGAGACACCACAAGTGGATGTGATGTCTAGTAGAAGAGTTTAACATTATATTTTTTATGATAGTAGAAAATCATGATGTATGATTGTCATTCCAAGTTTCCTATAGAATTTGATTTTTTATTAACCACTATAGGTGATAAAGGAGATATTCTAATGGATTATTTTATTAATAAATTGGATGAATTTATGGTATTATTTCATCTTATTTTGATAATCTTTTATGGGTAATGAGATCATGGGATAAAAGTGGAGTTTGATTTACTACTTATTACAATATAATTTTATATGTGTTACATTTAACAACTATATATATAGCATAATATGTTTGATTTGTTTTATTATTTGACATCAAATGTGGATTTAATTTTTATGATGATCTCATGAGTCAAAATATAAACCAAATGGAGATAATAAATTAATGAATACTCATGGTATCATTCCAAAGTTCATGGATATTTAGAAAAAATTATTACTATATTTTATGGATGATAAAAAAATTTGTTTAAAATATCTCATTGTGGAATGCTATTATCTAGTGGAAATGTAAGAGTGAAATATTACATTTAAATCATTTAATGATAAGTGATTTTATTTTTTATGGTGATTGATATTACTATTTAGGTTATTTGACATCCATCTAGAATTTCCACATTAAGACCATAATGAGGAATCATGATATATTTGGTAATGATAATGATATAAGATTCATGGTATCAATTTTATTAATAGTGATAGACTATAATATAAAGGTATTTATCCCCTATTATGATAGGGATATATAAGCTGACGCCAATGGTTCTTTAGATATAATTTTTTGATTGGATAAAAAAATAATCCAAAATTGAGAGAGGGTAGAAGTTGTTTTTATAGACTGTCATTTCATATAGTTAGAACCCATTATTTGTTTGATTATTCTTTTAATTATGGTATTGTGGTTTAGATGATATTTGTTTGTTTATTCCATATTTAATTTTATATCATTAATTGTAGGATATTTGATATTTTAAATCTAGTTATGGTGATTATATGATTTGACTTTGTTATTATTCTTGAGAATAAAATAATTTTCTATGATATTTTAGGTATTGACTTTTAACTGGTAGAGAGAGAAACATTTTTTTGGATGGAATATTATGTTGGAGGATTTGGGGCTTCTGATGAGGCCTCTTAGAGATATCATCTATTGGGAAATGTCTGACAGTGTTTTATAATTTATTTGTATATGAGGGAAAGTGAGTTATTGTTTATAACATGGAGGGAATGAGCCTAAGTTTGGTAGTCATCATTTATGTTTCTGGGTTAATGTGTCATTAGGTCATGATGGAAACAAATGTATTGATTTCAATAATCATGGAAAAGTTCAAATTCAATGTGGTTTGAGAAACACTTATATTAACATGCATGCAATGGAAACAATGACAACCATCCCACTAATCCTTAGCACATAGTTAGTCAATGTCATTTTGGGATTCCTGCTTGATTTTTTAATAGACCTATAAACATATACAGATTTATTGGTTTATTTTCACAATAGTGGGATTTTATATTCTATTTGTGTAATTTCACTATCTTTAAGAACGAAACATTCCTTAAGTTTATCATTTTATTAAATTTAACTAATTCAAAATGAGATGTTGATTATGTTGTGTAAGTGTTTGTGGAATTTGTTTTTTTAATATGTATTACAAGATATAAGTGTTGTTCAAGGATCCTATAGATTATATAATTTAATGATGAATTCTATATGTATATTTATTTTTCTCTATCATGAATATATTTTAATAATATCATATATAATTTGTTTGATTATACATTTTATTCTATGGGATGAAAATTTGGAATATTATTTAATGCCTGCATTATTCTGTTATTCAGAGTATATTATTTATTTATCTTGAAATATTGTATGATTTTAGATTATCCCTATTATTTATATTCTTTATAATATTATCCACTCATTTATTATTGGTTGTTTTCACATTTTTGTATGATTTGGCATATAAGGCGGAATGATTGATGTTGGACTGAAGACAAGGTAGTGAAGGATTTGTAAAACCAATATATGTAATTAAAAATGGTATTAGACCATTTTTATTCTATGGATATAGTTAGTTAGAGGTCGATATTTGATTTTATTACATGTTTGGTTAATCAAGGGAAAGGATGACAATTATAAATATTAATCCCATTTCACTGGAAGATATTTTACATTGGTACTAAGAAAATAGATAATACAATGATTATACAAAGAATCTCATTACAGGATAAATAAGTCAATAATGGGTTCTTATCATCCTATAGAAGCTATAGACATTTTTCATACAACATTATAGTGAAATTCTTGTAACATTGTACACGCACCTAGGGGTAGTGTTGTTTGACATACCACCTTGAAAAATCAAATATTAAGGGTGAATTTTTTTTATCTATGTTATGTGTTATCAAATAGTTTATTAGTAGTGACATGGTTCATATGAACTTGTTGAGATGAATATAATTGTCAATAATAGATTTTACTTGATAGTATTCATATGAAAATATTATAGTGGATTATTATATAAAATAACATGATATAATAATAAATCATATTCAATTCAAAATTACTTGGACAAGACTATTCAACATTTTATATTTAAATAAAATTCCAAATAGAAGAAGTGTTTTGAATATGAATGATGATGGTGGCTGTGGTTTGGTCAATTTTTTTAAATTGTGTTATTAGGATTAAAAGACATGAATAAAGTATTGTTAGGGAGTAATCACTGATAATTTTTTGACAATTGCACAATTTTTTTTCATTTTTAAATATGTTAAAATTGAGTAAGATGGCTATAAAATATTTTTTTAAAGAATCATTTTTTAGAAAATGGTAATCCTGAAAAATAATTTTTGGGATTTTTCATTAATAAAATCACATGGGTTTAAAGGTTTTTATTCTAAAATATTTAGTATTATTTTTTGAGTTCATTTATAAAATTGAATGTTTTTTCAAATTAATAAATTGTTATTCATTTTCAATATTGATTAGTTTTTTATATTGGGCCACAAGTTACTTGGGAACTCATAATTAATGATTTTTAATATGTGACATCATTTTCTAAAAAGATACCAATTATATTACATTATAGGATGAGTGATCCGTGCCTAAATTAAGAACATAGATATTGAATTTTGTATTTTTTATATTTTACTTCTCATAGGGTTTATTTGGTATGATATTTCTATGGTGGGATACACCATTAGTGTGAATGATATTTTGTAAGTAATTCATTATTGTTGGTATATATATAATGTAATAAATAGTGATTATTATGTTTTGTATGGATGAGTTCATTTTTTAAACAAAATTGTATTAAAGTAATATTTATAAGAAAGATACTTAAGTAATAATAATGGGTTAAAGAGTTATGTTATGAATTATTTAGGATAATTTTACTCTATTAATGTGATGGTGATTATGGATAATTATGTAGACTTATATATAATAGAGAAAAATTATTTTCAATGAATTTTTCATTTGTCTATTGTAGAACTATTGTCGATTCATAACAATAATTATGTGATGAATTTAGAAATTATATATGAGGATGATAAGAAAAATGGGCGGAGGGTATTTTATAATGACTTCTTCACTAGTATATTTATAGAACATAATAATGGTTGAACAACTATTGATCTGATCTTAGGGTGAATTTTTAATTTTAAATTCATATTAAAAAGAGGATGTTTTTATCATGTTAGATATGAATTAATGGATGGAATTCAATTTGATGGATGTAATAATATTTTTAAGAAGATGTTTCATGTCTCTAATTTAATGTAATTTAGGAGGTAGACACCATGTAACCATTTTAGTGTCATTGAGTACTTAGTGGTCTATCAAATAGTTTTATTTCATTTTTTACAATGATAAAATCATGGTCTTTGATTTGTTTTTAGATTACGCACCGGGTAACTAGTCGAAGTCAATTGAGTACCCAGTATGCCATAATAAATGTTATTAATGTGAAGTAGTTTTTTAAATATAGGAGGGTTTGATTTTTGAAACATTGTAATTCATTCATCTATCTTGTAGGAACAAAAATAGAGCAAACTTTTTGTGTCAAAATTCTACCACATTCTTCTCCCTTATTCTGGATGATGTTATGGTATTTCATCCCACCATTCAAAGGGAGTTTATTCCCCTTCGTCATTTTTTTCTGTGTTTCTAAGTTGTTATTTATTTTTTATCAATGATAACAAATAATTTACGTATTATTCCACTAGATAATATTGAATTTACATTTTAAATATCTATATTTCATGTTAATTAAATATATAATTATTGGGAAGACAATATTCTTGGCTTCGCACATCATTTTTATTAATGTATGTCACCAAATTGTTTTACTAAGAAAAATTATCAATTATTTGAGAAATATACCTTTAATAAGGGTTTATAATCATGGTGTTTGGGTTATTATTAGATTGGGAGTGAGTCTAGAATGACCAAAACAACTTTTATCAAGCTTTTGGTTCTATAACGTTGCATATTGATTTTATGCATATTATATTAATGGTGAGATTTAATTTAATGTGAATTATTTTCCCAATTATAATGATTTCTGAAGATATGGGTGCTCATTAGGTCGATAGTGATTTGTATTTTAATTGGATGGTATAATGGAATGAAAATTATTGTTTGTGTTTTTTACATATTACATGTTTTGATAATAACTATTATATAGATATTCCCATCATTACTTTTATATTTCCTTGATTTCTCTTTATATTAGAATTATTATGTGACAAAGATTATAATAATTACATATATAATAAAGGGTTCATTGATATTATAGTTAATAATTTTTACAAAAATGTTTAACTTGATTTTGGTGTAATTTTTGTTGAAAAATTGTCTGACACTTTGATTTTTGATGTGCATATGGAAGGGAATTAATTTTTAACATAGTTATAAAAAATAAGTGGTTTTAACATTAAAATGTTATAATATAGTTTGTTTATTTTAAAATGAAATATATTAATTCGATGTGGCTGGATTCATAATATAAGTTTTGAAATGTTAAAAAAATGTGGGGGATCCCAAATGTAAATAAATGATATTAGATAAGATGATGGTAGTTTGAATCAAATATTGGTTCCCCTAAAAATGATATTAAAAAAATTCTTTCTTCTAGGATCTAATTTAGTTATATTTACCACATAGGGGTAGTAGAATGATTCTTAAAACCATTTATCTATAATTATCGTGATCATTATTATTATAATGTATGATATCTCACATTACAAGATTAAGCATGATAGTATAGGTTCCATAAGAAAATTATTCCCTCTATTAATGGAAAGGGAAGACTATACATGATAGTATATAGGTATTAATGATGAAAACATGTTTTTGGGATCTCATAGTTTACATTATATAATAATAGAGCAACTGAATATATGTATGCCTGGAATATGTTTTCTTATATATAGGATCTACGTGATTGTTTTGAGTAATGAGTCAAGAAATATGATAAAGTTCACATATTTCTGTGGTGTGTTCAAGATCACCAAGGATGTATATGAGACATTGTTATGGAGTTTATAAGTTTCTTTCATTATTTCATTGAAACACATAATTCGTGGTTGGTAGAAATAGTTTCTTTTATGAGTACCACCATGAAAAACATAAGTAATGAATATATAAAATATTACTTGTTGAACTATGAAGAAAATACAATAAAAAAATTATGGGATGATGGAAAATTTTTAGAATCCCTAATGGGATCTACGATTGTAGTAAAGGAGGGAAGAAGGTCATCTTCATTTATTTAATTGCATTATGTTATTGTGGGATAATTCCATTTGTTATTTGAAATGTGAGGCATCATTTTATTTAGTTGTGGACATCAATATTGGATTAAATATCTTGAAAGACATAATGGATTATAGTATATCACTCATGGAAAGAATACATTTTAGATGCACAAAAGGATCATGATTAAGCATGGTCTTTATGACTTATATTTTTGTGAGGATGCATACCCAACTGATATAAGTATATGAGAATTGTGATATACAAGAAGTGATCTTAGCTAATGTTTAATGGATTATATTAAATACTTGATTCAGTTCATGGAGGTATAGGTGTGTATATTATTTAGAGTGATAGTTCCTACCATATAGGAGTCTTACATGTTTCTTAATTAACCTTTCAAAGACGGGTGATATAGTTTAAGTATTATTTTATGAAGATTATGAGTTAATATTAATGTAATAGTACTATAGTTTTATTGTTTTACTCTTTAGTATTGGGGGATAGATTCATTGATGAATATTTATATAGGTGATAATGATATAGGTGATCTGAGGGTATATTGGTGGAGATAACTGGTAAGATTCATTGAAATTGTATGGAGTAGAGTATTATAAATGATATTATTGTTTTATATATATGGGTCATTTTAGTTTTTATCTACTCTTTTTAACTAGGGGTTTTAATTTATATGATATTTATATATTTGTATCAGTTTTCAAAAAATAAATTAGTTCTAATTTTAAATAGAAATTTGATTTTATAGTATAACCCAATTTTAATGCCCCTAGGAATTATTCCTAAGATGAATAATATAATGATGATTACTGGAAATAGATGGGATCTGATATAAATTTTTTGGGTAGATTTTGTATAATTTTCTATATATGTGACATATTAGAGGTCAGTTCTCTTTATATGAGTTTGATTTCAAGGTATACCTCATTTAGAAATGAGGCCTTGCATATTTTTATATACTGTTAATGAGGAAAAATCTTGAGTTCAGTGTACCCAATTTAATCTTCAGTAATATGTAGTCTTCAAGATATCATTGATCAGTTGTGTTTTTTTATTATTTTTATACATGGGTAATGTTTTTGGGTGGGTTGTAATTCACATGTGAATGTCATGAAACACAAAATAGTTTTTCATGAATCCATGTTCTTTTTAGTACTTAGCGAGTTTATTTGAGTGGGGGAATCTTGTTGGGTCATCAGTCTCAACCATACCAATACAGTTCAAATTTTATTTATAATTCCTATGTAAGAATTAACATGTTAATTTTAATAAGTAGTGTCATATTTTAGTTATATGCTTTACCTTAGATTACTAGTGTATTCAAGGATATTAACCAAGTAGAATATTTTGAATAAGTTTTACTATATGTAATATTAAGTATATGTTATAATATATTTGATTGAACCATATATCATTATTCTACTAATTAAAATATATATTTATTTTCATTATGTCAATTATGTCTATTTCTTTCATTACATATAGTTATGTGTATTTCATGGATGTATTTTATTGTTCTTGAATATATTGATTTATGTATTTAAATTATTAATCATCTCTAGTGATTGGATTTTTGAAAAGGTTTTTAATATTATGGTACTATAAAAATAATCATTAAAAGGATAAAAAAGTGGTGATATTATGGAGAAAAATTATAATTAGTTCAACAAGTGATGTAAAAAAGAGCTACAATGGAATTTTGAGGATGCAACAGGTTGTAAAACTAGATAATGACCATTTACATAAAGTGTATTTCATTTTAGGATGTGATTTTATTATGCGAAGCTTTCTCCCCCAATGCAAGCGGTGAATTAATATCATGTCATGATAGATTGTTACACAATGTTTATACTATGCATATAGTTATAGTTTAAGACATAGAGAGATCCTCAAAAGACACTGCTGACATGGATTAGATGTCTTGTAAATTTTACTCATCATGAAAATATCAAGAATATGAATAATAAAACAAGAATTTAAGAGGTTTTGATTGTATGGATTATAAAACCACCCACATATCCACTCAATTGGTCACATCTTGGTGTGGGGTAATGAAAATGGATTCCATCTAGATTAAGGAGCACCATTGTAGATCCTTGATGCGTCTGCTTTTCTATGGAGTTTTTTGTGTACCTTATCATTGATTGAATGAGAGAGTGATCTTTTTTTTTCATATTATGTAAAATGAATAGGGATTGAATGTGTGTAGTATTTTATTTTTCGATTACAATTTATGTTCGAGTTTCATGTCTGTTCTCCGTTACTGCCTATTACATATTCTTTTTTCTATAAATATTTTCCGAAGATTTATAGATTTTCTTTTATTTGATTATTTATATGAACATGACCATTTTCTGAGTTCATTTAATCCATTTTTTAATGTAATACACCATTAACATTGGGGTTTCCCCTATGTTTAAATAAGGTATCATCTTATGAATTATTTCCAATCTGAAGTACCTAACCATGAGAATATGATAAATTATGTTGGAGATTTTTTATTAGGACCATTATAATCATTATAACATGATTAAAATGAATGTATGATTGTTTATTAACTTTTTTTATAAATTTTTATCTAATGTACCAAGATTTATTACTGCCAAAAATCATTATTATATAGTATTCCACTATTTCTTCCACAAGTCCCGTACTCAATAGTATAGATTCAATTTTTTTAAATTTATATTACTTTCAGTCTTTTTATTAAACTGAAATTTTCTCTGACCCTATCTCTGTAGGTTTGACCTCAAACATGTTAATTCCGTAATACAATGTAGTTTAGTTGTTTTTTTGTTTTGTGTTATAAATTTAGAAATTCGGAAACCCTATTGGAATTAAAAACACACCTAGGGATATCAATTATTTAGTATATATATTATATATATAATGTAGATTATTTAGATTAGAGAATTATACTGTGTCAAAAGATTTTTGGTGTGACCATTTTCCGGATAGGTTATAAAAAATCAATATATTTTTGAAATGAAACAAATACTTATTATTTTAGTGCATTGTCTCGTAATTGCTGATAGAGGATCTATCCACATTTCATAAACATCAAATGTCTATGGAGGTATTACGTAGGCACGGTCACACTCACTATCAAGAACCATTTGGGAAATTATGTTAGAATATAATATTTCTTAATAGTTATTATAGGACAAAATATAATTTTTTGATGATGTTATATAAAGAGATTAATTTTTATGAAATTTTAGTTAGTTCATAATTATGAAATTTGAATTCGAAGGGTATTAAAAATATATGCGTGTAATATTTCACATGAAATAAATTATTTTAGTGTATTAAAATTGGTCGGTTAATATGAAGATAGTTGTGGTGGGATGACTATAATAGATTTTTTTTTCAAAAGGAGATTTTTAAATAATCTTATTATAGAAATTTCTTATGTGTGTTAGATGTATTATCATATTTGAAAATAATTATATTTTAGTTATTTAGAATCATTTATGTTATAATGGTATATAGATAAATTTAACAGATATAAGTGAAAAATAAATGGGATTTTATATGGTGTATATTTTTAATATAACGATTGGAATCGTGTTAGTATTTTATAAAAATGGAAAATATTATGATACAATTATATTTTATTTATTTTAAAATATTAGTGGTTACTATGGAAATTTGGGTAAATATTAATTGGATAATGATGGATGAATTATAAAAACTTATCTTATTGGTAAATTTTATGATAAGGCTTCTTTAATTTAGATATGGTAACAAAAATGTGATTACATTTAGGAAAATGAAATTTATTTTTATTAATTTATGTTCAACTAGAAATGGTGTTTATTTGAATACCATTGTTCTTAAATTTAAATATATACAATTATACAATGTTCTTATATCAATTATAAAAATATAACATTATTTACTATGTGTTTATATCTATACTAAATTGATTTTATTTAATAATACAATATATCAAATGAAAATTTGAATTGATCAAGTGTTAGGATAAAAAGAATTTTAATCATATTTTGTGAAATATGTGATTCATTAGTCTTATAATTTTTGTAGTCTATGAAATTAAATTTTTTATTACTAGATGATTTTGGGATGATTATAATAGAATTATATGATTTTGGTCATTATATTTTTCCCATTAAGTAATTTTATCCATTAATTTTCTTATTAATCTATTTGAAAAAATTATTTTTTATTCAATATAACAACACAAATATGGTAAACATGGTATAAGGGTGTCTCGGTAAAAAACCATTTTTTAGTATTGTGTATAGTTTTCCATTCAATTAATTAAATGTGAAATATTATCTATAAAGAAAAAGGGATATTGTTTATTATTGATGGTGGATGATGAGGACATAGAGACAAATTTTGGATGATATCATTATCATACCATAGGGATATTATATTCATTTTATGGTTATTTGCGTTTTGTTACATTATTTTTCTTTTATATATGAAGTTATTGTACACAATTTTGTTTCATGAAATATATATACATTAATGTAACCATTTATTTTTTTCCAATGATATAATATATTGTATATAATTAAATTATTTATTTACCTAAAAATTATATATTAATTCTATAATAATAAAATGGAAGGTATGTTCCTCCTTATAAAATATATAAATATGATTAATATTTTTAATAATATGCTATTATTGGTGTGTGAACATGAGTCTTGGTACTATGTATTCTTAGTGGTATGACCATGATTGGGTGGGATATTATAATAGTGTTATTGGTTTCCCCACCCTTTTTTAATGTACACATATTTTAATCATGTACATGGTCTTTTATTTATGTTTTACGTGTTTAATGTAATGCATTGTTGTTCAAGAGCCCGCAATCAAAATGGGGATATGATAGTGGGAATGTATTAGCATTAAAAAATATGTAGTGGCTCCACTAGATAGGCTATTGTATCTTCATTATATATACCACAACTTTTTTTCAAAATGGATTTAAGGTGGGGTTCCTAGGAGTGTTATTTGGTGATATGTGGAACTATGGTATGGAGTTAAAGTTGGGGGTTATCTAATCCTGATTTCAAGGAATGAGATACTTCATCCATTAGAACTTGGGTGATAGGCTTTGGGGTGATGCTGGCACACAATCAGTAGTTCTTGGATTTTGGGTAGTTTTGATAAGCTCATACCTCTACCATTTCAGTGAGGAAGTTCCTTTGTTTCTTTAGTGGTTTCAATGGCCCAATCATTTCATCCCATTCCCTCCCCACCCTAATTGTTGGGGGTTAGGATCCATGTAGAGAGTGTATTCCCAGTTCGTTCTAACTCCATTCAAGAGTGAGTGGCATAAATGATCATTGTGTGTTCCCATAGGCATTGGTTGGTAGTTTTTTTCCATATTGTTTTTGTGGGCTTGTGTGAGTGAGGTCGGATTCTAGCTCATGTTGAATTCTGGTTTGTTTAATTCTAGTTTGTTTCTAATGGTTGGGAGACCCATCATGGGTCTCATGGATTTTCATCCTAAGAAATTGTTTAGAGATAGTTATTTCATAATGGTGGGGAGTTTATTCTAGGAACTCATGGAATATTTTGTTTTTGTGAGTGCTCTTTGGTTTGGGTGATCCTTGTGTTCACTAGGAGAAGGCCCCACAATCTTGTTCATAATTGGATTGTGGAAGTTGTGAATTGATCCATCGGTTGATTCTCAGGAAGTGGATGTGATTTGGGGTTTTGTTTGAGGTAATTGTCTTAAATTCCATTAATTTTTAATGACATTTCCTTTTCTTGAGAGGTGGATCATATTAATACATAATCCTTAGGTGTTGACATTTCATATGGAAAGCATTCTATCTTTCTGGGGTCGGAATGCTTTAATGTTGGGGAGACATGTAACTTCATTTTTTCATGTCTAGGTATTTATACAGTTAATTGGAAATCCCAATCCTTTTCTAGGGTCTTGGGTGAGATTAATGGTGAGTTTTGATGCTTCATATATATCTAATCATCCATTTTTGGGTTCCATAATTCTATTTTTGAGAGTTTTTGTAGAAAGGGTTGTTAGATCATGATTTGGGCCAATCTATGAGCCCTTTTCCAGATTTAAAAACATATTTTTTTTCTTTTATAACTCATTGATTTGTTAACATTTTTGAATCTTCCACTTCCTATTATTCCTCCCCTTAGATAATCAATCCTAAATATCCTTTTAGACCCATTATGAATTAAAAAGCATGGAAAATTTTGGTAATCTATTCAGGTATTAAGCAATCCCATGGGACCATTTTCATTTTTTATATAATATGTTTCTTTTATATATGGTTTTGTAATTTTTTGGTAATTCCACCTACCATATGATCCTATGATTCCTAGGCACACTCATATTGTCATTTTTCACTCTTTGGAGTTCATCTTAGACGAGTATTTGGGTGAAACATCTCAAGGTTTCTAATATCTTCCATATTTTCTATTGTAAATTGTATCTTTGATAAATCCTTTGTCATTCACTCTATTTACCCCAAAATAAAATAAAAATTTTTATTAAAGACATAAAGACCTTCTACAAGATGTTCCCATCCATTACCTTTCCTCTAAGGTTGAAAATCTAAGGGAAGATGAAGATTCCTTTTGTTTCCAAGGTGAGATTCCATATCATTTCTTCTCCCTCTTCCTTCTCCATCCATTTTATTTTGGTTTCCGACTCTCCCCTAGTCAAGAATGTCCTAGGGTACTATTTGATAATGATTTTTATGGGGGTTTGGTTAGTTTAGGGTGGTTCTAATAGATCTACATTGTTGGGAACCACAGTAGGTGATTTCAGGTGTGTGTTTCCTTTCTTCCATGTATTTGAGGAATGATATACCTTTCACAAGCCTTTATCATTTATGTTTCATCATTATCATGTTGTAATAACCTTATTTATATGATATGTGCTGCATTGAAACCGTGGTTTTAATTTTTTTAGTGGGGAAATGTTGTTTTATGCATTATTTTTTAAAAAAATATATATTTTTGTATAAATTTGAACTCCTCATTATAATAAATTATTCAAGGATATTTTGTACCAATTTTATGGTATTAATAATATGTTTCAACATATTTCATAAATTTATGGAATTAAAATGGTGTATTATCCCTTTTCATGTGCTTAAAATAAGTTGTTTTTTTAAAGAGTACATGTCATGTGTTCGGTAAATTGCTCGGTTTGATTTTATGTGTCTAGTTAAATTTAAAATTACTTGTTTGGGTTTATAAATAAATTGGAATCATAAAAAATTTTATATTGGGGTTATTTTATTTCTTTCAAATGTATATATGGTTTTACAAATTAATGTGTTTTGATTTATAACATGTTTTGGCCCGAGTTTCCGAAAAATGGTCATGTTTTGAATATGTATCTGTAGTGTTTTTAGGGATTTATGAAAGTTGTTTGATGCTGAGAATGGTGTGTATAAAAATTGTAACATCCCAGGTAAATAAAGAATAAGACATATTTCATATTTATTAATATTTGTGAATTAAATATTAATTTTACTTTAAAAGGGTTTCTATGTTTTAGAGTGTACCCGATACACAACAACGAGTTTCATTGAGATCTTATGTTGCACACAAATAATATATCATTATTATTTTAAATGGTAGTTATCACCAAGAAATTTTATTTGTTGGAATGAAAAAAAAATTACTATAATATAATTATACATTTTTGTTAAATGTATTTACATTTATCCAATAAAATTTTATAGGCATAAAATATGAATGAATCCAATTTTAAGCATAATTTACATTAAAAGGTATATTTAAAAACTTCTAATGGTGAACCCTATTTAATTATATTTTTGGTCACATTAATACATTATATTTGACCAAATAAGATCCTTCTTTAGAATGGGGACATCAAAATTTACTTTGTGTAATTTTTTAGAATTTTTCTGAGAAAGTACATTTTTTATGATTAGTTAAAATATTTTATTTTAATTCAAAACCGCATTTTAATCTATTTTATTTATATGGATAGATTATATTTTTAATTGGTTTTAAATTTTAATTAGAACATATTTTTACCATTTAATCCAATTATATTCATTGGAATTATGTTCACATTGAAAGTGGACATAAACAAGTGTAAATCTTTTGACAGTTATTGTATCTTAAAAACATGCTATTTGTTTTAACAACGGGAATTAATTTTAAATTAATTCATGAAACATTTATGTTTATAAATTATCAAACTAGTAATAATTTTTTAATTCGGAATATCAAATATTTCTTAGTCTGAATATTTGGTATTCTTCTGAAAAACATCAATTTTTGATGAATAGTGAATCCACTTAGTTATTGTTAATAAAACTGACTTTTTCATTTTAATAAAATTTTACCACATTTGTGAATTTAATTTGGAAAATTATATATACATGTTTGTTATTAGTAAGTAAAATTTGGTACAATGGGATGAAAATAATTTTTGGTGAATAGTAACTTTTGACTTTTATTTACAACGGTTAAGATAAATAGGGCAATTCAAGGTAAAACGAATATTGAAATAATTCAAAATTACATTAACACTTGTCCTAATATTATTGGATGAGTAATGGCCAACCATGGCCATCCTTGGGTCTGTTTTGGGACCCCATGGAGCCACTTATGAATGATAATGTCACTTTAGATTAACTAATTTAATGTAAAGGCAAAAATGACAAAAACAACACTCTTTTAGTAAATTAATATTTATATGGTGTAATATAAGTAATATTTTTGACTATAAATATTACATACAAAGATAAAAATATTTCCTACATCTTGGGATTTTTTTATATTATTTAGATATCGAAAAAATTAAATTATTTATGACACAATAATGATGTAGTGTTTACCTCTTTATTAAATCATTTAAATAAATTCGATTATAAATATTAAAATAACATACAAAACTTGTCCAATTATATTTGTCTGATTTTATTTCGACCATGAGTCATCTTATCTTTGACGCTGATGATTTTTGGACCATTATAAATCTAATATCATTATATAATAAAATAATACTATCGCATTTTCTTAAAGAGCCCCTCCTCCCCCTTATAAAAAGACCTCACTTCTGACCAATTCCACACACCTCTAAATGCTTTAGACTCATCCATACTCTGAATAATAAATCTCCCTACATCCATCTTCCCCTCTTATAATCCTTACCTTATGCATAAGGGACTTAAAGAAGTCCTTTTGGTTCAAACCAAAAGAAGTTACACAAATTAGGGGTAACAATTTCTCTTAACTTAATTTATTTTAATTTACTTATCCAACACCTAAAATCTTTTTATTAGTTTATTATATTACAAAAATAGTATCCAAAATACACTAGTATGGTGTTATGATATGTATTTTAACTAAACATACACACACCTCCATCTAATGGGTGAAGAATATACTGCTTTTGTGGATGGCAAACTAACGCCTCACAAGACATTGATTGTTTGATTATCTCCCACCACCTATCATGGAGTCAAATAAGATGAAACGATATTTATTTATGATATAAATTATGTTTATGTTTTCTTAATTATTCCATATTTTCTTTTATATAATACCGTTCTGGTTTCCATTATGGGTAAACGCAAAAATTTCATTTGAGGAAGAACAGACTACCGCCCCTTCAAAGTGATTTGACTCGTTAATGCCATATGTGGGACATATAAAGGATGGATTTAATGATATTATATATGATATTATAATGAAATTATAATATACCAATGTATCATTATGTTTTAATTTCATTAAAATATGAAATATAAATGAAAGTAGTGTTCAAGCGTACGTATAAGTTACCATCTCCATGAATGATGCATTTCATTTCTTACCTCCAAATGATATGTACTGTTATAAATATATATATACTAGATATATATTATATATATAATATCTTACTAATTAATGTCATTCTAGATATAATGGACTATTGACCACATGGATAACTGGTAAATATAAGGTGTTCATTTTTGTCTCAAGTACCAAATATCGACCAAATGAACATTATTAACATAAATGATTACGTAAAATTTATAATATGGTAATAAGTGATATAAAATAAATAATAAACATGAAAAGTTTCTTAAGAAATTATATATTATCTTTAGATTATTATTCATGATATTAAAGAATGATTGAGTCACGTCAGACATGAGGTAAGTGACTTCATCTCAATCTCCTTTCATTGAGGCATATTATGTTTTATACATGACGTTATTTTATATGGTGTATAAACCCCTTATACATTTCATTTCATTCAAAGGGAATCGTTTTATATGAATAATTTTACTAAATGAGAAAAGGAATGTTTTTTTAACGTATGCGGTGACAACAACCTTTCCACCATCACGAGTATTATTTGATCTTTGGCTTCCTTAACAAGCCGTAATGTTTTTAAAAGGAATAAACAAATACTATATACTCTTTTTACGTATTTTGGTATTGAAATTTATTTTGATAATGGATTTATTATTTCAATAAATTGAAATGATATTTGGTTATTTCAATGTGGAAATTTGATTTTTTCTTTATTCTTATGTTATGTGTTATGATCATGTTATGATTCATGGGGATTATTTACGCATATGGGTGGTTATATGATAAACATAGGGAATGTGGTCCCTAGATAGCACTCCGAATCATTGGGTTATATGACTGAGGTAAATATGAATATTTCTCCTATGAGATTTGGGTAATATACTGTGATGGGTATTCCAAAGTAACTCCCAATGTTTATGTAATAGCTACAATATAAGTATGTTATGGATGCCACAAGTCACCGTTCTGATTTATGATTTCTATGTGTTATTCATTAAACCTTATGATTTCATGTGGTATGTAAAAGAGTTCATTTTTTGTATGTATTTATGAACAAAATTTTCCTTTCTTTGTTTTATAAAAATTACTGAGTTTTTTATGCTCATCCCACATTTTGAAATATTTTCACAGGAATTAAAGATGAATAGGGTCAAGGATGGGATCAATGAAAAATCATTCTATTTAAAAACTAGAACTAGTCATAGCTCTTTTTTTTCAAGTGTTTTTATTTTATGAAAAAAATTGAATCTTTTTAGAAGTGATTACTTTTTAATCTTTTAAGATGTATTAGTTATGTTCTAATTTTCTAAAACTCTAAACTTGAAAAGATCTTAAATGTGAATAATCAACATAATTCAATGTTATGTAATGTTTATGGTTGTGCCCTTATAGTTGGTATCAATGGTTGGTTTAGATAACTTTATGATTTAGGGTATTATTAAATTAATATCCATAATGTAATTTATATTAATATTGAAATCATATAAAATTTACATATTACCATGTTGCATCACCTAAGATATTTATGTGTTTAGAACGGTTTTCCTTAGAGGAAATAGGGCAGCTATGTTGGGATGACATCAGGAGGAAGATAACCTCCCAAATGAGCCACCTAAGATGGTTGGAATCAAAACTGAACAGTTTTTCTACGGTGATGGAATAGTTGAATCATGAAATAAATGGTGGTGGTATCCATGTACGTGATCAGCTTGATCAACCACATAGGAACTTGTTAGTAGTGGAACATTTCATCACGTGACATCCCCCATCATTTATAGGATCATCTGACCCAGTGCTAGCAGAAGGGTGGATTAAAAAACATTAAAATATTTTTGATGTCATGGGTTATTCAGAACATCAAAAGGTAAGTATCAATGTTTACCATTTTGAAGGTGAAGCTGATCAGTGGTGGTCAATGTGGAATAATATTAGGGATAATGAGGAGATTTATTCTCTCTATTGGGATGAATTAATTGTATATTTCTTGAGAAATATTTTTCTAATGTGGTTTTTCTTAGAATGGAAAAAAATTCGGGGAATTGATGTAGGATAATGACTCAGTGGATACTTATGAAGAAAAATTCACTCGACAAGCAATGTATGCTCCGAATTTTATATGAGGTCTTGACAGTAAAATAAACCATTTTTACTCAGGATTAAAGCCAAAGCATCAAAGGTTTTTAAATTCTTGTGAGATTAAATGTTATGAAAAACTTGTTCATTGTTCATAGAAGGTGAAAATAGAGTTTTCTGAAGATCCTATGTTCATTGAAAAACAACACAATAAGAGGTCAAGGTAGCATGTTAAATGGAAGAACTCTTCAAAAAAGTCTGATGGTAAGAAACATACGATTACAGTTCATGTAAATTATTGTAAAAATTATGCTGGTGAAGTCTATTGAATTCTGGTATGTGCTACTGATGTGGTAAAATGGGACATAAGGCTCACAATTGTATTGAAAATATTAGGGTAATGGAAAGACAAAATATGATTTACAGTCAATAAAATGTTTTAAGTGCAATGAAATTGGTTATTATGCAAATGATTGTCCAACAAAGAACACAACCAAAGGAAAGCTGCAATACTACAAGAAGAAAGTAGTGGAGAAATCCTTTTCAACTACTTTATCAGATGTTGGGCCATCAAATGAAGTTGTATCAGGTACACTGTTTTTTTGTTCATATTATGCCAATTTGTTTTAGGATTTAGTTTCTACATACTCTTTAATATTTGATAATTTTTTAGTAAATTTAGAATTCCATCTCAAGATATGAATATAGAACATAAGTTAAAAACACCGAGAGGAAATGTTGAGACCAAAAGAAAACATAAGAATATTTTTGTTCATGTGGGCGGAAAGAATCTTACTATAAACATTATTGTTTTGCCTCTAGTAGAGTTTGATGTTGTTTTGGGTATGGATTGGCCTTCTATTTATCATTCTATGATTGAATGCAGAGCTAAAGAGGATTCTTTTTAGAATGTTTTTCAGATTTTATACAAGAATGACCCCTTTATTTTGATAACATATCAGGAAGTGGAGAAACTATTAAAAGTTATAAATGAATGTTACCTTGCACATATTTTTGAAAACAATGGAACTGTTTAGATTATAGATGTGACAATGGTAAATGAGTACAATGATGATTTTTTTGATGAGTGTCCTGGTATTATACATGATCAGGAAGTTGAATTTAATGTTGACATAGTTCTTGATGCTAAGTCATTTTCAAGACCACCTTATTGAAATGCTCAAATTGATCTTTTAGAGTTAAAGAAGCAATTAAAAGAGTTATTAGATAAAGTTATCATTCAACCTATCACAGCACCATGGGGTTATCCTATATAATTTGTTAAAAATAAAGTTGGTTCAATGAGACTTTTCATTGATTATAGAACATTTAATAACATCACTATTAATAATAAGTTTCCTTTTCCTCATATCGATAATTTTGTTGATCAGCTCCAAGGAGCTCCGTATTTCTCTAGGATTGATTTAAGGACAGGGTACGATCTGTAGAATCTAAAGGAAGAAGAAATTCTGAATACAACATTTCATACAAGATATGACCATTATGAATTTGTAGTTATGGCCTTTGGTTTAACCAATGAACCTGCTGTATTAATGTATTTTATGAAAATAATTTTCCATGATTTCTCATATAAGTTTGTGGTTGTGTTCATTGATGATATTTTGGTTTAATTAAAAAGTAATGGGGAACTTGAAATTCATTTAAGGGTTGTCTTGCAATCATTAAAAGAAAATAACCTTTATGGGAAGGACTGTAAGTGTGAGTTTTGGTTACCTGAAATTTCATTCCATTGTCAGATTGTTTAAAAAAATGGAATAATTGTGGATCCTACTAAAACAAAAGATGTTGAAGAATGGCCTAGACTCAAAAATATAACCGGGATTCATAGTTTTCTTGGTTTAGCAGGTCATTACCAGAGGATTGTGAAAATTTTGCAGGATTATGTAGTCCAATGACTATGTTATCTCGAACAGGTTTTAAGTTCATCTAGACAAAAGAATGTGATAATTTTTTTCCGGAATTGAAAAGAACATTGGTGATTGCTCCATTTTTGGCACTGCCATCTAGAAATGGTGGGTTTTTTATCTACAGTGATGCTTCATTGAAAGGACTTGGATGTGTCTATATGCAGAATGATTAGGCAATTTATTATGCTTCAGGTTAATTGAATCCTAATATGTTAAATTACACTACACATGATTTTGAATTAACTGCTTTTGTTTTTGCTCTAAACATTTTAAGGAATCATTTGTATGGAGAAAAATGTGAAATATATACTGCTCAAAAAAGTGTAATGTATATATTCACAAAAAAAATTAGAACTTGAGACAGAAGAGATTGCTAGAATTAGTCAGGGATTATGATTTCACGATCCATTACCATCCGGGAAAATAATATATAGTGGCAGATGCTTTGAGTCTAAAAATTAATGCTTTATTAACCATGATACATTTGGAACTAGATACTTTGGTTTTTGATTTGATAAACATTGTCATAAAAGATGTTGGTGCATAAAATTATTTTGTTTGGTATCATGTGTCAGTGAGATCATCTCTATCAGACAGAATTAATAAATCCCACATGGAATTCAATGAGTTACAGAAAAAGATAGAGTTGGATCATAAGGGTATGTTTCTTGAATTTAACATTGATAATGTTTGTGTTTTGAGATTTGTAAAGAGATTATATTTTCTTTGTGATTCACAGTTGAAGAATGTGTTGTTATGTGAAGCCCAGCTTCATCATTTTCAATTCATTGTAGCAGTACTAATATGTACAATGATCTTCCAGAGTATTACTGGTGAGATGGAAGAAAAGTGATATTGATGATTTTACTGTGAAGTGTCGACTTGTCAGCAGGTTAAGGAATAGTTACAATTCTCGAATGGTATGCTTTAGCCTTTATCGGTGCCAGAGTGTATATGGGAAAATATATCCATGGACTTCGTTGTGGGATTACCAAAAAAAAGCTCGAGGTAATAATTCAATCTGGGTTATTGTTGATCGATTGACTAAATCTACTCATTTCCTTCCTATTAGAGATACATTGTCTCCAGATCAACTTTCTCATTTGTATGTTAAAGAGATAGTCAGGTTGCATGAATTCCCCCTATCCATTGTATCGGATCGTGATCCCATGATTACTTCTAACATTTGAAAAGGCATTCATATGTCTTTGGGTACTAAATTAAATTTAAGTATAGATTTTCATCCTCAATCAGATGGGAAATTAGAATGAACAATTAAGACATTGGAGGATATGTTACGTTCCTACATGATGGATTATTAGTGAAGTTAGGTCAAACATCTTTCTTTGGTTTAATTTTCATATAATAACATTTTTCATTCCATTATACAGATGGCTCCATTTGATGAATTATATGGAAAGCATTGTCTAACTCCAGCTTTTTGGTATAAAGTAGGCCAAAGGAAGCTAATGGGGTCGTAATTAGTAGAGTAGATGACATATAAAGTTATGTTTATTCTGAAGAACATAAGAACAGCTCAGAGCAGACAGAAATGTTATGCAGATAACCAGAGGAAGGATCTTTTTTGAGTTGGTGATCATGTCTTTATCCAATTTTCTCTATGGAGAAGTGTGATGAATTTTAGTAATAAGAGAAATTTGAGTCTGAGGTTCCTTGGACCTTATGAAATTCTTGGATAACGTTGGATTAGTTGCATACAATGTGTCTTTACCTCCATGTTTATCCCAAGTACACAATGATTTTCATGCTTCGATGTTGTGAATGTATATACCCGATCCATCTCATGTTTTGAGCCCAATGGTAGTTTAGTTGGAAGAGAATCTCACTTATGAAGAACAACTACATTTGATTCTTGACCGTGGAGAGCAAGTGTTGTGGAATAAAGAAATTCACCAGGTAATGGTTTTGTGGAAAAAACATATGGTCAAGGAGGCAATGTGGGAATCTGAAAATGCTATGAGTGATAAATAACCCCACTTATTTTGATAATTGAATAAAAATTGAGAGAACGTAATTTCCAAAAGAGGGGAAGGAAGTAACATCACATGTAAATAAAGAATAAGTCATATTTAATATTTATTAATATTTATGAATTAAATATTAATATTAATTTAAAGAGGATGCTATGTTTGATTGCGTACCCGATACGCAACAACATGTTTATTTGAAATCTTACGTCACACACTAATAATATATTATTTTTATTATAAATGGTAGTTAACTCCTAGATGTTGTATGGGAAAGAATGAACGAAACTAACTACAATATGATTATAAATGTTTGTTAAATGTATTTACATTTATACAGTAAAAATTTAGAGGCTTAAAATATGAATGAATCTAATTGTAAGCATAATTTACATTAAAAGGTCGATTTACCACCTTTTAATGGAGAACTCTCTTTAAATATAGTTTTTTCACTTTAATACATTCTATTTGACCAAATATAATCTTTTTTTTGAATGGGGACATCAAAATATACTTTGTGTGAATTTTGGGAATTTTTCCGATAAAGATTCTTTTTAATATATAATGTAACTATTGTATTTTAATTCAAAAATGCGTTTAAATATAATTTATTTATATGGTTAGATTATCTTTTTCATTGTATTTTTAGTGTAATTAGAATATTTTTTTACCATTTAATCCAATTTTGGTCATTGAAATTAATTTTACTTTTAAAGAAGACATAAATAAGTGTCAATATTTTGATAGTTACTGTTTCTTAAAAACATGCTATTAGTTTTTACAAAGAAAAATTAATTTTAAAATAATTAATGAAACTTCTATGTTTTGAATTTATAAAAATAGATATCAGTTTTGAATTATAAATATCAAATATACCTTTGTCCGAATTTTTGGTCTTTTTCAGGAAAATATCATTTTTTTGATGAATAGTGAAACCACTTAGTAGTAGTTAAAAAACTGAGTTTACATTAAAATGAAAATTTACCACTTATGTGAATTGAATAATGAAAATCCTATGTATATGGTTGTTATTAGTAAGTAAAATTTAGTTCAATAAGATGAATTTAATTTTTGTTGAATAGTAACTTTTGACTTATTTACCGCAGTTAAAGGTAAATATGGTCATTCAAGGTAAAAAGAATATTGTAATAGTTCAAAATTACCTTAACACTTGTCCTAAATTTATTGGATGAGTAATGGCCTACTAGGGCCCTCCTTTGGTCTTTTTTGGGACACCATAGAGCCACTTATGAATGTTAATGATAAGTTAGATTAATTAATTTAATGTAAAGGAAAAAATGACTCAAACGAATATATTTTAGTAAACGAGTTTTTATATGGTGTTATATAAGTAATATTTTTGAATATAAATATTCATCGGAAATATAAAATTATTTCCTACATCATGGATTTTTTTTATTTTTAGATATCGAATATATTATATTATTTATGAAACAATAATGATGTGGTGTTTACATCATTAATAAATCATCTAAATAAATAATATTATAAATATTAAAATAACATCCAAAACTTTTCCGATGATTATTGGAAGATTTTATTTCGACCATGAGTCATCTTATCTTATAATATAATGATTTTTAGACCTTTATAAACTTAATATCCTTATATAATAAAATAATATTATCATACATTCCTAAAGATCCCATCCTAGAGCTTATAAAAAGACCTCATTTATAACCAATTCCAAAAAAAACTCTCAATCCTTTAGGCTGCTCCACACTCTTCCCAATTGATCTCCTTAAATCCATCTCCTCCACATATAAGCCTTACTTTAGGAAGAATGCACTTCAAGAAGTCCTTTTGGTTAAAACCAAAGGATGTTACCCGAATTTAAGGTAACAGTTTCTCTTAAATTCTTTTCTTTTATTTTACTTCTCGAACCCCTGGTCTCATTATATTCCTTTATTTTATAAAATCACCAGTTTCCTCAATATACTATGATGTTTTTATGAGAACCATTCAAACTACACTTACACACACCTCTATCTAATGGGTGAAGAACACACTGTTTCAGTGGATGGAAATCTAACGCCACATGAGATGATGATTATTCAATTATCTCCTACCGCATATCATGGTGTCCATTAAGATGACACTATATTGATATATGATATATATTATATTTATGTTTTCTTAAGGATTTTATATTTTTCATTTATACAATTCATTTAATGATTCGATTATGGGTAAACACGATAATTTCATTTGAAGAAGTGCGGACTATCGCCCCCTCAAAGTGATATGACTCATTAATTCTGTATGTGGGATGTATAAAGGATAGAGTTAATAATATTATATTAAATATTATACATGGATTATAATATACCTATGTATCATTTTGTTTTAATTCATTTAAAATAAAAAATAGAAATGAAAGTGGCATTCATGCGTATGTATGGCTTACCATCTCAATGAACGATTCATTTCATTTCATACCACGAAATGATATGTACTATTAAAAATAAATATATATACTAGATATATATGATATATATGATATATATATAAATAATGTCTTTCTGTATATAATGGATATTTGACCACATGGAAAACTTGTCAATATAAGGTGTTTATTTTTTACTCAAGTAACAAATATCGATAAAAGGAACGTTATTAACATAAATGATTACAAAATTATTATAAAGTGGTAATAAGTGAAATAAAAGGAATAATAAACTTGAAAAAGGTTCTTATGCAAGTAGAAATTAACTTTAGTTTATTATTCTGGTGATTAAAGAACGATTGATTCATGTCATACACAAGGTAAGGGACTTCGTCTCAATCTCCTTTCATTGAGAGATATTTAGTTTTATACAAGACATTATTTTATATGGTGTATAAACCCCTTTGACTTTTTATTCCATTAATATGGAATATTTTTATAAGAAGAATTTTACTAAATGAAAAAAATGAATTTTTTTAACGTAAGTAGTGTCAACGACCTTTCCACTATCGCGAGTATTATTTGATCTTTGGCATCCTTAACAAGTCGTAATGTTATAAAAAGGAAAAAATTAATACCATATACTCAATTTACATATGTTGGTATTGAAAATGGTTTTGAGAATAGATTTATTATATTAGTATCTTGAAATGATATTTTGTTATTGCAACATGGGAATGTTATCTTTTCATTAAGCATATGTAATGTGTTATAATCATGTTATGGTTATTGGGAATTATTTTTTATACGGGTGGTTCCATGATAAACCTAAGGTGGATGAGCCTGAGATAGCTCTCCAATGCATTCGGTGACGTGATAGAGGTAAACATGAATGTTTCTTCTAAAAGATTTAGGGAATATACTGTGATGGGTATACCAATGTTACTCCCTGTGTAGCTTTGAGAGCTACAATATAATATACGTTATGGATACCACAAGTCACTTTTATGATTTATGATTTCATTGTGTTATTCATAAAATCTTATGATTTCATGAGTTAAGTAATAGAGTTCATGTTTTGTATGTATTTATGAAAAAATATTTTCTTTCATTGTTTTATAACACTCACTGAGCTTTTTATTCCTATCCCACGTTTTGAAATGTTTTCACGGGACATAAAGATGAATGGGGTCATGGATGGGATCACAGAAAATCCATGATGTCTAAAACCTAGAACTAGAGATGACACTTTTTTTCAAGATTTTTTATTTAATAAAAAATGGAAACTGTGTAGAAGTGTCTACTTTTTAATCTTTTGAGATATAATAGTTTTGTCTTAATTCACTAAGACTCTACACCTGAAAAGATTTTCAATGTGAATTATTAAATTAATTAAATATTATTTAATGATTATGGCTGGGTCCTTATAAACATCTTTATTGAAATTAAAATGTTTAACTTTTGAATATGATTGTTTTGAGAAATGATTAAGGGTCCGTTTGGTATCTTTGTGAAAAATGGTGAAATATTTTATTATGAAAACCTCTTGGATATGATTCTCATTCCATGATTGTATGTATATAATGGATGGGATGTCTATAATTAGAAATCATTTTGATCTATTTTGAGAGTTACTCAGGTTGGACTCTTTATGCTCTTATTTATTAATGGAATGAGATCAGTTTGTGGAGTTTCTCGGGATGATTTCTATTGTAAATTATCATTATATATATGTTCTGATTGAATTCTCGGATGCAATCAATTGTTACACTCCCTATTTTTATACATGGTACATGAGAACCTGGCATATTGAGGGAACATTCTAAAAATTATTTCTTCACTAGTAAGGGATAGACTAACCAATGTCCCATAATAGGTGTATATATTTTGATTTTATTGCTATAGGATTGGGCCCCTCGGTGTTTCATGAGTTATAGTGGTCGGGAATTTGGTTTTTTTATCTTCAACATGTGTGGATGGCCAACGGGGATGGAGTCTCATGTATTAGTATGTTCTGGTTTGTTATTGATCTCCTATGTTCACCCATATCTATTGGCTTTCTCTTTCTTGTATTGATGAATATGATGCTTTTATATATATTTATATCTCCCTTGTTGTGGGATTAATATTATTCCTTCTTATGTATTGTTTTTCATTGAAAGTGGTGGACTAGTTTTTATTAGGTTTATGAAAATGGGTTTCAAATTTAAGTGTTTTATCTAAATATGAAATTATGAAAATGTAATCATTATATTCCCCTTGAAAATTATATTGGCATGATAGTTGAATGAATCTATTTTGGGAAAGTAATAAAGGCAATGGATTGTACTTTTTTATTGAGTAACCTTGTAGAAAAAAATACTTTTATATATTTTAGTTCAAAGTTTAAATTTATGTTTCAATTATTTTAAAGGATGTGCATTGTGAATAGATTATAGGGAAATCCTAGTATGTTTTAATACTCACGCCTATAGTTATTTCAATTTTTAGCTCATGTGCATGTTTCATCTTCTGTTCGATCGAAATGAGCGACATGTGATAGATTTATTAGAGAGTGACCAGTGGGGTCACCTAGAGTTAGTTGGTCATCATTTCTTCTAGTTTTGGTTATATTCTTCAGTTGTTCTCTCGGTTTTGTTATATACATGATAGCTAAATCAGTTTTTTATATAAACTTGTTTAGACAATCCATTTATAATCATTGTTGTTTTATTTTTTATGTTTGGGGAAAATAATTCACCTGTCTACTCTGGTGATTCCCTCTGTGCTTGTCTCCATCTCGGGAGGATCAAGAATGTCTCTCGAGACTTGTCACAGTCTGGCCTGGGTGACCAGTTCAGGGTCAACTCAAGCTAGTTCATGACATGTTGGATGCTAATAATTTATTAGGCGAATACATTCCCAATAATAAAATGATTGAAAATAGAGTAAAAATAATGGTATTCCACTAAATAAAAAATTAATTTCAAAATAATTTAAAAAAACATGATATTTTAGGTAACCTAACTAATGAATAAATAACTATTATTTATTTTTAAACTGATTATGAATTAGTCCAAATTAATTTTGAAAAATAAAATAACGTTGATATATGAATCTCTTAATTTTGATATTTATTAGAATTGTTCTCAAAATAATCATTTATGAATACTATATAGTGGTTGTTCATCTCATAAAATAAGTAATATTATTCTATTTAAAGGAACAAGTCATTATAATGAATTAGATGTTATATTTATAAAATATAGATCCTTTAATATTCAACGAAACTACTTATTTAATATTTAATATTTGATGAAGAAGTTAATAACTACTCTCATATTTGATGGTATAAGGTAAATCCTTGTATGCTTTTATAAATCATGTGACAATGGAAATGAGTTGATATTAATAAGATATGTATCAAAAAATGATGATAAACATTGTATATTTCTTATGAATCTAAAAAAGTTTATTGAATACAATAAACAAAAACAAAAGTAAAACTAAAAATTCCAGATTATATATGTTGATTGAATAAGAGGAGTCATGGAACTATTGGATTGAAATATCGGCTAAAAGTGCATGATTAATTTCACTGATGGGGACTATCTGTGGGATCTATGGTTTTTTGTAGAGAAATGATAATGTATTTTAGTATAACTCCACAATAGATGATTGTAAATTTGTCTCATTAATGATTCTAGAGTTTCAAACAACTCATCCCTGAACAAATTTTGTACTTGATATTTAGGGATCAATGGGGAATAAATATATAAATTATAAAAATGATTTATTTTATTAATTGATAAAATTACATAGATAACACATATCATGTCTATAAGGCATAAATTAATGTCATTGCTATTTTTTAAAGTTATTTGTGAAGTGTAAAAAATGAATGTGCCTTTTAGTTAAAGAAAATATGTTTATAAATTTTTTTTATATATAATTGAAAATTATGAAGAGTTTTTATAGAATCATTGGATTAATCATGGATAAATTGGATAGCACAACCAATAAAAATGGTTCAATTGGGGGAATAATCATTTTTTCGTCGAGATGGAATATCCTTGTTGGTGAAATAAGGTATTTATGATTTGTTTGGATGAATTATATTCATATTTTTAAAAAATATATAATAAATATATGTAGCATAATAAAATTAATATATCCTTATAATAGATATATTATAGAATGAATCCACAATTGAATTATCAATTGTTTTTTCGTATTTTATATGTAATGAATTCTATGATTCCAAATAATTAAATATTCGATAAAGGTGAAGTTAACTGTATTTTACATAATTATTAAAAAAATGAGATAGGTTAAAAAATCAATAATAAAGCATATAGAAATATTATTGATGATGATCATGTGAATTTGTTTCACTCATTTTATGTATTTTAAAAATAGGAAAAATAACTAGTGATGATGAATAAAATAATTAATCAATATAAATATAAGATGAAATCATTAAAATGTGGAAGTTATAAGGTATTATTAGAAATAAAATAGGAATTTAAATACATATACCGATGATTAATAGAGAAAAATAGTTTATCCAGAGATAAGGAATCATATAGAGGGTTATGACATCATTGGTGAACATTAATTTTAATTATAAAATATGATGTCTTTATGGAACTAAACTAACAATACAATGATTTCCCATGTATAATAAATTATTAAGGATATTTTATGAAATCAGAAAGAGTGAATTCATTATATGAGTCCGGAATTAGATTATATTTTAATGAATAAGATTTTTTGGGGTTATAAATATAATAAAAAATACTATTAGGAAAATTTGAATTTTCCTCCATAACATGAGTGATAATTTAAATGTAATATAGAATAAAGAAATGCATTCCTAGAAATTGTATTATATGGTCGATGAAATTTTCCTTGAAAAAAATTTAATGGATTGTCGACTAAAAAACAAGGAATATTTATCCTGAAAGGGGATTCTATATGTTCCAAATGGATGTTTTGTATTCCTATTAGGAAAACCCCCATTGATATTGATTCATGGCTTTTAGATTGGATTACTTTGTAGGAAATGATTGGTGAAATTGTTTTATTTTGTTTTTTTCTCAAGGAGTTTAGAAGGTGGACTAATTATTATATATTTTCCATTTTTATTTTTATTTAAATTTAAATATTATTTTATTACAAAAAAATGAATATTTCAATGCATGTTGTTTTCTATGTAGAGACCACATAGAACCTAATAGTTTTAATTATTTAGTTTTATTAATTTTATTTTTTCGCATTTGATTGGATCTATATGATCCATATAGAATTTATGTGATGCCATAAGAAAAATTAACCTATGGAATAGATTTTTAATTAAAGTGGTTCTTTCAAAAAAAATATAATTCTTAATATTTACCTAAAGTGGGTGACATAGAGACCAATGTAATTATTACTATTAATTTTCAAGAAGATAGAGTTGTATTTGTTATATTATGGTGATTGAATTCTAAGGTGAACCATATAAAAAGTGCAGTATACAATGGCATAAAATATGAAAATAAGATAAACCTAATTAATATTAATAAGTATTCTGGGTTTGTATTCTTATATAATTTACCCCTAACCATATCATTTGAGGGATAAATTTTTATTATATAGAATCACAAATTGTTATATTTAGAAACGAAAAAATATAGTTCACAATGGATTTTATTCCATGAAAAATAAATGATGTTTCTGTTGTATGGGAGCTAATAAGATATGATCAAGAATGGTAGATATTTTTTTCTGTTATATCTTGAAAAAGAATATGAAGTTTTAAGATAACTCATATTACATGTTGAATTGATAAGTAATAAAGTAGTTTATAAAAAGAATTAAAATATTTTTAAAATAGAGTTCTTTAATAGAAAACCATACATGTTAATGTTAAATGCATCACATGGAATGGATCAAAGTATATATATATGTATCAATGTGAGTAAAACATCGTTGAGTTAAAAAAAAGTTGGTTAATGAATCTATATTTACACTATCCTACAATGGATAATGATTTTAAGTATTTATTGATTGATCAAATAAGTTAATGAGAACCATACTCATGCAGAATAATATATTGATATATTTTTTATTATTCAGATTAAAAATTATGGGGAAAAAATAATGACTTGTGATTTATAGTTGGGAGTAGTAATTTTTTCACTAAAAATAAAGTGGAGTTATCATTAGAGTTAAAACGTGATATAGATTATGATCATAAAATTGTAATGTATATATTCATGTTAAAAGACTTGAATATGATCAATTGGATATGGTTCGATTTATTAATTATTATTTCATCTCAATACACTATCACTATGGTTTAGATAATTATGTAAATGTTGATCTATGTCTGAAATAACAATCCATTTTTAGATTATGATGATTTAATGTGATCTAAATTTTTTTATTTAAATAATATGGATCATGAAATCATAAGGAATCAGTGAAAATCATAACCTTATAATATTAATGTTCAATCATCCATAAATGTGATAATTAAGTTGGAATAGAAATAAAATATTCAAAATTAAAAGAAGATGATATTTTTTTTGAGTTTAACCATAATTATAATGGAATTTTTAGGATAATGTACTAATTATATGTCCTATCAATACTATATAGGAAGATGATGACATTGGATGATGATTATAGTTTATCATTCTCCTTTCAACCCAAAATAATGAAGATATATTGATATCTAAAATATTTTTTTTCTGTGAATAAAATAAAAATTGATATTTTAGAGTATTAATCTAAATTAATATAATATAATATGTTTAATTATGGGATAATTAATTATAGTGGGGTTTTATAAGGATTACATATAACATAATTGAAATGGAAAAAATTTACTATGAATTTTATTAGAATACTCTCCAAAAGATCTAAATTCCATTTAACTATTTGGTTAATAGCTAATCACCTTTCTAAGTTAGCACACATTATTTATATTAGTGATTATTTATCTATAGGAAAAAATTATATTATATACTTTAAGGACATTGTTATATTTCACAGAGTACCACTCTAAATGTGTTTTGATCAGGATCCCTGGTTTATATCGATGTTCATGATATTCCCCTATTGACATTGGTTATTGAGTATAAGTTTAGTAATACATATCACTATCTAGAAAATATTCAATATGATTAGACCATTCTGTTAATAAAATACACATAGATAGGTTTTTATTTTCATTTAAATTTCTTTTTCATCAATAACTTCTTTTAATCGAATTTTCATAGAAAAATAACATTTAATAAATTATTCAGATGTTTCCTTACAGATTCCTCAATGGTATGATGTGAAAAACTGCATCTTTTTGGAATTTATTTGGAGAAATGATTTTATATTGTCCTGATATAGACAGATAAATGGGATAAAATATTATATCTATTCCAAAAAATAATAATGCATCTCAGATTTTACCAAAGCATTATAAAGAAAATTATAAGTGAGATATATAAATCAATGATGATTATAATTTATTCCTATCAATATCATGTTAGATTAATGAAATTTTGTTTCAAATGAATTGAATGTTGACACCTGTACATATTTTTCCATTCTATATTCTTGAACATTTGGTGTAGCTTAAAATCAATTGGTGCTATCATCAAATCTTTCTCAAGTTGAAGACCAGTTATATGTATATCTCAACAGGATGTACATACGAAGTCCTTGACATGTATAAAACTCATATATCATACCAATGAAGAATGATCCTGATCATAATGAACAAATAGTTTTTATTAGAGATCATAGAGTGTAATTTGTTTTATATAAGTCTACTCACCTATTCTGAACATTGTGGAAACAATATATTTTATGATGTTTTGTGGGAAACCAAATATGTGAATAACGTCTAAATAACCCCAATTTTTTGAATCATATGATGAAATTTTGAGGTTTAAATCTTATATGGGTTCAGAATAAAAATGCTAGATAATTGATGATATATTTCACTTTAAGATGTTTTATTTCATCGATTTTGTTCTTTACACAAAAAACCATGGTTAAATAAACTACAACATGATATTATAATATTATTAAAAAAAAGTGACCCTTATAACATTTCCATTTGTAAATTTTGATAATATATTGTTTTAAATTTTCCAAAATATATGCATTAGATATTAATTGGAAAAAAATGAATATAAATGAATTTGACGGGAAAATATGTTTAAAAAAAATTATATAGGAAATGTATTTTTATAATAATTTTTTAAATTAATAATTATTTATAATGATTTTAGTTTATGTTTTAGATTTTATATTAGATAAAATACTTTAACGTTCACTTATTATATTTTCATGGAATGTAATAAATGCATACAAGACATTATTCTTAAAAATTCATTTCACTAAAATGGGATTCATTTCATTTTTAGTGCTTCTTCAAAAATGAATATATAAATATTATAGAAACATAATATTCTTATATTGATATAATATATGGAATAAGACTGATAATATAATTTCAAAATTCAAATTTAATTTTAGGATCATAATGAATATTTAAAATATTAAAAATTAGTTTCCACAGTTATGTAGAAAAATGGTTTTCTAAAGGAATAAACCTAATAGATTAGGGGTAAAAATTCAAAAACAAACAAATGATTTAATTTTATACATATATAAAAATTACAAATAATCCTTCTAATATATAAATATTTTTAACTTTGAAACTTTTGTACTTGGTTTTGTAATTACTATATTTTAATCATTGAATAAATTTCTTGTGTGTCTTCTCCATTCCATATAAACGGATACCACCTCACATGTCTTCCTCAAACATGGTGTGCATTATAGACTATCCAATAGCTTCCCTATTTCCATCCAATATTCACTCCACATGTAATATTCATTCTCGATGTAACTAAAAACAATTCGTTTATGGATTAAGGTGAACACCAAAGGAGGTTTCACATGGAAAATGTATAATTCTTAACTGAGTAATTTCAATTTTATTTCAATTTGTAACTCATATAAGTAAATAGTATCAATAATTAAAAAAATGAATTTATCATTATAAATATAAATAGTTTTTATTAAAATGATGGAATATCCATTTTCACCTACTATCTATCAAATTATAAATAATTTCTTCCCACATTCATTCATGTGGGAAACCTCTTCTATGTTGAGATATATTTCATTTTCCATCACCATCATTAATGGGTTTTTTATTATAAAGGGTTTTTGTTTAATATACTATATTTATGAAATATAGTATTCTTTTTTATTTATATTATATAGTCTACATTTATAAAATTCCATTAATTGGAAAATGATAACGCAGCTAATGTGTACATGTGGGCAACAACCTCCACAAAAAAGATGCAATTTTTTATCACTACTTCATATGAATAATTTAAAAAGTATACACGATTAACAGAATTATAATTATGAAACAATTATATTTTTTTATAATGGACACATGACTAATTTGAATTTACTAAAAACATCTAACAAATAACAGGTAAAGAAATTGGTCACGTTTTTAGTTGAACGTCCATTTTAGAGAATAAATTATAAAAAATTGATAATTTGAATTTATAAATATATGATAAAAAAAATTTAATATATGAATATGGTTATGGAATATATATATATATATATAATAATTTTATATTTATTGTAAATTATATATAAATGTATATGAAGTAAGATAGGATTTGAGTTAAGGGATTTTTGTTACAATAAAATTTCTTTTTTTGGATTGTCTGTAATGAATATCTATTAAGGGGAATTTTATAGATCATAACCTATAAAACCCATATAATTTATTATCTTATGATATATTTTTATTTTTTTATTCGTTTTTTACATTTTTATTTATTTGGTACATAAAATTATGAAGAATGTTTTAAAATAAAATCCAACCTTATTTACTCTTTGGTCGATGAACATTCTATTCCATGTGCATTGTATTTTTAAAAAATTATGCATGTTATTTAATATGTATTAAATCATGTAAAACGGAACTATTAAATACCATTGAAATAATTTAGATATTTTTTAAAAGGAATCATTCTATAACTAGTATGAAAAAGTAATTTTTGACTTATTAAACAAGGGAAAAGTGAATTTTTAATGTATACTACATGGGTTATTTTTCAATCCATATAAACTATTCAATTACCTAAATCATACATTATTCATATCAATGTATATTTCAAAATTATAATATTTTCATAATATACTACTAATTCTTATATAGAATTTTATCAATAGAAAATAATATTTTCTCATTATTTAAAATATTGGGTCGAATGATATTTTAATGTTAGTTTTTATCTATGTAAACATAAAATTAGATTTTCTATATTTCAATGGGTATATGATCTTTTGAAACCAACCAATTTATTTCTCAAAATGTTTTATGATGATTAATATTTATGTAATAAATTATGATACCCAATTAAATCCCATACGTTAATTATGTTATTATGAAACCTTAAAAAACATGTTATACCATGAATTATTCTATAATGAAAAAATGAATTGTTTACGAGACAATCTTATTACTGGTTATGATATGATAATATAAGGAATGTTTTATGATATGTTTCTAACAAAGATGCGTGGTTTTCATAATGATATGGTTTGGTTTATAATAATACATCGAACTAATGAATTGGTTATGGATTAATATTTAATGATATAAGAGGGAATAGAAAGGGGAATGAACATAATTCAATAAGGGACTTTCTGGACTATGAATTATAGGGGACTTAACCGCGAATATGGAAATGATCAATTTCATAGTTACCCCCAAATACTATTGTATCCCTAATAGTGATTCTTATCTAATGAACTAGTTTTCTATGCTAATGTGTATGAAAGAAACATATAACTTATTATTATGATATGATCTTATTGATCATTATTAGTTATTGACGGTTTCAAACACATATAAATTATATATTTTTTAGTTAAAACACTATATAAAATGATTTATGATTCATTTTCTTTGACCTATTGTATATGATTGTTCAAAAAAAATATTACTCTCTTCATAGCCTTATATTTATCTTATTCCCACTTATTAAAATTTTTTATATCACATAAGTTTACCGTTATAAATGACCTGATCCAACCCATTTGTATATTTTTTCGCTAGGTTTTAAAGAAAGGTTTTAATTATGGTATGCCTATGAGGTTTACTATATAAGATGATAATTATGAGAGATGGTGGAGATCATTTATGAAATAATATTATATATGTATCATGTCTACATAGACAAAACCATTTTATTTAAAGGTAAAGATTTATTAAGAGATTTATTGAATACTAATATAAAATATTTAAATACATATGTATTAAATTCTTCTGTTACATGAATCACACACTAACAACATTATTAGATGCTATCTATTTTATTTTTATTATTTTTTCGCATATAAACAACATATAAAATTTATTTTACCAGAGATACATTATTTTTAAGGAAAATTTCGTTCATTATTTCTTCCATAATATTAGTGGGATTTATTGAATAATTGAAATGGTTAGTGAGATATGATAAATTATTTCAGTGTTTGATAACTAGATCATGAAAATAAGTTTATAAAACAAGGAATATTATAAAAAATTAATGTGGATTGTTATTAAAATTATCACGGTTTATATGGGGAAATTATTAACATGAGAATCTTAATATTATGTTTGGAAAAACCATATCAGGGCTTCAAAATTTTTATTTTATACACAAAGAAAACACCACCATAGAGATAATTATGTGATTTTTGATAAATAATTTTCCTAATGGGATTGACCACATTATGTTTTAATGTGAATTTGAAGTGATTATTTATCTAGAATGTGTTTATAAATAATAAAATACATCCAATTGTAAATTATTTAATAATATTTTATTATGTATTAATAAAATATAATTTTAAAATTTCAATTTCAATTTTGATAAAAATAAATTAATGTAAACCATACCAAATTATGTTTTGTTGAATTTATGATATTATTACTTAAATAGAAATAATGAAATACAATTTGTGTTTAAGGATATCATTGCATATTAATTTTCTCATATTTTTGATATACAAAAATATATTTATATATATACATTATCGAATATCCATAATGATTGTTTAAATTATATTATTTTTAAAATTTATTACATAGAAAATTTTAGTAATTATTTATATCATATATATAAATGAAATTTTCATTAATATTTTCATTCCATTCATTAGTAAATTAATCAATTTTTAATATCTATATAATGAAAAATTCATTGTTTAGTAAATTGTATTAAAGAAATAATTATAAATTTCATTACACACATATATAAATTTACATGTTTATGATTTTGGATTTATTTATATTCATGAGAGGATAAGAATTTCTAGCCAAAAAAATATTGGAAATCTGTTTTATTATTTACACAAATTTGTTACTTTTTTTATTTAATGTTTATATTGTGTTTTTTGTTGTTTGAAGGAATTTGGTCTAGGATTCTCACTAGAATGTGGACATTTACTGTGTTTTGAAATGTGGGGGTGAACTATATTTCAAAACATAATTTCTCTTCTTATTATATCGTATTCAGATATTTTTTAATATATCAAGTTTTTTCTTTATGGGTGTTTATTGAAATTCATTATATTTAAAATATGATTTATAATAATATATTATGAGATATTTTTATTTGTTGTTGTATAATATCAAAAACATAATCAATAGAATATTTAATAAATGAATAGAATACATGATATTTTACTGAATGCTATTAAAACTCAAAAAATGATGTTATTTTTATTCTATTTTTGGTCATCTAATATAATCACCATGACTATCTAATTGATTATGTTCATTCAATAATTTGGTTCCCTATAAATAAATTGGAATGTTAAGGTAGATATGGGTATAAATAATAGTTTGTTAAAATTTTAAATTATTTGAATTTTGTTATCCTTATTTGTGAAGCCATAAACGTTATGGTGCATGATGAATAAAATAAGGATAATCAATACATTTAACTTTATAAAGGGAATAACAATTAAACTATACATGAATCATATATGATATGAATGAAATGAATTTTAACAAAAAAATATATATATAATAAGATTAAAACTAAATATTCATTAATTTGTCGTGATATATAGTTCGTAGACCACTAATATATAAGAATGATATTAAATTGGTAATCACTATTATGGGATCACATTTAATATATATTCATCCTAAATTCTAAAACATCATAATAATATGAAAGAATAAATTTTTTTAAAAAATATTTTTATACACATTGAACATCATAAGGTGATAAATTTATTAAGGGGATTGAATTTCTAGAAATATATTCCAAAACTAGCATATGAACTTTAGAATTTTCTATAAATATAATATTTTTTTATTAGAAAAACTCTATTTGGATAAGATGATAAAACATTCATCAATAAGTAGATAAAAATATTTAAAATAACCTAATATAGTTTTAAAATATTTTTCACTTTCATTATTATATCTACAGATTTTATATTGTAAGAATATAGTAATACTTTTATTAATTCTAGATGACTTAAAACATAAAAAACAGTTTATCATGAAAAATCATAACTTTTGTGTTTTGAGGTTCAAAAATCACTATTTATGTACACAATAGTGAAATGAATATAAGTCTCCCCGCATGTACACAAAAAAAATTGGTATGTTAATTTCATAGAGATTAAATAATACACATCATGAAAATATAAATCCATATATTGCTTTCAATAATCTTTTATATTTCCCCCTGTGAAAACTCAAGAGGTGGTCAATTGATTTCCCCAATAAAAAATTATATTAAAATTATTTAAAATATAAATCAAGAAGATCATAAAAATTAATTGTTAAAAAATAACTAGAATTATATAATTTCATGTTTCCAATGGTTTTAATGAATTTTTATAATAACATAGAAAAAATATTCTGATAATACTCTTTTACATTTGAAATAATTTTACTTGAAAATAAATATATATAAAAAAATATTAATTTTAACTATGAGAGTTATGTATTCATTAAAGAGTTCTAAACTAAATACTACAATGGTTTGAAAATGTATTATAACAAAATAAAAAAAATGAATAGAGAATATTTATATATAAGGGGTTTGTTCTTAGGCCAAGACGCAATCCCCTTAAATTGGTAACCACCTACTTCCATGAATTTTTTTAATATAGTACTCTACTAATTGAATTGTATTCTCGCTACACATTATAATGAGATATTTCATGTTAAAAATCATCCTTTTGTATCTATCCATGGGAGAAAAATTATCTCGGTGACACATGATGTCTTCCATAGAAATAAGTGAATATAAAAAGTAAAAAAAATTAATTATATTAAAAATAACTCAAATATTTATTTCATTAGAATATCACTATAGATAAAACGACTAATAAATAAAATATATCAATGGTTAATCATGAAAATAAGTAGAAAGTGAAGAGATATATAAAAATGTTGTCGAGATCAATCAGAATAGCATTAGTTGGTAAAGAGTTATTCAATTTTTCTTTGTAAGGAGAAAGAACAACTATAATAGATGGTTAAGTAAAAAAATTCATAACATGTTCATCTATGTACCATAAGGGAACATGTATATTCAATTTTTACCTCTATATGAGTAGGTGAATCAATTTCAATTCCACGTGAAATTTTTTTATTAAAAATAACTTCATCTTAATGTAGAAGTTGGATAATAATCATTATTACCTTAATTAAACTTAATATAAAATTAATGATCAAAAAAAATTCATTTTATATTTGAAAGAGATACACTACTATGTTAGAAAGTCTTGTTTTTCTTCACATAAGTTAGATTTACCTTAACTAATAGTTGTTTTCATGTCTAGTTGGCATAGAAAATTTCCATGGTCTCATAATTTCATTATGTTATTACTCTATTTGTTCATGTGGTAGGTTTTTAACTTAACCATAATTACTTCACAAAGTCACTTTTTCTCATGGAATGTATATATCATCATTCAGTAGGTTTTTATTCTTATGGTTACTAAAAATAATGATCCACAAGTCTTGTATAATATTTCGAAAATTCATTATCTATTATCGCATAGTTGGTTTATTTTTCATGTGAAAAGTTATTATTCAATTCTTGGTTAGTGCACATATTCATGCTAGGTTCCTCTTCACTCCCTTTATGGATCATCTTCAACACATGTTTATTTGAGGAATAATATATAATTTGATCATATGATCTGCGGTTGGAGGTTTTATCATGCATTAACATGGAGTAAATCGTGAATTAGGTTTAATATGGTCCCAAGAACGTTATGCTATGTAAAAATTCAACACATGATATGGTCAAAAAAAGATCATTTGACTAGGTTCTAATAAAACTAACCTGCCTAAAAACCAGAAATTCATTAATAATATTATAAACTTGATTTCTAATAATTAAAATAAGGTACATATCATTTAAGATAAAAATAACCCATTTTTATTATCTCAAATAATTACATATAAAATGATATTAATTTAAAACCTAATAATTATATTTTCTATAAATTATACAAATGTTCTAAAATATCTGAAAGGGTTTTCAAAAATTAAATATTTTTATTTATTTGTATCCTGTATTACTAATAATGTTTTATTATCAAAATGTGAATATATTATATTAATGAAAGATAGATAAAAATGATGATTGAAATCTAAATAAAAAAGGGCTAAATTTTTTTTACTAGTATTACATATTAGGAATTCTACACAGAATATGAACCCATCACATCTCTTACATATAATGGATGTATTTGAAATTTAAATTACAATACTGTATTGCGAAAAAGTGGTAGTTATAGGGGAATATTAGGAGGAAAGATCCCCAACTACCATACATCATGAAATTGTACACAAATTATCAGATTTCTCTCAAGCATAACAACATAGAGTGTTTATATTATAATATGTAGTGGTTGGAATTTGAGATACATGAATTGTTAGAATAGCTAGAAAATATGTTTTTGATGACTAAATTCATGGTTCCATCAACATAGTAAAATCACTCAACACTCGATAACCATACTCCAAGACATGAAAAATTTCATAAATTGTTTCCATGAATGCTTCTATAATCGAGTTCAACACCATGTGTTTCTCAAACTGTGACTAAAATTCTTGGGGTCAAATGTTTAATCCTAATATGTAAGGAAATATTTCTTAACATTCCCTATAAATATAACTTTGTTAATATTCAGCTAAGTATGATATATAATAACTTCATTATTATTTACCAATCATTCATAAATTTATTATCATATTTCATGGAAAGATAGATGGTTTTAGAAGAATATGATTATATGAAATTTATCTCCACTTCAATTATCTATCATAAATCATAAAATAGAACCATTAAATCATTTTTATTCTTTTTATAATCTTCTCTTCATGAAGACTAGTTGATTAGGAGGATATAAAGGAGGAACACCAATAGAAGCTGTAACACATTGAAACATAGGATTTGCGAATCTATGCTATATTTGTAAACACTATATAAAATATATCTATTCAAAAATAACATAACTATTACTTTATATATTAAATATGATTTCTCAAATTATTCCTATCCAGAGAGAAATGATATAAAAATATGATAAAAAATCACTATCATTCTATTATCTTATTCTCAAGTTGTCTTCATGAAATCTAAAAAAAAACTTTCTGTGAAGTCAATGATAATATAGGATTTTAATTTATTAAAATCATATTTTGTGTCACATAAAGTGGATGGGATAAAAGTAGATGGATCATAAATGTAATTCCTCCATCTATATCAGAAAATATATTCACTAATTAATCCCTATGATACATATCTTTACATTGAGCATCAACATAAATATCAACATATTGTAAAGAAGGTTAACCAACTTCAACATTTATACTTTATATCAACATTTCTCAGTTTCTCCACCATCCATGGTTGGAGTGGGAAAAAAGGTATCGTCGAGTGTTTCTTCCATTAAGGGTGTCATAAAAGGTACATAATTATATTCTTAAGAATCTATAGTTGTATTGTGAGTTCCATATGGAATTATCTGAGTATATGGTATTGTAGTTCCAACATATCCAAATACTCTACCCCATCATCTTCACCACAAACCTTTGAAAACTCTCATCCAAGAGAAATTGTTACTAGGGAGTTATCCCCCTAATAGGATACATCTGGTACATATTATATTAGAGTACATCATATAATAATAGAACCATATAGGCTATGTAAATCTTTATGAAATTCAATTAAACCATACAACTCAAGAAAATTACCATTCATATATACCAATATGTCAAGTATGCCCTTAAACTAGATATCTTCCCCATATGATGGTAAAGGTAAGGGTGATTCAAGTGGCCTATAAGATATGATCACAGTGACTTCCTAATTATCCTCATGAGTCTCCCTCCATTGCTCATTAAGATCCACACTATTATTATAATAACAAATAACTTCATGATGTTCGATAACTATATCCATACAATTCCATGGACTGACATGGTACTTCACTATGTCGAACATCTCATATATCTTTTTTGGGCCAACAGCCCATTCCTTTTTCCCACATATTACCATTGACATTGATTTTATTACATGTAAACTATGAGAGGGAATGACCATTTGATTATGTTATTTTTTTCACCCCCCACATCCATTAGTCTATAAAAAAAGTTAAAATATAATTTTTAAAGGGTACACCGGGTATTTGATAAACATGATTGGCCACATATATTAAATACAATGTTCAACAGTTCATGTTCTATTGGGGTTTTCATAAATAGTTTGGTATTCTAATGAACATTAAATCTCAAAGGTTATATGATATATTGGATAAAAGTTTTCTTTTGTGCATCACTCCCAAGAACATTTACAAATTTTCTTAATATAATACCATTACATGACAAATTATTATCTCCATTATGATATCTATGATATCTATTGTAATATATTTATGAAGATCATAAAACACATTTTCATGTTTCAAGTAGAATGGATAATTAATTTCTTTAAACTAATAGTCTCAAAACTGATTCTGAATCACATTACAAAATATTGGGTTTTTTATCATAACCACATTGAATTATATTTATTTTCCATATAAATTATATGATCAATTATATAACAATTTTGATAAGAATCATGGATTTGTGGGATGGTTTTAAATTTTTTAATATCCCTTAGTTCTTTGTATATTCAAAATACTGTATTTTTTAAATATTTATATAAGTATTTTATCATTATGGTAGTGTTAGATCTTGTTAAATGGCATTAAATATCATGGAACATAGTTTTATGATACTAAAAAGCGTTTTTATAAGGGGAGTAAATTTTATAAAATCTTCTGATTGAGTTTTAATGATTTTTAAATCATAGTATCGGAATCTATGAAGTGAAAAATCGTATATCCAATTGATCTGCATAGAGAAATTGGTGTGGAAAAATCATTTAGGATATTAACAAGGCCCTTTTTCTATGTAATCTATTAACTTTTCAACTTAATAGATTCATATAATTATCCTAATTATGTAATGTAATCACGTAAAAATTTAATCCACATAGTAAATTTGATATGGGGTCGATTCAGAAAGATCATGACATAGAATAATGTCAATTAATGTAGTCAAATACTCAACACTACTAATTAGTTCCATAGTCTAGATGATCTATGTATGTAGTGGAACACCTGAACCCTTTTATAATACATGAGGACATTTTGGTATACAATTTCTACCTATGTGTGGTGATAATGTCACATGTAGAAAATTTTGATTTAGTGTGTAATTAGATGGTCTTATAGGAGGGACTCTGATTTATTTTATTCAAGGAAATTTAGTTCCCATGAATTTTTCAACTTGAGTCTACATAATGTGGCATTAGTTTTTGGGCCATGATGGAGATACAGAAGTTAGATACAATTGATGAGATAATTGGCATATATTTTCAATATTTTTTCTATTGAAATATGGTGGATTTAGTTGTCACATATAGGAGAGATGTAATATTCCAATCACGGGGAGTGGAAAATAAATTTATTACCTAAGAATGATATAGTAATTAATCATTGGTTATCCCATAAAGGAGAGTGCAAGTAAAATAGTTTCTCCCATTTGATATATTTTTTAAAAATGGTTTTTTTGATTTTATTGAAAACATTAAAAAACAAGTATCAATAAATATATTTATTTTTAAATTCATGATAAACGTTGGTGATGAAATATGATTCACAGAAGGAATTTTTATTCAATCATTTTTCTATTTTATAACAAATCAAAATTTTCTGGTGGGTAATAGAGGTAGATTCATATTTTGAAATCATCTCTCCCTATGGTATCTATGGTAATAGTAAAGGAATTCCTAATCAAGATTCAATTATGATACCCTCATTACAAAAAATACATATTGCTAAAAGTAATTCTTTATAAATTAAGAAAATACCAAATTAATAATTTTTTACCTAATAAAAAACATACCCCAATCTAATTCCTTGAACATTATTGGGATATACAGCACTCCGCAACCACACCTATTATTCTATTTAGAAAATTTATGGGAATTGAGAGGAGGGATATATGGATCATCGACTGAGGAAATTGTAATATAAATAATCTAATCCCAGTTTATATTCTTTTTGAATACAAAACTGAATAAAAAATTTAAACTAGATTGAAAAAGAAAAAAACTGTTATATTCCATTTAACATAGGAACTCAAACTATGAAATTAATGAACCATCCCCTATTACCAATCACTATATAGAATATACCCCACCATGTATAAGGAATTTTAATTGATTCTAGTGACTTCACACATGAAAAATTTAATAAAAAACGAAATTTAAATAATGAAATAAATCTAAAATAAGTCATCATTAAAGATTCCCTTTCCAGGTCATCCAATTCAATCCCCCTAGGCTCATATTAATATGTATATTTCTTGAACAATGTTTCATAAATGTATGAATATAATTATTAATGGTAATAAATTCCATGAATAAAAATAAATTCTCATCAAAACTACCATCTTTGAGCTCATTCATATTCTGTCACATCATGTAAGTGATTAACAATGTGTAACTTGTGGGAATGCATATATATTTTCCTTATAAATTCACATTATATATATTTTAATCCCACTGTGTAATTTATAGTGGAAAAATTTTCATTTCTTACTTTTATACAATGTATTATTCAGGGCTCACATCATGAATAAAATTCACAATGTGAATTTCTATTTTCTAGTAGGGTTTTCTATGTTTCCACCTTGACATATCGCATTTAGCCTTGAAATTGGTTCTTAACTTTTACATTAATTTTATAAAATATTAATCTTCCTTTTATAGTCTAGTGTTAGACCTTATCGTGAAGCAACATAGCTCTAAGGGTTTTTGTATCAGTATTTTTGTCTATTTTTTTCATTTTTACCAAACTTCATATCCTTCCATAAAACATAAAAAACAATTGAGAACTGATAATGATAATCATTTAACATTAACAAAAATATTTTTTAGGTTAATATAATAATGAAAAATGTTTCATTTTTAGGAGATGAATGTGAGATAACCATCATCAAGTAATGTGTTCCAGGAGATAAAATGGATCATCCCTAATTGGTGAACTATAGGGGGTTTAAAATAATATACTATCAATCAAAATTATTGATTAATATATAAAATATGGATGTAAAAAAAATTAAAATTGGACTATTAAGATGAGGTTTTTTATATCATCGTTCAACATATGATGAATATTTCACATTTAAGATATATGTTTTTGAGTTGAGAGTATATGTGGATTGATTATATGACTACACTATTATCAGTACAAACGTTCATAATCTAGAGGCTATTAAAAGAATATTTACCTTCATCATTTCCTAATAAACCTCTTTTTTAGTGATTTTATTATATTTTCTATAATCACTTTTTTAAAATTTATTGAGAAACTATTTTTTTGGTTTTGAATCTTGAAATATGTGGGTGATAACTACAAAAATAATTATATTATTTTCACTGGGGGGATACAGTGAAAATATTATGTAGATGGGGGTCACCATCCATGTAAAGGAGTACGATTCCACATTGGATCCAATACTTATAAAAATCTTATTTTTACATTATATTTATTTTACACCTAATAATGTGAGAATATGTTATTTATGTTATGTGTGGATTATACTCAATTGGGTCAAATAATTTGTGTTTTTTTCAATGTAAAAATGGTTAAAACTACTCTCTACTAGTTCATCCCACATTCTAATTAGAGGAAATTAACCCTTAAAGGAACTTCAATTTGTATCAGAGCATATTTCCCCTACATGATTCGTTCAATGATCTCTCTGCTTATAGATAATATAAACTCAGTTAATATTAGGTTTTTTTCAATATTTGAAGGAAAAACTTTCAACATGATAAGAATTTAATGTTTCCTAATATTTTATCTATGGGACTGAATTTTTTTGGTAGAGAGACTATGAGTTTTCCACCATTTTACGATAATGTCCTGATAATTTTATTCTAAATAGAGAAATATAGATCATTAAATCGAATTAGAATCATTTCGTCAATAAATGTATAGAAATTTCATACAAACAAGTTATCATCCTACAAATTCTAATGTCGATCATGTATATTCTATAGATTTACTATGAATTAAATTTTATTGTATTTAAAAAAATACCAAGATCATATAGAATTAAATTAAAATATATTAAAAATTAATTATATGAATGCATGGATAAATTATTTACTCGATTAAATTAAATTGTGAGTAATATTTGAAGTTATGGTTAAATCTATGTCTTGCTGATTTTTCTTTAATTAAAGAAATATTTTTTATAGATTTGAGTGAAAAATATCGCTACATAGTGATATAGAATATATTCGTCTTGATAATGTTTAAAATATTTAAAATTATTCTAAAATGAAAAAACATCCCACAATCAAAAAGAAATATAAATAAGAGATTTATTTTGAATATACAAGACACATGAAGTAGAATAATAAATAACAATTTAAAAGGGTTCTGAAATTTATTGCTAAAAGGTTTCAAAATCGTAAAACCTGAACAAAGGGAAAATTTGTTGTATATTTTTTAAATTCAATGCACTTGGACATTTTTAAATTAATTTCCCATATAAAAAGTATTAAACGATGAATTAAAATATGATGAAAAAATTAATAATGATGAGGAAATATTCCAATTATACTTTATTGGATGGGGGAAGAAAGAAGTGATTTGATTGAAAAAATTGATGAAATATTATGACAGATGGAGTGGTATTTTATCTTTTCACTTTCAATGACAACGATGAAGAGATATGAAAAAAATTTACTTATTTTATAGATCATGGTCAGAGGATTGTGGAAACATTTATCAATTTTTAGGATAATTCGGGTAGAAAATATTATAAATACATGATTAATGAAAAAGATGTTGAATGACTTGTGGAAAATAAAATATTCAATAAAGAGAACCATATTCCGGTATTGTATAATAATAATTCACTTGAAAGAAAAGATTAAAAATTCATAAGTAAGAAAGGTATTGTTGACTAAAATTAAAATATTTGATTGATGGTGCTAAAAATGAGAAACTATTCAATGATAATGAAGACAATATCTCATTTAAGGTTGATTTTTATAATTAATGATCTCAAAATGACATGATTCTATGAATGATCTGGAAAATATCGTGATGGAATTTAAAATAACTGCATATTTAAATAGATAATCCTTTATTAACATTTGAAATATTCAAAAAAAGACCTCATATTAAAATCCATTTCAAGAATTATTGATAATAACATTGTAGGGGTTAATCCTAAAACTAGTAAAATATTACCCTAAATTAATGAAGATGAATTAGATAAAAAAATTATATGTTTTTTGGACATTATATAAGGAATATTATTTACGAAAGATTAGAATATATATTCACCCCACGAACTCTATTGAATGTCAAATTCTATAAAGAATATATCTGGAAACATACTTTTCATCTCTAATAAAATAACTTCTCAATGTTATTTATGGTTGCATGGGATTCTAATACCAAAAATATAATATATGATATTATAAAATATCACTAACTACAACATGTAAATAACCCATACTGAGTAATTTGAAAGAAAATAAAAATAATATTAACGAATATGTGTTCGGAAGGTAATTCAATAAAAATTAACATCACAAAATTGATTTGGTATTCTAGATGAGTTGTGTGGTACGTTTGATCAAAAGGAGTACAGAGAAGATAATATTATGAGTATATTACCTATTCAAATCCTCCTCAATGGAGAAGGAAATGTAGTTATAGGGTTCAATGAAAAAAAAGCATCCTTGGAAAAAGTGTCTTTCCTGGTACGAATGAAAACAAATGCATTAATACTTGATAGTGTGTTTTTCTCCCACATTATTGGGGATAACAAAAATTTTATGAATATTTAGAATCATTTGGTTGGTGTAGTATAATTTTTTAATGACAAATCCATGAATATCAAATGTATTAGACAAACATATATTAAACATGATATATTCGAAATAGAAAACATACTATGATTCAAAGTGTGGAAACACATTTTGTTAAGTTTTAACCAAGTTTTTGTAATTCTAACCATGTTATATACATGAAAAAAACTAAAATCATTAAAATAAATAGTGGCCGAATAAATATTTCATAAGGTACTATGAAAAATGGAAACTAATTTTTGATTGTTGATCTTTCAAATACGTTATACATAATCCTGGAAGATGATCACACTCTATGTCATAAAAAATTGGGAATCATGGGAAATAAAGACTTAGAAATATTATGAAACATTATGTAGTGATATATTTATCTATGATTAAGAGTGAAAAAATAGAGTTTTTGGAATAATTAGGAATGTGATGATTACACAGATGGATCATAGGAAGGTATGTACTTCATCCACAAGTTAGTTGGAATTAGAACACACAAATTAATCTGGAACAACGAGATAGAACTATAATTGTGGTGATCATTATTTTGTTACATGTAAAGATGAATTCACATTGATGAAAAATATAATTTTCAAAAAACAAAAATAAGAAAAATTCTAGATGTACGAGATCTATATTGTAGAAGATTTAAATGTACTTGTACTATATATTTTACAACTAATATCAGGAAATGGGGAACAATTAAATTTTTATAATTTACATTAGAAATCATCGAATCAAGAATTAATATAGATCACCATAAACACTAAAATACAATTTTTTTGGGAGGGGATAAATAGAATCATTTTAGAAATTTGAAAAGTATTGTAGGTTGAAAATGATATTTCAAAACAATTCTATAGAGAAGCAGTGTGAAAAAAGTGAAAAATTATAATATATTTCTCTTGTTACTATAAACATATGTTACAACCTATAAACTATGGTACCAAAGAATCATATGTTATTAAATTTCAAGATCATTGGTAGTGCTTTTTATATTAAAATCATTAGAAACTGGTTGTGAATTTTGGATGAAAAGGGTAATAATAGTATTAATATGGGTTATATATTAAATGGAAAATCATAAATATTATGGAATAAAATATGGAATAAAATTATGGAGGGTTTGAATGTATAAATTAAGGAACATATAGGAAAATTTAATTAAAAATTTAATTCCAATTTTTAGTTTTAAATTCAAAATACTGATAAGATTTGAAGAGAAATTGTATTAATTTTTTAAAAATAATAATTGAAACAATTGATGTGTACTAAAAATTATCTACTAATACATTGAAATGTGATTGTGGTAATAGAACCTAGTTTTAGAGATTATAGAACCATGTTGGTATGAATAATATAGTTGGAAATTTGAATACAAATATTCAATCTATAAGAATAATTAGATTACGAAATCGAATGTATCTTGTATCAAAGGATAAGTCAAGAACTCACGAAAAGGATATAATTAATGTTGAGTGGGTAAAATCCATGAATAGAGTACATAACCAAATTGAGAAGAAATCTTTATGGTAATTTGTTCCTTGATTGAAAAGTGAAAGTGAATAGATCAAATTGGGTTTTAAAGAAAATATGAATGATAATGATAATGTTATATTGAACAAGTCTAGGCTTTTTTAAATGGGTATCCTCCAATGGAAGGAAATGAAATTAGGGATTCTTTTCCAATAGAGGAAATAAATGAGAAAATAAAAATATTCAAGGTAGTTGGAGTTCATATTCCTTACAAATTGTATCCAATAAATGTAATGTTCATCTTTTTAGGTAGTAATATTGATGAAGAATCTTTTATTGACCAGACTTGAGGGTTCATTCTTAACATTAACTTGTACTTTAGAATGGATTTTATAGAATCAATGGTTATGATTATTTATATTTGTGAATTTTTCCATTAATTCTGGCTTCTTATATGTGTAATTTTCTATTTTAATAGAGTTTCAATATGAGATGTCCATGATTTTTGAATTAAGAAACTTCATGGGGTTGAAAATTAAAAAAAATGATTTATGTATTTTTTTCATGAAACATATGAAAATTAAATTACAAAAAAAAAATTAGAATTCAAAGACTCAAAAGAGCCTTCTAAACCTATATTAGTCAAACAGGGGATGAGAAATTATGTAAAAGGGATCATAGTTCTTTAATAGACTCCAATAAGTATGATAGTAGGCCTATTGTATCTCTCATCTTCCAAGATTGAAATTATCTATGTGGTGACTCTATGATCAAGGTATTAAAGTAAATTAATGGAGTCATTAATTCATAAAATATAAATAAATTTAAAATATGTAAAATGTACTTTAAATATTATAATATTATATAGAAAAAATCGGGATCAATATTTTATTGTATACACTGATATATATTATTAAAAATTATATACAAATCATAGATCCTAATTAGGTGGTGTGATCATTCTGGGAGATGGTTGAGCCAGCTGGTATAGTGAGAAGTGGAGATAAGTTCCACTAAGTATAGATAAATTGATGTTATTAGGGGAAAACATGTAGTTATATAGTCTTCATGGGGGAATTTTCAGCGATTAGATTTTATAAGTAATATTTGGAGAGCATTGATGGTTATTTATGTGAATCAAAGTTATATTTATTTTTCAAAAAATCAAATTAAGCACTCTCTATCCAAATATATTGACATTATCTATAATTGTTTCCTAGATAATAATTTTTAGGTGAAATTAATCATATATATATTTTCACAAAAGAAAAACATAAATTTATATTGATCAAAATTATGTCACATAATATATTTTGTTAATTGAAGAAAAAACATCATGTTTATCCTTCCGTAAGAATCCAAATTTACACTGTTTTGAGTTACCTAGTTATAATATGGATTGTATTTATAAAGGGGGAGAGAGATATCTTGGTTTTTCATGTGTGATAATGGTTTTTTGGGATTTAGGATAGTTTTAATTCATATGAAACTAATGATGTTCCCTCAATGATGAAAAATAAAAATAGAGGATCATTAGGAATTTAGTTTTGATAGTATTGTATTCACATGATATTCTAAATATTACAACTGTATAATTGACTGATAATTTAGTGAAAATATATTGATGATATGTAATGTGTATTCCATTGACATTCTATTCATTTTACCACATTTAATGAGATCACGAATAAGGATTCACATATCTATAAGAAAGGTGAATCCAATTCCACATAATTTTATTGTAGAATATTATTAACAAATTTAAAGGGTTTACTTTAGAAAAACATGGAATTTTACTATAATTGATAATTAATTATGATCCCACGGTTCATTGTGAGTTTTATTTTATTTATTTATTGAAAACCATATTTGATAATTTCAATAGTATGAATGTTCTTCATCATTAGTGAATTAATGAATTAAGTAACAACTTGTGGTCTTGGGGCTAGGGGGAAGTTTGATTTCATCATCAATGAATTAATATCAACTTGGTATCTATGGTGGAAATTAGTGAACCAAAACAGGTCTCTCGCAATGTTAAGGAGTATTCCATGTGGCTAAAAACTCATTTTTTAATGGATGGGGACCCTCTAAACACTCAAATAAAGATTTTTTTGGAAGGAACCCATTATCATTGATCATCCAAGTGTGTTAGATTAGTTTCTAACCACTATGATTTTAGTTGGGTCTCAAGTGTTTTTTTTCTTAATTTATGCCAAGTGTAATGACCATGATAGAGAGACACTGTGTAGTGATCTTGATTATAGTAACTTGGAATATTCCCCCTATATTGTTGGAAGAGACATCGATATTAATGCAAGCCGAGATGAACAAATAGGGGGAGGTGCCTTTCCACAAAATTCCAGTCAGAATATAGTTTCATTAGTGGCCAGGAATGGTCTTTTAGATGCGAGCTACAAAAGAAGTAAATACACTTGGTGCAATATCCAATGAGGTGGGATACACACTTTATGTCATCTTGATCGATGTCTGATGAATGATGATACAATTTCTTTTTTCCAGGATTCCAAAGTTGCACACTTGGTTTGGTGTCACTGTAAATAATCACCACTTCACATCTCTATGAGTACAGAGGAATCAATGTAGGCTTATGTTCATTTTAAAAAACATGGATGGTGGATCTAGGTTTTTTTTGAGCTGGTCAGGTAAGCTTGATAACTTCATCACCGAGGGAACCCATATATTAATCTCTATAATAAGTCAATACGACTAAATAATCCCCATTGCATTTGGAAAAAATAATATTCCTGCTCAGTACAAGGACTTGACTGTGATCATAAAGTTAGTTTAACATGTGGAGATTTTCATAGAACAATTATGGGATGAGTCTCTATTTAATGTGATCAGAAGAAAAAAATATCAGCTCACTGATAGTATTTTGAGATAGAGGCAGTTGGCCAAGGATGAAGCTAGAGTCAGATGACTTCATGAGGGGGATCATAATTCAAGATATTTTCATGCATTCATTAGGGAGCGTCAATGTGTTTAGAGGCCCAACATTCTCAAGAATATTGGGACCTACACCAATGATCATGATGAGGTAGGGTCCACTGTTAATGAATCTATCAAATCATTGATAGAGGCTCTAAGTACTAATATGGTTGGGGGTATCCAAGGGGGGCTGCTGAGTTTTTTGATGGTATTCTAAGTAGTGTTTATGAGGATGTTGATAGGGGCTAGAGTAGGACTCTGGATGAAGTGGGAGTGCATGAGGCGATAGAGACGTTGAATTCTGATAGTTCACGAGGGTCTGATGGCTTTCCGAGATCTTTCTACAGGGTGTCATGGGATCTTATTAAAGGGTATCTTGTGAATGATTTCCAAGATTTCTTCTCAAGTGGGGACTTTCCGTGTATTACATGTGCAACCAATATGGTATTTATTCCATAGGTTTGTCACCTAAGATCCACTGATCAGTGTTAGCCCATAAGTATGTGAAACATAATGTACTAAACTCTAGCTAGTTTCCTCAATAAAATAATGTCTATTCAATTGTATACTTGGAAAGATTTTGAATAACATGGTTTCATTAAAGGGTAGTCTATTCTGAGTGTGATAGGAGTTTTCCAAAAGTTTGAAAGTGGAACCAACAAAAATTCTTTTGGTGGTAATTTTGTTGTTATATTAGACATGTGTAAGCCATATGAAAGAGTGGAATGGGTTTTGGTTCTATGATTCCTAGCTTGAATGGGTTTCAAAAATTGTACATGTGACCTTATTTATCGATACTTCATCTCGACTTGGATTTCAACCTCATTTCAGGGTACATAGTTTAATTTGTTCACGGTTTTTCATGGCCTCAGGAAAGGGGACCCTTTGTCTCATTCTGTTTTCATAATCTCTCAAAATTTACTCAGCTTCTATATTAACTATAGCCTCAACAATGGTATAATCCCCCTTATTATAACAATAATTCCACAAGGAATATCTCTCACATGATGTTCACAGATGACACAATTGTTTTTATCAATCGTAGTAAAAGGTCAGTGCATGGGTTAAATGGGGTACTAGGGGAATAAATCAAGTGGAGTGGGAAGGATGGGACAATGAGAAAAGTATTTTTTATCCAACTAGGAAGATCTATGTAAATATAGAGAGGGTCTTAGAGATTAGAATGTTTATGAGAAGATAATCATTTCCCATGGATTATCTTGGGGCACCAATTAGGCCTTACTTCTTTAGGATTAATCATTTTGTTAAGTTCATAAGAAAAATCATGGGGTGTATTTAGATGTAGAAATATATATTCTTATCTTTGGAGGTCGCATTTATCTAGGGAATTGTGTTTTGGTTTTCATTACCATGCACATCCTTTCCACCCTAAAGGTACCCAAGAGAGTAATTACCAACTTGGAGATGATTATAGTTTACTTCATTTGGTATGAGAATATGGAAGGAAAACATTATTGGGCATTGGGGAAACGCCTTGCTAGACCTCTCTCCGAAAGGGGAATTAATTTGAGGAGTGTCGCTTCCACCATGAATGGGAATCAAGCTAAGCATGGGTGGGAAGCTATGTAGGGTCTCTCTACTTGGGGTAGGAGAATGAAGAATCTTTTTGGCCTAAATGTGAGTGATCATAGAACACAACCTTCTTAGATATAGAGCTTGGTTCATCCATACATGGATACTCTCTATCAATGCTCTCAATGGATTGTGGGAAGAGGGAGTGTCAATTTTTGGAAGAAAGATTGGGGGGCAGCTATGGTTCCCAGGATTCCTCACTCTGGAACTATCTTTTATGGAGGTAGGTGGCCATCCCAGATTCATTTTAGACATTATAGATGGGAACCAACTTACCCTTTTCAACAACATTGTTACTAGTGATGTTCTTGATATATTCATTTTCATGGGATCTATGTCGGGTGAATTTTCTATAAAAGATTTTGAAGGTGTGACAAGGGACTTGTCAAATGAAGATAATGAGGGGAGACTATCTGGTGTGAAGATAATCCCTCCAAATATAATTATTTGTTGTGGTGTGTAAGTAATAGAGCACTTACCACTAATGAGATTTTAAATCACAAGGGAGTGAACATTTCTTCTAGGTGCTAGTGATGCAGGTCCATTAACCATGAGTTAGTGGGGAATCTATTCTATGATAGTGAAAGGGAGAGAGGGATATGGAAGGCATTCAATTTCTTCCTCATCTTGGACGAGTCTAGTGGGGTTCTTGACAATTTAATCAGTTCATGGTTTAGATGATCTGGAATGCATGGGGCTGAGAGGATATCTAGGAAGTTCATTCTCATCGCAGGATATTTTGTTTTATGGAAGACTTGAAATGAGGCTCACCACAACAACGTTCAATGATCTTCCAAAAGTATGTATTTTAAAACGAATAAAAAAATGTTTTTGTATCTCGTTTGATTAACTCATGACTGTCAAATTTGCACCCTAAGTGAATTCTATAATTCATTGCCTCTCAGGTGACAACCATGAATGTATTATAGACAAGGGTCGCTGGGTAAGATTGTAGAATCCTAGAAAGTGGCTCAATTTAAATATTTATTGGTATTTACTATGCATGGAGATTCACATGGCCAGTGTTGTTAGAAATGAGGAGTCAGTTATTGCAGCATTTACAACGGAATATGGAAAAGGAAACGTACTACAGGTAGACTCTCATGAGCTGGTGGAGGTCCTAGGGATATGAAACCAAAGGCAAATCATTTTGATGACGGTGGAGAAATATTTTATGATTATTTATAAATAACTGATAGGGGAAGGAATCAATCCTCAGAATATTGAATACCTCATCAAGAAATGTAAATTCCTCCTAAGAAATCATTTTGTGGTCTCTTAAACATGGAGAGGGGGTAATATGGTAGAAGATGTTTTGGAATCATTAGAAACATCAAATCCAGGTATATATTCCTTATTTAACCTATGTTTTTTCTATTGAGGGGATGGAGTTTGTTGTTAATGATGTGATGGAATGACAACACTTTAGACCATCTTGATTTGTCTTTTTGGTATCTTATGTATGGTGCTATATTCATAATCAATAAAAATGTTAAATTTCAGTTAGTCTATTTAAGAATCATGGAAGGGAATTAAATTATTCTTGAAATTATATTGAGAAGGTATGTAAATTAGATGATATTTTTTTTGTGTTTGTGAGGGTTCAAATTCCATATATCCAAATATACAAAGTGATGAAGCACAAATATTTTAATGGTACATATATTAATTATTAAAAACAATTCAAAGTGTTTATTCGCACAAACATTTTTATATGAAATAAATTTAGGTACCAATTTTTATAACATAAGTGGTCCATGTATCCATTATAACTACACAATTAATCCATGATGTTGTTTCAACAATGTAGGCATTTTGATACCTGGTTGATGTAACCATTTTTGATGTTGAAAATGGCCAAATCATGTTGACTAATAGGCTATGTAGATGATTGGATCAGAAAACCAATTGATACATGAATCAGAATGTGTTAAGATTTTTATTTATTCTACATGTGATATTTTACATATCCAATTACAATTTTTGAGTGTTTTGAAGGGTCTATGTGGAGGATTCAGTGTCTTCACTATAATTAAATGGTTTTATCAGAAGACCTCGTATTTAATTTATTCTAAAGAATTTATTTTATAGGATTGGTAATTCATTTCACTATGAGAAATGGAATTAATTTTTCATTCACTATAGAAATAAATTAGATTAATGTAGTTATGGACATGTTGAAGTTTTAATTCTTTCATTTTTTTCTGAAGAAATAGTTTTTATGATTTTTTCACATTGTAAGTTGCTGATTACTGATAAATCATCTTCAAGAAATATGATCCAATAGATAGGAATGGGGGAGACCCTAATTGATTCATGATATAGAGTTGATAAAAATATACAATTGATGAATAGAATTTATTAATATATATATATATAATTAAAATTATTATTATTGGAGTCTAGTGTCAAGGTTTTTTTCATTATCGAGTAACATCTAATGAATCTCATGTATCCAAGATATATGATCCTTAGTTGAGGATATGTATATAGTGATTACAAATCATCACTATCAACATCATTTCCTCAAATGTTATAGAGGTTGGGAAAATGATATATGTATTAATAATCAGTGATGAAACCTATTTTTAAAATGATCTTCATTGGTTTTTTTTGTAATCGCCATTTTTTATTATATTGACTAGTTGTGTTATTTCCAATGACTAATGACATATGTGGTGGGATGAAACAAGATTACATGTAAGTGAATTTTAGTATGAGATATAGTGAAATGAATAAGTGGTTACATGGATAAATGATCCTTTGAAGGAGTTTAATTCTATACATGATCCATACCATGTAGAAAAATATTCGTACCCTATTTTTTCTACATAGTTATGTGAGGATGTGATATTAATGTTATGAGTTGATTGTACTCTAACTAGTCATATAGGGTTTTTTCTCAAGGGGAATACTATAAAACTATTTGTCCATTAATTCAATTCAGACCTTCGTTGTAGAGAAAATTAATCCTTAATTGTTTTATATTTTTCTTGACTTCACTAATTCACTGAGACTATCATTTAATTTCATCAATTTATTTGAAGGATGAAAATGAATAGTTAATGTGGATTCCCAAACATGATTAATCAATGGAATTATTGATAAAAATTGATTCATTGATGGGTATAGTATGAGAGAGAGAGGGCATGAGACTGGAGGATTTTTATTTTCATGAATGGTTTTAAAAGGAAGGAATAGAATATAGGTAAACTATAAGAATCTATTCAAATTATATTTTTAATTTAATTTTAATCATTTACAGAAAAAAAGAAAACAAAAACAACAAATAATTTTCATTCAAAAATCATATGTATACAAATGAAAATGTTGGTTTATTGACACTGGATCTCTAATAGAAATGGTATAGTATGTATAACGAATGTGACCTCAGGGTAGGTATAATACCCACTTGAGATAAACAGTCATAGTAGGTTTGTACTGATAATGTGAGAAAATGATCACAGTAAAAATTTTGACTGTGTGAGATATGATTTATTGTAGCTATACTAACCACATAACCAACTTCTTATAATATGTATTCTAACCATATGACCAAAAACTCACAATTAGTATACTGATCATTTGAACCATAATTGACGGTTACTTTTATGAAAATATTTACATAGAGATGAAAATTAATTAATTAATGAATTTATCAATTACAAAGGGTAAAACTAAAGTAAAACAATTATACATAATGTATCATACATAATTAATGTATGATATAACTTATTATCTCAACATTAATAGTATTTTTAAATATAGTAGAATGATATTTTCACATACAAATGAATTCAAGTGTAACATCACATTTCCAAAAATGATCTCTCAATAACAGATTTCATATGACAATGTGTTTTCATCTAGAATTTGATATCAGATTTTTGGAAATATTTATCACACTTATACTATCACAATTGATATGTACATATATAAATTGATATCAATTTTCAAGTAATTTATATTTCATCAAAAAAATATTTCTATGAGAGATGCCTATAGATATGTATCATCATTATCAATGGATAATGAAACATAATTATTATTTATACTATACCAATAAATAACTTCATTTCCAAAAAAATTTATATGTTCCAAAGTTTATTTTTCTATCTATCTGACAACCACCATATTTATGACTTACATGAATAATTAAATCAAATATATATCAGTTTGAATATTTAATTACTGGTATGGTTTCAATTTTAATGGAACATAAAATTAATTTTCATATAATCTGAATGAGAATAAATTTTATTTTATTGAAAATGACCACACATACAGACAATAAACATAATATTATGTTAGTATAAATAATGTATAGAAAACTTCTTATGAGACATATATATTTTGTTTTATCAAATGGTTTCCTAATATCATAAAGATATATTTTATAGCTTTTACACTTGGATGAATCACTGTAATTATTAATATCCACAACAAAAAAATATTATTATCACATCAGTGTGCATGTTTTTTTTTAATTTCTAACATTTATTTTAAAATTTTTTAAATCCATTAAAAACCCTTAAATCACCCAAAAAACACATTTAAAAATCTTTTTTAATTATCTTCTAATATTCAATAGAATAATAATTTTCTGAAGACCCAAGGATAATATCATTGACATAGATTGGTACTACTAAATAAACTTTTGATAATATTAATAAATATTGTATGGTAAGGTATTACTTTAAAAAGAAATTATAAAAAAACTACGTAGATCCTATCATACCAAGATCCAGGAGATTTTTTTGAACCATAATAATAGTTTTCATATATAAATAAATTATTTGGGAAATGAGGGTCTTCAAATCTAGTCAGTTGTTCAACAATGAATCCTCAACTATGTTACCATTCAAGAATGCACCATCTTCATCGATTAGATATAATTTTAAATTTAATTTTGTGGCATAGGAATGTATCAATATTTTAACTTCATACCGAGCTACTAGGGATGTGGTTTCATATTATTCAATAAAATCCTCTTTATTGTATCCTTGTTCAACCAGTATTCCATTATTTATAATTATATTACATGGTTGGTCAACCTTATTACTAAATCCACATTTTGTTTAAATGATGATGCATTCCAGATGCCTTTAGAATAATTCCAAAATTGTATTTTTCTAAAAATAGTTCAATTATTCTTGAATTTCAACTATTAATAATTAATCATCAATTTCAGCAGTGATTTTATTTGGTTCATATTGTGATAAAAAAGGTTGATGTTCAACATTATTTCTAAGATAATCTCTTATTTTTTTATCCTCCGTCAGGTTATCCTACAACAGTATCTAAGGGGTTATCTTTATGACTCATAATATTTTAAGAAATTAAACTATTTTATACTTCATTGTAATCCTATGGTTCTGCTTCAAACCATTCCATTATAATATGATATTTTATATAACATGTAAAAAAAATTCCACTATTCATGACATTGACATCTAAATTATAAAGGTCATATTCATGGTTCTAAAAAAGATTATTTTTATTTTATTAGCATCAACCACATAAATCCTGACAAGAAAAAAATTACTTTTTGTTCATTTTTTAATTCAATATATGATTTACCAGATATTGAATATCCAAGGAAATTTCATTGATTACATTTCGAATAATTTTTTTTCAGAATTCTCCAACCTATTAATTATTATTACATTTTAATCAATAACTCTAATTTTATTAACATTCAGTTTTCAACCATTTGATAACCCATATGGGATATTCTTTAAAAATTTTCCAATTGGTACTCTATTAATGACATAGAAAATATTATTCTTAACATTTTACCACAAATACAATGATTAATCATAAAAATTGATCATGGTCTTGAAAATTTTCATGAAGGATATTATTTCATCCTTCTACTACACACATCATCTTTGGAGTGCTATAAGGTGATTTTTTTCACAATACAATTTTTTTTAGAAAATATAATAAAAAAATTTACATTCAAAATCATGAACATGATCACCCAATAGAATAATAACAACGATTTTCTATAGATCTTACATTCAGATGGAAACAGGACAATGAAGTAGTTTTATATGAAATATAAAATTCTATTTTATATATTTAATATTATTCAATTATACATAAAAAAATTCGTCATATGATAAACACTCATGGAGGCCCACATAAATATTTGTGATCCAACTATAGGAGGTTTTTAGTTGTAAATTATTTCATTATTTATATCGAGATTTTTTTGAGGTCCATTCAAATAGGGATTAATGGTTTTAATGTTGGAAATTTAGGTTTGGTTGGTCCTAAAATAATCCTCTTAAAATTATTTTTCTAAGGGATTATAGGTTTCAATAGCATAGGATTCTTTATTATAGACAATATTATAAGTGAAATTATACTAAAAATAAATATTCAATAAAAATAAAAAATTTAAATCATATAATTTCACATATAATTAAAAAGTAAAACATTATTTGAACTATTATTCTTACATGAATTATTTCTAATCAAAACAAGTAAAACATCATGAAATAGCTATGATATGAGAATAATATTATATTTTAATCTATATTGAAATTACAATATTCAAAATAAAATTGTATTATACTGACTAATTTCAACAATTCCAATTATTTTCTCTATATCTCCATCAACAAAAGTGACATGAACACCATCAACTTTGATAATTGTTTTGATGCTTGAGTTGTCCACAATCATTTTTATATATCATCCATTACCCAGATATAATATATAACTACTAATAATATTCAACAATGTTTAATATAAAATCATTTAAACCATAAATTATTATATTTTTTACATTTTCATGGGACTATAAATATGAGTAAAAATAACACTTTTAATTATATGTTTTTAATCTATTTCACATAAAAATATTTTAAGATTCTTCAAATAATATCATTGTTATGTTTATGATAATATGATTAATATATTGAATAAGAATAACTGGTACCAGGGAACAATTTAGACTTATGAACATACCTATACACATGTTGTTAGCAAATTCTAGTACTATATTTTAGAGTGATTTGATTGTAAATAATCAATATTTGAGTTTTTATTCCATTACTGAATGTCACTATATACTTTTTAAATTTCACAGTAAAAAATCTTATTTCATTATTTTCTATTAATAATTGATCATTTTCTTTTTTCAATAAAAAATGATATTTATTGTTATTATACATAGAATGATGATTATTTAAACATTGTATTTATCCATATATTCATGAACATTTTATTTTGTTATGCGAGAACATTGCAATAAATAATCACTATATATATTCATGATTTTATTAATTTTTATTAATAATTGTAATATGTTCTAGGTTTTTGGAATAAAAATTAATACCCTGTATGTCTTTTTCATGAAACACATATTCATTGTATTATATTTTTTACACTATGGTTGAACTAGATTTGATTGAGAAATCCTTATAGGCAGCCCAAGTGTACCTCATAGATATATTAATATCATTTAAATTTTACATAGTTATTTTTCTTATATATCAAAGTTTTATAATCTTCTTTTTTTTCCTTTTCTTTTACACTCATAGTATGCGACATTGTTTGATGAATAATCTATTTTCCACTTTTCCCTCTAATTTCTATTTTTTTCTTTATTTAATAAAAAATTAGAATTTATAAATAATTTATTCCTCATGTAAAATTTCACAAATCATCTATATAAATGAAATAATTACTCATCACTATCGGATGGCGATTCATTATCATTATAACAAAAATAATTGATATTTTATATCAGTATAGAGTAATATGTATTGAATGATATTGAAAATATTTTTAGTTTAACTCCTTCCCCTTTTCATTTATTTAATTCATCCTCAGACATCATATGTTTCCCAATAATAACATTAACTATTATCTTAAATATTTAATTGGATTACATTATGTAAATAAAGGCCCCACTCTATTTTTCTAGTAGGAATCTAAAAAATTTATAATTATATAGCCCTTATATATAACAGTATTTTCAAGTGGATGCAAGGAGTTAATGATTACATTGAACATGGAATAAAATTTATAAATGAATTAATAATGATTTATCATAAAAGTATCATCTTTAATATTATATCTATGTAAATTTATTTCCTTATCATTTAATTATATTTCTAGAGAAACTGTCAAGGTATCCAATATTTGAAATATAGTTGTTTAACAATAAATAAAATTATAGTATTATACTCTTAATGTATAATATTAAGATTAATTTATCAATGGTTTAAATCGTAGGAATATTTTACATTATTATCTCATTTGTTTCTTTTGGTTTTAGGTATTTTATTTTTGTCAGCTATTTCAATCTAAATTTCAAATCCAATGTAGTCATAATGGACATTAAATGTATTCATCAATTGGGAATAGTCCATACCATTAAAATAAAGTGGAATGTAAGTGTCATTTTTCTCATGATAATTATTATCTATAAATGTATTAATTTATTAATAGAATAAATTAATATCTTTTTGAAATACCGTATAAAATTAAAAAAATCCCATACATTTGATAGAAATTGTTTGGAATAGTTTACAATAAAAGAAAAGACATAATAAAGTTATGAATAAAAATTTATATTAAAATGATTCCAAACATTAATCATCTAATTTAGAAATAAAATCCTAGATGTCTAAAATAGTACATTTATATAATTATATTTTTCAAAAGTATTCATTCATGTTTTATTACTAAAAAAATAAACAATAATGTTTTCAACCCTTTATGCCTTGGATATTATTTACATGAAATAAAAACCATAAATAAAAAACATATTAAAGATAATTATGAGAGTAAATTTTGAATAAATAGTAATTTAAAAAATACTATTACTATTTAATAATATATTAAAAAATAGAAAAATGTACATTAATAATATAATAAGGGTATTTAGTCTTAAACCATGAGCTAATCCCCTCAACATAGAATACACCTATTAAAAATAATTTTTTTATTTTATAAATTGAACCACATCTTTAATTTCATATTTACAATAAATATTACAAATATATTCTATTATAAAAATCAAATTCAGTAGTACTTCATGGGGAATAATGAATCCAGGCCACAAAAAACTTATTTGAATGAAATAAATGGGCACAATAATAAAAATAAATTTGATAGAGATTCAAGTACTCTCTAGTATGATACATGAGAGTGTGTTTATAAATAAATTGAGTAACATATGAAATTGTTTAAAATTCAATAAATAATCGAAATAGAAATAAATGAATGATACAAAAATATGGTATAGGTAAGTATGATTAGCATTATTTGTTGAAGTGTCCCTGACTATTTATATAAAAAGTTCTTGAGAAAGATCTATTGTAGTTTTAGAAAAAAAATATTTTCATAATATGTTCCTAAAAATTGAATTTGTTCATGGATATCTTCCAATGGTGTTATCTATTATATTCTGTGAATCCTCATTTTTTCCATTGTAACATTTTTTCCATGAAGAAAACCACCATTACTATGTATCTATTAGATAAAAATAAATGTAACCACAACTTAAGAGATTCTACAATTAATTATCTAAAAAATTTCCCTTTTAGGCTTAAAATCGTTTACAAAATGTGTTATATGTGGTAGGTTTTCATTTCATAAAACATGGCTAATGAATCACATGGTTGGTTGGAATGAAAACTGTCCACATTCACTTCATTTATTCACATTTAAATCCCAATTTTTCATATTCTATGATCAAGAATTCACATATTAGATTCATTACATTGCACAATCAATTTTTTTGTACTCAGGGTATGTATATCTTTTCATGTGGTATGTAGTTATTCTTGTAGTCACTGTGAATTCAAATACAAAGGGTCCAAACAAGATTTATAGAAATCAGCCTTATCTTTCACTATGTAGATTGGATGTTCGCACATTAAACTGATATTAAACTCAAGGAAGGTCATTCAATGCCTTGTAGGTCCATCATTAACATGTGGCAGGTTCATCTTCATCACTACATCAGTTTATGACTTCTAAAAATTTTTATTTCTTGACATACTATAGGTTGTTTCTTCATGCAGCAATTTATTATACAATGTGAGGTAGGTTCAACATTGTCACATGATATTCATGGTAAATTAAAATTATTCCCAAAATATGTTAATAACCTAAGAACCATTTCTTTTTTGGATATGAAATAATTTACTAATATAAAACCCAATATTCATCAATAAAATTTTAAACATGATTTGGTATCTGAAAATAAGAATGTGATGATTTAGGACAATAATATCTACAATTATGTTTTGCTGTTTTTTATGAGTTAAAATATGAATGAGATTAAAATGAAATTTCAAAATCTATTAATTATATCAAATATTAACAAATTATGAATGGGATGGAAAGAATTGATATATATAATCTTTTAAAGCAAACTTAAAATTTCATATACACCTATAAAATTTGTGTAACACAATAATGTACTCTAATAATTTCTTTTTTTAAATATTATCTATATCATTTATTTTAGATTTCAATTAATTGAATAAGTAATAGTCGGGTGTTCTGTATGATTTTATGAAAACTATATAATACCTAAAATAATAAATAAATTATCATCATTAATATAATTTAATTATATAAAAAAATAATATGATCCTTTAGGAAATATTTTTTGTTCTTATATGAATCAATAAAGGATATTTAAAACTAAGGGATTGAAATTTTGTAAATATCATTGATTAAAATAATATAAAAATACTTTTCATGGAATAGTTTCCATTGAACTAATACATTTCAACACTATGTTGAGAATTGTAGAATTAAATTTATCCAGTAAAGAATATGTTGAAAAAAAAATTCCCTTGTCGCTTATTTTCAATCTATATTTACTCGATATACACTTTACTGAGTTGATAAATTTAACAAAGTTTCTATTCATAAAAAAAATAAAAGTGAACTATTTTACAAATTTTAGCATCTTAATTATAAATCCCAAATTCACATTATCTATGTAAAAAATGATAAATAAATTAAATTAATCTAATATTAATTGCACAAAAAGTGATTGAAACTACTTATTTAGGAAAATAATTTTTTATCTGAATTTATTATTATCATATTACTAGAAAAAAATTAAAAAAATTTGATAAATTAAATAATAGAAATATTTCAGAAAAAATCATCCACTAGCTGTGAATAATATATTATATTAACATAAATATACATAGGATGCATAAAAAATATATAAAAAGACTTATTTATTTTAAAATAATATATATTATAAATAATAATCATTTGGTAACTAGTGAATTCATTTTATAAATATGAAAAATTATATTTTTGATATTATAAATATTACAATTAATACCTTCTAATTTTATGGCTACGTGATAATCGACACATAATATTTTAATAATGTTACACGGTCTGTCTAAATATATTTTTGTGTGTATTGAAATCCCTCAAAGACATAAAACTTATTTGAGAGAATTTTTTCATAAAAAATAATTTTGTTACAAATAACACCAATTTAATCTCTATATAATAATAATCACATTTATATAATTTTATTTTTATAGTATATAATTTATCACCTAATGATTAGTGTCGCATCTCAAGAAAGTAGTCAAGAATAATTCTCTTTTAAAAACAATTAGGGGGCTAAATTCTACCCCCTTAAATAAATTATGAAAAACCCAGTTTGTAATATAATGATCAATATTATAAGATACAATAACGAAAACCCATATCATACAATGTTATATTACAATATTTCTTGAAACTGGAATGTGCATAAAGTAATGGTCTCTTAAACTAACACATTATTTGATTCACAAATAAGTACAAAATTATAATGAATTTAAAATATATAAATGGTGGAGAAAATTAATATCCTAAGAATAATAAACAGTAATTGAGAATGTTAATGACCAAAAACCCATAACAAATAATGGATAACTAATATAATAAAATTTCTAGAAATAATGGTAAATGAGAAACATGTTTTATGAATATCATATTCTGGTTGTTGGTAGATTATTTTACTATCAATGTATATATAAAATGTATATATAATTCCATGATTTATTTCAATTTACTTAGAACAATTTTATCTATTTCTTGTGTTTTGATCATTTTGCACTTCTTTTCATCCCTTTCTCTTAGAAATTCAGAATCAAGAATATTTTCTAATGTTTTTATCATTGGAACTAAATTATAATAGATCATAAAAACCAAAAATAATGTGTTTTTATTCCAGTAGAATAAAATATATAGAAAAATTGGAATTTATCAAATATGTTATCCATTATGAAGAAATCGACATACATCAATATCTAAAATATCAAGAAAAACGTCAAAATATAAACATAAATCATTCAATAAATAAATAACATTAAAACCCATACAAATATTTTTTACCACAATTAAAATTTAACACCCCATGATTTTATTGTAATTTATCTCATTAAAGAAATTCAATAGCTTGCACTACACACAATACCGAGTTCCAGCGCTCCAAAACGTACCAAACTAGCAATTAAAAAAGCTATTATGAATAGTATTAACCAAATTTTGATTCTTATATACTATATATAATTTTAATATCAATATTATGTGTTTCATAGATATCATATAAGAACAAATACATTTTTTCAAATTAAGGTATTATTTATCAAAAATTGATATTTTATCGCCTTTAATTGGAGAACCCATTTTAAAAAAATATTTGACACTTTTATATATTCAATTTAATGAAATAAAATTCTAATTTAGAATTGGTATATAATAATTTAGTTTGGATAAATTTTGGGTACTTTTCTGATAACATTCATATTTTAATGAATAGTAAAAATACTATGTTTTAATTGAAAACAGCTCTTTTAATCGAAATAATTTATAGTGATAATATAGGTATTTGAATTTATTTGAAATAAAATTAGATTATATTTTTATCATTTAATAAAATTTTGGTCATTATAAGTAATTTCACATTTAAATTTGACATAAACACATGTCAATCTTTTGATAGATTTTACTTATTAAAAAACACACTTTTTTGTTTTGACAATGGTATTTAATTTCAAATTAATAAATTAAACTTATATGTTTTTAATTTGGTAAAATAGACATAATTTTTTTATTCGGAATATCCAAATTAGTTTGGGTGAATTTTTGGTTTTTTTTGAAAACTTTCAATTTTTTATGAATAGTGAAGAACAATATGTTATTTTTTAAAACCAACTTATAATCAAAACAATTATTAATTTTAAATAAATTTATTTTATATAAGAATATATATATATATATATATAATACCTATATAATTTCAATGTAATTAATTGGATTCATTTGATAATAAAATTAGGTGTATAAAATTTTATTGAACTTTTTAACAACTTTTACCTACCTTGGAGCATTTTTAAATTTTCATAAAACATAATTTTACCTCATCTTTGAGTAGAATTTGAAAACTCTGAGATAAAAAGTTTATATAATTAAGTAAAATGTGGGTCAAAAAGATTAAAATAATATTTTGTGAATAGTTACTTTTTACTTTTATTTACCATGGTAAAATGTAAATAGGGTAATTAGGGGTAAAAATGATATTATAATTTTCTTAACACATGTCCCAATTCTATTGGATAAGTGTAATTAATCCAAACAAACCTTAGCAATAAAATATGACCCCCTTTGGTCCCCTTGTATTAGATTAGGGAATTTGTTGTTATATTATTTAAACAATAGTTAAAAGAGATAAATTCAAAGGTTAATAACTAAATCATTTGTAATATAGGGTTATATAAAAGCTAAATTCGACTATAAATATTCATTATAAATATAAAACTATTTCATAAATAATGGTATTTTATTTTTTATTTTAGACCTTAAATAATTTAATTTATAAATGACAAAATGATGATCCATTTATTACTTTATTAATTAATGATTAAAATAATTGATATCATAAATATCCAAATAAATTTAATTTCAGACTACTGCCGAATTCTACATATTTTATAGATTAATATGACATGTTAGGGTTGATTAAATTTTTTTTCTATGTAGTCATGCTATTATGATTTCTACAAAAACCAATTACTAAATAGTGTCAAAATTGACATAATTGGGTTTTTAAAACAAATACTATATTATTAATTGATATAATATTCCAAAAAATATAATATTCTCCAAAATGAATTTTATAAGGTTATATATATTAATAAATAACCAATTGGGTTTCTCTTGGCATGTTATAGTATGTTTATAAACCATATAATATAAAAATACAAAGAGACAAGGTAAATGACATACTATTTAACTAAGAGTTAAATCTAAAAGAAAAGGTTGATATGGTGACCGAAACCTATATAAAACCTATTTCTTGAGAGATTTTAGACCCATACCCAACTAATCATTGAAATAAGACGTTTTGGAGCCATTAGAAACATAAAAGGATTTTATTATAAAATAATATATCATGCTTTTCCTAAAGAGACTATCACCTGTCTTATAAAAGGGTTATTCCCCTTCTCTAAATTTCACACATCCAAAGCCATTTGGCTCAGAAAAACCCTAAAAAAATATCCTCCCATCTTTTTCATCATCATCTTAGAGTCCTTACATTGATCATAAATCCAACCAAAGGAGACCTTTTGATTAACTCAAAAGGAAACACCTGAAGAAGAGGTAATAATTTCACCACCCTCTTTCATGCTCTTTTCATTTTCAACCTCTTCATTCATTGTGGTTTCCACAGAACAATAATAAATCTAGTGCCTAATACATAATGTGATATTATTATAAATATGGTATATCCATATTCATTATTCTATCCATCCTCTAAATGACAATGTCAATATACGTGTGTATGTACTGCTTACTGTCTCTACATCGTAGTGTAGTTTGTCATTCAAACATTTCATTATTTGGATGGGTATAATAATGAGTATAAATGATGTAAATAATAAATATAAAATGTTAATGATTATTTATATATGATATAATATCCAATTACATACACTTTCACCATCAATATAATGATATTGTTTCTCATTTGTACGAACGGATTATCATCTCCACGACGTGACGAGATTAATTCCCACCTTCTTCATTCAACAATGATTATAAAAATATATATTATTAATAAGTATTGAATATATAACATTATAATGATTCTGAATATATATATATATATAATTATGTATGTATGTACCTACATATATATTATTCACCTGCTTATGTTCAATATGATATTAAACCAGAAACAACATTTATGTGTACGTACGACCAACCGACTCCATAAATGGTGCCTTCCATTTTATATATCTATCTCTAATGAACAGTTATATTCTAAATATATATGATAAATAAATAAAGGATTATATTATGGAATTATTTAAATCCTGATCTAAATGATATGATCAAGAATCACAAGTTAAAATAATTACGATAAAGAAAGCGATTATTACCTGAAATGTCCATTTAACAAGGAAATCATTATTAAATGGATTGTATAAATTCATAAATGAATCAAGTATGACATATTAAATACGTATATGGTTCATTAATAATTTAATTACATAATATGGTCATTATATAGGAGGCTAAATATACCCTAGACCAAATGAATGATCAAGGTAAGGGTTATTTCCTCAATCTCATTATTATCCGATATTGTTTTTGTGCAAGTATTTACTACGACATATTTATCATCAATACTCATATTTCATTAAAATGTTTTCCAAATGAATATTTTATGGTTTTATGGGAGGGTCTATTTACCTAGATCATCACTTTAAATGTTTTAAAGATTTTTCTTTCTAAATCTTTTTAATTAAATTCCATATTTTCAAAATGAATTTAAGGATTTATTTATATGGACATGAATGTTTTGAAATAAAAAATCAATTAATAAAAATTTCAATGTCATATGGGACACATTTATTAAATAATATCTTTTAAATTTATTCATTTATAAATGTGTGTCTTTTAAATGTTTTCATGAAAAAATGATATTTCTCTCTAAGAGTTTTACTAATAATTTTCATCTATGTCTACATCCTTTGATGGATTTTATACATGTTTAAAGTTGATTTATATTGATACAAATCCTCCTTAATGTATTAAATTTTTTTGATATATTTGACTATGGATGTGTTATTTTTATACCATTGATGGTTTATGGCAAATGTATTGACATTTCGTATGATAGTTTTTATATGAATGTTTATGTTATGTTTCAACCTTTTCCTATGAGGAATGTATTGGACCTAGTAAGTGACGGGTGGAGCCCTCTATAGGTCATTAGTGCATCATTAGGTCTCATAAGACAATTAGATGAGGAATTGGTTATGGCCTTTTTCAAATTTGATATATGGTTTTGGCTGAGGGCTTAATCATTTTTAGACTTCAGGGCTGAGGCCTTGACAAAATGTTTAAAAATGTCCAACATTATACATTACTTCATTATGAAAATATTATTGTTGTTTCATGTAGTTATTAGACTAGTAGAATATCCATGGATATTTTTTATTATGGCATTATTTAATCATCTCATACTCCTACCATAAATTGTTCATGTCTATTATTGGTAAAAGCATGTGATTTAAATTATTCCCCTTGCCTAATGTTTATGTTATCCTTCACTGTATTGCTAACCATTACTGAGCATTTGAGATCACCCCTTTCTTATGTTTTATCTTCCTAGGATTCCAAAAAGTTTATTATGATTGATAGGAATGGTTATACAAAGGGATTAATGGCATTCTCAAATGATCATTTATTTTTTGTTTTATTTTTCTAATGTGTAATGTAATTTTCTTGTATGTTATATATTTTTCAAGTATGCTATATAGATCGGTCCTTCAGGACTTGATTCCTTGTAATAATTTCAATTTATTAAAATAATTCACTATCTCTGGGTAACTGGGGTCAAGGAATTATAGTTGGTATTAGAGGAAGTTTATCAACAACATTGGAAATAGATTTATATAAAATATGATTAGAGAATATTACACTAAGATAGACATTGTATATTAGTATAGAAGAACTTCCTAGAATTTGGGTATTGTCAAGATTTTGTGAGTTTTCCATGAAATAAATCCCTTTCAGGATACAACAAGGTAGTGGTGACTCTGGAATAGTTGTAACTAGGGGTAATTCCCAAAAATACCGCTTTGAGTTAGACTCGAACATGAACTAGTGCATGACAGCGGGCCTTGGTGCAGTATTGGTTACGACCCTCATGGGGGATATGTTTAGGATAATTGACATTTTCATTACAAACCATTATGAAGGATTTATTAGTATATATCTCCTAATAAACATTTTTTTATGATTATGGATTATATCTAAAAACTATTCAATTTATGTTAAGTATTTTACAAGTTTGTAATTATGCATTGTGATTCATAAACCAACCTAGTGTATTCTATTTTTTAGAAATGGAGCCTAGTAGAAGGAATGGTAATTCCAGCAACATGCAAGATCGAATGATTAAGAAGGATCATTTCATTAATGGTATTAATCCAACATATAAAAGAGAAATTGTCTCCCATGTATTCTCATCATGTGAATAAATTGTATCATGTGTTAATAAGATAAGTAAAGAATTATTGGTGTCTTATGAATTTGAAGGGAAACAATAGAAGAAAAGGAAAGAAGATAGAAATATGGATAAAGGTAATATGGGAATGAATTATTTTCCCATATGTGATAACTATGGAAATATTCACCTAGGAAAATGATTGAAGGGAATGGGAGTTTGTTATATGTGTGGAGTGAAAGGACACCAAATACGTGTTTGAAAGGGTAAGAAAAAGGGTTCAAATGTACAATTCTTTTACACAATGGAGTTTGGACACTATGACAATCAATGTCCAAATCATCAGAGTATACCCCAAAAGTTGCTGTTGGATTACAATAAAGTTATGATACTTCCGAAGATGAAGAGGAATGGTGAGAGTTCTTATATTTTAATTAAAGTATTGCATCATTTGTATATTTTATTAATGATGTACATGTTATAAGAATTATAATGTATATAATGATTGTACTACAATACTATTTCATTAAGGACTTGAGAGTGTGTGAAACCAAGAAAAGGGACTCAATAACATGTTTTTTTTGGAAAATATATGTTTAAGAGAATGATAAACCATAATATGGTTTTGATACTGATATAGTGATTTTGGAATAATATATGATTTATTTGGATAAATTATATTAGATATTTTTGACTACCTTGAAACTGATTAATGATTTGTATATTCCATCATTGTTGTAGTTTACAACATTTTTGGATAGAAGGAGTATATCCAGTATTCTATAAGGATTAAGGGGTCATGAATGTAATCAATAAGGTTTTATAGTAATTCTGGGTGTTACTGTGTTTTAAAAGAATACATGTTGAAGGTATTCACATGTTATTACGTGGAAAAAAGGGTTTTCATTGTGTTTACCTTCATTATAAATTTTGGACAATGAGTTTGGACAAAAATATTTTGGATAAGTCTAAAGGTTGGAATTGATTATGGTTGACATTGTATACTATTGTTATGGTTAAGTCATTTATTGAGATTATTTTTTTGGATTGACATAAAAATGATAACACAGAGGGCAAGAAACAACCTGTTGTGTCCATAAAGGCCGTGAGACTTGAACCTGCAACCGATGGATGACAATGGTGCATCACCAAAAATGGCCTACGTGATTTCCTAGTTTGTATAAAGTATTTTTTTAAATAGTCTGAAAAATGAATTATAAATTATATTTTCCTATAACCCTATAGGGTTAGGATAAATATAATATTTTTGATTTCAATTTTTTTTTAGAGTGAAATATGTGTTTCTGTTAGGAATTATTTGAAGGTTGAAACACTACTTGTCAAGTATATATATATATATTCCTCTTATTCTATGAATAAATTAATTCTTAAATGTTTTTTGATGGGATCTTAAAACCAAAAACGTGTTATCCAAATACCTTATGTTTTTTGATCCGGTGTTATTTTACATCTGATTAGATTGATGGATTTGAGGCCCTCAATTTTACAATAGTTTGTGATTGATGACCTCCATAACTCCATATAAATATTTACGTTTACCCTATAATCATGTGTTTTTAATGTCCACCAATGTTCTCCTAATTGAGATCATATTTTGGTGGGGACTTTTTCATTTCCATTTCCCTCTTATTATGACAAAAATTTATTAACCGAATTTCCAAAGTGGGTTTTCAACAAGGGTATTCCTCAATTTTTAACCTTTTCTTTTTGAAAAAAAATTTCAAATTTCAAGGATTCAATTTATTGAAGGAGGGGATAATATATCACCCCATGATTTCATAGTACATTATCTCATCAAAGTAATTCAATAGCATGCTCTCCACGCAATAATGAGTTTGAGAACACCACAACTTACCAAATTTGTCCTTCGAAAAGCAGTTATGAATAATATTAACTAAATTATGAATCTTATTTAATATATATAATTTTAACATCCATATTATGTGTTTCTTAGACATAATATAAGAAGAAATTCATTTATTCAGATAAAAGAGGTATTTTTTTAAAAATCAAATTTTATTGCCTTTAAATGGTGAACTCATTTTAAAACCAATATTTGACACTTTTATATATTCAATTCAATGAAATTAAATTCTTCTTTAGATTTGGGACATAATTATTTAGTTTGGATAAATTTTTTGTACTTTTTTAATAACTTTCATGTTTTGAAGAATAGTAAAAAACAATTCTTTATTATTTAAAACAGACATATTATGTAAATAATTATTTATTTTATTTAAGTTTTTTTTGTAAAAATATATATAATATATATATGTTAAATTTAATTCACTGGAGTCATTTTATAATAATTGTATATGTATAAAATTTTATTTAACTTTTTAACCTCTTTTATCCGCCTTCTAGGAGCATTTGCGGACTTGCATAAAACATAATTTTACTACTTTTGTGAGATTAATTTAAAAACTCCTAGAGACATTGTTGATATCTGTAAGTAAAATTTGGTTCAATATGATGAAAATAATTTTTTTGTGAATAGTAAATTTTTACTTTTATTAACCACAGTTAAAATTAAATAAGGTAATTAAGGGTAAAAATGATATTATAATTACCCTAACACTTTTCCCAATTCTATTGGAAAAATGTAATTCAAACAAAAACTACCTTATTAACACAATATTACCCCCTTTGGTTCACTCGGATTAGATCCAGACATTTATTATTATTTTATTTAAAGAAGAGTTAAAACAGTAAAAAATCAATGTTTAATAACTAAACCATTTTTAATATAGGTTTATACATAAGATAAATTCGACTATAAATATTCATTATAAATCTTATGATACTTCCTACATAATAGTATTTTATTTATAATTTTTAGACATTAAATAAAAATAATTTATTTATAACCTAATGATGATGCAGTAATTACCTTTTTAATTAATGATTAATCTAATTGATATTATAAATATCCAAATAAATGTAATTTTAGACATGTGATGAATTCAAATACATATTTAGGTTAATATTACCTAATAGTTTTTATTAAATAATTTATTTTGAATTATTCATGCTATTATGATTTTTACAAAAAAATACTAAATACTGTCCAAATTGAAATAATTGAGTTTTTAAAACAAATAATATATTAATAATTGATATAATATTTCTAAAAATCTATGTTTTAGACAAAGTACATATATAAGGTTCTATATATGAAAGATGAACTACTTGGGGTTCTCTTGGCCTGTTATAGTATGTCTATTAACCATATATTATTAAAATTCAAAGAGACATGGTAAATGTCAAACTATTTAACTGAGAGTTAAATATAAAATATGAGGATAATATGGTGACCTAAACCTATCTAAAACCTATTCTATAAAAGTTTTTCAACCCATACCAACATTATCCTGGAAAAATATTGTTTTTGATCCATTATAAATTGAAAATGATTTTATTATAAAATAATTTTTCAAGCTTTTCTAAAAGTGACCATCACCTCTCTTATAAAAGGGTACTTCATATCTTCTTAATTTCACACCTCCAAAGCCATTTTTCTCAGCCAAAACCCGCCCAAATATCCTCCAGAACATCCTTCAAATCATCCCAGAGTCCTTAGTTTGATCAAAAAGACAACCGAGGTGGCCCATTTTGATCAACTTAAAAGGAAACACCTGAAGAGGATGTAGTAATTTCACCACCCACTTTCATGTTCTTTTCATCTTCCACTTCCTCTTTTATTATTGTTTCCACATAAAAATAATAACTCTAGTACCTCCTATATAGTTTGATGTTATTATAAATATTGTACAACCACATTCTTTATTCTATACTTTCTCTAAATGACATAGTCACCATACGTGCGTACATACGGCTTATCGTCTCCACGTCGTGATGTAGTTTGTTATTCAAACACATAATTTTTTTATGGGTATAATAATGAGTATAACTGATGTAAAAAATAAATATAACATGTTAATTTTTTTGAATATATTATATACCATCAAATTACATATGATATCACCATCAATATAATGATATTGTCGCTCGTGTGTATATACAGATTACTGTCTCCATTATCCGATGAGATTTATTCCAACATTCACCATTCAACGATGATTATAAAAATAGTATGTAATAATGACATAATTATGATACTATATATATATATCTCTATGTGTGTGTTTTTGTGTTTACTTACATATATCTTATTTACATTCATTCAATATGATATGAAAATGCAAACACCGTTTATGTGTACGCACGACCGACTGTCCTAAAAAATGGTTCCTTCCATTTCATATATCCATCCATTATAAATATTTATATTATAAATATATATGATATATAAATAAAGTTTTATATAATTGATGTATTTAAATAATGATATAAATGAAATGATCAAGAATAAAATGTTAAAACACATATGATAAACAAAATCAATTATCAACTGAAATGTTAATTTAACAAGGAAATAATTATCAAATGGGTAGTATAAAGTCAGAAATAAATCATGTATGATTTAATAAATATTAATATGGTTCTATTATAATTTAATAAAATTTTATGGTCTTTATACAAGAGGATAAATGTACCCTTGACCAAAGGAATGTGGATGGAAAGGGGTATTTCCTTAATATAATTATTATCCGAGATTGTATATGTGTGAGTATTTACTCGGACAAAATTATCATCAATACACATATTTCATTAAAATTATTTCAAAAATAATAATTTAAGGTTTTATGGGAGGCTGTATTTATCTAGATCATTATTTTAAATTTTTTAAAGATTTATCATTCAAAATCCTTTTAATTAAATTCTATGTTTTCAATATGATTTTATGTATTTATTTATATGGACATGATTGTTTTGAAAAACTAATTATTTTCAGAAGATTCAAAGAGGTATGATAAACATTGATTATAAATATATTTTAAATCACTTCCTTTAAAAAAAATTCCTTTTAAATGATTTCATGTAATGATATATTTCTCTCCAAGAGTTTTACGAATCATTTTCATCTATGTCAACATCCTTCGATGGGTTTTAAACATGTATTAAGTTGATTAATTATGATACAAATCTTCCATATTTTATTTCAATTTTTGTGATATATTTGACTACGGATGTGTTATTTTTATACCATTAATGTTTAATGGTTAATGTATTGACATTTTGTATGCTAGTTTTAATATGAATGTTTATGTTATGTTTCAACCTTTTGATATGAGGATTGTTTTCAAATTAGTAGGTGACGGATGGAGCCCGCTATAGCTCCTCGGTGCATCGGTAAATATAATGAGACAATTAGACATGGAATTTGCCAAGGCCTTTCCCAAATTTGATATATGGTTTTGGTCGTGTCCTTCATCAGTTTTAGACATCTTTCCCGAGGCCTTGACAAAATGTTTCAGAATGTTTGCCATTATAAATTCCCTTATTATGAAAATTCTATTGATGGTTCATGTGGTTATTAGACTAGTATAATACCCATGGCTATGTTTTATTATAGAATTATTTTTCATCTCATATTCCAACCATAATGTGTTCATATTTATTATTTATAATGGCATGTGTTTTATAATATTCACCATGCCTAATGTTTATGTTATCTTCCTCCGTATTTCTTACACTTACTGAGTGTTTGAACTCACCCCTATTTTATGTTTTATTTTCCCAGTATTCCACGATGTGTATTATGATTTATAAACTGGGTTAATCTATGGGATTAATGGCGTTCTCAAAGGATAATTTATGTTGTGTTGTGCATTTCTAATATATAATTTAACATTAATGTATGTAATCTATTTTCAAAGACTGCTAAACTGATCAGTCCTTCGGGACTTGATTCCTTGTAATCATACCAATGTATTAATATAATGCACTGGATTTGGGTAACTAGGGTCATAGAATTACATAAAACCAAATATATATTTTTTATGATTAAATACTATTTGATGATGAACATAACAATTATCTTTAAATAATATCAATTTTTCATAGGGTCATATACAAAAAATTTATATCCCCTAATAACATACTTCCCAAGATATTCTAATCATTTCCATTAATACATTGAATCACTCTAAAGCCACTATGAAATCATATATACATATAAAAATTGGATCGACATAAACATTCTATTTCAAATTATTAATATGAATCATCCATTTATCCAAATTAAAAATTATTATCTCAACATAAAAAATAAAGGGTAAATTATGCAAAATAATTTTTTCCTCAAATATCACCTTACCGCTAAATTGTTTTTTTGTGTTATCATCACCATTTAATCTATTCACTCAAATTATTAATGCAAAACTACTGAAGAAAATTTTTATAAGATTCATGATTCTTAAAATCAAAATATCATAGATGTATAAATTATTTTATATAATTCAGGAATAAAAAAATTATATTTTAATAATTAATCATAAATTATTATAATAGAATTGACCCTTACATGAATTATAATTTATCCCCTGTATTATGTAATTTACTCAAATAATTCCCATTTACCCAAACATAATAATAAAAGAATAAATGGAATATTAATAGTAATTCATTTCTAAACATATAAATTTTAATTTTTTCTCATTAATTACATGATCTACATCATTATTTTCCTCACATAAACAACCTTTTTATAAATTTTATTATTTTACCTATCTAATTATTCCAAAAAACATGACATTTACAATGTTGAAAATTTTACCTCTATAGTCTTCATCAATTTTACTCCATGGTTAATACATTTGTCACCTATCTATTGTGATAAGGAACTCATAGATTTTATAAGGTTTTATTGTATAATGATATTGATGTATAATATTAACCCCAATGTTTCATATTATCTCTCTCATTTCAATTTATCTCTCATTAGGACAATAATTACATTATCAATCATATCCAATGTAATCAATTACACTCTATGTTACAACCACTGACTGTAACCAAAAAAATATTGTAAGAATTTTTTTTATGGTAATCAGGGGAGTAATTTTATAACCATGAAAATAATTCCAATTATTTTATAAATACTGAAGCCTTATAAATGTGTGAAATTTAAGGTTTAAATCATATCTCTTATTATTAAACATATTTTTTATTTTGTTTAATCCCCATATTTCTCAAAATAAAATATCAATCTATAACTTAACCCTACTCTAACACTAACTACAATAACCTGTGAAAATATACCTATGTATTAAATATTTTCTATGAATATTCATCATATCCCCAAAATGAACATGCTGAAGAATAGTAATAGTTTAGTATACTTAGAGAATATATACATAAAAATATGATTTATGAGAAAAAATAATCATCTTTAACATAATTATTTACAGATGTTACCCTCCTATAATCATTATACTTCAGGTAATTATTCATTAAAACGCGATAAATTAAAATATAATAGGGGTGATCTTAGATTATCAGTAATGCTAAACATGGTAGAGATAAATTAGTGAAGTTATATATGAATATATTGATAATAATAGTATGAGAAAATGTTATTATCAATAAAAAAATACACAAAAAATCATAGTTCATAATCATATAAAATGGAATACTAAATTATTCTTTTACAAGATTGGGGAATAATTAAAAAATAAATCATGAGCCATGTGTTCATACCATAAGAATGTATATATGTTAATAGTGTGTGTAACTATCATAATAATAGAAACCAAATTATAATAAAATTTTTACTTCCTCAAACATTTTAAAATACAGGGTCTAGCATCACCACCTATTTCTCATACCACAATGGGTAAAACATCTCCCTTTTTTCCAATATCACATTGGATTAGGAATCACTACATGATTCTAAGATCTGATCAAGAAAATCTCCTGATTCCCTATTATTATCTCATGTGATATAATGCATTAACTAATAAATTATTCATTTATACTAGATCCTCATATCACACTCATGGAACCAAAAATATATGTGTCACAAATTCATTTACCATTAATCATTTCAAAAAATTATAACCTTATTAAATGAAATTATTTTCATAGAGATGTCATAATTACATAATCAATCCATGGAAGAGTTGAATGATTTAAAGAATCAAAATCAGTATAATCCATCCATCCAAATAAATTACATTGTATTGTATGTTCTTAAGCTCAACAAATAATAATACTATTTTAATGATCATGATAATGATAAAAAATACCATTGAAATATCCTTACCCCTTTCTTTAAAAACATTATAAAATATAATTTCCCATTGATAACATAGTAAAAAATAAATCAAATAATATAGGGAAAATAATTTTCCATGACCTTAATATTATAATTATGTAACATATTTATAAAATTAAAAAATAATGATGGTGTTGGATTAATCCTATCACAAAATAAATATTAAAATAAATAATTTTATTTACTTTTGATGAAAAATAAAAATGACATTCTAAAAAAACCATTAGGGGTTATTTATTTTTAAAATGTTCTAAATGAAGAAATTTTTTTTGAATTTTATAAAAATATAATGTACTTTTATGAATTTATATAATACTTTTTAATGACCATGTGTATGAAAGAAAAATATCACTAACCAAATAAGAAATAAAGCTAAATTTTATTTATCATCTATTTTCTTAAATATTATAATATACAAAAAAGATAAAATTATTACTAATGCATTAAAATATATGAAAAAAATATAAAATAATAATGTTTATTGTGTCTAAAGGATAAAATCCACAATTTTCCCATTAATATATTTTCTATTTTAAATCTAGAGAAGAAATATGATTGAAACATATACCATTGTCATTTTGGTAAACTTTGAATAATAACCCCATGAAATAAATAAAACTAAATGAAACATTATATACTATGAAAAATTAATATTCATCCTAAAACATATTCAATGGGAAGTAGTTACAAAACAAAAAACTTAACTTGGTTTAAAATAAAAATCGAGCCTCTGTGAAATAGTTCTGTGATGAATAACCCTTACCTTATGTATTGTTTTTCATCATATGTGTCCAACAGTCCAATAAAATAAATATAAATTTATTATAAATCCTTTTTATATCTATATACATACATAAAAAACTTCTTACAAATCATTAATGATTTAAAATTAGTTTTTATTATTAATTATTCTATAAAATGATCGTTTTAGTAATAATGGACCATTCTCCATGTATGTTTTGATCATACGGTTTTGTTAATTATACCTTTGTAATTATTTTATCATTTATATAATATGAATAAAAATAATTTATAATATTATTTTCATTACATAAACATGTAATAACATTCCTATAAATTAGTGATAAAACTGATTGACATTACATAATTGAGATAGTAGCCTGAATAAACACATGAGTAATTTTTTAACTTTTCAACAGATGTATAAAATAATGATATATATTGATTCAAATTTAAATAATAATAATTAAAATTTATATATAATCTATATTCATTAAATATATCACAATTTCCTTTTACTAAAAATGTAAATGAAAAATTAATCTTATGGATTTTTGGAGGTGGTGGTCAAAATATATACACTTGTGGTGTTATCATTTTCCAAAGGATAATAGTATTATAATTTAGATATTATATAATAAATATTGAAGTATAATTAGGTCAAAAATAAAATGTTTATAAATCATTAATTTATCATAACAACTGTACATTAATTATGATGATGGAAATTAAATCAAATCACTACTTAGAGATGATAGTGCATATGTTCAAATATGCCATAAATTGATTTCCAATTTGTTTGAAGAAAATATAGATAAATTGTATTCTATTAAAAAAATATCATATTATTATATGGATGAGAATTTTATTATTATATTTTAATAATAAAAAATTGAAATAGGTTAAAGAATATATAATGTTATGAATTCAGTTGAAATGATAATCTTTTCTTTGAGAGACATACAATAGTTTATTATTAAGGACACATTAGATGGTGTGTTAAATAATCAAAAACCTATAAAACAAGGATAATTATATTGGTTTTTTGTTTTGGAATTTTTTTTAGCTATGTGTCTCTAGGATGTTTATAGAAGAGAGGTGGGGTGGTTTCCATTTATTTTAATGGAAATAACACACATAGAATTTCCGGAATTATTAAAAACTATATGATTATTTATCATTTGAAATAGGAAACAAGTTTATATATTTATATTAATAGGTATATATGTGTATAAATACACCCATAAAATAAAATTAAGACAAATTGAAATACATGGTAAACCCTTATTTCTTTAGTTTTAACCCACTTTTCTCATTTTAATTAGTATAATGATATCAATTTTTTATTCTTTAAAGGAAAATAAAGTTACTATAAAAGTAACAAAAACAAATAAAAGAAAAAACTATTGATAATATATACCACACATCATTCAAAAGTCTTATAAAATTTTTTTTATGAAATATAAGTTATTTAGTAAATTATTTTCATACCTAAGATACCTTAAGAATCATTTTTAATACTATTAACATGGTTTGATATTAAATATAGAAATATAAAAATTGAATTAGAATTTAAAAGATTAATACATAAAAAATATTTAAAATCTATATTCATAATTCCTAGAACAAAATATTTTATCAAAAGGATTTAATTTTAACAATTTTAATATTTTTAATATTATTTTAATGATTTATTTATTACTTGAAAAGACAATGTCTTAGGGTAGAGTATGAATTTAGTGTAATTATTACATAACTAAAATATAAAAAAATACAATGATTAAAAAATTTATTTCATATTTAATAGAACAAATTATAAATAAAAAACCTATTATTCTCTATGAAATTATATAATTTAAATTTAAATAGATGGTGAAATTTTTTATTTATCCATTTTATTAAATAATTTTTGGGTCTTAATCAATGGATAATGGCATTGTGGTTATATATTATAAAAAAATAAAATAAAAATGAAATATTTTCATCCAATATTATGATGCATTGTTTTTACTAATTTTAATTCTATTATAGTAATGTTTTCACCCAATTATACCTTTTTACCTTTATTGAGGTGAAAAGTATTTACCACATTATTTATTTTAAAAAAACATACTTATTTAAAATATTTGAATAAATTTATTTGTATTGTGGAATCTATTTTTCCAAATAAATTTTTAGAATTAAAATTATATAATTTTAATATAAATAACGATAACATATTAATTTATTTAGAATTTGATTTTTAAATCTGAAAAATGAAAAAATATAAAAATAAATTATAATGCAGATTACTATGTAATTAATTTGATTATATATAATTTTTATGGATTAATATTTCATTGGGATCAAAATAATAATAGAATATGAAATCAAAAATTATTAATTAATTAGCATAACTGGGTGTTTAATAGAAATCAGTGTTTTCTCTTGTCACCAAAAAATCGAAAAATAATCAACCAAAGGTAATATTCTTATTCTGATTTCAATAATAATATTAGTTCAATCAAATACCAATTATAAATATGGTAAAAATAAACTATACTACATAATCCCAATGATTGATATAAACTATTTTTGAAGAAAACATATTTTCCAGAATAAAATGAATTTAATAAATATTGAATACTTATTTAGTATAAATTAATAACAAAAATTTCCAATATATAACTCCTTTATAAATATTTTTATTCATGTTGTTATTCCTATTCATAAAGCCAAAGTAACAACTAGGTTATAATGTTAATATTAAGAAATAATATATTTATACTATATCATTTTTCTCATAAAACTAGTTGTTTTATTTTAAGAATGACATCAAGCATAGTATTCTTTTAAATTACTTATTGGAAACATGAATTATGAAATAAACAAAATATTTTATACTTTTTTTTTAAAACCCCACATTAGAAAATCTTGTTAAAATCAATTTTGTTTCATAACGAAAAACAATCACCAAGAATTAAGAGAGATCATGGTTAGTATGAAACGTAATAAAATGTAGGGCATTATAAATATAAATTATTAGAATGGATAATTATATTTCATAGAAATTAAAAAAAATTGGATCAGTCTCATACATCCACAACATAACTATTAATTTTTGAAATGTATTCACGTGCATACTAAAACTACGGTTAACGTGCATGGATATCACATTTCATCACTATGGGAGATGAATGAAGCTAAAAAACCATGCCTATATTAAAAAACCATGAAGCTGTCACATTCTACCACATTGGGAGAATAATGGGTCTATTTCATCCTTAATGTAGTTATTTGAATAAAAAACCACTAAAAATTAAAAACCCAAAACCAGCAATTTTATAAAGAATATATTTGTAATGAAGGAATAATAATCCCCTTAAATGATTTCATTTAGAATAAATTTGTTTTAAAAGCATTATTTAAATCATTTTTTAACAACTCGTATGCATAAATTTGTTTTAGAATTAAGAGAGATAAAAAATATACCATATAAACAACAAATAATATAACATATAATGAATAGTCAAAAATATTTCCCTAGAATTCATTCTTATCATAGTAAGATATAAGAAGAAATATAAAACCCAATTATAAACTTTATATCAATGTAGTGATTGATATGATAGTGACACCGACCTCACACTCATAACCTTCTTAAAATTCCAATGATTTAGAAGGAATGGGATGTGAAAAATGTCTATTAATTATCATATATACATTAAACAAAATCTCATGTTTTATTCAACAACATATAATAATAGAAAATAAACAAAAGAAATGAATAATAAATGTCATTTAGAATAAATAAGGATAAATCACATAGTAATCTATTGTGACCTTGATTTATCTACCTATAATAAATATTTAATAGCCATGGGAAGTTGTGATAAAGTGAAACTGATAGCTTGAACGATCTGGGGCACAAAAATGGGTCGGAGATGATATGTTGAACAAAAATATATAAAGGCTTGTATGTATTTTTAAAATTTTACAATTAATATTTGCCACATGGTTTGGGAAAATTTATTCCAATCATTGAATATTCAATAGAGGATACCTTTTCATAATGGTGGATCACATTGTTTGTCTATACAAGGTAGTTAATTATATGATAATGGTGTACATCCCACTAGAAACCCCCTCTATTATCTATATTTTTGGTTTTTTGTTTGCATTCGATATTATAAAACTATATTCTGAACACAACATTTGGGGTTTCCATGAATTAGAACCTCAAAAATAAAAAATAAAAAATAAAGAAAATGAAATTAGGAAAATTATAATTTTAAATTTATAATAGGTACTTCTGGAATGACATTGTCCCCCTGATTCCACTTTCCTCCAAAAGAATATTATCATCACTCCTCATTATAGAATAATAAAGGCACATACTCCATCATCATGGTATCATTCTACTATGACTTGTGTCTATTTTAATCATTCATCCATTTCACATGTTCTTATATAATATATTTACCATGTATAATTTTATCATGTTTATCAAAAAAAAAGGATAAGAAATTCCGTAACAGTAATTTCTATATTGAAATATGAATCTTCACACTCAACCACATGAGATAATTCTACATCACAGTTTTTCAATTGTCATACATGAAACAACTCATGAATATAAATACTATACTATATAAATTTCAATCGGCGTGCCACATTATATAGATGCTCCACTATCAGAAAAACCTAATGTACAAAATGATAAACATCCATTATTTTCTTAATATTAGAAGTAATATTTGAGGGGAAACTATGAGAAATACCTAATCATCTATGAATATAGTACACTCATAACAATTATTATCAACATATAAAATTTTCACTATGATATATCAATAATATTTTACAAATAAAACAACTATCCTTTGAAATATATTTAATGATGCATTGTCTCAACAAGGAGTTCTCATCCAGCTCCATCCTGAATATATAGGAATAAAAATATCAATAATAATAGTATTTGAGGGGATCTATATTATAAAAATATTAAAAAACATTGTTATTGTAAAAAAACACAACAATAAATATCTCTCCCTTAAAACACCAAGGTCGAAAATATAAGATCTAAGCGTATCCCTATGAATATTAATAGTCTGACAAGTATAAATATACATTTTTTAAAACAATTCATTCCCAGATTCAATAGATAACTCATTTATTCCTAATGATCCTTACAAAAAATGGATGAAAGTCATATTTCTTAATCATATACAATAACTAATGACACACCATAAAGAATCACAATTTGTTATACACATAGATGTACATGTATTAATCCCTTCATCCAATCCTTAATTAGAAAAATTTGATCATGGAATCCTGTCACAAAATCCATATATTTATTATCACATTTTTACAATTAAATGGTAATAAGGGGATGAAAAATATCACATGCCATTGATTCCCTACATTGATTTTAAAAAAATTGTGGAAAATAGTATGAAGTACATTCAAATTCATTCTCGGACACTAATAATAAAATTTTATATTTTAAATAATATTGGTAGCCTGGATATGATATTACATACATAATTAGTTTCCACCTTCCATTACATCATTCCACACCATCAAATAAACTACTAATATTTTCTGAAAACATATATATTTTATAGGAGATAAAGACTAGTAACATAAAGAATACAGATAATTTATAATTATTTTAATATAATTATAAATTAGAAACACAACCACTAATATATAAATCAATTCATTTATTGATGGTGTGATTTACACACTACGAAATGAAACTCAATCACCCTCCCCATTTATGTGAATATATATTTTCTTAAATTGATTTATTAATTGAATTTATTCCTTTGATTGTTTCCAAACAAGACTCGACATTTTATTACATATGGGACCAACCACCACATTAACGTTACTAGGGGTGATGGGCACATCAAAATCATATTTATAGAGATATCCAGCCAAGGCAATATAATATATCTAGATTTAATGAAAATGTAAACATTTTCCATGAAATCACATAATTGAGAATTTGGTGATCAATGAATAAAATGATATATTATCCTTCTTTAATTGAAAAAAGGATCAATGTAACCTATGGTGATATTTTAAGGAAATTATATTACCTTATCCCATGGAAATCTAATATTAAATTTTTTTAAAACTATATCAATTTAATAAGACTACAAGAAAATAAATCTCATCCTTTAGAGTAGATCAATAGATATTTTTATCATTCACTGGGAGAAAAGTAAAATAAATCATTAGGGATACCTTGATACATATATTACCATGTTATAAAATCATGTCATTGGAAGTATCCTAAATAAGTACAGAAATAATACATGTTATATAACATGAAATAGATCAAATATATGGAAGAATAATTAATATCATACGTGATCATGGATCCCCCACCATTGAATATAATAATTTGTTTTCATTAGGACATATTAATAAACTATATAATGAAAATTATTAATCTAAACATTAGTTTTATAAATGAAATCTAAAAAAAATAATGTAAATGATATCAACATTCTAACCTATAAAATCATACTGAACATCATAATTAGTAAAAAAATACACCACAATTAGGAAAACAAAATCTATGGACATTCCACTATTGTAAATCAGTGGAACGGTTTATCTCACACATGATCGACATATATTCCACCATAATACATCTTTAAATATTAATTAAATTACATATGGTGACATACATAGATTTAATAAATCGAAGGATATATAAAAAGTAATAGTCATTATATACCTCACTATCATAATCCTAGTATATCATTCATTAGGAACATTCCCTTCCACATATAAATACTATGATTCAGGACCACCCTGATACTTCCATTTTGGATGAGAACCCACCTTCATATAAGGAAATGATAAAAATATATTAGAATCATCGAACTATACATGAGATCCTATATTAGGGAAATATCCAACCATATTTCCTTGTGATGGATGCATTAAATATCCTTACATAAGAAAAAAATTCCCACTATAAAGGAAATTCACATGATTCTACAACAAAGTTAATTATGAATTTCCTACCTCACTCAATTATAAGTACACAATAATCCAACACCCAACAATTTTCTTGGGAGTTAAATTTTATGGATATTTAACCCTTTCACAATTGCCTCACCAGGATTCAATACGCTTCCTATTCTTCCTAGAATGTTAAATTTAATATTTGTCCATTAAATCAGTGGAAGAACTCACTCAATCCAATCCAATAATATTTGTCTCAACTGTCTCAACCTGGTATATCCATCAATATATGCCATCAATAAGGAAATAAAAATAATCAATTTCACTAAGGCTTTCAAGATTATCCCAAAGAAGAAAGACTTAACATATTTATCCGATAGAATTTTAGTGGAATGGTTGACCATTTCTAAAAAAGCAGAATATATAAGAATTGAAGGATTCCCTTACTATAAAATAAAAAAATGTCCTTCTACATTATCAGGGTTACTGGGAAATGTTTTTAGTTAATTATAACTTCTAACCCTTTCCATGTGAGATCTTCATATAATGTATACCTCACAATAGATTACAAATAATTATGGCCTACTATCATCAATATATAAGTTGAAAGATTAACAATATATTTCTCAGGTGTATTATAAAGTCCAATGATATATTTAAATTTCCAAATAAATTATTCCTTCTACAAATATCATTAGTCAACATGAAATATAATTATATTCTTCTTATACAAATTTTAGGCATTATCAACGACATATATTTTTTAACTCAAATAATTACCCAAAAGATTGAATTTATTTTATGATAAAATACTTATTAATATTTTCAATTAGATGTTTTTTTATGGGGAGTATTTTAAGAAAATCCTTTTGAATTATTTTATGAAGATATTAGTAGAGGAAGAATTTATAGAAAGTGATAAAAAATACTATATCTATTCATAATTCAACACATAATATAATTTATTACTCAGAAAATTTCTCCTAATATCTCATAAGTATATAATAACAAAATGAATATAAATATGAATCTTTGATTGAGGAATAATAAATATTTACATAATAGTCTCACGATGCCTAGTTTGAAAGCATGGTTTGCTGAAATTGGCACCAACCTTGCAAGAACCACTGAAATGTGGCAAGACCTAGTCAATTGACTACAACAAGAATTTACAAACCATTTTCATAAATATTCCACATATGGTTTCCTTCATTATTCAACACCAAAAAAATTAAATTCCAAAAAATAACTCATTAGATTCCATGAAATATAAAAATAAAGTAAAAAAATTTATCACATACCACTATACCCATGAAATAATTGAATTAATTACACAATTATCAACCAATAATGCTAAATATAGGTTTATTATGATAAATAGCTGGCCAAACTGTACTCCACGACCTCCTCTCCTATTTCAATGGTCAATTTTCCAAACTAAAAAGACTATAAAAAATATCAAGAGGGATAAAGTGACTTATTATGATTAATAATCTTAGGAAAAAATGATACATCATTCAAATTAAACAATCATTTGGCTAAAAGAATATTCTAGGTCATCATATCATATAGACAATAATATAGGGAATCAATTGTAATTTATGGGAGGAATTTTACCATCATAATCACCTATAACTTAATAAAAAATCCACAATCATATCTTACATAATATATCTATTTATGTGACATCCATGAACATCAAAAATTTATTAATTATATTAAAAAATACATAATGTTATGAAAATAAAATAATTAAACATATAATAATTTATAATATGAGAAAATTAATGTGATGTGAAATACCAACATCAACACACATGATTCAATAACAAATAGTTTCCTGATACTGATGGTAAATAAATATACCATATTCACTAATCAAGTATCCCTATAATTTTCAACATGAGCTAACTCATGGTAACACCCATTCACCCCCAAAAACCATTCCATACTGAATGAGAGGCATCTTTATGTACAACCATAATTTGTTTCTCTTTTATATTTAATAATATTATGTATAATTATCTCTTTATAAACCAAAATGATATATAACAGCTATAAATAGAAATCCATGTAGGATACAACCTTGAATATGTATAATTTTATTCCAATAGAAAAACATTAAGAATTGTGTAAATAATTTATTTTAAAGCTGTATATTTTTTAAAATTACATTTTCATAAAATAAGAATATTATAAATCCAATTCAAATACTTTTTGTTTTATGTCAATAATACGACAACACATTCTTGGTAAAACATTCAAATTGATAAACAGAAAAAAGTTTTATTAAATGTAATCACAAACTTTAAATGTTATAAGGTATGTATCTAAATAATATATCACTTGGGATATTACATGTTAAATGCCAGTATACCCTTATTACTACCTATAGTATACCCTTTAAAATAAAAAAGGGGGTGAAAATTATAGACCTCATGTTGATATAGAATATGTAATAAGCCTAACCATATCATCAATATTTTTTAAAAACAGATATATCATTCCCTAGATCTACGGAATAAGATAAACGAAATCACATGCCAAAAGTACACTATATATTGGGAAACTACCAAAAAAATCCATGGTATCCCTATTCTTAAAAAATGACTTTCAATCCATTTAACAAAATTCTACTTTATATATTCCATAAAAATTACGATTTGGGTCAAAATATTATTTAAAATATTTAATAAAACACATAGATTTCAAAAAACTACATTTATAATTAAATAAAAGTTAAACCCTCAAATAAAGAACATGATTAAAGGAACAAAAATGAATTGGAATACAAGAAAATGATCATGGATAAATGGATTTCCAATCAAGATATCTATATGGTTGATAAGACAACATCAAAATCATCCCTTTCATAAAATATCATGAAATTAGATGCAAATTAATATCCATAAGCCTTAATCACTGTGATATTCACATTAATCATAATCACTAGTCATATTCAAGGCCCCCACTGATGTCAATGGTAAATAAATATTATAGAATGAAAAATTGATAATTGGAGATTAAATATGGTTTAAACATAACATATCAAGATTTAAAATTAATAAAATAAGAATATTCTGTACTAAACCTCCATGATATAATTTTGGAAATTGAAATGCACTACATGATATATCTAGGCCTCGAAAATGTTTTAATAGTGGGATACGTGGTTTAAAATATTATAGGGTATATGTAGTAATTTCAAAAAATTAAAATCTATGATTCCTTGTCTGAATTATTTTTTCATAAAAACTTGTAAAAACTATTAATTATTAAGTATGAGATATCCATATATAAGGATAAATCATATCATATAGAGAAATGTGTTCTAACCAACTACCTCGCTGGAAAAATTACATTGACTATACACATTTTTGGTTCATGGTAAGAACTAACCATGATAATACCATACACCAAGCCCAGATTTATGAATTTTATTGATATTGAAGGTCCAAACATTCCTAATCTTGTGAAACATATAAAAACTCAATATAATAAAATTAAATATACCCCAATGACCAAGGGGTGTCCCGTATTTGTGATGGTTTTTTATAATGTTGGTCAAGGGAAATATGTACTGTTTTTATGAGGTGACATAAATCCAGGAAGTTAAGAGACCCCATTCCAATATCATTGAGTTAGTTTAACATATATTATTTCAGTGGATCGAGAGGGGTTAAATATTGGTTAGAGTTCTTCAATTTTAATATTTTTGTTACCTGTTACATATACATTATCTTTTTTTTATATATTTCATCCAACTCTATAATTTTTATCTTTTTATTTCCCATTTTTTCATGTATGTGGTGTTTTAATATAATGTATTGAATTTTGATACTCCATAATGAATGGAAAATGACCCTATCATGAAATTCCATTGTTTCTATTTTCCTTCAAAAATATGCTTATATTATTTTTTATATTATAGTGAACTATTTTCATTATTTCATTTTATATTAATTTTTTTTGGGTATATTAGATTCTCATTCAAGTGAATATGGATTTTATGTTGTCTAAATTAGGTGTATTATTTAGCAGTTGGTGAGAATGGACCATTGGGTTCCCCCAACATACACTCTCATCTCTCGGAATAAAAAAAATATTTGATACAAAGTGATATATCTAGTACTAAAATAAAAATTATTTAATTCATTTATACACTTCATATCCCAAAAAACAAAAAACACAATACTAGATGTTTTAGTGAATTTAAGTATTATAAATATTTATTTTTTAGAAAAAAATAAAAATTTCCCACTATACCAATATATCTTTTTATGACCATAACAACTCCCTCCATTCATCTCCAAAAAATAAAATATGCTCAAAACATTCCTACATAAATATTACAAGTATGATAGTAAAAACAAAAATTGGTGAGATCAAACACATAGTAATGGATGAAAATTATAATTATGTCATCAATGGTTTGAACATAATGATATTAGAAACATTTGTAGGGTAAAACTATCCTCAAATAATTATAATGGAATAGTATTTTATGACTATAAGGACTTCTATAAGGCCGTATAAACTCACAATATCATATATATATCAGATAATAAGAGTGAGTGAAAATAAACATGTTCCATAGAGAGTAATCCTTGGAATATTTGAAATAAATTTGGCATAAGTATAGTAAATAATGATAATTTGAAATATGAAAAATTTTATCACATATATTAACAAGATTGTGAAAAAATAAATACATGATAATTGAAACACTCTAATAATGTGAAACAATCTACACACATTCAGGTTCACACACTATCATGTGCGTCACAACCCGTCCTATAGGGTCAGGACATGACCACCCCAAGCCTGCCTTCCATAGGCCAGGGGTTGGTGACTAGTACCTGATGGATTTTCCCAAATAGGGAAGGCCTTGACTTAGAGATTTGTACCCTCTAAAAAAGGGAAAATAAATTCAAAAAACAACAAAGGTATTGTATAAAAATGGGAGTAATGTACATCCACAAGTACAACTATAAACTGAAAGCACTGTTCCAGAATACCATCCCTAGACACTGAAAAGAAAGTAAATAGTTATCACATATTCCATGGAGCCCTACTTAGAGCATAGTAGTTGTACGTCTGAATATGATGATGAGGATCTCGACAGATCATGGCATACCATGATCAACCAAGTCATCAACCACCAATGTCTGCCTTAAAGCATTAGTATTTTGCACCAGACACAAATGTGCAGGCAGAGCTCGTGTAGGGGAGAATATAACATCTTAGTAGGTGACCCCATGATATCTGATGGACTCTCAGTAATCCACAATGTAAAAAAATCACACTAAATACCACAAAGGTAACATCATAAGAAGTATCTAAATCATGAAGCACAAAACAAAATGTATAGGTCACTACAATGTTATAACATCAAGGCTACTAAGATAAGGATGACTAGTCATAAACCCAGATCATCATATCCGTAGTAACTCTACTACTAACCTATATAGGTCACTTTATTTTGACCCGTATAGGTCATCAGATGATGAAACATATTGGTCACTGGTGCTGAACCGTATTGGTTGCTGGTATAGAGGTAGGGATGATTATTTGTATAGCTATATTGTCCCACTCTGGAGTTTATAATGTTGACTTGTAGTGGTCGCTCTTATTCTCCATGACCCTGCTAGCCACTAGATTCCCACATGAAGCAAGCCTTTTCTCTGGAATATTCATCAACTCAATACATTGGTCATATTTCAACTGGTATGATGTTTTGTGGAAATCGAACCCAAGGGAACGCCCCACCATAGTGGTCCCTATGTGATAGATGACTCATCGATCAGATACATAGTATATGAGATATGGGAACTTTTTTAAAAAGGTCCTAGTTGGAATCAAGTCTAATCTAACCTGTGTCACATGAAAAAATCCATCATATATCACATAGAGTATATCTAAAGGCCTGCATTGTCACACAGGTCCTTATTCCACAGACGGTGCATCGATCAGATGCCCATTCTGTTAGTTATTTTCATTTTAGTGCTGAGGGATCGTTTAGATTCAGAGTTGATCCAACACATCAGTACACCAAATTTCTACAAAAATCTCTTAGATTGTCTCAAATTTACCATCTCAGTTCATGGAACCTAGAAATGTAGAAGGATTGTCATGCAAACCTTTTGTTCACAAGTTATGGTTCTTTAAGCATTTCTCGGGCTGAGAGGGGTCTAGGTCTAGTCTGACCCGGTCAAACTGACTCAGGCCGAACCTATCCAAATCTGACATGACATGCTTGGGCTAGGCCATGAAGGCACTAGTCTACTGGGCCGCGGTGGAGACGGCCCGTCGGGTGACACATTTCAGCCAGTTGGCATGTCATGAACGAGGCACTCGATTTGCCTCCTGAACGGCTCATAGAGCCAATCGGTTTCAGTAAAGGGTGGCACTCGGGGTGTTGCCTTGTAACCCTTGGGACACACAGGAGGTGGGTACCTTTCCAACATGTCTTGGATTTGATCCGTGGATACACTTTAATATGGTACGTGATGGTGCGCCACCCCCAACTCCACGGTCGGCCTATTGTTGGCCGCCTGTCCGGCCACCCCAACACCATGCTCTTTCATGGCTGGTGAGCGCCAGTCACTAGTGCTGTGCAGGTAGAGCACCCAATGGGATCCGATGATGCTCTGTAGCTACATTTCCATTCCAATCTACACTTAAAGGACTCTTGATCAACCACCATCACAGTGTGACCCTCGGTCTCCAATTGCCGTCAAATTGGGAAAATCATCCTTGAAGAACGCAATGATAAACGAAGTGACGGAGGTTCTATGCATTGTTGGTCTGGACCACACCATCTGTGTTAGAATTATATTTCCTGGGAATTATTATTCATCACATTTAAATTATATTAAACCACATCCAATCATAAACCCCAACCTCATGATTTGTTGGAGGTGTCACGGTTGTGGGGGGAGGAGCATCCACATGGCATGAAGTTGTCGACATTCGTCGATCCTGGATTGTTTCCACCCATGGATTCATCCTCCATCGGTGGATGAAGTCATAGAAATGCTTCAGGGTTTCCTCAATTGAATAAGTCAAACTAAAAACCCACCCTGACCACCATTTAAATTGGAGGGGGAAAGGTGAGTAACGCGTTGGATAATTAAAAAGGTTCATTAAATGAATTAATAAGCCTCTTTAAATTCACAATGGTGTAATTTATTAGTTGATGAGTCAAGACATTAAATGGATTGACAGGTCACTAGTCCCGCCACTAACACTTATCCATTAGAAAAAAAAAGAAAATAACATTTACATGTAATTTGACATTTCATTAGAAAACTAATAACTATCTATTTCCCTAGATCTGCTAAAGTCGAAGTGAATCTTCCCTTAAGCGAATCATGGGACTTCAGATTTAATCGTGCCCTTATATTTTTAATCTAAACACTGGTTCAAAATATAAAAAATTTCACCCACGTGTTTTCTGAATGTACCTTTAAAAAAAATAAAATATTAATTTCAGGCACACCAATCCTTGGAATCACACACCATCAATTTTCACAGACTTGTAAAAATCGAAAATAATATTTAAAAAATATATATTTAATTTTTGGTGCTTCACATTCTCTCCACCCTAAAAATTTACCCCCCTTAAATCTAAACAAGGCTACAAAAACAAAGAGGGTTACTTGGAATGAATATTAGTATATCGCTTCCATGTGTACTCCTGGGGATTCCCATGATCCATAGAATACACAACAGACTTATCAATTGGCCATAAAGGATACTCACCTGCCAATCCTCTATCTCCACCAGGAACTCGGAAAAAGTCTCCCTTCCATTAATATCCATCTCTCCATGGTTGATGACATGAGATGGGTCATGCACATATCTCCTCAACTGGGATACTTGGAAAACGTCATGAACCCCCTCCAACTGTGGCGACAGTGCCATGTGGTACGCCACCTTTCCAATCCTCTGATATATCAGAAATGGTCCAATAAACCTTAGTGAGAGTTTGTCACCTCAGCCAAATATCTATAGTTCTTGTCGAGGGGACACTCACATGAATACATGGTTCCCCAACTGGAACAATAGTTGTCTTTGTCACCTATCAGCATAGGAATTCTGTCTGCATTGTGCAGTCTTTATCTACTCTCATATGACCTGCACATTCTCAATGGTAGTTTACACAATCTTCTTTCCCTTGAGTGCTGGATCTCCTAGATACATCTAGCACAAGGGATATTTTCATGGTCGTCCATACACCACCACAATAGGGTACATTCCAATGGTGGAGTGATAGTCATTATTGTACGCAATCTCCAACAAGGGTAGGTGTTCCTCCCAATTGGGACCAAAACCTAGGAGACATGCTTGAACAATGTCCTCCATAGTCTAAATGGTTCACTCAGTCTGACCATCTGTTTGTGGGTGAAAATATGTGCTCAAGTGAAGTCGAGTCCCCAAAGCCTCCTTCAATCAGATCCTCTACCAGAATGTGAAGCATGTGTCACGATCTAAGACAATCTTCGAAGCGACCCCATGAAGTCGCACGATCTCTTGATTGTGGAGGCATCCCAAGATCTCTACTAAACACTTCTCTTGAATATCTAAAAAGTGGGTTGTCATGGTTAGTCGTTCAATGATCATCCAAATGGTATCATCCCTCTGGATGTACGTGGTAACCCCATTAAAAAGTCCATCAATATCAATTACCAATTCTAATATGGTATCCCCAGGGGTTGGGTCAAGACTACTAGAACTTGGTGCGTGACCTTAACTTGCTGGAAAGTAAGACATCTAGAAACAAACATTACCAAAGATTTCTTCATCCTTGGCCACCAATACTAACTCCAGATGTCATGATACATCATCATCATACATGGATGTACAAAAAAGTGAGATGTATGGAACTCACTCCACTCCTCCTCTCATAGCATCACTCGTACAACTATACAACCATTTAAAAGGATAGTGTGCTCCCCTCATTAAGAATACCAATCAGGTGCATGGTCTGAGGATATCTGAGCACATGTAGTCTCACAGCTGTAGTATCTATGTTGCACCACCATGACTTGCTGATGGAGTCAAAGGGAATGTGTCATTGAATGAAGTTAGACTATCTCATCTCTATCCATGAAGGATATTTGATTGGAGGAAAACTGCTCTGAAGCCTCGTTTAAATGCTGTGAACTCAATATCTGGAAATGTGCATCTTCCACTACCTTCACATTCCTAGGAGTATTGACTATATCAAATTCATAGTCTAGGAGGAACTCGAGAAAACATCACTGTCTTAGATTCATATCTTTATATGTGAAGATATATCTGAGACTCTTATGGTTAGAGTAAACAACGAACCACTCTCCCATCAAGTAGTGTCACCACAACTTCGTTACGAAGACTACTGTTTCCAAATCCAAGTCATGAGATGCATTATTCCACTCATGAGGCCTTTGATTTCGTGAGCCATTAGAAATCAATACACCACCCTGCATCAGGGAGCAACCGATTCTGGTCCATGATGCATCATAGTAATCCACATAGTTGGTGCCCTCCTCCGGCAGCCATAGGATGTGAGCACTGGTCCAGCTCTACCTCACCAGTTAAAAGATCTTCTGGTGTGTCTCTGACCATAAAATGGTTTTCCCCTTCTTCATCAAGGTTTTCATAGGTGCTTACTCTGGAGAAATTGGGTACAAACTTCCAATTGTATCCTGCTAATCTGAGGAATCTCCTCACCTAAATAACACTCCTGGGTGGATCCCAAGCAAGTGCTTCCTCAATCATTACTAGATTTACTGAAACTCCTACCTATGATATAACCAATCCCATGAAGTGGACCATTCGTATCTAGAACTCACAATTCATGTGCTTCCCATATAATTTTAGCTCCCTATCTATTCCAAGAACTATCCTCAACTGTATAATGTTCTCTACCTCAGATGTTGAGTACACCATGATGTCTTCGATGAAGTCCAGTACAAACCAGTCTAAGCAGGGCTGTAAGATCCTATTCATTAGAACCATGGAGAAAATTTGGGGGTTCATCATGTCAAAATATCATCACTATGTATTCACAATGTCTATACCGATGTCTGAACACCAACTTTTGGATGTCCTCATCCTGCACATGAATCGGGTGACAACCTGATCTGAGGTCTATCATTGAGAACCACTTCTCTCCTTTCAACTGATCAAACAGATCATTAATCCTTGGAAAAGGATAATTGTTCTTCACTGTAACCTAGTTTAGGCACCGAAAGTCCATGCATAGCCTCAAACATCTATTTTATTTCTTATCAAACAACATCGAGGATTCCATTGTAGAAACAATGGGACTTACGAATCATTTCTTATATATGTCCTCCAACTATACCCTCATCTCTCGAAGCTCCACATGGACCATATGATACGCAATTTTAGATTTAGTTTTGTACATGGGTATAAGTCAATGTGGAAGTCTACCTCTCTATGAGGAAGTTGTCCTAGAAAATCTTCTATAAAGACGTCCTCATACTCATCCACCACCACTAAAAACTATGGACTCACCACATCCACTCTGTCGATGGTCATGCAAGCCATCTGATATGTAATCAGTTGCACCCTCATGAGTGCAATTCCATCTCATGCTACTCTATTTTCCATCTCACAAACAAAGGAAAATTGTCCTCTATCTCTGCACTCACATCACACAATACATCTCAAGTAGTCAGTCTATTCGTAAAATGATGATAGCCACTCCATGACTAGAATGACGTTTTAGGGTTTCTATGCCGCTACTAGATTATCCCATCTGAAGCATTTTCCTTCGAGAGTAAGATCAATCTGTCAGCACAAATGTGTGACCGCTGAATATCCTCCTGTAGGAGTATCCAAATGAAAATGTGAAGAAAAAATCTCAGTCAGAATATTTGTGTCTCAAACTAAGTCCACAACAAGGATAGAATGACAAGAACCTGAATTGATAAGCACTTCTCCTAAAGTAGAGAAGATATAGATTGTACCTCATATCATCTAAGGGATGTCAGGATAATGAACCTCTACTCTTGTTATTTGGGAATTTCCCCATCCACCAACTCCAAAAGAGTATGGTGGACCACCTGGGAATGGTGGTGGTAGTGCCTGGTGACCCTGACCACCTCCCTTTGCAGGTCTTGCTTCCATGCCTTGTCTACCTCCTTGATGACGGTCATTCTCCTACCATTTCCTATACATCGGTGCCCCCTCAACCATCTACCAATCATCTATGTGGGGTTTTGGTTAGTCACAAGCTCTGTGAACCTGTCCCCCGTAGGAAAAATAGATCATGCCCTGTTGGTGTCTCCCTCATCCTCTCGACCATCTCACATCTAACCTTGCATCCTTAGGTAGCCCTCCAGAAGGTCTAGCCCACATGGGATTATTCATTGTCTATATACTGCCAGTTGTAGATGACTCTAGTACATGTTGCCTAGTAGGGGCTCTCACAATCACTTAATGCTATATAAAGAAGCTCTCCATCAATAAAGCTCTCTCTAGCACCCCAGCATTCGTTGAGAAGGTGATACAAACATTTGTAGCTCTATTCTCTCTTTGGTTCCCCTTCTCAACGGTTTGGGCCCTTAAGTAAGGGTCTCGTAACTTGTCAGTGGAGTATTAGGAGAGATCAGTAATTCTTATAGAGTACTTAGCCACAGTCTAGATGCCCTACCGTAGATTCAGTAACTCTTAAATATGCACAAACCATAGTGTTTTCTAGGTCTATCTATGCCCAAAAATTCCCTCAAAGTCTGACTAGGTGAGGGTTATCTCCACATGCACCTAGAGCGTCGAGCTCAACCGTTATCATACTGATCCCTGAAGAATGATTTCTACGCCTATCACCATCTTCGCGGTGGGCGCCTCTACTAAGAGAAAGACCCGCTAAATAACCTCAAGTGAGCCTTATGATTCCTGGGGGTCTATCTCACCTCGAAACCCCAGAAGCCTCTGTCTCTAGAGCCCATGAAACTTGCTCAGATGGCCCTCATGATCCACTAGGCGTATTTATTCATCAAAATGTGGTGGTGCTACTGGTACACAACTCAAAGTTGTCATTCCTATGAGTGGTCCCTATACCGATGCCTCATCTCTCAGTGGGCCACTGTCATGATCTCAAACCATAATCTTAGATGGCTATCTTCCTTGAGGCATCCTGTATGAAATAGATGTTCCACATTAAATAAGTTATACCTAGTGAGTTGACTCAAGAATGATCATGAAGACATTTCCAAACACTAGAAACCAATGTTTTTATGTAACGAGAAGGAAAATAGAATTAATGGTCTTGGTGTTTGGATACATCGGTCTCCACACCAACACTAGACTCCATGTACTAAAAACCAATCTCAAGACACATTATACCATTGCCTCATTAATAGTAAACTCATTTTTTATCTGGTAGAGTAGACAGCCCTCTCATACCACTTTTTCATGACCCGTTCCATAGGGCCGTGATGTGACTACCCCAAGCGCACCTTCCATAGGTTAGGGGTTGGTGACTATCACCTAAAGTCATTTCTCGAATAGTTAATGAATTGAAATAGAGATCTGTACACCCTAAAAAAGGGAAACTAAATTAATAAACCAACAAAAGTATGGTATAACCATGCTAGTAAAGTACAACCACAAGTACTATTGTAAACTGAAAACAGTGGGTCGGAATACAAGCTCGTGAAACTGAAAATAACATAAACAACCATCACATCTTCCGAGGAGCTCTACCAAGATCATAGTAGCTATAAGTTTGGTGTTGAGGAAGAGGATCTATAAACCTCTCATCGCACCAAGCTCCACCAAGGCCCGAACATCCAAATTCTGCAATCAAGCGTTAGTATTCTACACCAAACACACATGTGCAGTCGGAGACCATGCAGGGGTGAGTATAACAAATCAGTAGTGGACCCTATGACCCATGAAAGACTCTTAGTAACCCAAAATGGGAAAAATCAAATGAAATTCAATAAGGGTAATATAATATGACTCACCTGAATCATGAAGCACAATGAAAAATAGACTAATCAATCTAACGGTATAACTTCATTATTACTGGTATAGGGAGGACTAGTCATAAAGTCAATTCATTTTATTCATAGTAACTCTAATGTCGAACTATATAGGTCACCGTATTCTTACACGTATAGGTCAATCGATGTTGACCCGTATTGGTCGTTGGTGCGGACACGTTTTGGTCTCTGGTGCTGACCTGTATTGATTGATGGTGCAGATCTGTATTGATCACTGGTGCTAACCTCTATTGGTTGTAGGTACAAAGGTATGGATTATTAGTCATACAGCTAGATCATTACACACTGTATTTTCTGATGCTGACCCACATTGGTCGCTCTACTTCTTCATGTTAGAGCCTTCCATTAGATTCCCTAATGAGGCACAACATCTCTCTGAAATATTATTCTCCTCAAGCCATCAATCATATTTCAACTGGTACTAGGACCCAAAAAAAATCATACCTAATAGACCAACATTCCATAGGGGTCCCGATCTGATAGACGACGCATCGATCTGCCGCACAGTCAATGAGATATGGGCACATTTGTAAAAAGTTACTGGTTGGATTCAAGTCTTATCCAACCCTGGTCGGATGTCAAAATCCATAAAAATTCACTTAGAGTATCCCCAAAATACCATTTAGTCACATTGTATGTTATTCCACAGAAGACCCATCGATCAGATGCATGGTCTGTTAGTCATTGGCATTTTAGTGCTGAGGGACCGGTTAGATTCAGAGTCGATACGACCCGACTATGCTCCAATATTCTCCAAAACTCCTAGGGGTATCTCAAAAAGATTGTCTCTCTCCATGGATCCTAGTAATGCAGATGGTTCGTCAAACATACATTATGTTAACAAGTTATGGCCCTTTAACAGTTTTGGGGTCCGAGAGTGGTCGGGGGATGGTCCGACCCGGTCGGCTGACCCGAACCGTACCGACCCAGTTCAGGTCCACCTAACCCGGTCCATGTACAAACATTCCTAGAAAAAACTAGTATGGGCTGGGCCATGGAGGGACTAGGATACAGGGCCATGAAAGGGCCGGCCGGCATGCCCTGTGTCGGGCGCACGGGCTGCCATTTGATTGGATCATAGATCCATTCATATTCACATAAGAATGATGCTTCCTTATTATCTTTGGGACATTCTAGAGGCGGGTCCCTTTCCAACATGTCATGGCTTTGAGACATGAATTCCCTTCAACAAAAAGTGCGACGAAACACTGCATCCACCTCCGCGGCTAGCCCACTTCCGGTTTCATGTCCGACCACCACTGTGCCGTATGGTGGAGCACTCTTCTATGGTCGGTGAGCACATGCCACCGACTCCTCCACTGGTGCTGGTTTCATGTGTCGTGTCGACGGAGCTCCCATTAGGATCAGGCATTTTTAAGAAGCTGATTTTCTATTCCTGTTTCTTCTTATAGGCCTCCTGAACTACCGTTGTCACACTGTTACCCTCTATCTTGTGTTTTCGTCAAATTGGGAAAACTGTCCCTGAAGGAAGCAATGATAAACGAAGTTATGGATGGTTTGGGTCTAGTTATATTTTTATGTTCCTTCTGAGTTAGTATTATAAAAAGCAAGAATAATTATTCATCACATTTTAATAATATTAAACCACATAAAATCTTAAACCCCCTACCTTGAGATATGTTGGAGGTGTCATTGTGATGACAACAGGAGCATCCATGTTTGATGAAGATGTCGGCATTTGTCGATCCCTGATTGTTGTCGCCCGAGCATTCATCCCCTATTGGTGGATGATGCAGCGAATATCTTCTATATTTTTCACGCTTGATGAAGTAAATCTAAATCCCCACTCCGAGTTCTATTGAATAATGATGATGAAATGTGAGTAATGCATTAGAGGACAAATGAGGTTCGTTAAATGATTTAATGAACCTATTTTAATTCACAACCGTGGATTTATATAGTTGATGAGTCAAGACATTAAATGCCTTGACAAGTTAATGGTCCCAATGACGCCACTCATATGTTGGAGAAAGTGAAATAAAATTAAATTTCCATGTTCTTTTACTTTTCTTTAACATATTCCAAAAGCTAACTTTTTCTCCCATCCAACTGTGGTCAAAGTGATGCTTCTCTTAAGATAATCACGAGGTTGCTGATTCAACACTTCCCTCATATTTTCAATCCGAGTGCTGGTTCAAAAGATATAAAATTCATACAATTCCATTACTAAACGTACCTTAAAAATGTCCAAAAATTCATTTAGGGCACACCGGGCCTCAGAGTCTTGCGCTGTCAATTTTCACAGACTTGTAAAAATCAAAAATCATTAAAAGAAAATTTACATGGTATTTTTTGGTCTTTAAAATGTGAGTAAATATATACAAACTAATAACCACGATAAATCATGGGATTAAATATATATTTGATCATGTATATGAAATATGATGTGAAAAATAAATACATGTCCATGTCTAGACCCAAAATTGTGAACAAAGCATACTCTAATAATCTTCAAACTTAACCTAGTAAAAAAAGAATAATTCAATCATTTACAAGTACAATCTTCTTTATTGAAAGATATAAAAACATGATAAATGAATTGGAAGGATAAATAGGACAACATCAATAAATTATCCATATGAACATGTTACCCATTAAGATAATCTTTCACTAACCCATTAAAACACCATAAAAGGAAAAAGGGGGTTCATAACATTTTTAGACACCAAAACCATTATTGATCTATAAAATATAATTCATTCATAAACCAAATTTAATTACCCATATATATTAATTTATTATAGAATTTAGAGGGTGATTCGTGAAATTAAACTAATCGGAAATAATTCAGTTAGAGATAATTAAGAAATTCTAGTAAAATAAAAAAACAGTTTTTAGAAAACTATTTTATATTTGATGTACAATATGATGTTTCAGTCACATTCAAAATTCATTTATAGAAAATTAGTTTTTGGAAATTTCCAAAATGGAATTTCCCAAATCAATATTAGAAGATGAATCTAAATAAAAATCATAAAAATACATATATTTATCTAATGTTTTCTGTAAAATCATTTAAATGATTTTTAATTTTTATAAATGCTCCTCAATAAAGGATCCAATAAAATGAAAAAAGGATTCAACACGATAAAGTTAAATCATTAAAAACATTTAATTTTAAATAAAATTATGAATATTTTATTCTTGAAATGACACAACAGATATAAATACTAATGTTTAGTGAATGATAAGACATATTATTTTTTGTAGATGCAAAATGTTTTTAAAATTTGTGATACATTTATTGACAATCTACAACATAAAAAGATAAAAAAAATCCTTTTAAAAATTGGATATGGGAAATATTAAGGTCACAAGAGATGAAATATTATTGGGATTATAAATTAAAAGAACACATATTAGATTTTAAAATATTGAATATTTTAAAAATCTGTAATAAATGAGGATGAGAATTATTTTCAAAATTGATAAGTATTTTATGGGGAAGATATTCCTCGAGTATGAATATATTAATCAATATATTCATTTTAACCTTATTTAAATACAATGTATCAATTAATAAAATTTTGTCATTTATAGAACCATACTTGTAAGATAAAAGATCAAGAATAAGAATTATAACTAAACTAAGGGTGTTTAGTTGATAAAAACCTATTCAAAATATTATATATTTTGAATCAAATTAAATTTAATGATATAACATGGAATGGATATTCTTAACCAATGGATTTAATGAAAATGGTAAAAGATTTTATTTATACATTAATAAAACAATATTAAATACATCATATTAGGTGATAAGAAATTCTTTCATAAGAAAATAAATCTTAGACAAAGAACCCCATACCTTCTTTCCTGGCTTGTAAAAAGTCACTTCAATATCATTTAGATCTTTGATCTTCCCATGGATGATTCTTTAATAAGGAAGGAAATAGTAAAAACTATAGTCTTTAAAAGAATATATATGTAATAAATTATTCTAGGTGTTGTAAAACGAGTATTGGTTTAAGAGGTAACTGGAATTATAGGGTGGGCAGGAATGAGTGGTGAGAGGCCACATCTTTTAGTTGTATGAAAGAAATTATTGAACATATTACACCATAAATTATAGATATATATTTTTCACATGTTAATAACAATAAATAATATTCAATTATGGTGTGTATAAAACTTATTTTCAAATCCACACCTCATCCAGTCAATTAGAAACATGTTTCGGGCTACCATTTTTTTCTATTATAGACTATACTGTAGTAATTAGTTTTTACCTATGTAAATAATTTTTTCATAATAAATAAAGGATAGCAATTCATAAAATTGGACGTGATACATGAACAAAATAAATCAATTTTAAAAAATAATAATTTTATTTATAATTAATTATAATTAAAACATTACCAAATTTAATGTGTAAAAACCACCTTTTAGACTACTTTATATTTAAGATTAAATATTTTGTGTAGGTTAACATTATAAATTTTATAAACTGTTACGATGAATGTTTATTTATTCTTAATGAAATAAATTTTGTAAGGATTTAAAATCAAGAAAAAATGTTCTTTTATTATAATAATATTTAATCAAAAGAGAATACAAAAACTTTTACCTTGATTCAAAAATAGTACATGTATAAACAAAAAATATATAATTGGATTTATTTACTAATAATATCATTTAAAAACATATAGATTTACTCTATAATATTTAATTTATCATGAAAATGTATCAAATATTATCAATTTGTAATTTTATCTTGTTATAGTCATAAATGATATAATTATTGTTAAAACAATATCATTATTCACCTAAAAATATATTATATTATAAAAAAAGTAAAAATTCATCACATATTAAATTTTAAATGATTAATCACAAAATAATGTTTATATTAATAAATAAAATTTTAAAATTTTAAATTCATTATTTAAATGATAAAAAAAATATATAATGAAGACCGATTTGAGGAAACATTTAAGCTTCACGACATTAATTTCTATTAATAATAAATTTTATACATTTATAATTGATTAAAATTAATTTAATTACTAATGGTTTTATTATTCCAAAAAAATCTTAATTGTAAATATGTCCCATCTCATTTTAGTTTTGTCTTCCTTGTGGAGTAAGATATTAAACAAAATATTAATTAAAATATATATTCAAAAATATTTATTTGTTACATTCTTAAGAGTAAATAAAATGAGTACTCATAATTTTAATTGTTATCTAATATTGAAAATATCTAGTAGTATAAATAATATAAAAATTTATCATGATATAATTTATTGTGTGATATCATAATCAAAATATACTATACCATTTAACATCAATTATTTTCAATCATACTATTGAGTTTTGATCTAGTCATTTGACCTACACATGCCTCAAAATAAGGTATCCTAATTTATATAACTAAATTAGTTTCATACGAGTCCATAAGGTCATACTGTTACTATTATATGTCTATTGGTTTGTATTAAAAATGATCCACTAATTCTTTATTTTTTATTAATATCGATTCTATGTGGAGATAGTCGATTCATTATTAAAATCACATGAAATTAATCTAATAGAGGTAAAACGAGAATTTGATGAATCGTATTTTGAAAAACTTAGTAAGGGATGTCGTAACAATATAATTATTAAAATAATAATATCACATCATTGGGTTTTTATTTGACACTTTTATGGAACTTCTTAGGACTAATAGGGTTAGTAGAAAAATAATTTAATTGGATATCCTAAAATTTAGTTCTTAGGGTGCGTATGAATATACCAATTATTCCCCATGATAAATTTTTAATAGTATTGATAATATAGGCTTCACCTTGTTCCTTGGGATTAGGTTGTTTCTAATGATTGTTTTCCTATTTAGCCTTTGTGTTGGGGAATAGTTCTAAATTAATTACAATATCCTATCATTAAATAAATTATAAATTATCCACCCTTATTTAATTAATTAAATTATATATCATATATATTTCACTAGTAACATGATTTACAATGCTTCCAAACATGGATCATTTTAATGTTCCTTCAAGATATTCCCTTTACTATATCATCCCACATTTTCAATATGTGTAAAGTGGAATATTATTTTATAAATAATCATTATCGACTAATATTATATAAAACAACATGATTCTATTCCTTGGTTTGAAAAATTATTGCAATGAATCGTGTTCATAATCATAAGTCGAGATAATTGGATGATCATATTAAATTTTTTGTCACCCTATTTTATTACATATAGTTTCTCATTAGGAATATTATTCCATTATTCATCAAATCGATTATTAACATTGGTCCACCTACCTCCATAAACTAAAAATCCAAAAAGGGTTGATAAATACAGTTGAATAGTTATCACCATCAAGAAATTATTATGTTATATTTACATAAAAAATCAATCTCTAAATATCTCACTATTCAAAATTAATATATTCACTTCTAGTTTAAATAACATCAATCATACAACAATCCTAGTTATCTAAGGTGTTGTTCTCCTAAAATTTGTCATCCAAATTCCTTAACATAATTAACACACTAATAAATACTTTTAATAATAATGTGACTAAAAAAATCATTTCACATAGGATTGTATATACATGTGTGTTGTATATTTCCCATTTATAATTCACAAATGTGGACATTATGTGTAAAGACCCGAAAATTTCAAGGAAATTTTTTTCTTAATTTTCTTTGGAATTTTACAAGAGCGCAGCTTCAGACGGCACCTGATTCCGAGGCCCGGTGTGCCCGGAATCAATTTCCGAAGTTTGGCTCGGGTACGTTCAGTGAACGGACGAGCGGGTTTTTCTATCTTTTGAACCGGTGCCCGGAATCGAATTCTGAGGGCACCGATGAAATCGCAGCGCCGGTATTTGCTTAGAAACGCCTCTTCCGGAGTTGCGTTTGCTCAGACGTGGTTTTTAAATTTTGGGGCTTTAAGTCAGAAATAAAATAAAGTTTGTGCGACAACTTTATTTTATTTTACTTAAGCTGCTTGGAAGCCACTTGAAGCCACTTAAAGACGGCTTGAACTGTGTTGAACTGGATTGGATGCTATCCAGAAATATCCTACCCCCTTGGTAGGATATTTGTGAGGTGGGGCCCGCACGAGCCCCGCCGTTTCTTTCGCTAAGTAACGCACCCGCGAAAACCCGTCAAAGTAACTGAAAAGTCAACCGGCGCGTTTTCTTTAATTTCTTAATAGACCATTTAATTGGGCGGTTTATTTCGTGAATTAAATGGGCTGTTTCATTCGTTGAATTAATTCAACGAATTTAATGGGTCGTTACTTACGCGTTTGCGTTCGTTGGCAAAATAATAAAATAAGACCAACTCTTTCTTTTGGAGGATTACTCGTTGTGCGAGATTCTCTGGGCCTCCACCTTCCCCGCGAAGAACGCGAAGAACGCGAAGAACGCCGGTGACCGGAATTCGACGACGCACACCGAGATCTGCGACGTCGACGAGCTTTACCCGCGACGTTCTTCGGCGACGCCTCTTCTTCCGCGGTCGATCCTCGTTCGGCAACTAAGGTGAGAATCGGATCGTTTAAATTCTCCCTTTTTTTTTTAAATTTCATGGCAACGGATTTAAATAATTAAATCCGTTTGTTCTTGATCCGGAGATTGGCGACGCGACGCCGGATACCGCGACGACGCGTCGATCCCCTTCTTTCGCGACGACCTCACGTCCGACGACGACAAGGTAAGGGTTGATTTGAAATATTTTGTTTTCCCTGTGTTTATTCTTTTAAAGTAAAGAACATGATCTCCGACAATTTTAAATTATTTAAAATTGTTGTTGATTATTTTCTTTTCCTCCCGTGGTTTATGAATAACGCGGAGGGTGCGGGTCTAACGAACAAGACCCGGCAACCCTCCGCCGATCTCTTTTGTTGTGCGGATATGGCGGACGACGACGAACCGCGCGACAAGGGCGATCCGTTGATCCCGCAGTGAAGATCGGCCCCCGGGAGGAGCAACGGCGTAGACGGGAGGCAAAACGGGCCACCGGAGCAACTCCGGCGGCCCGCGGAAGGTGGTGGCGGCGGAGGCGCACCGCCGGACCGCGTCCGCGGTCCGGCCACCCAGCATGCGGCCCGCGCGGGCCGCGTTTCTCCAAAGCCGCGGGTCAAACCCGCGGCGGCTCAATCGGCCGCTCGGCCGAAGCTGAGCCGGCCGGTCCGGTCGGCCGGGTCGGGCCGACCCGGTTCGGGCCGACCCGGTTCGGCCGACCCAGGGGGGGGGGGGGGTTCGGGCCGGGTCGCCCCGGGCCCAGAACCCCCGTTTCGGGCCCTCTTCGGTCTTTCGCCCATATCTTGGGCCTGGGACCTCCGATTGACGAACCGTCAGCGGCTACGCGATCCTTGGATCGAGACGGTCGTTTCGGTATATTATAATCAAGGTTTCGGAAGACTTTGGGTTCGGCCGGGTTGGTGCGTACACGAAACCAACCGGGCCCTCGGAGCGGAAACGCTCATAACTTGAGCTATGGACGTCCGAACGACGTACCGTCAGCTGTGGTAATTTCCTCTAAGTGAGACGGAACTTTTGGCATACTCCGCCCGAGGATCGGACACAGGCGGAGTACGGTCGGGTTGGTTTTTCCCTAAAAACCAACCGGGCCCCTGGGACGAAAATGCCAATAACTCTCAGACCGGGCGTCTGATTGACGCGCCGTCTGTTGCGTTGAGATCCTGTTGTCGATACAGAACTTTTGGATACATCAACTTCGGACTACGTGTCAGTTGATGTATCAGCCTCTCGTCTCGTGGAGCGGACCCTCCTAAACGAGCTCGCTATGTGCGGGAACCCTAGCGCTGGCTGCGACGACGGTAGAGCAGAGATCCTCCGTGGACTGCGACGACGGCAGAGCAGAGATCCTCCGTGGACTGCGACGACGGCAGAGCAGAGATCCTTCGTGGACTGCGGCGACGACTGTGCAGAGATCCTCAGTGGACTGCGTCGACTACTGCACTCAGCGATCCTATGTGGATCAGTGCTACAGGTTCTGTGTGAGCCCGATCCTATGTGGGTCCTTACTACCGGTTCTGTGTGAGCCACTGCCTACAGGTTCTGTGTGAGCCCGATCCTACGTGGGTCTTTTGCGGGGGTTAGTACCTATCGATCCTTCGTGGGTCCGACGACTTAGATGGATCAGTGATCGTCTTTGACGTCATCTGAAAAAGTATACCTGGTTGAGCTGAATCTTATGTTACTCTCCTTTGTGGATTGTGTTGAACTATCCTATGTGGATTTACTGTTTACTCTCCTGGTGGATTTGAGTCTTGCTTTCCTTTGTGGATTGAGTTGTTCTTGAGCTCGTGAGCAGAGCTAGAAGTGGGGACTTAGGTATATGTATGGGCATATACCTAAGTCGAGTCAGATGTTAATTCGTGATTGCATCTTTCTTTTGTGCTATATCCTTTGTGGATTTCGGGAGACCTTCGGGGGTCTCGGGGTCCTTACTGAGTAGCTTATACTCACCCCTGCACGGGCTATGCCCGCACTTCGGGGTGTTGGTTGCAGACGACGGACAGCGCTGATCGTGGAGGAGGCGCGTGGAGCAGGACGGTACCTGGAGGTGGACCACTGGGCGGGACGTGCTCGGAGCAGACGTGGGACCCGAGGAGCCTGGAGGCTATCTGTACCCACCCTTCAGGTGGGATTGCCAGTGGACGACACGAGGCCGCCGTCTTTTCTTCAGTTGCTGTTCTTTACTTTTTTTCAGTTGTACTTTACAGTTGGGCTTGTATTTCCAGCCCCCTTTACTTTTCTGCACTTTACTTTCCGCTCGCTGACTCTGTGTGGTTGTTACTTATAAAGGCAATGCTTCCCTGTTTACTGGGATTTTACGCCTTGGTGCTAGTCGCCAGCCCCTGGCCTATGGAAGGCGGGCTTGGGGTAGTCACGGCACGGGCCCCGAGGACGGGTCGTGACAAATTGGTATCAGAGGTGGTCGGTTCTACCGCAGACTCTGATCGTCCTTTCTTTCTATATGAAGCAATAGTGTTTAGTGTATTGAGTGTTGTTATCAGTTCAGGGCGCCCAGTGTTGGTGCGGCGGCCGACGTATCCGTACACCAGGACCCTGACTCCTGATTTCCGACTTAATGCATGAAAACATTGATTGCGTGTGTGTTTCGAGTTTTCTTTGTGATTACTTGTGTCAGCTCACCGGGTATACTGATCTGCTTTATGAAAGTCTCAAGTTTTCCTTGTGATTACTTATGCCAGCTCACCAGGTATACTGTTCTGACTGTGGTGCTGTTGTTCTCCTTTTCAGGATGGCCCCGCGACGACAGCCAGCTAGGGTTCCGAGTGTAGGGCGCGACGGCAGCCCACCGAGCGACGAGGCCTCGGTGCAGGGCCCTTTGCCAGCAGTGGCACCGGCGGTAGCTTTACCCGCCGAGCCACCGATGCTTCCAGTACCAGACGCTGACGATGCACGTCGCCTCCGAGCACTGCATGAGTTTCAGAGCCAGCGACTGCCCAGGTTTCGCGGTGAGGCGGACCCCCAGGCCGCCGAGGGCTGGCTAGAGGCGGTGGTACGGATCTTTAGGCTAGTGAGGACACCAGCAGATCTCATGGTGATTCTCGCGGCGAGCCTCCTGCAGGCGGCGGCAGGACGATGGTGGAGCTTGATGCTCCAGGTTCACGATGAGGCATCCTTGATCTGGACGGACTTCGAGAGCCTCTTCCGCTCTGAGTTCGTCCCGGCCACCCTCCAAGCGGTGCGCATCCAGGAGCTTCTCCAGCTGCGCCAGGGCAGCATGACGGTCGCTCAGTACGCGGCGAGGTTAACTGACCTATCTCGCTACTCGACCGACATGGTACGGGACCCCTTCTTCCGGGCCCGGACCTTCGAGCAGGGCTTGCGACAGGAGATTCGGGCGTCGCTGATCTCCCTCAGCATTCCGATCCAGGCGGGAGTGCTGGAGCGAGCCCTCCTGATCGAGAGCTTCCTGGCAGAGCCTTCTTCAGCGGCGAGACCTAGCGCAGGGCGGCAGGTAGCTGAGTCTTCGGCAACGGGTAGCCGACGGATGACTCTCGGGTCCAGGCAGACCAGACCCCCACGCAGATGGCCTCAGGACACCAGCTCAGCGGTGCGGGGCACACAGCGGAGTGCCAGCCTTCCGAGAGGCAGGTTGTGCTACTCCTGCGGCGGGCAGGGTCACATGGCTCGTGACTGCCCGAATCGCCGATCAGAGGAGCAGCAGACGGTGGAGGGGCCACCCAGGCAGAGGCAGAGGGTCGACCGTGGCGGTCCGCAGGGAGGAGGCGGACGAGGCAGAGGAGCTGGCCGAGCAGCGGGTGGTGGGCGACGCTTCCAGGCTCTACCCCCACCACCACCAGGAGGGCCACCTCGACCACATGGAGCTGGCGGGCAGGGACAGGCCCAGCTCCAGGCAGTGGAGGCCTACGACCCCGACTTGCCAGAGATGATTCGAGGTACGATCTGTGTCTATTCCACCCTTGCTGCAGTACTTATAGACACAGGAGCGAGTCACTCTTTCATAGCCTCTGCCCTTGTTCGGAGCTCGGAGATTCCGACTGAGCCGTTGGCTCGATCCTTACGGCTAGAGACTCCTACGGGAGCAGACTCGACGATTACGCACTGGTGCCGGAAGTGTGAGCTTACTCTAGGAGGCGAGAGCTTCGGCTAGGATCTCCTTGTAGAGGCGTCGAGGCCTTACAACGTCATCTTGGGCATGGATTGGCTATCCACGGTTCATGCCTAGATCGACTGTTTTAGGCGCAAGGTGCGATGTGTTCGCACCGACGGGAGCAGGTTTACCTTCAGCGGCGAGAAGGGAACCTTTGCAGCACAGGATGGACTTCCGCGGAGGAGAGTGAAGCCTATCTCTCATCAGTTGGCTAGCCTCATCCTAGGAGCAGTGGACGTGCGTAGTCCGGCTTTTCCTGCAGTGGTGGACCAGTACGTGGACGTCTTTCCCGACGACGTTCCAGGGCTACCTCCTCGTAGAGAGGTAGACTTTTACATCGACTTGTACCCCGGGATAGCCCCGATATCTACTCCAGCATATCGGATGGCCCCCACCGAGCTTCGAGAGCTGCGGGTACAGTTGGAGGACTTGTAGAGCAAGGGGTTTATCCGACCCAGTGTTTCACCCTGGGCTTCCCCGATTTTGTTCGCCAAGAAGGCGGACGGGAGCTTGCGACTGTGTGTCGACTATCGTCGCCTGGACCAGGTGACAGTGAGGAACAAGTATCCGCTGCCACGGATTGATGACCTCTTCGATCAGCTCAAGGGAGCGCGGTGGTTCTCGAAGATAGACCTCCAGTCAGGCTATCATCAGCTCAGAGTTCGAGACGAGGACGTGCAGAAGACGGCCTTCAGGTGTCGGTATGGCCATTATGAGTTCTTGGTTATGCCATTCGGCGTAACCAATGCTCCAGCAGTGTTCATGAGCCTCATGAATAGGATCTTCCAGCCATACCTCGACCGATTTGTCGTGGTCTTCATTGACGACATTTTGGTATACTCGACGACTGAGGAGGAGCATTCCTACCACCTGCGAGTTGTGCTAGACACACTCCGAGAGCACCAGCTTTATGGCAAGCTCTCAAAATGCCAGTTCTGGTTACGTGAGGTCCATTTCTTGGGGCACGTCATCTCTGAGGTGGGAGTTGCAGTGGATCCCGCGAAGATCGAGGCAGTGCTAGCTTGGGAGCCACCCAAGAGCGTGACAGAGGTGCGGAGCTTCTTGGGCCTAGCCGGATACTATCGGAGATTCGTTCCAGACTTCTCCAGAGTTGCGGCACCACTCTCAGCTTTGACAAAGAAGGGGAAACCCTTCGTGTGGTCAGAAAGATGTCAGCAGAGCTTCCAGGAGCTGAGGCAGAGGTTGACCAACGCACCTATCTTGAGGTTGCCTGAGGAGGGAGATGGATACGTAGTTTACTGCGATGCATCAGGGACTGGACTCGGATGCGTCCTGATGCAGGAGCGGGCCGTGATCGCCTATGGATCACGTCAGTTGAGGCCGCATGAGCAGAACTACGCCACTCATGACCTGGAGTTAGCAGCAGTGGTCTTCGCTCTGAAGACTTGGTGGCACTATCTGATGGGTGAGTGCTTCACAGTCTTTTCTGACCACCAGAGTCTCAGGTATATCTTCTCTCAGAAGGACCTGAACCTGAGACAGCGGAGATGGCTTGAGTTCCTCCAGGACTATGACTTTGAGATAGTCTATACTCCTGGTAAGGGGAACGTGGTAGCCGATGCCCTCAGCAGGAGGACGGGCATTCAGCTACTTGAGGAGGCGACAGAGCAGCTAGCCTCCTTACAGATATCCTTCGTGGATAGAGACGGAGCAGCCTTTCTTCAGTCTCTCACAGTCTCTCCTCCACTTCTACAGCGGTTCAGAGAGGCTCAGCGTGAGGACGCTGACTGTGAGACCCGGCGTGCACTGATATCCTCAGGTCAGGCGCCTGATGGCTTCTCCCTTGGAGCAGAGCACGACATCCTTTTCAGAGGACGTACCTTCGTACCAGTCGCTTTGCGAGAGGAGGTGCTGAGAGAGTTTCACACTTCTCCCTTGGCGGTATATCCTGGAGTGGCGAAGATGTACCAGGATCTCAGGCGACAGCACTGGTGGCTGGGCATGAAGAAAGCTGTGGCAGAGTTCGTTTCACGATGCCTCACCTGCCAGCAGGTGAAGGCAGAGCATCAGGTACCAGCAGGCTTGGTACAGCCCTTGGAGGTCCCGGAGTGGAAGTGGGATGGCATATCTATGGATTTCGTGACTGGACTTCCACGCACTTCCAGAGGCCACGACTCCATTTGGGTGATTGTCGACCGACTCAACAAGTCGGCACACTTCTTACCCATCAGAGAGCAGGGCTCAGTGGAGAGCTTGGGACGTCTTTACGTCCAGGAGATCGTACGGCTTCACGGTGTGCCATCGTCTATCGTCTCCGATCGAGATGCTCGTTTCACTTCACGGCTTTGGAAGGGGTTGCAGGAGGCGTTCGGGACGCGGCTCCATCTGAGCACAGCCTTCCACCCTCAGACGGATGGTCAGACGGAGAGGACCATACAAACACTCGAGGACATGCTCCGTGCATGTGTTCTCGACTTTGGTCGCAGCTGGGAGGACCACCTACCCTTGGTGGAGTTCGCGTACAACAACAGCTACCACTCCACCATCGAGATGGCACCATACGAGGCGTTGTACGGCAGACCCTGCAGATCACCGTTGTGCTGGACAGACCCTGGGGAGTCAGAACTCGTGGGACCAGAGATGGTCCGAGCCACGACAGAGAAGGTCCAGATCATCCAGGAGAGGATGAGGACAGCTCAGAGCCGGCAGAAGTCATATGCTGACAGGAAGCGGAGGCCACTAGAGTTCGAGGATGGCGACCACGTCTTTTTGCGTGTCTCACCTCGACGTGGTTTACGGAGATTTGGCCGAGGCGGCAAGTTATCTCCACGCTTCATCGGGCCTTTCCAGGTCCTCAGCAGGATAGGAGAGGTGGCTTATCGCCTGGCTCTACCACCTCAGTTGCACCGGGTGCACGACGTCTTCCACGTGTCTCAGTTGAGGAGATACGTGCACGACCCGACGCACATCATCGACTTTGGGGAGCTGGACGTGGACGATGGGGCGACTTTTGCGGAGGTCCCAGTGGAGATCGAGGATCGACAGGAGCGGGTCCTACGTGGGCGGTCGATTCCTCTTTTGCGCGTCAGATGGAAGCACGGGAACCTCCAGGAGAGCACTTGGGAGCGGGAGGCTCAGATGCGTGCTCAGTACCCCCATTTGTTTCCCTAGTTTTTGATGTATCTTTACGGGGACGTAAATCCCTGAGGTGGGAGTAATGTAAAGACCCGCAAATTTCAAGGAAATTTTTTTCTTAATTTTCTTTGGAATTTTACAAGAGCGCAGCTTCAGACGGCACCTGATTCCGAGGCCCGGTGTGCCCGGAATCAATTTCCGAAGTTTGGCTCGGGTACGTTCAGTGAACGGACGAGCGGGTTTTTCTATCTTTTGAACCGGTGCCCGGAATCGAATTCTGAGGGCACCGATGAAATCGCAGCGCCGGTATTTTCTTAGAAACGCCTCTTCCGGAGTTGCGTTTGCTCAGACGTGGTTTTTAAATTTTGGGGCTTTAAGTCAGAAATAAAATAAAGTTTGTGCGACAACTTTATTTTATTTTACTTAAGCTGCTTGGAAGCCACTTGAAGCCACTTAAAGACGGCTTGAACTGTGTTGAACTGGATAGGATGCTATCCAGAAATATCCTACCCCCTTGGTAGGATATTTGTGAGGTGGGGCCTGCACGAGCCCCGCCGTTTCTTTCGCTAAGTAACGCACCCGCGAAAACCCGTCAAAGTAACTGAAAAGTCAACCGGCGCGTTTTCTTTAATTTCTTAACAGACCATTTAATTGGGCGGTTTATTTCGTGAATTAAATGGGCTGTTTCATTCGTTGAATTAATTCAACGAATTTAATGGGTCGTTACTTACGCGTTTGCGTTCGTTGGCAAAATAATAAAATAAGACCAACTCTTTCTTTTGGAGGATTACTCGTTGTGCGAGATTCTCTGGGCCTCCACCTTCCCCGCGAAAAACGCGAAGAACGCGAAGAACGCGAAGAACGCCGGCGACCGGAATTCGACGACGCACACCGAGATCTGCGACGTCGACGAGCTTTACCCGCGACGTTCTTCGGCGACGCCTCTTCTTCTGCGGCCGATCCTCGTTCGGCAACTAAGGTGAGAATCAGATCGTTTAAATTCTCCCTTTTTTTTAAAATTTCCTGGCAACAGATTTAATTAATTAAATCCGTTTGTTCTTGATCCGGAGATTGGAGACGCGACGCCGGATACCGCGACGACGCGTCGATCCCCTTCTTTCGCGACGACCTCACGTCCGACGACGACAAGGTAAGGGTTGATTTGAAATATTTTGTTTTCCCCGTGTTTATTCTTTTAAAGTAAAGAACATGATCTCCGACAATTTTAAATTATTTAAAATTGTTGTTGATTATTTTCTTTTCCTCCCGTGGTTTATGAATAACGCGGAGGGTGCGGGTCTAAAGAACAAGACCCGGCAACCCTCCGCCGATCTCTTTTGTTGTGCGGATATGGCGGACGACGACGAACCGCGCGACAAGGGCGATCCGTTGATCCCGCAGTGAAGATAGGCCTCCGGGAGGAGCAACGGCGCAGACGGGAGGCAAAACGGGCCACCGGAGCAACTCCGGCGGCCCGCGGAAGGTGGTGGCGGCGGCGGCGAACCGCCGGACCGCGTCCGCGGTCCGGCCACCCAGCACGCGGCCCGCGCGGGCCGCGTTTCTCCAAAGCCGCGGGTCAAACCCGCGGTGGCTCAATCGGCCGCTCGGCCGAAGCCGAGCCGGCCGGTCCGGTCGCCCGGGTCGGGCCGACCCGGTTCGGGCCGACCCGGTTCGGCCGACCCAGGGGGGGGGGGGGTTCGGGCCGGGTCGCCCCAGGCCCAGAACCCCCGTTTCGGGCCCTCTTCGGTCTTTCGCCAATATCTTGGGCCTGGGACCTCCGATTGACGAACCGTCAGCGGCTACGCGATCCTTGGATCGAGACAGTCGTTTCGGTATATTATACTTAAGGTTTCAGAAGACTTTGGGTTCGGCCGGGTTGGTTCGTACACGAAACCAACCGGGCCCTCGGAGCGGAAACGCTCATAACTTGAGCTACGGACGTCCGAACGACGTACCGTCAGCTGTGGTAATTTCCTCTAAGTGAGACGGAACTTTTAGCATACTCCGCCCGAGGATCGGACACAGGCGGAGTACGGTCGGGTTGGTTTTGCCCTAAAAACCAACCGGGCCCCTGGGACGAAAATGCCATTAACTCTCAGACCGGGCGTCCGATTGACGCGCCGTCTGTTGCGTTGAGATCCTGTTGTCGATACGGAACTTTTGGATACATCATCTTCGGACTACGTGTCAGTTGATGTATCAGACTCTCGGCTCGTGGAGCGGACCCTCTTAAACGAGCTCGGTATGTGCGGGAACCCTAGCGTTGGCTGCGACGACGACAGAGCAGAGATCCTCCGTGGACTGCGACGACGGCAGAGCAGAGATCCTCCGTGGACTGCGATGACGGCAGAGCAGAGATCCTTCGTGGACTGCGGCGACGACTGTGCAGAGATCCTCAGTGGACTGCGTCGACTACTGCACTCAGCGATCCTACGTGGATCAGTGCTACAGGTTCTGTGTGAGCCCGATCCTATGTGGGTCCTTACTACCGGTTCTGTGTGAGCCACTGCCTACAGGTTCTGTGTGAGCCCGATCCTACGTGGGTCTTTTGCGGGGGTTAGTACCTATCGATCCTTCGTGGGTCCGACGACTTAGATGGATCAGTGATCGTCTTTGACGTCATCTGAAAAAGTATACCTGGTTGAGCTGAATCTTATGTTACTCTCCTTTGTGGATTGTGTTGAACTATCCTATGTGGATTTACTGTTTACTCTCCTGGTGGATTTGAGTCTTGCTTTCCTTTGTGGATTGAGTTGTTCTTGAGTTCGTGAGCAGAGCTAGAAGTGGGGACTTAGGTATATGTATGGGCATATACCTAAGTCGAGTCAGATGTTACTTCGTGATTGCATCTTTCTTTTGTGCTATATCCTTTGTGGATTTCGGGAGACCTTCGGGGGTCTTGGGGTCCTTACTGAGTAGCTTATACTCACCCCTGCACGGGCTATGCCCGCACTTCGTGGTGTTGGTTGCAGACGACGGACAGCGCTGATCGTGGAGGAGGCACGTGGAGCAGGACGGTACCTGGAGGTGGACCACTGGGCGGGACGTGCTCGGAGCGGACGTGGGACCCGAGGAGCCTGGAGGCTATCTGTACCCACCCTTCAGGTGGGATTGCCAGTGGACGACACGAGGCCGCCGTCTTTTCTTCAGTTGCTGTTCTTTACTTTTTTTCAGTTGTACTTTACAGTTGGGCTTGTATTTCCGGCCCTCTTTACTTTTCTGCACTTTACTTTCCGCTCGCTGACTCTGTGTGGTTGTTAATTATAAAGGCAATGCCTTCCCTGTTTACTGGGATTTTACGCCTTGGTGCTAGTCGCCAGCCCCTGGCCTATGGAAGGCGGGCTTGGGGTAGTCACGGCACGGGCCCCGAGGACGGGTCGTGACATTATGTTGATACTTGAAGAACATTTTTTAACTGTGATTACCCCAAGGTGAATATATTCCATAACATTATCCCCTTTACCATATCAATACAAGTACATAATTTCTAGAAAACCAAACAATCTCTAAATTACCAAAAAAGTTGATGATATCACATAAATTTAGTAATATTTAAGGGTTTCACTAAAATTGTATCATTTCAATCTCTTAAAATAGTAATATAATACTTAAAAATTCAGTAAAAGTTTTTCTAATAGTAAAATTTTTTCCCTAGAACTATACTCCCATATGTGGTCATGAAAACACTTTCTTTACACACTATCATTGAAAAAAAATGTTATTTCAGTGTCTCAACCGATTTATATATAAGATAATTTAAACACTTCATCATATAATAATCACAAAATACCATGAACATAATACTTCCATTTTTTAATGATTATATACCTTTTATTTTCATCCCATAAAAAACACTTTTACACATAACTAATATTTCCCTTTTATATTTTTAGTATCTCCCAAAAAATGAAATCTATAATATATTTCATTGTAATCATAATTATATATACAATTTCTTTGGGAAAATAAAATAAATTTAATGGGTGAGATAAAATATTTTGTAAGTGGGAACTCATCAATATTTAATCAATTAATAGATTAGAAATTTATGATAAAGCAATATAATTAGAGAAATATATTATTAAAAATCTAATTGAATAATTTGAGTTGTATGTATTTCATTATATAAATCCATATAAAATAATATTTATAAACATATATCCTAGATTATTAGTTAGAGATAGTAAACCTAATCCATGGGGAATTATCATAAACATAAAAAATGAAATTTTTCCTAAGTATTCTAATTTATGACATTGTGATAAAATTAAAATGTCATCGTGTCCCTATATAATATTGTAAATAGAGATATATGTGATTAGGTCTATGAAAAAAATTCGGACAAAGTTATTTGCGGTCTTGACCACAAAAAATATGTGAACAATTACCTATATGTTCATTCTATATAAAACCTTTTGAATAAATAATAATGTGATCATTTCCACACATAACCATATAAAAATAATAACATGATCATTTCCACCTAAAACCTTGTGAAAAAAATAACTTGATAATGTCCACACTAAAAAATATTATTTGAGGAGAAATAAAAACGAAAAAAATTAATTTGAGGCTAACATTAAACCTTATACCTAAATAATGAATATATATGTGTTCCACAAGAACATAATCATTTAATAGATATTTAAAAACTTATAGAAATTAAAATTTCCTTTGACATATTTATTAACGATATCAAAAAAATCAACCTCTAAAATGTAGAAATTAAATACACAAAAATTAGTTTCCCCAAAAGTGTATTTTATTATAATATATAATTTTTGATTCATGAAAAAATAAAATTAAATGGAAATAAATTCATTTCATATAAAGAGGAAAATATATTTAAATCATAAATGATTAAATAGATAAGAGGGTAATTTTTGTTTATAAAGATGATGTTTGGATTACACCGAAAAATTCATTTTTTGAAATGTCACATTATAGAAATTAAAAATATTAAATTCATATAATACATATTTGGTAGTGAATATCAACAATTAAACATTGAAAATGTATTATTTATTCAAAAAGGATAACTGAAAACATTTTGAAAATAATTATTTTTTAAAAGGAATCACTAATAAGAGGATCCTTGAAAATGACATAATGTTATCAAAAAAGGGATAAAAAATTGTAACACATTTATATTATAATAAAATAAATATAATATCTATTCATTTCCAAAAAAGGTTAAAAATTTAAAAAATTAGTGGACTATAATACATTTTTATATGAAAGTTTGGAAACTATTTTCTAAATATTTTGAAATAGCTTCATTAAAACAAAACATTATAAAAAGTGTTACAAATCAACCGTTAAAAAAGTAGATAAGTGAGATATGAAGGTCTTATGATATATAACATAACGTTGTATCAAAATATAATTAATAAAATTTTATGGAATGTAAATTACTGACAAGGTGGGGAAGATTTCATTAAATATCATACAAGTTACATCCAGTAATTATAAAAGAGGAACGTTTTATTCAATCACATATGTGAAGGAAAAAATATTAGAACATAATATAACTCCAAATTATAGTAAAATTTCTTTCATTTAGAATAAATTTAATTTCATTAATATATTACCTATCATGCAACTATGAGTACATTTAATAGCTAGTCTTACATGCAATAACATGTTTTATCGAATAATAATATAATAATAATAATATTTTATGTTATAGTCATCACCTAGAAAATGGAATGGTGGTAGAGAATAAGATGAAATAAATTATTAAAATATGTAGTTTTTACATTTTTAGTAGTTATATATTTATTATATAGAATATAAAAATCATTTAAAATAAAAAAAAATGTTTCTTCAAAAAAGTATATTTTTCTAAAAGGTTGTTTAATCAATATTGATAAACATAATTAAAAAATGATGTTATTAACTTTTAGAAAGTTTGTTTTAAAATTTTTTATTAGATAATAAGATAAAAATTATATTTGGATAATTTAATTTTATTTTATAGAGATGCATCCTTTTTTGATTAATAGTGAAAAATATGGGATTTTAATCAAAAACTGCATTTTTGTAAAAATAATTTAGGAATAAAAACTATATTATCATGTTTTTAAAAGTAATAATAAATAAATTATATATAGATAAATCTAATTTATGTAATTTTATCAATTTTATTTTGAATTTATATATTTGGACATTGTTATCTATTAAACATATTATCCTAAATAACATATCTTCCCTTCACACATGCGAGATTTATTTTAAATGGAATCTTCCACATAATTGAAAATTATTTTAAAAATAATATTCAATATTTTAACTCCAAAAAAATTAAAATATATAATATTTACAACTGAATTTTATCCCCAAATAATTTTTCAAAACATTGAAAATTAATTACATTGATGAAGGTGAAAATGAGTTTACTGTATGGTTAATTATAGAATAAATGATTTAAGAATGGCCCAAAAATGTAAAAAACCCAATGAATGGCCATATTTCAACTATATAGATTATTGCCTTTATAATGGATAATTCGTGGGACTTGGAGACATGAGGAAAGAATGGATAGAATACACTCTTTAAAAAACATTACAAGTGTGACACTTTCCCCACATACAAAAAGCCACCCCTCACCTACCTACTTCAAAAATTAAATAATATTGTTTCTTACAATAAATAAATAAATCGAAAAATTATTTCCCTAAATCCTCGATTTAATACCTTGGTATAATAATAACATAGGATGTTTTTCGTTACAAATAGAGGGAGATTCTCGAAGATAGTGTAACATTTTCCAACAAACCCCCTTATTTTACTTCATTCAACATGTCCATAAAAAACTAAAAAAATTAAAATATAAAATCTACTATATATTCTTTATAATGATATTTTGTTATATTATTTTCATCACCAGCAACCATACATAGTTCATCTGAAAGGGTTAGGAAATCTTCATTCATGTGTATGGAGGAGTACTACCTCATGAATCGATATCTGTGGTTTTTCCACATCCAAATCTCATGGTTTAGTATGATTGTTGACATAAATTATATATAAGATATTTTTAAAATATTTATACCTCTATTGATACTATATTGCCAATATTATTTTTAAATTCAATTCTATAGGATACCCAATAATGTCACTTGTGTGTACTGAAGACTATCACATCGCGGAGGGATGATATTCTTATTTTACTAAATCTTCCCATTGAAGGTGGAATAGAAAACATTAATAGAGTTCTGTGATATAAATGAAGTAATTATTATAATAATGTCATATAAATCAATATGTAAACTATAAAAAATCTTTTATTCCATTTCACTCATGTAACAATAATAACAACATTCATGTATGCATGGAAAAACGCCTTCAAAAAGAAAAGTGACTCTCTTTTCCACACCACACCACATATTTGAAATATATAATTATTTAATATTATATAAATTATATTATTATTATTATGTAACAAAAAATTCTTGCTTACCCAACTTCCATAATGATCAGTGAAAAATAGAAATGTTACGCTTTTATATGTATAAAATGCAGTATTCATGATCACAATAAAAATCTTTTTCCATAAAAATGAATCATCATTGGTTTTAAAAGAAAAAATTGATTTAAAATTTTCATAATTATTTTATTATTTTTATTCTTGTTAAGAAAAATCTATATAATATATATTTTAATTGAATCATTCATAACAATCCACGTATGAAAAACAAGGCCATTAACACTACAAACAACAAAACAAAAAGAATAACTATTATTTAATTGGTGATAAGATGTTATAAAAAATCATATATGTTATTATAAATATTAATATGATTATATAATATGTAAATAACATGTTTAAAACCACTAAACAAGTGTCTATTTTCTGATCAACCAAAAGGAATTATAAGGTACATGTTTTCAACTCAATTTCATTTCATTGAGGCATATTGTAATGTTATTGATAAACATACATTTAAATAGTGTATATGCTACCAATTATTTTTGAAATATCATGAATAATTAATTATTAATTGTATCTTATTTTTCAATATGAATCATTTTATCAAGTTGGTTTTGAGAAAATGTTTTATAAGTGATAAAGAAATTTATATACAAAATTTATTTTCATTGGGTTATATTTATTCATCATTTTTGTTGATATTATTTACTTTTGTTGATTTGGAGTTTTTACTAAAAACATTTATTTAAATATTTTTATTTGGATATACAGTTTATATACATAATCTAATCTTTTAATAATTCATACTTCATCACTATAATCATGATAAGGGTTTTTTCACAATCTAATTATAATTGAGAGTAATTTTTATGATTTTACTATAAATGAAATCATACAATAATTATTTAACAAAAACATTCATTTTACTCTAATATAGTTACTATGATAAGTTACATGTAATATTATAATCTTCCCACTCTTTGGAATATAAAATTTTTTAAAATTTGTTTTGATAAATTTGGAATTCACTTCACTCTTTCGTCGATGTTTATTTTACTAATCCATGTTTTCTAAATGATAAAAAATGAAAAATTAGACTTTTAAAATTTAATTTTTAAAACAAAATTGTACCAATTTTCCATTTTTATAAGACAATTTCAGTGGAATTTTTTTTCAAATCCATATAATGAAATTTTCTATCCTTTTTACAAACGGATTGACATTCTTACTTCTATTGACTATATAGAATTACCAAATCTCATAACCAAAATATCATTAAATATTATATTATGGTTTTAAGATGTTTTAAGTAAATATTTTTAAGAAATATTCAAAATAATGTACTTCTGAAACATTTTTTAAATGAAAAATATATTTTTCTCAATAATCTCTTTCACATTCTTTTTATGAAACTTTTATTCTTCCTTGAAAAAACCATTATCTCTTACTCCCATTAGTATATTAAGTGTTTATTATATCATAATTATTTGAATAAATGGTATTTTTTCATTTTTACTAATGAATTTGTTAGATTTCTCATTTTTAGTTCATTTTTGTAGTCTTTAAATTTCTTTTCAAATATTCAATTTTAGGTGATCATTGTACATAAAATTTCACCTAAATATCCAAATTATTAATCAATTATATGAGTAGTTTGAAAAATATATCATTTTAACATATGGTGTTTAATATGATAGTTATTTTACTAACTAGGGAAATAAGGATAAATTTATATTCTATAATCAATATATATATTTCACTCAGTCATTTTTTATGAATTAAATTGATTATTTGATATATATGAAATTATTTTGATGCGTACAATATAGGGGGGGTCCTAGTTATATATATCCCCTCGATTCATCAACAGATTTGTCAGAAAATTCAGTTGGTTGAGTGAAATTGTTTTTAGGGGGAATATTTAATGTCTTTTTATTCATTAAATGACGGTGAAGGAGACATGAAATTGGGAAACATGGAACAAATATTCTTGTATTTCTATAATTCATAGTTTAGTTATCACAATCCATCACATTTTATTATAACATTTTCTCTAAATTCATTTCTTTATTAGGTCATTTATTAAATGGAATATGTTTTCAGTTGTTTACTACACCATATTGATTTTTCCTTATCCCTTTATTTAAATGGAATATATACCAAGTTATTTAACATTCCATAATGATTTTTCTTTACCTATTATTTATATTGAATGTGGTTTTAGATATTTACCATTCCATGTTTATTATTCACATTGGCTCATTATTGACTCATCCATAATTATATTTCCCAGATCATTTGAAATATCCCATATTTTTCATCCATTCCCTAGTATTCCATGATGTTTTCTTTATGACATGTTTTAGAATATTCTATAATGAATAATGATATTTTTAAAGAAAAATATTTTTCCATTTGACCATTCATATTTAATGTAAAACTAATATATGAATCTAGTGTAAAAAGTATAATAAATTGGTTGGTTCTTTCTGATGTAATTCTTTGTATCGTATATCTATCTAATGAAGTATAACAACAACTTTTGTATGTTAGGTTAGGGTCTCTACAATATTAATTATTCTTAATAATGATATATATTTGTAGGGAAAGAATTTATCATTGAGGAAGATTTTGTACAATTGTATCATATTCAAAAAAATTACATAAAATTTACCATTAAATAGAATACAAGTTTGGAAGAATCCAATTTTAAATGAAATCAGATCAAGAAGAATAATTATAACTCCAAAAGGGAGTTGAGTTGAAAAAAATATATTACAACATTAGTTTATTTTGATTTAAAATACACTTATATAGACCACATGAAATGTCTATTTAATCCTTGTGAATTAAATGAGTATGTTAACTGAATATCATCATTTATTACACAATCTATAAAAAATTATATCATTTTGAATTGAAATAAATATTTTATGGAGAAACTAAATTTGAGATATTGAACCCTCTATTTTAACTCCTCACTTCCATTAATTATCTTGAATTTTATTGATAAAATTTAGAATACTTTGAGGGATTAGATATAATGGGAGGAAATTGGCCAAAAAATATATACATCTATACTAGGAGAAATAATAAGGAATGTTTTTAAGAGAAAACTAAAATTTCAATGTATTTTGGAAGGGGTCGTGAGATGAACATTTTATAAGTAGTCATACTAAATATTTTGAATATAATTAACCTTTAGATATATAGAGTATGTTGCATATAAAAATAATAAATCAAATTAGAGAATAGTGGGGGGAATAAATTTTTTTTGTTTGATACAAACATAAAACACTCTATTTGAAACTCTTCTTTACAAGATAAGTCTTTCACTAGTTTTTGTAAACCATTTTTACCCATTTTTGGATTTTAACATCCTCATTAGTTTATACTAATGTAATTAATTTTATTCATTAATTAATATATGGCCCTTCTTACATGATTATGATACATTAATTCAAAATATTTAAACAATTTATCAAAAGAACCACAATATAAAAATGATATTTTGTTTGGCTTATCACATGTAAAATGTGAAAAATAGTATTCCGAAAAAGTGTTTGTTAATATTAAATTTACCTAATAGAAAAAGTTACCAATTATTTAATTATTTAAATTGAACAATTATTAATCTAACAGGGTGTATATTCTTTTTAAATCAATCAAGAACGAAATTTTAAAAAAATTATATTTGATTAAATGAAATTATAAAAGAGATCCTTTTAATCAAAAATGTTAAAATAATTAATAATATTTTAAACATAAAATTTCTAAAGAAATCAATTTTTTTCACGGATCATAGTATTTATACATAAATAAATATCTAATTATGAAAAAATGTGATTTTATGTTATGCTTAATGTTGTGGTCATAAATGCCCTGATTTTATTAATAACTACAATTTTCACTCTTCACATAAAATAAATTACTTTAAAAAAAATTTTAAGATAATTTATAATTGAATAAATAATAAATGATTATAATTTTGAAAAATTAAAATTCTAAAATCTTTATATTAGGCATTTAAATTAAAATTAAAAAAATTAAAAATAAATTTTATTGGAAAATGCGCTTCTGAAAAAAATCACTGTTTTTAATAATATTTTTTTTGAATTTTTAATTGATTCGAATCATTTATTTACTAGGGATATACTACAGATCAATTTATAGACTATTTTTCTTAATAATTATATCATAACTATTATTAATTAAAGAAAAATTCTTGAATCAAATGGTGTTTCCTTATTGGTTTATCCAAGGCATGTGTTAGTGTCATTTTTATTCTAATGTAATTATATTATAATGTTCCTCCTATATATTTCATAATATTACCCTTGAATAGAAATTAATTTCATGATATACTTAGTATGTGATATAAAAATAAAATCATCCATTTTAAAAAAATAGTAGGTCATTAATTTTGAATGAAGGATTTATATGGTTAAACATTATAAAAAAGGGGTTATATATTAGATCATATCACCATAGGGCACTAAAATATAGTTTTCCAAAACAATATTATGAGATAATTATATTATATACATATTCTAAAATTTTGAATCATTTAATTAATAATAATCAACATAATTTACATCATATTAATGATATATTTGATCAATTAAATGGGTCTTGGGGGTCTTTAATGATTTATATCAAGTTAATTTATAATTATTTTAGAGTTCTGACTATATATGCGATAAAGGTAACATTTATAATTAATTAGGGACACATTTGAAATGAGTTCATGTTATTTAGGGTAAAAAAATCTTAATATGTATGTGCATTTGATGATTCTTGTCTTTGTTTATAATAAAGTCCCCTTATTGATTACATTTATTTATTATATATTTATATATTCATTATGATGATAAAAACATTGTGAACACTTAACTCTTATCTTATATAGTATAATAGAAAATAACATTTTTCCATGATTTATAAATACACATATAGTGTTAGAGAAGTAATTGATTATGATCATGTGTAGTCATAATTAACGATTTTAAAAATTATTGGGAATGTAGTGATAGGTACATCCTAAGGTGTATCAAGGTATATCATAAATCTTCAAATTTTGGGGCCTTATCAAATTTTAATATAGATTCATAACAATTTATCGTGATTATTATTGAATATTATTGAACTAACTTAAAATATGGATAAAATTCATGTTAATAATAAATATGATTTTGAATTTTAGGATTAAATGTTACATTGATATCTATTTTTTTGTTTCTTAAAAAATTTAAATGTTTTGAGGATTATTATAATTCCATAGGTTTCAAACTGGGTTATATGGGGATACAAGAGTGTGAAATTATATCTAATGGTTCCTGAATGATTTTGTAACATAATATGTCATTTAAAAAATAAAAAAATACATGTAAAAGCAGTTCATGTTCTCAATAGTTAATTAATATTTATGGTCCATGAAATGTTATGTACACCAACTATTAGAGTTTAAATTATTTTTTCTCCTCTAACTATAAGAATCAGTGCTTATGTATGTTGGTATAGATCCTCCCCTCATTTTAATTTTATAGGTAATATATTCCAAATATAGTAAATTTCCTTGTTAATAAAATGATTATAACATGATAAAGTGATATTTTTTGGAATAAAATGATTGGTGATAAATTAGTTTTTCTCTTAGATACATATAGATTTACATGAGGAGAAGGTCTAATTATTTTTAACCACTTAGACTATCAAGTCACAACAACTATATTGAGAAATAATAGAAAAGGTTTTGTGGTAGAATTAATGTCTACATATTAAGGAATTAATGGTGGGATGATGATAGAAAAATTGAACATGGAAACTAGTCCCCCATTATATATATTAGAATGGATGGTGGTTACTTTGTTTTGTGAGAATTTATTATGCATGATTTCACTATTTCTCATTAAAAAATTCTATTTTTTCTCAAAGATGTCTCATATGATTGGGTGATAGTTTTAGTTCCAGGGGATGAATAAAAATACTAATGAGTCTATATATATATATCATAATATTTGGTATGTAAAGTTTCAGAGTCTATTTTAGTGAGGATGTAGTTGTTTTTTCCTATTCTAAAAACAAAAATTTAAGATTTCATGGTGGATATTTTATTACGCCTTCCATAATCATAAAATTCGATGGGTAGAGTCCAGGTGAATGATAATGGAAGGATTAAAATATTATTATTTCAATCATATCACTGATGTTAATAGAGTTTTTTAATTAGTGAATCTTTATGTATGTGGTATTATTAGACTTTACAGTTCACATAAAAATATTTTATTAAAATTAGCTACATGATTCACTTATCAACTGGAGAAGTGTATATTATGGGATTTTAGGTACTCAAATAAACATTAGTTAAACAAAACATCCTAAAAAATAGGTAGTTTTATCATATAATTTTTATTTAAAATGTTATTTCACATTCTTATATCATTGGTTATAGTGTTTAATGGGAAGTTCATTTTATAAAGTTGAGTTTCTATATACAAATAATAACCCAGAATCTATTTAGATATAAAAATTTTATGTTCTCTACGGGATTAAATTTTTGTCACTCTTCTATAGGGTGGAGGTTTGTAACAAAATGAAAATTTAGTTTAAAATTACAAAAAACTAGATAGCTTGTATAACATTTAAAACCAAGCATTATGTGAATTGTGATATATTAACATTTAAATGATATCATTATAATGTATCTGTTGAATGGTAATATATAAATATGAGATACTAAAAATAAAAAATATTTACATATTGGTCCTAAAAAAATTAAATTCATTTATTAATGCTTAATTGTTATGAATTAATTTTTTTAAAGGAGTAATTTTATGTTTCAAAAAGAATTTTTCTTCAAAATTAATATTTATAGAAAATTATATGTCGAATATTTAATTATTTCCAATGAAATTTGAAAATTATGTTTTATTAAATTAAAAAACACCATTATATAATCATATCTAAATTAATTTATTGTAAAATTTTATGATTTTTCATAAATGAATGATCTTTTTAAAATAATAAAAAATACTAATTTAGAAAATACTGTAATTTATTTTATTATAGTTCTTTAAAAGTATCTTCAAATTTTGTATATTTTAACCATGGGTAATATTATACATTTGATTTATATTAATAATATTATTTCTGTTTGATTCATAAATATTCATTATTTTTGTATATGTTAATTATAATGCTCAAAAACATATATTTTAAAAAAAAAAAATCCATTTTGGTTTATGAATTTATATTAAAATTGATTTCTTCCTCTTCGAGAGACTGGATCTTGAAAAATTGATTCCATATTTATAATCCATTGGTTCAAAAATTTTAAATAGGTTAGTATTATTTTTTTCATTATGAATATTTTATGTGATAAATATTTGTTAACACAATATGGGTATAATGGGTAAAAATATTTCTAAACTATGATATAAAGTAAAAAATTCAACCCAAAACCTACATATATTTCATTGGATGATACTATTTAGTTTATCTCTATTAAATACATGAAATGTTCACAATTTTATTCCATTTATCTATGATTATGTCTTATATAATATTTTAGGTGATGAAAAATTCAAATTTTCATCATGTTTTATTAAAATATCACATATATATTCACATAGGCATAATAATAAGTTTCTGATAAACATTAATATGTATTTTGAAATAGATAAAATTATTTTAATGATGGAAATTTAATAATAATTTATAGTTGTTACTTTATTACTAGAAACACTTTTAAAATGTTCACACAGTGTTTGTGCAAGGAATATAAAAATCGAAGTAAATTGCCATAAAAAATATAAGAAAATATAATCATGATGAATTATTGTGTTCCATGAAATTTTTATAAAAATAAAACATATACTTAATATGATATAATTTTATATGATAATTTCATCAATATATTCATGTCATTAATTTCAAATTAAATGAATATTTTTAATAAATAAATATTGATATTTTATGAAATATAATATTTCATTAAATTATTTTAAAAACATAAAAAACATGAAATATAACACATTGGAAAATATATGGTATAAATTTTAATATTTTGGAAATTTATGTGCCTATTTATACCTTATATGACAAATTAGAATCATTTAATATTAGAAAAGTTGATATAGAGGTTAAGGCTTAAAATTGTAAATGAATGCAGAAAACCAGGATATAAGGTTAAAAATACCACATAAACAAATCCTTATTTTATTTATTTAATTTATTTCAACCATAAAATATATTTTACTATATATTATGTCTACATGGTGAAACATTAAAATTAAAATGAATTTTTTTTTAATATGTATTTTAAATCTATGTGTGTCCTCTCCCCCACTTATAAAAGGGAACCCATTTATTGTCCTAATTACGCCATTTTGATCTATCTATATTGACCAAAACCATACCATTTTTCTTCTAAAATCCTTCATCCTTTATTTATTGTCTCTTGAATTCATAAAATACATTACCAATGATCATTAATAAGGGATATAAAAGTGTTCTACCGAAGTAGTGGTAATAAACATACCAGACCATATTTAATTTATTTATGATTTTAACCCATATAAATATTTATTAGTCATCATAAAATAATAAAGTTATTTACCAAAATTTTATTAAATTTTATTATTTTTATTATTAATTTTATTATGAAACCTCCGCTACATACCCTCATTTAGATTAAATGCGATGTTAAAGTATCACTCATTCATACAAGGGGACTAAAGCATCCATAGAGAGATACAATTAATTATCCACGAACAAATTTAATTAATGATTCTAATGATGGTATAATTTTTTAAAATGTATTTAAAAAATAATTATACTTATTTAATTATTTTATAATGTACAACATCTTACCATCGAATTTATTTAAAATTGATAACGTGACTTATGTGTATATGGGGACAACCGCCTCTACGATTAAGAGTGATTTGTTTTTCATTTCCACATTACATAGATGGTAATAATGATATATTTAATGTATATATATAATTTAATGATATAATTATTATTTTTTTGAAATGATAAAATAATAATTTTCTTTCTTTCCTTCTTCTGATTAGAAAATGAAAATAACGTTCATGCATATATACGAACTAACATCTCCATGAGTGATGAAAATAATTTTTATATTCTATTATAATATAAATGATTTTCAATTTATATATAATTAATACATAACTTGTTTATATCATGAATAAAAATATGGATATGATTGAACTATGATAAAAGTAAAAGTATAATGACTACCAACCCGAATCATTGATAAAAATGAAATATTTAACACAAAAAATGAACATTATAATAAAGAAATATCAATTAATGGGTGTTAAAAAATAATTAGAATAAAATATATGACACTTAAATTATTTAAATTATTTTTTATGTAACTATATTAAATATTGTTTTTTAAAAATGGGAAGAGATCTATTTTGATTATTTTCAAACATGAGTAAAAGGATTCTCTTCTTGAATTTATTTTTATGATACATATTCTATATTCACTAAATGTTTATTATTTGTGGTGAATATAATAACAACAATTTTATTTAATTAGTATTCCTATGAAAATAATATGGATTTTAAAAATCCATCTAATGTTATATCTTTCTTAATGTTGTTATTCATATATTACTGAGTAAGTAAGGATTAATTGTCTCAAAATGACTTCATTGGGATATATATTATCTTATAAAAGTATATTATTATAGGAATTTTATATAATTATATATTGAAATTTAATATAATTAATATTTTTATATTGAATATATTTTAACATTTATTTTATTATACTTATTAATTGGTATTATGATTCAATGTTACCAAATTTGTAATGGTCTTATGTTATTATATTACTATTTACGAGGATAAATTTTTTTATGTTTTTATCGGAAATTGTTTTTTACTACCTCTAGATATACCATATTTTTTCTTTTCATATATTAATTTTTTATAGCTAAAATCATTATTTTATTTCTCTATATTTATTTAGTCAAGAGACAGATCATTTTCTCAATGAAAACTAATATTTTTTTACTATTCAGTCAAGAATATTTTTCTCTCATGTAACCTTTTTATTAGAATTATTTAAAAAACCATAAATGATCATTTTAAATGTGTTTTCGTATGTGTTAATATATATATATAATTTCTTAAAATATAATCATATCGTTATTTTATTAATGATATATTTTTTACTTTCTACCAAAAATAGAAAATAAGTATTTGATTTAATATGCACGGCTTGAACAAAAATTATAAACATAGTTACTTATCAAAAATTTGAATTTTTTTAGACTATTATGTGGTTCATTTCAATATAAATTATTTAGATAATTTTTTTTTAATTTTTTGATTTTTACAAGGCTATGCCAAATGGAAGATTTAATTTTATTCAAAAAAATTTCTATAAGATCAATCAAAGTAATTTTCATTTATCATAGAATATTTTTATGTTACTTATTCTTTACTAGTTATATGATCGTATGATACTATAATTATTATATATATGGATGTTTTATGATTATGATTTTTATATTTTTATGATACCAATATAGGGTTTTGATATGATGAAATATTAAAATGTTAATGAAACCCAATTCGTTACCAAGGGTAATAATATATGATAAATATTTTATGATAACTTGTAACATATATAAATAGATTACAGTTATGTGATGATTGGTCCTATAATTATTTATCCCTATAATGAATTGGGTAAAGATGTAAATATCATAAGATAATAAAGAGTGGAATGGGGTTTGAACCCAATTTACTATGGTACTCCATCTAGTATCATTGTATAGGAGGTGAACCTTAATTAAGGACAAGAGAGAATTTTTTTTAGACCCAATCCACCATGATATTTTTGGTAGTGATCCTTGAAATGATAAATTATTTTCTATGCATATGTGTATACTGGAAATTTATGTATTATGCAAATGTTTGGATTTCATGAATCATGTTATTTGATTCCATTATAATTTATATCATATAAGCTACCAATATATTTTCACAGAATCAAGATTGTGATCTATGAATTAATTAATATGGTTTTCAAATTATAAAATCATATTATAATACCATTGGGTCATGTATTTCATATATGATCATGGATATCTCCCTTGTTTAGCCAAACTGAGAAATTGATTTCACCTTTTATTATAATTCCTTTCTGGAGGATATTAAGAAATGATTCTATTAGGTGATGTTAAAAAATAGTAAAATGTGGGAAGATATATATGGGATATATGGAGTATATACTATGACATAAAAATATTGTGTATCTAGTCTCCATGGAAACTAAAACATTATAATTATAACATTGATCATATTGTTTTATAATGAATATTTCGCAAATTCAATTTATTATCATTTCATGATATTTACATGTTTCTATCCCTAATACAAGGGAATGGTTTTATTAATAAAATGATGTTAGTATTAAAAATGTTTTTTGAAAACCATGGGGAAAATTCAAAAAATAGTATAACATCCTAGTGTATTGATAAAGAATAGATGATATTGTTTTTATTTAAACAAATTCATGTATAGATACATATATATGTATGATTATGATATATATTAATTGAGGGTTAATAACCCCTAAAAAGAGTTGGTGAGTATATCATCATAATTTGGCTAGCGTGTGGTGAGTGTTCCCTTAATGTGAAACTAGTTTGAAACACCCAAGGGATATGTTTGGGCTATTATAACTTTTATAACATTAATTTTTATTGACCACATTGTGATTTTCTATATTAGTCTCTATATTAATACATGTGTAATTTTGTTAAATTTAAATATTATGGATATTGGGAGGATTTTCCTTATTTTAATCTAATAGAATCATGAGTTACAATTAACACTATTTTGATTATAACTAATCAGTTATCTCATTATATGATCAACAATTTCATCTTCGGTGAGTTTTCTAACAATCCTAATCGGATAAAAATAGATTTTCAAGAATACCATGGAGGGAAAATTATTTATCTTCAATCTGGCCACGTATGTGGGAATACCACTAAGTAAAACATGTAAGATGATGAATAAGATATTTTATGTTAATAATATACGGGAATTGAGAAAGTAATTCCTGGGAAAAATATATTTTTATATTAAGGGATATGATGTTCACTGAATGGTTCCACTTATTATTTAATGTATTGTGTGTAGGAATATAGATTTATCATAAAAAGTCTTAAAATTAAAGGATTATCACCTAGAACAGGGATGGGAAAATGCTATTATAATAGTTGAAGTGAAATAATTTATGTGTTTGTGTATTAGGTCTCAATGATTATATAATACCATCGATATTAAATCTATAATAATCATTAATCATATAATTATTATTCCAAAAAAATCATTAAGTATTTGAAAAAATTTGATGAATTATGTAATGGTCTGTGTCTCCACCACCCCGATCCATTACATAATCATTTATTTGTTTTTGGGGATGTTTAGAGAAGACGTGGAGGAGTTTAGAATAGTTGAGTTGAGAAAATATAGAAGAATGGGGATTAATCATTTTCTAACTATATTACATGAGGTGAAGGTTTGTTTCATGGCTTGTCAAGACTAGGTCACAGAATGAAACGACTTAGAGTTTTAAAAGTTAAATAAATCAAGAGGTGATGGATTTTTTTAACATAAGTCAACCACGAGGAACTAGAATGGATCAAACAATATTAAACATCTTATAATACCCTATTAATGTAACTTTGATGTCTTTTTTCATTCGCTTGGGTTATCAACCCATGTAGCTATAATGACCCTTCTATGACCCCAGGAGACCCGGTGCCCGATCCTTAGTTTTTTTATAATTGATTAATAAAATAATGATTCATATCATCCAAAATTCGACCTTCATAAATCCATCTTTAATCTATGGTCGGTTATTCCATGATTCTCTAATTTTCTTCTAGTTTAATCTCTTTCCCCACTTTCTTCTTCTTGAAATGCGATGGATTATGTTATCACATTATTCTAAATGGGATTCGATTATATTTTTGTTGGGGAAGTTATAGAGACCCCAAACATGACATACATGGACATAACATTACTTTTTCGGAATATCAACACATAACAAATATAGACACCAAAAAACTGTAATAGTTTAGTGTCTTTGGAAACTCGGAATACAATCTTCAAATCGTGGTGAAGGAACTTAAACATCTCCCATAACGATCTTCCCCTTTTTTTCTTACCTAAAACATTTCTTTATATCCTGGGGAAAATAAAACATATAAAGGGTGAGCTCAAGTTCCCAGTAAAGGTATGAATGGATAAAATAAAACAAACCATATGCATTTGAACATAAAAATATGAACATATTGGTTAAACATCAATATCTTGAGCAATGACATAAAATATGGAAGAACGTAAGAAATAGATAATAATAGAACATAAATAATTATAAAATAGAATGGGAATGAAACATTTAATTGTGGAAAACCATTAAAAACATTATACGATTTTCATAGTAGCGAAGGCATTGCAGTGAAGACCATCTTAGTGGACAAAGTCCCTTTCTGAATCGATTTCACTCCTCATTCCAGTCCTGTAACACTGAATTGGATTATCTTACCATTTTAGCCATGTCAATCTCATGAGATATAAAACTTTACCCAATTCATTGGAGAGAGATATAGGTCTCATCCATCTCATAATTAAACCATTTTTACGTGTGCCACAACATAAACATAAATCATTCATCATAACCCAAAGAATAAAATAGGTTTCACAAACATCATCCCATCATAACATAATCCATATAAAATAAATGGATTTCATTTCATCATAAGAGAAGTGACACCATTAAAATCATAGAGAAATTATACTTTAAAAATACACATATGAAATAAAGTCATCTTATATGGAAAATGGTTTTTCTAAAACACTTGAAATAAATTCTTGAGGAAAATATCCTTTGTTATTAAAAATCATTTTCTTTTCAAAAAATTCCATGAAATTTTAAATGAATGTATTTTGTTGAAAATATTCCTGAAATATTGTAGAGTAAGGTTAATGAAAATAATGTGTTATGAAATAGTAAAAATCCATTCATGCCATATAAGTTAATAAACATTCTCCTCGTAATTTTGTCGGAAAGTCAAAAAGTCTCTCGTATGGTAAAAAAAGAAATATTCCCTTCATGACATGTTTTAAAAGTAAAAAATAGGTACAAATGAATTTAAACACACATAAAACACTTTTATAAAACATGAACATGGATGATAAAAATAACCCCAGTAAATACTTACGAATAAAAAATCTCGGATAACAATGAGATTGGAATGGTTATCCCTTACCTTAGGCATGATATGCATCGTACGTATTTGGGCCTCCTGTATAATGATTTAAATAATATAATTGGATTATTATAGAATCATAATCATTTTTATGATATCATATATGGTTCACTTATGACTTTATATTTCCCGTTCTTTTCTAAATTCCATGTTAAAGCAGTGTTTTTGGGTAAAATAATTTTATTTATCGTACGTGTTTACAATTGTTGTTAATGATATTATTATTAATTATATCATTATTTAATTACTTCTACAATTTAAATCATGATTCATATATCTTATATATTCAGTATATATATAATAGATAGATAAATGAAATGAAATACAACGTTTATTGAGACGGTAGGTCATATGTACGCATGAACATTGTTTTCTTTTCCTTATTGACATGAATAGAAGTAAGAAGATGGAATATATATATATATATATATATATTTAACTAGTATCTTTTTCATTTCATATATTTCATTATTATTCATTATATATACATTATAATCATTCATGATTGGTTAGCATGGGGAATGAATATCATTGCGTCGTGGAGACGGTAATCTGTACGTACGCACAAGCGATGATATAGTTCCCATAATTATTGAATTGAATTGGATTGTATGATATAATATCTCAGAATCAGTATGATGTTATTATAACTATATATAGTTATTATTTAAACCATTATACCCATCCAAGTATGGTGGTGATGGAAAAATAGATTACACCACGGCATGGAGACGGTATTCCGTACATACCCACGCGCGGTGATTTTGTTTTTCGTAGGATGGATAGAAGTTGAACTAGGGTTTTGTAATATTTATAATTACATATAAGTATATTAGTTATACTTATGTTATTAATTTTTGAGGAAACAAATAATGAATAAGTAGTTGAAGTAGAAATAAACTTGAAAGAATCAGTAGAATAGATTACCTCTTCTTCGACGTGGCTCCTCTTATCCTCCTCTTAGGGAACTATAGTTCATCTTTAAATAAGACCAGGACCTCTAGTAGGTTTCTGTGGAAGTTGATAATTGAAATTGGAAGGGGATGGCTGAGCTATAAGGCTCAGAATTGTGTAAAGAGAAGAGGGAGGAGGTTCCCTTTTATAAGGGAGGAGAGGGGCACCTTAGGAAAAACATAAAAATATTAAATAATAATAAAATTAAACCCCACTTAAAAACCATCAATAATGACTCAATTATAATTTTAGAGGAGATAGGGTAGTAATATCATCAACTAATAAAATTTATACATGTTTTACGATTATTTAAAACCTTATCAACTTGATTTATTATTATTTAATCTACTTAATTTTATTTGTGTTAAAAAAATTATAAATTTTCAATTGTTATAAATACATACTTAAATTTTTTCAATTTCACATAATTGTATACTTTATAACCTATTCGACCATATAATTTCTAATTTGTAGTTTTTAAATATGTTTTTGATTTTTAAATAATTTTACAATATGTTATTTTTATAAAATATCAATAGTGTCAATATTGACACTATTCATTATTTGAATTTAAATAAAAACCACAGGAAATATACATTCGAAAATATATATATAATAGTTTTTTAACATGTTATATTCATCAAAAAAATCATGGGGCACATTACTTTGTTCATATAGTATTTATTTTAATATTTTTAAAACCATTTATTTGGTATATCTCTTAATAAAATAATTACTACACCATTTTTGTATAATTATTTAATATATATATTCGTTGCATAATAATTAAAAATGAAATCCTATGATTAATATGAATATAATACATTTCACAATATTATTTTTACTCGAATTTATCATCTTAAAATCAAAACATCTAAATTGTTATATTTATTAAATTATGAAGGTGACATCTTTGACATCATTTAAAAAATAATAATATAAACGTCCTAATTGGTTTTATAAGGATCCAAATGGTCCGAAAATATACCCTTGGATGATGAGTGTATATATATACTCGATAAATAAAGTTTGGTCAGGTTTATGGTCTTTTTGATTGGTATATTTATTTTAATAAAAACTATATTATTGATTTTTCACTAAATAAATAATTTCTTCATCATTAATGTATAATCTATTAAGGTAATTAAATATTTCTTAAAAATTAAAAATAAATTACCATGATAAATAAAAAAAATTATCTTTCAAATGATTATTTATAATCGAATTTATATTTTGTATAACCTTATATAAAAAATAATCTAATTTATATTTTGTATATTGAACTTATATACATTCCAAAAACTATATTTATTGTGGGTGCACCATCAAAAGGTGGCAAAACTGCATTTTTTAAAAATATTTATTTTACTCAAAAAATTTATTTTGTTCTCATACCATTTTCTATATAATGTGTAAGATGAATTATAATGTCATAAAATTCAAAATTTAATTACTACTATTCATAACAGCTAGTTTATAATAATATTATAACTATATATCATTGTTTAGTGAAACCTGGTATTGCTTACAACACACGCTATCGAGGAAGGTCGTGATTGCATGTAATGCATGCCAAGTCATGGTTTCCTATACTACATGCTAATAAGGTTTTGTTTATAGTGCAAGATAATCTTTGTGTATCGTACAGAAGAATATATGAAAGAAATTAAAAAGAATATATCTCATGAAATCTCATGGTGTTACATTATACCCCCCTTAAAATTAGTTTCTCCCTCAAAATGCGTCGGGGTTATAAATTGTTTACTACAAGAAAGTTTCATTCGTAAAAACCTACATCGTAAGAGGTATACTAAAACTTAATTTTAAAAATTAATGTAAGAAATTTAACAGTTACCTAGATTAACTCATCATTGGGATCCTACATAGGAGAACATAGGTAGAAATAAGGATATGGAAGAAAAATATAACCTTCATGTTCTGATGGAGAGTGGCAGAGGACATGGATATGAAAATCCCAAAAATCACAAAGCTATAAATTTGTGATTATTTAAGGTACAATCTGATTCATCAGATATAAGTACACTACGACAAAATTGTTTGTTTTCAAGATCATTTCCCTAAAGTTGAAGAATTGTTGAATTAAAAGAAAAATACTTACTTGATTTTGGTACAATCTTACTGTTGTTTGTTCCTGGAAAAATTTAAACTTTATATCTTAAAGATATGAAGTTGAATTTGTCTTCTGTGAAGTCTTAGCAGAACCTGTGATAGAATGATAGGTCATTCTATCTGTCTCAAACAGAAGGATAGAAAAAGTTCTTAATTATACATAAGTCCATCTATAGTGAGATTAATCATATATGGTTCCTAAAATTGACTTATACTTCATATATCATACTGATTAAAATAATAAAACTTCTTTATACTGACTAGGTACTTTTAGTAGGCTAGTGGTAGGCAGTAAAGTCCTACCGCACTTCGGTTGTTGGTTCGATTCCCGCAACCTTGTCCGACGCAACGGGTTGTCGCCCGTCCAAAAGGTTGTCCTTTTTCTAAAACTACGTTATTATAACATTCCATCAATAATATCGAAAAAAGTTATATACTTAAAAAATACTAACATATGTCCAACATAATCCATTTCAATCTTTAGGCTCATCCAAAATACTTATGTCCAAGCTCATAGTATAAATAAAACAATTACTAGAAATTTCATCTGTCGAGCATGTGAATACCAGCATTTATCCCCGATATATCATACAATATATCTTTTTGTCACATTAAAAACATGTGAATACCTTAATCATGTATTCTCTTGAAAAATGAATACCCATTGAACATTAGTGAAAACGTAAATGCTGTCAAAATTTAACACTTTCCACATACCAAAATCCCATAATTTTAATATACTCAAACCATGATAGAACTTTTTCATTATATCAGTCATGAGCTCATTTCATTTTTTCTTTATCCGTTCATTATGATCATATCATCTTCTTTACAAAAATATTTCAGTAACTTTTCATGGTTACCGATAGCATATAATTATTGAAAACCAATACATAGATATTCCAAAATTCTACAATACCATAAATGAGATTCCATGATACTATTTTGAAATACCATTACATAAATACTTTTTCATTACACAACATGATTTTCATACTCAACATCCAAAATAGTGATAGCATGTGAAATCCCTTTATCCTTTTCCTTAAGAGTTTTCTCATGTGGATCATAATTAACCCTTAGATTAGGGAATTGATTAGAATAATGCCCCATTTCCTTGCACTTGAAGCATTGAAGTGTTTGTGGTGTGTTCTATGCAGTCTTTTTTTATTCACATCATTTGCAACCCTTATTCCTTTACTACAACACTCAGTTGCTCGATGAACTTCTTTTCCACACTTTTCTAGTCCCTTTAACAATCTCCACCATGCTTCTTTCCACACTTTGATCATAAATAAACATTCATCTACTTTTCACCATTATTCTAAGATTTCACCTTGAACTCTATATTTCGTTTCATGTCAAAAACATGAGATGGATATGTAACACCAACTTCCATTTCTACCTAGATAGAACATCTCACAATTTCTTCATAGCTACTGAAGTATCTTATAGCTAATTCCCTCCGAATACTTGGTTTTAAGACACTAAAGAATTGATCAACTTTACATTCATGTTGGATGATAAAGCGAGATGCATAACATGCAAGCCTTGTAAAATTCTCTTTATATATACCAACAGATTCATCATCCTTTTTCTCAAGCTCAAGTAAATCCTTTCCATCTTTTTTTGAAGAATACGAGGGAAGTACTTATTGAAAAATATGTTCTTGAACTCATCCCATTCCATGGATTCAATTTCATCTCGGGGCCTCATATTCTTTATTAGAGTCCATCATTGATCCGCTTCACCTTTTATATGGTAAATAGCTAGAATGTCTTTTACATGTTCCGAACAGTAAAGTATGGAAAATATCTTTTCAATGGGACTAATTCCGTGTTCAGCAATAAGAGGATCATAAGACCCACTGAAAGAAAGTGGACGTTGCCTCATGAAGGACTCAATAGAATATTGTTCCCTTCTCTGCTCATTTGGATGTCCAGAATGATTTATAACTTGTGTAAGTATATCAATATGATTTTTCACTCCATCTTCCATGACATTGGAATGTTCAGGAGGACAATCATTGCATTGTCTATTACCTTTATCTAAACGGTTCCTTCGGGTCCATCCATCGTCTAAAACCAAAAAAGAATAGTGTGAGACGCAAAAATCGTGCTAGGGAAAATAACATAATAAAGGTGAACTACCTTCAATATATAAAATCTTAGGGTTAATTATAATATTGTTACCATAATTCTGGGACTATAACCTATACTTATACATAACCTTAGGGAAATCCCTAGACATACCGTAGAAATATCTCTAGGGATATCACTAATGTTTTCGCATCTTAGTTTCCAATGGTTAATTAAACCATTCATCTGATACCATCTGTAGAGACCCCAAACATGACTTACATGGACATAAAATTACTTTTTCATAATATATAATAAATAAAAAAACATACAACAAAGGACCGTAACAGTTTAGTGTCTTTGGAAACTCGTAATATAATCTTCTATTCTTGGTGAAAGATCTTCAACATCTCCCATAAAGATCTTCCACTTTTGTTTTCATACCTAAAACATTTCTTTATATCCTTGGAAAAATAAAAAATATAAATGGTGAGATAAAATGATGAGTAAGGTTAATCATGGAGAAAATAAAACAAACCATATACATTTGAACTTAAAAACATGAACATAAGGTTTAAACATCAAAATCATGAGCAATGACATAAAACATGGTAGTATGTAAGGAATATATCATAATGGAACAACAATGATGATATAATAGCATGGTAATGAAACATTTAATTGTGTAAAACCATTAAGAACATGATATGATTTCCATATTATCCAAGGCAATGCTACCATGACCATCGTAGCGGACAAAGTCCCTTTCGGAATCGAGTTCACTCCCTATTCCAGTCCTGTAACACTGAACCGGATTAACTTACTATTCCATCCATTTCTATCTCATGAGATATAAATCTTTACCCAATGCATTGGAGGGATATATATGTCTCATCCATCCCACAATGAAATAATTCTTACATGTTCCACAACATAAACATAAATCATTCATCATAACCAAACGAATAAAATGGGTTTCATAAACATCATCCCATCATAACATAATCCATATAAAATAAATGGATATAATTTCATCATAAGATAAGTGAAACCATTTAAATCATATATAAATTATACTTGAAACATACACATATGAAATAATTTCATCTTAGATTGGAAAATGGTTTTGATAGAACACTTGAAATGAATTCTTGAGGAAAATATCCTTTCTTATTCAAAATCACTTTCTTTTAAAAAATTCTATGAAATATTAAAAGAAGATTATTTTGTTGAAAATATTCATTGAATATTGTAGAGAAATATTCATGAAAATAATGTTTTATGAAATCATAAAAATATGTTCATGTCGTATAAGTTACAGAAACATTCTCCTTCTACTTTTGTCGAAAAATTCAAAAACTTCCTCTTTTGGAAGAAAAAGCAATATTCCTTTCATAACATGTGGTAAAAGTCAATAATGGGTAAAAAGAAATTTAAACATACATAAAAACACTTTTATAAAGAAATAGAAATGGGTGATAACAATAACCATAGTAAATACTTATGAATAAACAATCTCGAATAAGAATGAGATTGAAAGGTTATCCCTTAACTTAGGTCTGATATGCATTGTAAGTATCTGAACCTCCTATATATTGATTTAAATAAATTCATTGACTAATTAAAGAATAACATTTATTTTTATGATTTCATATATGGTTCACTTATGAATTTATATTACCCGTTATCTTGTAAATTCCATGTTAAAGCAGTGTTTTGGGTAAAATAGTTTTATTTTTCGTAAATGTTTGGACTTTTTGTTCATGATATTATTATTCATTATATCATGATTTAATTACTTCCAGAATTTAAATCATGATTTATATATCATATATATTATATATATATATATATAATATATATATATATAGATAAATGAAATGAAATACACCGTTCATGGGGACGGCAGGCCGTACGTACGCATGAACACTGTTTTCTTTAACTTATTGACTTGAATGGAAGTAAGTAGATTGAATATATATATATATACATAAATCCAGTAGCACTATCATGTAATATATTTCATTATTCTTCATTATATATACTTTATAATCATTCTTTAATGGTTAACATGGAGAATGAATCTCATCGCGTCGTGGAGACGGTAATCCATACGTACGCACGAGCAATGATATCATTCACATAATTATTGAATTGAATTGGAGAGGATGAAATAATATCTAATAATCAGTATGATATTCTAATAACTATATATAGTTATCCTTAAAAAATTATACCCATCCAAGTAAGGTGGTTGTGGAAAAACAGATTACACCACGGCGTGGAGATGGTATTCCATACGTACGCACATGCGGTGATTTTGTTTTCCGTAGGATAGATAGAAGGTGAAATAGTGTTTTTTCATATTTATAATAACATATATGTATATTAGTGATACTTAATTTATTAATTTATGATGAAACAAATAAATAATAATTTTCTGAAGAAGAAAGAAACTTGAAATAATCGGTAGAAGAGATTACCTCTTCTTCGACGCTGCTCCTCTTATCCTCCACTTAGGGCACTATAGTTGGACATTAAAGAAAATTAGTACCTCTAATAGGTTAATATGGGAGTGGATAAGTGAAATCGGCAGGTTTTGGCCAAACATGAAGGCTCAAAATTGTGTAAAGAGAAGAGGTAGGATGTACCCTTTTATAAGGGAGGAGAGTGGCACCTTAGGAAAAACATAAAAATATTAAATAATAATAAAATTAAACCCCACATAAAAAAAATCAAAATATGACTCAATTAAAATATGAGATGATATATGATTATAATATCATCAATCAATAAAATATAGACATGTTTTAAGTTTATTTTAACCCATATCAACTTGATTTATCATTATTTAATCTATTTAATTGTTTTTGTGGTAAAAAAATTCTAAATTTTAAATTGTTATAAATACATTCTTAAATGTTGTAAATTGTCCATTATTAGAAACTCAATAACCTTTTAGACCATATAATTTCTAATTTTTAGTTTTTCAATATTTTTGTGATTATTAAATAATTTAATAATATGTTATTTTTATAATATAACAATAGTGTATATTTTGACACTATTCATTATTTGAATTTAAATAAAAACAAAACATAAGATATGTTCGAACCAAAAATATATAATAGATTCATAACATGTCATATTCATAAAACAAATCATGGTGCACATTACTTTGTTCATATATTATATATTTTAATATTTTTAAAACCATTTATTTTGTATATCTCTAAATAAAATAATTTCTACAAATTTTTTTATAATTATTTAATATACATATATTTTGCAAAAAAATTAAAAATGAAATCCTATGATGAAGATAAATATAATACCTTTCATAATAAAATTTTTTCTCTAATTTATCATCTTAAAAACATAACATTTAAATTGTTATATTTATTAAATTATGAAGGTGACATCTTTGACATCATTTAAATAAAAATAATATAAATGTCCTAATCAGTTTTATAAGGCTCAAAATGGTCGACCAATCGACAATTGTATGAATATGGTATAGATATACTCTACTAATAATTTTTTATCAAGTTTATGGTCCTTTTATAGGTATTTGTATTTTATTAAAAACTATATTATTGATTTTTCGCTAAAAAAATAATTTCTTCATCATTAATGTATAAGCTATTTAGGAAATTAAATATCTTTTAAAAATTTCAAATAAATTACCATGATAAATAATAACTTTTTTATATTTCAAATCAGTATTTATAGTCTAATTTATATTCTTTATATCCTCATATAAAAAATAATCTAATTATTAAAGTTTGAGTGAGACATTTCACATTCCTTCAAATAAAATAAATAAAAGGACATAAATAAAATACCGGTGGGTTTCATTAGATTTAATTTCAACCCAAGTATGATACAGGGTAAAATATAATCATCCAATTATATTTGGAATAGTGTTAGTGTAATGACCCGTAAATTTCAAGGAAATTTTTTTCTTAATTTTCTTTGGAATTTCACAAGAACGCAGTTTCTGACGGCACGTGATTCCGAGGCCCGGTGTGCCAGGAATCATTTTCCAAAGATTGGCTCAGGTACGTTCGGTGAACGAACGAGAGGGTTTTTCTAATTTTTGAACTGGTGCTTGGAATTGAATTCCGAGGGCACCGACGGAATTGCAGCGCCGGTATTTTCTTAGAAACGCCTCTTCCGGAGTTGCGTTTGCTCGGGTGTGGTTTTTAAATTTTTTGGCTTTAAGTTAAGAAATAAAATAATGTGGTACGACAAACATTATTTTATTTCACTTAAAGCCGCTTACAGCCACTTAAAGCTGCTTAAGCTGAGTTGAAGCGGATAGGGTGGAACGCAAAATATCCTACCCTGTTGGTAGGTTATTTGTGAGGTGGGGCCCGCACGAGCCCCACTGTTTCTTTTCCGCTATGTAACACACCCGCGAAAACCCCTATTAAATGAAGTCAAATGATGAGTTTTCTAAATTCTTAACGCCCCTATTAATTGGGCGGTTAATTCGTTGAAATTAATTCAATGAATTAATTTGTTCGTTTCTTAACCTGTTTTCAAACCGTTGGCATATTAATAAAATAAGACCAACACACCTTTCTTCTGAGGTGCGATTTTGTTGAGAGGATTTGGAGATTCTGTGCCTTCATCCTCCTTCGCGAAGAACGTGAAGAACGCGAAGAACGCGAAGAACACGACGAACACTGGCCTCCGACGAAGGGCGACGAAGAACGCCCGACACCTGGGGATCGACGTGACGCCGACGCTTCTTCCACGACGTTCATTCCACGCGACAAATCATCGATCAACTGCTTGAGGTAGGAGATTTAAAATCTTTTAATTTCTTTTGTGATTTTTATCCTCAACATGGATTTAATTTTTATAATTAAATCTGTGTGTTTCTTTAACCCTCGGAGATCGTCGACACGATGGTCAATTACGTGACGAACTCGTGTCCGATGACGACGTTGAGGTAGGGGTCGTTTTGAAAATGATTTTACCTATGTTTTTTTTCCTCCATGGCAAGAACTCAGTTCAACAAATTAACAAGTTGGTCCGCGGATTATTATTGTGGGACGTGGTTTATCAATTGCTGGGATTTATGAGTTGATTCAAACCACTAACGTGGTGGGTGCGGACCAACGAACAAGTCAGAACCCACTGCCCTTTTGTTCCTGGTGTTCGGAATGGCGGATGATGAAAAATCTGGCCACAGAGACAATTTTTTGATTCCGCAGTGAAGAACATGACCCGAGATAAGCCACGACGTAGACGGAAATGAAATCAGACCACCGGAGCTACTCCGGTGGCCCGCGAACTCCACCGGCAGTGGCGCCCCGGCACGCCACCAGTTGGAGATGCCACGGATAAAGCCGCCGCGGCGGTGGCCGACAAACCCACGACCGCGCGGGTCTGGTGAGACACGGGACGTGGCTCTGCCGCATCCGCTGACCAAGCGCAGCCCCACGCGGGGCCGCGGCTCCTCTTCCCACGGGGGCAGCACGCCCCGCGGCTTTCCTTGCTCGGCCGGTCGGCCGAGCCGAGCCGAGCCGTCCCGCCGGTGGGGTCGTCCCCAGGCCGGGCCGGGTCGCGCCCAACTGGGTCAGACCCCGACCGAGGTCGGGTCGACCGAGGGGGGGTTGGGCTGGGTCGGTCCGGGCCCAGACCCACCGTTTACGGACCTTTTCGGTCTTTTGCTCATAACATGAGCTACGGCCCTCCGAACGACGTGACGTCAGTGGTGATGTGATCCTTGGATCGAGGCTGTTGTTTCGGTATATCATACTCAAGGTTTCGGAATACTTTGGGTTCGACCGGGTTGGTTCGTACACGAAACCAACCAGGCCCTCGGAGCGGAAACGCTCATATCTTGAGCTTTGGACGTCTGATTGACGTGCTGTCGACTTTGTTGAATTCCTCTATGTAAGCTGGATCTTTTGGTATACTCCGCCCGAGGCTTGGACACAGGTGGAGTATGGTCAGGTTGGTTTTTCCTTAAAAAAACCAACTGGGGCACTGGGACGAAAGGCCAATAACTCTCAGAACGGGCGTCCGATTGACGCGTCTTCTACAACGTTGAGTTCCCGTTGTAGATACGGAACTTTTGGATACATAAAATCTGGACTATGTGTCAGTTGATGTATCAGCCTCTCGGCTCATGGAGCGGACCCTCCCAAACGAGCTTGCTGTGTGCGGGAACCCTAGAGCTGGATGCGACTGCTACTATGACGACGACGACTGTGCATAGATCCTCAGTGGATTCGATGGCGATGACTACAGCACTCAGCGATCCTTTGTGGGTCAGTGCTACCAATCCTGCGTGGGTCTGATCCTATGTGGGTCAGCGCTCAGCAGTCCTGTGTGGTCCAGCACCTACAGATCCTGTGTGGGTCCGATTCAGTTTGGGTCTTTGCGGGGGTTAGTTACCTTTAGATCCTGTGTGGATAAGATCCTTTGTGGGTCATTACGGGGGTTAGATACCTATCGATCCTGTGTGGGTCAGATCCAGGGGTTAGTACCTATCGATCTTTTGTGGGTCCGATGGCTTACTTGAATCACTGGAAATATCTGGTCATCTTTATCATTATTTGAAGAAGTATACCTTTGTGAGCTGAATCCTATTTTGCTTTCCTTTGTGGATTGTATAGTGCTATCCTGTGTGGAATTAAATTTTTCTTTCCTGTGTGGACTGGGTTGTAATTGAGCTCGGATGTTGGAGTCGTGTGAGAATTGATGACTTAGGTATATGTATGGGCATATACCTAAGCTGTGTTGGATGTTACTTCGTGATTGTATTGTTCCGGTGTGGTTTATCCTTTGTGGATTCTAGGAGTCCTTCAGGGGTCTCGGGGTCCCTACTGTGTAGCTTATACTCACCCCTTCACGGGCTATGCCCGCACTATGTTGTGTTGGTTGCCGACGACGGACATCTCTGATCGTGGTGGAGGCTTGCGGAGGAGGACGGTACATGGAGGTGGACCACTGGGTGGGACGTACTCGGAACGGTCGGCTGGACCCGAGGAGCAGTGGAGTCTATCTGTACCCACACTTTAGGTGGGACTTCCAGTGGACGGATCGACGTTGCAGCTTTACTTTTCAGTTGTTGTTTTCCCTTTCGAGTTGTACTTTACTTTCAGTTTGGGTTTGTATTATGGCCCACTTACTTTCCACACATACTATTGTACCAATTTTTACTTAGTGTTTACATCTGCCTGCTTGCTCTGTGGTGTTTGTTTTTTACCTTACAAAAGCAATTCGTTCCCTTTTTTCGGTATTTACGCCTTGGTGCTAGTCGCCAGCCCCTGGCCTATGGAAGGCGGGCTTGGGGTAGTCACGATATGGGCCCCAAGGACAGGTCGTGACCAATTTGTATCAAAGGAGTTCGGTTCTACCGCAGACTCTGATCTTTCTTCTATGTGAAGCAATTGTGTTAAGCGTATTGATTGTGGTTAACAGTCCAGGGAGCCCTTTGTTGGTGCGGTGGCCGACGTATAGGTACACCAGGACCCTGACTTCTGATTTCTGAATTAATGCAAGAAATCATTGATTGCATGTGTGTTTATAGTCTTCTTTGTTATTACCTTGTATCAGCTCACCAGGTATAATGTTCTGACCGTGGGGAACCTATTTCCTTTTCAGTATGGCCCCACGATGGCAGCCATCTAGGGTTCCGAGAGTTGTACGTGACGACAGCCCACCGAGCGATGAGGCCTCGGTACAGGGCCCTTTGACAGTAGAGGCACCGGCGGTACCTCTACCCGTCGAGCCACCAATTCTTCCAGCCCCAACCACGGACGATGCACGTCGCCTTAGTGCACTGCATGAGTTCCAGCGCCAGCAACCGCCCAGGATCTGCGGGGAGACGGACCTCCAGGCAGCCTAGGACTGGCTGGAGGCAGTTGTACAAGTTTTCAGGCTATTGAGGACACCAGCAGACCTCATGGTGATCCTCCAAGCGAGCCTACTGCACGCAGCAGTGGACCGATGGTGGAGATTGATGCTCCCGGTGCACGATGAAGAATCACTCCTCTGGAAAGACTTTGAGGGCCTCTTCCACTCAGAGTTCATCCTGGCCACCCTCCGTGCGGTGCGCATCTAGGAGCTTCTTCAGCTGCGGAAGGGTAGCTTAACTGTCGCCCAATACTCGACGAGATTTACCAATCTCTCGCGCTACTCGACCGACATGGTACGGGACCCATTCTTCCATGCCCGGACCTTTGAGCAGGGATTGAGACACGAGATCAGGGCACCACTGATCTCCCTCAGCATTCCGACTCAGGCAGGAGTACTGGAGTGATCCCTTTTGATCGAGAGATTTCTTACTGAGACTTCTCCAGCAGCGAGACCTACCGCGGGGCTGCACGTAGTATAGTCTTCCGCAGTAGGCAGTCAACGGATGACTCAGGGGTCCAGGCAGACCAGACCCTCACACAGACAACCTCAGGACACTGGCTCAGCAGTGCGAGGCACACAGCATGAAGCCAGTCTTTCGAGAGGCAGGCAGTGCTACACATGCGGCGGGCAGGGCCACATGGCTCGTGAATGCCCGACACACTGTGTCGAGGAGCAGCAGACAGTTGAGGGGCCACCCAAGCACAGGCATAGGGTCGAGCGTGGTGGTCCGCAGGGAGGAGGCGGACGAGGCAGAGGATCTGGCCGAGCAGCTGTTGGTAGGCGACTCTTTGAGGCTCTACCACCACCACCACTAGGAGGTCCACCCTGACCACAAGGAGCTGGCGGGTAGAGATAGGAACAGCTCTAGGCAGCAGAGGCCTATGACCATGGAGCGCCCGAGATTATTCCAGGTACGATTTGTGTCTATTCCACCCATGATGCAGCTCTTATGGACACAGGAGCGAGACACTCTTTCATAGCTGCTGCCCTTGTTCAGAGCTCGGAGATTCTGACAGAGACGTTGGCTCGATCCTTACGGCTAGAGACTCCTACGGGAGCAGACTCGATGATTACGCACTGCTGCCAGTAGTGTGAGCTTACTCTATGAGGCGTGAGATTCTACTGGGATCTTCTTTTAGTGATGTCGAGGCCTTACAACATCATCTTGGGCATGGATTGATTATCTACAGTCCATGCACAGATTGACTGTATTAGGCGCAATGTGCGATATGTACGCACTGACGAAAGCAAGTTCACCTTCACCGGCGAGAAGGGAGCTTTCACAGCACTGGATGGACATCCGCAGAGGAGAGGACATCCCATCACTCATCAGTTAGATAGCCTCATCCTAGGAGTAATTTATGTGTAGAGTCCTAGTTTTCCTGCAGTGGTGGATCAGTACGTGGACGTCTTTCCTAACGACATTCCAGGGCTTCCTCCTTGGAAAGAGGTAGACTTTTGTATTGATCTATACCCCGGGACCACCCCGATATTGACTCCAGCATATTGGATGGCCCCCGCTGAGCGTCGAGAGATACGGGTACAGTTTGAGGACTTTCAGGGCAAGGGTTTCATCCGACCAAGCGTTTCACCCTTGGCTTCCGTGATATTGTTGGCCAAAAAGGCGAATGGGAGCTTGCGACTTTGTGTTGGCTATCATCGCCTGAACCAGGTGACGGTGAGGAACAAGTATCCACTACTGAGGATTGATGACCTCTTTGATCAGCACAAGGGAGCACGGTGGTTCTCGAAGATAGACCTCAGGTCAGGCTATCATCAGCTCAGAGTTTGGGATGAGGACATTCAAAAGACGGCCTTCAGATGTCAGTATAGCCACTATGAGTTCTTGGTTATGCCATTCGGCGTATCCAATGATCCAGAAGTGTTCATGGGCCTCATGAACAGGATATTTCAGCCATACCTCGATCGATTTATCATAGTCTTCATCGATGATATTTTGATTTACTCGGCGACTGAGGAGGGGCATGCCTACCACTTACGGGTTGTACTAGACACACTCCGAGAGCACCATATTTATGGAAATCTTTCGAAGTGTCAGTTCTGGATACGTGAAGTCCACTTCTGAAGACACGTCATCTCTGAGGCAGGATTTTCAGTGGATCCTGAGAAGATCGAGGCAGGGCAAGCTTGGGAGCCACCCAAGTGCCTGACGGAGGTGCGGAGTTTATTGGGACTAGCTGGATACTATTGGAGATTAGTGCCAGACATCTCTAGAGTTGCGGTACCACTCTCAGCTTTGACGAAGAAGGGGAAACCCTTTTTGTGGTCAGACAGATGTCAACAGAGCTTCTAGGAGCTAAGACATAGATTGACCAGTGCACCTATCTTGAGGTTGCATGAGGAGGGAGTAGGGTACGTATTCTACTTCGATGCATCAGGGACCGGACTCGGATGTGTCATGATGTAGGAGCAGGCAGTGATAACCAATGGATCATGTCAGTTGAGGCTGCATGAGTAGAACTTTGCTACCCATGACCTGGAGTTAGCAGCAGTGATATTCTCTCTGACGACATGGCGACACTATCTGATGGAGAGTGCTTTACAGTCTTTTCTGACCACCAGAGTCTCAGGTACATCTTCTCGCAGAAGGACCTGAACCTGAGACTGTGGCGATGGCTCGAGTTCCTCCAGGACTATGACTTTGAGATAGTTTATACTCCTGGGAAGGGAAACGCAGTAGCAGGAGTACGGGCATTCAGCTACTTGAGGAGGTGACAGAGCAGCTAGCCACTTTGCAGATATCCTTCATGGATAGAGATGGAGCATCCTTCCTTCAGTCTCTCATTGTCACTCCTCCACTACGTAATCGGGTCAGAGAGGCACAACATGGGGACGCTGACTGTGAGAAGCGGTGTGCGCAGATATCCTCAGGACAGGCACCTGATGGCTTCTCCATTAGAGAAGAGCACGACATCCTTTTCAGAGGAAATACCTTGGTACCAGTTGCCTTACGAGAGGAAGTGCTGAGAGAGTTTCACAATTCTCCCTTAGCGGTACATCCTGGAGTGGTGAAGATGTACCAGGATCTCAGACGACATCATTGGTGGTCGGGAATGAAGAAGGCTATGGAAGAGTTCGTTTCTCGATGCCTCACCTTCCAGCAGGTGAAGGCAGAGAACCAGGTACCGCCAGGCTTGGTATAGCCCATAGAGGTCCTGGAGTGAAAGTGGGACGGGATATCTATGGACTTCGTGACTGGACTTCCACGGACTTCCAGAGGTCATGACTCCATTTGTGTGATTATCGACCGACTCACCAAGTCGGCTAACTTCTTACCCATCAGAGAGCAGGGTTTAGTGGAGAGCTTGGGGCATCTCTACGATCAGGAGATTGTACGGCTTCACGATGTGCCATCATCTATTGTCTCTGATTGAGATGCTCTCTTTACTTCCCAGCTTTGGAAGGGGTTACAGAAGGAGTTCGGGACGCATCTACGTCTGAGCACCGACTTTCACCCTCAGACGGATGGTCAGAAGGAGAGAACCATTCAGACTCTCGAGGACATGCTCTGCGCATGTGTCCTTGACTTTGGTCGTAGTTGGGAGGACCACCTACCCTTGGTGTAGTTCGCGTACAACAACAGCTACCACTCTACCATCGGGATGACACCATACGAGGCATTGTACAGCAGACCTTTCAGATCTCCTTTGTGCTGGACAGACCCTGGGGAGTTAGCACTTGTGGGACCAGAGATGGTCCGGGCCACGACAGAGAAGGTCCAGGTCATCCAGGAGTGGATTAGGATAGCTCAGAGCCGACAGAAGTCTTATGCTGACAGGAGGCGAAGGCCACTAGAGTTCGAGGATGGCGACCACGTCTTCTTGCGGGTCTCACCTCGATGTGGATTATGGAGATTTGGATGAGGAGGCAAGTTGTCTCCATGCTTCATCAGACCATTCCAGGTCCTCAGCAGGATTGTTGAGGTGGCTTATCGCCTGGCTCTACCACCTCAGTTGCACCGGGTGCACGACGTCTTCCACATATCTCAGCTGAGGAGATACGTGCACGACCCGACGCATATCATTGACCATGGGGAGCTAGATGTTGATGATGTTGTGACTTTTGCAGAGGTCCCGGTGGAGATCGAGGATCGACAGGAGCGGGTCCTACGTGGATGATAGATTCCTCTTGAGCGCATCAGATGGTAGCACGGGAACCTCCAGGAGAGCACTTGGGAGCGGGAGGCTCAGATGCGTGCTCAATACCCACATTTGTTTCCCTAGCTTATGATGCCTCTTTACGGGGACGTAAAGACATGAGGTGGGAGTGATGTAAAGACCTGTAAATTTTAAGAAAATTTTTTTCTTAATTTTCATTGGAATTCCACAAGAACGCAGTTTCTGGCGGCATGTGATTCCGAGGCCCGGTGTGCCCGAAATCATTTTCCAAAGTTTGGCTCGGGTACATTCAGTGAACGAATGAGCAGGTTTTTCTAACATTTGAACCGGTGCTCGGAATCGAATTCTGAGGGCACCGATGGAATCGCAGAGCCGTTATTTTCTTAGAAATGCCTCTTCGGGAGTTGCGTTTTCTTGGGTGTGGTTTTTAAATTTTTGGGCATTAAGTTAAGAAATAAAATAATGTGGTACGACAAACATTATTTTATTTCACTTAATGCTGCTTAAAGCCACTTAAAGCTGCTTAAACTGAGTTTAAGCCGATAGGGTGGAACCCAAAATATCCTACCCTCTTGGTAGGATATTTGTGAGGTGGGGCACGCACGACCCCCACCGTTTCTTTTCCGCTAAGTAACGCACCCACGAAAACCCCTATAAAACGAAGTCAACTGATGCGTTTTCTAAATTCTTAACGCCCCTATTAATTGGGTGGTTAATTCATTGAAATTAATTATATGAATTAATTTGTTCGTTTCTTAACCTGTTTTCAAACCGTTGGAATATTAATAAAATAAGACCAACACACCTTTCTTCTAGGTTGCGATTTTGTTCATAGGATTTGGAGATTCTATGCATTCATCCCCCTTCACGAAGAAGGCGAAGAACGCGAAGACCGCTGGCCTCCAACGAAGGGTGATGAAGAATGCCTAACCCTCAGGGATCGACGCGACGCCGACGCTTCTTTCGGGACGTTCTTTCCACGCAACAAATCCTCGATCAACTGCTTGAGGTAGGATATTTAAAATCTTTTAATTTCCTTTGTGATTTTTATCCTCAACATGGATTTAATTATTATAATTAAATCCTTGTATTTCTTTAACCCTAGGAGATCGTCGACGCGACGCCCTTCCGTGACGATGCGACGCCCTTCCGCGACGCGACAATCACCTCCTACCGCGACAGTCAATTCCGCGATTAACTCACATCCGACGATGACGTTGAGGTAGGGGTCATTTTGAAACTGATTTTACCTATGTTTGTTTTCCTCCATGGAATGAACGCGGATCAACCAATTACCAAGTTGTTCGGTGGATTATTATTGCGGGACGTGGTTTATCAATTGCTAGGATTTAAGGGTGGTTTCAAACCGCTAACGCGGTGGGTGCGGACCAATGAACAAGTCCGAACCCACCGCCCTTTTGTTCTTGGTGTGCAGAACGGCAGATGACGACAAGACGGGCCTCAGAGACGATTTTTTGATTCCGTAGTGAAGAATAGGACCCAGGATGAGCCACGGCGCAGAAGGAAATGAAATCGGACCACCGGAGCAACTCCGGTGGCCCGCGGACTCCAGCGGCAGCAACTCTAGTGAGACATGGGACGCGGCTCTGCCGCGTCCGCTGACCAAGCGCGGCCCCACACGGGGTCGCGGCTTCTCTTCCCGTGGGGGCAGCATGCCCCGTAGCTTCCCTTGCTCGGCCGCTCAGCCGAGCTGAGCCGAGCCGTCCCGCCGGCCGGGTCGCGCCCCACCGTGTCGGATGCCGACCCGGGTCTGGTCGACTCGGTTCGGGCTGACCCAGGGGGGGTCGGGCCGGGTGGGTCCGGGCCCAGACCCCCCCATTTCCTAACCTTTTCAGTATTTTTCTCATAACATTAGCTACGGGCCTCCGAACGACACGCTGTCAGCGGCGATGCGATCCTTGGATCGAGACGGTCGTTTCGGTATATCACACTCAAGGTTTCAGAATAATTTGGGTTCAGCCAGGTTGGTTAGTACATGAAACCAACTAGGCCCTCAGAGCGGAAACATTCATATCTTGAGCATCAGACATCTGATTGACATGCCGTCGACTTTGTTGAATTCCTATAAGTGAGAAAGATCTTTTAGATTACTTCACCCGAGGTTTGGACACAGGTGGAGTACGGTTGGGTAGGTTTTTCCTTAAAAAAACCAACCGGTCCCCTGGGACAAAAACGAAAATAACTCTCAGACCGGGCATCCGATTGACGCGCCGTCTGCGACGTTGAGTTCCCGTTGTAGATACAAAACTTTTGGATACATAAACTCTAGACTATGTGTCAGTTGATGTATCAGCCTCTCAACTCGTGGAGCGGACCCTCCCGAACGAGCTTGCTGTGTGCGGGAACCCTAGAGCTGGCTGCGACTGCTACTATGTCGACGACGACTGTGCAGAGATCCTCAGTGGATTCGACAGCGATGACTACAACACTCAGCGATCCTTTTTGGGTCAGTTCTACCAATCCTGTGTGGGTCTAATTTTATGTGGGTATGGTTTTATGTGGGTCAGCACTCAGCGTTCCTATGTGGGCCAGCGCCTACAGATCCTGTGTGGGTCCGATCCTGTGTGGGTCTTTGCGGGGGTTAGTTACCTATCGATCCTGTGTGGGTCAGATTCTTTATTGGTCAATGTGGGGGTTAGTTACCTATCGATCCTGTGTGGGTCAGATCCAGGGGTTAGTACCTATCAATCTTTTGATGGTTCGACGGATTAAATGAATCAGTGGCAATATCTGGTCATCTTTATCGTTATTTGAAGAAGTATACTTGTGTGAGCTGAATCCTGTTTTTCTTTCCTTTGTGGATTGTGTTGTGTTATCCTGTGTGGATTTAAGTTTTTCTTTCCTTTGTGGACTGGGTTGTACTTCAGCTCAGATGTTGGATCCGAGCGAGAATTGGTGACTTAGGTATATGTATGGGCATATACCTAAGACGTGTTGGATGTTACTTTGTGATTGTATCATTCCTTTGCGATTTATCCTTTGTGGATTCTAGGAGACCTTCGGGGGTCTCGGGGTCCCTACTGAGTAACTTATACTCACCCCTGCACGGGATATGCCCGCACTACGTTGTGTTGGTTGCATACGACGGACATCGCTGATCGTGGTGGAGGCTCGCGGAGCAGGACGGTACCTGGAGGTGGACCACTGGGTGGGACGTACTCGGAGCCGTCGGCTGGACCCGAGGAGCAGTGGAGGCTATCTATAACCACCCTTCAGGTGGGACTTCTAGTGGACGGCTCGATGTTGTGGATTTACTTTTCAATTGATGTTTTCCCTTTCGAGTTGTACTTCACTTTCAGTTTGGGTTTGTATTCTGGCCCACTTACTTTCCACACATACTATTGTACCAGTTTTTACATAGTTTTTACTTCTGCCTGCTTTCTCTGTGGTATTTTTTGTTTACTTTACAAAGGGAATGCCTTACTTTTTTTCGGGATTTAGGCCTTAGTGCTAGTCGCCAGCCCCTGGCCTATGGAAGGCGGGCTTGGGGTAGTCATGACATGGGCCCCGAGTACGGGTCATGACAAATTGGAATCAAAGGAGTTCGGTTCTACCGCAGACTCTTATCGTTCTTCTATGTGAAGAAATATTGTTAAGCATATTGAGTGTGGTTAACAGTCCAGGGAGCCCAGTGTTGGTGCGCAGGCCAACGTATCCATACACTAGGACCATGACTTCTGATTTCTGACTTAATGCACGAAAACATTGATTGCATGTGTGTTTCAAGTTTTCTTTGTGATTAATTTGTATCAGCTCACCAGGTATACTATTCTGACCATGGCGCACCTGTTTCCTTTTCAGGATGGCCCCACGACGTCAGCCATCAAGGGATCCGAGAGTTGTACGTGGCGACAGCGCACCGAGTGACGAGGCCTCGGAACAGGGCCCTTTGACAGCAGAGGCACCGGTGGTACCTCTACCCGCCGAGCCACCGATGCTTCCAGCCCCAGCCACTGACGATGCACATCACCTTAGTGCACTGCATGTGTTCCAACGCCAGCGACCACCTAGGTTCCGCAGGGACACAGACCCCAAGTTAGCCGAGGATTGGCTGGAGGCAGTTGTACGAGTTTTCAGGCTAGTGAGGTCACCAGCAGACCTCATGCTGATCCTCGCAGCGAGCCTACTGCACGCAGCAGCGGGCCGATGGTGGAGATTGATGCCCTAGGTGCACGATGAGGCATCTCTCCTCTGGACAGACTTTGAGGGCCTCTTCTGCTCAGAGTTCTTCCCGGCCACCCTCCGTGTGGTTCGCATCCAGGAGCTTCTTCAGATGCGGTAGGGCAGCATGACGATCGCACAGTACTCGGTGAGATTTACCGATCTCTCGCGCTACTCGACTGACATGGTACGAGACCCAATATTCGAGGCATGAACCATTGAGCAAAGATTCAGACATGAGATTATTTCATCGCTGATCTCCCTCAGCATTCTGACTCAGGCAGGAGTACTGGAGCGAGCCCTTTCGATCGATAGATTTCTTACTGAGACTTCTCCAGCGGCGAGACCTACCGCGGGGCGGCACGTAGTAGAGTCTTTTGCAGCAGGTAGTCAACGAATGACTCAGGGGTCCAAGCAGAACAGCCCCTCGTGCAGACGACCTCAGGACACTGTCTCAGCAATGCGGGGAACACAGCGTGGAGCTAGTCTTTCTAGAGGCAGGCAGTGCTACACATGCTACGGGCATGGCCACATGGCTCGTGACTGCCCGACCCACCGTGTCGAGGAGTAGCAGATAGTTGAGGGGCCACCCAGGCAGAGGGAGAGGGTCGACCGTTGCGGTCCGTAGGGAAGAGGCGGACGAGGCAGAGGAGCTATCCGAGCAGCTGGTGGTGGGCGACACTTTGAGGCTCTACAAACACCACCACCATGAGGTCCACCGCGACCACAAGGAGCTGACGGGCAGAGACAGGCACAACTCCAGACAGCGGAGGCCTACGACCACAGCGTGCCCAAGATGATTCGAGGTACGATCTGTGTCTATTCCACCCTTGTTTTAGTTATTATAGACACAGGAGCGAGTCACTCTTTCATAGCCATTGCCCATGTTCGGATCTCGGAGATTCCGACAGAGCCGTTGGCTCGATCCTTATGGCTAGAGACTCCTACGGGAGTAGAGTCAATGATTACGCACTGGTGCCGGCAGTGTGAGCATACTCTAGGAGGCGAGAGCTTCAGCTGGGATCTTCTTGTAGCGGCGTCGAGTCCTTACGACTTCATCTTGGGCATGGATTGGTTATCTACAGTCCATGCATATATTGACTGTATTAGGAGCAATGTGTGATGTGTACACACCGATGGGAGCAGGTTCACCTTCACTGGCGAGAGGGGAGCCTTCGCAGCATAGGATGGACTTCTGCAGAGGAGAGGACAACCCATCGCTCATCAGTTGGCTAGCCTCATCCAAGGAGCAGTTGACGTGCTGAGTCCTAGTTTTCTTGCAGTGGTGGATCAGTATGCAGACTTCTTTCCTGACGACGTTCCAGTGCTACCTCCTCGTAGAGAGGTAAGATTTTATATTAATCTGTACCCTGAGACCACCCCGATATCGACTCGAGCATATCGGATGGCCCCCGCTGAGCTTCGAGAGCTATGGGTACAGTTGGAGGACTTACAGGGAAAGGATTCATTCGACCCAGCGTTTCACCCTTGGCTTCCCCGATATTGTTCTCCAAGAAGGCGGACGGGAGCTTGCGACTTTGTGTTGAATATTTTTGCCTGAACCAGGTGACGGTGAGGAACAAGTATCCGTTACCGAGGATTGATGACCTCTTAGATCAGCTCAAGGGAGCACGGTGGTTCTCAAAGATAGGCCTCAGGTCAGGCGATCATCAGCTCAGAGTTCGGGACGAGGACGTGTAGAAGACAGCCTTCAAATGTCGGTATGGCCACTATGAGTTCTTGGTTATGACATTCGGCATAACCAATGCTCCAGAATTGTTCATGGGCCTCTTGAATAGGATATTTCAGCCATACCTTGATCGATTTGTCATAGTTTTCATCGTAGAAATTTTTATTTACTCGACGACTGGGGAGGAGCACGCCTACCACTTACGGGTTGTACTAGACACACTCCGAGAGCACCACCTTTATGGAAATCTCTCGAAGTGTCAGTTCTGGATACATGAGGTCCACTTCTTGGGACACGTCATATCTGTGGCGGGAGTTGCAGTGGATCCTTTGAAGATCGAGGCAGTGATAGCTTTGGAGCCCTCCAAGAGCGTGACGGAGGTGCGAAGTATCTTGGGACTAGCTGGATACTATAAGAGATTAGTGCCAGACTTCTCTAGAGTTGCGGTACCACTCTCAGCTTTGATGAAGAAGGGGAAACCCTTTCTGTGGTCAGACAGATGTTAGCAGAGCTTCCATGAGATAAGACATAGATTGACTAGCGCACCTGTCTTGAGGTTGCCTGAGGAGGGATTATGGTATGTAGTCTACTGCGATGCATCAGGGACCATACTCGGATGATTCCTGATATAGGAGTGGGCAGTGATCGCCTATGGATCACGTCAGTTGAGGCCGCATGATTAGAACTATGCTACCCATGACCTAGAGTTAGCAGCAGTGTTCTTCACTCTGAAGACATGGCGACACTATCTGATGGGAGAGCGCTTTACAGTCTTTTCTGACCACCAGAGTCTCAGGTACATCTTCTTGCAGAAGGACCTTAACCTGAGACAGGGGCGATGGCTCGAGCTCCTCCTGGACTATGACTTTGAGATAGTCTATACTCCTAGGAAGGGAAACGTAGCATCTGATGCTCTCAGCAGGAGGATGGGCATTCAACTACTTGAGGAGGCGACAGAGCAGCTAGTCGCTTTGTAGATATTCTTCGTGGATAGAGATGGAGAACCCTTCCTTTAGTCTCTCACAGTCACTTCTCCACTACTGAAGTGGGTCAGAGAGTCACATCGTGGGGACGCTGACTGTGAGACGCGGCATGTGCAGATATCCACAAGACAAGCACCTGATGTATTCTTCTTTGGAGTAGAGCATGAATCCTTTTCAGAGGACGTACCTTGGTACAAGTCACCTTATAGGAGGAAGTGCTGAGAGAGTTTCACAATTCTCCCTTATCAGTACATCCTGGAGTGGTAAAGATGTACCAGGATCTCAGACGACAGTACTGGTGGCTGGAAATGAAGAAGGATGTGGCAGAGTTTGTTTCTCGATGCCTCACCTGCCAGGAGGTGAAGGCAGATCACAAGGTACCAGCAGGCTTTGTACAGCCCTTAGAGGTCCTGGAGTGGAAGTGGGACTGGATATCTATGGACTTCGTGACTGGACTTCCACGCACTTCCAGAGGTCATGACTCTATTTGGGTGATTGTCGACCGACTCACCATGTCGACTCACTTCTTACCCATCAGAGAGCAGGGCTCAGTGGAGAGCTTGGGGCATCTCTACATTCAGGAGATTGTACGGCTTCACGGTGTGCCATCATCTATCGTCTCCAATCGAGATGGTCGCTTTACTTCCCGCCTTTGGAAGGGGTTGCAGGAGGCGTTCGGGACGCAGCTATGTCTGAGCACCCTGTTTCACCCTCAGATGGAGGGTCAGATGGAGAGGACCATTCAGACTCTCGAGGACATGCTCCGTGCATGTGTCCTCGGCTTTGGTCACAGATGGGAGGACCACCTACCCTTGGTGGAGTTCATGTACAACAAAATCTTCCACTCCACCATCGGGATGGTACCATATGAGGCGTTGTACGGAAGACCTTGAAGATCTCCTTTGTACTAGACAGACCCTGGGGAGTCAGCACTTGTGGGACAAGAGATGGTCCCTGCTACGACAGAGAAGGTTTAGGTCATCTAGGAGCGGATGAGGACAGCTCAGAGCTGACATAAGTCTTATGCTGACAGGAGGCGGAGGCCACTAGAGTTTGAGGATAGAGATCACATCTTCTTGCGGGTCTCACCTCGATGTAGATTACGGAGATTTGGCCGAGGCTACAAGTTTTCTCCATGCTTCATCGGACCATTCCAGGTCCTCAGAAGGATTAGCGAGGTGTCTTATCGCCTAGATCTACCACCTCAGTTGCTCCGGGTGCACGACGTCTTCCACATATCTTAGCTGAGGAGATACGTGTTTGACCCGACACATATCATTGACCATGGGGAGCTAGATGTTGATGATGGGGTGACTTTTGCGGAGGTCCCGGTGGAGATTGAGGATCGACAAGAGCGGGTCCTACGTGGATGATCGATTCCTCTTGTGCGCATCAGATGGATCACAGGAACCTCCAGGAGAGCACTTGGGAGCAGGAGGCTCAGATGCGTGCTCAGTACCCACATTTTTTCCCTAGCTTATGATGTATCTTTACAGGGACGTAAAGCCCTGAGGTGGGAGTGAGGTAAAGACCTGTAAATTTCAAGTAATTTTTTTTTCTAAAATTTAACTGGAATTTCCCAAGAACGCAGTTTCTGATGGCATGTGATTCCGAGGCCCGGTGTGCCCAGAATCATTTTCCAAAGTTTGGCTTGGGTACGTTCAGCGAACGAACGAGCGGGTTTTTCTATCATTTGAACCGGTCCTCAGAATCGAATTCTGAGGGCACTAATAGAATCATAGCGCCAGAATTTTCATAGAAACGCCTCTTCCAGATTTGTATTTTCTCGGGTGTGGTTCTTAAATTTTTGGGCTTTAAGTTAAGAAATAAAATAATTTGGTACGACAATCTTTATTTTATTTCACTTAAAGCCGATTAAAGCCACTTAAAGCTGCTTAAGGTTAGTTGAAGCGGATAGGGTGGAACCCAAAATATCCTACCCTCTTAGTAGGATATTTGTAAGGTGGGTCCCGTATGAGCCCCACCGTTTCTTTTCCGCTAAGTAACGCACCCACGAAAACACCTATTAAACGAATTCAACTGATGCGTTTTCTAAATTCTTAACGCCCCTATTAATTGGGTGGTTAATTCGTTGAAATTAATTCTATGCATTAATTTTTTTGTTTCTTAACCTGTTTTCAAACCATTGGCATATTAATAAAATAAGACCAACACACCTTTTTCTGGGGTGCGATTTTGTTGAGAGGATTTGGAGATTCTGTGCCTTCATCCTCCTTCGCGAAGAACGCGAATAACGTGAAGAACGCGAAGAACACAATCCTCCGACAAAGGGCGACGAAGAACGCCTGACCCCTGGGGATCGACGCGATGCCGACGCTTCTTCTGCGACGTTATTTCCCCACGACAAATCTTTAATCAACTGCTTGAGGTAGGAGATTTAAAAAAATTAAATTTCCTATGTGATATGTATCCTCAACATGGATTTAATTGTTATAATTAAATACATGTGTTTCTTTAACCCTCGGAGATCGTCGACGCGACACCCTTCCACGACGACGCGACACCCTTCTGCGACGCGACGATCACTTCCTACCGCGATGGTCAATTCCGCGACGAACTGACGTCCGGCGATGATGTTGAGGTAGGGGTCATTTTGAAAATGATTTTACCTATGTTTGTATTCCTCCAGGGCAAGAACATGGATCAACCAATTAACAAGTTGGTTCGTGGATTATTATTGCAGGATGTGGTTTATCAATTGCTGGTATTTAGGGGTTGTTTCAAACTGCTAACGCGGTGGTTGCGGACCAATGAACAAGTCCGAACCCACCGCCCTTTTGTTCTTGGTGTGCAGAATCGTGGATGACGAAAAAAACGGGCCACAGAGAAGATTTGTTGATTCGTAGTGATGAACGGGACCCGGGATGAGCCACGACGCAGAGGGAAATTAAATCGGACCACCGGAGCAACTCTGGTGGCCCACGGACTCCACCGGTGGTGGAGGCGGCCGACAGACCCGCGACCGCACGGGTCTGGTGAGACACGGGACGCGACTCTGCCGCGTCTGCTGACCAGGCGCGGCCCTACGCGGGGCCGCGGCTCCTCTTCCCGCGGGGGCAGCACGCCCCGCGGCTTCCCTTGCTCGGCCGCTCAGCCGAGCCGAGCAGAGCCGTCCCACCGGCCGGGTCTCTCCCAGGCCGGGCCGGGTTGTGCCCATCCGGGTCGGACCCCGACCCAGGGGGGGTCAGTCCGGGCAAAGACCCCCTGTTTCCAGACTTTTTCGGTCTTTTGCTCTTAACATGAGCTACGAGTATCCGAATTACACACCGTCAGTGGAGATGCGATCCTTGGATCGAGACGGCCGTTTTGGTATATCACACTCAAGGTTTCAGAATACTTTGAGTTCGTCCAGGATGGTTCGTACACAAAACCAACCGGGCCCCTGGAGCGGAAAAGCTCATATCTTGAGCTTTGGACATCCGATTCACGTGTCGTCGACTTTGTTGTATTCCTATAAGTGAGAATGATCTTTTGGCTTACTTTGCCCGATATCTGGACGCAGGTGGAGTAAGTTCGGGTTGGTTTCTCCTTAAAAAAACCAACCGGGCCCCTGGGACAAAAAAGCCAATAACTCTCAGACCGGTCGTCCGATTGACGCGCCGTCTGCGACGTTGAGTTCCCATTGTCGATACGGAACATTTGGATACATCAACTCTGGACTATGTATCAGTTGATGTATCAGCCTCTCGGATCGTGGAGCAGACCCTCCCGAACGAGCTTGCTGTGTGCGGGAACCCTAGAGCTAGCTGCAACTGCTACTGTGACGACGACGACGACTGTGCAGAGATCCTCAGTGGATTCGATAGCGACGACTACAACACTTTGCGATCGTTTGTAGGTCAGTGCTACCGATCTTGTGTGGTTCTAATCCTGTGTTGGTCAGCGCTCAGCGGTCCTATGTGGGCCAGCGCCTACAGATCCTGTGTGGGTCTGATCCTGTGTGGGTCTTTGCAGGGGTTAGTTACCTATCGATCCTGTGTGGGTCAGATCCTTTGTGGGTCATTATGGGGGTTAGATACCTATCGATCCTATGTGGGTCAGATCCGGGGGTTAGTACCTATCGACCTTTTGTTTTTCCGACGGCTTAGATGAATGAGTGTCAATATCTGGTCATCTTTATCTTTATTTGAAGAAGTATACCTGTGTGAGATGAATCCTATTTTTCATTCCTTTGTGGATTCTGTTGTGATATCCTGTGTGGATTTATGTTTTGCTTCCCTGTGTGGACTGGGTTGTACTTGATCTCGGATGTTGGAGCCGAGTGAGAATTGATGACCTAGGTATATGTATGGGAACATACCTAAGCCGTGTTGGATGTTACTTCGTGATTGTATCTTTCCTTTGTGTTTTATCCTTTGTGGATTCTGGGAGACCATAGGTGGTCTCGGGGTCCCTACTAAGTAGCTTATACTCACCCCTGTACGGGCTATGCCCGCACTACATTGTGTTGGTTGCAGACGACGGACCGTGCTGATCGTGGTTGAGGCTTGCGGTGCAGGACGGTACCTGGAGGTGGACCACTGGGTGGGATGTACTCGGAGCGGTCGGCTGGACCCGAGGAGCAGTGGAGGCTATCTGTACCCACCCTTCAGGTGGGACTTCCAGTGGACGGCTCGACGTTGTGGCTTTACTTTTCAGTTGTTGTTTTCCCTTTCGATTTGTACTTTACTTTCAGTTTGGGTTTTTATTTTGGCCCACTTACTTTCTGTACTTACTGTTGTACCAGTTTTTACATAGTGTTTATTCTCCATGCTTGCTCTGTGGTGTTTGATGTTTACTTTACAAAGGCAATTCCTTCCCTTTTTTTCGGGATTTGCGGCTTGGTGCTAGTCGCCAGCCCCTGGCCTATGGAAGGCGGGCTTGGGGTAGTCACGGCACGGGCCCCGAGGACGGGTCGTGAAAAATTGATATCAAAGGAGTTCGGTTCTACCGCAGACTCTGATCTTTCTTCTATGTGAAGAAATAGTGTTATGAATATTGAGTGTGGTTAACAATCCAGGGATCCCAGTGTTGGAGCGGCGGCCGACGTATCCGTACACTAGGACCCTGACTTCAGATTTCCGACTTAATGCACAAAAACATTGATTGCATGTGTGATTCATGTTTTCATTGTGATTACTTTGTATTAGCTCACCAGGTATACAGTTCTGACCGCGGGGCACCTGTTTCCTTTTCAGGATGGCCCCACGACAGCAGCCAGCTAGGGTTCCGAGAGTTGTACGTGACGACAACCCACTGAGTGACGAGGCCTCGGTACAAGGCCCTTTGGCAGAAGAGGCACCGGCGGTACCTCTACCCGCCGAGCCACCGATGCTTCCAGCCCCAGCCACTGACGATGCATGTTGCCTTAGTGCACTGCATGAGTTCCAGCGCCAGCGACCGCCCAGGTTCTGCGGGGAGACGGACCCCCAGGAAGCCGAGGACTGGCTGGAGGCAGTTGTACGTGTTTTCAGGCTAGTGAGGACACCAGCAGACCTCATGGTGATCCTCGCAGCGAGCCTACTACACGCAGCAGCGGGCCGATGGTGGAGCTTGATGCTCCAGGTTCATGATGAGGCATCTCTCCTCCGGACAGACTTTGAGGGACTCTTCCGCTCAGAGTTTTTCCCGGCCACCCTCCGTGTGGTGCGCATCCAGGAGCTTCTTCAGCTGCGGCATGGCAGCTTGACGGTCGCCCAGTACTCGGTGAGATTTACCGATCTCTCGCATTACTCGACCGACATGGTACAATACCCATTCTTCCGGGCCCGGACCTTTGATCAGGGATTGAGACATGAGATCAGGGCATCGCTGATCTCCCTCAGCATTCCGACTCAGGTAGGAGTACTGGAGCGAGCCCTTTTGATCGAGAGCTTTCTTGCTGAGACTTCTCCAGCGGCGAGACCTACCGCGGGGCAGCACATAGCAGAGTCTTCCATAGCAGGCATTTGACAGATGACTCAGGGGTCCAGGCAGACCAGACCCTCACGCAGACGACCTCAAGACACTGGCTCAGCAGTGTGGGGCACACAACGTGGAGCCATTCTTTCGGGAGGCAGGCAATGCTACACATGCGGCAGGCAGGGCCACATGGCTCGTGACTGCCCGACCCACCGTGTCGAGGAGCAGAAGACAGTTGAGGGGCCACCCATGCAGTGGAAGAGAGTCGATCGTGGCGGTCCGCAGGGAGGAGGCGGCTGAGGAAGAGGAGCTGGCCGAGCAGCTGGTGGTGGGAGACGCATTGAGGCTCTACCACCACCACCACCAGGAGGTCCACCCAGACCACATGGAGTTGGCGGGCAGAGACAGGCACAACTCCAGGCAGCGGAGGCCTACAAACACGACACACCCAAGATGATTCGAGGTATGATCTGTGTCTATTCCACCTTTGATGTAGTTCTTATAGACACAGGAGCGAGTCACTCTTTCATAGTTGCATCCCTTGTTCGGAGCTAGAAGATTCCGACAGAGCCGTTGGCTCGATCCTTACGGCAAGAGACTCCTATAGGAGTAGACTCGACAATTACACACTGGTTCTGGCAGTGTGAGATTACTCTAGGAGGTGATAGCGTCGGCTGGGATCTTCTTGTTGCGGAATCGAGGCCTTACGACGTCATCTTGGGCATGGATTAGTTATCTACAGTCCTTGAACAAATTGACTGTATTAGGCGCAAGGTGCGATGTGTACGCACCGACAGGAGCAGGTTCACCTTCACCGGTGAGAAGGGAGCCTTCCCAGCACAGGATGGACTTCCGCAGAAGAGAGGATAGCCCATCACTCATCAGTTGGCTTGCCTCATCCTAGGAGCAGTTGACGTGTAGAGTCTTAGTTTTCCTGCAATGGTGGATCAGTACGCGGACGTCTTTCCTGACGACGTTCCAAGGCTACCTCCTCGCAGATAGGTTGACTTTTATATTGATCTGTACCCTCGTACTGCCCCGATATCGACTCCAGTATATCGGATGGCCCCCGCTGAGCTTCGAGAGCTACAGGTACAGTTGGAGGACTTGCAGAGCAAGGGTTTCATCCGACCCAGCGTTTCACCCTTGGCTTCCCCGATATTGTTCGCCAAGAAGGCAGATGGGAGCTTGCGACTTTCTGTCGACTATCATCGCCTAAACCACGTGACGATGAGGAACAATTATACTCTATCGAGGATTGATGACCTTTTCGATCAGCTCAAGAGAGCATGGTGGTTCTCGAAGATGGACCTCAGGTCATGCTATCATCAGCTTAGAATTCGGGACGAGGACGTGCAGAAGACAGCCTTCAGATGTCGGTATGGCCACAATGAGTTCTTGGATATTCCATTCTGCATAACCAATGCTCCAGAAGTGTTCATGGGCCTCATGAATAGGATCTTTAAACCATACCTTGATCGATTTGTCATAGTCTTCATCGACGAGATTTTGATTTACTAGAAGGCTGAGGAGGAACATGCCTACCACTTAGGGGTTGTACTAGACACACTCCGAGAGCACCGGATTTAAGGAATGCTCTCAAAGTTTTAGTTCTGGATATGTGAGGTCCACTTCTTGGGATACGTCATCTCTGAGGTGGGAGTTATAGTGGATCCTGTGAAGATCGAGGCAGTGCTAGCTTGGGAGCCACCAAAGAGCATGATGGAGGTGCGGAGTTTCTTGGGACTAGCTGGATACTATCGGAAAATAGTTCCAGACTTCTCCAGAGTTGCGGAACCACTCTCAGCTTTGACGAAGAAGGGGAAACCCTTTGTGTGTTCATACAGATGTTAGCAGTGCTTCCAGGAGATGAGACAGAGATTAACCAGCGCACCTATCTTGAGGATGCCTGAGGAGGGAGTAGGGTACGTAGTCTACTGCGATGCATTAGATACCAGACTCGGATGTGCCCTGATGCAAGAGCAGGGAGTGATCGCATATGGATCAAATCATTTGAGGCCGCATGAGCATATCTATGCTACCCATGATCTAGAGTTAGCAGCAGTGTTCTTCGCTCTGAAGACATGGCGACACTATCTGATGGGCGATCGCTTTACAGTATTTTCTGACCACCAGAGTCTCAGGTACATCTTCTCGCAGAAGGACCTGAACCTGAGACAGTGGAGATGGCTTGGGTTCCTCCATGACTATGACTTTGAGATAGTCTATACTCATGGGAAGGGAAACGTAGTAGCTGATGCAGCGGGTCAGAGAGGAACGGTGTGGGGACGCTGACTGTGAGACGCGGCGTGCGCAGATATCCTTAGGACAAGCACCTGAGGGCTTCTCCTGTGGAGCAGTGCACGACATTGTTTTCAGAGGACATACCTTGGTACCAGTTGCCTTACGGGAGGAAGTGCTGAGAGAGTTTCACAATTCACCCTTAGTGGTACATCCTGGAGTGGCGACGATGTACCCGGATCTCAGATGAAAGCACTGGTGGCCGGGCATGAAGAGGGCTGTGGCAGAGTTTGTTTCTCGATGCCTCACCAGCCAGCAGGTGAAGGCAGAGAACTAGGTACCAGCAGGCTTGTTACAGCACTTAGAGGTTCTGATGTGGAAGTGGTACGGGATATCTATGGACTTTGTGACTGGACTTCCACGCACATCTAGAGGCCACGACTCCATTTGGGTGATTGTCTACCGAATCACCAAGTCGGCTCACTTCTTACCCATCATAGAGAAGGGCTCAGTGGAGAGCATGGGGAATCTCTGCATTCAGGAGATTTTATGGCTTTATGGTGTGCCATCATCTATCGTCTCTGATCGAGATGCTCGCTTTACTTCTCGACTTTGGAAGGGTTTGTAGGAGGCGTTCAGGACGCAGCTACATCTGAGCACCGGCATTCACCCTCAGACGAATGGTCATACAGAGAGGACCATTCAGACTCTAGAGGACATGCTCCGTGCATGTGTCCTCGATTTTGGTCGCATTTGGGAGGACCACCTACCCTTGGTGGAGTTCGCGTACAACAACAGCTACCACTCCACCATCGGGATGGCACCATACGAGGCGTTGTACGACAGACCTTGCAGATCTCTTTTATGCTGGACATACCCTGGGGAGTCAGCACTTGTGGGACCAGAGATGGTCCGGGCCACAACAGAGAAGGTCCAAGTCATTCAGGAGCAGATGAGGACAGCTCAGAGCCGACAGAAGTCTTATGCTGACAGGAGGCGGAGGCCACTAGAGTTCGAGGATGGAGACCATGTCTTCTTGTGGGTCTAAACTCGACGTGGATTACGGAGATTTAGCCGAGGAGGAAAGTTGTCTCCACGCTTCATCGGACCATTCCAGGTCCTCAGCAGGATTGGCGAGGTGGCTTATCGCTTGGATCTACCACCTCAGTTGCACCAGGTGCACGACATCTTCCACATATCTCAGCTGAGGAGATACGGGCATGACCCGACGCATATCATTGACCAGGGGAGCTAGACGTTGATGATGGGATGACTTTTGCAGAGGTCCAGGTGGAGATCGAGGATCGACAGGAGCGGGTCCCACGTGGATGACAGATTCCTCTTGTGCACATCAGATGGCAGCACAGGAACCTCCAGGAGAGCACATGGGAGTAGGAGGCTCTGATGCGTGCTCAGTACCCACATTCGTTTCCCTAGCATATGATGTATCTTTACGGGGACGTAAAGCCCTGAGGTGGGAGTGATGTACTGACCTGTAAATTTCAAGGGAATATTTTTCTTAATTTTCTTTGGAATTTAACAAGAATGTAGTTTTTGACGGCATGTTATTCCGAGGCTCGGTGTGCCCTGAATCATTTTACGATGTTTGGCTCATGTACATTCAGTGAATGAATGAGCGGGTTTTTCTAACTTTTGAATCGGTGCTCGGAATCGAATTCTGAGGGCACCAATGGAATAGAAATGCTGGTATTTTCTTAGAAACGCCTCTTCCGGAGTTGCATTTGCACGGGTGTGGTTTTTAAATTTTTGGGCTTTAAGTTAAGAAATAAAATAATGTGGTGCAAAAAACTTTATTTTATTTCACTTAAAGCCTCTTAAATCCACTTAAAGCTTCTTAAGATGAGTTGAAGAGGATAGGGTGGAACCCAAAATATCCTACCCTCTCGGTAGGATATTTGTGAGGTGGGGCCCGCACGAGCCCCACCGTTTCTTTTCCGCTAAGAAACAGACCCGCGAAAAACCCCTATTAAACGAAGTAAACTGACGCGTTTTCTAAATTCTTAATTCCCCTATTAATTGGGCCGTTAATTCGTTGAAATTAATTATGTGGATTAATTTGTTCATTTCTTAACCTGTTTTCAAACCGTTGGCATATTAATAAAATAAGACCAACACACCTTTCTTCTAGGGTGCAATTTTGTTGATAGAATTTAGAGATTCCGTGCCTTCATCATCCTTCGTGAAGAACGTGAATAACACTAAGAACTCTGGCCTCCGACGAAGGGCGACGAAGAACGCCCGGCCCCTGGGGATCGACGCGACGCCGACGCTTCTTCCGCGACATTCTTTCCCTGCGACAAATCTTTGATCAACTGCTTGAGGTAGGAGATTTAAAATCATTAAATTTCCTTTGTGATTTTTATCCTCAACATGGATTTAATTGTTATAATTAAATCCGTGTGTTTCTTTAACCCTAGGAGATCGTCTACGTGATGCCCTTCCGCGACGACGTGATGCCCTTCTGCAACGCGACGATCACCTCCTACCGCGACGGTCATTTCCGCGACGAACTCGCGTCTGACGACGACGTTGAGGTAGGGGTCGTTTTGAAAATGATTTTACCTATTTTTGTTTTCCTCCATGGAAAGAACGTGGATCAACCAATTAACAAGTTGGTCCATGGATTATTAATGCGGGACGTTGTTTATCAATTGCTGGGATTTATGGGTTTCTTCATACTGCTAACGTGGTGGGTGCGGACCAACGAAGAAGTCCGAACCCACCGCCCTTTTGTTCTTGGTGTGAGGAACGGCGGATGACGACAAAACGGGCCGCAGAGATGATTTGTTGATTCCGCAGTGAAGAACGGGACCCGGGATGAGCCACGGTGCAGAAGGAAAAGAAATCGGACCACCAGAGCAACTCCGGTGGCCCGCGGACTCCATCGGCGGCGCGGGTCGCCGGCAGCGTGGGTCGCCGGAGGCACCACGGCGCGGCGGCGGCAGACGAAAGACCCGCGACCGTGTGGGTCCGAAGAGACACGGGACGCGGCTCTGCCGCGTCCGCTGACCAAGCGAGGCTGTGGCTCTGCCGCGTCCGCTGACCAAGTGAGGCCGCGACTCCTCTTCCCACGGGGGCAGCACGCCCCGCGGCTTCCCTTGCTCGGCCGCTCAGCCAAGCCGAGCCGAGCCGACCCGCCGGCCAGGTCACACCCAGGCAGGGCCGGGCCGACCAGGTTCGGGCCGACCCAGGGTGGGTCGGGCAGGGTCGGTCCGGGCCGACCTAGGGGGGTCGGGCCGAGTCGTCTTGGGCCCAGACCCCCCGTTTCCGGACCTTTTCGGTCAATTGCTCATAACGTGAGATACGGGCCTCCGAACGACACGCCGTCAGCGGAGATGTGATCCTTGGATTGATACGGTCGTTATGGTGTATCACACTTAAGGTTTCGGAATACTTTGGGTTTGGCCGGGTTTGTTCGTACACGAAACCAACCGGGCCCTCGGAGCGGAAACCCTCATATCTTGAGCTTCAGACGTCTGATTGACATGCTGTCGACATTGTTAAATTCCTCTAAATGATACGGATCTTTTTCCTTACTCTGCCCGAGGTTTGGACGCAGGTGGAGTACGGTCGGGTTGGTTTTTCCTTAAAAAACCAACCAGGCCCCTGGGACGAAAAGGCCAATAACTCTCAGACCGGGCGTCCGATTGACGCGCCGTCTGCGACGTTGAGTTCCCGTTGTCGATACAGAACTTTTGGATACATCAACTCTGGACTATGTGTCAGTTGATGTATCAGCCTCTCGGATCGTGGAGCGGACCCTTCCAAATGAGCTTGCTGTGTGCGGGAACCCTAGAGCTAGCTGCGACTGCTACTAGGATGACGACGTTTGTGCAGAGATCCTCAGTGGATTCGACGGTGACGCCTACAGCACTCAGAGTTCCTTTGTGGGTCAGTGCTACCGATCTTGTGTGGGTCTGATCCTGTGTGGGTCAGCGCTCAGCGGTCCTCTGTGGGCTAGCGCCTATAGATCCTGTCTGGGTCTGATCTTGTCTGGGTCTTTGCAGGGGTTAGTTACCTATCGATCCTGTGTGGGTCAGATCCTTTGTGTGTCATTGCGGGGGTTAGTTACCTATCGATACTGTGTGGGTCAGATAGTTTTTGGGTCCTTGCGGGGATTAGTACCTATCGATCCTTTGTGGTTCCGACGGCATAGATGAATCTGTGGAAATATCTGGTCATCTTTATCGTTATTTGAAGAAGTATACTTGTGTGAGCTGAATCCAGTTTTACTTTCCTTTGTGGATTGTGTTCTGTTATCCTGTGTGGATTTACGTTTTGTTTTCCTATGTGGACTGGGTTGTTCTTGAGCTTGGATGTTGGAGACGAGTGAGAATTGATGACATAGGTATATGTATGGGCATATACCTAAGCCGTGTTGGATTTTACTTCGTGATTGTGTCTTTCCTTTGTGGTTTATCCTTTGTGGATTCTGGGATTCCTTCGGGGGTCTCGGGGTCCCTACTGAGTAGCTTATACTCACCCCTGCACGGGCTATGCCCGCACTACGTTGTGTTGGTTGCAGATGACGTACAACACTGATCGTGGTGGAGGCTTGCGGAGCAGGACAGTACCTGGAGGTGGACCACTGGGTGGGACGTACTCGGAGCGGTTGGCTGGACCCGAGGAGCAGTGGAGGCTATCTGTACCCACCCTTCAGGTGGGACTTCCAGTGGACGGTTCGACGTTGCGGCTTTACTTTTCAGTTGTTGTTTTCCCTTTAGAGTTGTACTTTACATTCAGTTTGGGTTTGTATTCTGGCCCACTTACTTTCCGCACTTACTATTGTACCAGTTTTTACTTAGTGTTTACTTCTGCCTGCTTTCTCTGTGGTGTTTGTTGTTTACTTTACAAAGGCAATGCCTTTAATTTTTTTTGGGATTTACGCCATGGTGCTAGTCGCCAGCCCCTGGCCTATGGAAGGCGGGCTTGGGTTAGTCACGGCATGGGCCCCGAGGACGGGTCGTGATAGTTAGGGTAATTATATAATATTATATTTACCCTTAATTACCCGATTTACCTTTAACTATGGAAAATACAATTTAACGTATTTACTATTCATAATGACTAAAAAAGTATCGTAATAACATAATATACACCTACTGATTAAAAATATGGAATCCATTTTTCCAAATTCAAATTACAAAAGTTTCAAAAATTAATTTAAAATTAATCACTTTGTTAACAAAATGAGTTTTAAAAGTTAAAACATTGCAAAAGATTGAAATGATTTTACCTAGGAATTCAATGTAAAATCAATGATTATGACATAAATTATATTAAATGGTAAAAATATATTATATTTATCCTTTAAATCCATTAAATATTATAATTTAACCATATAAATTACCTCGATGAAAAAAGGTGTTTATAATTAAAATAGAGCGTATTTTTATTATTCATCAAAATAAGAAACTTATCCGGAAAATATAAAAATTTATCCAAAGTAAATTTTTATATTCAAATTCTAAAGAAGAATTTTATATTTAAAATTGAACTTATAAACATGTCAAAACTAGATTTATTGTTTGTGCACCATCAAAAGGCGGAAAAACTGCTTTTTTGGGAAAATAGTTATTTTACTCGAAAAATTTATATTGTTTTCACACAATGTTCTATAAAATGTGTAAGATGAATTATACTATCATGAAATTAAAAATTTAATTAATAATATTCATAACGGCTAGTTTATAATAATATTATAACCATTTATCATTGTTTAGTGAATCCCGGTATTGAGAACAACACACTCTATCGAGGAAGGTCACAATTGCATGTAATGCAAGCCAAGTCAGGGTTGTGTATACTGCAAGCTAATACAGTGTTCCATATAGTAAAAGATAATTATGGTGTAGCGTATTGAACAAGATATGAAATAAATTAAAAGGAATATATCTCATAAAACCTCATAGTGTTACAAAAGTGGTGCAGTGACATTCTCAAACGGATGAAAATCATGTGGGAGAAATGATTGGAGATCTATTTGGTGGACCATTCTTATGTGATGATCATTGAAACGCTATAGATTTAAGTTTTGCTTCATTTCTCTTACTTTTTTACCATGTGGGGGGGTATCTTTTTTTTACCTATGGATTTTGGTTGTTCCATACTAATAAATGATATGAATCAGTTAAATGAAATTTAAAATGGAAAATGGAATCGTTTGGGATTCCCTTGAAGTTTAGATATTATTATTTTCATGTTGTGAATATTTGGACTAAATGACCCACTAAAAACTGTGAATGATGGTGGCTTTTCATGTGTTGAGTATGTGTGTTGTGGCTGTTTCTTGATCAATAGAGTTTAGCATCACCTAAAAAAGGGAAATTCGTTTATCACGTATATCCGTTTAATGAATGGATTCCCCATTATCATACTATTATGTGATAACCCCTGAATTAATTAAGTGGAGTTAATTAATGGATGCCATGACAAATTGGGAATTATGTTTTTCCTTGGTAAATATGGTGATTTGATGTGTGGGTTTTTTCTGGATTGTGTTGTAGTATGGTTGTGAGCACGGTTAGGTCTTATGGGATTTCTTGGGGGTGTAATGGAAAATTAGGTTGAGAGATTGATTGTTTGTGGAATGGATGAGAAGTTTCATATAGTAGGGCTGCGAAACCTATTTTGCGGTAATGTGTTATTGGTTGGGGTTTTGGGTTGAGGGTTGGTTCGGTTGGTTATTTACATGAGTGGGATGAGTTTTAAGGATTGAAATACTGATTTATATAGGTAATTTTCCATGATTTATTCAATGAGTAACATTCTTGAAGATTCCTCCATATCTAGAGATCGATATATGATATATCATGAATTATTCTTAAACACATAAGAAAGATGATGCCCCTTTAGTTTATCTTAGATTTTTACCTTTTCAGAGCCATGAGGCCTATCATGCCTTGTGCTTAGTATTTTCAAAGGTAATGATGAAATAAATGATTTATTTATTAATAAATATTTTAATGTATTTTGTTCTCATGGCTAGAAAAATGGGTATGGTTAATTAAATTTTTTAGTATATTGAATTATTTTGGGGAATTATTGTTGTGTATTGTATTTATAGGTATCATAATAGTTTGTAGTGTTTCAAGTTGTTGGTTTTTCAAAGAAGAAATAGGTTGGGATTGATTTTTTGGTATAATTTTTTTACATTTATATTGTTTTTTATTTCGATATGCACCCTACCCTAGTTGAGAACTACGTTATGAATACCCCCATTTTCAAGGTGGAGGGTTTATTTCCCAAACATCCTAGTGCGAGGATGGATGGTTTACCGCTTGCACTTCCATAATTGATCTTACAAGTAGTGATATCCTAAAGTATTTTTTCTAATTTCATGGTTTCTGATAACCAGGTATGTGCGGGTGATTTTTTTTATTTCTTAGGTGTCTTAGGGATGAAATGTTTTATGCTTTCCCAAGTGTCTTTGTGATGAGAATTGTATTTCATTCCAATGTGGCTTCGGTATGGGATATGGTTTGTGGCCTAGGTGTTTGTGGGAGGGATGTGATATGGTTTGTGGCTCATGTGTTTATGGGCAGGATGTGATGTGTTTTGGGGCTCATGTGTCTTCAGGATTGATTTGATGTGGGTTGTGGAACTGGTGTCTACATGTAGTATGTGGTGTTGTTTTTTAGGCCCATGTTTCAGTGGGTAGGTTGTGAAGTGATACTTTCGATAGAGGTAGTAGTGAAATGATTTTTTCCATTAATTAGAAGTGGACATTCAGTGGTAATGTGGATTAGGGTACCCTATAATTGATGTGAATAATATTACTTACATGAATTGTGTTTTTTATTAAGGATTCCTTGGTGTTGTTGGGATGTTTAGTACCCTCTTTAGGTGCTATTCGGTTCTCTTGTTTTCTAACAGTGGAATTCTTATGCTTCTTTCACATGTGCATGAGTTACCATGGTTTTCCTACTGAGTATACATGTATGTGCACACTATGTATATAAGACTATTTTTAGGATTCAAGAATTATTTCTCCAATTGTGTTGGAACATACTCGTTCAGGCTTTGGACAATTGTTTTGTTGCTTATAAGAATTACTTTTTTATTTACATGGATATTTTTATATTTGTAATAATTCTTTTAAAACAATCAGGTTAGATAGTTTTTTTATTTAAATTTGTCTTAGATAATTTTTTTATGTACCATCATATCCCTAATTATTTTTGATATAAGTGATAATTCCATCTATATTGTTAAATGTGTAAACCCTTGGAGCTAGTCACCATCTCGAGGCCCACATGTGGTAGGACTCGAGGGTCATTATCTCTCGTTCTCCCTTTCTATCTCAGGAAGGGAATCTTTGGATGTAGGGGGTCATTCTAGAAATGTTTCATAGGTTATGTATGATAAAGAGGATGGAATATTTTGTTCGAAATAGTAAAACTTATGTGGGTTGGTATGGAAAAGTGTCTGGTGATCTTAGTGTGTGAGGAAGGGGAAGACCCGATAGGACATAAGGTTTTAGGTCCCCCATGATTTGATGAAAGGACTCTGACATTACTAGAAGATCAAGTGAGGCTATACCATATTGTAAGTAGAGACCCTCGGAATAGTATAGTCATCATAATAACTTGTGTTCTTGTTTGAATTGGGTGTTTTTGGAATATAGGAATTAAAAAAACCAATTAAAATGAGATAAAAAGAATCTTAAGAAAAAATCACATACTACTCGGACATAAAGACTATTTATTTTGACTATCATAAATGAATACAAGTATTCATTATCATGTGGCCTGAAATGATGAGTCTATATGGGCAGATTTGGATGATTGATATAGGGTTGATCCAGTTTAGGGGGATGACCAGTGGTAGATGAAGTTGTGTGGCTATAGTGGTAGCCTTGGAGAAATAATGAGGGGGGGGGGGTTGAAATGGAGATAGAAATCTATCTCAAGGTTATTGAAATAAAATTTAGATTGATACATGCATTTATGGAGTATTAGGATCCTTTGGAAGTTATTTAGATGTTAGGAGTTATGCCTTAGTGTTGGATGCTTTTTCTGAGGGAGAGAAAGGAAACAAACAAGAATTGGGTTGAAATTGAGAAGGAATTTTGAGAATAGTTCCTTTTTTCAAACAGGAAGTTTGATAAGTGGTAGTATATTTTGTCCCATTAGTACGATATTTTGTTAGTTTTGTTGATGGTGATGATGTCCAAGGATATCCTTTGTTTCTTCCAATATATTTTTGTGGATAAAGAGTCTCATGGAAGACATATTGAGGATCCACTTCATCACTCTATCTAGTATGTTTCTACTCCATTTATATTCCCAAAATACATGGATGTTTAGAAGAATGTATAGGTAATCAAGAATGTTCACTCATAAGGAGGTCTACCATGTGAAGGGAGGTAGAATATTTCATTGTGATGTGTGGTTACCGACTGTAGGTCTCATTTCCTAGGACAGTCATTGTTTTGACCAGTAGGGTGTCAAACTCAATTGTTCCCTTTTCATCCTTCTAGTCACCATGCCCTTATTATGGGATTGGGACTGAGTTATTTCCTATTTTTAGTTCATAACTATCTTAACAACTACTATTCAATAGTTTTTTTAGCTTAGTATAGTGGATGTGGATAGTTTGATCACTAGTCTCGTCACAAGTTGCTGGAGACACTATTTTAGCACCATGGGTAGTATCATTTTTCCCCACAATGTGTAAATAGAGTAGGCAGAGGCTGACCACATGATGTTTCTCATGTTCTGGGGCCTTGACCTAATAAGTTTTGTGGAGGTGGTGTTCAATAGAGAGGCATGGGAGGAAGGTGAGGTTTCTTGCATGTAGTGGAGGGGGCCGTTCTGGCAGGGCCAAAGATCATCAGTGGTAGGATCATTTTGTTTAGTACCCTTACTTTTTCTTGGTTTACATCATGATCGTCAAAAATAATTTAGTACCTAATCAAGAAAATTTTCTTGTACTAGATGTAGAGAGCATTTAATAGCCCATGGAGTTGAGTACAACAATTACATGCTAGAAACAAATTGTTCCGGGGATGTATATTGTTGATGGGACGACATCAATCCCATGTAGAACACTTCAAGAAACAGATTCAACCTTACAATGTCATTCTTGGCACTGACTTGTTGTATTTTTTGCATTTAATTATTGATTGTTTCCATAAAAGAGTCTTGTTTTCATATATAGATGGACAATGTGTGGTTTTCATTAGAGAGCATTGTTTTCAAGTGGGTAGTCATCATGTTGATCCTATTCCATTCTTTGTTGGATGAGTTGTTAATGGAAAATGTGTATGTTGATATGGTAGAGATTCCCAGGATCATTGATGAGTTCTTGGACCTTTTCATCAATGTGGTTGTGATGTAAACCACTCGATGTGATGTTGAATTTGGGATATAAATGCATAACAGTGCTTCTCAACTTTTGATGGATAATTATCATATAGACCCTTATGAGCTAGGGTAGTAGACGATTCACAATGATGATATATTAAAGAAGGTTTTTTTCCATCCCAGAGTGTCACCTTGGGGTGATCCGGTGTTTCTCTCCAAGAAGGCTAAAGTTAGTATGATGTTGTGTATAGAATAAAATAGGTTTAATCATGTAATGATCATGAAACATTTCCCTCTTCTAAATATAGACAATATTTTTGACAAGTTGAGATGGTCATATTGGGTTTACAAGAGTAATGTGTGATATGGATATCAACAGTTGAAGGTGAAGGAGAAAGATATCCTGAAGAATTCCTTCATGTGAAGGAATGTGAACATTGGGTTTTTAGTCATGTCGTTCAATGTTATGAATGTACCAGTTGTGTATGTGGGGATTTTGATCTCTAGGTTCCATTAGTTCCCATATCATTTCATCATCATGTTCATCAATGATATATTCATCTACATGATGTTATAGGAGGTGTACATTGAGCATCTTAGAATAGTTTTTCATGTCCTTCAATGCCACAAACTCTATTGAACATTTCCCAAGTGTTTCTTTTTGATATGAGAGGTGTATTTCTTCAAGAATGTGGTTTATCATAAGGGTGTTGTAGTAGACCTATTGAATATTGAAGCATTTGTTTCTTAGTAAGCACCAAATAATGAGGAATAATTTTATAGATTTCTCAATCTTGTAGGCTATTACCAAAGTTTTGTACCCAATTTTTCTTGAGTTTTCTATCCATTAACATATTTTAATATGAATGACCATGCTTTTGTGTCATGTGGTTAGTTTCAGGATGCATAATGTTAACTGAAGGGGATGTTGGGTTGTGATTTAGTTCTTTACATTCTTGAGTTTGTGGTGATGTATGAGGTGTTTTATATTGCTCTATGTTGGGGTATTGTTTGTGTGATGATGGATCAGTGAGCAATGATATCTTATGGGTTTAGGAAGTTCCATTTTAACAAGAATTACTTTGAAACCCACGATCAAGAGCTATGAAAAATTGATTTTTTGATTGATGTTTTGGATACATTATGTCATCAAGGAATGAATTGTAGTATTAACAAATCTATAATGTTTGAGGTATATTTTTCCCAGTGAGATATAATAATGAGACAATAGATATGGATGGTGATTTTTCAAGAGTATGATTTTGATATATCCTACACTTAAATAAAGGGGAATTATATGGTTTATGCCATATATAGGAAGTTGCGGAAGGAGGATGTTCATGAATATATTGATATAAGGAGAGATATGGAGGATTTGGAAGCATTACACTTGGATGGAGGAGTGGATGGTCATAGATGATATTTTATTTAGATAGTAGTGATGTCTTCTTTGATGCAGCAAGTGGAAGAGTATCAGTTGGGACACATTGAGGTATATGTGTTTTGGGATCATATTATTTATGATTAACATCTAGAGGGATGGTTTGGGGACAGTCAAAACCTAATGATATTCCAGGATATGATTATCTTTCTATCGGACATTTATGAGGTATTCCTTCATGAGTCTCACAGATCAACAATAGTGGAACACCCGAGAGTTTCAAAGATATATCATGGCTTGAGGATACAGTTTTGGTGGCCCTGGAGTAAGAGGATAATAATAGAGTTTGTTCCATTATTCTTGTTCTACCAATAACTAAAGGCCAAACACCATGTTCTCAGTGGGTTTTTGTATCCCGTAGCTATTCCAGAGTGGAAGTAGGAAAAAATATCATTTTTTATCATCACAAGGATACCCATAACTCAAATAGGATATCATTATATCTATTAGTAGTGGATAAATTGATGATATTGTCTCACTTATTAGTGATTATGGAGTCATATGTTGTGGATTCCCTGAAAAAATTATATCAAGATTATTTGGTTTGGTTTCATGTAGTTTTCAGATCCATTATATTTGATTGGGATGTACATTTCACCTCTCGAGTCTGGAAGGTATTGCAACATTATTTTGAAACCTAGGTATGTCCCAATACCACTTTCCACCCTTAGACTTATGGGAAAATAGAGTGGACTTTCCAGATGTTGGAGGACATGTTTCGGGGATTCATCATGGAATTTGGTGGATCTTGGGTACAACAAGATCCCATGGTATGTTTTTATTCCATTAGTATCCTTCACAGTTCTATTAGAATGACTTGATTATATTGTTTGTATAGGAGACCCTATACTTCTCTATTGTGTTGGACAGAGGATGGGGAGATAGATTTTCATTTCCCTGATGTGGTGAAGAGTGTGACCGAGAATTTTCAAGTTGTTCATGAGAGGACGAAAGAAGAACAAGACCATAATAATTCTTATTCTAACTATAAGAGGTGGCACATTTAGTTTGATTTTGGGGACCACATGTTTTTATTATATTCCCCGTGATGTGGGTAGCACAGGATTTGTAGAGAAAGCAATATTTATCACATGTTTTTTGGACCCATTGATATGATCGGTTTAGTTGGAGAGATATCACACTCGTTGGAATTTCCATATAGATATAGAAAATCCATGAAGTCGTCCACATCTCTAAGATTAATCTGTATTTTCACAATGATTCTAATTTCATTGAAGGGGGGATTGGGATATCAAGGATGATGTGATGTTAGAGGATTAGCCGATGGGAATCTAGGATTATAAATTGATGTTATTGCGTAGATGGACTATTACATTGCTTCATTTCCTGTGGAGGCATGGTGGCCAGGAGGAGAGAACATTTTCGGGAGAAACATAGCTGTGTTCCATGAACTTGGATTTCTTCTTTGTTTTAACTTAGTATAATGTTTTTTTAAATTTATCTTTCAAACCTTGTTTTGTGGAATGATATGTTTTCCATTGGTGTGAGATGTTTGTGGTGTGGTATTTGAAAAAATATAGACATAAACAAAAGGGAGGACAATATTCTGATTCAAGAAGCAATAAAAATGATGAGATTTAACCAATGTGGGCATGTCAGTGCTTCCCAAAATGGATAGTCTCCACATGTAATGCAGGATTCATGGATTCATGTGTTCTGGACGATACTGTTAATTAACTATTGTGGTTTTTAGTTTGAGAAAGGTAGAGGGTGAGATTTTTGTCAGGTGGTTATATGAATTGTGGTTGTGGTCATATAATTTCATGTTCTTGTATGGTGGTAGTTCTTGGGGATAGATGAGATCCTTGATAGGTATTTAATGGGGGGTTTCTCAGACACCTTTTTCTTAAAAGTTTTGTTTGGATTATTGAGGATGATTATCATTTGAGTGGAATCTTATGTAATGGTAAATTTCCCCCTGTTCCCATGTTTTTCTGGTTTTTTCTTGTTTGATATGTTGAGAGGAGGATAAGAATAGTTCAGAGAACTTATGTTGAAAATAGATGGAAGAAGGGGGATTACAAATCATAAAACTGCATTGCATGATGTGAAGTTCTGTTTTATGGGTTTTAAAGTATGTTTCATGAAATGAAATATTTTACTCTCTAAAAAATAATATTAATTGATAAGTGATTGATATTTTGGTAGATATCGATTGCGTGTAATTACATGAAATGAAATGGTATTACACATTGGGTAATACCACACTCCTATAACATTGAAGTTGTTTTCCAGTCGCTCGTATTGTCAAACCCTATGGATTCATGGACCCATCCTCAATCCCAAGAGTCTAGGAACCCCTCTTTTCAATTTTAATGATTCCTTCATCAAGGATTGATTCATTGCTTACCGCGTTAGATCCTTATAGATCTATTTTCAATCTAAGGTGAATTATTCCCCCATTATTGATTTTTGTTGATATTCGGTCTCTTTCCCCTACTGTTTCTCCTTGTTATGGGATGTTGTATGATCTCCCATAGTGGTAAATAAGATTCTATTCTGTTTTATGTTGGTGTGGTGGTGTCGTTCCATCCATGGATGGATGAAGAACTTGTGGGAGAGGTGATCTGAGATCTACTGTATGGGTCATTCTTGTATAAGGATTCCAGATAGCCTTTGGGATATGTTATCCTTTATTTATCCAAATTGTGCGTCATGTAGATGGGGTTTGCATTAATTTACCTATGGAATTTGGTTGTTCCATATTAATCAAATATATAAAATGGTTAAATAAAATTTAAATGAGTATAGTTATTATTTGTCATTCCCTTTTAGTTATGATATTTTGATTTTGATATTGTGATTTTAAGTGTAATACACCCCCACTAAAGATTGGGAATGTTGGTGGATTTTTTTTTGCAGTGGGAACATGTGTTGTTGTAGTTTCATGATCAAGATTATATTGGATCACCTTAAAAGTAAAAATTTATTAATCATATATATCCATCTAATGAATGGATTCCCCAAGATCTTATAGTTCAATGATTGCCCCTGAATTAAACTAGTGGAAATAAATAAGGGATACATTATCAAATATGGAATTGTTTTTTCCTTGGTGTGATACCAGAACATTTAAAATAATTTTATTTTATTATGTTTTTATGTTTTTGAATTATTTTTTCATGGTAAGGGATGAGCTCGATTGAATTTTTTTGGTTTTTGATGATAATGGATTGTTATGGCCTTGGATACATATAACACACAATCATTGCATGGTCAAAGCTGTGTGGATTCATATGGGTCACTATGCGGCCTACCCGATGTCCAATAAAAATAAATAGATAAAATTAAAAGAATAATCAAATGAGAAAAATGTAAAATGATGAAAATAAAAATAAAATTTTTAATTTATTTTAATAATAATAATAACGGAAATTTTTATTTTAATGAATTTTTTACTACCATTATTAAATTATTAATGCCTTTAATATTATTATCATTTAGTATTGTTATTATTATATTTTTATTAATATTGTAAATATTTTTATTATTGGTTTTAATTCAGTTTAATTTATTTATTTATTTCTATCATTCTTTTTGCGGTTAACCCCCCCTCCCCATTGTGCCTCATCTCACCCCTGCAATCATTTACATCGCACCCTAGCTCACTCCTTCTGGCACACTGCTAGAAGACACCTCTTTTGTTTCTCTTTCCATATTCCCTAGTGCACACAACTAACCACATGATCTATTTTCTCATGCACACCTCTTGAGCAGTGACCCCTGCCCATGCACACAACTCAATAGGCATCGATCCTCCTTATTTCATGGCCCATCCAACTATCAGCACACTCTTCTTATGATCTGCCAACCCCTGGTAATCCCGTCATCCTTTTCCCTAGGGGTTGGGTTCATGATATATGGGGTTTTTGGTTTCCAACTGGTAAAGTATTAAATTTAGGGTTATTTCATGATGATTTAGGTTTTGTTATTTTATTTAGGGTTCAATTGGGTTATTTTCATCATGAAGAACTGTTTTTACCAATGATTCATCACACATTTAGTTTTAAAAATAATTTTCCTCAATTTAAATTGGGTGGTTTCACATGAAAATAATTGATTTTGTATTTTGTATTTTTTATTAATTAATTTGACATGTTCTTTAAATATTTATCTTGGTGTGAAGATACAATTTGATAAAAATTAAACATGTTTTTAATTGAAAGTGTGATTTTTTGTAGAATTTGGCTACGGTCTACGTGTTAGGATTTTGTGTGCACCTTGGTAAAGTTTTATGAATTACTAAAATGACATATTTCATAGGTGAAGTGTCGTGAAACTAGTTTTCCCATGAATTTGATATGTGTTTGGTTTGGAATCAGTTACTTAATGTGAATTTGGGAATACCTTTAATGTAAAACCTTATTGTGACTCTTTTCGGTGTTTATAAATTGTATAGATGGTTTATTTAATATTTCTATTGGTGCAAAAAACGTTTTCAATGTCACTTATGGTGAAAATGGGTCTGGGGATATGTTTTCAAATGGAAATGCATAATTTTAAATGTTTTTTTCGTTCATTTCTAAATTTAAATTTTATGTTGTTTAAATGTTGAAATGTATGTTTTGTAATTGGTTATGGTTTATGTGATGATTTGAAAGGGTCGAGGCCTTTGGAAGCTTTTAAATTAAAAATGTTCTTTCCTTTTAATATTTTCAATGGGTTTTATGAATTATGTACATGGTGTGAAATGTATTTTCAAATGGTTTTAGTATGGGTTTTGTCTTAAAGATTGTTTTGGAATAAATTTTTTGGTTTTAATTTTGAAGTGTTTTATAATTTTTTTATTGATTCATTAAATTATATGGGTAGTGCATGGTCCCTGCTTGGTGGTTTCGAGTCGTTGGGTCTATTAAGACTCGCCTGGGTGTGCATATTTAGGAATATATATATATATATATATATATATATATATATATATGGGTACTCCCATTACATGTATTTTTATACATGGTAGTGAATCTACATGTATGGGTCTCGATGTTCCCATAGATATACTTGAAAATTCATACGTAGGTGAATGAAAACTAGTATATGCATATAAGAATGAATTTAAGGATCCCATTGCACACATTCATGACCATGATGTTGTGTTAATATGGGCGAGGATTCCTTATACGTATGTAAAAGTGCATATTCTTAGTGGGGGGAGCATTATCACTTAGTAATAAAACACCATGCGATGGTTGGTCTGTTTGGTTTGACACTGAGGTGGGTCCCTTATGCCAATATCGTTAAATTAATTTATTTAATTGATTGAGTGTTTTAAAAAAGTATTTTCTTCTTTATTGAATACTATATCCATTATATGTAATGTGATGGTGATGCTTGATGTTTGCCTTTATTTTCTTTTTAGGTTCTCTTTATGTGTTGACATGTGTCTTTTTCATTAAAATATGATCCGAAGCTTGTTTTCAAAGGATTAACATTTCAAATGATGGAATGTACTTTCTAAAATTTATTTGGGTGTTTGGTTGGTATTTCTCAAAATGATGGTGTGTATATAAGTTGTGAAAGTTGATTTTAATTAATATGGGTTTATGTGTGATTTTAAAATGGGGAAATTCCACGATTTGGTATTTTAGGAAAAGTTTATGGGATTTATATGTGAAATCACAGTTACATAGTGATTTATTATTCTTAAATGGGTTCCTTAGATTGAGACATGGTTTCATTTTTTCTAAATGTGTGAAGCCTTTCTTGTTAATTGGAATTTTAAAATTCTTTATGGTTTAGAGTGATCATGTTTTCTAAAGTGATGATATACTTTGTGATGTAATGTGGTCTTTTTAGCACCTTGAAAATAATTTTTAAATCTTAAAACCCCCCCTTGAGGAATGGCCCATTGTTTTAGGAACATGTTGTTTATTTGAAATGTGTGATTTATTGTATTTTCCTTGTGTAAATGATTCTCCATTGTTGTCAGACTTATAAAGGGGGATACACAAAAGGAGGGTGATCAATGGTGAGAGGTTGGATGCATTTTTGAGTAAATAAAATGAGAGGTTCATATTTCATTGTTAATAAAAACTCACCATAACTTGAAATAGATCACAATGGAATAATGTGTAACTAGGTTGGATGACTAGTACTAGTATTCTAGATGATACATAAGTGGATCATCCCAGTTTCTTCAAGAATGATTGACGCTTTCAACACTAACTAAACATAATAATAATTTATTAGAGACCACTAGGTTATGGGTGTGTTCTCTACTACTAGCACATGGATTAGAATGTAGTTGGTTGTGGTTGCTATAGCACATTTGACTGAGGTTTTTTGATACTTGGTCCCCATCATACACTATATACTTTGGGATTTCCCATCGCACTTACGATATGATTTTTAATTCAGTATCTTCATACATGTTTGCTACTTTTTTAGAAACCATATTTTTAATCTATATTGGCCCCCCCTAATTTTGAAATTTTAATTCATGCTTTTAACATATTTTTTGAAAAGGAATAGGAAGATATATGATGTTCTTGAAAATAATATATTGTTACTTGAATTTTAAATGAATTAATTACATTATTTTAGTATTTAATATTTTCAGACTAGTACATTTTGTGTTTCCTTTTAAATGTAAGGGAATAGGGTATTTTTGTACTCTGGGATTCCTACTGAGCATCTCGGTGCTCTCACGTACATTATATATTTGGTTTTAGGGTCTAGTGTTTGATCACTCTTACAATTATTGAGTATTATGTTTCGTGGTGACCCACGAGGTCACATAGAAGTATATTTAGTTGAAACAATTTGTTTTATTTTACAATACTTGAATTTTCCTTGTTTTATCAGTTTAAATTTATTTATATATTTGTAGGTATTTTGTTAGGTATGTTTTTTCAAAATGTTTATATAATACTTGAGAACATGGGACAGCCTGTGGGGATTGGGAATTCCCCTTATCCCTTTATGTGGACTGGTCAGGCTCTAGGATGGATGGTGACCTAGCATTGTTAGTAACAAAATTTTATTAGAGGAGGTTTGCTCTTATAAGTCTTTTTTTCTTGGAAAGAGTCATGGTATACCAAAGCTAGGATTATGGAAACTGAATGTTCTGGTTATGAGTAAGATGACTTGCTTGAATACCAATAGCAAGACTTCAGTTACTAGGAGAAATCAGTTTCAAGTAATTCTTTTTGCCCTTGTAGTTCATTAATCTGTGGGAAATTAAAAGTGAGTTGGTTCAATGCTATATGTTAGATCGTATGGCCTCACAAGCCAAGTAGTGCAAGGAAAGTTGTCTAAGAACACTCTCATTGATGGTGGTGTGATTAGCGTATGGCCACCAACCATATATACAGGTCACCCATCAATAATAGTTTCCAATTGAATCAACATGAGACTCATTCAGTTTGGAAAAATTATTTTTGAAAACCAATGATTGATAAATGTTTGAATTGAATTTTAAAATTGTAATGGCTTATTTTCCAATGAATTATAGATAGGTTTTCAAGAAATTTTTGAATAATTCATTTTAATAAAGGACTTTTAGGTAATGGTTTTGAGTTAATGGGGATGATTTTATCAGGATTGATTTTACATAACATTGATTTGTGGGTTGATGGTTGTTTGGAGGTTTTGGTTAGCAGTCTCTTATTAGGAGTGTTCGGGTATCCCTAGAGGTGGTTCCCTACATGTGTTTCAGTGATATTTAGTGACATTATGGGACAATGGACCAGTTTTATTGGGTTATTTGGTCTCCTCGTCTAATAGATCATGACCCCAAAAGGAATTGATGCATATTCAAAAGTTATCCATGAGTGACTTTCCATTGAGAGGTCCTATAATTGATTAATGTTTAGACTATCTTAGGGGATTCAAGGTAGAGTTTATCTCTATCCATTTCTCAGGTCAACCGGAACCTTTCGTAGTGAATGATTGAATGTGGAATGGGTTGGGTGAAATCATGATTTCATGATTTTTTGATGTAATCGAAGATGATATCCAACATACGTGAGTCTGTAGGTCCTGTCTAGAAGTGGTGAAAGAAATTCCAATGGGAAAAAGTGGAAGTAGTGTGGAGCTATCGGCGTTAGATACTATTTTAAAGGGTATTTGGGTATTTTCATTGATTCATCTATGTAAGGTATCACTTTAATGGACCCATGTGTAATGTAAGGTTATAAGAGGTCGGTATGGCCTATTGTTGTAATCTCATGTTGTTAGGGACTCTGTTCAATGTACAACCTCTTACAATGCCCATAACAGTTTTATGGGTCATGTTTAGTGGTGTCTTGATGTTTTGTGTTAACATTAAATTGAAATGGTAGATGTTGTAAAACCTTCTGATAAATAATGGTAAAATGAATGTGTTGTTCTAAATTCATTGTTCTGGGTGAATGTGTCATTCATGTGTTCTTTTATATGTATCTTTTTTCTGAGTGAGAGGAGCAATGCATTTGGATCTTCGTGGCCTTCATTCTTTCAAGAACTACCATATGGGAATTAAGTGGGTTGCATGATATTCTATGTTTGTTTGATACTGTTTAATCACTCTACGATTTCATGTAGAATAAGAAGAAGAAGTTTCAATCACAGGTTTTTAGTGTCAAGCTACAAGGAAAGAGATGATTCAATCATCAGAGCTCCATCCATAGGGATCCAAGTCAAGGTGGGGCATATTCAGGAACTCCCATAGGGTTGTAAAATACCTCCGTCCATTATTTATCTTTAATTAGGTAAATAATGTTATTTTCTGTCAATGTGTATCTATCTCAATCCGAGTATCCTTGTTTTGTGTAAAGAGGTGTGCAGACCTCGCTTCTAGATTTTGACCCATGTGGGTGGAAGAATTTTTCATTCGTGATAAAGTGGTGGCCATCCCTTATCATATGACTCCAATAGTTGTGTCTCATCTGGTTTGAGTCTTTGATTACTGGACCCTAAATGTATTACCATGTGAATTATCCTTTATTTTAGTTATGGATCATATAAGAAATATAATACCCTTTTGGAATAAATAAATGGGTGTTCTGTTTCCATTAGGCCAAGATTCTTCTTTAGGATGAATCTCGTGTGATAGGGTATCTAGTAGGTGTTGAAAGATTTCGAATTATCCAATGTTGGGTTCCCTTGTATATTCATACAACTAATTTATTATAGATGGAATCTATGTTGGGGGGGGACCCACGGTATCTCTCTCTTAAATCCATGAAAATGAATCAATGCCACCCTTTTCATTATGGGGGTGAGTCTGTTCAGGGCTCCCTGTGTTAGTGATTAGGATTAGTTGTTCATTTCAGGTGGGATGTTTGTGTTTCTCAAGAGTGTTCATGGTTTTTTGTCTAGGGATATCAAATGGTGCATCCTGAGAGTTTCCATCGTTCAATTTTTCACTGGAGGAGTCTAAACTTTTGGTGGCCAATGACACCTAGTGAGGATCCCATTTTGGGCTTTCCCGGGATTATGTTTCAAAGACATTATATTTGTTTATATTCTTCTAACATCCATCTATTGTTGTTTTTAGGGTACCACCTTCATCCACGAGGGTGTAACAGTTCTGTTTTCTAAGAAATATTGGGATGGATTTCCTGGGGCAGAAAGTATTATGGTGGTGAGAATTTTCACACTCGTAATTTTGAAATAAATTTATTTTATTATTTTATATGGTTTTGAATTATTTTTTCAAGGTGTACACCGAGGTTGATTGATATTTTTTATTTCTGATGATAAATAATTATTTTGTACTTTACAATATCTAGCACATAGTCAAGGCATAGTCGAAGCCATAGAACTTTTCATGGGTCACAGTTCGAGCAACCCAATGTTCACGGAAAATAAATAGAATAAATGAAATGAATAAAAAATGAGGATAATGTAAAATGAGAAAAATAAAATGATGGTTAATAAATAAAAATATTAATATTAATGGTAATAGTTTTATTATTAATACTGTGATTATGATTATTAAATTATTAATGTCGTTACTATTATTATCGTTTAATAATATTATTATTATATTTTTATTATGATTGTTGATATTATTATTTTAATTTATTTTAATATTTATATTTCCTTTTTTCATTGATTTTTAGGTTCGCCCCCCCACGCATCATCTCCCCCGACCCCCATCATCTTGTGCCCTAGATCCCTCATCCCAGTGCACTGATGGGCGATGCCACCTCCTCCACTTTGTTCATTATCCCCGGTGCACAACAATAGTTGTGCGAACAATATGCTTATTTGCTTCCATTTACCTATGACCCCTTCCTCGTGTTCACCACATGACACCTCTCTATTTTGTGAACCAACCAATCTTCAGTGCCCTCCTCTTTGGAAGGGCCTTCCCCCGACATTCCCTATATCATTTTTCCTATTGTTTGGGTCCATGTTACATGGGTTTTTAGGTTTCTAGTGGGTAGGTTATTAAATTAAGGTATAATTTGAGATATGTTTTGTTCAGCTGTTTAATTTAGGGTTCAATTGGGTTATATTCATGGTGAAGAATTGGTTTTACCAAAGGTAATTATGTGTTTGGTTTTAAAAATATTTTATATCACGTGAAATTGGATAGTTTCACATGAAATAAACTTTGTATAGTTTATTTTTCATATTTAATTTGACATGTTACTTTGCTATTGTTTGTAGTGAGAAGATGGTATTTGATAAAAATTAAACATGTTTTTTATTTTAATGTGATCTATTTGTGGAATTTGGGTATGTTCTATGTGCTATGATTTGGTGTCCACCATTGTAATTCTTTATAAATTATTCAAATAACTTAGTTCCCTGTGAATGTGGAGTGAAACTAGTTTTTGAATGGATTTGATATGTGTCTGGTTTGTAATGTTTTCGTAATGTGATCTTGGGTCAATTTTTCTTGTTAAAAACTTTTTTTCCTTTTTTCATTTCTTTATAAAATGTTTAATTGGTTTATTTAATATTTTAAGTTGTGTGACTTGAGTTTTCAAGGTAACATATGGGGAAAATGGGCTAGGGTGTAGGTTTTTAAGGGGAAAAACATAATTGGGCAAGTCTGATCTATCATGAATTTCTAAATGTAAATTTTATATGGTTTAAAATGAAAAAATTAATGTTTTGGAATTGGTTACGGTTTATGTGAGGATTTCAAATTGTCCTGCCCTTTGGAAACAGTGAAATTTATTATGTTCTTTTCTTTTAATATTGTATAATGGGTTTTATGAGTTATTTAAGTGGTGTAAAATGCATTCTCGAATGTTTCTAGTGTTATTTTTGTGTTCAAAGTGTTTTTTGGTGTAAATATTTGTGGTTCTGATTCAAAAGTTATTCATAATTAGTTTTATTGATTTATTAAATAATATGTATATTGGATGGTCCTTATTTTGTGGTTTCGAGCCACCTTGTCTAAGGTGACTCACATCCATGTGAATAGGTATGTATAAATATATATTTTGGTTCCCCGATTACATGTATAGTCATCCATGGTAGGGAATACACATGTTTGGGGAAAGATGTGCCCACATATATATATATATATATGAAAATGCATATGTTTGTGAGTGGTGACTAGTATATGAATATAAGACTATATGCAACGATCACCTTGCACACATTCATGGCTATTATGTTTTTTTCATATGGTATTTGTTTTCTTATATGTATGTAAAAGTGCAAATACTTAGTGGGTAGCAATAACTCATAGTTAAAAAGAACCAAGGGACATATGTTGTGTTCAGTTCCGCCACGAGGTAGGTCCCCCACGCCTATATCTTTAAATTTATTTCATAAATTTCTTGAGTCCTTTTAAATGTATTTTCATTTTAATTAAATAGTATATGCATTCTATTAAATTTGATGGTGAGGGTAGATATTTGTCATTCCATCGTTTTTCTGGTTCTCAATATTTTTTGACATCTATATTTTTCATTAATATATGAACCCTATAATATTTTTGAATGAATAACATATTAGACACTTTAATGTAGTTTCTAAAATTGATTTGGGTGTGTGGAAGGTATTTCTCAAAATAATGGTTTTTATTTTAGTCATAAAAGTTGATTTAGATGAATATGGATTGTTATGATATTTTAAAAATGATAAACTCCAAAATTGGGTTAGTTGGGAAAATTGTTTGGGAAGTGAAGTTAATTTAATTGTAAATAGTGATTTACCTTTCTAGAATGGTTTTCTAGTATTTAAGGATGGTATTATATTATTTTAAAAGGTGTGATTCGTTTATTGTTAATTAGAATACAGAATGATTTTAGAACATTATAGTGTTAGGTGAGCGTGTTTTCTAAAGATAATTTATTCTGTGTGAAGTAATAAGGCCCATTTGGCACCATGAAAATGATTTTTAAATGTTAAAACCCCCTCTTGAGGAATGCCCCATTGTTTTGGAAACATGAAATGTATGAGAGTTTTGTGAATTTTGGTATGTACCTATTGAAGAGGCTTCAACATTCTTGTGTGAATTTTAAATGGGGATGTGCTCAAGAAGGGAGATCAATGGTGAGAGGTTTGATGTGTTTTTGAGTATAGAAACTGAGAAGTTAATATATGTTTTCTTTATAAAAAATCACCACCATAAGAAATGGAAGGAATGGGAGACCTTGGTATCATGGTGAGAAGACTAGGCCTACTATTCTTGCAGATACAGAAGTAGTTCATCCCATTTTCATCTAGCAGGATCAAAACATAAAACACAAAGTAAACAAATGGATGATTGACTATATAACACTATGTTATGTGTTTATTTCCTACTAGAGTATTTCGCATGAGAACTTGGTTTGATGTGGTTGTTAAAACACATTTCACTAAGGTATGAGGATCCTAGGTCCCCAAATAATAATAGTCAAATAAGGATTTCCCATGTTTCTTGTGATATTATTTTCAATTCACTTATATTATGAATGTTCTCTATTTTTTGAAAACCATATTTTTTTATCTAGATTGGAATCCTTCTATGTTGAAATGTTAATTCTTTCATGGAATAGATTTTTTCAAAAAGAAGTGGAAGAGAATGCTTTTCCTGATAATTTAATTCTTGTTCCTTGAATTTTAAACGAATTGAAAACATTATTATAGTATGTCTTATTTTCAGACATGCATGTTTTGGGTTTTTTAATGTAAATGAGATTGTGAATTCTTGTACTCTATAATTCCTACTTAAAATCTCGATGATCATTCTTACATTATATATTGTGTTTTACAGTCTAGTTTTGGATAACCCTTGCAGCGATCGTGGTTGATTTTCCATGGTTACCCACAATGTCTCATAGAGGTATGTTTAACTGCGCAATATTTTTTTAGTTTCCCATTCTACTATTTCCCTATTTTTCTTATTTTAAATTTATATATTTTTTCCATTTATTTGTAATGTGAATCATTTAAAAATGTTCATATGATACCCGTGCACTTGTTCCAAACTGTGGGGATTCATAATACTCTTAGAGCCTTGCTGCGGACAAGGTCAGCCACTGGTTTGGATAGAGACCCAACAAGTTCATAACACTAGCTATATGGGTTGATGTGATGTGTGGGTTTTCTCTAGTTTTTTTCTCTATTATAGTTTTGAGTAGTGTTATGTGTTATAGGGTGGCATGGGTATTTTAATGTTATATCATGATAAGAGATTGATTGATTGTGGAATGGATAACAAGTGTTATGAAATATGGATGATAAACTAGTTGTGAAGTTTGTTGTCTTCATTTGGTGTTATGAGTATGAGTTGATTCTATGACTATGTTACATGACTGGGATGAGTTTGAATGAGGTCAGTTGTGATTCATATGGGTTATTTTCCCAATTCTTTCACTATGTAACATGCATAAAGTGTCACCTTATATCAACATATCGATATATGATATATCATGAATGGGTTTTAAATTAAAATGAAATGTGAATTCTAGTGAATTTATCATGGATCTCTACCTTTTTAGAACATAGTTTCTTACTGTGTGTTGTGTTTAGGAGATTCCTAGGTTGTGATGGAATAAATATATTATTTTCTAATAAATCTCGGAATGGATTGGGTATGTTTCAGTTACACAATAGAAGAAGTTATTTAAATTGGTTTGGAATGTGAATGGGTGTTGTTGATTTTTATGTGATGTTGTGTATTTCGAGGTAGTAACATAGTTGATGGTGTTGTTATTTGGTGTCTTTCCAAAGAACCCATAGGTTGGGATTGATTAGTTTGTATCATATATGTATATACATGTATTTTCCTTCTGATTCCAATATACCCCCACCCTAGATCTTAACTATGTATTGAACCCCCTAATCCAGATGTGGGATGGTTTCTTTCCTAAGCATCCATGTTGGAGGATGGCTGGCTAGCCAACTGCACTTCCCTTGATCCTCTTCAAGGCAGTGATATAACAAGATTATTTGGTAATGTTTTTAATCATGAGTCACATGTGTGGGGGGGGGGGGGGGATTTGTGCTTTCCCAGGCACCTTCAGGATGATAATGTTTTATTCATTACCAAGTGTGATTTGGATGAGATATTTTAAGCATTCCCATGTATTTTCAAGATGGGATGAGTTTTTGGGGATTAGAATCCATGAATGACATGTCATGTGGTTTTTTGACATGGTTTATCTGGGCAGGATGTGATGTGGTTGGTGGACCAGGTATATTTGAGAAGTATGTTGTGTGTTTTGTGGCCGAGGTGTCAGTCGGTGGGATGGGGAGTGGTTTTGGAGGCCCACATGTGTGTGGTTGGGTTGTGCCATTATACATTCAGAAGTGGTAAGAGTGTGAGGTTGCTTCCCATTAAGAAATTTTAACTAATAAGTGGGAAAGTGGTTCGGGGTTCCTTATCATCAATGTAAATTATATTACATTACAGGACTAGAATTATTTGGTGAGCGTGACTTGGTTAGGTTGGGATGATTTTTATACATGTTATGTGCTATTTTTTTCAGTTATTTTCTCATAGGAGCAATATTATAGTTCTTTTACTTGTCACTGATATACCTCGGTTTTCCCAACGAGAATACATGTATTCTCACTGCACATATATAAAACTATTATCATATTTCCAAGAGGATTTTGTGGACCGTATTGAACCTTACTAGTTCAGGCATTGGATAGTTTTTGTGGTGATGCATAGCTTTATACTAGGTATTTACATAATGAATTTTATACTTGTAAAAGTTCTTTTTATGAAAATTCATGTGGAATATTTTTTTCTAGATTTTATATACGTATTTGATTTATTTGGTTGATCCATCATATCTCTTAATGTTGTTTGAAAAAAGTATAATTCCCTCTATATTATGCGATCTATATACCATGGGTGCTTGTCACCAACCTGGGGCCTACTGGAGGTTAGACTCGTGGGGTCATTATCTCTCTTTATCCATTTCCATCCTTGGAGGGGTATATTTGGAGGTACAGGGTTATGAATTTTTTTTAGCAACTTCTAGAAATGTGATTTTTTGTTATAGAGATATTATACTTGAATAGATGATTAAAGGATAGATAAGTTTTTATAATATCCTGACCTATATTTAATAATTTTAAATTGGGATAAATATATGATTTACATTGATGAATAAAATGGGATATTAAGGGTCATCACAAATTTTTTTAATGAATTTAGAATAAATTTATTTATGTTTCTTTTGATATAGTTTACTTTATTTATTGATTTGTGGAATATATTCGATAGTTTGGAAAAATGGATTTTTTTTCATTAAGGTTTTATGGAGATTTGAGCTTTATTGGGAAAAGATAATTGAATGTCGTAGAAAAATATATGAAATGGTATTCACATATTTTTTTCATGTGAGATTTTTATCCACATTATGTTTCTTGGGAATAATGCTTAGTTGATTTTATAGAATTAGTGATCTTATTTATAAATTTTTGGGTTTTAAATACTTTCAATAATATTATTTAGGATTCTAAATGTTAAATATTTATGTGTTATATTTATTCATATTGGATAAATTTGGAAAACCATTTTGGTTTTGTTAAATATATATTGACATGTGTTACGAATATTCATCATTTTATGGATCATATGATCATTTACAATTTAATCATATGGCTTCAGTCTTGAGAATTTCATATTAAATATTCATTCCATTGAGTAAATGATCAAGTAAAAATTCATAGAAGTATCAGTTAAGGATGAAAATCATTTTAGGATATTGTGAAAATGAATCAATTTCATTATTTCAAGTTCACTCAGATGTTAGTAAAATAATAACTATGAATAATTAATATGATCTCCAAAAAATATTAATGATTATCTTTCATTTCTCATTTAATGATGTTGTTTTGACACAAACTTTTTTATATTTTTTTAGACAAAAAAATTCTCATGAAGATGTTATCTATCACTCCATATTATACCTTTATGATATATTTCTCATATATGAATATGTATTAACTTCCCACCTTTTTTATCTTTATCCGGTCACCTGATTTTTTATAATTTCAAGAATCCTTTTATGTTTCTCACTTCCCCTTTCAAAGAAGATTTATTATCCCCCTTGTATGGTATAATTTTTTATAAGTGTTCATTCATATATTGAATGTTTAATTAGAAAGGTAAAAATGATTATCTAAATTATATATGTTTGGAACAGGACACACTAAAATTTTTCTAATGGAATAATAATATAGATATCATTAATAACATGAAACACTTAACATCGAGAGAATATAGTTATACTATTTTAGAAATGTATCATTTCATGGTTATCCATTGAATATGAATATAATAAAATTTTTAATCACATTTTTAATTATATAAATAATTATAATATAAAATATGAAATTATTTATCCATGATTAAAAAATAAGAACTATATTTTTTGTGAAGTCATTTTATTCTATAAAAATAATTTTCTTCAAAAGTTATTTTAATATTATTTTATGTTTTTAGATTATTATTAATTTATAAACATTAGATAAATTAAATATAAGAAAAAGATTTTTCATTAAATCATACCAACATAAATAAATTACAAAGATTTTTTTATTTTTTACATTTATTTAATTTTCAATGGATATTGAAAAATATCTATATTCAAATCATTTAATATCATAGTGTTGTTTATATGTCACCACTATATTTTTTATTTAGAATTAAATTCACATCTGATCTATATTATTATATTAACATAATTAATTCCATGTCAATAAAAAATAATCATGTCTTTCCTATATATTTATTTTTTTTAAACACATTTTTTATAAAAAAAATTGTTCATTTTTCTTTTCAAATATATTATATTTTAAATTTAGAGGTTCAAATTTGGTATATAGGTCCTTGTTATTTGAATCGTTGTGGATAAAAATTAGTATTGAATGATTGATAACGTTTTTTAATATAATAATAGAAATATTTTCTTGAATATAATTTATTTTTGTAATTTATTAATAATATATAATTCCATTTCAAGCTTTTATAAGAATAAGACAGTGTTTTTGCAAGGAGTAGAAATATCGATGACAATAATTTTCCCACCATACCATGGATTTTCTTTTGCATTGTTATTTTCATGGCCCTGGTTATTTTGGTTGAGATTCTAGTTGAGTTCTATATTTGATTTTTTGAATTTGGGAGGTTCCAAGTGACTTTTGGATAATGATAAATTTGTGGAAAATTGTGCATGACCTATGAGAAATTTTGTGGTAAGGGGTTGGTGTATGAGGCAGGGTACACATCTTGTGCCCAATTAGGGGAATTTGTATGAAAAGAAATCCATGAGTATCTTAAATTTTGAAGACAATATTTCATAAATTTTGGACAATTACATCACATTCCCACATCGCTGAGGTTGACGGTTGGATTATGTAGTTCGATTTCATTGATGTTTGTGTGTATGGATCATCCCTAATGATTTTTTACTCATTCTATGAGAATTAAATCACATTCTCATGTCGCTGAGGTAGGCGTTTCCATGCATTTCCTATATGATTTAAATGGGACTCTTGAGCACTTATAACATATTAATAAATGTTTGAGTTTTTGTTGGGATTTTTTTTGTAAAATAATGTGGTGATTTCATTTTGGAAAATATTATAGTAATTGTTGTAAAAAGGATTTCTTAGATTATGAATATTAATTTATCTATGTAAGGAGATTTTCAAAATGAAAATTATCATTTATAAATGGAAAGAGTTTTTTGGAGACTAGGTTTATCATTGATTTTGATATTATTGATTGAGTTATTGTTTATATGATCCTTATTTATGAGTTGTGTTTCCTTTTATGGTTTGGAGTTTACGTGTGGATTTTATGAATGATGGTAAATAAAGATGTGATTCTAAAAATTTGATAATGGTTGTTCTATGGGTTTTCAATGAGTGTACAATGGGTGTGGGAATATTCATGTTTTTACATGGTGAAAAAATTAATGGATTTATGAATAATAATGGTCTTATATATAAATTCTCAATTTCAAACTCGGATATCGAAGCACTAACCCAACCTCCATCCTTTATTCATAAAATATTTTCTTCATAAATTTTTCTTTCAATATATTGTTGTTTTAACAAATATTCAATGGTTTCCAATGACTCAAACAAGGTGTATTATATTTATGTGCAAGTTATGTGAAGCCCTGGTTGAAAATTTTTGGTATTTATGGAAATGGTTTATAACACATGTGATGGGTGGCCCGGTTGGAACTTATGAATAGAATGTTGTCTTTTGAAAACCTCAATGGTTAATCCTCTAAGGATTGTGTTATCTCATGTGTGATATTGATGTTTGAGTTAGGCTTGGTCAGTGGTAGTGGGTTTTAGTTGAGCCATATATGTGAGGACCTCTCCAATCCATGTGTTGTATTATCATGGGACCCTTGAGCATTATTTAGAGGGTCAAGTGATGGTTTCATGTTTACTATAATTAGAAATCTTGGTACACACATGATAATACAAGGCCAATTGGTTCATGATACCTTATTTTAATTTTTAGATAAGGAAATTGGTTATTGAAAATATAGTTTCACCATAAACCAGCAGGTGAATCCTTTTTAAGTATATCCTATAATTTCTTCAATATATGTTTATGAAAATCACATAATTTAAAATCTCTATTTTCTGGTTATTTATTATAATTGTTGGATATCATAACTTTTAGTTTAATCATTCTTTATTTTTATCCTTTAACTTCATTATACCCCCTTCTGGATCTTATGGTAGGGATGTGTATTTGGGTTTATCCCTAGAACACTATTTTTGGAATGTGAATATTTTTAAAAATGGATGTTGTTTGTGTTTTTTTAGGAATGAAATTTTAAAAAAATCCATTTTTGGTTTTTTAACATGATAAATTTACTATTTCTCTATATTTATTAAAAAATAGTTTTTTAGACTTATTTGAGAAATGAAATGCATGGACTCTCTGGGGATATCTTGTGGAGCTATTGTATACTCACACCCTATTTTTTTCACTCAGTTTTGGTAGACCTGATATGATATGTAGTTTCAAGTTCCTAGTTCAATTGTTCATTTGGTGCACAATGTTCTTGTTTTTTTGTGGATACTAGGAAGTAACATGGAGACCGTGTTTGAATATTTTGTTTTTAGTTTTTTATTAAGATGATTTTTTGTTGATCATCTATTTTATATGGATTGAGTTGTATTTTAAATAATATTCAGTTACTGAGTTTTTTAAAGACATTGTTTTTTTATTTTGATCCTGGGTTTATTTTCAAAAACCCAACCCCACTTGAATTATCATTATTGGTCAACAATTGTCGCTAACCCATGAGGATTAGGAACACATCTCAATACTTGTCTCATATAATTTCCTATATCTTTTAAAATGGAATCAAATCTTTGTTTGTGAATATGGTATCAGATAAAATGTTGTTATTTGGTGTTTTTGGTTGTTAGAGATTTTGACACTGAGGACTTGAGAGGTATCCATGGGAATGAGGTAATGAAAAGTTTAATATTCTAAACTGTTTGTATCTAGGGGTAGTATGGGATTTGATTCATTGGATTTGGTTTTCGTTTTCATGGATGTAAAATGAAAAGGGTGGGAGCCAATATCATGTTGTGATCTCACATGGATTAGTCACCCAAGTGGAGTTTGAGTTCACGAATCAATGTCCTCCAAGTAGTTGGTGATTCCTACGGATGTGGCCCAATAACCATGTTTCCAGTATATGAATGGCCACTAGATAATTATTCTTAATGTTTTGTGTGAGTTTTTTGTTGGTTTGATTTCTATTGGTGTGGGTCATCATTGAAATTTAAATTGGTTTTCAAGAAAATAGGGTTTTAAAAGGTAAAATGGTTTTAGGTTTTTTTTTATTTTAAAAAAGTTTATTTTTGGGAGGAAATAGGATTTTAATGACTTTTTTGTATATCAGTAATGTCCGTGGATGAAGGAGGTATTTAAATCGGAAAAAATGGTGGGATTATAAAGAGTATTTTTGTTTCAATTGTGATTTTTGACTTAGGAGAAGGATTTTTCACATGGGGTAATATTTTGGTTGATTTTGATGATGGATATCTCTTTTTATTTTGGGTAGAGTATATTTCCTAGAATGGTCATCAAGGACTCTAGAGATTCTTTTATGGTTAGCAGTCCTTTTGAGACTCCCAAAGGCATTGTGTGATTTAATTCTTCTCTAATTTTGATGGTCCTCCATAGTGACCATTTTCAATTAGAGGTAGTGGAATGTATTTAAATATATTATAGAAACATTATGTAATTGGGGAAATCCAAATAGGTTTGGTCCCTTTCTATTTTAGGGTCCTTCAAAGGTCCACAATTGGATCAGTATAATGTTATCTGCCAGACATCACTTCCAGTTGGGTTAATGTGGGAGGTTATAATGACCATGTTCTTTTTACTGTTAGTACTATAAGTGGAAAGGTGAGTATGGTGGAAGATCTCGTGAATGTTAAACAAGGCCAACTGAAGGTGAATGCTTTTGTGGGTTATTTCAAGGAGTGGGTTTCTTTTTCTATGAAGATAGACTCATAGAATCAGTTGAATGTTTTTAATTTTTTTCGGATCTTTTTCAAGAGACAATGGAGAGAGTCCTTTCATCTGGTGGTGTTTATATTGAAAAATAAGGGGATGAGGTGTTTCTCGCTGAGTTTGTCCCGAGAATTCTATTAGAGGCGGTTGATGAACCAATCATTATCAGCACCCATGAATTTTCCCCATTTTTGAAGAGGTGTGTTCCATGATATCCTATTTCTATGAAGCCACATTGATCATTCTAATCAACTCATATGTTTGATCATTTTCACAAAAATATTTAGTGTGGTTGGTTATAGAATGAAATTTTATTTTATCATAATCACATGAAAACTTGTTAGTGGTGTTCCAATTTGGGTGACCTTGAAATGTTCAATTAGTTGGGTTTCAGAATAATAAGTCTTTGTCTGAGGGTTTCAACTATTAAATATTGGGATTAAAGGGCCTCAATACATCTGAGCTCCATCCACAATCCCCAATGTGATGCTTATCATGAAATCATTATTTTTTTGGTATGGCAGTGTTTGTGACCCATCATTTTCTCTAATTTGGTAGTGGGAATAGTTGACAATTTCTTTTGTTGAAAAATATTCTTGGTGGTTTTATTTTCATAGTAAAATTATAGTTATGTTTCATGGAAATGGATCTTTGAATGCTTGACCATTATTGAATTTATTGTAGTTTCTAGTTATTCCTACTTTTGAAATGTCTATGGTTTGTGAAATTAGTTAATTATGTTTGAATTTTTTATTTTGATTGGATAACATTTATTATTTCCCACTTTTTATGTGGAATGTGATCGGTTTGTTTATGGAGTTGGCATATCGGTTTTTATGTTAGATTACTAATGCTAGTTTATTATTGGTTATGTTATTTAGTCTAATTTAGTATGGAGAAATATAATCTCTTTCATGAGGTATGCATTGATAATATTTATATTTTTGGAAGTTGGGTTTGACTATTGGAGTAAAAATATATACTTGAGGTTCATTTTATTATTTCGGTTTTCTCATTTTTATGCAAGAGATTTCATTATTATTAGTTGATTGAGATTTTGGTGTAGAAATTAAATTTTGTTGGGAATAATTGTTAAACCTCAACTATGTATTTTCCTTTATCGTTATGTTTTCAATAGCTATTATTCATTTGGTCATGGTTTAGGTCAGTTTCCTAGTTTGAATTTTGTAATTTTGGATTTTTCTAGTGACATTGTATATTGTACATGGTTTTGTGAAATTCAATTGAGGCCTATGATAAACTATTATTATTAGGGTTCGTGTCAGGGGTATGACACATGGATTGATAAAATCTAAGATAAACAGTGCATTAAGCATGTGGGAATGATCTGAAATTTGGAAGACCCGTTTTTCAGATTTGGCACATGGTTTTCCAAACTGTGTGGCCAAACCATGTAGGCTTCCGCCATGTCAAGTGGGGTAACCATGGTTGGGGCACAGTTTGGAAAAAAGTATGGCCTAAACAAGTGAATTTCTGATGAAATTTAAAATTTAAAATTCCTTAAATACTCATCTAGTCATTTATACCTAATTAGTTATTTTGTACCCTTTCTAGGCCTAGGATCACCAGGGGGCTCATGAAAACTCGCATATATTTCTCTATGCCAACAATTGAAGCACCCTTATGGTTCTTAAGCTAATATCCTCTTATATTTGGGGCTCTTTCCTCGTCTTATCTCCTTTCTATCATAGTTTCATTTTCTTTTCATGGTTGGTTATCTCTTGGATGAATGGAAGGATAATGGTTGTCTTATTTGGTTCTATTTGTTAGATGTTAGGGTGCGAAGATTATAACATAGGATTACTTCATTCTTCTCTAATAATTTCATCAAATTCATCGGTAATTGTCGTATTTGTTTCCAACCATTTAATTTTTTAGCATGTCATGTGATTTTTTAGAATGTCTACCATAATTATAAATGTTCATTTTATAGTTGAAATGTTTTTTAGAATAATTATGCTGTTTTCATGTTAGAAAATTTATGGTAATGTATTTGAAATTTTTTATTAGAATATGACTATATATAGATGTATAAAATGTATTTTTTGAAATTTAAATTTTCTTTAAAATGATATTCATAATTTTGAGAGTGTGGTTGTCATTGGTTATGTTTTGGTGACTTGGGTTGATCATGATATGATAATTTTGAATGATTATTGTTGTATTATATGGTTTGGAATTTATATGTGGATTTTTATTGTTTATGGTAAATAAAATGGTGTTTATATAAAATATTTCATTGGTGATATCTAGTTTTTTAATGGGTGTACCATGGAATTTGACCCATCCATGTGAGCACGTGCAACATGTATGGTAGGTCACATAAATGAAATTGGCCTTAGATAAACATAGGGCATCTAAAACTCAAATTTCAAATCACTAACAACTCCTACAACCTTCTAAAAATTATTTATTATTTAATTGTTCATTCATATCATTGTTGTTTAATGAAATATAAATTTATTTTAAATGAATCAATCTCTGATTCAATATGGGGTTCAAAATTATGGCCCATTGGTACAGTAGAATATTATTGGTTTCAGAAAAGCAGAAAGTCCATTTTTATTTTTTTGGTGTGATTAATGATTTCATTTTGTTTTTTTGAAATGGAATTAGAAATAAAAATTGTATTTGGAAATTTAAGGAACTATCAGGACATTGGGATTTTTTGGTTTTTTGTTTTGACAATCATGTGATGCAAAGGCTGGATTTGATCTCTTTGTAATTTGCAGAGCTTGTTTTAAGAGTCATGTGTAGTGACTGCTTGGATGGAACAACTGAATTTATTGATGCCTGACTAGAAATTCTATGGTGGAACCTCAATTGCCTAAGTGGTTCCCATTTTTAGGTGTGGAAAAGATGTTGGTTGTGAGATAAAGTTATAACGATATATGAGGACTACCCCATTCACTGTGTACATTATCATGAGATTCATGTGAGTCATATAGTGGTTTGAGTGATGTTTTCTTGTCGAACCAGATCACAGATGTGGGAAACCATATATTATATGAGGCTTTATGGGTTGTTCTAGTAGATTGGCTGGTTTATATTGGCCAGTTCGTTATAGACTACGCAGAATCACCATATGTGGTGGGTGAGTCTAAACGTAATACATCCATGGATTTACTCTAGATATTCATAGGAAATTCCATGATGGACTATATGTATATTCCATTTTTTCCATAGCATGTGGGAAAATTTCCCTACTATATTATGCCTTCTTTATCTTTCAACTTCACTTTCATCTTAGCCCCACTGTGATCTTCATGGGAGGACATGTATTTGTGTTTTGGTCGTGAACATGGTTTTTGGAATGTGAATCACATTTAAAAATGGATTTTTGTGCATGTTTTGTAAAAAATAGATTTGTTTGAATGTCATGATTGGTTATTTAAATTGATAAAAACGTTATTTTCTAAATTTAGTCTAATATACACTGTGTATGGACTATTTTGGGAATGCATGTAAATGGAAATTGTGGTGATATACTATTAATCTATTGTATGCTCACATCCTACTTGTGTCACTCAGCATTGGCGGAGCTGATCTATTTTGTTGGATCAGGTTATCGGTTTGGTTAGGCATTTAGTGCATGATGGTGTTGTTGTTGGTGGTGACTACAACGTCACCTAGGGATAATGTTAGTGTGGACTGGTTTTGGGTTTTTATTTAGATTCAATTAATTTCATCGACTATTGTATCTAAATTGGGATGTGTATTTATTGATATTCAAACATTATATTTTCCTTTAATAATTTTTTGGTTATTTTATTCCTAGGATTATTAGGAAAATTCATTAACTGTTGATTTAAATTTAATGCTTGGTGATAATATCCATGATAGAAGGATCAGAAATTCCCCTTGGCCCTTCGATCATATCAGTTCTCATTTCAGGTTGGATGATATCATTCCATGGTTCATTAAAATAATATCATAAGAAAAAAATTAAAATTTGGGTGAATTGTTTCATAAAAATATTTTTTTAGAAAACTAAAATATATTAATAATGTTTTAAAATTTTATATATCAAATCCATTACAATAATCCTATATTAAAATTCAAATTAAGTGAACAGTTTTAATGTTAAAAAATTATATATCACCAAAACTAATATTTTATTAAATTATTTAGACATCATAGAAATATTTAATGTTGGCAAGGGGGACATGATATGGCCTAAAATAACTTTCTTAATCTATTTATGAGCCATTTTAACTTATATTGAAAATTTTAACACATTATGTTCTACAATGTTCTTATAGTGATTGAGAATTAATTTTTTTAACGATTGGGTTAGACCGATAGATATGGTTTTAATTATAAGTTAAACAAGTAAAAAATTTATTTTTTGACGTTTTTTCAACTATATTCTATCTTATTATAAAACGTAATTCCACCTAGTGCCACATTCAAATACAATGGAATTTCCTATATTTAAATCATTTCACTAATTCAATGTGTTTCCTCTCCATACTTATAAATGGATGACCATATTTTCACATCTATACAAAACCATAAGCAAAAAAAATTAACCAATACATAAGTTTTGATATTATAAATTCCCAAATTGATTAAATATATGATCTAGTCATCATAAATACTGTTGAAAGAGTTTTTATTAAAGTATCTAATGTAGGTGTACTAGTGAAGAGGTTATCACGCTATACAAACACATTCAATTTATATAATCATCTACCCCATATAAATATTTGGTATTAATCATATAAAATTATATTCAAAGTAATAATCATATATAAATTTAATAATTTTTATTATACCATGATTTTCAAGATTTTTTCTATTAAATTGTATGTGAATTGTTTCCTAATGAGTTCATGTGGAAATCCACCTCTACATAGTAATACAATTAATTTCTCATAACCATATTCCATTAAAGGTTATTATGATGGGTTTAATAATTATATATTATACTATTTATATAATAATACCTTTATTATTATAATATCAAATCTTCCTTATGACCTTCCCAATTATTGGGAAATGATAATATCTCTCTTGTATATGTACGGACTACCACCACCACAAATATAAAGGTTTCACCTTTAATTTATGAATTAAATGTATAGTAATAAGAAGATAATTAATATAAATTTTTATATTATTTATTTCATAATTACTTTAAGGTAATAATGAAAAAATATTTTACATTCTTTCTATCTTCGTATTCAAAATATAAAAATCCATTCATGATAATACATGACCTACTATATCCATTACTAAAGTAAGTAAATTTTATATATCTAAAGTTTAAGTATGATTATAATAAATTATAAAAATAATATATATATATATATATTATTATAAATAAAATTATTTTGGTGATGGGACCCTATTCAATGTACAATGATCAGAACTGCAAAATCAAAACATCATAAAAAAGGAAATAATAAACACCTAGATTCAACAATTTTAATAAATTTTTTTTGATAAATGGTTGTCAAAATGTTATTAATGGAAAATATATGAAACTATAAGTATGTAATTTATTTTTTATATAATTATAATAAATCAAATTTATTTTACTAGATGTTATTTTTCTTTTGAATAATGTCAAATAAGAGCATAGCATTTACCACCTCAATTTAATTTATGTGAGAAATAGGTCATATTCACCAGTTAATTTTTTCAGTATATAAATAGACCATGATTTTCATTTATAATTATTCATAGGTAACATATGGTTAATTAGATCTCTATAAAAAATTTTATCTTTAATGATGTTTTTATTTTGTATATTACCATAGATTTAAGTGTAAATTGTCTCAAAATATATGCAATTTTATAAACCTATCTTTGTTTATTGGGTGTATATACGCCCACGTTGAACTGTTATATCAAAAATCATTTTATTTTCAAGAAATTTAATTTCTTATATTAATTTATTCATTAATGTGTCATATGAATTAATATTTATGAAATACCTTATGGATTTATTTAAAAGTATCATTATTTACTTGAACTGTTTTGGATTATCATTTTTCTATGAAATGTTATAATAAACCCGTAAATAGTATCATTAATTTTTTTCTACATGGTATGTGTTTATAGATTTTTGTTTTTCCTTTTAATTTTTGCCCCATTAAGTACTAAGTAGGCCTAACAAATCTTATTAATAAAAAATTAATTTATTTTACTATCCATTAATGAAATATTTTATTCCATTTAAATGATTACTTTACAATTTTTTGGTAATGTTTGTGAAAATATTCTATTACATTTTTGAGTTATTATAGACTTGACTTTATTTATAGAAAAAGGTTGAAGGAAATTAATTTTTTCATTTTTTTATTGTTGTAATATTTCGAAATTTTTGAAATGAATAAATTTTTCACATATGTGATATGAATATAATAACCCAACTTCATTATCAAACAGTGAATTTATGATTCCATTAAAATTTTCTATGGTTATTTTAATTGAAAATTCTATCCAAAATATTTTGAATCATTTTATTTTTTAAATATTTGATTCTAAAATGAGAAGTTTTTTCTTTCGGAATTAGTAATTTAAGATATATATTAATGGAATTTTAATTTATTAAAGCATCCATTCATGTTACTTAATCTTGATTGGGATATAATCCATGGATATAATTTGTATTCATTCTCAGGAAGTATTATTATGATAATTAGATGTTTTGATTCCTATTTATTATCTATAGGTTATGTTTTAGTAATTTATTGAGAATTTTATAAAACCTATTTTCTTTCCATAGATTATGATATATCATGAATGTTTTATGATATTTGGAAATATATATTAAGGATTATAATTATGAGAGATTTCTTCCTAAAATTATATATCCCTCCAATGTGTTGTATAAATATGAATATCTTATGAGATGTAAGGGCTATATTAGAGGAAAACTTATTTCTGTAGGAAACTATGTACTATGATTGTATTTGGAGTAAACCATAACTAAATATATGATCGATTGGACAGTGAACCCCATCCACTAGGATTTTATTGTCACTGATTATTGACTAAGGAAATGATTTTCTAGGAATACTTGGATACCAAATAATTATGTCTTAAGAAAAGGATATGCTCTCTTTACTGAAATAATTTTATTAAACATTGAATAATATTTTACAAAAATCTAGACATTATGCCTTGATATAAGATTATTATATATGATATAATGGATATGGTTTTCAAATATTATGATAATATTTTTATACACTTATATGTATGTTATTCTTATGATATTGTTTATATAATCTTTTTTTAACCTAACAGAGAATTTATCAAAACAACATTCTTTTTTCCTTTCCCCTTGATAGGGATAAATATTTTTTTGGTATATGTCTTAGAAGAGTACTATGTGTGAATATATTGGATTGAAATGTTTAACATCTTTCATGAAATAAGAATATATTTTCGTGTCTAAAAATTCATTAAACCTATATTCTTATGGAATGGATCGTATTTTTATATATTTTTAATTACTAAAATATGATCTAATATCAATGCATGGAAATTATGTGCCATAATAATGAATGTGAGGTATATTTTTTCAGACTATTATGGTGTATGATACAACTAATTTGGTTGTGTTTATTTAGTGTAAGATATCTAGGTCATACACATGGTATAAATATTATCCTAAAATGTAATAATTTTTATGAGTATAGCATTTTTTATTATTATTTTTCTTTCATGCCACATTTTATTACTCTTATAATATTATAAGTTACTGATGTAAGCACCATAGATTGAGATCTTTTTGAGATACCGTAATGTATTTTTAATTTTTTACACATTGGAATTATATAAGGTTTACAATAATATCCATGGTGAATTTAATATAAAAAAATAGTGTAATATGGAACATAAATAATGAGAATTTGTTTTTTTATAAAATGTTCTAATATATAAATGACCACGATATAAAAAATAAATTTTTTATTATTTATCATAGTAAGAGGATCATTTGATGTAGGTATATAGAATGTATGACACAAAGGTATTATCATGTTCATGTATAATAGGATGATTGACATTGGATAGAATATAAATCTTCTCAAAATTCAATGTTGATCACCAGAAATTATCAGTGATATTACTCTTGGATGTAATCCCTCTAATGGAGAGTTTAAAATAATAAAATATAGCATATAGATTTTTGTTTTTGAGATTATAATATTTAAATTTATTTTAAAGATTTTGGATTTAATTTTAATGAAAAAGGATTGATAATGAGAAAATATAATAATTAATACATGAATATGTATTGGTGGATTTTAGATGAGGAAAAAAACATAATTGGGATCACTGTGAGTCTGGTGAGCCATCTAGAGGAAATTATTTTATATAGAAACCACTATGAGGGTTTGTGAATTCTACTATAAAACCATTAGTAATAAAAAAATTGGTTTAATTCCTTTTAGATGTTGATTATTTTTCCTAAATGAATATTCATGTATATATATATTCGATTTTAATATCATCATTCGTGATTATGAAATGAATTTTAACCATTTTGATGGATAATTATAATGTTTATCTTCATTTTTGTTTCTCGTAATCATCACATTATTCATTTTCTAAAATAATAATTTTTTCAACATGTAATTTAGATATGTTATATATTTAATTATCATTATGGTAAGAGGATAATTATACCAATATATCCATCCATATAAATTTCTTTTCTTTTTCTAATTTTTATTAATTTATATTTATCCACTTAAAAGGATGCAGTTTCAAATTCATAATGATTAAAGATCGATTTCAAATTAATTTGTTGATTAGATCAATGATCTAGTGGGATTTATGAGTAGTTAATATTCTTCATGAATTTAAAGGAATGATTCTTTGTTAGTTATGTGCCATATATGTTTCATTGAACTCTTTGTATATGAAAATAAAATATTTTCAATAGAATATATTCTCTAGAGGATTTTGTTGGATGATTTTCTTCATTGAAATATTTCCATTTCACCTAAAAAATTTCATCAAATGGGAATTAAATTATTGGAATATAAATACACTTTTTTATTTATATTTCATTAAAAGATATGATAAAAATATATATAATATGGTGTTATGTTAAGTTATCAAAACTTTTTATATTTACAAACAAATGAATGGTCAGAATATTATGGGTATAGTATAATGGTGATTATGATATTTTAAATTCAATTAGAAGAAATGAAAATATTTCCATATTTTATATTTATAAATGGATCTATAAATGGTAAAAAAAATATTAATGAAAATTTCATTGAAGGAGTTTTGTGGTGTTTGGAAATAAAATGATTTGGGGTGGTTGTTGTAGAAGTTACTGGATCCCCACTATGGTACCCATTGGTTTTTAATAGAGAATCCATTATAGATGTCTGATTATTTTAGAAATCCATTACAATGTTTTCCTTAAATGTATATATTGATCCTTCAGGTATATGGTGGGATTTTATCACGCTCTAAGAGGCCCTTGATCAGTTTATAGAGGGGTGGTTTATAACTTGGGGGAGGATCTATTTTTACCCTATAATATGTCTTGATTATAGTTGGATAAAATTGGGGGATGATCAACCCTTTTATCTCCCATTTCTTTTCTCCTATATTATGTGATCTGAATATGTCATGTTATTTTAATCCAAGAATGTTCCACCCCATTATTCTTCGTTTATTCTTCCACATTGTTCCCATTTATGTTTTTGCATCCTCCTAGTTATTTTACATATGATAGTTGTTGATAATGTTAATTATGACCATGAAATGGGTGGTTTATAATTGAAGGTATGGAAGGCTTGGGAAGTATGTTTTTTTACTATTTTATTACCTTTTCATTTATGTATACCATTAATTTATTTTCTTTAGTCAGAATTGTTTTTATGAAATTTAACAAAAATATGGGTTAAAAAACATATATTTTATATATTTAAGGATTATATCTGAATCATTAGTGTCTTTTCTTTTTTATCAAATATTTGGTTCCACATATCCACTTAGTGAGTTTATGATAAATATTTTAATTGTTGGTAATAATTTATAATGAATTTTTTGTAAATTAGTAGGAATCTTGGTAATATAGTTGTGCATTATAGTCAAATTTGGATGATATAAGTGTAAAATGAATAAAAGATAATGAATTTATGTTATTATAATTATAAAATTGATAATTTCTATTGGTTACCTTATTTGTAACTACCTACAAGTAAATTTATGACTCATTTATAATGAGTATCACTATTCAACTAACTATATTACATAGAGTATGATCAGTTCATAAAACATGCAAAATAACTATTTTCCAAAAATGTCAATAAGGAATTTATAACTTTCAAATTAGATTGATATAGAGTCATTTAATGTTCAAGTACTATTGATCAATTTTTGGAATCTTTTTGTGTAATGAGTTAATTTATTAATAAGGTGTTCTATTAGAAATGGTTATAACCATAATATTAACTATTTTAAAAAGGTATGAGATGGATTATTATTATATCGAAAATATTTAAATTTAATATAAAGTTTTGGAAAAATAATTTCAAAAAATTCTCAGGGTTTATATAATTTTTTCACTAGTATTTGGATGAGGGACTATGTGAGTTTTCTTGAAGGACATGCAATTTAAATTAGATTCAAAAGTTCATTTTTTTTATAAATGGTATTGTATAAAAAATCTCTTAAAAGATAAACCTTATTTTTTAAAACATGTAGTCTTTTTTGAGATTTATGAGTATTTATAACATGGATATTATCATATATTTTATATTGATTCGTGATACCATATAAACTATATGTAAAATAAGTCTTTTTGTGATGGGTTGGTTAATATATACATGTGTCAAAAGTAATTCATCATGGTCTCACATTCATAATGCCTTATGGGGTACCCAAGGTGGTGTTTTAAAATAGGATAATTTTTTTGTTACTACCTCACATCATTTAATTTAACCTATTATATTTTATGATTGATCAAAATATTCATGTGATCATGTTTTCGGTTAAAATTTGGTTGGTGTGAGACACCATGAATTGATGTGTTGAGAGGCTGATAAACTCAACTTTATCCATTTAATAATAGATGACATTCTTGATGGTAGTTTTTCCTCTATGACTCCCTGTGGAAGTGACCTTTTGATTAACCAAAATAAGCGATATAAACAATTTTCCTAGGGTTATATTTATTAAAAAAATTATTAATTTATTGGATTTTCTCAACATATTTTTGTAATCAGTTATGGGTATTGGGATCTTAGGAAAAGAGTCTAGTTTTTTCCACATTAATAGTGTAGTATTTTATAAGTTTGATGTTGACCATATTTATACAAATCCTACAGGGACCATTTATTTTTATTACTTTACATCAAACATAGAGTAAATTTCATATATGATATCCTGAGTCACTATATACCCTATATGGTGAGAAGATATTAATGAATACATTAGGGATTATAATCTTGTGCATGATTTTTTAACTTATATTCTTATTAGTATATGTGCATGGATGATACAACAAGTTGATCACAATTTTCTTTGGTGTACTTATCCTTTCTCTAGGGAGTGGGAATAGTGAAGAGTTAAATTCAAATAATTAAATGATAGGCAATTCTATTAGTTATGGTGATAATTCACCCTCTTTAGGTGATTTTTCCTCCATAAATACACATTATGACCAAGATTATAAATCATTAATTGTTCGATAATGTCAATGAAATATGATTCATGGAATCAATTTTAATTCAAAGTGATGTACTCTAATATAGTGGGATCCATACCCTCTAATCAATGTGATATATGAAATAATGCTAAAATTTATCAAGATGTTATTTGTTCGATGCCTCCATCAATTAAAAAAAATTATATATGGTATAGAATGTGTTTTGGTATTGGTATTTCACATAAATAGAACACAATCTTTTTTGAGGATAATATTTATTATTGGATTGTGGATTCGATGATATTTTTTTCTTAATTGCCTATTTATTTTTCCATATTTTAAATCATGGTCATTTTAAATTTAATTTTATGGTTGGGGATTATTGTATTTGACATTATTATTAATCTTGAGATTATAATTATTTTAAATTATATTTTAGGTATTGATTATTATCTAGTAGTAAGACAACCTTATTCTTCGTAGGACTATAATGTGTGTGGATTTGTGGTTATAGATAAAACCTCTTGGAAATGATGGATTCTGAGAAAACACTAATAGAATTATATACTTCATTTGTATATCAGTTCATGTGAGTTTTTTGTTACAAATAGGTGGGACCAAGCCTGAGTTTGGTTGTTCCTATTTTGTTTTTATGGTTCATGTTTCATTTGAACGTAATGGAACATGTGTTTTTATTTCAATAATAATTGATGATTTAAAATTATTATTAGATTGTGCTATACTAATAAAAACATTAATTTATTATAGGCATAGATTAAAATCCTCTAAATAATTAATACTTAATGATTTAATGTGATTTTATGATTCCTAGTGGGTTGTTTATCATACTCATACCAATATAGAAATAATGGGGTTATTAGTATAGTACTATTCTTTTGAGATTCCAATTTTGGTTATTTTGTTAGAACTAAGAATGAGACAATCATCAGGATACATATTTTATCAGAGGACATTATTCACCGGGAGATGTTGAGTGAGTTGAGAAAATTGTTCTTGAATATACAATCTTAATTTTCTTTTTTTGTTTGTATATTTTTTCTAATGGTATATTTTTATATATAATTTTATGATGAAAGCTAAATTTATTTTAGTTTTTCTTTACCAATAGTATATATGAAACAAATCATGATGAATTTTTATATTTATATTTTAGACTATAGGATGTAGTTTTGGAATATTATTTAATGCATACATGATATATTAATTCACATTATATGAATGAGTTATGTTACACTGTTGGATTATTTATTTATCATACATATTCTTCATTTTAACATGAATATTCTCCCCTAAGTTTTTATAGGCTGTTACATATTTTTATAGGCTTCGGCATAAGAGCTGGAATGCTTGAGGATAGATGAACCCTCAGGTTGTGTTTGATCTCAAGACCCTAGAGGATCTTTGACAAAGTGGAGACCCTATATGATCAAAATAAAAATATTAAGATATTTATGATTCTAGGATTAAGTATAATATCGTGGAATGTTATTATTCATACTAGTATAAATGAAGCGTTTACAAGGGAGACCAACAAGGAATTTTTATTTAAGTTGTGCAATCCTAATTTTATAACCTTGTTGCATTATTATGAGTTCATGGATTTTCATTAGGGAAAATTTTATATACATTTTTATTCATTGTATTTTAATGATTTAATTTACTAAAAACTTTTTTATGGTATGAATTATGTGAAGAATTATAAGAAATTTGATATCCAAAATCATTCTATGAAAACATTCTAGGTGTAAATATTGATCCAATGACCAATATTCCAGTGACTTTTAAAGCCCTGGTGATGGAGAAGGGCATCAATGATGAAAAAGGTATCTATCTTCTTCCAGTTTCATGTGTTTGAACTAGTGTATTATTTTATTCATATCTATTTTTTTATATTGATAAAAAAATCAGGTAGAGGATAGTTACTATGGAAGAGATATATTCTTAATTTAGATAAGAGGATTTTTAACTCCCTCTCTTTGAGGTGACTCTTCTAGGATATATAACTATAGTAAAAAATTGAACTATTTTAAGACCATTCTGGATCCACTCATGAATTATCATCTGTGTTCCAATATATAAAATTTAAAGTTGTTTTGTACCATGGGATAAAAATTTTCATATACATTTTGGGATTTGGTATAGGGGGAGGACCACAGAAGTGAGCATGGACCCTTCAATGCTTGGTGAATTAATTTAATAATCGGCCTCTTATGTATCATGGGGTTGATTATGTAATGGTATACATGGATAATTATTCCCAAAATGATGGTGGATATTTATCATTAATATTTCATAGTATGGTTCTAGTCTCTTTTAATCTCACTATTTCTTCAGTTTATATATACACGTCCCCTTCATACATATTTAATTAAGTGGTTTATGGCTTATATTAACCAGTAATGTACTCTATATATTTTTCTAATATTAATACACCCATTCAAAATTGACATGGTATTATAAATATTTTTATATAACATCTGATGGTGATTACATTCTTTGAAAATGTGTGGTGATTTAAAATTCTGTATAATTTTTGTTTTGATGATATCCATGGCTTGGATGGGTTGACCAACTACACTGAATATATCAATTGCGATGGGAGATGAGTGAATTTAACATCACCTGAAGGGGAGATGTTTCTATTTAACAATGAAGAAAATATCATAGTAGGTATGGTGGTATCATATCCTTGTTAGTGAACTTTTTAAGAATAGTTGGTTGGAATGTTTTATATAGTGGATCAAATAGGTACTCCCACCTCTTATGATCTTTTTCTCGACTTGTAATGACATGTATTTTTGTTGGATTCTCATGGATACATTCTGACAAGGTAGTTGGGATTGAGATCAAGCTTGTTCTTGGTTCCAAGACAAAATAGAATCCATCATATCACATGAAACTAAATAATTTAATAGAGGTCGTGTTTTATCTTGATAGTATTAAAGATAAAGGATTCATTAGAATGAGAACTACCCATTTTGTTCCTCCAATGTCATTCCATAAAAATAAGAATGATAGTCTTCCATATTGTTTGTAATCTAAGAAGTTGAACCATATTAGACTAAAAAAATTTTATGAATAAATTAATTTAAAAATTATACATTCAATTAACTGGATTCCAATTGATTTCAAATATTCAACTATATTGTATATACCATCATATTTATGTTAGAGAGGGGGACATACAAAATATTATTTTTCGATGTATATATATGTTTTTGGAGTATTTTGTTATGCAATTTAGACTAATAAAATTTGACAATGATTGCATAGATATCATGAGAATTATATTTCACCCTTACATCGACTCCTCCGTTTTATTGTTCATTGGTTACATCTGGGTATAATCGATGATATTGTAAACATATTCAAGGCAATATCAGATCATATTAATATGGTACAAGTACATAATAATTATTATGATTCAAGATCATCATATTTATGACATTCTATAAAAGGGTCCGATTTGGATATGGGTGGTTTTATTTCTTGGGAATATGGTTTATCTATTACAGATATCCATTTACCATTGGATGGTGGAAGCTATTTTCTCTTCAACATTTCTGAGGAATGAGTTCAATATTTAATTTTTTAATAGATTGGATGGATACTATTGTTGGCTCATTCAAAAAAATTATCACGTATATGAAACTATTCTTTTTCATACCATAATGGCTTTATGTATGAACTTATAGATATATGTGATCATTCCTACATATACCTAAATATTTGATTTATGTTGACATTGATTTTGGTTCTTTAGGATCCTAGAGTAGTGTATGGAGTGTATTTCATTATATTATGAAATTTTATGGGATCTATTATGATTCATTTTGACAAGTCAGTTTCTTACAAGTCTCGTTAGTTAGTGTACAATGGGTGCAACTAGCATAATCATGAATTACAGTTTACTAATTTGGTATGTGCATTGAAATATTGGTAACAAAACCCCTTCTATTGGATATTTTTAGTATATAATTATTGAAATTGTATATTATATACTTTCTCCTATAATGACATGAATATTTTTTTTACCATTTTTATAGAATAATTTTATAATTTTGACATTGAGATAGTGTATGACTCTGGGAAACAAAAACAATATTCATAAAAACTCCATATGATGATAGAGGATGTTAAAGAGAAGATGTCAGAAGTAGGTTGTAAAATTATGAATTAAATGTTAGATTAGTAGGTGGAAGTAATTAAGTATTGAGAAAAAATTTATTATACATAATTAATGAAAAATTCATCATCAGTGGAATTATTAAAGGATTTTTAGGATGTGGATTGATAATTTTATTATGTATGAGAGGTTAAAAGAAAACACTATTTTTTCAAATGGTACATAGTTGAATGGGTTGCGTTTTGGTTCATGGATTAATGGTGTATTCCCCTCTCATAAGGGATGATATGATGAAAGATTCTAATTCATTTCAGTGATTAGTACAACTAGGATAACCTAAAATCTACGAAAATATTAGACAACAATTTTGGTTTCCCTACATCAAAAGATATATTTTAGTATTTTTCTCTCATTGTATTACATGATATTGGATAAATAACAATCTATAGAGACCAAGAAGGTTTCAATAATAACTTATTGTTCTTTTCTAGAAGTGGGATATAGTGTTCATATAAACTACTTTTGGTTTTCCAAGATTCCTGAGTGGAAGAGATACTGTGAAGGTTTAAGTGGATAAGTTAACTAATGATGGTGATTTTATACTCACCGTAGGGTATGAATCAATGTATTAGTTAAGAAATATCTATGTTTAAGAGATATTGTGGCTATTACATATTCTACTGAGAATAGTATCTTATAGAGTTTACCATTTCACAACATAGTTTTCACATGGACTATATAAGGTATTTGGGACACAATTGAATCTTAATAACAATTATCATTCTCATACTAAAAGGATGTCTAAGAGAAAATAAATATTTTGGAGGATATTATTTTATAATTTCTTATAGATATAATTGTATCTAGGTAAAATAATATATCTACAATATAGACAATATTTAAATAAATGTTTTAATATTTGATTCATATGGATGAGATTGAAGATCTCAAATAATGGTCATTTCATTTAACAGTATATTGGCAGAATGCATTTGGATCTTCATTTGTTTGGTATACCATCATAGATGAGACCATGGAGTGTTTTTAGATGATTCAGAATTTGTTAGAAACATTATAGAACTGATAATGTTAAATGAAGGAAATAAGAGATGACCCTTGAAGTATATTGTGGGTGAAATAGTGTTCTTTTTGGTATACCATTTGTTAGAGAATATCCATTTATGGGGAGAATGTAATTTTTATCCATTTTATATTGGTATTTTTTAGTTAATGAAATTCATAAATATGGTGTCATATCAATTGAACATTTCTACATGGTATTAATCTTTGTACCCCACACTCCACATGTGTCATAAAAAGAGGTATGGCATAGATATGATACATGTGATAAAAAATGAGTATATTGAGTTTGTATTGGAAAAATATTTTACAGTTCCCGACTCATTATTAAGGAAGATGTGAGTAGTATTTGTGTGATGACTCTTCACCTTGTCCTTATTTAATGGAATTAAAAAATATTCACGAAGAGACATAGTTGAATGAGATTGAAATGCTTCTATAGTTACTTGATTTTATGGATTAATCTTTTATGGATACATCTTGGGAATGAAAAATTCATAATAGGTAGAGAATTAGGACATTGTATATTTATTATAATAAAAAATTAATCATTTATATATATATATATATATTGTTTTTAGGTGAACAAGTTGTCTTTGTATGTATGGAAATAGAAAAATGCAATAGGCTAGTGGATAAGATATAGATAAAAAATCTACAGCAACACCATCAGCTCAATAGTGGAGTATGAAGGATCTCTATCATGGATATAGATAACAAAATCTGGCTAGTGGGAATCCACCCACTATAATATGCTTTTTTTGGGTGGAAGTAATTCTTCCCAACAACCATAGGCCTATAGGTGGAGGAAAATAGATGGTTAAAAGTGTCATTATGGTATAAAATATTTAATGTATATCATGTTTTAGGTAAAATCACATACCTCTCTTCTTTTTTATATTCTAAGGCCTCTCTTGACCCCAACCACCTATGTTCTTTATTTTGATTATATTTGTCCCAAATCTTTTATTTTTTCCTCTCACATCAATTTCAAGCCAACGGTTCAATTTCATATTCAAAATATTTTGATTTTTATCTCAATACAAATCTATATACTTCCATTCACCTTGGCCAAAAATTATTTTATTCTCGAATTATTTCTCATATCTATGGGTTTTGACATAGTCTAACAAGATTATTCTTGATCATCAATAGAATCTCCAGTCATATTTTTTAAATTGGAATATATAAATTGTCAATAAAATTTCAATTGTCGATAGTGGACCTTCATAGGTAAGTGTGATCTTTATTGATTTTTTTTAAATATTTTTAGAGGATAAAATTACATGTACATTTGATATCGTAAAATATACACTACATCTAGCTTTAATGTACTATAAAATATTGTTACTTAAAAATGAAAACAATAACCAAGACATTGATTTGGACGGTATAAATGGGATTTACTAAAGTATTAAATATTTATACAGATTCAATTAAATAATATTTAATTATTAAAAATTATATAAAATAAACTAAATTTGAAGTAAAGTAATTTTATTATTAAAATAAATTCATTACTAATAATTTGTTTTTTGTGATAGATTATTATAATTAATTAATGGAACATTTATAAATTTTGTTTTATAAACAGTTATAATTTTTTATATTTAAATTTGAATATTAGTTTATAGTGAATTTCTGGGTTTTTCTCAAAAGATTGATTTTATAGTGAACAGTGAAAAATATTGATAAAAATGAAAATTGTATTTTTATTTGGAAAATTCAAAAAGAAGTATTTTGTTTTAAATGTCTTAATATTTAAAATTATTTCAATTTTTTATGATAAATCTAATTATGTTGAAGGAAATTAATTTTATACTATAATCTTTTATTAATTTGTTTTGTAAATGGATTTTTTCTGAAAAAAAATAATTTTTGATTCATTTTACATTTTAATAATATAATAATTTTTTCCTTACCTTCAAATCAATTAAAAAATGAGTCATTTTCTGAAATCAGGTTTTCCATATTTTTTCAATAGGTCAAATTATTTTTTGTCATTTTGAATAGAAACCACATAAAATAATTATTACCACAATAAGGGAAATCATATAACTATGTATAAAAATAATTCAATAATGTCTAAATTACATCAATTAAACATTCATTTATACTATTGGATGACTGTATATTTTACATGGAAATCCTTATTTTGAATATATAGAATCTTGGTTCCATATATAAATGATTTTGAGCTTTAAAATATATATTTAAAAGATGAAGTCAAAATTGACTATTTCATTATTTTAAGAAATATAATGATACCTGAATGGGAAAAAATATATCAATTTTTTTATAAATTTTTATTTAATGATAAATTAATTTTTAATTATTTTAATTAATTTATAGTTTTTAGCGATTGTATAATTACTATAAATTCATGTTAAACTCTACTGAACTATTTAATCAATTAATATATATATATATATATATGTTTAGAAATATTATAAAAGAAATACAATTTTAATTTATTATAAATTTAGTTGAATTTGGATGATAAATATTACATGCTATTAATGGGTGAAAGGATTATATTTTAATTAATTTGTTTTCATGTAGTTTTTAGAGTCAAATAAATTGAATTTTGTCGAAAATGAAATTTATTATCTCATCTATTCAGTGATATTTAATAAAATATTATAAAAGTCGTTAAAGTATTTCAAAAGAATATTTTGGATAATAAATAGTTAAGATGGTCATATATGGGAAATTTAGGACTAAATTGTCACCTTATAAAGAAAATTATAACCCTCTAATATTGAAAAAGTCATTACTACTATTGGGTTTGAAATTATATTACCATGGGGATAATTCAAAAGATAAGGTATAAAATTTAATCAAAATCTATAAAAATATTTTTGTATTATAGTATTAATATCATATATTACTCATTGATGAATTGATTTCATTTTTAATCATTTTAAAAAAGTTCAAAAATAAGAATTTAAACATCCTAATATCCAATATTTAACAATGTGATTACTAAGTAGTTTAAAATAAAATATATTTTACATTTATAGTATAAATTTTCGTTCATAGTATCTATCATAACCTATAAATTATGAAAACACATTTTTATCATTATAATTATTATAAAATGTATACATTATTAATAACAAAAGGATAAGTGCTAAAACATTATTTAAACATGTCTAGACATTATTATATGAGATTATTTAGAAACATACTCATCGTATATTCAAATTAAATCATTTTTCCTGAATTTTAGCATAATAATTAATTTGTAGTAAATTTATCTATTAGGTATGTCTAAAAGTTCCCCTCACATCTATTATAAAATACAATTTCCTCTCATATTTTATTCAAACATAAAAATTATCTATCTTAGAAAATACCAAAAAAATTTCATTACAACCCAACCCATTTCTAGGATTACTTAGTTTGATTAAAAAACCATCCATAAATTCATTTAGTGAAATCCTTATAAGGTTTTGCAAATAATATTTATAGTTCTTAACTGTTAACTTTTTATTTATTTCTTCTTTCTCCTTTAAACAATATCCAAAAAAATTTAGAAATTGAAACCATTATCATTACTAAGTTGGAAGGATTTTATGATAATGAATAAATAATATCTATATCCTTTCCCCCAAATTGGAATAAAAACCATTAGTCATGTGTATTGTGCACTATCAGTGTGCTCAGTTATAGTATTGTTTCCCATAAAGACCACTTGTTAAAATTTGTACTGATGTATTTGATATAAATATATTATATTTGTGAAAAAAATTATACAACTATAATATTAATATATATTTTATTTTTATACGTTTCTATTTATTGAAAAATGTTAACATCATTCATTCAGGTATGTTGATTACCACATCCACAACGTGATGTGATTCATTTTGAATTGCAAAATCCATTGGCTGGTATATGTAAGTGTTTCTAATGAATTAATATATTATTTACCATATTATTATTAATCTATAATGATAGAATAAAAGTTAATTTATTTCAATATTGTCTGATGAATATGATAAACTTTACTCATACATATGTATAACCTACCATCTCTATGATGGTATCGTAGTTTATTTTCTATAACAATATTTCATGTTCACTATTATTAATCATTGATTAATAAAAATTATTATTTCTTCAATATTATTATTATATAGATGACATAACACATAACTCCTTGACAAGATTCTACTTATCAAACTCATTTTTGACACAACAAAATGACATTAAAAGGTAAATGTGAAGTAAATTAGTTAAGTCTTTAAATATACCATGGAAATAAAAGGAGTAATAAACATGAAACTTTTTTATGATATAAATAACAAACATATATTTATTATTCGTGATGATTATGGATGTGCATGATGATTCACACTCAACATACGATACACTTTAACATAAAACCTCATTTTAAATGTTATAAAGATATTTTGTAAATGCTATTATTCAAATACAATATTTTTATAGTTATTTTATGAATGTATTTATATGGATATAAAACAGTTATATATTATATATTATTGCTATTTTAATAAGTTTTAAATTGTTTTCAAATTGAATCTTTTAAAAATTATTATTGAATGTTATCTTTTTAATTGAAAATAAATAAAAAGTAATGCTATATTTTAATGTATACTAAAACAATGGTGTTTCCCACCACCATAAAAATTCTTTAATGTTAAAAATCTGTTTAAATAGTTCATTTTTTCATCAAATTAAATCCCACATTACTTTTTAATATTGTTTATTTTGGTTTTTTAAATTTTTATTAAATCGAAATTGTTTTTCAATAAATAAATATATTTTTTATATTGGTTTAAAATTATTTTTATTGGTTTTATGATGATATTTTGAGGGGCTAAAATATTTTTTAAGGAAAATATCCCTCAAGGTATCATTTTATTATTATTGGGTTGATAGACTTTGTTAAAAAATGTGCTTTCCAAAAACAATTGGGGATGTCTAGAGTTATTTTTTATTAGGAATATTTAAAGAGACCCCTGAAAAAGGAATTGATTCTATGGAGGTAGAATATAAATGTTTTTATAAGGTTGTCTCATTTTGCAGTGTTTTATAAATTTTTAGGATAAAACATTTTGAGGTTGGTTATCATTGTGAAAGTTATATTTTCCTAATAGTTGTATAAATGTATATTAAATGAATGTGATTCTAGAATTTTGGGCTTCAAAAAGTTCATTTTTTGATGTTTTGGATCGCTATGGATAAACATCAAGAAAAAAATTTATGGTAATCTCTACAACTAAGAAATGTTTCAAGAACGCTAAACATCAAAGGTTCTACATGAAGATAGGGAGCATCTTGAATAAGATAAGAGATCATTGAGAAAATGTTACCAAGAGGATGAAAGATTATATAATGGGGGGAAATGGTTATAAATAGGCCTATTCCCCCCCCCCCCACCCAGTCCTGAAATAATGTTGAATCCTTGTAGAAAATCCACAGCCTCTAATTTTTTAAACGAGAATCACGAAGGTTGTTATTGAAAAATTGATGACAGAGAAAAAGAGTTTTATAATTTTATGAAATCAGGAAACAATTAACAAGAAAACTGAAAATAATGGATTTCATAAAGTCTTAGGAGGTTTTTGTATTTCATTGTGCTCTGTGAAGATTAAGTCGCGTTCATGAAGGGAGGTTACTTCACAATGTCTATTTGATGTTCACGAAATGGGCATGTTTGGAGAATGTATTGAAAAACATAGATGTGTTGACAAGGGACTTCCTTTAAAACCTATGTTAATAATATATTCATGAACTAGATAAAATTGTGTTATACATAGGGTATATATCAATGACTAAGGATATATTCATTATTGATAATTAATGGACCAATGTGTCCAAAACTAAGTGTTAATCCATTGTAGGTTAAATAGTTAAGCAAGATAAGGGATGCAATCATTATCACTAGAAATGATCCAAAGAGAGAGACTCAGGGAGTGACCATATAGAAGTTAGTGAGCTTTCCCTAAAACTTGTAATGTTACTAATCATGGTCATAGAATTGATCTAGTCTATAAATTTCTTTGGTAGTGAGAGTTATTAAATCTTTGTACCTCAACACATTACTATTGTATCATCATTGGTCGTAGCCTAGTTTTTGGTAAAAATTTATAATTATTATGTATTGTGCATGATTTCATTTATGTTCATTCATTTCAACAGGAAATGGTGAGAAATGTGTTCGGTTTATCTATGAAAAAATATCCAAATGGGATGTTGTTTTAATATGTAATTCCGAGAATCAACCACCCAAAATTATATTTTGAAACCAAGTTGGGATATCACAATTATTAATGAAATGGTACATGGAAATTATATATTATAAATGGATTAGATATATATGTATTATATGATGTTTGAGCCCCATTATATTTGTATAATGAATTTTGTAATTATCATTGTCTTCAATGGAATGAGTGAGGGAGCCATCTAGTGAGGTTTCTCAAGTAAAATTAACAGGGATCTAGTTATTTATAATACATGTATAAAAACTCATTAATATGATTCACTAGGTACATAAAAGATATATTTTTATTTGATATTTATGATTTCTAAAGGTTTTCCTCAAGATAAGATGGATTTTTTCCTCATGTAGATATGATTTACTCTATACATTCATAAAATATTTGATGAATGTATATATTTAAAAGTATTCAATTTGTTTCACTAGTATAATATTATTTTTTATTTTTTTCTATTATTAATAGTTTTTTTCACATCACATATTTTTAAATGTATTTAATTGAGTTTTAATGATGATTATGGAGAAGTATTAAATAAATATGGACATTTTAATTATTTTCCCATTAATGAAAAGGTGTTAAATTTTTAATGTTTGTTATGGGAAAAATTGATATTTAATAGATGTTTCAACATTGTAATATATGGTTTTGATATGTTAGTGTAATGTAATATTTATCTAGAAAAATAAATCAAAAATATTTTAGAAATTATGAAAATAAAATTCATCACTAAAATAGAATATTATGTAATTATTAAGGTAGGGTCCTTCAAGTCATTATTAGAGTAGGGTTTATAAAAAATTAAATAATATAATATTTTTATGAGAGGTTATGGAGACTATCATAGGTTCATAATCATATGGTTTGTCAAAAGATCTAACGTATGCACCCCCTCATTTGAGGTTTTATGTAATGGTATTTTATGGTAGCCAATGATTTTTAGACATTTAATTTGGTTAGATAATATATAACACTTATAAACAACATTAAGGATTATTTTAGATGAAATTGGATATATTTACAGGGTTATATGATACAAGATATGTGATAAAATTTGAGGTTTAAATGGTTTAACGATAAATATAATAATGTTAATTTTGTGGATGTTCATCATATTTATATTATTGTTATTTGAATTATAATAATATTGTTATTGTAAAAGAAAAAAATATATAATTGGTGAAACCCCATAACATTTTGAAATATTATGATGCATGAAACCCATAACTTAACAACAATATTTGTTAATATCTACCACTATCCTACAAAATTCCCAAGTAAGTAAGAAAAATAATTATTTAAAATATTAGATAGATAAGGACTATGTTTTTTAGAAACATATGTTTTATAATATATATAATCCTGGAACTGTACAATCAATTTTTGATTAAATGACTAATGTTATTTTTGAAGAAGATCACTATTTTGGAAACTATATATGATTATGGTAAATTCTATATTACGGTAAAAGTCCAATTATCTTTTGGTACCATATATTATTTTAATGTGTATTAATTTTCATTCAATTAATTTATAGAAATGCACACATTATTATGGATATTATATAGTTTTTGAATATAAAATTTTGGGTATATTACACCAAGATTGGCTGATGTAGGTTTCAGGAAAATATTTAATTAATCTAAGAAGAATACATGTTCAAAGAATTCTGATTTTTGAGTTCCCAATTTTGATTAGAATATTTAAAAAATTATTTAGTTATCTTCGAAATTATCTATAGTGAATGTTGTGTTTTATGGTTGAAGATTTAGTGATTGATATTGTATATCGTCATATGAAGGATTAATCATTACAAGAGTTATACTACCTTTTGATAATGATTTTTCTTTTGGTGAATGTCTTTAGATAGGTGGAACAACTTTTTATTCTTCTTTGTAATTAACTGATATGATAGATGTTAATTGGAGTTCTTTAAGAAACATAATTAATCTTGATAACTAATTTTTTTTAGGAAAAGATGACATTATAGTGTAAATTTATTAAAGGATGAAAATATATTTCTCTAATCAGTATATTTAATTATGTTATTATTCTCAATGGTAATAAAATTCCTGAAATATAGGGAAATGATATTGAAATAAAAAATTTATCATATTAGCATCATTTTAAATTAGTGGATGTCATGTTCATTCAACATTGTTTTATGTTCTTGTGGTCGTTAACTTTTCGTGGCCTTTCTTATTCTTATTATTGATGTTCTATATAATACTTTGTTGATCTTTTTCATATTAAAATTTTCTCTATTTCAGTATTTTCAATTGCCAGTAATGTTTTTCTATTTGGGAACAAGTTGTGTGTTGTTCTAAATAATCTTCATACATACCTCTAAATCTTTTCATGAGAATGTATTATTAACACTTTTTATGATTTGGTATTTCCGTAAAAGTATTTTATAAAGCCATGTATCTGATTACTGAGATAATGTTTAAACTTTGAGGGTGAATTTTATTAAGAAGGTATATGATTATAGATCCTATTATTTTTAGAAAATGACTATATTCAATATCATACAAGATATAAATCATGGAACATAAAAGAAAAATAAAATATTATTATATAAATATGACCATTTTAACCTAGTCATTGATTTTGAAATATCAATTGGATTAACCACATTGTCAAATATATATATATAAGACCGAATAAATAAAACATCCTTTTATAACAGAATGTAAATTAAAATTTAATTTATATTAATGTCATTGTAAACATAAAAATACATTTATTTAAATAGACAATTATTATTTTCTAATAGTGAATACTATAATTTATTTAGGAATTTATTTGAAATTTTATTTAAAAAACATAACATTTTAGAAAGAAAAATTAAATATTTATCTAAAGATGATTTTTTTTTATTTTTTTGATAAATTTATTTACTTCTGAATAGTACTTAATATTGGTTTTTTATTGAAAAAATTATTTTTATTTCAAGAATGTTAAAACATATATTTTATGAAATTAGATTCTAAGTAAAATAAGAGATCTTATATTAATAATCTTCGAACCATATTCATAATAATCAATTGTAATGAGGAATTTTGTATTAAAACTTTTATTTTTTATGCAAACTATTTTTTATTGTGGTTTGAGATTTATTAATAAAATAATTTTATAAATTTTATAAATAGAGGCTGGAAAAAAGAATTTTATATTTTGAATCATTATCCCCAAATATTGAAAATAGTTCTCTTTTATTTTTTAAATTATGAATATTGACACAAATAATAATTGTTACCACATCAAGGGTAAATCATGTAATTAATGATAAACATAATTTGTTATGGACTAAAAAATAACCCCAAAACATCTTTTTATCCTACTCAATTAGTTTTTTGGATATTTAAATCCATGGTTGGAAAATATAAAAACATGGTACAATATTTAATTTATTTTTTCATTTATAATATTTATGTAATATACAATGTTTAAAATTTAACATTCCTTCATTAATTATCTATAAATAGTTTTTATATAGAGAAAAAAATTATGTTTTTATATTCATCTTTACTAAATTTAAAAGTATTTTTTCATCTTGGTAATTTATTTATAATTCTTTGGTCATATAATTACATAAAATTCCTACACGACACTGACATGAGATTTATTCAATTAATGCTAAAATAAAGTAAATGACTCCTAAACATTAAAATTAATATAATATGAATATATATATATATATTCATAGAAAAATATATTACTATAGGATGTTTGGGATTTTTTAATAAATTAGTTTTAATTTCTTTTCTCTTATGTTGTTTTCAAAGATAACTCAAAATGAAAAGTGTGAGAATGCCATTAATGATATTTTATGTTAAATAATATATTATTAATGCATTTAAAACTCATAAAAATATTAAAATTGTAAAAATAGGATTATATATGTTATAAAATTTATCCCAATGGCAATTTGTGTGTCAAATTTTATCTTATAAGTAAAATTATAACACTTTACTAATAAAAAAAATAATTACCCATGTTAATGTTAAAATTGGATACACTGGGTTTTAATCCAAAAAAATTATGTTGAAAATGAAATGAAAGCTTATATAAATATTATTATATGATTATAATAGTAGAAAATATTCTATACATTCTAATTAATTCCATTTTAGAACTCTTTTACATGAGCCAGAAATATATTGTAGCATAAGTTTTCATGTATTTCTAAAAATAACATAAATGATATTTTACAGTAATTAAATTTTTATTAAATTATTTAAAATTAATTAAATATATATTTTTTCAATAGATTAGGATATTATTGTAAATGTCATCCATTGTTCATTTATGGTCCATTTTTAAATTTATAATAATTACTATAACCCTTATAATGTAAAACGATATTGTTATCAATATAATTGTTATAAAATGTGTTAAAACAAAAAGATAAGGGTGAAAAATAATTTAACCTTATAGAAAATTATTCTATGTGATTATTTGGACAAGGAAAAATTATATCCGGGTTATATCATTTTGGATCTATTTTTATAGAGAGATTAATTTATATTAATTTAATAATTTATGAAATTCCTCAAGATCCCTTCCTTCACATATAAAAAGAATCCTCCTATACTATTTTATTCAAAAGTAAAACTACTTTTTTGTCTATTTAAAACCAAAAAATAATAATTAAATACTTCTACACATCCTATCGTATTTTTATTGATTAGAAAACAACCCTAAGAAATCTATTGGCATAAATCTTAAGAGTTTGTCCAAATAAGAATTCTTAACCTGGTGTTTCGTTATTATTTCTTCATAAACCTACGTAAAACCATACTCAAATATGATGATAAAATCAAAAATAAATATTTCATATTCTTATATTTGTTTATGTCATTGATGTAACATATATCTATCTCTTCTTATATCTAATGGGAAATGAAATCAGCATTCATCGGTGGAGCAAACAGCCACCACACAAAATAATATAATTTATCTTCCATCATCACATGACAAAACTATTTATAATGATAAATTTTATTTAAATATATGATATTCATGACTTAGTTTTCATTATTAAATTGTAATATGTCATATATTTTACTGCCATTATATTCACTAAAAACTAATAATGTTTTTTGGGCGTCCTAGTGGTTGACCACATGCATGAAGAGATGTGATTTTATTCATCACCACATCATATGGTTGGTATAATTAAAATTATATTTTATTTACTTTATAATTATATTTATAAAAACATAAATTTACTATTAACATCACTTAAAAATTAAAATTGAAAAATGGAAATGTTGTCCAAGCCTATATATGACCTACCCTTTCCATTATTGTAATGTAGTTCATTTGTGACCTCTGTACATCATGGATAGTTCTAAAAAAATTATATAAATGATAATTATGAAAATATTTTTATGATATTATGAGTTAATTACCCCTTTTACCATATTATTCCTACCAATGTTGTCATTAACTTCTTAGCTAAATGTCATGAAAACGTTAGAAGTGAAGTTAATAAACTATAACATGGAAGTAAATTGAACAATAAACAAGAAAAATGATCATAAAAATGTAAATAATTATCTTATTTATATTATTCCTTATGGTAAATAATGTATGTGACCAGTCAGACATGAGGTGACAGACACGTTAACATGAAACCTAATTTTAAATGATCGATGTATTTATTTTTTAAATATTTTCCTTCCAAATCCATTCTCATTAAATTAGATAATAGAATACTTTTATGTAAATAAAATAATTTAAATATAAAATTTATTTAAAAAAATAAAATAAATAAAATGTTTTTCAAAATAAATTTTTTTATGTATTTTATATGGAATGATTGATTGTCTTTTAAAATAGATAAAGCAATGTTCTATTTTAAAATATATAGTGTCTATATTCATTACCACTAATATAACCACTAATTGATTATAGTATAACATTAAAATCAGTTCATATTACTTAACATAAAACAAATATTTCCTTTTTTATTGCAATTATTTTGTTATTGATTTTAATATGGTAATGGTATTTCGATCATCGAATGTGTTTTTAATTAGAGTACAAAATTTTTTTTACTAGGGTTTTGGTTGTAAATGTAATTTCATTAAATATTTTATTCATGATATATTACTTTTCAATTTTAAAAAGGATATAGGCGATCCCAATTTCTCTTATACAATTATTAATCCCCAATTTAGGTCTCTAATAAATTCGATAATGTTTCTTCTCTTCAAAGGCCCGAATGAGGAAATTTACCAGTGATGTTTCACATATATATTTATCATCCTCTAGTAATTTCTTGTATGGGTATAACATGTGGTACAAAAATGCTTCACTATGTCTCTAAAAATGGTTTCTATTATCATTATATGAGTTTTAGAGTTTTATTTTTTTAAATGTTTGTATTTTATTATTGATATTATTTATTTCGAAAACATTATAAATATTTAATAACGGTAAAAATTGAATGATTTTTTGTGTTTTTCCCCAAAATAAAAAATTACCTACTTTGATTTTCAATTACTCCTCTTTTTCCATATAACATGTTTTTAAATTTCCTTCATAGTTATTTATGGCTGAGTTTTGACAAAGATGAGGTCATGTTTAAATTTATTAATATTTTTCTTAAAATTAAAATCATTTTATCTTTAAAAAATGTATTGTGGGGAAAATGTATACTAAGAATAATTGTAAACATTATAATATATTTATTTCGTATTTCATATTCATGACTTAACACTATATAAATTTTATCTATATAAATTCATGAAATATAAAAAGAGACATATTTATGAAAATTCATGATTATATAATTCCTTAAGTTTGGGTATATGCATTTTGGGGTATGGTTTCTCGTCAATAATAAACATGTAATTAAAATAATGGTGTTTTGTGCTTGTCTCTAGGATATGTTGTGGAAAAATTGGACTCATATGTGAATCATTTTCAGTAAAACATCATTTTACCCAAGGGATGTGGTCCATATCATTAATTCATGTTTGTAAGGATTCTTTGTAAGATTATTTGTGATGAATTTCTTTCCTCGTGAAATATATAGAACATATTTTATCACATGTTGTGTTTTTATATATCCTGTGTTCCCAATGGTTCAGGTTTTCTAAAATATCTTTTTTTATGTATATTACACTTGCTTGACATGATATAATGTTTGATTTTTGATCTTGAATATGTTTATTTGTTGTGATGTTCATTTTTTGACAATAGTTAGCATGTGATTTCACTGATATGGGCTATATATCTGGACTGGTTTGTTTAAAAATATCAGTTGTTGTATTCATGGTTTATCTATTCATGGGGGATATGTCCAAAATGTTTTTTTTCTATCCCTATTTGGGGAATATGTGTTAGGATGCATGTAGACACACCTTTCAGTATAGTGATGAAGTATTTAGAGATAGTCTCCATAGACCCATCATTTATGTTGTTCTTGTGTGATATAAAATTTTATTTTTTATATTCTATGAACGTTTCATTGAACTCCCTGATATACCTTCTTTTCTCTCATTAATAACTATTGGAGTTATTCTATGAGGTTCTATACTCACAATCTACATATTCATTTCATTGGTTGATTACATTTTATGATCAATAATCTGGGGAAGCCAAATTATCTATAGTGTGCAATTGAGAATGACTACACAGAGGGTACTAGCATAGAATTATATACCACCACATGGATTATTTATATTAATTATAATTTTTTCACATTATCTCATACATTTATCCACCACATGTTGATAAACCTTTGGATTCATATTGGATTTCAAAACTAACATTACTTATTATTATTTTATGTTTTAGAAAATTATGGGTTTTTTTTTACTCTGATAATATATTTATTTAGTCATTATTAACTGATTAATTATTCATTACATCCATTATATACTTGGATGGTTACATGATACTGAGTTCATAGTCTATAATTTGTGTCCCTCTTAGACCTATCAATTAGTAAGTAAAATCGTTCATATGGGGAGGCGTATATAAGTTTTTGTGGACTTAAATACCAATCATAGTGATTTTGGATGTAGTATTAGGTTGGTGACATGGTTTTATAGTATAATGGGCCACAAATTAAGTGAATTAAATTTTTATTTATTGTGAGTATTTTCAAGGGTTTTAATTCATTGTAAAATGGGATATTTATTGATGTAAATATCTAGTCTAAAGTGTTTTTATGAATAAATATGGTTTCAATTGAAACAGGATTTATTTTTTACCCCTAAAAAATATAGTTTTCATTAAAATTTTTCACATATTATTTGAATATGCTATTATATTTAAATAAAATCATTAAAAATGATTTTTTTTTCAAAAAAACATATTTGTCTGATACACCATATTTTATATTAGAGTAAAATTATAATGAACCAATATGGGTTACCCTTAACACTTTTAATTGAAATGTTACAACACATTCTTGAAGGGAATTCCAAATCTATACGGGGTTTCAACTAGCACTCGGAAATAAAAAAAATTATAGAGGGAATAATTATTCTAAACTAGAGACCACTACTTGAAATTTATATAAATTCATACAATGTAAAGACACAAAATAAGATAACATAAATAAATATATTCTATAATCCAAAATAAGTTCTATTAATGATTAATATGGATGGTATATAAGTCAATATTATCGGTATATTTTCGAAAACAATTATTACTTATATTGAAATAAGATACTCCATGTGATAATGTAAGAAATTACCTAAAATCACACAACCATCTACCCATACCAATATAATATAAACCTCACTACCACACTGTCTCTCATTTATGTTTTCTATATAAAATTGAAAAATACCTACAGACTACTAATGTGGTGTACATGTTGTGAGATAAACCGGCTCATATATATTCCACCCAGGTGTTCCATCACATGAATATATATAAATATCACACATGGTCAATTTATTAAAAATTTAATGATAATATGTAATAAAATTTTATATGGTAATCCTATAATATTTTCTCCCTTTTATACGGTTATAATATAAATCTAGGTAAAATAGTTTCAAATCAAAAAATCTAGTAAGGAATTTTCCATTTCATCATATATTTTTATATCAATAAAAATTTATTAAAAATAAAAAACACAATGTATTTTTTTTGTATAGACCCAAAGCATGATGTACATATACATTACATTACTTTTTTGGAATACTTAATACATAACAAAAACAAACACCAAAGGACCGTAATAGTTTAGTGTCTTTGGAAACATAGAACATAATCTTCGAATCTTGGTGAACGATCATCAACATCACCCATAACGATATTACCCTTTGGTTTTTGTACCTAAAAACTCTATTTATATCATGGGGAAAAGAAAACATAAAGAGGGTGTGCTCAAATGCTCAGTAAGGGAAATCATAGAGAACATAAAACAATCCATAAACATTTGAATGCAAAAACATGAACATAAAATCTAAACATAAAAATCTTGATCTAAGACATAAATATTGGAAGTAATTAAGCCATATATCATAATGTAACATCAATAATTATAAAATAGCATGGGAATAAAACATGTAATTGTGGAAAACCATTAAGCACATGATATGATTTTCATAGTATCCAAGGCATTCCTTCCAAGACCATATTAGTGGACAATGTCCCTCTTTGAATCAAATTCACTCCTCTTTCCAGTCCTGTAACACTGTACTGGATTAACTTACCATTCCATCCATGTCTGTATCATGAGATAAAAATCTTTACCCAATGCATTGTATGGATATATAGGTCCCACCCATCTCATAATGAAACCATTCTTTTTTGTGCCACAAAATCATAAATCATATCATAAACCATGTAATAAAAATGGGATTCTTATACATCATGCCATCATAACATAATCCATATCAGATAAAAGAACATCATAAAATTAATTCCATTATAAAATAATCAAATAAATGTAAAAATAGGGATAAAAACAAAACCCTGTATAATCTTATATGGAAAATAATTTTGATAACATACTTGAACTCCATTCTCGAGGAAAATATCCTTTCTACTTCAAAAACATTATTCTTCTCTTAACATGTCATACAATTTTAAACTAAAAGAAGTTTATTAAAAACAAACATGAAAACATGTAAAGTAAGATTCATGAAAATAATGTTCTATGAAATCATAAAAATCCATTCATGCCGTATAAGTTAAAAAAACATATGTCTCGTACTTTGGTCGGAAAAGTCAAAAAGTACCTCGTACTGAAAATGTCAAAAGATTCCTTTCATATATTTTACTAAAAATTTACCAACAGGTAAAATTGGATTTATACAATATTAGGATGATGGAAATAATATTTCATATTTCTAAAACATGGATGTGGATGATAAATATTCCCCAGTAAATTCTAAAGTATAAAGAATCTCGGATAAAAATGAGATTGTGAGATTTTCCCTTAAAAAAATATTTTTGTAAATAAAAATGATCACTTATGTGTATTCACTATAAAGTCACATAAAGAAATAATAAATATATGATAAGATATAAAAATTAATTTCTCACATAATCAAAGAACGACCTATACAAGAAAGAGAAGATCAACCCAAAGAACAGAAATTTGTATAAGAATTTCCCTTACCTCATGTCCGACTTGACTCAATCGTTCTTTAATCTTCTGAATAATAAACCAAAGTTAATTTCTACTTTCTTAATAACCTTTTTCAAGTTTATTATTCCTTTTATATCACTTATTACCATGTTATAAACATTATGTAACCATTTATGTTAATAACGTTTGTTTTGTCTATATTTGGTACTTGAGTCAAAAATGGACTTCTTATAAATACATGTTGATCATGTGGTCAAAGGTAAACTATATCCAGAATTATATTAATGATTTATATATCATATATATCAGATATATCCAGAATATAAATGTATTTATAATAGAAAATAACATATGGAGGTATGAAATGAAATGCACCGTTCGTGGAGACAGTAAGTTGTACGTACGCATGAACGCTACATTCATTTCTATTTCTTATTTTAATGGAATTAAAACATAATGATACATAGGTATATTATAATTCCAGTATAATATCATATATAATATCATTAACTCCATCCTTTATACATCCTACATAAGGCATTAACGAATCACATCACTTTGAGGGGGTGGTAGTCCGTACTTCCTCAAATGAGATTATCGTATTTACCCACTATAGATACCATAAAGGATTGATATAATTGGGAATTAATGAAGCATAAAAAAATAATTAACATAATATATATCATATACAAATACAGTTCCATTAAAATGGCCAATATAAGAGGTGGTAGGAGATAATCAAATAATCATCGTTTCGCGAGGCGTCAGTTTGTCATCCACAGAAACATTATGTTTTTCATCCATTAGATTGAGGTGTTTGTAAGTTTAGTTCTAATATTTCTCATAAAAAAATACTAGAATATTTAGGATACTATTTTTGTAACAAAATAAATTAATAAAAAGATTTTAGGGGTTGGGGAAGTAAAATAAAAGAAAACAATTTAAGAGAACTATTACCTTTAATTTGGGTAACTCTCTTTGGTTTGAACCAAAAGACTTCTTCAAGTTCCTTATGACTATGTTAAGGATTCTAGGTGGAGGAGATGTATTTATTAAGATTAATTTTTCAAAGTTTGGATGATCCAAATGCCTTGAGAGGTGTGAGGAATTCAATAGAAATGGTATCCTTTTATAAGGGGGGGAGGGGCGCTTTTGGAAAGTGTGAAAATATTATTTTATTATAAATTTATCCTTAGTTTCAAAAGGTCCAAAAATAATTAAAGATGAAGATAAGATGACTCGTGGTTGATATAAAATAATCCAATCAGAATTGGACATGTTTTGGATAGTATTTTAATCATTATAATCTTATTTATTTAAATCATTTATTAATGAGGTAAATACTGCATCATTATTGTGTCATGAATAATTTAATTTATTCGAAGTCTAAAAATTAAAACAAAAATTCCACAATGTAGAAAATATTTTTAGATTTCTAATTAATATATTTAGTCTAAAATCTAATTTATATAACCACTAATAAAAATTAAATACTAAAATATTTGTGTTAATGTCAATTTTGCCTTTACATTGAATTAATTAATCCAAATTGTCATTATCACTACCAAGTGGGTCAATGGGGTCCCAAAATCGACCAAAGGATGCCCATGGTCAGACACTACTCATCCAATAAGGTTTGGAAAAGTGTTAAGGTAATTTGGAATTAATTTAATATTCTTTTGACCTTAAATTACCCTATTTACCTTTAACCGCAGTAAATAAAAGTCAAAAGTTACTATTCACCAAAAATTATTATCGTCTTATTGAACAAAATTTACTTCTTGATAACAACCATGTAAGTAATATTTTTGAAATTCAATTCATAGAAGTGGTAAAATTTCATTTAAATGAAAGAGTTAGTATTTTAACTACTACTATATGGTTTCACTATTCATCAAAAATTGATGTTTTTCAAAAAAATATCAAAACTTTAGACTATGCAATATTTTATAATAAGAATTCAAAAATTATATATATTTATCCAAATTCAAAATAGAGGAGTGTCATTAATTAATTTTAAATGTAATTCCGGTTATCAAATAAAATAGCATGTTTTTATGAAAAAATAACTATCAAAAGATCGACACTTGTTTATGTCCAAATTCAAAGTGAAATTAATTCCAATTACTAACATTGGATTAAGATGTAAAAATATATTATAATTGCACTTTAAAACCAATTAATAAATTATCTATCCATTTAAATTTTCATGATGAAAAAATTTGTTTTTAATTAAAATATGGAGTGTTTTTACTATTCATTAAAATATGAAAGTTATCAGAATGATATGAAAAATTTATCCAAAGTAAATTTTTATATCATGATTCCAAAGAAGAATTTTATTTTGTCAAATTTAACTTATAAACATGTCAAAAATTATATTTAATGTGTGTGTGCCATCAATAGGGGGAAAAATGCATTTTTCTAAAAATACTTATTTTACTTGAAAATTTTATTTTGTTCTCATACCATGTTCTAGATAATTTGTAATATTAATACTGATGTTAAAAAATTCAAAATTTATTTTATAATATTCATAACATCTAGTTCATAAAAATATTATAACCATATATCTTTATTTAGTGAATCCTGGTACTACGTACAACACACGCTATCGAGGAAGGTCATGATTGCATGTAATGCAAGCCCAGTCAGGGTTGCATGTTGTTCAAGACTACTTCATTGTTTCATATAACATAATCCAACCATATTTAATTTATACATTGAATATATATATATATATATATATATATATATACTCAATGTTGTGTAGAATGACTACTATCAAATAAACATAAAATTGTGTGTAACACAATCCAAGAATAGTGTTCCATATACTGCAAGCTAATACGGTGTTGAAAATAGTGAAATATTATCTTGGTGTATCATACAATAGAAGAAATCAATGAAATTTAAAAGAATAATTCTCATAACATCTCTGGTTGTTAAATTCTACCCCCTTAAAATGAATTTCTCCCTCGAAATTCGTTGGGGTTATAAATGGTTTACTACATGCAATTTGCATTCATAGAAACCCACATCGTAAAAATGAATACAAAAACTTCATTTTAAAAGGGATTTTAGAATCATAATGTTCACACAAAGTAACTCAACACTGGTTTTCCACATAGGACATCATAGTTGAAAAAATGGATATGGAAGAGAAATATAACCATCATGTTCTGATGGACAGTGGTAGAGAACATGGCTATGAAAAAGACAAGAATCACAAAGCCATAAATTTTTAATGATCTAAGGTACAATCTAATTCAATAGATATAAGATCACCAGGACAACATTTTTGGTTTTCAAGATCATTTCCCAAATGTTGATGAATTTTTGAATGAAAAGAAATACTTAATTGATTTTGGTACAATATCAACATTGATCATTCCATGAAAAATTTCCACTTCATATCTTAATGAAATGAAGTTGAATTTTTATTTCTCGAAGTGTTAGCAGATAATGTGATAGAATTATGGGTCATTTCATCTGTCTCAAACAAAAGGATAGAAAATGGTAGCAAATACACATAAGTCCATCTATGGTGAGGTTAATCATATATGATTCCAAAAATGGACTTATACATCATCTATCATACCACTTAATATAATAAAACTAGTTTCTATGAACCAGTGAATTCCTGTTGTCCAGTGGTAGTCAATAAAGGCCTGTCACACATTAGTTGTGGGTTTGATTCCCACAGCCTTGTCCGACATGACGAGTTGTCACCCATCCTGTAGGTTGTCCTTTTTCGAAAACTACATTATTATAACATCCCATCAATAATATTGAAAAAAGTTATAGCCTTAAACAATACTACCTTATGTATAACTTAATTCAATCCAATGATTAGGCTTATCCAAAATACTTTTATCCAAGATCAGAGTATAATGAAAACAATTACTAGAAATTTCATCTACCAATCATGTAAATACCATCATTTATCCCCAATATATCATACGATATATCTTGTTGGTCACATTCCAAACATATGAATACCTTAAACATGTATTCTCTTGAAACGTGAATTACTATATAACCATAGTTAAAAACATGAATGTTGTCAAAAGCTGTCTCTTTCCACATTCCAAAATCACAAAAATTCATTATACTCAAACCGTGATATCACATTGTCCTTATATTAGTCATGAGCTCATGAATAATATCAAATATATTATTTTCTATTTATCCCTTTATTATGCACAGATCAACTACTTCCCAAAAATATTTCAATCACTTTTCGTGGTTACTGATACCATATTCTTATGGAAAACCACAATGGAGCAATATATAGGTATTATAATATACAATAAAATTACATCAACAACATTATTATTGAATACCAATACATAAACACTTCAATCCATCCTTTTCAATTATTGTCATGGAATAAGTCCTTTTTTGATTTAGAAGTAACCTCTTAGGTCGGGGCATTGAGTTGGGTAATACCTATGTTCTCTACAGATAAAACAATGAACACCATAATAGTCTGTCACTCTATAACCCTTCTCTCAACACAGCTAACATCTTCCCCTCCATTTGATGTATTCATCAAGGGTTTTTTCCCTTCTTTATAAATCTCAATCTTCCTTTTGATATGCTCCTCATCATGCGAACATGCATAAAAGTCCATCTTCCTCTTATTTGATGAATTGGGAATACAACTAAAGTTCACATTGTTAATCATATATCGTGATGACTGATTTGTAAAAATCACAAAATCTTTCTTTCTAGGCATTAAACAATTTCTTTACTAATAGTCACAAATTTTTCCATTGGATTCAATTTTTACCCAATTCCTTCTGGTTCCCTCAATTGACTAATACCAAAGACCATGGTGTAAGAAACAGTTAAAATAATGAGGAACCATGTAATCATAAAAAGTCACTTATGGGATATCTATCTTATCAAAAATTGATTAATCCATGACACCTTAGGTTCACCCTAGGTTATTCATGATCAAAAACATAGTTCTAGGACTGTAATCTATAGTTATACTAAACATTAGGGACATCCCTAGACACACCTTAGAAATATCTCTATGGATTTCACTAATGTTTTAACATCCTAGTATCCAAAGGTTGAGTAAACCATTCCTCTAATACCAACTCTAGTGACCCAAAGCTTTACATACATAGACATTACATTAATTTTTCAAAATACGTAATACATAACAAAAACAGACACCAATGAACCATAATAGTTTAGTGTCTTTCGAAACATAGAACATAATCTTCTAATCTTGGTGAAAGATCTTAAACATCACCAATAAAGATCTTACCCTTTTGTTTTCATACCTAAAACCTTTCTTTATATCCTTGGAAAAAGAAAACATAAAAAGGGTGAGATCAAATGCTTATTAAGGGTAAAAATAGAGAACATAAAATAATCTATAAACATTTGAATTCAAAAACAAGAACATAAAATCTAAACATAAAAAACTTGAGCAAAGACATAAATCTTGGTAGTATGTAAGGCATCTATCAAAATGGAACATCAATCATGATAAAATAGAATGGTATGAAAACATGTAATTTTGTAATACCATTAATCACATGATATGATTTCCATATTATCCATGGCATTGCTTCCAAGGCAATCTTATTGGACAATGTCCCTTTCTAAATTGAGTTCACTCCATGTTCCAGTCCTATAACACTGAACTGGATTAAATTACTATTTCATCCATGTCTATCTCATGATATATACATCTTTACCCAATGCATTGGAGGGAGATATAGGTCCCACCAATCTCATAATGAAACCATTCTTATGTGTTCCACAAAATCATAAATCATAGCATAACTCATGTAATAAAATTGGGATTCATAAACATCATGCCATCATAACATAATCCATATAAGATAAAAGGACATCATAAAATAAATTCCATTTTAAATAATCAAATCAATGTAAAATTATGGATATAAACAGAAACCTATATAATCTTAGATGGAAAATAATTTTGATAAAAGACTTGAACTCCATTCATGAGGAAAATATCATTTCTACTTCAAAAACGATTTTCCTTTCTTAACAAGTCATACAATTTTAAACTAAAAGAAGTTTCTTAAAAATGAACTTAAAAACTTGTAATGGAAGCTTCATGGAAATAATGTTCTATGAAATCATAAAAATCCATTCATGCTGTGTATGTTAAAAAAACATTCTTCTCGTACTTTGGCCGGAAAAGTCAAAAGGTACCTCGTACTAAATATGTCAAAAGATTCCTTTCATATCATTTACTAAAAATTTACCAACAGGTAAAATTGGATTTAACAAATTATAGGAGGATAGAAATAATATTTCATATTGAGAAAACATGGATGTGGATGATAAATATGCCCCAGTAAATTCAGAAGTATAAACAATCTCGGAAAAAAATGAGATTATGAGATTTTTCCCTTACAAAGATATTTTTGTAAATAAAATAGATATCTTATGTGTATTCACTATAAGGTCACATAAAGATAGTATAAATATATGATAATATATAAAAATTTATTTCTCACATAATCAAATAACGACATAAACAAGAAAGAGAAGATCAACCCAAAGAATGGAAATTGGGTTAAGAAGTTTCCTTACCTCATGTCCGACTTGACTCAATCGTTCTTTAATCTACTAAATAATAAACCAAAGTTAATTTATACTTTATTAAGAACCTTTTTCAAGTTCATTATTCGTTTTATATCACTTATTAACATCTTATAAACATAATTTAACCATTTAAGTTAATTATGTTCGTTTTGTCGATATTTGGTACTTGAGTCAAAAATGGACTTCTTATAATTACATGTTGTTCATGTGGTCAAAGGTTCATTATATCCAGAATTATATTCATGATTTATATATCATATATATCATATATATCCAGCATATACATGTATTTATTATAGTATATAACATATGGAGGTATGAAATGAAATGCACCGTTCATGGAGACGGTAAGTCGTACGTACGCATGAACGCTACTTTCATTTCTATTTCTTATTTTAGTGGAATTAAAACATAATGATACTTTGGTATATTAAATTTCCAGTATAATATCATATATAATATCATTAAATCCCTCCTTTATACATCCAACATAAGGCATTAACGAATCACATCACTTTGAGGGGGCGGTAGTCCGCACTTCCACAAATGAGATTGTCGTATTTACCCACTATGGAAACCATAAAGCCTTGATATAATTGGGAATTAAAGAAGCATAAGGAAATAATAAACATAATATATATCATATATGAATACAGTTCCATCATAATGGCCACCATAAGAGGTGGTAGGAGATAATCGAACAATCATCGTTTCGTGAGGCGTTAGTTTTCCATCCACAGACACATTAAGTTCTTCATCCATTAGATGGAGGAGTGTGTAAGTGTAGTTAGAATATTTCTCATAAAAAAATACTAGTATATTGAGGATACTGGTGTTGTTACAAAAGAATGGAATATAAAGTGTTCATGGGTTGGAGAAGTTAAATAAAAGAAAACAATTTAAGAGAAATTGTTACCTTTAATTTGGGTAACTCTCTTTGGTTTGAACTAAAAGACTTCTTGAAGTTATTTCTGACTAAATTAAGGCTTCTAGGTGGAGGAGAGAGATTTATAGAGACTAATTGGGCCGAGTTTGGACGAGCCAAATGGCTTGAGAGGTGTGAGGAATTGGATAAAAATGGTCTCCTTTTATAATGGGGAGTAGGGGCTCTTTTGGAAAGTGTTAAAATATTATTTTATTATAAACATATATTCTCATTAAAAAGGTCCAAAAATCATTAAAGACGAAGATAAGATGACTCATGGTCGAAATAAAATCATCCAATCAGAATTGGGCATGTTTTTGATAATCTTTTAATCATTATAATCTTATTTATTTAAATCATTTATTAATGAGGTAATTACAACATCATTATTATGTAATGAATAATTTAATTTATTTGATGTCTAAAAAATGAAAAAATACCACAATGTAGTAAATTTTTTTATATATCCAATTAATATTTATAGTTAAAAATATATTTTTTATAACCCCTTATAAAAAATAATTACTAAGAGATTTTTGTTAATGTCAATTTTATCTTTACATTATATTAATTAATCCAAATTGTCATTATCACAACCATGTAGCCTAATGGGGTCCCAAAATCGACCCAAGGATGCCCATGGTCGGACACTACTCATCCATTAAGGTTTGATCATCTGTTAAGCTAATTTTTAATTTTTATAATATTCTTTTAACCTTGAATTACCCTATTTACCTTTAACCGCAGTAAATAAAAGTCAAACATTACTATTCACCAAAAATTATTTTCATCTTATTGAACCACATTTTACTTCTTGATAACAACCATGTATGTCGGATTTTTTAAATTCAATTCACAGATGTGGTAAAATATCATTTAAATGACAGAGTTATTTTTTTAACTACTACTAAGTTGTTTCACTATTCATAAAAAATTGAAGTTTTTCAGAAAAATACCAAAGATTCAGCCAAAGATATATTTGATATTTTGAATTCAAAAATGATTTTTATTTTTCAAATTCAAAACAGAGAAGTAGAATTAATTAATTTTAAAAGTAATTCCCATTATCAAAACAAATAGCATGTTTTTAAGAAACAATAACTATCAAAAGATCGACACTTGTTTTTGTCCAATTTCAAAGTGAAATTAATTCCAATGACCAACATTTTATTAAGTGGTAAAAATATATTCTAATTACACTTTAAAACCAATTAAAAAGATAATCTAACCATATAATTTATTTTGATGAAAAAAGTTGTTTTTAATTAAAATATAGCGTGTTTTTACTATTTATTAAAATATGAATGTTATCAGAATAATATGAAAAATTTATCCAAAGTAATTTTTTATATCCTGATTCCAAATAAGTATTTTATTGTGTCAAATAGAACTTATAAACATGTAAAAAACTAGATTTAATGTGGGTGCGCCATCAAAATGTGGAAAAACTGCATTTGTTTAAAAATACTTATTTTACCTGAAAATTTTATTTTTTTCTCATACCATGTTCTAGAAAATCTGTAGGATGAACAATACTATTATAAAATTCAAAATATAGTTGATAATATTCATAACGGCTAGTTCATAATAATATTATAACCATATATCGTTGTTTAGTAAAACATAGTACTACGTACAACACACGCTATCGTGGAAGGTCGTGATTGCGTGTAATGCAAGCCAAGTCAGGGTTGCGTGTTGTGCAAAACTACTTTGTTGTTTCTAATAATATAATCCAACCATATTTCATTTCTACATTGAATATATATATATATATATATATACACTCAATGTTTCGTAGAATGACTACTATCAAATGAACATGAAATTGTGTATAACACAATCCAAGAATAGTGTTTCGTATACTGCAAGCTAATACTTTGTTGAGTATAGCGTAAGATAATCATGGTGTAGCATACAACACAAGACATAAATTAAATTAAAAAGAATAATTCTCATAAAATCTCAGGTTGCTGAAATTTTTCCATGGATAACACATGGAAATGTTAAATTGGTACCTAATACATGAATCCTGACTATTGTGTACTACAAGTCCTGAGTACCGATTCATTTATATCTAGGGAAGAGAGAAACACCCTAGATGGTGAACCATCCTATAATTTCATGTCATGTCATACAGAAAACATAAACTTGAACCAGGAATATTATAATACCCTAGAACGTGAACCTTCTAATCAATATCAAAAGATGCGACACAATACTACACCTCTATCTTATGTACCCATTCCTTTCATGTGTAGCATTTCAAATAATTTAAATGAGATTACAAATTTCTCAATAAAATTTAAAACCCAATTTATCTATAAAAACCATCATTGTAAACTAATTTTCAGCTCCAATTAATAATGATTCGAAGAAAAATTCTTTCAATCTACAAAATATGGGAAACATACTTTTTCATTGAAACTATTTTCACAATTTAAAATATTTAAATCGTTATATTCTATTTAAAACCCCATTAATAAAAATAATAGAAATAATTGGTTCATATAAAATTGCATAGATATGAATCCACCAACCTGAAAAACATGCCCCAATCCCCCAACAATGGCATCCACCAATAATAGAAAGAATAAAAATAAAAAGAAGATATATAATTGACTCTCATAACATAGAATTATCTCCCAAAATAAAATGGCTGGTGGAGAGGAGAGATTGACATATACATTAAGGAAGAAGCATTTCCTACAACAAAAAACATTCTTTCGGCATCTAGAAGAATATATCGTAAAGGATAAATAATATTCAAAGAAGATTCAAAAGGGGACCAACAGATCCTATTAACATACCCCAATGCCACTGATTTTACCATTGAAATTGAATAAGCCAAAAATATATTTACCAAAAGATATGAAATGAAACCAAGATATATATTTAGTACCAAATAAAGGAAACCAAATGAGTTGGGGACACCCAAAATCACTTAAAAGTACCTAGGGTTTGATTCATGGATGAAGAAAATCAAATGAGGGAAACCCCGAGCAACCCACATGATTAAAAAATAAAAGGAATGAAGGTTTTTCATGTTAAGTTGTTAATCTGAAATTTATTCTCCTCATTAAGAATATCAATTGGAAAAAATTTATCTTATATTAAATTTAACCTAATAAATTATTTTACAATCCCAATGGAGTGTCCTTTAATGTAAAATGAATTTATTCCATTAAAATGAATGTGTGTTATAAAATATTTTTATATCCTAGTATCTTTCAAGGAAAACACCCAATTAAATAAACACACCATGGTCTAGAACACATGATATAAATGATTCCAAAAAGTATTACCAAACTCCATGTTCAGTTTAATCTCCCAAAATATCTCTTTTTTTCTTTCAAATCATAAATTCAAATCTCTTAAATAAGAAATGAGTCTACCCTAAAATAATCAATATTATTGAAATATCCTATACATTTAGGAATTTATAATATTGTAAACTGTAAAATATTTGAAAAAATATTGCGATTTCTTATGGCCATTTATAAGTCTTATATTTTATAATTGTGACTTATTTTTGTGATTTTCAATATACATAATTTTTTTCTTTTTGATGATAAATTTTCAGTTCCATTCATATATAATTACCAAAATATGTTTAGGTAGACAACTTGTTTACGGGAAATTAAAGAATATTAATTTAAATAATAATTATTGATTTATTATTTTTGGTATATTCATTAGGTTTATTTATTGAAATTTTAACCCACACAATTCAAATTTAATTTTCCATTACAATTTTAGAAGGATTTAATAATTACATTACAATATATATAATTAATTATGTTGTAATTATTCAAGATCATTTAACAATACTTAGACTATCAATGTTTAAAAGTCATTTTATATATCTAGTCACTTTAATCAATTTGTTAAAAATATAATAAATGTGTAAATCTAATAAATAAATAAGAAAAACAAAACCCATTAGGTTTTTTAAATATAATTTTATATAAATAATGTATTTTTTGAATATTACAAATATAATTATTTTTTATCCTAAATATGAAACCCTTGGGATTTATATTTTACATTTTTTTTCATTTAATTTTTAAATATTTAATTTTTTAATACTCGAAATCATAGATACTCAATGGTATTTATTTCTCTGAGTGTTGGTTTCCATGACCCATATCAACCTTATAGTTTTTAATTTCAATGTCATTTATACATTTTATTATAATATTTATTATACAAGAAGATATTATTACTAATATCTATTCAATATAAGTTTATTCTTTTAGATTTATTATAGTATTTAATTGTTTTACTAGTTTATAGTTAAAGAGGGAACCGATTGAGACAACGATGGCATTCTTTATGTTTTGTTATCTTTATTCATAAATCGTTCTAGACATAAATAATATTTTACAATTGTGTTTTACATGATCATATTCATTACATAGTTTCTAAAAAGAGATTATACTTACTAACACATGAAAATTTGATCATTAGGACTATCCTTCTATTAATTACAACATCTGTTTGGTGTGTTATTCTCTATTCACATAAAAATTCAATTTAATTAGCCGTAAAATAATGATATTATTAATGTTTGAGGATAATTAAACAATTTTATTATTGATGGATTCAATAAAAATTTATCCTTCTGTTGATTTAGCATGTATCATTTTGATAATTGATTTCATAACGTTGATTTAGTAATAAGTACACTATTTTTTATTGTTTATTATTTGAAGAAGATACCTCTTTTCCCATTTGAATCATCTGGTTGTTCATATATTACATATATGTCGAATTTAGATGTGGGAATATATATCTAATATCTAAAATGAATAATATACAAGTTATAGATTTACAATGAGAACAATTATTCATTATTATTGTTGATAAGACAATTAAAATAGATATTTCATTACATAGTGCTTGTTTATTAGCAGATAGTTATCAGAATAATGTAACATTATATAATTAGGTTTCATGATGTGTTTTAAGTTATTATTCTTATTCAAGGAATTATGATCACTAATATTTATCAAATTCCATATAGGGTAACAGATGGTGTGTTTGAAATAGTTCTAGTGATTCTAATTAATTATTTGTCATCATTATTTGTGGCCTATATATTCGGACTATTGAATTTATGAGATTGAATAATCGATGGTAATTAAAAAATTAAATCATATGTTATTCCAGTTTATAATATTGTTTTTAAAATTTAAATATTTGGGTATTCAAATGTTATATATTTTTAAATAAATTAATATTTTGAATTACTTATTGGGTATTTTTTATTTTGAATATTTGATAAATAACTATGGTAGGAATCTATAGGAGCAAGTGAAACTTTTATATAACATGAGGGGCCTATGAATAATAGTTATGTGAAGAAATACTTGTGACTGTAATGGACGGTTTACTAAATAATGAAATTAATTAGTCATTATATGAAAATTTTATGTTTCAAATGGTTATAAGTTGAATTTAATAAACCATAAACTTTATATAAAATCATCTTCTTCAATTGAAAACATGATCTACATGATGACTTTATTAATATGTATCTCATCCGCTCCATTTACACAAGGCAGAAAAAGATAAATCTATAGATAAATCATCAATTAACCAATATATCAATTTTAAATTATTTTTGATATATTCAAATAATCCTATTGGAATCATTATATCCATTGAAACGTAACTATAAAAAAATATTTAATAAAAACTTCTAAGATATTTTGAAACATGCATGGAATGTAACATCCATGACCTAAACAACTTGAATAGAGACTAATTCTAGTGGTATAATATGACCTCCTGCAAGAATCCCTATATGCTAGAGGTTTTTGACCCATAAAAATGTTCTATTGGTGGTTGCTGGGTTATTATTCAAGGAAAATTCTATAGATTTCTAGGAATGGTATGAGTATATCTCAATAGGCCACCAAAAATGGTGTACCTAAAAAAAGAATGTTGTATATGTGCATGGATTATATGAAATTATAGTAGTTAATATATAAAAATATATTGGTCAAATAATCACTAAACCAGATACGAACATAACATCTAGGTTTGGTGAATATGCCACAAGATCCCTCCATGATCACAATGGGGTGGTACCAAAAAATAAATTTATTAAAATTTTATTGGAGAAAAATATCCCATTGTGAAATTATATATATTTCAAAATCAATTCTTTTCTAGGATTTTAGTTTTATAGATCCATTTAGTAGACATTTCTAAATTTAAAAATATTACACTATATGTCACCCAATAATGAAAAAGTGTATAATATTCCAAAAAGAATCTATATGAATACATAATAAACCAACTAACAAACATAGAAAAAATTACTAATAGTAGTGAAATAATGCTACATCCAAAAAAGAACTAACACATATAAAAATTAGAAATAATACGAAATTGTACTAAACACCCCCCCCCATTTTAATGAGAAAAATATATGGAATACAATATATTGATATCATTATGAGGGTATCTTATTGAGGTGGGATATTAAGACCCAAATGGATGTTTATTATGATAAGAAAAATTAACGAAGATATATCTATATTTAGTTTTCCATATATTATTTAAATATATAAATTCAATTAAAAATATGATAAATACTTCTTATTATCAAATGTAAATGTATTTTGGATGATAAAAAGTCTTTTTATAGAGTTTGGACATATTCATATATGAATTTAATACGTTTTAGTATAACCTAATGTTATTTTGTTTTTCTGAATTTTTTCTTTTGTCCTCCTAAATTAATATGAGTCATCAGTTGAATGAAAATAATAAAACTTGTGACATAATAATATTGTATTATTTAATCATATTGGTATTGTGATTCTACAAAATGATAATAATATAATGTGTATGAGTAATGTGTGACATTATAATAATAGAATTCATGTTTAGAAGAGTAATAATAAACTCTTTAGTGGTATAGTGAATTATTAAAATATATGCCTCATTTTTTGAATATAAACATGAATTTCATAGGGGTACTCATTGAACTAGGGAAGGGTAATATGTATTTTATGTGAATATTTATTAATTTTTGAGATATACCTTCACTTCATAAGGTTCATGAATTATTCTAAAATTGTAGAAGGTAGAGATTTATTGAGAGAAATCCATATAGTCTATAAATGAATAAGAAGAGTAATCATCATAATTAAACCCTGATAGAATCTATTGAATTTTCTAATGGAAAAAAATATAATTATGTAATGAATTAATATAAGGAGAATTTAAATTAGGGAATTATAATATTGATCATTTTAAATTTAAATATGATATTTTTTGGATTTTATATATGGGATAAAATTGTTAGGAATATAAAGAAAGTATAGAACGTCAACAATGTAGAGTTATAATACTAGAGAAGATGCATACACCATGATGAAAAACCATGGAAGAATAACATCATGAATTTTTGAATTGGAAATAATGTTTAGTCCTCTATGAAGATAATTAGTTCACATGTTCATATGTGTAGAACTTTAAACTAAACCAAATGTGGTGGAATCATGTGGGATAAAGAATTATAATTTGAGAGTATTAAAAATTTATTATTATTTATTTGAAATTGAAATTATATTTCCAATGCGATATTGAAGATAATCTTAATGATAAATGGAATATGATATTTACTATATCCTATAGAGGGTGAAAATATAATAAGGATTTGTATGGTATTTAATAAATACTGTACACCTGATTTGAGAGGAATGATATATAATATTATTCTAGATATAATTAATGAATTTATTGTGAAATTATACCTGAAAAAAAGATAGAGTCATGTAGTAATTGAATAAAATTAAGAGGAATAGAAATAGTTCAAATAACAATATCATGTGTGATCCACCAAGCTATGATTTGTGTTGAAGATAATGATTTAACACCAATTCACAACATATAATAATTTTTTTGATAAATTAAAGTGGTAAGGTAGAAATTGCTATAGGAGAATGATAGTCCCTACCACATTGAATACAAGATAGTAGTACATATTGTTTGGGATGCTTGTTGGGATATATTTGTATAATTATTTCTTTTTTCATTGTAATATGTGATGTCTCAACCCCAGTACCACACCCCAGTGCCCCAATATATTTTTCCACACGTCCTCAGGTATGAATCACTATACTCTATAGGCTACTGACTAGAAGCATGGGTAAAATATTTGTCTTTGGGAGACTATACCCTCATTATCATATAAATAAACAATCATAAATAAAGAAACAATAAAAAATTAAAGAAAATCATAATAAGAATAATACATGTATCAAAAAATGATCAAAAATGGATAAACAATATAAAAATTGAAAAGTAAATATACCATACGAAAATATGTTCTAGGATTCATCTTCAAACACCAAAATTAAAGACACGGATTACTCCCATTGGGGTCCCAAACCTTGTCTGGATTCTTGTTCCATGATTTATCCCAAATCACACATTTTACACATGGAATTTTCCATTATCATATCCATGTAATAGAAAGTATATCTGGGTAATGATCCAAAAACCCAAGTTTGGTGTGAGTGAAACTCAGTAGTCCACCACCACTGGGGTCAAAAACACTATCTAGTCCAATGGATTAAATAGTTGTATAAAAAATAATGAATGAAATAAGTTAAATGGTTTAATCTTATTCAATTAGTCTTTAATGTACCACATAATAGCTGGGTTCTTGAGGGCACATGAACTCTAAATACATGCTTCATCGCATGATTGATTCTGAACTCTCCCTAAAGGATATCATATATTTTAATTCTAATGTAACTATTCATTACTATAATTCACATATAATTTCCATTTTTATCATCCAACTTCTTAATTTACACCATCGGCTTTCTATGTAGTAGATTGTGTCCCACATGTAATTATCACAAGTGAATGCCATTTCTACCATTCGAAATATCTAATCACATTATGGTATTTTGATATACTGTAACATTTCCCTTGCGGAATTATTTTATTAATTAATTTTTTAATTGATTAATCACATTAAAATCATTGATTAATTCAATAATTAATCTATCAATCCTCAATCTAGGCATCCAATAATTAATTCAAAAATTAATTATTCAAATTCTAAATATAAATACCCATAATTAATATTCATAATTAATTATTCTTTTTCACAATATAAATATTCCATAAATAATTCAATCATTTTTTATTCATACTCACAGTTTAATTATACCATAATTAATACAGCAATTAATTATTCAAATTCAAAATAAGTGTATCATATAATTAGTTTAGAAATTAGTTATTCATAAAAAAAACCAATATTCAAATTAATATATTAATAATTAATTATTCCTTAAATCCCATAATATCAATATTCAGATAATTAGTTCAATAATTAGTTCAATAATTAGTTTTCCCCAATTCCATAACCTCTTAATTAATTAAATTAAAAAATAATAATTAAACAATGAAATTAAATTTCCAAAAAACCCTTAGGAATTTTACCTTTGCATACATGTACTTTAAATCCTAACTAGGGGATTTGAATTATTGGCCATCTACCTCAATTCATTGAAAAAATTCAACGATGGATGAATGCCTAATTTGAAATGTATTAGTGAAGTACGTGAAAACGAACACGATTTAGATATGAAAGATAGATCGGTCATAAAATGAATCTAGACATAATAAACCTATCACTAGATCTAGAATCAACATCAGACAAGCACTCATTCATGGATGGAAGATGAAAGGGAAATAGATGAGTAACCAATATGGATAGATTCACTTACTGTGGAAGGTAAAGATCACCAATCCAAAAATTTAATCACCATAAATGGATGTCAAGAATGAATTTAATGCATATTAGATCCACCAAATATGAGGGAAAATGAGTTGGGATATGTGTAGTCAATTTTTTGTTAATTACGGGGTTTTGGTATTTATAAAAAAATAGATTAATTGTAACCATGTGCAAGGTTTTCTGTGAATGGGGACATTGTTTTTCAATTTTTGAACCTTAATTGAGTTCCACTTCTAGGTGGTTTCATAGACTCCCTATTAAGGGTGAAAAATTTGGAAAAACATGCACCAGCAGCTCAAACCCTCACTGTCCATGGTTGAAAAGTTTGCTGGTTGAGGGAACACGATTAGGGAAAACCATGTGCTAACTGGTCACTACCCCCTTTATTCAATTTTTATCATATTTTCAACATATATAACCTATGGTAAAACCTAAATTAAATGTATACAACACATGGAATCATATTTCTTATAAAGAAGAGCTATTCATATCCATAATATGTTATGGTTTTATAATCACCCCACTGTATAGAAGACCCTCCTCTATCTATACTCATAAATATATCTAAGATCTAGAGAAAAAATTGCAGGCCACTAACACCTCATTTCAAACTCTCTCTCACATGTTTCCTCCTGAGCACTACAATGTTACCATAATGCAAGATCTATCAGAATTTTTCCCCTCAACACTTTTTCTTTGTGATCCAACATATGTATCAAACGATCCTCAAATGATGCATCTATCTCATGCTCAACATCATCCACAATGATCACATGAGAAGGGTTGTGGTGATACTACTAGAGTTGTGAAATAATGAAAATATCAAACATAGCACTGTATCTATATGGAAGAGGAAATAGGTATGCCCCTAGGCCCAATTACCTCAACAATCTCAAATGGTCTAATGAACATGGGAACTATTTTTCCCTATCTCCAAATTCTTTGGTGACTCATTATAAGTGAAACCTAAAGAAAAAATCAGTCACCCTCTATAAATAATAGGGTTTATCAATTTTTATTATCATACATCTTATGTATACTCAATGTCATGGCTATAGGTTTTCAAATAACTAGTACATGATCTGACGTCTCCAACATGAGACTCAGTCCGAACAACTTTGACTCACCCACCATTATCCAGTAGAGTGGTGATCAACAAGGCCTACCATAAAAATCCAAATGTGGTTTCACCATTATTGTTTATTGATAATTGTAGTTATTGTTTCTTAATAACTTTATTTGTTTGATAACTCCACTAAATATATATTATTCTACCAAATAACTACTGAAATTTAGATCATATGATCACAATATTTCTTCAAGAACATGTATAGCATGATCCAACTAACAATCTGTATGTGGGTGGAAAGAAATACTCTAAAATATATTCATACCAAGAACCTTATATAAATCATTCTGTAAGTGTAATTTAATACGTGATTAATGATATGAAACAATAGTCTATAGAACCCCGTGCATATGTGATATCTCTCAAACATATAATTCTCCAAACCGATCCTATAAGAAAGTCTCCCTCACTTGAAAGAAATGTGATACCTTTTTTTAATTGGTCCACAACAACCAAAATATAGAAATTCATATAAGGTTTCATCAGGAGACACATCACACAATACATGATAACATTGTCCCAAAACCATTCCTCGGTGGGAAATGGTTGTAGCATAACCCCAGGTCAATAATGATCTTCCCTCACATGATGGTAGGCGTAGAATCATGTCATGAACCCCAATATCAGCTTTTTAATGCTCAGAAACCCAAACTACTATCATAGGGAAAGGTATATTTTAATCAAACCTAGCTATACCCCACACTTCATTTCATGAAGCACATGAATTAGCTACCCCCACATACTCGTGGGCATAATAACCCAATTTTTGACATAAATTGTCTCATCCTCATCTAGGGTCCAATTGGAAGTGGAATCCCTGCCATCAGAGTTTTTTGTCAAGGCCATACATTATGCATCATCATACAATCTCACCCCAATCAATCCCAAAAGAGTATACTCCTCTAAAATTGTTTTGAGATTAATCTACTCTGGAATCTTATAAATGACAACATGCATCTCAGCAAGTAGAGTCATCATATTCAACTCAGTACTAGACTCATAAGTAACATGAGTCTGAGTTTTCTTTCATAAATCAATAGCTACAATATTCCCCATTCCAATCATATAATACCGATCAAAATATTTTTACAAAATATACTAAAACCATTAATACTATTGTAGATTCAAATATCATAGAAAAAAAAGAAATAATTTTAGCTCTTGCGGTATGTATAAAGTGTAAAATTCTTTGGGAAATTATAAATCTGCAAAACAAATTAAATCATGAAAACGATTTTCAATTCTAGGTTATGTAAAGAGTATTTAAATTCATATTTCCTAAACTACTGAGCCCCGTACAACACAACATAATCTCCCTATATCAACATTTTTTCATCTCTAATACCATATGCCTCAAAAAACACATTATATTCTTCACCAATATCGTGTAGTATCAATATTGGTGCTGATTTCAACTGCTTCATCAACTCTTGGAATGAATTATCAAATTCCTTTGACAATTCAAACCTTTTTCCCTGCATGGTCAATCTCCAATTAGGTTATTCTAAATGGTAATGTCCTAAATGAATCTTATATAATATCCATATAAACCTAGAAATCTATGGATACCAAAATCATTCTTTGTATTCTCCCAAGAAACGACTACATAAAAATTATCAGGGTCTACAGACACACATTCATTTGACATTATGTGACCTGATAAGTGTACCTCATCAAACTAAAACATACAAAAAGATATATTTGAGTACATCTTATTTTCACCTAGTGTACTCTATAAGATTTCAATATATTGGTAATGATCATCATCCGTCTCGGAGAAGAACAAGATATCATCCACAAGCACCAAAAAAGCTGAACAATAAATAGATGGATGATTTTGTTCAGAAAGACCATAAAAATTGATGGTACATTCACTAGTCCAAAAGGAATTATCACAAAATCATATATGTCGTACCTACTTCTGAATGTAGTTTTAGGTATACTAGATGATTGAAATCACAAAATATAATACCAAGATCTCAATTGTATCTTGGATAAAATAAAAGCTCTTCATAATTGGTCAAATAAACCATCGATATAAGGAATTAGAAACTAGTTCTTCAAGGTCTTCACATTCCATTCCATATAATAAACACACAATCATAGAGTCTTCTGAGAATTCTTGGAAAACAAAACACAAGAACCCCAAGGAGAAATACTCTATTATATAAACCCCTTATCTATCAAATATTCTAGCTGAGTCAGGGTATTTTGATTCCTTGTTTGGATCTATTTTGTTTGGTTAATTAGATATAGTATATTCCCTCATCATGAGATCAAATAAAAATTCCACATATGTCTTATGTAGTATCCTGTATAAGTATTCAGGAATCAATCTCCAAAATTTTTCCACTAAAGGTGGAATGCAACCATGCTTCACTGCCCCTTAATCCAATAAAAATCTAGGACCCTAGTATGAATGCTCACCTAGTTACTGGTAAATTGTCCCTCTATGTCCCATGTTGATATTACACTCTCCATGAGGGATTAAATTGTCACCCTCGAGAGTTGTAAACATCACTCTCCTATAGTAACGATATAAATGGGATCCTTATGATACTAATTATCCCATATCCATAATTTTGCTGACTCCTAATAAGTTATGTTTGTAAAGATTCCATATAAATTGATAATCCGGAACATGGAGAGGGAACCCCTTGTAGATGAATATGTATTTGGATTTTACTCCCAACAGTGTGTCTATCATGAACATAATACTCATGAAATCCCCAACCAGACTCATACCATTCGCCTTTTTTGATGAAATAAATGAATGAGAGGAATTAGTATAAATAAAGAACTAAATAGCATAGAATTGAGAATAATTTTACCTCTCACAATCGAGGACCATGCATCGATATCTACAAGACTAGGATAAATATCATGTATCATTACTACCCATTATTGATGTGATGTGGTATGAAATCCTTACAGTCAAACACTCTGGTGATATGGTATCCTTTTCGTAGAATTACCATGCCCAATACTTTTACCACCTCAGCTAGTATATCATTAGCTTCCATACTGATATGTTTTAGAAGATCCCCTTCTTACACACTAGTTTTTTTACCTCCCAACCTATATGTTGGGGGTTCCTAAAGAACCTCTGTAGATGGGAAATCATAATGTAAGATCATAACTCTATTGGTGGTCTGGGGAACTATATTCAGAATATTAATGACCTACCATACTGGTGATAGATCAGAGTAGTAAGATCCATATCAACTAATCCCTCTATTTGGGTACAATTCTTGCCACTACCCTCAATGAAATTATTACAAATATTCTTCCATATCTTGAAATAAATACTTCATGATCATCCAATAGTAACAATTTATAATGAACTAGAAGCGTCTTTTAGGTTTCCCTCAACTACAAGATCCTAGTCCCCCACCTCATCAGATTTCATTAATCGTATGACTTTAACATGGGATGTAATGTCACTTTTATTTATATCCTAGAAATTACTAAATATCTATCTCATCACCTTCCAATGATAGACCCAAGAAATCAAAATTCCTAATGTGACCAACATAGTCCATTTATTCAACCTTATGAACTCATATACACTCTCCCACCTCCGCTTCTCATGATATAATTGCTCTAGGAAATTTTCCTAGATGTCCTTCCATAACCTAGTTCAATCTACCCATTATGAGCTTGGATGCCCCACCAATGCTTTTCTAATCCTTATTTCATGAAATCAGCCAAAATGAACATATTTTCAATATGAGTCTCAAAAGGTTCAAGTATCATTTGTATGGACTAAATGTAGAAATAAAATCCCACAATTCCCCCTTACCTAGTAAAAATTGAAGGGTACTGCAACTGGAACTCACATGTCTGGGTAGAAATAATCATCACAACTTGAAATGTGTCTCCTTCCTTGAATTTCCTGAAACGATTAAATTTATCTTGGAAATAATCAACTAATATGTAATAACCCAATTCTTCCATTAAGGTATAGATCTTTCCTTTTCAGTTTATACTTATGAAACTGGGGGAAGAGAGGATAAAGGTTGGCTATAGGCTTGTTACATGATGTGAAATGGGACTAAATGTTGTCTATTTTTATGTACATTCCATGTATGGAGGGCTACATTAAATGTACTCCCAGTACGCATTCATGTAATTGTCTAACAAGGAATTGTATGGACATGATGTGTAGTCTCACGTACGCCCCATGTACTTTTTATTAATTTTTATGTTAGGAAGTAATGTAATTTTATCCAATGGGCAGAAAAGGACCCCGACCTCTTTCGATGAGTAGTGCTCCTAGGAAATCCAAACATGATTTTTCCCACAGTTCATCATCTGTTTCCCGATTCAAAAAACATTAGATCCATTGAAATCCCCCCAGTGAGTGATTTATACATTTTGAGAATCTCATTATGATTTTTTCTCTCGATTGATTTATCAAATTTTGAGTGGTTTTTATCATTTGGAATATATACTCCATCCTAGGTCAGAAATAATGATCGATGTTGGATGAGGAGACTTGTACGTGTATAAGGTAGGTGGTATCGTGCCATTCGCTAATTTCCAAGTTAATTTTAGGTGATGGAGGGTCTCACACCCATTTTTGGGTATCACATTAATTGAATATTAATTTATTTTGTTACCTAATATTTATTAGGTAATTTATTAAATGATTATAGGGCATTTTTGAGATTGTTATTCAGTATTGAGGTCCCCCATGTGGGTGCATTTTCCCTTGGATAACCAATATTTAGCTGTATGGCCTAGGTTGCCTATAGGAATGCCTTTTATTCCATTTTTTGGTTATTTAAAATAGAATTGGTTAATTGAATTGTTTTCCCATTTTTGATAATAAATGTTTATGCCTTGAGAAATTTTAATTCACATGTTAGTATTGTGATATGACATACCCATGTGATTTATTATGTTGTTAACAATGTAATAGTGTAAGTTACTAGTGTTGTTTTTAGGCTGCAATGCATACACACTGGGATCTACCCTGATAAATGATGAAATGATTATATACCAGGTTTTATCAATAGAACAATATGAAAGGATAAAATATTGGGTTTTGACCCTGATTTACTTCTAAAATTGTTATGTATCTGGTTTTGATTCGGTTTGGTGTTATGTTATACCATGGTTATATGGTTTTGGTTAAACACAGTATGGGTGATACATGTATTACTATATATTATGTTAGGAAAATAATTTGTTTTAAATTGAATAAATAAATTTAATGATATATGATGCATCTTCCATGAAATAGAACAAGCTTGGATTTTTTCTTCACCATAATTGATTGAATTGTCTCCTTAGACATATGTTGTGATTACTTTTGAGTACCTACTATTTACTACTTTGACTATTGTACAATTCTTGATATATATATATATATATTCATCATTATATTGGAATAGATCATTGGCGGTTTCCTACTGGGATTCAGTCTCATACCCTTTTTTGGATCATGCTTCTGGGCCCAAACAGATTTTATGATAGCAGTTGTTGATCAAGGAAATTTCTCCTCTACTGTTACATGTTTTTTTGTTTAGGAATATGAGAGCATGTGACAATGCTTAGTCTAGTGATGCTTATTATATTACATTGTTATTTTTTTCTTTTGAAACATATATTGCAGATTAATATAGAGTACCTATTTTGGATATTTTCATTGAACACAACATGATGAATCGTCTTTTGTATGAAATGATGTGTTGCTTTATATCAGTATTCATCGATTAATTTTAGTTATATATTGATTATTGTTTCTTATACTATATTATTATTTATTTTACTATCTTACACTCTACTAATGATGGAATAGTTTCCCCACTATCACTTCATAGGCCTTCTCTACTAGTCAGAAGCCTCTTACATTTCGAGAAATGTGCTTGTGGCCATGCGATCAACTGGGTATGGGGAACTAGCTGAGTGGCATCCAGCCCTGATACATTACATAGGGTGATAATTTAATTCCACCTAAGGATGTATGGACCAGACTCAATTATAAATTGAATAATGAATTGAAATGACTAAAGACATATCTGTTATGACAAAGCATGTGCTAGGATTCATTATTCACGCATACTTGATTGCATTGTCTAATAAGACAACTATTGTGATTACATTTGAGTACCTACTATTTATTATTTCACTATTGTGAACATCCTATTATATATATTCACTAATAGATAAGTATAGATGTAATTCCCCTACCCCGGAAACCCAGAGTGGGTGCATCATTTTAATATATTGGTATGATTAACATGAATCAAGTCCGGGAGGACATATCAATTTAGTAGTCTTAGAAAATAGATTACATACATGAACATTACATAACACCTTGGAAAATAAAACACATCATAAATTATAATTTTATATTTCCATTAATCCCCCAGCTTAACCCTACTTATCAATCACAATACACTTCTTCTAGTCCTTGGATAATTAATCATAAGAATGGGGTGAGATAAAATGCTATATAAGGATAAGAAATACTGTGGAAGGTAACATAAACATTAGGCATGGTGTATAATTTAAATTAATTGCCTTTACTAATAATAAATGTGAACTCTTTATGGAAGGGATATGAGATGAGTAAAGAATTCCATAATAAATCATATTCATGGGTATTCTACTAGTCTAATATCCACATTAACCATAAAATAATATTTTCATAATGAGATAATGTATAATGTCAGTCATTTTGAAACATCTTGTCAAGGCCTTGGCCAAGACGTCTAAATATTATTTAGGCCTCGAGCAAAACTGTATATCAAATTTGGAAAGGCCTCAAAAATTACCACCTCAAATTGTCTCATGAGACCTACTGATGCACCAACGAGTTATAGAGGGCTCCACCCGTCACTTAATAAGTCCAATAAACTCCTCATATGAAATGGTTGAAACATTAAATTAACAAATGTATTAAAACAAGAATACTAAATGTCAACACATTAATTATAAACCATGAATGGTATAAAAATAAATCCTCCATAGTAAAATATAACAAAAAATTCAATACAATGTGGAAGATTAGTATCTTAATAAATCAACTTCAAACAAGTTTAAAAACCATCAAACGATGTTGACATAGATGAAAATGATTTTAAAACTCCTTAAGAGAAATATCCCTTTTTTCTGAATACATTTAAAAGTCACACATTAATAAAGCATGTAACATAAAAGAGATTTTTGAATCAATGTGTCCCATATGAGATTTAATATTTTTAAAGGAATTATTATTTTTTCAACATTTATGTCCATAAAAATAAATCCATAAAACCATTTTGAAAACATGGACATTAATGAGAAAGGTTTAGAAGAATAAATAGTAAAAAAATTAAAATTATTTTTTATTAAAATTTCACTTAAAAGAATCCATTTGAAATAACTTTTATAAAACATGGACATGGATAATAAATATGTACCAATACATACTTATGTAAAAACAACATCGGATAATAAATAGATTGTGAAATTAACCCATAACTTGTACTTTCCTTTTGTAGAGGGTACGTTTAACCTCAATTATAAATACCATAGTATGTAATTAAATTATTCTAGAACCATATTAATATTTATGATATGATAAATGATTCATTTATGACTTTAAACTACCCACTAGATTACAATTTCTTTGTTAAATTAATATTTCATGTAATAATCGCTTTCTTTGTCGTACGTGTTTCAACATTTTAATCTTGACTGTATCACATAGATCATGATTTAAATACTTCTAGAATATAAAACATGATTTAAATATCATATATATTTATAATATAAATATGTATAATATATATATATATATATGAAATGAAAAAAAATGATTATGGAGACGGTAGGCCGTGTGTACGCATAAATGTTGTTTCTGTTTTCGTATTGTATTGAACAGAACTAAGTGAATAATATATATGTATGTATATATATATATATATCCATTATCATTAGTATGTCATATATATTTTTATAATCGTTGAATGGTGAACATGGAAATGAATCTCATCGCGTCATTGAGACTGTAATTCATACGTACGCAAGAGCGACAATATCATTATATTGATGGTGACATAGTATGTAATTAGGTGATGTATCAAATATAAAGAATCATTAAAATGTTATATTTATTATTTAAATCTATTATACTCATTATTATACCCATCCAAATAATTATGTGTTTGAATAACAAACTACACCACGACATGGAGACGGTAATCCATACGTACACACATATGGTGACTTTGTCATTTATAGGATGGTTAGAGTAATGAAAATGGTGGTACCATTTTTATAATAACATCTCAATATCAATAAGATACTTGATTTGTTATCATATAATGGAAACAACAATGAAATAGTAATTGGATGTGGAAAAGAACTTGAAAGAGGTGATGAAATATTTACCCCTTCTTCGGGTTCTTCCTTTTGATTTGATCAAAGGGATCCTTAGGTTGTATTTCCTACCAAGGTAAGGCATATATGATGAGGGGAGGAATTTTGGAAGGATATTTGGTCAGGGGTTGGATGAGCAATAAGTCTTTGGAGATGTGAAATAAAGATAAGGGAATGCGCCCTTTTATAAGAGAGGTGAGGGTCACCTTAGAAAAACTTGAAATATTATTTTATAATAAAACCATTTTAGGTTTCTAATGGATCCAAAATTAATTATTTAAAGGATAAGGTGTGTAGGTGTCGAAAAACCCTCAACCCATTGGTTTGATAGAGGTTTATAAAATCATATTAACCTTATCATTTAGATTTAACTCTTAGTTAAATAGTTGGACATTTACCATGTCTCTTTTTAATTTTATATTATATGGTTAATAAGCATACTATAACTATCCAATCGAACCCCATGTGGTTAATTATTAATATATATAACATTATCTAAGTCCTTTTTCCAAACCATAGATTTTTAGAAATATTATATCAATTTATAATATAATATTTGTTTTAAAAAGTCAATAAGGTCAATTTCAAAACTATTTAGTATTTAGTTTTTGTTAAAATTTTAACAACATGATTTCTTCAAAAGAAAAAATATTCTGTCAACCATAACATGTCATATTTTCCATGAAAATTATTGTAATTCATAAAAAGTCTCAAATAATATTTATTTTGATATTTATTATATCAATTATTTTAATCTGTCATTTCTAATTTAATTATTGCATCATCATTGTGTCATAAATAAATTAACTTATTTAAGGTCTAAAAATTATAAATAAAATACAATTATGTAGGAAATATTTATATATTTATAATCTATATTTATAGTTGAATTTTTTTTACATGTAACCCTATATTAAAAATGGGTTAGTTATTAAACTTTTAATTTATCACTTTTAACTCTTCTTTAATTAAAAGAATAATATATTTACTAATATAATATAAGTGGACCTAAAAGGATCAAATTATATTTATATGGTTTTTATAGTCGAAATACATTTATGCAATAGAATTATGACATGTTTTAGGGTAATTATAATATCATTTTAACCCTTAATTATCATTTTTACATTTAACTGTGGCAAATAAAAGTAAAAAATTACTAGTCCCCAAAAATTATTTTCATCTTATTGAACCAATTTTTTCTTATTTATATTAACAGTGTCTCTCGTATTTTTTTAATTCATCTCACGGAAGTAGTAAAATTTTGTTTTATGCAAATTTTTAAATGCTCTTACTTGGTGGGTAAAAAATGGTAAATGGTTTAATAAAATTTTATATATCTAAACATTTTATAAAATGACACAAATTAATTACATAGAACATATATATGTATTATATATATATTTTTACTTAAAATAAATTTATGTAAAATGAATAATTATTTAAATAAGAAGTTAGTTTTAAACAATAACACAGTGTTTTTCACTATTCATCAAAAATTGAATGTTTTCAACATAATACCAAAACTTCACCCTAATATAATTATGATATTCTGAATTAAAAAAAGAATTACATTTTATTTAATTCAAAATATATAAGTTTAATTTATTAATTTTATATTAATTCCGATTGTCAAATCCAAAAGGCGGATTTTTTATAAAGTAAAAACTATCAAAAGATTGAAATGTTTTTATGACAAATTTAAATTTGAAATTACTTATACTGATCTAAAATGTATTATATGATCAAAATATAATCTTAATATACTTCAAAAAAAAATCAAATTCATAATTTAACACTACAAATTATTTTGATAAAAAAGTTGTTTTCAATTAAAACAATGGATTTTTCATTATTAATCAAAATATTTATATTCTTAGAAAATTACCAAAAATTTATCCAAAATAAATTTTGATATCCCGATTCTATAGAAAAACTTAACTTCGTTAAATTGAATATATAAAAGTATCTAATATTTGTTTTAAATAATATTCTCATTTAAATAGCCGGAAAAATTTCATTTTTAAAAAAATACCTCCTTTAACTGAAAATTGAATTTTTTCTTCTATTATGTCTAATAAACACTAAATATTAACGTTAAAATTATATAGGATATATAAAAAATTCAAAATATAGTTAATACTCTTCATAAGAGCTTTTTGAACGGCTGGTTTGGTTTGTCATGGTGCTTTCGAACTCGTTGTTGCATATAGCATATGTTTTTGAATTACTTTGAAGATATTACGTACTATGAAATATTATGGTGTTACATTCTTCCCTAATTCAATAAATTTTGTCCTCGAAATTTGAAATTGTTCTTCGAAAATAAAATATTAATAATAGAAAAATATGATTTTGGAAAACCCACATCGAATATTGATTTAATAAAATTTACTCATAATAAGAGGGAATGAGAAATGAAAAAGTCACCACTGAATTATGATCTTGATTCGAAGAACATTGGTGAAATTAGAGACAGATAATTGGAGGAAAAATGTAAACATTTATAGGGAGATATTGAGTTCATCAATTACAAACAAGTGTAAACATGAGGCCTAAAAGCTGTTAGTCTATGATGATATAAAATATCATTAGTTCAACAAAACCTAAGGTGTTTGGATAACACATTTTTTGTTTTATGATCCATTCCCTAAAGTTTAAGAATTAATTTATTCATAGAACAAGTGTAAAAAATATATTCGACTTGTACAGTTTCATCCTTTAACAAATTCTTACCACAATCTCATCTTTCACTCTAACAGATAATATAATTCAAAAGTATTCTATTTATCCTAATAATATAGGGTTCAAAAAATAATGAATTTATAATTGATTTTTCAAACTATTTAAAAAATAAATTATACAAGCTAGGAAATCATGTTGGCTATTGGTAGGTGATGCACCCTTGTTACCCTTTGGTTGCGGGTTCAAGTCTCACGACGTTGTCGGATGTGACTGGTTATCGCCCGACCTCCAGTTTTTCCTTTTTTTGAAAATCCAAAAATACTCTCCATAAATGATTAAATCTAAAAATACTATTCAATGTCCAACATAATCGATTCCAAACATAAGAATTGTCCAAAATACTTCTATCCAAACTCACATACAATCTTTTATAAGGTAAACACAATGAAAATTCTTTTTTCCACGTAATAACATGTAAATACATTCATCACGTATTATTTAAAAACACAATAACACGCGGAATTATCATATAAACGCATTTATTACATTCATGATCCCTTATAACATATAGAAAACTTGATATACTCTATATATCCAAAAATGTTGTAAACTCCAACAATGATGGAATATTCAAATCATCAATCAGATTCAAGGTAGTCAAGAATATCCAATATACTTTATCCAAAACAATCATATCTTATTCCAAAATCACTTCCTTAGTGTCATACTCATATTAAGTTTTATTATTCTCTCAACCAAATATTTTCCAAAAATTTAACCAACCGTTGAGTCAATTTTCATTATTCCACAGAACCATAAGTCCTTAATGAAATAGTACATCAGTATAATCCTTATATACTCTATAATTATTATAACATGTACATCATTAATAAAATACTCAAATGTCACAATAATTTATTAACAACATAAGAACTCTTAATCTTTACTCTTCATCTTCGGTAGTATCATAACTTCATTATTATCCAATATCATCATTTGGGGTATACTCTGATGATATGTAGATTGATTCTAGTAGTTTCCCAACTCCTTGTCGATGAAGCATTGTACATTTGTAACCAGTTTTATACCCTTCCAATCACATACATGGTGTCTTTTTTTTTCTCCACACTTATAAAAAACGTATATTCCCATCAATCATTTACCATGAGGATTCATTCCACAGTTATCACATATGGTAAAATCCTTCTTTCCCCTATTCCCTTTATCCACCTTTCTCTCTTCTATCCTTTTCTTCAATTGCTTCCCTTCAAAGCCAGAAAACTTAGATAATTATTAAATTATCTTATTAACACAATATACTATTTGTTCATATGATGAGAATATGTGGGAAGCTATTTCCATTTTAAATGTTGGCTAATTACCATGAATGATATGATCTTTCTCAATCATTCGATCATGTGTATTTCTAGAATTCACATTCATTCTACTAGGCACCATTTCTAACAATGGAATACACAAGGTTAGTTTATGAATCATAATGAATAATTACATACATTTAAAATACCTAACATAAATTTAGAATATTATCCATATAATCTATAATCTTAAAAACTGTTCTTTGAGAAAGTATTTAATCCTAAATACATCATAATGGCTTGTAATAAAATGTGAATTATCCTAAAAATATCCCCATGAGTGTCGTATCCAAGAGTGAAGTAAGACCCATTGTGGTGCACCATGATACCCTAGGTCATGCCTGAAACTCTTTGTCGGAGTTTTCACTCCTAGGTACATCTATTCCAGAGTTTACTCAACCTGCTCATATCCTGACAGGGATATATTGCATGGAATGTACACAAAATATCTTCATTACCAAAATTCTATGATGATCTTCTATACTAATCCTCAAAGTCTATCTTAGGGGAATGTTATCAAATTAGAGTTTATCTAAATCTATTTCGAAGGTTGTTTCAAAACATCCTCTGATACAAACTATAACTCTCTCACCCCATATGCCCAGAGCCGGTACATTATTTTAATATATTGGCATGATTACAGTGAATAAAGTCCCTATGGAATGATCAGTTTAGCAGTACTAAAAAATATATTATATACATGAATGTTATATTACACTGTAGAAAATAAACCACAACATAAATGATCCTTTGAGAACACCATTAATCCCCCAAATTAACCCTACTTATAAATCATAATACTCTTTTTATAATCCTGAGAAAATAAAACATAAGAAATGGGTGAGCTCAAATGCTCAGTAAGGTTAAGCAATCCAACAGAAGGTAACATAACAATTAGGCATGGTGAATAATTTAAAACACAAGCCTTTTCAAATAATAAACATGAATAATATTTGGTAGGAATATGAGTTGAGTAAATAATTCCAAAATAGAACATAGATATGGGTATTGTACTAGTATAATAACAACATGAACCATTAATAATATTTTCATAATTTGCGATTGAATAATGCAAGTCATTCTGAAACAACTTGTCAAGGCCTCATCCAAGACATCTAAAAATGATTTATGCCTTGGCCAAAACCGTATATCAAATTGGGAAAGGCCTCATACAATTCCACATCTAATTGTCTCATTAGACCTACCGTTGCACTAAGGATCTATAGTAGGAACCACCTGTCACTTATTAAGTCCAATATATTTCTCACATGAAAAGGTTGAAAAATAACATTAATATTATTATAAAAACTAACATACGAAATGTCAATAAATAAACCTTAAATCTTGAATGGTATAAAAATAACACATACACAATCAAATATATCACAAAAACTTCAATGCAGTATGGAATATTTGTATCATAATAAATCAGCTTCCAACAAGTTTAAAATCTATCAAAGGATGTTGATATATATGAAAATGATTTGTAAAACTCTTTGAGAGAAATATCCCTTCTTCATGAAATAATTTAAATGTCACACATTTATAATGAAAGTAATTTTAAAGTGATTATTGAATCAATGTCTCCCATACCATATTGAATCTTTTGAATGAAATTAAAATTTTTTAAACATTCATGTCCATATAAATAAATCCTTAAAACCATTTTGAAAATATGGACATTAATGAGAAAGGATTTGAAGAATAAATCTTTGAAACATTTAAAATGATGTTCTAGTAAAATTTCAATTAAAAATAATCCCTGTGAAAACCCTTTTTTGAAACATGTACATGGATAATAAATATGTCCCAGTAGATACATATGTAAAAACAACCTCAGATAATAAAGAGATTGTGATATTTACCCTTAACTTGTACTTTCTATTAGTATAGGGTATGTTTATCCTCCTGTATAAAGACCATAGTATGTTATTAAATTATTCTAGAAACATATTAACAATTATGATATCATACATGATTCATTTATGACTTTATAAAACCCATTTAATTATAATTTCCATGTTAAATTATTATCTCAGGTATTAATCACATTCTTTATTATATGTGTTTTAACTTCTTACTCTTGGTTGTATCACTTAAATAAGGATATAAATACTTACAGAATATTAAAATTGATATATTTAGAATATAAATATTTATTATAGAAATATATATGAAATGGAAAACACCGTTTATGGAGATGGTAGGCCGTACGTACACATAAACGTTGTTTCCATTATCATATAGTATTGAACAGAACTAAGTGAATAAGATAAATGTATATGCTTATGTATATATATATATCCAATATAATTATTATTTCATATATTACATATTTATTAATTCTATATATTTTTATAATCATTGTTGAATGGATAATGTGGTAATGAATCTCATCGCATCGTGGAGATGGTAATCCATACAAAAGCACGAGTGACAATATAATTATACTGATGGTAAAATCGTATATAACTGGATGGTATAAAATATATGAATAATCAATGACATGTTATATACATTATATACATGTATTATACTCATTATTATCCCCATACAAATAATGATGTGTTTGAATAACAAACTACACCCCGACGTGGAGATGATAATCCGTACGTACACACATATGGTGACTTTGTCATTTATCGGATGGATACATTATTGAAAAAGGTTGTACCATTTTTATAATAACATCACAGTATATAGAAGATATTGGAGATATTATATTGGAATGGAAACAAAAAATAAAGAGGAAGTGGAAGAAGAGGAAACCTGAAAGAGGTGATGAAATATTTACCTCTTTTTCAGGTTCTTCCTTTTGATTTGATCAAAAGGGCTCCTTAAGAAGGATTTATGAACAAAGGAAGACATATAGTGTGAAGATATAATTTTTTTTATATTATTTGGGTTGGGGTTGGAAAAGTAAAAAGGCCTTGGAGGTTTAAAATTAAGTGAAGGGTAAGTTATATTTTATAAGATAGGTGAGGGTAACTTTAGGAAAAGTTTGAAATATTATTTTATAATATAATCATTTTCAATTTATAATGGCTCCAAAATGAATTATTTAAGGGCATGGGTTGGGATGGGTCTTAAACCTATAATTTAATAAGTTTTAGACAGGTTCAGGTCTTTATATTGACATTATCTTTTAGATTTAACTCTTAGTTAAATAGTTTGATATTTACCATGTTTCTTTGTAATTTAATATTATATGGTTAACAATCAAACTATAACAAGACATGTGAAACACATGTGGTGCATTATTAATATATATAACCTTATTTAATTCCTTTGGTTGATCCATAGATTTTTAGGAATATTATATCAATTAATAATATAATATTTGTTTAAAAAAACAATTATGTCAATTTTAACACTATTTAGTATTTGGTTTTTGATAAAATTATAACGGCATGATTACATTGAAAACAAATTATTTAATAAACACTAAAATCTCATTTCATCATATAAAATTAGTATAATTAATCAAAATTCTAGCTTTACATTTATTTGGATATTTATAATATCAACTATTTTAATCATTCATTAATAAGGTAATTACTCCATCATCATTGTTTCATAATTAAATTTAATTATTTAATGTCTAAAAATTATAAATAAAAAACCATTATGTAGAAAATATTCTATTATTTCCTATGAAAATTTATAGTCGAATCTATCGTATGTGTAACCCTATATTAAAAATGGTTAGTTATTAAACATTGAATTTGACACTTTTAACTCTTCTTCAAATAAAATAATTATAAATATCCTAATCTAATTCAAGTGGACCTAGAGGATCATATATTATTCCTAAGGATGTTTATGGTTGATATAAACTTATCTAATAGAATTAGAACATGAGTTAGGGTAATTACAATATCATTTTTACCATTAATTACCATATTTACTTTTAACTGTGGTAAATAAAAGTCAAATATTACTATTCACCAAAAAAATATTTTCATATTATTGGACCACATTTTACATTATGATATTAACCATGTCTCTTGGATTATTGAAATTTAACTCAATGATGTGGTAAAATTAAATTTCATGCAAATTTTTATATGCTCGTAAAAGGTGGGTAAAACGGTAAAAAGTTCAATAAAATTTTATATATCTAAATTTTTTATAAAATGCCCTCAATGAATTACATTGAAAATATATATATATATATTATATCTATTTTTACTTAATATAAATTTATGCATAATAAATTGTTATTTAAATAAAAAGATATTTTTAAACAATTATGCAGTGTTTTTCACTATTCATCAAAAAATTGAATGTTTTCCGAAAAGTACCAAAAATTCACCCTATGCTAATTCTGATATTCAGAATTAAAAATTGAATTCTATTTTACTAAATTAAAAATATAGAATACGAATTTATTAATTTAAAATTAATTCCCACTGTCCAAACCAAAATGCGAGATTTTTAAAAAGTAAAAACTATCAAAAGATTGACATGTGTTTTTGTCAAATTTAAATGTGAAATTAAATATAATGACCTACATTGTATTAAATGATAATAATATAATATATATATACGTTAAGAAATCAAAATTCATAATTTAACACTATAAATTATTTCAATTAAAAAATGTTGTTTTCAATTAAAACATAGTATTTTTCAGAGTTTATCAATATAAGAAAATTATTAGAAAAGTACAAAAACATTATAAAAACTAAATTGAAATGTCCTGATTCTAAATAAGAATTTAATTTATTTAATTTGAATATATAAATGTGTTAAATATTTTTTTTAAATAGGATTCTCCATTAAATATGTGGTAAAATTGCATTTTTTGAAAAATACTTATTTTATCTAAAAATTTCATTTGTCCTTATATAACATATAAGAAACAAAAAATATGATTGTGAGAATTGGATAGGATATATATAATTAAAAATTCAGTTAATACTATTCATAAATGCTTTTTGACCAGCTAGTTTGGTATGTCTTGGTGCGCTCGAACTCGTTGTTGCGTGTAGCGTATGTTATTGAATTACTTTGAAGAGATAACATAATATGAAATATTGGGGAAGTTAAAATAGATCTATTATTGGTTTCCTTGTGGGATTTAGTCTCACACCCTTTCTAGGTCATGATTTTGGTCCGAAAAAGATTATATGATTGTAGATTTTGAACAGGAGAAGCGACATTCTACATGTACCTGATTTTCTATTTCGATGTAAAAGAGCATTGGATTGAGCCGAGTTTTTCAATGCGTCTTATATTCCCACGTTTTTTACTTTTAGAACATATATTGTTGATTTATAAAGTGTACCTATTTTGGATGTTTTCTTACAACTTAACATGATGCACCATCTTTTGTATGGAACGAAGTTTAGTTTCTTATCAGTCTTCCACTGTTAATTTTATATTTCTGATGTTTACTATTTCTGATATTTTATTTTTATTTATTAAACTATGTAGCACTCTGGAAATGAAGAAATAATTTCCCCACTATCACATCCTAGGTTTTAAATACTAGTAGGCAGCCTCTAGAATTAGGGGAAATGCGCTTGAGGCCATATGGCCAATTTGGTATGGGGAAAAATTTGACTAGCATCCGAATGTGGGATGTTACAATGTGTTATCAGATGGTTTCTTTTAGAGATTTATTTATTTTTTAGTGATGGTAGAATGAGGTGGAAATGAAAAGGATTTGGTACTAATCTAAGAATGTATGTTTATTCCCCATGAATAGGGTAAATCCATATTTCCTCGAATGAAATTGTAATTTTTTGATTTTGATCTATTACAGTTGGGTCGATTTCAAAATTTGGTGAAACACCTATATTGTGCTATTATTATTTATAACATTGTGATTATTTTTTTTTACAACCTGATGAGATAAGGGTAATGCATCACATGCATCATATAGGCACTTGTTGGAAATCACATTCCATGAATTCTTTCCATTCCATTTAGAGAGAAATACTGATTGCTTGATGTTATGATAGATGTTGTGCTATATATTCATGATGTTGTCATAGGTACCATGATATATATAACTAAAATTATGATAGGAGTATTGGAACTTGTTTTGGTTTAATTTGATGGATACAAAACTTTTGTCCCTAAGGAGTATGGGCCCAATTAGATCAGAATTCAGTGGATCTTATTTTGGACAAGGGATACAAATTTTATTGTTATGTGCTATATGTGATTCCAAAATTTGATTCACATGGATTATGGTCCATCATGGGTTGAAATTTGGAACAGTGTTGATTTACATTTAAAAAATAGGGGTTCTAGGGATGTTCTAGAGGTTTGATATCTGGAAACCCAGACAACACGGGGTGGGATGATTTGAACCGACACCATGTGTTCATCAGTTAGAGAATAATGAACTTTTATTAAGTACCTGAAGTGTACATGGAGTACAAGATGTGTGTTAGGTGACTGTGTTTCCGACCATGTGAGTGAGAAAACAATAAGTTGGTTTTTGGGTAGAATATGTTATGTACCATAGGTACTCCTCGTGTAGTATTATGTGGGCAAAACCCGTGTGAGTCTAGCCAAGTAGAAGTACCCCTATAGAGGGGAATCATGAGTACACACCATCTGTCATTATGACATTCCATGTACCTAAGATGATTACATGACCAATGGAGGAAAACTTATAGTCCCATCTGAGAGTTAAATTGGACATGTTGTGTTTATGTTCTACATTCCATTTACCCAACTTTTGTGAACTTTTCTATATTTTCTTCTCCTATTTAGTTCTTGTTCTCTTGAACATAGTAACTTTGTGAATAAACTTACACTGATGTTTTTGTACTGGACTTTAGAGGGAAATTACCCCACAGTGACCTCTATTAGTAATCCATGATAACTTCTATGAGCATACCCTAGAGGTGGTAGCCCATGGGCTACCAACAAATCCATCATTCATGCCAGCCGAGGCACCAGTGGTTTCATTGAACATAGGCGATGATGCATAGTTTTGGGACATGTTTTCATGATTTATACAGACATTCCAAGGATCACCTCAACCTTCAACTTCTACAGCTGAGCTGACTAGATTGTTCCAGTAGCAACATCCCCCCAACATTTTCTAGGTATGGGGGACCGCCAGATGCAGAGTCATGACTAGAGGCCATTTTATCGATATGTGAGAATCTAAAGATGCCTCATGAGTAGAGGGTCAATCCCACAACATATATGATTCATGATTCCACTAAGAGATAGTGGGACGTGGTTACTTGGAAGGGGAATCATCAAGATATTCCTTGGGATGACTTCCATAGACACTCCTATTACTATTTCTACCTTGGGATGTTGAGGGCCAACAAATCCTGAGAGTTTATGCATCTAGAGAATTGTCCTATACAAGTTATGTATTTCACATTTAGTTATACTGAGTTCCATTTCCTCTCATCTATTCTGATGGGTGAATACATTTCAAAGGCTTGGAGATTCATGGATGGTATATGGTATGAAATATAATCACAGGTGAATATCTTTCGTCTAACTAATATATCTTGAATAGTGAACCGGACACTGATTAAGTAGAATAATTAGAAGGAATCTAAATGTTCGAGAGAGGGAATATTGGAATCAAGATTCAGTACGATCTCCATAGGATGAAGAATGTCTCATTTTCATCTTACTCACAACGATTCTAGTTGTCCGAACGATTATTCAGGTATCCAAGTGCGGTGCTACTAGCAAAGAAAAGTTATAAACACAAAAAACATATTTTCCAATGGACCCAATTGAATTCCAAAATTGGGTAATATGGGTCATCTACCACACTTCTACATGGTGTTTCCTTCAGTAGCTAGTGAGATATGATCTTTATAGACTCCTCATTCCAAAACAGGGCCAACAACTTCTCACGAGTCCATAAACTGGAATACGTTAGGCAACTCAGGGCAAGGTGGTGGCCATTGATGATGTATCCAGACTCCAGGTATTCATAGATAGAAAACTAGATCAGCTAAAGGTAACCAATATATTTCACCAGACTTTGGTAAAGGCCAGAATGTTTCACTATTGTAGACCTAACAAAAGACTGATGCTGTAATATCTACTGTCATATGTACTATTCTAGTCCCCTTTGTTTTATCTTGTTCACTTTTTTATATAGGGGATTCACATAGTTTCATATATGTTCCTATTGTATAGATCCTTGAGCACTGTGTTTTCAGTTCTAACAATGTTATAAAACTAGACACTCCATTAGATATTAGAATGTATGGTTTGCAATAGTGCAAGGAGTAACCACTTGAGATTAGTGGGGGTCACGCTGTTTGGGATCTCTATGACATAGTGATGACATGCATTGATTTTATCCATTAAATAGATCGGTTAGTGTACATTAATGATTTTGTTGATTTCTATCAATGTGTTGTGTGTTTCACATCACCTGAGAGTAGATTTGTTTTATACTAGGGAGATTGGGTGGTCGAGGAAATCCGAGCTGGACCCGAGTATTGTGGGTTTATTGGGATGAAAATATAGATTTCCAGTTTGTATCTGGATGAATAGGAGACACGTTAGATGGATTTTCCTCCTGTAGTTGATCATTTCAGGGATATCTTCTCACATGAATTTTTAGGTTTACCACTAGTAAGAGAGATATAGTTCTTTATCAAACTAGTAGAAGGAGTTTTTCTGGTATCCAATCCTTTATAGAGGTTGGATACAATGAAGTTGATGTATCTCAATCAGAAGCTAGAGGACTTGAAGGCGAATGGGTTCACTAGAACCAATACTTCTCCGTGGGGTTCGTGGGTCCTTTTCATGAAAATGGAATATGGTACTCATAGTATATGTGTGTACAATCATAAGTTGAATGAGTTGATGGTTAAAAAACTGATATCCCATTCCACAGGTAGATGATCCTTTTGATCAACTTCTAGTATCTTGGGTATTCTCTATGTTCGATTTTAGATCTTGTTATCCCATGTCTCATGTTCGACCTACTGACATACCTCATACAATAGAAATGAACATGCTAACCATCCTGAGATCGTTCTGAATACATTAAGAGAGGATTGGTTATAAATTATGATCACAAAGTGCCACTTTCGGATGGATGAGATTCATTTATTGGTCATGTCATCTCAGAGACATGAGTATTGGTAGACCCATTGAAAGTGAGAGCAGGGGTTACCTTTGTGCATCATAAGAAGTACTTTGAGGGGTAGAGTTTTCTAGGGATGGATGGTTACTACAAATGTTTCATATAGGAATTATCATGCATAGTATTGTAGATGAAGGGCTTGAAAAAGATTATTTTGGTGTATGTATGGTCAAATTCATGCGAGACGACCTTTAAGGGGATGAAAGGGAAATTAATGACTACATTTATTAATATTTTTACAGAGGTGGACAGTAGTTACATTTTGTACTGTGACGCATCATGTATCAGGATGGGAGTGCTGATTTTGTTGGGGGATTGATTCATTGCATACAATTCATGACAGTTGGGGACACATGAGAGGAAAAAAACAACCAATGATCATGAGTTAGCCACAGTTTTTAATCCCTTACGTTTTTTGATACATTACTAATTGGGGGATAATTTTATGGTCTACACAGACAACAGAAGTCCCCAGTACATCATTACTCAATGTGATCTGAATATGAGGTAGTGAAGATGGGTGGAACACCTAATGTCTTTTGACTTCATCCATTATTACACAGTTAGATAAGGAAATCTACTGGCTTATGTACTGAACATAAAGAATGAGATACATGTAGTGTAGCAAGACAGTAGAAAGTGGTATCTTATGAAGTAGTTCTCTGAGATGAACATGGAGGGGCATGATAGTCAATGATATAATTTCCTTGCATCCGTAGCTGTTACCTCTATATTACTGAACAATGTTAAGATAATGTTGCTAAAAGTTTCTGAAAGCATATTTGTAACAACCCGATATTTTATAAGAATTATGAATTTTTAATTTCATTGATGTCTTGTGTTGTACGCTACACCAAAATTATCTTTTTCTATATACAACACTGTATTAGCTTGCAGTATATGAAACACTATTCTTGGCCCATATAACACACGATTTTATGTTCGTTTTGTAGAAATTATTCTATACAACATTAAGTATAGATTTTGTTTAATGTATAAATGGAATAAGTTCTGATTATGTTATACGAAACACCAAAGGGATATTTCACTACACGCATCCCTAACATGGCTTACATTACATGAAATCACGACCTTCCTTGATAGTGTGTGTAGTACGCAATACCAGGTTTCACTAAACATTGATTTGTTGTAAAAATATTATATAAAATAGCCGTTATGAATAATTTTGGTGTAGCGTACAACACAAGAATTGTTATTTTTTATAAGAATTATTATATTTTAATTTCATTGATGTCTTGTGTTGTACGCTACACCAAAATTATTCATAACGGCTAGTTTATATAATATTTTTATAACAAATCGATGTTTAGTGAAACCCGGTATTGCGTACTACACACGCTATCAAGGAAGGTCGTGATTTCAAGTAATGTAATCCATGTTAGGGATGCGTGTAGTGAAATATCCCTTTGGTGTTTCGTATAACATAATCAGAACATATTCCATTTATACATTAAACATCGATTTGTTATAAAAATATTATATAAACTAGCCGTTATGAATAGTAATACACACTTTTTGAAATTTTTTAAATTTTATATTTAAAAATGGACTTCATTTTTGGATTTATAATATTGAAATTATCCTAAGGTGAATATTTGGTATTTTTCTGAAAATATTCATTTTTTTTAATAGTGTAAACACTGAGTTATTGGTTAAAACCGACTTTTTATTTAAATATTTATTTATTTTATTTAAATTTATTTTCAGTCAAAATTGAATCATAATACCTATATAGGTTCAATTTAATTCATTGGAGTCATTTTATACTAATTTTAGATATATAAAAATTTTATTGATCTTTTCACCGTCTTTTAGCCACCTCTTAAAAGAATTTGAAAATTTACATAAAGCATACTTTTACCACTTATGTGAGTGGAATTTCGAAAAATTTAGAGACATGGTTAATATCAAGGAGTTAAATTTGGTTCAATAAGATAAAAATAATTTTTGGTGAATAGTAACTTTTTTACTTTTATTTACCATGGTTAAAAGTAAATACTATAATTAAGGGTAAAAATTATATTAATATTACTCTAACACATGTCATAATTCTATTAGATAAGTGTAATTCGACCAAAACATCCTATTGAATAAAATATTACCCTTTCGGTCCACTTGGATTAGATTAGGACATTTATTATTATTTTATTTAAAGAAGAGTAAAAATAGTTAAAATCAATGTTTAATAACTAAAACATTTTTAATTTAAGGTTATACATGAGATAAATTCAATTATAAATATTCATTAGAAAGCTAAAAATATTTCATACATAATTTTATTTTATTCATAATTTTTAGACATCAAATAATTTAATTTATTTATGACACAATGATGATAAATTAATTACCTAATTAAAGTAATTTTAACATAATTGATATTATAAATACCCTAATAAATAAAATTTGAGACTCTTTTTGAATTACCCTAATTTTATAGGTTAATATGACATGTAAGTATTGATTTAATTAGATTTTTTAGAACAAATAATGCTGTTATAATTTTTACAAAAAAACATTTAACAAATAGTGTCAAAATTGACATAAAATAGTTTTTAAAACAATTCTTATATTATTAATTGTTATTCTATTCATAAAAATATAAGGATCGGCCAAATGACTTATATAAGGTTATATATAACAATACTTAACCACTTGGGGTTCTTGTGGGTTGTTCTAGTATGTTTATTAACCATATAGTGTAAGAAGACAAGAAGACACAGTAAAAGCTAAATTATTTAACTTAGAGTTAAATCTAAATGATAAGGTGAAAATAGTATCCTAAACATATCTAAAACCTATTGGTTGAGAGGATTTCGACCCATCCCATCTTTATCTTAGAAATAAATCAATTTGGAGATATTAAAAACCGAATATGACTTTATTATAAAATAATATTTTATGTTTTTCCTAACGTGACCCTCTCCTCCCTAATAAAAGGGAACCTCCTCCCTCTTCTCTTTACACAATTTTGAGCTTTAAAACTCAAAAAAACCCCTACCATTTCACTTATAAACTTCCCTATAAACCATATATTGGTTCTTTTCTCCTCAAAAGACCACTTTTAGTGCCTTAATAGGAAGCTTAAAAAAGGTACGTCGAAGATGAGGTAATCTCATCTACCGATTCTTTCATGTTTCTTTCTTCTTCAACTTCCTCCTCTTTAGTTGTTTATTTGTAAAGTAATACAATCTGTATCAATAATATATTGATATGATATTTCAAAAATGAAACAACCCCATTACACCTTCTATCCATCCTACAGAAATAGAAATCATCGTGCATGCATACGTACGAAATCCCATCTCCACGCCGGGGTGTAATCAGTTTTTCTACCACCACCTTACTTTGTAGGGTATAATGGTGAAAAGAATAACTATATCTGGTTATTATAAAATCATAGTGACTCTAAGATATTATATCATCCACTCCAATTATATTCAATAATTATGGGAAGGATATCATCGCTCGTGCGTACGTACTACCATCTCCACGAACGCGATGAGATTCATTTTCCATGATTAACCAATCAAAATGATTATAAAGAATATATAATAAATAATCATGAATGATATTACATAATAACGATACTTTATTTATGTACATATATTATTTATTTACTTAATTTTATTCAATTCGATAAAGAAACCAAAACAACATTCATGCATAAGTACGACATACTGTTTCCGTGAACGGTGTATTTCATTTATCAATATTTTATAAATATTTTTATGCTAAATAAATATTATATATAAATCATGTTTTAAATTCTCGAAATAAGTAAATTAGGATATGATTAATAATATCAAGAATAACAAATTGAAACACGTACGATAAATGAAACGATTTTACACAAAACTCTCCTTTAACATGGAAATTACTAAAGAACGGGTAATATAAAGTCATAAGTGAACCATATACAATATCATAACAATAAATATGATTCTTAAATTATTCAATGAAATTAATTAAATCATTATATAGGAGGTTTGGGTACATACAAAGCATATCATACATAAGGTAAGGGATAACTTTTCCAATCACGTTTTTATCTGATATTGTTTATTCGTAATTATTTACTAGGGTTATATTTATCATCAATGTCCCTATTTTCTAAAAATGGTTTCATGTTTGTTTAAAGGCCTTTTTACCCAATTTTACTTTTACTACATGGTATGTAAGGAGTCTTTATTTTGTTTAGCATACGAGGTACTTTTTGACTTTTCTGGTAAAAGTACGAGAAGAATGATTTTTTTAACTTATATGTCATGAATAATATTTTACAGTTTCATAACGCCTAATTTTCATGAAGATTACTCTACAATATTTCATTATTATTTTAAACAAAATCCTTTCTTTTAAAATCTCCTGATATTTTGTGAAAATAAAATGATTATTAAGAAGAACGGTTAATTTCCTCAAGAATTAATTTCAAGTGTTTATTCAAAACTATTTTCTATCTAAGATTACATTTATTAATATTGATATGTTTCAAATATAATGTTTTGATTATTTACATCATTTATTTTGTTTATGATGAATTGATATCCATTTTTTTATATGGATTATGTTATGATGGGATGATTTTTATGAAACCCATTTTATTTATTGGGTTAGAATGAATGATTTATGTTTATTTTGTGGCACACGAAAGAATGATTTCATTATGAGATGGGTGAGACCTATATCCCCCTCCAATTCATTGGGTAAATATTAATATCTCATGAGATAGACATGGCTGGAATGAAAAGTTAATCTACTTCAGTGATATAGGACTGGAACGAGGAGTGAACTCGATTCAGTAACCAACTTTTTCCACTAAGATGGTCTTGGAAGCAATGTGTTGGCTATGATGGAAATCATATCAATTGAATAGTTGTTTTTTCACAATTATATGTTTTATTCCCATTGTATTTTATCATTATTAATGTTTCATTATGATCTATGCCTTACGTACTTCCATGTTTTATGACATTGCTCAATATTTTGACGTTTAAACATTATGGTCATGTTTTTTGTTCAAATGTATATTGTTTTTTTATTTTCTCCATGATTACCCTTACTGATAATTTGATCTCACCCTTTATATGTTGTCTTTTCCCCATGATATAAATAATGGTTTTAGGTAAGAAAACAAAAGGGGAAGATCTTTATTTGAGATGTTGACGATCTTTCACCATGATTAGAATATTATGTTCCTAATTTTCAAATACACGAAACTATTACGGTCCTTGAGTGTTGGATTCTCATATGTATTAAGTATTCCAAAAAATTAATATAATTTCCATGTATGTCATGTTTTGGGTCTCTACAGTTAGTGTCAGAAAGAGGTTTACTCAACCTTTGGAAACAAGAATGCGAAAACTGTAGTGAAATCCATTGAGATATTTCTATGGTATGTCTACGGTTGTCCCTAAGGTTAAGTATAAGTAAAAGTTTTAGTGCTAGAATTATGGTAATATTATTAGAATTAAACCTAAGATGTTAGATATCGAAGGTACACCCCCTTTATTATGTTGTTCTCCATAGCATGATTTTGTTCTCTCACACTATTCTTTTTGGGTTTTAGATTATGGCTGGAACCCGAAGGAACCATGTTGATCAATGTAATAGACGATGCAACGATTGTCCTCCTGAAATAACCAACATTATGGGAGATGATGTGAAAAATCATATTGCTATACTCACACAGGAAATGAATCATTCAGAACATCCAAATGAGCAGAGAAGGGAACAATATTATATTGAGTCCTTCATGAGGCAATGTCCACCTTCTTTTAATGGGTATTCTGATTCACTTTTTGCTGAACAATTGATCAGTACCATTGAAAAGACATTTTCCATACTTCTCTGTTCAGAACATGAAAAATTATTTTTACATGTTTACAGTTTAGATGGTAAAGAATACTAGTGGTGGACTCTAATTATGAATACAAGGCCCCATGATGAAATCGAATCCATTGAAAGGAACAAGTTCAAGAACATGTTTTTCAATAAGTACTTCCCTAGTATTCTTAAAAAAAGATGGAGAATGAGTTCCTTGAGATTAAGAAAAAGGATGATGAATACGTTGTTATATAAGAAGTGAATTTTACAAGGATTTCAAGGTATGCATCTTGATTTATCATCCACCCTGAAAGTAAAGTTGATCGATTCTTCAGTGGCTTAAAACAATGTCTTCGATGGGCATTAGCAATAAGAGACTTCAGAAGCTATGAAGAAATTGTACATTATTCTATCAAGGTAGAACTGGATGTTGGTGTTACATATCCATATCATGGTTTTTACAAAAAGATGAATGATGGAGTTCAAGGAGAAATCTCATAACAATGGTGAAAAGAAGATGAATGTTTCTTTATGTTCAAAGTGTGGAAAGAAGCATGTTAGAGATTGTCTAAAAGGTACTAAAAATGTTTTAAGTGTGTAAAAGAAGGTCATAGAGCATTTGAGTGTCAAAGTAATGGGAAAAAGGTTGTTAATGATTTGAATAGAGAAAATATTTCAGAGAACACTCCACTAACACATCAATGCTACAATTTCAAGTAAATGGGGCATCATGATAATAAATTCCTTAATCCAAGGGTTAATGATGATCGATGTGAGAAACCTCTTAAGGAAAAGGATAGAGGGATATCACATGCGATCACTATTATAGATTTTGAGTATGAAAATGATGTTGTGTAATGGTTAAGTGTTTATGTAATTGGATTTCAAAATATATCATGGAATCTCATTTATGGTATCATGGAATATTGGAATATCTATGTATTGTTTTTCAATAATTATATGGTACCGGTAACCATGAAAAGTGATTAAAATATTTTGGAAATCAGATGATATACACATAATTAAGGGATAAAGAGAAAATTAAATGTTTGATAGTATTCATGAGCTCATGAATGATATAAGGAAAATGTGGAATCATGGTTTGAGTATATAGAAATTTTGGGATATTGGTATGTCGAAAGAGTTAACTCTTGAAAACACTCATATTTTCACTAAGGTTCTATGGTAATTCATGTTTCAAAAGAATACATGATTATGGTATTCACATGTTGTAATGTGACCAAAAAGATATATCTTATGATATATCGGTGATTAATGATGGTATTCATGTGCTTGTTATGTGACCTTTCAAGTAATCGTTTTCTTTATACAATGTGATTGGACATATGTATTTTGGATAAGCCTAATGATTGGAAGGGATTATGTTGGACATCAGATAATATTGTTTAAGGATAGAATTTTTTTTATATTATTTCTAGAATGTTATAATAGTGTAGTTTTAGAAAAATGGACATCCTGTAGGACGCGTGACAACCCGTCGCATCGGACAAGGTTGCGGGACTCGAACTCACAACTGAAGTGTGACAGGCCTTTATTTCATACCACTAGACTACAACAAGTCCCTGGTTAGTAGAAACTAGTTTTATTTTTTAAGTGGTATGATAGATGAATTATAAGTCCATTTTTGGAATCATATACGATTAACCTCACCATAGATGGAATTATGTATTATGGATAACTTTGGATAACCTTTTGTTTGAAATAGATCGAATGACACATCATTGTATCACATTATCTGCTGACACATTAAGAATGAAAAACTCAACTTCATTTCTTTAAGATATGAAGTTGAAATTGTTCAAAGAACGAACAATGATGATATTGTTCCAAAATAAAGTAAGTATTTCTTCTAATTCAAATTCTTCAGCTTTGGGGAAATGATCTTGAAAATCAAAAATGTTGGCCAAGTGACCTCATATCCGATTAATCAGATGGTACCTTTGATCATCACAAATATATGTATTTTTGATTGTTGGATTTTCATAGCCATGTTCTCTACCACTCTGCACCAGAACATGATCGTTAGATTTCTCTTCCATGTCCAAATTTTAAACAATGTTCTCCTATGTGGAATGTAAAGACCCGTAAATTTCAAGGGAAATTTTTTCATAATTTTTTTGTGATTTTACGAGTACGTAGTTTCTGACAACACCTGATTCTAAGGCCCGGTCTGCCCGAAATCATTTTCTGAAGTTCAGCTCAGGTACATTCTGTGAACGAATGAGCGGGTTATTCTAACTTTTGAACTGGTTCTCGGAATAGAATTCTGAGGGCACCAATGAAACTGCATCTCGGATTTTTACATATGAAGACCCTTTCTAGTGCTGTGTTTGCTTGAGAGGAGTTACTAAAAAAGGGTAATTAATTGAAGAGTAAAATAAAATTTTGAGAAAATTTTATTTTATTTCTTTTAAGTTGTTTAATCCTAAGGATAGAAGTTGGGAGGAGCTAACCACCCATGTGAGGTGAAAGGTGTGGTGGAATCCAAATGAACCCCACCCCTTCAATATCCCTAAACCCTCCCTTTTATGTTGTCAACCCCCATAAGTTTATGACTTTCTCTCTTCTCTATTAATGAATGCCAACACATCCTATTCAATTAATTGAACTCCTTAATTAATTGAATTAGATATTTTGAATTTTAAATATCAAAATGTGTGAATAAAATAAGTGAAAGTCTTATTTTAATTTTGGTTGATTTTTTGTGTGGAGTCTTGCGAGAAAATAACCAAATTCTCGAAGATCTTCTTCTTCCTCGTTGAAGAATGCGAACAATGCTGGAGCACCAAGAAGTGATCGGTGTGTCGTTCTTATCCTCTCCGCAGCAGGTGTGAGACGCCATCCACCATGGATGTACGCCGACGTCGTCATCCCCGACACCGTCTTTGACATCGTTGTTGAGGTAGGGAATTGTTTTACATTTATGATTATTTTACGAACTTCATTGATGTTTATTAAGCCACATGTTATCAAGATAACGGGAGGAGGTCGGACCGCACGAACACGGCCGAACCTCCTCCCCATGGTTGTTAATTTTTCACTATGGTTTGGAATAGAGGTGGCGCGGTGCAGTCACACCGTGCGGGAATGAGTGAACTGCAGGGTCCCGCGGCGGCGGCCCTGGCCAGTCATTTGGGTCGGCCGTTCAGAGGAGGTCAGGGGTCGTAACCCCCGGCGGCAGAGAGGCGGGCCCCCTCCACATGGGGGGCCGCTGTTTCAACACAATGGTGGAATCGCCTGCCCCCCCCCCCATTTTCCGCTTGGCCGAAATGGCCGAGCCGCTGGCCACATGGGCAGCGCCCGCACTAGCCCATCCGGTCGCGTCGAGCCAGACCGGCCACGTCGGGCCGGACCGCCCGCGCTGGGACGAACCCTCGCGTCGGGGCGGGCTGCACCAGCTCGGCCAGGCCGCGCCAGCCGGGCCGGGGTCACGCCCTAATGGGCCATACCCAGTTTGGGCCGACCCAGGGGGCTTTGGGCCAGGACTGTCCGGGCTCAAAACCCCCTAAAATCGAACAGATTCATTAAAACGCCCGTAACATGGGCTACGAACCACCGATTGATGCACCGTCTATTGTGATGTGATACATGGATGGAGATGGTGGTTTTGGTATATTACACTCAATGTTTCGGAAAACATTGGGTACGTCCGGGTTGGTTCGAACACAAAACAAACGAGGCCTTCGGAGTGGAAACACTTATAACATGAGCATCGGACGTCCGATTGACGTACCATCGACTTTGTTGGAATAATCTTAGTGAGACGGTTCTTTTAGATTACTCCTCTGGAGGTTTGGACACATTTGGAGTATGGTTGGGATGGTTTTGACTTAAAACCCTACCAGACCCCTGGGACGAAAAAGCCAATAACTCTTAGAACGGCCGTCTGATTGACGCGCCATCAGTCGTGTTGAGTTCTTATTGAAGAGACGGAACATTGGGATACATCAACTCCGGATGTCGTGTCAGTTGATGTATTTAACCCCTTGGCTGGTGGAGCGAACCCTCCCGGAATCGAGCATGTTGTGTGCGGGAAACATAGAGCTAGCTATCACTGCGACGACGATGATGACTGTAATGAGATCATTTGTGGTTTCGGCAGTGATGAAGATCATACTAAAATCCTCCATGGGTTCGACGATGACGGCTACTGTTCTTGTAACCTATGTGGGTCTGGAAGTACGTGACTATTTTTCTTGTATCCTACGTGGGTCCGGCAGTATTCGACTTTATACATGTATCTTGTGTGGGTCTGGCAGAGTGGCTGGTCTTGTATCCTTTATGGGTCTGACAGCTTAGCTGGTCTTGTATCTATTTGGGTCTGACAGCTTAGATGAATCAGTGGCTACAGTTGATCATCTCAATCACCTTATGAAGAGTATACAAGTGTGAGATGAGTCTTGACTTTCAATCATTATCTTTGATATGATTGTTTTTTCTATCCTGTGTGGATTGGGTTGTGTTATCCTATGTGGATCGGATTGTGCTATCCTGTGTGGACTAGTTCGAACTTGGGCTCGGATGTTAGATCTGAACTAGAATTGATGAATTAGGTATATGTATGGGCATATACCTAAGTAGAGTTGGTTGTTACTTCGTGATTGTATCTTTACTTTGTGTTTTATCCTTCGTGGATTATGGGAGACCTTCGTTGGTCTTGGGGTCCCTACTGAGTAGCATATACTCACCCCTGCATGAGCTATGCCCACACTACATTGTGTTGGATGCATACGATGAACAATGTTGATCGTGGTTGAGTCTTGTGGAGAAATTCGGTACCTGGAGGTGGACCACTATGTGGGAAATACATGGAGCCGACGGCTGGAGCCGAGGAGCTGAGGAGACAATCTGTACCCACCCTTCAGGTGGGAATTCTAGTGGATGGCTCGGCATTGATGCTTTACTTTTTAGTTGTTGTATGTTCTTTTCAGTTGTACTTTACTTTCATTTTGGTTGGTAATATGGCCCATTTACTTTCCAGCACTTACAGTTGTACCCAGTTTCTTAGTGTTTACTTCAGCTTGCTTACTCTATGGTGTTTGATTACCTTGTAAAGGCAATTCCTTCCCTTATTATCATGATTTACGCCTTTGGTGCTAGTCTCCAGCCCCTGACCTATGGAAGGCGGGCTTGGGGTAGTCACAACACGGGCCCAGAGGGCGAGTCGTGACAAATTGGTATCAGAGGAGTTTGGTTCTACCGCAGAACTCAGTACATTGATCTTTCTCTATGTGGAGAAATAGTGTTAATGGTATTTCATTATGGTTATCAGTTCAGGTATTCTAGTGTTGGTGTTATGGCCGAAGTATCCATACACCAGGACCCTGACTTCTGATTTATGACTCAATGCATGAAAACATTGATTGCGTGTGTGTTTCAATGTTTTCTTAGTGATTACTTGTGTCAGCTCACCAGGTATACTATATTGACCATGGTTCACCTGTCTCCTTTCAGGACGGCCCAACGATGGCAGCCATCTAGGGTTCCGAGATTTGTGCGAGACGACTGCCCACCAAGTGGCGAGGCCATGGTGCAGGGCAATATTACAGCGGGAGCACCATCGGTACCTCTACCCGCCGAGCCACCGATGCCACCAGACCCATCCACTGAGAGTGCACGTCGCCTTAGTGCACGGCACGAGTTTCAACGTCAGAGACCACCAAGGTTCTGTGGGGAGATGGACCCTCAGGCAACCGAGGATTGGCTGGAGGCTGTAGTTCGAGTTTTCAGGTTAGAGGGGGCCCAAGCTAACCTCATGATGATTCTTGCAGTGAGCCTCCTACACGCGGTAGCAGGCAGGTAGTGGAGCCTGATGCTCCAGGTGCACGAAGATGCATCTCGCCTTTATTCGGACAACAAGAGCTACATTTTCTCATAGTTCTTCCTAGCCACCCTCCTTGCAGTGCCCATTCAGGAGCTACTATAGCTGCAGTAGGGCAGCATGACGGTAGCCCAGTACTCTGCGAGATTTAACGATCTCTCACCCTATTCCACTGACATGGTATACGACCCATTATTCCGGGCACGGAGCATCGAGCAGGGATTGAGGCATGAGATCAGGTCATCGATGATCTCCCTAATCATTCTGACGCAGGTAGGAGTACTGGAGTGATCCCTTCTCTTTGAGAGATTTTTTGCTGAGCCTACACCAGCAGCGAGACCTACCCCAGGGAGACATGTAGTTGAGTCTTCTACAGCTGGAAGTCGACAGATGTCACAGGGGTTCAAGTGGATCAGACCATCAGGAGGACGACCTCAGGACACTGGCTCAGTGGTGCGGGGCACACGGTGCAGATCCAGTCTTATGTGGAGTTGACAGTGCTATGAATGCGGCGGACAGGGCCACATGGATCATGAATGCCTGACCCTTCATGAAGAGGAGTAGCAGACGATTGAGGGACCACCCAAGTATAGGCAGAGGTTCGACCATGGTGGTCCTCAGGGAGAAGGCGGATGAGGCAGTGGAGCTGGCTGAGCAGTAGGTGGTGGGGGATTCTTTGAGGCTCTAACACCACCTGGAGGTCCACCCCGACCACAGGGAGCTGCCAGACAGAGGCAGGCTCAGCTTCAAGAAGCGGAGTCCTTCGACCACGGTGCACTAGATATGATTCGACGTACTATCGGTGTCTACTACACCCTTGTTGTAGTTCTTATAGACATAAGAGAGAGTCAATCTTCCATTTCCACTGCCCTTGTTCGGAGCTCGGAGATTCGGACAGAGCCATTGGCTTGATCCTTACAGTTAGAGACTCCTACAGAAGTAGACTCGACAATTACGCACTGTTACCGGCAGTGTGAGCTTACTCCAGGAGGCGAGAGCTTCGGCTGAGATCTTCTTGTTGCAGCATCGAGGCCTTACGACATCATCTTTGGCATGGATTGGTTATCTACAGTCCATGATCAGATCGACTGTATTAGGCACAAGGTGCGGTGTCATCGCACCGATTAGAGTAGGTTCACCTTCACCGGGGAGAAGGGATCCTTTACTGTGTAGGATGGACTCACGCAGAGTAGAGTGCAGCCGATTACTCATCAGTTGGCTAGCCTTATCCTAGGAGTAGTTGACATGAGGAGTCCTTGTTTTCCTGTAGTGGTGGATCCATTTGCGGACGTTTTTCCGGATGACATTCCAGGACTACCTCCTTGTAGAGAGGTAGAATTTTATATTGACCTACCCCCCGGGACAACCCTGATATCTACTCCATCATATTGGATGGCTCCTGCTGAACTTTGAGAGGAACATGTACATCTTGAGGACATGCAGGGAAAGGGATTCATTCGACCCAGTGTTTCACCTTGGGCTTCCTCAATTTTGTTCACAGAGAAGGTGGATGGGGGCTTGTGACTGTGTGTCGATTACCATCGCCTGAACTAGGTGAATGTGAAGAACAAGTATCCACTTCCGAGCATTGATGACCTTTTTGATTAGCTCAAGGGAGAACGGTGGTTCTTGATGATAGAACTCAGGCCAGGCTATCATCAGCTAAGAGTTCGAGACATGGACGTGCAGAAGACGGACTTCAGATGTCAGTATGACCACTGTAAGTTATTGGTTATGCCTTTAGGCGTAACCAATTCTCCAGAAGTTTTCATGAGTCTCACGAACATGATCTTTCAGCCTTACATTGATCGATTTGTCATAGTATTCATCAACAACATATTGATATACTCGATCACTGATGAGGAGCACGCCTACCACTTGTGTGTTGTACTGGACACACTCTGAGAGCACCAGATTTATGGTGAGCTTTCGAAGTGTCATTATTTGATAAGTGAGGTCCACTTCTTGGGGAACTTCATCTCTGAAGGGGAGTTTCATTGGATCTGATGAAGATCGAGGTAGTGGTAGCTCGGGAGCCACCCAGGAGCGTGATGAAGGTGTAGAGTTTCCTAGGAATGGATGGATACTACCAGAGGATTGTTCCAGAAATATCTAGAGTTTCGACACCACTTTCAGATTTGATGATGAAGGGAAACCATTCGTGTAGTCAGATAGATGTCAGCAGAGCTTCCAGGAGCTGAGACGAAGATTGACCAATGCACCCATCTTGAGGATACTGGAGGTGGGAGTAGGGTACGTAGTCTACCGCGACGCATCAGGGACCAAACTCGGATGTGCCCTGATGTAGGAGCAGGAGGTGATCGCCTATGGATGACGACAGTTGAGGCAGCATGAGCAGAACTACGCTACCCATGACCTGGAGTTAGCTGTAGTGGTCTTCACTCTGAAGATGTTGTGACACTATCTGATGGATGAGCGCTTTATAGTCTACTCTAACCACCAGAGTCTTAGGTACATCTTCTCATAGAAAGACCTGAACCTGAGATAGCGGCGATGGCTCGAGTTCCTCCAAGACTATGACATTGAGATAGTCTATACTACTGGAACGGGGAACGTATTATCCAATTTTCTCATCAGAAGGACGAGCATTTAACTACTTTGAGAGGCGACAGAGCAGTTAGCCACTTTGCAGATATACTTCGTGGATAGATACAGAGAAGCCTTTCTACAGTCACTCACAGTCACTCATCCACTACTTCAGCAGGTCAGAGAGGCACAGGGAGGGGACATTGATTGTGAGACGCGGCATGCACAGATTTGCACTGGTCATGCACCAGATGTATTTTTTATAGGTGGAGAGCATGTCATCCTTTTCATAAGATGTACCATGGTACCAGATGCCTTACAAGAGGAGGTGCTGAGAGAGTTTCATACTTCTCCTTTAGCGGTACATCCAAGAGTGGAGAAGATGTACAAGGATCTCAGATGACAGCACTGGTGGCCGAGTATGAAGAATGTTGTAGCATAGTTTGTTTCTCGATGCCTCGCCTGCCAGAAAGTGAAGGCAGAGCACCAGGTACCAGCAGGCTTGGTCCAGCCCTTGGAGGTCTCGGTGTGGAAGTGGAATGGGATATCTATGGATTTCGTGACTGGAAATTCACATACTTCCAAAGGTCACAACTCCATTTGGGTGATTTTCGTTCGAAAAACCATGTCGGACCACTTTTTACCCATCAGAGAGTAGGGCTCTGTGGAGATCTTGGGACGTCTCTATGTTTAGTAGATTTTACGGCTTCATGGTGTGCCATCCTCTATCATATCCTATCGAGATGATCACTATACTTCCCAGATTTGGAAGGGGTTGCAGGAGGCATTCGGGAAGCAGCTACATCAGAGCACCGTCTTTCACCCTCAGATGGATGGACACACAGAGAGGACCATTCAGACTCTCATAGAAATGCTCCGTGCATGTGTCCTCGACTTTGGTCACAGATGGGAGGATCAACTATCATTGGTGGAGTTTGCGTACAACAACAGCTACCACTCCACCATCGGGATGGCACCAAAAGAGGCATTGTATGACCGACCTTGTAGGTCACCTCTATGATGGACAGGCCCTAGGGAGTCAGTACTTGTGGGACCAAAGATGGTCCAGTCCATGACAGAGAAGGTCCAGGTCATCTAGGGGTAGATGAGTACAACTCAAAGCTGACATAAGTCTTATACAGACAGGAGGCGGAGACTACTAGAGATCGAGGATGGTTACCACATTTTCATTTGGGTTTCTCCTCAATGTGGAATACAAGGATTTGGCTAGGGCAGCAAGATATCTCCATGCTTCATCGGAATTTTTCAGATTCTCAGCAGGATAGGTGAGGTGGCTTATCGCTTGGCTCTACCACCTCAATTGCACAGGGTGCACGACGTCTTTCACGTATTTCAGCTGAGGAGATACGTGCACAACCCAACACCAATCATCGACCTTGGGGAGCTGGACATTAATGATGGGGTGACTTTTGCGGAGGTCCCGGTGGAGATGGAGTATCGATAAGAGTGGGTCCTAAGTGTGCGGTTGATTCCTCTAGTGCGCATCTGGTTGCAGCACGAGAACCTTTAGGAGAGCACTTGGGAGTGGGAGGGTTAGAAACATGATCAGTACCCTTATTTTTTTCCCTAGTTTGTGATGTATCTTTACAGGGACGTAAAGCCCTGAAGTGGGAGTAATGTAAAGACCTGTAAATTTCAAGGGAAATTTTTTCTTAATTTTTTTTGTGATCTTACAAGTACGAATTTTCTGATGGCACCTGATTCTGAGGCTCGATGTGCTCAAAATCATTTTCTTAAGTTTTGCTCAGGTACATTCAGTGAAGGAACAAGCAGGTTTTTCTATCTTTTGAACCGGTGCTCGAAATCGAATTCTGAGGGCACCGATTAAACCGAAGTGCCAGTTTTTACTTAAATAAGACCCTTTATGTTGTTGCATTGGCTCGATAGGAGTTTCTAAAAAAAGGGAATTAATTGAAGCGTAAAATAAAATTGTGAGACAATTTTATTTTATTTCTTATAAGTGGTTTATTACTAAGGATAGATGTTGGGTGGAGCTAACCACTCATGTGAGGTTAATGGTGAGGTGGGGCCCATACGAACCTGACCCCTTCAATTTCCCTAAACCCCTTCTTTTATGTTGGCAACCCCCTTATGTTTATGACATTCTTTCTTCTCTATTAATGAATTCGGACACATCCTATTCAATTAATTGAACACATTAATTAATTGAAATATATAATTTGAATTTTAAATTTTGGCATGTGTGAATAAAATAATACAATGTCTTATTTTATTTTTGGTTGTTTCATTGTGTGGAGTCTGGGGAGAAAATAACCAAAGTCTCAAATATCTTCTTCTTCCTCATTGAAGGATGTGAATAACGCTAGAGCACCAAGAAGTGATCAATGTGCCATTATTCTCCCCTCTGCAGCTGGTGTGAGATGCCATCCACCTTGGACATACATTGACGTTGTCAACCTCAACACCGTCTTTGACATTGTTGTTGAGGTAGGGAATTGTTTTACATTCAATATTAATTTACGATCTTTGTTAACATTTATTAACTACATGTTATCAAGATAACGGGAGGAGGTAAGACTGCATGAACACGGCCGAACCTCCTCCCCATGGTTGTTAATTTTTCGCTATGGTTTGGAATGGAGGCGGCACGGTGTCGTGGCACCACGTAGGAATGAGGGGACAGCGGGGTCCAGCGGCGGTAGCACCGGGCAGCCAACCGGGCCGGCTGTTCGGAGGAAGCGGGGGGTCGTAAGCCCCGGCGGCAGATAGGCGGGCCCCCTCCATATGGGGACTTCTGTTTCGAGACAAGGGGGTAGTACCACCCATTTTTCGCTTGGCCAAAACAGCCGAGCTGCCGGCCACGCGGGCCGCGCCCGCGCCGGGCCGGGCCGCCCGGGCGAGGCCAGACCCACGGGCCGGGCCACACCCTAATGGGGCTGACCTGGACCAGGGTCAGGTCGTCCCGGTTCAGGCTGACCCATGGGGTTTTGGGCCGGGACGGTCCGGGCCCAAACCCCCCTAAAATCGGACAGATTCATTCAAATGCACGTAACATGGGCTACAGACCTCTGATCGATGCACTGTCAGTTGCGATGAGATCCTTGGATCAGGGAGGTCGTGTCGGTATATTACAATCAAGGTTTAGAAGACCTTTTTGTATGTCCGAGTTGGTCGAAAACAAAACCAACTGGGCCTTCGGAGAGGAAACACATATAACATGAGCTCCGGACATCCGATTGACATGTCGTTGACTTTGTTGGATTCCTATTAGTGAGACAGTTCTTTTGGATTTCTCCGCTCGAGGTTTGGATGCAGTTGCAGTATGGTCAGGTTGGTTTTGATTTAAAAACTAATCGGACCCCTGGGACCAAAAAGCCAATAACTCTCATACCGGGCGTCCAATTGACGTGCCGTCAGTTGCGTTGAGTTCCTATTGATGAGACAGAACATTGGGATACATCGTATCCGGAATTCGTTTCAGTTGATGTATCGACCCCCTTGGCTCGTGGAGCGGACCCTCCTGGAATCGATCATGCTGTGTACGGGAACCCTAGAGCTGGATGCGATTGCGACGATGATGACGACTGTACTGGGATCCTCCATGGGTTCGACGGTGATGACTATTGTTCTTGTATCCTATGAGGGTCTGGAAGTACGTGACTAGTGTTCTTGTATCCTACATGGGTCTGGCAGTATTTGACTCTGTACTTGTATCCTACGTGGGTCTGGCAGAGTGGCTGGTCATGATTAATTGTGAGTCCGACACCTTAACTGGTCTTGTATCCTATGTGGGTCCGACAGATTAGATGAATCCGTGGATACATATGATCATCTCAATCACCTTGCGAAGAGTATACCTGTGTGAGCTGAGTCTTGACTTTCAATCATTATCTTCGATATGATTGTTTTTGTTATCCTGTGTGGATTGGGTTATGTTATCTTGTGTGGATTAGATTGTGCTATCCTGTGTGAACTAGATCGAACTTGGGCTCGGATGTTGGAGCCGAACTAGAATTGATGACTTAGGTATATGTATGGGAATATATCTAAGTAGAGTTGGTTTTTACTTCATGATTGTATCTTTCCTTTTTGGTTTATCCTTCGTGGATTCTGGGAGACCTTCGGGGGTCTCGGGGTCCCTACTAAGTAGCGTGTACTCACCCCTGCACAAGCTATGCCCGCACTACGTTGTGTTGGATTCAGACAACAGACAACACTGATCGTGGTTGAGGCTTGTGGAGCAAGTTGTTACCTGGAGGTGGACCACTGGGCGGGACGTACACGGAGCAGACGGGTGGACCCGAGGAGCTGAGGAGACTATCTGTACCCACCCATTAGGTGGGATTTCTAGTGGACATCTCGGCGTTGCTAATTTAAATTTTAGTTATTGTACTTTCTTTTCTATTGTAATTTACATTCAGTTGGGTTTGTATTCGGGCCCATTTACTATCCAGCACTTACAGTTGTACACAGATTACTTAGTGTTTACTTCATCTTGGTTACTCTATGGTGTTTGTTTACCTTGTAAAGGCAATGCCTTCCCTTCTTATCGGTATTTACATCTTTGGATCTAGTCGCCAGCACCTGGCCTAGGGAAGGCGGGCTTGGGGTAGTCACAGCACGGGCCCCGAGGATGGTTCGTGACATGGAAACCTATTGATGAGTTAATTTCATTAACTGTTACGTTTCATACTCCACATTTTAAAATTAAGTTTTAGTATTCCTTTTTACTATGTGGGTTTCTATGAATGAAACTTTCAAATAGTAAACCATTTATAACCCTGACGAATTTTGAGGGTGAAATTCATTTTAAGGGGGGTAGAATGTAACAAACTAAGATTTTATGAGAATTTTTCTTTTTTTTTTAATTTCATTGATGTATTATGTTGTATGATAAAACAAAATAATCTAGTGCTATACCCAACACCGTATTATCTTGTAGTATACGCAACACTATTCTTGCCTCGTGTTACACACAATTTCAAGTTCGATTTGTAGAAATTATTCTACGCAACATTAAGTATAGATTTTTTTTAATGTATAAATGAAATAATTTATGATTATTTTATACGCAACACCAAAGGGATATTGTAATACACGCTTCCCTGATATGGCTAGCGTTATACGCAATTTCGACCTTTCTCGATAGCGTGTGTAGTACGCAATATTGGGTTTCACTAAACAACAACAAGTTATTAAAATATTATATAAACTACCAGTTATGAATAGTAATACCCCTTTTTGAAATTTTATATATTTTATCTTTCAAAATAGACTTCATTTTTGGATTCGGAATATCGAAATTAGATTAGGGTGAATTTTTTGTTTTTTTTGAAATCATTCAATTTTTTATGAATAGTGAAAACACTGAGTTATTAGTAAAAACTGACTTTTAATTTAAATAAATTTTTATTTTATTTAAATTTATTTTATGACAAATTGATACGTAATTTTTATATAAGTTCAATGTAATTCATTGGAGTGATTTTATAATAATTTTAGATATATAAAAATTTAATTGAACATTTCACCGTCTTTTACCAACCTACTAGGAGAATTTGAAATTTTAAATAAAACATAATTTCAAAATTTCTATTAGTGGAATTTCAAAAATCCAAGAGACAAGGTTAACATCAAGGAGTAAAATGTTGTTTAATGATATAAAAATAATTTCTGGTGACTAGTAACTTTTTTAGTTTTATTTACCACGGTTATAAATAAATTGGGAAATTAAGGGTAAAAATGATATTATTATTACCATAACACATGTCTTTATTCTATTAGATAAATATAATTCGACCAAAAACAACCTTAATAATACAACTTTACCCTTTAGGTCCACTGGGATTAGATTAGGAAATTTATTATTATTTTATTTAAAGAATAGTTAAAATAGATAAAATCATTGTTTAATAACTAAAAAATTTTAATACAGGGTTATACATAAGATAAATTCAACTATAAATATTTATTAGAATGATAAAAATATTTCCTACATAATTTAAGTTTATTTATAATTTTTAGACATTAAATAATTTAATTTATTTATGAAACTATAATGATTCAGTAATTACCTTATTATTGAAATATTAACATAATTGATATTATAAATACCCAAATAAATGTAATTTGAGACTTTTGATGAATTAAACTAATTTTATAGGTTAATATGACATGTTAGTATTTATTTAATTATCTTTTTTTAAATTAATTATGTTGTTATAATTTCTAAAAAAATAAATTTCCAAACATTGTCGAAATTGACATAAAATAGTTTTTAAAACAAATATTATATTATTAATTGTTATTTTATTCCTAAAAATCTAAGGATCGGCCAAATGACTTAGATAAGATTATATATATTAATAATGAACCACTTGGGTTTCTTTTGTCTTTTTATAGTAATTTTATTAACCATATAGTGTAAGAAAACAAGAAGACTTGGTAAAAGTTAAATTATTTAACTTAGAGTTAAATCTATATGATAAGTTAAAATAGTAACATAAACATTTATAAAACCTATTGTTTAAGATGATTTATACCCATCCCTAATTTAGATTCAAAACAAATCAATTTGGAGCTATTAAAACCTGAATATGACTCTATTATAAAATAATATTTTATATTTTTCCTAAGGTGCCCCTCTCCTCCCTTAAAAAAGGGAACCTTCTCCCTCATCTCCTTACACAATTTTTAGCTTTCAAGCTCAGATAACACCTGCCCATTTCCCTTCCCAACTTCCCTAGAAACATTATTGAGATTCTGGTCTCTTAAAAAGACCAACGCTAGTGCCTTAATAGGAAGCTTAAAAGAGGTGCATCGAAGAAGAGCTAATCTCTTCTACCGATTTTTCATGTTTATTTATTCTTCAACTTCCTATTAATTAGTTATTTAATTGTAAAAGAATACAATTAGTATCATTAATATACTGATGTGATTTTATAAATATGAAACAACCCCATTACACCTTCAATCCATCCCAGGTAAAACGAAATCACCGCACGTGCGTACGTACGGAATACCGTCTCCAGGCCGTGGTGTAATCTGTTTCCACCACTACCTTACAAGGATGGGTATAATGGTGTAAAGAATAACTACATATGGTTATTATTAAATCATACCTATTCAGATATTTTATATCTTACACTACAATTCTATTCAATTATTATGGAAATGGTATCATCGCTCGTGCGTACGTACTGACTACCATCTCCAGGAACACGGTGAGATTCATTTTCCATGATTAACCATTCAAGTATGATTATGAAGTATATATAATAAATATTCATGAATGGAATTACATAATAATGATACTATATTTATGTACATATATGTTTAATTTAGTAAATTCCTTTCAATTCAATAAGGAAACGAAAACAACGTTCATGCGTACGTACGGCCTACCGTCTCCATGAATGGTGTATTTCATTTATCGATCTATCATATATATTTACATACTGAATATATATTATATATAAATCATGTTTTACATTCTGGAATTAAGTAAATCAGGATATGAGTAATAATATCAAGACCAACAAATCAAAACACGTGTGATAAAGGAAACGTTTTTTCCCAAAATGCTGCTTTAACATGGAATTTACAAAAGAACAAGTAATATAAATTCATAAGTGAACCATATATTATATCATAACAATGAATATGATTCTGAAATAATTCAATGAAATTATTTAAATCATTATTCAGGAGTTTTGGATACATAAAAATCATATCATAAATAAGGAAAGGGATAACTTTTCCAATATTGTTTTTATCCGAGATTGTTTATTTGTAAGTATTTACTGGGGTTATATTTATCATCCAGGTACTTCTTTTCTAAAAATAATTTCATGTATGTTTAAAGTCCTTTTAACACATTTTTCACTTTTACTACCTGGTATGTAAAGAATATTTCTTTTGTTTACCATACGAGGTACTTTTTGAATTTTCCGGAAAAAGTATAAGAAGAATATTTTTTAACTTATACGGCATGAATGGATTTTTACAGTTTCATAATGACAAATTTACATAAATATTACTATAAAATATTTCATTATTTTTTTCAATAAAATCCTTTTCTTTTAAAATCGCATGTCATTTTGTGAAATGAAAAAGATATTGAAGAAGAAAGGATATTTTCCTCAAGAATTCATTGCAAGTGGTTATTCCAAACTATTTTTTATCTAAGACTACATTCTTTAATATGGTTATGTTTGAAGTATAATGTTCTGATTATTTACATGGTATTATTTTGTTTGAGATGAAATTATATCCATTGTTTAATATAGATTATGTTATGATGGGATGATGTTTATGAAAACCATTTTATTTATTGGGTTAGAATGAATGATTTATGTTTATTTTGTGGAACACGAAAAATGATTTCATTATGAGATGGGTGGGACCTATATCTCCTTCTAATGCATTGAGTAAAGATTTATATCTCATGAGATATACATGGCTGGAATGGCAAGTTAATCTTGTTCAGTGATACCGGACTATAATGAGGAGTGAACTTGATTCATTAAGGGACTTTGTCCACTAAGATGGTCTTGGCAGCAATTCCTTGGCTACTATGGAAATCATATCTATTGCATAATGGTTTTACATAATTACATGTTTTATTACAATTCTATTTTATCATGATTACAGTTTTTGTATGATCTATGCTTTATGTACTGTAATTTTTTATGTCATTTCTCATGATTTTGATGTATAAACATTATGTTCATGTTTATATGTTCAATTGTATATGGTTTGTTTTATTTTCTCTATTCTTACCCTTACTGATAATTTGAGCTCACCCTTTATATGTTTTCTTTTCCCTGGTATATTGAGAAAGGTTTTAGGTAAGAAAAAAAGGGGAATATCTTTATGGGAGATGTTGAAGATCTATCACCATGATTAGAAGATTATGTTCCGAGTTTCCAAAGTCACTAAACTATTACAATCCTTCAGTGTTGAATTTTTTTTATGTATTAAGTATATTTCAAAATTAATGTAATGTCTATGTATGTCAGGTTTTGGGTCCCTACAATATTTCTATTGGAGCGTATGTCAGGTAAAGGACCTCCTCTTAGTTTTTCTATAGATGAGGATGTTTTTCTATGTTTATAGGGGTGCATATGGGTTTATGAAAACATGAATGAAGAGCGGGTGTAGGATTTTCATGATTTAGTTTAGGTAGTGCATCCTGGTGTCACCAATATGTATCACGATTTAGATCATCAGTGTTGGTGTCTTGGTATGAAGGGAGACGTAGCAGGTTTTTTCATTTGATGATCCACCTCCCATAAGGAAATTTTTTCATATACCCATTATTGAGTGGAAATGTAATGAAGTTGTGATGGATTTCATGATGGGATTAATGAGGCCAACCTAAGGTAGTGATGCATTATCAGTTGTGGTTGATAGGATGACAATGGGTGAAAATTTCCTGATGATCATGGATACCTTTAATGTTGATGATCATGGGAGTTTGTACATCTATGATATTGTATAACAACATGGGGTTTCACGTTATATCATTTTAGATAGGGACACCAATGTTACATCTCACTTATGGAAAGGGATACAGTGGGCATTGGGTATATAGAAGATTCCGAGAACAACATACCTCACCCAGACATATTTACTACAAGAGTGAATTATTAATATTCTAGAAGATATTATTCAAGAATGTATCTTATATTTTAGGGGTTCTTAGAAGGAACACAAACCCCTTGTTGAGTCCACATATGAAAAAAAATTACAGGATACAATTCAATTGATTCCATCTGAGGCTTTGTACAATTGGCCATATCGATCACCCCTGTGTTGGATGGAGGTAGAAGGGAAAATGATGTTGGGACCTCATCTTGTACACGAGATCACTGAGCATGTTCAGTTGATTTAGAATAAGATTTCTACTTCATAATATCATCATAAATAATACAATGATCGATATAGTATACCATTGGAGATCGAGGTTGGGGGTTGAGTTTTCTTACGTGTTTTGCTGAGGTTGGTACAAAAGAGGATCACTAGACAGGGTAAGCTTTCTCCATGGTATGTCGGTCTGTTTGATTTTCTAGAGAGTGTCGAGCCAGTTCCCTATAGATTTCTATTATCATAGAGGTACCTGGCTATGCATGAAATCTTCCAAATTTATCTATTATGACATTAAATTTTGGACACGTATCAAACCTTGCAACATGAGGAAGTGTAGTAGTAGAATGATTCATACATTGAGGATCATCCCAATCATATTGTGGAACGTATAATGAAGGCTCTCCATGGTTTATCTATTCCATTGGTGTGGGTGGAATGGAAGAAAATCCAAGTTCCATATGAGACATGGAAGAGCAAGGGACACATACAATCACAGTAGCCATTGGTTTTTCACAAATATTTCTTCATCACCATTATAAGGAAAATTCGGGTATGAATTTCTTCAAGGAGGGATGTCTATAAGAACCTAGTTCATCTATGGAGAAATAGATATTTACATTTCAATTTATACTTCATAAAATGGGGAAAAATAGGTCAATAGTTGGATACAGGACTGTTACCTAACATGAATGAGGACTCTTTGCCCTGTACATTTATTTAAATGTCATGTATGGAGGGAAACATGCCATGTCATCCCAGTACACAACCATGTAATGGTTTGGCTATGAATTGTATGAACACAGTGGGTAGTCTCAAGTACATGTCGTGTAATTGTTTTAATTGTTATGTCGGGAAATAGTGTCATTTATCTAGTCATAAAAAAATGACCCCCCCCCCACGATGAGAAGCACAACAAGGAAATAAGAACCAGAATTTTCCTCTTGCTTCATCATCTGATGCCTAATTCGAATACCATCAGATCCCTTGAAATACCCCTAGTGATTGCTCGATTCCATTTGATCCTTTCTTCCATATTTCTTCTCTTTATTGAGTTATAAATGGTAGAGTGTTTTTACTCTTTTTTAGTTATACTCTATTCTATGTTGAATCAAAGCCTGATGTTAGACAAGGAGAGTCATAACAGTACAAGGTATGTGGTTTTGCGCCTTTTTTGAATTTTCAAGTTGATTATAAATGTCACAGTGTCACACGCCAAATTTTGTTTGTCATCTAAATTGAATATTGAATTATGTTTTATATAATGTTGATTAAGTAATTGATTAAATGATTATATGGTATGTTTGATATTTTTAGTTTGGATTGAGGATCATCTTGTGGAGCATTTTTCCATTGGATGACCATTGTTTTTTGTTTGGCCTAGGATGCCTATGGGCATGCCTTTGATTCCTTTTTTGGGTTATTGAAAATAGAATTGGTTAATTGAATGGTTTTATAATGCTAGATAATAACTTGTTATTCCTTGTGGTTGTTTGATTCACATGTTAGGCTTGTCAAACGAGTTAACAATGTGAGTAATTATGTTTTTAACCATTTAATAGTGTACGATACATGTGTTTATTTCATAGTAAAATTTATATACACCAGGTTTTTCCCTAATACATGCTAAAATTATTATATACTTGGTTTGGACCCTAGCACAATCTGTAATGCTTACATATCGTGTATCAACCCTGATTGACTACTGAAATTCTTTTATTGCTGGTTTTGATCTAGATAGTGTTCGGTTATACAATGGTCATATGGTTTGGGTTAAACAAACCAGGGTTGAAAATTGGATTCCACATTAGGATTTTCGGACTAGTGTAATGCCCCGACCCTAGTTACCTAGAGTCGGTACATTATTTTAATACACTGGCATAATTATGAGGAATCAAGTCCTGAAGGACAGATCAGTTTAGCTGTCTTGGAAAATAGATTACATACATGAATGTTACATTACAATTCATAACATACTAAAAAAAATCCTTTATGAATCACATTATTCCCTTTGTCTTAACCCTATATATCAATCACAATTCCCATCTTAGAGTCCTTGTAAAAATAAAACAAAGAAAGGGGTGAGCTCAAATGCCCAGTAATGATAATAATATAGCGTAAAATTTCATAAATAAACATAAACATTTAAGGCAATGTATAACTAAAACAAAAGCCTTTTAAACTTTAACTTCATCATAATATGGAAAAGATAAAATGAAATAATTCCATTTACTTATTCACATGGGTATTCTATTAATCAAATAATCACATGCAATATCAATAACCACATTCATAATGATAAAATGCATAATTCCAGACTATCATAACCATATATCAAAGGGCTCGTGCCGAGAATAAAAATATGATTTTGTCAAGGCCACGTGCCAAGACACTAGTTTGTCTCATGAGACCGACTAATGCATCGAGGAGCTATAGCGGGCTCCACCCATCACTTACTAAGTCCAATGCATTCTTCATATGAAAAGGTCTAAAAATTACATAAAAATTCGTATTAAAACTATCATATGAAATATCAATACATTACCCATAAAACATTAATGGTATAAAAATAACACATCCACAGTCAAACATATCAGAAAACCTTTAACACGGTATGGAAGATTTGTATCATGATAAGTCAACTTCAAAACATGTTTAAAATCCATTAAAGGATTTTGACGTTGATGAAAATGATTTGTAAAATTCTTTGAGAGAAATACACCTTTTTCATGAAAACATATAAAAGTCACACAATTTGGAAAATAAGTCATTTAAATACATTTTTGAATCAAATTGTCTCAAACCACTTTGAAACTTTTGAAATAAATTAATATTTTAAAAACATTCATGTCCAAATAAAAAAATACTTAAAACCCATTTCGAAGACATGGACATTAATGAGAAAGATTTAGGAGAATAAATATTTAAAAAATTTGAAAACATGTTTTAGTGAAAAATTCCCTTAAAATAATCACTTTGAAACTATTTTATAAAACATGGAGATGGATAACAAATTTGTCTTAGTACATACATACGAAAAAACAACCTCAGATAATAAAGAGATTGTGAAATTAACCCTTACCAATTTGGTACCTTACAAAACATACAACCCGTGAAAGAGGTATAATACAATGAATATGTAATTAAACATAAATTAAAGTGTATTACACAATGAATACAATTTTGGGCAGTACATACCCCACAGAAAAGGTAATTCTGGCAATATGGCATGAATCTCGCGGGAATTAGGAGTGAGATGAAAACCCCTTACCTTGCACTTTCCTTTAGTCGAGGGTACGTTTAGCCTCCTTTATGAAGACTATAGTATGTTATTAAATTATACCAGAACCATATTAATATTTATGATATCATACATTATTCATTTAATACTTTATACTACCCATTTAAAAATAATTTCCATGTTAAATTAATAATTTGGGTAATAATTACTTTCTTTATCGTACGTGTTTTAACTTGTTACTCTTGATTGTACCACTTAGATCATGATTTAAAAACTTCTAGAATATAAAACACGAATTATTTATCATATATATTTAGAATATTAAAATTTATAATATACGTATATATGAAATAGAAAACACCGTTTATGGAGACGGTAGTCCGTATGTACGCATAAACGATGTTTCCATTTTCATATAGTATTGAACCGAAGTAAGTGAATAAGATATATGTAATTACAGAAATAGTTATATATATAAATATATATATATCTACACTAGAATTATTATTTCATATATTACATAATTATTAGTAATATGTATTTTTTAAAATCGTCGATGAATGATGAACCTAGAAATGATTCTCATCGTGTCATGGAGACGGTAATCCGTACGTACGCACGAGTGAAAATATCATTCTTTTGATATTAATATAATATATAATTGGATGGTATATAATATATAATGAATTATTATTATCTTATAATTATTAATTACATCAAATACACATCATTATTGTACCCATCCAAATAATAATGTATTTAATAACAATTACACCACGACGTAGAGATGGTCAGTCGTACGTACGCACGTATGGTTACATGTCATTCAAAGGGTGGATAGAATAATAATTTTGTTATAAAATAATTATAGTAACATCACAGTTTATAGAATATACTAGAGTTATTATTTTATAATGGAAACAACAATGAAAATGTAAGAGGAAGAAGAAAGGAACTTGGAAGAGGGGGGGGGTTAAATCATTACCTCTTCTTCGGGTTCTTCCTTTTGATTTGGTCAAATGGGCTGATTAGGTTGGCTTTTGGATCAAAATAAGGCATCTAGGTTGAAGGGAGGATAGTTTAGAGGTTATTTGGTCTAGTTTTGTCTGACCCAAATGTCTTAGAAGGTGTGAATTATAGAAAATGTGGAGTTCCATTTTATAAGAGTGGTGAGGGGCACCTTAGGAAATACATCAAATATTATTTTAAAATAAATTCATATTTGGTTTATAATAACTCAAAAGTTTATTATTTCAAGTATAATGTGGGGATAAGTCGAAAAACACTCAACCAATAGGTTTTAGACAAGGTTAGGTTACCATTTAAACCTTATCATTTAGATTTAACTCTAAGTTATATAATTTAACTTTTACCGTGTCTTCTTGTATTCTTGCATTATATGGTTAATAAACAAACTATATACTGCCAATAGAACCCCAATTGGTTCAGTAATGTAATATATATTATTATATAAGTCGTTTGGAGGAAGATTAGATCTTTAGGACTATTATATCAATTAATAATATAATATTTGTTTTAAATACTAATTTATGTCAATTTTTACACTATTTGGTATTTGTTTTTTGTTAAAATAAAAAAAATTGATTATTTCAAAAAAAAAATACATTGAATAAATCCTAACATGTAATATTCACCAATAAAAGTTTTATAATTCATATAAACTTTGAAATTATATTTATTTTAATATTTATAATACCATTTATTTTATTCTTTCATGAATAAGGTAATTACTGCATCGTCATTGTGTCATAAATAAAATTATTTATTTAATGTCTAAAAATTATAAATAAAATACCATGATGTAGGAAATATTTTTATCTTTCTAATGAAAATTTATAAACGAATTTATCTTATGTATAACCCTATATTAAAAATGTTTTAGTTATTAAACTTTGATTTTAACTCTTTTAACTCTTCTTTGAACTAAATAATAATAAATGTCCTAATCAAATCCAAGTGGACCTAAATGATAATATTTTATTCCTAAGGTTGTTTTTGGTCGAGATTAACTTATCAAATAGAATTAGGACATGTGTTAGGGTAATATTAATATCATTTTTATCCTTAATTACCATATTTAATTTTAACCGTGGTAAATTTAAGTAAAAAGTTACTATTCTCCCAAAATTGTTTTTATCATATTGAACAACATTTTACTATTTGATATTAACTGTGTCTCTGGGATTTTCTAAATTGCATTCATAGAAGTAGTAAAATTATGTTTTATATAAATTTCCAAATTCTCATAGGAGGTGGTTAATGGCGGTGAAAAGTTCAATAAAATTTTTATATATCTAAAATTATTCTAAACTAACATCAATTAATTACATGGAACTTATAAAGGTATTATGTATCTATTTTTACCTTAATTAAATTAAAATAAAATAAATAAGTATTTAAATAAAAATTTGGGTTTAAACTATAACTCAGTACTTTTCACAATTCATCAAAAATAGAATGTTTTCAGAAAAATACCAAAAATTAGGGCTAAGATATATTTGATATTATTAATTAAAAAATGATGTATATTTTACCAAATTCAAAACATATTAGTTTCATTAATTAATTAAAAATTAATTCCCATTGTAAAAACAAATACCGTGTTTTTAATAAATAATAACTATCAAAAGATTGACACTTGTTTATGTCTGGTTTAAATGTGAAATTACATCCAATGGAAAACATTGAATTAAATGGTAAAAATATATTATAAATATACTTTATAACAACTAAAATTTAGAATTTATCACAATTAATAAATTAGATTAAAAAAGTTGCTCATAATTAAAATTTAGTAATTTTTACTATTCATCAAAATCTGAAAGTTATTCGAAAAGCACCAAAATTTCACCCTATGCTAATTTCGATATTCAGAATCCAAAAATGAAGTCCATTTTGAATGATAAAATTTATAAAATTTTAATAAGTTGGTATTACTATTCATAACAGCTTGTTTGGTTGGTTTTGGAGTGTTATAACTCGAAGTTGCGTACAACACACGCTATTGTATTATTTAAAGTGAAGCGTACCATGGATGCTTGGGGTGTTACAAAAAGACTCTATTATAAATTGAAATATGAAATGAAATGACTAATGACGTGTCTTCCAAGCCAACGTCGAAGCTTGGATATGATCTTTAACCACACTTCATTGCATTGTATTATGATAAATGAGTTTTTCTTACATTTGAGTTCAAAAATTTTACTTATTTAACTATTATATAGTTCCTATTATATGTGTATATATATTCAATTAAATATTTTCATAGTTCTATGGTGGTTTCCTACTGGGATTTAGACTCACACCCTTTTTAGGTCTTGCTTTTGGGCCCAAACTGATTATGTGATTGTAGGAGTTGATCAAGGAAAGTTCCCTTCGAATAGTACCTGATTTTTTTTCATGGAGCATGATTACATGGGGTTGAGATGATTCTTGTGATGCCTCTTAGATTCCATTATTTTTTTTCTTTTTGAACATATTTTTTTTTGCAGTGTACCTATTTTGATTATTTTGTAGACCATGACATGTTATCCATCTTTTGTGTGAAATGATGTTTGGTTTATTATCAGTATTATACTGCTAATTTTAGTTGTATGAAATTTTCTATTTCCATTATTTTATTATTATTGAATTTCTCTATGTTTCACTCTTCTAATGAAGGGGTAGTTCTACAATATCACACACTAGGCCATCCCTACTAGTCAACAACCTCCAGTGTTTGGGGGAAATGTGCATGAGACCATGTAGTCAACTAGGTATGTGGCATTAGTTGAGTTGAAACCAGATTTGACACAATACATAATTCTTCATTCTTCACCACATGTTCCCAATGTTCCACTACTATACGAGCATATCCAGACATGTCTTCATTTCATCCTCTCAACAAGCATCTTTCAGGAGGATTATCTCTAAAATTCCAAACACACATATCAGGACACATAGAATAACATTATCTATTTTATGAAAGTTCAAAACACATTACGAAAATACAATTACTTTTCCCCAAACCTTCTAGGGAGGACAAAAACTGAGGTGAAATAATTACCTTAAACCCTCCAACACCTATGTCACGGTTAATATAAGGTAAATTCATTATTAATTATTCAATTTTCTAATTTATACACACATTTATTCATATTTTCAATCATTTTAACACTTTTAATTTTCTCATCAGGATACATTTTCAATTAAATTTCACTAGCAATGAAAAATAGTTCATGTTCAAAAACATACCAAAATCCCATTTTCACATATGTCCCTAAAATGTTTCATGTCACAAAATAATCTTGGTGCCTTGAGTTATGAATTCATAATCACATCTCGTTCCATAAAAGAAATAATTTAAATCTTAGAGAATCTCAAAAATAATTATCACATCACAAAACATGTGATTTACCAAATGTGAGATATTATCCAACTATATCAACATACAAAAATAATACAAATCCTACCCTAGGTACATAGATTTTCTTGTGTACATAGGATTGAAACTCCCATAAATGAGTACATTTCAAAGGCTAAACTATTCCTAGTTTCCTATTTACCTTTCTCAAATATTAAAAAAAGGAAAATAAAATAATTCTAGGATCAGATACCACTTTGTGAAATTTTGTCATAGGTGCCACACAATGGTGCCCTATTCTGGTTGGTCACATAACCTGAGGCACACCACACCATATGATAATAGTTTCCAATTATAATCACGGTTCTAATATATTTCATTTGAATACAATCCCTAATTTATTAGGGTAATACAATAGTTTAAATAAATAAATAATATCAAAAAGAAATATAGTATTACCTTGGATGATGACATCATCACAAGATGACCAAAACTATATAAACAATATCAAAACTGAACATTAAATATTCCATACAATAATAAATGTCAAGTGTCAAATAAAATCCCAAATAGTACAGACAATAAGAACACCCATGTGAGACTTGAACCACATATAGTTTCCACTTCCATGCTTCATTCCAAATCATCCAAATAACATAGGTTATTTTCCACTATCCTATCCTCGATCAATAAATAGTACAAGGGTACCAATTAGGAAGCCTGAGTATGGTGTGTGTACAACTGAGTGGACCATCAACAATGGTGTCTAAAACAATATCCTCTTAAACAGTGTACGCATTTCTATAAACAATAAAAAAGATATAAATTAAACACTTTACACTTATTCAAATACTATCTATATAACCATATAAACACTGGGTTCTTGAGGACACCTAAACTCTCAAAACCTTCTTTGGACAAATTCTATAGATTGAACTACCCTTGAGGGTAATCATATATCTGAATTCCCATGTTACCATTCATTATCACAATTCACATATGAATTCCATTATTATCGTTCATCATCTCAATTCACGCAATAGGATTTTTATGTAGTAGCCCATATGCCACACATAATTATAACATGTGAATTTCATTTTTAAAATTCAAAATTTATTATCCAAATTTTGGATTTTGATACAGTAGAACAATTCCCACAAACAACCACCACATAATAAATTCTTCAATTAATTATTCACATTAATTGCATTGATTAATTCAATAATTAATTAATCAATCAACAATATCAACAACTATTAATTATTTAAAAATTAATTAATTATAGTCACAATCTCATTATCATAAAAATAATTAAGAAAATAATTATTCACATTGAAAGTATCAATATCCCATAATTTATTGAACAATTAATTATCCATACTCACAATCTATATATCCCATAATTAATTCCATAAAAAATTATTAATATTCAAAATAAAAATATCACATTACTATTTCAATAATTATTTATTGATTCTCACAATCCCAATATTCCCACACATAAATAACCAAATTAATTATTCCCCAAATCCATCAATTTAAATATTTCGATTATTAATTCAACAAATAATTTTACCCAATTCCAAAATTCTATATTTATTTGATTTAACATATTAAATTAATCAACAAAATAATTCAATTTCTAAAAAATTCTAGAAAATATATAATTACATATATGTAATTGAAATCAAGGCTATGGAGTTTGAATAATACACCAGCCACCTCAATTCATTATCTATGTTCCCCAATGGAAAAATCCAAAATTTGAAGGGGATTGTTCAAGAAAGTGACAAAGAACATGATCTAGTTGTGAAACCTATATCCTTGATAAAATGAACAATGTTCTAATAAAGCTAGCTCTAGATCTATAATAAACAGTTGATAAATTTCCATTCAAGTACGGGATATAAATTGAAACGATATGGGAAACCAATCAGGGTGAGATTTAATTATGAGATAATGTGAATATCGTTGATCCAAACATTGAATCATTATGAATAGTGGATAAGAAGGATGATAATGTTTTCAGGACCCTCCAAAAATATTAGAAAATGAGTTCATCCATATGGGGGTGAATTTTGGTTTAATTAGGGGGTATATTTAATTTTTACAAAAATATTGGTATAACTAAAAACATCCACATAGTATGATGTGTAGAGGCACACCGTAATCCAAATGGTGTTCCTTAATCATGTTCCTCTTATAGGGGGTCCTAATTTTCATCATTTAAGATCCATTGTTTAATAAACTATGTGAAAACATTGCAAACCCTCACTGTATATGGTTATACATTTTCTTGAGCTGGGGTGTATGGATAGGGAAAACTATGCACCAACCACGCACTGTCCCAATTATTCCATTTTTCTCAAATTATCTCCCAAATATACCATATGATAATACAAAATTGAATATAACTCTACAAAATTAAAATTCTTACCTTTATATGACCATGATACATCTATAAAAAATTAGGGTTTTACAATCTCTCCACCTTATAACAGCTTTTCCTTGAGTGATACTCCCAAGAATCTATATGATTGCTAGTAAAACAAATCGGACCACTGATCCAACAATTTCACTTATATGTTTTATGTTTCATAGTAAACATGACCATGTTTCCATAATAAATTAACTACCAACATGGTATTTACCCTAAAAATATCTCACTATGATCTAACACACCTATTAGATTCTCTTTAATGGAAGCATCAATCTCACGCTCTATATTATCCACATTGATTTCCTGATAATGGTCTTGTGGGTAATATAAAATCTGTGACACAAGGAAAACATCATGAAAACACTATATTTCTGTGGAAGATCCAATATGTACTCTATCTTCCAGATTCTCTCCACTATATCACATGGTCCAATGAAGTTTCATATCAGCTTGCACTGTCTATGTATCATGCATTGACTTAGTCTGGGAAACATGTAATGTAATACATGATCACACTTTGTAATATCTAGGGATCAAAAAAGCCTATAATCATAGATCCTCTATTTACCCTAATACATAACCATATGCTTTTGAGTCATATTTACATGATCATACATCTCAAGTAGGAGACTTCGTGCCAAAAACTCTAACTCAACTGCCTCCATCTAGCATATAGATTATCATCATGTCATAAAATAAAGATCCTCATATAGTTCTATATATATAGTTTCTTGATAATTTATGTTATTGGTGAACTCCACTAATGTCAAATGCTTCTTCCAAGACCCACCAATGTCGTGAATAGAATCTCGTAGAATATCCTCAAACTTCTATATAATATGCTCTGACTAACCCTCTATCTATGGGTGGAAATATGAACATATAGAAACCTAAATTCGAATAACCTTTAGTAACCCCTACAGAAACCATGAATTAAAAACATTTCATGATCTAAAAAAACATTCATTTCCATCATTTGATGATGTACTATCTTTTGAACATATTATTCTCTAAACATACGGATTGAGAAAGTCTATCACAATGGAATGCAATTTGATACATTTTCAAGCATCCCATAATAACACAATCAGATTCATTCTATGGATATATCCTCGAGAGACCCACAATAAAATCACTAGTAAAATTATCCAACATCCATTAAAAAATGGTCAATAGTTGTAGCAAACCAGAAGGTCTTTAATGCTTATCCACCACCCACTGACATGTGTAGCATTGTGTCATAAACCCTTCTATCACCAATTTCGTTACCTTATAAAAAAACATTCATTTTAGGCCATGTTGTATTTTTTTCACACATAGATGTAACAAACAATTTGAGGCATGAAACTCACACATCACCTCCTACAACATTATTGTAGTCACAACAACCCAATTCCAAATTGAAATAATATCATCCTAATCCACAGTCCAATCAGAAAGAGACTCAAACCCAAATTTTCTTTCCATCATGGTCAAAAATTATGGATTCTTATACTTTTTTTATCCCCGATGCATCCCAATATAGTAGAATTGACAACAACTGATACGAGATTCACCAACTCATTACTCACCTAAACCACATCAGGTGTCCCAGGTAGTATATTCATTATTTTTTACTCAATAAATTAATCCTGAATGGCTTGATACTATGATTTCATGTATAAAGCATTAGAAACACTATTACAATTTCCAAGAGTGTATACTAACTGAATGTCAAATAACATAGTTTTCTCATCCCATATATGGTTCCAGAAATAAAAATATTATTGCGAAATGATATACATCAAGATCTTATGATTTGTATGTATAGAAAAAATCTAACCCAATAGATAAGAACACCAACACATTAAATAATAAAAAACGACTACCAAGTAGTGTTCATCTGTAGGGTAGTTCCAATTTTGTGGCCTCAACAATCGAGAAACATAAAAACAAGATCTTGATGAATCAAAACTATTCCATGTTCGATACAAGAATCATAAAAAAAGCTTATTCTCCCCACCTAACTTGGGTTGGATCAAGACATGTTCCAATTTAAACTACCTTATCAACTCAAAGAAGGCATGATCATGTGCATCCATCCATTAGAACATTATCTCGATCTTGGTCAATCTCGAAAGAGGAGCATCCAAATGGAAAAAGTCTTATATGAATCTCCCATAATATCCAGCTATCCCAAGATTTAGGGGGTATTAGAAATATTCTTAACCAGGTCGAAAAAAATGATACCTGATCACTCTCTCGGTCCATAGAGAGACCTTCCTTTGAGATAATGTGACCCATGAAATATACCTAATAAATCCAAAACTGACACATACATAACTTAGTCTATTGATGATGCTCTCTCAATGTACCAAGGATGATGTCAAGATGTTGGGCATTATCATCATGTGTCTTGGAGTACATCAAGATGTCATCCACAAATACCACCCTCAACTGATCTAGGTACAAAGGAAAGATTCTATCCACCATGTCCATAAATACATTTAGTGCATTTTTCATCCCAAATGAAATTTTGATGAAATCATATAGGCTATAGATACTTCATAACTATGTCAAAGGTATATCATTAGTTTTAACTCTCAAATGACGATACCCTAATCTCAAGTCTATTTTCAAGAAGAACCATGCTCCTCTCAACTAGTCAAATAGAACATTAATATGCATAAGATGATACCGATTCTTCACTATCAACCATTTCAACATTAGGTAATTATCCTAGAAGCATGGAGTCTTGTAATCCTTCATAGAAAAAAAACTAGAAAACTGTAAGGATTTGTACTCCTTCAGATAAACCCCTTACCGATGATCTCTTATATCTCAATATTTAGCTATTTAAGCTCCATTAGTTCCATTATATATAATTGAACTGAAACTCGCTATGTCTTCTGCATCATCCCAATTTTAAATTCAATATCTCTCTTAGGCGTAACTCTATGTGTATTCATGAAACACATACCGAAATATATCCACTATTGGAAAAAAGTCACCACGATTCACTCCTCCAACAACTATTAACCATGTAGAATCCTGGGTGGTAAGATCCCCAAGTTGTTGGTGAACTAGCCCTACAAGGCACACCATAATACACTACTCTCCACAAAAAATATACTTGTCACCCTCAGGAGATGTAAAAATTACTCTCATTTGGTAACAATTGATAAGAGAAAAATATTTTACTAACCAATACATACCCCTAATTAAGTGGAATCATGGCATGTGGAGGCTTTATAGATCTAACTGAATGTGACACTACCTATAATCTCCATGAATAAGAAGATGAAATTTGATTGTACTACATATGGTGTGTCTATCATGAGTACCCCATCCATAATATCCAATTCTATGATAAAAATATTCAATTTATAGGGAAAAATAAAGTAATGAGTGGAACTAGTATAAAATAAGTCACTAACTAGAATATTATCTTATTTAATAAAACCTCTCACATTCAATTGTACAACCTCTCTATCAACAAGAGCAGTCTATGTATCATGTAATTGTCCTACCCATATTCCATTTTATTTAGTATGAACTCTCTGAGCTGCATCAATATTTACATATATGAACCCTTTCCCAGAAACAAATCATCCATTTCCTATACAACCTCAGCTTATATAACTTCAGCTTCCATACTGATAATGTGTAAAAAAATCCCCTTCCAAAAATATTACTCTATCTAGATCCTATATCACTTCCCATCAGTGATGGGTTCCTATATAACCTCTATATATGACCCATCATTCCACAATATCATAAGTTTTATGGTTGTTGGGAGAACAATATCTAGAAATCCCCTGACCTACCACACTGGTGAATGTTTTCATGAGGGTAAATGGGAAAAACTAATCCCTCTATCTGGGTACTCACATTTACATATCCCTGGATGACATTATTATATCGAAACATCTTACACCTAGATGATGTTCCTCATCCCCATCCATCTGAACCATATATTTTGCACTAGAATCCTCTATCAGGTTGACCTCATCCATCAGATCCTAATCCACCATTTAATCAAACATAATTAAAAAAATGTTATCTCGGGACATAATCTCATATTTAACTTCATCCAAGAAATGAATTGTTTTAGATATCTCATCTGATTATAACACTATATATATGAATTTAAAATCTATAAAGAGACCAATATATTCCATCATAGACACCCCAAGTCATCCCCATGATCAAAACAACACTCTCCTGGATCAATTTCTATAGATTGATGTGCACTAGGAAATTATCCAAGAATTCATTCCATAAATTGGATTCTTCCTTTCCAATCCTAGCATAGACATACCACCACAATTTCACTTATTCATATAGCGTTTAAGCACCAAGTATGACACACAATTCATTATAACTCTCCAAATGGTCATGTATAGTCTGGTTTGACTAAAACAAGAACTGAAATCCCTCATGTCTACCCTCTCTAGTAAAATTAAAAGGCTGTTGCAACTATAAAAGATTGATCAAGTCCTACATGATATTCAATATGTACTCTAGGACACATTCCATGAATTTCCAAAATAATGAGATGTTCACATAACACTCTTTCCACGATTCCTTATTTAAAACATCGGGTGCCTCAATATTAACTAATAGAGAAGCATCTATAGGCATGTCCTCATGACTTCCTCCCAACATGAATCATTGTGGGGGAATAACTATAAAATGAAAAACACGCATCTCCGGACACAAAGAAAAATTTTATCTTGATTATGTAATAGTAAAAGACAAGATTTATCTTTCCTCAAACCCAACCACATGGTGAAAACTAAGGTATATCAGTAACCTTAACCCTCATACAACTAGTTCATGGTTAATGGATTGTAAAATCATTCAATATTCAATTTTAACATTTGGACACTCATTTATTCACATTTTTCATCGTTTTAATGCATTCAATCTTCAAATTAAGCTACATTTTTAATTCAATTTTAGAAGACAAGATACAGCAGTTCATTTTTAGCAACATACCCAAAACCATGTTTTCCCATGTGAGCCACCAAAGAGGCATGCCACAAAATAATCTTTTGTTCCTAGAATGATGCATGATTAATCAAATCTCATTCCATACCAATCCATTATTCAAATATTATAAAAACAAAAAAACAATTATAATATCCCACAACATGTTCTCCACACATGGTGGAATAACATCTTACCATAACAAAACACATCAATGAGAGAAAGTCCACCCTAGGAACATGTGTTCTTCCCTTCATATGTGTTTTCATCTCCAATGAACAAGATCATGAACTATGGAAAACCCTTCCAAGTATCCAATATACCTTTCCCAAATAGTAATACAGAAGAAAAAAATAAATTTTGGATGCGATACTACATTGTGATGTATCGACCCAGCTTCCAGACATGAATGCCCCAATATAATGGGCCACATGACCTTAGCCACACCTCCATATATGCTAGAGGCTACCAATTAATTGTGACTATCTAATATTAATCAAATGGATACTGTAGCCTCTTTCTCAAAGTAATACACATGTTTAAAAAATGATCAACAATGAAATGACATATAATCATAACTAGGATAATAACAGTATCACAAGTTAACCAAAAGTCGAAATCAAAATATTAAAATTTCATAGTTACTATACCATGATAATATACATGTCATGTGAAAAAAGAAAAATGTTATTGACACTGAAAAATCCAAACAGGGTCATGAACCACGTCTGGTTCCCTAAACCATGATCCATCCCAAATCATCCATCTAAAAAGGGTCTTTATCTTTATCTTATATAGGTAAAATATATTCTATTCATGTTCCAATCAGGCAGACAAAGTAGGGTGTGAGTAGAACTTAGTATATAATCTTATTTCATCAAATGAAGATCAAATAAATAATATGAACTAATTTACTAGAAAAAACGATTTCCCATTAGATGGGATCAAACTTGTGATAGGGGATGCACTTGGACTCCATTATTTCTGGCCCCATATTTTTCTATTTTCGTCAACTTATAGTTTCTCATTTAATTTTCCGTCTTTTAGGCTCATGTTAAATAAATAAATAAATATGATATTGATGATGATGAAATAGTGTATTCATTTGTATAAATAATAAAATAACCAATAAAGTAAACAATATACACTTATTAAATTACACATTATTTTACCATGTAACATCATGGGTTCTCTAGGATACCTAATCCCATAATACATGCTCCGGTCCATGCAAGAGTCTGAACTATTCTTAAGGATATCATTTATTTAAATTCCCTTGTTACAATTTTCAATTATAATTCCCATATGAATTAAATTCGTACCATTCATCATCTGAATTCAGGAAATGGGATTTTCAAAATAGCATAACAAGTCGCACACAATATTATCATATTTGAATGAAATTTCTACCATTCAACATTTCATATCACACTATGGGATTTTGATATATAAGAACATATCCCACACACAATTATCACATTAATTAATTCATAAATTTTATAATCACATTAAGCACAATGATTAACTAACTAATTAATTAATTAATCCACAATCTAATTATCTAGTAATTAATCCATAAATCAATTTTCTACTACCAATTATCAATATCAATAATTAATTAAAAAATTAATTATTCATATTCAAAATAAAAAAGATCCCATAATATTTTCAAAAATAAATTATTCAAATTCAAAATCTCAATATCCAATAATTAATTCAAAAATTGATTATTCTTGTTAAAAATATCAATAGCCCAGAATTTATTCAATAATTAAATATTCATACATATAATCCCAAAATTCCAATAAATAACAAAATAATTAATTATTCCCCAAATCCCACAGCTTCAATATTCTAATAATTTTTTCAAAAATTAATTATCCCTAATTCTAGAAATCATTAATTAATTAATTTACTAAATATTTAATTCAACTGGGATGTCACCACCAATCCTCGGGGCCTGTTCCGTGACTACCCCAAGCCCACCTTCCATAGGCAAGGGGTTGGCGACTATCACCAAAGGCATAAATCCCAATAAAGGGAAGGAATTTCCTTTATATAAGTACAAAAACACAACAGGGTACTCAAGCTGGAGTAAATACAAAGAAAAATGACTACAAAAGTAAGATAAGGAAAGTAAATGGGCTAGTATACAAACCAAACATAATGTACAGTACAACTAAAGAAGAATGTACAACAGCTGAAAGATAATGCAGCAACCACTGAGTCTTTCTCTGGGAATCCCACCTGAAGGGTGAGTACAGATTGTCTAGTCAGTACCACGGGTCCATCCGTCCCCTCCATGTATGTCCCGCTAGGTGGTCCACCTCCGGATACCGTCCAGCTCCACAATCCTTGACCATAATCAGTGTTTTCTATCGTCTGCAATCAATACAACGTAGTGCGGGCAATGCATGTGCACTGGTGAGTATAACGATACTCATTAGGGACCCCAAGAACCCTGAAGGACTCCTAGAATCCACAAATGATAAACCAAAAATGAAATATACAATCACATAATATCATTCGACTCTACTTAGGTACATCCCCATACATATACCTAAGTCATCAATTCCAGTTCAACTCCAACACTCGGGCCCAAGAACAACCTTTTCCACACATGAAAGAAGTCAATCACACCAAAGTTAATGATTGAATTGTCAAGACATAGCTCACAAAAGTATACTACTCTTGAAGAGGGGTGGAGATGATTAGATGTAGCCTCTGGATCACCTCCTCTGCCGAACCCACGTAGGATCCAAGTACAGAGGTTGTCACTGCTAAACACACGTATGATCCAAGTACAGTCTTCATCGCTGCCGAACCAATGGAGGATCCAAGTACAATCGTTTTCGCTGTCGAACCCACGTAGGATCCAAGTACAATCATCATCGTCATCAAAGTCACATCCATCTCTAGGGTTCCCACACACACCATTCTCGATTCTGGGAGGGTCTGCTCCACGAGTAAAAGGGTTCGCTACATTAACTGTCATGAAGACTAGATATGATGTATCTCGGAGTTCCATCTCATTAAAAGGAACTCAACGTGAAAGACAGCACGTCAAATGGACGCCCGGTCTGAGTTATATTGGCTTTTGTGTTCCAGGGGCCCGGTTGGAAATATGCTTGTTCCAAACCCGACTGTTTACCAATGTAGTCCAAAACTCACTTAGAGTATAGAAAAAGGATCATCTCTTCGGAAGGGTCCCAGTGCCACAAACAGCGCGTCGATCGGACGTGTGGTCTTTATGTTATTCATGTTTAAGTGAGTAATGGGCCTGGCTCGTTTAGCCCCGTGGGCTGCCGAGTCGGGTTAACTCAGTTTGGCAGGTCTGACCCGACACGAGTTTCAGACTGGCCCAAAAGAAAACACAACTCAGCCCGAGGGGGCACGACCCGACCTGAAGTGGCACGCCTTGACCCGAAGTGGCGTAGCCCGGCCCGGCAGGGCATGGCCCGACCTGGCCCTGATCGGCCCGACGTGTGGCCACAGCTGGCTCGACCGGCTGGATGAGCTCCTCGGATGAAGGACGACTTGTTCTGAGGGGGGGAGGGGGGGTTCAGCCCCCCGGTTGTCCAAACTGGCGGTGCCAAGCGACGCCTCCCTTTCAAAACCGGTCGGGTAGGCCGACCGGCCTTCTGCACACGCGGCCTGTATGGGTAGGCCACCGGTTTTCTAACGTGGCACCTTACTAGCGTCGCGGTCCGGCTCCGCCCGACTGGTCGGCATGGCCGGCCGGTTCCTCAGTGCGACACCCTCTTGGCGTCGCAGTTTTCCTCCTCCCGGCAGGCCGACGGGCCTGCCGGTTCTTCCGCCGAAGCGGCCTGTGTAGTGGGCCATGTTTCCTCCCACACAACTAGTGTGATTTCTCCAATTTCCTTTGCCACGTTTCTTGCATGACGCGATGGCTCCGTTCATTCCCAGCCTTTGATTTCCAATCCCAAAAAAAAAATTTAATGACAGAGGGTCGTCGGGCCGTGTTTGTTTGGCCCACACCCTATGCGTTAGGTGGTAATAATCGACCAAATATGAACAAGATTTCACGAAGCCCAACAAACAATTTTTATCCAAAAAAAAATTGTAACAAATCTCCCTACCTTGAATAAGGTTCGCGGTTGACAAGCGTCTTTGATGAAGGTGTCATTTTCATCATCATCGGTGTGCACTAGAGGAAGTGACGTCTCCTATTTTATCAAGAAGAGAAGAATAGAGGATGCACTGTCGCTAGCGAGTTCCCATGTCGGTGTCTCCTCCCTTACACGGAGGAAGAAGAGGATGAAGAACTAAGGTCGCCAATTTTATTTTCTTCATCGGAGAGTTGGCATTCTTCAACAAAGGAGAAATCCTCCTCTTCTTCACAAGAGTTCTCTCCCAAAAATTCTCCCCACACAACAAGCCAAAAAACATTAAAATAATGCCACCCATTATTTAAATTTAACTTTCCATGCATTTCAAAACTCAAAATCTATTTCACTTAATTAATTAAATCAGGATTTGTTTAATTAATTAAGTGATAGGTTTGCAAGTTTTAATGAAGTGAGAGAGGGAGAGGAAGAGCCCTCATTAATTTAGTGGAGTTGTCAAGTTTAAAGGGAATGTTTATGAGAGTTATAAGTGATTTATGGGAATATGAAAGGTTGGGGATCATGTGACACCCACCTCACAAATATCCTGAAATGGGTAGTTAGAATCTTGTGGGCCCCATCACAACTCCACCATGTAGGATATAACAACTTTAGATATAAAAATAAAATTGTCCCACAATTTTATTCACTTATCATTTAATCCAAATAATTTAAATTCTCCTCTTTTGAAAATGCAACCGCGGTAAAGGTCCCCTTAAGCAATTACTGGCATTGTGAGTTCATCGGTGCCCAAAAATTCCAATTCCAAGCACCAGATCAAAATATATAAAAACTCGCTCGTTCGTTCATTGAACGTACCCAAGCTAATCTTAAGAATCTTATTCCGAGCACACCGGGCCTCAGAATCAGGTGTTGTCAGATCCCATAGACTTATCAAATTCCGAAGTATTTAAGAAAAAAATTTCCTTGAAATTTCCGGGACTTTACATTACTCTCACCTCTAAGCTTTACATCCCCATAATGCTACAACATAAATTAGTGAAACAAATGTTGGTACTGTGCACGAATCTGAGCCTCCTGCTCCCATGTGCTCTTGTGGAGGTTCCCATGCTGCCAACGAATATGCACTAGAAGAATTGATCAACAAAATTGGTCCCACTCCTATCGATCCTTGATCTCCAAGGGGACCTCCATGAATATAGCACTGTCATCGATGTCCATCTCTTCATGATCAAGGATTTGGGTCTGGTCGTGCACGTATCTCCTCAGCTAAGACATGTGGAAGGCGTCATGCACCCGGTGCAACTGAGGTGGAAGGGCCAGGTGGTAATCCACCTCACCTACCCTACTGAGGACTTGGAATGGTCTGATAAAGAGTAGAGATAACATGTCACCACTGCAAAATCTCCGTAATCCATGTTGAGGTGAGATACATAAGAAAGAGTGGTCGCCATCCTCGGAATCTAGTGGCCTTTTTCTCTTATCATCATAGGACATCTGTCTACTTTGTGCAGTCATCATCCGCTCCTGGATGATCTGTACCTTCTCTGTTAGAGCTGAAACCATCTCTGGTCCTTCGAATGCTGACTCCCCAGGGTCAGTCCAGTATAGAGGAGATCTGCAAGGTTGGTCGTACAATGCCTCATATGGTTCCTTCTCTATGGGGGAGTGGTAGTTGTTGTTCTATAAAAACTCCACCAAGGATAGGTGATCCTCCTAACTGCGACCAAAGTCAAGGACACATGCACGGAGCTTCTCCTCAAATTTCTGAATGGTCGTCTTCGTCTCGCCATCCGTCTGAGGATGAAAGGTGGTGCTTAGGCGTAGCTGCATCCCGAAAGCCTCCTGCAACCCCTTCAAAAGCCAGGAAGTAAAGAGAGTGTTAAGATCAGAGACGATATTTGATGGAACACCATGAATCCATACGATCTCATGAACGTAGAGGCATCCCAAACTCTGTAATGAGCCCTGCTCTCTGATCGGTAGGAAGTTGGCTGACTTGGTGAGTCTGTCTACGACCACCCAAATGGAGTCGTGTCCTCTAGAATTATGTGGAAGCCTCGTCACAAAATCCATGGATATCCAATGTATATTCCACTCTGGAACCTCTAAGGGCTGTACCAAGCCAGCTGGTACCTATTTCTCTGCCTTCACTTGCAGGCAAGTGAGGCATCGTGAAACGAACTCTGCTACAGCCTTCTTCATACTCGGACATGAGTTCTATATTCTGAGGTCCTGGTACATCTTTCCCACTCTTGAATGTACCACTAGAGGGGAATTGTAAAACTCCTTCAGCACCTCCTCCTGTAGTGCAACTGGTACCATGGTACGTCCCCTAAAGAGGATGACTTGCTATCCTACCTCAGAAAATCCATCATGCACATGTCCTGTGGAAATCTGAGCATGTCTCGTCTCACAATCAATGTCCTCATGTTGTGCTCTATGACTCACTAAAGTAGTGGAGTAGTGAATATGATGGATTGTAGGAATTCTTCCCCATCTCTCTCCGCAAAGGATATCTGCAAAGCGGCTAACTGCTCCATCACCTCTCCAAGTAAATGAATCCCAAGCCTCCTTCTGAGATAATCAGCCACAACGTTCCCCTTCCTAGGAGTATGTACTATCTCAAATTTATTGTCCTGGAAGAACTCAATCCATCGCCGCTGTCTTAGGTTCTGGTCCTTCTGTGAGAAGATGTACCTGAGAATCTGGTGGACAGAGTAGACTGTAAAGCGCTTTCCCATCAGATAGTGCCTCCACATCTTCAACGTGAAGACCACTATTGCTAACTCTAGGTCATGGGTAGCGTAGTTCTGCTCGTGCTGGCTCAAGATTCATGAACAATAGGCGATCAGTGCCCGCTCCTGCATTAGGACACACCTGAGTCTGGTCCCTGATGCATCGCAGTAAACTATATTCCCTATGCCCTCCTCAGGTAGCCTCAAGATGGGTGCACTGGTCATTCTATGTCTCAGCTTCTAGAAGATCTGATGACCTATATCTGACAACATGAAGGGTTTCCCCTAATTCTTCAAAGAATTAAGTGGTGCTGAAACTCTGGAGAAGTCTGGTACAAATCTCTGATAGTACCCATCTAGACATAGAAAACTTCTCACCTCCGTCATGCTCATGGGCAACTCCCATGCAAGTACCGCCTCGATCTTCGCAGTATCTACAGCAACTCCTGCCATTGAAATGACGTTCCCCAAGAAGTAAACCCATCGAATCCAAAACTGGAACTTTCAGAGCTTACTGTAATTTGTGTGCTCTCGGAGTGTGTTCAGTACAACCCACAAGTGGTAGAAGTGATCCTCTTCAATGGTCGAGTAAATCAGTATGTCGTCGATGAAGACCACGAAAAAACGATCAAGGTAAGGCTGGAAGATCCTATTAATGAGACTCATCAACATTGTTGGTGCATTGGTTATGCCAAAGTGAATAACCAAGAACTCGTAGTGGCTATACCGACAATTGAATTCTGTCTTTTGCACATCCTCGTCTCAAACTATAAGCTGATGATAGCCTGACATGAGGACTATCATTGAGAACCATCGTACTCCTTTGAGCTGGTGAAATAGGTCTTCAATCCTCGAGAGTGGGTACATGTTATTTACGGTCACCTGATTCAGGCAAAGGTAGTCGACACATAGTTGTAAGATCCCATCTGCCTTCTTGGGAAATAAAATCGGTGAATCCCATGGTGAACCACTGGGTCAGACGAATCCCTTTCCCTGTAAATCCTCCAGCTGTACCCGTAGCTCATGAAGCATGGCGAGAGCTATCTAATAAGCTGGAGTAGATATTGGTGTTGTACCAGGGTACAAGTCAATGTAGTATTCTACCTCTCTACAAGGAGGTATCCATGGAACGTCGTCAGGAAAAACGTCTGCATACTGATCCACCACAATAGGAAAACTAGAACTCCGCACTTCAACTACTCTTAGGATGAGACTAGCCAACTGATGGGTGATCGGATGCTGTCTCCTCTGCGTAAGTCCATCCTACAGTGAAAAGGTTCCCTTCTCGCCGGTGAAGGTGAACCTGCTCCCATCTGTGCGGACACACCGCACTTTGTGCCTAATACAGTCGATCTGAGCATGGACTGTAGATAAACAATCCATGCCTAAGATGACGTCATAATGCCTTGACACTACTACAAGAAGGTCCCAGTTGAAGGTATCACCTCCTAGAGTAAGATCACACTGTCGGAACCAGTGCGTAATCATCGAGTCTTCTGCCTTAGGATTCTCTAGCCATTAGGATCGAGCCAACGAATCTGGCGGAATCTCTGAGCTCCGAAAAAGGGTAGCAGCAATGAAAGAATGACTTGGTCCAGTGTCTATAAGAACTGTAGCAATGGTGGAGAAGACACATATAGTACCTCAAATCATCTCAGGTTCATCTTGGTCGTAGGCCTTGACTACCAGTAGCTGAGCCTTCCTATGTTTGCCAGCTCCCTGTGGATAGGGTGGTCCTACTGTTGGTGGTGGTGGTAGAGCCTCGAAGCGTCGTCCACCAGCTACTGCTCAGCCAACTCCTCTGCCTCGTCCACCTGCTCCCTGTGGACTGCCACGATCAAAACTCTTCCTTTTCCTGGGTAGTACCTCAACCGTCTACTGCTCCTCTTCATGGCGGGTCGGGCAGTCACGAGCCATGTGACCCTGCCCTCCGCATGCATAGCACTACCTACCTCTCGTATGACTGGCACTGCTGCGTGTGCCCCGCACATCCTAACTAGTATCTTGAGGTCACCTACCAGATGTCCTGGTCCACTTGGTCTTCTGAGACATATTTCTACTACCAGGTGCAGAAGACTCTGCTACATGTTGCCCTGTGGTAGGCCTCACTGCTGCCGTTGGCTCAGCAAGGAATCTCTATACAAGAAGGTCTCACTCAAGTACTCCTTCCTGCATGGGAATAATGAGGCAGACCATCAAATCCCTGATCTAATGCCCTAGTATTTACTCGAAGGTCTGGTTCCAGAAGAATAGGTCTTGTACCATGTCCGTGGAGTAGAGTGAGAGGTCAGTAAATCTCGTCGAGTACTGGGCTACTGTCATGCTGCACTGTCGTAGGTGTAGTAACTCCTAGATGCGCACCACACAAAGGTTTTCCGGAACAAACTCCAAGTAGAAGAGGCTCTAGAATTCTGTCAAAATTAGTGATGCCTCGTCGTGCACATAGATCATCAGGCTTCACCATCTACCAGCTGCTGCATGCAGGAGAGTCGCCGCAAGGATCACCATAAGGTCAGCTGGTGTCCCTACTAATCTAAAAACATTGACGATTTCCTCGACCCAATCCTCAGCATCATGAGGGTCCATCTCTTCATGGACCCTGGGTATCCTCTATCACTGAAACTCATGCAATGCACTCAGGAGGCGTGCACTCTCTGCTGTAGAGGCTGGTGGCATCGGAGGCTTAGCGTGTAGTGGTACCGCTAGTGCCTCCACTGTAATGAGGCCCTCCAATGAGGCCTTGTCGCTTGGTGGGCTGACATCTCACACATAACTAGGAAACATGGCTGGATGCCTTCGTGGGACCATCCTAAAAAGAAACAAGTGCGCCACGGTCAAATAGTATACCTGTTGAGCTGACATAAATTAATCACAAAGAAAACTTTTGAAACACACATGCAATCAGTGTTTTCAAGCACTGATTCAGAAATCAGATGTAAAGGTCCTGGTGTATGGATATGTCAGTCGCCGCTCCAACACTGGACTCCCTAGACATAAAACTACACTTAATATTTTTAACACTATTGCTTCATAGAAGAAATTATCAGAGTCTTGAGTACTATGGTAGAACCCCCCCTTTGATACCGATTTGTCACGACCTGTCCTCAGGGCTCATGATGTGACTACCCCAAGCCCACCTTCCATAGGCCAGGGGTTGGTGACTAGCACCAAAGGCATAAATCACAATAAAAGGGAAGTATTGCCTTTATATAAGTAACCAAACACAACAGAGTACACAATATGGAGTAAATACAAATTAAAATGAGTACAAAAGTAAGTGCTGGAATTTAAATGGGCCAGTATAAAAACCCAACAGAAAGTATAGTATGACTGAGAAAGAAAGCACAACATTTGAATGTTAAAGCAGCAACCACTGAGTCGTCCTCTGGGAATCCCACCTGAAGGGTGGGTACAAATAGTATTGTCAGTACCACAGGTCTCGTCCGTCTGCTCCATGTACATCCTGCCAGGTGGTCCACCTCTAGATACCATCCAGATCCACAATCCTCGACCATGATCAGTGATGTCCGTCATCTGTAACCAACACAACATAGTGCTGGCAATGCCCATGCAGGGGTGAGTATAACGATACTCAGTAGGGACCCAGAGACCCCTGAAGGTCTCCCAGAATCCACAAAGGATAAACCACAAAGGAAATATACAATCACGTATTATCATTCGACACTACTTAGGTATATGCCCATACATATACATAAGTCATCAATTCCAGTTCCGCTCCAAACCTCGAGCCCAAGAAAAACCTAGTCCACACAAGAAAGAAGTCAATCACACCAAAGGTAATAACTGAATAGTCAGGACTCATCTCACACAAATATACTTATCACAAAGAGGTGTGGAGATGATTAGATGTAGCTTCCGGATCACCTCCTATGCTGAACCCACGAAGGATCCTAGTACAGAGGTCGTCGCTGCCGAACCAATGTAGGATTCAAGTACAGTCATCATCATTGTCGAACCCACGTAGGATCCAAGTACAGTCTTCATCACTACCAAACCCACGGAGGAACCAAGTATAGTCTTCTCACTGTCGAACCCATGTAGGATCCAAGTAAAGTCGGCATCGTCATCGCAGTCGTAGCCAGCTCTAGGTTTCCCACACACAACATACTCAATTCCAGGAGGGTTCGCTCCACGAGTACACGGGGTCGATACATCAACTATCACGTAGTCTATTTTTGATGTATCCCGAAATTCTATGTCGTTAAGTGGATTTCATCACGACAGATGGTGTGTCAAACGGACGCCCGGTCTGAGTGATATTGGCTTTTTTGTTCTAGGGGCCTGGTTTGAAATATGCCCATTCCAAACATGGGCATCTACCATAGTTTTCCAAAACTCACTTAGAGTATCGAAAAAGGACCGTCTCATCGAAAGGGTCCTAGTGCCATAGACAGCGTGTCGATCGGATGGGCGGTCTTTAAGTTATTCACGTTTATGTGAGTAACGGGGCCGACCCGTTTAGCCTAATGGGCCGACGGGTCGAGTTAACTTAGTTTTGCGGGTCCGACCATGCAGGGGTATTGGATTGGCTTGAAGGAAAACACAACTCGGCCCAAAGGGGTGTGGCCCGAACCGAAGTGGCACAGCAGGGCCCTGCGGGGCGCGGCTCGGTCCGGCTCGGCGGGCTCGACCAAAGGCTGAACTGGTTCTAAGGGGGGGGGGGTGTCGGAACCGGTGGTGCTAAGCTGCACCACCCTTCCCAAACCTACCAGCTAGGCCAGCTGGCCTTCTGTGCACGGAGCCCACATGGGCTGGCCACCTGTATTCCAGTGTGGTGCCCTTCTGGCCCCGCGGTCCAGCTCCACATGGCCGGCCGACGGGCCGACCGGTTTCTCAGTGTGGTGCCCTCCTGGCGCCGCGGTTCACCTCCACCCTACCTGCCGACGTTCCGGCCAGTTCTTCCACCAAATTGGCTCCCGTAGAGGGCCTTAGTTCCTGCCGCACAACTAGCGCAATGGTGTTGGTTTCCTTTTCTACGTTTCGGACATGGCACGATGCCTCCGTTCTTTCCCAGCCTCCAGTTTCCAATTCCAAAAAAAAACAATAAATGACAGAGGGTCGTCAGGCCGTCTTTGTTCGGCCTATGCCCTCCGCATTAGGCGGTAACAATCAGCCAAAGAAGAACAAGATTTCACAAAGCACAATGAACAAATTTTATTCAAATAAAAATAGGAACCAATTCACCCTACCTTGAATAAGGTTTGTGGTTGAAAAGTTTCATGGATGACAGTGTCGTTTCCATCATTGTCGGTGTGCACCTGAGGAAGTGACGTCTCCTCTTTTGTCACTGAGAGAAGAATAGAAGATGCACCGTCAATAGAGAGGTCCCCGTCAGTGTATCCTCCCTTGCCACAGAGGAAGAAGACGATGAAGAACTGAGGTCGCTGAGTTGATGTTCTTCGTTGGAGATTTGGCATTCTTCAACAAAGGAAAAATCCTCCTCTTCTTCACAAGAGTTCTCTCCGGAAAATTTCCCCCACACTACAAGCCAAAAACCATTATAATAAGGCGATCCCTTATTTTAATATAACTTTCCATGTATTTAAAAATTCAAAATCCATTTCACTTAATTAATTAAGTCATGATTTTTTTAATTAATTAAGTGATAGGTTGGACACTTTTAATTAAGTGAGAGAGGGAGAGGATGAGTCCTCATTAATTTAGGGGAGTTTTCATGTTTAAAGGGGAATTTTATGAGGGTTATAAGAGAGTTATGGGAATGTGAGAGGTTGGGGCTCGTGTGGGCCCCACCTCATAAATATCCTTACGTGGGTAGTTAAAAGCTTGTGGGTCCCATCCCAACTCCCCCATGTAGGATATAACAACTTTAGATATAAAAATAAATTTGTCCCACAATTTTGTTCACTTCTCATTTAATCCCAAAATTTTAACTTCTCCTCTCGTGCAAGCACAACCACGGTAAAGGTACCCTTAAGCAATTACTGGTGTTGCGAGTTCATCAGTGCCCTCAGATTCCAATTTTGTGCACTGGTTCCTAAGATATAAAAAATTGCTCGTTCGTTCACTGAACGTACCCGAGCTAAACATCATAAATTGATTCCGGGCCCACCGGGCCTCGGAATCACGTGCCATCAGAAGAAACAGACTCTTCAAATTCCAAAATATTTAAGAAAAAATTTTCCTTGAAATTTCTGGGTCTTTACATGGGAGATTAAATTTCAAAAAAAACACTATAAATTATACAATTCCATACACATAAGTGAAATCATTGCAATGGGATTTTAATAATGGACCACTAACATCAATTTATTGACAATGCTCTCCAATTTAAGAATCCCCAATATGATGTGGAATAATCTTGAATATGAAGAATAATATAATAAAGATCCAAAAACAAGATCCATGATTGAATTAATAAAGATATAATAAACTTATATCTAGATCTAGAATCAGTAGTGTATAAAAATCCTTTCTACGATGGGAGAATAATGGGGAAAAGACAAGAAACTAATCTGGTAGGGATTCACTTATCTTGTGTGATGCGGATCATTGTTCCCGACTAGGAATAACAAAAAAAGGTTTTCAAGGGCTGTAATATCTCTAGGAACCTCCAATAACAAGTCAAAATGTGTTGGTATGGGTAGAGGATGATTTTTGGTTAAATAGGGGGTTCAAGTATTTTAAAAAATATTTAATAGATTAATTAAAACTACACACATTATTTCTTGGGTAGAGGTTCATGGTTTTAAAACCATGATAAAGGAACTATGTGGTTATGAATAATATCCATAGGAATTATAATGATCCATTTGGAACTAGAAGAATAATCTTATTGGAACATAAAATAAAATTTATGTTATATGTTGATCCAAGATCTGTCATAGAGGGTATAGAAAATATTCAATGGGTAAAATACATCAATAAAGAACTATACTAAATTTATAAGAGATATATATATGTGAAGTTTTTCAGAGAATAAAAACCAATAACATAATCATATCAAAATGGATTTTCAAGAATGAAACAATAAAAAAGGTAATGTTATATGTGTAATGTCCATACATGTCTAAAATGGGTATTCTCAATTGGAAGGCTTAAATTTTCTGGAGAATTTACCTATAATGTCTATATAGTAGCCAATAATATTTTTACATTCATTTTTATGTCATATGATTTATAAAGTCTGTTAAATAAAACTAATTTTTATATTTTTAAATGGTATTCTTGATTAAGAATCATTTATTGAATAAAAAAAGGGTCAAATTCTTGATCACACTCATAATCAAAAACAGATTTCATAAAAACACTAGTTATGATTATTTATGAGGATGTAATATTTTATCTAGTAAGGATATTTTCTTATTTGTGTAATTTTATATGGATATATAGATGTGGAATGTTATGTCTGTGCTTGGGGAATTATTATGCTTTAGGGGGTTGCCAATTCGGAAACATTTTATATATGAAGTTATTTTTGAAGAAAAACATGACAAATAAATGATAAAAATTTTGTGAATGAAATATTAAATAATGGTTTCTACACCTATATTATTTGGGATGAAGTTTAAAAATGATAGAGAAGGAAACAAATTTAATCTACACACTTTTAGAAGTATGATATGTAGTTTATTTTATATCACATCTTCCTGTTCAAACATTGCAAATATGTTGAATGCTTGCTCACGGAATCTGTGTAAACTAAATGGGTCACACATTTTTCAAATCTAAATAATTTTTACCTATGTAAATTGAAAAATACAACTTGGTCTTTTATAAATAGGTAATAGGGGTGTATATTTTCTTATACACACTGATACAGATTTGGAAAGATAATGTATAGATCATATATCCATATCAGGTGGTTTATAAATTATTAGTGATGATTGTTCCAATTGGTATAGTACAAAGTAGAGTTTATTGACCCTCATTATAGAATAATCAGATGTTTTTAGGCCAATTTTGTTTTTACATATGCATTTTGGATGAATGTTAATCTATCATATATAATGGTTTTTACTATGAGATCATTGAATATTATTTTTAGAATCATCATGGTATTGATTTTTCAAAAGGATTCTTGTACAAAAATCTCTATCTGAAGATATTGGAATTATCTATAATTTATTCAAAAAATTGTTTCCTTAGTTGAAATAGAACATATTTATATTTTCACCATGGCAAAACTTATTGAAAACTTGACCAATGTTATATCGCTTGATATATTTTTGTAATTAAGGATAAAACTTCAGGATCATCCTTCCCCATGCCCTTGAATTTCCAATATTTTATATTAAACATGGTATTTTGGATTCTCTATTAAAATGGGGAGAGAATTATGTGGTGTTTTAATTTTTTTAATTGGGTGTACATTTAAGATGAGTTTTAACTCAGATGATACTAATGATGTTCTCTCATTGGTGACAAATAATTATAGGGCATCATGATGAAAGAAGTAAGGATACAGTAATATTCAAATGATATAATAAGGATTACAATATTATCAATGACCTATACTTCAATAGATCTATATTATATATTTCAAATTGATAATCTACCAATATTCCTACCTAGTTTCTTCATTTAATGAGATCACAAATAAGGCTTAACACATCTCTGATGAATGTGAAAACAATTCCATGATGTGTAGTAGCCTACTGTTTTCAAGAAATATAATGGGGGATATTGGAGAACCAAATTTACTTGAAATATACTCTAAAAATATTTATGATAATTTTTTATTGGTATGTTTTGGTTGTTTTATTTACTGAAAACCTTATCCAATGATTTTTTTCAATCTAAATGTTCTTGATCTTGTTTCTATAGATTTAAATATCGCGGTGGGGTGTCACATGATGCAAGAATGTGTTTCAAGAGGGGATAAAATTTAGATGAAGTATTTGATGTTGATTTTTAAATTTTTATGAATCCATGTATCTAAATAATAAAATGTATGAATCATATATCTATTTATGATAAACAAAAGAATCAATAAGAAAAAAAATTCAAAGGTGATTCACATAGATTTTTTTCTATATAAGCAATTTGTGTTTCCATTTTTACTACACAAGCGATTTTTGAAGCCATTTCAGCTAATAAAATAAAATCATGTAGTTGTTTCATCCATGTATCCATTCTGAGACTAGAGTGATTTAATTATTTTACGATGTAGATGAATGTCGAATCATGTAGACTAATAGGATACATAGATAATGGGTTCACATATCCCATTGGTCCATGCATGATAATGAGTTCTCATTTTCATTTCTTCTATGTAGGGACATTTAGATATCCAAATTCTACATACGAGTGTTGAGAAGGTTCCACATAGATTAAGTATAATCTTCACAATAATAGGATTGTTTTCTAGCAAGGCATAAATTGAATTTATTATAAGGCATTTGATTTCAAGGAATGGTTCTATATTACTCAACAACAAATGGAATTATTTTTTAGCCCATGATAGATATATGGTATTATATTATAGTCATGGTGTTCATGGATATTTAATTCCTTCATGCGTTTCTGTAGAAATAGGATTGATGCAGTTTTTATATATTATGGAGAAAATTATAGAGAAACCATCATCATGCAATGTGGGAAAAGAGAGAAAAAATGGTTTAAAACTAGTTAGTTCATGATATAGAGTTAATAGTAATATACCATTGATAAATAGATATAAATAAAATATAATAAATTAGACAGAAAAAATAATTAATGGAGGATTCCAAATCCAATGTATTAATTTTTATCAATCAATATATAATTGTTTTATATTCTTCAAGAGATTTGTTCCTCAGTTGGGAATATCATGGGAGTGATTATATGTCCACACTGTGATTAATAATTCCAATAATGTAATAGAGGCCCTTAAAAGGACATATATAATAATAATTTTAGAAGAAACCTAATTTTTAGATGACATATTTAGTTTTTTGAAATCTCTTTTTTTGTATTACAATGAGAAGTTATGTTATTTGTTTTGAATCTTGGTATGTGATGTTTGATTCCAAAATATTAATTATTTATAAATTTCACTTTTGGATGTAGTAAAATGAATATATTTATTATTTGAGTAACACTACATGGTAAGCATTAGGGTTCAAAACCGGATCCAAACCATGTAAATTTTTTCCCTTACTATATTTTTCAGCAAAATCATTTGAGGATGAGATATTTATGTTCTGAGTTGATCGTAATATAACTTCTCAAATTTTATTATTTAGCATCAATCAAAAAACAATAAAACCTACTCCCAACTAATTCAATCCCCCATTCTCATCGGAGGAAACCTATCCTTATGGGAACCTTGGATTTCATGGCATCGCTGATGAGATCATATTGATATTTATTTTCATCAACTACTATTAAGGATGAAAAAAAAAGAAATGTGGATTCAAATATATTATTCATCCACTATATTTTGTACATGAATTATTTATCTTGAATTGTGATAGTATGATGTGGGAGTGTATGGGGCTCGAGACATGAGTGTTTCAATATTCAGGAATTGTTTTGAAGGGAATACATTTATATTTGGTAAACTATTAGAATTTTTTCGTATTATATTTTGAATTTTATTTCAATAATTTGGGGGACAAAAAAATAAAAACAACTTCTAAAACATTTCAATAAAAAAATATTTGTCAAAAAAATTCACAGTAGGTAAACTGAAAAACGATCTCTGATAGAAATGGTATAATATGTATAATGAATGTTAACACACAATAGGTATAAATATTGCATCAAATAAATATTCACAGTATGTACATAATGAACATCTTAATAGTCACTCGTAGTTGTTATAGGGATAGAGTGAGTTAGGTTTCATGGTCAGTACACTAAACACATAACCAATAGATCATATTATGAAAACTAATAAATTGAACAAAAACTCATGATTATTATATTGACCATATGAACCAGACATCTTATTTAATTTAAGGATATTCATCTCATAGAGAGGATAAGTAATTGTTACAAAAATTTATCAATTATAAAGGATAACATAAATTGAGTCAATTAATGACAATTTATAGTACACAATTCATTTTTAATATACCTGATTTTATCAACATTTGAGGTCACTATAGATATGTTAGAAAGAATATGTTTAGAACTAATTAATTTAGGGGTAATATATATATTTTAAATGATATCTTGAAGACTGAGGTTATATAACAATGTGAAGCCTACTATAATTTGATATAGTACTTTTAGAAATATTTATCATACATGAATTATCCCAATTCATAGGTGCATGTCTAAGCTGATATCCATAGTCTAGAAATGTATATTTCATCCACAAAATATATGTACACAAAATACATATAGATATGTAATAATCCTCATAAGATGATAATTTCACAATCTTCTTCTTTATAATATACCAATAAACCAAAGGGTTCCCCAAAAAGAGACATGATCCAAGGGTTATTTTTCCATCTAACAAACAACCACCAAATTCATCATCTAAAAAACTAACTAAATTATATATATATTTGTTTGAATAATTCTTTCATAATATTTTTAAAATTATTATGTGTTTGAAAATTATTTTGACATAATTTAAACGTGTTTTTTTGTATTTGATTGAAAATGATCACACAAACACACACAAAGAATAATAATAAGTCAAAAATAGTAAAATAAATTAATATTCCAGTCATATATCAATAAGTGGGTTGATCAAATGGTTTCCCAATACAATCAAGATCTAGTTTAAGTATATGATTCAAGGGAGTTTTACTCTCTTTTGTACTATCCATACTAAATAAATTAAACTATCATTACAATACATTATTTGTTTTTTTAAATCCTTTATTTATGATTGAAAAATCATAAATCCTAGAAATAACATTTACTCACCCATCAAAATCTCTTCAAATTATATTTGCATCAATTTTTAATGTACATTACTAAAATAATTTTATTAAGATATAAAGACATTATCATTAGAAAATATTTTCACTACAAAAAATATTTTAACATTTTCAATAAATAACATAGGGTCATTTACTCCTTAAAACCAGATTAAAAATTTAAACTAGTCTAATCATATCATAAAATGATCTAGTATCTTATTTTATAACATATAAATAATTTGTATATATATATACATTATTTTTCAGTTTGGGATTTTAAAATCCATTAATTTTTCGCACAAAGAATCCTCAATTATATAAGTATTTAATATTTCACATTTTAATTCTGTTTGATAAAATTTGACATTAAAATGTGAATCATAGGATATAACTATTCTTATAACTTCATTTCTATCTACTAAAGAAGAATTTGTGTCATAATCAATAACATTCTCTTGACTATAACCTTGTGAAACCATTCTAGGTTAATTTATAATTATAGTTCTTATTTAATCAAATTTGTTCCAAAACCACAATTTAGTTTCAATGGTATGATATTTCATATTATTTTGGTGTAGTCCCCATGTTTTATTCATTTAAATAAAGTTCAATTACTCTTTCATTTCGATTACCCATAATTAATCATATATTTCTAAATTGATGTTCTTAGGTTCATTTGGGGATACTAAAGCCTAATTTTCAAATTGGATTCTAATAGAAGTGGTTTTAACCCTATATTAGTGTATCATAGAGAAGTTGCTATGGGGTGGTCATTGTGAGTCAATATAATTCAGGTAATTGAATTATTTTTATACACCATTCTAATTATAAGTACCATTATTAAATAGTTCCTCCGAATTGGGATATTTTTCTATAGATGGTTTGGCATAATTTCCCCCAGTCATTACCTTGATATATAAATTTTAAATTTCAACATTAAGGGTCTGTGAAGGATTATTATGTTAATGTGGTTATTCCTCATAAATCATGAAATGTATATATTTATCAATAATCTTAGTCCTTTTGTTGAATTCAATCTACGATTTCCCAGAAATTGAATATCAAATGAGTATTACTTCATCACATTGAGATGAAAAAGTTTCAAATTCACATCAATATTGAGTATTAAGACCTTAAAACCAACAATTGAAAAGTAATTAACTTTATTTTCAACCACTCAATACCATGTGGGGTTTTACTTAAAAAAATTTAATTATTACTTATTTAATTATATATAAAGCTGTAATAATTACCTTTCCCCATAATAAAATAATTAAATCATACAAATTGAGCATGGTCGTGGGTATATCTTAAAGAATATGATTTTTTATTATACTACACCATTATAAATTTTTTTTATATAAGAATAAATGATTTCACTAAATCCATTTTGCAAGTATAGTGATTAAAAATAATATCTCCTTAAATGATGACCAAGGACATATAATAATTTATTATCCCTAATGTATTTTCAAAAAATCATTCATTAATAGTGAAAATTTAAAAAAACATTAATTTTATAATAAAAAAAATCCTAGGTATATCATGAATAATAATCTATAATAAAATTATTTTAATGTTTTCTTACTAATCTAGAATATTTGAATGTCCCAAAAAATTCAATGTTAATCAACTCTTTGGGTCTATAAGATGACAATTTTTACATAGGTCTGAAATAGGTTTTATGTACATTATGATTGGTATACCTAAAATTTATTTTTGAAATTTTATTATAGGATGATCATTGATAATCCATTCCTAGTTTTCTTTTTTTGTTAATGATGGATGAAATAGTTTTGAATCCTATATGAAAGACATCATTCCTTGTGATATGAATATAAACAATAAATATTCTCAGAAAATAAGGAATGTAAATCAAATGAATATTTGTTATCATTTTACAATAATTAAAAGGTAAAAAATTCGTACAATCGTTAATTTTTAAGGCCTTATTTCAAAAATAAATATGATAACTATCAGAACATTTCTATGATTTCCAAACTATATTTTGTTTTAAACCTAATCGAAATAACACACTAGAAATTAAAATATTTTTATAAGGACAGAATTTTCCAATTCCAATTATTTTCCCTTTAGTATTTTCACAAAAATAGAATGGCTGCCATTAACATTGATAAGGTTTATGGAGCTCATTTAGTTCCCACTCTAGTTTTCAAAACTACCAATATCTAGATAGAATATTTGTCTTTTTATAGCATTCAAAAAGGTTTCTTAAGTCAATTTTTAATGAATAAAATCATTATGGGGTACATATTTTTATTGGTCTAGAAATCATATTAATAAAAACATTAGTAATCCATAGTTGTTTAATGATTTTCCCATTAAATTATTTTCATCCAATTGAAATAAACTCATTTCAGTATATAAAAATAAGAATTATATTCTAGGGAAAAATAAATTTTAGGAGGAAGAAATTTAATCTTGATAAGCTTCATCAATCTAAGTCAGTAACCAATTCCAATAGTACATGTAGAAGTGGTATTTTTACCAAGAATCTTGGATTGGTTTTTTCTATCGATGGTGAATCACATCAGATCCTTTTTCAATTTCATAATAGATATTTAATCTCATTAATTTCCTTTAATATTTGGTCATTTGTTTCATTTTATATAAGAAAATAATATATAATGTGAGTATACATAGAAATATGTTTCATTAAGCTTTTTTATATATTAATAATTACTTTAAAATTATCTTATATAATATTATAGAAGTCAAATAACAGTAACTAGATATATTTTAAAGATTGTTTTAATTTTAAAAACAAATTAAGGCATATTCATGATATGTTAGAATATTATTCAATTCCTCACATTTTTTATGAAACATGTGTCATTTATATAATTTTTTCCTTTCCTTGTTGAGTTGGATTTGATTGGTAAGTCCTAAGAGGCACTCCTAGTGGTTTTCATAGATTTTTTATATCATTTCCCTTTTCCACAATATTTTATTATTTTTTAACTTTTTGTAGTGAACTATATGATTCATTTTCTTTTACACACATAGAGGGTCACTTCATTAAGTTAATCATCATTTTCAAAAAAATCCACCATTTTCAATTTCAATAATTCTCTTTAATATAATAGTCTTTTTTCAAAAATTTATTCTTCCTATTATAATTCCATAAATCAACTAAATAAAAGACTCATTTACTTATCACCATCTAAAAAAGATTCTTCATCACTGGTACTATAATCATTGATCAATTATTTCAACATACAGTCAAATGTATTATGGAATACTGAAAATATTTTGGGCTAGTTTCATTCTTATTTTATTATATTTAATTCTTCCTCACATATCATGAAAATCATTAAAACTTATTTAAATAGTAAATAACTTATTTCACATGAATTTTTATGTAAAAAAGATGTTCCACTCTATTTTTATGGTAGGAATCTCAGCACTCTCATTACATGGGCCATGTCTCTAACTATTTATCCTATTGTAAGGATAGTGTTAAATATTTCATTTAACATATGATAAATGTCAAAAATGAATTCATCAATTTTATTCTATATATATCATATTTAATAGTATAATTATTTAAATTCATTTTTTCCATTTGACGATCCTTCGTGGGAAACATCCATTGTATTTGTTATTTCCAAGGGAGTAGTTCAATAATATATTAAATTAAATCATTATTCTACTAATGTATAATATTACGATTTAATTTATTTAGAGTTTTAAAGAAAGGAATATTTTATTGTAGAATCCCATGTTCCTCATCTAGTGTTTAGGTATTCTATTTTTTCATCTATTTATTTGTACATAGAAAATACAATGTACTCAATACGGATTTTCATCATGTTATTCAATTGAGAATATTCTATCACATTAAAATAATATATCTAGAAAGTGAAAGCTCCCTAATACATAGTATTGTTAATAAAAGTATAAATTTAGAACTAGTGTAAATTAATATCTTTTGTTAATACAATATAAAAGTAAAAAAATATTTTTAATATCCATCATAACAAATGTTAGTTCTAGTGGGAAAAATATGATATTGGTTAATTGGGTTCCAAATAAAATATTGGTAAAAAATATTTAAAACATAAATAATAAAATTTATCAAAAAATCATATATATCTAAAAATGTTAAATTATCAAATTTTATTTTGCAAATAGATTCATCGATATTTTATCTAAGCACATCAAAAATAATTTTTAAAATATTATTTATCTTAGAAAATATCATAACATTTAAAAAACAAGATATATAGAACATATATTTTAGATAAATATTAGATTAACTTTTTATTTAATAGTTATGAAAAAATACTTGCATTGTTTAAAAATATAGTAAAATGCAATATATAAAAAGAACATTAGAAAATTAAACATGGGGGTCAATCCTAAACCGTGACCTATTCCCCCTACAAGGAAACCACCTATTAAAAAGAATGGTATTATTATATAAATTTATCAACATCTTGGATTATGGTTTCAAAATAATATATACAATGTTAGTTTTAGATAGAAATCATCTCCCACAATTCTTCATGTGAGTAAAATGTCACAGAATGTTTTTTCAAAAGTTATACATGGGTGTACAAATGAAATGAAATTAAATATGGTGTCATGTACTATCCATATAAGTATAGGACACTCAGTTTATAGGTAAACATATTAATACATGGAATAGATAAAAACTAAATAATTATAAAAAAATATGGATGGGATATATGAAAATATTCCATAGACCAATTTTAATTGATTTGGTTGTTCAATAGACTGTAGATTTGAATTTGAAAGGATCATGAAAATGTTTCACTATATGTTTGCGAAAACAAGGTATCATAATGTGTTCCCTTATAGATAATTGGTGCAAAATTATTATAATTTTTGGTTCTCTATAAGAGTATGTTCAACATCAACTTGTCTAAAGGAACATTTTTATTATAATAAAGAACAATATATATTCATGTGATAAAATTCAATTTTCCTTAACATTACTCAGTCTAAAATTAATTGTTAAAAAATATCCTTTGGAGATTTAAAGTATCCCCCTACTAAGTTATACATGGTATATTTCCCTCACTAAAACATGGTTGAATATTATCATAATGGGTTAGCATGGTCAATTTATATGATAACTTTCCACACTCATATCATTTATCTTAAAGGGTTCCAATTGTTTCATTAGTTGGGATCATGAATTCATGTGTTAGATTCATTAAATCACTTTTCCACATATTATATACTCATAGACGTGATATATCTTCATGTGGTAGGTATATATTCCTATAGTTACAAAAATATCCTATACACATAGTAAAAATAAGATAGAGGGAAATGTTTCTTATCTATAACATGGGAGGAAGGGTTTTTATGAATTATTTGATAATCATTTCAAGGTAATTTTTTCAAGTAATTGTATGTTCATATTCAATGTGTATATGGTTCATCTTTATTGCATAGTTATTAGTCTAATTAGAAATAATTTGATTACGCAACTCAAGGTATGTTGTATTGTCATATAGTAAGTTAGTGTCAAATATGAGGTAGGTTCCACGCAGTATCTTGAACATCAATGTCAATCCTAATTCTTCACAAGATATGTTACTTACATAGAATTATTTTCATTTTTTCCATGATACAATTTTATTATATATAACATAATAACAAAATAAACATGATTTTTGTTTTTAAAAATAGAGATGATATGGTCTAAGCCATCAATTTCAAGGAATTTTGTAGAAATTTAATTTGATTTCAAATATAAATGCTTTTAAAAAAATCCAAATATTTTAAATATTTTTAGGACAAATAAGTTGTAATGGGAAGAATAAAATAATCTATTTTTATGATATAATTTTTATAATATTTTATATTAGATGAAGAATATAATAAAGTATAATTGTTATCTTGGGAGATAGAAACCTATGGTCACTATCAGGATGGGATTAGAATGTTTCATTTGTTGAATGCCTAGACATTAAAGAGTAAAATTAGTAAAATAATAAATTAGTTTATAAAACATAATGAGTTTTTAGTTTAGGAATCATTTTTATATATATCGATTATTAACATTATAAGGGATTATGATAAAGCCTATATATTTAATTTTTTAGTTAATATATATATTTTTTCAAAATATATGATGAATTGATTGGTGGAGAATGATGTATAAATTCAAAATATTAATAATATTTTTATACACTAATATTGTATATGAATGTTATTATGTAAAATATATAATATAAATTGATATGTATTATATATAATTTTAATTCCAATATATTAAATTCTATTGTCTTAAAATTAATTATTTAATAATATATGATCTTTTATTTTTTAACAGATATATTATTATTATTGGAAATATATATCATATCTGGAAAGATGATACAATTTTTTTACCGCCATAAATTAATTTATATAAATATATATTTTTTATAATTTTAGGGATAAGTTTCTCACCTTATAACTATGTCCACTTTTGATGAATGATTTTTTGTGGATTTTTTTAAAATATTGAATACGATATAAGATATGTTGCAGTTTTGTATTTTTATATATATTTGAATAAACAATAATCCTATTATTTCAATACATAATGTTGATTTTTAATTTGAGAATAATTTTTATTTTAAATATAGTATCAATGAGGCTTGTTTGATTATTATTTACATAATAAAGCTAACAATCTAGTAAATAAATGTTTTGAATGTATAATTAATAGTTATTTCTAGTTAATATCGTACAATAATTTGGTGTATTTTGGTAATGAATGATCACAATTTAAATCAGTAAGACCAAATTTTCATATAAAACTCAATGAATATTTTGGCTGAAAACATCCTAGATGATAATGTTAAACATAGAGATTGTTACATGTATTAAAATTAAATATTTTTTTTAATGTTATCAATTTAGATGTTCCATATTTATAATGTGGTAATTTTATGTTTAAAGTAATATACATAATGATTATTAATCATAATATCAACAATTTTTCAAACAATATTTCAATAAAAATGGGTAAATGTTAATTTTTTTTTGTAGAAACATTTATATCGTAGGATTGATATATGGTTGGAATTACACAATTATATATGGAAGATAACTAATACCATAACAATGTAGGGAACATAATGTTTATAGATTGTTTTATTGTAAGTGATATTATTAGACTAAAACAAATGTTTGGTTTTTCTAATATACTATACAATGTCAAATAATATATAAAAAATACTAATATGTTATAAAATAAAGAATATATTTATTATAATTTTTTTAGCTATATATATTATAGAAATTTATATTATATTTAATCTCTATTTATATAATTATATTTATCTGAAATAAATGGTAATTATCGACGATTCTTGGTTTAAATACCTTTGAATACTAGTATGGGTTGTGTTTTTATTAGATATATATAATGTTATCAATATTATCTAAAGGTTTTTTAGGATGAAATATTACATATAAAGAATGAAGTATGATAGATAATGTTTTTGGAATGCTATATATAAATATTTGAAATTTAATCCATGTTATCTAATGTTGAAATAATACCTATCATGAGAACCATCATACATTTATACATTCTTATACCATCCTTGAGGCTATTCTATTTAAATTGCTATCGGGTATTTTCATGTTCATATAATCTATTGAGGTTAAACTAAAATGTGTTTCATGCATTCATATAAAGAGTTTGATATTTTGGTCCTAGATTCGGATAGAATGTAGTAGTTTTTGATGATACCAATGTATGTTCATTATATTGTTCCTACATATTTTGAAACAAGAAAATGATGTACTCACATGTATGGACGAGTGAAAGGTGACGTGTTAATCTTTGTATTAGTAAAATACATGATGAATTAAGAATGTATGAGTTAAGAATACGAGATTGGCATAATCCATTCCATTATATAAATCTGTTTAATTATTTAATTACCCATATTACATATCATGTATCCAGTGGAAAAAATATCGAGATACATTTTCTTGATAAATACCACCCCAAGGGAAATTATAACCTGATTAAAACGGATTTTTTATTACTAGACACTCTTTTTATTAAAATATGGATTATATAATTCATAATTATTATCAATTATACAAGGGGCTTATGTGGTCAAAAATTTGTTTAATGTTGAATGAGGGAATTTTTTTATAAAAGAAATGAAAAAATTAGATATATATTGAGAAATTGCTTTATATATATTTTTATAAGTTGATACATTGATAAGACATATGGTTAATATGAATGATATCTTCTCCTAAGGAGGTTTATATGGTATCTAAAATGATGGTAGGATATGGTTCACATGTTGTTAGTTTTAATGTAAATTTTTTGAAAGAACATAAATTCTATGAGCCATTAATAAAAGTGAAGGATTCATATAAATTTGAAAAAATGTTAAAACCTCAAAATAGTGGTTTTAACCCTTTTATTCATTGTATTTAAGTAAAATATTTCATATCATGGGTTACCACATTGTGGTATTTTATGTGAAATATCATGTGTTGTATGAAAATTCATGACTCACATTATTTCATCAATAATAGTACTCATATATTTGTTTGAAAATAATATAATGATTTTAAATGAGTTTTACTTTTCCATAATATTTATTCAAACATTAAATTATCAATTGGAATTTTATTTGGATGTACAAGTTTTAACATTTAAATCATTTTTCATTTATTTTTATGTATATACTAATTTTTATGAAATGATTGTATGTACAAGGGGGTCCTTTATGGTTATATTATGTATTTTTATCCTTTTAAAGTATTTTTATTGTGATAAATATGTGAATACATAATAAAACAAATATTTAATCTCTCACTCCAAATTTCATTCAAATTGATAGTTTTAGCCTATTTTTAGCTTAAGAGGACCATATTTATGAAATATGTGATTTATATGACTATCCGATTACCCTATAAGGATACATAATTCTTATTATCTTTTATAATTATTAATATTGTATGAATTTGGTGGTCAAAAATCAATATAAAAAGTTATATTTCTTTTATTTAAGTATTTCACTCTATTCAAACACAATGTTATATGATTATAAAAATGTATTTAAGCAGTTAACTTCCACTATGTTTGGACAGGATCTATCCACAGTAAAATCTATTAATAGAACCACGTCCCGAAACACAAAATTTTAATAGACATTTTCCTATATTTCTCAATAAATATGAGAGAAATGTGAATATAGAAAAGATGTAATTTTTGAAGTTTATTTATCTCTTAGATGTGAATTTTTTCCCATTTTCAAAAAATTTGTTTGTTTTTCAATATTAAAAAACATGAGAATATCCGAAAAAAATTATAATCTAACGATTAGTGAAATTTTATTTTGGGATAAATAAATATTTTCCCGAATTCATTATTTTCAAAAATGATATGCAATATTTTAAAAATGGGTTTATTTTTTACAAAAAAAAATTATTACAAAATTTAATATAAAAATATACTATACTTTAATGATTTAATAACTACATCATCCTAGATAAGATATATCTTCTTTATCCTTTTGGATAAAATTTTAAATGTATGAATAAAAATATTCCAGGGATCTGAATGGATAATCCCCTTAAATTTGAAATCTATAATGTTGTAAAATATGAAATAATTTATATTTCTTAATAAAATTTATAAATCTAATTCCATTGAAATAAAATTTTTCATCCCTAACACTTCTTTTTTAATAATCAATAAACTATTCTATTCCCCATTATGTTTCACATAATATATTATTTGGATAATGTTAAGAGATACATTTATTAAAATGGTATATGATTTCCATAAAAAAATCATTTTGGTTCATTCTAAAATGATATCATTAATCTTCTTTCCTATAATAAAAAATATAAAAAATACATACAAAATGAATATATATATGTAGACTACAGAGATTTCAAATGTGTTTTTCTCTGCTAATACATATTTCATTTCATTATTTTTTAATGTAATAATAGTTTTATTATGCATTACACTATAAACATTTTGTATTATTTAATTTAATTTTTATTATGATTTCGTTAGATAAAATATCATGTGATTTTTTGATGGATTTGGAGTGTTTTAAATTCAAAAATTGGGATGCATGTTTCGATCATGGTTATAGGATTCCATGAAAATATTTTTTGGATACCACATTTATCATTTTTAATTGGATAGTGGGGAAGCATGGTTAGTATATGTTGAGAAAAAACAATGAATGTTTTTTCTAGAGAACACCGTGACAAAAGGCCAATGTGAAAGCATGGTTTACATACGGTTTAGAAAATCATCCATGGAGAAATAATTATTCTCAGAATAGATTATAATTCCTAAACCAACCTTAAACCTCTCATTTATTCCCATATACCTAAGGATCTCAAAAATTCAGAATCTAATGGTGATTCGTGGATGTTTTTATCCCTATATTCTCTATATAATAACATATCTATTGTGTTTGATCAATTATATTCCTTGTATAAATTATTTATTCCTCTATTTTTCATTCATATCATTGATATCTTATTTTTATATTAATACGAAGCATAAATGAAATCTATTTTTTCAGATATATATAATCTACCATGATCTGTTGATGATTTCTTGGATTTTGGAGGTATCTAAAAAACATATATATTTTAAAATAAACTTCTAATTCTATAGTAGATCAATATCTACCATTTATGTATAATCTCATTTTCTCCATTCTTGAGTATTTAAAATCGTGGTCAAACTCCTTCCATGTATTCTAATCAAATATGTTAAATTTTAATGGAATTGGATTTTATTCTAGTGATGTGGGAGTGGTGATATAATCCAGGTGTATTACCATAGTAAACCACGGAATGATTCACTAACTGGGTAAAGGTTGAAATTTTTTACCATCAAGGTACATTGTATTGAATTATATGTAATGTTTGTCTTGTTCATATCTCATTTATAGATCCCTTTATGAATAATTTTCCTGAAATATATAAGGTTACACTAGATTCATAAATTTTTATGTTCTTTTTGTTCCTTACAATGTTTTATATTATGGAATAATATTTCATATCCATATAATTATTGATGTAGTATGATTGTTCTATGATATATTGTTCCTTGACAATGTAATATTCATAGATTGTGGAATATATATTCTGATATTATTTCAATTGCATTGCCTTTATTACATGGTAAGTGTGTATACTAGGTGAAACCATGTCTCAGTATTAAGGTCGAAAGATGCCCCTGATAGAATTAACTAGATCCTTTTTGGGGAGTTTAAAGGACATCAATATTTATGTGAGGCTATAAACAATAATTATAGCACCAATGATCGACTTGTTACTAGTCCAAGGGTAATTACATTATCCATTGGTAGAGTGACAATATATACTAGTATAATCATTTAATGGTGTACTTCCTTGAATATTGGAGAGATTCATTTTCTCTGGTGTGCTAAGAATATATACCAACAATTGAATTAGGTATTAATGTGACATGGGATCTTTTTTCCCCTTAAAGAATGGTCGGGATATGTTCTATATAGATAGAGGATAAAATTTATTAATTTCATATATGTTACATAGTATGATATTATTCATGTATTTAACTAACTACAATATTTTTCGTACATAGAAATGATATGGGTATGATCGGTGTTTGTGGAATCTTGGTTAACAAATAATGACTCGTTATGTTATTGGTTTTATTTTAATATAGAATATTAAATTTTTATAATGTTAGAGACCTCTATATTCAAGTTTATTTATGATTAAGATTAAATGGGTGTTCCAAAAATGGATTATATGTATACAATGTATGAAAATATTTTTGTGCATGAATACCTTATAATTATGTATATGAGATAGGAAAGGGCACCATGATAGGTTATTATGGATCATCCTGATTGCAGATCGATGTAGTTCATAGAATAATATTAGAAGGTTTCCACAAAATATTATTTAATATTGTTAATAAGGTTGTTAGGATAAAATTTGATCATCCACCCTAAAGGTCTATTTGATTTTAAAAATATGACTTCACATGAAACAAATTATATCATTTATTCACATTTCCTTTTAGTTGTCTTGTTAAATGGAATATAATTATGATATTATCATCCAATGATGTATATGATTACTGTGGGTTTATTTTTCTCCATGTTATTTGGAAATTTCCCTATTATCAACTATCTATTTCTTGAGGGGAGGCACACATTATGGTTTTTCTAAATCAGCTTAGATCTGGGGATTTAGGTCAGGGTTCAAAAAATGGCATCAAATGTATGTGGTTTCATTATTTTCTTTCGGTTTTATGGTATAAATGAGATTGGATGTGTTAAACTTGGATATTGGATATGAAATACTTATATAATGAACATGTGTAATAGTCCTCAAAGTTACTCGTGTTTGGATTTCAGATTTATTTTTTGGGGATTTGGGTGAGTTAATACATCATGAATAGGCACATAGAATCACATATGACATATATACACATTGGTCTCTACATTGTAATTTATAAATTGAATACATTGATATGGGATGTCTACTGAGTGATATATCAATATTATATTCAATAAAAATACATGTTTTCATGAATTAAATAGTTAAACATGAACATGTTATTTTGATGTATATATATGATTATTCATAATCTTCTTGCACATTGGTATAGTTTAGAACCATAGGTCAAACTATTTGGGATAATCATTATCTATGGGTATCTAATATGATAATAATTCCAATAGAAATAAATTTTGGGTTCCATTTAATTTAGGTATTTATTCACATATCAATGCTTTTATATGTTTTTTAATCATTCATTTGAAATATTAAAAAATATCCTTAGAGATTCAAAAATTCCCTTTTGAGGGATTGCATACCCATTCCACCACATGTACTGTGGTTTGACAGATTTGGGCATATATTTTCACCATCTATGGTGGTTTATGTAAAAAATACACCCTAGCCACTAGTATAATTGATTTTTCCTAGGAATGGTATTGGGGAATTGGGAATATAGTTCATTATACAAAATAATCTTAACTCTATAATCAACCAAAATTCTAAGACGGTACCATTCCCCAAGATTCAAAAAACTAGATTAAAAATATTTATGGAATTTCTAAACTACTAGATAAAAATATGGATAGTAATATGGATCTTCATGAAAATATGATTTAGGGACTCACAAGGAGGTGTTGTGGTGTTGTGGGACATTCATCCATGCCCAATGTATATATAATGGAGGCCTTTGAAGTTATGTACATATGGTATTTCATTCATGATAAACTGAATCTCAACCAAGAATAAGATATTATAGAGAATCAAAATGGGGAAATTTTGTTTTCCACTTACATAAATCCTTTAATGGTGTTTTTTGATTTTTCATATTTTTACTTGTAATTTGGAAAAAAGGGATAAGATGTATGATATTTCCCTTCATAAAGAGAATCATTATCAGGATATTATCTTTGACCTGATAGATTATATTGAAGTGATTCAAAAGGCCCTAATCATTCATAATATTCTATAGGATGGCATGATTTAATGTTTTCTTATTGCTTTTAACGTATTGGTTACCATATTTCACATTATGATATCAATTTATTATTTTGTTAGTAATAAGTGGATGGATTAAGAGGTATAATATATTGTATTATAGGTGTATTTGGGTGGTGATTCTTTTACTCCCTATATGGGATGAATTTTATGGGGTGCTACATCATTGGTCCAAAGGGACATTTTTGTACAACAAGTGTGAAGACACTAATTAAATGTCACTGATGTGGAAATATTGGTTATATCTATAAATTTTCTTATTAAAAAAGTATCACATAATAATTTCGTGAGAATATTCTTGGTAGATAATAGGGGTCCTCATTAAAAGTCCCACGCATGATAAATATTAGTGACCCCGGAAATTCATGCACTCTAGAAGTAGGGTTTCGGTCAAAGGTTAGGAAAGATTGTTGTGATGGATTAGTTTACAACTGACAATGGAGATGAAAAATCTAGAGTTTTAGGTACATTTTTTTTACCACAACGTTATCTTCTAATTTTTCTAATATAGGATCTTCACATTATTTCATATCTGATTAATTTTATGTTGTGATTTATTGAACGGTAACCTTATCTTATCAGTTTATCACTCTTGAAATGCCTTTTTGAAAAATAGTATATTATCACCAATGTGGTCAAGAATTTGCAATATTTAGTATTTGTAGTAAAAATTTGTGGGACCTTATGGTTTTGAAAATTGGTAGATTCAATATGATATTTTGAGTTAATGTTTTGACTATTTATCAAATTAATATCAATTACAATTGCAGATTTCTATCTTTCACCAGGTCCAGAGAAAAGAGGATCGTATAGACCAATGAGTTTGAAAATTACATTAAAAGGATGTGAGTGGACCTAATCCATGTAAAAATAATAACTCTTGTCACATTGTGCTATTTTTTAATCTATAACCATGGTATAAGATACAAGGGATCACATCATCATGGATCGATCCATTTAGTATACTTCAATAACCAAATATATAAATGGTTCCCATATATTATTGATAATATATTAATTATCAAATGAAACATTATAAAATAATTTATATTATTTATAATATCTTTATTCATATCCCATGAAGGGAAATAAAATATAGTGTGAACTCATATTCTTAATAAGGGTTATATATAGTAGTTTATATCATGAATAAATAAGACAATAATCAATATGGAATTATATGTTCCTAAAAACACATGTTATTTAATGAATAACACATCCATGAAAAGAATCCATTTATTATATAAATTTATTAATATAATATATAATAACATTTTAAATTTAAATTTATTAAATTATTAATGATGGACCTAATGATATTAGACATCATGATATCATTACCATCAAGGTCATGTTCGAAGATTGTTTACTTGATGGGAATTTGTACAAAAAAAACACCTTTTAATAGGTTTCCCTAATTTGTTTTACTCATGACGTATATAGATTCTTTGAGGTGAAATCTATAATTGGGGAACACCCATTACAACACATCTGATGCATTAATTATATATTGAGATATAAATTTAATTCAATAATCCTATTCCATATAAAAAATATCTATATTGTGTAACTAACATTGACTACTATAATTTTTCTAAGTAATTAAAAAACATTCATAGAAAAAGCCATATATAGAAGTTTTACATGTATATGTAAATTCTATTATACATAAAAAATAATATGCTAGTTCAAGGGATATTTTCTATTAGTTGTAAAATTATCAGAATAACATGAATGTTTCAAGATAATGGTAATTACATCTTAATTAATAGTAGATAAATAATAACCACAAATTCATCAGAAAAGTTTACGTAGCAATCAAAACATATGGAGAATAAAATAAAATGGTATAGATAAATTTAATAAATATTTTAATTAATAAAAATTCTTATAAAAACCCTTGAAAACAAATAGAATTATATAATTAGGATACAACACTTATAGATGCTATGATTTATTTATTTTCTTAACGGTTGAAAGGAAACAATCCTTTGAAATATTATAATGAAAGAAGAAAATTACAATTTCATAAAAATTTATTAATATTAATTTCATTCATTATAATATAGAATATATAACATAAAATATCATTAATAAATATATTGATTAAATAAATGTGACTTTTATTAAACATTTTTTAAATATCGACCTAGGAGAAAAATTTACCCAATTAAAATATTAATAAGATGAGATTTTCTTTTAAACAAATCATACCATGATTTAAGTAATTAAGAGAGGAAAACATTGAAGAAAACTTGGAAATTCATAAAATATCCAGAGTAAAATAAAGTAGATGGAATTTATAAAGATATATTATATGATTCTTTAATTATATTAATATAAATTCCTAAAAAAGTTATCATAAAATAAATTCTTACCACTTTGGTAAATTTTAAATTCTGACTTATTTAAAAAGTAAAAATGAATTAAAATATAATTAATAGATAATAAATATATATCCATGTGAAAAACATAAAATTGGTATCATATACATAACAAAAAGGTATATAGGATCATACTACCAAATATTTCTCAATGGATTAAAAATTAAGAAGATATCTCTTACCTCATGTTTGACTCGCCTCATAAGTGCTTTTAACTTGCTATTTAACAAATATTAATTTATTATAATAATATAAAATAAAAATAAAAAAATCTATAGTATAATATAAGATCCATTTATAATATCTTCTAAATCATTTTTTTAAAATGTTTTATTATTATCATTGTTACATTCATTAAATACATCAATTTTCATGTATGTTTTGACTAATCTGTTATGTTACACAAAAAATCATAACTAAAATATAATATCCATATTTTGAATAAGTATATATAAATAATAAATATTAATTATATAAGTTTTTAACATCATCTATGTCAAGAAAACAAGAATAATGAATCACATAGCTTCATAGAGACGACATGCCATTTGTACGCACGAGAGTCATTATAATTATTTTAGCTTCTAGTAGGGTATGTGATTAAATTATGTATTTTATATTCATAATAATTATTATTGTATAATTATCATAAATATTAATTATTTCCCTCATTATGATAATACATGTGAGGTAGTGTGGTAAAACACAGTGCATTAGTTTGCACGATGTTAGTCCACCATACATATGAGAGATGGTTTTGTTTCCCAATTGATGGAAAAAGATATGGATAAATTTTATGATTCAACAGTAATAAAATATAATTATATGTTATATTCTATTGTTATTATATTTTAAGAGAGATGAAATAATTTATGGTTGTAAAATAAGAAGAAAATGGATAGTTTATAGAGAAGATTATGACTCCAACATTGAAATATCTCATTTATATATCCAATTAAGGGACATAGGGTAGTTCATTTGGAAAATAAAAAATTACTATTTAATTTATATTTTTAGAGGTGGTTTTTATTATTTTGGTTTAATTACATGATTATATGTGGTGTGTATAATTGGTGACATGTGGTTCTTTTTTATAGTGAATGAACGGGCACTCATGGAATTAATAGAAATTCTTAAATATAATAAATCTCTTTTCATGTCCTAGTAAAACCATGAGGTTAGAATCTAAAATATAATATATTTTATGTCTTAAATATTTATAATAAAAAATAAGGGTAATTTTATGTTTTATCTTAAACAATATCTTTTTTTAACCCCATTAATGAATCATTTCAAATGATTTGTTCAATAGTAATATTTTCAATCATAAAGTGATATAATTTTTTAATAAGTTAAAATATTTATCATAAATTTCTATAGGATGAAATGTTAGACTATTTAAAATCCTTAATTTCCAAATTCAATATATTTTTTAGAATAAAAATAACTTTTTGAAATATAATGTTTCATAAAATATCATTGATGTCATCTTTGTCTCTATTTATCAAATTTTACTTCAATGACTTAAATACCATTATGTAATTATACTATAATGATTTTAACTATAATTAATACTTTATTATTTAATATAATGGTTTTTTGTATCCATATTCTTTACAAAATATAGTATTTATATTTTTGTTACAATTGTTTACATTTATTTTTCCACTCCTTACAAAATCAATTTGACAACCTTGCATATGATTTTATGGTAATTATTAAGCCAAAAAATTTTTAAATTAATTATATTAATAAAAATAAATAAATTAATTACAATTTAATGTTTAATATTAAATAAATATGAATATTTACTGACATAACTTCCATGAATACCATTTTAATATGTTATTTTTACTTTTCTACCCTTTTGAAATCATTGCACAATATTTTTGATAATATTGTTGTTTTATAACTTAAAAATTCATATAAATGTATGAAAATCATCAATAAAACATCAAATGTATTAAAATTTTATATTAAAGATGTACTTTTTCTAAAAAACTATATTTTGGACACCAGATTTCACTTTTCTATTGTTGTGCATGAACTAAGGACTCATTGAAAATGATATTCATATTTTCCAAAAATAAACTAAAATTTATATCTGTATAATTTTTTATACTATATTTTTATTATATTATCATAATATATTCTTTAATAAAATTAAATATATATTTATGTCAAATTTATTTTTTTGGTGATATAACAAACGATAAGGTTCTCCATAAAAAGTTATTGTTTACTATTCAAAAAATAGTTAACTTCATTAGATTAATATCAAAAATTAATCATATTATAACCATGAATTTATAGATCAAAAAAGTACTTCTATTTCTTCAATGTAATTTATTTATGTGACAAAATTTTCTTTTTCGGTAAATGCATAAAACATAATGAAAATATTTTGTAGAAAATTCTTCTTTAAGTACAAAAAATAAACATGTTCCAAAATTAAGTATAATAATGGTTACTATGTAATTAATTATATTATTTCTATACAATTATGACTTAAAACCTATTTTAGACATAATAAATGTCTAATTTGGAATTAAAATGATTTTAAATGAATTTTTAGACAATTTTCAATATTTCACTATTCACCAAAAAATAATTTACAAAAAAAATAAAAAAAACACATTGATTTAAATTTGTTATTATGATTTATAAAATTATATTACTCTAAGATAAAAATATTTAAAAATATTCACATGTTTCATTTAAAGTTAATGTTGTCTGTAAAACAGCCTATCAAAGAAGTTTGAATTATTTGTTGGGAAATTTATCACAAAATCTCTAGGTTTTACATTCTACTCCCCATAGAAAAAATTCACCCTCAAAATATCGTAACATTGATAAAAAAACTAATTATAAATCATCTTTATGAAATCCTCATGTTCTAAAAAAGATACTTCATGTTTATTATTTAGTCGTGTTACTTTGACATTATTTTTGGTATTTTTTGGTTGAAATTTATCTATATGAACCATAATATCCACAGGTTATTCCTCATATGACATATAATCCTTCTCTATTTTAATAATGGATTTATGTACAAGTGTAGTATCTTATATGTAATTATTCTTAATAGTTAAATTGAACACATGGCAGACTTGAGAGATATTTATTAGATGCTCCAATAGTTATTCCACTACATGGATGAAATCATAAGTTTCGAAGGGATTGATATATCATGGGATTATATTACACTTATATCCAAATATAATAACCATAATTTATGTAGATATACATAAGAATATATTCTCACCTATATCAAAATATTAGTCTTATAGAAAATTGTTTGCATAAACATTTCTATCAACTCTGATCTTACCTTATATGTTATTAATGGATATAAAATTATTTTCCCATTAAATTTACTTTTAATATTTCAATATATTTATTATTCTATAATCATCCCAAAATGTGTTTGTTTTTCACTTTCCCCCATAGAGAGAATCATAAGGATCTATATTTGGGTTTGAGTTAATGCAATTATCATATAAAAATTCTACTATTTCTAAGTGTTGATGCCAATAAACATTTATATATAATGATTATATTTTTATCATGTAATTTATAGTTTTAGAGTCTCCACTTATTGAACAATTTTCTCGAGGATGTTAAAAAATAATAATACTAAATTTTATATCAATATCTTGAACAAGTCTTCTTTGGAACATTTTCGTAATCCTCAAAATCTGATCTGATATGATCGAGTGTGGTACTCCAAGAAATTCCAAAACGTATCTAATTTATATCTAAGTGATATTTTCAAGAGTTAAATAATATGTAATAGAATTAAAATGAGGTAATTTAATTATATTATCAACTATAATATAAATATATTATTTCCTATTAAATGTATTTTGGAGTCTAGTTATGATGGCCATAGTATTGTTTTCCCATTTCAATGTTGGTATTATTAATCGTCGTAACGTAACCTTGGACATCATTATAAAATAGTTAACTTTTTCACATTACATTAATCAGGATACATATTCTGAAAGCCCTTTTTATTTCAATGCACCAAAAATTATCTAAGTCGCTATATATAATCATACTTATCAGATGGATAAATAATGATAAATTATGATCTTTATCATATGGATCCATATTCTAGTATAGTATTTCTAAAACACATATTAGGTTTCTAAACATTATCATTCCTTCAGGATTATAGTTATAGATAGGAATATTCCCCCACATTCTTTTATGATTCCACATCCACCTCCGTTGACATTCTAATCCACTCATGGTTGGATGGTTGAACATTCATCTAGGAATGATATGATATATACCATTTAATAAATATTTTAATATAAAATACCTTAAATAAATAAATATTGGAATTCTTTCATTCCTCGTCATGTTAAAACATGGATGGTCCTTCCAGATCAGATCATCGGCTCCCTTTTTCACATTCCCATGGTGATAATTTAGAGAGAAGTCATAATCTATAATTAATACCAACTATCTTCTATATTATATATTCAACAATTTATTAATAAATATGTTAATAAATCATTTATAATCAGTATAAATATCTTATATTTTAGGATATATATATTTAATCTACATTTAAAATGATCAAATTACCAGTATCATTTAAAAATCATTACTCAGGTCATTTTACAACTGAATTTACAGTTGGTGAGAGGCATAAGATATTACTTTATTATTATGTATAATGATTATAATATGAAATTTTTTGGATGAACCAATATATATCACAAAACTATATTCACAACTTCTTAGGGGAAGCAGAGGTGCACTAACCAACCCTCACTTTAGTCCATTGAATCTCACCTTGCATTCATCTTCCCATAAGAAAATGGATCTCTTTCAGATCAACATGGTGAGTTGATTAGATAGTCATGTTAAATACAAAAACATACAATTAGAAATATCTTTTATTCCTTAGAAAACTATGTATATTGGTAACCATGGATAGTATAGGACATTACTCAATAATTTCTATCTTTGAGGGATATACATATTGGCCAATATATTATATTATAGGTCATAATACAGATTCATTTTATATAAAAATTTTACACACTGATAAATTTGGATAATAACTTCCCATTTTTCAGTATCATGAATGTATAATTCAAATATTCCTCTTGATATTCATTTATCATCGAATATATAATAATATAATATATAAATATTACCAAAAAACTATCATGTTAATCTCTAAGGAATCTATTAATTAAATCCATGATGATGATAAGAACTATGGTATTTCAAAAAACCAGTACTAAAAATTCATAATGACCATACCGTATATGGAAGGTTGTCATCGGTATACTCTAATTTTTAATTCATATTTGATGATATCCATAATTATGATCATCATTGGAAAATTATTTTATTCCCTACAATTGGAAAAATATATCATAGATGTTGGGTGGATGATACTTTTACACAATATTGATTTTGTTGTGTTCCTGTTAAATAATGAAATGATTCATTTACATATGTACCTTCATAAAAAATGAATAGGTTCACCCCATTGTGTAGCCTTATGATAAAAAGATCTATTATCAAGATTCTCCAATAGATTACTCTTTAATTCCAAAAAAAATTTAATCGATGATATACTGCATAGTGTTTCTGAAATTGGTGCAACATCATGTATAACATCTATAGAAAATTAAACATAATGATTTAGATAGTTACTAGAAATATGTTATACAAATAAATAAAAATTATCATACAATATGTTTAAAAAATTATTTTCTCACCAATCATATGAGATAAATTTATCTCTAAAATATTTAACAAGTCACATATGTGCTATATATTTTCCCTATGGAGTTCATGTTGTTCCTTGCACTAATAGACTATTTTGGGGTGATTTATAATATTTAATGTAACTTGTTTTCCTCAACAATTATTATATTATCTATACAAAGAGATGCAATGCATTCTAGAATTTACAAAAAATTATTTTATAGGTAGTACAACAAAAATTTTAGTAATATCATTATAAAATAATTTTATACGATATAATTTTGAGACTTTACATGTATTCATTATACAATTATAATATTTCAACTATAACGAAGTATATAATTTTTTAAAAAGAATAATGGAAAACTAAAGAAATTAATTTTTTTATAATAGATAGTGTAGAACACAAATCAAATAGTGAATTTTATCTTCTATAATGGATTATAAGTTTCACCTTCACCAAATCACATAGAACTTATACATCAACAATATTAATTACATATTCATTACCTTTAAACCTTAGTTTTTTTATTTTTATATAATATGATTCTCGGAGTACTTGTGCCAATAATTCCATAAATATTTAAATTTGAAGTATTGAATAATATTTGTTTTTTTATTTTCCTTTCATTTATTGGATATACGACACTTTTCTTCATATTCAAACTCCCAATCCCTTTATGTAGTTTCCAGGATGATTTTTTCTACAATTTAAACATTACATAATTGTCTTCATTATATTCTTCTCAATTAGTGGGTGGGAAATTTCAAGGTTCTTATACAATATCTTCTCAAATGTATTTTCTTTGAAAATATATGATCTATAATATTGTATCTTCATCTTAAAGAATCTTAATACTATATCCTATTATAATTAAAATATTTTATAACCAAGATCCTTTTAGAGACTCAACATATTCCCATGAATAAAAAATTCATTTTTTCTTCTTATATTTCAGATATAGTCTAATAAATGGATGGATAATATTTTAATTGGAGCCTCATACTTTACCATACATTAATCATACATATTCTTTATAGAAAGAAACATCCTCTCTATTACAGCTCCCATTCTTTAGGGTAGTTATTAAAAAATTATTATAACATTAATATATCTAAATTACAGGATTTATACATGTTAATCCTTTTTTTGAATTTAGATAACTGACCACCATTGATCAAAGTCACTTTAAAAATTCACTACTAGAATAATCATTTGGCATTCATTACTTCCCAAATCCTTGAATCTAGTTTCAAGGGACATACATCATTTCCCATATACTAATGGAATACTATTTTCGTTAATAAATGGAGGATTTTATTCACATTAAGTGATCTAACATAATTAAATCATGTTGTATAACAATAGGTTTCTCTATACGGTAAATGTTATTTATCATACCTTGATTATGTTCCCCCAACATTTCTATTATATACAATGTTCCAACACTAGTTTCATTGGTTTACTCAATGGGGAAATCCCTATATTAACTCCTGGTGTAGATTACCTTTCTTATATAAGGCAACATTACTTAAAGAATAGAATATAGTTAGTTATCTCATAAAAATCATGAATATTAATCCATAATATAGAAAAACTCTTATGGTAAATGTTCTCAAATACTATAATGGGTTATCAGTATTTTTATATTAGGTAGTTTTGTGTAATATATTGTTTCCATATTTCCTACTAAAACTTTTCTGATTCCCACTGTTACAACCCCAACTCTAATATCCCAAAGACAATTTCTATATTATTATATTTTAATAATATACAAGTGATAAAATCATCAAGGGTATATCATTTTAGAATTCATGATAATACAGATATACCAATGATTAAAACATTCCATTATAAATATAAAATAATTCACAAAAAACTTCCTTATATCCTTGATATTACTTATAATATCCTTCTATATGTCCATGTAATGTTAAAAGGTGAGATGAGATTCTCATTATGAGTTACGTAAAATGGAATGTATATTGAATAAATAAGGAATAATTAATATAAAAATACAAGTAACTCCAAATAAAATTCATTAAATAATTTACTTTTGTAACAAACAAATTTCTGGATAATATCAATTCAGTAATATCAAAGATAGTAATAAGTAAATTACTAGTTAATAAAAATTCTAATATTGTATTTCGTTATCGTAGGCTTCATGATATCTTTTCAATGAAGGCCTTATCCAAATATTGTTTAATATATATGTATGAATACCCTAAAACCGCATTTAGTATTTTTACCCAACATGACTTTCTCATGAGACTTGTCAATACATCAAAATGGTATCTATAATCATTCCCTGCCAATCACTACATGTACAATTAATTCCTTATATATTTAATGACAAATTAAATTTATACGAAAATATTCCTTATAAAAAAGAATCCATTTTGAGTGTTGAATATGAAATATTATGATTTACCCAACTATTCAAATAAAACTATTAGTAAAACAAAATGTGTATGAATATAATAAAATATAGAAATTAACAAAATAAATCCTTAAAATAAAATGGTGATTTAATTGAAATTCAATTTCTAATGAAAATTTAGCACAAGAGGAGAGTTTGTCATGTGATTTTAATGACCACAAAATTAATAAGATATACAATTACTTTATGTTTTTTAGAAATATAGATTTTGTAGAAACAAGATAGCATTTGAATAATAGAATATAATAAAAGAGAAAGAGTTAAAATAAATTTTTACTAAATAATATTCATTTTAAATCAATTGAGGACATATAAAATTATCATATTAATATAAAATGTTTACTTTAGTGGTTAAATATTCTGGCATTGAATATGTTGAAAATAAAAATTCTATTAAATTATTGTAAGAATTTCTAAAATGAATCATTCAGAAAAAATTAAAAATTCAATTATTCGCTTTATTAAGTCATGGAAAATAATATTCCCTTAATAAATATTTTTAGTTAATATAAATGATTTTATAAAAAATATATTTGAATAATATGGGTAGTGAGAAAAAATAAAATAGATGAAAAGGGAAATATGATAATCTTTCAATTTAAAATTTAAATTAATTTAATAGTTTTCAGATGATAGGAAAATTTGTAATAAAACCATTAATATCATTAAATATCTAAAGGCATGGGTAATATATTAAGTTTATTTAGGATTGTTTATATGATTATTTCAAGGAGAATATGATAAATCCCAAAGAAATGAGATTGTAAAATAAATTATATCCAACTTTAAAACATCTAAATTATAACCCCGAAAAATAAAAAACATTAATTGAAACCTTAAGAATCATTAATAAATATATAATCTGGTTAAATACATCAATGTTGTAATATATACACCATATAAATGTAAATCACCCTACAATAAATAATATGTCTTAGTGGAGTGAAAATTGAGAAGAAATGCATCACATCATGTTCAAATTTCCTCTCATGTTATTTAAACCTCATGTATAATTAATTTTATTTTATTTTAATTACATAATAAATCCATATTAATATCAATAACATCATATATTATCCATTTATAACAGTGTATCCAAATTTATTTATAATCACTTAGCACTATCATTGTTTCGAGTGTAAAATATTCGTCTATTATTTATGTTTCGATTTGGTAGTTATATTTAATAATTTCATGATATGGGTTATATCATCTCTATATTATTAGTTATTAAATAAAAAAATATATAAATACATTATTTTAAAATTTATAATATTTTATATTAAAAAAACTAAAAAAATGAATAACATTGCTTCATGGATGTGGTAGGATGTACGTACCCACTAGTGATGTAATAATTAATTAACATAAAGATGATTAGGGAGGTATATGATTTTGTATACCTTAAAAATAATAATTATATCAAATTTATAAAATACATTATTTATATCTATTTTTATGAAAATCCATGTGAGGTTGTAATCAAATACAAATTTCATGGGTTTATGAGGCATTAGTCCACTATCCAAATAAGAGATGATTTCATTTCCTCTATTGATAGAGAATGATATTAATAAATATTATGAATTAAAAAAATAACATAATGTATATTTCATATACTTTTGTAGTTACCTTTGAATGATTAGGATGTAATATATATTGGTAAAATATGAAGAAAAATTAACATACTCGGTGAAGATGATTACCTCTTCTATGAATGTTCTTCTTACATATACACATAAATGAAAAATGGTCAATAATTTTAGAAGACCATCACTAACATAACATTGAAAGAGATATTTTAAATTTTATATATGAGTTGTGTTCATGATATGTTTTCGTAGATGGTGTATAGAAGATTGGATAGTTGGTTCCTTTTTATTATGAATGAAATGAATCAAAATAAGTTAATATAAAGAAAAAATATAATTAATTATTTTCATTTCAAAGTGATTACATGTGGCCATAAAATAAATCATCATATAGGACATGGATAAAATTAATTACACTAATAAAATATGGACTACATAAAGTGGTAATTAAACCCTTTCTTTTAGTTTAACCACTTCATTAAAAAAATTCAACTTAACCACAGGGACAAAATTTGCAATATTAAAGTGCTATAATTTTATATATATGTCTTAAATATTCTAATAAATGGATAGAGGGATGAATTAATGTAATTTTTATGATCCAACCTATATTTATTTATAATTTTGTAATGTATTTAATAATGTATTACTTTTCACAAAATATCATTAATATCATTTTTGACATTATTCAATTAATGTGACATTAATGAAATCAATACTAATATAAAATTATAATTTAAAGATTTTAAACATCACTAATAAATTAAATTTAACGAAAAATTATTTTTAAACCATGATTCCTTAAAAACCAATAATATTATTCGTATAGAACAATTATTTATATTTATTTTTCCACTTCTTCAACAAGCATTATGTTTGTGTTTCATGAGAAATTTAGGAAATTATTTCAACAATAAAAAATAAAATGAAGACTATATAAAATAATTAAGTGAGTTAGTGATAAAATTGTATAAACATTGAATATGAATATTTACTCACATCTTTTTTTAGAAAACTTATTTAATATGTCATTTTTCTTTTTCTATCCAGGAATAATAATTCTACAAACATTTCAATATGTCACCTATTATATTACACAATAATTCAAAAATATATAGATATATTTATTCAATATATATTCATATATATTATTAATTCAATAAATACTTCATTCTTCTCAAATTTTATTCAAGAGGACCCAAAATTTGACTTCTCTCATGCTATGTAGAAATTATGGTGTACTGAAAATGAATTTCATATTTTTCATGAAATAAATTATAGATTATATGTTTTTGATTATTTCTGTTTTAGATATGTGTAATATAATCAAACATGATTTATTAAATATGTTTAATAATTATTTATGTCAAATTTATATCTGGATGATATCATAAATTAAACTATATTTCATCAAAACTATATTTTTGTTATTATTCACCACAGATTTTCCATAATTAGAAAATTACCAAACAATAATCATAGAAAAAACATGATATTATATTTCAATAAATTAATTCCATTTAATTATATAAAATTTTTCTCAATGTGATAATTTTATTTCAGAATATATTTATAAAATGCGATTAAAAAGTTTTGAAAGAAAACTTATTTTAAACCCAAAATAGACTTCTATCAAAATAAATTTAAAAAATGAATTCCAATGTAACTAATAAAATTATTACTAAATAAGTCTTAATTATCTTAATTAATTATCAAATTAAATGAATTATGGGTCTTTTTTATGAAATGAAATATTAGTATTACAAAAACATTATTTATCACTATTTACAAAAAATTTCGTAATATGAAATAAAACAAAAAAATTCACCACAAAATAAATTTGATATATTAAATAAATTTAATATAAAATTATTAAATAATAATATTTCAATATATTTTCATTGCTAATTTATTCTTGGTCGTGTATGTACAACAAGCTGACAGTGACGTAATATTTATTTAAGAATAAAATTAAAAAAAAATATTAATGTTTACAATATTTTTTAGAGGTATCATTAAAAACATAGTAGGATTTTATCTCAAATTATAATAAAAATTAGTTCCATAAATCATCCTACCAATGGTTGATCATTAGTATTATATTTTTCCAAATGGCTACTGAGTTCATCTTCTAGATAGAAGAACTGATTTTGAGATTGAAAATATTCATAGGGAAAAACTGATATTGATTCCAATGTATCATATTTAAATAGATGAGTTGAGAGAGATAAAAGTACAATTTGATGACATGGAAACTACAGATATTATTATAATAAGAATTTTTTTGGGGTTCCCCATTAATTTTTTATTAAGGTTAATGGTTGTCTAGAAATTTATTTGGTCTAAAGGATGATGAATTGGGTACCAATGATAAATGGGTATCCTTTACCAACAATTGTTGATCAATTTGATTAGTTATAGGGAGATAAATGTTTTCCATGATTTATCCCTATTTAGGCTACCAAAAACTAAAAATCGAGGAGGAAAATACTCCCAAGGAATTATTTAGGGTTACGTTGGGATAATATGAGTATCTTATCATGCCTTTTGGGTTGAAAAAAGCACCGGCAGTGTTAATAAAACTCAATAAATAAATTTTACATTAATAAATTAACAAAATTATAATTGAATTCAAAATTTATGTACTGCTTTATAAAATTAAATCTGAAATGAAAAAAGGGAACCATCATATTTAATTGATTACGCTATCAGTACACCTGCTTTATTTGTTGTTTTCGATTTATCACGTTAGTATTTAAGAGGCGGGGTTCCTCATGTATATAAATTTTTATGGACAGGGTCTCACTGTTCCTAGAGAGGATTGAAGATATGATTATTTGGTAATTTCCCATGAATTATCTTTAGATCAGGTGTTTTCATGGAATTATATCCATCTATATATGTTATTTGTTTTACATCTGAAATTTTTACAACACTAGTGATATATATGACAAATAATGGTGTGAATATTCAGTTTATTCACTAGTTTAATGACGCATTATCATAATAAATTTTTTTTTTGAAGAAAACATCTATTTTGATCCTTAAATAGGTTGAATTTAGATACATATTGTACTATAATGGGTCAGTTTTTGTGTTGGGAGTAGTATTGATGCATTGAAATTTGGTAGCGACATATGGGTTAGATTAGAAATAACCCCAGGAATGGAACTACCACACTCATTACAAATTTTTGGATTATTTTCCCCATAATATAATTTTTTGGGGGATTTATATCCTCAATTATTGATTTATAATCCACTTGAACCAATACATATTTTCAGAGTAGGACCTCAATCTAAGGTATAATAATTGAGTGGAATATATGCAGGAATTTAAATTAAATATGTTTAATACCCTTAGGAAAGTTAATCTAACATAAAATTATATCCATATTAATATTAGGGACACAATATATCCTGGATATTGGCCTTCATAAGAGGATTGAAAGAAGATGACATTGATAGATGAGTATCTAATTTAGACTTATATGCATCATGTAAACATTACAAATGTTTCTTTTTTATCACATCTTCTTTAGTGGACCGGGAAAAGGACAACCAGCTGTCAGATCCCATGAAAGTTGTCATGCAAGAACACCCTGTTGGGATAATACTAATTTTTTTTAGTCCATATATAATTCTTATTTTATGTATATTCATGATAGGTAAGTAGTTCTATCTTCCATTATCGGTTTTTTAACGACCCTCATTCATAGAAATGGTTTTTTCTTCTATGATTGATAATGATATTCTATGATATCTCATGTCAATTTTTTGGGTAGTTGTGAATATGGAGATCACCAATTGTGATTCACAATGGCATACAAAACATTGGGTAATGTCCAAGACTCATCTTCCTTGAGTTTTGACTATTCCAAATTTGGTTCCATTGTGGATTTTTCACAACATGTAGATTGTATTTAGGATGTTGTAACCAAATACCCCATGGATTTAGGATTATATATGTTAGATAGTTTATTGGATGAGGAATGTATCTCATTTATTACTGATTCTAGAGACCCTTTATGTGGATGAATTAATAAATGTTTACATATGATAAATTATATACCTTTATATAAATCAATTTCAAATCATATCCTATATATGAGTTATTTTCATCTATCTACTTTAACATATATTAAATATCATTTTTTGAAGACATATGAAACCTAATATAGTTTATAATATATATTTTGATGGAAAATCTATATTGACAATATAGGTATTAGAAAATATTTTATGGGAATGTTTTATAGACTTCTTTGATTCTTATAATGAGCACCTATCAATAGTTTAGATTTTTCATAAAGAAATATTGTAGGATTTGATTTAGATAGAACCTTAAGGGGATCTTTATTATCATCAATTTCCCTCACTACTGTGTTATCTTGGGGTTAGTTTGGTAGTAGTTATGAGTATAAGTTTAAAATTGTGGAAAACAAAGAGAGTGAACATTTTTTTGAAATATTTAATGTCTACTCAGAACATAAAATGAACATATTAATATAGGATAATGTGATTGTTGGAGTTTAATATGTGTGACAAATTTTTCATATTGGTGAAACCTAGAATAGGTCATCAAATATTACATATGAAAGGGAAGTTATTGATGATATTTTTGACCATTTATTATTACTGACAAGATCACAAAATTGAATACAATTTAAGACATATTGAATGATACTGAGGTATGATTTATTTATTTTTATCTCTCATATTCATAGGTACATTCCTTATCCCAAGAATGTTATCCACTGTAAGGATGTCGAGATGGTTACAGACAAATTTCATGAGGAGTTCCTAGTTTGTTTTATTGACAAAAATGAGAATGTAATATGGGAAAATAATGTTCTTTTTTTAGATTTTAATTTCATTATTAATGTAACCATAAAGAATATTGGTACTAGGTTCCTAATGTATGTGCTTACTAGAACAAGTTTAATGAGAATGAACTATATATACACTTTTAACTAATGATTTGTGATTATAAGGGTATATTTTGATGGAAGTGTTTTTTTAAAGATCATTAAACCTTACAATCATCCATTATTTTAAAAATTATTTTTTTAATTGTTTTACGTGGGATGTCTTGGTTACATTCTTGAGAGCATGGAGAGTTATAGTGTCCAAAATGAGACACATTTATACCTTATGATTTTAAGAAACTATGATTTTATTTCTAGGAAATGGTGTAGATCATTTGGAAGAGGTAGTTCTGAAATCTCAATAGGCACATGGAAATATCAAACCCTATGAATTTTCCCAGAAAATTATATTTCATGAGATTGAGGTGAAAGCATGGTAGGTTCATGATTTGGAAAGAATATTAACCAACCCACACAAGGATAATTAATTATTAATAATTATGTTTCAATCCCAAAACCCCTATGAAAACTATTATTATTTATAATATTCCTATGATTATCAAACACAGGTAGTCCAATTGTGATTATTTTCAATTTCTCTCCATCTATAGACCAAATCTGGTGGATCTACTGAATTGGGATGTGAAGATTTTGGGTAATATTCATTTCAGCCTCGATTATCCATTTCATTCATGGATCTCATAATTTTATACTAAAATGAAGAAAATAATAATGATATGTTAGATAGATATATTGAATATACCACGATATAATAACGAATTCAAGTATCATTAAAAGATCTGATCATCGTCTATTATAAATAACTGTCTCTCTGAGTAGTGAGTAGAGATCTATTATCGTTGAAATTTCCATTTTACTATGTTGACGTCGATTTCACCCATTATCATCATTCATTCATTAAATTCAAATCCAAGTTGTTATATGTTAATGAATTAGGGATTTTTTCTTGTTTATTTTGTTGTGGAGTCATGATCTGGTTATCAACCCAAGAATAATCATTTAATTTGGCATAAATGTTAAAAATGTAATAAGCCTTTACTATATCTGTCATTTGTAAATATTTTTTTTGGCATTTATGGTTTTTTATAAACTAATTGTGTGAAATATTATATGATATTTATGATTGTGTACATATGGTGAAATTTGAGTCTATATTTTGTTGTGGTTTGTGTGTTTCATATTTTTTAATATTAATGTGTAAAATTTCAACATGGTTGGATGTCTGGTATATCATTATCATTTCATTAATTGTTGTCTCTTTCTTATTTAACACCCAAATTATGTGGAATATTTAATGATATATGGTGTTCTATGATCTATAATTATTACAAGTGTATTGTTTGTAGAAGTTGGAAATTTTTCTTTGTTTTCAAGTTTATATATGTCCTTGATGGAATTCCTTTTTCTATAGAGGATAGTTTGGATGACTTAACTCCTTTGATGAGGCATAACATTGAATGAATAACACTAATTATTTCCATGGGAATAGACCATGGGGGATCGATATACCCCATTGGTAAAGGGTATATATATTCTAGTAAGATATTATGATAAATATTATTGTTTTGTATAAGTGTGGTCGATTTGTTCTATATATGGATTTGTATACACCTTCAATGGTGATCAAGTATCCATGCGACTTAAGAACACAATTTTCCATTAAATTAGTGTGAGTATTGGTTACATAAAGGTGGAACATTTAAATTTAGAAGATTTTTATTTTTATATATAATTATCTATGTCGTGATACTTATTACAAGTGATATTATTTTATCATGGTGTTATGGATGGTACGGTATGGGTTTCTGGCAACTTTGTGAGATCATGATCACCCATAATTTAATTAGTTCAATTATTGTGTGTGCTCACATATTTCCTTCAAAACATAAAACAATATATATATATATGTGCATGTGTGAACTTATGTTAAAGTTGAATTTTTGGTCTCCTACACTATTTATACTCACACAATCTATGAGAATCATGATGCACAAGAAGACCTCATGATTTGGGACCAAATGAATGGAAATGAACTGAAGAAATGTTACTAAGAGTCTTGGTGATGGAATATTGATATGGAGATAGGAATGATGTTGAATTTTTTCCAAAATACAATATATTAATGTTTTTCATACATACTATTATATGTGTGGGTCTTCCACACTGTGAAGCTATATGATTATATGTGTTTGAATTTTCATGAATTATATTATTAAATTTATTTATATTTCGATCCTATTTTTCCCATGGATTATTTTAATATTATTATCCTAGATAGTATGATATGGTTAGAAATATTATAGTATATCCATTTTATTCTAGAACCTCACTAAATTCAGAAGCTGTTTTTATATGGGGATGTATGCATGTGGAAATTTGGAACTTTAGCTTACACCCAGTGATTTATGCCTTAGTGTTATAAATTAAATCCAAAAATATCTTCATATGAGAAGTCTTGAGATCCTATTATTGATTTAAAGTCAATTTTATAAATAAATATTGGAAAATTTAGAGAAAGATTTATAATTTTCTAATTTATTCTTCGTTTTAGTATCCTTTATATCATTCTATTTTTTCTTTTTAATTCTAGTTCCACCTTAATCTACAGATTTGGATTTTATGTCACTATTTTTTATAAATATTTATTTTTCAAATTTATAAATATTACATATTCACTCCACTAATTCATTTTATTCCTCAAGCTATGATTTTATATTTTCAAATCTAAATATATATTAATGAGATATGTACTTTTTTTAACAAAAAAATTATATTTATGGATTATTGCATCTAGATTCGTTCACCATCATGAAAATAATTCTCCTCCCAAAGTATGTTTTAAATTACACTATATCTATTTTTAAATTATAGGATCTTTATTATATTTTAAATAATTCAACTATTAGAATTATAATTTTAATAATTGACAAGATCTCTCATGTGGATGATCGAATGGGTCATGAAATTTACTAATTTTTTAATTTCTAAAATCTATAATGTTATTGGGATAATGAATCATTACATAAATTCCATTATTTGGAGCGTTATCCAAAACATGTTATTAACAATGATGAAATATCTTATAGATTTATAATATATTTTATTTGTTTTGAATAGTATCCATAAATAATATTACCCTCACCCACACATGAAACCATATAAAATAGAAGAACATAAAAAGGAATAAAATATATAAAATATTATCTAAAAATAGAAATGGGTTATTAGAATTATCCGATCTAATAAAATGGTTCTTATTCATTACTAGCATATATTGTTCCATGGAAATGATTCAAAAAACATGATCACCACTAAAGAATTATTATTTATCTATGAAAGACTATGTTTTTCATTTTAATTATCATAAACTAGTAGGAAAACAGTATCTTAGTATAACATAAGAATTAGATCTATCTGAGAAGGAAAAAGGAACAATTTAATCAACATTAATTATATTATTTATATTTTTAAAAGTAGTTATGAATCATGAAATCAGACATAACCCAACATAGTGAATTAATTAATGATAATTAAAATGACAAGAGAAGAATCAATTTTCATGGAGTATTTTTAATAAATGAATATAGATAAAAACACTAGTCAACATAATTTCTTCATATAATCACAGATATATAATATATAATATTTAATATTTCAATTTATGTGAATACAACATTAAAATATATATTGGATGTGATTAAAATATAATTAATTGACGCGGATTGATATAAATGCCATATGAAAATTAATCATCCCAATTACTATAATAAATTAAATATAATTATATTGTTTAAGGTAGTTCATTATTAATTATATATCATGATGACTAATTAATGTTTATGTTATCAATGTTTTCATTAAAATATTATTTAATTAAATTTAATTAACAAGTGATCGGAGTCAAATTTTATCTTCTCAAACACATCATTTTGCAAATTCACACATACTTATGCATGTTTATACAAATATAATGGATTTTCATTCTACTATGACTGATTCACATTTTACTTAAGGGATGAAATAATCAAAAAAATTAATGAAAAGGAATTCAAATTAAACCCCTACTAAAATTGGCTAAAATCAACCAATGATTCAATAGAATAATTTCACAATAAACTAATTTGTAATGACTGTTATAAAAAATCAAATTATACATAATAAACATCTTAGTAACCTCCCATAATTATTATAAAACACCGATGACTCCACTTTTGGGAAATGAGAATCTACATCATGTATACTTGGGGGCCAAATACACAAAATCTTATTGAAAATATCCATTTTCAAGGTTACAATATATATCTATACCACTTGTATCTTACTTCATAAACACATATTTTTAAAAGAAAGTAATTATAATAAATAAATTAAAAAAATTATATTTATTCATCAAATCCAATAAAAATAATATATAATACTCTCAATAAATGATGAATATTCAAAATATTAATGTCTATAGTGGCAGACAAAAACATAGAGTGTTGGATTTTAAAATTTCATATTAGTGTATAGTTATAAAATCATCATAATACTATAAAATGCTGATAATAGATATCCTATAAATTATGGAATTTTTTTATTTTTAAAATTTATCAAAAAATGATCAACACCACACATTGATATTAAACACCATATGTTGATATTTGTCTTCCAAAACCATAACCTCTAAAAAAACATACTACTTATCAAATGTTTATTATGATAAATAATTTTAATATTCTACATCCCTAACACATATGAACAATGGGTTTTTCATATCATCTTTTATCAAAAGATTATCTCTTATTACATATATCTTTAGGAAACTAATGTTTTTGTAGTTTGGGAAAGAAGATTCTATAGTGAACAAAATTATCATCAACTTAATGCGATGATATTTTAACAATGTGTGGGGTATTGACACTTTAAAAAATTACTTCTAAAATATCATATCAAGTCTCCAACTTTTTTATAACTTCATATAATGAAAAAATTACACATATTAATAAATCGTAAACATAAAAAAATCCATATAATTTGATTCAAAATTTTTTATCCTTTTCTACACCTTCTATAATATCATTAATATATTTACATATTTAATTTGTAATTATATATAGAGAAAATATATTTTAGGATACCACATTTTATTAATTGATAATATTCACATAAAATGGATGATATATATAATATAATAGATGAATTATGATTTATTTTAATCTAGTTTTAATATTAAATTTAATTTATAATTTCAAATACCATAAAATAAATAGATCTTAAAACATCATGGCCTTATAATAGACACCCCTTGTAAAAAATTATTTATCTCCCTTACAGACCACATCAATATATCTTATATAGATTTAAAAGCATAAATCTCATTACAATAACAAAATATCTCTCATTTATAGAACATAATTATTTTAATCATAAGTTTTAAAAAATATTTTTAATTTTAAAAATCAATTTTAAATTTTTTGAGTTTTGAGTTAATAAAAACAAATACTTTGGTAGTAGTGTATTGTGTCCATTTCTATTAATGATAAAAAATTTCATATAAATTATAATTTATCATGGTTTTTTTATATGTGACATTTTATAAAAAGTTTAGTTCCTTTTATTATAGTGTAAAATATTCAAAATAAAATAGTATATCATTTCAGAAATATGATTATATTTCAATATAGTATGGTATATAAATCAACCATGACTTTTTGTATGGTATAAGAAATTGTGACTATTTCTATTTACATAGATCTTAATTAGAAACATTATAACCTGATATTTATGTTGCAATTATATTCTTGGATTTAAAAATCCTAATTTTTAAAATTTAGGATTGAAATTAGATTTTAATATAAAATAATAAGTGTTATATAAAACGATAGGTATGTTGTTTTAAAAAAATATTAAAAATATACAATGTGGGAATTATTTACCCCCTGATTGAGTAACAAGTTTATTGAATTTGAATTTCTTGTTTATAGATGAATGATTATTGAAAGGGGAGTTACATATTATTATTATTTATATTTGGCAAAAATTTTATTTAGTTATAATACTTTTTAGGTATAATTATCATAGAGATTGTTATTGTTAGTGAAAGAAAATCATATATCAAAAAATCAAAGTACAACTACCAATAATATTTTTTAATTTTATTTACAATATAGTATAGGTAATTCAAAATTATAACTTTCCATGATAGAATTTTCAGACCATATAAGAAACAAATTTAAAAATTTATTGACTCTCTTATACTAAAATATCAATATTCCAATGCTATTTAAATTTAAATAAATCAAAAACTTATAAAAAATTATTATAAATAAATTTTAATTTCATATTGAATATATTTAACAAGTAAATATAACCCCATATAATTTTACCATCAATTTTTATTTATGAATGTATAAATATTCATGGAAATTATTTTTTCTAGATACTAAGAAATGTGTAAATATATATATATGGTCTATCATATAATATTAATAATTTAATAATATTAATTATTATATAATATTTATGGGACATGTAGGTAGATTTTATGTGGAATTCAAAATTAATTTTTTATTATTCACTCATCATAGAGGAATATAAACCATATTTGATTCTAATTTTAAATTTAAACTCATTATATTGTATGTATAAATGATTAGAATTTAAAAGAAGACACATAGTAATAAAAAAAATATAATAATATAAGTGAATTTAATATCAATTTTTATGGTTAAAATTTAATATTATTGTATATAAGATTATACTATTATAACCAAAACATGATTGTTTTTATTATGAATAAAATCACATAGATAAAATATATTTCAATATAATTTGTCATTGATTAAATTATTTATGTTTCTGATGGTTGTTTTTGAAATTTACACATTATCATATTATTTTCTGTTTTTCATTGTGATATCTTTTGAGTCAGTATATTTTCAAGAAACGATAATTAAGCGTATTCATATAATAAAAATGGATATTTATAATTTATTAATATCCAATTCTTCCTGAACATTCACATTGTAATGAATGATATTATTGTTTTTTTTCAGAAAAATGATTTGGACATATTCATGCTTTTGTTTTGTTAGAAACAGGTTATCCAGGATAATAATCATCTATTATGTTTTAATTTCATATATTTTTGTTTTCATAAAAAAAATATATAGATAATATAGAGAATTAAAAAAATCAAGGGTGAGGTATTTTTAATGAGGAAAGAAATTAATTCAGAGAAGGATTTATCTAAATATATACATCCTAATTCACCCCTTTTAATGAGAATGTCACATTTTTTTGATTAAAATTAATAAAGAAGTATAAAAACAAAATTGTAAATTCCGATAATGTATAGATATATTAATAATTTTTTTGGAACTCAAACACTATATAGATCAGTCATATAACACAAAAATATCTAACAAAATATAAGAATACTTTGATATAATATTTCAGGATAATATATTAACACTTTAAAAAACCATTGAAATAGTATTTGGATAAAACAAATTACTACAAATTCCCCGCCTCAATTGAAATGACCTAAAAATATGAAATATCTCATTTCAATTACTTTTGATACAAGTGTGGAAAACATTTAAAATATACAAGAAAATATGAATTATTATTTTAATGTTTATACATGTACAAAAAGGATTATTTTAAATTTAATTGAACATAATTGTTTTTAATTTTTTTAGGAAAAAGAGTATATATTTTCAATTTTATAATTAAAAATATTTATTCTATGAAAAAAATAATTTTCTAAAAATGATTTAATAATTAAAAAAATTATTTCAATGATTATCAATTAATTAAATGTAATTGATATAATATATAATGATTATATAGATTTCTAAATATATATTAAAATTAAATAATGTTATTAAATAAATTTATAATGTCATATTATTAAAATATTAAACCAATTAAGAAAATATTCTACCATTTCACCAAAATAAAAATATTTTCTATTTTCTCAAAATAAATATTTTATATCATATAATCATATTTTATAAACGTATAAAATATTTACAACATGTATGTCCTACCTAATAATTTTCATGATGAATTTGAAAACATAAATATTTGTATGATAGGGTATGATCTTTTTTTGATAAGAAAAAACCATAGAATAAAATTTTTCAACTTGTTTGTCATCACACCCTAGAATAGTAATTTGTAAAAATAAATAATGATACAACTCATGTAAATAAGGTGAAACATTATTTTTGGGAGCCTACCAGGTTATAACTCCATGGTTAAGTGTTCTTGGCCTTGAGTAGGGATCAAGATGGGTTAACTTCTGGGATGTTTCCTAAAAAGTGTGTGAGTAAGGAAAAACACACAAGAATGAAAATGTTTTCTCTTGTTGGGAGAGTCATTATTGTGCAGACCTGTTCATACACAAGGGTGGTCCCCTGGGAGAGAACTAAGTGTATGTGGGGAGATTTGTGGTATGTGGTGGGCCCAGACATGATGACATTGTTAAGGTGAGGTGTATGTACAGTTTGAGGGGCCAAGGTGTTACATTGGAATTAGAGAAGAAACCTAGACATAAGTGCAACACACTACCTGAGCTGAGTTATAGGTTACATAATGAGGATATTGTGCTATAAAAAGTGGGTGAATGTAACACCCTAGAATTATTAAGGGTTAAATACTAAGTGATGTGACACATGTCAATAAGGTGTACATTTATATTATAGAGAATACATTATTAGAACTCCATAATTAAATTTTATTGTACACTATTAGTGTCTAGGATGGGTGAACATTTTGGATTTTTCCCACAAAGTAGTAATGTAGTGGAAAAGGACACTATCAAGAACATGTGTTGTCCTTTAGGGACAATCGTTAGTTTTATGGCCCATTTAGGAAGGTGGTGGCACCCTATAGAGGGGACTACATCTTATCGGGTAAACTGGGGCTACCTGGTAGGTGATGACTGGATGGTCATGTTCTAGAAGGGTGTATATGATATTCTTGGGGACAATTTGATACATTTTTCTTCATGAAAATGAGAACCTAGAGAATTATTTATGGGTACCTAATGGATGATGATAAAAATTTATGTTCATTCTATCATAAAAAGTACAACCATATAAGTAAAAAATGTTTTCTATTAATAACCTTATAGTTATTGGTAATGTTCTTGGATATAAATGAAATTTTTCTAATGGGATAATACATTTGGAAAAAGGTACATGGTATATCCCAAGTAATGAATTTCATTTTCATACCAAGGCTAATAGGTACCTGATTTCATCATAATGGGTAAATACTAGAATTAAAAGATTTTAACCCTTGAATATTTGAATCCTAAAACATATTCTTTATCCAATAGATATATAAAAAATTTACAAAAAAATTAAAATAAAGGGTGAATAATAATTTATATTTAACCCTATATGAAGAAATAAGACTACAAGTTTCTCTATCATAGCCATCTAAATCTCACCTTTTATATTTTTTTAATCCAATTCAATTATTTTGTTTTTATTACTTCCAAATTTATAATCATTTATATTTGTTCTATTAGGTTCATGTGCTATATAAAATATGTTCTAATTCATCCATTAATTTTATTTTCTTATCATATATTGATTCTTAATAGAACAAACTTGATTTCCCATGATGATATTGTATAATACAATAAGTACTATGTACTTATAAGATTGATAATGTTTTATTAGATATAATTAAATCCAATTTATTCAAGGAACCATAATTATATTAATTATATGAATTGTAGAAATTATTAAATAATTCAGATTAACATCTATAAAAACTCAGATAAACATTATGTTTCTCTACACATGAAATTTTTATTCATGTTATAAATAAATATCTAAGAGATTATGCCTTAATTTCTCAACTCTAGATTTCTTTATCAATATTCCCTTACCCCTTACTAGGGTGTCATGTTCCCCATTATGTACGTATGGGTTTTTCACTACTCTAGGACATATAATTTTATAGAAAACCAATATATTTACACATATTATTACATTATTTTATGAATAATTGTCCATAATATACAATCAAATAATCAAAAGACCTAGTTTATTTGGATTGTTAGGAACATAATTATAAAAAAATGATACTATATTTAAAATATTTATTTTATAATCTACATAATGGTAAAAAAGACTTTTTAAACTCAAGAACTATATTAGATAACCTGGGGAATACATAGACAAAAGGGATAAAAGAAAAATCCTAGTAGGGGAGTAAATATTGAAACAATTAAAAAAGAACTAGTCCAACGGCATAAGATAAAAACATAAAAGGAATGGATCATGAATAAACATATAAATACATAAAATAGAAATAATTTAATTATATTCTCAATAAAATATAATAAGGTATTTTCACATAACATGATTTAAATATGAGTCAAGGATAACTGCAATAATGTTATCACATGGTGGATAAAGTCTCATAATGTATTAGGCATATTCCTTATTGACATACATAACATCTCATTAGACAAAAAAAATACACAATTAATTTGAGTGTTATCTAGGTTCACCCAATAAAACATGTACATGAATATGTTTTCCACATAAAGAGAACGAACATGAGGAATAAACATAATGGTTACCTAAGGAAAGAAACTTGTTTTATAATGACTTCAAAAGGCATAACCAAATGGAATATCAAAATTTTATCCCTCAAAGAAGGGATTAAAAAATTATCTAATATTAACAAAGTAATAATAGTATTATTTCTTTAATTATAATGTGAAAATAAATTTAAAAAATTAAAAAGTGTTATGTTGGGAAATTTTAAATGTCTCACAAAATTCATGTTTTTTGGGAAAGAATAAACACTCATTAAAGAGGAAAAATGTATAACAGTTTTTAGAAAACAAAAAAAACTAAAATGTTTTATAAATATAAAATTTATTATTTTATATAAGTATTGGTGTCTTAAAATATTTTATGGAGTATACATTAAAATTGGTAGTAAATAATTATGGTCCTCTTAATAGAGTTCTTATAGAGAATAATTGAGAAAGGAACCCTAAATAATGTATTTCCCCATTAAATTGATATGAATTGGTCGATTTACATGTGGTTGGAATATGTACATAGAATATAGTAAAATATTATAATATGAGTAATGAACGACATTGGGATTATGAGAGATAATGCGTAACCCAAAATAAAAATGGAGGTATAGAGATATACATTACCTTATGTCTAAATGTGTTCTGAAAATGCCTTTAATGTTGGGAATAAACAATTTAGGTTTATTAATTACATTAATCATACCTATGTTTATATATTTTGGATTTATCATAATTTTATTATGATCATTTATTGAACATTAGATGAGTTATATTTTTTTAATTGTATCATTCTGGGTTTGTTTGTTTCATGAATTCTTTGTCGGTTAACATTTTTATATTTATGGATTTTCATTTCAAATAATAATAATAGTACATAATTGAAATAATATAATATTAGTGAACTGTTAAATGCATAAATTCTCTCATCTAACATTTTTTCTAGTTTTATAATGTTTCATTTTTGAAAACATGAATGATAAATGATTTGTTTATTTTGGAAGCTTTTCAAACTATCACTGACTTGATTCATTTTATATAATGTTATGGCTATATATTAGTTCCATAATGAGAGAAAATATATAACAAATATATGTAGGAAATTTTAATCAATAATATTTTCCTTTAAATATATCCTAAATGTGGTAATAAAAACTCATTATCAATGATAGCGGTGAATCGACATATCCCATAATATTATTATTTTTAGTATAAAAGGGAATATATTAGATTTGATGATTCATTTTCTATTGAAAAATTAAAATTTTATTATATATATGATATTATGTTTATAATTCCACCTCATATATTGATTTAGAATAATTTAGATGAAATAATTAATTTAGAAGATGACGATGAAGGATTTTACCTCTTGAATATTGTCTTTTGAGAACCTTGTTAAGGTACATAGAATTGGTTTTATGTTGAGACTCAAAAAACAAGAACATTTGGAGAAGGTTTGTAAATGGAATTAGATAGAATAATTTAAATATCAATGTCTTATAATGTGTGAGGATAATGGGTTGTCAGGGGTGGTGTTTATAATGGGATAATGTGGGTGTTTTTATTATTATATTAATTAGTATATTATTTTGGAATAAGAGTATGAATAATATATATTAATGGGACTATATATATATATATCAAATTATTCACTTGAGTTCATGATAATGGGCTATTACATCATCCAGGCAAAGAAATCCAAAATTTGACTAACAATGTTAAATAAATAAATTATAAAATTTCACTATTCAAAAAAAACTCATCTATTTTAGAAACCCAACAATAAATAGACATAACCATTTTATATAATGTATATTTATAAATATACTGCATTCTTTAAATATAATTGTTTATATATGATAAATTTAATTTTAAAATGAAATCATCATTTTTTCAAAAAATACAAATTTTAATATTACAATCGATTTTATAACCCATTGAATCATTACTTATGGCCTCATAAATTTATACTATCCTTATATTATAACGTAATATATATTTTTGAATCAATTTTATAAAAATAAATTTTCCTTAAAATCATTACCATCATTATGAAATTTTCAAAAAAATATTTTTTTAGAAAAATACCAACACTTAATTTAAAATTCTTAAAATATTAATCGTCTTGCCCCATGATATAAAATATATCATATATTTATTTTTAATGAAACCTAAATATTATTTTACATTTACATTGTCGATTTTGATAATCTATAAGCTAGTTTACTATTCGAAATGGTTATAGTACTATTCTAATGGGTAGGTTACTATTCTAACATTCTGATTACTATACCAACAATAATATTTATAATAGTTTTATGGGTTCCCTACGTCGTAAAATTAAATATCATTCAATTAGTTATTCATTTTAATATATATTCTTTATATTTTATCTATAATTTATTAATCAATATGAAAATTTTATTTTTAAAAATATGTTTTATTTATAATTAATTGTTTGTTAATTCTGTTATTTTGGTGTATTGAGCATGTCTACATTATTTTATTCTAATTCTCATATTTTTTATTTATTATCCAAATAATATTTTCTATTGAAATTAGATTAGTTTCTAAATAATTTATCATCATTTATTTATGAGAATAATAATTTTTAGACATTCAATGTGGTGCATGTTCTATATACCACATAACATAAATACAAGAAGAAAATTTGTATTGAAAAAATTATAGGATGTCAAATTCTTCCCCAATTGATAAATTTATCAGTCTAAATTTAATATAACATATTATGGCGAAATATTTTGATTGTACATCTCCATCATGATTTCTTCTTGTTCCAATGTGGCCTCGTTATATTTTTTGGTTCCACAATAGTTCTTTGACTGTGGGAGTATTCATATTGGGTAGAACATTGTCTATATGGTTTAAGATCATCACGTGATACTCCTTATAATAAGGATCATTTCGTAGCTATAACACCTTTTTATTTAGTACATGTTAGGGATCTGGTAAGTACCACCTAAAGAGGAATATGTGTAATAAAACATGTAAAAGGGACATAGGATATGGAAGTGATAGTTCATAGGCTATAGCTCTAGTGTGTTGAAGAATTTCAAAGGGAATGATATACCTCGGATATATCATTACCATTTTCTTAAATATCAATAGTCTCATCCTAAGAGATATGTAGTGGAATACTATGTCTCCAACCTCTAATTCTAGGCCCCATTAGTAATTTTATTCATATCTCTTTTATCAATTTTTGGATGACCTGATGTACTATTGAATGGTCTTCAACTTTTCCATAATTTCATTGACTGTTTTAGTTTCTAGTAGCTTATATTATCCAAAATCATCCCAAAATGATGGTATTATACATTTCTTCCCATAAGGGTCTTCATATAGAGCCACTAGGATTGTTGAATGAGAACTATTGTCCAAATCTAACTCAACCAGTGGGAGATGTTGATCATATCCTGCTTAAACTTCCTTCAACCATTCTCTCAACATATCTTCTAATGTCTAAATATTCTTATCGGACATTCCATCACACCACTGAATATTTTTTTTTTAGATTTATTTTTATCAAAATGAGAATATAGAGAAACCTCTAGAAGCATCACACCACACAAGGGTCTGTAATTGTGATGTCAAAGACCATGTTCTTCTCAGAAAATTAACCCCCAATGGAGGAAATGATACTAGGAAAAAAATATGGTATCCTTCTATATTTTCATATTTTATGAAATTATGATAGAAAATATATTACCTTCATTCCATATATATGATATGTGAAATTCACTATTCAACAAATCCCTGCACTTTCTTATGGAATATTAAATGGACCATGGGAAAGTACCTTTTTTCAGCAGTTCATTGTGTATAATTGAAGATTCAATATCTACATCTTGAATAATATTCATCTATACATAAATGGAAGAAGATCTGTGATCATAGCCTAAGGTTCATCTTAAGGATATTCTCCTACTCATAGGTATGTACAGAAGGATGGTATAACCAAGACCCAGTTGTAAATTATGAGGCCTCCTCATAAAAAGATGTATAAGTTAAAGGACCAGGATTTATTGAGTTTTTGACCCTATTGAGGTGGTTAATACCAAACCCCCCTCTCATGTACCTATTTGATAACCATATTTGGGCATGAACTGGAGCCCAGTGGAGATATAATGGAGGGTTATTTCCCCATTTTCTCAGTACCAATCCAAGTCAACTATATGTTTTTTGGTTCTAATTATGTTACATGGTTTTGTTTGTGAAATTTACTTTTAATTTGCCTCATTCCATAGAGTCAAAATGCAACAAAAACTCACATCTATAATGATTACTACATTCATCCTATACATTCATGATTATCCACCCCCAATAATAACCACTATAGGAAGGAATTGAGCACTATATCAGGTCCCCTCCACCCTATGAATATCCAAAAGACATATCACATGTACCTCAAATAGTTAATTTCGAAAAATGGGTTCCCAATGGTTTCAATTTTTAGTATGATACTAGACCGTCACCTAGAATCTATATCAACTCCAATAAGCTGTATATTTTCATTGGATGGTAGTTTTTTATCCCTAACTCACAACACCAAAAAGATAAATTTTGACGTGGTATACTTACAACACAACAAATCATCCCAAGCATCATGATCATTTGGATCCACCTATAATATGAGAAAATATCTAGCTAAGAACACTCCAAAATAGGATTCTATGAAGTGGAATTTTTCTAGCTCATTGTTTAACATTATACTATCATGAAAATCATATTGGTCCTCTTCAAGGTTTGAATGAATGATTTTGTGGTGTTAATTATCCTCTCTGAGATTGATATCTGGAATTTAACATGCCCAAAATACATATTTCATCTCCACCCGGTTATGCTGCCCAAACCATATGTCCCCATTACATATAATGCATTGTGTATGATGCTGATGGAAATCTATGTTATCCAAGATTAATATTCATATGGATGAGTTTCTAACTCTATGATTGATTACATCATTCTTATACTTTTCCTCTATATCTTTACCCTACAGTGAAATTCCCTCAATTACCATCCATTTAAACTTTTCATGAAAACCCCACGTTTATCCATCTATACTTCTAATATTGATTTCTCCCTCAGATTTGGGTCTCTCTAAACTCTTCCAAGGTAACCAATATTTCTTACCATCCATTTTTGTGTCCAATAAGATGGATTCTATCATGCTCTCCATGTTTATTATTAGTGTTACAGAAGATTCAAGGAAGACCATACATGCATTATGATCTAACATAGATTACTATTGATAAGGTTAATAGACCCTCTAAATTATAGAAAATGGTTATTCCAATACAAGATGGAGCCCATTATCAAATAAGTATTATTTTACAAAAGACTGATACAAAGTTTCTTTGGGGACACTGTGGAACCCAAATATTCCATTGGGAAGGATTATCCCTGAATTAAGTTAATATAAATTATTTACAAGCATTAACTAGGTGTGTATTAGATGATTGTGTCCTAGTTGATTACTTTCCCACTCCAAGTACTATATTCCTACAATGATTAGTTGATCCCCTAGATTGATCTTTCACTATCATTGACATATAATATAGTATCATTTATGAAAATCATGTGGGAGATACCACTAACCATATTCCTATTGTTGAAATAGAGAATTCTACCCAGACTTATGACATGTTTGATAAACCATCTCAACACATCATGGGAGGTAATAAATAACGATGGAGAGATTTGACCACCTTGTCTTTGAGAATGTTGTATAATTTTCATGAACATAGATATAAATCTAAAATATTGATATGATATAATCGATAATGGTACCCCAAGCAGACTTACCCCATAATTGAGTATTATTCATGACAGTTCAATTAGTGAAAATTCTTCTAAAATTGTATTATTTTGTGATGAATTTATAATATGGTCCTCAATAACCCATATAAAATTACACCTTCCAGATTTAATTTTTAATTTTCTTGACAATGTCTATAGTTTTCTTTTCCCATTTCCATGTTGGTAGGGTAATGGTATACTCATTCCCTTAGAAATTTTTTCTTTCATACTTCCATTGTATAAATTCAGGTCACATTGATATATAATTACCATTCTACATATTCATATAATCCAAAAAATATTTATCTCATATTTATGTGTACATCATTTTACTCTCTTGGTGGATAATGTTGTTCGACCAATGTAAAACATTAAAAATATCATTCTTTATCCATGTATAGGATTATAAAAATTGTCATGAAGAAATCTTATAACTCTTTACTCATAAATTTTAAACTCTTTGGATTTCCCATTTCTAATAGCTTCTACCTTATTATGAATTTTAAAATCATCTCTTAGAGAATCTTTTATATTCTCTAAATGGGATCATTAACAAATAATTTTAGAAATCAATGATGATGTTCCTTCTTTTATGACCCCATGTATATCTGTTAAATTAATAATAAGAAAGTATCGATCTAATTTATCAACAATTATAATGTTTAGGATCTTTTATACATAGATAATCTTCTACATTACATTCATTAACAGAATAGTAGTGGGTTGATCATTCATAATCCTTGATGAGATCTAACCATATGTGTGTGAAAATATTAAGATCCTTCTCTAGTAATATGTATTTTAGGATCTTGTGATTTGTATGTATCTCACACTTTTACCCATATATATAATGTCACCAGATTATTCGTAGTGTATATACAGGTGTAGTGATTAGCCTATTTTAAAATTATTTGATGTAGTCTTAAAATTCAAAAGTTCAGACAATCATTAATCCCTTGTGATTTATATTTCTTACCCTTTGAAAATCACAATGATTTCCTCAATAATCATCCTTAATACCTAGATCTACCATTTAAACAAAAAATATTTATAACCAATGATAGTCTAGTCGACTGTTATATTATCATTGTCTTATAAGGATCCTTCGATATCCCTTAATTGGTGATAATATACCATGATAATGATTAATTATTCATCCCGAACTCATATTTACTATGATTTTAATATAGGTTCTCCCATCACAATTTCATTTTAATGATATTGAAATTCCCATCATCCTTCTCCTTGTTCTTAGAGTATATCATGAATTTAATTATAAATACTACCACAAAATCATTGATGAAATCACTAAACACTCTATTAATTATGTCTATGAAAATTTCTATAGCATTGTTAAGTCTTATTGAACCCTCTGGGAGAAATAGTTGAACTTATATTTTGATAATCCCAATTATGCTCACTTATATTATGATAATCCCAATTATGCTCACTTATATTATGATAATCCTAATTATGCTCAATTATGGTTGGATAATACCTATATTGATTAATGGTTAATTACTGATTTCAATATTTCTGTACACCATGCACATATTAATATATTAAAATATTTATATTATCTTTAGAGAATTCGGTTACTGGATGAATATATATTCTAACTTAACCTATTCTGCCAATAGAATGCTTAAACAGACAAGTCACTGTTATGAAAGTCTACCGATATGTGAAGGTCACCGATATAGACAAGTGACTTTTATGCATGTCTACCGATACGTGAAGGTCACTGATATAGACAAGTCACCGTTATGAAATTCTACTGATATGTGAAGGTCACCGATACAGACAAGTTACCGAGGAGATTCTACTGATACACTAAGGAAGCTACCGGTACATGAAGGCTACCATTACACAAAAGGTCACTGGTACATTATGTCTACCACTACCGATCAAGTCTACTGACAGACATGAAGTCTACCGATAGAAAGGAAACCGTTACAGAAGAGGCTACTGATACAAAGACTTACCGATACACAAGGCTACCCATATCCAAAGCTACCGTTCCAAATAATCTGACGCTATCTTAATTTTTTTATCTTTATTTAATCTAACCAATGGTCATATCAAATATATTTTAATTCTCTGTCATTTATTTCATAAAGGTTGTTAGATGTCAGGGAACCATACCTCGTACCTTCAAAAAGAAATCATTTATTTTGCCGGAGCTCGTGCCATAAATACAAGAAGTCCCTGTTGCTGAAAAAATATACATGTGAAGGACACGATGAGTATACAAGGGATATACAGAAGTGATACAAGTGACATACACAAGAAGAGATCATACAGATATACATGCACGACCAAGAAGACACAGAAGCTAATACACACTCACGCTTACTCAAGAAGAGCTATGTACTTTCACGAGGATTTTGAAGAACATCATCGACTACATTTTCACTGTCTCTGATCATTGATGTCAAGAAAACGACACTCTGTTTTTCAAAGAAAACCCAGAAGAGGACTCAGAACCATTTCTGATCAATTCGAAGTAGTCCAGAGCTGCACTGAAATCACTAGATACATTCTAAACTCTATATCTTGCTCAGTGATTTATTGTTTACATTACGAGTATTGTGTGTCATCAGTTTTAATTTACACACACACTGTCTTTAAAACATTAACTAGAGGATCTGTAAATCCTCATTAAAACTTCTTACATCTTCTTTTTCCCACTGTGGATAGTGGTAGAGGTCGTATGCGACCTGGAAAGCTGTATCTGCTTTTGTTTTTGTTTCCCACGAAGAACTGTGGTAGAGGTATTTGACATGGACAGTTGTAAACTATTGTGAACCCCTATTAGGGTGTGGATCAAATTTATATAAATCGTTTAGAGGACTAAGTCTCAGCTTGAGACTGAACCTCTTGGTTATATCTGCTATGCTTTATTTAGTTTTATCTAAAACATTTTATTCTACTGCTAAATGCTTTAAAACTTAATTTTTTTTTCAAAGTTACTATGATTATTGGATTAGCAAGTGTTTTCATTATTTGAAAATCATTAGGTTAGTTTCAGAAGCTAATATGATATTCTAATTAGATTAACCGGTAATTAATCATTCCCTTGAGAACCGAACTGAATGTTTTCATTAGTTCAAATTCACTAAAATTCAATTAGTATTTTAAATTGGGGTATTTTAGAAAACAATTTTAAACAAAAATTTTAATTGGAACTCAATTCACCCCCCTCTTGAGTGTCCACTCCGACCAACATTTGGTATCATAGGGTTTAAAATATTTTCTGAAGTACTCTGTTTTTCAACTGGGAATTTAGTTTTATTTTAATGTTCTTAAAATTTCTGTTATTTCTAAATGTTTATCTCCTTAAAATTTCTGTCTCAAAATAGTTATCATGGTTAACATACTTGAAGGTGTTGCTACTAATAGACCACCCTTTTTCAAAGGAAACAACTATGCTCAGTGGAAGATTAAGATGAAAATTCATTTAGAAAGCATGGGTTTTGATATTTGGACTACCATATAATCAAAATATAAAATTCCTTCTACTGTTAAATCTACTTGGAATGAAGCTACTAAGATAGCTCACAATAATAATTTCAAATCTATATATGATCTGTATTTTGCTTTAGGAGATGGGGAATTTAATAGAATATCTGCTCGTAAGACTGCATATGAAATCTGGGATACGTTAAGTGTTTCTCATGAAGGAACAACTAATGTTAAGGAAATGAGATTGAACACCTATAATATTAAATATGATAATTTTAAGATGAAGCCCGATGAACCCATTTCTGATATGTATCTCAGGTTTAACAAAATTTTCAATACAATGTTCTCACCGGGAAATGACGTTTCATCAAAGGAGAAGATCATGAGAATTTTGAGATGCCTAGATGAAAGATGGAGGGGAACTTCTTTTTCAATCAGAGAATCTTGTGATATTAGTAAACTGCTAGTCAAAGAACTTATTGGCAAGTTGATGATGTATGATTAAGAGCTTAAGGTATACAAAGAAGAAGAAGATGAACCAAAAAAGAAGTCAGTTTCCCTCAAGACATCTACTTCAAAGAATAAGGATATGGAGAAACTTCAAGCTGTAAGTGATATCTCAAGCTGTGAAGAAAGTGATTGTGCATCTGACAGTGATGCAGAAATGGCTCACATAGCCAGAATATTTAAGAAGTTTTATAGGAAAAAGAATTTTTTCAGAAAATCAAATTACAAAGGAAAGTATGACAACAAGGGTCGCTGGAAAAAGGACTGGAAGAAATCTGAAAAATTTGATGAAGTTGTCTACTATGAATGCAAAAGAAAAGGATATATAAAAGAAGACTGTCCAAAGTTGAAATACAAGAAGAAGTATGCGTATAAAGACAATAAGTATAAGAAGGCCATGAAGGCTACTAGGAGTGCTTTTGAGGATAGCTCCAATGAATCTGTAACCTCTGAAAATGAAAATAGAAATAAGGAAAACATGTGTTTTATGACAAACACTTCTGAGGTAACATCTGAAACTCCTGCTTTAAATACATATTATTCTGGAGATGATTCTGATTCTAAAAATATGTCAAAATATGAACTTCTTGAATACTTTTATATGTTGGAAAAACCCTGTAATGATCTGAAAGGAAAATACAAATGTTTAAAGAAACAATATTCTTTACTTGTTAACCATAAATCAGATCATGACATAGAAATGGAAAAGAATGCTCAGTTACTTAAAGAAAACACTGAACTGACATTTTCAAATGAGAAACTTGGGAAGGATTTAGAATAGTTCCCAAATGGAATAGATACTCTTACTCAAATGCTAGGTAAGCAGATTGCACCTAGATATACTACTGGTACAGGTTACCAACCTGGACAAAGAAAAATTACCAAAACTAGATTTTTTTCTAAATATGGGTAGAATGTAGATAGTTCTAGTTCTAGAAGTCTATATGCTTCAACTAGTTATATTCATAGTTAAGGATCTAATATTGTTTATCTTTTAAAATCTGTTGATTCTGTAAATCTTATGAGACCCATAAGATAAAATTGGGAGCCTAAAGTTTTATAGGCGAACCTGTCTGGACCCAAGAAAATCTGGGAACCAAAATCATTTCCTATCTAAATCTATTTTGTAGGGAACCTACTTAATGAGTTCCTATAGAAAGACCTGGTACTTGGACAGTGGATGTTCAAGACATATGTCAAGATACTTCTCATGCTTCAAATTCTTAGTCAGAGTTGATGGAGGTTTTGTCACTTTTGGTGATAATTCTAATGGGAAAATCATCGGCTTATGCCAGATTGGTAACACTGACTCAGTATTAATTTCTAAAGTTATATTTCTTGATGAACTTAAATATAATTTACTAAATATTTCTAAGTTATGTGATGATGGTTTTAATGTTAAATTTGAAAATGATTCTTGCAATGTTTTTAATTCTAAAAATGATTTAGTATTTTCTTCTTTGTGAAATGAAAATCACTATGCTGTTGATTTAAATTCTTTAGCTATACAAAATATTACATGTTTAAAAGTTATTCATAAAGAGTCTTGGCATTGGCACAGAAGATTAAGACATTGAAATGTACATTCACTTTGAAAACATACTAGGAAGAACATAGTTAGAGACCTACCAAAACCTGAATTCCAAGCAGATCATGTTTGTAATCCCTGTAAAAAGGGAAAGAAACAAAAAGTTTATTCTAAATAAAATAACGAAGTGTCAACTTCTAAACCTCCTGAGTTGGTTCACAAGGATTTGTTTGGACCTTCTAGAGTTTCTAGTTTAAATGGGAAGTACTATGTCTATGTTCTAGTAGATGAATATTCTAGGTATACTTGGGTATATTTTCTAGCTCACAAAAGTGAAGCTTGTTCTTACTTTGTTAAATATTCCAAGTATGTGGAGAATCTTAGTGGACAAAATATTAAAACCTTGAGAAGTGATCATGGCCATGAGTTTGAAAATCATGAGTTTGAATCATACTGCTCACACAATGGCTATAGTAAAAATTTCTCTGCCCCAAGGACACCTCAGAAAAATGGTGTAGTAGAAAGGAGGAATAGAACCCTTCATAAATTGCCAGAACCATGCTCAATGAGTATGACCTACCTGTTTATTTTTGGGATGAAGCTGTCAATACAGCTTGTTATATTATCAATAGAGTTTTCATTATACCTGTTATTAAGATGACCCCTTATGAGTTGTGGAACCATAGGAAACCTAAGGTTAACTACTTCAGAGTTTTTAGTTGCAAAGTATTTATTCATAATACCAAAGATAATCTTGAAAAGTTTGCATCCAAGAGTGATGAAGGAATTTTCCTAGGTTACTCTATCTCTAGTAAAGCCTATAGAGTTTTCAATAAGAGAACCAAATGTGTGGAGGAATCTGTTCACATCAAATTTGATTAAACTGATCTACATGAACCTAAGACCTCTCTTGAAAATCTTGAAGATGATCTCTCTATTTTGAACCTTAATGATAAAGACAGATGACCTGTAGTTAAAACATCCAGTTCTAGAAATTTTCCAGAACCTGCATCTGTTGATTCCAAACCTGTTGATGAACCTGAAATCTCTAGCCCTACCTTTTTGAGACCAGTTAGGACTCTATTGAACCATCCCTTAGATGTTGTTGTAGGTAATCTAGATAGAGGAACACAGACTAAAGGTTCTCTAAGAAATCAGGTTGAACATCAAGCCTTTCATTCACAATTAGAACCTAAAAATATAAATGATGCTATCAGTGATGAATTTTGGGTAATGGCTATGAAAGAAGAACTAAATCAATTTGAAAGAAATAAAGTTTGGGAATTAGTAGAAATACCTAAGGACACTTTAACAATATGCACAAAATGGGTGTTTAGAAACAATGTTGATGAATCTGGAAATATCCTTAGAAACAAATCTAGACTATTTGCACAAGGTTACAATCAAGAAGAAGGAATTGACTATGAGGAATCCTTTCCACCTGTAGCTAGATTAGAGGCAATTAGGATCTTACTTGCCTTTGCATCACATCTGAATTTCACATTATATCAAATGGATGTGAAAAGTTCTTTTCTAAATAGTTTTATTGTTGAAGATGTTTTTGTAGAAAAAACACCTGGTTTTTAAAATCCTCACTTTCAAAATCATGTTTTTTAACTTTATAAAGAATTATGTGGTTTAAAACAACCTCCAAGAGCTTGGTATGAAAGACTTACAAATTTTCATACTTCAAACGGATTTACAAAAGGAATTTCTGATCCCACTCTTTTTTTAAAAAGAATTTCAAAAGATGTTTTAATAGTACAAATCTATGTTGATGATATTATTTTTGGATCTTCTAAAAATTATTTATGTACTGATTTTTCAATGGTTATGCAAAATGAGTTTGAAATGAGCCTAATGGGAGAGCTTTAATACTTTCTTGGATTTCAAATCTTTCAAACTAAAGATGGTATTATTTTAAATAAAAGTGAATATGCTAAGGATTTATTAAAACATTTTCGTTTGGATAGTATTAAGGGAAGTGATACACCTATGAGTACCACCTGTAAATTCGATATTGATGAAACTGAAAAACCAGTAGATCAAACTAATTACAGAGGTATGATTGGGAGTTTACATAATCTTAATGCTAGTCGGCCTGATATTATGTTTAGTGTATGTATGTGTGCTAGATTTCAAGCTAACCTAAAAGAGTCACACTTACCTGCTGTTAAAAGGATTTTAAAATATCTTAAATATACTTGCTAATTTGGGACTGTTTGACACAAAAGGTCAATCATTTGATTTAATAAGTTATTTATATACTGAATTTTCTAGATGCAACTTAGATTGAAAGAACACATCTGGAACATGTCATTTACTTGGGAAGTCCCTAGTATCATGGTGTAGTAAGAAACAGAACTCAGTTTCATTATCTACTACTGAAGCAGAGTATATAGTTGCTGGTAGTTACTGTGCACAGATTATGTTGATGAAACACACTTTATTGGACTATGGATTTGATTTTAAACATGTTCCAATTAACTGTGATAACACTAGTGAGGTCAACATCTCAAAGAAACCTGTGTATTACTCTAGAACCAAACACATTGATGTTAGACACCACTTTTTAAGAGATCATTATCAAAGAGGTGATATAACTCTTCAATTTATAGGAACTGAACTCCAATTAGCTGATATTTTCACTAAGCCTTTAAGTTCAGAAAGATTAAGTTTTATTAGATACGAATTAAGAATGATAACTTACTCTTAAACGATTAGGATAGACCTCGCCGTTAGGATAGACCTCACCGTTAGGATAGACATCACCGTTAGGATAGACCTCACTGTTGAAAAAACATCCCCGTTAGGATAAACCTCACCATTAGGATAGACCTCACCGTTAGTATAGACCTCACCGTTAGGATAGACCTCACCATTAGGATACACCTCACCGTTAGATAAAACTCACCATTAGGATCAACCTCACTATTAGGATAGACCTCACCATTAGATAAAACCTCACGGTTAGGATATACCTCACCGTTTAAGGACACCTCGCTGGTACATCTCTTGCGCTATTTTATATTTTTGTATTAAGGCCAAGACATTGAATTTCTTTTTAATATAATATTTATTTTATCTGTGAATCCTAAATGATATTAAACCTGACTCTAGAAATCACTCAATCACTGCGAACCCGTCTGTTTGAATACCTACAACCTAAACCTCTCAAGCTCACAAAACCTTGTGCCTTAGAATCTGAAATGGCCTGTGTGAAGTGACCCTTAGTGGGTAAAGGGAGTGATGCACCACCTGCTAAGAAGCATAAAGTAACCAATGCCAGTTCCAGTGGAATCAGTAGAGATGTTGTTCGAAGGAATCATGTGAATCCACATTTATCGAAGCGAGAAATTGTAGTGGAAGATGAACTATGTGCGGAATGGCTGCTGGAAAGCAGGTTCGTGATTCTGAAGTTTTTACAAGAACAAGGATAGCTCGAATGCTTCATGAACAATAATAGACCGTATTATCCAGCACTTGAAAAAGAGATTAATGAGTTTGTCTGTTTTGAGACATCAGAAGAGGAGAATAGGATGATTTCTTGTGTGAATGGTAAAAAGTTTTTGTTCTCATCAGCTTAATGGGCTAAGAACCTTTGAGTTCCTCATAGTGGTGATTATGGTTTTTATTCAAAATCAAAAACTACTTCTAGTGAATTTTTCAATTATGAGGATTCCTTATTGGAATTGACATGAAATGGAACCCCTAGAAAGGTCATTGCTGCAGAAATGGCAGGAGAGGATAAACAACTATTCATGTTCATTCAGCATGTGATTAGTCCAAGGAGAAGAGATTTTGTCCCTCATAGTTCAGAATATTTATTTGTTGTATTTGTTAAAGCATAGAGTAAAGGTGAACTTGTGTAGATTTGCAATGATTCATAATGAGGATATGACGAGACCGAAGTCTTATTTCAATGAACTATTCTTTTCTAAGTTGATTTCTATTATGTTGAAGGCAAAGTAGGTAGCTGGACCTCAAGAAGAAGCTGCTATGGTTAAGGATAATTTTTGCATCACCAGGACAGTTTGAAAGTTTATGAAAGTCAGCTGGAACCCTTAGAAGAAATCGTGGGTTAATGATGACGGACAAATCTATGACAAGTTCACTCCTGTGGATCATCCTTCTCAACCAAAGGATGTGGGGGATCCTGGTCTTGGACCAGATGAGCCAGAACCTGTCTACAGTGATAATGAAGTTGAAGTTGAGGAGGAAGAGACATCAGTTGAGGAACGGGGAGATCCTGATTTACCTCCATGTCCTATGCCCCCAAAACATTTCCTATGGAGCAGCTAGCCCTCCAAAAGAACTAACAAGGAGAGAATCTATTTTTAAGGAAAGTGATACTGAGACCACAGAAGAAGAAGCATATCAGTATGTTGTTAAGGACACCACTGAAGAGGATGAGGCAACCGAATCAGATCAACTTGGTCATGAAGAAAAGGAGGCTGCTTGTGAAGGAGATGATGAGGAAAATGAAGAAGAAGAGCTCGGTTTGAGCCCTCTGATAGACAGTACAGTCAAGATAGTGCCTTATCAGGAAGTAGAAGTAGCATATATTGATGAGAGAGTCTTTGAGCCCTCATAGAAAATGGTTATTGAATCTGATATAGTTGCAGAGGAAGTTATAGAATTACCTTGAGCAGAACAGTTGGAGGAGATTCCTAAGGAGAATGCTCTAAGTGAGGGGGAGCATCTTGGTTCAGTTTCTGTATTGTATGACATTGAAGGTTGGACATCAGATCCAGGATATATGGTTCTTGGACTTAATTATGAAGATTCTAATGAGGAAGACCAGACCCAAAGGGATTCTGTTATCCTACCTGTTTTGGATAAAAATTTGGCAACCAAGGAGGACCTCGACTCATTAAAGGCTGAAATGAAATAAAAACTGAGAGAATCAGTGGCAGATTTAAAGAAAAGCCTGGTCGGAGAGATGAGGAGTGTGGATCCAAACCTGCAGCTATATATGGGATGTGCTATTTCTAGTCTAATGAAGGGAATGATGGATGAAGTTAAAGTATTCCATACTCAAATTGATAGTTGTACAGGAGCTATGGTGGATCTAAGACAATCTATTGCTTCAATGACTGCCATGAACAGTTCTCAAACCCAAGTGAATACTGATATCAGATATATCAATGAAGTAGTCAAGAAGTTTGTGGATGTTTTGAGGCTTTTATGTAATCAGTAAATGAACATTTTAATAGTAAAGATGAACTTGTTCAGAAGGTGGTTCATAATCTGACACAATCTTTTAAGGAGACAGAAGCTTTCTCAGTTAAACCCCTTCCTTCATCCAGCTCCACTTTGAACCCTGACCAGATCAGAACTTTAATCCAAGATGAGTTGGCTAAGGCTATAACTAGTGGTACCTCAGATACTCAGATCCTTCCTACCACTAGGTAAGTTAGTATTTTTGTTCGTGATCACCTACGGGCAGCTACTTCTTCTAAAGAGGCAATTAACAATAAGGTGGATGCTTACTTTGAGAAGGTCTATACCAAGAATCAAATGACCAATCATTTCATGATTTTGATGGAGAATATGAAGTTGCCTCCAGTGACTCAAGCATTCAAAGAATAGGTTAGTAAGCTCAGAGAGATCACTCCTACCTTGGATAAATTCATTGAAAATAAAGATGATTTTGTGTTAGCAATGGAGAGAGGAGGCAGTATTATTCTAGATTTTAGGAACCTGTTGCTACCATTCTTGCATGTGGATGCCAGACCTGTGATTGTACCTCCTGCTCTTCCTGCCTCTGCCTCTAGGAGTACACCTCATTTGACTCCAGTTCAGGCTATTCGAAGCATGACACCTATGATCCCATAGAAGATCACAAATTTCAGATCCGGTACAGTTTTAGTGGCTTAACCTCTAGTTGTTCTTTCAGATTTTCCCAAGCCATCTACACAATATGACCCTGAACCATCTTCTGATCCTAAGGGAAAGACTCCTGTTCAAGAGGATGATTGAGTGATTCTAGATTTTTTTAATGGGATTCACTTTTATTTTCTTTTGTAATATTGAATTTATCAGTTTGCACCTTTTTTGATTTAATGGAAATTTACTCTTACATTCTCTACTTTTCTATATTTCTATATAATCTGTTTTCTTTTTGTCTCTACATTTCTCTGATTCTACCATTCATTTTGTTAATCACAAAGGGGTAGAAAAATAAACAAATGAGAACTGGGAGTGCAATTCAAAGGGGGAGAAAAATGAGAACATTGTTTTAATTGTTTTTCTTAGGAAATTATTCCTCTAACACTATCTTAATTTTCTTAATACTTTGGAATATGTTGTGATTATCAAAAAGGGGGAGATTTTTGAACCCTCTGTGAGAATTAGTTGAACTTATATTTTGATAATCCCAATTATGCTCACTTATATTATGATAATGCCAATTATGCTCACTTATATTATGATAATCCCAATTATGCTCAATTATGGGTTGATAATACCTATATTGATTAATGGTTAATTACTTATTTCTGTATTTTAGTACACCATGCACATATTCATATATTATAATATTTATATTATCTTCATAGAATTCAGTTACTGTATGAATATATATTCTAACTTAAACCATTGTACCAATAAAATGTTTAAACAGACAAGTCACTGTTATGCTAGTCTACTGATACATGAAGATCACCGATATAGACAAGTCACCATTATGAAAGTCTACCAATACGTGAAGGTCACTGATACAGGCAAGTCACCGTTACTGAAGCCTACCAATATAGAAAAGTTACCAAGGAGATTCTACTGATACACTAAGGAAGATACCGGTACATGAAGGCTACCGTTACACGAAAGGTCACCGGTACATTAAGTGTACCGCTACTGATCAAGTCTAACGACAAACATGAAGTCTACCGATAGAAAGGCTACAGTTACAGAAGAGGCTACCGATACGAATACTTACTGATACACAAGGATACCGATATCCAAAGCTATCGTTCCAGAGAAGCCAACGCTGTCTTAATTTCTTTATATTTATTTAATCTAGACAACGGTCATATCAAATATATTTTAATGCTCTGTCATTTATATAATAATGTTTGTTGGATGTCAGGGAACCATACCTCGTGCCTGCAAAAAGAAATCATTTCTTTTGCTGGAGGTTGTGCCATAAATACAAGAAGTCCATGTTGCTGCAAAAATATACATGTGAAAGACAGGAGGAATATAAAAGTGGTATATAGAAGTGATACAAGTGACATACACAAGAAGAGATCATACAGATATACATGCACGACCAAGAATACACAGAAGCTAATACACACTCACGCTTACTCAATAGGAGCTGTGTACTTTCACGAGGATTTTGAAGAACATCATTGACTACATTTTCACTGTCTCTGAACCTGGATGTCAAGAAAATGACACTCTGTTTTTCAATAAAAAACCAGAAGAGGACTCCGAACCATTTTTGATCAATTCGAAGGAGTCCAGAGCTGCACTGCAATCACTAGAGCCATTATAAACTATATACCTTGCTTAGTGATTTATTGTTTACATTACGAGTAGTGTGTGTCATCAGTATTAATTTACACACACACTGTCTCCTTAAATTTAACTATAGGATTGGTAAATCCTCATTCAAACTTCTTACATCTTCTTTTTCCCCACTATGGATAGTGGTAGAGGTCGTATGTGACCTGGAAAGCTGTATTTGTTGTTGTTTTTGTTTCCCATGAAAAAATGTGGTACAAGTCTATGACCTGGACAGTTGTAAACTGTTGTGAACCCCGATCCAGGGTGTGGATCAAATTTATATAAACCGTTGAGAGGACTAAGTCTTGGCATGAGACTGATCCTCTTGGTTATATCTACTATGCTTTATTTAGATTTTCTAAAACATTTTATTCCACTGCTAAGTACATTAAAACTTAAACTGTTTTTCAATGTTACTCTGATAATTGGATTAGAAAGTCTTTCCATTATTTTCAAATCATTAGGATAGTTTCAAAAGCTAATCTGATCTTATCATTAGATTAACTGGGAATTAATCAATCCCTTGAGAAACTAACTGAATGTTTGCTTTAGTAAAAATTCACTACAATTCAATTAGTATTCTAAATTGGGGGATTTTAGTAAAGGATTTTAAACATAAATATTAATTTTAACTCAATTCACCACCCCTCTTGAGTTTCCACTCTGACCAACAAGTCTAAAGATCATCACTATGTACTCATGGTTTCCATAACTCATTAAAAAGGGAGTCTCTGGAATATCGTTATTCCTCACCTTCAATTGGTGATATACTAACTGAAGGTCCACCAAAGTGAAGGAAATAGAACCTATTAGTTGATTTAATAATTATTATGTCCATGGAAGATGATACATGTAACAACTTAAGTTTTTATGAAGTTTTTTTAAATAAATTAAATTTTATTGATGAGTTGTATTTCATTCTACACAATGATATACTTGTCTTGTACACAACACCATGTTAAACATGAACTATAAGAAACACCTAGATAATAATTCAATGCATTTAACTATGTTTTTGGATTCTATAACACACAATTCTGAGTTCTTTAAATTTCTTGTGTTTCCTACATGATCAAGATATTCCAAACTACCTTATATGGTTAATATTATTCAAATATTATTATATTGATAACATAGATATTGTAATGGAATATAGCATGATTATTATCTAAATAATGATAACATTTCTTACACATGAGTATAAAATGTATTATTTTTTAATTAATTAAATAGAAATGAGAATAAAAAATATATAAAATTTATAGGAATTTTTATTAGGATAAAACCTTTTTTATTCCCACGAAGGAAAATTATAATACTAAATAAAATTACTCACTATTAGTGGGGGGTAATATTGAAATTTCCATAATATAAAATTAAAAAAAATTCTAAACATTCATCCAAAATATTTTATAGTAGTTGTAAAATAATAAATCCAATTTTTGTAATAAAAGGATATATTAAAAAATTACCGCCTTTTAATTGTGAACCTATTTTAAATATATTTTTTCATATTTTATAATTTTTATTTAGAAAAATTAAATTTATTTTTTCAATAAGAATATAAAAATATACATTGGGTGAGTTTTTTAAAATTCTTTAAAATGTATTATTTTTTACGAATACTAAAAAACACCACGTTTTAATTGAAACCCACATTTTCATCTAATTGGTAAATACATTGATTATATTATAAATTTATTTTAATGTATATATATATAATTTATACATATATTAATATAATTAATTTCATTTCAATCATTTTCATAATTAATTTTTATATAAGAACATTTTATACATTTAAGCATTTTCCACTTAAAAACCTATTGTTTCATCTCGTCTGCGTAATAAATTTTAAATGAAATTCGTCCAATTTTTTAGTATAAATTAGAAAAATCGATCAAATATTTGAAATATTTATAAATTATAATTTATATTATTGTATACTTAGTTTATCACCAAAAATATTAAGTAATGAAATTCAAACTAATTAGAGTGATTCTGGTAAAAAACGTGTATACTTAGTGGTTAAACCTTAATTTTTAGTCTCATTATTATTTCTAGGAGACTTGTGCCTTATTCACCACTCATTCATTTTTTGTGGTGTATATACCTACCATGAATTTATTCATTTATTGTTATACTAAAATTAATATTTATTTATATTTCAAAATTATCAACTTTCTTTTATGGGGTTTAGGGTTCTAATGTTAACAAATAGGTAATATAATTTTGTCACAATTTTTCTTCTTTGAGACACATGCCATGTTCTTCAATAATATGTTTCTATGAGGTGTATATAGTCCAAATTATCATGTTTTATTATGATCCTCCTTATTTTAATTATATTTAAAGATTCATGTAATTTTATTAGTTAATGGGGATTCAGATTCAAATTTAGAAATTTGGTATTAGTTTATTTCTAAAAATTCATCATTTAAAGAGATTTTTTAGGATTATTCCTCCATTAATGAAATATTAAGATCCATATCTCAATAAATCTCTTGATGTTTCTTCTACATGGATTATACATGATATCTTCAGGTAATGGCACTGTTATTTTACAAATTATTACTTTATAATTTGAATGTGTTTTAAGAAAATATTAATTTATATCACTCTTCGGTCATATTTTTTACATCAAATAATATGTTTCAAGAAAAATTTAAAAAATGTTATTCTAATTTTCTATTATCATTAAAAATTAACACATCTTAGAAATTTTTTTAATTTTTTTTATATTACTAGTCTAGTTCTTTTTTAGTCAAGGAATGTTTCTTATCATCTTATGATGTAGAAGGAAGGTTCTTTATTTATCGATTTATAAACCATCGTGGCCATCATTTATTTGATGAATTTTAATAAATTTTCAAAGATATTTTCAATGAAATTGGTATGAATGATTTTATATTTTTTAAAATTAATTTCTCAAAATTGAAATGATATTTTACCTATGAAATGTCATATATTATTATTAGAAATTTCCTCATATGTATTTAATGTGGTTTTAAATTAAAAGGATTTTAATTTTTTTAATATTTTCAATGAAATGTTATTTTATTTTAGAAAAGTTCCAAGTGATCTTTAGAAAACCCTCTCCATATATGATGACATCCATTGATATGTTTTATTCTTTTCTACGGATGTGATCCTATGATACCAATCATATTAAATCTTTGAATGATTTATGTTTTTTGGAATGACATTTTTCGAACCATTTTCTAATCATTGGGTAAATTGTGGTCCCAAGATACTTTTGTGAACCCCATTGGTTTTCCTTGGGTTAATTATGTTATGAATGAATAATTGTTTTTATGAGTTCTTCTGATAAAATATAAGAAATTTTTAAATTATTCTTGTTATGGTTCATGGTTAGTTCATATATTATGGGGTTACCCAGATAATGCAGGTTAATAACTTTACATCTTATATAATGGGTTGACCCATATACATCCTCTTGGTCCCATTGATTCTTATACAGTGGAGTGTTCTATATAGAATTGAGGAATACCGTTATAGATTAAATTATGGATTGGAATAGATATTATTATGTAAGACAATTATTGTTTATACGATAGGGTGACATATATAGCACTGTGCAAGCACGTTACATCTAGAATAATGGGATATCCCATATAGAAAATGTAATCCCATTACAGGATATAGGATGTAGTATCCTATATTGTGTTTGGTAATACCATATTAAATTATATTGTGTGGAGGAGTAGATAACATCAGCGTAAGTGAGTTAAATATTATATGATTTTTTGACCTATATACCATCAGGTATGTCGGTTACACTATAGATGGTGGGGTGGCCTAAATAGCACTAGGTAATCCTATTACAACATAAACGACAGGGTTTCCAAGATATATTCTTGTAACCCATTGAATATTAGATGAATGGGTGGACTAGATATCTCTCCAATGAAATGTGTAATTATTTATATCTAATAAGACAAACTATTTGAGAAAATTGACTAGCTTGATCCACTATGTGGAGAACATATAACCTGATCCACTAAAAGTGATGGTTTGTGACTAGGGATGGTGGTGTGTTACGGCATGGAGGTGTAGTCCCCTTTAGGATCCCAATTATGTCTTGTAAATGATTTTTTACTTAGAGAATGATATTAAATGATTATGTATCCCTGAAAATATCCATTTCTTACTCCTATATTGTGATTTAAAAGACTATGATCTTTATTTCCATGTGATTCATGTATTATGAAAAATTAATAATTATTCAATTAATCTTGATTATTATATTTTATATGTAGGGTATTATGTTATAATGTAATGATCATGTCCTCATACCCTTATGATATTGTTATACATACATATCTCCTTTTCTTACCTTTACAAATCATCTCATCTAACTCATTTCATATGTTTCTAGCCACCATGTTATAATGAATGAGTTTATGATAGTCAAGTAAGGGGGGAGATATATAAGGGAGGTGTTAATGATATTAAACAATCATGAATATTATGTATTTAGGATTCCAATGGCACTAAACTATTTGGTTCCACCTTCATATACTATTTTAATATGATGAATATTTTTCCAAAATAATATAATATCCATGTATGTTATGACTATGTATCTGTAGTTGTTATCAATTCAATGGTTTAGTAAAATTTTTAAAATAATGATGAAAATGATTTAGATATATCTATAGGGATATTTCTAAGGAAACATCTCCTTATTTCCAAAAGGATAATTCAAAGGATGTGTTAAAGAATACGAAATTTTCTTGTAATGATGGTAAAGGATAGAGTGAGTGGTTTCCTATAAGAAAATACTTGTGTAAAAACGACATGTTGACATGGAACTATATCATATAATCATATGGGTAACTTCTTAGATAACACCCTAATTATATAGAGCTGATCAGGAACTGGTGCATGACAATGAACCTTGCTCCACACCTGGTTTGACACTCTTAGTGGATGTGCTTTAGAAAACCACAAACTCTTTAAAAACAATAATAATGGATTTAAATGGAATATGAAAATGTATAACCATATATAAACCAAATACAACATATATTAAATATGTAGGATTTATTATTTATATATAATATAATTTATTTTCATGATTATGTGGTTTTTGTTATGATAATTATTTCTCATACTATGTTTTTTGCTTCCAGTCAATGACGGAAACTAGAAGGAACTTGTTTAATATTTAATTTTTTAGATGTGTAATGTATGGGGATTATAAAAATTGATTTCCTAAGTGGAAATCTCATGAAGATAATGAGGAAGGTTTTTAATGTATTGGTTATACTACATATGAAAAGGAGATGGTGAATGACATGTTAAAGGTATGAGATGTTCTAAAAATATTTTTTGACATTATACATAAAAATAATGATAAAATCGAAGTTGGGGAACCTTAATAATTATTCATATTTAAACTTTTAAGAATTTGGTTCAATAAAATTATATTATGAAGCCATGTTTATGGTTTCATAACAATTTATAATAATTGATGTTTATTTGTTTTGGTGTTCATGAATTAAAATACATGAATCAATGAGTATTTATATTAATTTTTATTTTCATAGAATATATATTGAATAATTTTGATAAACTAGATGTTTTATTTAATGAATATTTTACGTTATGTGATGGTAATCCATAACTTGATCATGATGAAGAGAAACTGATATTTAGTATGCATAATGAGATGAGGATATGGATATTGTAAATTCATTTGTAATTGTTACCTCAAAACTAATAACAAATTTATTTAAAAATTTATATATTCTTTCATTGATGATGTGTAAAATATTTTTTTAATTTGTTAGTATTCCAAATAATCTATTGTGTAATGAATCTTGGATGTTTTTTATAATGATTTAATGTATATTAGGTTACATCCATGTTTCAAATGGGTACATAATGATGGTTCTCTCATTTTTTCTATAACAAACATGAGTTACTTTATTACCTATGGGGGAAATTCTTATATTATTTTGAAAAATTAAATTTCATTATATATAATATTTTGGATTTTTTTGAAATGGTGATAAGGATATTCATCTAAGAAATGGTTTATGTTGGACATCAGATGATATTTGTGAGGTAAAGTTATTTCCTCTCTACAAGGGGATTTCTGAATATTGGATAACATGTGATAAACATTTGGATATGTTGTTAACTAAATATATAGGGAATGAAATTTAATTTTCAAGATCTACTAGTGCATTAGTACTGAAAAATTAACCTTCATTTATTACAGATAGTGATGAAGTAAATATAAAGCAAGGAACAACCATGGGGTTGGATTGTGAATATGAAAAGTAATGAAATAATTTAAGTGTAATTCCATGTATTGTAAGCGAGTAAAATAAATTCTCAACTCTCATAAATGGCTGCTGAAAAGTATTTACCGAAATAATTTCATTTCTATTTAAATTATTGTTTTATAAATCTTTAAAATTTTATGAATTTTAGGCCCCAAACGTCTTATTTATCATACAATTATGTGTGATTGATTACCTTAATGATAATATAAAATTATTAAAACATTTCATCCATGACCTATATTTCATTTCACCCTATGTTATTCATTATGGAAACCTATTTATAAGGTAATTTTTGTAATCACTGGGTTTCAATGTTTCTTTTTTTGAATAATGTTTTAGTATTATTTTTTATGATTTGGTATTCAATAAAACAGAACATTCAAATGTTAAACCTATGCTAACATAAACTAATTTCAAGCGAGAAATTCATTTTATGGGTTGAAGAATGTATCACAATAATTTTTTATGAATTAATATTTTTTGTTTAATTTAAATTTCGTTAATGACATAAATTGCATTATACACCAAGATACAACTATGATATAAAAACCATGTTAATATTTTACTCTAGGAAACATGTATATTATATTTTAATACACTAAACACTTTGTATCGTTTATGATACACACACTGTTGAGTTCCTTTGATAGCTTGCACTGAATAATAATTTTTTTCCAATAAGAATATACGATGAATATTATAAATATATTATAAGAGTTATCAATTATCCATTGGAAGGGTAGATGTGATTAATATTAAATAAAATATTGAAATATGGTATATTTATTTTTATAAAATAATTTATTTAGTTATAAATTAATTTTAAATGAAAATAAAAGCACACTGGATATAAGGGATGTGTTTTTTCGGAAAAACTCCCTTTTGATTCCCATATGTGTGTTTTATCAGATTGAATTCAATTAATCACATTTCTTAGGATATATTAATTTAATTTATATATTATAAATTCAAAAAAATAACTCAACTTTCATAAATTAGACTTGATTAAATAATTTAATATTAATTCCAATTTAAAGAATAATATTATGTATTATTTGTCAATGGAAATATTATCACCTTTTAATAGTGCTCCTAATTTAAATATGATTTTTTTAAAATTTTATAATTATTATTTGAAAAAATATATTCATTTATGAGTTTATAATATTAAAATTTACATTTGGTATTTTTTTTTTCAAAGAAGCTTCATTTTTTAATGAATACTGAAAACCCCAGTATTTTAATTGAAAACTATAGTTTCATGTATTTTATTGATATAGAATAAAAATATTTTTATTTTATTTTAAATATTATTTATATCCAATTATAAAAATATTATAAAAATTTAGGCCATTTTAATTAATTTAACTTTGAATTTGTATATAAAATCATTTCAATATTTCGATAATTTTTCACATTAAAAACTAATTGATTCATCCCATCCAAGGGATTATTTTTAAATTAAATTCTTAAAAATATATAATTATAAATATTAAAAATGGATTGAATATATGGAATTAGAATAATCTACAAATTATGATATATTCACCTTAGTTTTTGAAAAAAAATATTATAGAATGTATGTACAACTAACTACAACGACTAAGGTAAAACGAGTTTACATAGTGGTTAAACATTATCTTCATGGTCTAAATTACATTATTATTTTAAAAAAAGTTATTTTATGATCATATATTGACTGAAATATCAAATATATCTAAAATTAAACATTATTGGAGGAATAATATGTAATATAGTCCTCTGAATTGTGTTTGCATTTTTATATTTATACTAATGCCACTAATCCTCCACTATAAAAATAGGACTCACCCTGAACATATTAACATATATAAATCCAATTTTCTCATAAATAACATCCCAAATAAGATCCAAAATTACCTGAAATCATCATATAGGCCTCAATATATGAATAAATCCTACCAAGGAATCACTTTGGTTTAAATCAAATTGTGTTACCCAAAGAAGATGTAACATCATTAAACAAATAAATCTTTTCCATTTATTTCTTTATACCATAAATTATTACTACTCAATGATTATGTTATTACATTAGAATACTCAATATTATGATATTTTTTAATGTTAATTTTTCACCCTAAACCTACACAAATATCTAAAATTGGACATCTGGTCATCATTTGTGTGTATCGTAGACTATTTCCTTGTAAACCGATGTCTGTGATTCTTCCATTTTTTTGGAATAATATAACTTTGATTGTGGACATGTGGACTACCAACTCCTCAAAAGTGACATGATTCATTCACACTTTAAATGGAATTTATTATTTAAGGGTTTGAAAATAATATGTGATACATATTAAATAATCACTCAAAATTAAATATAATATATATGTATCAGTCTATTTCCCTTCATTAAAAATATGAAATGAAAATGGAAATATTACTCATGCATATATACGGTTGAGATTCCCTATGATTGGTGTATTTAATTGAAAATTTATATATTTTAAAGATAATTATAACTATATAAATAATATATATGTGTGTTATTTATAAAAAAAATTAAATTATGGAAATATTTAAATCATGTTCAATGTAATTGCATCAATAATTACAAGTCAAAACAAATTAAAAACCAAGTTATTATTACCCATAATGTAAATTTAACATGATATTGTTAATAAATAAGTAATATAAAGTCACAATAAAATAATATATTGTCAATATATTATATTATTATAAATGTTTAGATATATAATGTGAACAAGAATCTTCAAGAATTAATTAATGGGTTTTTTCATCTTACTTTTTTCCAGGAGATATATTCCACGTCCACCATTTATTCTTATTGGGTGGTATATGTTCTGACATATTATATGTTATATCATTAATTTAGATTATTTCATTATTTTTAAAGATTAAATTTATATTATTATTTCATGTATCTCAGGAATCAAATGTTACTCATGTTGTTATGGGACATCTAGTCTCACTTTTATTTCCGTGAGACTTATGCCTTATCCAACACTCTTTCATATATTATAGTTTATATACATACCATTAATGTATTATATAATTTTTATCTATAAATTTATGGGTATTTAAAAATCTACATTATGGTCACTCTTTCAAAAGTTTTATGGTTCAAAAGTTATCAAATCAGTAAATATTATTTTATCTCAACATTCATTCTTTGATACACATTCCTTATCAAGAACCTATCTTCTTCTATGAGGTGTATATAATTCCCTATAACCGGATTTATCATGAATATTTTTATTTTTATATATTTAATTCTTAATTTAATTATATTATTTAATGGTGATTAAGATTAAATGTTACCAAAGTGGTAACAATTTAATGCTGCAATTTCATCATTTACCCGGACTTATTGTGATTATGCTTCCATTGATAATTTTTTATTATACATATCTTAATAACACTCATTATTTTTATATTCCACTTGTTATTAAATATATCTTTATGTAATGGTATCATTTCCCTACTTTATTATGTCATGAAAATTAAGTAATTGTTCTCAATAAAATTTTACATTATATATCTCTCTTCAGTTGTAACTCTATGTTATTTCAAAACCATGTTTCCTATATATATTTTCAAATTTTTTTACAGTTATCCTACGATCCTTACAACAAATTTTTACCTATGTTATCAAATCTAAAAAAATGGTTTTTAAAAATGAATTTTCATGTTGTTTTAATATTGAGCCACTTTTCTAATCTTTTATCTGATGCAAAAAAGAATGTTCGGAATGTATGGATTTATCAAGAATCATGATCATCATTTCCTTGAATCATAAATTTATATTGATGGTTATTATAGATAAATTTGGTATTAGAAATTTTTCTTGTCATAATTTTTTTCCAAGTGGATCTAATATTTTCCTCAAGAATGATTAAAAATGATTTTTAAAGAATTCTTCATAAGATTTCAATGTAGTGTTCAAAAAAAGTATGTTGATTTTTTTTTACTTTCAATGAATTTTTAATTTCTTATGAAATTTTCCATGTGGTATTTGAAAATTCTTCTCCATATAAGATGACTTACATTGATATAACTTATTGTTTTACTGGGATATTATTCAAGGAATCAATCAATATTTTTTATCTTAATGGTTTTTTGTTTTGATGGGATTATATTTATGGAGCAATTTTCATTTCCATGGGTCAATCATTTTACAAAGGGATTTTTTTGAAACTCAATTCTTTTCAATGGCATAATTAGGTTATAAAATAATAATTGATTTTATTTGTTTTTATGATTATCTTCATGCTCTTTGTAAATTAATAGTATTTTGGTTCATTGAAATTACTTATATAATGTGGTGCCCCAAATAGCATTGGGTAATCTTGTCGCAGCATATATTATAGTGTGTCCTAGATAATGACGGGAAATCCAATTAAAATTTATATGACAGGGCATCCTAGGTTGTGTCGGGTAATCGAATTACATATTATAAAATGGGGTGGCCCAGATAGATCAGGTAAATCCCGTTATAGTTTTTATGTTGGGGTATCCCATATAGCATTGAGTAATCCCATTATAGATTAATATATGGGGTGTCTAATATATCGACACGTAATCATGTAGTCGAATATATGATGAGATATATTAGATAGAATTTTGTAATAATTATATATATTATATGATCAGTTGGCCTAGATAACATCGAGTACGACCATTTCAGATTATATGATGGGGTGGCTGATATAGCATCAGGTATTCTCATTATAGCAAATATGATGGTTTAGCCCAGATATCATTGGGGAATATAATTTCATCGTATATGAAGTGGTGGTCTAGATATAATCTGGTAAGATTGTTACAGCTTATACGATGGGGAGGCCTTCATAGCTCTTCAATGCATTAGGAAGAGAATCATATCTCATAATATATTGATAGGAACAAGTCAACATGATCGATCCACTATGAAAATAATGTATACTGTGATCCATTTTAATGAAATGGATGGGACTGGGGATGGTGGTGTGTCCCTCTTAGTAGGTGCTTCCCCCATGAAGTTCATAGATATGTTTTGTCAATGATCCTTGACTTATTGAATCATTTTACATATATATATATATATGTGGAAAAAAATTACATTTTTTACTCCTATAGTATTACATCATGGATTATTATATTGGTTACCTTATGATTCATTTATCGTTAACTATAAATATGTATTCAATGACTCGGGATTTTGATCTTTTATATGTAGGGTATGATCTTTTAATATTATGATCAAGTTCGTATTCCCTTATTCTCATGTAATGCATAGATATCTCTCTTATTTACCATTATAGAGAATCTATGAACACTAATTTCTAATGATTAATTTCCCCATTTTAAAAATGAAGGTTTAAATTAAGAACAATATTGGGGTAGATCATTATGTTATATATTGAATAATTTATAACCTGATATAATATTATGTCTCTATATTTCTAAAGACACCAAACTGTTATGGTCCTTGAGATTGTACTTTTTTTAATTTTCTAAATATTCATCTAAAATGATTTAACATCGTTTTATGTTAATGCTACGTATCCATAATAATTCTCTTATATCAACAATTTTTTGAGATAAGGATAATCAATATAGCCACACATTGATCCATCCTATTTCATGATGATGTTTACTGGCACACCCAATGGTAAAACACAATAAAATTTTAAACATGTTTCCAAATTCTATGAAAAACTAGTCTTTAGTTCTTCCAACACTTTGGTATCCTTCCTATAAGGATTCTATGATTTGGGTAGGCGTCAGGGTGAAATAACAATTGTGAGGTCAACCACTCAGTCAAGAGGAAGCTTGGTAAATTTTTCAGGGACCACATAAATGTAGTACCACACAATGAGCATGTCTCTAAGTATGGTCCACTCCTTTTTATGAATCATTCACGCTTTATGTTATTGATAATTATAAAAAATTATTCATTATTAAGAAGAATAGCCAATAACATATTCATTAACTTTCTTAAATTTTTATAGAATTAGAGGATGGCGCGGTTTGTGAAGATTGGTCTCCCTCTCCCAAAAATTGATGCTTTCTATATATAAATATTGGAAATAAAATACGAATATAGGTTAAAAATATAATAATTAAATTAAGGAAATATTTTGTATGAGGATTATTATAGAAACATTGATCGTGGATTTGTTGTATACAATAGATGAAATTATTTCCCATTTCACAATTCTTAGTTATAAGTCATCTTCCATATGTTTATTTGGTGTTTGAACATTGATAATAAACATTTTAGATATGAAATAATTTATATAACTATAAACAAATAGTAAATTATCGATAATTGAATAAATAACCAACGTACATGTCACCACATTATTATTGGGATCCCCCTCTACAATAGTAAAATGATATTCCATTTCCCACATCCCTAGAGGTTGTTGTCATTGATTATCTCTAACTACCCTCAGCTTAAGTAATTGACTATAATTATTCCCATGATACTTATAGTTGAAACAATGTATTTTATTCTATGTTTATATCTGATCATTCCTTACTTATTTTTAATAAGTGAGTGTCATTATATCCATTTCGAAATTATTATCTTTATTTCACTCTTTTCATTATTTTGAGTATCTCTAAATTCCATTTACGTAATTATTGGCATAATTTTCCACACACTTTTTACAGGTGGTTTTTTTGGGTTCTTCCCCCCATGTTATTTATCTACATATACTCCCATATTAAACTAAATTTTCCTATTTTTTTCTTCGATTAAATGGGACCAATGAGACTCTCCAATCTCCATCTCAATATTTAGGGCACACCATACAATGTTTTCATCAACTCCAAAGTCTTGAATCGACAATTAATATTGATGACTCAGATTTAAAACAATTAAGAAGTGACCAACCTTGATTTTTGGGTGAATGAAAGAGTCATAGCTGAATAATGAAATACTTATGAAGTTTTCTTCATTCTCATTGATATAATAATTATCAGTCTTATTCTGTTAGATGAACACCCTCTACATTTTCAGAAGGAGAGTTCACGGAAAATATGTATTAAAAAAAATTCTTGAATCCTTCCAATTTCATGGAATTATTTTTTCCCCTATGCTATATATTTATTTATGAGTTTCCACCACTAATCTTCTTCCCCATAAAAATGGAATCCCTCCATCATAATTTAATATTCTTCTGAGAATCGGAGGACATATAATGTCATCTTAATGGAGTAAATCCACAGGCCTATGATGAGAGGATCAGATGATCCACTAGAGCTAAGTGGACATTTTTTAATCAATAATTTGTCCATGAATTGATATTTCATAGGATAAAGAGATAATTCCATATGATTGATGTTTTTATTCCAAACACGATTAATTTGAGCTAGTGTTGTCATAATTTACTGATCTCATCTTCCCATCAGGTTTGGCATCTTATGGATGTTATCCTCATATTTCAGATCACATTTAGTGTTTCAAGGTTTCTTATATTTCAATCAATTATCTAAATTAGGAGTATAAAATTATTGGGTCTTGAATACATGGATAATGGGAACATAAAAAAGGAAATAATTATCATAAAAGGATTAACTCGTAAATAAAATATATACCCTTACATATGTTTCCCTAGGATTCAATCTTAGTTACACATGGTGAAATTATTATCCTTATATTTCTAAATAAAGTTATCTAGTCCTAGTCCCCAAAATACAAGACCATCAATGGATACCACATATCATGACCCAATCCTTTTATACATATTATTACATGCTTTTAACAATAATTATGCATAAAACAAAAATGAGGGATAGAAAATACTCATGTATTTGGATGATTAGGTATATAATTAAAAAAACCTGAAACTAGAATTAAAATTTTATTTTATTAATCTCTATAATGTGATCTTAATTCCCTTTGATCTAAAACAACTAAATATGATTTATTGTGGAATAATGATACAATTTTTATGATCTAAAAATTCATTTTAGAGAATAAACAAGATAATAGAGCATAAATCATGATCCAAACGGCTTGACATAACAACATAAAAGGCATGAAACATGAATAAAAAATATAGATATGTTAAAAATAGATTACGTTATCAAATTATCATAAAAATATTTGAATATTTCAGTACCACATATCATGACATAAACATGATTCAAGGGTAATTTTCCAGAAAATATCTCATGGTAGACAAAGTTCGTTAGGGGATTAGGTTTACTACACAATCCATTACGTAAATTCGCATAAGAAAAAAATTATCTAATGTTTATATGTTCCTTCTTGGTGCATACATCATAAAATTTATAGGGACATGTGTGCCACATAAAGAGATCAAACATGAGGAATAAACATAATCATTACCCATAGAATGAAATGGGTTTCATAATCTAGTCATAAGGTATAACCGATGGACGTATCATAATGGTATTTAAGAAATACAGGATTAAATATTTATTATACATTCATAATTGAAGAATATGAATTTATCTAGAATATTAATGTATAACTATAATTTAAACATGAAAATGAGTTGTTTGATTATAGTATTAATGTGCCAATTAAGTATGATTTTAGGGAAAATAATATATAGTATTTAGAGAGTAAAAGGGAATAATTTTTTTAATAAAACCACTAATGAACAAGAATATTTTTTCACGATATAAATAGTGATGTAATTAAAAATATTTTTATTTTAAACCATTTATGGATTCTACTAAAAAAGGACTAAGAAATAGAGAAGTTCCATTTAACCAGGCTTTCTTTTTGATATGAATTGAGAAGGGAACATTTTAATAGATGTATTTACCTATAAAAGTGGGATTAATTTATATATGTATAAATATGTGTTGAAAATTAAAAAATAATTTAGGAGATTTATAAAATAGTATTAAAAAACAAATTATTGTAATGGGATATAAAGAGTAACCTAATTAAAAATTACTTTTTTCGAGAGATCCATTACATTATGTCTGAATGTGTTATTTAGTTACACATTATATACAAGATAAAAAAATATTCATAATTAATTAATTAATAGTTTTTATTGTTAATATTTTATTTATTAAATTTTATTATTATCATTTATGTCGATTTTGATGTGTTATAATGTTTAATTTTTCATTACGAGAACATTTGATTCATGCTTCATGGACAATTATCATGTGTATATTTATGGATGTTATTGTTAAAGGGGAATGTTACTCTCGAAATTAAATTGTATGGTATTAATGACCTTAAAATGTTTAAAGCGTCCCATATATAATTTTTTTAGGTATGAGGATGATTCATTTGAGAAATGTTAATGATAAATGTTTAGTTTATTTTGGCATTTTTTCAGACCATCATGAACTAGTTTCATTTTATATAATATTGTGCCAATATCTTAATTCTAGAATATGAAACCATAATTAATATGTATTTTTATATTATTATGAAAACTATTATTGAATTTAATACTATCATTAAAGAGTTAATGACGACTCATCGTCCATAAATGTGGTGAACCGATCTATCCTAGATGATGTTTACATTTTTTAAAATAAAAGGAGACATGATGTAATTTGATGATTGATATTCTGTTATAATAATAATATTATAGTATATATATGATACTTGAACAATCATTCCTCTTGGGGTGGAGTTTTTGGAAAAGGTGAGTGAAAGAATTAATTTAAAAGATGAAGATGGTGGATTTTACCTCTTTGATGTCGTCAGCATGAGGATCTCCTTAAGGCACATGGAATTGGTCTTTTTGTGATACATGAATCACTAGGAAATAGGTATGATTCCTGGGAATATAAATAGAGGTAATTTTGGCATGATCAAAATCATAAAATGTCTGATGTGAATTAGACGGGTGGGTGGTATTTATAATGGTTGGAGAGCGGTGTTTTGGTTATTATATCCATTAGTTTATTATTTTGGAACTGAGTCAATAAATAGTAGAGATTATTGTGAAAATATAAGGAAAATTATGCATGTGATTTCTTGATAATTGGTTATTATGAAATCCATGACTCTAAAAGTCATACATTTTTTGTTAAAAGTTAAATACCTTAAATTACCATATTTCACTATTCACCAAAATTCAACTACATTAGAAAAACCCAAAAAATCTACCCTAACAAAGTTTCAATGTTTTTATTTTATGAATAAAATCCATTTCATAAATCAAAATTTCAATATATCAGAAAATTAAGTTTTAAATAATATCATCATTTATTCGTAAATTACTAATATTAATTTTATAAATGATTATATGAACCTTTGAAAAAGTACTTATGATATCATAAAATTTTATTATCATTATAATGAAACATATTATTAAATTACTAATCTTTTTTACTGAAATAAATTTCCTTTTAAATAATCATATTCATTATAAAATTTCTAATAAAACATTTATGCTCTATAAAAATACCAATAATTAATGGAACATTTTTAATAAATTTTCTAAATTATACCATGATATAAATATATCTTATTTTTTATTAAATTTAAATTATTATTATTTCACATTACCAAATGTGAGGTTATTATTCTATTGGTCATGTTTCTATTCCTAATGGTTAAATTACTATTCCAGTGGTCATGTTACCATACCAATAGTTAGATTACTATTCCAATAGTTAGTATTATATAGGTTATATGGGTTTCCTACATCTTATAAATACATCATATTATATACATCATTCATCATCTTCTATATTATCTCTTGAATATCTATATATTCATCATCAAAATGAATATTTTATTGTTAAAATTATGTTTTATTAAGACACCTTTTTCATGAGTGCTATCATTCTGGTAGAGCAAAGAGATCCAAATTATCATATTGTTATTTTATTTTTTTATATTTATTATCTTATAGAAATAAACAACATTATTATTGGATTATTTTTTTCCCTAAATTATGATGCTGCAATTATGAGAATATTATTTTGTTTCTTTATCGAGGTTATTTATTTTTCTTGTATACAACGTGACATAATTATATGAAATTAATTATTGGTCATTCTACATTTCTTCTTTGTCTCAAATATTTATACCAATATCATTGTTTTATTTATTCTAGTTCCCTTGTTTTTGGTTTCAAAATCAATGGATTAATCCCATATATCATTTTCAATTATTTTTTATGATATATCATAATGTCATAAAAAATATTTGGAATCACTGATACAATTTATTTAAAATAACTAATGAATGGAAATTATCTTCAGTACAACTAAACACAATTCATATTTGTTTGGGATGTGTTGTGGTCAAACATAGTAAATTTTATCTTCATCTTTGTGGTTGTTTTATTTTTATTTTTTTCATTTATCAAAAATATTTGGTCTCCTCAATAATTCCTAAGAATACCCTACTTTCTCATCCCACAATGAAAGACCAAATATTGGTCAAACAAGATGGTATTTTTAGATATTTTTGGACAATGGCGGTGGATGTTTAGTAGTGGATTAGATATATTTGGTTTAACTACCTTCATTTTTTCCTATGAGGTTTTTTATTTTCTGGTGTTATCATTATCTATTTAATATATTTTTTGGAACTTTTTTTGAATTTTTCATGCATCAGATTCTTGGAAATGAATTTATTCCCCAATCGGCCAGGTCTTTTCACATTGTTCTTGGGGAATTTCTATCTTATTTAGACATATTTTAGATACCATTAAGGTGAGATGTGGAGGTCTTATTCTTTGATGATTTCATGTTGATTAAACACTAGAAGAATAATATAGGGATGATATAGAGGGTGGAATGAGGGTTAAAATTTGAAAATATATGTAATAGTCTCTGAGTGGATATGAAATTGTTTTTGGATTTTATATTTCTATGCTGATTATGTATAATTGTATTTACTAGATTATTGGGATTTCTAAGTGTTATTACCATGGAAAATAGTTATTCTGATTTCATGTAGATTAGGTTTCGGTGGTTCCTCTGGTAATGAGGTTTTTATGAAAATAAACATTTATAAAGAGTTTTCATGACAATAGAAAATGTAATATTGGAAATCATCTAGGTGCACGACTCAAAGAATGATGTATGTCTAGTTGACCTCAAACCCCCAACAAGACATCAAGGTACTATTATCCCAATGGTTTACAAATATTAAATCAATTTTTTTAATTGATAATTGTGTTTTGTTTTTAAATTTTGGGGTGATTTTATTTGTGAGAGTTGGTTAGAGATGATTACTTTTTGGTTCTTTATGGATTACACTTATTACACACGAGACACGAACACCTTGTACTAGACAAAGTGTTATAGACACACAATTGAGCCAAAATATATGCTGGATGATATTTTCTAAGAGGAAGGGATTAATTGGAACCATGAGATGAGATTACTTTTAGTGAAAGATAAATATCATATAATATAATGTAACATAATAAATATATATATAAAATAAATTTTTGAAGATAAAATACTTTGAGAATAAATTATAACCTCACATTCTGTAATGACGTGTCATACAATATCCTATACATGAGACAATATGGGGTTCCACACATGTGAACTATATATATAGTTATAAAATGGTAAATATTGATATTGTGATATCAATATATTAATCATATTTTTTGTCCTGGTGTCACCATAACTAACAAGGTCCTCCTACACAAGATCCCAAGGTAGACTCAATTCCCTCATCTAAATCCATGGCCATAAAGACTATAGTTGAACAGAGATGTTCATATTGTATGGGGGTATAATCCTACTATAATACCACCAATTTTTCATTAACATAAGTAATATAGTTATATAAAAATGAATTATATTATGTAAAATATGGATATAAATAAAACCACATCCCACATTTTAATTTAATGCTAACCACCAAATACATTATCCCTACCTCTTTCAGATTATTAAATGAATGAACAATATGTGAGACTCTCATTATCCAATACATCACATTGAACAACACATATCCCTCAAGTAATAAAACCATTAATCTTACAGAAAAGTCCCCATTCACCTATGGGAGGTCACATATTGAACATTGACCAATCTCATGCATTTTAGGGAGGTAACATTAATAACATATCAAACATCACCTCTCATTCAAGGGAGTTCACAATCATGAACAATGACCCATTCCCACATAATATGGTGAGGTCAAAACAAGAACACACATCCCAACCCAAGTTACTCACGAGAGGTCGCGTAAATAATAATTTTCCCATACATAGACACTCAAGTGAGGTTAAATCATTACAATCAAACTCATCTTCAATCAATAATGGGTGGTCACAAACAACACCATAGACCCATCCTTGAATACTTAAGGGAGGTACCATTAAGAAGTATGAAACCAAAAAAACATGAATTGAATTTAAAATTAGTTATTGGAATCACTCAATGAACCCCTACATTATTTTTAATGATTATTATTTTCTTTTCCAAAGAATAAAACTTTCCCAAAAGAAATATTTAAGTAGAAATCACTATGCATATCATGGTAAGAGATTTAAATTCCTTAACATAATGTAAAAAATGATATTGTGACCCACTAAGGGACCATATAAATCTATATGGACCTCACCCACTCACTTTGACACCAGAGTCACATGTTTCACAGTTTTATGCATTCACATACATTCACATCAAGGAATTATGTTCCATAATAATTTCAATTCATAGGAATGAATTTTTATCTCATTCTTGATGACTATAACCCACAATAAATTTCATCTCAAACAATGAAAATTTTTAAATTAAAAAAACATCCCATAAAATTAGAAATTTATGGATTCTAAAATTACGTGATAATAATTAGTAAAAAATGGACATTTTAGATAATAGATTAGTTTTATTCATCGAGAGGAACCAAATGAAACGAATGAAACATAGATTGGAAAATAAAAGTTGTGAAAGGATATAAATTCACTAAATAGAACCCCAAAACTCCATACAAATTCATAAAACTAAAGGTTGTTCAGTATAAGAGAGGACGAGATATAATGGATTGGGTGTTCTAGAGGAAATTATGCTTGTTCACATGGATAAAATACTAGGTTAATTTTAGGATGTGAATAGATATTTATGATTTAAACCATTTTAGACAAAATCCCAACTTCCAAATGATGTATTATTAGTTGAGTGAATTCTTATCAATGATATGATTCTATACTATATGCAACCTACAGGCAGATGTCTTGGCCCACTACACCAAAACTCAATCTGAAACTACCATTGTACATCAAAAAATAAATACCCAAAAGGACACACTATAATAGGTCAATTCTATCTTATAATGTTGCTCAAAAAATAGAGGGGTATTATAAATGCCCACTCTATAAGATTATTTACCTTCAAAAGAGTCTCATGTAGCCCCCATTATACAAATAGCCTCTAGGGAAAGTTATCCAACTCCCATTGTTAATCCCCTTTCCCAATTCCTCTATTTAAAAAACACTCAAACGAGTAATGATATTTTTCCTCATATAACTTTAATCACATTGACCCACAAATAAATTGTGTTCCCCAAAAAGGTATTAGCATCCACCAAATAAAAATTATTTTTATAATGAATGACCATTTTTTATCCACTAAAATTAATGCTATGTTTTATAACATGTGTCACATGCTTCACCTAACATAAAAAAACAAAAATTTAAAAATAACTCATTACTAAAAATGATACAATAATTTCTAAAACTATAAATTATTAAGCCATAGTACCAATAGATAGAATGAAATTAATCTTAGATAATATTTAGTATTTTAATTTAATATATTAAATTTTCAATGTATTATATATTTTATTTGAAAATATTAAATGCAAAAAAATGAAATTTAAAACTAATAAATGAAAATTGGTTTTTAATTATTCACAATATAACAAAATTATGATATAATTTCGATATTTTTTTATAAATAATGAATATTATACTGAATACTAAAAATGTGTATTATTTAATTTCAATACATTTAAATATTATAAATTACTCAAATTAGCTATAAATTTCATTTATTAAGTTATAATCCCAAGCCCCACATCATGAAAAATTATGCTGCATTTTAATGATATCAATTTTTTCAACTATTTTTTCATTAATTATTTCCTGATTAAATAATGTTTTTAATTAATTTTTTTGTTAAATAAATAATATTTAAGATATAATAATTATTTTAAATTCATTAGAAGAAATTTTATTTATAAAACTATCTCAATCAATAAAATTATTAAATATAAAATTCTTCAAGAAAGTGGTTTTGTTGTGTTATATGCATTTCTGTTAAAATTATTTTTTTCCAACGTAAATAAATTAAATTTCATAAAATTATTTATAACTACCCTACTATTTATTACACACATAAAATGATATATTACTTAAAATTCACACGAGACAACATATAATATCGAGAGGTATAGTATCATTGGGGCTTAGGAACATTACATAATGAGTTAAATCATGAAAAACATCATCTTTATAGAAACTATTCTTTAAATGACCACTGCATTCCCTCGTATATAGCATTGCATGGGATAACATGAAAGCATGCATAAGAAACGGATTAGATATAATGCTTGGTAAGGGAGTAAAAAAGACACAACAAGATTAATACAATACATTCTAGGAAATAGGGATATCAATGGAGCATATGAGAAACATGGAAATAAAGTTATGATAAATCATGACTATCATATCATGGAAATTTGGAAACAACACTTAACATAGTATTAGCACCATGCCAAGGCTCATTGCACATGGAGCATGAGTAAACCATAAATGCACTTGAATTTTTATGAGTAAATCCTCATTGCATATGAATTAGCATGAGTAAAATCTCTTTTCAATTGATGTATCGTTATACTAATCTTTACCCAATGCATTGGATCTCTATCATGGTTCACCCTTCTTAAACATTTCATTTCATGCATAAATGTGCCACATGGATCAAATAACATTGAATCATTCATCATAATCATTTATTCCCTGATAAATGGATATGGAATGCCTACATGAAACTATATAATCAAAAAAAGTAATTGTGCATAACGGTGAATAGCCTTGATAGAGAAATGGCCATGGTATTCACTACACAATGAATTTTGCTTTAAAAATCTTAGTGCAATTACTACAGCATAACGTCATGACATAAAAATTCATAAAAATTGTTTATGAGAGTGAATGTGGTGTCTCATAATTTTTACATGTAATGGACAGTAAGGGGATCATATAGATACATGTCCCAACAATTTTAATTTAATTTAGATTCATTATAAAAATGAGTTTCTTGAATGTAAATGAGGACATAGAAATTCCATACAGAATGTCGGCATGGTAACAGGTGTACATATGAGGAATTAACAAATGAGATAGGGGGTATCTCGTCATTAAAACATACAGAGGGTGGTACGGAGAGGTGAGAAAACATACCCCCAAAATTTTTAAATGAAAATAAATGAGCATAACTACCTAATGAATTTTGGACGAAAATCAGAAAGGAAGAAATCCCTTATATTGAAGTGTGATCCCAAAAGCTTGGGAGCGGCTTAAGAGAGGCTTATTGTGAGCTCCAGGCACCTTGGGAGGATTTTAGGGAGAGTATTTCTACAGTTGGTCATGCTCCAAAATCTATGATTGAATAGGATGTTGGATCATGGATGGTTTTATATTGGAAATGATTGGGAATTCATTATTATTTCGGGTCAGGTCACCATACATTAAACTAATCCAAACCACAAATGAGCCCAGGGTTTTTGTCCATGGTTTTATAAAAAGGGGATTTGAATACAATATTTTATATGTAAAGTTTCAGAAAACCTTAAATTAATAGGGTTTCTTATGTATGTGAGTCACACTCTCAAGTAAATCAATTTAAAAAGGTAAAATGTTTAATAATTCGTTAAGGGTCTACTAATGCATTGTAAAATAAATAAAACAACATTATAATCACATTATTTTAATGTTAAAACATATATTTGATGTGAATAAGGTTTATAGTATTTTATTACATCAATAATGGGTCATTATGATGTTATAAAACACATATTATATTTAAATATTATTTAATTTATACCCAAAAATTTGATTGTCTCAGAAAAATATGAAAAATTCACCATTGGATAATTTTGACATCCTGATTCCAAAAAGAATATTCATTTTATGTAAATAATTTTTTAAATATGTGAATTTTTTCTTTTAAAATAAAAACCTACATTTATAAAAAATTCATGGGTTTTGGAAAAAATAGCTTTCAAATATTAATAAAAATCACAATTGTATTCATAACAATTATACGTTGATTTTTATTATATAAAAATTTATTTATTAATAATTTCTAATTAAAATTTTATTTAATTAAAAAATCTGTTAATTCAAATAAATTGATTTCTTAATTGAATATTAACTACAAATAAAATTTGTGCATTAAAAACAATTTTCAACATAAAAATAATAAAAGTAATTTATATTCTTTATTATATACAAAAAATAATGCACATAATCATAGTTCTAAGGTGTTTTTATGTATCCTCTTATAAAACCTGTATTAGACCAAAGGGTATGGAGTGTGATGGTGATTGACTCTTTTGGTAGCTCAGATAACATTGCTCGAGTAGTAATCTCAATCAAATTCCACTTCTCCCATAAGTGGTTCTGCTCGAGCTTAAGGTGCTGAAGCACATCTTGAACATAGTGAAGAGCGAATCTTAATGTAGCCACCTCTTTTCTGAGCTCTGACAAATGGGATTCATACGGGGAAGTCTACTAGATGAGACAATCACTTCCTTTTTCTAAGTAAATTGGATTTGTTAAAGCCCTATATGTATACTAATTATGTGATCACTGTTCAGCTGCTATAATAGCAATGATAACTGTTCTTAATGGTATTTTGAAATTCAAAAACATAAAACCCAAGAAGCTCCTATTTTACATAACCATTTTTCATTATAAGACTTTTAATTAGATCTAGAGGAATTTTTTTAATAAAAGTTTGGGCCATTAAAAGCTTCCCCCCCCCCCTAAAGAAAATTCTCCCTCAAAATTTCTTTTTCCCGCACTAAACTAGATGCGGGAAACACTGCTTCATCACATCCTACGATTCCCACATTTCATTTTCAAACATGTTGTTTCTCCACAACACCTTGATGAGGGGAATTGTCTTATTTCATATAACATTTCCCCTATAATATAAGATATTCACTAGCTTCTCTTCATTGTAAAGTTCATTCTCCAATGCTACCACCTTAGGATTTATTAAATGCGATGCTTCAGGATTGTACATCCTCAAAATTTATAAATGGAACACATCATAGACATGAAATAGGTTCGATGATAGTGCTAGTCGATTGGCCATTTATCTAATGTGATTAATGATCTCAAAAGGGATGGTGTACCTTGGAAAAAGATTTCACTTCTTACCAAATATCATAACCCTCTTCCACTGTGAAATGTGGTGAAATAACATGTCTCTGGCAAAAAACTCTAGGACATCTCGATGATTATAGGCGTATCCCTTTTTTCAACTCTGAGTAACCTTAACATGTTTCTGGATGGTCTTAACCTTCTCCACAATTTTTTGACCATTTCTAGACCTTGGAGTTTTCTATCCACAACTTCATCCAAACATGTTGCTTTTTTTCACCCCTTCTCACACAGGGCTTCATAAGAACTCAACAAGAGAACTCAACAAGAGGAATATGTTGATCTTATCCTTATATGAAGTCCATAGAGCACGAAATTCACATATACTCAAGTGTTTGGATAGTCCACTAAGATTGGATATCAGTTTGTAGATGATATGTCGTACTGAAGGTTATCTCAGTATCCAGATCATGTTGAAGACTCTTCCAAAACATAGAGGTTATTCTTGGATCACGATCAGATAAAACTGGTAGTGGTACTCTATCTAGCCTTACCACATCTCTGATTTATATTTGTTCCAGTGGATCTAGTGAGAAAGCCTCTTGAATATCAATGAATTGAGCAGTCTTTGTAAGACGATCCACATCATCCCAAATAACATTGTTTCCATTATATGTCCTTGGAAGTCCAGTGACAAAACCCAGGCTGATGTTCTCCCATTTCCATGATGTTATGTGTAATGGTTGCATCATCCTATTTGTCTTCTGCATCTCATCCTTCACATGATGACATACCGTGAACTTCATTGTATACTTGGTCATATCCTTCTTCATGTTATCCTACCAATAATGCTCTCAGAGATATCGATACAAATTTGTGTTTTTTGGGAGGATTGAGAAATTTGAACTATGTGAATAATCCAAAATTCCTTCTTTAGCTCTAGATTTGATGAAACACATAGTCATTTCCCATATTTCAAAATTCCTTCTTCATTAAAATTGACCTCTGAGTATTTCCCATTTCTATTTGTTTCCACCATCTTCTGAATTCCCACAACATCCTTTTCAGCATCCTTTATCCTTTCCAAAATATATGGTTAATCAATTTTTTGTGAAAGCATTAATGATGTTCCCATATTTATGATTTCCATGTCCATCATCATCAAATACAATAACATTTGAAACTTTTATATTCTCATTAATTATAGAATTGGTGTATCCTTTCTACTTAGAGAATCATCCACCTTGTTCTATTTCCAAGCGTGGTAATGGATTGAGAAGTCATAGTCATTGATCAACTCTAGCCATCTTCGTTGGTTCATGGTCGACTCCTTCTGTGTGAATATATATTTTAGGCTTTTTTGGTCTTTATATATTTCACACTTCTCCCTAAAGAGGTAATGCCACAAAATTTTCAGAGTTAAGATCACTACATACAACTCCAAATGAAGTGTTGGATTGTTTTTCACATGAACATTCAATTTCCATAAAGTATAGGCAATGAATTTTTCATTTTTCATCAACACACAACCCATACCCTTCATTGAAGCATCACTGAATAGCAGAAAAAGTTCTCCACTTGTGGGTAGTGTGAGGACATGCGTAGTGATAAGTCTCATTTTTGTCCCCTTGAATCTCTATTCAAATTTATAACTCTAAGAAAACATTACTCTCTTCCTATTTATCATAGAAACAGGGTTTCACAATCATGGGAATTTTTTCACAAATCGACGGTAATAACTTGCTAACCCAAGAAAGCTATATATATCTATTATTGATGTTGGCCTTGAAAATACTTCAATTAAAGATATATTGGAGGGATCCATACATATCCCATTGCTTGTGATTATATGTCCCAAAAATGAGACATCCTTCAACCTGAATATACACTAAATGTACTTTTCATAGACCTTCTCCTTTTGAAAGGTCTCTATTATAGTTCTTTGATACACCACATCATCCTCCATGGTTTTGGAGTATATTATAATATCATCTATACAGACTACCACAAATTGGTCCTGGTAATCTCTAAAGACTATATTCATCAAGGAAATAAAATATTGATGAAGTATTAGTGTGTACAAAAGGAATTAAATTGAATTCATTGTGCTCGTACATTGTATAAAAAGTAGTCTTGGGGATATCCTCCTTCTTCACACTTACTTGGTAATAGCATGACCACAAATCCACCTCAGAGAAGTATTCTGCTCCCCATAGCTGATCAAACAAGTCATCAATTTGTGGCAGAGGATTTTTTTTCTTTATCGTTATTTTTTAGATCAAGATATTCAATGCTAGCGTGTATTGACCCATCCTTCTTCATGACAATGAGAATTGAGATATCCATGGTGAAGCACTTGGTCGTATAAAACCTTTATCAAGATTCTCCTATAGTTTTTTCTCCAGCTCCCCAAGCTCCACAATATCCATTCTATAAAGATTCGTGTATATTAAAAACTCCCTAGGTATATTTTCAACTGAGAATTAGACATCTCTTATAAGAGGAAGACCACGAAAATCCATGGGAAACACTTCAGCAAATTCAGTCATAATATGCAGGTTTTAAAGGATGATTGCCTACTTGTAATCAATCATATGAGCCAGATATGAATTCTCATAGGGCAGTAATGTTCCCACTTGAGATAATGGTTCAATAGAAGATTCATCTTCCTCCATTCACTTGAGCAGAATTGGGTGTTTATTTTTCATATAGAGAGTGATTTCCCTCTTACAAACATTTATCTTGGAACATTATAAGGAAATCAAATCCAAGCTGAGAATTGCCTCAAATTACACTATTGGGATAATGAAGAGGTTCTCCAAGAAGTTCAATCCACAAATTCTAATTGGGGAGAAGTTATATTCATGGGATACAATGATTTCCACATTTTTTGTACCCACTAACATCTTTACATTCATGATTTCTTGTGGTGATGGGATTGTTCTACTAAGCCTTCGGGTTATAAAAGAATGTGTAGAACTAGAATCAAAATGCATGTTCTCAATCCATGAATGAATAACTAGTGTACCTGTCAACACCTCATTTTCGAGGTTCACATCGGTAGTAGTGATGGAAAAATCTCCCCATTGATTCATTGATTGTTGGGGGGTTGTCTTTGAAAACATGTGGCTCAGGGAACTGATTTTCAAGGCACCCGGGTTCATTGCAGTTTAAACACTAAAAAACACGTTGAGGTTCAAACATAGCATTCTTACCCATTGTTGGAGTCTCGGGTTTTTCTTTTCAGAAGATAACTTCTTGGTTCCATTCTCTTCCACACCTAATTCATTTCTTCATCCCCTTTAAGAATTTTATAGGGTGATTCTTTCCACACCATTGGCATGTAGGGTGCTGGGTTTTCATAGCACCATTGGATTTATCCATTGGACTGCCAGAATTGAATTCCACATTATGCATCTAATCCTCTTGATACCCTAGACATTCACCTATCTCCATTTCATACTTTAAGGCATAATAGACAATCTTATCATAGCTATCGAAGTCACGGACTTCCAAAACAATCCATATTCTAGGTTTCATCCCCCCAATGAAGCGGTAAACCTTGCATTTGGGGGTAACAAAAAGCCAGAGGCATATCATGCAAGCCCTGTGACATTTTCCTTATACACTATGATTTATTCTTTGTCTTTTTTCATTAAGGAATGTTTGTCCCTTTCCATCATATGTTGGAGGGTGTGCGGAAAATATGTATCAAATTTTTTTTCTGAAAATCATTCCATTCCAATGCCTCATTCTCCTCCCGAGTATTCGTATTTTTTACCAATGTCCACCATTGATTGGTTTCATCCTCCATATGATAAGCTTTCAAAAGAATATTCTCCTGTTTGGAAATTTGATAGATACAGAAGATCTTTTCAATGGAGTTGATCCATTTTTCGGTAATAGAGGGATTAGAGGATCCATTAAATGTATGAGGCATTTATCTCATGAATCTCTTGATAGAAAATTGTTCTTTAGGGGGTTTGAACATTCCTCTTGACCCATGTTTATATTCAATGCATGATTCAACTGAGAGAGCATCATGCCAATGTACCTGATTCCTGCTCTCATCGGATTGGGCATCTCTACAGAAGAGTCATCACATTGATCTTCACATAGGTAGTTAGCACGAGTCCTTATATTACTGGAAATTGGATGCAATAAAGGGAATGTTAGGGTTAACATGTAAAGGGAAATCCAAAGACAAAAAATGATGACTTATAAATAACATATATTTCATTAACATAAGAATCTATAGGCTTTAATCTTTGTAATCCATGATCTAATTTCTAAATTATATTATTGGAGGAGTTTTCTTTATTCTCTTAACAATGTTTCGTTCTATTATTATGAATTAAAAAAATAATATCCTCTATGAGTCTCATAACTATGACTGCAGCATGGCATGTTGTTGTGTTCCAAGATATCTCGAGTCGAGCCCAAAACTCCTTGTCTGTTTTTTCACTCCTAGGTACATATGTGCCAGAGTTGCTTATACCTTTTATTATCCTGATAGGGATATATTTTCTTGAGAGAAAACATACTCAATAGTCATAAATATATAGGTACGTCTTTATTATATGTATTCTTTATCTCTAAGGTTTCACTAGTTTTTTAAAATACTAATCCCAAAAATAACTAAATATATCCTCTAATACCAACTATGACAACCCTGCACTATATTACACACTTAAACAAGATTTATTACATAAAAGTCCCTTGATAAATCATATAATATCGATAGGTATAGTGTATTTGGTGAATAAAAACATTACATAAGAAATTAAAACACGAAACAAAAAATTGTTATTGAAAATTTCTTATACATGACCACTACATGCCCTCATACTTAGCAATGCACGGGATAACATGAGGACATGCATAAGAAAGGGGGAGCTATAAAGCCTAGTAAGTTAATAAACAAGGCATAAAATTATAAATAAAATAAATTTTAGGCAATAATGATATTAATGGTGAATTATAGAAACATGAAAATAAAGGCCTGATAAATCATGATTAGCATAACATGGAAATGTGGCAAAAACACTTAACATGGTATTAGCATGAGCCAAGTCTCATTGCTCATGGATAATGAGTACAACCACATAGAACATTAATTATAATGAGTTAGTCCTCATTTCACATGAATAAGAATGTGTAGACCCTCATTTGACATAACAAATAATGATTATAATCTTTACCCAATTCATTGGAGCGCTATGAGGGCACACCCTTCTTAATCATTTCATTTCAAGCATAAGTGTTCCACATGGATCATATTACATGGAATCATTAAGCGTCATCCTTATTTCCACAATAATGGAATTTTCAATACATACATGAAACTATTTATGTAATATGTAAATTTGAATGAAGGTGAATACCCTTGGGAGAGAAATGGGTATGGTATTCACTACATAATTACATTGTCTTGGAAAATCATCGTGCAATTTCAGCAGCAACAAGATGTGACATAAAAATTCATAAAAATGGTTGATGATAGATAAATTGGTGTCTAATATTTTTGACATGAAATGGATAGTAATGTGATCATATAGACACATGTCCCAACAATTTTAATTGAATTTAGATTTAATATACAAAATAATTGCATGAATGTAAATGAGGAGAGAGAAATTCCTTATAGTATTTTAGCATAGTAACAGGAGTACATGGGAGGAATTAATGAGTGAAAGGGGTTAAATAGCCATTAAAACATATGAGGGTATGTATGGGGATCATTAGAAGTCAAGACCCAACATTTTTAGATGAAAATAAAAGTTTATAATAATATAATTAAATTTGTACATAAATGAGAAAAGAAGAAATCACTTACTTGGAAGAGTGGTCCTAGAGGCTTCAGATGGGTTTGAGAGAGGCTTCATGAGACCTTGGGGAACAATGAGTGGACATAGAGGGGATACAGCAGGTGTTTTCCACCCACCAAATGCTTTTTGTGAAGTGAAAGTGTGAGGTTCGGTGGGTTTATATTGGAAAGGAGAGGGGAATCTATATTATTTAGGTTTGGGTCACAAAACATTTAACTAATCCAAACCACAAACCAGCCAATTCTTTTTGACAAAGGAGAGTGGAAAAAATATCTAATAAGGACAATTTCATAACTTATTCAAATAATATGTTTGATTATGTGAAGGTGAGTCACACTCTTAAGTAAATCAATTCAAAAAATTTAAATGTTTTATAAGTCTTGATGGGTCCACTAAAACATTTTTAAATAAATCAAACAAAACAAAATCACGTTATTTTAATCATAAAAAATATATTGGCTGAACAAAATGTTTATAGTATTTTATTACATAACTATTGTGTCAATATGATATAAGAATCACCTTATATATTTAAATGGTATTTATTTTTTACCCAAAAAAAATTGATTGTCTCAGAAAATTTTGAAAAAATCACCATTAGATAATTTTGACATCCTAAATCCAAAAATAATATTTAATTTATCTAAATATTTTTTTCCAAATATGTGAATTTTTAATTTTAAAATATAAATCTCCATTTAAATAAAAATCATGGGATTTGACAACAATATATTTAAAACATTAATAAAAATCACAAACATATATATAATAATTATACGATTATTTATATTATATTAGAATTAATCTAGTAATAATATTTAATTAAAATATTATTTAAATCATAAATCCATTAATTCATCAAAATAGATTTCTTAATTGATTTTTAATTAAAACTACAATTTGTGCTTTAATAACTATTTGCAACGTAAAAATAATAAAATGGATGTATATTATTTATTATAAAAAAATAATGCATATAATCATATTGTTAAGGTCTTGTTATATAACCCTTATAACTCCCATGTAAGACTGATGGGTAAGGTGTATGATGGTGACATAATGTTGGGTTGGCTCATATAACATCGCTTGGGTTGTAATCTCTATCAAATTTCAATTTTCCAATAGGTTGTCCTGCTCGAGCTTAATGTGTTGAAACTCACCTTTGGCTTGGTCAAGAGTGCAGCCCAATGACACCACCTCTTTTCTGAGCTCCAAAAAATGGGATTCATATGGTGAAAGCCTACTAGATGAGACCATCACTTCATTTTTCTAAGTAAGTTGGACTTATTAAGCCCTATACTTATACAAATAATGTGATCACTGTTCAATGAATAATCAGAAATTTTAACAATTCTGAATGTTATTTTGAAATCCAAAAAAATAAAACCATGGAAACTCATATTTTATATAACCATTTTTTATAACAACGAATTTAATTAGATCAAGAGTAATTTTCATTGATAAAAGTTTGAGTCATTACATTATTCATATATATTTGAGATATAAATTTCTTTGTTAGTTAACATGTTGTATTTTATTTGTATGAATAAAATTTATATTTTTAAAATTTCTACTAATTCTGAGGATAGTGGTCAAAAAAATTATTAAAAATATTATTTTTCTAATATAATGGAATAAATTTCAAATAAATTAAATTGAACTCCATTAAATAATTAATACAAAAATATGTATAATAACATTAATATTTACATTACCACTCATTTAAATGGTAATCAATAATAAATAGAGATACAAATCCAGAGTAAACAAATTTTAATTTTTCACTTTTTCCTCACATTATTAGTATTAATTTAAATTTTAATATTATTATATTTATAAAATTCATTGGATTAAATACTAAATAAATTTAGTTATATTCCACAAAAAAATATTGGTTTCTTTATATGTTAAATAAAACCTAACTTCACTTTGTTTTAAACTAGTTACATAGTTTATATGTAAAAGACTAAAATAATTATTTTTTATAAAAACATAATACCTTATTCATAAAATGTGTAGAAATAATTGGATGAGACATGATCATACCAAATAATTTCAAATAAATCACTTTTTTCAATTATTGATCCATTTATCATTTGCTACTCGTATTTATTTATTCAAAAATGATGTATGTTTTCAAAAGTTCTACTTCTATCCACTTGGAAAAGGACATGACATCCACCCTTTTGAATATAGACCTACATATATAATTAATCCATCATAATTTTACCTTTTAATCTATATATAACCTTATCTTACAAAAATAAGCCTCTGGTAACTCATAGATATCGTAACCCCTTTAATTTTAGGGGAAAATTCCAGGAAAAACATGACTCCAATGTATGTATTATCTTATTCTAAAGTTTTCTTATTAATATTACACTTCCAATTATCATATAAAAATAAAATCATTACATAAGTTCATTATTCTATAATTATGTTTTTATATTAATGTTACAACCCTTATATTATAATTTCCATCCACTTATAAAAACAATGGAACATCAATCGTGTGTATCTACAGACTACCACCTCCATGAAGAATTATTTTTCAAGGTTTTATCTAACTATTATTTATTCATTAAAAAATCCTAATATATACATCAATGTCAAAGAAAAACCAAATAATAAAATTTTTCAATTATAATTATAATATTTCCCTAGAAACACCTCTATAATGTATTTTACTAGATGTGTTAATTTGTGTTCATGTTTAGGCCGACTTAAACATCCTTATGAATGATGTTATAAATAAAATTATGTATCATCATAAGAAACCACAACTAATATTATTAATACATAACATGAAAATCATGATAGCTATGTGGTTGATGAAATATTAAATAACGTATTATATATAATTTCACAACCTTTTAAATGGTTTTTCTTCAAAAGTAAAAGTTATTTATATAATATTACACAAATTAGAAATAATGTGAAACAAAAAAATCATATCCCATTAATATTGATAATTAAATTAGTCATTTATGAAACTAGTTAAATTGTGAAACATTACAACTGAACAAAACATATTAAATAATAAAAGCTAAGATTGCAAAAACAAATCAAACCAATCTACAAGTATCATCCCCACAAAACAAATTCTATGTAAATTAAAAAAAATATTAGTAAATAAACCAACATCATAAGATATTAAAATACATCCTTAGGTATATGTTCTATAATTTTTTTAGTAAAACAATGAATTTGTTTAGATAGGTTATAAATGGAATTATGATCATTGGTATTTGACCATTATTGGAATGTGGATTAATATAACAATTAGGCAATTTGACCATTGTAAAATATACCAATGGTTGATAATTTGATGAATATAATTGCTGATAATAATTAGTAATTGAAAATGATAATTGATACTGAATAGATGATTTATGGCCTTAACATATTGACTACTGTAGTTTGAATCACATTTGAAAGAACATGGGAGGGAGGTATTGTCACTGGGTTTTCCTCATGACAAGGCCCAAGACGAGATTCAAAAAGTGAATCTTTAATGAATTCACATTAGGTATAAGATAATGTTAGCACCCAAATGGCCCGAAGGCCTTATTTTTTATTTTATTATAGATAACCCCATTTTTAAGGGTTGAAGGGGACCCTTACATGACCAGTAGGCCTAAGGTACAAATCCCAACATGACTCGAAGGTGAATACCTAACCCGAAGGCCAAGTGGCATACTATGCTCAATATATGACTCATAGCCCCAACCCATAAGAACTGCCCCACCCAATCTAATGAATCATTAATCACCTAGCTTTCCAACTTACAATTATTATTATATAGTATTTCCCCATACAAAGCTACAAGGTCTTTGGTGCCGATGATGATTTCCATACCCTCTCATTCTTCCTATTCGGTTATCTCTTCTTCTGGTGAATGTAACTCTTTTTCTCTGATCCCCTTCAGGGGCCTACACTTTGTGAACTGGGTTACACCATTTTCATGGTGGCCTAAAGCCCTATGGCCCGAAGGCATTTTATGACCCAAAGGCCATGAGACCAATATTCCCAAACCAGTGGCCTAAGGCCCAAATCAGGTGAATAGTTCAGGCTCATATAGTACTGAACAGTGCTGCTACAAAAACTACTACAGCACTGCTACAATGACTCGGAAATTCACTTTGACCTAATTTTTATCCTAGGTCTCCTAGATGCCAAGAATGAGCCCTTACCACTTGGGTAAGAGCTCATTGTATTAATGATAGTGTAGTTTACCACTTGGTAATTGTAAGTCAATCCACCCTAATAAACTACCATTACCGCACAACTTTCTCATAAGGCATGTACAATTGTAATACAGGGAAAAAATTACGGGGCAACGAAATTCATATTCTAATATATACTGTATTAATAAAAATTTTACCCAATTAATTCCTCTTAGTAAAAGTATTTCTTAATAAAATATATTTTTAATTGAGATGATTTTGATAAATTTATCTATAGATTCATGAAAACAGAATTTTATTTTTTTGAAGAGAAATTCAGTTTTATTATAACCCAACGATTTCTATATAATTTTTTTTATTATATATACTTTTAAAACACCCATATTTAAATAATAATGATAAAATAACTTCATAATGTCTTTCGAATTTTCTTATAAATATCATAAATTTGACTATTCCTTAAAAACATCTATTTTTAAATAAATAATATTTTTTATATATAAAAGATAAAATTATCATATTTATATATTTTTTGTCAAAAAAATATTATATTTTAAATCATAATTTAAAAATTAGGTAATGGAAATTTATTGATAATTATTTAAAATTATTTATTTTTTCAGAATTTGTAAAAAAATTTATTATTTTTTAGTATATTTAATGACTTATTATTTATTAGATAATGATATAGAAATTAATTAAACCTAATATATGTTTTTAATCAATTTATTTTATTAATATTATTTATCTTAGTAGATTTAATCAATTTCTAATAGTATATTAGACTTTCCAGTATCTGAAAATAAAAATATGATTATGTATAGAAACATAACATTATCTAATCATTACATTCTCTTATAAAAGAAGTATAAAATGTTTTTTAGTTCTATTGGATTAAAATATAATAACTTTTGACCAAAATTTAATAAACCATGAGAAAAAACCAGGGTTAATACAATGGTTTTTCATTTTCCGGAACCTATATTTCCAAGACATATATTTGGAAATTATTAAAAAAAATCATTCACTTTTTCAATAATTAACCTTAAATTTCACCATTCTTCTTAAATCCCAATATATACTCTATAAGGTTCATATAATTATAACACCCATGGAATCCCCCTAATGTTTCCTCAAGCCACCAAAGTTCCATCATCATGATTTAGGAATGACACTTCAAGTAAATGGAAATATTGACTTTACCTTTCCATTCCAATTCCCTCTTCATGTGGAAGACCCTATAATTTCCAAAATAAGTTCATATTTCCAATTTCTATTATATGATTACTGTAATAATAGTCTTTTATTAAAGGGAGTTACTTTTACCTGCACATTTTACTCTTTCCATAAATGATGAATTATACCTATTATGCTGCCGATTTAAATTCTCAAATTCATCCCCTTCAGATGAGAAATTACCTTTTCCTTTTTATTTGAATACCAAATCCTCTTTTATTTTCAATGGTTAACCAAATAAATATAACAATTACTTTTGATTGGGGGATTTACATATATGATCCATGCATTTTGTTTCATGGATAAAAAAGTATGAAATGATCATGTCGTTAAACTCTTTTGTATTATATGATTTTTTTAAGAAACACATGCGTTATTATCCATGGGTTATTGATGAAATGGTTTTTTATGATCAATGTGGATCATATGAAATTAATAAATATTAAGGGATTTCCCTAAAATAAATCAATGAATTGGGTAAAAAAATATATTCTCTATAGATGAAATTCTTTACAATAACATCGAGAATAACCGTTGTAATTTTCATTTATAACACCTTGGAGATAAATAATAGTGATACTAATATGAATATATTATTTATATTTTTTCAGAAAAATTTACATTTTTTGATTTATGTTATTATTATTTTGATATTCCTCTTGTTGATACCTTAATGTTTAGCCTCGTGTATATTGTAAATTTCCCATTATGACATGTCATATGTCTCTGTTTATTATTACCTTATCATGAATCATACTCACCCTTTTCTATTGATGTATATAACCCAGATATGACATGTAGTAAAAGAAACATAGGGTGAACCCATAAATATGTGTTTCAAGTAGATTATAGAAGAATTTTTTATTTTCTCATGTATTATATATAGTTTATTTCTGATAAACTATACATTAAAATATTCATTTTTCCCCGTGTAATTATATGTTATGTAATAAAAATTAATGATGGAATAATTGGTATCAATATAAGGATTAGTTATTTTTTGATATTAGGACTTCAAATCACTATTATAAACTCCTGGGATAAGTCTAGATTTAGAAAAAGATCACCATATCTATGTATTATGTAATTGGAATCCATAAAATGAATCCCATTATAGATAATATAAGTGATTGTGGATCTGAAATTGATATATCTAAGGGTGACACCTAAAACACCAGATTTAACTAGACTCAAATTGGAACTGGTGCATGACAATGGGCCTTATTGCACACCTGATCTGACAATCCAAGGGGATATGTTTTTATAATCAGAAAATTTTTATTAATTATTATGTTATATATATAAAAAACATAATTTTTAGTAGAATATATTAATAAAATTTTAAATAATGATGTTTGAAGGCATAAAATATATTTAGAATTATAAGATTCATTAAAGTAATATTTTCATCACATTAGTTTTCTTATTTTAGAAATATGGTGAGAAATAGGAGGAACCGTCTAAAGGATGAGTGAAATATAATATGCTATGATTGAATTTTGATAGATTTTGTAATGAAAAACCTCACGAGTACAATGAATCAATTGAATCGATTTATGAACAATAACATGAAACCAGAAAAGAGTCCATATTCACCTTATTGGGGATATATTTATTTTTTATCCTTCATGCATTAACACCCACCTTCATTCAGTGTATATACCGACCAATTAATTACTAAAAAATGGTTATTATCTATAGAATATATATTTTCTATACTACTTTATTCATAGAAATAGAATTTGACATGTTTAGTATTCATATTATAAGGATAATATGATCCATGGTGCACACTGATTAAAAATACAAAGCCAATAAGAGAGAATGATGATATAGAGATGGAAGAGTTTAGGGGAGTCTTCTATAAAAAAAATATTTTCCCAATTCGATGTGAATTGTAATATAAAATGAATTATTATAACTAAATATTTATGAAAAATTATTCATTTATAATTTATGATATTAACTTCATAGTACTTCCACAATAAACCATTTACATTATTATGGATCCTAATATAAATGCTGACATATTCATCGGTTGACTAAGACCCCAAATTTTAAGGATACTGGAAGATTGACGATACAAAAGATATGATGAGATAGTGTGGAGATATAATAATTTTGAATGTGAGATTATAATGACATAGTGTTCACATATGTCAATTGAAAATAATAGTGAAATAGATCCAATCTCTGGGAGGAATTTGAATCATGTAGTGTGAGGAAAGAATTTTCAACATCCCACACGAAAAAAATGTGGGATAGAAAATTTGTGGAACTAATTTATTTTTAGTGGAAAGTGACCCAAATATACATGTGAGGTGAATATAGACTGGAATTATCATGTTCAGGTAAAGGATAAAATTTTTAACACTAACGATAAAGGTTTCACACTCAGATTTTCAATTCCATACATTGATTCAAATCCAATTTTGGTTCCCACCTTTCTCTTGGTTTTCAGAAGTTCTGAGTATTAGATTTTGGGCTTTCTTGTGTTATTTATCTATTAACGTTGTCTTGGAGGACTTTTTTGTACTTGGCCTCCTCTTTATCAATTATATAGTATGATTGTGGTGTTTTTGGAGTTGGACTAATGAAACACCTATTGGAGCAACTTGTGGGGTAAGTTTTTGAGGAGGTTTGTGCCCTTCAGTTGGATGACTTTTAGGGTAAAAAAGATAGATTATTATGAAAAATTTTATCCCTTATACATTCCCTATATTTACCCCTTCGATTACCCCTTGGACCCCCAAAAATATGAGGATAATGGCATGGTTTTAGGTTGCCCAAATAGGCCACGGGGTTTCACTGCACGGTTTACTAAATTGTGCAGCCAAACCATGTTAGGTTTCCATGTCATCATAAATATATTTTAAATTATATTTTCCCTCCTCGATATAAACTTAATCCACCCCATTCTTCATCTATTCGACCCTTGTATCCATGGTAGGTCTCCAAGAACTTCAATCCTCCAATGGAACTTATTTTTTTTGGAGGATTTGGTGGAGAGACCTCATGATATTTCCGGTATGTGAATTCCTTCTTGGTTTCTTCCACATTAATTTAGTTTTATTTCCCATTCTTGAAATTACTCATATAAATAAGTTAGGTTTCTCACCTAGGGATTAACCATGTATCTTTTTAGTGAAATCTTGTGGTTTGTGATTTCTTTTTCACTCCCTCTTGGTGTGGTAGTGGTGTGGTTGAAGTTTCGCACCAGGATTTGGGGGTTTCCATAATTTCAGTAGGTGATTCCATGTGTAATATATTACTGATGAGTTAGGATGAATTTTTTGTTAATTTATCATGTTATTAATCTAATATGTCTTCTAAAAACCAAATTTTGGTAGTATTAGTAAATCATTTAGTATTAAAGTTACATTTTTTTGAAGTTGGGTTTTTTCCAAATATAACTCATGTTATGTCTTTTGTGGTAGTTTTATAAAATTTGAAATTGATTTTTTTAGTTTTTGAAATGGTCTGCCAATTATGGTTTGTTAATGTTTTAGTGTCATGTGGTCCTTGATATGGGGTTTTGAAATGGGTTTTATTTGTAATACATTGTTATAGTTCTTGAATCTGTATAGGGAACTGTGTGATGTTCATCTGTATCTTTTGTGGTATTATTTGTGGTATTTTAATTACACATGATAGTTTACTAATAATGGTTTAATGGGATTCCAATTCAGTTTTGGAGTTATATTGATGTGATTTTGGCAATGATAGCTGGTTTTGAAATGAGTTTTGTGTACAGAACATGGTTATACCAATTGGTTTGATTTTTTGAAAATTAAAATTGATTTAGTGAGTTATAAAACAAGGGAAAATGATGTACATGTACTATTTTGGTGATTTTATTCATTTAATATTGTTTTTTAAATTTAAATAGGTTATTTAAGATGACAAACATTTCTAGAATGTTTTATAAATTATTGAACTGTTTTATTAATTTGTGGGGTGGGTGAAAAACATGTTTGTGGGCTATTTCGTGTGAGTTTGATGATAACATGAATTTGAAGGTGTAAATGGTATTATGTGAAATGTGTGTGGTATTTTATGTGATATGTATTATCTTGTAATGGTTTTAGAAAAAAACATTTGAAAGGATTTTTTGAAGGGTCAAAGGGATTTGAATATTGTTGTGGTCTATTTTAGTGTGAGTATGATCCCAAAATGCATTTGAATGAAAAATTGGATTATGTGACTTGTGTGATATGCATGTGGGATATTTGGTAAATCTGTGATGTGGAAGTGAATTTTCATGTGAAAATTATATTTCATGGCCAGTTGAACTTGTTTGAGCATAAGAGGGAACCTAGGTATCTATGTGGGTGGGCGTGTATTAGTATTCTAGTGATCCCGTGGGATTCGGCCTCAGTTTAATGTTGTAATATTAACAATCACAATACTAACTAAACTATGATGATGCTAATGATGATGTTGGGTAACCACTAGGTTAGGGGTATTTTCCTTACTAGTGGATCGTGTGCATGAGAACAGATATTATGATGGTTACTTTCACGGAGATATGAGGTAACTAGGACCCACAGTGAGGTAGTGCCTAGGGGTAATTTCCCGTTGCTGGTTCTCATTAAATGATTTATGATTACGGTCTGAATAATGTATTTTTTATGGAAGATTCAATAGCATCACTATTTTATTTAAAAGTGTTGATTCTATAAATTATCCTACTTGAAAACCATTTTTATTTAATTTTGGATATATAAGAAATTTTAAAGAGCATTACATGTTTTTGAAAACATGAAATATTTTCATCATTGAATGATTATCACATTGAATATTTTATTGGTCATATCCTACTAGGCTTTGGATCACACCTAACTTACACCTTTTGGTGTATGTAGTGTTTTTTGTTTTTATCACAGGTTCAGGTACAACTTCTTGTGCCAATGGTACAAGTTTTTAGTATTCCATTGGGATGTAGTGTTATAGAGATGGCTTGAGGGTAGTTCCTCTTTCCATGAGGAGTTTATTGGGTTTTACTTTTCGGTTTTTTACCTTTTTAATGGTCTTTATACATTTATTTAAATTGTGTAATTTAAATATACAATTTTTTAAAAGAAGGTTTTTTATGAAAATTCCATATTGGTTTTATTGGAATTTTTTTATGATTTTGGATTATAAACTCGAGTAAATTATTCCAAAATTTCATTTCGTGATACCCGAGAACCTGTACCAGGCCGTGGGGATTGTGAATTCCCATTGGAAATTGGCACGGAACGTGTTGGGTGCCAGTTTTTATTGTGACCACATTCATCTCGTGACTAAATGGTATCAGATGGAGGTTCTCTCATTCTGGGTTATGTTATTTGAGGAAGTGTCTGGATAGTCTAGATATAAGGTTTTCAGGAAATGAAATTCCATTTATGGAATGTGTTCTTGGTCAACACACCTAATTACTGAATTCATGTCGCCAGGGGAAGTCAGGATTTATCTGATTTCTTTGGTTTTCTATGTTTGATGATGATTGGGGAATTAAAAAGTAGATTTTGTTAATGGAATCAGTGAGTTAGTAGGGCCTGGTGAGCCATGTAGTGTTGGGGATATTTTCATATAACACTCTCTATGATGGTGAGGTGATTGGCATATGGACACCAACCATAAGACCAAGTCACCCTCCAAAACATGTTTTTTATCGCATTATCATGTTTCCTTTAGCTTTGGGATCTTGGATGTTTGGTTTTAAAGAAAAAATACTCGATTTAAAGATGTGTAAATGTTTTCTGAAATGGAATTATAAGAAAGAGGGAATTTTTAGGTTTGTGAAATGGTGGAACTAGAATTTCATAATTCTATTGAAATAGAAAATGTTGTGTTTACACCTCTTTTGAAAGAAGGAAATTATGTTAATGTTGGTTTTGAAAAATTTCTTCAAATAGTGTTCTATAATCTATTGGAATGTGTTTTAATTGGATGATATGTTCTGGAATTGATGTGAATAGATTAAAAGTGAGTTCATATCTGAATGGATGTGCCTTTATGAAACGTTTTGTAAGCAGTTAATTGGGATTTTGATGTTGTGGTTAGCAGTCTTGAGAAAACAAGTAAGTATTGGTTTACTGTTATGGTTTTGAAAAGTGGAACAATTTTTTTTGACCTTTTGTATTTTGGTGAGAAACCAATTTAATGTGTTTATATGAGAAGATGGATGGTTAATGGAACGACTTGATGAGAGTCGGGACAGATATGAGGAGGGTGCTCGGTATGGAATGAAAACATGCATGTGTGAGGCCCTTGGGGTACCATTGGTGGATATGCTAACTGATGAATTGTTTGTTTTCAATGAAATGTTTTTAAAGGAAAACATTAAGTCATGATGAATGGTTTGGGATGGTGTGTCTTATGTGTATTTAGAAAAATATTTTTATGGGATGCTTTGATTTTAAGAACCCCTATGGTTTGAACAATGTTTCAGGTTTGTGTTTGGTAGGTAAGCTAGGATTTAGGGCTAATCTGTGGTCTAATGATGAGAAATTCTTAAGGATTATATTATAATGGTTCTCTTCATATGTTTGGATCTGGATTTTTTATCTTTTTTATGAATGTACCATCTTGGTTGGGTCCTTCGGTTTTCTAGTTGGTTAAGGTATGCCCCCAATATGGGTTAGTGAAAAACTAAAGTGAAACCCATATTGTTTTTCCATTTGAAACCCATGCAGATGATCAATATAAGAAATAATTTTCTTGAGCTTTGGAGATTGATTTTACACCATTCCCTTTCTTTTTTTGTGGACCTTCTTGTATTGGGAGAGTTCTCATAAAAAGTTGAAAGAGTCCATAGTTTATTAAGTTACCTGATTCAACGAAGGTGAACGTATTCTGAGGTTGTTAGTATTGATAGTGTCTTAGAGGGCCTCTAGGTCCTTCATAGTCTTACCAATGTACGTGATTATGTTTAGCCACCAGTGTGGGAGAACTAGTCATGAGAGGCTATTGTGTCCAGTATTTGGATGTGTGTGTTGTTTGGAGACATTGAAAAAGGTCCCTTTCGATGTATTGTTTCTATCAGCTGCAATGGTAATGCTCGGTGAAACCTTATGATGTAATGTTATTGGTTTAGTGAAAAGGTAAAGTTATACAATCTTTTTTGGGTCTTTTTTTGTCGTAACTTTGTCTCCGTTCATGAAACATTGATAAACATTGTTTAGAGGAGGGTGTTTCTATAAATCATTTTCACAATTTGTTTATCATATAAATAAAACATGGATGATGTGTGTGAATCTTCTAATACCTTGTTTCATAATAATGTTACTTTTTGGTAAAGTGAATGTTGGAGTATGTGTTGTCTTGGTGAACCCATATGGGATTTCGGTGTAGTTGTTGGTAGCACTATAAGAATAAGTTCTATTCAGGGTTTTTCTAATCATAATTTCAAGGACGAAGTTGCTTTAATAATTTGAGCTCTAGCCATAGGTCATAGAGATAAGCTGGCGGATATTTAATGAAATAATTGGGTCATTAAACCCATTGGTTTAATTCCTATCCTCAGTATGAATGATGGAAATAGTTTAATCTTATAGTGTCGTCACCTTGCTTTTGTTGTTACCGTTCGATTGGAAGACATGGGAGGACCTCATTCCCATGTTATCACCCAATGTATTTCTTTTCCCCATTATTTTCCATTGTGTTTTTGGAGTCTTCTAATGAGATTGACTATATAGGAGGAGCACCATGTTTGTTCACGATTAGTAGTGATTGTGTTCTAGGAAGCCATGCAGATAGAATGATCCCCATGATTAGGACACGGTTTCCAAAACTATATGGACTAACCGTGAGACAATATCGACATTTTAAATTTTGGGGTCTTTCTGTGTCGACCCATGCTAGTCGGTTATAATGGTTGGTTCTTAATGTTGGGGATATCCACTATGTGTTTATGAAACTTTTTTTCAATTTCAAATGGATGTCTACCCTTTGTGTTGGGGAGTCCATTTGGGCCTCCCCTTGTTAGTGTTCTAATTCAATCATGGGAATATTTATGTTGTCTCTTGTGGTGGGGAGCCCATTTCTGTCTCCCCATACTTTTAACTCATAATTTTTCTTGGTCTTGGTTTGGCGGTAGGTAGTCTCATTCAGAGATATCTAACTACCAGCATCCTTCCAGGGTAAAGGTTGGGACTTGAGAGTTCCCAACGATTTTGATAAAAAATGGTAAGTGTAACCATGTTCGTTGTTGTTGTTTGTTTGAGTAAATTGATTGGGTTTTTTATTGTGTTTGAGCAGTTTTCATTTGGGCAATTTCTTAATGTGTTTGATTGTTTTGATAAGGTGATCTAATTTTTGGATTGTGAGAGATTATTCATCATATAATTGATCATTGGAGGTGATTTGGATTTTGGGGGAGAAGCTCATCAATGGAGTACATCTTGGTTTCTCAATTAGGTTTGGTATTTTCTTTGGACTTGCTGTAGATTTCTGGGGGAGGAAATATTTATGGGGGGGATAATTCTCACACTAGGATTTTCAATTCCATGCTTTCATTCATATCTTCTTTAGGTTCCTAGATTTCTCTTGGATTCCAAGTGTTCCAAGTTTAAACTTTTTGTTTCTCCTTTGTTATTGATCTATGACCATATTCTTGGGGGTCTTGTGTGGTAATTGGACTCCCCTTTTTTCAAAGTCATGGTATGATGTTGTGGAGTGTTTGGAGCTGGATTAGTGACACTCCTCGTGGATCCACTAGTTGGGTATATTTTTAGGTGGTTTTTACCCTTGAGTTGGATGTGTTTTGGGGTGAAAAGGATGGTTTCATTTAGACCATTTTCTCCCCTATCCTTTTCCTATATTTTCCCCTTGGTTTCCCCCTTGGAACTCTATAAAATTGGATGAGAATGGCATGGTTTTTGGAGGCCATAATATGCCACATGGTTTGGCCGCAGAGTTTACTAAACTATACCGCCAAACTGTGCAAGGTGACTAAGTCATTAAAACCCATTATGAAATTCCATTTTTTACCTCCCAGAAATAAACCTAATCTACCTCATGCGTCTCCCATTTGACCCTAGCATCCATGAGAGGCCTAAAATCTCTTTAAACCTCCCATGGAACTCATTTTTCTGGGTGTATTTTCTATAGAAACCTCAAGAACATTCATGTAAGTGAATTGAATTTTGGTTTCTTCCATCTCCCATTAGTTTTATTTCCTCTTTAATTATGTTAAACATGTCATGAAGTTAGGGCTCCTACCTAGGGTTTATCAAAGAGTATTTTGGTGAAATATTGTGGTTTAAGGTTTTCTTTTACTCCCTCTTGGTGCGGCGATGGTGCAGTTGAGGTTTTTCACAAAGATTTGAGGGTTTTGATACTTTCGTTAAGTGATTCCATGTGTAAGAAAATATTGATGAGTTACCTTATTTGGTTAAATAATTTATCGTGTTCATAATCCGTTGTGTGTGGTGGAAAAGACATTTTTGGTAGCATTAGTAATGCATTTAGTAATACAGATATTTTTTTGTTTTAAGTTGTGTGTTTTTCAAATGTAACTCTTGTGATATCTTTGGTGGTAGTTTTATAAAATATGAAATTGATTTATTAGTTTATTAAAGGGGCTTCAAAATATAGTCAGTTAATGCTTTATTGTCATGTGGGCCTCAAAATGGGGTTTCAAAATTTGTTTTTTTGTGAAACCTTTTTGTACTTCTTGAATGTGTTTTTGGAAATGTGTGATTTTTAGGTGTATCTTTTATGATATTTTTAGGTAATTTTATAATAGAAGATATTGGTGTAATAAGAGATGAACGGGAGGAAAATTTGGTTTTGGAGTGGTATTGCATTTATTTTGGCCGTGAAAGAGGGGTTTCCTGTCACGACCCACCTCCTCGGGCCATGAACCATTTCATCTAACCCCATGGGTCTCCTATAATACCTCGGTTGCCTTCCCAGCACACCATAGGCTATTATTCACTTGGGTATCTTATCAGAGTAATGATTGTCCCCATAGGCAAACACATGTTCTTTCAGTGTGTTTTGTCCTCACTCACACACACCCTGGGAAACTTCCCAAATGTTCACCCATCCTGATTACTAATCTAGGCCAAGAATACTTAACTATTTGTGTGAGTGAGGACAAAAAACACTGAAAGAACATGTGTTGGACTGTGGGGACAGTCATTAGTCATATGACCTGTTCGAGCATGTGGGTGCCCCTAGTGTGGGAACCACATGTCTGCAGGGCAGCTGGTGGGCAGGGCCCAATTTTCCCAAATGGTGTCAGAGCCAATACCTAGCAAGAAGTGCTTAGGCCCTGACTGGATCCTCCCATTGCAAGTTGAGTTCAAGTGGGACCCAACACCATAACCTCTCATGGGAAGTTAAGGTGTGGTTACCCCCACCTCCAACCTCCTCTTAGAGGTTTTAACCTTTGATACTTCCCTAGAAATAAATGGTGCCACCACCACCACAATTAATTTGCAAATCAACCTTTTTGAATTTTCCCCATCTCCCCTGATTAACAGCACCAACATGTGGGAATTAATTAAATAGAGCCTCTTAACATCCTCTAAATTAAATGTGACACTTCTCATGCAATTAATTTTTTGGAGCCAGGTTAATTAATTTCTCCTTATTGATTTCTGGTGCCAACAAAATAATAGACAAACCATTCCTCTATTATTTTTGTTTGGAATTTGGTAGAGCTTGGGAGGAGGAGAGATAGGGAGAATAGAATTCCTCCCAATGAAGAAAGCTAAGAACTCCAGCAACTCTTCTTCCTCGGTCTTCTACCCCGGACACTTTCCGACGTATATCAACTTCCCTCCCCATCGTCATCAACGAACTGATGCATGAGCATGAATTGGGAGTCCGTGACGAACACGTAGAATGACAAACTTCATCATCCTCCTTTTGAAAAACATTCAATGAATGACAAATGATGACCATGGAATCAAATGTAGGGGGTTTACTTTGTGTTTTAATCTTTTCTTTTCTTATCATCATTTGAAAAGAAATCGTTCCATGGTTGTAAATAATTTCCGTTCATCATTCCGGTTTTTTAGGAACCAATTGTTACCGTTTTAAACATGGAGGATGTGGCCCGACCTAACATGGCCTGACAACCTCCATTGATTCTTCTCTCTTGTGGAATTCTACGGCAAGGCGATGAGGCGACGACGACGAAGGCGGCAATGACGAAGGCTACGCTACCTGCGACCTCCACGAATTGTATCGCCCCCATAGCACACCGATGCTCCCATCCAAAACCAACCAGCCGAGCGGTGCCCCACCCACCTACCTGAGACCTCCCGATGCCCTGTCCAGCACACGCCCTGGCCGAACTCGCGGCCTGCACCCTGTCCTGCCCGACCACGCCGGCGCCCCCGCACACTGCTGGTGCCCATGTGTGCTGCCCCACAGCCTGCTGGGCCCTATCGGCGCCCTTCCCAACATCCATGTGCACTGCTTGCGCCCCTACGCACAACCTCATGCACTACCTGGTTCCTCATATTCCCTTTTGTTCCCTACCAGGCACCCCAGCCGAACCGGTGGCATGCCTGACCCTTGCCGCGGCCTGCTCGGCGCCCATGTGCCTTGCCCAGCACCCCCGCAGGATCCCTGCTCCCTCGCGGCCACCCGGACGAGCCGGTTTCCCGGCCCCCTCATGGTACCCTATCCAAATAGGCCCTGTTGTACCCTCTGCTCCGAGCCGTGTCAGGTCACGCCCTCGCCATGCTCCGGGCCGAACTGGCCCCGAGCCGAGGCCGAACCACCCAAGTGGTCCGCTGGGCCAGGCTTAGCATACCGAGTCAAAACATAGCGGGCTGACCCACCTAATAGGCTAGGTAAGACCCAGTGAGTCTGACCAGGTCGACCCAGACCAGGTCGGCCCATACTAGTTTGGGATGAGTCGGTTTGACTGTGTCGGACCGGACCTGGGCCCATTACCGACCCTTTACTTCCTTTGTCCATAACTCTGGAACCGGGTGACCATTTGATGAACCATCAATGGAACTGGTATTCATTGAGTGTAGATGTCTCTTTGACTATAACCCACTAGAGTTCGGAGTATAGATGAGTTATGGTCAGGTTGGATCGTACACCAATTCAACCGGGCCCCCAGAACTAAAAGGATAATAACTAACAGACTGGATGTCCGGTTGAGGCACCGTCTATTGCGTTGAGACCCCAATGACATGGAGAACCTCTGAGATACTTTTTCTTAGCACTTAGTTACAGTTGGAGTATCTCCCAGTAGCTCGTGTAGCAAATCCTTCTAGTGACGAGCAGACAGAGTGTGTAGACCTAGTAGATGGAAGACCTGATGAATGGTTGACCGTTTCGACTCAAATGGATTCGACTAGCCCAGTGGGGAGTTCCTGGTAATTGGTATTAGACCCATGGTAGAGGACCACCTGGTAGTTGGTGGAAGGCCCACGATACATGATAAGATAAGTATCTTTGCGGGCTATTAGGGGGAGCGCCTTGTAGTTTAAGGCATACCCACAATGGAGGAGCGCCTGGTAGTTGGCAGCAGACCCATGGTACTCGACCGAAGGAGTACCTCAGTAGTCTGAGGTTAGTGAGAATCACCTTTGGGTCACGGTAGGCCCACTATAGTCGATAGAGGAGGAGTTCTCCAGTACCCATGGATTCAATAATGAAAATCCTGGTTTGAGCTTAGTCAATGAATTTTGTGTTTTCATCATGATTGTTATGGGTTACTATTTAACTTCAGTATATGTATGGGCATATATACCTAAGTAATGGTTATTCGTTGATTTAATAATTTTTGGTTTATCCTTGTATTATTTTGTGAGACCTTGAGGGTATCTAGGTCCCTATTGAGTATCGTTATACTCACACTTGCACGAGCTATGCCTGCACCTCGTTGTGTTGGTTGCAGACGACAGACAGCGCTGACTGAGGTAGAGAGTATCAGGACTGGATGGTACCCAAAGTGACCTGGTATAATCTTTTGACCATGTCACATCTATTTATTTTAGGAAGAATACTTGCACACGAACAGTTAGAGCCCCGAGAGTTGTACGCACTAACAGCCCACCGAACGATGAGGCCTCAGTGTGGGGCCCTCTACCAGCAGAGGCACCAGTGGTACTACTTCCTGTTGGGCCACTGATGCCACCAGCCCTAGTAGCAGATGATGAACACCGCATGAGCGAGTTTCATGAGTTCAATCCCAAAAGTCCACCTCTGTTTAGGGGAGAGACAGACCCACAAGCGGCTGAGGATTGGCTGGAGGGTGTGGTGAGAGTCTTCAGGCTAGTAGGGACACTAGCAGACTTCGAGGTGATCCTTTCTTCTAGCCTCCTTCATGAAGAAACAGGAAGATGGTGGAGCATGATGCTCCAGGAGCATGATGAGCTGACACTACTATGGAAATACTTCGAGAGCCTATTTTGGGAGGATTTTGTCTCATCCACCCTTTGTGTAGTGCAGATACAGGCGCTACGGCATCTATAACATGGTAGCCTGACAGTAGCATAGTACTAATAGAGGTTTACCTTCCTCTCACGCTACTCCAACGATATAGTATGAGACCCATTATTTAGGGTTTGGACCTTCGAGCTGAGGCTCAGGCGAGAGATCAGAGATCTTTGGATCTCACTCAGCATCCCGACGCAAGTAGGGGTGCTAGAGATAGCCTTCATAGTGGGGAGCATCCTTGCTGAGTAGTCTCCAACAATGAGACCCACCACTAGCTGACACGCAGCGGAGTCTTCTACTGCTGGAAGTAGACAGAAGTCACAGAGGTCCAAGAGGACCAAACCAAAAGGTGGTCGACTGCATGACTCAGGATCCGTTTTGCGGGGCACCTGGTGTGGAGACAGAACCAGTCCTGCTAGGAGAGGACAATGTTACTCATGCGGCGGGCTTGGTGACATGGTTGGTGACTATATGACTCATTGTTCTGATGGTCAGAAAACAATTGAGGGACCTCCCAAGCATGGGCAGTGATTCAATCGAGGTGGTCCGCAGGGAGGAGGTAGACGTGGTAGAGGAGCTGGACTTGCAGCTGGCATTGGATGAAGTTTCGAGTTGTTGCCACCACCACCACCAGGATGTCCACCCCGACTATAGGGAGCGGGTGGATAGTGGAGAGATCAACTTCAGGAAGATGAGGCATACGATCATGGTTCTACAGATATGATTAGAGGTATGATATGTGTCTACTCCACCTTAACTATAGTACTTATTGACACAGGTGCCATTCACTCTTTAATTTCCAGTTTCCTCATTTTGAGCATTGAGATTCTGACAGAGCCATTGGCTTGATCCTTACATCTAGAGACTTTTATGGGAGAGGACTCGACGAATACAAACTAGTTTCGATAGTGTGATCTTACTCTAGGAGGTGAGATCTTTGGTTGGGAACTCCTAGTAATGGTGTCGAGGCCCTATGACGTCATCTTGGGTATGGACTAGTTATCTATTGTCCATGCCCTAATCGACTGTATTAGGCGAAAAGTGCGGGGTGTTTACAAGGATGGGACCAGGTTCACCATTGTAATGCCCCAACCCCAGTTACCCAGAGTCAGTGCATTATTTTAATACATTGGAATGATTACAAGGAATCAAGTCTCAAAGAATCCATCGGTTTAGCAGTCTTGGAAAATATATTACATACATGAATGTCACATTACACTTTATAACATAAAAAACAACATAAATAATCCTTTTTAACACCATTATTCCCTTGTCTTAACCCTGCATATCAATAACAGTACACTCCTTGGAATCCTGGGAAAAATAAAACATAGAAAGGGGTCAGCTCGGATTCTGAGTAAGGATAATAATATAGTATAAACTTTCATGAACAAACATAAACAGTTTAGGCAATGTATAACTAAAAAAAATCATATTTAAACTTGAAATTCTGCATAATATTGAAAAGATAAAATGAAATAATTCCATTTACTTATTCACATGGATATTCTACTAGTCGAATAATCACATGAAATATCAGTAACCACTTTTATAATAATGGAATTCATAATGCCAGATTATCATAAGCACATAGCCAAGGCCTCGTTCCAAGACTACAAATAATATTTTTTCAAGGCCTCGTTCAAAGACACTAGATTGTCTCATGATACCTACCGATGCATCAAAGAGCTATAGCGGTCTCCACCCATCACTTACTAAGTCCAATGCATTCATCATATAAAAAGGTCTAAACATAACCTAAACATTCGTATTAAAACTAGCATACGAAATGTAAATACTTTACCTAGAAACCATTAATGATATAAAAATAATACATCCACAGTAAAACATATCACAAAACCATCAACACAATACGTATGATTTTTATCATGATAAATCAACTTCAAAACATGTTTAAAATCCATTAATGGATTTTGACGTTGATGTAAATGATTTGTAAAACTCCTTGAGAGAAATAACCCTTTTTCATGAAAACATTTAAAAGTCACACAATTTGGAAAAGAAGTCATTTAATGACATTTTTTAATCAAAGTGTCTCATTCCACTTTGAATCATTTTAAAGGAATTAACATTTTAAAAACATTCATGTCCTTATAAATAAATCCTTCAAAAACCATTTTGAAGACATGGACATTAATAAGAAATATTTAGAAGAATAAATATTTAAAACATTTGAAATGATGTTTTAGTATAAAGTCCCTTAAAATAATCCCTTTGATAACTCTTTCATAAAACATGGAGCTGGATAATAAATATTTCCCAGTAGGTACTTACGTAAAAACATCCTCAGATAATAAAGAGATTGTGAAATTAACCCTTTCCAATTTGGTAACTTACAAAACATACACCCCATGAAAGAGGTATCATACAATGAATATGTAAATACACATAAATTAAATTGTATTACATAATTAATTAAATTATGGTCAGTATATAAACAAAAAAAAAGGTAATATTAGAAATATGTCATGAATCTCACGGGAATAAGGAGTGAGATGAAAACCCCTTACCTTACACTTTCCTTTAGTCGAGGGTGCGTTTAGCCTCCTGTATGAAGTCTATAGTATGTTATTAAATTATAAAAGAACCATATTAATATTTATTATATCATACATTATTCATTTATGACTTTATACTACCCATTTAATAATAATTTCCATGTTATATTAATAATTCGGTTAATAAACGCTTTCTTTATCGTACGTGTTTTTACTTCTTACTCTTGATTTTATCACATAGATCATGATTTAAATACTTCCAGAATATAAAACATGATTTATTTATCATATATATTAAGAATATAAAAATTTATAATAGATGTATATATGAAATGTAAAACACCTTTTATGGAGCCGGTAGTCCGTACGTACGCATAAACGTTGTTTCCATTTTCATATAATATTGAACGGATGTAGGTGAATAAGATATATGTAAGTACATAAATACATACATATATAAATATATAAATCTATTGTAGCATTATTATTTCATATATTACATGCTTATTATAAATATATATTTTTTATAATCGTCGATGAATGGTAAACTTGGAAATGAATCTCATCGTGTCGTGGAGACGATAATCTGTACGTACGCACGACCGAAAATATCATACTTTTGATATTAAAATATTATATAATTGGATGGTATATAATATATACAGAAATTTTATCATGTAATATTTCTTATTTACATCAAATACACATCATTATTATACCCATCCAAATATTAATGAATTGAATAACAATTACACCACGACGTCGAGAAGGTAAGCCGTACGTATGCACGTATGGTCACATGTCATTCAAAGGGTGGATAGAAAAATGAATTTGGTTGTACGATAATTATAATAACATCAAAATATATAGAATATATTTGAGTTATTATTTTATACTGTAAACAACAAAGAAAAATGAAGTGGAAGAAGAAAGGAACTTGAAAGAGGGCGGTCAAATCATTACCTTTTATTCGGGTTCTTCTTTTTGATTTGATCATAAGGGCTCCTTAGGTTGGATTTATGATCAAACTAAGCCCTCTAGGATGAAGGGAGGATAGTTTAGAGGTTATTTGGGGATGGTTTGGCCGATCCAAATGGCTTAGAAGGTGTGAAGTAGAGAGAAGGGGGAGTGCCCTTTTATAAGAGGGGTGGGGGCACCTTAGGAATAACTTAAAATACTATTATAATAAATTCATATTCTGTTTCTAATTTCTAAAAAGTTTATTATTTAATGTATAATGTGGGGATATGTCGAAAACAACTCAACCAATAGGTTTTAGACAAGTTTAGGTTACCATTTTAACCATATCATTTAGATTTAACTCTAAGTTAAAAAATTTAACTTTTACAGTGTCTTCTTTTATTCTTACACTATATGGTTAATAAACATAGAATATACCTACAATAAGACACCAATTGGTTAATTAATGTAATATATATTATTATATAATTCTTTTGGTCGATCCTTAGTTTTTTAGGACCATTATATCAATTAATAATATAATATTTGTTTTAAAAACTATTTTATGTCAATTTTGACACTATTTGGTATTTTTTTGTTAAAATAATACCAACATGATTACTTCTAAAAAAATACATTGAATCAATAATAACATTTCATAATTTCCAATAAAATTCTTGGATGTCATAAAAACATTGAAATTATATTTATTTTAATATTTATAATACCATTTATTTGATTCTTCCTTGAATAAGGTAATTACTCCCTCATCATTGTGTCATAAATAAATTTATTTATTTAATGTCTAAAAATTATAAATAAAATACCATGATGTAGGAAATCTTTTTAAATACCTAATGAATATTTATAATCTAATTTATCTTATGTAAACCCCTATATTAACAATGTTTTCGTTATTAAACTTTGATTTTAACTCTTTTAACTCTTCTTTGAATTAAATAATAATAATTGTCCTAATCTAATCCAAGTGGACCTAAATGATAATATTTTATTCTTAAGGCTGTTTTTGGTCGAGATAAACTTGTCCAATAGAATTAGGACATGTGTTAGGGTAATATTAATTTCATTTTTTCTCTTAATTACCCTATTTACTTTTAACCATGGTTAAAAAAAGTAAAAAGTTACTATTAAAAAAGAATTATTTTTATATTATTCAACCACTTTTAACTACATGATATTAACCATGTCTCTTGGATTTTTCATATTCCACTCACAGAAGCTGTAAAATTAAGTTTTATGTAAATTTCCAAATTCTACTAGGTGGTGGGTAAAAGACGGTGAAAAGTTCAATAAAATTTTTATATATCTAAAATTATTCTAAACTAACATCAATTAATTACATTGAACATATACAGGTATTATGTATCTATTTTTACCTTAATGAAATTTAAATAAAATAAATAAATTTTTAAATAAAAATTCGGTTTTAAACTATAACTCAGTATTTTTCACTATTCATCAAAAATTGAAAGTTTTCAGAAAAATACAAAAAATTTGGCCTAAGATCCATTTGATATTATGAATTCAAAAATTATGTCTATTTTACCAAATTAAAAACATATCAGCTTAATTAATTAATTTAAAAATTAATTCCCATTGTCAAAACAAAGAGCGTGTTTTTAATAAAATATAACTATAAAAAGATTGACAGTTGTTTATGTCTGGATTAAATGTAAAATTTCATTCAATGACCAAAATTGTATTAAATGATAAAAATATATTCTAATTATAATTTAAAACCACTCAAATTCATAATTTATCACTATTAATTATTTTGAGTAAAAAATTTATTTTTAATTAAAATTTAGTAATTTTCACTATTCATCAATATACAAAAATTTCACCCTAAGCTAATTTTGACATTCCGAATCCAAAAATGAAGTCCATTTTGAAACATAAAGTTTTTAAAATTTTAAAAAGTGGTTATTACTGTTCATAACGTCTACTTTGATTGGTTGTGGTGTGTTATAACTCGAAGTTGTGTACTACAAACGCTACTGTATTATTCAAAGTGAAGTGTACCGTGGAAGCTTGGAGTGTTACATTCTCTCCTCCTTCAACAAATTGTGTCCTAAAAATTTGAAATTGTTCTTTGAAAATAAAATGTTGAAAATTGAAAATATCTTTGTGGGAAAATCCACATCAGATATTGGGTTAATAAAATTTAGTCTTAATAAGAGTAAATGAGAAATGAAAGGGTCACCGCCAAATTATGATCTTGATTAGGAGAACATTGGTGTCAATTAGAGACATGTAATTGGAGGATAATTGTAAACATTTATAGGGAGTGATTGAGGTCATAAATCACAAACATTTGTAGAATTGTGGGCCTGAAAGCCACCCATTTTTGATGATTTAAAATACCATCGGTTCAACAAAATGTAAGGTTTTAGGATAACACATTTTTGTTTTTAAGATCCCTTCCCTAAAGTTTAATAATTAATTTTTCCATAAAATAAGGGGAAATATATATATGTGGGTATTTATATATACTTGAAAAGTAGAGTTTCATCCTTCAACTAATTCCTACTACAAACTCATCTTTAACTCTAAAATATTTAATATATATATATATATTCTATTTATCCTGATTGTTTAGGGTTCCAAAAATAATGACCTTATAATTCACATATCTGACCCTTTAAGAAAACTACATTATTTAATCCAGGAAATATCATGGGTTAGTGGTAGGTGATATACCCTTATCACCCATCGGTTGTGGGTTCAACTCTTGTGGCCTTTCCGGACACGACAGGTTGCCGCCCAACCTCCGGGTTGTCCTTTTTATGGAAATCCAAAAATAATCTCAAACTAGACTTATCCAAAATACTTCTACCCAAATTCACATTCCATCATTTATAAGGTAGGTAAACACAATGAAGATCATTTTTTTCATGTAATAGCATGTGAACACCTTCATCATGTAATCTTTTAAAATATGGTAACACCCTAAATTACCATAAAAATTTATTGATTACATTCATGCTCCCTTATTCCCTATAGAATATTAGATATATTCCTTATATCCAAAAATGTTGAATATTCCAACAATGATGAAATAAACAAACCATTAATCAGTGCCAAGGTAGTCAAGAATATCCAATATAATTCATCCAAATCAACCATCTCTTATTCCAAAATTACTACCTTAGTATCAAGACCATATTAATGATTACCATTCCTTCAACCATGTATTTTCAAAAGAAAGTTAAACATGTTGTTGAGTCACTTTTAATCGTACCATAATATATCAAATCCTCAATGAAATAGTACTGTAGTATAATATTTATTTATCTCCATAATTCATATAACAAGTACATCATTGTTACAACACTCAAATGAAATAATCTCTAATAACAACATAAGAACACCAGTTATTCCTCTTCATCTGTGGTAGTATCATGACTTTATTATTATCCAATAGAATCATTTGGTGCATACTCTGATGATTTGGACATTGACTTGCGTAGTGTCCCAACTCCATCCAGATGAAGCATTGTATATTTGAAAACATTTTATTACCCTTGAAATCACGTACATAGTGTCCTTCTTCTCCACACTTATAAAAACTCTCATTCCCTTCAGTCATTTACCAAGGTGATTCAGTCCACATTTATCACATATTGGAAAATACTTCTATCCCTTATGCCCTTTATCCATATTTCTTTCTACCATCCTTTTCTTCTATGGCATCCCTTCAAAGCCATAGAATTCAGAGTGTTATTTACTAATCATTTGATACTATTTATTCATATGATGATAATACGTGAGAGACTATTTCATTTATAAATGTTGTCTTAATACCACGAATGATATGACCATTCTAACTCTTTGGATCATATGTAGTGTTGGAGTTCTCATTCCTTCTACCGGGTGCTATTTCTAAACAATGGCATTAACTATGTCCGTTTATGAATCAAAATTCATAATTCCAAACAAGTAAAATTCCTAACATATATTGAATAGTTTATGGATATAATCCATAATCACAAAAATATTTTCATTGAGGAGGTATATACTCATAAACTCTTCATAGAGGTTTGTAAAGAAAATGTGAATTATCCTAAGCAGATCCCCCGGGAGTGTTGTAACCAAGAGTTCAGCAAGGCCCTTTGTCGTGCACCAGTTCCCGTTCGAGTCTAGATCAAAGCGGTGTTTTCATGTTTTACCCCTAGGTACATCTGTGCCAGAGCCGCCTCTACCTGCTCGTATCCAGACAAGAATGTATTACTCGAAAAACTCAAAAAATGTCTACAATACCAAAATTTTAGGAAGTTCTTCTATAATGATCCTCAAAGTCTATCTTAGGGTAATGTTCTCTAATCAGATTTTATCTAAATCTATTTTCCAAGGTTGTTGCTAAACCTCCTCTCATACCAAATGTAACGCCCCGACCCTAGTTACCTAGAGTTGGTGCATTATTTTAATACATTGGCATGATTACAAGGAATCAAGTCTCGAAGGACCGATCGGTTTAGCAGTCTTGGAAAATATATTACATAAATGAATGTTACATTAAACTTCATAACATAAAAAACAAAATAAATAATCCTTTTTGAACGCCATTATTTCCTTGTCTTAATCCTTCATATCAATCACAATACACTTCTTGGAATCCGAGGAAAATAAAACATAGAAAGGGGTGAGCATAGATGCTCAATAAGGATAATAATATAGCGGAAACATTCCTAAATAAACATAAAAATTTAAGGCAATTTATAGCTAAAACAAAAGCCTTTTTAAACTTTATATTCAGTATAATATGGAAAAGATAAAATTAAATAATTCCATTTACTTATTCACATGGATGTTCAACTTTTCAAATAATCACATGCAATATCAATAACCACTTTCATAACAATGTAATGCATAATGCCAAACTATCATAATCACGTAGCGAAGGCCTCATGCCAAGACTAGAAATAAGATTTTGTCAAGACCTTGTTCCAAGGCTCTAGTTTGTGTCATTAGACCTACCGATGCATCGAGGAGCTATAGCGGGCTCCACCCGTCACTTACTAAGTCCAATGCATTCCTTATATGAAAAGGTCTAAACATAACATAAACATTCGTATTAAAACTAGCCTAAAAATGTTAATACATTACCAAGAAACCATGAATGGTATAAAAATAACACATCCACAGTAAAACATATCACAAAACCTTCAACACAATATGGATGATTTTTATCTTGATAAATCAACTTAAAAACATGTTTAAAATCCATTAAAGGATTTTTACTTTGATGAAAATGATTTGTAAAACTCTTTGAGAGAAATACCCCTTTTCATGAAAAAATTTAAAAGTCACAAAATTTGGAAAAGAAGTAATTTAAAGACATTTTTTAATCAAAGTGTCCCATACCACTTTGAAACTTTTGAAAGGAATTAAGATTTTAAAAAAAATCATCAATATAAATAAATCCTTAAAAACCTAATTTGAATACATGGACATTAATGAGAAATATTTAGAAGAATAAATATTTAAAACATTTGAAATGGTGTTTTAGTAAAATGTCCTTTAAAATAATCCCTTTGAAAAATCTTTCAAAAAAGATGGACATGGATAATAAATATGTCCCACTAGATACTTACGTAGAAACAACCTCGGATAATAAAGATACTTTGAAATTAACACTTACCAATTTGATAACTTACGAAACATACACCCCATGAAAAAGGTATCATACAATTCATATTAAAATACACATAACATAATTTTTATTACATAAATAATACAATTATGGGCAGTACATACACCACAAAAAAAGTTATAGTGGAAATATGGCATGAATATCATGAGAATAAGGAGTGAGTTGAAAACCCCTTACCTTGCACTTTCCTTTAGTCGAGGGTACGTTTATCCTCCTGTATGAAGGCTATAGTATGTTATTAAATTATACCAGAACCATACTAATAATTATGATATCATACATTATTCATTTATGATTTTATACTACCCATTTAATAATAATTTCCATGTTATATTAATAACTCGGGTAATAATCGCTTTCTTTATCATACGTGTTTTAACTTTTTACTCTTGATTTTATAACATAGATCATGATTTAAATAATTAAATAATATAAAACATTATTTATTTATCATATATATTTAGAATATAAAAATTTATAATAGACATATATATGAAATGGAAAACACAATTTATGGAGATGGTAGTCCGTACGTACGCATAAACGTTGTTTCTGTTTTCATATAGTATTGAACGGGAGTAAGTGAATCAGATATATGTAAGTACATAAATACTTATATATATAAATATATATTTCTCCAGTAGCATTATTATTTCATATATTACATTCTTATTAGTAATATATATTTTTTATAATCTTTGATGAATGGTGACCTTGGAAATGAATCTCATCGTATCGTGGATACGATAATCTGTACGTACGCACGAGTGAAAATATCATTCTTTTGATATTAAAATAATATATAATTGGATGTTAAATAATATATACAGAAACTTTATCATGTTATATTTATTATTTACATCAAATACATTTCATTATTATACTCATCCAAATAATAATGTATTGAATAACAATTACACCACGACATGGAGACGGTAAGCCGTACGTATGCACGTATGGTGACATATCATTTAAAGGGTGGATAAATTAATGAATTTGGTTGTGAAATAATTATAATAACATCATAGTATATAGAATATACTGGAGTTCTTCTTTTATAATGGAAATAACAAAGAAAAAGGAAGTGGAAGATGGAAGGAACTTGAAAGAGGGTGGTGAAATCATTACCTCTTCTTCGGGTTATTCCTTTTGATTTGATGAAAAGGGCTCTGTAGGTTGGATTTATGATCAAACTAATGCCTATAGGTTAAGGAGAGGATAGTTTAGTGGGTATTTGGGCAGGGTTTGGTCGATCCAAATGTCTTAGAAGGTGTGAATTAGAGAGAAGGGGGAGTTCCCTTTTATAAGAGGGGTGAGTGGCACCTTAGGAAAAACTTAAAATATTATTTTATAAAAAATTCATATTCAGTTTCTAATTGATAAAAAGTTTATTATTTAAAGTATAAGGTTGGGATGTAGAAAAAAACTCAACCAATAGGTTTTAGACAAGTTAAGGTCACCATTTTAACCTTATCATTTAGATTTTACTCTAAGATAAATAATTTTACTTTTACTATGTCTTCTTGTATTCATACACTATATGGTTAATAAACATACTATATACTGACAATAGAACACCAATTGATTCATTAATTTCATATATATTATTATATAAATCTTTTGGCCGAACCTTTAATTTTTAGCAAAATTATATCAATTAATAATATAAAATTTGTTTTAAAAACTATTTTATGTCAATTTTGACAATATTTGATATTTGTTTTTTTCTAAAATAATAACAACATGATTACTTCAAATACAATATATTTAATCAATCCTAACATGTCATATTGACCTATAAAATTCGTGGATGTTATAAAAACTTTGAAATTATATTTATTTTAATATTTATAATAACATTTATTTGATTCATTCATGAATAAGGTAATTACACCATCATCATTGTGTCATAAATAAATTTACATTTTTAATATCTAAAAATTATAAATAAAATACGATGATGTAGGAAATATTTTTATCTTTCTAATTAATATTTATAATAGAATTTATCTTATGTAAAACCTTATATTAAAAATGTTTTAGTTATTAAACATTGATTTTAACTCTTTTAACACTTCTTTGAATTAAATAATAATAATTGTCCTATTCTAATCGAAGTGGACCTAAATGATAATATTATATTCTTAAAGTTGTTTTTGGTCGAGATAAACTTGTCTAATAGAATTAGTACATGTGTAGGGTAATATTAATATCATTTTTACCCTTAATTACCCTATTTACTATTAACATCGGTAAATAAAAGTAAAAAGTTACTATTCACCAAAAAATATTTTTATCTTATTGAACCACATTTTACTCCTTGATATTAACTATGTCTCTCAGATTTTAGAAATTCCACTCACAGTAGCGGCAAAATTAAGTTTTATGTAAATTTCCAAATTCTACTAGGATGTGGGTAAAAGATGGTGAAAAGTTCAATAATTTTTTTTATATCTAAAATTATTCTAAACTAACTTCAATGAATTACATAGAACATATATAGGTATTATGTATATATTTTTAACTTAATGAAATTTAAATAATATAAATAATTATTTAAATAAAAAGTTGGTTTTAAATTATAACTCAATATTTTTTACTATTCATAAAAAATTGAAAGTTTTCATAAAAGTACCAAAAATTCAGAATAAGAAATATTTGATATTATGAATTCAAAAATGATGTATATTTTACCAAATTCAAAACATAACAGTTGCATTAATTAATTGAAAAATTAATTCCTATTGTCAAAACAAAAAGTGTGTTTTTAATAAATAATAACTATCAAAATATTGACACTTGTTTATGTCTGGTTTAAATGTGAAATTACGTCCAATGACCAAAATTGTATTAAAAGATAAAAATATATTTTAAATATACTTTAAAACCACTAAAATTTATAATTTATCACTATTAATTATCTTGATTAAAAAAGTAGTTTTTAATTAAAATTTAGTAATTTTCACAATTCTTCAAAATACCAAAATTTTACCCTAAGCTAATTTCGATATTCCGAAACAAAAAATGAAGTCCATTTTAAAATATAATATTTGTAAAATTTAAAAAAAAGTGGTAATTAATATTCATAATGGCTAGTTTTATTGGTTGTGATATGGTATAACTCGAAGTTGTGTACAACACACGCTACTGTATTTTTCAAAGTGAAGCGTATCGTGGAAGCTTGAGGTGTTACAACCTTCACCGGTGAGAAGGGAGCCTTTGAAGCATAGGACAAACATACCAAGAGGAGGGTGCAGCCGATCACTCATCAGTTGGCATGTCTCACCATCAGAGCAGTTGATGTGGAGAGTCCGAGCTATCCTATAGTGGTGGACCAGTACGGGGATGTTTTCCCTAACGATGTTCCAGGAATACCTCCTCGCATAGAGGTGGACTTCTACATTGACCTATACCCTGGGACGACACCGATAACTACTCCATCATATCGGATGGCTTCTGCTGAGCTTCGCGAGCTGAGGGTATAACTAGAGGACTTGTAGGGGGAGGGATTCATCTGGCCTAGTGTTTCTCCCTCGGCAGCCCCGATTTTGTTCACCAAGAAGAAGGATGGGAGCGTGAGGCATTGTTTCAAATACAGTCTCCAATACCAAGTGACCGTGAAGAACAATTACCCACTCATGAGGATTAATGACCTCTTTGATCAGCTGAAGGGAGCTCAGTGGTTCTTGAAGATAGACCTCATATTTGGCTATCACCAGCTCAGAGTTCGAGATGAGAATGTGAAGAAGACATCCTTCAGGTGTCGGTACGGAAACTACAAGTTCTTGGTTATACCCTTTGGTGTAACCAATTCTCTAGTAGAGTTCATGGGACTCATGAATAGGATCTTCTAGCCCTACCTTGAAATATTTTTCATAGTCTTCATCAACGACATTCTAATCTACTCGACTACTGAGGAGGAGAATTTCTTCCATTTTCAGGTAGTATTGGACACAATCTGAGAGCACTAGATTTATGGTAATATATCAAAGTATGTGTTTTGTATTCGAGAGGTTCAATTCATGGGAAACATCATCTCAAAGGCTGGAGTTGCAGTGGATCCAGCGAATATTGAGGTGGTACTTTCTAGGGAGCCACCCAGGAGTGTGACGGAGTTACGAAGTTTCTTGGGATTGGAGGGATACTATCAGAGTTTCATTCCAGACTTCTCTAGAGTTTCAGTAGCACTATCATCCTTGAGAAAGAAGGTGAAAACCTTTGTGTGGTCAGAGAGATTCTAGCATAGATTTCAGGAGCTAAGGTAGAGGCTAACTAGTGCCACACTCTTAAGGCTTCCGGAGGAGGGAATATGGTACATAGACAACTGTGATGCATTAGGGACTGGACTTGGGTGTGTACTGATTCAGGAGCGAGTAGTGACTGCTTATGGTTCTCGGCAGCTCAAACAGAATGAGAAAAACTACTCTACCCCTGACCTGGAGTTAGTAGGAGTGATCTTCTACTTGAGGATGCGGCGACACTATCTGATGTATGAGTGTTTTACCATGTACTCTGATCATAAGATTCTCATGTATATATTCTCTCAAAAGGAACTGAACCTAAGACAACGACGTTGGCTTGAGTTTCTCCTAGAATATTACTTTGAGATGGTCTATACTATTGGGAAGGGGAATATTGTTGCAGATGCGCTCAGTAGGAGGACTGGTATGCAACTTCTAGGAGAGGTGATAGAGAAGCTGGCTGCTTTATAGATATCCGTTGTGGATTGAGATGGAGCATCCTTTCTACAGTCTCTTACGGTCACTCCCCCTCTTCTTCAGTGAGTTAGGGAGGCGCAGCATGGGGAGGTTGACCGCGAGACACGACGTTCTCATATATTCATAGGGCATGCACGTGATAGAATTTTTGAAGGTGGGGAGAACATCATTATCTTCAGAGCACATACCTTGGTAATAGTGGCACTTCAAAATGAAGTGTTGAGGGAGTTCCACTCATCCACTCTAGTGGTACATCTAGGAGTGGCGAAGATGTATCAGGATCTTCGACGACAACACTGGTGGCCATGTATGAATAAGGCAGTAGCAGAGCTTATCTCACAGTGCCTCACTTTCCAGAAAATGAAGGCAGAGCACCAGGTACCAGTAGTCTTGGTTCAGCCTTTAGAGGTCCCAGAGTGGAAGTGGGATGGGATATCTATGGACTTCATGACGGGTCCACCACATACATCTAGGGGTCATAACTTGATCTGGGGGATCATCGACAGACTCACCAAGTCGGATAACTTCCTACCAATCTGAGAGTAGGGTTTATTAAAGATTTTGGGATGCCTCTATGTGCAGGAGATTTTGCGTTTACATTGAGTACCTTCCCCGATTGACTTCGACCGTGATGCTCGGTTTACTTCCTGGCAATGGAAGGGGTAACATGAGGCTTTTGGGACAAAGCTTCACTAGAGCACCGCCTTCCAACCAAAGACATATGGACAGCTGGGGTGGACCATATAGACCCTTGAAGACATGATACGTTCATGTGTTCTCCACTACGGTCGCAACTGGGAGAATCATTTTCCTTTGGTGGCGTTTGATTACAACAACAGTTATCACTCCACCATAGGGATGGCACCTTTCGAGGAATTGTACTGTTGACCTTGCAGATCACCCTATTGCTGGACAGTCCCTAGGGAGTAATCACTAGTGGGAACAGAGATGGTACGAGCTACTACGGAGAAGGTGTATATTATGCAGGAGTAGATGAAAACTGCACAAAGTAGGTAGAGGTTATATGTTGACCAGAGTCAAAGACATATGGAGTTCGAGGATGGCGACCACGTCTTTCTACGGGTCTCACATTGTTGAGTTCTATGAATATTTGGCTGAGGAGGAAAATTATCTCCGAGATTTATCAGACCATTCCATATCCTCATTAGTGTAGGCAAGGTGTCTTACCTCTTAGCTCTTCCACCTAAGTTTCACCGGGTGCACGATGTCTTCTAAGTGTCTCAGATGAGGAGATACTTGCACGACCATTCCCACATCATCAACCATAGAGAGCTGGACATTGATGATGGGGTGAGTTTTACGGAGGATCAAGTGGAGATTGATGATCGACAGGAGTGGGTCCTACATGGATGGTCGATATATCTGGTGCACGTACACTGGCAGCATGAGGACCTCCGAGAGAGAACTTGGGAGCGGGAGGCTCAAATGCGGGCTTAGTACCCCCTTTTGTTCCCATAGTTTGATTTGTAGCTTATGGGGACATAAATCCCTAAGGTGGGAAGAATTTAAAGACATAGAAATTATGTGGAAATTTTTTTCTTAAATACATGGGATTTTTACAAGTTCGCAAAAAATTATGACGCTTGACTACGTGGCCCAATGTGCCTAGTATCAATTTCTAATGTTTTGTTCGGGTACGTTAAGTAAACGTACGAACAGGATTTTATAACTTTTGAGCTGGTGCTTGGAACTGAAATATGATGGCAATGTTGAACTCAAATCGCCAGTATTAACATAATAAAACTTTCACCTTGACGGAAGATGGTCGAAAATAAAAGATAGTTTTTGGATTTTTATAAGAAAATCATAAAATAAAGTGTACAACACTTTATTTCATTTTAAGTTTTCTTGTGTGGAATTTTTCATTAAAACCTCCAAATTGGAGTTGGAGGTGGGAACGCCACACCCTAACCTTCAATGAGAGGTTATGGTGGTGGGGACCACCCGAACATAACCTCCCGCGAGAGGTTATGATGTGGGGACCACACGAGTCTAAAACCCCCTAATTAATGGGTGGGTAGAAAATCTCTCAACTCCCCTCATTAATGTGGGGGGAGTCCCTTGTCCTCCTCTACCATTTAAGGTTCCACCCCCTCCTTTTTAATTATTTCGGACAACACATATTTTATTATTCCAATCCAAGAAATTTAATTGGTGGAGCCAATTAATTTACTCTCCATTTTTGAATTCTATGCCATCAGAATAACAGATAACCAATCTATTATTTTTGTTGGATGGATTCATTTTGGATGAACGAAGGAAGAGGATAGCTAGGGAGAAAGGCTCCCAATGAAGAATGACAAACCTCATCTTCCAATAGAAAATGAAGAATGCCATCAACTGTCTTCGACTTCCTCCCTCGGATCCAACTGACGTGGAGTGTCTTCCATGGCCGAAAAAGCTCGAGATGGAGAGTTCAAGACAGACGCAGCAATGAAAAAACATCATCTTCTTCTTTCCTCAACATCATCAATGAACGATGAACATCAATTGACAAATCAAAGGTAGGGTGTTTATTGCTTGAAGAATTTATTCCTTTCTTCTTATATTCTTCATTAGATAAAAAGGTATTGTTGAAGACGTTTTGTTGATCATCTGTTATTCTTGATGATACAACTGATATCTCCCAAAATATAGAGGGTGCGGGCCAACCTAACATGGACCAACATCCTCCGTCGATCTCCCTCTTTTCTTGTGGCGTTCTACGGATTGGTGATGAGGCAACGACAATTATGGCGGCAACGACGAAGGCCACACTACTTGCAGCCTCCACGAATCGCACCACCCCCATGACACACCAATGCTTCTGGCCGATCACCGCTAGCCCAAGCGTTGCCCAGCCCGCCTACCCAAGGCCTCCCGGCTCCTTGCCCGGTGCGCTGCCAGCTTTCCTGCGGCCCCCCGGTGCTCTACCAGGTGGGCGGCCTGCCTGCCTGCGGCCGAGGCGGCCTAGCCAGTGCCCTGCCGGTGCCCCTCTGGCCTACTCGGCCGCTACCGCGCCCTGCCCAGCGCCCTGCCGACATTACAGGGCCCTTCTGGGCACCCTACCGGCACCCCAGCACCTTGCCTGGTGCCCCCGATCCATGCTCGACACCCTGCCAGTGCCCCCGCGCCCTGCCCGGCCACTGCTGCGCCCTGCCCGGCACCCCTGTGCCCTTCCTGGGGCCCATATCAGGTCAACTCCAACCTCGATTTCATTAGGCCATTGGCTAGCGACTAGCACAAAAGGCATAAATCCCTAAACTGGGAAGGCATTGCCTTTATAACTAAAAACAGTCACAACAGAGTACCCAACTGGAAGCAAAACACTAATAAAAACTATATACAAAATAAGTGATCGAATGTAAAAGGGTCCGAAAATACAATCCCAAAAGTAAAGTACAAGTACAACATAATAAAATTAAAGCAGCTACTGGGTCATCCTTCGGGATTTCTACCTAAAGGGTAGGTACAGATGGCCTCCTCCGCACTCCACATCCATCCGTCTGCTCTATGTACCCTTACGCTGAGTGGTCCACCTCCTCGTGCCATCCAGTCCTACTACTCTCTACCTCAGTCATGGATGTCTATTGTCTGCAACCAACACAACAAGGTATGGGCATAGCCTGTGCAGGGGTGAGTATAACAATACTCAGTAAGGACTCCGAGACCCTCAAAGAATCACAAAATCCAACAAGTATAAACCAAAGAGTATGATATCAACGGATAATCATTACTTTTGTATATGCCCATACATATACCTAACTTATCTATTTACCAATCTCATTCATCAAGAAAAACAAAAAAGTCATTGAATCAGCTCAAACCAGGATTTTTATTATCCAAACCACAGCTGCTAGAGAACTCCTCCTCTGTCACATACTGTGGGCCTATCGTGACACCAAGTCACTTATCACTAACCTTGGAGTGCTGAGGTAATCCTCTTGTCAAGTACCACGGGTCTGCTTCCAACTAATAAGTGCTCCTCTGCTATGGGTCTGCCGCCAACTATCAGGCACTCCCACTAATATCATGCATAGGTACTCCTCCTATCCTGTACCGTGGGCCTCCAACCTACAACCAGGAACTCCTCCACTATTGGTCTTCCTCCAAATACCATGCTCTCCCCACTGGTCTTGTCGAATCACTCTAATTCGAATAGTCAAGCAGTTGTTAGGTCTACTAGTTACAAGGTCTCTGCACTCTGTCTGGTCGTCACTTGAAGGATCCACTCCATGAGCTACTGGGAAAAACTCCAACTACCGTGAAGTGCCATGAAGAATTATCTCAATGTTCTATCACATCATAGGGGTCTCAATGCAACAGACGGCATGTCAATCAGATGCTCGGTATGTTAGTTATTGGCCTTTTAGCCCCGGGGGCCCAGTTGGATTAGTGTTAGATCAAACTTGACAATAACTCAACTATACCCTGAACTATAGTTGGATATACTCAAATGGATTGCTATGCTCCAAGAATACCGACATCGCTGAAGGTTAGTCAAACAGATGTCTGGTTCCAATGATATGGCCATGAATGTGAAGGGGCAGTAATGGGCCTAGGTTTAGTCTGACCCAGTCAGACTGACTTAGCCCAACCCCGTCTGGGCCGACCCTGTCTAGGTCGACCCGGTCAGACTCGGTGGGTATGACCCGGCCCGTTCGGTGATTCAGCCCGTTATGTTCGGCCTGGTCCGCTAGGCCAGGCCTCACGGACTTCCAGGGAGATTCAGCCCAGAGGTCACCACATAGGCGACTCGAACTGAAGGCCATGGCCGGTTTGGTATGGAGCATTGTGAGGGTGCGGCTGGTCCAGTTCGGCTAGGGCACTATGAGGGGGTTGGGACACTGGGTTGTCCAGGAGGCCACGAGGGAGTCGGGATGCCGTAGAGGGTTCCCAGAGTGTTGTGCAGTGCGGGGGGGGGGGGGGGGAGCGCATGTAGCTCGCGGGGGCTCGGTCAGCACGCAAGGGCACGGGCAGCGCGCGGGGGCACCGGGCAGGGCCTCGGTGTGGCTGAACAGGGCACCTACAGGTCCGGGCATACCATGGAGCAGACCAGTGGTTCGGTCGGGGCGCATGCCGGGCAAGGCGTCGGGAGGGCGTAGGTAGGCGGTTTGGGGGGGGGTGCTCGATTGACGTTGTTTGGCCGGGAGCACCGGGGTACTGCAGGGGCGGCACGGTACGCGGAGGCCTTAAGTAGCATGACCTTTGTGGTTGCCGCCTTCGTTTCCTCTTGCCTCATTTCCAAATAGAAGGTCAACCAAAACACGATTGGCAGAGGGGTCAGGCCATGTTGGTTTGGCCCGCACCCTACGAGTTTATGGTGGTAAAAATATGTTCTCAAAAACAAATCACAATATTCCATCCGTAAAAGATAAACATCATTGTTCTTCGTTTTTAAAAGAAAGGAAGAACATAATGCTTAAAAGAAACTAAACCCATACCTTTGATTCTTCGCTCTATGTTCATTGACGGTGTTGCTAGAAGAAGATGAAGTTTTCATTCTTCACGTCCGCCGCACACTTCCACATTCATGTTGTGTCAGCCATGGAAGACACTACACGTTGGTAGGATCCGAGGAAGGAAGTTGAAGGATGAAATCATCACCGTCGTATGTCGTGTTCTTCGTTGGTAGCATTCTTCGTTGAAAGAACATCTTTTCTTCGAAGCTTTCCTCCTCCCAAGTTCCATCGGAATCCCAATGAGAATAATTGATGAATGGTTTGTCTATTATTTATATGGAAAAACAAATCAAAGAGGTGAAATTAATTAACCCGTCTCCACAAAATTTATTGCCCGAGAGGTGTCACATTTAATTTATAAGATGTCAAGAGGCTCCCCTTAATTAATTCACACGCATTAGCACAGTTAATTGGGGGAGTTGGCACAAAATTAAAAAAGGATGATTTTGAAATTAATTGGGGTGGTGGCAGCACCATTAATTTCTAGGGGAGTGGGCTTCATTAATGTAACACCCCAAGAATCCATGGTACACTTCTCTTTGAATAATACAGTAGCGTGTGTTGTACGCAACTTCGAGTTCAAACACACACCACAACCAATCAATGTAGCCGTTATGAATAGTAATACCTAATTTTTGAAATTTTATAAATTTTATCGTGCCAAATAGACTTCGTTTTTGGATGCAGAATATCAAAATTAGCCTATGTTGAATTTTTTGTATTTTCTGTGAACTTCCAATTTTTTATGAATAGTGAAGAATACTTAAAAACTACTTTTTTAATCAAAATAATTTATAGTGATAAATTATAATATTGAGTGGTTTTAAAGTATAATTAGAATATATTTTTAACATTTTATCCAATGGTGTTCAGTATAATTAATTTCACTTTGAAATTAGACATAAGCAATTGTCAATATTTTGTTATATATTGTTTCTTAAAAACACGATATTTGTTGTGAAAGCGGGAATTAATTATAAAATTAATTAATTCAACTTATATGTTTTGATTTTTTTAAAATAGGCATCATTCTTGAAATTTGAATATCAATTATATCTTAGGGTGAAATTTTGGCATTGTTCTGAAAAACTTCAATTTTTGAGGAATAGTGAAACCACTAAGTGGTAGTTAAATAGCAGCTTTTTCATTTAAATGAAATATTACCACTTCTGTAATTTGATTTTCAAAAATCTGACATACATGGTTTTCATTAGGAAGTAAAATGTTGTTCAATGGGATTAAAATAATTTTTTGTTGAATAGTAACTTTTAAGTTTAATTAATTGCGATTAAAGGTAATTTGTGAAATTTAAGGTAAAAGTAGTATTATAAAATATGGAATGACCTTTACACTTGTCCTACCACTATTTTATGTGTCATGGCCGACCAAGACAATACATGGGTCAACTTGGTGACCCTATGGAGCCACTTTGGTAGGAAAATGAAATAAATATCTTTTTATTTAATATTTAAATAAAAATGTCACAAACAAGAGTTGTTTTACTAAAACAATTTTTAAATGGGGTTATACAAGTCATATTTTTTACTATAAATATTCATTAGAAATCTAAAAATATTTCCTACATCATGATATTTTTTTATAATTTTTAGACATTAAATAAATTAAATTATTTATGACACCATGATGATGCAGCGATTACCTCATTAATTAATGATTTAAATAAAATGAAAATATAATGTAAAATATAAGACTTACACTTGTCAAAAACCTATTAGATGAGTTTATTTCTAACCATTATCACCTTATCCTCGAAATATATAAGCGTGGGACATTTGGAATCCGAAAAAGCATTTCATAATAATGTAACATTTCAATCTTCCCAAGAGTGCCCCTTCTCTCCTCTTATAAAAGGCCCCCACCACTACCACCGTAATCACACCGTCAAAGCCTTTTGTCTTGGTAAACCTCTACCCAAATACTCTACCAACTTCCCTCCTTTACTCTTAGAAGCCTCACTTTGGGCAGAAGTCTTCCCAAGCAAGCCTTTGGCTCAAATCAAAAAGAGTTACCCGATTTTAAGGTAATGTCTTCTCTAATGTTGTTTTGTTTTATTTGGATTCTCCAACCCCTTAAACTCTTTTTATTACATTATTTTGTAACAACAAAAGTATCTAAAATATACTAGTATTTTGTTATGATAAGTATTTGGTTTACACTTACACACACCTTCGTCTAATGGTTAAAGAACATTCTGTTTCTGTGGGTGGCGAAATACTGCCTCACAAAACGATGATTGTTCAATATTCTTTTAACACCTCTAATGGTGGCCATTTTGATGAAAATATTTTCATATATGATATATATATTATGTTTATGTTTTCCTTATGCTTCTATATTTCTCATTTATGGAATACTTTATTATTTCCATTATGGGTAAACACGATAATTTCATTTTAGAAAGTGCGGACTACCGCCCCCTCAAAGTGATTTGAATCGTTAATGACATATGTGGGATGTATAAAGGATGGAGTAAATGGTATTATACATTATATTATACTGTAATGATATTATACCTTTATATAATTATAACTTCATTCCATTAAATATGAAATGGAAATGAAATTAGTGTTCATGCGTACGTACGGCTTACCGTCTCCATGAACGGTGCATTTCATTTCTTACCTCTAAATGTTATGTAATATTATAAATGAATGTATATACTGGATATATATGATGTATATGATATATAAATCATGAATATAATTATGGATATAATGGATATTTTACCACATGAACAATGTGTATTTATAAGAAGTTTATTTTTGACTCAAGTACCTAAGATTGACAAAACGACCGTTATAAACTTAAATAATTACATAATGTTTATGACATGGTAATAAGTGATATAAAAGGAATAATTAACTTGAAAAAGGTTTATAAGAAGGTAGAGATTAACTTTAGTTTATTATTCAGGAGGTTAAAGAGCGTTCGAGTCAAGTCGGACATGAGGTAAGGGAATTTCTTAACCCAATATGAATTCTTTGAGTTAATCTCCTAATTTCAAATTATGTCATGATATTATTATGTCCTATATTGTATTTGTACTTAATTTATGTGTAATTATAGTGAATACACATAACAGATCAACTTTATTTAAAAAAATGATCTTTTTAAGGGTCTTCATCTCAATCTCCTTTCATTGAGGCATATTTTGTTTTATACACAACTTTCTTTTATACAGTGTATAAACCCCTTTGACATTGACATTTATTCAAAAGGAATATTTTTATATGAAGTGTTTTACTAAACGACAAAAAGGGAATGTTTTTCTTGTCGTACATATGCGGCGACAATGACTTCTCTGCCGCCATGACCATTATTTGAGTTTGGGCTTCCTCTATAAGCCACAAGTTTTCTTTAATGAAAATAAATACAAAGTTTTAACTTTCTTTTATTTTGGTACTAAAAATGGTTTTGAACGTGTTTTTATTATATAAATGTGTTGTATTGATATCTTGTGATTGAAATGTGGAAATATTATGTTTTTTTATGCACGTTATATGTGATACGATTATGTTATGGTTTATGATATGTTTAAACCTATTCATATGAGGAATGAATTGGACTTAATAAGTGACGGGTGGAGCCCGCTATAGCTCCTCTATGCATCGGTAGGTCTCATGAGACAAACTAGTGTCTTGGAACGAGGCCTTGACAAAATCTTATTTGTAGTCTTGGCACGATGCCTTGTCTACGTGGTTATGATAGTATGGCATTATGCATTCCATCATTATGAAAGTGGTTGTTGATATTGCATGTGATTATTCGTCTAGTAAAATATCCATGTGAGTAAGTAAATGGCATTATTTAATTTTATTTTTCCCATATTATGCTGAAGTTAAAGTTTAAAAAGGATTTTGTTTTAGTTATACATTTCCATAAATGTTAATGTTTATTTACGAAAGCTTCCGCAATATTGTTATCCTTACAAATCATATAAGCTCACCCCTTTCAATTTTTTAATATTTTCCAGGATGTAAAGAAGTATTTTATGAATGACCTGCAGGGATAGTCCGAAGAGGATAGAAGTGTGGACTATGGAGACTTTTTTAGTGTAGTTTTTCACTTTATGATGTAATGTAACATTTATGAATATATCTAGTGTTTCCAAGGCTACTAAACTAATTGGTCTTTCGAGAATTGATCTTTTGTGATCATCCCAATGTTACACAATAATGCACCGACTCTGGGTAACTGGGTTCGGGGCGTTACAGTTGGTATCAGAGGCAGTTTCGTACTAAACATGGAAGCTAGATTTAGATCAACTCTGATTAGAGCACATATCCCAAATATAGACTTTGAGGATTAGTATAGAAGAACTTCCTAGAATTTTGTTGTTGTAGAGATTTTGTGAGTTTTCCGAGCAATACATCTCTGTCTGGATACGAGCAGGTAGAGGCGGCTCTGGCACAGATGTACCTAGGGGTAAAACCCAAAAACACCACTTTGATCTAGACTCGAACGGGAACTGGTGCACGCCAACAGGCCTTGCTGCACTCTTGGTTACGACACTCCCGGGGGATATGCTTAGGATAATTCTCATTTCCTTTACAAACCACTATAAAGGGCTATGAGTATATACTTCCTCAAAGAAAACATTTTTTTATGGATTATATCCATAAATAGTTCAATTTATGTTAAGTATTTTACAGGTATGGAATTATTTATTTTGAATCATAAACTAATCTAGTTTATGCCATTGTTTAAAAATGGCGCCTAGTGGAAGGAATAGAAACCGTATCAATGCATGCACTCTGTGTAGGGATTTCCCTCCTGCTCAAGATAATTATTGTGGATCTGGAAATACAACTGGTTCTGATCAACTTATTACCATACTGGGACAACTCACTCAGGTTATGAATAATAACCTTACTCATATGGAGCACCCTGATCCGCAACGTGGAGGATCAATGTTATTGCGCTTCATGAGGAAACAAGCACCAACATTTAATGGGGGTACAAATCCATTAGTAGCTGAGCAATGGATAAAATCCTTAGAAAAAATATTCCATGCCTTGTGGAGTAGCGAAAGGGAGAAGGTTGTCATGGCAGTCTACCGCCTCACTGGAGATGCTGATCAATAGTGGTCGCTAATTCAAAACACAAAGGAAGATGAAGAAGTATCAAATATGGAATGGGGAGAGTTCAAAGATCTTTTCTTAGAAAAATACTTCTGCATGACCATCGAGAAGATATGGAAAGGAAATTTCTGAGTCTGAGGCAGACAGAGGATGAAAATGTCGCAAAGTACGAGGCCAACTTTACAAGGTTATTGAGGCATGCTGCAGCTTATATACGTAACCCAAGAAGTAATATTGATCAATTCTTTGATGGGTTAAAACCATTTCTCCATCGAGCATTAGTCTCACAAACCATCTCGTCATACGAAGATATCGTCTCGTGTGCTATCAAGACGGAAAAGCATTTCTCTAAGTCATATGACTTTAAAGAAAAGCAAGAAAAGAAGAGAACATCTGATCAATCTGGAAATGGAAATAAGGGGAAGAAGGGAAGAGTTGAATATCAGTCCTACAGTAAATGTGGAAAGAAAAACCCCGGTACTTGCTTGAAGGGAATGTGAGTATGTTAAAAGTGTGGTGAAAAAGGACACCAAGCTCATGATTGCAAGGGAAAGAAAGTTACTGTCAATGTGGAATGCTATAATTGTATAGAGATGGGACATTATGAAAATAAATGTCCTAAGCATCAGGGGAACATACCTCAGAAGATTCCAAGGGATCAAGGCCAAGCTTCTAATATCTCTACTGCTGAGGTTGAAGCTCCTAAAGACATGGTGGCAGGTAATTTAATGGTTTCCTCAAGTTTATCAAATGCATTATTTGATTCTGGGTCATCACATTGTTTCGTATCTTCCCAGTTTGCTAAGAAAATTAGATATTTCCAATTTGATTTAACAAGAGAATTTTCAGTCAAAACTCTTAAGGGAAGTGTTATTGCAACAATGTTTTGTGAATCAGTCAACATTAGAGCACATAACTATTATTTATCCACTAATCTCATTGTCATACCTATGATTGAGTTTGATATAATCCTCGGTATGGATTTGCTTTCGGACTATGATGCAAATATTTATTGTAAGAAGAAGGAGGTTATGATTTTTTATGATGATGATAAGGAATAGCTTATTTTTAGAGCAGAATCATCACCACCTAATTCTTATTTAGTCCTACCCCCAATAGCTCAACTAAATTCAATTATTGGGGAGGAAGACATTGAAATGACTAAGGGCGAGGAAAGGAATGTTCAAATAGTGGATGTACCTATTGTGAATGAATGTGAAGATGTGTTTCCGGAAGATTTACTTGGACATCCTCCAGAACGGGAAGTTGAGTTTTCCATTGATTTAATTCCCGGATCAAGGCCCATATCAAATACCCCTTATAGAATGGACACCGTGGAATAAGTTGAACTAAAGAAAAAACTATAGGAATTGAGTAATAAGGGATTTATTCGCCCTAGTGTTTCTCCATGGGAGCCCCTGTCCTTTTTGTTAGGAAGAAAGATGGATCTATGAGGTTGTGCATTTACTACAGGGAGATCAATGCTATAACAATAAAGAACAAGTATCCCCTACCATGCATTGATGATTTATTTGACCAATTTCATGGAGATTAATACTTTTAAAAGATTGACCTTCAATCTAGATACCATAAGTTGTGTGTGAAGAAGGATGACATTCCGAAGACAGCATTTCAAACAAGATACGGGCATTACAAGTTTACAGTAATGCCTTTCGGATTGACTAATGCACCCTCTGTATTCATGGATCTAATGAATAGAGTTTTCAAGGAATATCTTGATGATTTTGTGGTGGTATTCATTGATGATATCTTGGTATACTCCAAAAACTATGAAGATCATGAAAATCACTTGCGCATTATCTTGAAGAGTCTTAGAAGGCATGAATTATATGGGAAGTTTAGCAAGTATGAATTCTGGCTTCAGGAGATTTCTTTTCTTGGACATATTGTCTCTAAAGATGGAATTTCCGTTGATCCTTCTAAGTCTAAGGCAATCCAAGAATGGCCAGCACCGACGAGTATAACTGAGGTACGCAGCTTTATTGGTTTGGCAGGTTATAATCGACGTTTTGTCTAGAATTTTTCCCAATTGGCTAACCAAGTAACGAAGCTCACACGTAAAGGGGTTAAATTTGCCTGGACAAAAGAGTGTGAAGAATGTTTTTATGAACTAAAGAAATGATTAGTCCACTCTCCAATATTGACTATACCATCAGGGAATGATGTGTTCGTTTTTTATAGTGATGCATCATTGAAAGGACTTGGTTGTGTCCTTATGCAGAATAATAAGGTTATTGCCTATGCCTCACGACAACTAAAATTTCATGAGGAAAACTATCCAAATCATTATCTCGAGATAGCTTCTATAATCATTGCCTTGAAGATATGGAGACATTATCTCTATGGTGAAAAATGTGAGATATATACCGATCACAATAGTTTGAAATATATTTTCTCACAAAAAGAACTCAACATGAGGAAAAGACGTTGGCTTGAACTACTCAAGGATTATGATTTCATGATACACTACGACCCAGGGAAGGAAAATAAGGTTGCAGATGCTTTGAGTAGAAAAGATCATGGTGTTTTGAACATGATGAGAGTGGAAAGGGATCCTATTTTCATGGATCTAGTAACGATGGATATGGGAATCACCATGGAGGGTGAATCATCAAAACATTTTCAAGTGGTTTCCAAATTATCATTACTAGAAAGGATAAAGTGTTCTCATTCTAATGATGAAGAGTTGAAAAGGAAGATTAAAGCTGTGAATGATGGTCAATTGAGTGACATTGTGTATGAAGATGGAATTTTGAAATTTGGGAGGAGACTTTTTGTTCCCGATATACCTGATTTAAAGAGGGAATTGTTGGATGATTCTCATAGCTCTAATTTTTCTATACACCCTGGGAACACCAAAATGTATAGAGATTTAAAGAGACATTTTTGGTGGGACAACATGAAGAGGGAGATTGCTGATTTTGTGTCAAGATGTATGGTTTTTCAGCAAGTGAAAGCTAGAAGGAAACTGTCTGGTGGAGTATTGCAACCTCTTCTCATACCTGAGTAGAATTGGGATAATATTATTATAGCTTTTGAGGTCAAATCATTCTTAAGTGAATATTGATACTGCGAGTTCAATGGTTCCATCAAATTTCAATTCTAAGCACTAGTTAAAAAGATATATAAACCTGCTCATACGTTTACTGAACGTACACAAAAAAACTTCAAAAATTGATTCATGGCACACCGGGCCTCGGAATCAAGCACCGTAAATTGTCGTGGACTTGTAAAAGTCCCATGTATTTAAGAAAAAAAATTCCATGAAATATCTAGGTCTTTAAATTCTCCCCGCCTCACGGATTTACATCCCCTTAAGGTACAACTCTAACTATGGCACCAAAGGGGGGTACTGAGCATGTTTTTGATCCCCTGCTACCATGTGCTTTCCTGGAGGTTCTCGTGCTACAAGAAAATTCACACTAGAGGTATCAAAATCCCACATAGGACCCACTCCTTTTGATCCCCAATCTCCACTGGAATCTCCGTGAATGTCTCCCCATCGTCGATATCCAGCTCTCCATGGTTGATGATATGGTAAGGGTTCTACATGTATCTCCCTAGCTAGGATACGTGGAAGACATCGTGCACCCGGTGCAGCTGATGTGAAAAATCTAAGAGGTAATCCACCTCACCTACTCTAATGAGGACCTGGAAAGGTCTGATGAATCACAAAGATAACTTTCTGCCTCGTCCAAATCTATGTAGACCTCATCGAGGTGAGACCCATAGAAAGATGTGGTCACCATCCTCAAACTGTAGAGGCATTCATCTATTGTCAGTATACAACTTATTCCTTCTCCGTGAAGTCTTCAACTTCTCCAGGATGATCAGAACCTTCTTGGTGGTAGCTCATACCATCTCTGGTCCCACTAGTGCTTACTCCCCAGGGTCCGTCCTGCACAAGGGTGATCTGTAAGGTCACTCGTACAACACCTCAAAAGGCACCATCCCTATGGTGTAGTGATAGCTGTTGTTGTAGGAAAACTCTAACAATGTAAAGTTATCCACCCAGCTGTGAACGAAGTCGAGGACACATGCACGTAGCATGTCCTCAAGGGTCTGGATGGCCCTATCAATCTAAAAATATGTCTGGGGATGGAAGGTGGTTCCCAAGTGAAGCTATGTCCCGAAAGCCTTCTACAACACCTTCTATAGTCCGAAAGTAAACTGTGTGTCATGGTCAAAGAGAAAAGAGGAAGGTACTCCATGTAGTCGCACAATCTCCTGCACATAAAGGTGTCCCAATTTCTCTACTGAACCCTGCTCTCTGATCGGTAGGAAGTGGTATTACATGGTGAGTCGGTCGATGATCAACCAAATCAAGTCGTGACCCATGAATGTACGTGGAATACCCATCACGAAGTCCTTGGATATCCCATACCAATTCCACTATATGACCTCTAAAGGATGAACCAATCCTGTTGGTACATGGTGCTCTATCTTCACAAGCTGACTGGTGAGGCACCATGAGAGAAACTCTGCTACCGCTTTCTTCATACCTAGCCACTGGTGCTGTCGTCTAATGTCTGGGTACATATATGCTAGTCCTGGATGTACTTCTAAAGGATATGTGTGGAACTCACTAAACACTTCCTCCTGAAGTGACATGGGTACCATAGTATGTCCTCTGAAGAGAATGACGTGATCCCCACCTTCATAGAATCCATCAAGTGAATGTCCTATTGATATCTGATCACGTCGTGTCTCATAGTTAGTCTCCCCATGTTATGCCTCCCTGACTCACTGATGATGTGGGGGAGTGACCCTAAGAGACTGTATATAGGCTCCACCATCTCTATCCACAAAGGATATCTATAAAGCAACAATTTGATCTATCAATTTTCTTAGCAGTTGTATACCAGTCTTCCTGATGAGTGCATTCGCAACAATGTTACCCTTCCCATGAGTATAGACGTTCTTAATGTCATAGTCCTAGAGGAACTCAAGCCATTGTTGTTGTCTCAGGTTTAGGACTTTCTAAGATAAGATATACTAAAGACACTTTTGATCAGAGTACACGGTAAAACGCTCGCCCTTTAGATAGTACCACCACATATTCAAGGCGGAGACCACTACTGATAACTCTAGGTCATGGGTAGCATAGTTCTGCTCATGATGTCTCAGCTACTGAGAACTATATGAGATAACTACTCACTCTTGTATCAGGACACACCTATGTCCGGTCCTTGATGTGTCGCAGTAAACTACTTGCCCTATGCCTTCTTCTGGAAGCCTCAAGATGGGGGCACTAGTCAGCCTCTGCCTTAGATCCTGAAAGCTCTGATGGATTCTCTCCAACCACAAAAAGGGTTGCCCATTTTTTTCAATGGCTTATAGTGGTGCTGCAACTCTGGAGAAGTATAGAATGACCATCTAGTAGTACCCAGCCAATCCCAGGAAACTTCATACCTCCACCACACTCATGGGTGGCTCCCAAGAAAGTACCACCTCGATCATCACTAGATCCACTGCAACTCCAGCCTTCGAGATGACATGTATCAAGAAGTGAACCTCTCGAATCCAAAACTAGCACTTTGAGAGCTTACCAAAAATTGGGTGCTCTCAGAGTGTGTCCAGTACTACTTGAAAATGGTAGGCATGCTCATCCTTAGTAGTCGAGTAGATCAGAATGTGATCGATGAAGACAACAACAAAGAGATCGAGGTATGGCTGGAATATTCTGTTCATGATACTCATGAACACTAGTGGAGAATTGGTTACGCTAAAGGGCATAAACCAGAACTCATAGTGGCCATACAGACACCTGAAGGCCCTCTTCTGCACATCCTCGTCTCGAACTCTGAGCTAGTGATAGCCTGATTTGAGGTCTATCATTGAGAACCGATGTGATCCCTTTAGATGATCAAATTGGATTTTAATCCTCCAGTGTGGGTACTTGTTCATTATGGTCATCTGGTTTAGGTGAATATAGTCGACACAAATCCTAAAGCTCCCATCCTCCTTCTTGGAGAACAGAATCGCGGCTACCCTAGGAGAAGCATTGGTCCTGATGAATCCATTCCCATGAAAGTCCTCTAGTTTTACCCTCAACTCATGAAGCTCAGCAGGAGCCATCTGATATGCTGGAGTAGATATCAGTGTCGTCCCAGTGTATAGTTCAATGTATAAGTCCACCACTCTTTGATGATGTAGTCCAGGAACATTTTCAAGGAAAACATCCACATCCTGTTCCACCACTACAGGATAGCTCGGACTCTCCATGTCAACTTCTCTAAGGGTAAGGTAGGACAACAAATGATTGATCAGGTACACCCTCCTCCGCGTAAGTTCTTCCTATGTTGCAAAGGATCCCTTCTTGTTAGTGAAGGATAACCTTGTTCCATCTGTGCGGACACACCTCACTTTTTTCTTAATACAGTTAATCTGATCTTAGACAGAAGATAACCTATCTATACCCACAATGATATCGTAATTCCTCGACAATACTGCAAGGAGATTCTAGCCAAAGCTCTCGCCTCCTAGAGTAAGCTCACACAGTTGTCACCAGTGCGTAATCATCGAGTCTGCACCCGTAGGAGTCTCAAGCCATAAGGATCGAGCCAACGGTTCCGTCAGAATCTCTATGATTCGAACAAGGGCAGTGGAAAGGAAAGAGTTACTGGAACCTATTTCTATAAGAACTACAAATAAGGTGTATTAGACACAGATCGTACCTCAAATCATCTTCATAGCATCATGATCATAAGCCTCAGCTACTTGAATCTGAGCTCTCCCCTATCCACCTGCTCCTTGTGGTCGGAGTGGAACTCCTGGTGGTGGTGGAAACACCTCAAAACGTTTCCCGCTAACAGCTACACATCTAGCTCCTCTACCATGCCCCCCTTCTCCTTGCAGACTGCTTCGATCGAACCACTTCCTTTACCTAGTATGTGCCTCAACTATCTAAAGATCTTCATAACGGCGGGCCAGATAGTCACGAGCCATGTGACCAAGCCCGCCACATGAGTAACATTGTCTCCTCCTGGAATGTCTGGCTCTATCTCCACTCTAGGTGCCCCGCAAAACCGATCCTGAGTCATGTGGTCGACCACCTGTAGGTCTAGTCCTCATGGACCTCTATGACATCTGTCAACTACAAGTTTCATAAGACTCAGCTACATGTTGGCTAGTGGTGGGTCTCGCTGCTGGAGACTGCTCAGCAGGGAAACTCTTCACAAGGAGGGCTCTCTCTAGCACCCCTTCCTGCGTCAGGATGCTGAGTGAGATCATCAGAATTATGATCTCTCACTTGATTCCCTGCTCCAATGTCCGGGGCCTGAAGAATGGGTCTCGTACCATATCAGTGGAGTAGCACGATAGGTCGGTGAACCTCTTTGAGTACTATGGTACTGTCATGCTACCCAGGAGTAGATGTAGAACCTCTTGTATCTGCACCGCTCAAAGGGTGGCTAGGAGAAACTCTTCCCGATATTGGATCTCGAAGTCTATCCATAGTAGCGTCGCCTTGTCATGCACCTCGAGCATCAGGCTCTACCATCTTCTTGCTGCTTCATGAAGGAGGCTGGAAGTAAGGATTACCATGAAGTCTGTTAGTGTCCCTACTAGCCTTAAGACTCTCACCACAGCCTCCAGCCAATCCTCAACCGCATGTGGGTCCATCTCTCCCTTGAACCTGGGTGGCCTCTGGCCCTGGAACGCATGCTACACACTCAAGAGGTATGAATAGTCTGGTACTAGAGCTTGTGGTATCGGTGGCCCAACAAAAAGTAGTACCACTGGTACCTATTTTGGAAAAGGGCCCTGCACTGAGGCCTCTTTGTTCTGTGGGATCACAGTGTGTATGACTTTCAGGGCTCTAACTGGTCATCCGTGGGAGGCATCCTGAATGAAACAGTTGCAACACGGAAAAAAGATTTATTCCTGGTGAGGTGACATAAAGAAAACCTTTTAAAACACACATGCAATCAGTGTTTTTGTGCACTGAGTCGGAAATTAGAAGTTAGGGTCCTAGTGTATGGATATGTCAGCTGCCTGCACAAACACTGGACTCCATGAACTAAAAACCACACTTAGTACCCTTAACACTATTTCTTGACAGAAAATAAATATCATATTTCTATGTTCTATGATAGAACTAACTCCTCTAATACCAATTTCTCATGACATGTCCCCCGGGGCCTGTATCGTGACTACCCCAAGCCCGTCTTCCTTAGGCCAGGGGCTGGTGACTAGCACCAAAGGTGAAAATACCTAAACTGGGAAGGAATTGCCTGTATAAGTGAAAACAAACACAACAGATTACACAACTTGAAGAAAAACACTAAGTAAAACTATATGCAAAAGAAGTGCTGGAAAGTAAAACGGGACAAAAATACAGTCCCAACAAAAAATTACAAATAAAACTAATGAAAAGTAAAGTAGCTACTAGGTCTTCCTCCATGATTCCTACCAGAAGGGTATGTATAGATGGCCTATTCATCACTCCACGTCCGTCTGTCTTCTCTGTGTACCGTCACACCAAGTGGTCCACCTCCGGGTATTGTCCTATCCTACAACTTTCTACCTCAGTTAGGGATGTTCATCGTCTCCAACCAACACAACGAGGTGTGGGAATAGACCGTGAAAGGGTAAGTATAATGATACACAGTAGGGACCTCGTGACCCTCAAGGTCTCATAATGTCCAACAAGGATAAACCAAAAATTATGAAATCCACAGATAACCATTACTTAGGTATATTCCCATACATGTACCAATGTTATCTAGTAACCCATATCAATCATGAGGAAAACACAAAAGTCATTATCTTAGCTCAAACCAGGATTTTCATTATCAAAACCAGCACTGCTGGAGAACTCCTCCCTTATCGATTATAGTTTTCATGTCACGACACTAAGGTGATTCTCACTAACCTTGGACTTTTGATTTACTCCTCCTATTGAGTACCGCGGGTATGGTTCCAACTACCAGGCGCTCGTCCGCTGTGGGTCTTCCTCCAACTACAAGGTGCTCCCCTTAATAGCCTTTAGAGGTAATCCCCCTGTTGAGTACCATGGGTCTGTAGCCAACTACCATGCACTCCTCCGCAATGGGTCTGCCACGAAATACTAGGCACTTCCCACTGGGCTAGTCGAATCACTCCGAGTAAAAACAGTCAAGCATTTTTCAGGTATGCTAGCTACTAGATCTCCATACTCTATTTGCTCGTCACTAGAATAATCTGCTCCACGAGCTAGTAGTCAAAATCCAACTGTCAAAAAGTGACACCCCGAAATATCTCAATGCTCTTCCACGTCATAGGAATATCAACACGATAGAGGACATATCAATCAGATTCCAGGTTAATTAGTTATTAGCTTTTTGTCCCGGGGGCCCTTTAGGATTCATGTACTATCCAACATGACCACAACTCAACTATACCCCTAACTCTAGTGGGATATACTCAAAGGGATGTCTACGCTCCAAAAATATAGGTGTTGTTGACGGTTTGTCAAACAGATGTCGTATGCCAAAGATATGGTCAAGAATGTAATGGGTCATTAATGGGCCCTGGTCCAGTCCGACCTAGTTAGACTCACTCGGCTGAACCCAATCTGGGCCGACCAGGTCTGGGTCGACCCGGTTGGACTTGTTGGGTCTGACCCAGACCATTGGGCGGGTCAGCCCGTAATGTTAGGCCCAGTCCGTTGGGCCCTGCCCAGTGGACTGCGACGGCGGTTCGGCCCGGAGTTCGCCATGTAGGCAACATGGCCCGAAGCCCGGGGCCAGTTCTTCCTGGAGCGTTCCGAGGACACGGCCAGGCCGTTTGGCCAGGGCACTACGAGGGGGCCAAGACACCGTCTTGGCCAGGTGGCCTTGAGGGAGTTAGGACACCGCGAGTGCACCAGCCAGGGCGCAGGGGCATGGGCAGCGCGCGGGCTCCGTGCAGTGCACGGGGCAGCATGCTGGGGCGCCGAGCAGCCCACAGGGCAGCGCACGGGGGCACCGGGCAGCGAGCGGGGAAGTGCACGGGGGTGCGGGTAGGGCGCAGGTGGGGCCAGGCAGGGCGCCGATGGGGCCTGACAGAATGTGGGGCATGTCACGGGTTCAAACAGGGCGCACACTAGGCAGGGCATCAGGAGGCCGCAAGTAGGAGGGTCAGGCACCGCTCAGCCGACGGTGTTCGGCTGGGAGAACCGGTGTTCCACAGGGGGCGGTGCGGCTTGCAGAGGTTGCTGGGAGCGCGGACTTCATCATTGCAACCTTCATTGCCTCTTGATTCATTGCTAAACCTAATTTCAATCAAAAAAATATTGGCGGAGGGTTTCGGGCCATTTTGGTTTCGCCTGCGCCCTCTGCGTTTAAGGTGGTAACAATTGTTTCTCAAGAACGAAGCACAATATTCCACCCATAAAAGATCAACATCATCGTTCTTCATTTTTAAAAGAATGAAAAAACATGATGTTTAAAAGAAACTAATCCCTTACATTTGATTCACTGCTCGCTGTTTGTTAATGGAGTTGCAAGAATAAGACAAGGTCGTCGTTCATCACTTCTGTCGTACTCTTCCACTTCCGAGCTCTGTTGGTCGTGGAAGACACTCTACATTGGTAGGATTCAAGGGAGGAAGTCTAAGGAGGAAATCATCACCAGAGTTTTTCGCGCTCTTTGTTCGGAGCGTTCTTCGTTGGGAAAACTTCTTTTCCCCCTAGCTTTCCTCCTCCCAAGTTCCACCATATTCCCAACAAAAATAATTGAGGACTGGTTTTTCTATTATTTTGTGGGAAAACAAATCAATAAGGTGAAATTAATCAACCCAATTCCACGAAAGTAATTTCACAAGAGCTGTCACATTTAATTTGGAGGATGTCAAGAGGCTCTGCTTAATTAATTCACAAGAATTGGCGTAGTTAATTAGGGGAGTTGGCCAAAAATTCAAAAAGGAGGATTTGGAAATTAATTGGGGTAGTGCCGACACAATTAATTTCTAGGGAAGTGGGATTCATTATGGTTAGGGGTGGTTATAGATTTTCCCCACCATAAATGGAGAGTTTTAAGTGGTTACAAGCCTGGGTGGTCCCCCCAAAAATTATCCTCCCAAGAGAGGTTATGTTCGGGTGGTCCCCACTACCATAACCTCTCATAAGAGGTTAAGGTGTGGTGGCCAACACCTCCAACCTTCCCTTGTAGAATTTAACCACCCAGCCACCATGTGGAGGATAAAATAAAATAAAGTGTTAGGTCACATTATTTTATTAATTTTTTATAAAAATCCAAAAAACTAACTTTTATTCTCGACCAACTGCCGTCAAGGGGAATGTCTTCTTATGCAAAAACAGGTGCTGCAATTTCAACGGTACCCTTGGATTTCAATTCTGAGCACTGGTTCAAATGTCTTAAAAACATGCTCAAATGTTTACTGAACGTACACGAACAAAACATCAGAAATAGATTCTGGGCACACCGTGTCTCAGAATCAAGTGCTCTAAATTTTCGTGGACTCATAAAATTCCCATGTATTTAAGAAAAAAATATTCCATGGATTTTTTGTTTTTTTACATTTCAAATTGTTTTTCTGTATGAAACATTTTCATACACCTTAGTGTTGTTTTCTTAAAATTGTGAATGATTTAGTGTGTTAAACAAAGTGTGAAAATGATTTACATGTGCTGTTTTAGTGATCATATTCACTTAATATGAGTTTTTGATAGGTAATTATGTAATTTAATATGTCAAACAGTATTTTAATGTTTTATATATTGATGAAGTGTTTTATTAAATTTTGATGTGGTTGAAAAACATGGTTGGAGGATTTTTTGTGTGAATTTGATGATAAAATGATTTTGAATGTGAAAGGGGTATTATGTGAAATATTTTTGTGATGTTACAAGATTTATAATATCATGTAAAGTTTTTAGAAAAAAATTTTAATGGGATTTTTTATGTGTTAAAGGGGTTTGAAAAGTGTTTTGTTCTATTTTGGTGTTAGTATGATCACAAAACGTATTTGATTGAAAATGTTCATTATGTGACATGTGTGATATACATGTGAATTTTTTGGTGAATGTGTGATGTAAAATTGTTATATTCATGTGAAAATTATATTTCCAGGCTTGATGAACTTGTTGAAATACAAAAGGGAAACCCATGTATCTAGTTGTGTGGACGTGTTCTAGTATGTTAGTGATCCCGTGGGGTTTGGACTTAGTTTTTCATAGCATGATTAATGATAACAACACTTATTAATCTCTAGTGATGATGATGTTGTTGGGGAACCACTAGGTTTTGGGTATTCTCTTTACAAGTGGCTCTTGGGCCTAAGTACAGATTTGGCGATGGTTACTCTCGTTGAGATATGAGTCACCTGTGACCCACATCGAGCTAGTTCCTATGTGTTATTTCCCATTTCTTGTGCTCATTAGATGATTTATGATTACTATCATCATACAGTATGTTTGGATGGAAAATTCTGTATCATTGGTATTTTATTTAAATGTGTTGATTCTTTAAAATATCACACTTTAATATTGTTTTTATTTAATGTTTCATGTTTTAAAATTTTAACTAGCATTCCATGTTTATGAAAACATACACACTTTTCATCATTGAATGTTTATCACATGGAGTATATTAGTGGTGGTGTACTACTGAGATTTTTTTGACATCCTACATACACCTTTCGGTGTCAGTAGACTTGTTTTTTTTCACATGTTCGGTTACATCTTCTTATGCCAATGGAATGGGTTTTTTGTTGTCCTCCGAGATGCTGTTTTCTAGAGATGGCTTGAGGGTGGATCATGTTGCCATGAGGTGGTTTTTTGGATGTCCTTTTTGGTTTTGTACCTTTGTAATGGTCTTTAATCATTGTTTTAAATTGTCTAATTCAAATATGAAATTTTTTAAAAGATGGTTATTTTTTGAAAATTCCACATTATTTTATTGGTTTTATTTCATGATTTATGTTTTTAAAATCAAAATATTCATTCCCAAATTTAATTTTATGATACTCGGGCACTTTTGTTAGACTGTGGGGATTATGAACACCCTTCGGGCCTTAGCGCAGTCTATGTCGGGTATCGGTTTTGATGGCAACCATAATCAGTTTGTGACAATGGGAAGATGGTGCTTACCCAACTGATATATATATATATATATATATATCATTATATTTATTTAATTAAACATAAATATACAATCCATGTTTTTTTGTGACAAAAAATCACATCTCAGCATGTGGAGGTTTTCCTCCGTACACACGAATGATGTTATCATTTTTCTATGGATGGTGAGGTCAGATAGTTTATGATATTTTACATTTAATGAATTATTAATATTACATTAAGTTCCTATGTGAACAATAAATCTGTAATCAAAAATATATTGGTAAGGAGGTTATGGAAAATGAATTTTATCTATCTAAGAGGTGGTAGTCTATCGTGCACAAGAGTGATGGTTTAATTTCCCATTTTAAGGATGTATAAATCCATTTAGGTTATTAAATTAACATAGTGACATCTTATTATATGATATATACTGATGATGTTTTATAATAGTGATTATGAAATTTTATTAGTAGTTGTATGAAGAATAAAATCCATGATGCTCAGTTAAGAACGATACCTCTTCTTCGGACAACCTCTTCAGTATTATTCTTAAATCACATCTAGATAGGATATGTGATATAAAATTCCATTAAGACATGGGAAACTATTTATAGAAAATATTTGGGTAGTTCTTATAATTTTTTATGATGTATGGAATGTAGAGGATAGAGGGTCCTCTTTTATAAGGGTGCAGTGGCATTCTTGTAAATATTGAACACTATTCAACAATTTAAAGTCACTCTCATTAAAAGTTCCTACGAAATAAAAAATGCTTGTTTGGAGGATAGAGAAATCTAAGAAACACCTCCAATACAACAAAGGAACATGTTTTAAAAATCCTTTCTCATTTATTTATAAGGTTAGTCAACTTTACCATTTTAACTTTTTCTACCCTGAGAACTTGTTTTTTAATGTTTCTACTATTCATTATTAATAAAATTAACTAAAATATATAATATAATATAAATTGTTAGGCCATAAAATATGTAATATATTTTATAAAATAAAATTAAATATTTTTATATTTTATTTTAAAATTTAACCCACATGTTCGATGAAAAAGCATATTTCTAATGAGAAAAAATTTTTCAAGGAAAAAATGATATTACATTAAGTCTATGACTAGTAATCCTCAGTTTATGAATTTAAATTAAAAATTGTATGTGTTTAGTATAAACATGTTATTAAAATAACTATCATTTAGTGTTTAATTGAATTAATAATATTGGTTAACAATGTGTACATTGAATCAATTTTTTGGAAACAAATGTTTTTAAGACGAACAATAAACTTATACTAAAATAATGTAGAAAAAATATTAACATAAAACTAATTTGGATTTAATATAAAAAATGATATTTGTTATATTATGAAACAAAATTATAATAATAACTGAACTTTATAATGAATTAATTTATTAAAAATAAATGGCATTTGTACACATATTTGTATTTTTCATTATTCACTAAAAAAATACATATTTTCCAAATAATTACATAATTACAATATTTGGAGCATTTTATATTCTTTTTTAAAAATGAATTTTTAATTTTATAAAATAAAATTTATTAATGATAAAAACATTATTTATAAATTTTTATCAAAAAATTCATTAAAATCATTTTTGAAGAAAACATATTTTGAAATCGTAAAATGAATTTTTTTTATAGTCTAGTACTTGTTATTAGTGAATTGATAAATAAATATTAATTAGATACACCATTTAGATATATTTCATATAATTTTTTTATTGAAATTCATAAAAAAAATTCACAACGATGTTATAATGGTCATGGATAAATAATAATATTTTAATAATATATCATGGTACATTTAATCTCATTATTTCATGTTTCATAGAATAATTTTCATAGTATTCATAAAAAATCTAGATGTGTTAATTTCATTTGAAAACATTATGACTATTTTAGGTAAAAATTATTATTTTTTCAAATATAAAATATTTTAATGTATTATCACTTACCTTTTGGAAAAAATTATATCCTTTCCATGTATCATTTATTCAATATTACTCATAAACTAATATTTCTCAATGTATAAAATATTATTTTGTGTCAAAATTTTCTACTTTAACGAATATTAAATTAGAATTTTTTTATAATAAAGTTATTAAATATTTCTATTTCCATTCAGTAAAAAATACATTTAAATGTAAAATTTACATCAATTTCGAAAAGGTTTTCAGAAAACAGTTGAATTTTAACTAAATTTTAACCTCCATGGTTTTATATATAAGAAGTAATGTTTTTATAAAACTAAATATGGTATTATGATATGAATCATTTTATTATTTGATATTTCTTATTTATTATGATTATTTATGGTAATGGTATGTGATTTTTGAGAAGATTTAGTAATCCCATTATTTTTCCATGGGTTATTTATTATATGATTATGAATTATTTTTAGTGGAATACATATGAAGGAATGATGATGGGTGGGGTAACAAATAATCCATAAATTCATTCATTTACATTTTTTTCTAATAAGATAGTTTGGTGGGGATGTAATGTGTTTTTTCAAAAAGTCACAGGCTTGTTGTGTTTTCCCACATTTATAGGGAAGTACATAATGTGTAATCTCACAAAAGAATGGGAATAATGAGGTTTCACACATGTTTTCATTTTCTTATAGTTGTTTTAAATCTTATTATTGATAATAAATTCCGGCCACATTCCCATGTTTTTATAATGTTATTTCAATTTTACATGAAGAATAGTATTTCAATGAAATGATAGATTTTTAAAATAATGCAATTTTTAATATATTCTATACTTTTAGATCTTGATCACATGTTTTTAGATTATTTATAAGTGTTTTGAGTGATATAATATTATTTACGATTCCATAATGGTATTCCAAATATATTATTTACTATAACATGCCTTTTTATTATTATTTGGTTTTTTGATCATTTAATATGATATATATGTCCTCATCATGTTTTATTTCATGTTGTAAATATTTTTTACCATTAATTATAATTTTATCTCACAAAAATCATATTTTTAAAAATACATAGGTTAAAAAAAATATTATGTAATGTGATATATCTAAAAAGGTCTTAACGTCATGATTATGAAAAAACATCCACATGTGTAATAAATTGACATTTTTATATAGATAGTCATTAAGAAATTGAACTCTTTTAGAACTTGTTTTGAGTGCCTATTGTCAGTTGTATTATTTCAATAATGTTATTAATGTAATATTTATTTCGTATAAAGCATGTGTCACTATAATAGGTATAAAAAGTGTGTTATTTTTGTTATTTTTAAATATTAGTTTAGTTATTTATAGATAATAGCATGAACACGTTATGGTAAACGGTTAAAAACAATTTCTAAAACAGCTATTGTTTAGTTGTTGTATAGTTTGATATCTTGAATTATTGGAGATGTATACGGTTCATATTTTTATTATACATATATCCATTTATAGGCACTACATGTGGATGTAGGATATTCTAAATATTTTTCATGGGGTAAGATATCAAAATGATCCATGTTGGGTATTATCTCAATCATCACCTAGTTCATGAAAATGTAGTCTAACATCCCACATAGTTTGGCTATTTTGGGGGATGTAATTTGGTGGATCATATTATCATTATTATCCACTATTAAGGAATTCATTCCTAGTTAAATTTAGTTATTGTATTGAGACTTAAAATATAACACAACTCAATGTAACATAGGATAAACCAATATTGACATAGGGTGTGATAAAATAATTATTTGATAACATTATAATAGAAAATTTAAATGGTTTTAAGGTAGAATAATTTTTTAATTGATTTTTATAATCCCTCTATGAAGAAGTTTTTTCATAATCATTGGCATAGTTTTTGTGAGTAAAATATTAAAAAGAAGATTCCATGGGTGAAGATGAAAATATTAATTTTACCTCAATGAAAAATTCATCAATATAAGATTTGGAGTCCTAAAATTTATGATTCTGATAAACCATCCATCATGGAATATAATTATCAATGCGAACATTTTCAATTCCCAAAAGAAAAAAAATCCAAATTACAGAACCTATTGAATGGTGAAATGAAAATAATGAGGAAGGAAAAAAAATTTAAATTTTATATTTGTAAAAATGTATAATTAAGCACCACAATAACTTCTTCAAGGATTATGGAAAATAATTTACTATTGAGGTAAAACGGGTATATTAGTTAAGGAGGTGATGGAAGATAGAATTCATACAAAGGGCCAATTCAATCATAATATTTTGTGTAAGGGTAACCTAATAATTATTCATGTAAATTCCCAAATACTAGTATTTCTGGGGATAGTAATAATCTACAATCATTGTGATCTAGGATAAAAGGATTACAAATGAAAGTACCATCAGTGAAGATGGTAGTAGTAATTAGGATTCTCTAAGCTTCCTCACATAATTACTGGATTTATAAGAATTCAATTGACCCTAATATATATAAGATAATTTCAAAGATAATAAATTCATGAACCTTAGTAATTTTTATTTAAAGGAAAACAATTATTTGTAGGAGTATTATATGTGTGGAATTAGCCATTGTGAGAATTGTAATATCTTCCTATAAAGTAATTTGATTTTTATAATTGAGTATAAATATTCACTTCACATCACATTGATTTCTAGAATAAGGGAAAACACTTTATAAATAAATTATAAATATATATTGTCTCAATATCAACTAGGAATTATCAAATAATAAAAAAGAATCCCCCACATGGTCCTCAATACCATATTACGAGAAACAATTCCTTCAAAATGTTTTGGGAAAATATTTTTTTTTTCTATTCCACTATATGATATATATAATCAATATAGTTAAATAATATATAGAGAAATTTAAATATCTTATCTTCTGAAAACTATCATTTAATGAAAATGTAAAATAAATTTTAAAGACACAATTTATAATTGGGGTTAGAATTTAATGACTTGGGATATTGTATCACGGAAAATATAAAATTTCCACATTTACTTCTGTCACACACTAAAAAAACATAAAAATAACGAAAATATATTACTAATACCTTATTAAAAAATATATAGTAAAAATAGTATACTAAACCACTAAATTCAATTATATTTTGTAGGTAAATAATCAATATTTTTAATATTAAAATAATTTTTATCAAGAAATAAAATTTCATTATATTATATGTTTTCTTTAAAAAATAAATATATAATTTTTTTTGAATATAAATATGTTAAATTTAAATTCGTTTTTTACTCACTATAAATTATTCTTAGGTTTATTTTTTGATATTTTTGTAAAATTATCATTTTTAAAGTGAAAATTGATAATACCGATTTTATTAATATCATCGCATTTCTAAAATTAATATATTTGGGAAATATATTAAAATTATTAAATGTTTTAATGTAAAATTATATATTTGAATTTATAATCAATGATTTTAAAAATAATGATTAATTTATAATCACGCGGCCACTATTTTGAAAAATTATATATCATTTTAATTAGAATGGTTTTGTAAATTTTTTGTTTTATTATTTAAATCATGATGAAATAAAGTTTTCATTTTATTTATTCTATAATATATTCACATTGAATGGTAATAATTATTTTAAATTAATTCGACTCAATTGAATTTATAATGATATCATATTTATAAATCATTTTCATTTAAAAAACATTGTTCAAAAAATTGGTTCTTTTGGATTAAGACATGATTATGTTACCATAAATATTCCAAAAAAATAAAAAGATAATACTATAAAATTAATCACATATTTTATATATTAAATTAAATATTATTTAATATTAAAAATTTCATTCCTATATTTAAAAATAAATATTATTAGTATTAATCCTAATCATCATGAAAATAGTTAATCATTTATTTTAAAACCATTTTTTATTAATAACATGTAATTTATATCAATATATATATATATTAAATAATGAATCTAAATTATTTATTATACATGTAAATAAATACATTAAAACTATTATAAATTATTAATAAATAATAAATAGGATTAAGAAACCAAAATGGTAAAGAAATAATTTTTCAAAAAAAATTATTTTTTTTCACATTATATGTATTAATTTTTAAGTTAATTTTATAATATTTAAAATTATTATTAGATTATAAAGAGTCCAAATTTAGTTTCATACCTCACAAATTAGATTATATTGGATATTTTACATGTTTAATAAACAATAATATAATATTGTTAAATATTAGTTTCATAATTTATAGGTAATAGTGTAAAATGTAAAAAAATATTATTAAAACCCATAAAAAGTGTTTACAAAGTTCGATACAATTTTTTGTTACATTAACATCCCATCCAAACCCCACAATCCACTTTTTTAAATCCTTACTCACTAGTCTTTTAGTAGTTTCATGGCATTATTAAAATATTATGTGTTTCAGAAAGTTCCCCTCTCATATTCTTATAAAAGGATAAAACCCCATCCTTTGGAAGATAAATTAATATTTAAAATTAATAATTTGAAATCTTTAATTTTAATATCCCTATATTTTTATCTGAAAAAATAAGACTGTGGTAACTCAATGTAATCCACAGACATTCAATTTGTAGGTAACATCCAAGGAAATATCATGTCTCCAACTTAAGTATTATCTTCATAATTATTTAGAATTAATCATATATTTAAAATATATTTTAAAAATAATAATAAAAATAAATAAGTATAATTTTTATAATGTGGTTTTTTTATTTTAAGCATACAACACTAATGTTTTCCATTCCACCTAGTTAGAAAAACAATGGAACGTAAATTATGTGTGTGTGCGAACAACCATATTCAAGAAGAATCCTTTTTTCATATTGATTTTCATTATTTATAAAACATAATAAAGTATATTTTCAAATAATATAAAAAATAAAAATATCTTTATTATTTTTCAAGAAATAAATTTGCTGTAAACAAAATTCCATTATCAAATGAATCAATTCCTTATCATATATAGAAGTTATAGGAAACACATAAACTACATTTGTTATTTTAAACCATTGTAACTTTCATCGGGTATGAATGAAATGAAATTTATGCATCTTAACAATGGATAATATTGTATTTATTAAATTACAATTAAGATTAGTATATATTAAGGTCCATGATAAAATCCAATAGACATAAATAGAAGAAGAGACGAACTCGATCTGTAGGATCATATCCTATAGAGCCCATTTAATAGATCATATGTTGGATATGTAATAACTAAGACATTAAATTTATAAATACCTATAGAAAATTCAATAAATTAAGCATTAATGAAGCATTTTAAGGGATAATTACAATCTTATCATGTTCATAGACAAAACTATGTTCACTGAACCACTTGAAGATAATGCACCATCAGACACCTTACCCATAGGGCTTTCAATGGTGCTATAAAGGGTTATATATCTAAAAACTAGTAATTTGAATTTTTAAATTATATATTCATTAGAATAATGATTATAGTTTTTATCTTTTTATAATTAATTTCTGAAACATTATTCACTTAATTTGATTAAATATTATAATTTGACAAAACGAAATGAAAAACATTTATTTTTTTTTTGAAATATAAAGTTTAAAATATAATTTTTTATAAATCCAATATTTATAATTACAATTATATATTGAAAAACTTGTTTTTGATAGATAATAAATATCTAAATTTTAAATGTTAAAGAATTTAATAAAATTGAAAATAATAACTAAAATGAAATGAATGTTGTTAATATCATAAAACTAGTACATTTTTTAACAAATGGATTTATCCAAAAAAAATTAATTTCTATTTTTTATAAAATTATTTAAATAAAATAAACATTAATCTTATAAATCTTTAAATCAAAATTATCTAATGGAACATTGTTTAAAAAATTCATAGGTAGTCAAATGTTTTGGATACAAATTAAATTCATTATAAACATATAGTCTACATTATTGCATCAAAATGGACCAAATGTGATGCAATAAATTCAATAAATAGAATCATGATTAAAATATATATTTATAATTTATAATAATGTGTTATTTAATTTAATATATTTATTTAAAAACTCATAACAAATCCTCTAAAACCAATATTATATTTTAATTTCCTGTAATCAATTCTTTTAGAACCTGAGTCACATCGACCCCACAAAGCGTATTATTTTAAGGAGTTTAGTTATTGGTCTTATTGAATTTTAAATCCCACTAATCATTGGTAGAAACCCTCAGTAATCTGATAATATGGTATGTGGTATTTATTATATTGTCATATAAAATTGAAACCAAATGTTTCAGAGCTAATAAAGAATCCCCCTTCTTTACTATAAAATTCAACACGTCCTACTAATTTTTCACACTAAAAACTCAATGAGGATGGATTATATCTTTTTATCCCTCTTCATATCTCTCCAATGTTTTTCCTATTCTCTTCTGAGTCTCCTACCACTATTTTAGATGTGCCCACTCATGGTATGGTACCCACCAATCCTCCTATTTTTTAATGACCATTATTTTTATTACACATTTTAATTTTCCATATTTCAAGTTGAAATATGTTTTAACACACCCATTTTACTATATATATAATTATTGTGAAATGATTGAGTGTATTTTACTCTCACAAACCCCTTTTGTGAACCATTAGGTATACTCAATTTTTAACTAATATTCTTAAATGATTATCCAGGTAATTATTTTGTATTTTAAATACCCATTCCGATTTCATCATAAGGGTATTCACCTATATGAAGCTATCCATCATTGATTATGGAAATCCTTATATCTAACCCACATTCCCTACAAGTGGTTTCAAAAGAGATAATTAAGATCTTATGTTGTATAAAATATTTTGTACAAAAATGTATTTACATGATATGAATGGGATGGGTGGGCCCAAAATTATATAGCCTTGAACTACATTGCGTAATGTTTTCTTATTATGAGATAGCATGTATGGTGCATAAGGGATTTTTCTAGGAAGACTAAGTTATTTGGTCTCAATGACCATCCCTGATATATTCTTATAATTTCATGTCTTTTGTTTTCATCCATATTTCTATGTTTCTATTATGTTATCATATTATATCATACTTTGATGATAATTTTTATTTATTCTTAATCCTTTTATGTATCCTTTATATGCCTCTTGACTAATGTGTTTTACATTCATCATATTATTATTTATATATCCCCTTAATAGGATTTATAGATCACACCTTGATTATATTTTAACGATTTTTACCCCATGTAGTATTATATGATCATTAGAATATAACATCATTTTTATTGAGGTTTTAGTAAATTTTTTAAAAACATGTTTCACATTATTATGCTATGTAGAATACATTCTTATCGAAGTAGGCCACATGTTCTTTTGGGAATGTATTATTTGTATCTTTATGTTATAAATAGTGAATTTTAGAGAAAATATATATGAGTTTTAATAATTATTATCAGAAGAAAGTCTAGTTAATTTTTGGATTATTAATATAAAATAATAGTGGAATCTATATGGAACAGAATAATCCTAGTAAAACATAAATAAATTGTGCTAAAAAATATATCAATTGCTTTTCATAGAATCACATATATATCCTGATAAAAAAAATGGATGTGTCTCAATCACAATTGGACATTGTGTTAATTTTCATTGATAATAGATCATTGGGTATTTACTCGATCATCAGTAGTTTCATGACAAAAGCCTATTCTGTACACATCAATTTACACTCTATGGGGATATGATTTGTTGAATTCAAAATATCTTTACAATACATTATCAATGGAACATCAATTCGTATGAAATTAAATGTTAATTAATAGATCATGTATAACTTATATGAAACCCTATAAATTAAAATGTTATAAAATGTATATAGTTTGTGAGTTATCCCTTCATTATTCACAGTTTACCCTTTTATATTTTTTGTTTTTCAAAAATATAATGCATATTTATAATTTGGTTGAAATAAATGATTATAACTAGAATAAAATAGTGTAATATAGGATTATCATTGATTTATGAATGTAAATTTTTCTAGGAGATTATTGTTCAACACATTACTTCATTTCCTATATGTTTAGTAGAACAATAAAATTGTGGCCTCAATACATGGAAGCATAGCTTTATATGAAAAAAGAAACTGTGAAAATATTTTTTCCCTTATTTATAAATTCTCTCATATCTGTAATTCCAGTTCTAACATCTCATCATACCATATGATAATGGATTTAGATGAATTAACAGTAATTGTGGCTACGGATTTTCATTCCCCTTATAATTCTAACATATATTAAAAAGAGAATGAAATCACCCTTTATAACTCAAAATCTATTTTTTATTCTATACAATTGAAAATAGGACGATGCCTCTCATTTTTTATCATCATCCCGAGCAGGGATATTCTAATAATGTGAGAAGTTGTATCTACAACAAATGATTTAGACTGAGTAAAGGATCATCCATGATGACATGACCATTTTAACATAATATGATTATGTATTTCAGATATAATTATATTGTATTTGTCCGTGGTAAGGTTTAGTTATCAATCTATCTTATACCAAAAATATTATCAAGAATCCAAGTATCCATATAGGGTTTACACTATATAACATAAAGAGTGTAAGATGAAACTATTAGGGAATTGGGATAGAGGGTTTATACACACAAGTGCATCACAAGGAGGTCCAATAGTCCTCTTCATTTAAAATATACATGGGTCTGTGCGCCTTTGCGTTGATTACCTGAAGTTCAACAAGATCATGATTTATAAAAAATATCATGTACCATAGATTGATGACTTATTCAATCTGAAATGTGGACACAATATTTCTATATGGATTTCCTCCGGACATGATGTTATCAGGTAATGATGATGAAGGGGGATATCACTAAGGCTACTCTTAAAACAATTTATGGGACTTTTAAATTCATTGTTATTTTTTTTATTCTCACTAATGATCTAAAAATATTCTTAGGAATAATGAATAGAGTCTTTATAAATTACGTTGAACCATTTATAGTGGAATCATTATATAATATTCATATCTACCAAAATTGTAATGAGGCACATGTCGAGATTTTGAACATTATACTAAATACTATGAAACATGAAAATTCATATGTGAAATATAAAAATGTGATTTTTAGATGTAGTAGGTAAAATTCACGAGGAATATTTTCCGAAAAATTTGTATATATGTTGATTCTAAAGAAATACCATTGAAGGGTGGACCAGACCTACTTATTTTATGAATACCCAAATCTTCCATGGATTTTCTTGGTATTATCACTAATTTATGAGTAACAAATCATAATTTTCATGTTCATTAAATGAGCGAACTCTGAAGTGGTTGAAAGTTTTCTTGGATAATGAATGTGAAAAAGATTATTAAATACTAAAATATGTGTCCAATTAGTGTGAATTTTCAAAAATTACCCACTGGTAGGGAAGGATTTGTGTTTCAAAGAGATTTATCCAAAAATATATTGGGGTTTTTTACACATTAAAGATGATATATCGATATCCTATACCACCATCTAATTTATGATCCTTATGTTGAATAATCCATCACAAGATCTAGAAATGGTTGTAGTGATCTATGAATTGATGTCTTGTTGAATTATCTAAAAATTTAGAAGAGTGGCATTTATAAGGATGAAATTCCTCATATATATATTGATGCACAAGAATATGATTATTCACTAATGACGGTGGAAAATCTGATCGAGGATTATAATAATTTAATCCCTTGATAACATATGTATATAAACAAAGTGTAAGATTCTTTGGGTAGAAATAATCATTCAACCCTATGCACATCGAGGATTGATGGAGATCCAATCTTTTATACATAAAATGGATAAAAATCGGATTAGAAAAGGAAGTTTTCCCCAGTGGTCAAATAAATCCTCAAAAATATATTCTTCATCAAATCAATGAGGACCAAAAAATGATTTGGGTTTTTATAAAAAGGTGTTGAGTGTTAAAGATTTAAAATTAGAAAATAATGGTGTAATAGGGTTTGGAAACAAAATATTACTCCCCTAAAAAATGGAACATAAGAATAAATATTTTATGATACAAATTACTCACCCATCTATATTCAACCAGGAAATAATAAGATGTTTATAGATTTAAAAAATGATATTGTGGGATTACATGTTGATGGAGGTTACAAGAATTTAATATTGATTAATTTTATGATAAAAATGCAATGGTGAATTATATATAACTAAAGGTATGATGAAACCATTACCCATTATAGTATGAAAATGGGAAAACAACAGATTTTATCATATAATTCCCTACACATCAAAAGTTAATAATTTAATATATTTTATATTGGATCTATTTATAAATTCAACACATTTCATCATTATCATGGATGATTTATCTCTTGATGAACTCACTAGGATATACCTAAGGGAAGTGATAAAATTACAGGGAGCTCCACTTTCCATGATATCTGATCGATATTAGAGTTTACCACAAGGTTTTTTATAAGGATTCAGTGAGAATTGGATATATATATATATATATATATATATATATATATGAGTTTTAGTAGTTGATATCATCCTCTAATTGATGTAAAATTGATGATTATCATGAAAACTCAATAAAATATGATGATGTATAATTAAATGGATTTAAGGATGTTTTTATCAACATCATCCCCTAGTGGTGTTCTTATATATCAACCTCATCTATTTGATAATTCAAATTGAACCTTATGAGGATCGGTATTGATAGAGGTGTTGAACTCCAACATAATTGGATGAAGTAAGAGATAAGAAACTAATGATACCAAATATGGTCAAATAGTTGACATTAAATGTTAAATGTTTTAAATTTTATTTGAAATACATAGAAACAAGACATAAAATCAATATAAAAATGGTTTGTGAGACCTAAAGTATGAAGTCAAATATATGTCTTCCCATTTTATATCCCGATGGAAGAAACTGATAAGACCTAATATAAAAAAAACATAACCTAATATACATTTGGAACTTTTGGATGCTTGGTCATATTAAAGATTTGGCCAATCAATTTCCACTCCCAAGAAACCTATCTCTAGAACATAATGTTCCATGTATCCCACATGAAGAAGTATTTTCCATAACCATTATATGTATAGATTCTATAGGTGGTAATAATGGAGAATGATCTATCATTAAAGGAATAATTGGTGATGAAATTAGATCCTAGATACATTGTTTTTTGAAATAGTTATCTACTCATTATGTTATGGTAGTACCAAAAGTTTTAGTAAGGAATATGGGTAGTTGAAGAGGGAATCAAATAGATGAAGCATCATTTTTTAGTGTTTGAAATCAAATTTTAAGGGAATTTATTATTATTGAGTAATTTAATGGTCAGATGTTTTACATTTCAGTTTAAATTTAAATTTGATTAAATTCATCATTATGTAATGAATCTATAAAAAGAACATAGAGATGTTTTGTTATTTTTGTTCCATTATAAATAATATCAATTTAAATTTAAAATACAATGAGGAATAATATCCTTTGATAAATATTAATTTTATAATTTGCAATATGATTGTTATATATTACGTTCTATAGTAAAATCCAATAGACAAATATGTTGGATGAAATTCCCTCAACAACTAGGATAAAAAAATATGAAGTCTATTTATTGGAGCTTTTGTGGAATATGTGATCACTAAGAAATGACCTTCACCAATAGTAAGAAAAATTCACCAACATTAGAAAAAATGAAACCATTTGTTGAAGAATATTAAAATTATTTCTATCACGACCCAATCCATGTTATTCAAACCCCCCCAAGATTGTGTCGACATCACACACCATACACATAGGGTATACGTTAGGGTAATATGGGTTTTTCTATCCAGACCCAATAAATATACATATTAATATATTATCTGTAATATAAAAATTATTATACTAATAAATTTATCTAATTATTTTATCACAGATTATATAAAATGTTTGATAAGAAAATAAATTTATATATGAAGAAATAAGTTCCATGTTTTGACGAATGATATTTTCCCAAATTTGAGGCCCCTTTGGTAAATTAATTGATTTTTGAAATAAATGTGTTTTTAGTATAATATTCTTATAAGAAAAAAATGATTTAATCCAAATTGATAAATAATTTTATTGAATTATAATTAAATATTTATAATATTCAAAAATTGGTAAATATCATAATAATATAATTTTATGTATATAATGACTTTAATTTATAATTGAAATTATGATTTTAGAAAAATATTTTGATAAAATAGATTTTTTTTTAAAATCATAATGTTGAAGTTATCCAGTGCAAAGTATTTCATTACTTCATTATAATCTCATATATTTTCATAAAAATAAAATATCGTATAAACATACAATCAATATTATGAAATAATAATGGACAAGAACATACGTAAAAGGTGTCATAAAATTCATCAACCAAGTATGTATATCATGTCATGACTGAAACCATTAAGGTCAGGACTGTGAATACCCCAATCCTACCTCTATTAGGATAGGCTCTAGCACCCTGTTTGTATTTCCCCAAAAGGGAGGCATTAGCGTAATGTACATGTATAGATAAACACTTATCCAAGCCCATAAATGCAGAAAATTTTAAACAATTGAAATTAATTCTTGCCTAAATATATATTCCCAAAACCTATATATGATAGAAAAGTATTGAAATAGGAAAAGTTGGAATGATACAACCCCAATGAAAACTGTAATATTATTACATATTCTATTGGGAAAACGATAGTGAAATGAATTCTCTCAAAAAAAAATTTGTCTCCCAAAATCAGTTATAATACACCTTCTCCCAATCATCATAGGATTCTATTAAAAGGGTTAAACTAGGATAAAGACACCACATGTGTAGATATATCCTTTTTGTAAGTGATTATAACAATAACCAATAAGAGACCCTAAAAACACTTAACATGAAGCACCATGTATAGTCAACTCAGTACAACATATCAAAACCAATCTATAATAGAAAAAACTAGATATACCCAGGAAGGATTGCAAGCTACTAAGCTGTCAGAACCAACTACCAACAATAATTTTCTACTCTATGAAATTCCCATTCCAAGGGAATCCACTCCACAAGGCATGTCATCTCCATAAAATCTCATCAGATATGCATGGATCATACAACCCTACATAGGAATATCATTCATTTATGAAGACCCCGATACTCAAATATGGGTCATTCCTAGAACCAATGTGGGACACCACGAGCCATGGATCAACACGCTATGTATGGGATCATATTCTAATGATAGCATAAACCCAACCAATATTGACTAATATATAGAGGATCAACTCCCTATATAAGGAGGTTACACTAAATCCGAAAAACCCACCATGTTTAAAATGATGGTGAAGGATCATACTCTTGTCTCACACTGGGAAACAAAAAAATATATAAGAGACTCATCCCCAAGAGGGCATCATACTAATATTTGGTGGATGTAATGTTGCACAGTACCCTCAAGGTAATGGACCAAGGGAACTAACAAAATCCTTACTAGTATTGAGTAATGAAATAAAGTTCCACAAACATCCTTAAAGAGGGTACATGGGGTATACTAGGGATATCCAGTGTGTCTAGATATCCCCAAAACTCCCCATGCGATAATTTTTTATATAACATGTAAAAATAAAAATAAACAACATATAAATCGATAACTTGGAATGTTGAGGTTTCCAAACACCTTCCCATTTCATTTATCAATGTCCATGTATCACCTCATATTCATTTCCCTGTACAAAGTATGCCCAAACCCTTGTACTCATACTATTGAACATCTACCATCATAGGTACACTATGTTCTGTCATGGTGGTTTCACATAGCATGTTACCATGTCACGTGATGTGTGGTATATTTCTTATAGTGAAACCCTAATAATATACATGGGGGTCCTGCACATCATGCCTCTCTTGGTGACACACTGTGTAACCCTTGAGTTCAAAAAGACCGTAGTTCTTCCTCCACACTCGTTTTTGCATATCCAGAGCCAAAAATCTCACTAGAACTAGTAGATATGTGTTCGATCATCCCATGCCATCAGTTCTAAATGGGATTTAGGTTCTCGGTCTACTATAAAATCCATCCTATCAATCCATATATAGTTTCACTATGAGTCACATGACAAAAATGATGAAGTCCAAATTATGTCTTGTTCTCACCCAACCAATCCACCATCATCATAAATTAACCAAATTAATCTTCTTACATGATTATTACCCATATCATTGATCTATTTCACCGAATAATTATCATGTAATGACCATATATATTATATTGGTTGAACTGTTGGCCTAGGTAAATACCAATGATGATCAATCAATGAAATGTGGGAGAAATCCATAATCCATGAAATGTGAGGAAAAACCCATGGCCATTTTTCATTCATTATCAACTTATTATCGTATAAAAATATAAAAAAGGAGGAATAAGTCACAACAAACATATAAAATTTCATTAATTTAGTTCTACCAAGGATTCACATATCGATTGTTTTTATGGAAATTGATTTTTCATTCATCTAGGATTAATGAAAAGTATATAAAACATATAATTTAACATCCTAAATATATTTAGGATCACTTTTTTAATGAAGAATGGTTTTTTCCTTCAATAACTATATCCATGAACATAATAACTACAATAATCTATATTCAAGACACGATCTGTTTTAATTTTCACATAATGTTCTCCAACTGTTTTCTACGCCGCTAGGATTTGAGTACACAACCTTAAAGAAATCCTTTTACCATACACTTATTGTAAAAATTGGTCACTATTTCAAAAACAAATAAAACAAATTATTTATTTTATCAATTATTTCATGTGTTAAAATTTTCACAAATAGACCCTGCCGATAAATATTATGTCACTTCTAGGGTAAAACACAATTTTTAAACTCAGGAATTTTATCAGATTTATGATTTAATCTCCCTTTTGGTTGTTATTCAAATTTTTCCGGAACACTATGGGAGTGTCGAATTAAATATATTTAATATAAATAAAAAAGTAATTCCACACACATAGGGAAACTAACTTTCACAAAATCTCAGTTTCTAGGCTTCAGAATAATCTATATAATATCCAAGAATTATAAACAAAAAACTGGGGTCATTAAATTATCCCCACCTTAAAACTATTCCTCAAAAAATTGAGAAAACATACTAAATAGATGATTTTATTGGGATCACATTCAGTTATCTAACTAATATGTTCAATCTAGATGATTTCTATACTATGACTTGAAAAACACTAGGGGAATCGATCTCCAATAATGTATCCTCTCTTATTGATCCTCAACATCCACATAGTACCAAACAAAAGAAACTCCATCCTCAATATCTAGCTTACCCTATTCAGTAACATGTGTTATTTTGTTCATATATCTCCTCAAATAAAAGACAAGGAAGGCATTATGTACCTATTATAACTTCAATGGTAGATCAATGTGGTTCTCCACCACTCAATATGTATGCAGTATATAAAAAGGATATGTGATCCATATATATAACATTCCTCCATAGAACAACGTCCATAATATACATCGATGTGAGACCATCTAGAACACACCATATGCCTCCATGAACTCCATTGGTCTCCATCGTCAGACATTATATGAGTTATAATTTATTTTAACAATCATCAACCTCTCTTTGATGATCTTCATGTTCTCTTTAGTAAATCAAACCAATTTCGGGACCATGAGTGCTGACTTGACTATATCAGTCCAATAATGTGGTGAAACGAATGTTTTCCCATAAATATATTTGAATGGTGTCATACAAATGGTGTAATGGAAACATGTTTTTATACGCATAATCCACCATGTCTATATCATCTTCTCAATTGTGGAAAAAGTCCAACATACAGGCCTATAACATGTCCTCCAAGACCTAAATCGTTCACTCTATCTGGTCGTTAGTCTGGGGGTGTATCTTTATACTCAAGAATAACTAAATCCTGATAAACTCCTAAATTCCTCTCCATAACCATGAAATTAATCGATCTAGACTCATTAAAATTATTTTTCGGAGAATCTATGGATATGGACTATCTCTTGAACATATAGGCATTAGAATATCACTTCTGAACTCTTACATCAAATATTTTGGAATTTCTCAGACATCGTGGGCACATATATGATTACCCAGATGTAATTTTTTCCCATGAACATACATTGTAATAAAATCACGATTTACATAGATATATTATCCCATATATGCAATGAAACCTCACAATTTTTAGTTAAACTTGTTGGAATATATTTTTCAGCCACCACCTACTGACAAGTGGGGTATCAAGAGACATACTCTGTAATTCCTTTATTTATGGATCTCCATAAAAACTGATGATTGATTCCCTAGTATATCTTATTCACACATGTATATGCCACCAAAGGGGATGTATAAAACACCTTCCTCACATACTCTAACAACATAAATGGTAACATGGTCTTCCCTCTAAAAGGATAGTGTTATCCCCATCTTCATGATATCCATCAGGAGTACATCTAGTGGATATTGAATTATTTATTTTTTCGTAGTCAGTATCTCTATGACATGAATCCATAAAATTATGATATATTTTTTGGGTAAGTACCATTCTTTTCCACTAAGGATAACATCAATAAGGATAACTGCAATGATGCCTAGGCCAGCAACTAAGAACAATATATCTTTCTAAGATTGATTTCCACTATATTACCATACCCTTTAATATAGAAAATCATGAAGAAAATTAGTTAATTAAATTAACACATTGACTCTTTCAAATGTTAACATCCTTATGTGAGAAGATATATTTGAGACCCTTGTGTTCGGAGTAGATGATAAACCACTCACCCATCAAGTAGTGTCTCCGAATATATTTTTAATGAAAAATACCTCTATCTCAAGACCATGGGTTATTTAGTTATACTAATTTGTTATAAATTGATGTAAAACATAGGCAATAACTTCCCACCTCGTCATCAAAACAAATCCACATTTGTTCCCCGATGCATCAGAGAAAACTACATAAATGACACCCTCCTTTGGAAGTCTTAGGATGAACACACTCATCAATCTCTATCTCAGCACTTAAAATCACTTATGAAACATATCTATAAAAATGAATAGTTTCACTTTTGGGTAAAATCATTCCTTGATTCTAAAATTATTGATAAATATTGTATAAACATCCAATAGTACCATACCAACACAATGAATCTTTGCACCTCGGTAACACTCTTGTGTGGCTCCCGTGAAAGCACCTCTTCTTCCATCTTAGTTTTCACTACTACTCCTACCTTTGAGATGAAATTTGTTAAACATTTGGAACTCTGAAATCTAAAATGCACACATTAAGTTCTTCCTATAATTATGTTTCTCTTATTGTGTGTCCAGGACTATCCTCCAGTATATTGCGTGATCCTTCACAAACGCTAAAAACCCTACGTTGTTTTCAATAATGACCTCCATGAACTTCTCTAAGAAAGGATGAAAAAATTAGTTAATGATCCCCATGAACAATATTATGATGTTATTCATCCTAAACGGAATCACAAAGTACTCATTTTGACCATAGAGACATCCAAATGTTTTCTTCATTATATCTTAATATGGTTCTTATATTTTGTGATAGCCGAAGTTATGTTCAATCATTGAGAACTATTTTTTCCCACTAAACTAATCAAAGAGGTAATCCATCCTCAGTAGTGGGTACCTATTTTTTTAGGGTCATTTAATTTAAGCACATGTAGTCCATGCATAACCTAAAGAACCTATCTATCATATTGTATGAAATCATTGGATCTTCCCATGGGTAAAACTTGGGTCTCAAAAATCCCATCTCTTTATAGTCATCCAACTTCAAAAGCAGCTCACAATTCTCTACAAGAGCCATCTGATGTACTATTGAAGAAATTAAGTCCATATGAGGATTAAATTCAATGTTGAATTCTAACTCTCGTTGAAGGGTTATACCTGTTATTTCCTCTATAAATATGTACTCACAATCATCCACCACCAATGAAAATTGATATTCTGGTGTATCCACTACTCCAAGATTAATGGAATACAAATGGGGTGTAATCTGATGCACTCTCATATGCCAGATCTCATTATACTCCTCCATGTTTCCCATTTCACCCATCAAAGAAAACCTTGTCTCATCTTCATGGACATACTAGATACTCTAACTAAAATAATCAATAAGGAAATGAACTATGGATAAATAGTCCAAAAAAAGATGAATTCATAAGGCCTCATCGCTACTACAAATAGATCCAATAAAAATCTATCACTTCCAAGTATCACATCACGTTGTTGGGACAAGTTCACAATCACCGAGTCATCACATGTTGAAGTCTCCCACCACTAGGGTAGAGGAAATGTCTCAACTAGAATATATTTTTATCAAACTAGTGAAGTGGAAATGAGTGAATAAATAACACCTCTGTCTATTAATAATTTTGATAAGGTATAAATGACATAGATCAAACATCATATCATCATTGAGCCATAGGTCATAGGCCTCTATAGCTTACAAATAGTCTGGCCCCTCGACACTAGATCCCAAAGACTTACACAGACAACATGGGACTAGTTTTCAAAATATGTTAAACCAGTGACCCCCAAATTCTACCATGTTGGTCATAGTTTAATGCCCAAAACCCTATGGAAAAACCATCTCTAGGCTCTGCTATTACTCGGTTGTCTCTCAATCATCTCTTGATCAGTTGTATGATAGGTCAGACAATCCCATGAAAGAATTCCCCTTCCATCATAGGAGAAACACTGTCTCTCCCATAGATTATTTGAGCAATCCTAAGATCCCTATACTACTAACCCCTTGTCTGGGGATCACATCCTAAAGCACGTGGCATGCATGGGTCCCTATGACTGTCATCAGATAGTTGATGAAGAGGTCATAACTCATGGGTACATCAATCACCCACTATTGGTTTCTTCTCTACCAAGAATCTATCCACCTCCCAGGGTCACTCAATCACCCTAGATTAGGTACATATTCAAGGGGATAACACCAAAGCCCCAATGTCCCAAAATTATCATAGATCAATGTTCTATGCTCTGATGAATGGATCCTGAACCATAGCCTTAGTGGAGCATGAGATATAATTAAAAATTGTTAAATACTCCACCATGTTCAAAATGGCATGCTATAGATAGAGAATGTCATGCGAAATTCCATTGTACGGAATCTTTGTCACTAGGTGGATTATCCTTGTGATCATAACGTTTATTCTAGGAATTCTATCTATATTGAGGTAACTTGAAGTAAAACAATATGTACCACGGTCTATAGAGTGCAACAAGAGAGATTACTCAGGAAGGAAATTGAAAGCAGAACACATTCCTATATGATACCTTTACCAATGTTTTCCATGAAACCAATTTTTATGCATAGATATTTGAAATGAAAAATGATCAATGTCCTCCTCTATGGATATTTCACAGACCACTCCAACAATGGAGACCTTATCCTATAATCCAACTTTGAAAAACTAAACACTATTCAACCAAACCCAACCAACCTATTTAGTTCTTACAGTGGAACTAACTCCTTTGATACGACACCTTCCTGACCCAACCGTCTGTGGTCTGTCCCATAACTACCCCAATCTGGCATCCAATAGGAAATGGGATGGCGATCAACATCAATTATGAATATCCCAAAAATGGGAGGCATTAATCAATTTTACCTGTACATAGGCACAAAAATCCATGCCAAAAAAAATATGAATATGTAAAAATGAAATTAATACATGCATAAATATATTATATCACAACTATAGTAAGGAAATAACATACTGAAAGAATAAAAATATTCCAAATTCATGCCCAACCAAAAATGTGAAGATTCTAACCTACACCATTGTTGATAACATTAAAAAAATACAATAAATAAAAATACAACATAGCATATAATGATCATCTACACTCGACCATATCTGTGTCCTCCAAGGACACCATCAAAAGGTCTTTCATCTGCATAATACACAACACATGTAGGCAGAGCCCATGATGGGAGAATATACTAATAACATGTAGGAAACCCCAAAAGCACTAAACATGAAGCTATAAGTATAATAACTTAATTATAAAATATAAAAATAAATTTATTATTAAAAACTAAAATATAATTAAGAAGGATACCATGCCATCAAGTGGTTATAACCAAATTCTAGCCTCGAGATTCTTCTCAAAGCGACCGTAGTTTTAGGAAAACCACACCATGAGCAATGTTGTCACTGGAGACACTCATCGAATTTGTCCAGATACTTATGACCCACCCGATAAATCTCATTAGACTATGAATAACTTGATACATAGATAGGTTCCCACCTAGAACCTTGGGGGACTCCATGAACACACTCTTCATCAACCTGCTACATAGGAAATCATTTTCTAATGATACCATAGACCATACGAATACAACCTACACAATTTGTGATCAAGTCCATGATTTGTCAATTCTTACTGAATCTACAAAACACACATAGTTTATTAAAATAATTGAGGATCACACCATAATCTCATAGAGGTAAAAAATGAACTCTATCTAAGACTCATCCTCTACCGGAGATCACACACTTAAGATGTAGATGTAATATCACATTATACCGTCAAGGGAATTCAGCAAGAAAACTCACACAGTTGAAACTGGTCCAAATTAATGAAATGGAGGTCAAAACCCCTTGAATGGGGAATAAGATGTGTACTATTGGTGAATGAAGTTTCCAACTATCCCCAAAATATATAGTGTGGTAAAGTGAAACATAAAATTTAAAACACATAATACACAGTTCTTTAATCAATAACAAGACATGTATTGGATTCCCAACAAATTCATGCGCTATTTGAATGTGTTCATGTATCATCTTATGTATGTCTCAGAGTACACTGTGTGACCATTCCAATATACACCTTATTATGTTCATGTATCCTATAATGTATAAGGTGATCTAATAATTAGGGGACACATTTTGTGTGGCCATGTCACATGGTGTGTGATATTCTTCTCAAATTACATCCCTAGCGCCGCACAGGGGGATCCCACAAGATGTTCATTACGAAATTACTTTTTGTTTAACTCTGGATTTTCTATAACCCTTGTTTCTTCCTCTCTGTTTCCATTTATATCTCCAAAGCAAAAAAATTTTCCTTCATATGTAAATCTATAGGTTTTTTAGACACTACCATCATCACTATATTTGATTTGGGTACTTGATCTACTCAAAAAATCATCCACTTGATCCAACCATAGTTGCTCCAAATGTCTCTCTTGAAAAATGAAGTACAAAAGATTCGGTCTCATTTAACATTAAATCATCCACCGTCATCATTGACTCCCAAACACAACCTATATAATGAGTCATACCCATGATATCAATCTATTTTGATGAATAATTTTCATGAAATCACTTGACACTGTGTATTGGTCAAACCGTTATCCAAGGAAAATAACAATGATGATATAATGAAGTGACTAGGTGAAATCCATTAGCCATGAAAAGTGTGAAATGTAGTTAATTTATTTTTCAACATCGAATCTATAGAATAGAAGCATATGAATGATGATGAAAAAGTCACAATGAGAATATAGATTTTCATTAATTTAGTTCTACCAATGACACATGTATCAATTCTATTCATGGAATTGTTACATGCTCATCCTGGATTAAAAATGGTATGGGTAATGCAGAATCTGACACCCTAACTAGAATTTGGATTTATCATTGATAATTAATAGTTGTGTTTTTGTCATTGTTGAGATCAAGAAACTATATTGGTGAAATAATCCCTGATCTGGTCATGATCTATCATCATTCACCGAGACAGCTCTATAACGGATGTCGATATCTCAAGGGTTTTAGTCGAAAACCAATAAGAATTCCCCCAAATCATATACTTATAAGAGAAATTGGTATCTACCTCCGAAATAAATAAATTAAACTATTTAATTTATTTATATTATCCAATCACGCTTGTGGGGAATTTGTTGCCAATGGCCTATGATGATAAAGACTATGTTGCACCTAGAGTTAAACCAAATATACGAACTAAATGGTTCTATTTTATTTCTGATCCAGGCCTCTATTTTGGATTTTTCCATTCTTTCTGGAATATTTCATGTGCATTCTATTAAATATATTTAATATATTTTGAAAATTAATTTTGGTAGCACCGGGCCATTGAATCTCATGTCTTAAAAGATATTGGTATCAAATGCAATCCATATAATATCCAAATAAATACACATAATATTTGAGTCACTACATTCTCCTACATATTGGGATTTTCTTCCTAAAAAAAGATAAATCCTATAATAAATATTTGAGTGTTGAGCACTCATGTGGGTCTCATATTCCTAGGTTTTATATTAAATATTTAATGTCTTTTACTTGACTTTAAATAGGTTAATTGATCTCCCATGAGGGATCCACTCCTACCAATCCTCGACCTCCACTGGGTACCCAGTGAAGGTCTCTTCTTTCGTAATTTCCATATCACCCCATTTAGTAACATAATACGGTTCATGCATCAATCATTGAATCTAAGACACATGGATGTCACCATGTACCTTGTATAACAATGGTGGTAGATCTATCTAGTATTATACCTCAATAAAACTATGAAATATTGAGAAAATACTTATGAATCTTGGATATAACTATTCATTGTGGCAAATCTCAGCAATCCAAGTAGAGGTGAGACCCTTAGAAGCACATGGACACTCTCTTAAAACACCATAGGTCTCGATAATTGTTCTAAATAAGAATTAGGAAGAATATTTCTAGTCTTCATCCTCTCATGGATGATATAAACCTTATCTTAAGTAGATCACACCAACATTAGTCCCATGAGTCCTTGCTCACGTGGATCATTCCAACAAAGTGGTCAATTTTACGTTCTCCCATAAAAATCATCATATTGATTCATACCAATGGAGGAATGGAAACTATTATTGTACAAAAACTCCACTAAGGGTAGTTAATCCTACCAACAATGGACAAATTACAACATGAAATACCAAAACATGTCCTCCAAGTCCTAATTGGTTGGCAATGCCTTGATGTTAGTGTAGAGATGTAACACTGTGATGAAGAGTAATTGAGTACCTAAAAAATCCTAGAATCATATCTATAATCATGACATGAAGTGAATGTCATGGTGAGGACTGATTGTTGTTGGGACTCTATAGGGTCAAACTATGTTCTACACATAGAGGCATCACAATCACCCTACTGAACAATTATCTTGAATATATAAGAAGAGGGATTGCATGGTGATTCAAACTATAATATCCAAAATAGAATTATTTCCCCAACATATATGGTTTAATACAATCACAATGTACATGGATGTCCCATCCAACTTCCACTACCTATTGTTCAGTATCCAGTGGTTAAAAAATGAGGCATCATGAGCCAATAATTGCAACTCCATTATTCATTCCTATTCATAGAAAATGACATCATAGGTCTTGGTAATTGTTTTCCCCAATGGGATTTACCTCTTATGTGGACTTATGAAACACCCACATCACATCCTCATACAGTGTCATGGGTACCATCTTACACACTCTTCAAATGAGTGTATGCTCCCCACTATTAAAATACCCCAAAAAAGAATAAATAGAGGATATATTATAATGTGAGGTCTCAAAATTAGTATCTCTATGCTCTGTATAACTGAAATATTACAAAACTTTTGGGGGTAAAAATAATCAGCTATAAATATGAATCACCATCCTTCACCATTAAGGATAACTGCAATGTGGAATGATACTCTGATTCGTTGACCAAAAAACTGAAAATATGATCTTCTAATAATAGAATCTACCATAACATTATCATTCCCTGGAGTATTTAAAATTTCCAAGTAATATTCGTGGTGTAAATCTATACATTGCTTTTATCTCATGTTAAGATCCTAATGTTAGATGATATACATGAGACTATTGTGGTCAGAGTAAATGATAAATCCCTCTCCCATCAAGTAGCATAACCTCATATTCATTGTAAAGACTATCTCTACTAACTCAATGTCACAGGTCTCATGGTTCTTCCAATGTGGTCACAACTAATAAGAACCACAGGTAATAACCACCTTCCTCTTTATCAAAACACAACCCAGCCTAGTCCTTGATGTCTCATAGAACACAAAATAATTGACACCCTCATCTAGAAATATCAATAATGGATCACTAATCAATATTAACCTCATATCATAATATAACTAATCGAACCTTTACATCCCCACAAAAGGCTTCCTCTTTTGGGTCAAATCTATCAATGGTTCCACCATGTCTAATAAATAAATTAAAAATCCTTGATTGTACCCTTACAAATCATGGAAACTATACACATAAGTAAAAAAAATAGTTCTATCAAAGAAACAATACCTTAACATTCTCCAATACCTCCTCTAATCCTTCCTTTGTGATGAAATGTATCAGAATATGGTCCACATGAATACCAAAATGACACTTCGATAGATTACCATAATGATGTATCTCTTGGAGTGTGTTGAGGACCATTCTGACGTATCTATTATAATCATCATCCGATGTTGAATAAAATTTGATTTTTTCAATGAATACCTCCAAGAACCAGTCTATGAAAGGCAGAATCATCAAATTTATGAGTCCCATGTACACTGTCGAGGAATTTTCCATGCTGAATGAAATCGCCAAGTACTCAAAATGACCATAGTGATATATGAATGATGTCTTTAGTATAGCCTCATCATGTACATTGAGCTAGTAATTTTATGACATGAGGTTATTCATTGGGAACCATCAGGAACCTCTCAAAAAATAAACGAGTTCATCAATCCACTCATATAATCATATTTTTCATCTTCACCCAATTCATGGACTGGTAATCCATTCATAACCTCAATATCACATATTCCTTCTTGGAAAAAATTTATAGGGGCTACCCAATGGGAAAAATTGGGTCTCAAAAATAAATTCTCATACAATTCCGCTAACCACACACTAAACTCATGAATCTCTTTATGAGTAATACCATATACTAGTGAAGAAATCATGGCCGTCAAATGATAAAAATCTGTTCAGAATTCTAACTCTGGGTGGGGAAGTACACCTTTTATGTTCTCTAGAACGAAATCATCCTACTCCCTCACTACATTAAGAAACTAATATTTCACATCATACCAAGATCCATGAGTACTGATATCCAACTAGTGAAAAACCGGAAACTCTATCATATACCAAAGATCATCCTATTCTACCATGAAAAACATTTCATGAAAAAAGTAAAACATATACCCATTTGCGTGGACACACAACATCATCCACTTTAATAGTCATTTTGGGCATGAACTATGGAAAGTTGGTCAATTCCTAACATGACATCATATGGCCTCATCATGGTTACAAATGGATCCCATTCAAAACATTAACCTTCAAGAATCATATTTCTCTATCAACATAACAATGAAATAATTGTGAACCACCTTTATGAGTCTCCAAAAACAAGGGTTAAGAAAGTGGATGAACTTGAATCACTAAGTATAAAACCAGAGAAGAGTCTTGGAATGAATGAATCACACTTGTGTCTATCAATACAGAATATAAAGTGCCAAGACAAAGATCATACCACTTATAATCCATGGATTCTCAGTATCACTGGACACAATTGCATGTAGCAAGCCACTTTCTTAACATCAAACTCACTTAGAAAAAAATGGAACACCTAGTGGTTTTTGATTTAAAATATCAATCCAATGACCACCTCTAACTACACTACTGACCACTCTACCACCTTCACCACCCTAAAAAGAACCCTTTTGTTGCCTCTACCTCTATGGTCCCTTAATCATCTCCCATTATGTTGTATGATGGGTTATAAAATCTCAATCTAGATATCTCTCACCATCATAGAAGAATCATTTTCTCTCCCTTAACCGAATTTATCCATCCTAAGATCCCTACAATACTAATCTTGTGTCTAATGATCACCTCCTAAACCATTTTACACAATTAGATCCCAATAACTATCGTCAACATCATGATGAGGAGGTTGCCACTACCATCACCAACTAGTAGTGTCTTCTCTTCTAAATATATCTCAACCACCAAGGCTCACTCAAGCACCCAATAATCAATGGTAATTCCAAAAATACCATAAAATCCTAAATGTCTCTGATTATTCAATACTATAAAGATTATGATCTAAATAATGGATCTCAAACCATATCCATGGTGTGGTTTTTTAGATTGAGAAACCTCACATAATACTCTTCCATGGTCAAATTTCTCTATTATAGATGTAGAAGATACTGTATACACACTAATTGCAACATATGCAGATAGAGAAACTTCATAAAGATATGCTGAAAGTACATACAATATTAACTTGTTTCATCCTATTTCTATGTCACTAAGCTCCAAACTCTCTTAGTAGATTCATGATCAAGGATCCCTGTGAGCACCTCCATTTAACAAATTGGTTCCCACATAAGTTGAAAATTGCAAGTAACTACCTCTAGCTAGTTCTCTACCTCCTCAGGACTATCTTTCACTAAATCATGGGAAGTTACTACTTCTGGAACATAGGCAGAGCACTCATTAGGCTTGCATCCTCTATTGGTGGGGCCATCACTAGTTTCTACTAAATGGGTGGTGGTAGGTCCAGTAATTTATCCACATCTAATATCTTTGAAAAATCCCCTTATACTGAAACCTAGTCACTATTTGGATAATCCTTGTGATCACACTGTGGAATCATAGCATGCTATCTATGTGAAGGATTTATAAAATAAAACATTAGGTAACACAATCAAAAGAGTATATCTAAAGAGATAACTCAATAAGTACATTGATAACACAACCCATTCATGTATATTTAATGATCCAAAATTTTCCATTAAACCTATTATTATGTGTAACTAATAAAAAAAAAGGTGATCAGAGTCCTAGTGTGTGGATACGTCAGCTTCTACACCAACCCTAGAATTCATGTCTTAATATTGGAACATTAAATAGTAAACATTTTTAACCAATAACAAATTAAATAACATCTACCTTATGGTTTAACTGGATCATCTCAAATATCATTGTCATGACCCGACCTACTGAAGCTCAACCCAGGACTAACCTAACCTGTCGACGATAGGACATGTGCTGGAGTCTATTTCCGTGTAGGAATATCACAAAAATGGGGTGAATTAGACTAATTTACCGATAAACACACACATATATATCCAAACACATAAAATGAAAAAAATGCATTCATAATTGATTCATGCATACATCTTTAATCCCATAACTACAGTGTGACAATAAAGTACTAAAATTATAAAAAGGGTCCAAATATAAGTCCTACCAAAATAGTAAAGTGTCCAACCCTATCCCATGGTGAGGATGAAGGAATATTTCATGATCCCCAAAAAACACCTCACCCATTAAAGCACAACTATGCTCCCCCTACTCCCTGTCCTCTTAGAAAACTATCATATGTGATGTCTTCTTCACAATAAAACAACATGTACGGGCAGAGGCCATGGAGAGGTGTGTTTAAAAATACCTTGTAAGAAACATCAAAAACACTGAACATAAAGAACCATATATAGTCGACTTAATACTAGATATAATTGTCAATTTATAACAAAAAAACCTAATTTACATAGGATGGAATCTGGGCCCCTAGGAGGTCACAACCAAATACCATCCACATGATTCTTCTCAATGTAATTCTTGTTCTAGGATAAACCACTCGACGATCAATTCTGTTACCATAGACTCTCAATGAATAGGTCTAGATCATTTGGTACCATACAATAAATCACATTTTTTCCTGAAGAAGCTAATACATGGATTGGAGGTCACACCCAGAACTGCTGGGGAGTCCAGAAACCCAATCTTGATCAATTTTTCTCTATAGATGTTCATATAATAATGTTACCACTAACCCTACCAATGAGTCCTTCTAAATGGAGGATCAACACCCTTCTTAGGTAGGTCACACTGAATCCACAAAAACTACCTAGGGTAAAAATATAATAAAGGATCATACTCTTGTCTCTTGGAGGGACACCATAAACACTATATTTTGATCATCCTCAACAGAGGATATCACTCCAATGATGTGGAGATGATGATTCACTTAAACTGAGAGTGAATATACCAAGGTAAATCACAAAATTGAGACTATCATGGATTAAGAAATTGTGGGCTACCAACACACTTGTAGTGGGTACACGGTCTGTACTAAGGGTATATAGTGTGTCAAGTTATCCCGAAAACTATTCATGTGGTAAATAATCACAGGGAATGTAAAATAAACACCATGGTAATATATAAAATGGTGTTTAGAGGTTGTATGGAACATACAAATGTTGTCTAGCAGTGTGTGTGTGTGTGTGTGTGTCAACCCATGCATGTGTCTGAATACATGGAGTTACCATGCACATGTACTCCTAGTCGTGTCCTTGTAACCAATGAGGTACTCACCAAGCCATCATGGAGGGGTCACATTGTTGGAGACAATATGATACAACAAGAGATATTTTTCTCCCTACAAAACCCAAGCGATGCATAGTGGTTCCCCACATGGTATGCCTCACTAGGTTAAACGTCTCGTAACCTGGGATTTTTTAGAACCCCTAGTTCTTCCTCTCCATTTTCCTTCATATCAAAAAATCCCCCAATATTTATTAAAAATTTTATCTACAGTTGGAAAACCATTATCATGATCAGTATCTAGGAGAAGACTTCTTTATCTTCTCAGAAAACCATATTCTTGAGCTATCTGTAATCAGACCACGTGTTGCTTGGTAAAAATGAAGAACACCCAATTTTTTATCACTCTCCCTTGATCCATCCACCATCATCTTTTATTTCCCAAATAGACCCTCCATAATGAGTTTTAACTACATCATGTATCCATTTCACCAAATAATGGTCACACATTAACAGGATATAGGGTTTTGGTCAAACCATTGTTTTATGAAAATACCAATGATGATCAAACAAATAAATGTTGATGAAATACATAAGACATGTAATGTCAGTAAAAAAATTTCCATTATTTGTTATTCCTGAATTATTTATAAACAAAAACTGAATTCAGTTTTATAAATCAAAATGAAATTAAAAATTTCATCAATTTAATTATACCCATGAGGTGTGTATTAATACTATTTATGGAAATGATCTAGATTCATTTGAGATTAAAGAACCAGTTGGGAAACATTGAATTTAATAACCTACATTGAGTTTGGATCTATCATTAATGGAGAATGGCAGTGTTTCAACCATTGATGTGATTCATAAGCTCCATCAGTGCAACGATCAATGATCTGGTCTTGATTTGGCATCGTTCTCTAAGAGAGTTCTCTAATTGTTTTCTAGATATTTATAGTGTGAACGAACACCCTAAATAAATCCCAATAAACATTCACTAATTGTGGAAATTGGGTTTAGTATAAATATAAAAAACACAAATTTAATTAATTTTTTATTTCATACGTTTACACCTATGGTGAAATTTTCATAAAAACTCACACTAACAAATATTATGTCGCGCCTAGGGTATAACATACATTTTTAACTCAATAGTACCCTTTCATTTCTAATATGGTCCCTCATTCAGGATTTATTCAACTTTTTTGTTATTATTTCTTTTCCAAGGTATTTAATTATATTTAATATTTTTCAAAAATTTATTCTAGGAACACTTGTCCCCAAAATCACATGTTATCTCAATGTATGGTGTTTAAAATAATTTACATATTATCCAGTTATAATACATGGAAAATAATAGTCACTACATTTATCATATTAAATATTGTGTTTTTATTGTTATATTATTAATTTTACAAACCTTTAATGTATCACCCAAAACATATAATATATATAAATTTAATTATATCATATTTTTATAAAATTGACTCAGTTCCATAGTACCAATTTTATTATGTTAAGTATTTCGGTCATTTTCCTTATAAAATATTGAATCCACTAATATTTTGAAGAACAAATTGGTAATAATCATGGTATGTTTCGTTGTTGTGAATATTGTATCATATATATTCTAAAGCATATGTTTAGAAATTAATTAATAATTCTTTGTGAATTACAGAAAATTTCCACCCATCCTCCCACTATTCATTTATCAAGGACAATTTGTTAAGAAATTACTACGCTTTTCCCTCTTTTGATGCTTGTAAATGTGTTTACAGTCACATAATAATATTCCCCTAATATTTTACAAGAACCCTCTTAATGTAGGGGATAATTTTCTCATATTTATTCATGAAAATTCTGTGTATTATGCAATTTTATTTTCTATTATTCATTTTCAAATACATTTCTACCCATAAAATTTTCTATAATTATGATTCCCATGTAATGAGACAATATAATTAAGTCTCATCTTCCTATTGAATAAAAGTCTATGTAGACCACTTATGTTTTCAAATTTATCCCATTATTTTATATTCCAACCTTCTATATTGGGAATACCCATCCCCATTCCAAGTCAAGGGTCTCCACCAATACATAACTATACATTATTCATTATAGACATACATGTATTTAAATTACACTGTTTAATAATTGGGTTAATTATTATTAAATATGTTTCTATGTTTTATGAACAATGTAGAATACAAATGAATGTACATGATATGAATGTGATGGTTGGTCTAGAAATTATATTTCCTTCCAATACATTGGCTAATATTCTTATCTCATTAGATATCATGCACGGTTCGTGGAATGTTACTATAAGTACAAATTATTATAATGTCATCGAGTTTATCCCTAACATGTACTTAGGATTTCATGTTTTATTTTGTTCCTAAAACTCTATGTTGTCATTGTTATTTGATCTTATATCATATTTGGATGTTCCTATATAAGATTATCACCCATTTTCGGTCACCTTAATATTCCTCTTGAATAATATATATTACATTTAACATTTTATGCTTTGATTGTTCACTTATAATGAATAATACCACACCACTTTTTTATGTTTGTAAAATTTTATCCCATGTAGTATTAGAAGATCAGTCTTATATAATGAAATGTTTTGGAGTTTTTAAAAAATGTTCTAACAATCATGTGTCATGTTCTTGTTTAATTTACCTACTCTACCAAAGTTGTTAAGCCTATTGATTTTTTGAAACTGTATTATATATATCGTTATTAATACATAGATAATTATGGTGTATTGAAATAATTATTTTAATATCTTTTGTTATAAATATATTCTTTCAAAATATGCAGTTCCTCAACCTTATCTCACCATTGGAGTTAAAGCGTGTAAATTCTTGGGATGGTTTAACAAAATTTTTGAATGTTGGTATAAAACTATATTATATATGACAATGGGAACAATAAACAAATATTATTAATATATAATAATTACACATTGATTATGATATAGTTCAACAAATATTATATTAACTATTTATCTTATTATTAATGTATAATTTTTTTTCTAAAAAATAATGAAATAAGTAATTATCAATTTGGTTTTCACAAACAGTACATAAGAACATATGGGATGAAATAATAACATTTAAAATAAACACAATTTATTTATATTAGATTAATAAATGATATTTTTTAATGATATTTTCATGAAATGATGGTTAATGATATCAACATTATCTAACATCTAGAAAATATTTAATGTTAAAAACATTTAATAATAAAAATAGTGTACAAGTAATTAATGTATTTATCATAAAACATTATAATAATTACTATAAAACTATAAAGAATAATGATTATATTTATGAAATATGATATAATCTTAGTTATGGTTTCATAATAAGACTTGAGAGTTCGATAATATAGGAATGTAAGCAAGGTAAGGGTTTCTATCTCAATTCCATTTCAACGAGACATTTTTTTATTAAATACCATCATCAAATCTTCATAGTGTATGTTCCACCCATTTTTTATTATTTTATCATTTTTTTCTCAAGGGTTTTGATTCAATATATTCAAAGGATGAAAAGGGATTCCATGAATTAATTGTTTTACTTGGTTCATAATCACTTATCTTTGTATACTTTCAATATAGGCAAATACATTATAACCTATGGTGATTTTTCTAATTTCCCCCTTTTTATAGGTAAATAATTTTCCGAACAAGATCCATCTACATGATTTTTTAATTGATCTTTAAAATTAATATCTATTAATTATAATTCCCATTTGATTTAATTAATTTTTATTCCATTTCTATATATATACACCCCACCAATGTTATTTATACCCTTTTAAGAGATCATATTGTTTTTATCTCTAATGTTCTTTTTATACCATTTATTCCATTTTAATGTAATGGTGTAATTATCCTTATTAAAAATGTGTGTTCTTCAATGAAGTTATTTTAAAATGTTAAGAAATATTATATAAATGACTAAACTATATTGTTTTATAATCAAACTTGCATTTTCTTTTGATATTATTTGTCTGTTTATTCACTTCACCACTATTAATTATTAATTTAAAATTAAAAGTTTTAAAATAAATAATCCATACCCCTTTTGAAATAATTTAGTGATTCATATGTCTCATTTGATATAGATTATTTTTAATGGAAAAATTGTAAATGTACATTCAATTCCCTTTTTCAAAACATTATAATTTTCACTTATCCATTGTCACGACCCACCTTCAACAAAAGGAGGGAAGGTTCAGCAGATTTCCAGGACATTTCTTCCTTAAGTTGAAGGAGAGATAATGACCCCCGAGACCCGCCTTTAATAGGTCCCGGAGTGGCGACTAGCACCAAGGGTATAAAAATTTCTGACAAATGGAATGCATTACCCCTTTTTGTTTTATAAGATCGAGAGATGAGATGATAAAATTCAACAACACCAAGGTAACCGAAAAGTAAAACAAAAAAATTGAACCATTCCCACATGCATGTTCCAAAAGTAAAGCGACAAGTACAAAAGGTGACTACAAGGGTAAGTACCAATGAAGAAAAACAGCAACTGCAACTGCCCCAAAGGACCGAGCTAGTATAGTCCTGCACGATCCCTGAAGTCCTCCTGGAAACCTGAAAACAGTTTTTATATACGTAGGGTGAGCATACAAGTACACTCAGTAGGGTAAAACCAAAGACTCTCGTGCACAAGTGGGGGATAGTGCTAAAGTCCCATGAGAAAAAGGAGTAAACCAAACACCTATCAAGGTAAACTATCCACCCCAGGCCTCACCAAGGCACACTCCCTAAATAACGCAAGTCAGGTAATATATATATAATCAGAGCACATCGATGTTTTGGTACCCTGCGCCACTTTCCCACTGGTTATTGAGACAACCTACGCATCGGACAAATCCCACCATTCTGTCACTACAGTCCCACTGCCACACCTGCCCGCACACACCTGGGCCACAACTGTCAAACGTAACAACACCTGCAAACACCTAGGCCATAACAACAACCACCACGCCCGAAGACACCTGGGCTAGAAGATCTACTACCACGCCCGAAGACACATGGGCCTCATCCCGAAGACAGTTGGGAAATAACCTACCGCACACACCTAGCCAACCGTCACACTGCCCCGTCCAAAGGTTCTTGGGATAATAATGAACCTCATGCCATCATAGCCTGCCTGAAGATACTTGGGCTATCTGGGAAAGGGAGAAGAAAAGGAGCTAATAACAAGCCACTGAGAATAGTGTTGGGAAAATCACCCTCCCCCATGAAATGGGGGTGTTCGACACTAAGTGCTCAACTTGGGTGGGGTGCGAATAAGAAACACAAATCTAAAAGTATATATATAGGTAAAAAACACTCACCCAATGCATAGGTTTTCCTAACCAGCCTATAGAACACAACACCACTGCGTCCAAGTCACAAGTCATGACTCTCGCTACTAAAACCCATTTGTCCCCTTCTTGATTCATGTTCAGTAATAATGTTTAATTAAGTTTAAGCACTACTGGGCAACTAGTAGGCAATGGCACAAGTCCAGGAAAGTAAACATTCAAGCATCAACCATAACTCCCACACCCGGTTCTCAACAACAGAGGATCCCACCCCAATTCGTGATATAAACAAGTACCCAACCGGTCTTAAAACTCACAACCACTGAATCCATACCAACAAGGGATCCCATCCCCAAATTCACACAACCACCGAGAGTATAAAGATAGGGGATCCCATCCCCTCCCACATCTCCAAAAATCATCCCAAAAACGAAAATAACAAACTACCACCACCAACACAAGTCACGGCCATGCCGGTATTTTCAGATTTAAACGACTTGACACACTCCAAGATTTCAATTTTCGTGTGTTTTAACCGGAGATATCACAGATGGATTGATCCTGGTGCCTCAATTTAATTGGCCAGATATACATGATTAACCAATTTACTTTTCACAGGAGGAGTTTACAACCACAACAAGCCATTTAAAACATCAGCAGGGGCTCATTAGCTCACAAACAACGACCACCAACAGCCTCGTTTTTCAGAAGGCATAAGCCAGCATGACTCAACTAGATGGTCATAATATAAACAACATCAATGATCACAGCCCTCCTATTTCATTATAGAATCCAGTTCATTATCTTCATTTAGGTCTAGTTGGTCCAATTCTACAGAACAGATGCACGCCCACCCCGCATGATACACAAAAGAGAGAGGCGTAGGAGAAATTACTTACTTGTTGATAGATGATCGACAGTTAGGCCGGGCTCGGAAATTTACAGATAATAATGCGGCGCGCCTGATGCACCAGAATCTATTTGTAAAAAGCCATGATCGAGGAAAGGAGAAACCACAGCTAACCCTTAGTTTATAAGAGCCATAGACAGTTGAGTTGAGAACGCGAAACCGCGTAAGGCGTGAGAGTCGTGGGTTGACCATGCGGATCCCCTCGTCATTAAAGGGGTTTGGGTGGTTTAAACTGACTCATTAATTGAATAAGTATTTAATAAAAACTCTTATGCGCGTTAAGGGTCTTTAAAATACACTCAAACAGGTCAAAATAGGGTTTAAACCCCTATTTTCCCAAAGAGCAGTGCTACTGGAAATAACCCGCAGGGTAGGCCAGAGCCACCGGTAGGCCGCAGCTACCGGTAGGCCGAGATACCGGTGGGCTACATCTACCAGTAGTCCGTAGCTACTGGTAAGCCGATCTACTAGTAGGTTGCGGCTACCGATAGGCTGCGGCCACCGGTATACTGAGCTACTGGCAGGCCTGCTACCGGTAGGCCTACTACCGGTAGGCTAAGGATACCGGTAGGCATACACCACTGTGATTCCCATACCCGAAAACCAAAAACGAAATTTTCACAAAGTAATGGACCCCCAAAACCCGAGCCATTACATGAGATACCTCTTAAACAATTGTCGTCCTCGAGAATCAAAACAAAACCTAAAGGGAAGAGAGGGTCCGAACAACCACCTCGAAAGATACCACTTAGGAGCAAATCCATGATAACTAAAACATTTCCCCACCAAGAACCAAGCAACATACCATGCCAAACCGCCCAGGCATGTGGGTTGGAGAGTCTCCTCCCCCATGTCAAGTTATTATCCGCTTTGGGCAGCACTGACTCACCCGCACGGGTTTGATCGCATCCACCTTAATGTGTCTTTATTAGGGGTCGGGTTATCTCCTCCCCATAGCCAGGGCTTTTAAAACACAAACAGAGGAAAGAAAACCATTACATTTCATAACCATAAGACAAAACGTTCTACCACAATAGGTACAACAAAGAACAAACTCAAAACAACTCTGGGTACTGGGTACGCATCTGTGCTTCCCTCTCCCACATACTCTCCTCAAGCCCACCATGTCTCCACAACACACGAACCAAGGAGATGGTTCTCCCACGAAGCACCTTCTCCTTGTGATCCTCGATCATCACTGCTCTCTCCACAAAGGTAACATCATCCTCGATGTCGAACTCACCCCAATCAAGGATGTGTGAATCGTCGTTCAGATACCGACGGAGCTGGGACACATGGAAGACACCATGTATCCTCAGTAGCGGCGGTGGCAATGCTAGCTGATAAGCCACCTCGCCGACCCGCCGCAACACTTCGAATGGTCTGATGAACCTGGGGGAAATCTTACTCCCCTTGCCGAACATCCGTTGCCCACACCGAGGGGAGACCATCAAGAACACACGGTCCCCAACCTCAAACTCCAAGGGCCTCCTCCTGGTATCAGCATACAACTTCTGTCGGTCCTGGGCCGCCTTCAACCTTTCCAGTATGAGTTGAACCTTCTCTATTGTGTTCTACACCACCTCCGGGCCAAGGATGCCTACATCTCCTACTTTGGTCCAACACATAGGTGAACGACATGGCCTCCCGTACAAGGCTTCAAACGGGGCCATACCGATGGTAGAGTGATAGATATTATTGTACGCGAACTCTACCAGGGGCAAGTGTCGCACCCATGATCCTCCTGAGTCCAGAACACATCCCGTAGCATATCCTCCAAGGGCTGGATGGTGCGATCTATTTGTCCATCTGTCTGGGGATGGAAAGTAGTGCTAAGGTGTAACTGGGTGCCAAACGCATGCTGCAATCCTCTCCAGACTCGCGAGGTAAACCGTTCATCCCTATCTGAGACTATAGACCTTGGAACTCCATGAAACCGCACCACCTCATCCATGTACTTTCGTGCCAAAGCATCCACAGTACTCGACTCCCTGATTGCCAAAAAGTGAGCTGATTTCGTCAAACTGTCCAATACCACCCATATGGCGTCGTATCCCCCTTGGACCTTGGTTAGTCCCGTGACAAAATCCATCGAGATGTCTTCCCACTTCCACTCGGGGACATCTAGGGGCTATAGTAGGCCGCCCGGAACTCGGTGTTCAGCCTTCACTTACTGAAAGACTAATCACTTGGACACAAAATCTTCCCCAGCTCGCTTAACTCCGGGCCACCAGAACTGCCTCTTCAGTCCCTGGTACATCTTGGAAACTCCTGGGTGTACTGCCAGGGGTGAGTTGTGGAACTCACTGAGAACCTTGCCATGCATCACTCCTGAAACAAACAACATTTTCTGGAAAAGCATCTGGTTCTGACCATCCTCTGTCCATCCTTTCAGAGCATCGCCCTGGTCAACTCGGTCACACATCACTTCACACTCCGGGACTCCCCGAAGAGACTCCTACACTTTTCGAAAAAGAGATGACTACACTATCATTTGATATAGGCAGGCTCTGCCACTATCCATCTTCGCATCCAGGTGTAAGGTATCCAACTCCTCCATTGCCTTCCTGGCGTCCGCCAACTCTCGAACTGCATCCTTCTGCGTCCTCCTGCTCAAGGAATCGGCCACCCCATTGCCTTTGCCCTCAGTATAAGAGATCTCAAAGTCTTAATCCTGGAGGAACTCCACACATCTCCGCTGTCACAAGTTTATGTCCCGCTGGGAGAAGATATACCTCAATCTTTTGTGATCCGTGAAGACCACGAAGCGTTCCCCGATGAGGTAGTTGATAGAGCAAATATTTTCAATTAATTTATATTGAATATAATTGTTTTAAACTCACAAAAGTGTTCCTCTAAGATGAATTGTTTCATTTTTATGATTTTGGTGTTATTTTGAGCTGAATAGTAAAAATTGGCCATTTTGGATTTTTAACAGTTTTAACTTATTTCGGTATTTTGGCCATAACATTATCTAAATTGATCCAAATTGAGAAATTATTTCTTTTACAGATTCTAAACATCCAGGGCTTCATTTACTATATTTGGACTAAAATCTGAATCGGCCATATGGAAGCTCAAAAGAAGCTCACAAGTTGGCTCAAGAAAACTGTTTCCAGTTCTGCCTAGTTTTGGTGTGGGATCCATAACTCATTCATTGTGGGCCCAAATCTTTCAAAAAATTGGTGGGTGGACGCGCAAGGAGTGTTGGAGCATCTTTAATGAAGGAAGCACCGATGGATTCATCCGTGTGAGGGTCCATTAAAGCTTCGTAATCCGGGGTTTGACGTTTTGGAGATTCTGACTGGACAGGATAAATGATCAGAGTAAAATGGCCATAACTGTCGGAATACCTGTCCAAATCCACTGAGATTTTGAGGGGACACGGCCAAGACAATTATGAACAACATTGAAGAAGGCCTAAACGCGGGAAGAGGTCATTTATGGGGTCCAAAACGCGACAACCTTCGGGGGTCGAATTCTGCCTATAAAAGGAGGAGAGCTCCTCCCCCTCAATCCATCCCATTCTTCATCCCATTCCTTCTCGGGCACCCAGGAGAAGAACTTCTCAGATTTTTTTCTTTTATTTCTTTTGTTTTAAAATGTCTCTCCTCTCCCGAATTATCTCAAATACCCCATCCATGGAGGGGTAGTTTCATTTGAGTGATCGGAAAGAGGGGAGGCTGGACCTATGTGTTGTTCTTGAGTTTTGTGCTTGAAATGAATAAAATGTGTTCTTCTTTCCTCTTCTGGTTCCAATTCATAATTCAGTATTAAATTCCAAATGAGGTTGTGTTACGATTTTATTCTGAAATTATAAATTGTTTTGGTCGATGATCACATCTCCCTCCACCCAATTCTAATCTGTATACGGTGGAACATGATTAGGGTTGGGTGGTGATTGCCCGACGGTTGTCAAGCACGTGTATAGGATTGTATGTCGAAATCTTGGTATATTAGGGAACAACAATTCCATGTCTGGGATTTCTCTAATTAATCAAGAGACCTTCTACAACCCTAAACACATTGGAAGGAGGATAGACCAATCTAATGTTTTAGAAAGGGAAATTCTAATCACATCTCTCTTACCAGTTTAAGGAAGAAGAAGAAATAAAATTTGGAAACCATGATGGCACAACACTAAGTCTAGCCGAACCAAATCCGATCACTATCTTTATAATTTGTTAAAATAAATCAATTTCTGTTGTTTGTTTCTCTCATAGTCATTCAAATTTGTTAAAACCAATCTTTTTAAGAAAACCAACAAAAAGTGACAACCTTGTTTTGTGTGCACTCCTCTTCGGGAGACTACCTAGGATCAACTGCTATACTATACTTAGGTAAATAAAATATTGTTTTGCCATGCCCCATGACAGGCGTGCGTCAAACTTGGCGCCGTTGCCGGGGAGGAAGTGCCTCAATGTTTTTTTTAAAAAAAAAATAAATAAAAAAATCTCTTTTGAATGACCCGTAGTTCAAATAGCAATTTATTAGAATTCGATCCAGAAATTGAGCGCACAATAACCAAATTGAAAAATCAAAATCTTCCCAAAGAATTTGAAGAAATCAATCTCACCGATTCAAGTGATACCTTGAGTGAAGACTTTGAACCTTTAATAATGGCTGTAAATCCCAACCGAACCCTACGTGACATCTGTGCACCTCAATTTGTCAATCAAAATTATCAACTTGCAATTCCTGCCATAGAAAATGATTTTGAATTGCGAATTAACATGATCCAAGTGCTTCCAAAATTTCATGGTCTTGCAGGTGAAGACCCAAATCTACATATTCAAGAATTCACCTATGTCTGCTCCAGCTTCAAACCTCGACCAGTCGCGGAAGAGCATGTGAAGTGGAGGGCTTTCCCTTTCTCACTAGAGGGAGCAGAAAAGGAATGGTTGTACAATCTAGAACTGGGGGAGATCAGTGACTGGGAAGATCTAAAAAAATGCTTTCTACATAGATTCTTCCCAACATCTAGGAGCACTGCAATAAAGAAAGAGATTTATGTCATCCATCAATCAACTGGAGAAACACTCTACGAATACTGGGAACGTTTCAAGAAGCTTTGTGCAAGTTGTCCACACCAAGAAATAGAAGAGGACCAATTCCTTGTGTGCTTCTACCAAGGATTGCTTGACAATGACATGAATCTACTAGATGCCTCGTCGGGAGGACCCTCATTGATAAATCACCTGCAGATATACGAATTCTGATTGAAAAGATTGCACAAAATTCACAGCAGTTTGGCACTCGAGGTACGATCACCAGAGGGATCCATGAGGTAAGAACATCTGATTCAGTAGATTTAATTAGGAATGAAATGGGTGAACTCACCAGGTTGGTGCGACAAATAGCTGTGAACCATGTGAAGGAACAACAAGGACCGAATCAGGTATGTGGTTTATGCTCTTCTAATTCTCATTACACTGATCAATGTCCGGAAGTGTAGGGGAAAGAAAGTTGTGCTGTAGCCTATCAACAAAGGCAATACCAACTGCAAACCCAACCAGGGTATGGGTTTCAACAGAACCAAGCCAGAGCACCTTTTTAGCAGCAATATCAGAACCCGATAGCATTCCAACAACCTTATCAGAAGCCCTTCCAACAACAACAAACATTTCAACCACCACCTTTCCAGTGGAAGAATTATGAGAAACCATCCACAAGTGCACTGACAAATGAAGACCAACAACTGAAGACAAGAGTTGCAGGAATAGAAGATAAGATGGACAAGCTAGCTGATCAATTTGCAAGCATTATGGATGCTTTCACCAAGAACCAAGGTAAGCTTCCTGCACAAACAATTCCCAATCCGAAAGAGAATGTTAGTGCAATCACAACCCGAAGCGGGAAGGAGCTCAAACCACCAGAACAATATGAGGAGGATGAATCTAGGGAACCTGCTGAAGCTCGTCCTGTCCAACCAAAAGATGGAGTCAACAACAAAGTAGAAAGAACAAGGTTCAAGAAAGAAAGACTAGAAACACCATTGCAGAAACAACAAAGGGAGAAAAAGGATATTCCAGCACCATTCCCATCAGCATTGGTTGAGTCAAAGAAGGGAGAAGAAGAACGACTTCAACGGGAAATTCAGGAAACATTCCGAAAAGTTGAGATTAACATTACACTACTGGATGCAATCAGGAAAATCCCTAAATATGCAAAATTTCTGAAGGAGCTATGTACTAAAAGAAAGAGGCTGGATGGAAATGAAAGAATCAACTTAGGAATAAGCGTCTCAGCATTGATCACACCACCGATACTGCAAAAATGTCAAGATCCAGGGACTTTCTCTATTCCCTGCACTATCGGTTCATTAAATTTTACTGATGCACTATGTGATCTTGGAGCTTCGATAAATGTGATGCCTCACTCTGTGTTTTCATGTTTGCAGATCGGAGAACTAAAATCAACTCGGGTGGTGGTACAATTAGAAAATAGATCCACCGTTTTCCCAGCTGGAGTCGTTGAAGATGTACTTGTAGGAGTGGGAGGATTAATCTTTCCAGCAGAATTTTATGTCCTTACCATGGAGGAAGACCGAGCACCATCCCAATCTCCCATCATCTTAGCGAGACCATTCCTGAAAACAGCAAGAACAATCATCAACGTACATGAAGGAACCCTCACCATGGAGCTCGGAGATAGTACGGTACACTTCAATATTCTTGATACGATGAAACACCCTTCCAGCAATCACTCACTTTATGCAATCTCCCATGATGAAGGTATAGAACCAATTGAAGATTCAGGTATGCTTCATGACTTGTTATATGTGGGAGAAAACTCTTCATTTGAATTTTATAACTCCCATGAACCTGAAAATTCTGATATCATGTTGGAGGATGAGGTAAAGTCTGATTTTTTCGATGATTAGTTAAGAGGAAGTAAGATTATTCCAGAGAATTCAACATTAGAAGTAGGAAACATAAATGCAATATCATCCCTTGAACATCCCCCATGTTTAGAGCTGAAGCCTTTGCCATGTGAATTGAAGTATGCTTACCTAATGGAAGGAGAGAAATTGCCAGTAATCATTGCAAATAACCTATCCCATTCACAAGAACAAACATTGATTGACCTTCTCAAAAGGAATGTAAAAGCTGTAAGATGGAGTTTAGGTGATATTCCTGGAATCAACCCTAAGGTATGCTCTCACAGGATATTTTTAGAAAGTGAATCTCGACCAGTTAGACAACCACAAAGAAGACTCAATCACACAATCATAGAGGTCTTTAAGAAAGAGATTGAGAAATTGTTAGCAGCTGATATTATTTACCCAATCTCGGATTCTCAATGGGTCAGCCCAATTCATGTAGTCCCCAAGAAAACTGGCCTGACCACTGTCACAAATGAAAGAAATGAACTGATCCCCATGAGAATACAAAACAGCTGGAGAGTCTGTATAGATTACCGGAAGCTAAATCAAGTTACCAGAAAAGATCACTTTCCTATTCCATTCATTGATCAGATGCTTGAAAGGTTAGTTGAAAATACTCATTACTGTTTTTTAAATGGATTCTCAGGTTATTTTCAGGTACCAATTGCACCAGAAGACCAGAAGAAGACAACCTTCACCTGCCCTTTTGGAACATTCGCCTACAAAAGGATGCCTTTCGGGCTATGCAATGCCCCTGGTACATTTCAACGGTGTATGGTGAGTATTTTCTCGGACCACATTGAAGATTGCTTGGAGGTGTTTCTTGATGATTTCACAGTTTTTGGCAATTCATTTGATCATTGCTTGGGAAATTTGGAAAAAGTTTTGAAAACATGCATTGAAAAGAACCTTGTCTTAAATTTTGAAAAATGTCATTTCATGGTTGAAAAAGGGATAGTGTTGGGGCACATAATTTCACAAAATGGGATTGAGGTTGATAAATCAAAAGTTGATGTAATAAATTCCTTACCATATCCAACTTGTGTCAAACATGTTAGATCCTTTTTAGGGCATGCAGGATTTTACAGAAGATTCATCAAGGATTTCAGTAAGATTTCTCTCCCTCTATCAAGATTACTTCTAAAGGATGCTAACTTTAATTTTGATTGTGCATGTAGGGAATCATTTGATGAATTAAAGGAAAGGCTGATAACACCACCAATAATGCAGCCACCCAATTGGGATTACCCTTTCGAGATACTTTGTGATGCATCCAACCAAGCAGTGGGAGCCGCTCTATCACAGAGAATTGACAGCAAGCCTCAAGTCATCTCCTACGCATCAAGGACCTTGGATGAAACACAAATAAATTACACAACCACAGAGAAGGAGTTCCTTGCAGTCGTTTTTGCACTAGATAAATTCTGATCATATCATCTTGGGGACTAAAGTTGTTGTTTTTTCTGATCATGCAGCTCTTAGGTACTTAATGAAAAAGGCGGATGCAAAACCCCGGTTGGTGAGATGGATGCTACTCTTACAAGAGTTCAATTTGGAAATCAAAGATAAGAAGGGGACTGAAAATCAAGTGGCTGATCATCTGAGTCGACTACCCCACACCGCTGAAACAGAAATACCAAAGCAGAACCCACTTAATGATGAGCTTCCTGGAGAACAACTCTACATCATCAACAGTGAAGTGCCATGGTATGCCAACATTGTCAACTATTTGGTAACATCTCAGGTACCCTATCATCTAAGCTCTCATCAAAAACATAATCTTAAATCTGAATCATGATTTTACATTTGGGAAGATTCGTTTCTGTGGAAAATTTGTAATGATCAAATCATAAGAAGATGCCTGCCAAGAAGTGAAATTGAATCAGTGTTTGAATTTTGTCATAAATTATATTGTGGAGGCCACTTTGGACCTCAGAGGACTGCCCGAAAAGTTTTAGAATCTAGACTCTACTGGCCCACTTTATTCAAGGATGCATATTAATTTTGTAAAAGATGTGAAAAATGCCAATTTTTTGGTAACATATCCAAACGACATGAAATGCCACAAAAACCAATAACCTTTTTTGAAATTTTTGAAGTTTGGGGCATAGATTTCATGGGACCATTCCCAATGTCATTTGGAAATTCATATATTCTTTTGGCTGTAGACTATGTTTCAAAATGGGTGGAAGCAAAAGCAACCTGAACTGTTGATGCAAAATTTGTTTGTGATTTTGTTAGGGCTAACATTTTCTGTAGGTTTGGCGTGCCACGAGCAATCATCAGTGATCAGGGAACTCATTTCTCCAACAGGAAAATGGAAGCATTGCTGAAGAAGTATGGGGTGCATCATAGAACATCTACCCCATACCATCCCCAAACAAATGGCCAAGCAGAAGTCTCTAATAGAGAAATCAAAGCCATTCTGGAGAAGACTGTTAAACCCAACCGGAAGGACTGGAGCCAAAAGTTAGATGATACATTATGGGCATACAGGACGACCTACAAAACACCGATAGGGATGAGTCCCTATAGATTGATCTATGGAAAGAGTTGCCACCTTCCTGTGGAGTTGGAGCATAGAGCCTACTGGGCAGTCAGAGAGATGAATCTGGACCTTGAGAAAGCTGGGAAAGAAAGAAGATTGCAGTTGCAGGAGTTAGAGGAAATTAGGAGGGAATCTTTTGAAAACTCAATGATCTATAAAGAGAGAACGAGGATGGCCCATGACAAGATAATTCATCCAAGAACCTTCAACCCCGGAGATCACGTGTTACTCTTCAAATCCAGACTTAAGCTTATGCCAGGTAAACTTCGTTCCAGATGGGAAGGCCCCTTTACTGTTACTCATGTATATCCCTTTGGTGCTGTGCAGATTCAAAAGGAAGGAGGAGGAAACCCATTCACTATAAATGGGCAGAGGTTGAAGAAGTTCCATGGGACCGTACCTCAAGAACCAGTAGAGGAGATCACACTCCTTCATCCTGAATACAAAAGAACAACTACCAGGTTGCATCACTCCTTTACACTTGATTAAATGCAGTAACTCCAACTTTTTGAAACATACATTTACATGCATTGAGGACACTGCATAAATTAAGTGTGGGGGAGGAAATCTTGAAGTCCAGTAGATTTTTCAAAAAAAAAAACAAAAAAAAAACAAAACAAAAAAACAAAAAAACAAAAAAAAATTGTTTTGTTTTGTCGAGCCAACGACATTAAACAAAGGCGCTACCGGGAGGCAACCCGTATTTTCCCCCATTTTCCACTTGTCTTCTTAGTCATTTACCATCATGATTGAATGGGCCTGCACTATCAATTGTTTTCATTTTTTTTCAGGTCCATTAATGAAGAGGGTATCATGGGATTTAAACGTCATGAAGAAAAGGATCCATTTGACAGGGGAGTATGAGTTTCAATTCTATATTATCCGAATTTATTCCGTACATTTTTTAGTATTTTAAAGAATTAATCAAGAAAAGGCATGCCCACGCTTGAATTCATGTTTTACTTGACTTCTCTAGGAGACATGAGTTTCATAGAAATCCAGTGATTCTATGTTTTAGATTTCATTGTTTCTGAGATTGAATGATTAAAATGGATAATTGGATGATTAAAGTGAAGCAAGGATATTGAAATAAGGACTCACGATTTGAGGGAATTAATTGATTCATGTAAATGAAATTTCCCTTCCATTTTTCATTCTTTGAATTTCTGAAATTCATGTGAATTAATTTGTTATTATTAATCATTCCATGAGTGATTGTCCAATATCATATTCTCATTCCTGAGAGGATTTCTAGACCAAATATTTCCTATTTTATCTAGAGCATATTTCTTGACTGATCTTGGGACGTGCCACCTGCTAGAACTTGTATTGAAACTTGTCAAAGCTATGACTGTACAAAACCACATTTAAAATGATTGAGGCATATCTTTGGCTAGCCACATTTTATCCTAAGACCCACCTTTACATTTATCCTTCATAAGCCCTTAGATGCCATGAATTTCCTTATAGGTTTAAGCCACATTACAATCCAATTTTTCCTTACCTACCTACACTTTTAGTATTTTTGCATGGTTATTTCAAGTTTGAGTATGGTGGAAGGGCCTTTCGTGTGCGTTCCTTGGGATATGTATCATTTTTGGGTGGTGTAATATGTGCGTCATCATTTTGGGAAATGTATTATTAGAAAATTGGGCATGAGTCATCATTTCATTATGCTTCTTTCATTTCATCTGGTTCTCCATAAAAAAAAATAAAGTTGTGCCTTTCTGGAGCTTTACAAAAAAAAAGAGAAAATAAAGCTGTGCCTTTCTGGAACTTTACAAAAAAAAACAGGGATAACTTGAATGATATCATTCTTTGTAATCATTTATTGACTCATGACCCATGTCATTGAAAGGGGGGTGGTGTTGTGATTCACATTTCAAGGGGATTTGAGTGAGGTTCATCTTGTGTTTTCACTTGATTAATCATGCATTGTACATAAGAGTCAAACCTCCTAATTCTGGCCTTAAATTATTTCAATCATTTACCCACCAACCCTAAGCCACAGAATCATTTGAACCTTTATTGCAATTCCTCATGATTTTATGTGTGTTTTGTCTTTACAAAGTGGAGAAAGTAGTTACTTTACAAGCCTAAGGATAAGGAGCATGTTCTCATGATATGAGCATAACTCCACTATTAATTTTATCATGAGTGATGAGAGAAAAGATTCAAAAGTGAGGTAGGTCATGATTTGGCATGTTTAATAATAATAAATTGAAGAAGCTTGAATGAATGAAAGGAGAAGATTCATTATTTTTCAAAGGGGAAAAGTAAAATGCATGAATTGATTGTTTCTTTGAAAAATGGGAAATTAAATTGGTATTTTTGTGGAACTAGAAAATTTGATTGGACATTGATAATCATTTGATTTTATTCCATTTGAAATTTAAATATTGGTGACATTGGTGCCCTTTGAATTCCATGTTGAGATTTTATGCTTGAGGACAAGCATAGTTTAAGTGTGGGGGAATTGATAGAGCAAATATTTTCAATTAATTTATATTTAATATCATTGTTTTAAACTCACAAAAGTATTCCTCTAAGATGAATTGTTTCATTTTTATGATTTTGGTGTTATTTTGAGCTGAATAGTAAAAATTGGCCATTTTGGATTTTTAACAGTTTTAAATTATTTCTGTATTTTGGCCATAACATTATCTAAATTGATCCAAATTGCGAAATTATTTCTTTTACAGATTCTACACATCCAGGGATTCATTTACTATATTTGGACTAAAAGCTGAATCGGCCATATGGAAGCTCAAAAGAAGCTCACAATTTGGCTCAAGAAAACTGTTTCCAGTTCTGCCTAGTTTTGGTGTGGGATCCATAACTCATTCATTGTGGGCCCAAATCTTTCAAAAATAGCTGGGTGTACGCGCAAAGAGTTTTGGAGCATCGTTAATGAAAGAAGCACCGAGGGATTCGTCCGTTTGAGGGTCCATTAAAGCTTATTAATCCGGGGTTTGACGTTTTGGAGATTCTGACTAGACAGAATAAATGATCAGAGTAAAATGACCATAACTCTCGGCATACCTGTCCAAATCCACTGAGATTTTGAGGGGACACGGCCAAGACAATTATGAACAAAATTTAAGAAGGCCTCAACGCGTGAATAGGTCATGTATGGGGTCCAAAACGCGACAACTTTCGGGGGTCGAATTCTGCCTATAAAAGGAGGAGAGCTCCTCCCCCTCAATCCATCCCATTCTTCATCCCATTCCTTCTCGGGCACCCAGGAGAAGAACATCTAAGATTTTTTTCTTTTATTTCTTTTGTTTTAAAATGTCTCTCCTCTCCCAAATTATCTCGCTTACCCCATCCATGGAGGGGTAGTTTCATTTGAGTGATCGGAAAGAGGGGAGGCTAGACCTATGTGTTGTTCTTGAGTTTTGTGCTTGAAATGAATAAAATGTGTTCTTCTTTCTTCTTCTGGTTCCAATTCATAATTCAGTATTAAATTCCAAATGCGGTTGTGTTACGATTTTATTCTAAAATTATAAATTGTTTTGGTCGATGATCACATCTCCCTCCACCCAATTCTAATCTGTATAAGGTGGAACATGATTAGGGTTGGGTGGTGATTGCTCGACGGTTGTCAAGCACGTGTATAGGATTGTATGTCGAAATCTTGGTTTATTAGGGAACATCAATTCTAGGTCTGGGATTGCTCTAATTAATCAAGAGACCTTCTACAACCCTAAACACATTGGAAGGAGGATAGACCAATCTAAGGTTTTAGAAAAGGGAAATTCTAATCACATCTCTCTTACCAGTTTAAGGAAGAAGAAGAAATAAAATTTGGAAACCATGATGGCACAACACTAAGTCTAGCCGAACCAAATCCGATCACCGTCTTTATAATTTGTTAAAATCAATCAATTTCTGTTGTTTGTTTCTCTCATAGTCATTCAAATTTGTTAAAACCAATCTTTTTAAGAAAACCAACAAAAAGTGACAACCTTGTTTTGTGTGCACTCCTCTTCGGGAGACTACCTAGGATCAACTGCTATACTATACTTAGGTAAATAAAATATTGTTTTGCCATGCCCCACGACAGGCGTGCGCCAGTAGTGCTACCATAACATTAGCATAAAAACGACTACTGCAAGCTCCAGGTCGTCGGTGGTGTAATTACGCTCATGGGGGCGTAGCTGCCTGGACCCATAAGAGATCACCCCTTGTCACTGCATCAACACGCATCCCAGGCCCTTTCATGAAGCCTCACACAACACCTCATAGGACACCACTTCTTCTAGTAATCCCAGCACTGGGGCACTAACCAAATTATCTTTTAGATAGCTGAAGGCTGACTCGCACTACTCGCTCCACATGAAAACCTGGTCTTTCTTGGTCAGGGCTGTCAAAGGGGCCGCAACTCAGGAGAAGTTGGGTACTAACCTCCGATAGTAACATGCCAGCCCAAGGAAACTACATAACTCTGCCACATTCTTGGGTGCTGCCCAAGAAACAACCGCCTCAATTTTTAATGGGTCCACCGCTACCCCTTTCTCGGACACCACGTGCCCGAGGAAGTGATTTTCTCGTGTCTAGAAATTGCATTTCGACAACTTCGCATAGAGCTGAGGATGTCGGAGAACCTCCAAAACCATCCTCAAGTGCTCTGCATGGTCCTCCTCTAATCTTGAGTAGACCAGGATTTCATCGATGAATACGACCATGAACCGATCCAGGTACTCCTAGAATATTGAGTTCATAAGCCCCATGAACACAGCAGGGGCGTTCATAACGCCGAAGGGCATGACTACGAACTCAAAGTGTCTATACCTGCAACTGAACGCTGTTTTTGGGATGTATCCCTCCTTCACTCTTAGCTGGTGATACCCAAACTGCAAGTCGATCATTGAGAACCACCCTGCCCCTTTCAGCTGGTCGAAGAGATCGTCTATCCTCGGAAGAGGGTAGCGATTCTTGATAGTCACTTGATCTAGCCTTTTGTAGTCGATGCACAACCTAAGACCACCATCTGACTTCTTTGCAAACAAGACTGGAGCGCCCCACAAGGATGAACTTGGGCGAACATAACCCCTCTTCATCAGATCGTCAATCTGGATCCGCAACTCCCATAGCTTTGAAGGTGCCATCCGGTAAGGAGCCATCGAGATCAGACGAGCACTGGGCTACAGGTCTATCCCAAACTCTATATCACACCGAGGGGGTAGAGTTGTCACCTCCTCAGGTAAGACGCCCTTAAACTCATAGACGATCTATTGAACTTCCACCATTTCATCATCTACAGATTCCACTGTCAGCTTGGCCAAAAAAAAGAGAGGAGGGGTTCCTCTCGCCTGTTGCCCTTCTGACCGCCCCGCTCACTGGTGAAGGTAACACGCCAGCCGCCCCAGTCTGAGAGCACGACCCTTCTTCATAAACAGTCGATGATGGAACACACCGAAAATATCCATTTGATGCCTAGGTTGACATCGTATGGTTGTATCTGTGGTGGGAGAAGATCCCTAACCGACTGATGTGGCCCCATCATCAGTCTACATCCCCGAGAAACAAACAACAAATTGGTCTAACCTCAGACTGGTGTGCTCAACACCAGCGGCTCCGAAAGTCTCTCCGCATCTAAACCCAAGGCACGGGCTAGACTTGGTGCAACAAAGGAGTGTGAAGCTCCGGTATCAAACAAGGTATAAGCAAGAGTGCTAAACAGATTGATCGTACCTCAAAAAACCTTTGGCCCTGCTGGAACTGCTGCCTTTGTGGTGTGTAACTATCCACACCCAGCTCCCCTGCCCCTCGGCTGTCGGCCACCTCCCCGACCACGCCCCGGTCGAGGTCCCTGAGGTGCGCCCTGAGGTCGGCCTCCTCCTCCTACGTCTGCCCTCGGAGGAGCGGGAACTCACTGTCCCTCTAGCTGTTGGAAAGGTCTGGCTTGAAGCTGCTCTTGGGGAGGGTGCGGGAGGTGTTCGCCACCGCCGTACTGCACCCAGTCCGGGCACTGACTCCGGATATGTCCAGGGCTCCCACAGACAAAGCACTGTGGTCCCGGGCCTGAAGGGAAAGGGCGAGGGCCGGGGGACCAAAACTGAAACTGCTGCGGTCTGCTCCATGCTCGTCGGAACTTGGAGGGTCCTGACACAGGAGGCCTAATGCTGATGGCCTTTCCCTTTGATGGTCCCAGCTGGATCCCCTCTCGTGATACTCCTCCTAGAGAATGCATCCTTTGCACAATTTCGGCCTTCTTCTGGACCTCCATGTACGTCGGTAGGGTAAAGGGGGTAACAGTATACTGGAGGGATGGTCGAAGCGCCTCCCCTAAACATCTTGCCAGAGACTCCTCGTCGGGAAAGATGTCTGGAGCAAAATGTAGGAGGTCCTTGAACATGATCACTAGATCCCTCACAGACATACTCCCCTTCTGGAGGGAGAGTAGCCCCTGTCTCTTTTCTGCCTTCATCGTCGAGGAGAGGAATTCCGCCCGGAACTCCCTCTCGAAATCCGCTCAAGCCACCACAGACTCTATCCACTCCCCCAGGTAAAGCGTCCACCACTGACACACCGCTCCCCACATCTTGATGACAGCCAGAGGAACCCAGTACTCGGTCGGGGCCCGAATCAGGCCGAAAGCTATAACTTGCTCCTCTAGCCAGCCTTTCATCTTCATGCCGAAGGTGCTGCCCTCATACTTCTTGAGGGACTGTCGTTGGAAGGCCCGTAGAGTCTTCTGCCAATGTTCGTCCCCTTCCTCTCGATCATCTCTCTGCCGATCGGCCAAAGTAGTCTCTGGGGCCTTGATCACCTGTACCACACGTGGCCGCCTTCCAGGTGCCATAGCTGTAAGGTAAACAAGGAATGCCTAAGCCCAAGTAGTGTAGAATATCGTTCTTAAAACTTCTTAAATTTTTAATTTATTCTTAATTCCCAAGACATCCCAAAAACACAATAACACAAGTCATTATGATGCATGTACCTTTCCTAGGGTCTCTACCCTGCAATCAGTGTGGCCTCGCTTGGTCGTTCGGTAGGTCCAGAGTCCATGCATAGGATCACAGGGGGACCTAAATTCCCCTATCCTAGCCGGTCTTCCCTGACCTAATAAATGCGCCAAGGTCACCCAACACTATTTCCTTACAATCCCATGCAATCCTCATTTTTCATAACTCCATAATCCATCCTATCTCTCAACCATCACCTCTGATACCATTCTGTCACGACCTGCCTTCACCAAAAGGAGGGAAGGGTCAGCAGATTGCCAGACCCTTTCTTCCTTAAGTTGAAGGAGAGCTAATGACCCCCGAGACCCGCCTTCAATAGGTCCTAGAGTTGCGACTAGCACCAAGGGTATAGAAATTTCTCACAAATGGAAGGCATTTACCCTTTTTGTTTTATAAGATCGAGAGATGAGATGATGAATCTAAATAACTCAAAGCTAACCAAAAAGTAAAACCCAAAAAAAATATAAACCATTCCCAGATGCATGTTCCAAAAGTAAAGCCACAAGTACAAAAGGTGACTACAAGGGTATGTACCAGGGAAGAAAAACAGCAACTGCAACTGCCCAATGGTCCGAGCTAGTATGGTCCTGCGTGATCCCCAAAGTCCTCCTGGAAACCTGAAAATAGTTTTTATATACATAGGGTGAGCATACAAGTATACTCAGTAGGGAAAACCAATGACTCTCGTGCACAAGTGGGGGATCGTGCTAATGTCCCATGAGAAAAAAGGAGTAAACCAAACACCTATCAAGGTAAAATATCCACCACTGGCCTCACCAAGGCACACTCCCCAAATAACAGATGTCAAGTAATATATATATAATCAGAGCACATCAATGTTTGGGTACCCCGCGCCACTTTCCCACTGGTTATTGAGACATCCTACGCATTGGACCAATCCCTCCATTCTGTCATCACAGTCCCACTGCCACACCCGCCCGCACACACCTGGGCCACAACCACACGTAGTCCCACTTCCGAAATCCCACCCGCACACACCTGGGCCAGAACTGTCACACGTAACCACGCCTGCAAACACCTAGTACATAACAACCACTACCACGCCCGAAGATGCCTAGGCCAGAAGATCCACTACCATGCTCAAAGACACCTGGGCCTCATCCCAGAGATTCTTGGGAGACCACCTGCCGCATGCACCTGGACAACCGTCACACTGCCCCGCCTGAAGGATCATGGGCTAATAATGGACCTCAGGCCATCACAGCCTTCCCAAAGATACTTGGGCTATCCGGGAAAGTGAGCAGAAAATGAGCTAATAACCAGCCACTAAGAATAGTGTTGGGAAAAACACCCTCCCCAATGAAATGGGGGTGTTCGGCACTAAGTGCTCAACTTGGGTGGGGCGCGAATAAGAAACACAAAACTACAAGTATATATATAGGTAAGAAACACTCACCCAAAGCTTAGGTTTTCCTAAACAGCCGACAGAACACAATACCACTGCGTCCAAGTCACAAGTCACGACTCTCGCCAACAAAACCCATTTGTCCCATTCTTGTTTCATGTTCCATAATAATGTTTAATTAAGTTTAAGCACTACTGGGAAACTAGTAGGAATATTCACAAGTCCAAGAAAGTAAACAGTCAAGCATCAACCGTAACGCCCACACCTAGTTCTCAACAACAGAGGATCCCACCCCAATTTGTGATATACCCAAGTACCCACCCGGTCTTAAAACTCACAACCACTGAATCCATACCAACAGAGGATCCCATCCCAAAATTCACACATCCACCAAGAGTATAAAGGTAGGGGATCCCATCCCCTCCTACATCACCAGCAATCGGCCCGAAAAAGAAAACAACCAACTACCACCACCAACACAAGTCAGGGCCATGCCGGTATTTTCAGATTTAAATGACTTAACACACTCCATGATTTCAATTTTTTTGTGTTTTAACCGGGGTTAGCACAGAAGTATTGATCCTAGTGCCTCAATTTATTTGGCCGGATATATGTGATTAACCAATTTACTTTTCACAGCAGGAATTTACAACCACAAAAAGCCATTTAAAACATCAGCATGGGTTAATTAGTGCACAAACAATGACCACCAACGACCTCAATTTTCAGAATGCATAAGCCAACATGACTCAACAAGATGGTCATAATATAAACAGCATCAACGATCTAACCCCCCCCCCCCTCTTTCTTTATAGAATCCAGTTCATTATCTTCATTTAGATCTGGTTTGTTCAATTCTAGAGAACAAAAGCACACCCACCGCGCATGATACACAAAAGAGAGAGGTGAAGGAGAAATTCCCTACTTGTTGATAGATGATCGACATTTAGGCCGGGCGTGGAACTTTACGGATAACTATGCGGTGCACCTAATGCACCATAATTTGTTTGTGAAAAGCCGCGATAGAGGAAAATAGAAACCACGGCTAACCCTTAGTTTGTAAGAGCCGCGGATGGTTGAGGTGAGAACACGAAACCGTGTAAGGCGCGGGGGTCGTGGGTTGACCACGCGGCTCCACTCGTCATTAAAGTGGTTCGGGTGGTTTAAACCCACTCATTAATTGATTATGTATTTAATTAAAACTCTTATTTGCGTTACGGGTCTTAAAAACAGGCTCAAAATGGTCAAAATAGGGTTTAAAACCCTATTTGTGCAAAAAGAAGTGCTACTGGAAATAACCCTCGAGGTAGGCCAGAGCCACCGGTAGGCCGCAACTACCGGTAGGCCAAGCTACCAGTAGGCTGCAACTACAGGTAGGCCGCAGCTACTAGTCGGCCGAGCTACCGGTAGCCTGCAGCTACCGGTGTGCTGCGGCCACCGGTAGACTGAGCAACCGGTAGGCCTGCTACCGGTTGGCTAAGGCTACTGGTAGGCCAACACCACCGTGATTCCCAGACCCGAAATCCCAAAACCAGATTTCCACAAAGTAATGGACCCCAAAAACCCAGGCCATTACATCCATAATCTAAAATACATTTATAATAACTTTTTTTTACTGTATCACGTCTTCTTTTTTATAACCTTTATAACTTTTCAAGGATCATTTTTTCTAAATCCTTATAATGTTGTTTTAATAAATATTTAATTTATATTAAAAAAATTTAATTTCAGGTATTATGTACATCATTTTCTGAAATGGTTTGATAGATATTGTGAATTTTCACTTCTATATACCCACTGTGGATTATCATTCATGTTGTTATATTTTCCTCACCCCAAATATGATATTATGATATGATTAATTTTATAAAATGATTTTTTGTATATGATGTGATTTCATAAGTACAAAAAATGTAATTTTTTTGGAATTTTTAAGAATCCCAATCTTTTACCCTATGTTATTTAAGATATTATGATGATTTATTTTATGTGTCACAAATGTATGGACGATGATAAGGGGCCAAATATCTCCCTCTAATTAATTACATTATTTTTTTCTATCATTATGATTTTTGATGTGGACCTAATGATATTATTCATATAGGTTTGGGCTTGATGAGTCTGCTCCAATTTTCAAGCATGTATATTTTTTTTACAAAGGCATGAGGACAACATGTTTTCTCTCATATATTTTCATATTTACACACTCATTCAAAAAGTACAATTTTCTCGAAATTTTCTTCCATATTCCCATGTTTAATTTCATGTAATCTATATATTATTTGATTCATTTTATTTTCATTAAATTCCACATTTTATTAAAAATTATTTTTTTATGTATTACACATTTTTAAATCATTCTCAAATGTTTTATTGTTTTTAATAAGTATTTAGATACATGTAATATATTTTATGATTTAGTAATGATATTTTTAGGATATAATGTTACCTTAAAATTTTCTATGATTTTAATTGATTTTTTTATCATTATTTTTAGATACTTATGACTTTATTATATTTTACTTTTGTGTTATGATATTTTTCCCCTTACTGATTGTTTGATCTCACCCATTTGTATATTTTAAAATCCCTAGGTTGTAAAGTATTTTATATCATATGATGTACGCATATAAGGGTATAGAGGTTAATTTTTTCAATATTATTCACAATTGTAGTAAAATAAAATGCTTATATAAAAAATCTCCAAGAAACTAGACCTCTTCTATCCTTATTTTTAGTTTTTATTATGAGTTGTTTTATTGATATAATTTTATTAGTGTATTATATTAGTTCTATTAATTCTATGTCACTATACCTATATAAACCACACATTTAGTGTAATTATTATACCCCCACACTATAATACCGACTTTTCATTCTTCTATAGATATTAATGTCTCAGCCAATGTAACACCCAAATGAACAACCATAATCCAATGAAGAACTCCAATATTCATCACATTTAATTAGTATACGAATTCCATAAACCCTCATTTGAATGAGTACACTCTTTTGGCAATATCTCACACCATGATAGACCATATTCCACTAATCCCATTGAATTAATGTCAATTAAAGGTGAGTGATGTAGATAAATTCCAAAAAATTCCATTTCATGAAAACCTTTTTAGATCTAATGGTCACCCAAAATAGAAACATTCACTCAGAATATTCACCTATTTCACCCCAAAAAACACATCTCTATTCATGTTTCACCCAAATAATCATCCCAAAAATCATGGTTTACCCTATGAATCATACACAAAATGATTTTAAGCCTAATGAATTATTCAATGAATTGTATTTAAACCATGAATCACGCTATGAACTCATTATCTTCTAAAAATTATCTCTAGATGTCTAAATCATCACTCCATAGGTCAATAAAATTTTCTCATATGAAACCACATCTAAAAAATATAAAAACATGGGTTCTATCCTTAATTAATAATACACATCCATTAAAAAAATGTAAAATTAAAACACAAAAATATTTTAGGTTTAGGTTTATATATATATCCCTCCATATGTTACAAAATGAATTTCATTCAACCCTACTCAATTAATCCCTACCAATGTAAGGGACCAACCTCAAATCACTACATAATATTTTTTAATCCACTTTATTGTATTTTGAGAATATATTCTTTTTCAGAGTTTTTTAGAATAGTATAATAACTATTACATAAGAACACTTGTATTAAAATTTGTAAAATTATACTTTGTCCATTTTTGAAAAAATAAGACTTTTAAAATAAAACATGTATTATTTTTATTAAAAATATTTGTTACATTAAATAGGACTTATATCCCAATACCAAACCATAAACCTTATAAAATAAATTTTAATTATTGGGGATGAGAAAAAACTCTCTGTAAGTGACATTAAAAGAAGGGAATAAATTATTTTAGTGAGAAACATAGAACATTTGGAATATTTCCATTTATCCAAGTACTCTTCATTGTAATGAAATAAATCACTTCTACATGAAGAAATAGTATTTTATCTAAGAAAACCAATAAAATAAAAAACAAGAAAATAATAATCCATTAATGAAATATAGTGAAATTATATTAATATCCCATGGCAGACATAAATAGATCATAGTTATTTCAATATAAATACACATATGATAACTCTTTTCTTGTTTCTTACTGATATAATTAAAATTATCTTATTAATTACAGATTAAATATAGAATTCTTCATTCGTATAAGATACATTGGTCTCACAGATTCATAATTAGAAATAATGGGTCTCAAACCATTATAGACAATGTATTAAGCTAACCCACTCAACATGATCTAAATGGGTCAAAACCATAATAAAAGCTATATCGGCCCCCACAATTTCACATATATAATTCTCATGTACCATATCATGTATTAATCATTTAATTCAAGATTCCTTTCATCATAAAACCATTTAAAACTCTTTTTATCAATTATGTAAATAAACTATTCATATCAAAATAACATATTTTTGAGATACCATTTTCATTGATAATATTACTAAAATAAAGGGAAATAGGTTTTTATTTGAATAATTCATGAATTAATTTAAAAAAACCAAACTATCAGATAATAGTTATAGAAGTGGGAAATTTCATATTCACCAAAGACATTAAAATAGAATATATTATTTTCTTTTCAAATGAAAATTAAAAAATGACCTGAAAGAATTCCTTTAAAAGTTCATTGAAATAAAGTCAATAGAGACATGAAATGTCCTTTATAATACATCTATATCTATATAAATTAAATAATAATATATTATTAAATATATATACATTGAACAGAATATGTCATAAGGGAAACATTAAAAGAGGATTTTAAAATGAACGTCCCTTACCATGAATCTAACCTATATTGTATTTTCATTATATTACTGAATAATAAAATAATGTTATTTATGAAAATTGATAATAAAATAATTAATTTTTAATTCCAATGGAAATATTATAATAATTTACTTTATAAAATAATTTTACGTCAGGCATTTTTATGATATTTGGTTTTATGTCCAAATAGACATTAGTAGGTGGAAAATGGTAAAAAATTTCATTATTAAACCATCATCAGAATAATAATCATGAAATTATTATTATTTTATACATCAATTAATCTTTTTAACCAAAAATTAATGTTTATTATGAAAATTTACTATGTCACAATCATAGAGATGGTAGGTCATATACACGCATAAGTAGTATTTCAATTTATCATTTATTATTATGGAAATACTAAAAGTATTACTTTGTCCATAGAGAAATAAAATTAAGTAAAATATAGCATATTATTCATTAAAATGAATTTTTACATTCTATCCCTATGATTTGGTGATGAGAAATTAATCATCTCTCATTTTGGAGGCGGTAATGCACATATACACCTGAATAGTGTTATAATTATTGAATGGTTAGAAAGATAAGAAATTATATAATATATTATAATTTTATAATGAAAAATATCCAATGAATATAATATATATAAATTAAATCAGTCATTATAACTATTAATGAGATATGGTAATGGAAATGGAATTGCATCGGTTTGATATGTTGTATTCCACCACACACAAGACTGACTATTTCAATTCCCATTTGATGGAATGAGAGATTGATATGGGTTATTAAATTATCATAATAACATATCTCTATATGAAAAATACTTGTATTATTATTTAAAAAGTGTTTTAAAATATTTTAACAATGTGGAATAAGAAATTAACTAAGAACACATTGTTAAGAACAACAAAACTTCTTCATAAAACCTCTTAAAGATCATAACAAATGCATTCCTCCGATGGTTTAATGGTCAATCAAAGGACACTGGGATGAAATGAAGTATTCATGTAAAAAATATTGGACGTTTTTTACCAAATAAAATGTATATTTCTAGTTTTAATAAAATGCAATATGTTGTTCCCTTTTATAATGGATTGGGATGGAACTCTTGGAATTATGTAAAATAGTAAATTAATATAACTTAATTATCATTTAAAAATTGCTTCAAAGAAATTTATTTTGAATTTAGGACAAGAATGGGTTGAAATATCCTATTTTAGTAATATTTCGTATATTTATATTATATTTTTACTCAATATTTGTATTTTGATTAGTTTTGACCCTGCTTGAAAATTACCATCATATTATCTATTTTACTATTTAGGGGACAAGAGAGTTACTATAAAATGAAAATTGGATCACAAATGGAACATGGTTGAAATTTTAGACCACATCCCAATAACTATTTTTAAAATACTAATTTTTTGTGTTTTATATAATTTTTTTAAAAAATATTTTACTAAAAAATAACAATAATGTAATATTTTGAAATATTCATCTAATTGTATTTTACACCTACAACTAACAAATATAATTTGAATAAAATTCATTATAAATAACATAAAATTTAATTATTATTTTAACAAAAAATGAAAAAAAGTCATTGAAATCATATTACTTTTATCATTTATAAAATCATTTATTTTACTATTCTATTAATTTAAGATATAATGTTTCGATGTGGAGTATGAATTTAAGGAAATTATTTCATGAAAATAATAAATATGTTATAAAGATAATAAAATAATTAATATTTAAAATATACATTTATTACTAGAAAAATAATATTTTTATTCATATTTCTAAAATTTAAAAATAATATAATAAAAATAATGTTATTTTGTTAATTATATATATATAAAATAATATATATCTAAAAATCATGGAAAAACCAAAAAAATGAAATATAATATACATTTTTATTTTTAATATTGATATATTCTCAATAAAAATTATTGAATGTTTTAGGGTCATTTTTCAAACCTTTTCATGATATTTTATCCAAGTTGAACTGACTTTCTGTTACCAAGGCTACATAAATTTACAATGATTATTATTCCTAATTACAAAAAACGAAGAGATAAATGTTTTAAAATTTAATAACACGTGATTAAAAACATAAAATCTTTTTTCAATGATTGAAATAAAATATAATTCATAATATAATTTATTACTAAACTCATAATGTGTGATGAAAATAGTTATTCTGAAAAATGACTTCTTAATTACGAATATGTTTATTTGTAAAATAGAGTGTAAAATTCTTTAAAAATACTCTAATTGGATTATTGGTAATAAAAATTAACAAAATGAAATATTAATACTAATCATAAATATATCATTACTTTATAAATGGATTTAAAAAATACAATTTAAAAAAAAGAAAATTTATTTTTCTCTACTAATTGAAAACACTAATTTTTTTGAAAAATATAAAAAATTCACAAATAGATTATTTTGATAATATTATTTATAAATGTATATAATTTTTAACAAATAAAATTACTAAATGTTTATGAAATTAATCATAAATTTCTAAAAACATCAATATTTATCTTTTTAAGAAAACATTTCTTTAATGAATATATTTTCTTTTTAAAATATGAATTATTGTTTTCAAAAGACTTAAGGAATAAGTTTTTATTAATTAGGGACTTTATATATATTTTATAAGTTATATAATACTATTGATTTTTTAAAATTCAATGGTTATCTTATAACATTTGTGTTTAAATTTATAAATTTTATGTTTCTTTTTAATTCAGAGTTGTTGATCCCTTATACTATTCAATATAATATTTCTCTTAAAATATTCAGATATTACTTCCCACAAAAATATTATAAAAAATTTGAACCCATGAATATTTTTTACACATCTATAAAATTATGAATCATATAAACCCGAACATATTTAACTCGAGGTCCATATCCACTATCATAATAACGTGGCTCTCTCATTCCATGTATTACAAATCCACCAAATCATTCCAAAAAATGAAAATTTATTCCAATATATCTCGCAATCTAGAATCAAACCACTATATTCTAACAATAAGAAATTATGATAACTACCAGACTATAAATTTCTATAACCAACAACAATATAACTCTAACTATTCCTTAATTTAATATATATCCATCATGAAAATATATGATCACTACTACACACCTAGAAAAACATGGAACCTTTGTGATTTATTTTCCACTTTATAGATGCTACACCCCTACACATTTTTCATACCTTATGGATATGGTCTTATTATTAAATCCTTAAATAACTCACATGGTGCATTTTATTATGTGATATAACAGATCCTCAACCCACTAGCGGCTAGAATCACTAATCAAATCCACCAGCACCACACAATTATCAATAATTACTTTTTCCCAAACCAAAACATGTCACATATCCTCAATCAAAAAAATGATAATCACCATAATTTGACTCAAAATTAGTGTCACAAAATACAATACTAATATTCACTCATTTTTTATAAGGTTCATTATCCACAACACCACCTCCAATCATGGGATCTTGCACAACAACAAATGATTAGTGTTACTGTTGATAATCTACCACCCTGTTAACATTTCATCCACTGATGAAAACATACCAAATGGAGACCATATATTTAATTTATGAATCACTAACATGATTATAACCCTTATCCTAATTATGAAATTATATTACATATATTAATAGAAAATAAAATCAAGCATCACATACTATTATATGAATCCAAAACAAGTGCAATGGAAAACCAAGAAATACAATACCAGTCTCATTTTTAGGAACCCACCAGTGATTTATAATGATATCTACAAAATACTCAATCCAATGAATATAATTGTATGCACCAAAGAAGTATCCAAAAAACCCTAATTCTATAGAAACATCAGTTTAAAAAAATATTATTCAAATTCTAATTACCCCCTTTAATTAAAATATCAAATGAACCTCTTGAAAACCTTATGCCCCATGAGTCATACAACCTAGAACCACAAAGACATTTTTTGATATATTCTCCAAGAATTCCACCACAAATAGTGGTACTAGACAATGATATCACGAATGGTCTCTACTAATATATAGAATAAACAATAACCACTGATAACTCTATGTTTTATCATTATATTCATTTTTAAAACCAAGAGATAAATCTTTTAACATACCCAAAAGTCCCTTCATATTTCTAACACATCGTTCATGATTTGAACCACTTTATTAAGGATTTGTACAATTCTGGTTTAATACATTTATGGTGTGACACCTGTTACATGTCCTAAAAACCAAATACAAGAATTAATCCATATAATGACCTATAATAATTCCAAAAACATTCACTCAATTTGTTAATTCTCTATAAAACTGTGTTACCACCTAAAATCCCAAACTATTCACCCTACACTAATTGAGAATGACCAGTAAATTTCTTAAAAAACTAGATTACATAACCCCACACACATAAAACAATGATCATCTCACTCACTTATTACTCATGGGAAATGGAAAAACTTTGGTTTATAGTACCCAATATAGAAACAAACTCATGAGTCATTTCCCAAGACAATACTCTACTAGATCAACCAATAAGGGTTTAACATCCAGCGTTAGTATCACACAACCACTTATCACCCATAATGACTCAATACCAATTATAATGAGCAATAAAAACAGATCATAGGGAATCATTGCATGAAAACCACCAGATTGTAGGGTCCATCACTAACCAATAGTCCATGAAAAATAATCTACACACCTTCAAGCCCATCCACTAAGGTGTCCCTATTCACCATCCAAAAAATCATAACAATTATGTGCATTATTAATATAATCCATATCAAACACCACATCAAAATGGTGTTAAAATAAGTTTTCACAAAAAAAACACCCAAAAAACATAGATTTAATTTTCCCAAAGCTCCAAATAAAGTTCTAAATCAGTGTGTAATAACATTTACAACATATTTAATTTTATTTTAAAACACATTTTCATCCCAAAAAATATTTAATACATTCAAATCATTTAAATTCTACCCTCTTTTATTTTAAATAATATTAGGTAAAATAATTTATCCAATTGAAACTATACCATAAACACCAACACTCAACCAAATTCATAGCCTAAAAATTTTCAAATTCCCATTAAAATTTTCCAATGGTATGAAAGAAATTCATTTAAACTATTTTAATGACCCATGTCATTCATAAAAACTTAATCAAACCAAAACCTCTTGAAAAAATGATTTATTAAATTTAAAAATAGAATCAAAAACTAGTTATTTATATACTCAAATTCTCATTGATGTATAAACACAATGGACTAATACACCACACTGAATTATCTAGAAATAATGATATTCTAAAATAATGTACCCAAAAAATAGTTACTGCTTATTGAATTATCATACCCATGTCATGAAAATTAATATTCTAGTAATAGACACATATAGAATTAAATCACAACATTATTATGATAAGTTAATGAATTAAAAATAATGATTTATTTGGGGAAACTCTAAAAATATTATCACTAATTTTAAAATAATTTACTAATATATAAATCAAAGGGAACCAAGAGCACGACAAGGGAACCTACATTCTTATCCATGATACACTAACCCACCCACTCTTCCCAAATTCATTCAAAAGAATAAAATAATAAATATGAATACATAAATCATGTGTATCACTCAAAAAATTGAAAAATGGTAAAAATCAAAACCAAAATTTAAAATCTACCTATCGTAACATAAAATTTTCACATATGAGCATTAGATTACACTATTAAAAATGATTCCTTTAACAGTGATAACATTTATCGGTTCTAGAAAAATGTGACGGTAAATTAATTATTTACCATTACTTTTTTAGTACCTATAAATGGTACACTTTAAATGTGATAATTTAGCACTAATAATGGTCCAAGTGAATATGAAATGATTACAAATAAAAATATATATAATATTTTTTTAAGAAAAAAATATTTTTATAAATTAATAAATTTAATATACATATACATTAATTTTATAAAGTAATAAATAGTATATATAAAACATATAGATATATAAAATGATAAAAATGAATTATTAATTAAATAAAAATAAAAAATGAGTATATTAAGAAAAATATTTAACATTTTTTAATTAATTTTTTTAATACAAGTGAACAAATTTAATATACATATATACATTATAAATAATAATAAAAAGTATATATTAAATATATATATATAATTAATAAATTGAAATAATTAAACAAATAAATATAAAAGAATTAGTTACAAAATTATTTAAATATTCCTTAATGAAACAATTATTAATTAAAATGAATTAGAATTATATATATATATATATTAAAAATATTAATAAATAACTTATATTAAATATAAATTTATAGGAAATGAAAAAATCTGATAATTAAAAACATTTTCAGGTATTATTCATTTTTAATGATGTTTGACATTTCAATTTAACATAGATAAAACACCATCTATTACAATGATTTCACATAGGCATATATTTATATACATATATACATATAATTAATTCACTTTTATATTCAATAGCCTCAAATATATTTACACAATTAATGGAATCTTATATAGAAACACATTCATCAAATATTTTAGTAATTTATTCAAATTTTAGTATAATTGAGAATTTTATTTTAACATGATTTATTTAATATATTCTCTTTTTAAACGGTCAATTTAATTTTTTTTAAATATTATTACATTTTGGGTATTATTTTTCTATTTTTTCTATTTTTTATTTTTTATTTTTTTTTATTTTTTTATGTTTTATGTTTTATTTTTTATTTTATTATTGAATTTGGTCATTTTCTATTATTTATTTATATATATTAATTACTATATTTTAGTATTTTAAATATGTATTAATATTTATGTCAATATATAAACAATTTTTTAAGAAAAATTAATATTTAATAAATAAATCTGATCAATTTTTTCATATTTTTTAAGGTGTACTTATTTTAAATTATTCAATTTGACTCATTTTTAAATTACATGTATTTAAGATTATATACCCACTATTAATGATAGAAATATACTTGTGAATAAATATTTTAAAAAAAATATATTTATAAATTTATGTTTTCTATATTCGTAAAGTTATATATTTACTATTATTATAAATAAATAAATTTTATTTTTTAAAATAAGTATTTTTATAATTTTGAATAAATATATATATATATTTATAAAATTATATTAATTTTTTAAATAATTTACTTGGCAATACTAAATCTCAATACTCCATGGAGACCTACAGGGTCAACTCCCACTGAACTGCATATTACGGGCTATCTATATATAATAATATAAATATACTCACATACGATTATATAAATATATAAATTTTATTCTTTTAAAAACATTAATCATATATTAATAAATAAATGATTATATTTTTACATAATTATAAAATTAAATTAAATATATTTAAATAATTATAATTATAAATATTTTATCAGATAAAAGAAAGTGCTGATAAATATTCCATTAATCTATGATTATCATTTCAGCACGAATAAACATGATATTTGTGCGTACGTTTTTGAAAGAACTCATAAAAGTATCCCTAACTATTTATAAGAACCTTAATTTTGACTCAAACACATGTTATTATAAAGCTCTCGCTAAACTTCCATTCCTCCATCATGAATCCTCTACACTCCCTCGAATGAATTAAGGCTGAAATCCAATGAAAGTTATTTTCTACTTCTACTTTATAAGTGTTTGATTTTTTTTGTGTTTCACGATTCTCATTTTTTCGTTTTCTGTAACCCTAACGAACCATACATATCATCTATCTCTCTCACACACATACTTATTCATATGCAATGACACCTCTAGTCAGTAAACTCAATCTGCCATCATATGATACCACTATGAACTACATATCCATATGTGGTTGCAAATAATGGTGATTTTTTATGATTTCATTATATACTTATTGTTACTTAATAAATAATGTGGTCTTCATTGATTTAATATTGTTTCCATATAATGAAAATAAAATGAAGAAAAATTTTTAACATTGTATTGGACTAATTATAGATTGAATGTTATTTCATCTGAATAATATATAGTGGGTTTATATACATATTGTTCTAATTGGAATGTGTTAATCTAATTCAGGTAACTAATGTTTGAATTTTCTAGTGTATATTGGTTAAAGTTATCAAAATGATATATAGATATAACTTTATAAGTAAAATACTATTTATATTTTCATTGAAATCAAAATAAGAATACTTTTTTAGTTTTTTATTTGATCCAAACTCAATAGTTCTGATTTATTGTCATAAAGATGCATGTTTATAATTTATTAATAAGTTTTGATAATTAAAACATTTACTAAATATATAGTCACTAAAACGTTAATGTTTGGAGGGAAGATGATATTCAATGGGATATGTAGATCATTAAAGGAGTTAACATTTATTTCAATTATCAATGAATGGATTCCAATAATTTCCCAAGTATTTTAAATTAATTAGTAGTTAAAATAATGTTTGAATTATTATTAAATAATAGTGAAAATAATTTATAAATTTACTTTTTTTTTGAATTTATAAATGAAAAATTTCATATAACAAAACCCCATATCGGGTTCCAACATATGTTTTTTCCGTAGGCAGTGTCTCCTATTGAAGATGATATAATTGAGTTTAATTTTATATCATGTTGTATTATAATCAAATTCCCTGCCATGACTGAAGTGATTTTTTAGGAAGTGAAATAATATAAGATAGTTTATTTCTATTATTTTTTGTGTGTTATCTTATCAATTTTTTTCTCTTTCAGAAAAATCTAACATCTCAATATAGCCCAACAATTCATAACCTGACCTAAGATGAATCAGAATGTTACTCAGCCCTCGGGATCAACTACAGAATCCAAAGTTCTGAAAATACAATTATCAAAATCTACATGATCAATTAAAAATGGATTAAAAAACCCACACACATTACAGCTATATATATTTAAAAGTGAACATAATAAAGTCTAATTAATATAAATGACTAAATGCATAAATTTTTTGATAAATAATAGTTAAAAATAATACCTTATATGAATCCCAAACCAATCATTTATGACACAAACTCAAAAAGAATCCAATATCTATAATTTGATACTCTATTGCTTCAAATAAGTATTAAATCCATTTATCCGTCAACTGAAGGAAACATCAGTTACATGGGCACCAAGATGCATATAAATGGTTAAGTAAAGTGACTAGGTAAGTTTTATCTGATGATTTTCCTTTTCTCATATTGACTTAAAAACTATGTATATCATTTTTATTTGATGAAAATATTAATAATTTATCTTAATTGAATGATTAATAAAACACATGTAATACACCAAGCTTCCCCAGTATTATTCTCCTAGAATAATAAATAACTTGAGATGTAGCAACTTTGAGTTCTAGCACATCACAACCAATGAAACTAGCCATTTTAAAAGTATTTATTAATATTAATACGAAATTTTGGAAATTTTATAAATTTTATTTTTCAAAATGGAATTTATTTTTGGAATCAGAATATAACAAAATTATATTAGGGTGAATTTTTTGTATTTTCTGAAAACATTCAATTTTTTAAGGATTAGTGAAAAACAATCCGTTATTGTTTAAAACAAAATTTATATTTAAATTATTTTTTAAAAATTTAAATTTATTTTAAACTCAAAATAGATACATAATACCTATATGAATCCAATTTAATTCATAGGATTCATGTTATAATAATAGACGATATATAAAATTCTATTTGAAAATTTTAAGGCCTTTTACCCACCTTCTAGGAACATTTGCAATATTGCATAAAATTTAATTTTACTGATTATGTGAAATGAAATTCAAATATTTAAGAATAAATGTTGACATCAGTAAGTAAATATTTTTTCAATAATATGAAAATAATTTTTTTGATTAGTAACTTTGGAATTTTGTTTACCATGATTATTAGTAAATAGTGAAATTAAAGTTAAAAATGATATTAGAATTACCCTAAAATATGTCCTAATTCTATTTTACAAGTGTATTTGGAAAAAAATAAACCTTATGAAAGAAATATTATACTTTTTGATCCACTTTGATTAGATTAAGACATTTATTATATTTTATTTAAAGATGAGTTAAAAGTATTAAATTCAAATTTCAATAAATAATACATTTTTAAAATATGGTTATACATAAGATAAATTAGACAATAAATATTAATTAGAAATATAAATAATATTTCAAACATCATTTTATTTTATTTCTAAATTTTAAACATAAAATAATTAAATTTATTAGTGACACAATGATGATGCACTAACTACCTTATTATTGAAAAAATAATAATTGATATAATAAATATTAAAATAAATGTAAATTGAACCATTCTATTACATATATAAAAGTTCTAGTTCGATATTAGATTATTGGTTTGATTTAATTTCTTTTTTAGAATAAATAATATTGTTATGATTTTCAAAAAAACCAAATACTAAATACCATCAAAATTGAAATAAATTAGTTTCTAAAACAAAAAATATTTTATTAAATTATATAATAGTACTAAAAATATATTATTTAGAAAAATGATTTAAATTATGACATATATGGCATTAATGAAACACTTGAGGTTCTCTTGTAATTTTATAGTATGTTTATTACCCATGTATTATAAAAATACAAGAATACATGGTAAAAGTTAAACTATTTAACTAAGTGTTAAATTGAAAAGAAAAGGTTAATATGGTGTCCTAAACATGTCAAAAACCGAATGGATGAGAGGTTCAATACTAATCCAAAACATATCATCAAAATATATCAAGTTGATGATATTAGAAACTAAAAATGAGTTTATAATAAAATAATATTTTAAACTCATCCTAAAGTGCCCCTCACCTCCCATATAAAAGGGTACATCACCTCCACTCAACTTCACACCTCCAAATCTATTTGGCTTGGCCAACCCCTAGTAAAATATTTACCCAACCACCCTAACTTCAACGTAGGGGACTTAAATTGAAAAAAAAATCCTACATAAGGAGACCTTATGTACAAATCAAAAGGAAACACCCTGAGAAGAGGTAATTATTTCGTCACGTTTTTCAATGTTCTTTTGTTCTTCTAATTCCTATTTATTTGTTGTTTACATAAAAATTAATAACTCCAGTACCTTATACATACTGTTAGGTTATTGTAAATATTTTTAAACCATATTCATTATTCTATCCATCCTATGAATGTCAATGTCACCATACGTGCGTACGTACGGCTTACCACCTCCACGTCGTAGTGTAGTTGGTTATTCCACCCATCAATATTTGGATGGTTATAATAATGTGTATAATTGATTTAAATAATGAATATAACATTTTAATGATTCTGTATATATTATTTAACATCCAATTACATACAATCTCACCATCAATATAATGATATAGTTTCTCATGCGTACATATGGATTACCGTCTCCACGATGTGAAGAGATTTCATTCCCCTTCGTAACCATTCAAGAATAATTTTTATTTTATGAGTAAAAATAATTATTAATGAACTTAATATCATTATAGATATGAATAAAATAAATATTTTCCATAAGAAACATGACTTAAATAACAAAATATATATTAAAAAATGATTCAGTTAACAACAGAAGCAATGATAATACTGAAAAAGTATTTAAAAAGAAATATAAGAGTGTCATATTTGATGTCATACTTATGTATGTGGTTCTTGCATAATTTAATACCAATTATTTAATAATTAAAATGAGTTTAACATACGCTATAATAACTAAAAGTACATGGTACGGGTTAATTTTACCATCTCTCTTTTATTTGAGGTTATTTATATGTTTGTATCTACTAAGACCTCTTTATCATCCACATCTGTGTTTCATAAATATATATTTCAAAATATTTTGACCATTTTCTAGATATGGATTATTGTCATCTATACCCTATTTTTAATTTTTATAAAATATTTTGAATGTAATCATTCCATCAGATTCCAAACAAGGTTCTTTATGACCTTAGAGATAAATTAATAAAAGAATGTTTTTTTAACATATATGGTGAGTGTAGCAATTTCCTGCCTTTATAACACCTTTGAAGCTTCCCTAACGATATTATAATAATATTTTCAAAATAAATGTTTTCTTAAATTACTTAACTTTTAAATTATTTTAAAATAGAAAAGGATATTTCTCCCAAATAGGTTTGATTTCATCTGTATCAACATACTTTTTTTTATTTTAGACTTTATTGAAGTTGATTTATTATGATAAAATCTTTTGTACTATATTATAGGTTTTGTGATATGTTTGAATATGGAGGAACTATTTATATATGATTCATGGTTTATGGTTAAAGTATTATAATATTGTATAATAGTTTAGTAAATATGTTTATGCTGTGTTTCAACCTTTTCATATGAGTAATGCATTGAACGTAGTATCTGACGGGAAGGGCCCTCTATAGCACCTCAATGCATCAGTAGATCTCATGAGACAAACTAGTGTCTTGGAACAAGGATTTAAAAAAATTATTTTTTGTAGTCTGGAAACGAGGCCATTACTATGTGGTTATGATGTCCGACATTATGCATTCCATCAGTGTAAAATTAACAATTGATATTATATGTGATTGTTCGATGAGTAAAATATCCATATGAATAAGTAAATGGAATGATTTTATTTATCTTTTCCATATTATTCTGAATTTGTATGTTTACAAGTATTGTGTTTCAGTCTTATACATTTCCTTAAATGATTATGCATATTTATGATAGTTTATAATATATTTTTATCCTTAGTGACATCCTAAGATCACCCCTTGTTTATGTTATATTTTTTTCCAGTATGCGAAGAATTATATTTTGATTGACCAACAAGAATTGGCTATGAGATATGAGTGTCTTGAAAAGATACACAATGTTGTTTTTTTCATTTAATAATGTAATATAAAACTTATGTATGTATTTAGTACATCCATGGAAATTAAAATGATCAGACATTTGGCACATGAACCCTTGTGATCATTCCAATGTTATATAAAAATGCACCGACTCTAGGTGACTAGGGTTAGGGCATTATAGTTGGTATCATAGGAAGTTTAGTACAAACCATGGAAACTAAATTTATAAAAACTATGATTAGAGAAGATTACACAAAGATAGCCTTTGAGTATTATTATAGAATAACATCCAAAAATTATGTTAATGTGGATATTATGTGGGTTTTCCAACCAATACATCCATGTCTGGATACAAAAAGAGGATGTGGTTATTGCACAGATGTACCTAGGAGCGAAAACTCTGACAAGGAGTTTTGGGCTTGACCCAGGGTATCCTAGAACACAACAACGAGCCTTATTGCACACATGGTTTGTCACTCCTTAGGGATATGCATAGGATAATAGAAATTTTCATTACAAACCATTACAGATGATTTATGAGTAATCCCTTCCTCAATGAAAACTTTTTTATGATTATGAATTTTATGCAAAAACAGTTCAATTTATGTAATGTATTTTACATGTTTGGAATTATGTATTGTGATTCATAATCTAATCTAGTGTATTACATCGTTTAGAAATGGTGTCTAGATGAAGGGATGGAAAATGAATCAATCCATGTAATCCATGTTGGTATTTCCATCATTCTCAAGATAATATTTGTGGTGTTGGGGATTCAACTAGTGATGAACAACTTATAACCATACTGGGAAAACTCACTCAGGTTATGATTAATAACCTTACCTGTATCGATCTCCTTGATCCAAAATTTAGAGGATCAATGTTAGACTACATAATGAGAAACAAATCACCGACATTCAGTTGGACTAAAAATACATTTTTAGCTGAGTAATAAAAATATTCCTTAGATAAAATATTCCATGCTATGGGGCGTAACGAAATAGAAAAAGTTGTCAGGGTTGTTTATCACCTCACAGGAGATGCAGATCAGTGGTGGTCATTAGTTAAAATCACAATGGACTAGGAATAAGTATCAAATATGGAATTAACGGAATTTAATGACATTTTATTAGAAAAATACATTCCTTGTGAGCATCGAGAAAATATGGAAAGGAAACATATATGTCTAAGGAAAATGGAAAATGAGAATGTTTCAATGTATGAGGAAAACATTACAAGCATAGCAAGGCATGCTGCAGATTTAATATATAACTGAATATGTAAGACTAATTAATTATTTGATGGGTTAAAACTATTTCTCCATCGAGAATTAGTCTCACAGTCCTTCTTTTCAGATGATGATATAGTCTCATTTGATAAGAAGAAAGGAAAGAAATTCTCAAAGTCTTATGACTCCAAATCAAAGCAAGAGAAGAAGAGATCTGCTGAACACTAGGAAAAAGGAAATACGGGGAATAAGGTAAAAGTTTAATTTACATCTGATAGTAAATGTGTGAAGAAACACCCCAGTATTAGCCTAAAGGGAATGGGAGTCTGTTACATGTGTGGAGAACATGACACCATGCTCGTGATTTCATGGGGAAGATAGATTATATCAATGTTGAATGGTAGGGTTGTAATGAAATGGGGAATTATGAAAATGAATTCCCTATGATTCAGGATACCTACATCAGAAATGGAAAATGAGGAAATATAAAGCATATTTGATCACAACTGTAGAGGTTGAAGTTTTGAATTTCATGGTGGCTTGTTCATTAATCATTTCCTCAAATTTACCCAATGACTTATTTGATTGTAGATCATTTAATTCATTCATATCTTCCATGTTTTTCAAAATGATTATTGTAGAGACTTGGTTTTTACCCTGTAAGACTTTGGAATATTTGTACATATAATTTTAGAGCAACGCGTGAAGACGGCGGGTGATTCTGAGGCCCGTTGTTCCCAGAATAAATTTTATAAAAATATTTAGTATTTTTATACAATGGCTGAGGATGGGTTGTGTTTTCTCCTAAACGGTAGCTCAGATAGGAAATCTGATGGAATAGTGGCATCTGGAGCATGTCGTTTACCCTAGGTGGGGTGTAAAAGTTGAGGGTGTGGGCCTGCTGTGATAGATGTCACCTAGGGGAACAATCATCATTTTAAATTAATGACATAGTTATTTTTTCATTGGCATTCTATACAAATAACATTCGAACCAAGCCTCGGAATGGAAATCAGAGACTTTTTTTGAGTTTGAAATAGGGTGTTTTTCTAAGGTGCGATATAAAATAAGTGGGCATGGAGGTTCTGGAAACAATGATCGTGGGTGGTGTTTCAATGTGTTTTTATAAATACGCTTGAGATAAGGGGAGAAACAATGATTCTTCTTCTTCTTCTTCCCACACTCTCTCTCTATCTATCTCTCTTGTTCTTCAGTCTTCTTCACCATTCTTCGCCGGATTGAGGAACGAACTCGGGCGGATCAAAGTGGGATCACAGCGAAATCGTTACTAATGACGAACGACTGTATCGAGGATGGATTTATGATTAATATTCAAACCATCATCCATTTATGGAGTTTTTTCCATTTTCTTCATTTAAATTATATAATTTTGGAATTGGGAAAATGGTCGAATGAACACGTCTATCGCTCGAGCACCGTTCTTAATAGTCATTCTGGGGCATTCTTCATGCAAATAATCCAACGTGCCAAAATGTTATTAGAGCAAAGATCGGGGGAAGGCGCTGTGAAGGCCTTCTCCCAAAGATCATGTACCTACATTCAGTTTTGAAATCGTGCCACTAGAGCGGTGGTGGTGGCCGTCGGAAGCCCGGGCTCCGGCAAGGGCGGTGTCCAGTGGTCGGGGTGGCACAGTGGGGATCGCACGTCAGGAAGCGGGTGCATCCGAGAGAGCAATGCTATGGTGTGGTGTGGCCGGAGTGATGATAGAGGAGTGGAAACTAGTGTGGAGCAAAGCGGCGTTAGGGTATCCATAGGAGGAGTCGTGTTGTGGGTGATCGTTGATGGGCGGTACGCTCGGCCGGTAGAGCGACGGACCGAGGCGGCCACAACGTGCGCGGCCGGTCGATGTGGTGCGCCCGGAGGTGGAATGGGGAGTCGGGTCTTCAGTGGGGTTGTGGTGAGCATGGGGCTTGGGAGGCCTGTCACTCTGGGGAGGAGCCCCAAGGCGCTGACCTCGAGGGGGGGGGAGGTTGGGGGAGTGGAGCACGGGAAACAAGGACCCGCATTTCGAGGGTCCTGCTGGGCGATAATGACCGACCCAAAGGCCGGTCTTCTTGATGACCCGTACCCAAGGGGGTTTGGTGTGGAAGGAGTGGGTCGTGGCTAGTTAGGTAGACCTATAGCTAGGCAGAAGGACCTTGTTTTGGACAGGCCCAGCTAGGGTGAACCAATCCGGTTAGGCCCCTTGCAATCAAGGGGTTTTATCTACTAAACTGCGCGTCCATTTGACGCACCGTCTATGAGTGCTGGTTCGTGTCCGTGAGGTGGATAATTTTAAGATTGTTTCTGGGTTTTTGGGTTTTGCGCCCATAGATGGGTGACCCAAAATGCTATAATTTAATAATATTAAATTATTATTAAAGTTGCGACAGACATGGTTCGAGAGCCGGACGTCCGTTTGACGCGCCGTCAGAGGCGTTGTGGCCCTGGAGTTGAGGATGTCCATCCAAAGATGGTTCGAACCCTTGAGATTTGATTTCGTTGCTCGATGGAATCAAATTATTAATGTGAATAATTAATTGATTGTTTAATTAATTAATTAATCTTACGTCAGACCTAACTTCTATATGGGATGTTCGATTGACGTGTCGTCAGAGACAGTGTGACCACAATCATCGTGTGGAATTTTTGAGATGCTTTCTGAGGTGTTCGAGGTGGAGAAAATGATCAGACCCCACTAGGCCTGGTTCACACGTTTTACGGTAAAACACCACCTTTTCACCAGACATCCGTTTGAGGTGTTTGAGTACTCGTTTCTGAGGGTTCTTCCGAGGGGATTGAGAGGATGCAATCTGCCCGCCCAGATTCGGGCCCGAGGCGTGGACCCCACGAGGTATCTTTCAGATGTATGTTGTGTCTTTACAACTTATGATTCTTAAGTTCATTCAGGTCAGATGAATAGCCTATGCCTCGTGGTTATGTGCAAGGAACCCAGTGATGTGATCAGCATGATGTGTTTCGGGGTCGCGGTGTGGGCATAACGCGGGGAATTTCATCTTCTGCATCTTGAGTCCGTTTTAGGCACCGTCAGCAGTGTTGTTACCCTGGCATCGAGGTGAAGTTGACCAGGGTGGTTTCATGCATTGAAGCCGGTGTTGAGGTGTGGGCCCCACATGCCGTCTTTTAAGCTTTGTGTAGAGTACTGTGAATATTTCATCAGACGTCTGTTTGGGGCATATGAGTAGTCATTTCAGCATGTTTTTCGGAGAGCATCATGATGGTGTATTTGACCCGACCACTTTCGGGACCAATGTGTGGGCCCCACGAGACGTCGTTTGGCCATAAAGCGGTGTGGAATAACCTTTTCTTCACGAGTCTGTTTCCAGGGAGTAAATTGTCTATCTCACATGTTTTTCTGTGATGATTACAATAGTTTAATATATTTTGGAGAACAATTCCTCTTTTGAGATCTCATTAAATGAGGAAACATGAATGTGTGTTGGTTAGAGGTTCGTTTGACGCACTCTGAACCTACGCACAGTAGTGGTGTTAGTGACAACTAGGGATGGCCCGAGTAGTGCAGAGTTATTGGAAAAGTTCCAGGTTTACCCTCTAGTAGGGATGGATAGTGGGTTACACATTGACATTAGAATTTACCCTCCAACGTGGCTGGTTAGTGGGTTACCCGATGACCTTTTGTGGTTTACCCTCAAACGGGGTTGGGGAGTGGGTTACCAGACGTCCTCTTGTGGTTTACCCTCTAGTGGGGCTGGGCAGTGAGTTTCCCATTGACCTCTTATGGTTTACCCTACAGTGGGGTTGGGTAGTGGGTTACCCATTAACATTAGAGTTTACCCCTTAGTAGGGATGGGCAGTGGGTTACCCGATGAAATCTTTTAGACTCAACCGTTTCTATGAGGCTAGTTACTGAATTTTCTCTATGACTATCAGAGCGGGGCCCTTGGTAGTACAGCTCTGTGCTGAGGCAACTTTGGCAAGATGAACTGTTGGGCATCAGTGATGGATATCTAATGAACTGTTGATGACTTTTCATGGGCTGATATTGGAGATAGATATCCCCTTACACACTCATTTGGGTTGCTTTTTGAGCATATATATACTCCCTACTTTTTTTCCAACTCTTCGGTTTTAGTTACTCTCCTTCTAAGGGGGGAAAAGGCACGAGGGTTATGACATATTCTTTTCGTGTTTAGATTCTCCTGGATTGGATGATTCCACTTCCTTTATTTTGTTGGGTTGAGTTGTACTCTCACTGTTATAATCTTACACTGTTCTTTGTTCTGTCCACTGCACACAGAATTAGTACCTTCTTTATTTCTCCCTTTAGATTTCAGGGAATCCTACTAAGTATATTAATACTCTCCACCTTCTTGGGGTTTTCCCACACATGGTGTTCCCCTTTCAGATGATGGACAGGTTAGTCGAGACACTCAGAGGAGCATAGAGGACACAAGATCTTGGCTATGTTCAGCTGCTGTAGTAGGACTTTGAGGTGTGAAACTCACCAGCTGTTTACTTTCATTTTACCTATTGTTCGGTATTGGAACCTTTATGGATGGTCGCATGTTTTTTCCCTTTTACTGTTATGTTTACTTGTTAGTCTACTATTCAGAACTTTATATGTACAGGTTAAAGGTCGATGCATGTAAGTTGGTTTCCATTTTAAAGTAGTGTTGTATCTTGCTTTCTTTTATCTGCACTGTTTCATTGAGTTAGCTATGTGTGTGTGTATTGTTTCGTAGGCAATGGCCTCCCCTAATTTTTTGTGCCTTTGGTGTGAGTCTCCATTCCCTGGCCTATGGAGGCAGGCTTAGGGTAGTTGCATCTTGAGCCCCTGTACGGGTCGGGTCGTGACAAAGTGGTATCAAATGTGGTTCATTCCTGGGGTCGTTTTTTGGACATCCCTGAAAAGGAATTGGTCAAGTTGTGGGGAAATAGTGTCAACATGACTTGAGAGAGGCTCTTAGGCCAGGGAGTCCAGTGAAGGTGAAGCGGCCGACGTATCGATTCACCAGGAACCTGATAACCCGCTTGTCGACTCGGAACACTGAGACACATGTTGAAGCTAATTTGGTTCATGCATCATATAGGATTGAGTCATTTACTATCCTTCTTAAGTCATCACCCCATAGTTTTAGATATATATATATATATATATATATATATATATATATATATATATGCTCATTTTACCGTGGTACACCTTGATCGGATTCAGGATGTCTCCACGATGATAGCCAGCCAGGATACTAGATCTGGTTCATGATGACAACTTCATGACCGACGAGGCCTCAGTTCAAGATCCTTCATATGGTTACCCTTTCTCCAGGAGGACATGCACCAACACCTCCAACTGTGGAGTAGAAGATAGTTCTGGTAGAGAAGGCTGATGAAGAGTGCAGGCTTGGCACACTACGTGATTTCTAGCATTAGAGATTGTTGATGATCCACGATGACCATACCCTCAGACTGTTAAGGATTGTCTAGATTCGGTGGTTTGCCTCTTCAGGTTTTTTCTAACACTGGCAGGTTGATGGTGGCTTTGATAGTCAGTCTTTTTCCACCAAGTGGTTTGGAGTTAGTATGGACAAGGTCACTCGGATGCATTATGAGTTGGTACTTTTGGGGGATGACATATAGCAGCTATTTCTTGAGAAGTACTACCCCTCCTACTTACGCTTTATATGGTTTCAGGAGCTGCATCAGTTTTAACGGGGGTGATGGTCATGGCTGAGTATGCAACTAGGTTCATAGACCATACTCAGTACTCTTTGGACATGGTCTATGATGGAAAATTTCAAGCACAGAAGTTTATGAGAGGTGTCTCTATTGAAGTATTGTGCCAGTGTAGTGCCCTTGTGCATCCTCACCTGTCTCAGGGTGCTAGAGCAGGCACTGTTGAGAGAGAAATTTCTATCAGAGGGACTTCAATTAGTAGGGCCTCGACACTGGAAGTCTCCCCTTTATGAGACTCAGGCACATGGTCAGGGTTAGTGTAGAGCACTGAGATAGCCCAAGGAGGACTATTACTATGTTTGTGATGTGTGAGGAAACGTGGAGTGAGACTAGTCGACTTAATGTGTTGAGTTTCCCAGATATTTTGTAGATGCACCACCACGACAGAGGTAGTGACATGATTAGAGAACTCCCAGATGAGGACAGGGTGGTCCCCAGGGAGGCGGTGTTGGCAGAAGATCATGAATATTTGTGGTTGTTAGAAGACGTTTTGAGGACCATCCACCACCACTAGGAAGCCCATGTTAGGCTTAAGGAGCTGATGGACGGGGCCGCAGGAGGCTGTGTGCTATGGATGCTGACAATCCTACAATGTATGAGATGATAAGAGACATGCTCTGTTTCTTTTTTACTTTTATCAGTAACACTTGTTAGACACTGCGTAAGTTACTCTTTTTTCCTAACTCCTTGTTCGAGGGGTTACCGAGGGTGACGCATGGAAACAGTGTAACCCTATGTTTGTGTTGCCTGACATAGATGTGAATGCTTGGGAAAGAGGGGGTTTTCCCCCACTGAGACATGTTTTTGTGATTTGATCAAAACTGTGAGGGAGAGTCAATACCATCCAAAGCGACTAGTATTAAGGTGTGGTGGATTAGTTCCCGTGACATGTGCATTAATGGTGGGGTTTTTTGGTGGTGTGTCAGAGAAGGTTCTGGATTTTCTACTGGGGCTTTTCTACATGACCTCTTTTGCTTGAGGTTCCACTAGTGGGTTTGGAATAGTGCATGTTTTGGGGATTACTCTCCTTCTGAGAGGGGAAAAGACATATGGGGTATGCCATGTGCTTTCTGTGTCTAGACTCTAGTGGTTGGATGAGTTTTCTCACCTGCCATGTTCTTTGGTACCTTGCGTTCTCAATGTCAATCTTGATACTGTCATCAAGTGCAGGTCGAGGTGATGTAAAATCCATAAATATAACTACGTGCTTCACTCCGTTGTGATGGTAGTGGTGGTCCTTGAACTGAGAATGTGGAGATGATATCTTCTGGAAGAGCACATATTTGTTTGCTCTGTTCACCAATGTCTCAGATGTACCCTCACCCAGAAAGACTTGAACCCGAGGAGACAGTGATGGTTGAAATTTCTGCAAAACTATGACTTAGAGGTAGTCTATGTTCTGAAAAATGGCATTGCTGTAGTAGGTTATCTTAGAAGAAAATCCCAGACTCTTTAGGCGCAGGATGTTTCGTAGTAGTTAACTTCCCTACGATTGACCTTATGGGAGAAGGAGAGTACAACTTTTCTACAGTCGATGGTGTTGACTCCTTCTCTCCTTGAGCGCGCGAGAGAGTCATAGTTGGGAGATGTCGACAATGAGGTACTATGTGATTAGATATCCATGGGGGGCGCACCTGATGGGTATTCTAAAGGAGGGAATCATGAGATCATGTTCCAGGAACAAACCGCAACTTCAGACGCAACGTGGAAAGTAGGGGTTCTCCCAGGGAATTCCCCTAAGTTTCTTTAGGACATTCAAGAATTGTGCAAGGTACTGAGAGGCCTCCTATCATCTTTCACTTCCCTACCAACAGTAGGAGTGAGCACATGATGTCTTCCACGTGTCGCAGCTGATGAGGTGTGTGCATATTCCTATGCATGTCCTCAAGAGTATAAGACCTTATAAGTACAAACCACCCCTTTGGTTTGTGTGTTGTGCCCGCATGGTGTTGTGCAATTTTTCTTGGGAGTGGGAGAGCTAGGTGTGATATCTGTATCCCTAGTTATTTTCCCTAGTTTTTTATTCATGGATTAAAATACTGAAGGAGGAAATGATGTAGAGACCTGGTTTTTACCCTATAATACTTTGTAGTATTTCTACATCTAATTCCATAGCTAGGCGCGAAGAGGGCGTATGATTCAGTGTCCCGGTGTGATCAGAATTAATTTTATAAAAATATTAAGTATTTTTATACTTTTCATGAGGCAAGGTTGTGTTTTCTCCAAAACGGTAGCTTGGATCGGAAAACCAAGTGCATGGTTGCTTCCGGAACATGCCGTTTACCCTAGGCAGGGTGTAAAAGTTGCGGGCGTGAGCCTACTGTGAGAGATGTCACCCAAGAGGAAAAATCGACATTTTAAATTAATGAAATAGTGATTTTTATTACTGGAATTCGTTTTGAATAACAATCAAATGAATCCTCAGAATTGAAATCCAAGACAACCGTTCAATTCGAAATGGGACGTTTTTCCTAGGCGTGATATAAAATAAGTAGGTGTGGAGGTTTTGGAATCCTCGATTGTGGGTGGCGTTTAAATGTGTTTTTATAAATACTCTTGAGATAAGGGGAGAACCCATGCTTCTTCATCTACTCTCTCTCTATCTATCTCTCTCTTGTTCTTCAGTATTCTTCATCATTCTTCACCGGATTGAGGAACAAACTCTGGTAGATTGAAGTGGGATCACAGCGAACGCATAGCCAATGACAAATGACATGATTGAGGTAGGATTTTTGATTAATTTTCACACCTTCGTCAATTTTTAGAGTTTTTTCCAATTTTTTCATTTAAATTCTATAATTTTGGAATTGGTACGATGGTCGAATGAACACAACCATCATCAAATCCCCATTCTCAATTGTTTTTAATGGGAATTCTTCATCGAAAATTTTAGATGTGCCAAAATCTTGCCGGATCGATGATCGGTGAATGGTATTGTGATGGCATCATCCCAATAATCCCACACCATCATTCGGTTTGGAAATCGGGCCACCGGAAAGGTGATGGCGGTCATCGGAAGCCCGTGCTCCAATAAGGGTGGTGGCCGGAGGTCGGAGTGGCGCAACAGGGTTCGGGCGTCAGGCAGTATGTGCGGATGGGAGCGCAATGCTTAGCTGAGGTCTGGTCAGAGTGCTGGTGGATGAGCGGAGGCCAGTGTAGAGCGTAGCAGCATTAGGGCAGCTGGCAGAGGAGCCGCAGCATGGGCGGCCTGTGCCGGGCAGTTTGCTCGGTCGGTGGAGTGGCGAACACAGGTGACTTCGGCATGGGCGGGCTATCGTGGTGGTGTGCTCGGTGGCGGAGTGGGGATTTGGGGCATCAACGGGGTTGGTGGTGAGCAGGGGGCGCAGGCGGCTTATCATTATCAGGAGGAACCCTGAGGCCCTGACCTGGGGGGGGGGGTGAAAACAAGTACCCGCATTTCGCGGGTCCTGCTGGGCGATGAAGACCGGCCAAACTGACGATTTTCTTGAAGAATCGGACCAGAGGGGGTCTGGTGTGGCTAGAGCGGGCCGCGGACAGTGGTCCACGGTGAGTAAGGGCAGACCCACGGTGCAAAGACCTTGAAATCTTGTGGATAATTTGTTCTTAAATACATTGGAATTTTATGAGTCTGCAGTTTCTGACAGCGCCGAATTCTGAGGCCCGATGTGCCCGGAATCAATTTATGATGTTTTGTTAATGTATGTTCAGTAAACGTATGTGTGAGATTTTATATCTTTTTAACTGGTGCTCAAAATTGACATCTGAGGACACTGATGAACTCACAATGCCAGTATTCACTTAAAGAGACGTTTACCGCAGTTGCCTTTTATCGGGAGTGGAAGTTAATTTTTAGGGGATTCTTAATAAATAAAATAAAAATTATGTGTGACATAATTTTTATTAAAGTGGTGGTTTTATCCTCCAAGGGGAAGTTGGAGGTAGGGACCACCCCCACATATCCTCCAATGGGAGGATATTATGTGGTGGGGCCCACACGAGCTCAATCCCCTCAACTCACCTAGTACCCCCTTTAACTCTTGAACTCCCAATTTATGGTGGAACCTTTCTATCATCCTACTTAACATGCCATCACAGTCTCTAAATTAATTTACTATCTTGAAATTAATTAATTGGATCATCTAATTTGAATTATTTTTAATTTATTATTAGAGCATAATAATATGTGTTATATTATTATGGTTGGCATATTTTTGTTTTGTGGGGAGAAATAGTGGAGTTTTGGGAGAATGCTTGGAGGAACGATATCCTATAGACGAAGAACGTCGTTTCCACTGAAGAACAATGACGCCTCTCCTTCTTTTCCAACCAGGGCAAGAAAGGGAAGATGTCACCCGTGAAGAACGTCACTAACGACAACATCGTCCCCTTGGACATTGACAGAACGACGTCCGTCTTCCACAAGGACCATCTTCCACTACTCGTCAACTTTCAATGACAAAATACAAGGTAGGATGATCTTATTATTTAAATGTATGAAATATATACTCATTATTCAATGTTTTTTTGGTTGACGGTGACCAAATTGTTACCACCTAAAACGGAGGGTGTGGGATGAAGAAACACAGCACGAAGTACCTTTGTTGAACCTTATTTTGGTTGAAAATAGAGGCGAAGCCGGTAGGGCACGGTGCCGTTGCACCACGCCAAATGAAGGGGGCCGTGACCATGCGGTCCGTTGTGGACAGAAGAGGCGCCGACGATTGGAGGGGGATGCGGTAGCTGCGGCCGTGCACTAACCGCGTGGAGGATCTGACGGCCACCCGGGACTCCCAGACTGCAGGATGACTTGCCGACTGACCGGCAGGCCCGCTGGAGGAACTACGATGCCCGCATGCACCGCATGGTGGTGGAGGACGCGGCCTGCGTCTGCCGGCCTCTTGGACGAACCGAACCGGCCGGGCAGGAGATCTGCGATGCCCTCAGGCACCATGCGGATTAGACTGTGACCCGTAAACACGGGCCGCCAGGATGGGAAAAACAGCTGGCCACCTTCCAGCCCTTCCGGAAAACCACAGCTCTCATAGGTTCCACGTGAGAAAACAGAGGCTCACGTCCGAAGGCTACGTGCACCGGGCCGAACCGGCCGGCAACGGCCAGCCGGGCAAGGGAGGAGGCAATGCCACCTGTCACCACCGGGCGAAACGGACCGGCCCACAGCATGGGCTGGGTCCGTAGGTGGGACACACCCCACCAGGCAAGGCCAACCCCCCAGTCGGGTTGGACCCACCGATACGGGTCGGGCCACCAGCCAGCCCACTGGGCTTGATAGGTCAGGCTCGTCTTCACTAAAATGCGAATATCATCGAAACATTGCGTCCTATCTACACACCATATACGTCACTGGGATCCTTGTGATGAGGTGGTCCTTTTGTGATAATCTAAGTGAGTTTTAGACAAATGTGGAAAACATCCGTGTTTGGATCAAGTGTAAATCCAACTAGGGTCCAAGAATGGAAATGCCAATAACTCTCAGACCCGACATCCGATTGACGCGACGTCTATCCCATTGGGTTCCTTATGATGAGACAGAACTATGGGATATATCAACTCAGGACTTCATGATAGTTGATGTATCGACACTTGAATTGAGGAGCAGACCCTCCTGCAATAGAGCGTGTTGTGTGCGAGAACCCTAGAGCGGGCTGGGACCACTACTGTACTGGAATCCTATGTGGGTTCGATAGTGATGACTGTTGTACTAGAATCCTACGTGGGTTTGAGAGTGATGAATATTTTACTAGAATCCTGCATGGGTTCGACAGTGATGACTTCTGTACCGGGATCCTCCGTGGGTCCGACAGTTCTGACTTCTGTTCTACTATCCTATGTGCATATGACAGAATAGCTGGTCCTATATCCTCTATGTGTCTGACAGCTTAGCTGGTCCTGTATCTTATGTGGGTCTGACAACATAGATGAATCAGTGACTACATCTGACCATCTCTATCACTCTATGAAAGATTTAAACCTGTGTGAACTGAGTTATGTCTTTCAACTATTATCATCGTGGGGTTTGACTTATTTCCATTATGGACTGGGTTGTGTTTGGGCTTGATAGTTGGAGAGGGACTATGACTGGTATCATAGGTATATGTATGGGAATATAAAGAAGTAGGGTTGGTTGGTACTTCGTGATTTTATAATTCTACAGTTGTTAATCATTTGTGGATTCTGGGAGACCTTCGGGGGTCTCGGGGTCCCATACTGAGTGTTCTTATACTCACCCATGCACGGGCTTAGCCCTCACCTTGTAGTGTTTTGTGCAGATGATGGACAACAGTGATCGAGGCTAAGGGTGATAGACGATGGCTTATCAAAGATTGAATAGATGGGATGTACCACAGTGATGACTTGTTCGAGTTCTATACCTACCCTTCTGGTATGATTCCCCGGTGGACAATCTAGGAGCTGTTTTCCCTTTTTACTTATACTTGTACTTTTTTTAGTTGGGTTTGTATACTAGCCCAATTACATTCAGCACACATTAATTTTCTATTTTTTAGTACTTATTGCCTCTAATTCTTGTGTTGAAACTGTTTGTGTTATAGGTTTAAAGGAAATGCCTTCCCTTCTTATCAGGGATTCCCCTTTAGTGCTAGTCTCCATCCCCTGGCCTATGGAAGGCAAGCATGGGGTAGTCACAGCACAGGCCCTAAGGAATGGTTATGACAAATTGGTATCAGATGAGTCGGTTCTACCACAGAACATGGACTCTGATTTTTTTAATGGCAATAGTGTTAAGTGTTTTGGGTGTGGTAATTAGTTTAGGTAAACCGGTGTTGGTGTGGTGGCTGAGGTATCCATACACTAGGACACAGACTTCTGATCTCCGAATCAGTACACAAAAAAACTGATTGCGTGTGTGTTTCCTTGTAAATGTTTTCTTTGTGATTACTCTGTGTCAAATCACCAGGTATAATATTTTAACCATGATTCACCTGTTTCTTTAAAGAATGGCCCTATTAAGGCAGTCATCTAGGGTTCCGAGTTTCGTACGAGATGGTAGCCCACTGAGCGACGAGGCCTTAGTGCAGGGCCCCATCACAGCGTAGGTACCGGCAGTACCACTACCCGCTAGGCCATCGATACCACCAGTTCTAGTAGAATAGAGTGCATTCTTCTTGAGTACATTTCACGAGTTCCAGCGCCAGAGGCCACCCAGGTTCCGGGGAGAAACGGACCCACATGCAGCTAAGGATTGGCCGGAGGCTATCGTGAGAGTTTTTATATATGTAGGAACTCCAACCGACCTCATGGTTATCCTTTCTGCGCGTCTCCTACATACATTAGCAAGAATATGGTGGAAACTAATGCTCTAGGTTCATGATGAGGCATCATTACTCTGGACTAACTTCTAGAGTCTCTTTCGCTCATAGTTTGTTCCAGCCACCCTTCGTATGGTGAAGATACAAGAGTTACTTCATCTGTAGCATCACAACATGGCAGTAGCTCAGTACTCAGTGAGGTTCACAGACCTCTCACGCTACTCCACAGATATAGTACGAGACTCGTCTTTCAGGGCTCGGACCTTCGAGCAGGGACTCATGCATGATATTAGTAATTTGATGATTCCCCTCACCATTCTGATGCAGGTGGGGTGCTGGAGTGAGCCCTTATAGTGGAGAGTTTTCTCACTGAGCAGACACCAGTGGCGAGATCCACCATAGGGTGACACGTAGTGGAGTCTTCTGCAGCTGGTAGCAGACAAATGACGCAGAGGTCCATGTGGACCAGGCCATCAGGTGGGCGACACCAGGATATAGGTTCAGTTGTGCGAGGCACATGAGACAGAGCCAGTTATACGGCGAGAATTCAGTGTTATCCATGCAGCGGTCAAAGCCACATGGCTCGTGATAGCCCAAACCGCCATGTAGATGAGCAGAAGATCGCAAAGAGTCCTACCAGGAAGAGGCAGATGATTGACTATTGTGTTCCGTTGAGAGCAGGCGGACGTGGCAGAGGAGTTGGCCGAGTAGTGGGTGGTGGATGACGTTTCAAGGCTCTACCACCACCACCCCCAAGAGGTCCACGCAGACCACAGGTAACTGGAAAATAGAGGCGGGATCAGCACCAGGCAGTCGAGGCCAATGACCACGGCACACCTGAGATGATTCGAGGTACAATATGTGTATACTGCACCCTTGCTGTAGTAATTATAGACACAGGTGAGTGTCATTATTTTATTTCCACTGCCCTCGTTCGGAGCTCATAGATTCCGACGGAGCCGTTGGATCGATCATTGCGGCTATAGATTCCTAAAGAAGTAGACTCGATGAATACGCACTAGTGACGGTAGCGTGATCTTACTCTAGGAGGTGAGAGCTTCGGCTGGGATCTTCATGTTGTGACATCGAGGCCTTACAACGTCATCTTGGGTATGGACTGGTTATTTAAAGTTCATGCTCAGATTGACTATATTAGTCGCAAAGTGCGGTGTATCAGCATGGATGGGACCAGGTTCACCTTCACTAGTGAGAAGGGATCCCTTGCTGTGCAGGATGGACTTATTTAAAGGAGGGGGAAGAAGATGAAATATCAGTTGGCTAGTCTTATCCTCGGAGCGATTAATGTGCGGACTCCGAGTGTTCCTATTGTGGTGGACCAGTACACGAATGTTTTCCCTGACGACATTCCAGGACTACCTCCTCGTAGAGAGGCAGAATTCTATATTGACATGTACCTCAGGACATCACGGATATCTACTCCAGCATATTATATGTATCCCACTGAGCTTGGGGAGATGTGGGTACAACTGGAGGACTTTTAGTTGAAGAGATTTTTCCGACCCAGTATTTCAACCTGGGCATCAATGATTTTGTTCGCCAATAAGGCAGATGGGAGATTTCGACTATGTATCGACTACCATCGCCTAAATTAGGTGACTGTGAAGAACAAGTACCCACTCTATAGGATTGAAGACCTCTTTGATTAGCTCAATGGAGAACGATGGTTCTCAAAGATAGACCTCAGGTCAAGCTATCACCAGCTCAGAGTTCGAGAAGAGGATTTGCAGAAGATGGACTTAAGGTGTCGATATGGGCACTACGAGTTATTGGTTATGCCCTTCGTGGTAACCAATTCTCTAGCAGTGTTTATAAGTCTCACGAGAAGGATCTTATAGCCTTACCTTGATAGCTTTGTCGTAGTCTTCATTGATGACATAAAAATTTACTCGACTAATGAGGAAGAGAAGTCCTACCTTTTGCGGCTAGTATTGGATACACTCCGAGAGAACCATTTATATGGTAAGATCTCAAAGTTCCAGTTCTAGATTCATGGGGTTCACTTTTTGGGAAACATCATCTTAGAGGATGGAGTTGCAGTGGATCCAGTGATGATCGAGGCAACACTTTCTTGGGAGCCACCCAGGAGTGTGACGGAGGTGTGATGTTTCATGGGACTGGCTGGGTACTATTAGAGATTTGTGCCAGACTTCTCCAGAGTTGCAGCACTGCTTCCATAATTTACAAAGAAGGGGAAACCCTTCGTGTGTTAAGATAGAAGCCAAAAGAGATTTCAAGAGATGAGGGATAGATTGACCAGTGTGCTCATCTTGAGGCTACCGGAGGAGGGCGTAGGGTACATAGTTTACTGTGACGCATTAGGGACCAAAATCAGGTGTGTCCTGATGTAGGAGAGAGTAGTGATCGCGTATGGTTTACAATAGTTGAGACAGCACGAGTAGAACAACGCTACTCCTAACATTATGTTAGCAGTAGTTTTCCTTTCCTTAATTATGTGGCAGCACTATCTGATGGGTGAGTGTTTTACAGTCTACTCTAACCACTAGATTCTCTTGTATATCTTCTCACAGAAGGACCTAAACCTGAGACAACGATGATAGATCGAGTTGCTCCCGATCTATGACATTGATATAGTCTATACTCTCTGGAAGGGGAATGTTGTAGTAGATTCTCTCATTTGGATATTAGGCATTCAACTGCTAGGAGAGGTGACATGGAAGGTGGTTGCATTGCAGATATCCGTTGTTGATAGTGATGGAGAAGCCTTTCTACAGACTCTCATAATTACTCCTCCACTTCTTTAGCGAGTTAGAGAGGCACAACGTGGGGACATTGACTGTGAGACCCGACATTCTCAGATATCCTTAAGGAAAGCACCTGATGGGTTTTCTTAAGGCGGGGGCATGTCATCCTCTTCAGATGATGTACTGTGGTACTAGTTTCACTACAGGAGTAAGTGTTGATGGAGTTCCACACTTCCCATCTTGCGATACATCTAGGAGTGGCGAAGATGTATCAGGACCTCAGACAATAGCACTGGTTGATGGGTATGAAGAAGGAAGTAGTAGAGTTTTTCTCACGATGCCTCACTTTTCAGCAGGAGGATGCAGATCAGTAGGTTCCAGTAAGCTTGGTTCAACCCTTAGATGTCGCAGTGTGGAAGTGGGATGGTATATCGAAGGATTTTGTGATGGGACTTCCACGTACATCTAGAGGACACGACTCTATCTAGGTGACTGTCGACCGACTCACAAAGTTGGCCCACATTCTATCGATTAGAGAGCATGGCTCAGTATATACCTCGGGATGCCCTTAAATACAAGAGATTGTATGTCTTCATGGTGTTCCATCAACGATCATCTCTGATCGAGATGCCCTTTTCACTTCCTGACATTGGAAGGGGTTGCAGGAGGCTTTCGGGACACAGCATCACTTGAGCACCGTCTTCCATCCACAGATGGATGGTCAGACTGACAGGACCATTCAGACTCTTGAGGATATTCTTTGTGCATCTCTCCTTGACTTTGGGCACAACTGGGAGGTTCAATTACCCTTGGTGGAGTTTGCGTACAACAATAGACACCACTCCACTATCAGAATGGAACGTTACGAGGCATTGTACTACCGACCTTGTAGATCACCACTGTGTTGGACTTGCCCAGGGGAGTCAACACTTGTGGGAACAGAGATGGTATAGGTTACGACGGAGAAGGTGCAGATCATCCAGGATGGATGAAGACTGCACAGAGAAGACAGAAGTCATATGCTTATAAGAGACATAGATAAGTGGAGTTTGAGTATGGAGACAACGTCTTTTTACGTGTCTCCTCTCGATGAGGTCTATGGAGATTTGGCCGAGGCGGCATGTTATCTCTGTGATTCATCAAACTTTTTTAGGTCCTCGATAGGGTAGGTGAGGTGGCTTACCTGTTGGCTCATCCACTTCAGTTGCACCAAGTGCATGACATATTACACGTATCTCAGATGAGGAGATATGTGCACAACATGTCTCACATCATCGACCACTAAGAGCTGGAATCGATGACGGGGTGACTTTCATGGTGGTTACAGTGGAGATTGAGGATCGATTGGAGCGGGACATGCATGGACGGTTGATTCCTATGGTGCACGTTCACTGGAAGCACATGAACATCAATGAGATAACATGGGAGTGGGAGGCTCAGATGCATGCTCAGTACCCACTTTTGTATCCATAGTATGTGTTGTAGCTTATGGGGATGTAAATCCCTGAGGTGGAAAAAATATAAAGACCCAGAAATCCTGTGGAAATTTTTATCATAAATACATGGGAATTTTATGAGTCTGCAGTTTCTGACGTCGCGTGGTTCTGAGGCCCAGTATGCCCGGAATCAATTTCTAAAGTTTTGTTCAGGTACGATCGGTAAAAGTACATGCAGGATTTTATATTTTTTTAACCGGTGCTCGGAATTTAAATCTGAGGAAACCGAGGAACTCGCAGCACCGGTATTCGCTTAAGGATACCTTTACCATAGTTTTGTTTTATTGGAAGTGAATGTTAATTTTTAGGGGATTCTTAATAATTTATATAAAAATTATGTGTGACATATTATTATATTAAAGTGTTGGTTTTATCCTCCAAGGGTATGTTGGAGGTGAATCCACACCTACATAACCACCCATGGGAGGATTCTATATGGTGGGGACCACACGAGCTCAAACCCCTCAACTCCCCTTGAACCCCCCTTTAACTCTTGAACTACCATTTTATAGTGGAGCCTTTCCAACTTCCCACGTATTGTTCCAACTCACACCCTCAATAATTTAACTAGCTTGTAATTAATTAATTAGATCATCTAATTTGAATTATTTTGAATTCATTATGTGAGCATAATAATATGTGTAATATTATTACGGTTCACGTATTTTTCCTTTGTGTGGAGAATTAGTGGAGTTTTGGGAGAATGCGTGGAGGAATGATATCCTCTCAATGAGGAAAATTGTTTCCATCGAAGAAAGACGACATGTCTCTATCCATTCCAACCGAGGCAAGAAAGAGAAGATGTCTCCCATGATGAACGTCACCATTGATAAAGTCACCCCCTCCGACATTGAGAGAACAACGTCCGTTTTCCGCAATGACCGAAATTCGCGACTCGTAAACATTCAACGACAAAATACGTGGTAGGGTGATATAATTATTTAAATGTATGAAATATATCCTAGTTCTTCGACATCTGTTTTTGGTCGACGGTGACCAAATTTTTATCACCTAACGCCGATGGTGCGTGCCGAACAAGCACGGCCCGACATCCCTCCGTTGAACCTTGTTTGTGTTGACAACGGTGATGATGCCGTTAGGGTGAGGTGCTATCGCACCACTCTGAAGAAAGGGGGCCACATCCATGCGGGCCACGGTGAACGGAATAGGAACTGTTGACCAGAGGTTGTGGCGGCCGCGCGCCGGCCACGTGGAGGGTTTGGTGCCCCTCGGGCCGCCCGGACCGTAGGACGACTGCCCGACCCGCTGGAGGAACCGCAACGCTCGCAGGCGCCACGTGGTGGTGGAGGATGCAGCCCACGTCCGTAGGCCACTCATCCGAACCGAAGCGACCGGCCGCCTGCCGGCCGGGCTGGAGATCCACGACACCCGCAAGCACTGCACGGAGGAGACGACGGCCCGAAACCGCGGGCCGCTCGCCTTGGCGAACCATCCAGCTACCTTCCGGCCAGGCTAGAAAACCACGACACCCACCGGCACCAGGTGAGAAGAAACGTGGCCCATATCTATGGGCTGTGTGCGCCGGGCTGAACCAGCCAGCTACGGTTGGCCGGTCAAGGGAGGAGACAGCGCCACATGGTGCTGCCGGGCGAACCGGACTGGCCTGCAGTGTGGGTTGGGTCCATAGGTGGTCTGTGCCCCACCAGGCTTGGCCGACCCCCCATCCGGGTCAGACCCGCCATGCCTGGTCGGGCCGACCCACCAGCCCACTTGGCTTGATGGGTCGGGCCCGTCTTTTCTTAAATTTGAATAATATCTAAACCACGAGTCTGATAGATACGCAGTCTGCGGCACTGGGATCCTCGTGAAGAGGAGGCCCTTTTCAGATACTCTAAGTGAGTTATGGACAAATTTTCAAAACAACCAGATTTGGATCAAGCGTAAATCCAACTGGGCCCCATGAACAAAAATGCCAATAACTCTCAGACGGTGCGTCCGATTGACATGCTGTCTATCGCGTTGGGTTCTTTATGATGAGACAGAACTACGAGAAAAATCAAATCAGGACATCATGATAGTTTTTGTATCGACACTTGACTCAAGTAGAGGACCCTCCCAGAATTGAGCGTGTTGTGTGCGGGAACCCAAGATCTGGCTGTGAAGAATACTGTATTGGAATCCTACATGGCTTTGACAGTGATGACTATTGTACCAGAATCATACGTGCGTTCGAAAGTGATAACTATTATACCATAATCCTACGTGGGTTTGACAGTGGTGACTACTATAATGAGATCCTTTGTGGGTCCAACAGTTCTGACTTCTGTTCCTATATCCTGTGTGGGTGCGACAGCTTAGCTGGTCTTGTATCATGTTTGGGTCTAACAGCTTAGATAAATCAGTGAATACATCTGATCATCTCCATCACTATATGAATGGTGTATACCAATGTGAGCTGAGTCATGTCTTTCAACCATTATCATCATGGTGTTTGAATTTACTTCCTTTGCGGACTGGTTCGTGTTTGGGTTCGAGAGTTGGAGTCGGACTGTGACTGGTAACTTAGGTATATGTATGGTCTCATACTTAAGTAGATTTTGTTGGAACTTCGTGATTGTATCTTTCTACTGTGGTTTATCCTTTGTGGATTCTGGGAGACCTTCGGGGGTCTTGGGGTCCCCTACTGAGTATTTTTATACTCACCCCTGCATGGGATTTTTCCACACCTTATTGTGTTATAAACATACGATAGACAGTAGTGATCGAGGCTGAGGGTGACAGATGGAGGCTGCTCAGAGCTGGACTAGGCAGGATGTACCGTAGGGACGAGTTGTTCGAGTTCTGCACCTACCCTTCAGGTAGGATTCCCCGATGGACAATCTGGGATATGTTTTCCCATTTTACATGTACTTTTACTTGTTTTTAGTTGGGTTTGTATACTAGCCCACTTACTTTTAGCACACCTTAATTTTCTATTTCTTTAGTACTTTTTTCCTCTATTGCTTGTGTTCAAACTGTGTGTGTTATAGGTTTAAAGGCAACACCTTCCCTTTTTATTAGGGATTCACCTTTGGTGCTAATCGACAGCCCCAGGCCTAGGAAAGGCATGTTTGGGGTAGTCACGGCATGGGAACCGAGGACAGGTCGTCACACAGGGCTGGGCCGCGGGCCGACGGTTCGGACTTTTCCGGCCGGGGTGAACCGGCCGGTTGGGCCCCTTGCGATCAAGGGGCCGTATCTTCTAAACGGCACGTTCGTTGGAGGCATTGTCTGTGAATGCGGGTTCGTGTTTGTAGAGCGGTCTATTTGAAGTGTGTTTCGTGGTTTTTTTGCACTATTCCCAAAGACGGGTGACATGAAACACTATTATTTAATAATAATAAATTATTATTAAAGTTGTGACAGACATGGTTCGCGAGCTGGACGTCCGTTTCACAGGCCATCAGAGGCGCTGTGGCCCTAGAGTTGAGATGGTCCTTCCAAAGTTGGTTCAGAACCCTTGTGGTTTGGTTTCATTGCTCGGAGGCACGGAACACATAATCCGAATAATTAATTGTTTAATTAATTAATTAATCTTACGTCGGACCTAACTCCAGTTTGGGATGTCCGATTAATGGGCCTTCAGTGGCAGCATGACCCCAGTCCTTTTGCAGATTTTTTGAGATGATTTCTGAAGCATCTAGGTCATAGAAAAGGTGTGGGCCCCACATGGAATTGTTCTCCCGTTTTACGGTGAAACACAACTTTTTCACGAGACACCTGTTTGGGGTGTTTGATTACTCTTTTCTGAGTGTTCTTCTGAGGGGATTACGATGACGCAATCCACCAACCCAGATTCAGGCTCGAGGTGTGGGCCCCACGAGGTGGCTTTCGGATGTATGTTGCGTTTTTATGACTTATTCTTCATTTGTTGGTTCAGGGAAAATGAATAGCCTATGCCTCATGGTTATATGCAAGGAACGCAATGGTATGATCTGTGTGACGTGTTCGGGGTCGATGTGTGGGCTCCACATGGCCCCGTTTCCATAACAAGGGGAGTTGCAGATTCTGATCCATATTATTTTTTAGGCACCATCAGTGGAATTGTGACCCCGGAAACAAGGCATAGTTGACCAAGCTGGTTTCCAGCATTGAAGCCAATGTTGAGGTGTGGGCCCCACGGGTCGTCATTTAAGCTGTGTGTAGCGTACTATGACTCTTCCATCAGACTTCCATTTGGGGTGTTTGTGTAGTTGGTTTGGCGTGTTTTTTTAGAGCATCGCGATAACGCAACTTACCTGACCTCTTTCGAGACAGAGGTGTGGGCCCCACAAGATGTCGTTTGGGCATTACGCGACGTTGAATAACTTTTTTCGTCGGGAGTCCAATTCTAGCGAGTAAATGCTCTATCTCGCGTGTTTTTTCATGATTATTACAATGTTGTAATCTGTTTGGGTGAGAAGAGACTTTTTAGAGATATCATTAAATGTGGAATCATGAAAGGGTATTGGTTGGAGGTTACTTTGATGCACTCCGAACCAACATACGGTAGTGGTGTTAGTGACCCCCACTGATGGCACGGGCCGTGCAGAGATACTGGACCCGTTCCAGGTTTACCCTCTAGTGGGGCTGGGTAGTTGGTTACCTGTTGAATTTAGGGTTTACACTTTAGTGGGGCTGGATAGTGGGTTACCTGGCGACCTCTTGTGGTTAACCTCTAGCAGGGCTGGGCAGGGGGTTACCTGATGTCCTCTTGTGGTTTACCCTCCAGTAGTTCAGGGCAGTGGGTTACCCATTGACCTCTTAAGGTTTACCCTCCTACGGGGCTGGGTATTAGGTAACCCACTAACCTTAGAGTTTACCCTCCAGCAGGGCTAGGTAGTGGGTTACCCGATGACTTCTTTCAGACTCATCCCTTTCGGTGAGGCTAGTCAGTGTCTTTTATCTGTGATTACCAAAGTAGGACCCTTGGCAGTACACTTCAGCGATGAGGCAGCTTTGGCGTACGGGACTGTCGGGCATTAGTGATGGATATCCTTTGAACTGTTGGTGACTCTTCTTGGGCTGATATTTGAGATAGATATCCCCTTAGATAGTCATTCATGTTTTTTGTTGAGCATATATATGCACCCTACTTTTGTTCCTACTCTTTGGGTTCAGTTACTCCCCTTCTAAGAGGGGAGAAGGCACATGAGGTGTGCCACATGCTTTCCGTGTCTAGCTCCTTTGGGATTGGATGAGTCAACTTCCTTTCTTTTGTTGGGTTCAGTTGTACTCTCACTATTGTACTCTTAGACTATTCCTTGCTATGTCCACTGCTGACCGTTTTAGTACCTCATTTGTTACTCCCTCGAGCTTTCGGGGCATCCTACTGAGTATCTTTATACTCACCCAAGCTTGGTCTTTGCCCACACTTGGTGTTTCCTTGTAGACGATGGACAGGTTGGTCAAAACTATAGAAGAGAATAGAGGACACATGAGCATGGGCTATGTTCAGTGACTGTAGTAGGAATTCTCGGTGCGAGACTCACCGGTGGTTTACTTTCATTTTACCTATTACTCGGTTGTGGAACCTTTATGGTTGGGTGTGTGTTTTTCCCCTTTTACTATTCAGTTTACTTTTCAGTCTACTATTTAGCACTTTACATGTACTGGTTAGAGGTTGATTCATGTATATTGGTTTCCCTTTTGTAGTACTATTGTATCTTGTTTTCTTTTCTCTTCAATTTTTCATTGAGTTAGCTCTATGTGTGTGTATAGTTTCTTAGGAAAAGGCCTCCCCTAGTTTTTTCTGCCTTCGATGCTAGTCTCAAGCACCTAGAATATGGAGACGGGCTTCGGGTAGTTGCGACTTGAGCCCCGGTACGGGTCTGGTCATGACAATTAAATATTTCCAATTTCATATAACATGGGAGTTATGAGTCAAAACTCTTAAGGTAAGTATCATTGCTACAAATTTGTGTGAATCAATTTTCATTATGGAATATAAATGGGCTTTATCTGGTGATTTCATGGTCATACTCATGAACGAATTTTTTATAATCCTCAGTATGCATTGGATTTCATAACATGATGTGAAAATTTATTATAAGAAGAAGGTGGTTAATGTTTTTGAAGATGATAAAGAATAAATTATCATTAGTGCAGAAACATCACCAATTGATTCTCATATAGATCAACCCCGGTGGCTCTACTAAATTAAATTTTTGGGGAGGAATAGAGTGAAATAACTATGAGTTAGGAAAAGATGTTTCTAATAGAGGATATACGTATTATGAAAGAATATGTCCATGTGTTTCCATAGGATTTACATGGACATCCTCCAAAATGGAAAATTGGGTTTTCCATTAACTTAATTTGTAGTTCAAGGAAAATATCAAATAACCCTTATATAATAGAAACTGTGAAATTATTGAAACTAAAGAAATAACTAAAATAATTTTGTAATAAAGGATTTATTCTCCCTAGTGTATCTCCATGGGAATCCCTTATTCTGTTTCTTAAGAAAAAATATGGATCTATGAGGTTGTGCATTGACTACATGAAGATCAATGATATAACAATAGAAAATAGTTATCCCCCACCTCGCATTGTTGATTTATTTGATCAAATTCACAATGCTCAATATTTTTCAAATATTGGCCTTCGATATGGATAATATTAGTAGTGTGTAATGAAATAAGGCATTCCAAAGAAATCCTTTCAAACTAGCTATTGGAATTATGAGTATAGAGTAATTCCTTTTGAACAAACTAATTCACCCTATGTTTTAATGTATATAATGAATATTGTTTCACGTAATATCTAGATGAATTTTTATTGGTATTTTTTGATGAAATATATGTATACTAAAAATGCTATGAAGATCAAAAAAATTACATGTGCATTATTATGAAAATTATTAGATGAAATAAATTATATGGAATGTTTAGAAAATGTGAATTCTAGATTTAGGATATTTCTTTTCATGGCCATATTGTCTCTAAGAATGCGATCTCTATTGATTTGTCAAAGAAAAAGGTAATCCAAGAATATAAAAAACTGAAAAGTATAAATGTTGTATGTATTTTTATTGGTTTTGTAGGTTATTATTGGAATTTCATCCAAAATTTTTCTCGATTGGATATCCCATTAACCAAGATCACACGTAAAGGGGGTAAATTTGTTTTGACAAAAGAGTGTGAAGAATATTTTTAAAAATTGACAAAATTATTAGTAGATTATCCTATCTTGACTATACCATCAGGGAATGATAGGCTTGTTATTTATAGTGATGCTTCAAAGAAAGTATGTGGTTGTGTCCTTATTCATAATGACAGAGCTACTGCCTATGTATCACTGAAGCTAAAAATTACTGAACAAAACTATCCAACTCAGGATCTTGAGTTAGAAGTTGTAATTATTTCATTAAAGATATGGAGTCAATATCTATATGGTAAAAAATGTGAGATACATATTGATCAAAATATTTTGAAGTATATTTTCTCACAGAATGAACTCAGCATGAGGCATAGACGATGGATTTATCTACTCAAGGATTATGACTATTCTATACACTACCACCTGGGGAAGGCAGATAAGGTTGCAGATTCTTTGAGCAGAAAGGATCATGGAGTTATAAACAATATGATAGTTTAAAGGTATTATATATTCATTGATGTAGTAAATATGTATATGGGAATAATCGTGGAAGGTGAGACATTGATAATTTTTGAAATGGTTCCCTATCCATTATTACTATAAAGGATAAAATGTTCTCAGATAGATGATGTGGTGTTTCAAAATAAAATGAAAGCCATGAATGATGGGAGATTGATTGACATCATATATGAAGATGAAATTTCGAAATTTGGGAAGAGACTTTTTGTTCTCTATATACTTGATCTAAAATGGGAATGTTTGGATGATTCCAGTAGAACCAATTTCTATATACACCCTTGTAGCAGTAAGATTTGTAGAAATATGAAGGAACATTTTTTGTGGGACTACATGAAGAGGGATATTGTTGATTTACTATTAATATGTATAGTTTATCAATATGTGAAGGTTGGAAGACAACATCCTAGAAGATTCATGAAACCCCTTCCCATACATGAATGGAAAAGGGATAATATTACAATGGAATTTTTCTGGGGGATACAGAATACTCTTAGAAGGAATGATGCAGTAATGGTCATTGTTGAACATCTTACCAGGTCTACACATTTTCTTTATTTAAGACAAGATTTACAACTTGAATGTTTACCATGACTATATATTAATGAATTTTTAAGCCTTCATGGTGTACCCCTTTCAATTGTTTCTGATCGTGATCCCCATTTTACATCAAGATTTGGGAAAAGACTTTAAAAATCCCTTGACACAGAACATTGTTTATGTACTCTTACCACCCTCAAAATAATGGATAATCAGAACAGACTATTTAGTCCTTAGAATACATGTTGAGATCATGATCACATGACATTCAAGGTATGTTAGATAAGTATTTACCTCTGGTAAAATTTTTCTATTGCAATAGATTTCATTAATGTATTCAGATTTCCCCATATGATGCATTATATGGAAAGATATGTCCCACACCAAACTTTTGGGATAATGTTTGTGAATGAAAACTCATATTCCAAAAAATTTTTGAGTAAACAATGTAGAAAGTGAATATTATTTATACCCACATCAATGTAGCTCAATGTAGGAAAATAAACTATGGCTATAATAGAAGGAAAATTTTGGAATTTAAAGTAAGAGATCATGTTTTCTTAAGGTATATCCATGAGAGGGTGTTATAAGATTCAGCATGAAGGGTAAATTAAGTCCATGTACACTAGACCATTCTAAATTCTTTAATGAATTGGAGTTATAGCTTACCGATTGGAAATGCCACAAAATCATTCCAAAGATCATGATGTGTTCGTGTATCACTATTGATAAAATACATACCTGACCCAACACATGTACTCACCCATGAAGAAATAGAGCTATAACCCAATATATCTTATTGTGAAGAGACTATCATAATTATTGATACTGGAGAATGAGTGTTGATAAACCAGATGAATATTTGGGTAGAAGTTATTTGGAGAAACCATAAAATGGAAGAGGAAATGTGGGAACCTGAGGAACATATGATGAAGAACCAACTGAATAGTTTTTTGTAGTAATATTATAGAAACTTCTAATAATAAATTATTTGAATGAGGGAATAATGTAACATACCACACATCCATGGTGTGGTTCTCTTTGAATAAGACAATACCTTGTGTTGTACACAACATCGAGTTCCAGCACACCACGACCAATCAAACATGCCATTAAAAAAGTAGTTATGAATAGTCATATCCACTTTTTGAAATTTTTTAAATTTTACTTATTCAAAATGGACTTCATTTTTGTTTTTGGAATATCAATATTAGCATAGGGTGATTTTTTGGTATTTTTCTGAAAACATTCAATTTTTGATTAATAGTGAAAAACAATGTGTTATTATTTAAACCTGAGTTTTAATTTAAATAATTAATTGTAAATTTTAATTTATTTTAATATAAAAATTTATACATATTACCTATATTAATTCAGTGTTATTCATTGGATTAATTTTATAAAAAAATTAGATATATAAAATTTTATTGAATTTTTTATCCTCATTTAACCACCTTCTATTCACATTTGAAAATTTGTGAAAAACATAATTTCACCACTTATGTGAATTTAATTTCAAAAATCTGAGAGAAATGTTTGAAATCACTAAGAAAAATTTGGATCAATAGATTGATTTTTTTTGTGAATAGTAATTTTGGAATTTTATTTACCGCGACTAAAAGTATATTGGGTAATTAAAGATAAAAATGATACTAAAGATACCCTAACATATTTTCTAATTATATTGGATAAGTTTATTTTGAAAAAAAAAACAACCTTAGGAAAAAATTACGATCCATTTTTATCCACATGGAATAGATTAGGACATTTAGTATATTTTATTTAAAGAATAATTAAAAGTGATAAATTCCAAATTTGATAACTAAAACATTTTTAATATAAAGATACCAACAAGATAAATTTTATTATAAATATTAATTTGAAATCTAAATGGTTTCCTACATCATGGAATTTTATTTATAATTTTTAAACATTAAATAATAAAAATTATATATGACCCAGTGATGATGCAATAACTACTATATTAATGAAAAACTGAAATAATTGATTTTATAAATATTAAAATAAATGTAAATTGAAAATTTTGATTCCATAGAATAATTTTCGAGGTTAATATGACATATTAGGGTTGATTGAATGTATTTTATTTATAAATATCATTATTTATGACTTTCAAAAAAACAAACACTAAATACTGTCAAAATTGACATAAATGAGTTTTTAAAACAAATACTATTGTATTAAATTATATATTAGTCCTAAAAATAATTGATTCGGCCAAAAGACATATATAATGATATATTTGAAATTAATAAACTACATTAGGTTCCCTTTCCATTTTATAGTAGGTTTATTAATAATGTATTATAATAATACAACAAGATATGGCAATAGTTAAACTATTTAACTATGAGTTAAATCTAGAAGATATGGTTAATTTGGTGACTTAAACTTGTCTAAAACCTCTTTAATTGGACTTTTTATACCATCCCTAACTTATCCTCGAACGAAATGAATTTGGAAATATTAGAAACCAAAAATTATTTTATAATAAAATAACATTTCAAACTCTTCCTAAAGTGCCCCTCACCTCCCTTAAAAAAGGGTACACCTCCTTCGTTCAAATTCACACCTCTGAATCCTTTTGGCTCAAAAGAACCCAACTCAATTATTCTCCCCACAACCCTCACTTCATCCTAGAGGCCTTACTTTGATCATAAATCTAACCTAAGGATCCCTTTTGTTCAAATCAAAATGAAACACCCAAAGAAGAGATAATTGTTTCGTCACCTTTTTCAAAGTTCTTTTCTTCTTCCACTTCATCATTCATTGATTTTTCCATAGAAAAATAATAACTCTCTTACCCTATATATAATTTTTTTTTCTTATAAATATGGTATAAACATATTCAATATTTTCTCTATCCTAGAGTGACAATACCCCCATACGTGTGTACGTAAGGCTTACTGTCTCTGCGTCGTCGTGTAGTTTGTTATTCAACACTTCATTTTTTTTGATTGGAATAAAAATGTGTATAATTTATGTAAATAATAAATATAACAAGTTAGTTATTCTATATATATAATATACCATCCAATTACATGTGATTTCCCCATCAATAGGATGATATTGTCGCTCGTGTGTACGTGCATCTTACCGTCTCTGCAACACAATGAGATTTAGTTCCCCATCATAACTATTCAAGAATAATTTTCATTTTATGATTAAAAATATTTTTTAATAAACATAATATCATTCAAGATATTAATCAAATACATCTTTTCCATTACAAACATTAATTATGTAACATAACATATAATGTTAAACGAATCAGTTAACACCCTAAGTATTGATACTACTAAAATATTATTAACAAAAAAATATTAGAGCATTATATGTGATTACTTATTTAAATATGTAGTTCTTGTATAATTAAATTACAATTATTTAACAATTATATAGTAGGTTATCCTACCCACTACTAAGGAAAATTACAAGGAAATGGTTAATTTTAAAATATCTTTATTATCCGAGGTTGTTTATATGTTAGTATCAATTGGGACCTCTTTATCATCTATATCAATTTTTCTTAAAAATGTATTTCAAAAAAAATTACTATTTACTAAATTATGTTTTAATGTCATTGATACACTCATATGAATTTTTTTTAAAAAAATTCAGAAAACTATTTTCATCGCATTCCAAACAATGTAATTTATGAAGATTTCGACAAATTATGGAAAGAATATTTTTTATCTTATTCAGCGGGTGAGGCTATTTTCCACCATTATAACACCTTCAATGCTTACCTTACAATAATATAATAATATTTTCAAAATAAATGTTCTATTTTATAATTATGTGACTTTTAAATATTTTAAAAATAGAAAGAGCTGTTTCCCTCATGTTTTATTGATTTCATCTATGTCAACATCCATTATTGGAATTTACACATGTTTGAAGTTGATTTATTATTATATAATCTAACATATTATATTGTTGTTTTTTTATATTTTTTTCTTGTGTATGTGCTATTTTTATACCATTAATTGTTTATGGTTAAAGTACTAACATTTCGTATTCAATTTCTAATACGAATGGTTATGTTATGTATCGACCTTTTCATCTGAGGAATACATTGGAAGTAGTACGTGATGGGCGGGGACCGCTATAGACCCTCAATGCATTAGTAGGAATCATGAAAAAAACTAGTGTCTTGACAAAAATCCTTGAAGAAATTCTTATTTGTTGTCTTGGAACGAGGCCATGACAATCTGGTTATGATTTCAAACATTATGCATTCCATTATTATGAAATTAGCTATTATTTTACATGTGATTATTCCACTAGTAAAATATCAATGTGAATAATTAAATTGAATTATTTGATTTATCTTTTCCATATTATGATGATGTTTTATTTTTAAAATGATTTTGATTTAGTTTTATACACTGAAATAAATGTTTTTTCTTGTTTATGATAGTTTCTGCTTTTTTGTTATCCTTACTGAGCACCTAAGCTCAACCCTTTCATATGTTTTAATTTTATTGGGATGTGGAAAAGTATATTATGATTGACCTTCAGTAATTTTCTAAGGGATATGAGTGTGTTCAATTTATACATAATTTTATCATTTTTTCATTTCATAATGTAATGTAAAACTTACATATGTATCTAGTACTTACATAGCTATTAAGTTGTTCGGTCTTTCGGGACATGATCCCTTGGGATCATTCTAATGTTATGTAATAATTTAATGACTCTAGTTGAGTAGGGTCGGGGAATTAGAACACATAATTGTAATAATCAATATCAATATCATTTCTTAAACATATACCATGGGTTTCACAAATAAGGTTGTATAGAAAAGGACTCATTTTGGAATGATAGGCATACAATACAATAATGTCCATGCTTAAAAGTCCACATTTTCATGCATCATTCATGAAAAGTTGTTTTCTATTAAATAAAGATACAATACTTTAGTACTCCATTTCATCTAACCATCACTGCATTTGTTTAATCTATCCTTTTCCATTAGATTGAATTCCATCTCTTAATGATGGATTAGACATTCCCTTTCAAAAAAACCTTCCACCCATCATTCTGGTTCCATGTTCCTTGATGACATACATTCTACTCAGAAAGTATTCAATAACCTCTGTCAAAACCACTACCATTATAATAGTCGAATGCATTTTTTCCACCTTGAGAAAAGATATTTGTCCCTATTTTTGTCCTCATCATCAGGATACTTTCTCTTTTAATCTTGGTAAAATAGCTGGATGTAAATCTCTCCCATTATCCCCACACCAATACCCCCCACATGTTTCTATCACTTCTATGTCATTCCAAAAAACAGTTCAGAGGAAGTGTAAATATATGATTTTTTTGAGTGGAAGTAAAATACTATGAGTGGATTTCAGGTGGATTTTGATATTCATTCCTTCATTTTTCAAATTTAATATGTTAGAATACAAAATTAAAATCATATATATTTTATTTTTGAACATCAGTGGATATATATATCTTATATATGATATAAAAGTGGGGTAAAATGACTCAAAACATAGGCTACAGTCACTTCAACTCAATAGGGATTAGTTGAGGTTCTCAAGGAATTTTAAGGAGCCTTTTATCTCCCGAACTGTTATTATTGCATTTTATTCTTGAGATTTATCCCCCAAATCTTTTTTGTTTTTTGAAATACATTGATAATTAGTCATCCAAATTGATCACTCATGCGTGGTATGGGATTACTTTTGGTTAGAGTCATTCAAAAAATATATGGGGATGTCCACAAAAGATGGGGGTCAATATCAAGAAACAAAATGATATAATTAACATTTGGGAGGTATTCCATCATATAAATTTGGTATTATATTGATGGGAGGAATAGATGTTTGATAGAGGGAAACCAATCCATCATCAAGAGATGGAATAAAATCAAGAATATAGGGATGAATTAAATAATGGGAGTGGTGGTCAGTTCTACTAGAATATGAAAGTATTATATCTATGTTGAAGAAACTATCTAAGTTCATTAAATATGAATGAAAATATGGATTTTTATGAATAATTATTACTGTATTTTTGTTATTGTAGACCAATTAAAATATTGACTACTTATATAGACATTTTCTTATATACATGATTATATTACTAATAATGGGGAACAATAGGTTGTTGATGATGAAACTGTAGAATTATTAGGGGATCAAAAACATGTTAATTAAGAAAGCACCAATGATGTGACATCATAGTGGTGAATAAAATTAATTACCTATGATATTAAGGTATAAAATTTTAGGTTGGTTTGAATCAACACAAAAAACCGATTAACCTTAATAAATCAATGTTCATTAGTAATCTCGGGGTCACAATCTGGTTGAAGGTTCCAATGATAATGAATCATGAAATAAATTCTGACCTATAATGAATGAAACCCTTTAGAATGATATAATTGTAATGTTACGATATACATTCAATATTTTACAAAAAAGTTATATAATGAAACATTGATTTAATTTTCATTATTCCTTTTAGAGTTTTTTTATTTAATAAAATTTATTTATGAAACTTTGTCTTAATTGTCAATGGAAAAGAACATAGAGGCTTCTTAACTCTTTTTAAGATGTTACATATTATGGAAATTGATGGGAAGTGTTAATAACACATTATAACATAGGAAATATGTATTTCTATAAGCAATCATCCCAAAGAGAAATCATTTCATGTTCATATAGTTGATAATATGTTATATTAAAATTATTAATTTTATCCATCTTAATTCAAAAATTAAAATTTATGAATATCAAGAGAGTGCTTAAAATAATATATGTGCATCCAAACCAAAGTACCCCATCTGTAAATCAATGATGTGGTCAGACTTCTTATGGAAGAAATTGGTATATATTTAAAATAATTAATAAAAGTTTAACTATGTGATATGAAATAACAAATGTTCTTTTGTTTATATGTAGGTTGAAGAATAAAAATATGAATCTACCTCCATTACATGTCATGTGCTATGGAGGGAGGCTATTTTAAATAAAGGGGGTAAATTAGATGATGAAAAAAACATCATGGGAAGCTTGTGTAAGTATAAAATAATTTTAATTTATTATGAATTATAACATTATGACATATAAATATTTACTTATTTTCTTTATTTTTTATATGGTTTATACAGAATAATTGAAAATGGTCATACCATAAGACAAGATACATTTTGTAGATTTGAAGTGGCATGAAAAATATGATAGTGTTAGAGGACAAGGCTTTATAGTCCCTAATTGAACATTTTCAAGTAGATAAAACCATATGATGATACATATAATTTGGTGAGATGATTATAGACATAAATTGGCTCACTAAAAGATATTATTATTATGTCTGGTTTGGCAGACCAACGTATGAGAAATGATCAAAGTGAATTGGTGGTGCAGAAATGATCCACATACAAACCAAATAATCCCAAGACCTTTGAGGCTATTTATTCCCCACTACTGCATGTCATAATAATGGTAATCAATTTTTTCATTAATCATTATCTTAAATGTGAGTAAAAGAACTTCTAATAACATTATATTACTAAAATTCTATATTTTTTTACTATTGTATATAATTTTTATCTTTCAACACCCAAATACATTCATATATTGAGCTGTAAAGTGTATAATATCCCTGGAGACAAGCACCACCATCAAGAATTAAAAAATGGTCACATGAGAGCAGGGAATGAGGTAGCTCATGAACTGACTGCTAAGTTTCCTATTCCACTTGATGATCCAGATATTACAATAGTCAAGAATTATATTAGGGCCTTCATAGAATAGTCTTATATTCTTATAAAGATACATGATGTACGTCTGAAAAAAATCATATGAAAAACTTGTAATAGATGATGATAAAAGGCCTCCAGTGACGTATGATGTTACAAATGGATACACCATTAAAGAAATGAAAGGTCAAATCAAAAAATCCATTGAATTTCCCAATAAAACAAAATGACTATATAAGAGTTTCTTCTCTAATGTAGTTCCACAAAATCATGTATTTTTATAACAAAATCATACATCGGCCACATTTAAAGATAAATAATTTTCTTAAATTGGATATTAATCAGATATATGTGGACGTTATATCATTGATGGAATTGGTCTTGAGACTCTAAATTATATTCTCAATCATGAATGTATGGGAATATTATTTTTGAATACTTACATGAGGTACATTTTCATAATAAATCTATCCAAATTGTGAGATAATATATTTATTAATGTTAAAAACTATATTTGTTTCCACATGAAATTAAGTTAAAACTATATTAAGGGAAGATCATGTGATGCATGATTAAGATTCTTTAATCCATATATCATTTATACTACAAAATTTACTTTGAATGATAAAAAAATTAAGAAGAAGAAAAATGAGTTACTCAGATAATTTAATAAACAATTATCAGATGATAGAATATTTCTAATACCTACAATGAAAAACTAAAATTCTAAAATCAAGTTATAAGAAAAATGTTTTTATTTTTTCATTAATTTATTTTTTTGCCTTTTTATGGAGAACTGGATGATGATAACAGACAATTTAGACACCCTAAATATTTATTATTTAGATCTTATGTACGTATTCCAACCAACTGATCAGACATGATGCTTATTGTAAATATTTAATACACTAAAATCAAACTATAATAAATAACATCTAATTATATGTTTTGTTATTTTACTTAATAATAATTTTTTATGATAGGGCAGTCACTCAAAATAGTTTAGATCATGGAAAAAATACAATGTTTGAATCGATATAGCTTATTAATTACATCCAATTGAATCAAATTAATGTATATATATAAAGATATAAATATCAAAAAAATTCCCAAAAGTTAATTATTTTTTTCACTGATTCAATTGTGTTTAAAATAGATAATGTTGTGGATTGAGGGTATTATGTTTGAAATTTTTTTGAGGGATCATAATGGTTAAAAATACCATCATCCCTTATATCTATTTCACAAAGGTAAATATAGTTTCATTAAATATTTCCCATAATAATATTTTTCCTCAATTTTCTAAGTAATATCATGATTTTCGAAAACCAAGATGCTCAAGATAATAAATAAAATTGTTTTGAGCTTAGTGGAAACAAAACTTTTGTCATAATATATGCCAAAAACAATTTAGGCGAATATACGATATATTTTTGATATGGTATAATTTTGGACATTTGAAATGTATTTGGATTATGAATCATCACTGTTAAAATTATTTTATACTATTTATGATCTCTTTATTAAGGATAATCATAGTGGAGGAATTTTTTTTTTTATAAGTTTGTACCTTCAAACACTAAAATTGTTGCGCAGTGGTGGAGGTAGAGGTAGCGGAACATTTTGAGTTAGATACTGGCATCGACGAGGAGTCAAGGGAAATGTGTAAGGAAGAGACCAAGGAGGAGGTGGAGATGAATCATTGGATTAAAAATAATAAAATAGATGGTAAATTAAGTAAAATGAAGATCATACCATGATTGTGTCTGAGAACACTTGTTGAAATGTGGATAGAACACTTTTAACTTATAATAAGAGCTATTTTGAAGGTGATACAGGTTTCTTATTGAAATATAGTTTTCACCAATAGATTATGTCATTTTATTTTGGCTAGTAATCCACTAGTAAGATCACTATATGTGGGAAGTTTTAATTTCTCCACTAGTGTTATTAAAGAAACATCAACACAGCCCCCAATTATCAAATAGGTGTATAATCCAACATAAATTTTGGAACACTTATGTCTACAATCAACAACATAATTCAGTGGCTGTAGGAGATAATTATTATAGGAAAACTAACCATGATATATCATTTCATTAAAGAGGATTGATCTTAATGTGTCTTTTATCATGTTAAAATATACGTTTTAGTAGAAAATGTTTTCACTTGCTAAAAACCAAGGAAACAAACTATTATTTTCTAGATAATTCTGGAAAATTATTTCTAATTAATTTGTGATGTGTTGGAATAAATATCATGTAAAACCCAAACACTATGAAACATGTATGACTAAATGTGTATGTTTCCAGTTTAAAATGAAATTTTATTAAAAAAAGAAATTGAATACTCAAAACTGAGGAAATTGATTCCAATTGTTTTGATGAATTATGAAATTGATTCATAATTAATTTGTGATGTGTTGGTATCATATTAACCTCTATCTGATGTATGGTGTGACTGGTATTACTCCACATGTGTCTTTTGATTCAAAACATAAAATAATTTTATTGTAAAAAAATAACTTATATAAAAAAACATGAAAAAAATCTAATTGTATTGGTACCTTAGTAAAATTTATCCATAAGTAATTTTAGTCATTTTAGAATTAGGGTAAACTCAATATGACACACACTGGGATTAGTTGAACTTAATGAGTCCGTTATCTGTTTAAAATAGACATTTTAATAAAAAAATCATCCACACACTAAAAACTGGGACACCATGCTAGAAAATCTTCTTTATTTTTAGAAAGAAATTAATAATTAATTTGTGATGTGTAAGAATTATTATCATATCAACCCAACAAATTATGAAACATGAATGTCTAAATATCTATATTTATAGTTTAAAATGACATTTTAGTAAAAACACATAAGTGGCAAACTCAAAACTACTAAAACACTATCATATTACCTTGATAATTAGTGAAAATGTTCCATATTTATGTTGAGATGTTTTAGAATTTTATGAACCTAAATCCCAACATGGTGTGGTTGGTATGAGTCCATGTGCGTCCTTTTTTTAAATTAAAATTTATTTTAGTGGACAAAAATAATCACTTACTCAAGACCATGAAAAAAATAATTATTATATTGGTTTTATATAATAATGTTCTATAAGTTATGTTTGATGTGTAGGAATTAGCTAGAAATCATTTTTAAAAATGGTGTGACTCAACGTGTTAGTTATCATTTTAAAATTGAAAATTTAAAACAAAAAACTGTCATATAATGAAAACCGAGACAACACACATCTATTTTCTTTATTATTTAGGGAAAATATTCATAATTCACTTTGGATGTATAGATATGAGTGTCAGGTGAAACCCACAGACAATGAAACATGTATGACTAAAATTATATTATATTGAATAAAATGACATTTTAGTAAAAACAAATAGTGGCACACTCAAATCCAAGGATTCCAATATTAATTGTTTTGATACATTAGATAAATATTTCATATGACATTTGAGATTTTGCGGAATTATCCTGACCTTAATATGACTATAAATATGACAGGTATGACTTCTTGTGAATATTTTTATTTAAAATTAACATTAATTTTTATGAAAAAAATTAACAAAATCAAAACTTAAAAAATCCATTCATATAGTTGTATTATTTTCATTAAAGGATTTATAATTCATTTTTGGTATGTAGGAATTATAAACACCTCAATCGGACACACGATGAACCCAAGTGCACCTTTTTATTCCAATATGACATAAATTTTAGTAATTAAATAATTAACACACTGTATAATAGTTTTTTAATTAAAAATTTTATTTTACATGATTTAGAAATTTTATATCATTTAAAATAATTATTTATATCTTGTTTTTTCTATTTTTTCAACAATTAATGGTTCTCTTTATGGTCATCCACTATGTTGTTACAACACAATACATACCCTTTTATAGTGTCGTAGTGTGCTATAGTATCACATTGTTTTATTTCCCTTTACTTGTGCTACAAAATGACATGATAAAGTGGTCAATTGTCAATTCGTGTAAATTCACCAAAATGATAAATTTATTAGTACTTTTAATAGATCTCATAAAGGGAAAAAATTTCAGAGATTTCTGAAGCTTTGAAAAAGGTACCCCTCATTAGCACTTGTAAAACAATTGATTAATAGAGTCTTTTAATAGCACAAAAAGCGTGGATAAATCACCCCATTATCAGTGATTTTCTAGTGCATAAACACCCATCACCTTTTAACCACTTTGAAGTTGTTATTTAAATGGTAGAAATGATAAAGGAATATTTTATCACTATTAAAAAGTATCTTTTAATTAGATTACTCTATCTAATGAATTTTTTATGAAGATAAGACAATTCCCTATGTCTTGTTTAACATTCTCATAACATTCTAACTAAATAAAAATTATTCTGATTCTAAATTTTGATTCTTCAAAATAGATCATCAATTCATCATTGAGGATCCATTTCACACCCTAAAATTTTATGTCTTTTTTCCACATTTCATAATTACGATACTCTACATGAAATGTATAGCTTTATCGATCTGAAATATACTATTAAAATTTTTTATGTAAAACTTTCCGACTATGAATTGGATTAGTGGCTATGAATATTATAAAAAAAATACAAAAATGTATGTTTTATATATGTATAAAATAAATTCACCGCTAATTAATTGGTTATAATAAAATCCCTTTAACATAAATGAATTATTTTTCTAGTAAAATTTTCATTTGAACCCAAATGTGTCTTATATTAAAAAATTAAACAATGAAATTCTAGGAAATTATTGTACTGAAATTCATATTTTATAAATTTAAAAAATATTACATTTAGGTAACTTTTATAGTCATTGAATATGAATGAAATCAATAAAATAATTAAAATGTACCTTTCTGAAAATATGTTTTTCTGCACATATTTGGCGCTAATGTACTAATTAATTTCATCCACTTTTAGTAATTGAATTTATAAAATGGATTTAATATTTATAATATAGAGGTGAAATTTGAGTAAATTTTTCCCCTTTAGTTATGATTAAAATTAATAAAAACCAGAGTAAAAATTTTCACCCTAGTAAAGTTCAAATCATGAAATCCTGGGTTAAAAGAAATTCAGGAGTCTAGATTTTGTTTTCGAATTTCTTATTGGATAATTGGAATTAGACCCTTCTCAATATATTCCAAAACATTAATTATTTAATGGAAAGTTCTCAATGATGATGAACAATATAATATTCAAATCAATGAATGGCACAAAGCACCACTCTCTCAGTGTTAAATATCTTTATGAATCCTCATAGAGATAAAAACATGTCATGGACGAATATAAGTGTCCATTTTAAACATAATGAAATTATTTTTATTATAAAACCATATTTATAATTTGGAATTTTCATATAGTAACCATAAATGCTTCTGTAACAATGGTACACTATTTTAACAATTAATATGAAATATAATAAATGATTCTAAAAATATAAAAAATAATATAATATAACTATGTTAATGTGTTCAAATAATTTTGGAATGAATTTTAAATTTAGTTTTAGTTTTAAATAATTATAATCTAGTTACACTTTTGTATTGATTGTTTTAAAGTCAAATTAATGATTATTTTTTAAAATTACATTTATGATATTTTATAATATAAAATATTTTTATTAAATGATATAAAAATCATAAAATATTTGACTAAACTAATTTATTATGGTAATTTTATAAACATAAACCTTGGTTCATTTATGTATCATTGATAATTTTAATGTAAATCTATTAAGCCTTCAATGTTAGAAATTGTTAATATTATGTTCATTGTCAAAAAGGGTTAATAAAGTGTTACCATATGATGATAAGTGTAAAATCATGATCCCAAAATGCATAGATTTTATTGGATGATATGAATTAAACTCATTAAAAATTTTCTTTGAAATATATCAAATTTAATCCATTATAAAACAAAATTAATTTATATTAAGGTAATATTTTACGATATTCAAATAGTTCCCTTCCCCTCATCTATAAAAGGGAACCCATACTTTTTTTTCAAAAAACATTGAGACTTTTATATCTAAAAAACCCTAAAAGGTTATATTATGAACATCTATATTGAAATTAAATTGTTTTAGTAATCCCAATAGACCAACTGTATATAACTTAAGAGGAGTTGGGTAAGATTAATATCAAAGAATATGTATCAAATTAACTAATCCCATTATTTTTAATCCTTATTTCACCTCCTGTTAATTTATTATATCCTTATATCAATAAAATCATTTATATATTTAATGTAATTAAATTTTACTTTCTTTACTAAATAATTTTTATTCAAACCCATTCCAATAATTGGGAAGGGAAATTTTCTCTCGAGCATGTGTATGGATTACTTTTTTAATGTAATCACACAATTCATTTCTCATCATCATATATAATTGGTGGATATTTTGGTGATTTTAATATTAATTTATTATATTTTATTAAATAAATATAATTCTAGAAATCTAATATCATATCTAACATCTTACCATCCAAAACCTTAGAAAATTATAACTTCATTCATGCACATATGTAGACTACCCCATCCAAATATTTGATGTGATTCATTTTTCGTTTTCATTTTCTTGGTATTTAAATAAGCATGGATTCAAAGAATATAAACTATTTATATGATATAATAATGATTCATTAATGATGATTTATTTTTCAAATTTTTTTATTTTCTTCTACTGAAAAGTAAAAAAACAATATTCAAGTTTATATATGGACTATCATCTCATGGAATTGTGTAATTATGATTTGATCCTTACCATTTATGAATGATTATATATTTGAATGGAAGGGATATATTTGATATAGTATGTATATACATTTTTCTAATATAGAAATAAAATGAAATAAATTTATTATAAGTGTGGTTAGAATGTCATAGATTCAAGTGGAACACAAGGTAATGGGTTTGCCTCCCATATTTATTTATGTGACATAAATGACATATTCAACAATTATTTATTTACAGTGGTGTATATACAAAAAAAATCTATTTTTAAAATTATTATTAATATTATTAGAATGATTTACGTTTACATACAATGTTATTTCATTTTTGGAGAATATGATTTAATGGTTACCAATGTTTGTATGGGTTTTATGTTACAACCACACAATTTAATAATATTGTTTATTGTTAAGTTTTTTATGAAGACAACATATAATCTACCTCCCAATAAACTTTTGAATATTATTACTAATTTTTAATTTCCTAAATTTGAATTTATTCTTTTCAATTTTCTCATATTATGTAATCAAGAGACCAAAAATAGATTTTTAAGGAAAATCGACAGCATTCCACTCTTTGATTTAAAATACACATTTTCCATATTCATGTTTTCTATAAATGATATAATAATGTTTTTTAATATTCTCTTATTATTTTTTAATTCCATTTTTACCCATTTTTTACTTTTAAGAAAAAATAAAAGGAATCTTCGTTTAGTTTTCTGAATAAGGGACATTTTGAATCGTTACCAAAAATGTTAAATAAGTGTTTTTTATCTTTAATGGTGTGAATTTTATTTCATTGGTTCATTTCAACATGATTTTTTGTTTCATAATTATAATTTTTTCATGGTTCATTATCCATAAAATTTTTCCCAAAATACTTTTAAGTATTTTAATTTTTATATTGAGTTTCAAAATTGAATTATTATCTTCACCATGAAATAATCCAGTGGTCTCATAAAGAAATTCCAATATATTATAATATAGTTTAATGTTAATTATGATTGATAGTAATATGTTTCATTTATACCATTATTAAAATTTGTTAGGATGGTTAATTTTTATGTTGATCAGATGTTTATGAAACCCATTTATTTTCTATGTGTTATTCTACAATGAATGCTTGAAATGTTTATGAAGCCCATTTTTTACATGGGTAATTATGTGATGATATGATTAATGTTCAATAATCTTGTCAACCACATATGTATTATCTACATTATTTTTTGGTTCTTTCTTAATATCCAAGTGTGATTGCTATGTTATAAATAAGGATTATAGTTACATAATAAAAAAGGATAGTGGTTATGTTGTAATAAAGGGTGTTGGATATGTTATGACAAATGAAAATGATCACACTAGATCCAAGGAAGGTAATAACCTATATCTCCTTCAAATGAATTGGATAATGAATGATATATTGTGAGACAAACAGGACTATAATATGGTGTGATTAAAATAATGTAAGGTACTTTTTCTACTCCAATAGTCATTATAGTAAACCATGACAACTATGATGGAATGGGTAGTGAAACTATTACCAAATATTAATCGTAGAAATAATCCATTAAAAAAAGGAAATTATTTTATTTTATGCTTCATTAATTCAAAGTATTACTAAAATATTATTATCTCATGTATCATGTTCTTTAATTTCATTATGATTAATATTATTTCAACTTCACATAACTATAACATGAATCAGGATTTTGCTAATTCACATGATATGAATAGAATTAAAATGATAAACTCATGACATCATACCCTTATGTTCATGTTTTTCTAATTTGGTAATTGATATCTCCCTTATATAACCCTTTCTACATATGACCTCAACAATTTTTTATTTCCTTCTCACATGTTGTATTGAATGGTATTTAGTATTATGTGTATGAGATGGGTAATATGTCTGAAGAAATAAATGGGTGATTATATAGTTCATTTATGATCTATTTCTATACACTTTTATGATTCAAAAAATACTAGAACTCATTGATTTTGATGTGGATCATAGTTTTAGGTAATGAGTTTTAATCTAATACTATGTAATATCTTCATATGAAAATCATTTTTAATAGTTGTTGATATCAAAGAATGATTTTGTTAACCATTTTAAGCTCTTATGGTAAAAAATTAATGAGAAGCATGGGGATAAGTCGATGATTTTATTGAAATTATAGTATTTTACTAATGTTCAAGGATGGTCTAGGATAAACATACGATGTTATAGACAAAAAATTAGTTGTATTGAATTATACTATTGATAAATTATTTGTCATTATTATGGGAATCTATATCTATTATTTTTTTTAGTCAAATAATGAAAATTGGTTTTACTCCAAGGATGAATCCTGATGGAATCATGTTAGTAATGAATGTGATATAAAGTGATATAAATGTCCTCTTAGGAAATTTGTTTTTCTAGGAGCTGGAATACAAAATATCATTGTTAATCTCACAAAACATTCTAAATATATAAATCATTCTATGTTTTGAAACTCTGAATAAAGGGAACAACATTTTGTTGTTTCTTTCAAAAGGGAAAAACTACTTTTTTAGTGGGTACGCTAATCCATTAGCAACTGATCTATGAAATTGTACCATTGAAATCATATTTTATATTCAACAGAGTTAGAAAAAATCTGATTTTTATTCTATTTGATTATCATTTGGATTGAGAAATAGATCAATGGTGACCTTTTTTCAATAATATATGAGAAGATGAGGAAATTAACTCTATCGAAAGGGAATAGTTTGAGGGGATATTTTCCATTATGTACTTCCCTCGTATTCATTACTCAAGGATATGGAAGGAGTTTCTTTGACTCAATCTGTTGGAAGATGAATTTATTGGGTGCCATTATGAAAAGTTTTTAATACATTAATGGTATTATCCTAGTTTAATCATACCCCCCTTAAATAAAAATATATTTCTTCTTTGGTTGTTTCAAACCATTCCAATGAAATTTTTTTGATACAAGAGACTTTTTTATCTTTGAATAAATAATTAAACATTCTCTCAACATAGACTAAACAATTATAGATTCCCACAACTCCATGTGTTTTCAATAACAAAACAATGATTTAGTTTAAGGAGAACATTAATAAATCCCATCCTTGAATGAAATTTTAATTATCTACATGAATGAAATGTAGAAAGAATCATTATTCGAATTTCTCTCATGGAACATGAAAAATTTTAAGATGTGGGAAAATTGTTCAATGAGATAGTGAGTGTTGAATGGTGGTGAAAATGATTATTTATACAATGGAGGATAAGAACATGCTAACTAATGAATCACACATTCTATAATTCATCAAATTTGGGTTTTAGGGGATTTATTAAAACCATTTAATGAATATAATTTTTTTTGGTTTATTTACATTAAAAAACTCATATGCCCAAAGAAAAATGTAAATGAAATGTGAGGAAAAAATCCAAATGGGGTAAGAAGAGTAACATAATGAAAGGAAATCATATCATAAACTCTATAAAATCTAATTTCATATTTTATTATTGGTGTACCCACTTTCTTATATCTCAATAATTTTCTAGGATTATACTGGTTCCAGCTCAAATATTACATGTTTAGTTTCAGAAAATAATAATAATGGTATGATGATCATATATCATGCCTATGTTTCTTGTTCAAATGATGTTTTTAGGATTATAATTCCTACAAATATCATTATTATTCATCGATATGAATGCTATGTTACTTTGGGAATGAATTTACTTCATTAAATAAATCTAATGTCAATTTATATAGAAGGGAAGTTGGTTTTGATATTATAAACTATCCTATGATCTTTTATCAGTATTGTCAAAAAAATAATCCTTTATTAGAATTTAAATAAATTATATGGGTCATTATTAATTCTTAAAACTGGTGTTTATCTAAGAGGCCTGAGGAATAACACAACATCAAATATACTCTTATTTTTCTTGATATTAATGATTTATTTTAATAAGTATTTTGTGGTATTCCACTAAATCATGACATTTAGTTTTCAATACAACACAAACATGGTTCCACAACTAATTAAATGATTTTTTATAAACTTTCCATGATGGAGTAATAGTAATAATATAATCAACTCCCTGAGATTATTGGAAATTGATTCATTTGTCCAATTGAATCACTATCATGATATTAGCAATTAGGGCCCACCTGGCTTGTGGAAAGATGAGTGTGAAAACCCAAATCCCCCACCAATAGTATAGAGGCTAGAATCAAACACCATGTATTAATATTAAACACATTCTAAACCATAACCAATAGCATTTCTTGACACAAAGAAACATATCCAAATACCAATTAAACCATAGAATGAAAAGAAAAATGATACAAGATACATGAATTCATCTATATACTATAATCAGAGTAAAAAAATATTCAAATAAAAGGGAAAAAATATAATCTTATCAAAACTATAAATAAGTAAAATATATTATAATGAGAGGAATACATTAAAATGTCACTCCTTGTATGAGCCATGGTCTATCTATCCCAATATTTGATCTATTTCCTCCATTTATACCAAAAATACAATCAAATGGATGGTTTTATATGTAAAGTACGACATGTGTGTGTATATACTACACATATGGGACTATAATAAAACCAATAGGACACCCTAAAATATATAAAATAATAAAACATAACAATGGATAGCTCATCACAATTACAAGTCTTTCATTATACATCACACAAAAAAAGAAATCAAGTATACTCTTAAAAACAGTATTTTTCAGGGTAAGGTCACAACTGCATTGAAATCCTATGATTAAACTCAATAGACAGTAACAACAATCATATTAGAGATCTCACCCCAAAATTTGGATAACACTAATGGATACCTTTTATATATTTTGATCATTGGGTCTCTCCATGTAGAATAATGCAATAGAAGTCCAAATCGAATGGTACAAAAATTGGAGATCACACCTAAGGCCATAGGGAATACCAACAACTGAATATAGATTAGACAACGCCATAGGGGATCACTACCTAGGTATGTTGGGAATTTTGATCCTGGATACCCTACCTAAGGTAATAGAATTTATAGGTTTCTACCCCAATATCATGATGGAATACCAATAACTCTAGTTGAATCTGATCCCTCGCTGATGATCATGATCAATTTTTTTGGATGTAATTATAAATTTTACTATCATAGGGATGCATCACGGGAGTTTACCATAAATATAATAGTCCACTCTAAAGAGAATAGTGGTATGATTCCTTCAATGGAAATTTAAATGATGTGTAGTAGTATTTCATAGTGTATCTTTCGTACCCTAGGTCTTTATGTGTTCTACTACTCATGACCATGTATTCCATGTCATGCACTTGTACTACTGGATGTGAATTTGTTTCTCTATTCATGCCCATATACTTGATTATTTTTTAGTATTGATCCATGCCGATGTACAATACATGTCCCCATGTACCTAGTCATGTTCATGCCCATGTATCACTTCTACAAAAAATTGTTTATCTAGTGTTATGGCATTAACAGAACTAGCTAAAAGTGATGTTAAAGACCCTATATGTATTTTCCAGAAAAAGTAATGTCCAAGTGATGATTTAACGGTGCTTTTTATACTTTTATATTGGTTCTCTAACAGTTCTAAAACATGTTCTTTTAAAGGTATCTATTATCACTGTGTTTAAAAATAAACTAATTGGGGGTGTCATTACCATCTCTTTTTATAAGGGTTGATAAAAACCCTAACTTAGTCTATGCTTTTTTACTGGCATTGTTAATGTGTATATTTTAAAAAAATATTTCATTAAAAATATTATATTTATATATTTATATATTTATATTGACGTAAATAATGCATAGATTTTTACATATTTTTTTGATAATTACAAATTTGAATTTAAACATAATATGTAAGATATTTAGTGAAAATGATGTACAAATTAATTTAAACAATATTTTTATTAAAATATTGAAAATCACTATTGGGTAATTTTTATTTAAAAACAATTTAGTGATACAGATTCAAAATAATAAATAAAGTTCTTAAATAAGTAGAAAATGTAACTCAAACTTCGAACAACCATAACATTCGATCTGGGTGTCCGTTTGGGTTCTACCACATATCAGACCGAAACATGTAATGATCCTTACTCTTTGTTGACTTGGGGAAACCACAGATCTCATTTTCAAGGAAGTAAATTCCCATAAGTCCTCTAAAAATGACTTTTTAGTCAGTACACTCCAATTTTATTACATTCAATCAATATTTTTTCTCTTTTAAGGCTATCCTTTAACATGTTTTTAGTGGGAACTAAATTATTTCCAAGATATTACATTCATATTGATATTATGGTTTTCAAACATTATCGGTTTTCATATTTTTATGTTATTTGTAATCAAATATATAAAAATATATACATATAATTTAAACATTCCAACATAAAAATATATTTATATAAATTAATATTTAAACATATTTTCATATAAAACATGTTTCATAATATTCAAAATACTACCAAAATAAAAATAAATATCTATTTTATTTAAAATAAAAATTTATTAATATTTATATACCTTTACAAATAAGGTATATATTAGGTTATATTTGTGTGTGTATTGACAATGAGATATATATTAATCAATTTATTCAGATATATGTATATGAATATTAATAAATAATACATGTAAATAAATATAAATATGTATAATTATATTTATAGATACAAATATATTTGTTTATAAACTAATGTATTTATATATAAATAAAAACTCAAACAGATATTTTATATTTGTATTCAATAGTATAAATATAAATATATGTATATATATAACTCATATATAAATGGATACAAATATAAAAATATATATATAAAATTATATATATTTCCTCAAATGGGAAGGAAAAAAAATAGGTGAGTGGATAATGTTTTGGTGTATGAGTTGGAGGTCTCAGGTTGAAAACTCAATAGAGTTAGAGGAATGTGTGGGGTGGAATTATATAAAGAACTCATAAAAGGGGAATGGTAAGACAATAAAGGTGGGATTTTATGATTAATAGTGGGGTGGAATGTGGTTCCAAAAAATATATCCCACATTATCAGTGGTTTCTTTATCATTTCTTTTTAGTGCAAATAAAGGCGGCCTTTAATAGTGCTAAAAACTGATGAAAAATTTGATCATTAACAACCCTAAAAATGTGTTGATAATGGAAACCTTTATCATCATTTTTTTCAGTTTTAATGGGGTTCTATAACAATGATTTTTTTATCACCATTGATGAGAAGATTTTAAAAATGCTCAAATTATCTATACTTCTAATGCACTAATAAATCCTTTTTACTAGTTCATGTAAATATTGGATTTGTAGTAGTGTATCCTCTATCACACATACCATGCCTGTAGAAAAGTGTCACATGGAATGTAAAAAATATCACACATCACATGACACACAATGTGTAATATATAATTTTCCATGGAAACCATAGAACGACATCTAGGTGTCATGCATGTTGTGTATTGTAAGTTTGAACACTATGTAACATGGGATTTTAAGGAAACGATGGTTCCTCGCATATATAATAACTAAAGTAACCATAGTATCTACAAACACAATAACATAAGGATTAATAATTTTTTCTACTATATACTTTTAATCAACTAATATGTGATTCTACCATCAAACTCGATCGAAGAACAATCGATATCGACCATGCCATCGTCTCCCATCAAAATGGGAGAAAGGAAACGTCTAACATGATCCAATATACCAATTTTAATCACATAATATTTTTTAACCATAGTCTCACCCATATACTATTAGCTAATCTTGTGGTATTTATCTATTTCACTATAGAATTGTCTTCCAGACATATGATATTGTGTAATCATCAAAGTGTGACCCAATGGAATTTTACATGATGGTCATGCAATGAAATGGGAAAAAAAACAGAACATAAGAGTGGAATGAGCATTAGAAAATTTTATGTTAGAATCAATCTATTTCCATTAGAATGATGAATTAATTAACCAGCGAACATTTTTATCACTCATAAAAAAATCAACTATTGATGCATGAATCAATTTTTATTAGTGGAATCATTACATGTTTGACATGGTATATAAAAATAGATGAATCGAAAAAAATAAAAATCCTGATTTTTGATATTGGATAGGTCATTGTAAAATAATGGTTTCCGGAACGTGTTGATAATTATATCCACAAGTTTCATTAAAACTCTGATTTATAATCCTTGATATGTCATCGATAATTATGGAAACCTTCAAAAAACTACCCTATAATAGATACTCTCTCAAAATATAGGGTTATGTGGATAACCAAGAATTATGACCATAAATGTTTTTATAGTTTATTTATTTAGGTTTAGAATTTACAATAATATTAAATAAATATTTTATTATATTTATTAATTCCACCGATGATGGAATTGAAGAACCACAATTGATTCCAAAAAATATTATGTCTTTCCTAGGGTAAAACTCATGTTACAAGCTTAACTATGGTCTCTAACATCATATAAGATTCCTTATACTTGATTTATACAGTAATTTTATAAAAAATGTGTGTGTGTGATAATAATAAATTTTTTAAATTTCAATTTCATGCTCGTTGACCCTCTAAATCGCATTTCGTATCACTCCTTCAATGTATAAATATAACATGGTACATTTAAAATAATTACATGAAACAATATTGACAACAAAATCCAATCATCATAGGTATTTTCATCCCAAAAAAGAAAAAAAACATAAATTGTGTGTATTGATCTCACCTCACGGTCTTTCACTCCAACGTGGACTCTTGAAGATTCATGTACTCACACCAGATATGCACCAAGGTAATTAATCACCCACTGAACATATTATCCTACCTATCCTTAATCTATATTGTGTAATCCAAAAATGTAGATACGTCCTTGATGTAAATCATTCCCTAATTGGAATCATGGGATGCGTCATTCATATATCTCTTCTTATGTGACTTTTTCAAGTTGATGTGTGTCTGGTCTAATTATAGACATAGATATAATTGGTATACCACCATGATGACTCTTTATAGTTTTTGGAAAGGTCTAATGAATCGTGGATATAATATTTTGTTTTTACTGAATTTTTATATTCCACATTCTGGTGATACCTTTAGTAACACATGGTTTCCATCATTGAATTATGAAATCCACTATCACCTATCTATATAGGACTTTTGAGAGATTGTTGATTTCCTAAACCAAACCTGTATGATATGAACCATCCCTATCAACACTCTCTCAAACATTGGGATCATCAGTGATGACCCTCCTGGTTTATTCCAAAATAGTAGTGACCTATAGGGTTTCCAATGTGATTCCCCGAATTGTTCCATATTGATGGTGGAGTGGTGTTAGGTTTTTATAAAAACACTTCCAAGGGTATGTGATCCCATATTTATGTCCAAAAATAAAAATAATCGATACCATTATGTCATCGAGAACATGAATGTTCCTCTCATGTGAGAAATAATTTTGGGGGGGAAACACCATTATCAAAAGAAACTTATTCCCAAAGGTCCCATATAATCTTCTCTATAATTTTTATGTAAATGATAATCACAGTCTGAAATGACTGTTAATGCTTATTTTTTCATGTCACTATAATGGTAATGGAAGGAATGGATGGGTCAGAGTTATTGAAAGGAAAAATATCCTAAAATGAATTTATAGGATATGATTAACCGAGGTCAACACCTTTTGAAAAGGCTCCAAATCATGAAAGTACCATCTGTATAATGGGTTGAGGGTAACCTCAACACAGTGTAATTCATGCTTCATGGTACCATGTTACGCAAAAATCTATGGCCAGACCAATATTTGAAAGGAACCTTCACACAACGTCACTTGAGTACTTAGAGCCCCATCATGTCATAACACTCAAAGTTTTTTGAAAATGAATCCATCATTTCAGAAACTCATTCCCTCACCTATGTTGGGCATATAAAAACCCTCTTATGTACTACTTCCATGGGCAGTTTAACTTTCCGATGTTGAAAAATTCTATAATTTAATGATACTCTTATTATCTATGAATAAAAGAGGAGATATATATTCAAAGGTACCCATGCTTCATGAAACCACCTCCCATGAGGTAATGAGTACCTCAACCAAATGTGGAGATAAACTTTGGTACATTTTGTGGCCTTTATATAAAAAGAAAACCTGTGTAGATCTTGAGGTTTCATGTGATCAATACCTTTCACAAACCAATCCCTTGGAAACTAGGATATTAACTTGAGGCATTATAACCCTATTTCATGAAACATACCTCTTCATGAGACCCCTAACCATCCTGGGACACTTATCCATTAGGAAGCTCAAATCTCCACAAATCCACAACCTTTGTGAAACCCCTCCACTGAGACTTTATTGATGACCCCATTTATGTAACAACCATTCACAAAACTTGAGTTCCTAGGGGCCCAATACTAAATAACACACATTTCAGCCACACCTCATATGCATGTGAATCATGTACCACCTACTCTTGTGTCTTCCCAATTTTCTCCAAGTGTGGTCTTGACCCCAATAATATCTACTACTCTAAAAAAAATTTCCTAGTGCATATATCATGTACAAAAAGATAATGTATCATCAGGAATCCTAATTTCCACTCCTCCATAGTAGTTCCAATTCCATTTACACCTAGTGGGGCCTTATGTAGGGACATATAAGCTCAATAGGTGTGTCATGGTGGGTGATTATTAGCCAATCTCAGTAGAGGGTACTTATTCAAGATCATCCTCTCACCTTGTTGTAGTCCCAACCAAATATGAACCCAAATTACACCTGATCATCATGACTTAAAACTACATATCTCCATCTTCAAGTCCCATAAAATTAATCTATACATTAACATCCTTTACACATGATGAATAACTGTAGACAAACCATATGTGGTGAAACATGATTCCCCATTTATGAATAATATGGGATGAACGAACATATATTACCCACTGCAGAAAACACATGATGCTTAATGTATGATCGTCATGGGATTCCACCCTATTATCCAATGTATATTGTTCATGTTTTTAATCGAGAAACATCCATGTGTAGTGTAAATACCCATGTGTGATGTACATGTACATTAGATTTCTTTTGCGGAATACTTAATAAAATACACAAATATATGCCCAAAGACCATATTAGTTCAGTGCTTTTGAAATGTGGAACATACTCTTCTATCTTGAAAAAAGATCTTTAATATATCCAATAAATATTGTCCCCTTTTGGTTTTCCTACCTAAACCTTTCTTTGTATTCTGGGGAAAAGAAAACATAAATGGGTGAGCTCAATGCTCAGTAAGGGTAAACCTTGATAACATAAAAAACCAAAAACAAAAGAATGTATAATCATGAACATAAAGTTTACATATCAATATCATGGGTCATGGTGTAAATCATGGCTATATGTAATTCATAGATCATTAAATAACATTAATAATGATAAAATAACATTGGAATAAAACATTGGATTTTGGAAAATAAATAAGAAAAGGATATGATTCCCATAATAGCCAAGGAATTACTCCCAAGACCATAGTATTAGAGAAATTCTTTTACTAAACCAAGTTTACATGTTGTTCTGGTAATATACTTCTGAATGGGAATTACTTATCATTTCAATCCTATATTACTGAACCAGATTTACATTCCATTCCATTCCATTCATGTCTATCTCATGATGTATAAATAACTACCCAATGATTTGGAGGGATATTGAAACAACCCAATATTGATGTGCATGGACATTAAATTTTTTTGGAAGAATAATTAATAGATGACACAAATATATGCCCAAATAATATATTAGATTACTGTCTTTGGAAACATATAACACAATATTATAGCTTGGTGGAAGATCATTATCATCTGTAATAAATATATTTCTCTTCTAATATCCTACATAACCCTTTATTTATATCTTAGGGAAAAGGAAACATAAAAATGGTGATATAAAATTCTTAGTAAGGGTAAAAATGAATACATAAAACCATCCTTTGGCATATTATTGTATAAAAATGAATAGAAAGTTAAAATATTAAAATCATGGGACATAAAATAAATTAAGGATGTACGTAAGGAATATATCATTAAGGAGCATTACCCAAGATAAAATAGTGTTTCTATAAAACATGGAATTGTGGAAAATAAACAAACACATAATATGATTTGTATATTAGCCATGTAATTGTTTCCAAGACCTTTTTTGTGGAAAAAGTCCATTAATGAACTGGGTTTTCTTGTCGTTCTAGCCATGTATTACTAAACATGATTTAATTGTCATTCCAGCCCTGCATTACATAACCATATTTAATTTCCATTCGAGTCATGTATATATCATGAGATATAAATCATTACCCAATGCATTGTAATGATATATAGGTCCCACCCATCTCATAATGAAATAATTCTTACATGTTCCACAATGAAATTAATAATTCATCATAGAATATCCCATGAAATACAATGGGTTTCCTAAATATCAATCCATAGTAATCAATATAAATTAAATGGATTTTATAAAAAATAGTTCCATCATAAAAAAATTAAATTAATCTAATAAAATGTAAAGAAACATAACCCTATTTCATCTAAGATAGAAAATAATTTTTATAAAAAACTTAAACTTAATTCTTTTGGAAAATATTCATTCTTCTTCAAAAATAAATTATAATATGAAAATTAAAATCAATTTTAAAATAAAATAATTTAGTTGAAAAATAACTTTAAATAGTTTAGAGGAATAATAATTGAAATAAGGCATCATGAAACCATAAAAATCATTTTTTTCTATTTATTAAAAAAAATCTCCTCATACTTTTTTTGGAAAAGAAAAAAGTACCTTGTAGGGTAAACGGTAGAAACACACCTTCCAAACCATGTATTAAAAGTAAAAATGGGTAAAAATGAATTTAACACTACATAAAACAATAGATCACATTTTGTGAGAATATTTTTATAAAACATGGACAAGGGTGATAAAAATACCACAAAAAAATAATAACATATAAACAATCTTAGATAAAAATGAGATTAGAAAATTATCCCTTACCATAGGTCTAATATGTTTCGTATGTATCCGAAAATCATTAATAATGATTTAAATAATGTTAATGAATTTTTCTAGATTCATTATTATTTTTATGATAACATTTTTTATCATATTTTCATCTATTTGATAGTAACATATCATTGTTACTCATTATTCAGGTATTACAAGATTTAAGTTCATATGCATGTATTGTCAGATAAGTTCTTATTCTTCATTTCAGGTTATATTTATATCATTTCAAATTGTTATTAGTATAATATATATCATATTCATTCATACAATTCATTTATTTAATTATTCTTTAATGAAGATTATGTATAATGAATCACGTCACACTATGGAGATGGTAAGCCATACGTACGCATGATCAATGATATCGTTCCTATAGTTAAGGAATGTTATTCAAGTGAATGATTTATAGTATCTGAGAATCAATATAATTTTATATTAATCCAATATATATATATATATATCATTATACCCATCCATGTCAATTGGTTGTGAAAAATTGATTACACCGCGGTGTGGAGATGATTAGTTGTACGTATGCATGTGTGGTGATTTCATTATTCACAAGAAGGGTAGAAGGTGTATGTGATAGTTTCATAATAATAATAACATCTCATTATGTAAGTACTACTAGAGTTATTACATTACAATGAAACAACCCACGAGTTGGAACTAGACTAAGAAGGAAGATTGAAATAATTGTTAAATGATTTTACATCTTCTTAGACATACCATATCTAAATCTCTTCTTAGAGCACTAGATTTTGTCTTTGAAGAATACCAACACCTCTAGAATACATTTTGGGAAGTTAAAAAGCGAGATTCGTAGGATATGGTCAAGCATGAAGTCCCAAAATAAAGTGAAGAGTTGAAGAATGATGCACCGTTTAATAACTGAGGTGAGCGGAACTTTTGGAGGCCTCAAAAATGATAATTGACAATAATATAGAACCCCCGGTAAAAACAAAAAAATGTCCCAATTTAGAATATGAAATGCGATAGAGTTGTAATATCATAAAACAATTAAATTTATACAATTTTTTATTTTTTTTAAACCCTGTCAATTCGGTTCAGTCTTATTTGATCTATTTAATTTTCTTTGTGTTAATAATATTCAAAATATAAAATGGTTATAAATGATTACTTATGCGTTCTCAATTATCCATAATTGAATACCTTATGAAATTTTAGACCATATATTTTTTAGTTTTTAATTTTCTTAAATATTTTTGTGATTTTTAAATAATCTAATCCTATTTTATTTTATTAAAATATCCATGGTGTCAATTTTAAATCTATTATTTTAATTGACTTTAAATAATATTCACACCAAAGATAAATTCAAAAAATATATATTTAATTCACACTTAACATGTCATAGTCACCTAAAAAATTTTCCTATCACTTTAATTAGTTCATATGATTTTTATATTAAAATTTTTAAAACCATTTATTTGATATTTATATCAATAAAATAATTTTTACATCATTATTGAGTCACTGTTAATGGTAATTATATAATATGTAAATATTCTAAATAAAATTTACATGATGTAGGTAATTTCATTATAATTTTTGATTCTTATTATGTTTCACATTTTATCATGTTTGTTAATTTATTAATATTATTATACATATAAGATATATGAGAGTGACTTATTTCAACCTTTTTTTGTTTCAATTGTAATTGCATCTCCTTTATAGAAAAATATTCATTAAATAATTCAATTACGGCCCCTATGTGACATCGGTCGAATTTAATTCATAGATTAGGATTTTTGGTGATGGTATTGTAATTTTATCATCTTTATCATATTGTTAGTTACTCTAATTTACATGATTTACCTTTAACAGTGGTAAATAAAAATTACCATATTTTCTATTAATAGTATCCCAAAAAAGTTACCTATTAACATAATATTTAACAACTGATTCCAAATATGGAATCCAATTTTCATAATTCTAAACACATAATTGGCTGAAATTAATTTAATATTAATTCTCATGGTCAAATTCAAAAATTATGTTTTTATGAATTAAAAACTTATCAAAATATTTTCATGTATTTTTGTCAAATTAAAATGTGAAATTACTTCTAATGACCAAAATTGGGTTAAATGATAAAAACAAAACCCAATTTAAATTTAAAAATAGTAAACAAGATAATATAACTATATAAATAAATTAGACGAAATTGTATTTATGAATTAAAATGTAGTATTTTCACTATTCATTAAAATATGAAATTATAAGAATAACAGAAAATTCCCAACCAAGGAAAATATTGATGCCCTACATTAAAAAAAATTTATTATGTAAAATATAAATAATAAAATTCTCGAAAACAATATTTATAAATGGTTCTCTATCATAAGGCGGTAAAATTGATTTTTTTTGAAAAATACTTCTATTATCAAAAAAATGCAATTTATTCATAGATCATGTATAAAAAATAAATAATAAGAATGTTATTGTTATATAAAATTAAAAAAAATCATAAAATTTTTTATAATGTCTTGTCTATATCCCATTAAATAATAATATTTTAAAAGTATTTCAGTGTTTAGTAAAACTCGATATTGCTTACAATACAAGATATCAAGGTAGGTCGCTCTTACATTTAATGAAAGCCAAATCAGTGGTGCATTTAGTGAAATATTCCTTTTTTGATTCATATATCATTATCCAAACATAGTTATAAATTGAACTAAATAAATACTCATTGTTGCATTAATTGTAAGCCAACATCATGTTGTGTGTATCATAAGACATGTCAGTTTAGTGTTAAAGGAATGTTTGAATTAGTGTATTACTAAATATAAATGAAAATTCTAATTTATTAAAAAATGTTACATAAAAAAATGAGGTGTTACATTCTACCCCCTCCACCCTATAATAAATTTCACCCCAAAAATTATTTAGGGTAATAAATGTTTTAATATTTGAAAACATATTTAACTGAAACCCACATCATAAAAAGATATACTAAAACAATCATTTTAAAAAGGAAAGTTAGAAACACAATAGTTACCCAAAGTAACTAATCATTGGTTTTCTAGATAGGAGAACATAGTTAGGAAGTGAAAGCATGGATATGAAAGAGAAATCTGAATTTCAAGTTCTTACGGATAGTGGTATGGAAATTTTTTTGGATAATGTTAACAGCTAGAAATCCATAAATATATGATGATTTCTGAGACCATATGAGGCATTAGATAAGAAGGTACTAACCTAAAATTTTCAGGTTTTCTAGGTCCTTTACCAGAAGTTGATGATTTTTTTGGAGAATAAATAATGACTTGATTTCAGTACAATCTCACTATTGGTCGTTCCTTGATTAATTTTAAATTTATCTTTTATTTAATGAAATTAAGATGAAGTTTTCATTCTTGAAATGTTAGTATATCATGAAATAGAATGATAGGGAATCCAATCTATCTAAAAAAATTATAGAACAGGTAGTAAAATATGCCTAAGTCCACCTATCATGAGATAATGCATTAATATAACAAACCTCGACTACAAAATAACTTATACTGTCCATAAATTGAAAACATTACAATCCTTAAAAAAATTGAAAATGTAATAATATAGAAAGTGGTGAACTAAATCAACTCATCCTTTATCTCTTATATCTCATAAGGTAGTTCTTGGTTATCTCATTCTAAACATGTTAATACCTTAATTATGTATTCTTGTGAAACATGGTAATGACATGAATTACCATAAGTCCTTGTTGAAAACATGAAATCAATCAAAATTAACTCTTTCCACACAAAAAAAATAGCAAAATATATATATACTCAAACCACGATATCACTTTGTCCTTATTTTAGTCCTTACGACATTATTACTATAAAACAACCCATTACCTCTATATCCTATCATTATTCCTATATCATGTGATTACAAAAAATATTTGAATAATATTTACTGGTTACGGATAGAATTCAACAAATAGTTTCAAAAACAATATTGTAACCATACTTAAATGTTTCATTGTTTGATTGAAACATAAAATTACATATAAATTTTTTTTCACCATAAATATGAAATCATTTCAATATATTCTAAAACCATTGGCCAAGCTTAGTTGTTTTTTTCCATATCACCACTTTCATATAATATTTCCCTTATTGTCTCTTCATCATCAACAACATAAATACTACCCATAAGACCATGGTGAGTCTCTTGATGATATTTCACCTTGGAGAATCGATTTTCATAATGCACATATATTCCACATTAAATACATTTAACCATCATTGATGTATTATTAATATCATTATCCTTGTCCATTATTTTGACTAGACATTTTCCTTTGAAATTACCAGCTTTGTGTCCTTCGTTTCGACACTGAAATCATCTTCTAGTTCCATTGAAACATTCTCCTTTATTCTTCTTCCCAGATGATTTACATGCGGAAAATTGAACATTATTTCATCTATGATTAGCATGAAAATCTATGATTCTCTTATTATCAGGGGTAGGAAACTCGCCAATGTTATGATTATTGTTCATATTATGAGATTACTGATTAGGTATAATAAAGATATTTTGCCTTAAAAATCCCATTTAATTTGTTTTATCGTAATGAATACCATTCCATTTTCCATCATATTCTTTATTAACATGAATCCTCCTATTTCCAACCATTTTATAAAACTGAAAAACAATTGTGTGATAAAAAAAATTATACGTGAAAAAAGAACACAATCAAGGGGGTGCATTCAATCTCTAACATCAGAGGTTTAGTAGAAGGTTATTCATGATCATTACCATAATTAACGTACTATAAACTATAGTTACACTTACCCTTAGGGACATCCCTAGACATACCATAGAAATATCTATAGGGATCTCACTAATGTTTTCTCATCATAGTTTCCAAAGATTACATAAACCTTCACACTTATACTAACTAAAACGACCCAAACATGACCTTCATCAAAATTAAAATTATATTGGGGAGTACTTAATATATGTAATAGACTGATTCCCAAAGACAATATTTGTTTCGTTTTATTGTAAACATGGAACTCATTCTTCTAGATTGGTGGAAGATCATTAATCTCTCCCATAAATATCTTCCCCTTCTGTTTTCCTACATAAAACAGTTCCTTATATCCTAAGGAAATGAAAACCTAAAAAGGGTGAGGTCAAATGCTCAGCAAGGGTAAACAAGGAAAACATAAAACAATCCATACGCAAAAGAATTTAAAAACATGAACATAATTTTTTAATATCAAAATCATGAGTCAAGAAATAAATTGTGGTAGTACTTATGGTATAGATCATAATGAAATATTAACAATGATAAAATAGAATTTTCATAAAACATAAAATTGTGGAGAACAAATATGAACATAATATGAATTTCATAGTGGCCAAGGCATTGTTTCCTTGACCATTATAGTGAAAAAATTCTATTACTTAACCGAGTTTACGTGCCGTTCCATCCATGTATTACTAAATCAGATTTACATGTCGTTCCATCCCTATATTACTGAATAGTATCTACTCACCATTCCAGTAATTTATATCTCATTAGATATAAATAATTACCCAATGTATTGAAGAGATATATAGGTCTGACCCATATCATAATGAAATCATTCTTACCTGTGCCATAAAAACATAAATCACTCATCATAGCCGAACCCATGAAATAAAATGAGTTTCTTATACATCATTACATCATAATCCATATAAAATAAATTGAATTTATAAAAAAAAGTTCCATCATAAACACAATAAATTCAAATTAATAATATGTATAGAAACATAATCATATATCATTTTATATGAAAAATATATATTTCAAAAAACTTGAACTAAATTCGTGTGGAAAAATCCATTATTATTCAAACACATTTTCTTTTCTCAAATTTCCACAAAACATTAAAATAAAATAATATAGTAGAAAATAAATTTAAAATAATGTTGAGTAATCTTTATAGAAATAAGGCATCATGAAACTGTAAAAATCCATTCATGATCTATATGTTTAAAAAACAGTATTCTCGTACTTTTGTGGGAAAAGTCAAAATGTACCTTGTATGGTAAATAAAATAAGGTTTCCTTCTAAACCTTTTAGTAGAAGACAAAATAGAAAAAATTAATTTAAACATACATAGAGTAATATTGAAAATTTTATGAGAATATTTTTAGAAAACCTTGACATGGATGGTAACTATACCCTAACAAATACTTATGTACAAATAATGTGAGATTAGATTTTGATTAGAAAATGATCACATAACTTAGGTATGATATGCTTCATATGTATCTGAACCACCAGTATAATGATTTAAATTATGTTAGTAATTTATTAAAGAATCATAATTATTTTTATGATAAAATTTGTGATAATATTTTCATATATTTTTTAGTAACATTTCACAGTGACACGTTATTCGTGTATTAACTCCATTATTTTTTTATGCATGTTTTGTCAAATAAGTTCTTATTTATCTTTCTAGGTTATAGTTATATAATTTATAGAATTTTATTAGCATAATATATATCATATTTATTAATGAAATTAGTTTATATAATCATGAATTAATGAATATTATGTAGAACATATCACATCACATCGTGGAGAAGGTAAGCCATACATACGAACGAGGGATGATATCTTTCCCATAATTTTTGAATAATATTAAAGTGGATGATGTATATTATATCATAAAAATATCATAACATATTAATAATATATATATATATATATATTAATTCCATCATTATACACATCCATGTAAGGTGGTGGTGAAAAACATATTACACCATGGCGTGGAGACGGTTTGTTGTACGTACGTGCGCATAGTGATTTAATTTTAAATAGGAGGGGTAGAAGGTAGAATATGGTTGGTTCATAATAATCATAACCTATATGTATATATGTACTACTGTAGTAATTAATTTATAATTAAATAAATCTTGAGGTGGATGGTGAGGTAGAATAACGATTTTTGATAGAATCATTAAACGATATTAAGTCTTCATCAACACACTTCCTACAAATCACCTCTTAGAGCACTAAAGCTGGTCATTGAGGAAGACTATGACCTCTAGAATAATTCAATTGATGTTTATAAGGCATGTTATCAAGATATTGTCAAGAATTATTGCTCAAATTGAAGTGAAGAGTTGAGGGTTGAAGTTCCATTTTATAATTGTGGTGAGGGGCACTTTTAGAAAGCTCAAAAATATGAATTTATAATTATTTAAAAACACACATAAAAACTTCCAAAATTTTCCAATTTAAATTATGAGATGAGATAGGGTTATAATATCATAATCCAACAAATTTTATACATGTTTTTATTTTATTTTAAACCTTATCATTTTGATTATGTATTATTTGATTTATTTAATTGTATTTGTGTTAATAATATTATAAATATGAAATGGTTATAAATATTTACTTATGTGTTTTGAATTATCCATAATTTGATACGTTAAAAAAATTAGACAATATAATATTCAATTTGTAATTTTGTAAATATTTTAGATATTTTTATAAAATTACATAATATAATACTGTTTTAAAATCCAATTGTTCCACTTTTCACACTATTTGTTTACTTTAATTTAAATATCATCCAAACTGAAGTTAAATTGAATCAAAAAACGTATTTAATACACTAATAACATGTCATAGTCACTTATAATTTTTTCAGATCACTTTAATTAGTTCGTATGATATATATTTTAATATTTTTAAAACCATTTATTCGATATTTCTATCAATAAAGTAATTTTTCTATCACTATTGTTTCATAATTAATGATTTTAATTTAATCTCAAATAATTAAAAATAAATTCACATGCTTTGTGAAATATAATTTTATTTTTGGATAATTTTTATCTTCTAGGGTTTATAAATTTTATCTATATATTAAAATTATTATACTTATAAGATATATGAGAGTGGAAGGTTGTCACCTTTTTTGTTTTAATTATAATTACATCACCTTAAATAAAAACTGTCAATTAAATGAATAAATTATGACCCCTATGTTACATTGGTCAACTTTAACTCATCAAATAGGATTTTGGAAGGTTTTATGGTACTTTTATCATCTATATAATATTGTTATTTATCGTTATTTACCTGATTTACCTTTAACTAGGTTAAATAAAAATTACCGTAGATAATATTCATAATATCCAAAAATAAAAGTAGCCTATTATAATAATTTTAACCCACTAATTAAAAATATATAATCCATTTTTTCATAATTCAAAACATATAATTGGAAGAAATTAATTTAAAATTAATTACTTTTGTCAGAAACCAAAAAGTGGGTTTTTAAGAAGTAAAAACATATCAAAAACATTTCTTGTATTCATGTCCAATTTAAATGTGAAATTACATCAAGTGACATGAATTGGATTCAATTAAAAAATAATAATACAAGTAATATTTAAAACCAATTTAAATGAGAATCAAACTATATAAAAAATTTACAAAAAGGGAGTTTTGAATTAAAATACATTATTTTCACTATTTATTAAAATATTAATTTCGTCAGAAAAATACAAATATTTCATCCAAGGAAAAATAAGATGTCTTCATTAAAAAAAATAATTTTATTGTGTAAAAAATAACTTATAATATTTTCAAAAACTAGATTTAAAAAGGGTTCTCCATTATAAGGTGGTAGAATTGTATTTTTTTAAAATAATTTTTTTATCTGAAAAATTGAATTTTATTCTGAGATAATTCCTAGAAGATAAATAAGTTGAATATAAATGTTTTCAAAATATCAAAATGGGGTTTATAATATTCATAACAGCTAGTTTATATCCCATTAAATAATAATATTTTAATAATATATGGTGGTTTAGTGAAACATGGTACTGCGTACAGAATAAGTAATTGAGGAAGGTTGCTCTAGCGTGTAACGAAAGTCAAGTCATTGTATCATGTGGTTAATGATTCCTTTTTTGTGGTATATAATAAAATCTAAAAATATTTATACATTGGAAAAAAATATAGTAAGTGTTGCATGTATCGTACATCAACACGGTGTTGTGTGTAACATATGACAAGTCGGTTTAGTTTGAAAGGATTGGTTGACTAAGTTCATTGGAAGATATAATTGAAAATTTTATTTATTCAAAAACAATTTTCCATAAAACCTCAAGGTGTTACAACGATATAGGTCCCACCCATCTCATTATTAAATCATTCGTACATGTTCCAAACAATATAAATCATTCATCATAGCATAACCTAAGAAATAAAAAGGGTTTCTTAAATATCATTCCATCATAACATAATCCATATAAAATATCATTCCATAAGTATAAAAAAAAATTATAGTAATAATAGGAATAAAAACATAACCTTTTTTTATAGTTTCATCTTAAATGAAAAACAATTTAGATAAAACTGTTGAATGTAATTCTTGAGGAAAATGTTTATTCTTTATCAAAAACGTTTTCTTTTCTCAAACTTATAGGAAATTTTAAATGTAGATAATTTAATTAAAAATAAACATGAAATAGTTTTAGTGTGTATAATCAAAATAATTCATCATGAAACTGTAACCAATATATTCATTCCATATAGGATAAAAAAACTTTCTCCTCATACTTTAGCGAGAAAATTAAAAAAAACATGTATTGCAAACAAAAGAATGATTCCTTACATACAATTTATTAAAATTTAAAGATGGGTAAAAATGAATTTAAAAATATATTTAATAATATTAAACCATTTATGAAAACATTTTTAGAAAAAATTTACATGGATGATAAATATATCTCCTGTAAATAATAATGTTTAGACAGTCATATATAAAAATTAGATTGCCAAATTATCTCTTACCATAGGCATAATTTCTTCCTTATGTGTCTAAAACTTCTATATAGTGGTTTTAAACAAATTATTAACTTGTAAAAAACCATAATAATATTTATGATATCATATTTGATTCACTTATGACTTTATATTACCCGTTTATATATCAATTCCATGATAAAGAAACGTTTTGGGTAATAATCATTTTATTTATCATACGTGTTTTGACTGGGTATTCATAATCATATTACATAGATCATTATTTAGTTACATATATAATGTAAAATATTATTTATCTATAATAAATATTTACTATATTAATATATAGAATCGGTAGATAAATGAAATGGAATACACCGTTCACGTAGATGGTAGGTCATACTTATGCATGAACACTATTTATGTTGCCTTATCGTATTGAATTGAAGAAATTAAATGACACACACACAAACATATATATTACTTAATCAAATACCATAATTACTTAATATATTTCATTATTTCTAATTATATATACATTATAATCATTCATTAATTGTAAACGCGGAGAATGAATCTCATTGCGTCGTGGTGACGATAAGCCATACGTATGCACGATCGACGATATCAATCCCTTGATTCATAAATGGTATGGAATTGGATGTTATTTTAATTTAAATGAAATAATTTCCTATTATATTTTTTATTTTCATCCATTATACTCATAAATTTATCCATTTAAATTATGTATTGTTGAATAAATAATTACTCCTCGACATGGAGATAGTAAGTCATACACACACACGCATGGTGATATTTTTATACACATGAGGGATAAAAGTAGGTATAAACTTGTACCATAATTATAATAACATCTCCAAATATATAAGATACTACATTTTTTATTTTATTATTATAACAACATAAGAAGATGAAGTAAAAGATGAAAGGAATTTAGAAGGAGGTGAGAAAACAATTACGTATTTTTCTAGTATCACTTTTCGGTATGAAAAAAAGGACTATATAGGATAGATTTCTGCCCAAAGGGTGCACTGTAGGATACATATATGGAATCATTGATGAGTTTTGGGAAGGTTTTGTTCAATCCAAAGGTATTTTGAGGTGTGATTAAGATAGATTAATAGGTTCCTTTTTATAAGAGGGGGAGGGGGACCTTGGGAAAGTATTTAAATATTAATTTATAATAAATTTATATTTGGTTTATAATGATCCCATACTAATTTATTAATAAGATAAGATGATTATGGGTGTAATTTTTCTAAAAAATTTAAATTTATACATGTTTTGATTTTATTTTATACCTAAATATTTTGATTTATCTTTATTTAATCTATTTAATTTTATTTTTGTTAATAATATTAAAAATATTAATTGGTAAATATTTATTACTTATGTGTTGTAAATTATCCATAATTATATAATTTAGGACATTTTAGACCCTATTATATTAACTTTTTAATTTTTTTAATTTGTTTTGTTATTTTTAAATAACATAATAATATGTAATTTTTATAAAATACCAATCATGTCAATTGTGACACTATTCATTTATTTGGCTTTAAATAAAATTCAAAATGAAGATAAATTTGATCCAAAATATATAATATACTCTTAACATTTCATATAAACCTATAAAATTCTTTATGTACATAAATTAGTTCATATTATATTTATTCTAATATTTTTAAAAACATTTATTTTATATTTCTATCAATAAAATAATGTCTACACCACTATTGTGTCATCATAAATAGTAATTATTTAACATATACAAATTCTACATAAATAAATATGATCTAGATAATTTAATTGTTATTGGAGACTATTGTTTTTTTATCATTTTATTCACTTTATTAAAATTATTATACATATAAGATATATAAGAGTGACATGTTGTCAGCTTTTCTTTTAATTATAATTACATCACTTTCATGGAAATAAGTTGATTAAATGAATAATTTTCAAACCATAGGTGATATTTGTATGAATTAATTCATTCAATAGGATTTTATCAGGGGTAGGGTAATTTTATTTTCTTTATCATATTGTTATTTACCCAAATTTACCCGATTTATCTTTAACTATGTTAAATAAAAATTACCATAGTTACTATTAATAATATCCAAAGAAATAAAATTAACCTATTAACATAATTTGGAACCAATTATTAAAAATATAAAATCAATTTTTCATAATCAAAAACACAGAATTGGATGAAATTAATTTAATATTGTTTCCCATTGTCAAACCAAAAAGTGAGGTTTTAAGAATTAAAAACATATCAACAGATTATCATGTGTTTATGTCCAATTTGAATGTGAAGTTACATCAAATGACAAAAAATATATTAACTATTAAAATAATAATATAATTACTATTTAAATCCAATTAAAAATATATTCTAACGATATAAATAAATTAGATGAAAATTTTGTTTTGAATTAAAATGTAGCATTCTGGACAATTCATCGAAATAAAATGTTCATCAAAAAAATACCACAATTTCAACCAAGTTAAATTTTTATCACTATGTATTCCAAATAAGTTGTTTATTCTATAAAATTTAATATATAAAAGTGTGTGAAAAGATATTTAAAATTGGTGTGCCATTAAATGCGGCAAAACATCATTTTATGAAATATACTTCTTTGATATGAAAAATTAAATTTCTTCTTATATAATGTTCTAGAAAATACATAAGCATAATTTTATAGTTATATGAAATTAAAAATGTGGTTAATACTACTAATAACATATATTTTATATAAAATTTGAATATTATATCATTGTATAGTAATACTTGGTATTGAATACAATGAAAGCTATAGAGGAATATCATTCTTATGTGTAATGAAATACAAGTTAGTGTTGTGTTTAGTGAAAGATTACTTGGGTTTTACGTATAAAAAAATATGATCATAATTATTTAATAAATTTTTCAAACACTATACTCAGCGTTGAATGAAATGAATTCTATCAAACGAACTTGAAATTGTGTGTAACACAATCCAAGAAATGTGTTGCATATACTAAAAGATAACAAATTGTAGTGTATATTTCATGTTAATATAGGTGTAGTGTAAAAAAAGAAATAAATGAAATTAAAATGAATTGATCTTATCATATTTCAGGGTGTTTCATTATTTGCTTCTCAAAATTAATTTCTGCCTCAAAATTCTTCAGGGTTAAAATAGGTTTACTACATGAATTTTTCATTCATAGAATCCCTCATAGAAAAAATGAATATGAAAAAATACCTTTATAAATTAAATTTAGAAACATAATAGTTACCGAAGGTAACTCATCATTGGGTTTTCACATAGAAGAAAAATGGTTGGAAGTGAAAATATGGATACAGAATAAAAATCTAACCATAATGTTCTAATGGATAGTGATAGAGAACAATAATTGGAGACAGTTAAAAACCAGAAAGATATAAGTATGTGATGGTTTACATGTTCATATGATTCATCAAATAATAATTGAATAAGATACCATTTTTGGGATTCAATAACCTTTTCTCAATGTTGTATAATTTTACCTGATAATAAATACCTACTTGGTTTTGGTACAATCTCAATGTTTCTTGTTCCATAAAAAATTTCCACTTCATCTCTTATTTAATGAAATGAAGTTGAATTTTTCATTCGTGAAGTGTTGGTAGGCCATGCGATAAAATGATTGGTCATTTAATTTTTCTCAACAAAAAGGTTTGTACAGGTAATAAAATATGCATAAGTCCACCTATAGTGAGATAATACATTAATCTAGAAAACAACAAATGGAATATAACATACACTATCCATAAATGGATAACATTAAAATCCTTCCAAAAACTAAAAATATAAAACATTATAAAGAGGTTAACTAAATAAAACTAAATTTTATCTCCCATATCACATAAGGTAGTTCTTTTTTGTCTCATTCCAAACATTTTTATACCTTAATTTTGTATTCTCTCGAGACATTGTAATAACATGAATTACCCCTGATCCATTATTAAAACATGAGTTCTGTCAAAATTAACTCTTTTCACAAATAAAATACCATCAATTTTTGAAATCAAACCATGATATCACTATGTACTTATATCACTAATTAGCTTATTAATATTATCAAAAATCGCATTATCTCATTTTCCCTTCATTATGCACATATTCTGAGATTTTTAAAAATATTTCATTCACTTTTCATGGTTACCGATGCCATATATTTATGGGAAACCATAGTGGACCAATAAATAGATATTTTAATATTCCATAATAAAGTAATAGATAATAAACATCACTATTTTTGAATCCCATTACATAAACACTTAATCATCCCAACAATTCGTTATCATACTCAACATCACCAATAGTGATCACATGTGAATTTCCTTTTTCTTTGGACTTAATAGGTTACTGACATCGATCACCATCTTTAGCAATTCAATTTTGGCATATGTTAGCATAATTCCTAATTTCTATGCACATGTTGCATTGAAGTGTGGTGGCTCATTATCTGTATTCTTTTCTCTATTAACATATTAGAAACTTTTCCCATTACATTGGCACTCAACTGCTCAATTACCTTCTTTTCCACAATCAAATCATTTTGTAGTCCCTTTGATACAATCCCAAATATACTTACTTCAACACTTTGAGCATGAGGAAACATTCATATTCTTTTCACTATTGTTTTGCGATTTTCCCTTGAACTACATCATTCATTTCTTGTTAAAACCATGATATTGATATGTATCACAAAAATATATTTCTAGATTGATATAAAAATGCATAATCTCATCATACATAATATTTTCTCTTATAGATAATTCCCTTTAAAGACTATGTTTTATGCCACTGAAGAATCGATCAACATTAATTTCATGTTAGATGACAAAACCAAAAGATTACCTTGCATGTCTTGTAAAATTTTACTCATATATACCAATGACTTCGTCATAATCTTTCTAATTATTAGGGAAGTATTTTTACATATTTGTTCTAGGAGTATGAGGGGTGTACATAATAAAATAAAAGTTCTTAAACTCATCCCATTCCATGTATTCAATTTCATCTTGATTCATTGTATTATTGATTGGTGTATAACACTGGTCTACTTCACCTTATAAATGATAAATAACCAAGGTGAATTTTTCATGCTCCAATATATGAAGGATGGAAAATATCAGTTCAATATTATTGATCCATTTTTCATTAACATGTGGATTAAAAGATCCACTGATAGAAGGTGCGAATTTCCTCATGAAGGATTCAACATTTGTTCCCTTCATTTCTTATTTGAAAGATCACAGTGACTCACATCTTGTGTAAGTATATAAATTCAATTTTTATTCCACAACCCATAAAATATGGTTGTTAAAGAGGACAATAATTGCATCACCTAGTGCATTGATCATTAACGTGGTTCCTTCAAGACATTGTCTAGAACTCAAAAAGAACATTGTGTGAGGCAAAAATAATACTAGGAAAACAACATAATCAACGGGGGTACGTTCAATATATAACATCTATGTTTTAATACTAGGTTATTAATTATCATTACCGAAATTCTATGACTATAAACTGTAGTTTGAATTATCCTTAGGGACATCCCTAAAACAAACATAAAAATATCATTGTGGATATCACTAAAGTTTTTGCATCCAAGTTCCCAAAGGTTAACTAAACCTTCTCACTGAAACCAACTATAAATAACCAAGCTTGATGTACATATATATTATATATATTTTTTTGTAATACATAATACATTACACAGATATACACCCAAAGACTGTATTAGTTTAGTATCTTTTGAAACATGGAACATAATCATCTGACTTGGTGAATGTTCTTCAACATCTCCAATAATGATATCCCCCTATTCCTTTCCTACAAAATAACATTCGTTTTTCCCGAGGAAAGAAAATGTAAAAAAGTTTATCTCAATTATAATTAAGGGTAATCATTGAGAATATATTACAAACCATAAACATAGAAATGAATAATCATGAACATAATGTTTAAATATCAAAATATTGGGTTAGAAAATATATCTTAACAGTATGTAAGACATAGTTCGTAAAGGAACATTTACCATAATAAAATATAATTTGAATTGAAAATGGGATTGTGGAAAATAAATAAGAACATAATATGATTTCCATATTAGAAAAGGGGTTTTTGTAAAGACCATCATAGTGGACAATGTCATTTATTGAACAAGGTTTACTTAAATTTCGAGACATGTATTACTGAAATGGATTTACATTCCATTCAAGTAATTTATTATTAAATTGAATTTACATTCCATTATATAAATTTCTATATAATGAGATATAAATATTTACCCAATTCATTTTATGTAGATATATGTCCCACCAATCGAATAATGAAATAATTCTTACATGTGCCACAAAAATATAAATAATTCCACAAGGCATTAGCAGTGAAATTAAATTGGTTTTTAAACATCATTACATCATAAAATGATAAGATAATCCATATGAAATATCATTCCACCATTAACACTATAAAGTCATAGAACTAATAGTGATGGAAACATAACCCTATTTAATAGTTTCATCTCTTGTAGAAAATTATTTTTAAAAAACACTTGAACATAATTCTTATGAAAAATTTCATTTCTTCTTCAATAATATTTTCATTTCTATAAAATCCGTGGAATTTTTAATAAAAATTATTTAATTAAAAATAATCATAAAACAGGTATATGAATTTTCATAAACATAAGGCATCATGAAATTGTAAAAATATACATTCATTCCTTATAAGTAAATATAACATTCTCATCATACTTTTTCTGGAAAATTCAAAAAGAATATCATGTGGTAAAAAAATAATGATTCCTTCTATACCATGATATAAAAGTCAAAAATGGGTAAAACATAAATTTAAAATAAAAAGAAGAATATTAAAAATTTTATGAAATATTTTTAGAAAACATGGACATTAATGATAAATATATCCCAAATAAATACTTTTGTATAAACAGTTTTAGATAAAAATGAGATTGAGAAATTATCCCTTACCTTAGGTTATATTTCTTTTGTATGTGTCAAAGAATTATATATATTGAGTTTAAAAATATTATTAATATGTAAAAAAACAATAATAATATTTATGATAACATATGTGATTCACTTATCACTTTATATTACCTGTTATTTATCAATTCCAGGCTAAAGCAACATTTCTGTCAATAGTTGTTTTATTTATAATATGTTTTTTGAATTTTTATTCTTAATATTATTACATATATCATGATTTCAATACTTCCATAATGTAAAACATGATTTATAAGATATAAATATTATGTATATATATATGTATGATAGATAAATGAAATGGGATATACCATTCGTGGAGATGGTTGGTCATACGTACTCATGAACGTTGTTTCTATTTCCTTATTTCATTGAATTATGGAAACTAAATGAAATATTTACATATAACTACAAAAATTAAACTTATTTTTATATATATTTAAGGATTATTTATTATATATACATTATAATCATACATGAATTGTTATGGTGGATAATGAATCTCATCATGTCCTGGAGACGGTAAGTTGTACGTACAAACAAGCGATGATATCATTCCCTTGATGTTTAAATAATATTGAATTGGATGGTATATGAATTTTAATAAAATAAAATCATGTTATATTTACCATTTAAATCCATTAAACTCATCAATATACCCATACCAATTATGTATTGTTGAATAACAAATTACACCACGATGTGGAGATGGTATGTCATACGTATGAACGCACGATGATATTATTATTTTTGTGATTGATAAAATTATGAATAATGTTTTCCAATAATTATAATAATATATAAAAATGTATAACATAATATATTTATTACTGTATTATGGAAAAAACATAAGAATATGAAGTATAAGAAGAAGAAAAAAATTGAAATAGGTGATAAAACAATTACCTCTTTTTCGGGTCTCTTCTTTTGGTATGAAAAGTGACTTCGTATGATGATTTTATACCAAGAGGGTGGAATCTTGGATGAATTAAGGGGATTTGGGAGTATATTTGGTACGGTTATGGTCAATCCAATGGGATTTGGAGGTGTGACTAAAGGATAATGAGAGGTTCCCTTTTACAATAGAGGAAAGAAGAACCTTTGGAACGTCTTGAAATATTAATTACTTTTATTTCATTTTATATTTTTAATGCTTCAAAACTCATTTAAATCAATGGGAATATGATTATTGGTCGCAATCCTCTAATCCAATAAAATTTTTACATGTTAATATATTATTTTAAAACATAGCATTTTGATTTATCATTATTTAATCTATTTAATTTTACTTGTTTTAATAATATTAATAATATTAAATGTTTATAAATATTTAATTATGTTTTGTTAATTTCTATAACTGGATACTTTATGAAATTTTGGACCATATAATTTTCACATTGTGATTTTTTACATATTTTTGAGATTTTAAAATAATTTTATAATCGGTTATTTTCAAAAAACTATCAATACTGTAAATTTTGAATCTTCATTTATTTGGCATTAAATAAAATCAAAACATAGATAAATTGGATAAAAAATATTTAATACACTTATAAAAAGTCATATTCACCAACAAAAATTCATGGCACACATTATGTATTTCATACGATATTTATTTTATCATTTTAAAACAATTTATTCTATATTCTTATAAATAAAATAATTTATACATCACTATTGTGTCATCAGTAATGGTAATTATTTAATATATAAAAATTATATATTAATTCACATGATGTAGATAAATTTATAGTATATCTAGACAATATTTATGTTAGATGATTTATCATTTTTATCAGTATATTTAAATTACTATAATAATAATATTTATGATACTGGCATGTTGTCACCTTCTTTTGATTTAATTATAATTATATCACAATCATGGAAAAATGTCCATTAAATGAGTCAATTCAGTCCCATAAGTGATATTGGTAGACATTAATTCATCAAATAAGCTTTTATCAGGTGTCAGGGCAATTTTATTATCTTTATCATATTGTCAGTTACCCTAATTTTCCATATTTACCTTTTACTTTGGTAAATAAAAATTATTATAGTTACTATTCATAAAATCCAAAAAAAAGATACGTAAAAAATTAACATAATTTGTTCCATCTGTTTCAAAATATGGAATCCATTTTTCATAATTCATAAAACATAATTGGTAGAAATTAATTTAAAATTAATTCTTATTATCAAAACCAAAATGCTGGTTTTTATGAAGTGAAAACATATCAAAATATTGTAATGTGTCTATGCCAAATTTATTTGTAAAATTACTTATAATGAACATAATTGAATTAAATGATAAAAACATAATCCAATTAAAATTTAAAACCAATAAAAAATATATAATGACCCATAATTTACATACATTGTTAATACTTCAACATTGAAGAACACTTATTACAACATATAACAAAACCAGGAAAGGACCGTATAGGTATAGTGTCTTTAGAAACTGGGAAACATAAACAACTGGTTCATAAAGCATCTACACTATCTCCCATTTATTTCATCATATTTATAGTCCCTTATGGAATATCTTACTTAATAACCTTCTTCCTATCCTGGGGAAAGAAAGCATACAAAAGTGTGAGCTCAAATGCTCAGTAAGGGTAAACAAAAGAATTATCAATAACATCATATCCATAAGAACATAACATTTTGGAAATCTTACCCTGCGAATGAGATCATAATTTCATAACATGGGATAAATCATGGTAGTGAAATGTAATCACAATAATCATAACTTAAAACATGAAGCTTTGTGGCATACACACATAATCATAGAGAATCATTTCTTATTAGCCAAGAATCATTGCCAAGACTATCTTAGTGGACAAAGTCCATTTCTGAACTGAGTTCATTCCTCGTTTCAGCCCTGTTTCACTGAAACGGTTTAACCTGCCGTTCCAGCCATGTCTATCTCATGAGATATAAAATGAATACCCAATGCATTGGAGGGAGATATAGGTCCCACCCATCACATAATGATACCATTCTTATGTGTGCCACAAAATCATAAACCATACATCATAGCATAACCCATGTAATAAAAATGGGATTCTTAAACATCGTGACATCATAAAACAATTCAAATAAGATAATGGAATTCGTAAAAACAATTCCATCACAACATAATCAAATCAATGTAATAATCGGGATAGAAATAGAACCCTATATTATCTTAGATGAATTTTTTTTGATAAAACACTTGAATTCCATTCTTGAGGAAAATATCCTTTCTACTTCAATAATATTTTTCTTTCTTAACATGTCATTTTATTTTGAACTAAAAGAAGTTGATTAAAAATAAACATGAAAACTTGTAAAGGAAGATTCATGGAAATAAAGTTCTAAAAATCCATTCATGCTGTATAAGTGAAAAAAACATTCTTCTCGTACTTTTGTCAGAAAAGTCAAAAAGTACCTCGTACAAAAAATGACAAAATATTCCTTTCATATATTTTACTAAAAACTCACCGAAGGGTAAAATTGGATTTAAACAATTTTAGGTGGATGGAAATAAAATTACATATTGAGGAAATGTGGATGCGTATGATAAAATACACCCCAGTATATTCCAAAGTATAAACAATCTCGGATAAAAATGAGATTGCGATATTTCCCTTACCTTAGGTCTGATTTGCATCATAAGTGTCCGAAACTCCTGTATAATGATTTAAATAATGTCATTGACTTATTCCAGAATCATACTCGTTTTTATGATATCATATATGGTCATATTCTTAGCTTATTATTAGTAATATTTCATTGCTACTTGTTATTTGGGTGTTTATTACTTTTTGTTCATATGCGTGTTTTGTCGAATAAATTCTTATTCTTCTTTTTATGTTATAGATACCTCATTTACAGAATTTTATTAGTGTAATATATATCATATTTATTCACTCAATTCATTTATGTAATCATTATGCAATGAAAATCATGTAGAACGAGTCGCATCACATCGTGGAGATGGTATTCCGTACATACGCACAAGAGATGATATTGTTCCCATGATCGTGGAATTGTTTTTGAGTGAATGTATACTATTTCATAATCAATATCACTTTACAATAATCATATATATTCATTATTTACACTATTATACCCATCCATGTAAGGTGGTGGTGGAAAATAGATTACACCATGGCATGGAGACGATATTCCGTACGTACGCGCCCGCGGTGATTTCGTTTTCCGTAGGATGGATAGATGGTGAAGTAGGGTTGTTTCATACTTATAATAACATATTATTATATGAGTGATATTGATGTTATTAATTTATAATTAAAAAACTAAAGAAGAAGATGTGGAAGAAGAAATAATGTTGAAAGAAGCAGTAACAGACATTACCTCTTCTTTGAACCGTTTCTTTGAGACCTCATTTTGGGGTACTAAAATTGGTCTTTGAAGAATACCACGACCTCTAGGATTCTTCTAGGGAAGTGGAGAGGAGAAATTGGTAGGGTTTTTCCGAGCTTGAAGGCCCAATGTGGTGTGAGGAAGAGAGGGAGGAGGTGCCCTTTTATAAGGGAGGAGAGGGGCACTTTTGGAAAAACTAAACATATTATTTTATTATAAAGATATATTCGGGTTTAAATAGATATAAATTGATTGATTTAAGAATCTAAGTTTTGGATGGGTTGAAATACTCTCATACAACAGAATTTGGACAAGTTTAGTATACTATTTTAACCTTATCATTTAGATTTAACTTTAAGTTAGATAATTTTACTTTTATCGTGTCTCTTTGTGTTCTTACACTATAAGGTTAATAAACTTACTATAAAAAGTCAAACGAATTCCTATTTGATTATTAATAATATATATAACCTTCTCTAAGTCATTTGGCCGAAACCTTAAATTTTTAGGAATAAAATAACAATTAATAATATAATATTTTTTTAAAAACTATTTTACGTCAATTTTGACACTATTTTGTAATTGATTTTTTTGAAACTCATAAAAGAATTATTAGTTCAAAAAAAGTTAATTAAATTAATACTAACATGGAATATTAACCTAGAAAATTATTGGAATTCATAAAAAGTCTCAAAGTACAATTATGTGGGTATTTATAACATAAATTATGTCAGTATTTCATTAATATGATAATTACTGCATCATAATTGTGTCATTAATAAATTAAATTATTCAATGTCAAAAAATTAAAAATAAAATACCATTGTGTAGGAAATCGTTGTATCTTTCTAATGAATATTTATAGTCGAATTTATCTTTTGTATAACTATATATTAAAATTTATTTACTTATTAATCTTTGATTTTAACTATTTTAACCCTTCATTAAATAAATTAATAATAAATGTCCTAATCTAATCCAAGTGGGCCTAAATGGTAATATTTTATTCCTAAGGTTGTTTTTGGTCGAATTACACTTATCCAGTAGAATTAGTACATGTGTTATGGTAATAATAATATCATTTTTACCCTTAATTACCCTATTTACTTTTAACCATGGTAAATAAAAGTAAAAAGTTACTATTCACCAAAAAATATTTTCATCTCATTGAACCACATTTTACTTACTGACATCAACCGTGTCTCTTGGATTTTTGAAATTACACTCACAGAAGCGGTAAAATTATGTTTTATGTAAATTTGCAAATTCTCCTAGGAGGTGGGTAAAAGACGGTGAAAAGTTCAATAAAAATTTTATATATCTATAATTTTTATAAAATTACTCCAATGAATTACATTGAACTTATATAGGTATTATGTATCAATTTTGACCAAAAATAAATTTAAATAAAATAAATAATTATAAAAAGTCGGTTTTTAAATAGTAACCCAATGTTTTCACTATTCATCAAAAATTGAAAGTTTCCAGAAAAATACCAAAATTTCACCCTAGGATAATTTCGATATTCCGAATCCAAAAACAAAGTCCATTTTGAAAAATAAAATTTACAAAATTTCAAATAGTGGTTATTACTATTCATAATGGCTAGTTTTAATAATATTTTAATAGCATATCGTTGTTTAGTGAAACTCGGTATTGCGTACGATGCAAGCTATCATGGAAGGTCGCGATTGCGTGTAAAGCAAGCCAAGATAGTGCTGTGTGTAGTGAAAGATTCCTTTGATTATTTATATAAAATAAAAACAAAATATTTCCTTTAAAATTCTCGATTGTTACATTCTACCCCCCTTAAAATGAATTTCGCTCTCAAAATTTGTCACTTGTAACAAAAAGATGAGGATACCTCTCCCTCATCATATCCTCATGGTCCCATGTAGCTTCTTATAATTGGTGGTTCCTCCATGTAACTTTCACCATGTGAGTGGTCTTGTTCCGTAGGAATTTTTCACTACAATCGACAATCTCTATCGGTTGTTCTTCATAAGAAAGTTCTTGTTCCAATGGTACAACTTTTGAGTTGAGTACATGTGAAGTATCAGGTATGTAATTTCTCAAGAGAGATACATGGAATACATCGTGAAATTGAGAGAGATCCGGTGGAAGTTCCAATCAGTAAGCTACCTTCCCAACATGATCCAGTATTTCGAAAGGACTGATATACCTAGGGCTCAACTTTCCCTTCTTTCCAAATCTCATTACTCTCTTCCAAGGAGATATTCGTATGAACACTTTATCACCCATTTTGAACTCTAAGTCTTTTCTTCGGTTATCAGAATAACGTTTTTGTCGACTCTGAGCTGCTCTTATGTGTTGTTGAATAGATCGGACCTTTTCTGCCATCTCATCAACATGATCAGGTCCTAATAGCTTTCATTACCCACCTTCATCCCAGCAAGTTGGAGTCCTGCATTTCTTTCCATAGAGATCTTCATAAGGAGCCATCTGAATACTGGACTGAAAGCTATTATTATAAGAAAATTTCACCAAAGGTAGGTGTTGATCCCAACCACCTTGTAAATCCATAGAGCAAGCTATCAACATATCTTCTAGAGTTTGAATTGTCCTCTCAGACTGACCATCTATCTGAGGATGATAAGAAGTGCTGAAACTCAACTCTGTATCCAGAGTATGCTGAAGACATTTCCAGAATTTTGAGGTAAACCTCAGATCCCGATCATATATAATATAAAGTGGTACTCCATTCAATCTAACCACTTCCTTTACATATATCCTGGAAATCTGATCCATAGAGAAATCCTCCCTAATACAATAAAGTGTGCCGACTTTGTAAGACGATCAACTATGACCCAGATAGCATTATTGCCTTTGGGTGTTTAGGAAGTCCTATGAAAAAGTCCATAGTGATGTTTTCCCATTTCCATTTAGGTATGGGTAATGGTTGTAACATCCCCTTAGACTTCTATCTCTCATATTTAAATTGCTGGAAAACCAAGAATCGAGAGACATATTCAGCAACATCTCTTTTCATACCATCCCACCAGAAGTACTCTTTCAGGTCCCTATACATCTTCGTGCTTCCAGGATAAATAGAGAATGAATAACTATGAGCCTCATCCAGTAGCTTCTTCTTTAATTCGGGGACGGGAGGTACACAAACCTGATTCCTGACTTTATTATCCCATCACAATCAAGGTTGAATTCAGGAACATTTCTCACCATCTTTTGTAACTCTACATCTTCTTTCTGTGCCTCTTTAATATTCAAGTGTATAGATGGTTGAACATTCAATTGAGAAAGATACGCTTTCCCCAATTCATTATAATTCCCAGATCTATCCTTTGTAAATCCTTAAATATTGGATTGTTTGTGATCCTCATCATGGATAAGCTAGCATGGTCTTGTCAACTTAATGCATCTCCCACTTTGTTTGCTTTCCCATGGTGGTAATGAATTGAGTAGTCGTAATCCTTAATCAGCTCCAACCATCTTCTTTGGCGCATATTCATCCCCTTTTGTGTGAAAATATACTTTAAAATTTTATGATCAGTATAAATGTCACATCTTTCTCCATAAAGATAATGCCTCCAAATATTTAATCCAAATATTATCGCAGCTAACTCTAAATCATTAGTTGGGTAATTTTTCTCATGAATTTTCAACTGTCATGAGGCAACATCTATCACCATATCATTGTTTATAAGAACACACCCCAATCCCTTCTTGGATGCATCACTATAGATCAGAAACCTTTCTCTAATACAAGGTAGTGTGAGTACATGTGAACTGTATAACCTTATTTTCAACTCCTTGAAATTTTCTCCACATTCCTCCGTCCAAACAAACTTAACTCCTTTCTGAGTCAACCTGGTGAGTGGATTAGATAATCGTGAAAAATCATTCACAAAACGTCAATAATATCCAGCCAAACCAATAAAACTTTGGATCTCAGTTACTGTTGTTGGTCTCGACCATCTTTCGATAACCTCTGTTTTTTTTTATCCAAAGATATCCCCTATTAGGAGATTATGTGACCCAAAAATGAAACTTTTTTGAAGCCAAAATTCACACTTGGTAAATTTGGCATAAAGATTATCCTTTATCAGGGTCTTCAATATAATTCTCAAGTGATCTTCATGTTCTTCCTTGTTCTTTGAATATACAAGAATATCATCTATAAAGACTACCACAAACTAATCAAGATAGTTTCTAAAGACTCTATTCATCAGATCAATGAAGATAGCAGGGGCATTAGTAAGACCAAATGGCATCACTATAAATTAATAGTTTCCATAATTTGTACAGAAAGCCATCTTTGGTATATCCTCCCTTTTGACCCTTAATTGATGATACCCTGAACGAAAATCAATATCAGAAAAGTATTGAGCTCCACGTAGTTGGTCAAATAAGTCAACAATGCAAGGGAGAGGATATTTTTTCTTGATAGTGATCCTGTTAAGTTATCGATAATCAATGCAGAGTCTCATTGATCCATCTTTCTTCTTCACAAACAGAACATGTGCTCTCTAAGGTGACACACTAGGGTGCATGAACCCCTTATCACGATTCTCTTGGAGTTGTTTCTTCAATTACTGCAACACAATTTGGGTCATTCTATAAGGTGTCTTCGAAATAGGTAAAGCACCCAGTACGAGCTCTATTGAAAAATAAACATCACGATTTGGTGGAAGACCTGGAAATTCCTCCGAAAACACATCATCAAAATCCCATACAATGGGCATATTCTTAATCACGAGTTTCTCACCAACCATTTGAGATAAATAACCTTTATTTAGTGGAATGAAGAACCATAAGATGGAAGAAATTTCCACTGGAAGGTTATGTTCATCCTTGCATCGATAGACGATCAAAGATTGGTCTGGAATATGAAATGTGACTTCCCTTCTTTGGAAATTGATATGAGCTCCATATAGAGAAATCCAATCCATGCCAAGAATTATATCAAATTACACTATATGGAGGATCACAAGATTTGCAGGAAGCACTTTCCCACAAACTTCAATCGGAGAAGAATTATAAACTTTTGGTGGGATAGTTCTGCCATTAGGGTTTGTCACAGCTAACTCAACATCTAATTGTTGAGGTAATCCAGTGATACCCTTATAAAATTCTTCAGAAATAAAGGAGTGGGTGGATCGAGAATAAAATAAATCATTTTCTTCTTTAGAGTGGATGGTAAGTGTACCTTTCACCACTTCGTTATCGTACTCCACATCACTGATAGAAATTTAATGTGACTTTCCTTTTTCTTTAGCCTTAAGAGTTTGTTGACGTCGATCATCATCAACAAACCTTGGATTAGGGAATTGATTGGCATAATGCCCCATTTCATTGCACTTGTAACATTGAAGTGTAGGAGGTGCACTCTATGTTGCCTTTTATTTGTTTTCATCACTAGACATCTTCTTCCCATCATTGTGGAATTCAAATGCCTGATGACCTTCCTTTCCACATTTGAAACATTTACTTGTCCCTTTAAGAAAACTCCTTCTATGTTTCTTTCCACACTTTGATCATAAGGGAAAACTCATCTTTTTTTTAGTGTGCTCTTTAGATTTTACTTTGAATTATATTTTCCTCTTCTTATCAAACCCATATGAATGATGGGGTACTCCAATCTCCATCTCAACTTTGAGAGCACATCGAACTATTTCCTCGTATCTATTGATGTCCCATATGGCTAATGCCCTTTGAAGACTTGGTTTTAAGCCACTAAATAATCGATAGATCTTACTCTCAGGTTGGATAATAATACCAGAAGTGTACTTTGCATGTCTTGTAAAATTTGCTTCATAGGTACCAACAGATTCATCATCCTTTTTCATTAGTTCAAGAAACTCCTTCTCCATCTTTGTTCGGAGAATACGAGGGAAGTACTTATTGAAAAATAAGTTCTTGAACTCGTCCCATTTGATGGACTCAATTTCATCTCTTGGACTTTTATTCTTGATAATATTCCACCATTTATCAGCATCACCTTCCAAATGATACACTAATAAGATGACTTTATCATGTTCATAACATTGAAGAACTGAAAATATCTTTTCAGTAGTATTGATCCATTGTTCAGCAACTAATGGATCAGTAGACCCGCTGAATGAAGGTGGACACTGTCTCATGAAGGATTCAATAGAATGTTTCTCCTTCCTTTTCTTGTTTGGATGTCCTTCATTATTCATAGCTTGAGAAAGTTGTGTGAGCATGGCTACACGATTTTTCATTCCAGCTCCTATAACGTTTGGTTGCTCAGGGGGACAATCATTTCATTTCCTGTCACATTCCGCATTAACACAGTTCCTTCGGGTTCCAGCCATTGACTAAAACCAAGAATAATAGTGTGAGCAACACTAATTATAATAGGAAAACCACATAATCAAGAATAAAATTTCACACTTAAGGACTTATCCTAGGTTATTCATGGCCATTTCTAAAACACTAAGATTGTGTTCTATGATTAGACTTATCCTTAGGATTCTTACTAAGGCTTTCACATCCTAGTTTCCAATGGTTGACTATACAATTCCTATGATACCAACTATAACGAACCATAATTTACATACATTGTTAATACTTATATATTGAATCACACATATTACAACATATAACTGTACATGTATAGTGTCTTTAGAAACTGAAAAACATAAACAACTTGTTCATAAAGCATCTACACGGTCTCCCATTTATTTCATCATATCTATAGTCCCTTTTGGAATATATTAATTAATAACCTTCTTGCTGATCTGGGGAAGGAAAACCTACAAAATGGTGAGCTCAAATGCTCATTAAGGGTAAACAAAAGAAATATCAGTCACATCATATTCATAAGAACATAACATTTTGGAAATCTTACCCTGCAAAGAGATCATAATTTCATAACATGGGATATATCATGGTAGTGAAATGTAATCACAATAATCATAACATAAAACATGAAGCTTTGTGGAATACACACATAATAATATAGAATCATTTCTTATTAGTCAAGAAACATTTCCAAGACTATCTTAGTGGACAAAGTCCATTTCTGAACCGAGTTCAATCCTCGTTTCAGTCCTGTTTCACTGAACCGGTTTAACCTGCCGTTCCAGCCATGTCTATCTCATGAGATATAAAATCATTACCCAATGCATTGGAAGGAGATATAGGTCCCACCAATCTCATAATGATACAATTCTTATGTGTGCCCCAAAATCATAAACCATACATCATAGTATAACCCATGTAATAAAAATGGGATTCTAAAACATTGTGACATCATAAAACAATTCATATAAGATAATAGAATTCATAAAAATAATTCTGTCACAAAATAATCAAATAAATTTAATAATTGGGATAGAAACATAACCCTATATTATCTTAGATTGATTTTTTTTTTGATAAAACACTTGAATTCCATTCTTGAGGAAAATATCCTTTCAACTTCAAAAACATTTTTCTTTCTTAACATGTCAAATAATTTTGAACTAAAAGAAGTTGATTAAAAATAAACTTGAAAACGTGTAAAGTAAGCTTCATGGAAATAATGTTATAAAAATCCATTCATTCCATATATGTTAAAAAACGTTCTTCTCGTACTTTTTTCGGAAAAGTCATAAAGTACCTTGTACAAAAAACGAAAAAATATTCTATTCATATCTTTTACTAAAAACTCAACGAAGGGTAAAATTGGATTTAAAAATTTTTAGGTGGATGTAAATAATATTACATATTGAGGAAACATGGATTTGGATGATAAAATACACCCCAGTAAATTCCAAAGTATAAAAAATCTCAGATAAAAATGAGATTGTGATATTTCACTTACCTTATGTCCGATTTACTTCGTAAGTGTCCAAACCTCCTATATAAAGATTTAAATAATGTCATTGAATTATTCTAGAATCATACCCATTGTTATGATATCATATATGGTCATATTCTTAGCTTATTATTAGTAATATTTCATTGCTACTTGTTATTCGGGTGTTTATTACTTTTTGTTCTTATGCGTGTTTTGTCGAATAAATTCTTATTCTTATTTTTAGGATATAGATAACTCATTTCAAAAATTGTATTAGTGTAATATATATCATATTTATTCACTCAATTCATTTATGTAATCATTATGAAATGAACGTCATGTAGAACGAGTCACATCACAACGTGGAGACGGTATTCCGTACGTATGCACGAGCAATGATATCGTTCTCATGATCATGGAATTGTATTGGAGTGCATGTATACTATTTCAGAATAAATATAACTTTACAATAATCATAAATATTTATTAATTGCACCATTATACCCATCCAATTAAGGTGGTGGTGGAAAATAGATTACACTATGGCGTGGAGACAGTATTCCGTACGTACGCACGCGCGATGATTTCGTTTTCCGTAAGATAGATAGATGATGAAATAGCGTTGTTTCATACTTATAATAACATATCAGTATATTATTGATACTGATGTTATTAATTCATAATGAAACAACTGAATAAGAAGAATTGGAAGAAGAAATAATGTTGAAAGAATCGGTAACGGACATTACCTCTTCTTTGAAGCGCTTCTTTGAGACCTCCTTTTAGGGCACTAAAATTGGTCTTTTAAGAAGTACAGGACCTCTAGGATGTTTCTAGGGAAGTGTAGAGGAGAAATTTGTAGGGTTATTCCGAGCTTGAAGGCTCAAAGTGGTGTGAGGAAGAGAGTGGGGAGGTGCCCTTTTATAAGGGAGGAGAGGGGCACCTTTGGAAAAACTAAAAATATTATTTTATTATAAAGCCATATTGGGTTATAAATAGCTCAAAATTAATTTATTTCAAAGATAAGGTAGGGATGAGTCTAAATAATCTCATCCAATAGAATTTGGACATGTTTATTTTACTATTTTAACCTTATCATATAGATTTAACTTTAAGTTAGATAATTTTACTTTTACCATGTCTTTTTGTGTTCTTAAACTATAAGGTTAATAAACTTATTATAACTATCCAAACGAATCCTAAGTTGTTTATTATTAATATATATAACCTTATCTAAGTCATTTTTCTGAACCTTAGATTTTTAGTAATAAAATAATAATTAATAATATAATAATTTTTTTAAAAACTATTTTATGTCAATTTTGACACTATTTTGTAATTGATTTTTATGAAAATCATAACAGAATTATTAGTTCGAAAAAAGTTAATTAAATCAATACTATCATGTCATATTAATTTAGAAAATTAGTTTAATTCATAAAAAGTATAAATTACATTTCTTTGGGTATTTATAACATCAATTATGTCAATATTTCATTAATAAGATAATTACTACATTATCATTGTGTATTAACTAAATTAAATTATATAATGTCTAAAAATTACAAATAAAATACCATTATTTGTGAAATCATTTTATATTTCTAATTAATATTTATAGTCTAATTTATCTTATGTATAACCCTATATTAAAAATTATTTACTTATTAAACTTTGATTCTAACTATTTTAAGCCTTCTTTAAATAAATTAATAATAAATGTCCTAATCTAATCCAAGTGGGCCTAAATGGTCATATTTTATTCCTAAGCTTGTTTTTCGTCGAATAAAACTTATCAAATAGAATTAGGACATGTGTTAGGTTAATAATAATATCATTATTACCCTTAATTACCTTATTTACTTTTAACCGTGGTAAATAAAAGTAAAAAGTTAGTATTAACCAAAAAAAATTCATCTCATTGAACCAAATTTTTCTTACTAACAACAATCGTGTCTCTCGGATTTTTGAAATTTTACTCATAGAAGCGGTAAAATTATGTTTTATGTAAATTTTCAAATTCTCCTAGGAGGTGGGTAAAAGACGGTGAAAAGTTCAATAAAATTTTTATTTATCTACAATTATTATAAAATTAATCCAATGAATTACATTGAACTTATATATGTATTATGTATCAATTTTTACCTAAAATAAATTTAAATAAAATAAATAATTATAAAAAGACGGTTTTTAAATAGTAACCCAGTGTTTTCACTATTCATCAAAAATTGAAAGATTCCAGAAAAATACCAAAATTTCACCCTAGGCTAATTTCGATAATCCGAATCAAAAAATGAAGTCCATTTTGAAAACTAAAATTTACAAAATTTCAAAAAGTGGTTATTACTATTCACATCGGCTAGTTTTAATAATATTTTAATAGCATATCGTTGTTTAGTGAAACTAGGTATTGCGTACGACGGAAGCTATCAAGGAAGGTCATGATTGCGTGTAAAGTAAGTCAAGATAGTGTTGTGTGTAGTGAAAGATTCCATTGATGATTTATATAAAATAAAAAACAAAATATTTCTTATAAAAGTCTCGGGTGTTACAAAATATAATCAAACTATATAAATAAATTAGACAGAAAGGCATCATTGAATTAAAATACAGTATTCTCCATTATTTATCAAAATATGAATTTAATCATTCAAATGCCGAAAATTTATACCAAGTTAAATTTTGATACCCTGATTCCAAATAATATGTTTATTTTTGTCATATAGAATATATAAATGTGTTTAAACTAGATTTTAAATTTGGTATTCCATCAAAAGGTAGAAAAACTTATTTTATTTGAAATATACTTGTTTTATTCAAAATAAATAAATTTTTTATTATATCTTATTCTAGAAAATACCTAAGATTATTTTTAATTTTATTAAAAATTCATCAAGTAGTTAATATTGTAAATAATGGATAATTTTTTTAATATTTTAAAAATATATTTTTGTTCAGTGAAACTCGTTATTACAAACAACACAAGCTATCAAGGAAGGTCTCACTTGCATATAATTCAAGCCAAGTCAGTATTTTGTTTTATGAATGATTACATTGGTGTCGTTTGTAACCTAATCCAAACATATTTCTTTTATACATTGATAAAATATATACTCAGGGTTTCATGAAGTGAATTATTTCAAACTAACTTGAAATTCGGGGTAACACACGCCAAATATAGTGTTGCGTATAATGAATGCTAATACAAAGTTGTGAATAACACAATATAATCATTTTGTAGCATAAAACACAAGAAATAAAAGAAATTAGAAATACTTCATCACATATAATCTCATGGTGTCACATTATAACCCCCATCAAATAAATTTTCCCTTAAAATTCATCGAGGTTATAAAGGGTTTACTACTTGAATGATTCTTTCATTTTATCCAAAATACTAGAAATAAATACTAAAATATCCTTATAAAAAATAATGTTAGAAACATAACAGCTACCAAATATAACTCATCACAGGGTTTCCACATAAGAAAACAAAGGCAGGAAGTGAAAACATGGATATTGAATGAATATTCGACCATCAAGTTCTAATGGATTGTGATTGAGAATGTAACGCACTGACCCCAGTTACCCAGAGTCGGTGCATTATTTTAATATGTTGGCATGATTACAAGGAATCACGTCCCGAGGGACCGTTCAGTTTAGTAGTCTTGAAAAATAGATTACATACATGAATGTTACATTACAATTCATAACGTACAAAACAACATAAATAATCTTCTATGAATGCCATTATTCCCTTGTCATAACGCTGCATATCAATCACAATACACTTCTTGGAATCCTGGAAAAAATAAAATATAAAATGGGGTAGCTGAGATGCTCAGTAAGGATATTAATATAGCGAAAAATTTCAAAAATAAACATAAAAAATTAAGGCAATGTTTAACTAAAACAAAAGCCTTTTAAACTTGTACTTCAGCATAATATGGCAAAGATAAAATGAAATAATTCCATTTACTTATTCACATGGATATTCTACTAGTCAAATAATCTCATGCAATATAAATAACCACGTTTATATGATGGAATGCATAATTCCATACTATCATAACCATGTAGCCAAGGCCTCATGAAAAGTCTAAAAATATGATTTTCTCAAGGAGTCGTGCGAAGAAAATAGTTTTTCTAATGCGACCTACTGATGCATCGAGGAGCTATAGCGGGCTCCAGGCGTCACATACAAAGTCCAATGCATTCCTCATATGAAAAGTTCTAAACATAACATAAACATTTGTATTAAAACTAGCATACGAAATGTCAATAATTTACCCATAAACCATGAATGGTATAAAAATAACACATCCACATTAAAACATATCACAAAACCTTCAACACAATATGGAAGATTTGTATCATGATAAATCAACTTCAAATTATGTTTAAAATCTATTAAAGGATTTTGACGTCGATGAAAATTATTTTTAATACTCTTTGAGAGAAATACCCCTTTTTCATTAAAACATTTATAAGTCACACAATTTGTAAAATAATTCATTTAAAGAAATTTTTGAATAAAAGTGTACCATACAACTTTGAATGTTTTGAAAAGAATTGACATTTTAAAAACATTCCTTTCCATATAAATAAATCCTTAAAAACCATTTTGAAGACATGGACATTAATGAGAAATATTTAGTTGAATAAATATTTAAAACATTTGAGATGATGATTTAGTAAAACGTCCCTCAAAATAATCCCTTTGAAAACTCTTTCATAAAACATGTACATGGATAATAAATATGTCCCAGTATATACTTACATAAAAACAAACTCCGATAATAAAGAGATTGTGAAATTAACCCTTATCAATTTGGTAACATACGAAACATACACCCAATGAAAGAGGTATCAGACAATTAATATGTAAATACACATAAATTAAAGTGTATTACATAAATAATACAATTATGGGTAGTACATACACCACACAAAAGGTAATAGTGGAAATATGTCATGAATCTCACGGGAATAAGGAGTGAGATAAAAACCCCTTACCTTGCACTTTCCTTTAGTCGAGGTTACGTTTAGCCTCCTGTATGAAGACTATAGTATGTTATTAAAATATAACAGAACCATATTAAAATTTATGATATCATACATTATTCATTTATGACTTTATACTACCCATTAAATAATAATTTCCATGTTATGTTAATAATTCGGGTAATAATCACTTTCTTTATCTTACGTGTTTTAACTTGTTACTCTTGATTGTATCACTTAGATCATTATTTAAATACATCCATAATATAAAACATGATTAATTTATCATATATATTTTGAATATAAAAATTTATAATAGACATATATATGAAATGGAAACACCGTTTATGGAGACGGTAGTCCGTACGTATGCATAAACGTTGTTTCTGTTTTCATATAGTATTGAACATATGTATGTGAATAAAATATATGGAAGTATATAAATACTTATGTAAATATATATATATATATATCTCCTGTATCATTATTATGCCATATATTACATATTTATTAGTAATATATATTTTTTATAATCTTCGATTAATGGTGAACTTGGAAATGAATCTCATCGCGTCGTGGAGAAGGTAATTTGTACGTACGCATGAGTGAAAATATCATTCTTTTTTTATTAATATAATATATAATTGGATGGTATATAATATGTACAGAAAAATTATCATGATATATTTATTATTTACATAAAATACACATCATTATTATAACCATTAAAATAATAATGTATTGAATAACAATTACACTACGACGTGGAGATAGTAAGCCGTACATACTCACGTATGGTGACATGTCATTCAAAGGGTGGGTAAAATAATGAATTTGGTTGTACCATAATTATAATCACATCATTGTATATATAATATACATGATTTATTATTTTATAATGGAAACAACAATGAAAAAAGAAGTGGAAGAAGAAAGGAACTTGAAAGAGGGTGGTGAAATCATTACCTCTTCATCGGGTTCTTTCTTTTGATTGGATCAAAAGGGATCATTAGGTTGGATTTAGGATCAAAATAAGGGCTCTAAGTTAAAGGGAGGATAGTGGGGAGTGTATTTGGGCAGGTTTTGTCCGAGAAAAATTGCTTAGAAGGTGTGAACTAGAGAGAAGGGGAGTGCCCTTTCATAAGAGGGGTGAGGGGCACCTTAGGAAAAAGTTAAAATATTATTTTATAATAAATTTATATTCGGTTTCTAATGGCTCAAAAGTTTATTATTTAATGTATAAGCTGGGTATAGGTCTAAAATAACTCAACCAATAGGTAATAGACAATTTTAGGTTACCATTTTAACATTATCACATAGATTTAACTCTAAGATAAATAATTTAACTTTTACCGTGTCTTCCTATATTCTAACACTATATGGTTAATAAACATACTATATACTTCCAATTTAACCCCAATTGGTTCATTAATGTCATATATATTATTATATAAGTATTGTGACCGAACATTAGATTTTTAAAACCATTATATCAATTAATAATATAATATTTGTTTTAAAAAATCTTCTATGTCAATTTTGACACTATTTGTTATTTGTTTTTTCTTAAAATAATAACAACATGATTACTTCAAAAAAATACATTGAGTCAATCCTAACATGTAATATTCACCTAAAAAATTTGTGGATGTCATAAAAGCTTCGAAATTATATTTATTTTAATATTTATAATACCGTTTATTTGATTCTTCCATGAATAAGGTAATTACTGCATCATCATTGTGTCATAAATAAATTTATTTATTTAATGTCTAAAAATTATAAATACAATACCATGATTTATGAAATCTTTATATATTTATAATTAATATTTATAATATAATTTATCTAATGCAAAACCCTATATTATAAATGTTTTAGTTATTAAACATTGATTTTAACCCTTTTAACTCTTCTTTAAATTAAATAATAATAAATGTCCTAATCTAATCCAAGTGGACCTAAATGATAATATTTTATTCCTAAGGTTGTTTTTGGTCGAGATACACTTGTACAATAGAATTTGGACATTTTTTACTGTAATATTAATATCATTTTTCTCCTTAATTACCCTATTTACTTTTAACCGTGGTAAATAAAAGTAAAAAGTTACTATTCACCAAAAAATATTTTTATCTTATTGAACCACATTTTACTCCTTGATATTAACGGTGTCTCTCGGATTTTTGAAATTCCACTCACAGAAGCGGTAAAATTATGTTTTATGTTAATTTCCAAATTCTCCTAAGAGGTGGGTAAAAGACGGTGAAAAGTTCAATAAAATTTTTATATATCTAAAATTATTCTAAACTATCATTAATGAATTACATTGAACTTATATAGGTATTATGTATCTATTTTGACATTAATTAAATTTAAATAAAATAAATAGTTATTTAAATAAAAATTCGGTTTTAAACTATAACTCAGTATTTTTCACTATTCATCAAAAATTGAATGTTTTCAGAAAAATACCAAACATTCAACCTAAGATGTATTTGTTATTATGAATTAAAAATTTATGTCTATTTTAACAAATTAAAAACATATAATTTTCATTAATTAATTTAAAAAATAATTCGTGTTGTCAAAACAAATAGTGTGTTTTTAAGAAATAATAACTATCAAAAGATTGAAACTTGTTTATGTCTGGTTTAAATGTGAAATTATGTCCACTGACCAATATTGTATTAAATGATAAATATATATTCTAAATATACTTTAAAACCACTAAAATTCAGAATTTATCACTAGTAATTATTTCGATTAGAAAAGTTGTTTTTAATTAAAATTTAGTAATTGTCCCTATTCATTAAAATATGAAAGTTATCCGAAAAGCACCAAAATTTAACCCTAAGTTAATTTAGATATTAAAAATCCAAAAATTAAGTCCATTTTGAATGATAAAATGTAATAAAATTTCAAAAATTGGGTATTATTATTCATAATGGCTAGTTTGATTGGTTGTGGTGTGTTATAACTCGAAGTGGCGTACAACACACGCTACTGTATTATTTAAAGTGAAGCGTACCGTGGAAGCTTGGGGTGTTAAATTCTCCCTCCTTCAATAAATTTCATCCTCACAATTTGAAATTGTTTTTCGAAAATAAAAGGTTGAAAATAGAAAATATCTTTGTGGGAAAACCCACATCATAAATTGGATTAATAAAATTTAGTCTTAATAAGAGGAAAAGTGAAATGAAAGGGTCACCACCAAATTATGATCTAGATTATGAGAACATTGGTGGAAATTATAGACACTTAATTGGAGGAAAATGTAAATATTTATAGGGAGTGATTGAGGTCATCAATCACAAAAAAATGTATAATTTTGGGTCTCAAAGCCACCAATTTATGATGATTTAAAATACCATTGGTTCAATAAAACGTAAGGTATTAGGATAACACATTTTTGTTTTTAAGATCCCTTCCCTAAAGTTTAATAATTAATTTATCCATAAAATAAGAGGAAATATATATACATATATATATATATATGTATTTATATATACTTGACAAGTAGAGTTTCATCTTTCAACTAATTCCTACTAAAAACTCATCCTTCACTCTAAAAGATTTAATATATATATATATATATTCTATTATTCGTATAGGGTTACAAAAATAATAAATTTATAATTCACATATCATACCATTTCAAAAAACTACATTATTCATTCTTGGACAACACATGGGCTAGTGGTAGGTGATACACCCTTACCACCCTTTGGTTGTGGGTTCATGTCTTGCGGCCTTGCTGGACGCGACGGTTTGCCACCCAACCTCTGTGTTGTCCTTTTTATGGAAAACAAAAAATAATCTCAAACAAGACTTTTCCAAAATACATCTATCCAAACTCACAATTGAAAATTTTTAAGGTATGTAAACACATTGATGATCTATTTTTTCACGTAATAGCATGTGAACACCTTCATCGTGTATTCTTTTAAAATATGGTAACACACTGAATTACCATAAAACATTATTGATTTCATTCATGCTCCCTTATTCCTTATAGAATATTGGATATATTCCTTATATACAAAAACATTGAATATTCCAACAATGATGAAATAAACAAACCATTAATCAGTACCAAGGTAGTCAAGAATATCCAATATTATTCATCTAAATCAACCATCTCTTATTCGAAAATTATTGCCTTAGTATCAAAACAATATTTAGTATTACCTTTACATTAACCATGTATTTTAAAAAAAAATGTTTAAACATACTGTTGAGTCACTTTTCATAGTACATTAATATCTCAAATTCTCAATGAAATAATACTGCAGTACAATTATTATTTATCTCCTTAATTCATATAACCAGTACATCGTTGATACAACACTCAAATGAAATAATTCTTTAATAAAAACATTAGAACACTAGTCATTCCTCTTCATCTGTTGTATTATCATAACATTATTATTATCCAATAGCATCATTTGGTGCAAACTCAGATGATTTGGACATTGGTTTGCGTATTGTCCCAACTCCTTGCAGATGAAGCAATGTACATTTCAAAACTTTTTCTTCCCCTTGCTATCACGTACTTGGTTTTATTTTTATCCACAGTTATAATAACACTCATTCCCTTCAATTATTTAGCAAGGTGATTAATTCCACATTTATCACATATTGTAAAATCCTTCTTCCTCTTATTACCTTTATCCACATTTCATTCTACCATCCCTTTCTTCTCTCTCTTCCCTTCAAAGACATAGAATTCAGAGAGTTCTATACTGATCTTTTGATACTATTTATTCATATGATGATAATATGTGGGAGACTATTTCCGTTATAAATGTTGTCTTAATACCATTAATGATATGACCCTTCTTACTCTTTGGATCATACGTATTGCTGGAGTTCTCATTCCTTATACTGGGAGCCATTTCTAAACAATGTCTTACACTAAGTTAGTTTATGAATCACAATTCATAATTCCAAACATGTAAAATACCATACATAAATTGAATAGTTTATGGATATAATCCATAATCACAAAAATGTTTTCATTGAGTTGGCATATACTCATAAACCCTCCATAGAGGTTTGTAAAGAAAATGAGAATTATCATAAGCATATCCCCCATGATTTTCATAACCAAGAGTGCAGCATTGCGCGTTGTCGTGCACCAGTTCCCGTTCGAGTCTAGCTCAAAGCATTGTTTTTGGGTTTTACCCCTAGGTACATCTTTTCCAAAACCACCTCAACCTGCTCATATCCAGACAGGGATGTATTGCTCGGAAAACTCACAAAATCTCTACAATACCAAAATTCTAAGAAGTAATTCTATAATAATCCACAAATTCTATATTAGGGCAATGTGCTCTAATCAGAGATTATCTAAATCTAGTTTTCAAGGTTATTGATAAAATTACTCTAATACTAACTGTAACACCTCGACCCCAGTTACCCAGATTCGGTGCATTATTTTAATACATTGGCATGATTACAAGGAATCAAGTCCTAAAGGACTGATCAGTTTTGCAGTCTTGGAAAATAGATTACATACCTGAATGTTACATTACACTTCATAACATAAAAAGAAACATAAATAATCCTTTATGAACGCCATTATTACCTTGTCTTAGCCCGACATATCAATAACAATAAACTTCTTGGAATCCTGGGAAAAATAAAATATAGAAATGGGTGAGCTCAGATGCTCAGTAAAGATAATAATATAGAAAAAACTTTCATAAATAAACATAAACATTTAAGGCAATGTTTTACTAAAAAAATCCCTTTAAACTTGAACTTCAGCATAATATAGAAAAGATAAAATAAAATAAATCCATTTACTTATTCACAAGGATATTCTACTAGTCGAATAATCACATGCAATATCAATAAAAACTTTTATAATGATGGAATGCATAATTATAGACTATCATAACCACGTAGCAAAGGCCTCATGCCAAGACTAAAAATAGGATTGTGTCAAGGCCTCGTGCCAAGACACTAGTTTGTCTCATGAGACCTACTGATGCATCGTGGAGCTATAGCGGGCTCCACCCATCACTTACTATGGCCAATGCATTCCTCATATAAAAAGTTCTAAACATAACATAAACATTCGTATTAAAACTAGCATACTAAATGTCAATACATTGCCTATAAACCATGAATGGTATAAAAATAACACATCCACAGTAAAACATATCACAAAACCTTGAAAACAATATCGATGATTTTTATCATGATAAATCAACTTCAAAACAAGTTTAAAATACATTAAAGGATTTTGACTTTGATAAATATGATTTGTTAAATTCTTTGAGAGAAATACCAATTTTTCATGAAAACATTTCAAAGTCACACAATTTGGAAAAGAATCCATTTAAAGTCATTTTTGAATCAAATTGTCCCATACCACATTGAATCTTTTGAAAGAAATTAACATTTTAAAAACATTCATGTCCATATAAATAAATCCTTAAAACCCATTTTGAATACATGGACATTAATGAGAACGATTTAGAAGAACAAATATTTAAAATATTTGAAATGGTGTTTTTTTAAAAAGTACCTTAAAATAATCCCTTTGAAAACTATTTCATAAAACATGGACATGGATAGTAAATATTTCTTAGTAGATACTTCTGTAAAAACAACCTCGGATAATAAAGAGATTGTGAAATTAACCCTTACCAATTCGGTAACTTACGAAACATACACCCCATGAAAGAGGTATCATACAATAAATATGTAAATACGCATAAATTAAAGTGTATGACATAAATAATACAATTATGGGAAGTACAAACACCACACAAAAGGTAATATTGGCAATATGGCATGAATCTCACAGGAATAAGGAGTGAGATGAAACCCCCTTACCTTGCACTTTCCTTTAGTCAATGGTACGCTTGGCCTCTTGTAAGAAGACTATAGTATGTTATTAAATTATACCAGAACAATATTAATATTTATGATATCATACATTATTCATTTATTACTTTATAATATCCATTTAATAATAATTTCCTTGTTATATTAATAATTCGTGTAATAATCGCTTTCTTAATCGTACGTGTTTTAACTTGTTACTCTTGATTGTATCACATAGATCATGATTTTACTACTTCCAGAATATAAAAAATGATTTATTTATCATATATATTTAGAATATAAAAATTTATAATTGATGTATATATGAAATGGAAAACACCATTTATGGAGACGGTAGTCTGTACGTACACATAAACGTTGTTTCCGTTTTCATATAGTATTGAACAGAAGTAAGTGAATAGGATATATGAAAGTACATAAATACATATATATATATAAAAATATATATATCTCCAGTAGAATTATTAAGACATAAATTACATACTTATTAGTAATATATATATTTTAAAATCATCGATGAATGATGAACTTGGAAATGAATCTCATCACGTCATGGAGACGGTAATCCGTACGTACGCACGAGCGAAAATATCACTATTTTGAAATTAATATAATATATAATTGGATGTTATATAATATATACAAAACCATTATCATGTTATATTTATTATTTACATCAAATACACATCATTATTATAACCATACAAATAGTAGTGTATTGAATAACAATTACACCACGTCGTGGAAACGGTAAGTCATACGTACGCACGTATGGTGACATGTCATTCAAAGGGTTGATAGAATAATGAATTTGGTTGTACCGTAATTATAATAACATCATAGTATATAGAATATACTGGAGTTATTATTTTATAATAGAAACAACAAAGAAAAAGGAAGTGGAAGAAGAAAGGAATTTGAAAGAAGGTGGTGAAATCATTACCTCTTCTCTGGGTTCTTCCTTTTGATTTGATCAAAGAGTCTCCATAAGATGGAATTCGGATCAAACTAAGGAATCTAGGTTGAATGGAGGATAGTTGAGAGGGTATTTGGGTAAGGTGTGGCTGATCAAAATGGCATTGAGGGTGTGAATTAGAGAGAAAGGGGAGTGCCCTTTTATAAGAAGGGTGAGGGGCACCTTAGGAAAAATCATAAAATATTATTTTATAATAAATTAATATTCGGTTTCTAATGGTTCAAAAGTTAATTATTTAAAGGATAAGGTGGGGTAGGTCTAACAAAAACACAACCAATAGGTTTTAGATAAGTTTAGGGTAACATTTTAACCTTATCATTTAGATTTAACTATAAGTTAAATAATTTAACTTTTAGTGTGTCTTTTTGTATTCTTACAATATATGGTTAATAAACGTACTATATACTGACAATCCAACACCAATTGGATCATTAATTTCATATATATTATTATATAAGTATTTTGGCCGAACCATAGATTTTTAGAACCATTATATCAATTAATAATATAATATTTTTTTTAAAAACAATTTTATGTCAATTTTTACACTATTTGGTATTTATTTTTTTAAATAATAACAACATGATTAATTAAATAAAAATAGATTTAATCAATCATAACATGTCATATTAACATATTAAATTCTTGGATGTCATAAAAATGTTGAAATTATCTTTATTTTAATATTTATAATACCATTTATTTGAATCTTTCATGAATAAGGTAATTACTGCATCATCATTGTGTCATAAATAAATTTATTTATATAATGTCTAAAAATTATAAATAAAATACCAAGATGTATTAAATATTTTTATATTTATAATGAATATTTATAATAGAATTTAACTAATGTAAAACCATATATTAAAACTGTTTTATTTATTAACCATTGATTTTAACTCTTTTAACTCTTCTTTGAATTAAATAATAATAAATATTGTAATTTAATCCAAGTGGACCTAAATGATAATATTTTATTCCTAATGTTGTTTCTGGTCGAGATACACTTATTCAATAGAATTAGGACATGTGTTAGTGTAATATTAATATCATTTTTACCCTTAATTACCCTATTTACTTTTAACCGTGGTAAATAATAGTAAAAAGTTACTATAAACCAAATTTTATTTTTATCTTATTGGACCACATTTTACTCCTTGATATTAACCGTGTCTCTATGATTTTCTAAATTCCACTCATAGAAGCGGTAAAATTATGTTTTATGTAAATTTCCATATTCTCCTAGGAGGTGGATAAAAGACGGTGAAAAGTTCAATAAATTTTTTATATATCTAAAATTATTCTAAACTAACTTCAATGAATTACATTGAACTTATATCATTATTATGTATATATTTTTACTTTAATTAAATTTAAATAAAATAAATAGTTATTTAAATAAAAATTTAATTTTAAACTATAACTAAGTATTTTTCACTATTCATCAAAAATTGAAAGTTTTCCGAAAAATACCAAAAATTCGGCCTAAGATATATTTGATATTAATAATTCAAAAATTATGTCTATTTTACCAAATTCAAAAAATATAAGTTGCATTAATTAATTTAAAAATTAATTCCTGTGGTCTAAACAAATAGTGTATTTTTAAGAAATAATAACTATCAAAATATTGACACTTGTTTATGTCTGGTTTAAATGTAAATTTTTGTCCAATGACCAAAATTGTATTAAATGATAAAATTATATTCTAAATATAATTTAAGAACACTCAAATTAATAATTTATTTCTATTAATTATTTTTATTAAAAAAGATGTTTTTAATTAAAATATTGTAATTTTCACTATTCATCAAAATATGAAAGTTATCCAAAAAGCACCAAAATTACACCCAAAGCTAATTTCGATATTCTGAATCCATAAATGAATCCTATTTTGAAAGATAAAATTTATAAAATTTTAAAAAGAGGTTATTACTATTCATAACGACTAGTTTGATTGGTTGTGGTGTTATAACTCGAAGTTACGTACAACACATGCTACTGTATTATTTAAAGTGAAGCGTACCGTGGAAGCTTGAGGTGTTACAAAGAAAATGGTTTATAAAATGTAAAAAATGAGAAATCCATAAATATGTAATGATTTATAGGACCATCTTATTCATCAGATAAGAATGTACTAAGATAACAGTTTCTATTTTCAATATCCTTTCTATAGAGTCGATTAATATTTCATGAGAATAAATAATTACATGGTTTTGGAATAATATAACCAATGTACGTGCATTTAGAAATTTCCACTTCATCTCCTATTTAATGAAATGAAGATGAATTTTTCATTTTTGATGTGATTTATGATCATGAGATTGAATAATAGGCCATTCCATAAGTCTAAAAAAAGGTTATCATAGGTATTCAAATATTCATAAGTCCACCTATAGTGAGATAATAAATTAATCTAACAAACATAAAATTAAATATAACTTATACTATCCTTTATGGATAACATTACAATCCTTCTAAAAACTACAAATATAAACTTTATAAAGATATGAACTAATTCAACCTAACATTTGTCTCCCATATCTCATAAGGTAGTTCTTTATATTCACATTCCAAATATGTGAATACCTTAACCATTTATTCTCTTGAAACGCGGTTATAACGTTAATTACCATAGAACCTTTGTGAAAACATGCATTATTTCAAAATTAGCACTTTCCTCAATCTATAAATACCAAAAATTAAACATATTAAAACCATGATATCACTTTGTCACTATATCAGTCATAAGATCATTAACACTATCAAACGTATAATGATCTCCTTATACATTCATTATTTTCATATCATGTGCCTTCTAAAAATATTTCAATCACATTTTAGGGTTACCGGTATCAAATACTTATGGAAAACCCGAATGGAACAATACAAATTTACTCTAAAATTCCATAATACTATAAAATAGATTTGACAACTCTATTTTGGCATCCCATTACATAAACACTAAATCATTCCACCACATCATTGACATACTCAACATCACTAATAGTGACCACTTATGATTTGACATTGTCTTTGGACATAAGAGGTTGTAGATGTCTATATCCATCACTAAACATTATATTTGGGAATTGTTTAGCATAATTCCCTATTTCTTGGCACTTGTAGAATTGAAGTTTGGGTGGTTAGTTCTCTATAGTATTTTATCTATTCACATCATTAGAAAACATTTTCTCATTACATATGAACTAAAATTTTTTATGACCTTCTTTTCCATACATAAATCATTTCTAGTTCCTTTAAGATAATTTCCACCATTCTTCATTACAAGCTTTGAGCATAATGAAATATTCACATTCTTTTGACCATTAGTTTGAGATTTTCCCTTGAACTCCAACTTTGGTTTCATTTCAAAACCATGTTATTGATATGTAACAATGTATTCTATTTCTACCTTTAAAAATTTATGCACAATCTCTACATAGATACTAATGTCTCATATATATAAATCCCTTCAAAGACTTTGTCTTATGCCACTAATGAATCAATTAATTTTTAATTTAGGTTGGATGATAAAACCAGATGAATACCTTGTATGTCATGTAAAATTTTCATCCTATGTACCAACAGATTCATATTAATATTACTTAAGCTCAAGGAACTCCTTTTCCATCTTTGTTCAAAGAATACAAGGGAAGTAATTATTGAAAAATAAGTTCATGAACTCATCCCATTCCATGGATTCAATTCCACCTTGATACCATTTAGTCTAGATAAGAGCTTTCCATTGGACTGCATCTCCTTCAAAATGATAAACAGCCTAGATGAATTTTTCATGATCCAAAAAGCAATGGATGGAAAATATATATTCAAAGATACTCATCCACTATTCATGATTAAGTGGATCAGAACACCTAATGAAAAAAGGTGGTTGTTTCCTCATGAAGGGTTCAACAAAATATTGTTCCCTTTTCTGCTCATTTAGATGTCCATAATGATTCATAGATTGTGAAAATAACGTATTAATATTTTATATTACATCTACATTAACATTTGGTTGTGTATGAGAACAATCTTTTCATATCCCATTGAATTGATCATTAATATGGTTCCTTTTGTTTCCATCCATTGTCTAATCCCCCAAAAGAATAGTGTGAGAGTAAAAAATCCTACATGTAAAAAACATATTCAAGGGGGATTACTTTGAATCTCTATCACATTAGGTTTAATCCTAGGTTATTCATGATCATTACCATAATTATATGATTATAAACTATAGTTATACGTATCCTTAGGGACATCCCTAGAAAACCATAAAAATACCTCAAGGGATCTCACAAAATTTTTCACACCCTATTTTTCAAAAGATAACTAAACCATTTCTCTAATACCAACTATAAAGAACAATTAATAATGTACATGGAAATTAAACATCTATTTTGGAATACTTATCACATTAACCAAATATACACCCAAAGACTATATTTTTTTAGTGTCTTTGAAAACATGTAACATAATCTTCTAACTTGGTGAAATATCATCAACATATCCCATTATGATCTTCCCATTTTGTTTTCCAACCTGAAACCGTTCTTTATATCCTGGTGAAAAGAATATTTAAAAAGGGTGATCTCAATGTTCAGTAAGGGTATCCATTGAGAAAATTGAACAAAACATAAACTTAAGAATGTAAAATAATGAACATAATGTTTATATATCAAAATCTTGGGTCATGAAATTAATCTTGGAAGTATGTGAGGAATAGATCATAATGAAACATTATCTATGGTAAAATAGTATAGTAACGAAACATGGTATTTTTAAAAATAAGTAAGCATATAATACTAATTCCATGGTAGCCAAGGCCTTTCTCCAAAGACCATTATAGTGGACAATGTCTGTTACTAAATCGGATTTACTTTTCATTCAAGTCTTGTATTACTGAACTGGAATTACTTATCTTTCCAGCCCTATATTACAAAACCATATTTACATGACCTTCCAATCAGGTCTATCTCATGACATATATATCATTACCCAATGAATTTGAAGGAAATATAGGTCCCACCCATCTCATAATGATATCAATCTTAATTGTGCCATAAAAATATAAATAGTTCATTATGGCATAACCCAATAAATAAAATGGGTTTATTAAACATCATTAATTCATAACATAATCCATAAAAATATAATTCCATCATTAAACTGTAATTATAATATTTATTGAAATAGAACCCTTTTAAGAGCTTAATCTTATATGGAAAATAATTTATATAACACACTCGAAATAAAATCTATAAGAAAATATCCTTTTTACATTAATTTTTTTTCTTTTCTCAAAATTCCATGAAATTTTAAAAGAATAAAATTTAATTAAAAACAAACATGAAATAGTGAAGAGGAATCTTAATGTAAATAAGATATCATGAATCTAAATAAATCAATACCAGTCATATATGATAAAAAACATTGTCTTCATACTTTTTCAAAGAATTTCATAAATTACCTCATATGGTAAACAAAAGGAAGATTCCTTCCATACAATGTAGTAAAAGTAAAAAATGGATGAAAATGAATTTAAACATAAATGAAGTAATAGAAAACAATTTTTTAAAATATTTCTAGAAAACATGGACATGGATGATTAATATATCCCCAATAAATACTTGTGTATAAAAAGTCTCCGATAAAATTGAGATAACAAAATTGTCCCTTACCATAGGTCTAGATTCTTATGTATGTGTCAAAATATTATTTTATAGTGGGTTAAAACATATTATTAACTTGTAACAGTTCCATAATAATATTTTTGATATCATATATGATTAACATAAGACATTATCTTACCAATTTATTTATCAATTCCATGTTAAAGCAATGTTTTGGGTAATAATCATTTTATTTATCATACATGTCTTCACTTGCTATTATTAATCTTATTACATATATCTTGATTTACATACTTCCATAACATAAAACATGATTTATATATAATAATTATTCATTATATATATATATATATAATATAGATAAATGAAATAGAATACATCATTGATAGAGATGGTAGGTCGTACGTACACATGAACATTGTTTATGTTAACTTATTGAATTAAATTAAAGAAATTAATATTTATATATATATAACTATAAAAATTAGAATTATTAAGTCATTTATTTCATTCTTATTTATTATATATACTTTATAATATATCATTAATGGTTTATGTGGACAATGAAACTCATAGCGTCGTGGAAACTGTATGTCGTACTTATGCACGGGCGACGATATCATTCTTTTGATGGTTAGATGGTACAGAATAGGATAATATATGAATATTAAAGAAATAATATAATGTGATATTCATTATTTAAATTAATTATACTCATCAATATACTCATACAAATTATATACTTTTAATAACAAACTACACAATGGCGTTGAGGTGGTAAGCAGTACGCACACACGCATGGTGATATTATTTTTTGTAAGATGGGTAAAAGTAGTTATAATTTTGTCCCATAATTATAGTAACATATAAAAATGTAGAACATATTTTATTTATCACTTTAGTATGGGAGAAATGTATTGATATGAAGTTGAAGATAAAATGAATTTAGAAGGAGGTGATTAAACAATTACGTCTTTTTGGGTATCTTCTTTTGGAATGCACAAAGGGACTCCATAACATGGATTTTTTTCCAAAGGGTGGGATCCTGGATGAAGTGAGGGAATATTTTTGGTGTTTTGGGTAGGGGATGGTTGAGGTAAATGGATTTGTAGGAGTGATTAAAATAGAAAGGGATGTTCGATTTTATAATATGGGGGGCATCAGAATGTCCGGAAATATCCATTTTTTTATAAATTTAGTTTTTTATAATACTCCAAAACTCATTTATTTCGAATATAAGATGGGTATGGGTATAAATAATCTCAACCAATAAAATTTAGACTTTTTTTATTTTATTTTGAACATTATCATTTTGATTTATCCTTATTTAATATATTTAATTTAATTTGTGGTAATAATATTTTAAATATTAAATGGTTATAAATTTTTTACTTATGTAATGTAAATGGTCCATTATTATATTATATATGTAATTATACACCATCTTATTTACAGAGTTTAGTTTTTTACTTTTTTAATTTTTAAATAATTTAAAAATATGTTATTTTTATAAAATATCAATAGTGTCAAGTTAGACACTATTAATGTATTTGACATTAAACAAAATCTAAAAAAATATAAATTTGAAAGAAAATATTTAATGTACTCCTAACATTTCATACTCAACTATAAAATTCATATCGATCATTAATTAGTTCATATAATATTTATTTTTAAATTTTTAAAACCATTTATTTGATATATCTATCAATAAAACAATTTCTACATCACTATTGTGTCATCATTAATGGTAATTTTCTAATCTATTAAAAAATTATAAATAAATGAACATGATGTATATAATTTAAGTATATTTTTTGAGATTAATAATTTTCTATGTTTTATCATTTATATCACTATATTAAAATTATTAAACATATTAGATATATGAGAGTGTATGTTGTCGCCTTCTTTTGTTTCAATTAAAATTACATCAAAATCATAGAAAAAAGTCCATTAAATGAATACATTATGAAAAACATGAAATATTAGTCAACTTTAATTCATATAATAGTAATTTGGAAGGTGTTAGGGTAATTTTATTATCATTATCATATATTCAGTTACCCTAATTTACCTGATTTACCTTTAACGGTGGTAAATAAAAGTTACCATAGTAACTATTCATAACCTATAAAAAATAAAAGTAATCTATTGAAATAATTTGGACGCACTGATTAAAAATGTGGAATCCATTTTTCATAATTCTAAGAACATATTTTTCATAAATTAATATAAAAATAATTCCCATTGTCCGTACCAAAAAGTTGGTTTTTAAGAAATAAAAGCTTATCAAAATGCTCTCATGTGTTTATATCCAATTTAATGTTAATATTACATAAAACTACCAATATTACATTTAATTATAAAAATATAATCAAATCACACTTTAAAAAGAATTCAAAATACATTCAAACTATATTAATATATTAGACGAAATGACAGTTTCGAATTAAAATGCAGTATTTTTCACTATTTACAAAAAATGTGGATTTCGTCAGAAAAATACAAAAATTTCAACCATGTTATATTTTGATGTCCCTCTTACATATAAGATGTTTATTTTTTTCATATATAATATATAGAAGTGTTAAAACTGTATTTAAAATTATTATGCAAATAAAACGTGGAAAAAACACATTTTTGGAGAAGTACATCTTTTATCTAAAATATTGAATTCTTTAATCTATCATGTTCTAAAAAATACATAAAATGAATGTAAATGTTATATAAAAATCAAAATCCAGTTAATACTATTTATAAAGTCTATTTTATATATGATTTTGATAATATATCGTTGTTTCATAAAACTCGGTATTGCATACAACACAAGCAATCACGGAAGGCCGCTCTTGCATGTAATGAAAGCCAAATCAGGGTTGTGTTTAATGTAAGATTAATTTGGTTTTTTTTATAACATAATCCAAACATGGTTTTTTTATTACATTGAAAGAATATACACTTAATATTGCATGAAATAAATATTATCAAATAAACATGGAATTGTGTGTAGCACAAGCCATGTATATTGTTGCATATAGTGTAACCTAATATGGTGTTGTGTATAGCACAAGATAATTTTGGTGTAGCGCACAACATCAGGAATCCATGAAATTAAAAATCATATATCTCATTAAATCTTGAGGTGTTTCATGTAACCCCACACCATCTTCAATATAGTGATCTTATTGCATTAAATGATTCCACCGATAATCCCCACACCATCTCCTATATAGTGATATTATCACATCAAATAGCTACCATAACATTCCTCCACACCATATCCTGCAATCTGATACTCTTGTTTTGGAAACTTCCACACATAAGACCCACACCATCTCTCATATAGTGATCTTAATTAATCAGGTAGCTTTAATGTGTAATCCCCACAGCATATCCTATAAAATGATATTATTTCATCGGGAGTCTTCCACACATAAGCCCCACACCATTCCTCTTTGATAATACTTCAACAACATGAGCATCCACGCCACAGAACATTTAAATTCTCTCATTAGTATTGTCACATGAAATTAAACTAGTGATTCAAACTTCATGTATTTTAATCCCCCTATCTTAAACATTGTATTTAGGATTCCACCCAGAGGTTCATTCCCAACCATAAAATACAAGTGTGAAATATTTCCCCATAGGGATACACTTAACCACCATATCTATCTCACCATGACATTCTTATCCATCTCTACAATACATTAAGGAAATTAACTAATCTATATCAAAAGAATGTTCTAAAACTGTCCCCACAAGAGGATAACATATTGCCCATTATGTTCCAACAAGTGATTCACCCTTCACCCATTATACTAAATTTGACACTACATGATGTTGAAATTATTACCAATACATCCTTAAAATATGTTAAACATAATTCCAAACTATCTCAAAATGATGTTAACACATCACCCAGTTTAGCATCAATTTTTTTTAAAACAATTCCCACTCATTCCCCTTAATATGATAAATGTATGCCCAATATTTCACTGAAGGAAAAAACCTATGTGTAACCTATCACTATATGACATCAAACATTTTCCCATTTTTTCATGTCAATATAATAATATGTCACACAACATACCCCCATTGAAATTGGATCAAACTAAAATTTTATAAATGAAATTCCCATTTTGGTTTAAATTAAATGTATAATTTTTTATTATGGATATAAAAGACACGTGCACTTATTTGGTTTTATTATATCCTATCAAATATAAATGATTTAATTGAATCTTTACCGTTGATAATATAGTCATTTAATAGTGATCACATTGTTAGTATTGATATAGGGTTTTAAAAAATATTATTGAGAAATAAAAAGGATATAATAGGTTTATCCAATAGGATTTTACCCTATGAATCTAATTTATTGACGATTTAAAGGGAGATAGAATCTCATGGAATTACCCTTGAGTAAGAATAGTTTCTGATCCAAAAACATAACCATGAGTGAAACCATTAATGAGATTTGGTCAACCATTAATGTATGCCAATCTAGCCCCGTGAAAGTCCTGCCATTGTGCACATTACCCTTATGGTTTTGTCTAGTTTATTAAAAGGATATATATATATATATAAAGAAAATAATTATATTAATATATATATATCATATATTAATGAATATATTTTTATTTTATTGTTACATTATAAATGATTTTGGTTGTGGTAAAAGAAAACATACATTCTATTTTTTAAATCCAATTTCAATTAAGATGTTTATTTTAATGAATTAATGGTTTTTTAAATAAATGAAATATTAATAAAATTTTATTAATTCATAAATATTTTAAAACATAAATGATCAAATAGTTTTTTTATGTCATATGTAATTTGTATAAGGGTTTGAAAACAATTATTTTAAAAAAACCCATCATTTCTAAAAATAGATTTTATTCAAAAAGTAGAAATAAACATATTTAGAAAAATATTTGGTAAAATTAAATATTATTTATTGAATCAGTATGTAATAGTTGTTATATTTTTAATTTTTTTTTTACAATTGAATTTTCAAGTAAAAATTAATTATTGTATAAATATAGTGTGCATATTATGACATCATAATGACACAAAAGTGATTCAATAAATACTATAGTGGTTATTCATGACCAAATATATGTTTTAATTTAAATATAATAATATTTTAGTTTCATTAGATTATTTTTAAAAATACTTTATGAATACCCCAAAAGTATTAATATATTGTACAGTCATTAATTCCTTTCTAAAAAGTATGAATCACTTTCACATTATAATGACTTTTATTTTATTATGTTTGGCCATTAGACTTATAAAATAATTATAACAACTCCCTTTTTAAAGAAACAGTTCAAAAAAATAATGATAATGATTGTGTTTTTTGATAATTTATTAAATAGTGTCGAGATCCTATGGTTGAGAAATAAAAAATAATCCCCTTCTCATTTCCTATAAAACCCACCAATTATCCCATTTAAATTCTCTTTAAATCACTGGAGGATGCCTTTAATATTCACTATCATCTCTAGAGTCCTCCCATGGTTCCCCCATGCACTCTAGAAGCTCCTCCCAAGAATTTAAAGTCACTCTATCTAGTTATGGGATCCTCTCATTATACACTTTATTAATGTTTATTTGTTATATTATGCCTTTTATTATAATTAAGGAAGTTGGGATATTCCCTTACATGTCCTTATTACAACCCATTTCATATAAAAATTATGATAGACCTATTTCCCTCTAATTAACCTATTTTATTAATTTTTTTTAACATCGTTATGCTACTGAAATTTCACATCGATTCTCCATGCCAAATTCATTATGTAGTGAATACCAAAACAATTTCTTATCAAGGTTGTTCACATTTATACAATTATAATTATTTTATTCATAGATACATGTATTTTTTGAACACTCCATGATCATGTAATATTGTACTGTTCTTATTTAATCCATCTTGTACTATCAATAAGGAACACATAAGAATGTGAATGAAATGAAAGTGATGCGTGTGCCCAGAATTATATAGCACTCCAATGCATTGGGTAGTGTTTTACCTCTTGACATGTCCCACTGGGATATGGAATAAACCTGATTTTCTTAAGGGAACTTATAAAACACAAAGTCTTGGTAGTTATCCTATACCTTTCTTTATGATGAAGTGATTCATGTTTTTTCACATTTCCCATGTTTCCTTTATGATTATCATAATATATCACCTCACATAATTTATGATTGCGATTATTACTCCTTTTATGACACCATTGATATCAATATTGTCTAAAATGTTTTATTACCCTAATTTAATGAAGTGTTTACTCTCAATAATGGATTTATACCTCACCCATTTCCTATGTATCTTACCATGTTGTCCCAGGAATTTATAAGTTGGATGGAATATTATGATAATGATATATATTTTCTCAATAAATATGATATATAAACCATTTTATATTATTATATAATGTACCTAATTCACAAAAAAGAACTATAATTATCGATTATATGGGATTTATTAGCGGTAGTCTTATGTAATAAATCATTTATTAATGTGAAATAAAGCGTATGGTTTTCATAGTTGGTATCAAAGTGAAAGTATAGTTTTTTTTTGAGATTAGAATTATAAAAATATTATGAACGCCTTGGGAATAATAGTATGTATAAGAAAACATCCTTAAAATTAGTAATGTACAGAGTAAGTGGTTTATAAAGAAAATAATTCCTTGTGTGGATAATACAAGTCGATATAGATTTGGTAGAGATATAGAAAGCAATATAACCAAAAAACACTGCATTGAGCTAGACATTATTAGGGAAATGTTCATGTTAAAATGTCTCATTGCACGCCTCGTTATAAACTATTGGGGATATCTTTTGGTAAATTCATAAGTTCATTATGAATCATATTCTATCTAAGATAATCAATACACATAATATTATACGTCAGGAATTAGATCATGGATAACAATAAAGGAAACCTAAAAAATTCATAGTTTAAGAAAATACATGTAATTTATATTTCATCTCTTCAATGTCATTCGATTACCATTTATGTGTTTATTTGTATAAAAAAACTCATCCATAATTTCCCATTTATTCTATATAATTGTTGAAAATACAAGGAATCAGGAAATAAATAAATATGATTGTTAATGTGATGACAACCACAATGATATTACTGACCATGTGGGAGCTGGAATCAAATATATTGTGATGATACTCTCTCATATGACTTTGGTTCTAAATAGAAACCAATATCAATAGGGGCATCCAAATCACACTATGATTTAACATGACGAAATTGAGAGATTTATGAGAAAATGTGCCCATCATTCAATGGATCATCACATCAAAAAATCGTGGAACAAAAGATCAACTCCATTGATTAGAAGTACTTCAGCCTTGAATGTTTTTAGAAATAGAAAGTTGTACTAGCTGTTAATTTCTTCGAGTGTAAAGTTGGCCGGTGGATGAAATTAATTAAGAGTATGAATCCTAATAATGATATTGAATTGATATAGTGGAAGTAATTATGGATAATGTTTTGGGAAATATATTTTCCTCACACTCTTTGACATAAAATTGAATGGGACTTACACGACCACTAGTATAGAGACAACAAATCTATTTTGGAATATAAGGAAAAAATTATAGGACATGCACATTTCACCTCTGAGTAAGTTTTCACAATTAAATTTGTGGATAAATAATTCTATGTTGGAATAAAACCATATATTTGAAATTATTTCTCCATCCAAGGCATTGATAATTATGAATAAATTGTTCTATTTCCAAACGAAGTAAAAAAAAGTGATCAAAAAATCTAAGGTGTATCATTAGGATAAGAAGAAAAAATTGTTGTTTAATTCTTGTATTCTGAGAAAGAAAAATAATGGTTCCATGAAATATAAACACTCCACTTGTCAAATTTTGGGAAATATGAACCTTAGAAATTTTTGAAGTGGGTGAAAAAATGATTTAATTGTTGGGGGGATGGGAACCTAACTTCATATTTCTGATAGGAGAACCCCACTAATGCAATGGAGGAATTGAATGATCTATTCAACCCTTAATAGATATTTCTCTACATGAACTATATGTTTTTAGGGTAATTTTAAACCAATTCATTAAGGAATGAGTTTTATGGGACAAGAAACAACCTCTAAGGTACAAAGGGGGAGATTTTTTCCATCACAATAGCTGAGGTGGATCCCGAAAATGAAGTGGTGAGAGGTACACTAGTTAATCATTCAAAAATGGGGAACATATTATTTGATTCTTGTTCTATAAATTCCTTAATATCCTAAATGTTTTTTAGAACTATTAAATCTATACCATTAATCATGGAATTTGATCTACCGATGAAAATGGAAAATGGGGAAATTTCGCATCCCATGTAAATAACTCCTCCCCTATAAATTATTTTCATAAACTTCCAAGTGATGATTTTTATACTCCCATTTGTGTAATATGATGCAATTATGAGTATAAATTGGATTTACCTATATAGAGCTAACATAAATAAGCATGAGAATGAAATAACTCTCCATATTTCAAATTGAGCCTCAATTCAATATAATCTCAATGATGATGATGAATCTTCATCAGCATAGACATCTCAATAATGGATATTATTTTGATCAGAGAAATATTATATTGCTAAAATGATTGAGTCTATGGAAAGAATTGTCCTTGAAGACGTGTCTATTTTGTGGGAATATATCGATTTGTTCCCTGAAGAATTTTATGGTCTTCCTATTAACTGAGAGGTTGAATTTTTAATAAAGATTATACTTAGAGTTTTACCAATATATTAGAATATATAATGAATATATTTTTTGAACATGAGGATTTATTGAAACAATAATAAGTCAATCTAGAAAATGTGTTCATATTCCCCAGTGTTTCATTGGGGGGTGAACCGGTCCTCTTCATAAAGATTTAGGATGGGCCAATAAGCCTTTACATTAATTTTCACGATCTCAACATGGTCATGATGAAGAACAAGTATCCTTTACCACATATTGATAACATATTAAATCACCTAGATGGATATCAATACTTGTACAAGGTGGATCAATAGTCGAGGTATTACCAATTTAGGGTCAATTATGAGCATATCACCAAGAATACATTCTATACAAGATATGAGCACTCATAGTTAATAGAAATTACATTCAAAATCAATAATTCTCTAGAAATATTTATGGACTTGATGAATAGAGTATTTAGAAATTACCTCAAAAAAATGTGGTTGTATTTATAAATGATATTAAAATATACTCTAAAAGAAAGGAGGATCGTGAAGAGTATCTAAGAAATTTGTTAAAAACCATATGAAAGCACAATATTTTTAAAAAGTACATAAAATGGAAGTTTCAGTTCAATGAACTCTCATTCATGGGGAATATTATAAAAAAAATGTGATTTCTATGGAACATTGTTTTATAGATTCAATTTAAGGAAAGGCCAAAATCCTTGCCAAATAAATATAGTTTTATTACATTAGCTGGGTACTATCATGAAATTTTTAGATTTTTTTAACCAATGTAAAACCCTCTATCCATGAAAACATATAAGGGATTCATGTTATCATAGAATGTTGAATGTGAAGAGAGATCCAGGGAGTTGATAATGAGTCATCTCAAAATATATTTACCCACACTTCCCACAAGTGGAGAACATTTCAAATTATTCACTGACACTTTGAAAAATACATTATGGTGTTTATTAATGTAAAATTTCAAAATCTTAGCCTATGCCTCAGGGTAGTTGCAATTCCATGATAATAACTACCCAAATCGTGATCTAGAGTTGGTTTGAATAATAAAATATTGGAAAATATGGTGGAATTATCTCATTGGAGAGAAGTGTGAAAAATATATAGATCCAAAATGCATAAGGTATTCATTTACAAAGAAAGTAGACAATATTCCCCAATGAATATGGTTAGATATGACTATTGATTATGAATGCATAATTTTTATATCATACTAGAGAATAGAATAATGTGGTACACTCTCTATATTGAAAGGATCTAGAAATTCTATCATTGATTTGAATTCAGATGGATCTGATCTTCTTAAATTTGTAATGGATGGCCATGGGAATCTTTAATTAAAGAACACCATCATTCTTTTCACAAATTACTCCAAATCCATCAACTCTAGATAGTATAAAGTATTCTCAAACAGTTGATGTGGGAATTTAGAAAAAATTATAATCAATTATAAAAGTTAAATCTTCATATTTCAATGTTAATGTATAAGGGGTTGTATGATTTGGTTCACAACTATGTGCACTATCAAATCACGAGTTAGTGAATGTTTTTTTTGATGATACACATAGTTTGACTTTATCCATCGATATAGGAATAATAGAGATGTATTGATATATCTCAGAGTAATATTGGTGGGGAAATATAAAATAAGAGAACACGAAATATACATTAAGATGACATGTATGTCAGAATGTGATGTTGTAAAAGAAAAAATCCATGGGGGTGATGCAACCATTACCCATACCAACATGGAAATTGGAAAACCTCACCATGAAAATTTTCACTAGTCATTGAAAGACATCAAGAGAAAATAAGCCTATATAGAATGTGTTGGATCCGATTACGAAGAGTGATCACTTCAATTCAATTTTATAGGACTTCCAACTTGATCAACTTCCAAATATATACATTTGAGAAGTGGAGAGGTTGCTAGAACAACACTATAGATCATATATGATCAAGAACCAAGATTTACCTCTATGCTATAGAAATGTCTCAAACATTCTCTAGATTCTGTGTTGAACTGCAATATGTATATTCAACATCAAACTGATGTCCAATCTAAGAAGACCGTCCAGACACTTAAGGACATTTTGAGAGAATACTCAATTGACTTAAAAGGAGTATATGAATGCCATATTCCTCTCTTATAGTTCTATAAAAATAACAGTTTTATTAATATAATCATAATGCCTCCTATAAATCCATTTTTGGGAATATGTGTATAACATCCTCACTTTGGGGAGAATTCTGGTGAACAAAAAATACTATGCCCCGAAATTGTCGAGGAAATGGTGGAAGAGTTTAAGACCGTTCAACAATACATTATGGCCACATAAAGTCGACAAAAGATTTATGATAGCAATAGTCAACTAGAAAAAAGAGTTTGATGTTGGATACATATTATTACTATACATATCTTCAGGGATAAATTACATGACATCTAGGGTGATGGAAATGATTATTCCAAGATACATTAGTCCCTCTAAAATCAATGGGTTCAATGAAGTAGTTTGTTATGTAATTTCACATCTACCTAACATATCTCATGTACACAGTGTATTCTATGTATCCCACTAGATTAAGTAAATACCAAACCCCTCACATGTACTCAATTCAAATGAGGTACCATTGGAGAAAGACCATTCCAATGAGGATTTTCCAGTGAGGATCATAGATCGTACAGTCAAATTTCTATAGAATAAGGCATTACACTAGGTCAAAGTGATGTGGAGAAACCACAAGTATGAAGAAACGACATGGGAACTCAAGGAATTTATGAAACCAAAATACACTATTCTATTTTAGTTTGGGGATTAAAAATTTCTAGGTTTATATTTTTGATATGTGGTAGATTATAAAAACCCAAACATTAATAAATTAAATTCCAATTTATATTTAAATTAACTGTCTTTTTATTTATTATGGTTATAGAAAGGTCATTTAGTTTTTGGTTTTATAATATCCCAGAAGATATAAAATACCATTATGTGTCTAATCTAGAGATAATATATCCATTGAACAATGAACATATTATTATAATATATATAAACATATATATATATATGTTTCTTACAAATCATATTAACATAAACAGAGGAGGTGATGTCCTCAACCAATAGTATTGTACCTTATGAAGCCCATTCATTTGTGTTTCCCATGGAGATAGAATTTATTGGACACGCCCTTGACCAATCCCCTACTGATATTCAATAACATAACCATGAGAAAAAATGTTTACGAGACAAGTTTAAACTCATCGATATCACAACACAAAACATATACATAGAACCATCCCATTAAATTCTCACCATCAAGCACTATACCCTAAAGAGATTTTTCAGTGTAATAAAGGGATATGTATCAAGACAATAATGATTTGTTTTACTTTATAATATAGAATAGTGAATATATTTTCATTTTTTATAAATTTATAAATTATTATGAGTTTGTTAAAATAAAAAACAAACTGTATTTCTAATTTAATTTCAATTAAGATGCCCAATTTTATGAATTAATATGTTTTTTAAATAAAAATATTTTAAAAGAAATTATCAATAAATAATTTTTATTATATATAAATGATAAAAATATTATTATGTAAAATATAATTTTTATATGGGATCAAAATATCTATTTTCAAAAAACCGTTCATTTCATAATAAAATCTGATTTTATTTTAGAAGTGAATATTCATATATATAGAATATTAATTTTAGAAAATTAATATAATTTTTGGAATAATAGCATCACAATTTACAATCATTGAATTTTTCAAACTTATCTAATACTTTATTGTTCTTTGGGTAAAAATGATATAATGCATAAATATATGGTATATATTATGATATAATACAGACTCAAAATTTCAGTAATAAATACTATAATGGTTATCCACGAAAAAATATATGTTTTAACTTAAAAATATTGTGATTTTATGTTTTTTATTAATTGTTTAATTCCTTTATGAATCCACAAAAACCATTAACATATTTCAAGGTTTTAAAATAGTATATTTGAGAGTAGGATTCACTTCCACATCAGTTTGGTCAGTATTTTATTAAGTTCTTCTCGTAGCCTATTATAATTATTAAAACCACTTCCCTTTTGGTAGATACCATGGGGAAACCATGTTATTGTTTTTTGGTTTTGTTATTTTCTTAAAATGGAGTCCAAAACATAAGTTTCAGAAATAATATAGAAGTCCCCACTTGCTCCCTATATAATCCCACACATGCTCCTATTTATCTTTACTAAAAATCATTGGAACATATCATTACACTACCATACCCTCTCTATATTCCTCTTAAGGATCTTGAAATCTATCATGAAACTCATCCCAACCATCTGAAGTCACAATCTCAAGGTAAGGGATCCACTCATTCACCTCTTCATTAATGACTCTTTATTATACCATTTCTTCTATTTCCAATTCCAAATGCTGGTATATCTCTTTATATGTCCCAATTACTTTTCATTTGATTTCAAAATTATTGGATAACCCTTTATCTGACATAAACCCGTATTAAAAAATTTTCTGTTACACAGTTTTGTAGTTGAAAGTTCCCGACATTATTCCTTGTTGAAATAATTGTCTAGTGAATACCAAGACCATTTATAACAAGGGAGTTCACTATAATACAGTTATACTTCTTTTAAAATTTAATTTAATATATTTATTCCCTATTCCTTGATCATGTAATAAATTATGATTATGAATGAATACATGTTTTATGATATATATGTCACACTTAAGCATGATAATGAAATGAAGGATATTGTTGGGCCTGGAATTATATAGAACTCCATTGCATTAGATAATCATTATCCTCACTAAAATTTATATTGGAGAAGGTAGTGAACCCAATTACATTATTAAATTTCTCTCTCATGATTTCTTCAAATTTATCCTTGAACTATGTTTATGGTGCAGTTTTTAAGTGGTTTCCACATTTCATAGGTTCAATTTATGATTATCATGTTATATCAAGTTTCATTCTTCATATTTATAATTCCTACACATTTTATTACCAATTGATATAGAAGCACTAAAATCTATCATCGTACATCATGATATGGAACTAGGAATGAGTTCCAAGGACATAAAAATCGTTCAGGGATACTTTGACTAGTAAACATGCTCCATGGGGGAATACATGGAAGGAGGTGATGACCCCCATCATCTCATTTTGATAATGTAGACAAACACACTAATGGAACCGATGAATGTCACCCAATTTCAAAAAGTGGTTATGTGGGGAAAATAATGAAGAATTTTTGATGTGATGGAACCTTATAAAATATATCAACAATAACAATAGTGAGACTAACATGAAACTATAACGCTAATCATGGGCACTAATGTGGTTCATGGAATTTGTGGAATTTCATTACACTAGATCCAAGTATTCATCACCAGGTCCTACCATGAAAATAATAGACATAGTTGAAACTCACATGTGGATTGAGGAAGTTATCATTGACTATACTTTGTGTACCACATCAACAGCATAGATAAATCCTCAATGCCAGGAATATTGGATGATTTTTGGGAGTTTTAAATTGCATTCACTATACCTGTACAGGTGGTTGAATATTATTTCCTTAATGAACTAAAGCTATATAAATCCAATAACCTAGTGCACATTGGCGTAGGGGCAGATGAAACATTGATGGTGAACTCCTACAATAGTACACCACTACCACAACTTCCCCCATTCCTTCCAATACTAGGAAACCACGACATGTTTCACCCTATAATATCATTTAGATGAAGGTTATCAATAAATTATTTCACTAGAATAACATATAAGAGGTAATTAAAATAAGGGATATAGCCCTACAAAATCTCAAGGCATTTACAACTCCCTGAAAATACCACCCCTGATGTTCAGGCATGGAGAAACCTCTTTCTATTATAAAGAAAAACCACCACATGAATTTTTCTCCATTGTTCTCTACAATCTCGCTCCCCTACACCAAAGTGGTATGGGACATTTGATCCATGCCCACTGCGGCCAATACTCAGGAGCCTCCTTGGAAGGCACCAATAGCCTATGCCAGCTTTATCATCAACTGGTCTCACAAAAAAAACTGTGGGTTAACTTCAGCCCTATTCAAACATCATTAATCAATATCACTAAACCCCAACTTCAGAAGAAGGCCCAAGACACTTCCTGATAAGGGTTATATTCTACAACATGTGTGGCCCCAACCAAAACCATCCTATCGAACTAGATCCCTACAAAAAGTAAAATGGTATCCATCTTCACATGTAGAACCTTGTGATTTTGTGTAATTTATGAAAAATGAATTTTATATTTGATAAATTTTTTGATACATGAATCACCATGTAAATCTTCTATTGTATGAAATAATTTCTTATCTTGTTTTAGACACAACACTATGTTTTAAATAACCCCTGATATATTATTAATATAATTTTTAATAAGTGACCATTATAACCTATAGATTAAACATGGTTATATGAATAGTTAAAAACAAATTTCAAATATTAATCAAATTTTTTTATATAATTAAAAAATATTTATAATAATTTACATAATATTCAGTAAAGTCAATAGGATTTGAAAATACAATTTTCTCAAAAACATTTATTTTTTGATTTTGTGAATAATAATAAAAAAATATTGAATATTTTGTAATATTAATTTCTAAAAATTGAATTAATTTTTGAATTAAAAATTTCAATATTATCTTATGGTGAGTTTTTGGTATTTTGGAAAATGACTCATTTATCATAGAAAAAACTGAAAATACCAAATTTAAATTGAAAATTGCATTTTCGTTTAAATTATTTATAAAGATAAATTATATATTTAATTAGTTTTAAAATGATGTTATAATATTTGTATATTAATAACACAAAAATAGATGTTAATAATATTATTTATAATTAATTTTTATAGAAAACCCATAAAAATATTTTTACTTATTTACATTAATAACCTTATTTCTTATCGCATCTATTAGATTAATTTTAAATATAAAATTTTCACTTCTAGGAATTAAATTAGGGAAATTGGATTCCATTTTATAATTCATCTTAATTAATGATTTTTAATATGGTTAACATAATTTTTGACTAGTGTGAATAGCGAATGTTATAAAAACTAAATTTCAACATTTACGGTAAAAATTGTTTTATAGGGGGTTAAACTAGAATGATAACGGTAAAAATAGATTAGGTATTATATAAACCTTATTTAAGTATTTTATTATGAAATTTACGTCACAATATTTAAAATAAGTAAATTTAATACCAATTTCCTTTGAATTTGACCCATATAATAAGTTATATTAAGAAAAATATATAAAACATATCGTTCTTACTTTTAAGAAATATAATTATTTAGAATATAGAAATACAAAAATTGGTTCGGTTATACATTTTTATTAATATATAAATAAAATTTTTCAGAATAATTTAACTTTAATTTTTTGAGATGAACTAATTACATTAAATTATTTTAAAATTCAAACAATGAAATTATTTTGTTAATAATAAAATTAAAAAAAGAACTAATAACTTAAATATGAGGAAAGATGAATGAATCATTATCATAAATTATTTTTTAGATTAATGTAAAATGATACATAGGTTTTGGAAAAAAATATTATATAATTTCAACACGTTCTTAATATTTTTTAAATATAAATTAAATGAAAATATCAAAATTCACAATGTTGTAATTTTATAATAAATGATATTTTATTAAATGATTCAAAATTACAAATATTACTATATTAATCCACAAGATATTAAAATGTAAAAAAATATAATCTATGGCCCATTCATGGATAAATGATTCTATTATAATTATTATATTGACTATTAAAGAGAAAAAAATTGAATTAGTCGGGGTAAGGTTAATGTAGTGTATTTTCATAATATATGTGATTAAGATAAAATTTATTTCAAAAAAGAAGGATTTATATTTCATAAATTAGTTGTAATATTTTTAATCGTTGGATATATTTTATATAATTATGATCAATCTAAATTAGATTTATATGATAAATTACGATGGATTGAAACTATTTATCGAACTGAAAAAACCACGATGGTAAAAATAGGGATAATTAGAAGTTAAGGGATGGAATTGTTTTAAAATGTGACTCATTTTGTAGAGGAGGTTGTTTTTGACCATATCATACCTGAAAAAATTACATAATTATTTTTTCAGCCACGTGACGTAATATTGACCTCTAAATAGGGAATACCATTGTTTACTTACTAGAATTTCCCTCATCCTAAACTATAAAAGGTCACTCCCTCTCACAACTTCATCACACCAATCAAGCCATTTGGATAGACCATTATCTACCCAAATAAATTTTCAAATAACATCTCATCATCCTTTAATCATTATTTTTTAATAAAACCCACTAATCAAGGAATTATTGAAATCCAAAGTAGGATACCTGAAGAACAGGTAATGTTCTCCAAAAATAGTTTTTTATTTCTTCCTCCTCTATAATAAATTATTATTATTCCATGATTATTTAATAATATAAATATCATAAATATATTGAGATTATTTATGATAAAGTGATAAATTAGAACCAAACACACTTCCACCTAATGGGTTATGAAATAATCATTTGTGTGTACGACGGATTGTCACGTCACGAACTGATATGGTTTATTTTTCAAAAATCACCTTTCATGGTTGAGAATAATTATTGAATTGTATTTAATAAATTATATATATTTATTTATTATAATTCTATAATTATTATATCACACATACCATCAAGCGTTACATTTTTGGAATGTGATAACAACACTCGTAGGTATGGTGGACAACTACCTCATGAAGTGATGTGATTCCATCATACTTTACATCTAATGTGTTAAGGAATGTATTAATACATATATGTGAGAAATATGAAATAAATTATCTTTTTGAATTATAATATATATATATATATATATACTATTTAATTTTCTTTATTTCTATATGATAAGAAAATGGATACAACATTTATGCATACAGGCAGCCTATTATCTCCCAGAATGGTGTATTTTATTTTATCTCAATAAATATTTTGGAGTACTATAAAAATATATATACTTAATATATATGATACTTGTAGAAAATTTTAATCTAATAAGGTGATGGAAACATTATAAAATTATGTAGAAAAAATATAACACACCAAAACTTATATGAAAAAACAAAGCATTTATTACCCGATACGTAACATTAATAAGAAATTGTTAATAAATTGATAATAAAAGATCAAAAGGAAATAATTTTTGGTATGATATATATTACTATCTGTAAGGTCCCGACCCGGCTCACCCGTGAACCAGTGGCCGGACTAGTCGCCACATGACCTCAGGCACATCTCCCCTTACACCAGAGGCTGCCGACTAGCAGCGAGGGTCTAAGGATAGTCAGTGGGGAGACTATACCCTCTTTTTAGTGTGAAAAAATAGACAAAGGAAATAAATATTAGAAATGGTATAAAAATGAGATAGCAGTGGAAAGAATATTTAATAAATCATGTACAAAACAAATGGCCACAGCCAAATTGTACAGCAGAGGCATTCATGAAATGCTAATGACACAAAATAGAAAACAATGAACATAATAGAATGATTTACATTCCAATGAAGAAATAAATAATTAATAACTCAAAGCCACATGGGAGGACTCCTCGAGCATCCTGAGCATCTGCTCGGTCCTCTACTCTTATATCACATGTAAATGAAACCAACATAATCCTACAACAAATATATTCTACTTGGGTACTCGGTGCAATGGTGGCCTGAGTAGGGTGTGAGATATAAATCATAGTAGGATAGGACCACCAGTGTCTACCCCAATTCCAGACATTTAATAAATAATTTAAAATACGTGAAGGCATGCATAAATAAAGTGAGCAGCATAGTGTAACTATATACCCAAGTACCTGCTTCAGCCCTTAGTTGGTGTCTGAACCTGCCTTATTCATTTTTCATGCATACTCAACAATCATTACATAATCATTTCTCATTTATCAATTACTTGAATCTTATTATGAAAGTCTTGAGACTCAGCATATGCCTGACATCCCCTTTATACGTCACTTACCACTGATGTCTGTAAGGACTATCTAAGTACTCCAAGAAAAGATCAGATCCAATATTGTGCTTTGGCTTGTATAACGCATCAAAATTTATTCAATTTATTGTTCCATATTCTATGTTTGAACCCATCCACTAAAATAGATATTTGTTCCTGGGTCCGTCCACTGATAGTGATTCACCCAATTCATTAATTAGTTTGAACCCTTTCTCATAATCAAATTAAAAAATCATTATGTCCCAACTGCTTTTATTTCCCATCAATTCATTTCATGCATTAACAGTTGGACCCATAGTCCAATGTTAATTAATGTGTGTAGAACATCTTTTCTAGAACACTCATGTGTATTCAGAGCATTAGTCCTTTTCTCACAACCCATGGGTAATTGGACCATCAGTCTTTATTCCATTAAAGAATATTCGTTGCAAGATAGGTTTAGAATTCCATGTCTAGGACCCCATGAGTATTTGGAGCATCTGTCCTTTTCTCACAATCCATTTATCAACACAAATAAACATCTATCATTTTTGTCGAACACCATGTTTAACACCCTATGAGTATTTGGAGCATCAGCCCTTGTCTCACAACCCATTTATCAAACATATATATACATCTATCATTTGTGTCAACCACTGTGTCTAACACCCTGTGAGTATTTGGAGCATCAGTCCCTATGTCACAACTCATTCATTAATCATACATATATATTTATCATTACTGTAGTATACCATGTCTAACACCACAATACCAATCGGTTAATTAAGTAAACAACTGATTAACAACACAAATCTCTCTTCAGATAATTAAACCCTTAATTAACCATTCCAAATATCATTAATTAATAATTAATTTACTATTTACTATTTTTATTCTTCCAATTAAATAATTAACTCAACACATAATTATCAACATTCCTTAACAAGTTTGAACCCGTCCACTCAAATAGTGATTCGTCCAAGAATTTAATAATCTACAAGCACACCATAATCATCTCAAAACATGTTGAACAATGCCACGATATTTAGCAACCATCTCACACAACATATCGTATTTCCAAACAACTCCATCCAAGAAAACATAAGGCATAAAAAACTAATACGCATCAAAATTACTCCTGGTTACCAATCGTAACAAACGATGAATTCACCATCTTAATCTAATGCATAAAAATTAATTAATTCAATAATTAATTAATTAAAACTCATCAATTTAACCAAAAATCAATTAGGTAACCATTTACCATTTTTCATGTAATAATTACTCCATCCATTAATTATTACCAGTTTTTAAATTATATACCGAACATGTCAAATATTCAATATTCCCAATAATCTGCAAAAGCCACAATTGTATTCCATATCATGAATTGATAATTAATTCTACCATTAATTACCCTATTATTCATTCTTCCAATTAAAATAATTCATTTGTTTAATCATACCACTTTAACTAAATTAGTAGCAAATGCTTAAAATCAATACATGTTCTAGTCCTCATTTATCTCCTGTGGGCGGCATTATTTAATAACATCAAACCTTCATGCATCAACAAATAATATTCAAGGAAACTCAAATTCTCAATAAATCAAAAGAATCTTAAATTCTCATATAAAGTGTTAATGATTTGGGACCCTACCTCGGGGTTTTGATGAAAACCACAACGAATGATGAACACTCAAGAGAACAGGTCGATTCTTCTAGTACTACCCTGAGATCACTTCTCCTAGAAATACCAAGACTAAAATGCATCATACATGTCATCCACACAAATATATTTACTCATAACAAGCATATATCTATGAAACCTAGAGAAGAGGATATTTAGATCTAAGTAGATCTAAGAAACCGAACAAGAAGAATGGAAATGATCTACATACCTCAAGAATTCAGCTGTGATTTTCCAATAGAAGCCTTCAAATAACCTCCAAAATGATTGGGAGAGGTTATCTTACCTTCAAGGGAGGGTAACTCCGAGTTATGGCAGCTTAAGAGGAAAAAATATCCATTTAGGGTTAAAAACATTTGAGGTCCACTTTTTTAGGATCTCACTTAAGTGCCCTCATGGTTTGCTTGCTCTATTAGAAAAATTGTACGCTAACCGTGTGTTAGATACTGCCTCGGAAAACACTCCACGCATGGTTAGGCCGCATAGTTAGGCAAACCATGCACTAACGTTGTTTTAGATACTACATCAAAACTTCAACTACACACGATTTGGCCACACGGTTAGAAAAACTGTGCGCCTCCCGTGCAACTTCTCCTTTTCTTCAAAACTTCAATCAATGTTCGAAAAATGACATCTTTAGGTGTTCCCACACTCAGAATAAAATTGAGGAGCTTGGTTTAAAATGAATGACCTATTGATAAACTGAAAAAAATAATTTCAAAAATATTCATGTTTTAATCCGGTTCAAACACAAGAGATTTTACATTATAGACACATTAAAAAAACTTCTCGACCTCGAGAAGCCATCTGGGAACACTACTAAAACAACCAACCTACCGAGGTCAACCAATCTTGTTAAAAGTGACATGTTGCGTTTCCAATGACAAATACACCTTTAAAACTTCAAAAACCTAGTGGATAATCCTTTACAACTAGATTTAATGATTACTATAAAGCTTAAACATCAAAACAGATCTTATATCTAAGGTCATTATAAGGATGTTGTCAACAAAAAATGTTGAATCTTGATCAATAAACAGAACATTCTTCACATGCTTCCCTCAAAAGACGTCACATACCCAGAAGCCACATTCTCCCTTTATCTGACAACATGTCCAAAAGAGCGCACTAAGATAAAATTGAGGTCATGGAGAAGACCAGTAAAACCATTACCAGACAACTCTGTTATAAAATTTCAGTATCACCTAACAACAAGTTTATCTAAAACGATGCAACAATACACACCATAGTATTTTCTATAACGTCTAAAGTAAAGATCAGTCACTCACCAGCATGCTAGATCAATAACAATATTAGCATGCCAGAATACCAGAGTCTTTCAAAAACCATTCCATGTATTTAAATGAAACTGATTCCTAAACGCTGAAGTCACTCTATATGGAGTTGACCCGAGACCATACTCTATAGTACAAAAAAGAACTTATTACAAAGTCATATTGCCTCATACAACCAATTTTCTAGACGATGCTATAACCAGTCATCCATTACTAAGAAGGAAGGGTCAAATGACCAACAAACCAGCCAACCATGCCCGAGGCACGTCTAACCAGCTAACAAAGAGCATTTCTCATGGTTCGAGCCCATAAAACATTCAAGAAACACATCTCCACCCATTCGAAGATGGTTTTCATTGGAAACCGGAAGTCCTGCCTGGGACAACGACACCCAAAACACCGAAAGAGTGAGAAAATACATAGTGCTAGCAAGGCATTTATGTTCTGAGGGCGCTTCCAACCGCATGTTGTCCCCTTACGTAGAATAAGTGTCAACCCTAAACCGGGTCACATCAAAAAATTCACTATACTCAAACTCTAAACATAAGGCCATTACTATGGAGAAGAACGCCTATAGAAAGTACTAACGCTTCTGTTCCAAGGAAACACAAGAGAATTGTGAACTACCCTTTACAAGGGGGTTTAAAATAGTGGACACCACAATAGATTCCATTTCCAAGCCTCTTATATTTAACTACTTTTAATATTTAATCATCAAAGATTTAATCAAAACATCAAAGTACCATTTTCAAAACACCCCATGAACAAAATAGGAATGTATCACAAAACTCCCTTTTTAAAACATTTATGTTAGTTGACAGTCCATCATTTTCTGGAAATTTATCAAAATAAATTCCTTTTAGTAAGATAAGGCAACCTACGAGGATATAATTTTAACAAACATGGGTTCTATATAAATAAACCCAATAGAAAAACACAGGTAATAAAATTCCAAACACCCAAATGAGTCATCCCTTGAAAACACTCCCCAACTGACCTACTTGGGTCTAGTTGCATTTTGGAAGCTATCCATTTTATTTCAGATCAACATTAAACATCTTTCACATTTATAAGCATTTCACAAAGCATCAAGTCATCACATTTAATATGAGTCTTCATTTACCAATTCATGAAGCACCCATACAGTCCATGGATTGAAAATTAGATTTCATTAATAGATACCAATGTCAATTCAGAAATTAACATGATCGACCTAATGCGCTAAAGTATATGGGTGACCACCTACCAATCGACAAGGTTCCCAAACACATTATCGCTAGATTTTGGATCCTATTTAACAAAATCAACATTTATTTAATTTTTTATCTTTAGCATCTATTTCACCTATCCAAAAAATCTCTAACATGTTAACATAAGAAATAACACATCTGCATGATATAACACATAAGCATAGAAAACAACAAAACATGCTAATAACTGAGGTAGTATGGCTTATATTCATTCAAGCATGTTAAATATATCACCGAAACATTCTATCTAGGGGGGCATGCTAAAGTAGATCAAACATGGAATTGCTCCCAAGGAACATAATCAAAGTTAGCATGCATCCTACTAATGCATCTTCATGGCATGCTATATGCATGACATGTGAATCTATAAGTGCCTAAGATGAGGTTTGTAAGAAACTTCCTCGACATATCAGGCCATGAAAATTATTATTTTTAAAATTATCAGAATCAATACACAATGGAAAATACACCATCCACTCAGGGTGAAATCATATCAGTTGTAACCTCTAATAGTACAAACATCAATTCCCATCCCTGGACACTAGTTCATTTCCGGTACGTGAGTTGATCAGTCCCTAGCAGAGCTATTAACCCAATCACTAACACATTTCTAGTCTCCTGTCTACCAACCCCAAAATAGTAAGACCAAGAAAAAGAAAGGAAACCTAAACCTCCCTCTGATACAACTTTGTAACGTCCCGACCTAGCTCACCCCTGAAAGAGTGGTCGGACCGGTGGCCACATGACCTCAATCGCATCTCCCCATACGCTAGAGGTTGTCTACTAGAATCGAGGGTCTATGGATAGTCCCTGGAAAGACTATACCCTCATTTATCGTTTAAAAATTGACAAATGAAATAAATAGTGCAAAAAATATAATAAATGATAAAGCAATAGAGAGAAGATTTTTTTAAATCTAGTACAAAACAAATGGAAAAAACCAAATGGTACATCAGATGCATGAATGACATGATAATGATACACAATAGAAAACAGTGAACATAACAACATGCTTTACATTCCAATACATAAATAAATAATTAATGACTCAAATCCCCAAGGGAAGTCTCCTCGATCTTCCCGAGCATCCGCTTGATCCTCTACTCCTATCTCCCATGTAAATGCAAACAACAAAATCCTACAACCAAATATAATTTACTCGGGTACCTAGTGTAATGGCATCCTGAGTAGGGTGTGAGATATAAATCTCAGTAGGCCATGTCCACTAGTGTCTACCCCAATTCAAAACATTTAATAAATAATTTAATATACATGGAGGTAGGCATAAATAAAGTGGGAAACACAATGTAACCATATACCTATGTACTTGTTTCATCCCTCACCTAGTGTCTGAACCTGCATTATTCATATGTCATGCATACTCAACAATCTTTACATAATCATTTCTCATTTATCAATTAATCAAATATTATTATGAAATTCATACGATTCGGCCTATGCCTAACATCCGCTGTATAAGTCACTCAACACATATGTCTCTAAGGACCATATAAGTACATAAATTAAAGATTAGAGCCAAAATTATGCTTTGGATTGGATAACACATCATATGTTATTCAATTTAATCTTTCATATACTTAGTCTGAGCCCATCCACTAAAATAAATATTTGTTCCTGGGTCCGTCCACTAATAGTGATTCACCAAATTCATTAATAAGTCTTAACCCTTTCTCATTATCAAATCAAAAAATCAATATCTCACAACCACTATTATTTTCCATCTCTTAATTTTATACACAAACTATTGGATCCATAGTTCAATGTTAATTAATGGGTGTAGAACATCATTTCAAGAACCCTCGTGAGTATTCTGTGCATCAGTCCTTGTCTCAAAACCCATGGGTATTTGGAGCATGAGTCCCTGTCCCATAAATGAAAATTTGCTTCTAAGATGGGTGTAGAACTCCATGTATAGCACCCCGTGAGTATTTAGAGCATCATTCCTTGTATCACTACCCATTTGTCAACACACATATACATCTATCATTTATTTCAAAAGCCTAGTCTAATACCCCATGAGTATTTGGAGCATTAGTCCTTATCTCGAAACCCATTTATCAAACATACATATACATCTATTATTTGTGTTGAATGCCATTTCTAACACCCTATGAGTATTTGGAGAATAAGTCCCTATCTCACAACCCATTCATCAATCATAAATATAATTTTATCATTGGTTTAGAATACCATGTCTAACACCACAAAACCAATCTGTTAATTAATTTAACAACTAATTAAGAACACAAATCGCACTTCAGATAATTCAACACTTAATTAACCATTCAATATATCATTAATTAATAATTAATTCATAATTACCTATTTTTATCAATCCAATTGAATAATTCACGAAACACTTAATTATCCAAATTCCATAACATGTCTGAACCCATCCACTCAAATAGTGATTCGTCAAGGACATTAACAATGTACAAGAACCCCATAATCATATAAAAACATGCTGAACAAATCCAATAAATTTAGAAACAAAATCACACAACATATCATATTTTCAAACAAATCCATCCAAGACAACTTAAGGCATGGAAATCTAATACACATCCAAAGAACTCCTAGCTAACAATGGTAACAAACAATCAATTCACAATCTTAATCTAATGCATGAAAATTAATTATTTCAATAATTAATTAATTAAATATCATATATTTACCCAATAATCAATTATTTAACTATTTACCAATTAACATGTAATAATTAATCCATCCATTAATTTTTACCAGTTTCTAAATTTTATATCGAACAATTCAAATATTCAATATTACCAATAATCAGTTAAAGCCACAATTTCATTCCAACTCAGGACTTGATAATTAATTCTACCATTAGTTTCCCTATTACTCATTCATCCCATTCAAATCATCTAACTATTTAATCATATCACTTTATCTAAATTAGTAACCCATGCTTAAAATCAACACATGTTCAAGTCCTAATTTATCTCATGTGGGTGGTATTATTTAAAAACATCAAAAGTGTTATGCATCATCATATAATAATCAAGGAAACTCACATTCTCAATTTATCAAAAGGAGATCAAATTATCATATAAATTGTTAATGATTTGGGACCCTACCTCTGGGTTTTTACTAAAACCACAACCAACGAAGAACACTCATGAGAATGGGTGGATTCTTCAAGAACCTTCCTTAGATCACTTCTCCTAGAAATAACAAGACCAAAACTCATCATACTTGTCATCCACATACATAGATTTACTCAAAATAGGTGTAGATCTTTGAAACCAAGAGGAGAGGAGAAGTAGATCAAAGTAGATCTAAGAAACCAAACATGAACAATGAAGAACATCTACCTACATAAAGAATTCGGCTTCTATTATCCATGTTAAGCCTTCAGTTCACCTCCAAAATGCTTGGGAGAGGTTCTCCTACCTTCAAGTGAGGTTGATCCTGAGTTATGGACACTTATAAATAAAAATGAGCCATATAGGGGAAAACGTGTGAGATCCTCTTTTTTAAGATCTCACTTCAGTGCCCATATGGTTTTCTCACAGGGTTATACAAACCATGCACAAAATGCGTGTAAGCTACTGCCTCTGAAAACACTCCTCGAATGGTTAGGAAGCATGGTTAGACAAACATTGTGCTAACCATGTGTTAGCCACTGTATCAAAACTTCAACTGTGCATGGTTTGGCCACACTGTTAGACAAACCATGTGCAACCCGTGCGACTTCCCCTTTTCCTCAAATCATTAATCAAAGTTCGAAAAATGACATATTTAGGTGTTCCAACACTTGAAATAAAATTCTAGAGCTCGGTTTAAAAAGAACGACCCGTTGATAAACCGAAAAAAGAATTTAAAAAACATTCATGTTTTAACCCAATTCAAACACATTGGATTTTACACTATCATTCTTTCACATATTAATAATAAAATTAAATATGTTACTATTGTTTTATTAATTGGTATGATAGAATTCAAGACTTAAGGTTAGGGAATCCCATCTCACTTTTTATCTTAGTGAGAGATATCTCATATTCACCATCTATTTATTTTATGTAGTGTATATACTAAAATTTAAGGACTTTTATAATGATTTTATTAAATTAATTAGTATTTACATAACCATTGTATGATCTATTTTTCATGGCGTTCTCCTTTCAATGGATACCAAATCAATATAATTATTTTATCTCAATTCTCCATCTTTGACACATAGTTATGTTAAGCAGCAATTTATTTTGTGAGGAACTTATACAACCCCATTGACATGTAATATCATGTAATTATATATACTCATGATATTAAACTATTTTGTTTAATTTTATACTTTATTGGGGCTTATGATTCATGTTTCCTAATGAGACAATGATTTTTTGTTACATTATTATCGTTTATCAAGAATTTTTATGAATAAGTATTCAATGATGAGATATTATAATTTACCTATAAAGAAGTTAATTAATTTTCCTATCCTATGGTTGTGTCATAATAATATAAGTTTTCCCTTCATTTTCCACACATTATACACTTAGCATATCTAATAGAATGTTTTTTAGAAAAATAATCTTTTTAGTCGAAACCCAATTTTCTTCCTAATCAATGTTTCAAAAACAATGTTGTTAAAATATTTTATTTTTAAATTATACACATTATAATTATCAATAAATGATTTAAATTATATAAAAATATTTCTTTATTTATTTTTCAATGTAATTTTCAAAAAATAATTTTCTCAATATTTCTAATTACATTAAAAATAATTTTTCAGTGAAAAAAATTATATGTTCCTCAATAAATGCATTAAATGATGTTAGAAAAATATTTTTACATATAATTTTACATTTTTGGTGTTCCATATTCCGTAACAAGGATATGATCCAAAGATATAATTAATATTTCTTTTCTCAAAGGTGTAATGTTTTTGGAATGAGTTTTATGACATGTTTCTCTATTCTATGGGTTGTACCATGTCTAAATGATTATGAAACATAATTCCTTAAACATGTTATTTAGTGATTAAATGATTAGGAACCCTATCTCTTTTTATTAGGTTATAATATTTAGAAATGTTGGTAATACCCATTTTATTTCATGGGTAATTATAGGTTCATTTTTTATGATCTTGTTGTTCACACTATATTGGTTTCACTATGTGAGGCTAGATTACTATATCTTCCTCCAATAAATTTAGTAAAAATTTATATCTCTTGTGATATATAAGAAATTAAAAAAAATTAAACCCATTTTATTAATTGACTTATTCTTATATTATAGTCTTGGGTCTGAATATTGACTAATGTAATTTAATGCATGTACTTGTATTTTATATCCATAATGTTATGAGTAAATATTATTACATTTTAAAAAAGTAATGTGTCGACATTATTACATGATTAAAATGTTATGTATAAACCTGATTACATGTTCACAATGTCATTTTTGGACTTAAATTTCAACTCTATAATTCTATTCTTGGACCTTGATTCTTTTCTGTAAGTTTATTCGAGGTTATGATTTCATGTCCATAACTTAGTGAGTGACCCATTATCTATTTACACATTTTAATAGTTCTATAATATAATTTTGTATTCCCTATATTTATGTATAATTTATATTTTATGATCTTAGGGATCATCTTCTATGAATGTCTTGTGACTCATCTCCTATAAACTACCAATATTTATTTTATTCCTCATGATTGTGATCTTTAATTTGAGGGGTATGGTTTTTAAATGTTATGATCATGATCTCATATACCTATGTATATGATATACTTACATATCTAATTTTTTTACACTTGCTGAAAAAATGACCTCACCATTTTTAATATTTTCTTTCCCTAGATTAAGAATAATTTTTTAGTGGGATAACTAATGGGGAATGTCCTTATCAGAGAAAATAATCATCATTCACAAATTATGATGACTGTATTCTGTGTTTCTGAATAAACTAAACTATTATGTTCTTCATGTGTGTGTTTGTTTAATAGTGTGAATATTCATAAAAAATTATATAATATCTATGAATAATAATATTCGGTTGTCATAGATTGTATCCAAGGAATGTTATATTTAACATATAGATAGTCGGATGAGAAATTATCAGTGAGATCCAAAGGGTTATTTCTCATGATATATCTAGGGATTCCTCTTAGAATAAGACTAAGGATGAGTCAATGTGTTGGAAAATGTATTGAAATTTTTTAAAAATATGGAACAACTGGTTTACTATAAATAATACACATACTAGATATTGTATGTGAATGTGGCTCTATAAAACATGTACCTTGAGGTAATAACCCAGAAAGAACCATATTGAGATAGAATCGATCGTGAAGTGTAGAACGATATTTGAAAATATTGCACAACTGGTTTGAAACAGTTGGGGGTATTCATTGGAAAATAAAAAAATATTAAATTATCATCATGAATGAATTAAATAGATTATTATCAACGATAACCTAGGTTAATAAAAAGGTTTGAAATATTTAAATGGTGTCATGATTTAGACATCCCATTGTTTATTTTCATAATTATATGGTTTTCCACTATAATCACTATTATTCACATAATGTTAGTTGGTTTCAGTTCGTAGGTTGATCCTAAAGAAACTATTTTGTCATCTAATGTGGTGAATTTTTTTTGATTATAATCTAAATGTGATGATGACTAGAGTGAAGGATTTTGATATTATAACGAATCAGTTTATCTAAAAACAAGATTAACAGGGAATTCCATGTGAAACTCTCGAACTCACCAATTAGAGAAGGATAGCGGTCTATGAGCGATTAGGTGATGCATACCATTGAGGAATTATGTCTTGGTTTCTTAATCTGTAATGAATGAGGGAAGTATCACATAGAGTAATTTCTCAATGGAATGATAAGATGATTTTTTTGTAGTGAAAAGGATAGAAATTAAGTATCTATAAAGAAGAAATGATGTCTTTGGTTATCATAATAAATTATAATATTGGTATCCCTAACCTATTATGAATGTATGAATGACTAATTTAGGGAAGTAGGGGTATTATGGTAATTGTTTTCCAGGGGGAAATATAATTATGGGAATCGGAAAGGTAGTATAAGTAATTTTTATATTTCTAATGATGATGAGACTATAAATGACATTTGGATAGAAATAAGTTTTAAGGAATAAGATAATTCATCCTAGATATTTGTTTGTGGAATGATTTATGTTATTATATTTTGGAATGAAAGTATAATGAATCATTACATATAAAAATTATTCACTATATGAATTTTATAAGGATTTTAAAATATATGTTATGTGGTACCGATGGACAAGAAAATTGATTTAATGAAAAGGTAATATTTTTGACCAATGGAATATAGCCATTAATTTATTCCTTAGTTTGATAAAATGGTGTTTAGTTTGGATCAAGATATTATTTAGTATTGATTATGTAAATTAGATTGAATTGATGACCTCATAATTGAAAAAGGATTTATCTAAAAGTGGTTTATGTTCTAATTAATGGATTTATCATTATTTATTTATTTAACTAATACCCTTGAAAAAATGTTTTATAGTTAATAAATAATAACCCATGTATTTTTTCAATAAGGTTTATTAATTGTGGTTTTTACAATGTATCAAGAGAAGACATGATGAAGTATTCACATGTTTGGAAAGTGTTAATTTAGTGCTACATTATCTTGTTTGTGGGACTCATGATAAGATTATATTGGAAATATAGTAACCTTATTTATAATATTTTGGATTTTTATCATCTAGATAGGACATATGTTTAACCATTTATGGAATGGATTATGTTTAACATCAAATTATTTTTTAGATAAAAATTATTACCTCACTATGTAGATATTTATCCATTATGGATAAACAATGCTTACATTTTTTGAATATATAATGAATGAGTTTAAAAATATTATGGATAATATTTGGTGATTTATTAAATAAAAATTAATATATGTTAGTACGAGGTGAATGGGTAATTTATCAAGGTACAACCAATGGGATGAATTTTCAACTCAAAAATAAAATAGATATAAACTATGTAAATTTTCATCTGTTCTGAGACTATATTGAAAAGGAATTCCCCAAAACTATGAAAAAATATAATGGAAAAAATGTTAACCTAGTAATTTCATATTTGATGAATCATATAGTCCCTAAAATCATCATATATTTATGTATTTTTGGTAATTAACCTTCTATGTATCGTTGACTTTCATCTAATCAATGACCTCTACAAACATCCATTATTTATTTTCTCTTTTTATCTATGTCCATATCATCACATCAACATATGTTCTTCATTTTTGAAATGATGATAATATTTTCATAATGTAACCATTGTGTTTTCAATTTTCAAATTTTATGGGAAATTTATTATTAATTTAAAATATTTTGGTTTCAATGATTAAATTTTCAAATGTTAAACATTTGATGTCCAAAACGAATATCAATGGTTAAAATTATTATAAGGGTGGCAGACTATAACACAAATCGATTTAATGAAATTTATTTCAAAATGAATCTAATATTATTGATATTTTTTGTTACATAAAACCCCATGTTAATATTTGTCAGTATAGAACACTACCATAGATTGTGTGACACACAACATTGAGTTATATAAAAACAATTATATAATATTAATTTCATTATTTATTCACGATTAGTATAAAGCGTAAATTTAAAATGGTGATATTAGTAGTAATAAATTATTTTTAAAAATTATTTATAACGGTTGGGTACAAATATAAAATATATATATTAGAATACTAAATTTTTGGTAAAGTTTACACAACATTTTAAAATACTATTTTCCAAAAAAAAGTTATATTTAATAGTTATAAATAATAAAATAATTTTTTTATATTTTTAGAAGATAAATTTTATAAAAAACATCATTTTCTAAACCATAATGTCAAAATTATCTAATGGTGGTTTTTTATGAAAGTATTCTTTTTTCAATGAATATTGAAAAATTATGACTCTTAATTTAAAATTTTTATTTAATAAAAATTATATTGAATTTTTATTTATCGAATTGGTTTAAAAGTAAATTTTGATTAATTTTACATCAATTAATCTAATTTTTGTCATTGGAGTCATTATCATATTTAATTTAGATATAAAAACATTGTAATCTTTTCATTATTTTAACATTAATACCCTATTTTCTCTTCATGTTTGCATGATTATATTTAAAATATAATTTTCCACTATAATCAATTGTATTAAAACAAATGGATTAAAAATTCATATTATTAAAAATTTATAATTTATAATATGTTTAACGTAATTATTGACCAAAATGAATAGTTAATTTTGTAAAAATTAAATTACCATGGTTATATTAAAATTGGGTTTACCAGGGGATAAAATAGAATTATAAGTTTAAATACAACCTCAAATATTATATATTTTTTATTTAATGTGTTTCTATGGAACTATTCCATAATTTTCATGGAAATATGGAAATTCATCACCACTATCCATTGAAAATGAGCTATATAATAAGTTAAGTAAATAAAAAAACCTCTATCCCTTTTAATATCTATAGTTCATTGGAATAGGAAAAAACATTGGTTCAGATATATTTATAATAGATATATTTAATTTTTTTATTATTATAATAATTTATCATTAAATTTTATATAAGATATATTTAATTTAAATTCATAATAAATTCTAAAAAGTAATTTTTTATTAATAATTAAATAAACTAAAAAAAATATTAAAAGTTAAGTTAATTGAATGAAAAGTTTCATACATTATTTTTTCGACTAATATATCATGATTCAAAAATTTATAATAATATATTTTTAATACATCATTTGTTTTGGTATTGATAAAATATAAATTAAATTAATAATATCTAAATTGACATTAAATTTATATTATAGAAGATGATATTTTATTAAATGATATAAAATTACTAAAAGTATTATCCTCTAACAATTAATCATTATATATTAATTTTTTAAAATAGTTTCCATTAATGGACTAATTTTTCAATTATAATTAATATATTTTTCTCAATTTAGTGAAAACATAATTTACACAGTCAAGGATAAATTGTTGTTTTTGCACATTACATGTGCTTATATTAAAATTAATTTCCAACAAACATGATATATATTTAACAAATTATATATAACATTTTGATTTATTGTTTCTAAATTTTCTAATATTATTTACACTAATGTATTTTTAAAGGATAAAATACCAAAGTTAGAATACTGGTTATCGAAGCGAAAAAACCAAAATGGAAAAAACAAGGATAATTAGAAGTTAAGGAATGAAATGTTTAAAGAATTAGTTTCAATATATGGTTGTATTTTTTCTTTACTATATCATCTCAACACACCTTTAATATCACATTTGGACCCACATTGTGTAAGATTGACCTCCCAATAGTGAATAATTTTGAGTATTTAAAAGCACACCACACCTCCTTAACTATAAAATGGAATACATTCTCTACCCTTTTTAGACATATAAACACATTTTTAACCACCAATATCACCAAAAATATCTTTCCAAATATCATTACAACTTCTTAGAACCTTATATTGGTTCTAAATCCAACCAAGAGACACTATAGTGCAAACCTGATGAGAATACCTAAAGAGCAGGTAAGGTTCATCAAATATAATTTTATTTTCATTTCATCCTCCAACCCTTCCATTTTTATTATATGAATATTATATAATGAAAATTGTATAATAAATAAAAATATTTTTTGTTATGTAAATGGTATTACCTAAAACTTAACACAATTCCATCAAATGGGTTACTAAATCATGATTCTTGTGTACAGCGGGCAACCACCTCGTGAACTGATGTCCTCATTTTTTCATTACCACCTTTCATGGTTTAGAATACTAATGTATTTATAGTGTATTTATGATATATATACAATATATATGTTGGTATTATTATTATTTAATTATTATATCATGTATACGTTCATGCTTTCCATTCTATGGGAATATGATAACGTCATTCATGTGTATGATGATCTACCACCTTGTAAAATGATGCAATTTTTTTATGCTTTACAAGGAATGTATTGAGTAGGTGATAAATAAATTTTTTTATATATACAAAATAAAAATAATACTACAATGTTAATATACCTATATATTTCATTTAATTTTCAATATTTTGATATAATAATAAAATTGAAGCAGCATTCATGCGTAGGTATGACCTACCATCTTCATGAATGGTGTATTATATTTCTTATCACTGAGTATTATGGAATATTGTAAATAAGTATATCAAGAATATATGTAATATTTGAATAATTATATACATTCAAGAGGTTATCAACCCATATTCAATGTAATAGGACAAACAATATATCAAATCAAAACATATTTGAGAAATAATCCATCTATTGCCAAAAATATAACATTAACATGGAATTTTTAATAAATGTGTACTAAGAAGTTGTAGTAAAAATATATATTTCAGGATATATAATAATATATTGTGGTAAAATATTTATAATAAACATATATTTATTATTGGGGGATTTTAAATAGTATAATAGATGTAAATACTTAAGGTAAGGGATTCTCATCTGGCATTATTACTTCTCTAGTACACATTTCATATTCACCACCTATTTATTTTATATTGTGTATATTCATCCCATGAATTTATTTTATAATTATTATGCACAAATTTATAGGTATTACAAACCCATTTTATGATAATTCATTCTTGGTGTTTACATTTCAAAAGTTACCTAATCATTAATGAGTTTTAACTCAATTTTTATTCATTGTCACAAATGTTATGTTTTGAAAATATATTGTTTTATGAGGAATGTATATAGACCCATTTAAAATTAACATTAAGTAATTCATATATATTTAATACTATCCTTATCCCTACCATTGAATAATTTCAGATTATTTAACCTTTATTTTGAGCTTGATTATCACCTACATGCACCTTCATCCAATACATTTGATTGCATGGTGGAATAACTCTCAGGGACCTGAATATTACCTCTAGTTTAATTCACCATTTCATATTTTAAGAATATAAATTTATCTGATTTGTATAATAAAATACCTATCAATCTAAATATGTCCCTAACGATGATGGTTGAATTCAATGATAACTCACCTACAATCTTGGGTTCATTTCACAAAGGGTATTTGATAAAAAATAGTAGTTCCATAATTTTGAATTAATCTGACATTCAATCATGAAATTTTTCACCCAATCATAAAATAATATTGGTATTAACCCTATTTTTTGGCACATCAAATAGTTAATCTCTGATCCGCAGTAAGTCCCACTTTACTTTCTAGGTCTCAAAAGTCAGGATCTCCCTCGTGTAATTCTTCTGCCAGTTTAACCCCTCCTAATGTTCTCCCATGAATTTGTTGATAATTCTTTAAAAATATTTATATCTAACACTAAACATCACCCAAAAGGGTTTAAATTTTATTTGAATTACATGAAATTACTCCACGATCAAATCATCATATATTTGGACAGTGCGAATGTTGTGTCAAAGATATTTTATACCACATTGTGTGGCCTCCTTGGTACCTCATTTCAAGTTAGATAATGTTTATTTGACTTCATGCATGTTACTTTGATATTAAATTCCATTACATTCTAATCATTATGACTTAAATCTTTTTATAATAGGTCCAAACATTATGACCTTAAAATAGTGTCCAAATTCCTAGAAATGAGACTCTTTACTATGTGATATCCACCCTAGGATCATTTTTTATGTCATAGTTTCTTCTTGGACATCAAATCACATCAGGTATTCACCTTTTCAGGATACACATGTTTGTCTAAAATATTCACTTTATGGATTGAAATATATGCCCCTAAAAAGGATCATATGTCTAAGCATCACTACTTTAAACAATGTGAAATATTTGATTAGGACATTCTATGTGGATTAAAATTCTAATATACTCTTACGATGGATAATTTCTCCCATTAAATGCACATATCCACTTTGAGACACACAACCCAATGTTCAAAAATATGGGGCCATTATATTTTTCCACCTTCTTTGTTCAAACTCAATGACCATAACCAATGAGCTCAATTCTATGCATCAAGACAACAATCATTATATCGTTCCTCTTGGTAATGTGTTGTGTGATTTTGGGTCTTTTTTCCATCAATTCATATAGGATTATCACTTCACCACTCTAAAAATACCATTCTAGGATTCTCACCCTATGTTCCAAGCATTAAGACCTACAACTATGTGAAATGTGTGTCCAGGATATTCTTTGTGGAATTGCATCCATTGATGTTTTCACATTGTTTCATCTATCCCATGTTCCACACATATCCCCTATGAAAAACCCAACTCCTTGATTTGTCCACTACAACTATAGTCAATGATCCTGACATCCTAGTTCAAAGAGTCAACACTGTATTACTCACTATCGCAATCACATGTTCCTCAACTATGTGATATACCATCCTCACCATAAGATGGTAGATTTTTGGCCTGTCATCCACATGGAATGATTTTAAATGTTGAATCATCCATAGAATTTTCCTGGTAAGACCATTCCTCTTTCATTTCGAGTCATCTAACATGTCATTCAATTATTAAACTATTTTCTTTCATCTGATATAGTACTCCCAATGGAAGATAATTCTGACCATTCTATTGACTAATACACCTACGTAATTAGCTAAAAGATATAGTGGCATAATTCTAGGATTATTTTACACCATTTGATCATTACATCACTTCAAATTTCTTCTCCAAAACATTCTTCACTTGGATAACCATCCTCCTATATATATGACTTGGACCACTTGAAGAATTATTCCCATTCAACACTAGCTCACCTACATCCTATGGCACACAACCTGAAATACTTTTGAAATCTTTTTGGGATAGGTCTCATGTATTTATCATTTTCAATGGTTGACTGTAATTTATTTGTCCCCATCCTCAATAAAATGATAATTGATTTTGTGTTTCTAACATGGTAAATAGTTAATCTCCACCACCACAACACCCCTCATTGTATTATAAGTCTTGGGAATCTATATTCATTATCATAATTCCAATTTTTTTAGGAAGAGATTAATTACTTTGGTGTTACCCCATTCATAAAATTTTCTACATTGAGAATGAAATTAAACTATTCAAAGGGCCACATCCCCCAACTATAGAATTTTCCTACTCTGTACACTCCTATTGGTTGATATAAAATTTCATGTCCCCTAGTAATAAAAATATGTCTTGTACCCTCAAATAAATGAGAAATATTATATATTTACATTATTTATTACAATGGGAAGGACCCAAAAGAACTTTGATAATTTATGATTGTTGTATTTTCAATTCAATCGAGATGAATAAAAATTAAATTGCTATGAATCAAGTGATATTTTAAGGAAAATCAACTAAACTTCATGATTTTAATCCACATATTATAGACACTCTATTAATTTGAGATAAAAGAAGACCCTTTGAAATTTTGACCTTAGGAATCGAGCACTCAAGCTCAGCTCACCTCTTTGGTGTGGACTCTATAGTCCACTATCACTCTGCTAGATCAACCACCACTTCCTCTATATTTTAATTGACCTCTTCCATCATGTTCCACATGTAGTTTATCTCAACCCAACACTACACCACCAGAGATGTCGTCTCCATTATCCTAGCCGCAGCTTCTTCATACTAGATCCTTGGATAGTCATGGATACATTCATGAGTGGGGACTGTGACTGATTACTCTTTCTTCTGACCTTCCAAATTGGAAATTTCCTATTCATCAACATAAATCCCATTATATCATTCATCCTTGATCTTTTCCTAGGATATATCAAACACCTTCCACTCATAGCTCAACTATGTCACTAGGAAGTCTTGATCTAATGTGTAGAGTCTTCTAGATTCCTTTGTCTTATTCCCTAGGCTAAGTATCCAAGATTGTAGAGATCTCATCATATTTGTAAGGTCTACCATCAAGTTATGAGTGATGCTTATATACACATATTTCCATTCCTTCTAAAGAATGACTTGTTTCACCATAGAGGAATCCAATCCAAAGTCATCAATGTCTAATGGTGGTGAAGGATCATATAGGGGGAATAAGACAAATAATTAAATCACTGGATCATCTAAGTAATTACTTTGGGTGTGTTGAAATCCTTTTTAGGGGTACTAATCCTTTCCACCCACCTCATTGGGATTTAGAAACCCATCAACATCCTATGGTACCTATGTGGTGGACACGATCATCCCAACCTCCTTGTCATCCTGTATTGGTGGCAGAATCTATTCCATAGATCCAACAAGCATCAATATATGAAATTCTAGGGTTGGAATGCCTACCTAATCGCCCTCGATCACCTCAACTACTGGTGTGATAAACACTACTTATAGAGAGGTCTAACACCCACAATTTCTTCATGTGGTGCTTCTACATCAGCCATAGCCACCATAACTCCCTTAGATATCCATGTTTTGGATATTGTGGTAACCTCTTAATCAAGTTCATGATCTCAATATCCCCTTCCTATTGCTTCTCTATAGTTGGGCTGACCACTAAAGCCACTCTGGCCATCCCTACCATGGAAACATCACCAATTTTAACATACTGAACTCTAAGAACAACATAATCAGACCATGTCCTGGGTTAATGACCCGAAAATACAACATGAACTACTATTTATACATGATTCAGTTATATTTATAATGTAATTGTAGAAAAAAGGATAGGAATGAGAAGAATGTCGATAGTAATGTTATATCCTGACCAATAACTCTTGGATATTGAGTAAAAATCCCTCTTGATAGGGAAACTACCCAGGTGTCATCACCTCATTAAAATGTGAAAAATCACAACAATATGGGATGTCTGTGTCCACAAAACTAGTTATGGACCACATGATCAACCCCTGATGGTTTGATGGTCTACTAACATCTACGCATTGTTTATCACAAGCCTCCACCAACACAATGCTTGTAAATTCCTACAGTAGAATAAAGGGAGTCTTGAAACTATCTTAATGTCTTGATAGTTTCTACATCATATGAGGATAAAATATTTACTTGGTTGGTTAAAGGACCCCTATCATGTTGGAATAAAAATATTCTTAACTCCCCAATACTCCTCTAACCATTTCGGTTTGATAATAACTATCTCACATGCAAAAATATCATGAGGTGAGTGAATTCCTCGAAACATCTACACCTAGTGGGTTAATGAATGTATAGATCCATTAGAGTGGAAAATGTCCTCTATATCTATTATGTAATAAACCACCTCAATATAGGTAATGCTAAATCCTATCTTGGCATGACCCAATACATTTTGAACAATACTCTCTCTATGTATATGATTCCACACTCAATAAAGGTTGTTGATTTTTCTTAATATTACCATGCCCTCCCAGATGTTCGGAATAATAGTTTATCTATGGATGTATGGGTGGAAAAAAACGTTCCATGACCTTGGAAAACACTATTGGGATTAAACCGTAAGGATCACCTTGCACCAGTGACAATTTCTTATTACTGTCATTCATTTTCCACGCCCCTCCACCAGTCCTTTTACTATGCTAAGACAAGGAATGTCAACTCTGTTGGTGTTACCCTGCTCTTCAGGTTAGACATTCTTTCATGGAATTCTCTGAATACCACTCATAATTGTCCTTGTGGTTTTGGATTCCCATCTTCAATAACCTAAGTAGTTCAGTGACATTATATCTCACCATTATATGTTCTCTCTCCAAATATCATGTAATCAATGGTGATTCTGTTACTGAATATAAGAAGTGGAAACTCATTCATCCCTTTTAAATTTTTAAATGTCAATATGGTCCTAGTCTTCCTAATGATATAAGGTTGATTCTCATAACACACATCTATGTTTACATTTTAGGTCAACAACTAGAGGCATCAAAATTCTCTTGCGATCCGATGTTGGGTGTTTGGCACATAGATCACCTTGATATTGACCCCTTCCACTATTACCCCTACTCAAAAGGCCAAAGGGTATGGAAAATTCTCGATATTCCCTATACAATCATTGTTCACATTCTCTATGATGATGGTAAATAGGAATAAATTTAATTGGTTCTCAAACCTGATCCTCGCAAGCACAATAACCCAGCCTAAGTTGAGAAGGAGTCTCCCCTAAATGTTTAGAATCAATGGTTAAAAGTTTATGAAGGGAGGATATATAGAGTTCATATATTCATATCATCCCAAGTGTACAATAACCCAACCATAAAAAAAGTGGAAGGGCCCGCACTCATGTAGTGGATTCGTCCAAGGAATGATATTGAAATGAACCATGCATAGTTTCGCCAATAATTTGATACCCAAGTTGATACATTGTCTCATCACCTGTATAGATGCCATGATTAAGGTGCTCAGTCGTACCCCATATATACATCCCCCGTCAGAAGTATCCATTCACATATCAATAGAGAGATAAATCCCACTAACCTAACCAATATATCCTTAGAACCCACATTGTTTCCCCACATCTTCCACTGGATTTCATTTAAAATCTTACAATAATTGTTTTCTTTACCTCTTTAGAATGACCCATGGTGTGTACGTCCCCTCCTGGATAGCATATATGTAGGAATGATTAAAAAATATATAAAATATTTCAAAATATAAATGAAATTTATCCTCATATTGTTTTCATTCGTCCCATAGATAAATCATTCTACTTCCCTCTCCATGGATAAAACCTATTCCTAATCGACAAAGATATTCTATTTGGTGGGGGGGGGGGGGGTTATCACACATTACTTATTGGATCTGAATCCCAACAATCTAGAAGAGACCCCACAAGTTAATTTTGACCCCTACATGGGGAAGATGGGTTGTTTTTTTCCCTGTAGACTACATACATAACATATTTGGTGTTATTTCTAGGTGGTGGTAGAGATTGGATTGTAATTCCCATCCTACCTCCAAAACCGTACTAGCTTAATCTCTACCTAGAACGTGCATGAAATCTTTCATTCCCAATATTCTTATACCCACTAATCTGATAATTTTTCTCCTTAGCATAAGTCTAAATTAACTATTCACCATTGAGAGGTCCCCCAACCACACATTCAAGATTGTATCAATTTTAGGGGGGATTTATGAGGCTCTAACACTTACCTACATACATTTCATATATGGATCCATAGATTTTTCACTATAAGATATTAAAGATAATTAAATATAATTTCTCTGGTTTCCCTATGCCGCTGTATATTCTACTTCATATCCTAAACTAGTAGGCATCTTCATATCTGTCTACATCACATATTAACAGGCCATAAATCTACCCAATGTTTTACAGAGGAATCATCTGGAAGAGTGAGAATTCATTCTGACCCTCTACCATAATTACAGATATTGTATCGAAGTTTGACGCACTCCAAATTCTATTTACAATTAATTTATTCCCTTCCACATACTATCTATGAGTACTATAAGGGTTTAAATATCATAATGAAATATTTCAATGAATTATATGTTTTATGATGATAGTTTCTGAAGTTCTACACATGAAGGATGGGTTCATGGATGAAGAGTGGGCTCACGACATCCTGTTAGTGGAGTTATGATCATAGAAAAAAGTTCAAAATGGTTTTTTATTTCCTGAATGGTGTGGATAAAAATAAAAAAACACTAAAAAATTTTATAAGATGAAATAATAAATATAAATGTTCAATAATTTTTTGAAGATATTGTGAATCCCATAAGGGACCACTACACCAATATATAGAAATATATTCAAGGAGATTTTCAAGGGTGAGATTCCTAGGGGCCTATAATATTCAATTCTTGATTATTTTACCTAAGAATTCAACAACCATTTACCTCATGAGATAGAATTTATAAGGGGTTTCAAACTGAAATATGAGTGTTATAGTAGATGTTGAGTAAGGAATAATCATTTTAGAGTGAACTTGGGATGAAACGGAACAAAAATATATTCAAGAGACTATACTCGTGGAGGTCCCCGCCTTTCTGAATGGATGAGACTCAAGATGGTCCCAACCACATAATGGGTAAATAGTAACCTTCACAATGTGTATGTTAAGATTCATAGATCCACCATTAATTGATGTATTAAACCACATTAATAGTTTATGGTATCTTTCATGCAGTGTCCCTCAGCTTCATGGAGCCACGTCCTACCTAGAAGCTCATAGAGAATCACAAATGGCTCTAGATTTCCCAAAACTCACACCCTCATCCATATTGGGCCTATAAGTTCTCTCTTTTGGATAACATAAAATTTTAATTGACATTTTGTATTCTAATAAATTTTTTGAGTTTTTGATACACATGGGATCTACAAAAAAATAGGCAACGTGCCATAAAAGGTAGAATTCCTTCACAAAACTGCATCCCTTGGGGTTTTGAGAACATCAACCAAATTTAGTGATATAATTTTTAATGTTCCATGAAATTCACATAAAAATAAATTACCATGTCTTTATTTGGGTTTCATGAGATAAATATCATTCATGAATCAAACACTATGTTTACCAATACATTACCATGAGGTAGGGTCACCCAATTTCATGAATTTCACAACCTTACAAGACCCCTGAAATACTCAAGACCCTTATCCTATGTGAATCTAAAAACCTCAATAAAGCCCCACCCTTTTTAACAACCTTTTCTGGGAAAATATCTATTTCTTACATTTAGGTTCATCCCTTTGGTAAAATATGAGTGCCCAAGGACCCCAAACCAATCCAAGACATGGTAAGACTCACCCCATATTCTTGAGAGATCATGACAACATATTAATCTATGTGCCCACATTTCTCCATGCATGGCCCATGCCACATTCGTACCTAGTACTCTTAATAATAGGTAACCCAATTCCAATTTCTCCTAAACATAAGTACCCTAATGTCACAAATTCATATTTCCACTCCTCCATGGTAATGGAGACTCCATGTCCCACACAGAAGAGCATGAGTGGGGTTCACATACCCTATAGGGGAAGATTAATAATAGATAACCATCAATCCTTCTTGGTAGAGGGTTCTTATACTGTATATTATTCTCTAATTAACATGGTCCCTCCTGGTATATTAACTAAACACATGATAGTTGATTGATGTAAAAGGTCCTACCTCCATGACCTAATCACACAACATTTAACTACATGAAAATTTTCTCCACAAATGATAAAATGCTATGGTCTTACCCTATTATATGATCATAATATTCCCAATGTATCATTCAAACTGGATGAACCTACACATATTACCCTATGTGATAAACACAAGATGCCCCATGTTTGATCATCAACGGATTCCACCCTCTTATCCGCCACAAATTTATATTCATACATCAGGAACCTTACATGCATAATCCTCACATTATCTTCCTCATAGTGATCATATTTCATCAATAAGATTACATGGTAAATTCCAACCCCATATCCCAATGATGAATCTTATTTCATTGGAAATCGTCCATGTGTATTCCCCACACCATCTCCCATAGAGTGATCCTCTTTCACCGGGTAGCTTCTAAGAATTATTCCAACACCATCTCACATAGATTTATCTTATTTAATTAGGAAACTTCAACTCGTAACCCCTATACCATTCCATATTGATTCTCCTTCATCCACACTAGGTTCTATACAGCCTGAAGTTAAACATCATGGAATATTCCATTCACACATACTTAAACTAGAACTTCTTACTACATGGTTTTTGATCAATTCATGTTAAACACAGTATGTAGGACATCCCCCTAAAGTTCAATCCCCAAAAAATCCAAATGTAAACCCACCCCTGGGGAAAAACATAACCACATGATCCAACATATGATGATGTTCCAATCCATATCCACAAGACATCAGTCATATGACCTAATCCTTATCAATAGGAAACTGTAATCCCATCTGTATAATACATTAAACCTACACCCATTATATCACCATAAGACATTAAACCCACAACCAATTTTCCCAATTTTTTTGTAGGGTGATAAAAATATGCCTGATCTAAAACTCTATGAAATTAAACCTTCACCCATCCTATCCCCACAATATTTTAATCCTACCTAAAATCTATCCATACAAGACGTTAAACATATAATGATTCTCTCCCTATATAACAGTAAACTATTTCTCAATATTTCCTTATCGGATGGAAAACATGTGATCAACCTTTCCCCAAATGAAATTAGTAATGTTCCTATTTTTTCCCATAGGACATGAAACCCTATCCAAACTTTTACCAACAAAAATTAACTGTGTTCTTATATCCACAATATTTAATACTTTTTCCCTAGTATATAATTCCTACTAGTATAATAAAAATTGGATGCCTGAGGGAAAATTCATTGAAAGGTGTATGCCCATTATAATCATTCACCTCAATTTCAGAATGGGATTAGATAGATTTTACACTTTAGACTACTCATATGAGATTCCCCCCATATGTGGAATAATTAATCAGTTCCCAATACACCCAATGTCTAGACATGCCCAATGTGACTACTCTCCCAACAAATGGTTACTTTTCTATCAACAGAGAAGTATCATAATTAACAAGTGCCCACAAAGATATGGAAACATGAATGAGAACTGTGACTGTTACATAATCTATGTCACAAACTTTAACTAGAATAATATTTCTATGGGGAATCCATGAAAGGAGGAACCAAAGTATCACAATCCTTTTTTGATCATGGGGTAGTCATCACTAATGGAAGTGATGAAATCCTCCCGCCATTAAATTGTGGAATGTAGAGAGATAGAGATGCATGTGCACAATGCTCATTCACCCATGTTAAAGCATCATAAAAAATGATCATTCAGGGAACTACATGGCTAAAATAATTTCAATTTCATTTAAATGAGTCCAAATATCGCTATTAAACTCTACTTTCATTTTGTGAGGAAGTAGTAAAACTTGTGCAGCAATTCTATGATCAACTAGATGGATTCATGTCATCTATAAATATATTGGCGAGATTTCATGATTTCCATAGATATATTATCCCAAAAACACTCATGAACGTCAAGGGGTTGATATTATCCTAAGAGATCATGCTGCTCAACAATCAACTATTAAAAATTGAGGCAATAATATATTAATTATACTTCTATCTTCTTCAATCCTAGCATACAGAAATGATGTTTAACGTATTAGTGCATCCTTTCCACAAGTAGATATACTAAAAATGGGTCAATGAAACTACCTCAACACCACCTAAAAGAACCCCACTCGTACTATCATCCTCCCTAATAGATGGATATCATGCTACCAGGCATTATAAAATTCATGTGGCGAATGTACATTGTATGTATAAGTACACCTAGTCTACTGGTTAGTGTATTCTTAATCAGCTTTCATAACATGTTATAGAAGATATATGGTAATAATCATTTTTTGGAGGTCTGATGCGCCCTAATTTACAAGAAAGGACATGTTTATTAAAGATAGATACTCCAATGCATTTACTGAAAAAAGGGATAAATGTATTATATAGAAAGAATAAGCCATTATGTCCCCTTCAAAGAAGTATAGACTATATTATTGTCATAATCCATAGGTAAATCTATAAATAATCCGTATATAAATTTAATACCAATAGATAGATATTATGGATATTTTTATTATTATCATATTAGATGGTAAACTAATCACCCATAAGATATATTTGATACATCTTAAAAACAAATACCATAGATTCCAAATCTAGATCATGTGCTGTATAGCTCTTCTCATGAGGTAACCACTGCCTAGACCCATAGGAAATCATCCCAAACATAATCATCAGAACAAAACCATGTTCGATCCATAAGGACACATATAACACTACATACATGACACTTTCCTATAAAGTTATCAAGATGGGGATACTCATCAATTCCTGCCACAACATAAAAAAATATTGGTGAAACACATTCATCAATATGAAGGGTTTCCATTTCCATGTAAATGTATTCAATAGTACCAATATCCTTAAAAAATAAGGAACTAATATCTTGTAGTAGACTATCAACCCATGTAAGATATGAACCTCTACCATGCTCTTGGGTGGCTCTCAAGCTAACACATCCTCATCTTTAATTGGTTCAACAACTACTAAATCTTCATAAATGACATGTCCCAAAAATTGGACATATTGATTCTTGACTAAAAAATTCATTACCATCCCATAAATTCGGTTCACATAGACTATTTCAATGTCCATACTTTTGTTTATAACATTATCTTCCTCAAATAATAGTTACAATTAGGTTTTATTAATTAATACCACCTTAAAAAACTAAAAATGGAAGAACGATATATTTTATGAGTTACATGAACACAACTTTGAATTATTTATAGTGAGTGGAATCTCTATATACTCATAATGACCATAGGAAAATTTGAATGTTGTCTTTTACATATCCCCACATCGTACTCATATATAGTGTTAATGTGATACGGCGTAAAATTTAAAGAACCATCATGCATCTCTCAACCGATCAAAGAATATGCTGATCTTCATTAAGGGATATATATTCATCATAGTCCCGATTTTTATTTTTCTATAATTGGAAAAATATATTAATATACCATCTTCTTTCCTAGCCCACAACACTTGAGAAAACTACTAGGGGAACACTGGGTATCAATGATCCATTCCTCTATAAGTCCTCTAGTGGAACCCATAGCTCTCATCACTCTACAAAATCCATCTTATTTGATGGATCAGATATCAGGTTTATCCCAATTTTTATGTCAATACTAATGTATATCTTGGAGTGGGGAGGTAATAAAAGAACGCCCCCATGAAAGCATTCCTCGTACTCTACCTCCACCTTAGGAAACATAACCTATAGCATTAAATTAACTATTTTTTTCTATATAATTAATGTATATAGGGATACAATGACCAATATTTTTTTTTTATCTTCTATGTTTTAATTAACACCAATGAAAGAAAACCCTGATCCATCTCCACAAAGGGTATTGTTTGGTAATGTGTCCTGACCATTTAATTTTTATCCTCAATAAAGGATTAGTTGCTAATGATGTTTTCATAATTTCTCTATGAGGATGGGGTGGAATTCTGTATCATATTCTACCCTCTTTGGGGTTCTAGGAATTAGTGTGACCAACACACAAGGGAATTGATACCCTATTTAGTAGCTCAATATAAATTAGTTTGTTGATGAACCACAAGGACCTTAGTGTGATCCCCCATAAATTTTTCAATTTCATCATAATTCTAAGACATACTTGTTCAGGGAGAGACCCTATGTGCATGAAACCTCTAATAGATGAAATATGTGTTCTCAAACTCTCAATGTTATTTACCCGATATAGTGTTTCAACAAAATATCATATAGAATCATAGGCTGGAAATACAATTTTGGCATTACCATGAGATAGTGTTTTTACCATGAGTATGTCTGGATGATTTATTTTATGTCTCATATTATGATTGATAGGTCCTTTTAATGATATGGTTACTATTATTATGCATAACGTTTTGAAATTTTGGGTATAATTATGACCATTGTTATACTCACCCTTGAATGGGTTCATCTTACACTTGTTGTCCATTACAAATATGAATAACTCATTTGATGGGGATCATCATGGACCAACGGAATATGGAGCTTATATATAGATATATAGACTATGAATTGTACCAGTTTTCACATTATACTACATTCGCCTCATTCTTACAAGAGGAATGAATCTACATTCGAGATGGGATGTGAAATCTAATAAATACAAAAAATAAAAACATTATTCTTTTAGATTATATAAATCATGTATATATATCATTTTTAGCCCATTTTCATTGGTACAATAAAAATATCTAGTTGGTTATTTGATTTAAAAACCTCTATTAGTTTTCTATCATTTGGGAAGTTGCTAATAATACTCCTTCAATGACTTATCTCCCCAAATAAAAACATTCCTAAATAACCCAGGTTTTTTCCCTAAAAAATTATTTAATTATTTTTTTAATTTGTTTAATTATTTAATGTAATAATAAAATTTATATTTATATTTATATAATTATTCCTATAATTATACATCTCATGCCCAGTGCCCAATCCCAAAAATGAACATGTCATGTCTGGAGTGTAACCCATGCTTTCAACTGAATTTTGGTTTTAAAATTCTCATATGTTCCCTCCCTTGGGAGTTATTACATTTTTTAGAAATATTATTACCAGGTGATACTAATAAAATTTTTTAAAATATAAATTCATGGCTCATACACAAAAGAAATTTAATTTGGTCTTAGTTCATAGAAATGAAAATAATACATTCTATATTATATATATATTCAAGGAAATATAGATACGTTATTGTCACATTTTTTTAAATTAGTTCATCTAGTTAATAAGAATAATGGTTTAATTGGACTTTTCATTGATTATAAAGAATATAAGAAGACCACAATCAAGAAAAAGTATAATCTACCCTTAATTGATGACTACTTTGATCAACAATGTGATAATAAATACTTTTATAATATTTGTCTGAGTTTTTTATATCATTAATTGATTGTTGATGAAGAGAATATTCACAATATTACGCTCTATATATGGTATGGAAACTATGTGTTAATAAGGATTCTGTATGGTTTTTGGAATTCCACTATTGTCTTTAAGGATTTAATGAATACTATAATTATATATTACCATAATATATCAATGATAGTATTTGTAGATGAAATTATAACATATTTAAAGAGTAAGGATTGACATAATGATCATTTTTTTTAAATTTCAAAAGAACTATATAAAGGATATGCTTTATGATAAATTTTGAATGTATTAATTTCGGATTTTAAAAGTTTCATTCTATTTTTACATAATAAAATATGAGTTTAAATGATTAAATACTTCATTTCTAAATTTTATTGAATGTTTCCCGGAACAACCCATTTAACACCTCTGTATTTTGTGAAATAATTTGTTTTGAATTAATTTAATTTTTTCCATATTTTTTATTTCACACAATAATGAATATAGATTTTGTTATTTGAAAAACACTATGTTTGGCTTCTGTTATATGAAAAATTATGTTGATATTTCACTACATGCAACAGATATACTATCTTTAAATATATGCAACATCATTCATGTATTTTGTTATGCACCACACTGAGTTCCTTTGGTAGCATGCATTGCATGCTAGACTGAGTTTTACCGAACATTAGTATATAATGAATATATTATTTTTTAATATAATAAGATTTAACCTAAACAATAAATTAGAGGTTATGAATAGTATTAACAACAATAATAAAATAAAACCTTTATAATATGAATTCATTGGTTACTAATTAATTAATATTAATATATATACCAATTAATTAAAAAGGAAATAGTTTAATTATCTGTCATTTTGTCTCCATAAATTAAATTAATAATAAATTTTGAATGATATTAATGATATATATATGTTATATAATCAATAAAAGGTTTTTTATTTTCATTCAAAATGTTTTATAGAATTAATATAAGAATAGATCACATTTTATGCATAAAACCTTAAATTTTTTGTGGGTAATTTTATATCCTTATAATAGAGAACTCATTTTAAATATAATTTTTGACACATTTATAATTTTTATATGAAAAGATACAAATTTTATTTTAATTTCGGATATAAAAATTTACTTTGTTGCAATTTGATTTTATTTTTTTCATAAATCTCATGTTTTTTTAATAATGAAAATAACTAATTTTAATTGAAATCATCTTTTCATCAAAATAATATATAGTGTTCAAATATATACATGATTTTTAAAAAAAATTAGCTCAATTTCGTATAATTAATTCAATTTCTGTCATTGAAATTAATTTAACATTGAATATGGATATATAAATTTCAATATTAAGAATGTTTATAATTTAAAATCTAATTTTCAAATTCTTTCAAAGGGATTAATTTTAAATTAATTTTATAAAATTATATGACTTTAGTTAATGAAAATGGATTTTATATTTGAAATAATTTGGTCAAAATTTATTAAATATCCACCAATTATTTTTTTATAATATGAATAGTAAATTTAGGCATTTTTAATACCATAGTTAAGGGTTATTCAGGTAGTTAATGGTCATTATAATATAATAAAATTTATAAAACAACACACAAACTTTCGAAAAAGATATTTTATGAAGGTAAATCTACCCTTAAAACATAAGGATATAAATTGAATAATATAATAGACACTTTTCCATCAAAATTACTTAAGTATTTTTAAACAAAAATGAGTGAAAAAATGTCACCCTTAATTTTAAAATGTATAATATTTTTAATATTCTGATAATATTAAGATATTTTTGACTATAAATATTCATAAATTTAAATGTTTTATCTATATAATATATTTATGTTTTTAAATTATATTGAATAAATAATTACGATAAATAATTATAAAATTATAATGATTTAATAGAAAAATTAATAAAACATAAATTTAAATGATAGTATATATATATTAAAAGATATTTAATTTGACTTAATAATTATAATGCTCAAATTTTATGGCTTAATATGACATGTTAGGGGTTGTTAGGTTAATTTATTTGAGGTTATAGTGTTGTACGTAATTTCATAAATTCAATGTTATGAATACTTTCAAAATTGACACTAATGATATTTTATAAAAAACCAGATTATTAAATTATTTAAAAATCATAAAATAAATAAATAAGGAAAATGGGATAATATATTGTTTAAAATATTATATAATGACCATTTATCATCCAATTGACACTTTATATGTTAAAATTACATTATGTTGTAATTGAAAACAATATTAGCATAGATAAAATTATAATTGGTTGATTAATGGTTAATTAAAAAGTTGTGTTATGAAATTACATAAAAACATGTATAAAATTAAATGGTAAATGTTATTAAAAATATTTATCATATTTCCTAAAAATGTAATTATGGAGGTATTTGGATTGAGATTTGTATTTTTTTTTAATAAATCAATTGATAAATAATGAAAGATCACCTCACCTCCATTATAAAAAAGGCACCTCCTCCCTCACGTATTCACACAACATTGAGATTTCTATCATGACCAACCCCTACCAATTTCCTTTCTCAACATCCCTATCAACATTATATTGGTTTGATTCTTCCATGTGGACTAAATCTAGAGTTTTTTATTGTATATCCAAAACAGTCTTTCTAGAGAAGAGGCAATCATCCTAGCCAATCACTCTCTTTTTCTAATCTTTTATATATTATATAAATATATGGTAGATATGATGACAAAATAACATCATCATCATAAAAATTATTAAATTTTATTATGATTATTAACACACCATTATACATATCTTTTTTACATCATATAGAAAAATGAATTTATCACTCGTGTGTTTGTACAACATATGGTATCCGTATAGCGATAAAAATCATTTTTCTCCACCATATTTTAAAAGTGATAATTTTGATGGTTTTATATTTATATATGATATTTATTAAATAATTTTATTTATTTAACAATAATATATTCAATACCATTTTAACATTTAATATTTTGGGTAAATGATAATGTCTATTATGAATACATATGGATTACCTTCTCAACTACGTGATGTGATTTTTTATTCATGAATATTCTACAATGATGGTAAAAAAATATGAATTTTATGTATATATTTGTTATTTCTGTCATTAAAAGAATTTAAAAAATATCATATTACTTTATTTATTTTAACTTGACATGAATATGAAATATTCATTAATATATATGTATGACCTACTATATCTATGAATGTGTTATTTTAATTTATATGTATAGATATTATTAATAACAAATATTGAATATATAATAATTATATATATTCTATTTATATCTTGATTATAATTCATTATATTATAAAATCATGATCCATGTAAGAGAACCATGTATAACAATTCAAAACAAGAATGAAAAACAAAGTGGTTATCACCCAAGACATAAAATTAACATGGAACTGTTAATATTCGTATAATATGAAGTTATAAATAAATCAAAAATGATAATACATGTATTAATATGGATATGTTTTTTGTGTATAGTAATATTATACTTATTATAAATGAGGTTTTAACTTGTGTGAAGGAAACCGAGGCTTAATTAAAGTGAATTTACATCTCACTTTTACTTCTGTGAGATACACACCATATTCAACACTCGCTTATTTTACGTGCCATATATAAGAACCTATGGAATTGTGTTCCATTAATTTCCTTTATTAAGTGATCTTAAAAGATTTTATTAATGTTATTCTTTCATGGGGTTCATAATTCTAAATTTACTCAAGTTGTATGTGATTTCTGTCTAACTTTTATTTATGTGAAACACATGGATTATACACTATGTATATATTTTTTGTTGTGTATATACCTTACATGAATGTATTTTATGTGAATTTATATGAATATTTGTGGTTATTTAAAGATCCATTTTATTATCTATTTTACAAGGGGTTTATGGTTAAAAAGTTACCAAACTAATAACCAAATTTTGTCCCAATTTTTCCTCTTTGAGACACTTTTTGTGTTATATAACTATATTCTTTTAAAATGTGTATATAATTCAATTTTAAATGATTTGTAATGAATATTATTATTTTTATTATATAATTAGTTTCTTTTAATGTTATTATATATTTAGTTGGAAATATGTGTTCCTTCAAGATACTCTTTTTTAAAAACAATTAATCGTGTTTTAAATTATCTTTTAAACATTTTTATTGAAAAAGATTTCAATTATTATTAAAATGTTTTTTATATATTACATAATATTTTACAACGTAATATTTAAATAATAATTACTTCTATATATTGTATGATTTAAAAAGTTATTGGTTTCAAAAATATAAAGGATATTACCCTCGACCATTATTTCAAGTGATCTTTCAAAATTGTTTCAAACTAAGAGAACATTATTTGATTTTACTTATGGTTAAATCGGGATATGATTCTATGATAGAATTTTTATTCTGTTTATTAATTTGGTTATGTTATGATGGAATGATATTTATAAAACTCATTTAATTCCCATGGGATATGTTATGGTTGAATAATATTTATGAAACCCATTCCATACTATGTGTTCTAATATGATGAATGATTTATGTTCTTATGGAACACACATATAGAGTATCATTATGTTATTTATGGGACATATATCTCCCTAAAAAACGTTGGGTAATTATAAATGTTTTATGAGATCAAAGTGTTTATGGGATGGATTCCTAAGCCCAAAAAAGTGGGTAGACGGGAGGGCCTCCCAAGCCCAAAATAGGTATGTGGGTTGTTATCCCTTGACAAACATTTTAGGAAGGTATTGGAAGGAATCCCTGACATTGGTTTTTTATATGATTATATGTATGCCACAATTTAATATCTTATTACTATATTCTTATTTTATTGATTATATTATTTATTTCTTTATAATTCATTACTTATAAACTGCCAACATTTTTGACACGACTCATACATATGATATTTCGATATGCAAGATATAAAATACAAATATTATGATTAGGATTTTATACCCTTATGTTATTCTTATTATTACATGTATCCCTTGTTTACCATTACTAAGAATTTTAGCTTACCATTTAATTGATTTATTTTCCCCAGGATATGAAAAAGGTATTATGTCTGATATATCAGAAGGGGTTATATTTATATATAAATACATGAGTGAATAGGTATATATTTCATGAACATGTTGATTATGTTTATATGTTTCCCACAGAACTAAAATAGAATTTTCTATGGGAATTTTTCTTAATTTTTATAATTTCTAAAAAATTGATTTAATTAAAGTATTTGTTAAGACTGGGTCAATATAGTTTTTTAGGAAATGTTGTAACCATAATTTAGAAACAAGGGTTACAAAACATTAGTGAGATATATAGAGATATATCAATGAATTTGTGTAAGAATACCTATTAGGATATGTCTAAGTATAGATTAAAATCTTGTACTTTTGGTAACAATCATGGAAAACAAATGATTAAACACAATATGATATATATTGTTTTTAATTTCCCATTATTATGTGGTTTTCCCATTATTAATATTGTTAGTTACATTATATTATTGTTTTTTTCAATGGATGGAACCCAAAGTATCAATGTTATTGAGGAATAAAATGGAAAATGAAATGGTGGACCTTGTGAGAAACTGAATGTTATGGAAGATGGAATGAAAAAAACTTTTCTATGACTATAAAACCATATCAATATTGTAATAATGTTGGACATACAAATGGAAAATTGATGGAACAACATTTTCTAGAATCATTTGTAAGGAAAAATTCATCTTCTTTTAGTGGAACGACTGATCTAGTAGTTACTAGAAAATGGATATGAACCATTGAAATGCAATTTTCCAATCACTATTATTTATAATGGGAAAATGTTAAGGTGATCTCCTATCACTTCTAATTTGAATCTAATCAATGGAGAAACATTATCAAGAATACAAGGAAAAAAGATAAAATTGATTCAGAGGATTTTGATGTGTTTAAGAAATTATTTCTCAGAAAGAACCTCCCAAAAATTTTATATACAAAAAGATATATTAATTTTTCGCATATATGTGATGGTTATAATATTAAAACAAGTATAGAATTAAAAAAGAAATCTAAAATTTATGGTGTGAAGACTATTATATTCACTTTATGATAAAAATTTGAAAGGGAACATGGAAGAAATTGTCTTTTGGGGACTTTTAAATGTTTTAACGTGGCAAAGAAGGAAATCTGAGAATTTGAATTTTTAAGTAATGGGAATAAAAATAAATGTCTATAGAGTGTACCATATTTGATTTAGTGTCTTAATTTCAAGGATTTGGGAAATATAGTATCAAGTTCCCCAATAGAAGAACTAATGTAGATTATAATTCATAAAAACTACTAAAGAAAAAAGGAAAAAGGGAAATCTTATGTTGTTACAATGGATGAATTAAACCCTGATAATTAGGGAATAGTTAACCTCCCCATTTTTGGGGACATCATGTCTTATTTTTAATGAATAATTCCTAAGAAAATATTATTATTCATCCATTAGTGAAATTTCTTGTGATTATCTACATGGATTCTGGAATAATGAAATCACTTATTCTATTGAAACAAGGATGAAACCAAGATTATAATGAAATTTTTTTATAAGATAAGAGATTATATTGGAAAATAACAAAAAAATTTATATTCAATATGGTTTTATAGTTACAATTTATATTACCTTATCTCAAGTGAATACATGGTGATGGTATTTAAATCTTTGGTATGTGAAAATTAAGAGCCTCTAGAATGAAAAATTCATCTTCATTTTTTTGAATAATAGATGAATTGGATATTAATCAATTCACAAAAATGGGTGATCTTTTCCTAAAATCAAGTAAGGATATCTCCTTATTAAAATTATTCATCATTAAGAAAATGGAATTGAAATAGAATTTTTTCTATTTTCATCATTATTGTTGACATTAATAGCCTTTTTCAAGCTTCTTTAGTTTATTGTTTTTTGATTTTTAGGATCCCCTAGATCAACCATGTTTTGTGATATATGATCTTTATAAATATCTATGATTATTTTTGCTATCTTTCCCTATCCAAATTTTCACCTATGTTTTTTAATGTCTAAACCTAGTTATGATGATCATTGGGAAACTAGTATTTTCCATCTTTTCCTTTCAAAAATATTGTTTTAGAATTCATTTTTGTGATATTATTTTTAATGAAAATAAAATTTTAATAATTAATTATTTTATAAAGCTATGAATTTTGAGGATGAAATTCATTTTACGGGGGATTAATGTAACACCCTTAATTTTTGGGAAATTGTTTTTTTCAAATTAATTTAATCTTATTGATATTATCTATTTCACACACTATTCAATAAAAAATTTTATAATACAAAAAAACTTTATTTTTCATACATTATATGATTCAAAAATTCAATAATGTTTTACATGAAACACTTTGATTAGATTGCAGTAGACTATAATTATCATGTTTCATACAAAATGCGATGTTCCTTTTATTGCTTTAGTTACACGCAAAACGAATTATTACCGAAAAATAATATATTAATAAAATATTATAATTTATTAAAATAATACATCTCATTACCATTAAATTATAATTTATTAATAATATTAATTTACTTATAAAAATATAAGGTTTATAATATGAATTCATTGGTTAAAAATTAATTAGATATGAAAATATGTACTTATTGATTATAAATGAAAAAGTATTATTTTTAGTCATGTTGTCTTTATAAATTAAATTAATTACAATTATTAAAAGATATTAATTAATTATATAGGTTATACATTAAATATTTTTTTTAAAATTTTCACCCTATATATTTTATATGCATAAGATTTGAAAAAACTCAATTTTATGTGTGAAAGTTTATATATTTCTCAAAAGGGTAATTTTTCCACTTATTAATGGCGAACCCATTTTAAATATAATTTTTGAAAGTCGTAATATATGTATAATTGTAAAAATATGACTTCTTTTTTGATGTAGGGATACAAAAATATAATTTTTTGAATTTTTGGAATTATTTTGATAAGATTCATGTTTTGATGAGAGGGAAAAATACAGAATATTAATTTAAAAATGATTTTTTCATCAAAATAATTTCTAGTGTATAATTATATTTTTTATTGGTTTTAGAGTATAATTAGATCAACTTTACATTATTAAATCCCATTTAGTTTGTTGTCATCAATTTCAAATTTAATTTTTATATAAAAACATGTCAATTTTGGACGTTTCTACTATAAAAACATGATTTCTCATTGTGTCAAAAGGATTAATTTTAATTTGATTTTATAAAATAATGTGTTTTTAATTTAAAAAATAAGGTTTAGAAATTTTAAAAAAAATTATTAAATAGTTCCCTTTTATTTTAGATAATATAAATAGTAACTTTTGTAATATATAATGCCATTGATAAGGGTAGATCAGGTAATTAAGGGTAATAAAATATTATAAAAGTTAGAAACTAAGAAAAAAATTGTAAAAAAGATATTTGATGAAGCCATATATACCCTTAACATATAATTATATAAATTTAAAAGTTAAATGGACACTATTCCATGAAACTGACATCAGTATTGTTAAACTCAAATAGAGTGATAGAATGTCACCCACTAACTTTTAAAAGGTATAATATTTCAACTATAGGGATAAATTTAATTTATGATCATATATATATATATATATTATTTAGAAATTAAAAGGGTTTACCTACATCATTTAAAATTACTTTTAATATTTAGTCATGGAATATTTTTTTTATAAATAATTACAAAATGATGATGCAGTAATTACTCAATTAACAAAACAAACAATATAATGATATAATAAATATTAAATAAAATTTAATTTAAATTAAATAACTTAATACGCAAATCTTATGGTTTAATGTTAAATTTTTTGTGGTGTTTTAAGTGAATTTTTTCTATGTTAGCTAGTTTAATGTATTTTATTAATGTCAATGGTATGAATAGTGTTAAAACTAACTCTTCTAATATTTTATAAAAATAATATTTTATTAAATTATATGAAAATCATAAAAAATATTAAATAAGAATATGGTATAATATATAGTATAAAATATCATAAAATGACCATTTATGATCCAATTGACACTTTATATATATAAATTACATTCTCTTAAAATTGTATACTTTGTTAGTATAGTTAAAATTAACACTAGTTAAATAAGTCTTAATAAAAAGTATAAGGATTAGAATTACATTAAAACCATTCTATAATTTATTTTTTGACCAGATTACAAAATTATTTAATATTATTTTATAATAAATTTATATTTTTTGTATTTTAATTTACAATTAGTTTATTATAAATTATTCTTCTGATAAATTAGGAAAGTGACCCTTTCCAAAATTATAAAATGGAACCTTCTCCCTCACTTATTCAAAAAACAATGAGCCTTATATACAAAATAAAACCATCCAATTTCCATTTTGAACATAACTAGAATCTTTATAGAGGACCTGGTCACCCAAAAGGACTAACTCTATAGTCCTTTCGAGGAGATCTGAAGGAGTCGTTCTTAAGAATAGGTAATCACCCAAACTAATCAATCATTTCTTCTACTATAATATACCTAACCTAAATAAATGATATATATCATAATACAATATATTAAGAATAATAAATAATCGGAAATTCTATTATGATTATTAATAGAACATTATTCATCCCCTTTCTCCAATAAACAAAAAAATTAAAGTATCACTCATGCGTACATACAGTTTACCATTTCTATATAGCGATACAATTCATTGTGCCTCAACATATTTTATGAGTGATAATTTAGAGGGTTTTGATATTTATATATTATATTTTTGATAAAAATATAATTATGTAATTATTATTTCATGTAAAAAAGTTTCTTATAATATTTTTGTAAAATATAATATCGCTCATTCATACGTATGGCCTGCCATCTCCATGATGCGATGTAATTCATTATTCAAATATATTTAAAATGGTTGGTAATAAATAAGTCTTTAATTAATATATAATTTATATTTGAAAAAAATTATTTATATATATACTATATCATATATATTCATTTCTTTTGACTCAATTATAAATTGAAAACAACATTTTTGCATACGTACCACCTACATTCTCCTTCAATGGTGTATTTTATTCTATATATCAAACTATTTTTAATCACCAATAATATATATATAATGGATATTTATAATCTATTTATATTATTATTATCATTATGTATATGATTAAATAATGATATATTAATGTGGGCCCAGGATAACAATTCAAAACATGAATGAAAAAGAAAGTTGTTATTACACGAGGGAAAACATTAACATGGATTTATTATTAGTAATGTAATATGGATTCATAGTTAAATAAAATATGGTATTATATATGTGAATATTAATCTATGGTACATTTATAATAAATAGGTACTTATTATACAAGAGGAATTAATGTGAGTGAATGAAATCAGGCCTTCTGGTAAGGGAATATCCATCTCACATTTTATTCCGTGAGATACCTTCCATATTCACCACTCAGTTCCTTTTTGTGGTGAATATACTAACCTATTATATGTTATTTTATTAATTGATGTTAGTTAATGATAATAAAATATTTCGTTGATGTTATTATTTCATGGGGTTCAGAATTGTAATGTCTTTTCTTGTAGTAATTGATTCTTGTCTCACTTTTATTTCTATGTCACAAGTTCCTTATAAAATTCTTAATTCTTATTTTTTGTGCATATACTATGCATGAATCTAATTTATGAGACATATTATAAATATTTATGGGTTTTTACATATCAATTTTATGATTTATTTTTCACGGGTTTTATGATTGAGATGTTACTAATCCGGTATGTTAATTTTTCCTCAATATTGATTCATCGAGAGATATGTTATGTTATAAACCTATATTAATTTACAAGGTTTGTATACATAATTTGACATTATTTATAATGAATATTATTATTTTAATAATATTGTAAGTTTCATTTTATGTTATTCTCACTATGGTTGGAAATCTGTTTTCCTTCAAGACATTATTTACTAAAAAACATTTAAATGATCTTTTAAAAAAATTCATAGAAAATGATTTCATTGATTTTTAAAACTGAATTCAATTATTTTTTATAATTTATAAGGTAATTTCCTAAGAATAATGCCTCTAAAATATGTAATGAGTTTAAAAGTAATTTATTTCAAAAATACAAAGCATATTAACATAACTAATTATTTAATCAAATTTGTAAAAATTATTTTCCATCTAAGATAACATTATTTGATGAAATTTATATTATACTAGGGATATGATTCAATGTTACCATTTTTATTATTTTTATGAATGGTTAAATTTTATGATTTTATAAATTTTTTTTATTCCCTTTTTGTCCATACCATATGTTATTATTTAGTGATGTTTTTTAAACCCATTTAATTCCATGGGTTCTGTTATTATGAATGATTTATATTATTTAGGAACACATATTTTTGTTTTTTATTATGTGATGGGTGATACCTATATCTACATCCAGTGAATTGGGTAATGATAAATGCTTCACGATATCAAAGGGTACAAGAGAGTGTATCCAAATCCCAAAACAAGATGTTAATGGGATGGAATACCAAGCATGAAATTAGATGGAACACATGAGGGAATCCCAAGTCCAATTAAGGTACACAGTTGGTTAGTAGAAGCCTAACACGTTATGAAGTTCATGGAAGGAATGTTGGTCATATATGTTTTATAAGATTATGTGTATGTCTTATTTTTATGTATTTTTCTTATATAATTATTTCATGGATTATGTTCTTTATTTCATAATGATTTATGTCTTATAATCCTCTATTTATTATGCCATGACTCTTGAATTAGATCTTTTGTTATGAAATTTGTGATGTTAAAATGTTATTCTCATGTTTTTAAAACTTTTTGCTCTTTTTATTCTTACTTGTATCCCTAGATTACCCTTAGTGGGCATATAAGCTCTCCCTTTCTTATGTTTCATTCCTCTAGGATACAAAGAGAGTTATTAATTATGACATAACCAAATAGGTTGTAGTTATAAAAAAATTGGCCAGTGAATAAGTATATATATTATGAACTGTTTTTATGCTTCCTAGATTCCAATGGAACTAAACTAATATGTTCTGTGGGTGTTGTTTTGCATAAACTATGAAATGTTCCACCAAAATGATGTAATGTCAATGTACATTAAGATTGGGTCATTATAAACTATTAGAAGTATGGACTATAGTTTTCATGGTTGGGATGGATAGTATAATATTTTTATAGGGAATAATTCAACACTATCTAATATTATAACTAATATAACTTCAAAAACACCTAGGTTCCTTTTAAAGGAATAATTTGAAGTGAATTTGAATAAGATGAAGAGAACATCGGTAATTTCACCTATACTAAAACTAACTTATATAGAATATGGTTTTTGTAATCTATAGTGATCCATCCAATAAGTGAATTGCATGTGTTCTCATATAGAATGATATGATGATATATTATGTATCACTACAATGGAATGTTCATGCGAAAAATTTCACATGTCATGATTTAGGTTAATAGTATAAATTATGGAATTATATATATATATATATATATTTAATAAAATTATAAATTATATTTCTACCAATGATATTTTTATATTCATCTTAAAAGATGGTTGGAGATGATAAATGATTAAGATTTCTCAACACAATACCAACCTAGGAAAGAAAACATGGTTTTTGATGCACTGATTTGAAAGGATTGTTCGAGCATATCAATAATGAAGACCATATAAGATATTATTATTTTGATATTTTATATGGTTGGATATGGAAATATTGATAGAATGAGAACTGTATAATATTTATCAAATGTGTTTTCAACCAACAATCCAAATTAATATAAATGAGGATCATATGGATGATGTGGAACACCAATAAAAAGTTGATAAATATAACTAATTATAATATTTATTATGATGGATGTATAAGATTTAAAAATATTATATTATCGCACACATATCTTATTTGAAGAATAATTAGTTATAAGATTCTAGAATATAACCATTCATTATTCAACATGGAGGAAGGAAGACGTATAGATATATGATAGAATATTTATTATGGGGAAAAATAAAGAGAGATGTTACAGAGTGTGTTTCGTGATTATTATTATTTTTGTAAGTAAAGGATGATAAAATAATCCTTATGGGATATAAAAACCACAACCCATAGAAGAATGGAAATGGGATAACTTTTTCCTGGATTACAGCATTGAAATCCCCAAAACATCAAATGCATATAATGTTTTATCATTTGTAGTAAATCATTGAGAGAAGTCCTCAAACATAATTTACATTATATAATATTTTATATTTACTAGATCACTCATTTATACGTTATGTATGTGGTAATATTTATTGGATTACCACTCTCGGTACTATTAATCCTGGATTAGATTTTTACTACAATGTTCTTGACAAGTATAACGACCCATACTTTACATACATTGTTAATACTTGAAAATTGAAGTACACTTATTACAACATCGGAAAAAACCACAAAGGACCGTATAGGTATAGTGTCTTTAGAAACTGGGAAACATAAACAACTGGTTCATAAATCTTCTATAGTGTCTCCCATTTATTTCATCATATCTAGGGTCCCTTTTAGCATATTCTACTTAATATCCATCTTCCTGACCTGGGGAAAAGAAAACATAAAAGGGTGAGCTCAAATGCTCAGCAAGGGCAAATAAAGGAAATAAAAATCATATCATATCTTTTTGAAAATCATAACCTATAAAAGAGATCATAATATTTTAACATGGAATAAATCATTGAAGTGAAAATGAGATTCCCATAATCATAACATGAAACTTGAAACTTTGTGGCATGCACACATAATCATGGAAAATCATTTCTTGTTAGTCATGACTCATTTCCAAGACTATCTTAGTGGACAAAGTCCCTTTCTGAACCGAGTCACCCTCGTTCCAGTCCTGTTTCACTGAACCGGTATAACCTACCATTCCAGGCATGTCTATCTCATGAGATATAAATCCTTACCCAATGCATTGGAGAGAGATATAGGTCCCACCCATCTTATAATGAATCCTTTCTTATGTGTGCCACATAATCATAAACCATACATCATAGCGTAACCCATGTAATAAAAATGGAATTCTTAAACAACATGACATCATAAAACAATTCATATAAGATAAAGGAATTCATAAAAATATTTCCATCACAACATAATAAAATCCATGTAATAATAGGGATAAAAACAGAACCCTTTTATTACCTTAGATGGAAAATAATTTTGAAAAAATACTTGAACTCCATTCTTGAGGAAAATATCCTTTCTTCTTCAAAAACATTTTTCCTTTCATATCATGTCATACGACTTTAAAATAAAAGAAGTTGATTAAAAATAAACTTGAAAACTTGTAAAGGAAGCTTCTTGGAAATAATGTTTTAAAAATCCATTCATGCCGTATAAGTTAAAAAAACATTCTTCGTACTTTTATCAGAAATGTCAAAAAGTACCTCGTACGACAAAAGATTCCTTTCATAGATATTACTAAAAACTCACCGAAGGGTAAAATGGATTTAAACAATTGTAGGTGGATGGAAATAATATTACATATTGATGAAACATGGATGTGGATGATAAAATACACCCCAGTAAATACTTACGGATAAACAATCTCGGATTAAAATGAGATTGTGATATTCCCCTTACCTTAGGTCCAATTTGCTTTGTATGTTTCCGAAGCTCCTGTATAATGGCTTAAATAATGTTATTGACTTATTCTAGAATCATACATATTGATATGATATCATATATGTTCATATTCTTAGCTTCTTGTTAGTAATATTTCATTGTTACTTGTTACTCGGGTCCTTATTGCCTTTTGTTCTTATGCGTGTTTTGCTGAATAAATTCTTATTCTTATTTTAAGGTTATAGATACCTTATATCCAGAATGGTATTAGAGTAACATATATCATATTTATTCATTCAATTCATTTATATAATTACTATGTAATGATGATCATGTAGAACGAGTCGCATCACATCGTGGAGACGGTATTCCGTACGTACGCACGAGTGATGATATCGTTCCTATGATCGTGGAATTGTATTGGAGTATATGTATATTATTTCAGTATCAATATTAATTTATAATAATCATAAATAGTTACTCATTACACCATTATACCCATCCTTGTATGGTGATGGTGGAAAATAGATTACACCACTGCGTGGAGACGGTATTTCGTACGTACGCACGCGCGGTGATTTCATTTTTCCGTAGGATGGATAGAAGGTGAATTAGGGTTGTTTCATATTTATAATAACATATCAGTATGTAAGTAATACTGATGTTATTACTTTATCATGAAACAACTAAAGAAGAAGAAGTTGAAGAAGAAAGAAATTGAAAAGATCGGTAATGGATATTACCTCTTCTTTGGAACGCTTCTTTGAATCCTCCACTTAGGGAACTAAGATTGGTCTTTGAAGAAGACCAGGACCTCTAGGATTATTCTAGGAAAGTGTAGAGGATAAAATGGCAGGGGTTGTCCGAGCTTGAGTGCTCAAATTTGTGTGAGGAGGAGGGGGAGGAGGTTCCCTTTTATAAGGGAGGAGAGGGGCACCTTAGGAATATCTCAAAATATTATTTTATATTAAAGTCAGAATCGGTTTATAATGGTTCCAAAGGGTCTTATTTCGAAGCTACAGTGGGGCTGGGTCGAAGTCCTATCAACCAATATGATTTAGACAAGTTTAGGGTATTATTTTAACCTTATCAATTAGATTTAACTCTAAGTTAAATAATTTATCTTTTACCGTGTCTTTTTGTTTTCTTTCACTATATGGTTAATAAACTTACTATAACATGCCAAAAAAACCCCAAATTGTTTATTATTAATATATATATCCTTATCTAAGTCATTTGGCCGAACCTTAGATTTTTAGGAATAAAATAACAATTAATAATATAATATTTGATTTAAAAACTATTTTGTGTCAATTTTGACACTATTTGATATATGATTTTTTTGAAAGTCATAACAGAATTATATATTAGAACCAAGTTGATAAAATCAACATTAATATATCATAGTAACCTAGAAAATTAGTGTAATTCATAAAAAGTCTCAAATTACATTTATATTGGTGTTTATAACATCAATTATGTCAATATTTCATTATTAAGATAATTACTTCATCATCATTGTGTCATAAATAAATTAAATTATTTAATGTCTAAAAATTACAAATAAAATACCATTATGTAGGAAATATTTTTAGCTTTCTAATGAATATTTATAGTCGAATTTATCTTATGTATAACCGCATATTAAAAATTATTTACTTATTAAACATTGATTTTAACTATTTTAACCCTTCTTTAAATAAATTAATAATAAATGTCCTAATCTAATCCAAGTGGGCCTAAATGGTCATATTTTTATTCCTAAGTTTGTTTTTGGTCGAATTACACTTGTACAATAGAATTAGGACATGTGTTAGGGTAATAATAATATCATTTTTACCCTTAATTATCCTATTTACTTTTAACCGTGGTAAAAAAGTAAAAAGTTACTATTCACCAAAAAATTATTTTCATCTCATTGAACCAAATTTTAGTCCTTGATATTAACCGTGTCTGTCGGATTTTATAAATTCCATTCACAGAAGCGGTAAAATTATGTTTTATGCAAAATTCAGTTTTTAACCTACCACTTAGTGGTTTCACTATTCATCAAAATTTGAAAGTTTTCAGAAAAATACCAAAATTTCACCCTAGGCTAATTTCGGTATTCCGAATCCAAAAATGAAGTCCATTTTGAAAAATAAAATTTATAAAATTTCAAAAAGTTGTTATTACTATTCATAACGGCTAGTTTTAATAACATTTTAATACCATATCGTTGTTTAGTGAAACTCAGTATTGCGTACGACGCAAGCTATCGAGGAAGGTCGTGATTGCGTGTAATGTAAGCCAAGCAAGTGTGTAGTGAAAGATTCCTTTGATGATATATAAAAACAAAATATTACTCATAAAAATCTCGGGTGTTACATTCTACCCCCCTTAAAAATAATTTCTCCCTCGAAATTCGTCACTTTGTAACAAACAGATGAGGATACTTCTCCCTCATCATATCCTCAAGCTCCCATGTAGCTTCTTCAAGTTGGTGGTTCCTCCATAAAACTTTCACCAAGCGAGTGGTATTGTTTCGTAGGACTTTTTCGCTACGATCCAGAATCTCTATCGGCTTTTCTTCATAAGAAAGATCATGCTCCAGCGGTACAACTTCTGAGCTGAGTACATGTGAAGGATCAGGTATGTACTTTCTCAGGATAGATGCATGGAACACATCGTGAACTTGAGAGAGATTCGGTGGAAGCGCCAATCGGTAAGCTACCTTCCCAACACGATCCAGTATTTCGAATGGACCGATATATCTAGGGCTCAACTTCCCCTTCTTTACAAATCTCATAACCCTCTTCCAGGGAGATATTCGTAAGAACACTTTATCACCCACTTCAAACTCTAGGTATTTTCTTCGGTTGTCGGCATAACTTTTCTGTCGACTCTGAGCTGCTCTTATGTGTTGTTGAATAGATCTGACCTTTTCTGCCATTTCATCAACGAGATCAGGTCCTAATAGCTTTCTTTCCCCAACTTCATCCCAGCAAGTTGGAGTCCTGCATTTCTTTCCATAGAGAGCTTCATAAGGAACCATCTGAATACTGGAGTGAAAGCTATTATTATAAGAAAATTCCACCAAAGGTAGGTGTTGATCCCAACCTCCTTTGAAATCCATGGAGTAATCTCTCAACATATCTTCTAGGGTTTGAATTGTTCTCTCAGACTGACCGTCTGTCTGAGGATGATAAGCAGTGCTGAAACTCAGCTCTGTATCCAGAGTATGCTGAAGACTTCGCCAGCACTTCGAGGTAAATCTCGGATCCCGATCAGATATAATAGAAAGTGGTACTCCATGAAATCTTACCACTTCCTTTACATATATCCTGGCAAGCTGATCTAGAGAGAAATCCTCTCTAATAGCAATGAAGTGTGCAGACTTTGTAAGACGATCAACTATGACCCAGATAGCATTATTGCCTTTGGAAGTTTTAGGAAGTCCTGTGACAAAGTCCATAGTGATGTTTTTCCATTTCCATTCGGGTAAAGGTAATGGTTGTAACAGCCCCTTAGACTTCTGTCTCTCAGCTTTAACTTGTTGACAAACCAAACATCGAGAGACATATTCAGCAACATCTCTTTTCATGCCATCACACCAGAAGTATTCTTTTAGGTCCCTATACATCTTCGTGCTTCCAGGATGAATAGAGAATGAAGAACTATGAGCCTCATCCAGCATCTCCTTCTTTAATTCGGGGATGGCAGGAACACAAACCCGATTCCTGAACTTTATTATTCCATCGCAATCAAGGTTGAATTCAGGAACATTTCTCACCTTCTTTTGTAACTCGACATCTTCTTTCTGTGCCTCTTTAATCTTCACATGTATAGATGGTTGAACATTCATTTGAGAAAGATAAGATTTTTCCCGTTCCATTATAATTCCAAGATCCATCCTTTGTAAATCCATAAATATTGGATCTTTTGTGATCCTCATCATGGATAAACTAGCATGGTCTTGTCGACTTAATGCATCTTCCACCTTGTTTGCTTTCCCAGGGTGGTAATGGATTGAGCAATCGTAATCTTTAATCAGCTCCAACCATCTTCTTTAGCGCATATTCAACTCCTTTTGTGTGAAAATATACTTTAAACTTTTATGATCAGTATAAATATCACACCTTTCACCATAAAGGTAATGCCTCCAAATCTTTAATGCAAAGATTACTGCAGCCAACTCCAAATCATGTGTTGGGTAATTTTTCTCATGGATTTTCAACTGTCGTGAGGCATAAGCTATCACCATATCATTTTTCATAAGAACACACCCCAATCCCTTCTTGGATGCATCACTGTAGATCACAAACCTTTCTCCACTACAAGGCAGTGTGAGCACATGTGCACTGGATAACCTTCTTTTCAACTCCTTGAAATTCTCTTCACATTCTTCTGTCCAGACAAACTTAACTCCTTTCCGAGTCAACTTGGTGAGTGGATTAGATAATCGTGAAAAATCTTTTACAAAATGTTGATAATATCCAGCCAAACCCTGAAAAATTCGGATCTCAGTTACTGTTGTTGGTCTCGACCATCTTTCGATAACCTCTGTTTTTGCTGGATCCACAGATATCCCCTCTTTTGAGATTATGTGACCAAAAAATGCAACTTTTTGAAGCCAAAATTCACACATGGTAAATTTGGAATAAAGCTTCTACTTTCTCAGGGTCTTCAATATAATTTTCAAGTGATCTTCATGCTCTTCCTTGCTCTTTGAATAGACAAGAATATCGTCTATAAAGACTACCACAATTTGATCAAGATAGTCTCTAAAGACTCTATTCATTAGATCCATGAAGATAGCAGGGTAATTAATAAGACCAAATGTCATCACTATAAATTCATAATGTCCATACCTTGTACGGAAAGCCGTCTTTAGTATATCCTCCCTTTTGACCCTTAATTGATGATACCCTGAACGAAGATCAATCTTGGAAAAGTATTGTGCTCCGCGTAGTTGGTCAAATAAGTCATCAATGCGTGGGAGAGGATATTTGTTCTTGATAGTGATCTTGTTAAGTTCTCGGTAATCAATGCAGAGACTCATTGATCCATCTTTCTTCTTAACAAATAGAACAGGTGCTCCCCACGGTGACGCACTAGGGCGTATGAATCCCTTGTCAAGATTCTATTGGAGTTGCTTCTTCAATTCCTGCAACTCAATTGGGGCCATTCTATAAGGTGTCTTTGAAATAGGCAATGCACCAGGTACAAGTTCTATTGAAAACTCAACTTCACGATTTGGTGGAAGACCCGGTAATTCCTCCGGAAAGACATCATCAAACTCCCGTACGATGGGAATATTCTTAATCGCGAGTTTCTCACCAACCATTTGAGATAAATAACCTTCATTTAGTGGAATCAATACCCATAAGATGGAAGAAATTTCCACTAGAAGGTTATGTTCATCCTTGCATTGATAGACGATCGTAGATTGATCTGGAATATGAAATGTGACTTCTCTTCTTTGGCAATTGATATGAGCTCCATGTAGAGAAAGCCAATCCATGCCAAGAATCACATCAAATTCCACTAAAGGAAGTATCACAAGATTTGAAGGAAGCACTTTCCCACAAACTTCGATCGGGGAAGAATTATAAACTTTTGATGCGACTGTTGTGCCATTAGGTGTTGTCACAGCTAACTCAACATCTAATTGTTGAGGTAATATGGTGATACCCTTAGAAAATTTTTCAGAAATAAAAGAGTGGGTGGATCCAGAATCAAATAAAACATTTTCTACTTTAGAGTGGATGGTAAGTGTACCTTTCACCACATCGTTATCGTACTCCACATCGCTGATAGAAATTGCATGTGACTTTCCTTTGTCTTTAGCCTTAATATTTTGTTGACGTCGACCATCATCATCAACCCTTGGATTTGGGAATTGATTGGCATAATGCCCCATCTCCTTGCACTTGAAACATTGAATTGTAGTAGGTTCATTCTGTGTATCCCTTCCTTTTTTTGCATCATTAGACATCTTCTTCCCATTATCGTGGCATTCAAATGCCCGATGACCTTCCTTTCCGCATTTAAAACATTTACTTGTCCCTTTAAGACAACTCCCTCCATTTTTCTTTCCACACTTTGAGCATAAGGAAAAGCTCATCTTCTTTTCCGTGTGCTCTTTAGATTTTTCTTTGAATTCCATCTTCCTCTTCTTATCAAACCCATGTGACTGATGGGTTACTCCAATCTCCATCTCGACTTTGAGAGCACATCGAACAATTTCCTCGTAGCTATTGAAGTCCCTTATGGCTAACGCCCTTCGAAGACTTGGTTTTAAGCCACTAAAGAATCGATCGATCTTACTCTCAGGTTGGATAATAATACCAGAAGCGTACCATGCAAGTCTTGTAAAATTTGCTTCATAGGTACCAACAGATTCATCATCCCTTTGCTTCAGTTCAAGAAACTCTTTCTCCATCATTGTTCGGAGAATACGAGGGAAGTACTTATTGAAAAATAAGTTCTTGAACTCGTCCCATTCCATAGACTCAATTTCATCCCTTTGCCTCATATTCTTAATAAGATTCCACCATTGATCAGCATCTCCTTCCAAATGATACACTGTTAGGATGACTTTATCATGGTCAAAACATTGAAGAACTGAAAATATCTTTTCAGTAGTACTAATCCATTGTTCAGCAACTAATGGATCAGTAGACCCGCTGAAAGAAGGTGGATGCTGCCTCATGTAGGATTCAACAGAATGTTGCTCCTTCCTTTGCTCGTTTGAAAGTCCTGCATGATTCATAGCTTGAGAAATTTGTGTGAGCATGGCTACAAGATTTTTCATTCCAGCTCCCATATTGTTTGGTTGCTCAGGGGGACAATCATTGCATTGCCCATCGCATTCTGCATTAACACGGTTCCTTCGGGTTCCAGCCATTGACTAAAACCAAGAAGAATAGTGTGAGCAAAACTAATTATAATAGGAAAACCACATAATTCAAGAATAAAATTTTCATGCTTAAGGTCTTATCCTAGGTTACTCATGGCCATTTCTAAAACACTGAGATTGTGTTCTATGCTTAGACTTATCCTTAGGGTTCTTACTAAGGCTTTCACATCCTAGTTTCCAAAGGTTGACTATAACCTCCCTCTGATACCAACTATAACGACCCATACTTTACATACATTGTTAATACTACAAAATTGAAGTTCACTTATTACAACATAGGACAAAACCACAAAGGACCGTATAGGTATAGTGTCTTTAGAAACTGGGAAACATAAACAACTGGTTCATAAATGTTCTACAGTGTCTCCCATTTATTTCATCATATCTAGGGTCCCTTTTAGCATATTCTACTTAATATCCATCTTCTTGGCCTGGGGAAATGAAAACATAAAAGGGTGAGCTCAAATTCTCAGCAAGGGCAAATAAAGGAAATAAAAATCATATCATATCTTTTTGAAAATCATAACCTGCAAAAGAGATCATAATATCTTAACAAAGAATAAATCATAGAAGTGAAAATGAGATTCCCATAATCATAACATGAAACTTGAAACTTTGTGGCATGCACACATAATCATGGAAACTCATTTCTTGTTAGTCATGACTCATTGCCAAGACTATCTTAGTGGACAAAGTCCCTTTCTGAACCGAGTCACCCTCGTTCCAGTCCTGTTTCACTGAACCGGTATAACCTACCGTTCCAGCCATGTCTATCTCATGAGATATAAATCTTTACCCAATGCATTGGAGGGAGATATAGGTCCCACCCATCTTATAATGAATCCTTTCTTATGTGTGCCACATAATCATAAACCATACATCATAGCGTAACCCATGTAATAAAATGGAATTCTTAAACATCATGACATCATAAAACAATTCATATAAGATAAAGGAATTCATAAAAATATTTCCATCTCAACATAATCAAATCCATGTAATAATAGGGATAAAAACAGAACCCTTTTATTATCTTAGATGGAAAATAATTTTGATAAAATACTTGAACTCCATTCTTGAGGAAAATATCTTTTCTTCTTTAAAAACATTTTTCCTTTCATAACATGTCATACGACTTTAAAATAAAAGAAGTTGATTAAAAATAAACTTGAAAACTTGTAAAGGATGCTTCTTGGAAATAATGTTTTAAAAATCCATTCATGCTGTATAAGTTAAAAAAAACAGTCTTCGTACTTTTTTCAGAAATGTCAAAAAGTACCTCGTACGACAAAAGATTCCTTCCATAGATATTACTAAAAACTCACCGAAGGGTAAAATGAATTTAAAAAATTGTAGGTGGATGGAAATAATATTACATATTGATGAAACATGGATGTGGATGATAAAATACACCCCAGTAAATACTTACGAATAAACAATCTCGGATAAAAATGAGATTGTGATATTTCCCTTACCTTAGGTCCGATTTGCTTTGTACGTGTCCGAAGCTCCTGTATAATGGTTTAAATAATGTTATTGACTTATTCCAGAATCATAAATATTGATATGATATCATATATGTTCATATTCTTAGCTTCTTGTTAGTAATATTTCATTGTTACTTGTTACTCGGGTCCTTATTGCCTTTTGTTCTTATGCGTGTTTTGCTGAATAAATTCTTATTATTCTTTTAAGGTTATAGATACCTTATATCCAGAATGGTATTAGCGTAACATATATCATATTTATTCATTCAATTCATTTATATAATTACTATGTAATGATGATCATGTAGAACGAGTCGCATCACATCGTGGAGATGGTATTCCGTACGTACGCACGAGTGATGATATCATTCCTATGATCGTGGAATTGTATTGGAGTATATGTATATTATTTCAGTATCAATATTACTTTATAATAATCATAAATAGTTACTCATTACACCATTATACCCATCCTTGTAAGGTGATGGTGGAAAATAGATTACACCACAGCGTGGAGACGGTATTCAGTACTTACGCACGCGCGGTGATTTCATTTTTCCGTAGGATGGATAGAAGGTGAATTAGGGTTGTTTCATATTTATAAAAACATATCAGTATGTAATTAATACTGATGTTATTACTTTATCATGAAACAACTAAAGTAGAAGAAGTTTAAGAAGAATGAAATTGAAAAGATATGTAATGGATATTACCCCCTCTTTGGAACGCTTCTTTGAATCCTCCACTTAGGGAACTAAGATTGGTATTTGAAGAAGACCAGGACCTCTAGGATTATTCTAGGGAAGTATAGAGGAGAAAATGTCAGGGGTTGGCCGAGCTTGAGTACTCAAATTGGTGTGAGGAGGAGGGGGAGGAGGTGCCTTTTTATAAGTGAGGAGAGGGGCACCTTAGGAATATCTCAAAATATTATTTTATATTAAAGTCAAAATCGGTTTATAATGGTTCCAAAGGGTCTTATTTAGAAGATAAAGAGGGGATGGGTTGAAATCCTATCAACCAATAGGATTTAGACAAGTTTAGGGTATTATTTTAACCTTATCAATTAGATTTAACTCTAAGTTAAATAATTTAACTTTTACCATGTCTTTTTGTTTTCTTTCACTATATGGTTAATACACTTACTATAACATGCCAAACTAACCCCAAATTGTTTATTATTAATATATATATCATTATCTAGGTCATTTGGCCGAACCTTAGATTTTTAGGAATAAAATAACAATTAATAATATAATATTTGATTTAAAAACTATTTTGTGTGAATTTTGACACTATTTGATATATGATTTTTGTGAAAGTCATAACAGAATTATATGTTCGAACCTAGTTGATTAAATCAACATTAATATATCATAGTAACCTAGAAAATTATTGTAATTCATAAAAAGTCTCAAATTACATTTATTTTGGTGTTTATAACATCAATTATGTCAATATTTCATTAATAAGATAATTACTTCATCATCATTGTGTCATATATAAATTAGATTATTTAATGTCTAAAAATTACAAATAAAATACCATTATGTAGGAAATATTTTTATATTTCTAATGAATATTTATAGTCGAATTTATCTTATGTATAACCCCATATTAAAAATGATTTACTTATTAAACATTGATTTTAACTATTTTAACCCTTCTTTAAATAAATTAATAATAAATGTCCTAATCTAATCCAAGTGGGCCTAAATGGTCATATTGTTATTCCTAAGTATATTTTTGGTCGAATTACACTTGTCCAATAGAATTAGGACATGTGTTAGTGTAATAATAATATCATTTTTACCCTTAATTATCCTATTTACTTTTAACCGTGGTAAAAAAAAGTAAAAAGTTACTATTCACCAAAAAATTTATTTTCATCTCATTGAACCACATTTTAGTCCTTGATATTAACAGTGTCTATCGGATTTTCGAAATTCCATTCACAGAAGCGGTAAAATTATGTTTTATGCAAAATTCAGTTTTTAACCTACCACTTAGTGGTTTCACTATTCATCAAAAATTGAAAGTTTTCAGAAAAATACCAAAATTTCACCCTAGGCTAATTTCGGTATTCCGAATCCAAAAATGAAGTCCATTTTGAAAAATAAAATTTATAAAATTTCAAAAAGTGGTTATTACTATTCAAAACGGCTAGTTTTAATAATATTTTAATACCATATCGTTGTTTAGTGAAACTCAGTATTGCGTACGACGCAAGCTATCGAGGAAGGTCATGATTGTGTGTAAAGTAAGCCAAGAAAGTGTGTAGTGAAAGATTCCTTTGATGATATATAAAAACAAAATATTACTCATAAAAATCTCGGGTGTTACAACAAGCCATTAGTAGACTCTAAAAATAAGGATTAATTTTAGTACCTCTTATCATTCTGAAAATATATATTTATTTTATGAGAAAGATTATAAATATAGCATTTATTTTCATTAATTTTTCTTTGGATTTAAATGGTGTCTAAGATCAAAACCTTCCTCTAATCATGTTTTATTAAAAAAATTCATTTTACACAACCATTTAAATGGGTCCTTATAAATCGCTATATAAATGAATTTCAAGAACTCTAATGTGATCATATGATGTTTTAGAAAGAAATATATTTTGACATAAGGATGATAAAGAAATGGTAGATTATGTTAAATCCATTGAACAACACATTTATGTTGGTGATAGTTTATAGATTATTCATGAATTCAATCATTAAGGTGATTTGAAATGTAATTTTTGCGAGAGGGGGTTCTTAAACATTTAACCATGGAAGAAGGTTTTGAGAATAATAATTAAGGTAAATATTATTACTATATATATAATCCCTTTCTAGATTCATGATTTAGTATGGATGGTATCTTATAATTTAGAGCTTCCACCAAACAACTCTCATGGTCATGAGGTGTCCCGTACATCTCTCTAGAGAAAGTACATACTTTAACTGTCACATGTACTAAACCCATAGATCACACCAATGGAATAAGATACTTCTTATGAGGAATAAATGGTTGATTTATTTGACCATAGGGTTAATTTACTATGGAATAAGACAACTTTTCTGGTGAATATAGGCTTGATAAATGAAAAATTCAAACAAGATACCTGGGAACTTTGAGGATGTAATGAATCCAAAATATCCAAATTTATCTGTATCATAATTACCAAATATTATTGTGAAATTAATTTTATTGGGGTAATAATTTAAAATCATGATGTTTTATGAATTTTTGATTAATTGAATTTAATTTCTTATAAAGCATGTGTTACATGCAAGAAAATGTTTTTAGGAACCACAGAATAATATTAAAATATTACTGTGTGACAATTACATCCTAGAATATGGATAGGTGGGTATGAAAATCACTAAATAAATTATGATATATTTATTGTAGAAACAAGTATTAAATAAATTCATTATTTTCCTATTTTTTATATTTAAAAATATTATCTATTGAAAGTCAAATATTTATTTTTCTAGTAATCATTTTTAATGTGCACTGATATTTTTTTTCATAATAAATAAAATATTGAATTTTTTAACTGGTTTTAAGGAAAAATTTAAATTTTTTATTTAATAACATTTTTAACATACATTTAAAAATTTCAATAAAAAATAAGATTAAAATTTATTGTAATAAATTAAAATGCATTTTTCTAAAAAGAGGTTTTCCATTATGTGTTGTGTGTTTATATAAATATTAAATTCTACCACATATAGGTGATAATTTCGATAGAATGGAATCCATATTTGGAATTATGTATTCCAATTTTGGTAAATCAATTCCTTTTTTTTTCAATATGAATATAAATCTTAGAAACTTTTATCACCCTAGTATAGGGTAACTCTTGTAATCCTAGGATAAAACTATATGATTAGGACATAATTTTTGTGCTGATTATAATTGTATGAATGGAATTATATAATTTTCACTTTTGGATCAAAATTAAATTGTACAAGTGGTGATTTTTAATAAAAATAGACTATATATTATTTTAATCCAAGAATGTTATAAATTGTCACTCTTTTAGTTTTAAATATCTATTATATTTCTAGATTTGGAATGAAGAAATTTATTAATGAATCTAAATTTCAATTATGAATAGAATAAAATTATTTTCATGAAATATATTTACTTGAAATAGTTATTAATTAAATAATGACTTTTAATTCTTATGAAACAGTAATGTTTTTATCACAAATTATTAAATTATTATAATTAATGACATTAATAACATTAAATATAATATAATTTGAGTAAGATAATATGTTCCATATAATTTGAACATTGATTTGATAAATATGTTTTATTTTAGGGAATTATATTCAAAATACCCCATTTAATTCATGTATTTATTTTCAAATGAAATGAATACTATAAATAATTACATTGATGAGATTTAAAATAAATAATATTTTATCAAATGATATAAAATCCATAATAATTAGTGATTAGAAAAATGAGTGGAATATGGTTTTAAAAATAAAACATGGCCCATTTTATATCTTATAGTAAAATTAGTATATTTTATAGGTAACAACTTTTATATTATAGTAACTATCAAAAAATCAATAATAAATGGTGAAAAATATATAAGGGCAAAGTTGTGATTCAAATATGTACGTATTTTATAATATGGGAGGATTTTAACTCATCCTCATCTTATCGATGAATATTATATTATTTTCCTATTTGAAAAAAAATTAATTAATCTAATATTTTCTAAAATTTCAAGAGTTCTCCTCCCCATAATTATGATGTTCTTCCAAAAATACCAACTATAGATCTTTTTATAGGATATTTAAAAGAGTTATTCGATGAATAGGTAGTCTCTTTAATTGAACCCTTACATTGTAATCCTTCTTTAACCAATATAAATCTTTTATATTATTTATAATATAATAAAAACATTATAATAAATGTACTAAAATGATAGTATGAATACAAAATCTATTTAACTCACCTTCTTTAGATCAAATGGGAAGTTAATATATCACTCAAGCATTTGTATGAATTACTCTCTCCATATAGAAATACAATTAATTTCTCAAAAAAATATTTTATTGGAAGGTATAATTATGGGTTAATTATTTAAAAATGTTAAATATTACATAATTATACATCTAGAAATTTAATATCATATCTAACGTTTTTCCTTCTAAAGTTTTAGAAAACAATATTGTTGTTCACGCATGTCTGTTGACTACCACCTCTATGAAGTGATGCGGTAAATTATTCAATTCGATTTTACTAAAATGGTAATAAGGATGGATTTAATAAATATATTTGTTATATGTGATAGATTCATGATTATATTGAGGCGATTATTTATTTACCTCTAATATATTCTTTCTTTTGAAATGTGACCAATAGAATCATGTGTATGTATAACCTACCATTTCAGTCGACTGTTTAATTAATTTTCTCTATATATATATATATATATTCAAAATTACTACATATTTTTTTATTTTTAATATATATGATAATATAAATATATACATGACTCATATATATAATTATAATATATTTAAATTTAATATAATTGATGTTATTCATTCATTGAATCAAGTATAACTCAAGGTAATGTGTATTCATCTCTCTTTTAATTATTTGAGATAAATTACATTTATATTTTCCAATTATCTATTTATGTTGTGTATATACTTCGAATGAATATATTTTAAGATTATTATAATAATAATTATGAGGATTTATATATATTTATAAAGTAATATCATTTATTGGGCTTATGGTTCAAAAGTTACCAATGTGGTGAGGGTTTTATGTTACAATCTCATTATTCATGAGGACTGATAATTATTATGTTTCTATTGTTGAAAATGTATGTTATAAGTCTCAGAAAACATATGATATTCCTTCTACACATGATATTAATTTAAAACAAATTATTCTTCTCATTTTACCCACCTTATATACTCAATATTCCAAAAATATGTTTCTAAATAAAATAAATTCATTTATCTCATCGATCAAAAAACATTTTCTTTCCATGCCCATGATTTCTGAATATGTTATAGAAAAACATTTACTATTCAACAATGATTTTATAATTTCATGTCTAAAATTTATGGAATTTTTTCTAAATGGTTTAAAATTATTTTTTATACTATTTTTTGAATTGGTCAATTTTTGAATTTTAACCAAAACATTAGTGGAGTGTTTTATTTTAGGTTATACGGGGTGTATAGAATATCCCACCATTATGACAACTCTTGGTTTTGATTTTCCCATTACAAGTATACTATTAACATTTAAAATAAATAAATTTCCATTATATTTTGAAAATATTTTTATTTTAAGAGTTATTTTTAAATATAAAGGTTTATTTTCTCAGGAAAAAGTTCAATGATCATTTAAAATAAATCACATATTTAATAACATCCTTTTAAATTAATTAATATTTACTAGGTGTATTATCCATATATACCTGTGTTAATATTCCTTTGGATAGTTATTTTTTATATTTTTTGGATGTTTATGAAACCCATTTACTTTCAGTGGGTTAAGCTATGATGAATGGATGAATTTTTTATGAAAACCATTTTCATTGCATGGGTTCTCATGTGAGTATATGGTAAATGTTTTATAGTGTTGTGGATAAAATATTTATAATTTTAATTATGTGATGGTGGTTGAATTGTAACTAATGAATGTGGTTATTTTATAACCCAAGGTGATTGTTAACCTATATCCATGGATGGTGGTAATTTTATAACCAAGAACAATTTTTTTATAACCAAACATTGTAGTAAAGTTATAATCCCGGACGATTGTCACATTATAACCTTGGATGTGTGGGACCTATATCTCCCTCAAATGCATTGGGAAATAACAAATATATTTCAAGATAAAAAGGAATAGAAGGAGGAGTTATCCATGTTCAGTAAAGTACTTTTCTACTATTATATTTTTCAGAGTGAATCCTGATTACTATGATGAAATTTGGAGAGAACCCAATCCACTATGATTTTCTTGTAAATGATCCATTACTACTAAGGAATTGTTTTCTATAATCACTCCAAAATACTATGCATAATTACAATGTTTTCATGTTATATATAATGTTATTTATTCCTATATATTTCATATTATATGAAGTACCAAGATATAATCCATGAATCATGATTATGATATTTGATATGCAAGATATGAAATTCAAATTCTAAACCGATCCTCTCAACCCTTATGGTCATCTTATGTTTATCAGATCATTGATATCTCCCTGGTTTACCTTATTAAGAATCTGATCTCACCATTTATTATGTTTCCATTTACAAAGTAATATTGAAAAGTACTATTTATGATTTTTTCTTAAAAGGGTGATAGTTATGAATAAATATGTGGGATATGATGTAGTAGCTTTATTAACAATTCGTTTAGGAATCGATGTTTTCAACGATGCTATAACTATATGTCACTATAATAGATCATATTATCATTTAGTAAATATTCATGTAATAATATTTAATATCAATTTATGGAAATTAATGGGATTTATATGTCCCAATGTCTCATTTCCTTCTCCCTATATATAAGAGGCTATTGACTAGTGGTGTAGGAATATATGGGACCATTGTGATACTATACACATATTAATTGAATAAAAATAGATTAAGTGAAATAATAAAATAAAAATAAATATGATAAATAGTTGAAGACCACATAGAATATGAAGAAACAATAATATAACATGTTTTAGAAAAAAATACAATATTTGGTACATGAGTTGAAACAGAGATCCACACATTCATAAGATATATATGTAAACTAATAAAAATTGAATATATATATATATATATTTTTTAAATAAGATATTATTGTATATCTTGATACCACTTGGATTAACTTACTCATCCAAGAAAACTTCTATAATCTAATCCCTTAACCCAGTTAGAAAACCAATCTATAATGATTGTACACACTATGATATTATTTTTGCATGATGTGGGCGTATACCCTTTAGAAAATAACATGCATTCCATTATTATAATTGAATCAATCATATAAATGTGTATATGATTTTGGAAATTAAATACACAAATAAACACACGACCCACAATGTCATCATCCATTGAATATCCTTCCATGAACCTAAACCTGACTTCTTATGTTAATTCTTGCAAGTAATAGTAATTAAAAAAATAAATAAGAATTATTTCATATAGAATATGCACTATAAATCATTTCACGATGTCAAAAACAACACAAACCCATATTTTATCACTCATTTGATGTCATATGAATCACACAGACCCATTCTAACAAACATATGGGGAGAAAAATCATGCACACATGACAAGTTCCCATTCACTCAAGAAAGGCTACAACCAAAGACACAGACCCATCCCCACTCACTAAAGGGAAATTAAATAAATCCTAATAGACATGTCCTTATTCAAATAATGGAGTTCATATAATGTTCACACTACCACTTCCCACTCAGTAAAGTGAATAGAAAATCAATAAAATTGAACCTCCCCATTAAACTTAATGGGAGGTCTCATCATGACCACATAACCTATACCCACACATTCAACAAAGGATGAAATTTTGAAAACTGATCTAACCCCACAAACTTAATGTAGGTCACATCAAGATACAATTAACAAGTTTCAACATGCATAAAAAGTAACATAAGAATGTATATTTAATACATAATCGTAAACACCATTTATCTAGTGTATTCCAACCATTTATAAACGAAAATGGTACATTAAAATAATATCTTAACTAATATGCCTGTAACATTCTCATGTTCCTCAATTTTATGGATCATTAATCATATAATAAAGGCCTATGACATTATTAAAAAAAATTACAACAAAATAGTTGTTTTAGATATATTTATCAACATGAAACACAAAACTATAATGACTCTGGACATATTAGATGTATATTAATTTTAAAATAATAATAATAATAAACCAAATTGACAATTAAAAGATATTACTCAAGTCCAATTAATTTCATTTAGAATATATATAAGTAATTTTCATTCTAAATATAATATTTTTTATGATTTTGAATTTATTTTATAATAAATTAATATTACACATGTAATTTTTTAAAATTTGTACAAATATAACAACATTATTTCTATTAGAAATTGATATTAAATAAAATTAATAACACATAAAATTTCATTTCTAAATTAATAAAATTTAAATTTATTATATATATATATATTCTTTTTAAAATTAAATAAATTAATTTTGAAATTTTAATTTTAAAAAATAAAAATTATTCTTATATTCACTAGATTAATAATATCATATGATTAATTTTTTATACATTTATGAAATTATTGATTCTTATTTGAATTGTGGAAAACTAATTCATAAATATTATGGATTGAATTAAATATTTACCAAGAATGAACAAAAATAAATTTTTTAACATATTTTGAGTAATAAAATCCTGTATAAAAAGTTACATTATTTAATTAAAATAATTATTTTAATTTTAAAAACATATGTTTAAGAATTTAGTACTTGTGTAATATTTTATCAATAAATATTTTTTACTATTGATTTTAGTAAAATATACACATGGTGAATTATGGTTATTTCATTTTTAAAATCCAAAAAAATTAGTTTTATAATAAGGAACTAATTATTTTCATGAACATAATAAACATTTGGAATTTTAACCAAATCATAATATTTTTTCTATAAATAATTATTACTAAAAACAGATTTTTACCTATTATATAAATTATCATTGTAATTAATTTTTTGCACCCAAATAAATTTTATTTGAAAAAATATTTAACAATATTGAAGAATAATGTTCATATTATGTAACTAGGGCCATTTAATATTTACTAATAAAATAAATTCATTCAGTAAAAATTTAATAATCACAATAAAAACCAAAATGGAAAAGGTGAAGAAAATAAGAGTAAAATACATAAAGCCATGTTTAAAAAAAATGTGGGATTATATTTATCTTGTATTCTCAATCTTAACCCTCTCAAATCCATTATTGTATATTATAGGTTTCTTTTGTACAGTTGAATAGTGACTTTTCTTTCATATCATTGTTGAAATTCCACTCACCTCACTTATAAAAGGTAACTTACACCACCCCTTCATTGCCACAATACATTAGATTTCTACTTTAAACTATACCCATTTTAATCCCCTAAATCCCTTTTCAGTTTTTTGTAACCCAATAGATCCTATTGAAATCCAAAAGTTCTCCATTTCCAATAATTATTCCAATAAAATGCTCTATTTCTCAATGTTATTACTAAAAATTCCTTAACATATTTTACATTCTATTATTATGAAGAAAATAAAATGGTCATGTTCATATTCAATGACATAAATAATGTTTTTATAATGTTTTTTATTATTTTTATGTAAAAAATCAATATCAAAATATCCACAATTCAATTAGAAAGGTAATAATTTCATTCTCTCCTACATGCGAAATAAAACTTATAAGAAGAATATGATTCACTTTCATAACCACCTTAAAGGGTTCATTATAAGAGTAAATATACTCAATGAAAGTTATATTCATAACATTTTCATGATTTAGAAAATTTAATCCATTTTCTATCTTCCTCCAAAACCTTTTTGAAATTTAAATTTCAATTTTGTTACTTGTGGACTATGAGATCCACAATGTGATATGTTTAATTTTCATTAACCTTATTCCATTAATAGATAAACTAATTATTTAATGAAAACATTTTGAATTCATATCACTATTGTTATTTTGGGAAAAATAGTCCATTTTAATAATCTCATATCTTATAAAAAATATAATTTTATTCATGTTTGTGTTTTTATATGTTTTTTAAATATAACATTTTTTAAAATAATCCTATGTTAATTATATTTTGAAATACAATATAGTAAGATGCTAAATCCATTAATGCAATTCAGTTTTTTCGTTGGAGATGAAATGAGTTAAGGGCATTAACACCTTTCTTCTATGATAAAAGAAAAAGGCTCTAATCCCCCAGCAACCTTTCTCTATTTCTTATTATAATTTTTATTTTATAATAGTAATGCAAGACTATGGATATAAATATTATTCTATTTTAGTTTTTATGTATATTGTTTCAATTTATTTTAAATATGTACTGTTTTTGTATTTTTTTTAATTTTTTATTCAAATACAATGTTTTCTTTATAATTTTTTAGAGTTGATACATATATTGCTAGAAAATATGTTATTAAAATAATATTAATTATTAATTTATTTTTTATATAACTAATTTACTTAGGATGAATTTTCAAATTTTACAGTATGCTACATTAATGGTTAAATTTAAATTATGTTATTTCTATACTTATTATTATTATTTAGTATATTTATTATAAATATTTAATAATATAAATTACATTTATTAATAATATATTTACTAACATTTATTTATTATAATATACTTATTAATCAATCTTGTTAATATAATTAATAAAATGTTTCTTAATAATATTTATGTCCATTGATATTTTAAAGTGTAATTGTTTTTCTATGTGATAAAGATTGTGACATGAATATTAGATTTTTTATTATATTTGTGCATTATTTTTTATTATCAATTGTTTTTTATATTTTTAGTCAGTTTTTCTATTTTCATTTTTATTTTTTTGAACAATATATTTTTTATGCTTTCAGTGCCACCTATATGAAATATGTAGTGCTTCAAGTTGGTGACCATGAATTTTTACAAATATTAAAATAGAAGTAAAATATAAATGAAATGTGACACAATTAATGAGCATATAAAAACAACAATAAATTGTAATAATTTTATAAATAAGGACAATGAAAGTTAATTTAATGGAATAATATTATTTTTCTTAAACCATAAATCTGTTAGTTAATAAATTTTTAAAATTTCATTTATTTTCAATTTTTTTCTCAATGTTCTAAAATTCATTTTTATTTTTGTTATTCATTAATTTATGTGCATATATTTTTATTTTTTCAATATTATGTTTTTAATAAATTATTTTTGTGGCATGTAAATTAATTTGGGTTTAATATTTTAATAAAAAAATTTATATTTTCAACATATGTTTAGAAGATTGTAATATGTTTTATATTTTATATTAATTTTTTTACAGTTCATATATTATAATATTATAGAGTTAACTATTTTAAATATAATAAATCTTCCTTCATTTCAAGCTTTCATCATTGAAAGCATATAAAATTTTGACAATACATAAAATATAAATGAGAATTATCATACATTCCAAACAGGTTACGAATGGTTAATAGAAAAAAAAAATCATTATTTAAAAAGATAGATAATAGTATATAAGATAAAGTATATTGATGTTTGAAATAATTTTAGTCTGTTTAAAGAGTATAGATTAAATATTATAATAACAATCTATCTTGAGGACATTCCCCATAATATTTCTTGTTAATGGTTGCCAGTGTAGAGATTGTTGACCCCTATTCTTGGTAGAGTATGATGAGTAAGAAGGGGATATTTATCAGCCACTAGAACCTAGAATATTGGATTCTATTCCAATGAAACATCAGGAGGAGGTTTCAATTGGATGCATTCATGTGTACCTAATCCTTATCCTAATGTGTAAATGGAAGGACATGCCATCATCTGTTGTGGGATTCATAAGGAATGTATAAGATTAGTCCAAAAAGATTGAGGAATGGTAAATGATCCTTGATACGAGGTTGGATCAGATATTCCTAGGAACGAATATAGATATCCTAAAAAAGTAAATGGATCTAATGAATCATTGTGAAAACATGAAATTGGTTTTTGATGGACTAGTAATGTTGCGACCTCTACCCATGAAATAGGTGAGGCCTCATCTGTAGTATGGAATGTTCTACTTCGTTTTCATCATGGAACCTCAAAATCATTAGCTACTAGAGGGCGTCATTAAACATGAAATTCTTCTCCTCGTGTAATAAAATTACATCCCTCAGGTAGATGATAAATGATACTATAATATAGAACCTAATATTCCAGAATTATCTCCTCCACTACAACATTGTACACTACCTAGATAAAAACCACAACATTATCCAAATAAGTAACGATGTTAATATATTTTAGTTGAGTATGAAATAAAGAGATCCATAATAAATAAAAAATATTAAAAAGTAAACTAATATAATGTTATTTATTTACAATATATTTAATCCCTCTACATTGTAGAATTATATAAATTATAGACTTCAGTCTATGACATGGCTCAAATTGGACTTGTCGTTATAGATGGAAAAACATTGTTTGCATTCCCTCTGTATCAAATGATGAAATCTTATCCCAAAGGTCAAGATTCATATCATTTCATTTGTTTTAGTTGACATGATTCCTCTCAATATACATCATGTAATGAATCATTTATGACATACTAGGTGGAGTTGGAATACACCAAAGAAATAAAAACTAGTATGTGACTAAATCAGGACAATACATCTCAATAATATGAAAGTGATAGAGAGGAAATATAGTTGTGGAATTCTATAACCTGACAGTGTATTATATTGTAATATGGTCTATTATAACCTAGTTTGGAATCCATGGTATCTGAAATGACATGTAAAATTTGTTAATATTTTCTTACTAATTTTAAAAAATGGTAATATTATAAAAACATTACACAAAAAAATAATTTATATACATTCATCAGTTGGAGGTAGAGTATCCAAAATGAAATTTTGTGCACCCAAATTATGCTTCAAAGTTCAGATGAATTGGTGCTCTGCACTACACCTATAATGTAAAATATTGAAAGTGATAGAAAATAATAAATATATTATAATAACTCAAAGTAAAATTAAGAGACATTAATTATGAGTGATCATATCAGTTTCCATGTTGAATGACATGTTGTACATCTATATGAAGCTTCAAAATAGAAACAAAAAGGATGAGGGTAGGGACACATTCCTATGAACCCAACATAATAAGGATGAAACATATCCCTATATCAATAGAATCAGAGAAAAAAAATTTATAATTCTTATTTTTTATTTCTCTTATTATTTTACATTTTAAGGATATTTTCATGAAATTATCGTTTACAGTGTATCGTTGGATAGTTTTATTATTATTTCAATCATATCACTTATAATTTTCATGTTCTTTGTAATGGTTACACATAGGTTAAAATGGTTGGATACACCTTTTAGATTTTTTCTTATATTCATATCTAGAATATATACCAATAGTTTAGATCATAAATAATGTTCTTTATTATTTCTATATTATTTCTCACATGATGGAATATTTCATTGTTATTTTCACACATGCTTTCTTTATGGTGTATTCTTCAATATTTTTATTATTATTTAATTTCAATGATAATGTTTTCATGAAATGTCAAATTTATAATTTTTTTAGGGTTTATTTATTTTATATGGAAGACCCAAGGTCCTACTTCAATGAAAATTGTATGTGTAAAGTATGTATTTTTGATAATTATTACTAAAGGAGGGAGTGGTTTCGAAAATATTTTTAAGAAAATTACTTAATATAAAGATTTTAATAGTGCAAGAAACCATGTGGATTTGAAAAATATAAGAAATATTGATTATTTTGTGTTGACTAAAGACATTTTGTGTTCATAATTCTTGGAGATTAATTAGGGCCTTGTCAATGTATTTGGTTAAAATTCATAAAAATTGTGATTAACATCCAAGCTTGTATATCAAAGCACATTGAGCCAAACCATGATATAAAAATCATATTGACAAGGTATAGATCTCATGAATGGTATAGTAACATCCAAAGTAATTTTAGATATAAGATAATTATGGAATAATAGGTTTTTTGTTCTATCCAATTAGAACAACACAAGTCATGCACTCCAGAATTCACACCTTTTGGTCAAAAGTAAATAAAATTACAATTTATTCATTAAAAAAACCATAAAGGATTCAATTTAAGATATGTATAAATGGATATTTTTAAACCCAAAATAAATCAACTAGTAGTAGTAAAAGTTATAGTTATCCCTTTATTTGATGTTTAGATCCCTCATAATGAACTCCCATCGTTTGGACCAACATTTAGAGGAAGACAAAATCCAGGTGAATCTAATTCTTTATATCAGCTCTCCCTATGAGGATAGGGAGCTCCATAACCAACAAGGGGATGAAATGACTCATCTAGAACTTTTAATTGGTAGAACATCGAACCCTTGGTTAAAACCTCCAATGGGGTTTCCATACTTCCCTTTTATATCCAATATAGGAATTTCATTCCGGGACCCAGTTTTTCTTATACAACATGTATGCTAGTTTTCGACAGGTAATAGGTCATATAACTACTTGAAAAAATAAAGTTGTTATAACACCTATGTACTATCTCCCTATATAATTTAAATGAAATTGTATTGATGTACTGGGAGATATTTCTGGAATATCGATCCAAATTTTTGATTTTTTCTAGGTTTGTTCCCATAGATAGATCGGTTCAATTAGGAAACTATATAGAAGAATTTGGATTCAGTTTATTGAGAAGATTTGCATCTCCTAAATTTTTTAATCTGGAAATAAAATTTCATCACCTTTGGTTTCATGTATTTCTCTCATTAACCACTGAAGTTGATATGTGTCCTTTGTCTTAAGTATAGTTTGGCCCATTTTTCTTATGGATCATCTCTAGCCCTATAAATAACCTTTTCCTATACTAAAAGCCTCATAACATGTGTAATTCCCATTTTTTGAGTGATAAACATAATATTTTTGAATGAAATGGGAATTGAAATTTGTTTCTAAATTTTAAATTTGAAATACATATCAAGCATCAAAAAGTGGTGAAAGAGTGTAATAATGTAGTTAATCACTCTTTAATCACTGCGATTGGTTACATGTAAGAAGAATTTCATTGGGTTCCTTCCAATGATGAATTCTAACATCAAACAAAGTAATAAAATTCTTAAAGAAATGATTAAAATCCAAAAATACACCAAAAAAGTAGTATTACGTGTTATGGAACTCACTTTACAAGCTTTTTAGCTCCCTCACAGTGAATGCTTGGCATTTATCCCAACAGTGATAGGATGAAGAATATCAAGAGGATATCATTCATCATTTCAGCACTTACAATGAGGATAGGGATATCCAGAACCTTAAAAGGGATGAGATGACACCTTTGAAACTCCAAATTGGTAAAAGATCATTCCTGTTTCTTAAACACTCATATTTGGTTCCCATGGGTTCGTTTTATTGCCAAAATATTAAGTGGTTTATGGAATCCAATTTTTGTTATACAACTTGTATCTCAGTTTTGGACTAGAAGACAATGATATCATGACTTGGAAAAAAGGAAAGACTTTTTGTAAAACCACTTAAATTCCTCCTTATAGTTATTTTAATAAATTTTACACCTTTATTAGGAGATATTTTAAAATAAAAAACCTAACTATTGAATTTTTATATAGTTCGTCCCATGGGAAGATCAATACAGATAGGCCACCATATGAAATAAATGGGCTTCATTTTATTGAGATGAGTTGTATCCCATTATTTTTTTGGATTGGACCAAAACAACATATCCCATTTTGAGTAACGTATTTCACAAAACAAAAAAATAATGTATATATTTCCTTGGGCTTCAATGTAGTTTATCCCATTTTACTTTTGGATCATCTTTGGCCTTTCAAAACATCTCCTCCTATAATAATATCACCAAAGAATGTAAATTTACCTTTTCGTTGATGATAAACATTAAATTATAAATCAAATGATTAGTTAATTTTGTTATTAAATTTCATAGTTTAAATACAAAACCAGTTTGAAATACTTGTGTTAGAGTGAAATCGATTAGAATATCTCAGTGAGATCGGTCATCTAACATGTACTCATTATATTCCATGTAATGTGCACACATTGGTAATATCGGTTAGATCCACCATATGGATTGTGGATTTAATTCATGTGTACAAGTTATAAAAATAACCTTGATCCGATATAGTTTTCTTTTTTCATAATTCTGATTTTTCATATGATTTTTTATTTCATATTTATTTTTTCACATACTACATTATGGTGTATCCTTCAATAGTTTGATTATTATTTCATTTCATCTCACATGTACTTTTCATATTACTTGTAATATTAATATGAAATGATTATTTTTTAAAAAATAGTATGATATAAAAAATGGTTTTATCTTATGATAATTTTGTGTATAATTTATTGAATATTTATTATTTGATAGTAATAATATTTGTAAATGTAACAAAATTATTAAAAATGAACGATTTTTTATTTACACAATATAATTGATAATATGAAAAGTTATCCTTGTATGTAATACATCATTAGGGATAATATTGTTAACTAGATCCGTCAATGTTAGGGATTAATTTCATTTTATCACATTCTTGTTGACATATGATGAGTCTTAGACATTTCCCTTATTCATGAGGAACTTCGATCTCATTCAATGTCCATCTAGACATTGGTATCCCTCACAATCACAATATGTTGATGTCTGGAATCAATATAAATTGTTCTTCATGCAATGATAATGTTAGAAATATTTCAATATGCATAAATAGTGATCATAATAGTTATAAATTGTTTTTATTTGGTACACTTGATCTACATTTTCTACCATTCATATTTTCATAGTGTCACAAGGTGCAATGGCATGTGCACATGAATATTGAAATGTCAGGATGTTTCTATAATGATAATTTTTTTTCTTGTAATACCACTAGGACTAGACCACTCCATGATATGATGGGATCCTGATACTCGTTCACAAAAAATTTAATTTCTTTTTGGAAGAACCATGTGTTCTACCAGTATAAGAATATTCATTTTTCATTTCAATATATCAGTGAATATTTCTCATATTCCTCATCAACTGCTGAATTTAGTCCATAGTTTGTTATCCCCTATAAAAAAATTACATGACACAATGATAAAACGTCTTATGAAATAGGCCTGTTATATGTAACTTGTGAAACCCCCTTATGACTATAATGATGGGCACCATGATTGTTGTGGTCATTGGTCCATAAATATTTCCCCTACTATACTCCAATGTCTATTTTTTTTAAATTGACATCATATAGTCATAGAATAACTGGTTATCCATGTAAATTTCATCTAATATTTATTCAAACCATTATTAATCAAGATCAAATACTACACAAAATTGATCATATTTCACATAAATAATTTTTATCTTGTCTTTTAAAAGGTAAATAATAAGAAATAAAATGTATACTAAGCATCATGATTTCATTATTTATTTCTTATTCATAAATTGTTTTCTCACATTTCTATCAATTTCCTCAAAATATTACTAATTATGTGCATATGGTGGTATCTATGTAATAGGATTGAAATTGATTTAAAAAAAATTATTTCCCAATGATGATCATATATCAAACAGATATCTTGAAGGCATCCTAAATGTTTGTTGATACATGTTAAAATTAAACCTCATGATTCATAATTTTCCTTATCAATAATGGAACATGAAAGTGGTATAGGTGAACAATGTCTATCATGGGTTGTCGTAATCAATAATACACCCCTGAATTTTTCGTATTCTAATTTCTTGTACATTTGTAGAAATATTTTGTAGAAATGAAACCTGGAAATAGAAAAAAAAATTTTCCTAATATAAAAAATGAAATGGGAAATGAGATGTATCATATTGGTTATCATAGGGATCATTTTTATATATATTGATATGGAATACAATGTTATCTTTGTGACTTAGTATGGATATAAATTTTAGAAATACTCAATATGAGTCATCCCAATCACAATAGCCCTTGAAAATTTCCTTCTGATTCGCTATCCATTCCTTATTATTGAAAATCATAAATCCAAAAAAATTATATCCCCTCCTACGTAAGGGATACCTGAATATATTGGTAGTTGTTGGTCATCACAGCTATAATATATGAAAAAACACAACTTCCAATGACGTATGATTTTGTGTAAGGTTTTGATGACTGCATGAATGAGCTAACTCAATATTAGTAAATATACAACCTCCATAATAAATTTCATGACTCACCTTCAAGTATAATCTATAATTAAAACAATATTTTCTGTATAATGTATGATGTTATTTTTATGGATTTAATCATAAACTCAATGAATATAGTTTATCTAAATATGAAATATTTTATGTATCTCTTTCATTCCATCATTACAAGGAAAATCTCATCCAATGTACATTTCTTTGACCAACTCAATAAATAAACCATATAAAACATCCACAAACTCTTTTTTTGTTTTTATAGAATTCCAATTGAATTCAAGGAAATTTTCCATTTCTTCTGACCAATATTCAAAGAGTGGTGGATGAATTTTTATGAATTTATAATTCTATAAAACTATAACATTTCGAGAAACATTCTTCCCCATATCTTTAGGTTCCTTGTCATTTTCATTATTTTCACTATATTTTTAATTTTTTGAAAATTATTCTTCATCAAAATTATGTTGTTGTATATATATGAGAAAAATTTCGTTCTCTACTTCCACATAATTGGGAAGTGAATCATTTTAATGGGATATAAATTATGTTACAACTAATTTATTTCTATTTCATCATACTATTGTAAATTTCAATTGTACATTAAAAATGATAACATAATACTCCCTCATTAAACTATATGACAATTAGTAAAATATTGTTCTTTTTTTGACCATATCCTCATCAACATCCAATGGAAATTCTAGTTGACATAACGTAGAAGGGAATTGAAAATTTCGACATAATATAGACTTGTTATCTTGACCAGGTTCCATATAGAAATGACCATGAATTATTTAAAAAAATTCTCTTTGGGTTAGATAATAAATTTTTTTATCCATTATTTATCATTTTGTACTATAAGAAATACCTTTCTCTATTTCAAAAACTTCATTGTAGATGATTACATAGTAAGACATGATTTCATAATTGATTAGTTCAATTTGATAATGATTTAGATAATTTAAATAATATTGTCCAAGTAGAAGAATCTTGTAGAATTGACCACTAGATCATTAATTAACTGAAATTTTAGAACATGTTTTTATATCCAAAAATATGATACTAATGATTCATAGTGAATTTTCTAATCTTCCAAAAGGTATTATGAATAGTTTTTAAGAGATTTTTAATAATATAAGGAATTTCTCCTGGGAGTATCAAACTAGGGGTAAAGAAAGGCTCATTACCATTCACCAATTCCCAATCATGTCTATCACAATATGGTTTTTTTAAGGTTTTTACCCCCATTTGTATCTGTACCAAAGACACTTTCATTAATAGTATTTGGATAGTGACTTAATTTTATAAATAATAGCATAATCATTAATTTAATGAAATTTTGTGACATATTATTTTAAATTTAATTATTTTACTAATGTTTTTAGTACAATTATTAATCTTCTTAAATGTACATTCAGTATATTATAATGAAAATTTGAATTATCTAATTCATATCCCCATAGAGTATCATACATGTTTTCCATTAGGAGATATTTTTCTTCCCCATTTCTCAAAATATTTTTGTACAATATATTGTTTTTTGGTTTGTTACCCCTTAGTATGTATCTTCTAAATAGAACTCAATAAGTAGTATCCAAATATATATTTCATTGTGTATATAACCACAAAATCATTAAATTATTGGAATTTGAAAACATTTTTTAACAACCTAAAATATGATAATATTGTTTCTTAGTTCCATTTTTATTATTCATGAAGGTTTATTTAGTATTTTATTAAGAGACTGTGATTTATTTAAAAAATATGAAGAAATATTATTAAATTAGGTGTCTAGCATGGTATGAATCCTCTAAATCGAGGGAGTAACAGATCATCTTTGTTGTTAATCTTATTTTTCATTAGGTTATAAAACATTGATCTTATGTAAATTCATTATCAATTCAAAGGTAACAGATAGATGATCATTATTTAAATAATATTTAATCCTTATTTAATAATTATATATCCTACACTTAATCATTCAAAAATTAATAATTATTAAGTAGTTAGTTTAATGTTAAATAACAATCCATCATTCAAAAACACTAAGATAAGTGATAGGGTTAATATTTTCCATATTTTTTATATGTATTTCATTTATTTAAACCATATGAATTTATCAATTTTATTTTATTTAAAATAGTTTTGTATTTATGGAGTGTTTTGAGCTAAAATGTAAAAATTGGATAATTTTGGGATTTTTACACATTTCTATGAGAAAGGTATTTTGGGAATAACATTGAAAATATTATTCCAATTTTATAGGTTAATTTTTTAATATTCCTTGATTTATTTTCCTTGACTTTTTATTGTAGTAAGAGTTCTTATTCTAACATATATAGACCTAAAAATCATTGATGTTGGGAAACCTTCCCGGTAGACAACGTGACCCACATCCGTAACGGAAGAATAACTCAAGACACATACCAATAATTGAATTTATTCCACCATGATATGAACGAATATTGATTTAAACATTTTAATAAAAAAAATTAAATGGAGGAATGCATCTATTAAGGTGGAAGTTAAATTATATAAATTGATGGAAGACTCCTTTAAATATCATCTAGAAAAAGTATCACATCATATTAATTCCATAACAACCTCTATGTGAGTCTAACTAATTACAAATTTTTAGGGGTAATAGGAAATTAAAATTTAAATATCCAATAATAAGGTAATCTGGTTTTATTCAGATAAACAAAGTTGCGATAAGAGAAAACATCTATGAGATAGATTCTGGAGGGGAAGTTGTATCGCCCAATTATTTTCTTTTATTATTTTTATTTTCTTATATTTCAATATAGTGTCATTTCAAATGTAATTTAATTTTTTTGATTTTAAATGAAACTTATTTCATTAATGTCTTTTATTTTTTGTTTTATTTTATCCATACACCCTCTTTTCTTCTTATTCTTATTCTATTTTTATTTTGTAATTTCATATGTTTTCTCTTCTACCTCTTCTTCTTCTTCGTCTTTTATTATAATTATTATTTTCATTTATTTTATTATATTTTATTTATTTATAATTATATGATTCCATATTACCCTATTTAATGATTGTAGAACCTATGGCTTGGCCCTTGCGAGGTATATAGAAATTTCATGTATTCTACTTTTAAATGTTTTTTGTTTTATTAAGATTGTGAGGAGTAATAGTGGTGTGCATGGGTGTGGTGATCATTAACCGTGATACTAATGTCAAATTAATTTAAATTCATTATTTAATTATTTTCCATCACATATACATTATATAAGCTCCTGGTATAATGGATTTGAGCTATTTTTTTTTATGAAATGGCATACAATAGAGAAAGGTCCTGGAATATGTCACACTCTTGATTGAGGTGTTCCATCAACATTGATTATATAAGGATGTAGAAATTTTTTTTTTTTTGAGGATTTCAATATTTCACACTACTATATAAATTATTATTAATTCCTGAATGATATCTCATAATTTATTTATCATTGATAATTTAATCACTATCTATCAGAATATTAGAACCCTCAACCTAAACCATAAAGGCCAAGATTTATCATCACTAATATCATTCTATCATTTCACTTTAATATACATTTTATCATTTAATTTATATTTTAAATTTCATTACATTAATAAATTAATTATAAAAACCAAAAAGAAGTGTTTTAGGTGAGATAGAACATATAGGTGAATAACTGTTAAATATCTTTAAGTGAAATGTCCTTAATTAGACTCTGTGCGGCATTAGGATAATAAATTTACTTTTTTTACACCCTACGACTTGTGTGCATCAACACTAGATAAATTTATTGATATCCAATATGTTCTCACCTATCATTTTCTAATTTTATTTTATTGACATATTTTCATTAAATTTTTAAAAACTCATAAAAAAATCTTATTCTATTATGCTTTCCCATGATAATTTTTTCAATATATTGAACAATTAATCACATGTTAAAGATGATGAAAATTATTAGACTTAGGGGTCCTCTAAAAAAGAATTTATTCTATTATAATAACGGTCCTGATGAATCTAAGAGTCTTATCGAGATGTATATCACCTAATTATATGATGGTTATGGTCAATGAACTCATAGATGACCTGTAATTATTTTATTCCTAGAAGGAAGTTCCCATAGTGTTCTCCAATTTCACTGAATACATCCTAGATGTTGAGTCCCAACTCGAGGACCCTCAACAAAATTACCATTTTAAGAACCAATTCTAACCTGACCATGATTATTTAGAGTGTGTTCTTGATGAGGAAGACTTTCCTACTGAGCTATGTTGGGAAGGCCAAATATATATATATAAATTCTGGAATGAGTACGAGGTACAACATGATCTTCATTATCCCCTAAAAGTAGAAGATCCAGTACTTTTTCATGTCACACTAGCCATAGAAGATGAAGGCAACATCCATGTGGTGGAATTTGACAAAAGGATAGAGGATCCCCACCACCTACCTCTATCTAGTGAGATCCAAGTTTTGACAAACTTTTAACTAATGAACTGATTGAATAAGAACAAACTCAGTGAGATCATATTAATTTAAATTCATCTATTTATGATCTTATTTAATTTTAGATGAGTATCACTCCTTATGGTTTTGAATTTTTTTATTTTTTCAATCCATTCTATCTCTTTGAGGATGAATAATAACTTGGATGTGAACCTATTCAGGAATATATAAAGCTCCTTAGACATTTTTAATATTTGTTGTTGAATTTCCAGGATGAGATGCAAGTAGGTTTCCTTATGAAAACTAAGACAAAATATTCATAATTCTAAGTGCAAGAATATTATTTTTTAAATTATTGTTTTAATTTTATTTAAACATCATTACATTATATATTTCCATTTGACTATTTTTTTGATGCATTTTACCTTGATAAGCCACTAGATATTGAATTAGATGTTACGCATTTAGAAAACAAATATAAGGGGTTGCATACATCATCCTACCCCCTCCATGAAATCTTAAATTCGTTGTGAAGGGGTGGTTCTTGTGTACTATATACATTTAATTATCCTCAACAAGAACAATTAAATAAAATATGGGAAGAACAACATGTGGGGGTTCATGTCTATGATGTTTCACCCACTATTTGATTATGGATAATGGATGGTACTGCCCACTCGAGTAAGTAAATATCCATGTCACACTAGGGTGAGTATACCACGATTTATCCTTTACTTTTTTTCTAGTATATTAATTTTCAATATTATGAATTTTGATCTAAAATTTATTCTTAGGAATTAGTCCATAGTGTAGCTAACTCCCTTCTATCTCGTTGAGCATAAATGTAATGATCCTTGTTCTTAATTTTTTAATTTTATTATTTCGGTTCCTGATGGGCCAAGGAAGTCCTAAATTGAAAATGAGGAAAGATGACTCAACTTCATTCTAATAGGAGTCCTATTTTAATTTTTTTCTTTTATTCTCTTTAAATTTTTTCCAAATCCTGATCTGAACATTAAAATGAATAATTTTTTTAGCCACACATAAATTTGTTTTTTACTTGACTTAACGAAGATATATGAGTTTCTTATAAATCCTAGGATTACCATTTATGATTTCAATTTTAATCATATTGAATGGGTAAAATGGATAATTCAGTGCCTAACGTGAAGAATTAATTTCGAAATGATGACTCATTGTTTAATGGAATTGGTAGATTCAAGTAAATGACATGTACCAACCTTTTTTCATGCATTGATTTTATTAACATCATGGGAATTTATTTTTCATTGTTTATAATTAATTTATTCATTCTCTAATATCACATTCTCATTCCCTATAGGATTTATAGAGCACATACATCTTATATTATTTTTATCATATTTCGTTAGTGATCTTGGGATATGTCAGGTGATAGAACTTGATTTTGAAATTTTCAAAGCAATAACTGTACAAAGACACATTTAATGTGATTGTGGAATCTTTTAGAATGAAATTTTCATTAAAATACCTAATTTACATCAATTTTTTCCCATATAGACCATGAATGAAAATTATATTGATTATCCATACTTCATTTGACTTTTTCCTTCCCTACAATACTCTTGGTATTTTTATGATATTTTAATGTTGATGTTTGGGGGAGAAAGGAGTCGTTGTAAATGGGATGGTTCACTTTTTAAGAAATAAATGAGAAGGTTCATAATGAGAAAATTGTAAAAGGTTGTGTAATCATTCATTTAACCCTCTTTTTTCCCTCTAAAAGAAAAAAAATGAAAAACAAAAAAGAACAAAAAATTGATTAAATTTGTTGGGATTTAGGAAGCCCATAGGTCACCATTACAAGAACTATTATTTTTAGCAGACTCGATTATGAGGGGGATGTCAGGTTTATAATTACAAAAATTATTCATAATAGAAACAAATGAAATGGTTATTTGAAAAATAAAATAAAAAGTATAAAAAACAAATTCTATTGGGTGAACAAGTCATTCAATATACATAATGTTTCCCTGACATATTTGTAATGTTTCGAGGGAAGTAGGAGTTTCTAAATTTAAGGGGAAAATTTAATTACACTTTTGGAAATCATTCATGTTAGTTAAGGGATAAACATACTCCTTGAGACTTAAATGTTACACTATCAAATCCTAAAAACATTAAGTCTTGTAGTCATTTGATCATTAATTTAAAAAGTACTCATTATTTTATGTTACATATGTATTTAAAAAGTGTAGACATTTGTTAATTTACAATTGTATAAATGGGGAGCATGTTCTAATGATGTGATCATAACTCTAGTTTAATTTTATCTTGATTGATGTGAGAAAACAATAAAAATGAGGTATATCAAGACTTTTGAAGTTTAATAATAATAAATTGAGGATCTTGAATGAATGATATTAGAATACCAATTTTTTCAAAGGGGAAATGAAAAAATACATGGAATAATTGTTTCTTTGAAAATTAAAAAATTCAATTGATATTTTTTGTTCATTTTTTAATGTTGTATTTGACATTGATTTTTTATTGAATTTGAATTTGAATATTGGTAACAGTAGTGCCCTGTAATGTTCAGTTTTGAGATTTTATGATTGAGGGTAAGCATGATTTAAATGATATATAATTGACAAAGTTAACATTTTCCTTGTTTTTTAAATTTATTAAAAAATTTAAATATCTACAAATAATTCAATTTGATCAAATTTACATCAATGTTTTTATTAATGTTTTGTTTTTAGCTAAAATGAAAAATTGGTTAATTCTATAATTTTTTCCTTTTTTATAACAAGGGTATTATTGGTACGACATTGAAAATATTATTCCAATTTGATTGATTCTTAATTTTTAGGATTTCTTGATGTATTTAATGTAAATTTTTCTCTTGGTAAATGACCTAATTCTAACAGATAGAGACCCAAAAATATCATTGACGTTTGAAATCATTAAGGGAAGAAAACGCACAACAGACCTCCATAACATAACCATAACATAATATAAACACCTCCTATTTAAGTTATTAAAAATGGATATGAATGTTTAATACTAGAAATTTTTTAATATTAAATTAATTGTAGTTATTCAAATATTAAGGTGTCCATAAAATGATATAAATTCAAGTATGATTCATTGAAATATCGGTCAGAAAAAAATACCCATTATTTATTCCATAACGTCATCTAGACATGTTCATTTAATGTGAAATTTTTAGGGGTGATAGGTAATTCAATTCTGAAAAACCTATAATAATTTCCATTAGGAAGATTCAAATATATGGTTTTTGAAATAGGAGAAAACATTTGAGGAACAAATTCTAGAGGGGAAGGTGATGCAAAAACATATATGCTTATATTTTTATTATATTCCTTTTAGTATTATTTCACAATTAATTTCAATTAATTATAAATTAAATAAAAAAGAGTCATTATTTTCAACTCATATGATGATTATTTCATAGATTATGTTATAATGTTCCTACTCAATGTGTCAGCAATGGAGTCTCCAATCTTGTGCGTGTATGAAATGGTCAAATAAAAAATATTAAAGTACTGTAAACAGTGTCTCTATAGAGATAAAATTTTTTGGGAGATTATATTGCTTAATTTTTTTCTCTAATTAAATGTTAAAACCTTCATCAAAATGGTAATGGAAAAACTCTTATGTTCATGAATCATATATACATGTTTGAAATCATGGGTTGGGTAATTCTTCTCATATTCCCTATTTTTATGGATCTATATGATGACACATGATAAAATTTCATAAAAACAATGTAACATACCAAGTAAATGAAGAATAATACATTATCATATTTATTAATATTTTTGAATTAAATGTTAATTTTAGATTAAATGGGTTTCTATGTTCGATAGTGTACCCGATACGCAACAACGAGTTTCTTTGGAATCTTACGTTGTAGACTAAAAATATAATAATATTATTTTAAATTGTAGTTAACATGTAACCATTTTATTGGAACGAATGAACAAAAATAACTAAAATATGATTAAATTTTTTTAAACGTTTTTACTTTTATCCAATAAACGATAAAGGCTTAAAATAAGTAAAGAATTCAATTTTAGGCATAAATACTCTAATATTCCCTAAAAGGTTGATTTATCGCCTTTTTATGGTAACCCTCTTTAAAAACTTTTTTGGTCACTCTTATACATTCTATTAGATCAAATAAAATCCCTTTATAGAATCGGTCCATCAAAATTTACTTCATGTATGTTTTTGTTATTTTTCCGATAAAGTTCATTTTTAATGAATAAGTGAAAAAATGTTTTATTTTAGATAAAAACATGATTTTAATAAAATTTATTTATATGTTTATATTATTTTTTAAATTGGTTATAAAGTGAAATTAGAATATATTTTTACCATTTAATCCAATGGTGGACTTTGGAATTAATTTCACTTCGAAATTGGACCTAAACAAGTGTCAATGTTTTGATATATATTATTTCTAATAAAAACACCATTTGTTTGGAAAACGGAAATTTATTATTAAAGTAATTAATGAAACATATATGTTCTTAATTTTTTAAAATAGACATCATTTTTTAATTCAGAATATCAAATATTTCTTAGGGTGAAATTTTGGTATTTTTCTAAAAAACTTCAATTTTTGATAAATAGTGAAACCAATAAGTGGTAGTTAAAAAACATAATTTCTAGTTTATATAAAACTTTACCACATTTTTGAATTGAATTTAAAAAATATGACTTACATTATTGTCATTAGTAAGTAAAATTTGGTTCAATGGGATAAAAATAAGTTTTTGGTGACTAGTAACTTTTACGTTTTATTAATCGCGATTAAAGGTAATTAGTGTAATTTAAGGTAAATATAATGTTATAATATTATGAAATCACCATCACACATGTCCTAAACATATTGGATGAGTCATGTCCGACCATGAAAATCCATGGGTCTACTTGGGGGCCCCATGGAGCCACTTGGGTAAGAAAATGACATTAATAACTTTTAATTTAAAGTAAAAATAAAAGTATCACAAACATGTATTGTTTTACTAAAACAATTTTTACATTTAGTTATACAATGTATATTTTTGACTATAAATATTAATAATAAAGATAAAGTTATTTACTACAACATGGTAATTTGTTTATAATTTTTAGACATCAAATAAATAAAATTATTCATGACACAATGATGATGCATTGTTTACGACATTAATGAATGATTTAAATAAATAAGATAATGTTTAAAATAATATCCATCACTTTTCCAATTATTATTGAATGATTTTAATTCAAAAATTTCCACCTTTTCGTTATATTAATAATTTTTGGACATTTATAAACCAAAAATAATTTTATAATAAAATAATAGTTTCATGCTTTCCAAAAGAGCCCCTCCTCTCCCTTATAAAAAGACCCCATTTCCTACCCATTTCTCACACTTGTCAAGCCCTTTGGCCCATAAAAACTCTACTAATATAATCTCTAAATATCACTCTAGTCATCCTAGAAGCATTACCTTAGGCGAAATGCTCTTTAATAAATCCTTTTTGTTCAAACCAAGGGGATTTACCCAATTTAAAGGTAATGTCTTCTCTTATGTCCTTTTGTTTTATTTTGCATCTCCAACGCCCTTAACTATTTTTATTCCTTTATTTTGTAAAAACAGCAGTATCTTCAATATACTAGGATGTTTTTATGAGAATTATTAGAGCTACACTTACACACACCACCATCTAATGGTTAAAAAACACATTGTTTCAGTGAGTGGCGAATTACTGCCTCACAAAATGATGATTGTTCAATCTTCTCTTAACACCTTTCTTGCTAGACATTAATATGTCACTATATTTATATATGATATATATTATGTTTATTTTTTTATGATTCTGTATTTTATATTTATGACATACCTTTATGGTTTCCATTAGGGGTAAACGCGATAATTTTATTTTAGGAAGTGCGGACTATCGTCCCCTCAAAGTGATTTGAATAATTAATAAAATATATCGGATGTGTAATGGATGGAGTTAATAATATTATATATGATATTATAGTGTAATTATAATTTACCTTATATCATTGTGATTTCATTCCATTAAATATGAAATCTAAATGAATTTAGCGTTCATGTGTATGTACGTCTTACCGTCTCCATGAACGGTGCATTTCATTTCTTAACTCTAACTGTTATGTACTATTATAAATACATGTATATGTTGGATATATAGAATATATATGATATCAAAATCATGAATATTATTATGTATATAATGAAACTTTGACCACATGAACAACATGTAATTGTAAGAAGTCCATTTTTGACTTAAGTACCAAATATTGACAAAACGAACATTATTAACTTAGTTGATTAAATAATTTTTATAACATGTAAATAAGTGATATAAATGGAATATTAAACTTCAAAAATGTTCTTAAGAAAGAGGAAATTAACTTTAGTTTATTATTCAGGATGTTTAAAGAGTGATCGATTCAAGACGGACATGAGGTAAGGGACTTCATCTCAATATCCTTTCATTGAGGCATATTTTGTTCTAATACAATACTTTTTTTTATACGCTGTATAAACAACATTGAATTTTAATTCAAAGTGATTCTTTTTCTATGAAGTGTTTTACTAAGTGAAAAAAATGAATGTTTCTTTTAACGTACACGGTGACAACGACCTTTTCGGCTGTCGTGAGTACTACTTGATCTTTGGCTTCCTTAGCAAGCCATACTGTTTAAAAAAAATACCATATACTATTTTATGTATTTCAGTATTGAAAATGGTTTTGATTATGGATTATTTATGTCAATATATTTAAGTGATATATTGTGATTGAAATGTGGAAATTATTTCTTTCCTTTATATTTGTTTTATGTCGTATGATTTTATAATGGTACGTAGAAATTTGATGGGTGGTTATGTGATAAACAAAATAACGGGTGGTGTAGTGAATACCAGGACTGGGGGTTATGTTATAACCTCCAATGCATTTAGTATGGAATTAGGCCGTATGGCTATTCCATTTAGTGATATGTTTGGAAGTCGACCGTATGTTTATCCCATTTATGTATGTTTATGTATCAAGTTACCTTTATATGTTATGTGTTTTTTATATGGGTTTTACGGTAATATTTTGGTTACAAATCGGGAAGTAATAAACTTTTATTCAGTGAAGAGTATTTACTACTTCATAATGGTGAAAAGTATTACTTATGATAAAGTATTCATGGTTTACTTGTTGTTTTGAAAAAAACTAACAGTTTCATTCTTTGTGTATTCTTTACTGAACTTTTTATACTCATCCAATATTTTTTAAATGTTTTTCATAGGATATAATGTTGAATAGCATCAAGGATGTAATCATGGAAAATTAATGTTGTCTTAAACATGGAACTAGACATGACTCTTATTTTCAAGAGATCATTTTTTGTAAAAAAATGGAAACTTTGTAGAAGTGTCTACTTTGTAACCTTTTGAGATGTAATAGTTATGTCCTAATTCTCTAAAAATCATAACCTAGAAAGATCATCAATGTGAATTATTCATTTAATTGAATATTAAGTAATGTTTTAAGACTTGGTCATTATAGATGGTATCAATGGTTGGTTTAGATAACATTAAGAGTTAGGGTATTGTTAAATAAATGTCCATAAATTAAATTATGTTAATATTCAAATCAGATAGAATTTATAGATTACTTTGTTGCTTCGTCTAAGATATGTCTTTGTTAAGAATGATTTTTCATAAATGAAACAGAGTAGCTATTCTGGGAAGGCATACAGGGGAAAATGACCATCCGAATTAGCAACCAGAGATGGTCGGAATCAGAATTGAGCAGTTTACTATAGCGATGGCTCAGTTGAATCAGGTGATAAATGGTGGATGTGTTATTGATGATATTTTGGTTTATTCTAAAAGTAAACATGGGCATGTCGGTCATTTAAGGGTTTTCTTGCAAACCATAATATAAAATAAACTATTTGGAAAATTCAGAAAGTGTGTGTTTTGGTTACTAAAAATTTCTTTCATGGGTCACATTATTTCAAAAATGGCATAACTGTTGATCCTAATAAATCAAAAGTTGTTGAAGAATGGCCAAGTCCCACAAATATAACCGAGATCCATAGTTTTCTTGGTTTTAAAAGTTATTATCGAATGTTTGTTGAAAACTTTTCACGGTTATCTAGTCCAATGACTAAGTTAATAGAAAAGGTGTTAAGTTCATCTGGACAAAAGAATATGAGTATTGTTTTTAGGAATTGAAAAGAAGATTGGTGAATGCTTTAGTTTTGGCACTTCCTTCTATAAATGGTGATTGTTTTATCTATAGTGATGCTTCGTTGAAGTGACTTGGTTGTGTCCTTATGTAGAATGATCAGGGAATTGTTTATGCTTCACATTAGTTGAAAACTCATGAGTTAAATTACCCTACAAAAGATGTGGAATTAGCTGCGGTTTTGTTTGCTCTAGAAATTTGGAGGCATAAATTGTATGGAGTAAAGTGTGAAATATATACTGATCACAAATGTTTAAATTATATATTCACTCAGAAAGAATTGAACATGATACGGAGGAGGTGGCTGGAAGTAATTAAGGATTATGATTGTAAAATTCTTTACCATCCGGGAAAAGAAAAAAATCTAGGTGATGCTTTGAGTCAAAAAAGTAATTCTTCAATAACCATGCTATGAATGGAACAAGATTGTTTGGTTTTTGATTTGATAAAATTTGGGAAAGAATTTGTTGGTGTAGGGAGTTCTTCGGTTTTGTTTCAGTTTTCAATGAGATCATCTCTATCAGACAGAATTAGGCAAGTGCACAAGAAAGACAGTGGGTTACAGAAAAAGGTAGAGATGGATCAGAAGGGCATGTTTCCTAAAATTAACATTGATAATGATTGTGCTCTGAGGTTTGGGAGGAGATTATGTGTGCATTATGATTCATAGTTGAAAAATGAGTTGTTATTTGAGGCTCATAGTTCCCCATTTTTAGTTCATCCTGTATGTACTAAGAAGTACAAAGATCTGTGGGACTATTACTAGTTGGATGGAATAAAAAGAGATATTTCTGATTTTACTATGAAGTGTTTGACTTGTCAGCAGGTTAAATTAGTGTGGTAGTTACCTAAAGGGATGCTTCAGTCTTTATCAATTCCATAGAGGAAATGGGAAAATATATCAATGGACATCATTGTGGGATTACCAAAGACATCTTGAGGTAATAATGGAATCTGGGTTATTGTTGATCAATTGACTAAATCTGCTCATTTCCTTCCTATTTGAGATATTTTCTCTCTAGATCAACTTTCTCATTTGTATATTAAAGAGATAGTCAGGTTACATGGAGATCCCCTCTCCATTGTATCTGATCGTGATCCCAGGTTTACTTCTAAATTTTGGAAAGGCCTTTAGAAGTCATTGGGTACTGAATTAAATATCAGTACAGCTTTTCACCTGCAATCAGATGGGCAGTCAGAATGAATAATTCAGACCGTGGAGGATATGTTACGTTTTTCAAGATGGATTTCCAGGGAAGTTGGGACCAACATCTTTCTTTGGATGATTTTTCTTATAATAACAGTTTTCATTCTAGTATACATATGGCTCTGTTTGAGGCATTATATGGTAAACGTATCAAACACAAGATTTTTAGGATGATGTAGGTGAAAAGAAGCTGATGGGACAATAATTGGTAGAAGATATGGCAGAAAACGTGCAGTTGATTCAGAATCACATGAGAACAGCTCAGAGCAGGCATTAAAGTTATGCGGACAACAGGAGGAAGGATCTCTCTTTTGAGGTAGGTGATCATGTCTTCCTCAAAGTTTCACCATGGAAATGTGCGATGCGATTTGGTAAGAAAGGAATGTTGAGTCCATGGTTCATACTAACATATGAAATTCTGGGGATAGTTGGATCAGTGGTATACCGAGTGTCTTTACCTCCGAATTTATCTGAGGTACACAATTTTTTCATGCTTCAATGTTAAGGAAGTACATGCCAAATCCATCTCATGTTTTGAACCCAGAGGTAGTTCAGTTGGAAGATAATCTCTCTTTTGAGGAACGAACAGTACAGATTCTTGACCGTAGAGATAAAGTGTTGCGGAATAAGGTAATTCATCAGGTGAAGGTTTTATGGAAAATCCATATGGTTGAAGAGGCAATGTGGTAATCTAAAAACTCTATGAGGGATAAATACCCCCACTTATTTTGACAAGTGAATAAAATTGCGAGGACGCAATTCCCAAAAAGGGGAAGGATGTAACATCCTAAGAAAATGAAGAATAAGACATTTTCATATTTATTAATATTTGTAAATTAAATATTAATTTCACTTTAAAGTTGTTCCTATGTTTGATAGCGTAACCAATACACAACAATGAGTTTCTTTAAAATTTTACGTTACAGACTAAAAATATAATAATATTATTTTAAATGGTAATTAACACGAAGCCATTGTATTGGTGGGAATGAACATAAATAACTAAAATATGAATATATATGTTTCTTAAATATTTTTACATTTATCCAATAAAATATAAAGGCTTAAAATTAGTAAATAATTAAATTTTAGGCATAGATACTCAAATATTCACTAAAAGGTTGATTTATTGCCTTTTGATGGAGAACCCTCATTAAAAATACTTTTCGTCACTCTTATAAAATTCTATTAGACCAAATAAAAATCTTCTTTAGAATTGGGACATCAAAATTTACTCTGTGTATGTTTTTGTTATTTTTACAATACAGTTTATTTTTAATGAATAAGTGAAAAATGTTTTATTTTAATTCATAACCTCATTTTAATCTAATTTATTTATATGGTTATATTATCTTTTTAATTGGTTTTATAGTGAAATTAGAATATATTTTTACCATTTAATCCAATGGTGGACTTTGGAATTAATTTCACATTGAAATTGGACCTAAACAAGTGTCAATCTTTTGATATATATTGTTTCTAAAAAACACGCTATTTGTTTTGAAAATGGTAATTAATTATTAAATTTATTATTTCAAATTATATGTTATAAATTTTTTAAAATAGTCATCATTTTTTAATCTATAATATCAAATATATCTTTAGGTTTTTTATGGTATTTTTCTGAAAACCTTCAAATTTTTATTAATAGTGAAACCACTAAGTGGTTGTTAAAAAACTGAATTTTTCATTTAAATGAAGCTTTACCACATCTGTGAATTGAATTTCAAAAATACAACTTACATGGTTGTCATTATCAAGTAATATGTGGTTCAATGGGATGAAAATAATTTTTTGATGAATAATAACTTTTAAGTTTTATTAATCGCGATTAAAGGTAATTAGTGTAATTTAAGGTTGATATAATGTTATAATAATATGAAATCACCTTGACACATGTCCTACACTTATTTCATGAGTCATTTCCGACCATTACAGTCCATGGGTCAACTTGGGGACCCCATGGAGCCAATTGGTTAAGAAAATGACATTAATAACATTTTATTTATAGTAAAAAAATAAAAGTGTCACAAACATGTATTGTTTTACTAAAACAATTTTTAAATGGGGTTATACAAGTTATCTTTTTGACTAAAAATATTAATTAGAAATATAAAACAATTTCCTACAACATGGTAATTTTTTTATAATATTTAGGCATCAAATAAATAAAATTATTTATGACACACTGATAATGCAATGTTTACGTCCTTAATGAATGATTTAAATAAATAAGAAGATAATGTTTAAAATAATAACCATAACATGTCCAATTCATATTGGATGGTTGAATATCGAACACAGGACACCATATCTTCGACATTAATAATCTTTGGACCTTTAGAAACCGAAAAACATTATATAATAAAATAATAGTTTCATGCAATCCAAAAGATCCCCTCCTCTCCCTTATTAAAAGACCCCGCTTCCTACCCATTTCTCACACTTATAAATCCATTTGGCTCATCCATATTATACTAAAATAATCTCATAATATCCCTCTATTCATCTTAGACGCCTTACCTTAGGAATAAATCTCTTCAAGATGTCATTTTGTTTCAAACCAAGGGGAGTTACCCGATTTAAAGGTAATGTCTTCTCTTATGTCCTTTTGTTTTATTTTTCTTCTCCAACCCCCTAAAATATTTGTATTCCTTTATTTTGTAACAACACCAGTATATTCAATATACTATGATTTTTTTATGAGAATTATTCGATCTACACTTACACACATCTCTGTCTAATGGTTAAAGAACATATTGTTTCTGTGACTGGCGAATTACTGCATCACAAAATGATGATTGTTCAATATTCTCTTAACACCTTTCATGGTGGATATTAAGATTTCAATCTATTTATATATTATATATATTATTTTTATGTTTTCTTTATGATTCTATATTTTTCAATTATGTAATACCTTTATGGTTTCTATTATGGGTAAATGCGATAATATCATTTTAGAACGTGCAGACTACCGCCCCTCAAAATGATTTTAATCATTAATGCAATATGTGGGACGTGTAAAGTATGGAGTTTATAATATTATATATGATATTATACTGGAATTATAATTTACCTTTATATCATTGTTATTTCATTCCATTAAATACGAAATTGAAATGAATGTAGCGTTCATGTGTGTGTACGACTTACCGTCTCCATGAGTAGCGCATTTCATTTCGTACCTCTAAATGTAATGTACAATTATAAATACATGTATATTATGGATATATATGATATATATGATATCCAAATCATTAATATCATTATGGATATAATTAACATGTGACCACATGAACAACATGTAATTGTAAGAAGTTCATTTTTGACTTATGTACCAAATATCGACAAAATGAACATTATTAACTTAAATGATTATGTAATGTTTATAGCATGGAAGTAAGTAATATAAAATTAATAATAAACATGAAAAAAGTTATTAATCAAGTAGAAATTAACATTACTTAATTATACAGGAGTTTAAAGAGTGGTTGATTCAAGTTGGACACGAGGTAATGGACTTTGTCTCAATATCCTTTCATTGAGGCATATTTTGTTCTAATACATGACTTTATTTTATATGATGTGTAAAAAACTTGGAATTTTTATTCAAAGGGAATCTTTTTCTACAATGTTTTTTACTAATATACAAAAAGTAATGTTTCTTTTAATGTACGTGGTGACAACAACATTTACCGCCACCGTGAGTACTACTTGATGTTTGGCTTCCTTAACAAGCAGTACTATTTTTAAAAGAAAAATAAATATCATATACTATTTTATGTGTTTTGGTATTGAAAATGGTTTTGATAATGGATTTTTTATGTCAATATATTTAAGTGAAATATTGTGATTGAAATGTGGATATGTTTTCTTTCCTTTATATTTGTTTTAAGTCTTATGATTGTATAATGGTACTTGGACATTTGACGGGTGGTTACGTGATACACCAAATGATAGGTGGTGTCCGGAATACCAAGACGAGTGGTTACATTATAACCTCAAATTCATTGGGTATGAAAGTCGGTCGTATGGCTATTCCATTTAGTGATATGTATGGTAGTCGACCATATTATTATTAAATTTATGTATGTTTATTTCCCAAGTTACCATTATATGTAATGTGTTTTTTATATGGGTTTTATGGTAATCGTTTGGTTACAAAAGGGAAAGTAATGATCTTTTATTCAGTGAAGAGTATTTACTACTTCATAATGGTGAAAAGTATTACTTATGATAAAGTATTCATGGTTTACTTGTTGTTTTGAAAAAATCTAAATGTTTCCTTATTTGGGTATTCCTTACTGAGCTTTTTATGCTAATCCCATGTTTTTGAAATGTTTTTCACTAGACATAATGTGGAATAGGGTATGGATGGGATCACGGAAAATTCATGTTGCCTTATACATGGAACTAGACATGACTCTTTTTTTCAAGAGTTCATGTTTTGTAAAAAAATGGAAACTGTGTAGAAGTGTCTAATTTGTAACCGTTTGAGATGTAATAGTTATGTCCTAATTCTATAAAACACAAAACCTAAAAATATCCTCTATGTGAATAATTAATTTAATTCAAAATTAATTAACTTTTTAAGGCTGGGTCATTATAATCACAAACCGAACCCATCCCTAATATGTCATGTAGGGATAAATATAATTTTTAAGCCACTATTGGAGTCAATACCGGCATAATAGTCATGAAAAAAGTCTTCTCATAAATGTAACATTTTAGTTTTTCATTCCATAGGAACATCACTTCCTTCTAAGAGAGGTCATCCATTTGTGGTTCCAACTTTGAGAATACATTAACAAAATCTATCATAATTCCCCATCAATACCAATAATATCTGCATATCAAAAACATTATAAAATATCTCCCATGTCATAGAATATTTAACCTTATAAGGACCAAAAATATAATTTATTCTAAGACCTTGAGTATGAAGAACATAACTTACCATATATAGAAACTAAAAAATTAATGCTTTGTGTAATGTGATTGATCACTCGTGATTTATAGAACTTCTATTTGATAACCAAGATAATAATCCCTAGTATTTGAGTAAACCTATATATAATTCAAAAAAATAATGACAATATTAAGGTACTTCTGAAATATTATAATCTTGAAATCTATAAATACTGTAGGATGATAGGTTGGACCATATGGTAGAACAAGATACTCAAAATTTTCATACCTTCTCTGAAAAGGGAATTTCAAATTTCCTTATTCTGAACTGGTGGTAATTAGACAAAATATCAAATTTTGAGTACATATTTTCCCCTTTAACATATTCAATTTGATCATCAATATATGGAAATATAAAATTTTTATTTATTATAAAGCAATTTATTTTTTTATAATCCACTAATAGGAATGGTGGTATTCTGTTTATCTTTAAAAATTATGATTTTATCTTCCCCTAGTGACATCATGGTAAAATAAATCCTCCCTCTATATGATAATTTATTTATGTACTTAACTCTTCCAAATCTTCTAGTGCAATACGATAAAAAGAAATAGACACTGGCTGGGTACCATATATTAAATCAATAATGAACTCTACCTCTCTTACTTTTGGGAAACAAACCATATAAGAAGGAAACACATAATGAAACAAGATTATGACTATGGGTATCCCACCCCTCAATGAATATTTCTCTAGGAATAAAGTAAATACTGATATTACCCTTCCCAACTATAGAAACGATGGAATATCTATACTCAACCTCAAGTCGCATTCCCCCATAAATAATTGGAATAACCCATTTGGCAGAAAAAAGGAGACCCATAAAAAATATAAATGAATTCCTGACATATAAGAAATGGTTCAATCAATCAAGAAAATGATATCAAGAGGCTTTATCTTGATAGCTTGTATACCCTTGGTAAGCTCATTCTCTGATTTAGAAAAAAACACATGAAGACATTTAAGACCCTATTATATCATCATTTTCCTAAGAATAATGATAACTATCCTATAAGATAAAACCATCATATAGAGATTTAGAATGTTCTTATGTTAGGTGAATATAAATGTGTGGGATACACTAGTATCATATAAATATGTCACTAATTATGATGTTGTAGTGATGGTACATCTCATGAGACCTGGTCTGACATCTACTTTTTCTAGAGACTCCCATTATATGATGATGAATTTTTTAGACATTTGTGGATATAACCCATTAAATTGTGAAGTATCTAATTTCACCACTATAAATTTTGGTCATGTGGGATAAGTTTTATTTTTCAAAGATGCAATTATGACTATGATCTTCTATAGGTAGCTTTGCAACCATAAGAACTACATATCATTCGACATTCAATGAAATCCTTCTTAAAATTACCAAGCATTCCATAATGGAAGACAGCCATATGGATTCTTCTAGGAACTATAGGTGTTATTGAATAATGTATAAATCTATATCCCACATGCATCCCTTAATGCTTTCTCTTCAATTTAATTTAAATAACCCAACAACCACATGGTGAAAAAGGAACTCCCATCACCAATGAAATAAAAACATGATCAGTCTCATTCATCAATTCTCTATCCAGTATGACATAATTATAATTGATCATCAACTTGAGGGATTACAATTTTATATCATCATAAATACCCATCTAAAATATCAAAACCATTTTTTATTTTTCACAACCTCCAAAGAAAATCATAAATGCATAAAAAATGATTCACACAATGATTCATGGAGTTTTACTCTATAGTAGGTTGATAAACATAGTATATTTTTCCATGACTATTGATTCCAAAAATAGCTAACCCATGAAAGGAACTATATTTTCTTCAAATTCAAAACCATCATTCCTCTTCACCATCTATAATGACCTGAATTTCCCAAGACATTCATTTTTTTAAAAATAGTAATTAGGGTGTTATTGGAGGGAACAATGGATCAATTCATGAGGTTTTCAAATTTCTAGTTATTCAATCGGTGAATTAGGGAATCAGTATTAGGATGTTAGTATGTTGGCATGTTATTCTGTCAGAATTTCAATGCATCGTCATGTCAGTGTGTCGGCATGTCAATGTGTTGTCAATTCAGTGTGTCAGCTTATCATTAAATCGGTGATTCAAAGTAATCAAGATCAGTTAGTCAAGAGCATCAGTGTTAGTGAGTCAGGAGCGTCAGTGTTGGTAGGTCATGGTGTCAGTAGGTCTGGGCGTCGGTAGTTCAAGTAATTAGTAATTCGTTTTATTGGTATATGAGTATTGGTGGCTCAATGTTGGTGGGTCTCATCGATATCTCACCCATTAGAGGATCATCATCTATGATTCACATCATGGTGAATCATTTATAATTTTTCCAATTTTCCTGGTTTTCCATTTTTCCCATCTTACGTCTTGTTTGACGTAAACCATGTTTAATGCCTTGTTTTGATTTTTTAAGTGTGTTTCAATGGATATTCAATATATCTTTAATATATTAATGTTATGGGGGGGGGGTTAGGATACCCAAACCACATGATGTTGACCAAGATCCCATGTTAATGTCTTTTGGAAACCGTTCTTCCTTTAATATCGAATTAAAACTACATAGTCGGGATCTTCCTTTCCTAGTAGGTTATTTTTATTTCGCCTTTGTGACTCAAGAGCCTTCCTCCCTAGATAATTCATGCACATTTGCTAGATCCTCTCCTACTTAGTTTTCTTAATGTTATTCCATGCTACTCTTCTGATCCCATTTTCTTGGAAGAAGGATGTACATCGATCTTTTCGTACCATTCTGTTAGGACCCTCCATCCTTAAGATATGTGAATAGATAACAAAGTGCAACACCCTTCTTTCCTCATGATGATGGAGATATAATTCCTCTAGTGTCCCTCCATCAACAAGTACTAGATCGGAGACTAGCACCAAGGGTATAGAATCATTTACCAGTCAAAAAGTTGTATGAGGGTGTACAAATGTCGATGTGTTTATACAACTACTTTACTTGATGTGAATTATTTGGTGAGTGTGACTTTGTGATGAAAGACTAGTGAGTATTCTTTGATATGTGCTTTGAGGTTCTACTTTTTTTTCTCCCTTTGAAATTAGTATGTTCCCCAACATGTGCACAGGTAGCTTTATCTTTCTTAATGAGTATATTTTTATGCTTACCCTACGTATATAAAACTGTTTTTGGGTTTCCTGAAGAACATTTGGGACAATTCTAGGCATTACAAGCATGGGTTTCAACAATAGTTGTTGCTTCTTCGTGATCTATTTTCTTTTTAAACTTTACCTTGGAGTTTTTGGGTACTTTTTATCATCTTTACTTCATGATCATGCAAGTGGGAATGAATTTTGGCTATGTTTTACATAAAGTATTTGGTGATTCATGGGATTTACCATCTTATACCAAGATCATGTTCTATGAAAAAATGGTAATGCATTCCATATTATGTGATATGATATACCCTTGGAGCCAGTCTTCACACTGGGCCCATTGATGGTGGGACATGAGGGTTATTATCTCCCCTTTATATAGCGGAATGAAGGGTGTGACACATTAATGTCCCTTACCTCATCATGAGGAAGGCAGTTCATGACATTATGTTATCAGAGGGGATTTGGGGGGTTTAGGTTTTGGGAGTTGAGATATAGGATGGAGTTTAGAGTTACGGACATTATTGATTATATGGGACGGTAGGGAAATAGTTTTAAGAAATCATTGAATGTGTAATAGGCCAGGGAAGATAGTCTAAGACAAGGGATTTTATGGCCCCATCTGATCCAGTGAAATAAATATAGACCTATTGAATGAAAATGTGAGGATTTAATGATTGTAGGGTAGATACCCTGGGGAAGGTACATGCATCATAATGATATGTTTTCTTTTTATCTTTTGAGTCTTGGGTGTTTTGGTAATTTGAAATAAATGAAGAGTTAAATGGATTTAAAATAATTTTCCCATGCTACCCTAATTTATTAGTTCCTTGTTTACTTTTTCAACTATGGAACCCATACATGGTCCATGTGTGGTATTAGTAATTGAGGACGAGAAATCTGAATTAGTTGTTTAGTGGAGGGTCGATCAACAAGAATAAGATGACTAGTGGTTGAATACGCTTCATTCCTTCCAGTGGATGACTTTTGGAATGTTCAAGGGCAGTGTCTCGGACATGGAGATGGAGAGCTGGATCAAGGAGCTAGAGATAACATTCATCATAATCTAGGATTCAAAATATTAATGGGTTCCACTAATGGTGAGGTAGATGTGAGGAGTAGTACCTCAGAGCTGGACAGTTTACCTAGGGGAATGGAAGGGGGTCGATGCTTTGTGGGATGACTTTGAGAATGGGTTCAAGGAAGAATTATTTTTTTCAATGACAAATGCTGAAAAAAGGAAGGATCTACTCTCCCCCCATTAGAGGAGTATGTTGGTAAGTGAACTTGGGATAATGTTCAAGGACCTCCTATGCTACGCACCATATCTCTTTTTAGATGAGGAATCATGAGGGAGACTCTTATAGGAGGCACTCCGACCATCTCTTCTATATGATGTAAGTCCCTTTAGTCATTTGATATACATGGAGGTTTAAAAAAAGGATAAATTAGTGGAGAGGATTCAGTCATATGGAGGGGTATAATGAGAAAGAATCCATTCGAATTTGTTGAAGTTGAAGGTTATCAGCAGCAGGTCATCGGCGTTAGGGCCTTCCAGGTTTCAGCCAGCAGAGAGTAGGCCTCAGGAGTTCCAATACCGATCTCTAGGACCTCATCCTTTCCCCATGGGCTTGGTACAAAGGTAATTTTTATTTGGAGTCATGTTATTCTTCGAATCTAGTGCTCATTTCTAGAACCAGACGGTGTGGATGGGTAGGTACAATGCCCGCCTCAGTAGTAGCAGTTGCCCGTTTGGCCTTTCCAACAGTAGGGGCAGTACACTCCCACTCCCTTGACGGTAGATGGTGATGGGGGAGGCAGACCTCAAGGTGCACCTTATTGACCAAAACCATGGCATGGTTTGGGATGCATTCAATATTATATGGGTATAGGATATGGGTGTGGGTAGTTTCACCCCGCACAGGTGGCATTTCCAGTAAGATCAGATGTGGTTTGAGGTATGATAAGTCTGTTCACTACCCATGTTCTTTCCTTGTTTTATTCATAAGCATCACATCCGTTTGTTTCACATAGTCTATTCCATACCCTGAGTATAAATTTAGATTTAATTTAGATTCCCCTGGTGTTGAGTATGCTAGTTGGAGGTCATAAAAGTTTGTTTGATGCGTTCTAGGGGTGTAGACTGCTGATGGGACCACATCAGTACCATGAGGATATTTTATTTATATAAATGCAGTTGTACAATGTCATACTAGAAAAAGGCTGGTTGTTTTTTATTCCATTATATAATTATTCTAATGAAGGGTTGTGTTTTTTTTATGTAATAACATCATGTAGCTTTTGTTTGCGACCATAGTTTTTAGATGGGGATCCAAAGCCTTTTCATTCCTTGTCAGCTGAGATATTAGTGCAATCAGTAGAAATAGAGATGGTGGATGTTATAAGGTTTTTTTTGGAGTTCATAGATGTCTTCCTAGATGAGGCTATAACTCTACCCCCTCTATGTGATTTTGAGTTAATAATAGACCTCCAACTTGGTGCTCGTCCGATTTTGATGGATCCTTATCAGATGTATCCTTATGAGTTGTGGGAGTTGCTGATTCATGTTGATTACCTAATGATGAAGGGTTTTATTTAGCCAAGTGTGTCGAAATGGGGTGAACCAGTTGTAAAGACCTGTAAAATTCAAGGAAATGGTTTTCTTAATTTTCTTTGGGATTTTACATGAACGCAGTTTCTGACGGCACTTTGATTCCGAGGCCCGGTGTGCCCAAAATTTCTATCCAATGTTTAGCTCGGGTACATTTAGTGAATGAATGAGCAGGAATTTCCAACTTTTGAACAGGTGCTTGGAATCGAATTCTGAGGGCACCGATGAAACCGCAGCGCCGGTAATTGATTAGGAACACCATTTCGGGAGTTGCGCTTACACGAGAGAAGTTTTTATTTTATGGGGAAGGTAAAATAAAATTTAAGCAAAAATTTTATTTTTACTTTAGGTGGTTTAAGCATTGGGTGGAAGTTGGGTAACTACCCAACTTCCCAAGGGAGGTTATGACGGTGGTGGGGCCAAAACAAACCCCACCTCTTCACATTCTTAAACCCCCTCAACTCACCATTATGGATGACAACTTGTCATGAATTAATTAAGTGGAATTAATTCAAACTCTTGAAATTCAAAAGTTTATGTTATGTTAATAAAATAAGAGATGAAATTATTTTATTTGTAGTTAGAACCTTGTTGTGTGAACTTTGGGAGAAAAGCCAAAGAACTTGAGGAACTTCTTCGTCTTCGACGAAGAACGCGAAGAACACATCGGTCTCCGACGAAGAACACCGAGTTCTCGGATACTGATTACGCGACGCCGTGAACCGCGATGTCGTCAACTTATTATTTCACGACGTCTCTTCCCGCATCGAATCCTCATTTGACGAACCTCCGTTCAAGGTTGCACGAGGTAGGGGTTATTTTATTTTGTTCGTGAATTCTACCTTATCGTTCTTCGTGGAAATACGACCAATTCCTATCGATTAATGAGTGGGGGCCGGACCGCACAAACACGGTCGACCCTCCTACCTTTTTCCATTTTATTGTTCTTAATGTGGTTGGAATGGAAATGGCGTGGTGCCGTCACACCGCGCGGGATTGTGCGGCAAGGAATGCGCGGAGCCATCACGCCGCACCGTGAAATTGAACCAAGTCGTGGCGCCATCGCGCCGCACCAGAGAATCGCAAAAGCACCGCGGCCGGAGAGGGTCCGCGACGTAGGGGTGCGGCGCCGTCGCACCGCAACAGACGAATGAAGGTCGCGGTCAGTACCGGGCCGCGGCGGAGCGTGGGAAACAGCGGCCCGAAATAGGCCGCTGGCGTCAGACCAGGACTGACCGGCCGGAAACGGGACACCGGCGTCGGAGCAGGGAGGGGACCGGCCGTCGCCGGTCCCGTGGTGGGAGAAACTGGTCGGCTGGGGCGGGACGGCTGGACAGGAGAAAATCCGGGGGTTCAAACCCCCGGACGGCCAGCTAGCGGCCCCCATTAAGGGGGGTCGCGGTTACAAAACACGGGGGGGGGGGGGGCAGGGCCCCCCCCCCCTCCCCCCACCCCGCAAACCGAACGGCTCGGCCGTTCGCCCAAGCCAGCTAGCACTATGAGCCAGTGTGCCGGGCCGCCAGGCCGAGCGCCGAGCTGGGCCGAGCCGCGCCAGATAGCCCGGGCCGACCCAGGTGGTCTCGGGCCGGGTCGGTCCGAGCCCGAAACCCCCATTTTAGGACCCTTTTGTGTCTTTTTCCCATATCTCGGGCTACGGACCTCTGATCGACACACCATCAACGGCGATGTGATCCTTGGATCGAGACAGTCGTTTCGGTATATAGTAATTATGGTTTCGGAGAACTTTGGGTCCGGCCTGGTTGGTTCGTACACGAAACCAACCGGGCCCTCGGAGCGGAAACTATAAGGCCCCATCCTTAAACCTTACTTAATATTGAATTAAATGAGTAATTCACATTGAGGATCTTTTCAGGTTTAGAGTTTTAGAGAATTAGGACATAACTATTACATCTCAAAATATTACAAAGTAGTCTCTTCTACTAAATTTCCATAAAATGAAAACTCTTAAAAAAGAAACATGTCTAGTTTCATGTTTTAGGTAGCATGACTTTCCCTTGATCCCATCCTTGACCCTATTCCACGCTAAGTCCTGTGAAAAATATTTCAAAAACATGGGATGAGCATAAAAACTCAGTAAGGGATACACAACGAATAAGAACGGTTATTTTATCAAAACAAAAAGTAAACCATGTATGCTTTAACAAGGTAATACTTTTCACCTTTATGAAGTAGTAAAAACTCTTCAATGAATAAAATATCATTACTTACCTTTTTGTAACCAAAGGATTACCATAAAACCCATATAAAGAACACATAACATATACAAAGGTAACTTTGGACATAAACATACTTAAGTGGAATAACCATACGGTCGACTCCCACACATATCACTTAATGGAATAGCCATACGTCCAATTTCCATACATACTTAATGGAATAGCCATACGGCCGATTTCCATAACCAATGCATTGGAGGTTATAACGTAACCACTCGTCCTGATATTCACGGCACCACCCGTCATATGGTTTATAATGTAACCACCTGTTAAAATTTCCAAGTACCAATATAAAATAATAAAACATAAAACCAATATAAAGGAATGATAACATTTCCACATCACAATATATCATAATAGAATCCTTTATCAAAACCATTTTCAAAACCATTTAAAACATTTAATAAAGAGATTTTGAATCAAAGTGTCCCATACCACCTTGAAGCTTAAAATTTTAAACCATTAATATCCATATAAATAAATCCTTAAAACCATTTTGAAAACATGGATATTAATAAGAACAAATAATTAAAACATTTAAAATGACATTTTGGTAAAGGGGTTTTACCACAATTAGAGACACTTGAATACAATAATTGAGGAATAACATTTAGTCAGAACTTTATAATATCATGAGAATAAATGGATTCATGATATAATACTCCAAAGGACAGTATATAAACCATATAAGAGTGAATTGGTGCATAACAACAATGAACCCTCAATAGAAATGTCAAATGTGATGAAATCCTTTATAAAGAAGGTATCCTTAAATTAAGGACAAATCAATCTCAAAAATATGTGTGACAAATATAAATACACCCAATATAAGTGGATATTATGTGTAAAACAATAAAAGTCCATTCACACATATTCAATGGATGACATATTCAATGACTACATGTTCAACCCAAAGAAATCGAAATTGGGTTAAAAAGTTCCCTTGACAGCCTAACGGCATCACATCAAAATGAGTTGATGAGAGATAAAAAGTGTATCTCATCACTTGGGCATAAAATTTACAACAATAAGGATATATGAGAACATATCCCAACATAAAAATATGTAAATTAAAAGACCCAACAAAAGAAGTCTTTTCAAAAAGAGGAGGGTGAAAGGTTCCCTTACCGACTTGGGTATCTTTCAAAACATACACCCCATGAAAGAAGAACAATAGATCATTGATGTAAATACTCATAAACGAAAGTATATTACACAAAGAGTAGAATAATGGGCAGTACATACACCACTCAATGGAATTTGTGGCAAACGTAGCATAAATCTCACGAGAATAAAAGTGAGATGAAAAATCCCTTACGAAAATTCGGCAGCCTAATGGCGCCACTCAAAACTTCCAAAATGGATTGATGAGAGAGAATAGGGTCTCTCATCACATGAACATAAAAATCACAGTAATTGTAATATAAAAGATCATCCCAATAACAAGAAATGTGAGCTTTAAAAGGAATGACATAAAAGTGTGTACTGAAAAAGAAAGAGAGGAGTAGGATCCCTTACCTCGGGTCCGACTTGACTCGATCTTTCTTTAATCTCCTTAAAAAGTGTAACTCTTTTTGATTTGAGCCTAAAGGCTTCCTTTGAAAGTATTATTCCAAAAGGGAATCCTATAGGATGAGGAGAGGGATGTGGCAAGAGTAAATGGTCAGGGGTTGGCCGAGCCAAAGGCTTGAGGAGTGTGTGAAATGAGGTAGAGGTGGGGGCCTTTTATAAGAGGAGAGGAGGGGTACTTTTGGAAAGTAAGAAATATTACTTTATTTGCAAATGTGTTTCGGTTTTAAAAGGTCCCACATTGAAATAATTCATGGATAAGGTGATAAGGGTTCTAAATCCACACATCCAATAAGTTTTGGACATGTTTAGTTCATAGATTTTACATTATCTTTCCATTTTATTTTAATCATTAAATAATGATGTCATCACTGCATCATTATGATGTCATAAATAATTTAATTTATTTAATGTCTAAAAATTATAAAAAAATTACTATGATGTAGGAAATCTTTTTATCTTTCCAATTAATATTTATAATAAAAAATATGACTTGTATAACCCCATTTAAAAATAGTTTTAGTAAAACATATCATGTTTGTGTCATTTTTAATTTTAACATTAAATAAAAATATATTATTGTCATTTTCCAACTAAATTGGCTCCATGGGGTCCCCAAGTTGGCCCATGTCTTGTCTTGGTCGGCCATGACTCTCCCAATAGGTGTATGACAAGTGTCATGGTGTTTTCACATTCTTATAATATCATTTTTACCTTAAACTACACTAATTACCACTAATCGCGATTAAAAACTTAATAAGTTACTATTCACCAAAAAATTATTTTTATCCCATTGAACCACATTTTACTTCATAATGACAACCATGTATGTCAGATTTTTGAAAATCAAAACACAATGATGGCAAAATTTCATTTAAACGGAAAATCAGTTTTTATAAGTACCACTTAGTGGTTTCACTATTCATCAAAAATTGAAGTTCTTAAGAAAAATCCCAAAAATTCACCCTAAGCTATATTTGATATTCTGAATTCAAAAATGAAGTCCTTTTTACAAAATTCAAAACATATAAGTCACATTAATTAATTTAATAATTAATTCCCACTATCATGACAAATAGCGTGTTTTTATGAAACAATAAGTATCAAAAGATTGACACTAGTTTAAGTCCGATTTCAAAGTGAAATTAATTCCAACGACCACTATTGGATTTAATGGTAAAAATATTTTCTAATTTCACTTTAAAACCAATTCAAAATATTATATAATCATATAAATAAATTAGATTAAAAAGAGATTTTGAATTAAAACACAACATTTTACACTATTCATTAAAAAATGAACTTTATCGGAAAAATACCAAAAAATTACACAAAGTAAAATTTGATGTCCTGATTCTTAATAAGAGTTTTATTTGGTCCAAAAGAATTTTTAAGAGTGAAAAAAACTATATTTAATGATGGTCCAACATCAAAAGGTGATAAGTAAACCTTTAGTGGAAACTAGGGCATATATGCCTAAAATTGAATTCTTTCCGTATTTTAAGACTCTATACTTTATTGGATAAATGTAAAAACATTTAAAACCATATATAATCATATTTTAGTTATTTATATCCTTTCCCTCCATTACAATGGCTACATGTTAAATACCATTTAAAATAATATTATTTTATTATTAGAGTGCAACTTAAGATTCCCAAGAAACTCATTGTTGCGTGTTGGGTAAGCCATCGAGCATAGCGTCCCCTTTAAAGTAATATCAATATTTTATTCACAAATATGGATAAATATGAAAATTTCATATTCTTTATTTACCTGGGGTGTTACATCCTTCCCCCCTTTTGGGAATTGCTTCCTCGCAATTTTTAAAATTGAGCTTGGAAACATCCTTGAAAGTCCCACATCGGAACAAGAGTCAGTAAAACAATCACATTAAAATAAAGAAAGATAAGTACAAAGGTCACTCGAGTTAACCCATAATAGGATTCCGTGTAGGAAAACATAGACATGGAAGAGAAAACATAGGGTCATGTTCTGATGGAGAGTGATAGAAAACATGTTTAGGAGAAAGTTAACAATAAGAAAATCACAAACTTGTGATGGGTTAAACGGTGTTGGGTTCCCCAGTAGGAAAAGTTAATAGAAAACATTTTTGTTTTAAGTTACTTTTTAATGAGAAATTTATTCATAAGGAATCATAATCACTTATCATGTTGACTTTCAACTTTTACTAGATTCCTTAATCAAACTCATATTTTTTCCAAAAGATGAGTATTTAGGGAGACCTGTTCGCATTAAGAGTACTATAATCAACTTCTAGAGAATCACCTAATCCACAAAAGAGAACTAAATACATCCCATGTCTTTAGGCTTTAACCAAAACCACATCTAGAAATGTTAGTACAAGGTCAGATAATCCAGAAAAGGATAACCCTTTATAAATGAAAATCTATTCTTAACCTCCATGATTTGTCAAACAAAACCCAAAGTTCAAAGAGGACCATTAGATAAACAATTTGTCCATAAAATCCTTCAAAGTAATCAAAACTAAGATTGAAACCCAAATATTTGAAGGATTTAGTCACATAGACTTCAAAGTTAAATCGTAACATTTATCTCCAAACAACATCAGTCACTCATAAAGTCTCGCATTGAAAAGTAATTATCCTAATCACATATCCTCCATGATAGGTTAATCATTTTCATAAATAAACCAAAATCAACTTACTCTTAATTCATAAAATCATCTAACTAAGAAGGAATCGGTCAAACTAACCAGGGACTTCACGTAGTCCAGTGGTAGGCGATAAATACCAGTCGCACTTTGGTTGTGGGTTCGATTCCCGCAGCTTTGTTCGACGCGATGGGTTGTCACACGGTCTGCGTGTTATCCTTCTTCCAAAACTATATAATTCTTAAAACATTCCCCAAAATGAGATAAAATCTTCAAAAATAATCATAACATATTTTAACCTCAAGTTTATCTCATTCCTTTCATTTTCCATCATATCATAGAGTAACCCATAATTACCTAAAAAGTAAGGGTCATATAAACCCTAATGGTTACCTTTTTAAATATTACCTGAACTTCCACATCGATTGGTCATCTCGTACATGATGTATTACAGAACATACCAAGGTTCAAGTGGTTGATCATGACTCCTTGATATTTGGTTTAGGACAACCACGATTTTCCTCATTGAATCCTCCATTTTATCTATTATCTTAATCAGAGAACCACCACAGTTTCCTTCAAACATGTTGTCTCTTTGGTGCCTGCTAAATCCATCCATTCACTAAAAATAGAAATGTCAGTGTGAGTATATCAACAAAACCATCATCTACTAATGTGGAAGGTAAACACTAAGATACACTTACTCATTCACTTTATCTAAAACTAGGACTCTTTCTGAAATCCTAACCATTATGGTAATGTCACTTGTGCTTAGAGAATACCCTAACCTATAAAGTTATCTAAACCAACCTCTGATACCAAATATAAGGCCCCATCCTTAAACCTTACTTAATATTGAATTAAACGAGTAATTCACATTGAGGATCTTTTCAGGTTTAGAGTTTTAGAAAATTAGGACATAACTATTACATCTCAAAAGATTACAAAGTAGTCTCTTCTACTAAATTTCCATAAAATGAAAACTCTTAAAAAAGAAACATGTCTAGTTTCATGTTTTAGGTAACATGACTTTCCCTTGATCCCATCCTTAACCCTATTCCACGCTAAGTCCTGTGAAAAACATTTCAAAAACTTGGGATGAGCATAAAAACTCAGTAAGGGATACACAAAGAATAAAAACTATTAGCCTATCAAAACAAAATGTAAACCTTGTATACGTTAACAAGGTAATACTTTTCACCTTTATGAAGTAGTAAAAACTCTTCACTGAATAAAATATCATTACTTACCTTTTTGTAACCAAAGGATTACTATAAAACCCATATAAAGAACACATAACATATACAAAGGTAACTTTGGACATAAACATACTTAAGTGGAATAACCATACGGTCGACTCCCACACATATCACTTAATAGAATATCCATACGGCCAATTTCCATACATACTTAATGGAATAACCATACGGACGACTTCCATACCCAATGCATTGTAGGTTATAACGTAACCACCCGTCCTAATATTCACGGTACCACCCGTCATATGGTTTATAATGTAACCACCCGTTAAAATGTCCAAGTACCAATATAAAATCAAAAAACATAAAACCAATATAAAGGAATGATAACATTTCCACATCACAATATATCAAAATAGAATCCTTTATCAAAACCATTTTCAAAACCATTTAAAACATTTAATAAAGAGATTTTGAATCAAAGTGTCCCATACCACCTTGAAGCTTAAAATTTTAAACCATTAATATCCATATAAATAAATCCTTAAAACCATTTTGAAAACATGGATATTAATAAGAACAAATAATTAAAACATTTAAAATGACATTTTGGTTAAAGGGGTTTTACCAAAATTAGAGACACTTGAATACAATAATTGAGGAATAACATTTAGTCAGAACTTTATAATATCATGAGAATAAATGGATTAATGATATAATACTCCAAAGGAGAGTATATACTCCATATAAGAGTGAATTGGTGCATAACAACAATGAACCCTCAATAGAAATGTCAAATGTGATGAAATCCCTTATAAAGAAGGTATCCTTAAATTAAGGACAAATCAATCTCAAAAATATGTGTGACAAATATAAATACACCCAATATAAGTGGATATTAAGTGTAAAACAATAAAAGGCCATTCAAACATATTCAATGGATGACATATTCAATGAGTACATGTTCCACCCAAAGAAATCGAAATTGGGTTAAAAAGTTTCCTTGACAGCCTAACGGCATCACATCAAAATGAGTTGATGAGAGATAAAAAGTGTATCTCATAACATGGACATAAAATTTACAACTATAAGGATATATGAGAACATATCCCAACATAACAATATGAAAATTAAAAGACCCAACAAAAGAAGTCTTAAAAAAGAGGAGGGTGAAAGGTTCCTTACCGACTTGGGTATCTTTCAAAACATACACCCCATGAAAGTAGGACAATAGATCATTGATGCAAATACTCATAAACGAAAGTATATTACACAAAGAGTAGAATAATGGGCAGTACATACACCACTCAATGGAATTTGTGGAAAATGTAGCCTAAATCTCACGAGAATAAAAGTGAGATGAAAAATCCCTTATGAAAATTCGGCAGCCTAACGACGCCACTCAAAACTTCCAAAATGGATTGATGAGAGAGAATAGGGTCTCTCATCACATGAACATAAAAATTACAGTAAGTGTAATATAAAAGATCATCCCAATAACAAGAAATATGATCTTTAAAAGTAATTACATAAAAGTGTGTACTTAAAAAGAAAGAGAGGAGTAGGATCCCTTACCTCGGGTCCGACTTGACTCGATCGTTCTTTAATCTCCTTTAAAAGTGTAACTCTTTTTGATTTGATCCTAAAGGCTTCCTTTGAAAGTATTATGCCCAAAGGGAATCCCCTAGGATGAGGAGAGGGATGTGTAGAGAGTAAATGGGTAGGGTTTGGCCGAGCGAAAGGCTTGAGGAGTGTGTGAAATGAGGTAGAGGTGGGGGGCTTTTATAAGAGGAGAGGAGGGGTACTTTTGGAAAGTAAGAAATATTACTTTATTTTCAAATGTGTTTTGGTTTTAAAAGGTCCCACATTGAAATAATTCATGGATAAGGTGATAAGGGTTCGAAATCCACCCATCCAATAAGTTTTGGACATGTGTAGTTCATAGATTTTACATTATCATTCCATTTTATTTTAATCATTAAATAATGATGTCATCACTGCATCATTATGATGTCATAAATAATTTAATTTATTTAATGTCTAAAAATTATAAAAAAATTACTATGATGTAGGAAATCTTCTTATCTTTCCAATTACTATTTATAATCAAAAAGATGACTTGTATAACCCCACTTAAAAATAGTTTTAGTAAAACATATCATGTTTGTGTCATTTTTAATTTTAACATTAAATAAAAATATATTATTGTCATTTTCCAACTAAAGTGGCTCCATGGGGTCCCCAAGTTGGCCCATGGCTTGTCTTGGTCGGCCATGACTCACCCAATAGGTGTATGACATGTGTCATGGTGTTTTCACATTCATATAATATCATTTTTACATTAAACTACACTAATTACCACTAATCGCGATTAAAAACTTAATAAGTTACTATTCACCAAAAAAATTATTTTTATCCCATTGAACAACATTTTAATTCATAATGACAACCATTTATGTCGGATTTTTGAAAATCAAAACACAATGATGGCAAAATTTCTTTTAAACGGAAAATCAGTTTTTATAAGTACCACTTAGTGGTTTCACTATTCATCAAAAATTGAAGTTTTTCAGAAAAATCCCAAAAATTCACCCTAAGCTATATTTGATATTTTGAATTCAAAAATGAAGTCCGTTTTACAAAATTCAAAACTTATAAGTCACATTAATTAATTTAATAATTATTTCCCGCTGTCATGACAAATAGCGTGTTTTTATGAAACAATAAGTATCAAAAGATTGACACTAGTTTATGTCCGATTTCAAAGTGAAATTAATTCCAACGACCACTATTGGATTTAATGGTAAAAATATTTTCTAATTTCACTTTAAAACCAATTCAAAATATTATCTAATCATATAAATAAATTAGATTAAAAAGAGGTTATGAATTAAAACACAACATTTTACACTATTCATTAAAAAAAATGAACTTTATCGGAAAAATACCAAAAAATTACACAAAGTAAAATTTGATGTCCCGATTCTTAATAAGAGTTTTATTTGGTCCAAAAGAATGTTTAAGAGTGAACAAAACTATATTTAATGATGGTTCAAAATCAAAAGGTGATAAGTGAACCTTTAGTGGAAACTAGGGCATATATGCCTAAAATTGAATTCTTTCCGAATTTTAAGCCTCTATCCTTTATTGGATAAATGTAAAAACATTTAAAAACATATATAATCATATTTTAGTTATTTATATCCGTTCCCTCCATTACAACGGCTACATGTTAACTACCATTTAAAATAATATTATTTTATTATTAGAGTGCAACGTAAGATTCCCAAGAAACTCATTGTTGCGTGTTGGGTACGCCATCGAGCATAGCGTCCCCTTTAAAGTCATATCAATATTTTATTCACAAATATGGATAAATATGAAAATTTCATATTCTTTATTTACCTGGGCTGTTACAGAAACACTTATAACTTGAGTTTCAGACATCTAGTTGACGTGTCGTCGACTTGGTTGGATTCCTCTTAGTGAGGTGAGTCTTTTGGCTTACTCCGCCCGAGGATTGGACGAGGTTGGAGTACGGTCGGGTAGGTTTTGACTTAAAAACCAACCGGGCCCCTAGGATGAAAAAGCCAATAACTCTCAGACCGGGCGTCCGATTGACGCGCCGTCTGCGATGTTGAGTTCCTATTGACGATATGGAACTTTGGGATACATCATCTCTGGACTTTGTTTCAGTTGAGGTATCAGCCTCTCGCCTCATGGAGCGGACCCTTCCGAACGAGCTTGTAGTGTGCGGGGACCCTAGTGATGGCTGCGTTTGTGACTGTCATGACGACGACTGTACAGAGATTCTCAGTGGATTCGATGGAGACGACTATAGCACTCAGTGATCCTATCTGGATCAATGCTACAAATCCTATGTGGGTCCGATCCTGTGTGGGTCAGCACTCAGCGGTTCTGTGTGAGCTAGTGCCTACAGATTCTGTGTGGGTCCGATCCTGTGTGGGTCTTTGCAGGGGTTAGTTACCTATCGATCCTTTGTGTGTCAGATCCTTTGTGGGTCATTGTGGGGGTTATTACCTATCAATCTTTTGCGGGTCCGATGCTTTAGATGAATCAGTGGCAATATCTGATCATCTATATCGTCATACAAAAAAGTGTACCTTTGTGAGCTGAATCTTGTTTTGCTTTCCTTTGTGGATTGTGTTGTGCTATCCTGTGTGGATTACATTTTTCTTTCCATTGTGGATTGTGTTGAGCTATTCTATGTGGATTACGTTTTTCTTTCCTATGTGTTCTGGGTTGTACTTAGGCTCGGATATTGGAGCCGATCTGGAATTGATGACATAGGTATATGTATGGGCATATACCTAAGTAGTGTCGGATGTTACTTCATGACTGTATCCTTCCTTTGTGGATTATCCTTTGTAGATTCTGCGAGACCTATGGGGGTCTCGGGGTCCCTATAGAGTAGCTTATACTCACCCTTTCACGGGCTATGCCCGCACTACGTTCTGTTGGTTGCAGACGATGAACAGTGTTGATCGTGGTTGAGGCTTGCGGAGCAGGACGGTACCTGGAGGTGGACCACTGGGCGGGATGTACTCGGAGCGGACGGCTGGACCTAAGGAGTAGAGGAGGCTATCAGTACTCACCCTTCAGTTCTGATTTCCAGTGGACAGCTCGGCGTTGTGGCTTTACTTTTCAGTTGCTGTTTTCCCATCCAGTTGTACTTTACTTTTAGTTTGGGTTTGTAATTGTCCCACTAACTTTTCCGCACTTACTGTTGTACCAGCTTTTCCTTAGTGTTAAATTCTATTGCTTTCTTGCTTTGTGGTGTTTGTTTACTTTACAAAGGCAACGCCTTCCCTTTTTATCGGGAATTTACTCCTTGGAGCTAGTCGCAAGCCCCTGGCATTTGGAAGGTGGGCTTGGGGTATTCACGACACGGGCCCCGAGGACGAGTCGTGACAAATTGGTATCAGAGGAGTTCGGTTCTACCACAGAACATGGGACTCTAATCTTTTTCTATGTTAGCAATAGTGTTAGGCGTATTGGGTGTGGTTATCAGTCCAGGTAGTCCAGTGTTGGTGCGGTGGCCGACGTATCCGTACTCCAGGACCCTGACTTCTGATTTCCAACTTAATGCACGAAAACATTGATTGCATTGTGTTTCATGTTTTCTTTGTGATTACTTTGTGTCAGCTCACCAGGTATACTGTTTGACAGTGGTGCAACTATTTCTTTTCAGGATGGCCCCAAGACGGCATCCAGCTAGGGTTCCGAGCGTTGAGCATGATGACAGCCCACCGAGCGACGAGGCCTCGGTGCAGGGCCCTTTGACCGCAGAGGCACCAGCGGCACCTCTACCCACCGAGCCACCGATGCTACCAGCCCTAGCCGCAGACGATGCACGTCGCCTTAGTGAACTATATGAGTTTCAGAACCAGTGACCGCCTAGGTTCCGCGGGGATACGGACCCCCAGGCAGCCGAGGATTGGCTGGAGGCAGTGGTGAGAGTTTTCAGGATAGTGAGAACACCAGCAGACCTCATGATGATGCTCACAGCGAGCCAACTGCACGTGGCAATAGGAAGATGGTGGAGCTTGATCCTCTAGGTGCACGTTGAGGCATCTCTTCTCTGGACGAACTTTGAGATCCTCTTCCTCTCGAAGTTCTTCCTGGCCACCCTCCGTGCGGTTCGCATCCAGGAGCTTCTTCAGCTGCGGTAGGGGAGCATGACGGGTGCCCAGTAATCGGCGAGATTTACCGATCTCTCGTGCTCCTCGACATACATGGTACTGGAACCATTATTCCGGGCCTGGACCTTTGAGCAGGGATTGAGACATGAGATCAGGGCATCACTGATCTCCCTCAGCATTCCGACTTAGGTAGGAGTACTGGAGCGAGCCCTTTTGATCGAGAGATTTCTTGCTGAGCCTTCATCAGTGTCGAGACCCACCGCAGGGCAGCACGTAGCAGAGTCTTCTGTAGCAGGAAGTCGATGGATGGCTCATGGGTCCAGGCAGACCGAATCCTCAGGCAGATGACCTCAGGACACTGGCTCAATAGTGCGGGGCACACAACGTGGAGCTAATCTTTCGAGAGGCAGGCAGTGCACTCATGCGACGGGCAGAGCCACATGGCTCGTGACTGCCCGACCCGCCGTACCGAGGAGCAGAAGACAGTTGAGGGACCACCCAGGCAGAGGTAGAGGGTCGACCGTGGAGGTCCGTAGGGAGCAGGCGGATGATGCAGAGGAGCTGGCCGAGCAGCAGGTGGTGGTCGACGCTTTGAGGCTCTACCACCACCACCACCAGGAGGTCCACCCCGACCACCGGGAGCTGGCGGGCAGAGACAGGCACAGCTCCAGGCAGCGGAGGGCTATGACCACGGTGCGCCTGAGATGATTGAAGGTACTATATGTGTCTATTCCACCCTTTTTGCAGTTCTTATAAACACAAGAGTGAGTCATTCTTTCATAGCTGCTGCCCGTGTTCGGAGCTCGGAGATTCCGATAGAGCCGTTGGATCGATCCTTACGGCTAGAGACTTCTACGGGAGCAGACTCGACGATTACGCACTGGTGCCGGTAGTGTGAGCTTACTCTAGGAGGCGAGAGCTTCGGCTAAGATCTTCTTGTAGTGGCGTCGAGGCCTTACGACGTCATCTTGGGCATGGATTGGTTATCTATAGTCCATGCTTAGATTGACTGTATTAGGCGCAAGGTGCGATGTGTACGCACCGACGGGAGCAGGTTCACCTTCACCAGCGAGAAGGGAGAATTCGCAGCACAGGACGGACTCAAGTAGAGGAGAGGATAGCCCATCACTCATTAGTTGGCTAGCCTCATCCTAGGAGCAGTTGATGTGCGGACTCCTAGTTTTCCTACAGTGGTGGATCAGTATGCGGACATTTTCCCCGAAGACATTCCAGGTCTACCTTCTCACAGATAGGTAGACTTTTATATTGACATGTACCCCGGGACAACCCCGATATCGACTCCAGCATATCGTATGGCCCCCGCCGATCTTCGAGAGCTATGGGTACAGTTGGAGGACTTGCAGGGCAAGGGGTTCATCCGACCCAGTGTTTCACCCTGGGCTTCCCCGATTTTGTTCGCCAAGAATATAGATGGGAGCTTGCGACTTTGTGTCGACTATCGTCGCCTGAACCAGGTGACTGTGAGGAACAAGTATCTGCTACCGAGGATTGATGACCTCTGCGATCAACTCAAGGGAGCACGGTGGTTCTCAGAGATAGACATCAGGTTAGGCTATCATCAGCTCAGAGATCGGGATGGGGACGTGTAGAAGACAACCTTCAGGTGTCAGTATGGCCACTATGAATTCTTGTTTATGGAATTCGGCATAACCAATGCTCCAGCAGTGTTCATGGACCTCATGAACAGGATATTTCAGCCATACCTCGATCGATTTGTCGTGGTCTTCATCGATGACATTTTGATTTACTCGACCACTGAGGAGGAGCATGCCTACCACTTGCGGGTTGTACTAGACACACTCCGAGAGCACCAGCATTATGGTAAGATCTCAAAGTTCCAGTTCTGGATACGTGAGGTCCACTTCTTGGGGCACGTCATCTTTGAGGTTGGAGTTGCCGTGGATCCTGCGAAGATCGAGGCAGTGCTAGCTTGGGAACCACCCAGGAGCGTGACGGAGGTACGGAGTTTCTTGGGACTATCTGGATACTATCAATGATTTGTGCCAGACTTCTCCAAATTTGCGGAACCACTCTTAGCTCTTATGAAGAATGGAAAACCCTTTGTGTGGTCAGACAGATGTCAGCAGAGCTTCCAAGAGCTGAGACAGATATAGACCAGTGCCCCAATCTTGAGGTTTCCTGAGGAGGGAGTAGGGTACGTAGTCTACTGCTATGCATTAGGTACCGGACTGGGATGTGTCCTAATGCAGGAGTGGGCCGTGATCACCTATGGATCACGTCAGTTGAGGCCGCATGAGCAGAACTACGCTACCCATGACCTGTAGTTAGCAGCAGTGGACTTCGCTCTGAAGACATGGCGACACTACCTGATGGGCGAGCGCTTTTCAGTCTTTTCTGACCGTCAGAGTCTCAGGTACATCTTCTCTCAGAAGGACCTGAACCTGAGACAGCAGCGATGGCTCGAGTTCATCCAGGACTATGACTTTGAGATAGTCTATACTTCTGGAAAGGGGAACGTGGTAGACGATGCTCTCAGTAGGGGGATGGTCATTCAACTACTTGAGGAGGCGACAGAGTAGCTAGCCTCTTTGCAGATATCCTTCGTGGATAGAGATGGAGAAGCCTTCCTTCAGTCTCTCACAGTCACCGCTCCACTACTACAGCGGGTCAGAGAGGCACAGCGTGGGAACACTGACTGGGAGACGCGGCGTGCACAAATATCCTCAGGATAGGCACCTGATGGTTTCTCATTTGGAGAAGAGCACGACATCCTTTTTAGAGGACGTAACATGGTACCAGTTACTTTACGGGGGGAGGTGCTGAGAGAGTTTCAAACTTCTCCATTAGCGGTACATCCTGGAGTGGCGAAGATGTACCAGGATCTTAGACGACAACACTGGTGGCCGGGCATGAAGAAGGCTGTGGCAGAGTTTTTTTCTTGATCCCTCTCCTAACAATAGGTAAAGGCAGAGCACCACTTACCAGCAGGCTTGGTACGACCCTTGGAGGTCTCGGAGTGGAAGCGGGACGGGATATCTATGGACTTCGTGATTGGACTTCCACACACTTCCGGAGGTCATGACTCTATTTGGGTGATTGTCAACCGACTCACCAATTCGGCAAACTTATTACCCATCAGAGAGCAGGGTTTAATGGAGAGCTTTGGACGTATCTACATTTAGGAGATTGTATGGCTTCACGGTGTGCCATCATCTATCGTCTCGGATCGAGATGCTCACCTTACATCCCGGCTTTGGAAGGGGTTGCAGGAGGCGTTCGGGACGCAGCTATGTCTGAGCACTGCCTTTGACCCTCAGACGGATGGTCAGACGGAGAGGACCATAAAGACTCTCGAGGACATGTTTCGCGCATGTGTCCTCAACTTTGGTCGCAGTTGGGAGGACCACCTACCCTTGGTGGAGTTTGCATACAACAACAGCTACCACTCCACCATCGGGATGGCACCATATGAGGGGTTGTACTACTGACCATGCAGATCTCATTTGTGCTGGACAGACCCAGGGGAGTCAGCACATGTGGGACCGGAGATGGTCCAGCCCACGTCAGAGAAGGTCCAAGTCATCCAGGAGCGGATGAGGACAGCTCAGAGCCGGCAGAAGTCTTATACTGACAGGAGGCGGAGGCCACTAGAGTTCGAGGATGGACACCATGTCTTCTTGCATGTCTCACCTCGACATGGATTACAGTGATTTGGCCAAGGCGGCAAGTTGTCTCCAACCTTCGTCGAACCCTTCCAGGTCCTCAGCAGGATTGGAAAGGTGGCTTATCGCCTGGCGATACCGCCTCAGTTGCACCGGGTGCACGACGTCTTCCACATATCTCAGCTGAGGAGATACGTGCATGACCTGACGCATATCATTGACCATGGAGAGATAGACGTTGAAGATGGGGTGACTTTTACGGAGGTTCCAGTGGAGATCGGGGATCGACAGGAGCAGGTCCTACGTGGATAATCGATTCCTCTAGTGCGCATCATATGGCAGCATGGGAACCTCCAGGAGAGCACTTGGGAGCGGGAGGCTCAGATGCGTGCTCAGTATCCACATTTTTTTCCCTATCTTATGATGTATATTTACGGGGACGTAATGCCCTGAGGTGGGAGTAATGTAAGGACCCTTAAAATTAAAGGAAAATTATTTCTTAATTTTCTTTGGGATTTTACATGAACATAGTTTCTAACGGAACTTCATTCTGAGGCCCGGTGTGCCCGGAATTTCTATCTGAAGTTTATCTTAGGTACATTCAGTGAACGAACGAGCGGGAATTTCCAACTTTTGAACCGGTGCTCGGAATCGAATTCTGAGGGAACCGATGGAACCACAGCGCCGTTAATTGCTTAGGAACGCCATTTCCAGAGTTTCGTTTACAAGAGAGAAGTTGTTATTTTATGGGGAATGTAAAATAAAATTTATGCAACAATTATATTTTTACTTTAAGTGGATTAAGCTTTGGGTGGAAGTTGGGTAACTACCCAACTTCCCAAGGGAGGTTATGAGGGTGGTGGGGCCCACAATAACCCCACCCCTTAACATTCTTCAACCCCCTCAACTCACCATTATGGATGAAAACTTGTCATGAATTAATTAAGTGGAATTAATTCAAACTCTTGAAATTCAAAATTTTGTGTTATGTTAGTAAAATAAGAGATGAACTTATTTTATTTGTGGTTGGAACCTTGTTGTGTAAACATTGGGAGAAAATCCAAGGAACTTGAGGGACTTCTTCATCTTCGACGAAGATCACTTCGGTCTCCGACAAAGAATGCCGAGTTCTCAGAAACTGATTACGTGACGCCGTGAACCGTGACGCCGTCAACGTCTTCTTTCACGACGTCTCTTCCCACGACGAATCCTCGTTTGATGAACCTTCATTCAAGAACGCACGAGGTAGGGGTTATTTTATTTTGTTCGTTAATTCTACCTTATCGTTCTTCATGGAAATACGACCAATTTCTATCAATTAATGAGAGGGGTTCAGACCGCACAAACCCGGCCGACCCTCCTCCCTTTTTCCATGTTATTGTTTCTAATGTGGTTGGAACGGAAATGGCGTGGTGCCGTCGCACTGCGTGGGATCGTGCGGCAAGGAATGTGTGGCGTTGTCGCACTGCACCATGAAATTGAACCAAGTCGTGGTGCCGTCGCGCTGTGCCAGAGAACCGCAAAAGCACCGCGGCCGGAGAGGGGCCGCGGCGTAGGGGTGTGGCGCCATCGCGCCGCACCGGAATAATGTAGGACGCGGCCGGTACCGGGCTGCGGCGGAGCGTGGTAAACGGAGGCCGGAAATGGGTTGATGGCGTCGGAGCTGGACCGGCAGCCAAAAACGGGCCGCTGGCATCGGAGTAGGGAGGGGACCGGCCATCGCCAGTCCCATGGTGGCAGAAACTGGCCGGCCGGGGCGGGCTGGCCAGACAAGAGAAAAGCCGGGGGTTCAAACCCCCGGCCGGCCAGCTAGTGGCCCCCATTAAGGGGGGTCGCGGTTACCAAACAAGGGGGGGCAGCGCCCCCCCCCCCCCCCTCCCCCCACAAACCGAACGGCTCGGCCGTTCAGCCGAGCCAGCTGCCGTCATGCGCCAGTGCGCCGGGCCGACCCAGGGGGTCTCAGGCCGGGTCGGCCCGGGCCCGAAACCCCCGTTTTCAGACCCTTTTGGGACTTTTGCCCATATCTTGGGCTACAGACCTCCGATCGACACGCCGTTTGCAGAGATGAAATCCTTTGATCGAGACAGTCGTTTCGGTATATCGCACTCAAGGTTTCGGAGAACTTTGGGTCTGTCCAGGTTTGTTCGTAAACAAAACTAATCGGGCCCTCGGAGCAAAAACGCTTATAATTTGAGTTCCGGACGTTCGATTGTCGTGTCATCGACTTGGTTGGATTCCTCTTAGTGAGACGGATCTTTTGGCTTACTCCGCCCAAGGTTTGGATGCAGGTGGAGTACGGTCGGGTTGGTTTTGACTTAAAAACCAACCCGGGCCCCTGGGACGAAAAAGCCAATAACTCTCAGATCGGGCGTCCGATTGACACGCCATCTGCGACGTTGAGTTCCTGTTGACGATACGGAACTTTTGGATACATCAACTCGTTACTTTGTGTCAGTTGATGTATCAGCCTCTCGGCTCGTGGAGCGGACCCTTCCGAACGAGCTTGCTATGTGCGGGGACCCTAGTGCTGGCTACGTTTGTGACTATGACGACGACGACTGTACATATATCCTCAATGGATTCGACGGCGATGACTACAGCACTCAGATATCCTATGTGGATTAGTGCTACCGATCCTGTGTGGGTCCGATCATGGGTGGGTCAGTGCTCAACGGTTCTCTTTGAGTCAGCGCCTACAGATCCTGTGTCGGTCCGATCCTGTGTGGGTCTTTGCGGGGGTTAGTTACCTATCAATCATTTGTGGGTCAGATCCTTTTTTGGTCATTGCGGGGGTTAGTACTGATCGATCCTTTGTGGGTCCGACGACTTAGATGAATCAGCTGCAATATCTGATCATCTCTATCGTCAAACGAAGAAGTATACCTGTGTGAGATGAATTCTATTTTGCTTTCCTTTGTGGATTGTGTTGTGCTATGCTGTGTAGATTACATTTTGCTTTCCTTTGTGAATTGTGTTGAGCTATCCTGTGTGGATTACGTTTTTCTTTCCTATGTGGCCTGGGTTGTACCTGGGCTCGGAAATTGGAGCCGAACGAGAATTGATGACTTAGGTATATGTATGGGCATATACCTAAGTAGTTTCAGATTTTACTTTTTGATTGTATCCTTCCATTGTGGATTATCCTTTGTGGATTCTAGGAGACCTACGGGGGTCTCGGGGTCCCTACTGAGTAGCTTATACTCACCCCTGCACGAGCTATGCCCGCACTAGGTTTTTTTGGTTGCAGATGATGGACAGCGTTGATCGTGGTTGAGGCTTGAAGAGAAGGATGGTACTTGGAGGTGGACCACTGAGCGGGAGGTACTCGGAGCGGACGGCTAGACCCGAGGACCAGAGGAGGCCATCTGTACTCACCCTTTAGGTGGGATTTCCAGTGGACAGATCGGCGTTGCGACTTTACTTTTCAGTTGTTGTTTTTTCCTTCCAGTTGTACTTTACTTTCAGCTTGGGTTTGTATACTGGCCCACTTAATTTTCTGCACTTACTGTTGTACCAGCTTTTCCTTACTGTTTACTTCTACTACTTTCTTGATTTGTGGTGTTTGTTTACTTTACAAAGGCAATGCCTTCCCTTTTTATCGGGAATTTACGCCTTGGTGCTAGTCGCCAGCCCATGGCCTATAGAAGGCGGGCTTGGGGTAGTCACAGCACAGGCCCCGAGGACGGGCCATGACACCAGTATATTCATAAAGAAGGAAGATGGTGGCCTGATACTGTTCATAGAATATCAGAGATAGAATCAATAGATGGTCATGAATAGTTACCCTCTATTAAGGGTCGATGATCTTTTCGACTAGTTAAAGGGATCATGTTGGTTCTCTTAGATCGATCAGTGGTCTGGATATCACAAGTTGAGTGTGAATGATAGTGACATTCCCAATTCTAATTTTAGATATAGGTATGGGAACTTTGAGTTCTTAGTCATGTAATTTGGCATTATAAATATGCCAGTTGTGTGTATGGGGATCATGAACTCTTTTTTCTATGATTTTTTGGACCGGTTTATCATAGTGTTCCAGGAAGAAATCCTGATCTACTCAAGTTCAATGGAGGAGAACACCATGAAACTATAGACTGTATTGGAGGTCCTCTGACACCACCAGCTCTAAAAAATGTTATCCAAGTGTAAGTTCTTGACATGAGAGGTTCACTTCCTCGAACATGTGGTGTCTCAACAAGTAAAATTAGTAGACCTATGAACGGTCGAGGCGGTTGTTTCTAAGGTATCACCCAAAAAAATGGCATAGGTTTGCATCTTCCTTAGGCTAGCAAACAATTATTATAGATTTTTTCCCAACTTCTCTTGATTTGGATATTCGTTGAAATCTTTGACTAGAAATGTCCTGGACTTCATGTGGAGTTATCATGGTTAGGGTGATTTAATATACCTGAAGGGGAAGTTGTTTAGTGCCCCAATGACAAGGTTTCCAGAGGAAGGGGTGATTTTCAAGATCTTATGTTGTGCATCTGACTGAGGATTGGGATGTGTGACAATGCATCGATAAGTAGTAATCTCTTATGGGTCCATGATTTGATGTCCCTACAAATGTAACTATTCTACCATTGATCTAGATCATGTAATAGTCCTATTTGTGCTAATGTTATTGTGGCATGACCTCATCGTGGAATGATTTTTGTTCTTCATAGATCACAATAGAATGAGGTATATATTCTCCCAGTGAAACCTGAACATGCTATAGTGTAGGCGGATAGAGTTTCTCTAGGACTATCACTTCAATATCTCTTACACCTTAGGGAAGGAGAATGTGGTGGTTGATGCCTTGAGCTGGATATCGTAGAAGGAGGTGGTTCAGGAAACTACGGAATCATGGAAGGAAATAGGGGAGTTGGTGGCATTGTGTGTGAATTATAGGGAGGAAAGTGGTAGGGGTTATCTGTTATAGATGACAATGTAGTCTTCCATGATGCATCAGGTGGTGGGGTCTTAAAGGGTAGACTCAGAGGGAGAAGCCGTGTGTGATCGTGTTGACCAAGGTGATGCTTCGGAAGGATGGTCGGTGGATAGTCAGAATAAGATGATATTCAATGGAAATATGTTAGTCCATGGGAATCTTCATGAGGGTTTTCTCCTTTAGTTCTTTAGTTGACCCCCTCTAGTTCACCAGGGTGTTTCCAAAATGTACATATGCATGATAGAACAATTTTGGTGTCCCGTTATATAGAGGTTAGTGGCGGAGTGTGTGGTAAGGTTCATAATGTGTCAGTTGGTGAAGGTTGAAAACCATGTTCCTGGAGGTCTGTTACAGCCCTTAGATGTTCCTGAGTGGATGTTGGATGACATCTCGATGGATTTCATCATAGTGTTACCCAAGAATCAGGGTGGTTATGAAGATATCTTTATAGTGGTGGATCGATTGATGAAATCCGTACTCTTCCTAACAATCAAGGAGTTTGTCGTATTATATTTTATGGAAAGTAGGTATGTGGATGAGGTGGCATGGCTGCAAAGAGTTATAAGATCCATCATCTCAAATCAAGACACATGTATTATCAAATGAGTTTGGAAGGGATTTCACCATGATTTTGGATCCTAATTTTTCTACAACTCTACTTTGAACCCCTTAGATGGATGGTAAGATAGAGGGAGCCTTCCAGACATAATATTATATTCTATTAGCATGTGTCTTGAACATTAGAGGATCATGGGTATGACACATGCCCCATGTAGAGTTTTTATATAGTAATAACTATCACTCAACCATTGTCCTGGAACTTTTCATATCCTTCTATGAAAGGTCATTTTGTTCACCCATGTGTTGGGAAGAGGTTGGGGAGGTAGGTGTTATGTGACCATATTTAGTAAAGAGCATGAAAGAGAAGTTTCAGCTCATGTGTGACAGGATGAAGCCAGATTAGTACCAGAAGAAGTCATATTCCAATCATAGGAGGAGGAAATTTTAGTTCGAGGTTGTGGACCATGTTTTCATGAATGTTTCCCATCGACATGGGCATCAGAGGTTTGATAATGGAATAAAGCTTTCTCCCTGGTTCATCAGACCTCTCGTGGTGCATGGATGAGTTATTAAAATGGAATATCAGCTGACGTTTCCACCATAGTTAGGGAGTATCCACAATATCTTCCATATATCATTTCTTTTTATGTATCTATACAATGACTCCCACATCTTTTACTAGGGAGAGTTTGATATCGAGGATGATGTGAAATTCATGGAATGACTAGTAAGAATTAAGGATTGTAATGAAAAGGTTCTTTCTGGACATCAAATTCCTTTATTTTATGTTTTATGGAGGAATGGTGTACTTGAGTAGAGTACTTGGGGGGCGGGAGGCATAGATTTGTGCCCAGCACCTAGATTTTTTGTGATTTTTACTCTTGTGTTTTTTATTTGTTCCTTACTTATAATGTATTTCAATACCTAATTTGTTGTGAAATGAGTTTTTTCCATGTTCTCTGAATGTGTTTGAGAAGTCATAACTATGGGGAGGGGAGGACCCAATCCCTAATCAATACTCATTAATATGGATGCAATTAAACACTTGCCGGTGGGTCAGTGCTGCCAAAAGTGGATATTCTAATATCATGGATGAAGGAGGTCCCAAATCATTGTGTGTATATGGTGTGACCTTGGTATTTTTGGGTTGTTTAGGGTAGTTGGGACCATAGTGTTTCTGCATTTTTTAGGAGATAGATTACAAGGAGGTATTCTTGAATGATGATGATTTCACTCCAACATTAGAATAACACAAGGTGGTTTTGTCTTGATAGGCATCTTATGGTGTGTTTATTCAGATCAAATTTTGGTTAGGACATCATTGAATTATATAAGACAAAAATATTTCGAGAGGTAGATAATCTAATGAAAAAAATTTACCTAGAAAATTTTATTATGAAAAACAAGTGTGTTTGGTGTTTTGGGAGGCAACAGTCGCTCATTTCAAGAGTTTTCCAAATTTCAAGTCTTCCAATTAGTGATTCAGGAAATCAGTGTTGGCATGTTTGGGTATTGGAATGTCTGTGCATCAACTAGTTAGTGCATAACAATTTTAGTGTGTCGAAATTTCATTGTGTCGACATATCAATGCATCCTCATGTTAGGTTATTGATGAGTCAAATGTGTTGTCATCAGTGATTCAAGAGTATCGATGTCGGTATGTCAGGTTGTTGGTAGGTCAGAGTGTCAATTGGCTAAGGCGTCAGTAGGTCATTACATCAGTAGCCTAAGATCAGTGGCTCAGCGTTGGTAGGTTGCTTCAATAGCACACCGGTCTGTGGCTCAGTGTTAGTGACTCTCCCATTAGTGACTCATTTATAGTTTTTCCAATTTTCCCAATTTTCATGTTTCATCCCTCTTATTTCATATTTGACATAATCCAAGTTTAAATATGTGTTTTTATGTATTAATGGAATTTCAAAGGATTTAAATTATAATTTTAATATCCTAACATTCTCAGGGATTTGAGATACTCAGGCTTCCTTATCATGACCGTAATCCCACAATAATGACATTTGGAAATTGTTCAACCTTTAATATAGAATCTAGGACTTCGAAGATATGATCATCCCTACCATGTATATTTTTTTCTTCCCCTTGGTGCATCTAGATCCTTCCTCCCAAGACGGGTCATGCACCTATGCTAGAGCCCCTCCTGTTTAGTTTTCTGGTAGTTCTTCCCTGCTGATCAACCGATCCCCTATTCTTATATCAAGGAGGAACTTTGATCCTTTGATCATCTAGGTAGGTATATCTTCTGTCACTCTTTATTGTACATCACCTGGGATGGGTGTACTAATAATTCCATCTGAATAACAGATGAATAATTTTCATAAAACAAGAAATAAATTAGATTGGAATGTGATCAAAAGGTAATTGGGTAATGAAATAACAGGATGGGAGTGGATTGATGTTTTATTGTTTGTTTTATTTTATTATCCATATTGATATTATAATCCCTTTTGGATATAAAGCCTTCAGAAAATCATGTTCATTGTAGAACTTTTTCTATGAATGGGGACACTTTATAACTATTCTTGTTTCCATATAAACAATGGCTGTAAATTAAAATTTGGATAATCTTGTATACGCGATTAAATTAAATGAATGCCCAAGATGAAAACCCTTGTGTGATCTCCCATATTTATAAGTGTTTATTAAATAAAAGTGTCTGCCATAATATTAATATGTCTTGTTGATAGGTGTGGTTGAGTGTTGTGTTCTCGTTGGTTTTGGGACCTTATGTGGGTTGTGTGGTGCTGTTGTTGGGAGAACGGTTATGGGTATAAGGGTTGGTAGGGGAGTTCGTTCTATAAAATGGGTGTGTTATATACAATAGGGTTGTGGGTAAATTGTGGTTATTGTGGGAATTTTGTTTGGGGAATTACAAGTGGTGTTGGTATCCCAGTCTGAGAAATCTATTGATTGTAGAAAGGATGGGCATGTAGGTAGTGAGACTGCCATTTTTAGAAAGTGGTCACTTAGAGACGTTAGACAGTTGGGCTACTGGGTGGTTATGAACATTTATAAAGTGGGACTGCATCTAGGAAATGTTTGGCCAGTGGGGATGTAGTAATGGGTTGTGAGAGATGGATTGTGTGGTATAACATTAAAGAATTATTGTTGGTAGTGGTTGAACAGGGGTGTGTAGTGAGACTATGTAGAGACCCGAAGCCTGACGTACATGAACATTACATTACTTTTGCGGAATACTTAGTACATAACAAAAACACACACACAAGGATCGTAATAGTTTAGTGTCTTTGGAAACTCGGAACGTAATCTTCTAATCGTGGTGAAAGATCTTCAATATCTCCCATAAATATCTTCCCCTTTTTTTACCTAAAAACTTTTCTTTATATCCTGGGGAAAAGAAAACATAAAAGGGTGAGCTCAAATGCTCAGTAAAGGTAAACAAAAGAAATATCAATCACATCATATACATAAGAACATAGCTTTTGGAAATCTTAACCTGCAAAAGAGCTCATAATATCATAACATGGGATAAATCATAGAAGTGAAAATGAGATCACCATAATCATAACATGAAACTTGAAACTTTGTGGCATGCACACATAATCATGGAAAATCATTTCTTGTTAGTCATGAGTCATTGCCAAGACTATCTTAGTGGACAAAGTCCCTTTCTGAATCGAGTAACCCTCGTTTCAGTCCTGTTTCACTGAACCAGTATAACCTACCGTTCCAGCCCTGTCTATCTCATGAGATATAAAATCTTTACCCAATGCATTGGAGGGAGATATAGGTCCCACCCATCTTATAATGAATCCTTTCTTATGTGTGCCACATAATCATAAATCATACATCATCGCATAACACATGTAACAAAAATGGGATTCTTGAAACATCATGACATCATAAAACAATTCATATAAGATAAATGAATTCATAAAAATAATTCCATCACAACATGATCAAATCAGTGTAATAATAGGGATAAAAACATAACCCTTTATTATCTTAGATGGAAAATAATTTTGATAAAACACTTGAACTCCATTCTTGAGGAAAATATCCTTTCTTCTTCAAAAACATTTTTCCATTCATAACATGTCATACGACTTTAAAATAAAAGAAGTTGATTAAAAATAAACTTGAAAACTTGTAAATAAATCTTCTTGGAAATTATGTTTTAAAAATCCATTCATGCCGTATAAGTTAAAAAAAACATTCTTCGTACTTTTGTCGGAAAAGTCAAAAAGTACCTCATACGACAAAAGATTCCTTTCATACATATTACTAAAAACTCACCGAAGGGTAAAAATGGATTTAAACAATTGTAGGTGGATGGAAATAACATTACATACTGATGAAACATGGATGTGGATGATAAAATACACCCCAGTAAATACTTACGAATAAACAATCTCGGATAAAAATTAGATTGTGATATTTCCCTTACCTTATGTCCGACTTGCTTTGTAAGTGTCCAAACTTCCTGTATAATGATTTAAATCATGTTACTGACTTATTCCAGAATCATATTCATTGTTATGATATCATATATGGTTCACTTATGACATTATATTACCCGTTCTTTTGTAAATTCCATGTTAAAGAAGCGTTTTGGGTAAAATTGTTTCATTTATCGTAGGTGTTTTGACTTGTTGTTCTTGACATCATTATTACTTATATCATGATTTACTCACTTCCAGAATATAAAGTATGATTTATATATCATATATATTCAGTATATATATATATATAATAGGTATATAAATAAAATTAAAAACACCGTTCATGGAGACGGTAGTCCGTACGTACGCATGAACGCTGTTTTACTTTCCTTATTGTCTTGAAATGGAAGTGAGTAGATGACATACATATATATATATATATACATAAATCCAGTAGCTTTATAATGTCATATATTTCATTATTATTTCTTATATATACTTTATAATCATTCTTAAATTGTTAATATGGAGAATGAATCTCATCGCGTCGTGGAGACGGTAGTCCGTACGTACGCACGAGCGATGATATCATTTCCATAAATATTGAACAGAATTGGAGTGGATTATACAATATATCAGAATCAACATGATGTTGTAATAACTATGTATAGTTATTCTTTACACCATTATACCCATCCATGTAAGGTGGTGGTGGAAAATAGATTACACCACGGCGTGGAGACGGTATTCCGTACGTACGCACGCGCGGTGATTTCTTTTTCCGTAGGATGGATAGATGGTGAAATAGGGTTGTTTCATACTTATAATAACATATCAGTATATGAGTGATACTGATGTTATTACTTCATAATGAAACAACCTAAGAAGAAGAAGTGGAAGAAGAAATAAAGATGAAAGAATTGGTAACAGTAATTACCTCTTCTTTGAAGCGCCTCTTTGAGACCTCCTCTTAGGGCACAAAAATTGGTCATTGAGGAAGACCAGAACCTCTAGGATGTTTCTAGGGAAGTGGAGAAGATATTTTGGCAGGGGTTGGCCGAGCTTGAGTGCTCAAATTGGTGTGAGGAGGAGGGGGAGGAGGTGTCCTTTTATAAGGGAGGAGAGGGGCACCTTAGGAATTCTTAAAAATATTAATTTATAATAAATCTAACCCCACTTAGAAACCTCCAAAAATGACTCATATTCGAAGCTTAGATGAGATAGGGTTGTAATCTCATCAACCAATCAAATTTAGACATGTTTGGAACTTATTTTAAACCTTATCAATTAGATTTAACTCTAAGTTAAATAATTTAACTTTTACCGTGTCTTTTTGTTTTCTTTCACTATATGGTTAATACACTTACTATAACATGCCAAACGAACCCAAAATTGTTTATTATTAATATATATATCCTTATCTAAGTCCTTTGGCCGAACCTTAGATTTTTAGGAATAAAATAACAATTAATAATATAATATTTGATTTAAAAACTATTTTGTGTCAATTTTGACACTATTTGATATATGATTTTTGTGAGAGTCATAACAGACTTAAATGTTCTAACCAAGTTAATTAAATCAACATTAATATATCATAGTAACCTAGAAAATTAGTGGAATTCATAAAAAGTCTCAAATTACATTTATTTTGGTGTTTATAACATCAATTATGTCAATATTTTATTAATAAGATAATTACTGCATCATCATTGTGTCATAAATAAATTAAATTATTTGATGTCTAAAAATTACAAATAAAATACCATCATGTAGGAAATCTTTTTAGCTTTCTAATTAATATTTACAATCGAATTTATCTTATGTATAACCCCATATTAAAAATGATTTACTTATTAAACTTTGATTTTAACTATTTTAACCTTTCTTTAAATAAATTAATAATAAATGTCCGAATCTAATCCAAGTGGGCCTAAATGGTCATATTTTATTCCTAAGTTTGTTTTTGGTCGAATTACACTTGTCCAATAGAATTAGGACATGTGTTAGGGTAATAGTAATATCATATTTACCCTTAGTTACCCTATTTACTATTAACTGCGGTAAAAAAAGTAAAAAGTTACTATTCACCAAAAAATTATTTTCATCTCATTGAACCACATTTTAGTCCTTGATATTAACCGTGTCTCTCGGATTTTCGAAATTCCATTCACAGAAGCGGCAAAATTAAGTTTTATGAAAAATTCAGTTTTTTTAACTACCACTTAGTAATTTCACTATTCATCAAAAATTGATGTTTTTCAGAACAATGCCAAAATTTCATCCTAAGCTATATTTCATATTCCGAATTCAAAAATGAAATCTATTTTACCAAATTCATAACATAGAAGTTGCATTAATTAATTTTATAATTAAATCCTGCTGTTAAAATAAATAGCGTGTTTTTAGGAAACAATATATATCAAAAGATTGACAATTGATTATGTCTGGTTTAAATGTGAAATTACAACCAATGACCAACATTGTAATAAATTGTAAAAATATATTCTAAATATACTTTAAAACCACTCAAATTAATAATTTATCACTATTAATTATTTCGATTAAAAAAGTTGTTTTTAATTATAATTTAGTAATTTTCACTATTCATCAGAATATGAAAGTTATCCGAAAAGTACCAAAATTTCACCTTAGGCTAAATTCGATACTCCGAATCCAAGAATGAAGTTCATTTTGAAAAATAAGATTTACAGAATTTTAAAAAGTGGTTATTACTATTCATAACGGCTAGTTTTAATAATATTTTAATAGCATATCGTTGTTTAGTGAAACTCGGTATTGCGTATTACACACGCTATCGAGGAAGGTCGCGATTGCGTGTAATGCAAGGCAAGTCAAGGATGCGTGTTGTGAAATCTCGTTTTGGTGTAGCGTACAACACAAGACATTAATAAAATTAAAAAGAATATTTTTTATAAAATCTTGGTCTGTTACATTCTACCCCCCTTAAAATGAATTTCGCCCTCGAAATTCATCGGGGTTATAAATGGTTTACTATTCGAAAGTTTCTTTAATAGAAACCCACATCGTAAAAAGGAATATCAAAACCAATCTTTAAAAACAAAAGTATGAAACGTAACGGTTACCCAAATAAACTAATCATTGGGTTTCCACATAGGTGAAAATATGGATATGGAAGAGAAATCTAACCATCATGTTCTGATGGAGAGTGGTAGAGAACATGGCTATGGAAAAGCCAGTAATCACAAATCCATAGATATGTGATGATATAAGGTACCATCTGATTCATCAGGTATAAGATCACTAGGACAACATTTTTGGTTTTCAAGATCATTTCCCATAAAGTTGAAAATTTTGTATTAGAAGAAATACTTACTTGATTTTGGTACAATCTAACTGTTGTTCGTGAATTTAACAATTTCCACTTCATCCCTTAAAGAAATGAAGTTGAATTTGTTATTCGTGATGTGTTAGTAGATCATGTGATAGAATGATGGGTTATTCCATCTCTTTCAAACAAAATGTTAGCAAAAGTTATAAGTCCATCTTGTGGTTAGATTAATCGTATATGGTTCCAAAAATGAACTTATACTTCATATATCATACCGCTTAATAAAATAAAACTAGTTTATACTAACCAGGGACTTCCTGTAGGCCAGTGGTAGGCGATAAATGCCAGTCGCACTTCGGTTGTGGGTTCGATTCCCACAGCCTTGTCCGACGCGATGGGCTGTCGCCCGTCCTGCAGGTTGTCCTTTTTCTAAAACTACATTACTATAACATCCCATCAATAACATCGAAAAAAAACTTATATCCTTAAACAATACTCACTTATGTCCAACATAATCTATTTCAATCTTTAGGCTTATCCATAATACTGCAGTCCACTCTCATAACATAGTGAAAACGATTACCAGAGATTTAATACCATCGTTGATCCCCATATATCATAAGATATGTTTTGTTGGTCACATTCCAAACATTCAAAGTCCTTAATCATGTATTCTCTTGAAAACCTTAGTGAAAACATGAATGCAGTTAAAATTTAATAGTTTCCACATACCAAAATCCTCAAATTTCTATATACTCAAACAATGATATCACTTAGTCCTTATATCAATCATGATCTCATGAATACAATCAAACATCTCATTATATTCTTATCCTTTCATTATTCACTTATCATCTACTTTCCAAATGTATCTGAATAACCTTTCATGGTTACTGGTACCATTCATCATACACTTTCAAAACTCAAGGAAAGACAACAGTGTAACAATCCTTAGATGTCTCTTTATTCCATAGTACCATGAGATTTCTTATACAACATTACACATGATAAACATGTAATCATTCCACTAAATTCTTAAACCATTGACCGAGCTTCAACAATTCTTTCATCTCACATATCATTTGTAGTCTCTTCATCATCATCAACGTAAATACTTCCCATACGACCATACTGATTATCTTCATGAGACTTTCCTTTAGGGCATTGGTTTGCATAATGCCCGTACATTCCACATTTAAAGCATTTAACCATTGTTGATGTCGTAGCAATACCATTATCCTCATCCATGATGTTAACTGAACCTTTTCCTTTGCACTTACTTGCTTTGTGTCCTTCTTTTCCACACCCAAAGCATCTTCCAGTTCCTTTGAAACATTCTCCTTGATGCCTCTTTCCACATGATTTACATAGGGGAAATTGAACTTTCTTTCCTCTATGATCATCATGAAACTCCATCTTTCTCTTATTAGCCGAGTCAGGAAACTTACCAAATTTTACTTTATTGATCATATTATGAGATTGCTGATTCGGCATAATAATGATGTTTGGACATCCGAATCCCATTTCATTTGGTTGCTCATGAAAAATATCATTCCATTTTCCATCATATCCTCCATTATCGTGAATCACCTTGTTTCCAGCCATTTTCTAAAACCCAAAAAGAATAGTGTGAGAGGCAAAAATCATGCTAGGGAAAACAACATTATAAAGGGGGAGTGTCCTCAATATCTAACTTCTTAGGTTAAATTCTATGATCGTTACCATAGTTCTAGGACTGTATCTTATACTTATACTTATCCTTAGGGACATCTCTAGACATACCTTAGAAATATCTCTTGGGATCTCACTAACGTTCTCACATCCTAGTTTCCAAAGGTTGACTAAACCTTTCCTCTGATACCAACTGTAGAGACCCGAAGCCTGACGTACATGAACATTACATTACTTTTGCGGAATACTTAGTACATAACAAAAACACACACACAAGGATCGTAATAGTTTAGTGTCTTTGGAAACTCGGAACGTAATCTTCTAATCGTGGTGAAATATCTTCAATATCTCCCATAAAGATCTTCCCCTTTTTTTACCTAAAAACTTTTCTTTATATCCTGGGGAAAAGAAAACATAAAAGGGTGATCTAAAATGCTCAGTAAGGGTAAACAAAAGAAATATCAATCACATCATATACATAAGAACATAGCTTTTGGAAATCTTAACCTGCAAAAGAGCTCATAATATCATAACAAGGCATAAATCATAGAAGTGAAAATGAGATCACCATAATCATAACATGAAACTTGAAACTTTTTGGCATGCACACATAATCATGGAAAATCATTTCTTGTTAGTCATGACTCATTGCCAAGACTATCTTAGTGGACAAAGTCCCTTTCGGAATCGAGTAACCCTTGTTTCAGTCCTGTTTCACTGAACCAGTATAACCTACCGTTCCAGCCCTGTCTATCCCATGAGATATAAAATCTTTACCCAATGCATTGGAGGGAGATATAGGTCCCACCCATCTTATAATGAATCCTTTCTTATGTGTGCCACATAATCATAAATCATACATCGTCGCATAACACATGTAACAAAAATGGGATTCTTGAAACATCATGACATCATAAAACAATTCATATAAGATAAATGAATTCATAAAAATAATTCCATCACAACATGATCAAATCAGTGTAATAATAGGGATAAAAACATAACCCTTTATTATCTTAGATGGAAAATAATTTTGATAAAACACTTGAACTCCATTCTTGAGGAAAATATCCTTTCTTCTTCAAAAACATTTTTCCATTCATAACATGTCATACGACTTTAAAATAAAAGAAGTTGATTAAAAATAAACTTGAAAACATGTAAATAAATCTTCTTGGAAATTATGTTTTAAAAATCCATTCATGCCGTATAAGTTAAAAAAACATTCTTCGTACTTTTGTCGGAAAAGTCAAAAAGTACCTCGTACGACAAAAGATTACTTTCATACATATTACTAAAAACTCACCAAAGGGTAAAAATTGATTTAAACAATTGTATGTGGATGGAAATAACATTACATACTGATGAAACATGGATGTGGATGATAAAATACACCCCAGTAAATACTTACGAATAAACAATCTCGGATAAAAATGAGATTGTGATATTTCCCTTACCTTATGTCCGACTTGCTTTGTAAGTGTCCAAACTTCCTGTATAATGATTTAAATCATGTTACTGACTTATTCCAGAATCATATTCATTGTTATCATATCATATATGGTTCACTTATGACATTATATTACCCGTTCTTTTGTAAATTCCATGTTAAAGAAGTGTTTTGGGTAAAATCGTTTCATTTATCGTAGGTGTTTTGACTTGTTGTTCTTGACATCATTATTACTTATATCATGATTTACTCACTTCCAGAATATAAAATATGATTTATATATCATATATATTCAGTATATATATATATATAATAGGTAGATAAATAAAATGAAAAACACCGTTCATGGAGACGGTAGTCCGTACGTACGCATGAACGCTGTTTTACTTTCCTTATTGTCTTGAAATGGAAGTGAGTAGATGACATACATATATATATATATACATAAATCCAGTAGCTTTATAATGTCATATATTTCATTATTATTTCTTATATATACTTTATAATCATTCTTAAATTGTTAATATGGAGAATGAATCTCATCGCGTCGTGGAGACGGTAGTCCGTACGTACGCACGAGCGATGATATCATTTCCATAAATATTGAACGGAATTGGAGTGGATTATACAATATATCAGAATAAATATGATGTTGTAATAACTATGTATAGTTATTCTTTACACCATTATACCCATCCATGTAAGGTGGTGGTGGAAAATAGATTACACCACGGCGTGGAGACGGTATTCCGTACGTACGCACGCGCGGTGATTTCTTTTTCCGTAGGATGGATAGATGGTGAAATAGGGTTGTTTCATACTTATAATAACATATCAGTATATGAGTGATACTGATGTTATTACTTAATAATGAAACAACCTAAGAAGAAGAAGTGGAAGAAGAAATAAAGATGAAAGAATTGGTAACGGTAATTACCTCTTCTTTGAAGCGCCTCTTTGAGACCTCCACTTAGGGCACTATAATTGGTCTTTGAGGAAGACCAGAACCTCTAGGATGTTGCTAGGGAAGTGGAGAAGATATTTTGGCAGGGTTTGGACGAGCTTGAGTGCTCAAATTGGTGTGAGGAGGAGGGGGAGGAGGTGTCCTTTTATAAGGGAGGAGAGGGGCACCTTAGGAATTCTTAAAAATATTAATTTATAATAAATCTAACCCCACTTAAAAACCTCCAAAAATGACTCATATTCGAAGCTTAGATGAGATAGGGTTTTAATCTCATCAACCAATCAAATTTAGACATGTTTGGATCTTATTTTAAACCTTATCAATTAGATTTAACTCTAAGTTAAATAATTTAACTTTTACCGTGTCTTTTTGTTTTCTTTCACTATATGGTTAATACACATACTATAACATGCCAAACGAACCCCAAATTGTTTATTATTAATATATATATCCTTATCTAAGTCATTTGGCCGAACCTTAGATTTTTAGGAATAAAATAACAATTAATAATATAATATTTGATTTAAAAACTATTTTGTGTCAATTTTGACACTATTTTATATATGATTTTTGTGAGAGTCATAACAGAATTAAATGTTCGAACCAAGTTAATTAAATCAACATTAATATATCATAGTAACCTAGAAAATTAGTGGAATTCATAAAAAGTCTCAAATTACATTTATTTTGGTGTTTATAACATCAATTATGTCAATATTTCATTAATAAGATAATTACTGCATCATCATTGTGTCATAAATAAATTACATTATTTGATGTCTAAAAATTACAAATAAACTACCATCATGTAGGAAATCTTTTTATCTTTCTAATGAATATTTACAATCGAATTTATCTTATGTATAACCCCATATTAAAAATGATTTACTTATTAAACTTTGATTTTAACTATTTTAACCTTTCTTTAAATAAATTAATAATAAATGTCCGAATCTAATCCAAGTGGGCCTAAATGGTCATATTTTATTCCTAAGTTTGTTTTTGGTCGAATTACACTTGTCCAATAGAATTAGGACATGTGTTAGGGTAATAGTAATATCATATTTACCCTTAGTTACCCTATTTACTATTAACCGCGGTAAAAAAAGTAAAAAGTTACTATTCACCAAAAAATTATTTTCATCTCATTGAACCACATTTTAGTCCTTGATATTAACCGTGTCTCTCGGATTTTCGAAATTCCATTCACAGAAGCGGCAAAATTAAGTTTTATGAAAAATTCAGTTTTTTTAACTACCACTTAGTAGTTTCACTATTCATCAAAAATTGATGTTTTTCAGAACAATGCCAAAATTTCATCCTAAGCTATATTTCATATTCCGAATTCAAAAATGAAATCTATTTTACCAAATTCATAACATAGAAGTTGAATTAATTAATTTTATAATTAAATCCTGCTGTTAAAATAAATAGCGTGTTTTTAGGAAACAATATATATCAAAAGATTGACACTTGATTATGTCTGGTTTAAATGTGAAATTAAAACCAATGACCAACATTGTATTAAATTGTAAAAATATATTCTAAATATACTTTAAAACCACTCAAATTAATAATTTATCACTATTAATTATTTCGATTAAAAAAGTTGTTTTTAATTATAATTTAGTAATTTTCACTATTCATCAGAATATGAAAGTTATCCGAAAAGTACCAAAATTTCACCTTAGGCTAAATTCGATACTCCGAATCCAAGAATGAAGTTCATTTTGAAAAATAAGATTTACAGAATTTTAAAAAGTGGTTATTACTATTCATAATGGCTAGTTTTAATAATATTTTAATAGCATATCGTTGTTTAGTGAAACTCGGTATTGCGTATTACACACGCTATCGAGGAAGGTCGCGATTGCGTGTAATGCAAGGCAAGTCAAGGATGCGTGTTGTGAAAGCTCCTTTTGGTGTAGCGTACAACACAAGACATTAATAAAATTAAAAACAATATTTTTTATAAAATCTTGGGCTGTTACAGACTAAAAATGTATTTTTGTTTTTTGGTTTTAATATGGTTGTGGTTGGTAGTTCCCCAATAGTTCTGGAATAAAATAAAGTGATCCCAAAAATTAATGAAGTGAAAGTGACTAAATAAATTGGGGTTGGGATTATTCCTTGGTAGTAGTAGTTGTGTGGTTGTGCTTATAGGGGTAGTAACAACATGTTTCTGTATGAGTTAGTTGTTTGTTTTTTGATCCTTAGGTTGGGGATGAGTGTTTTCATACATATATATTTATAAATTATAGTTCCTTGTAATTTACTTATGCACCCAAATCTTGATGAGAACCATGTGTTTAACACCCACATTCCTTGGTGAGGGTGTCTTTCCCAACACCCTGATGGTAGGATGGATGGATGTTTACATACTTTCGTCCTCACACCCTCTTATAGGTTCATACCACTCGAGTGTATATGATAATGTTGTAACAGCTTAAGGCTTACCATATCCCCAGATCCTTCGTGCAGGGGATGAAAGAGCACTGTCGTGGGCGTCCTCAAATGATTATTGTGATTTTGGGGTACTTAGGTGCAGCAGAGCGGCTGACCAAGGCTGTCTCTCAAAGGAGGATGTGAATTACAATAAATTTTTAGAGGTATTATAGAAATACAATAAAAGAGAATAAAAAACTACTTAAAAGGATGAGGGTTGGTTATAGTTTATGAATCTAGAATAATTTTTCTAAAAGAAGATTCTATTTTTTTAGTTTTGAAATGAATTTCGATTAAAAAGACACAACAAGAAGATGTTTTTTAGAGAATATTTAAAAAGGCACAATCAATCTAACTCTACATATTCATTAATTTATTAATCACTATCCTTTAAATCAATATCCACTTAATTATGGTCCTCTATTTTGTTAACCCTCGAAACCTAAAAGAGTAAACTTAACCACAAAGATGGAATTCCTTAAACCATAGGCTAGCTTCGAAACACGCAATCACATCACCCTTCTTTGAATGTTGTTCTAAGGGTAGCTTATGTTCAGTGGCTTATTAGAGAACATATCCATTCTGGAAATGAGTATTAATTGTGTTTAGGGATTATATTTGATCTCTACAAATTTATCCCTTGTGGTCTTGTATTACCGATTAAGATTACGCTCTCACAATTTATAAAAAATCCCGACCTCGTGTGTTTTTGTTTTAATTTTTCAATTACTTACATAGTTTCTTACAATTTAAAAACACAATTAATTGATCTTATTAAGTTAATTACAGTATCTCAATGATTAAAAATAACTAAATGAAGAGGTTAGAAGATAGATCGATCACTAAAAACTACTCTTCCATGGGTGGTGTGGTCATCGTGGAGACATTTTGCATGACCAAAGGATTGAAAGGGTAGTACCAAATCTAGTCTCTAATCTAGATTCCAACCCAATTAAGAAGATTAAGAGAATAAGAAAATGGAATAATATAGAAGATTATTTTATTAATAATTCAAGATAAAAACATGAAAGAAAATAAATACAAAGAGATGTTGGGAGAGGAGAGCCTTTTTGGAAGAGAGGTTTGTACAAAGCCTTACTTCTTCCAAGAGTTGTGAGGGGCTCCCAAGAGACACCCTTTTGGACACACCTTCCCAAATCCTCTACCAGCCCTATCAAAGAGTGAAAACCCCCTTTAAATAGAGTTTCTAAGGGCTAGGGTGACATAACATTTTAAGTGTGAAATAAATAATATGGACAACTATTTTATTCCTTGTTGCACCGCATATTTGACATCAAAGACGCGTGAATTGGCCAGCCTTCTAGAAGGATAATTTGTGCCAAATCATGTCCCTGAGCGTTCCTCAACATTGGGGCTCCATCCAATCCCGGATGAAGACAATATGACCCAAATACATAACTCAAGTCCATTCTGCCATGTTCAGCCCACCATCAACTTAATGGCACATTTACTCCATCCAAATGCACTCTTTAGCTCTAGTGTCCTGAATAAAAGTTGTAGAAAATTACGTTAGGAACACTTTTACAAAATATTAAGATCAAATAATCATAATTAAAATATTTATCTTCAACATAATACAGTACAGTTTAAATGGGTAAAACTGGAATTTTCATCAAATTTTCAAATGACTGATCTAATCCCAAATATTTCATAAATTAATATATTTAGCAAGATGTGAGGAAATTATATCATTTATTATCAATAAAATATTTAACAAAATATTGTTTTATCAACTCCCCCACACTTACCCTTTTTCACTCCTAGGAAAAACCTCATGTCAAGTAAACATCAATATCAAATCAAAACCAATTTTAAAACACATATCCTTGATATCAAACAATTACATAGCAAGAAACAAAAGATATCATGCCTCATAAAAAACCATTATTTCAAGTTAATTAATTTATATCATTCAATATACTTCCACTTTATTTATCCTCTCATGCACAAAACACTTAACTCAATTGAATTCTCTCTTATCACACAAATGTCATTTTTTTTGCAATGTCTTTCTCATCCAAACTAATACAAGTGTCACCATAGGCTTGATAAATTTATACATCACTACCCGATGTGAGTCAAAGACATATGTTTATCATGAGGACTTTTCAGGGTTGTTCTGTGGATTTCTGTTGGTAGGATTTAGATGTGAAAAATTCTGAGGCTGAATGAGGAGGGCTTGACACTTTTTGAAGCAAAATTGCATTAATTTAATTTTCACTTAAATATAGTCTTCTCCTAAATCCACATAGTATCAATTCAGCTCCATCATCATGAAAAGTCATGAAAGGATTACACCATTCATTATTTCAGCATCATAAATTTCAATCTTCTGAAACATTATTTTCTTGAAAGCTCTAGATAGGCACATCGTTCTACCTCTACTAGAAGCTCCTGAAAAAGAAAAAGCTTCACTTGTCATGAAAGCTCCAGAAAAGGCACAGATTTCAATATAATGATTTTTTTCAACAACAAACACATCTCTTAAGAATTTTATTTTCCACCCAAAGTATCACAAAATGTGGTAGCACAACACAATACAGCTTCCCCCACACTTAAGCTCAACTAGATTATGTAATTTCACTTCAAGAGTTGGTTGGATATGGTAAATTGGATTGTAATGTGGCTAACCTAACAGGTAATGCGTGGATTCTAAGTGCTAAAAGGATTAAATGTTCAAGGTAGGCCATAAAAAGGATTCTTTGGAATATGGGCTTTAATACCAAACAAATGTGTCAATCATTTAATCATAAGTACCTCAAACCCTCATGTTCTGACAGGAATAAAAAAAATCTGGTTAAATCAAGCATTGTTTGGTTCTCTCAAAAAGTGGGGTGAATGTAAAGAATATGAAAATAATGGTTCTGAAGCCTCAAAATAATGTTATTTCAAAAATAAAAATAGTGAGATGTGGCATGGGATTCAAAATTCAGTGTACATTTCATGAAATTACTAAATATTTGAACTTCAAACAATGTCATTTCAGCATTCATTTAAGCTTAGTTTCAAGGGATATATTGTTTTACTCATTGTTATACATTTCAAAATTGTTATGAGAATCATTTCATCCCAAAAATTTCAAAACACACAAATAAAATTGAAAAATAAACACACAAAATTTGAATAACACACAAAAAATTTTTTTGGTTTTTTTTAAATTGGAATGAATTGAAATTAAAAAACAGTAAGATTCCCTCCCCTACACTTATAATATTTCATTGTCCTCAATGGGAACCCATGAGATGATTTATACATATGAAATGCAGAATTTGTAAATAGGACAAATAATATAAAAGTGAAAGGGTTAGGAATAGCCTGATATGCTCAAGTGATGATGGGGTCATGCAGTGTGATAAAATCCACTGAATCAGTATGTAGTCCCTCAATGTATCTCTTCAAACGTTTACCATTGACTATAAAGATCCTTCCAGTGTCCTCTTGTGTGATCTCCACTGCACCATAAGGATAAACATTAGATACAATATAAGACCTAACCAAATGGAACACAACTTACTAGGCATCAGCTTCAGTCATGAACTGTAGAGAAGGACTTTCTCTACAACATTAAACTCCCTTTGTTGGATCATTCTATCATGAGATGATTTTGATCTTTCCTTGTATAGCCTTTAGTTATCATATGAAGACAATCTAATCTCCTCAAGCTCTTGAATTTGAAGCTTCCTTTGGATTCCAGCTTGGGAGAAATCCATGTTTCATTTCTTTATAGACCAATAAGATCAATGCTCAACATCCACAGGGAGATGACACACTTTCCCAAAGACAATCTGAAATGGGGACAAGATCATGGGTGTCTTGATTGATGTCCTATAAGCACACAATGCATCATCCAAGCGCTTGCTCCAATCCTTCCGTTTTGGCTTCACGATTTTCTCCAATATTTGTTTCAACTCATGATTTAAAACCTCAGCCTGGCCATTTGTTTGGGGGTGGTTTGGTGTTGATGTTTTGTGGTCACCCCATACTATTGAATGTGGGAAGAAAAATTCCTGTTGCAAAAGTGTGTCCCTTGGTCACTGATGATGGCCTTTGGTACTCCAAACCTTCAGAAAATTTGAGCCTTGAAAAAATCCACTACAACATGAGAATCGTCAGTCCTGGGGGCCTTGGCCTCCACCCATTTACTCACATAATCAACAGCAACCAAAATATACAAAAATCCAAATGAATTCGAAAAAGGACCCATAAAATCAATGCCTCATTCATAAAAAATCTCACAGAATAGTATGGGTCATTGAGGCATCTCATGTCTCCTAGAAATGTTCCCAGTTTGTTGGCAATGAGAGGATGACTTACAAAACACATGGGTATCATGGAATAATAAAGGTCAATATAATCTACAGTCTAAAACCTTCCTTGCTGTCCATTGGGGTTGAAAGTGTCCCCCACAAGCAAGTGTATGCCATAAATGCAAAATGGACTCATACTCATGATCGGGAACACACCTCCTAATGACTTGGTCACTACACATGCGCTAGAGGTAAGGTTCATCCCACACATAAAACCTAGACTCACTTTTTAATTTTTATACTTAATGCTTCTTCGAATTTGCTATGATTTCAGAGGAAACAATGTAATTAACTAAATCAGCAAACCAAGGATGTGAACCTGAGATGGTATACAGATTCTCATCGGGTAAAGTGTCCCAAAGTGCTACCCAGTCCAAGGTGTCACCCTCTGGTGTGTGAGTAAGCCTACTCATGTGGTCTACCACAAAATTCTATGACACCTTCTTGTCTATTACCTCGATGTCAAACTCTTGAAGAAGGAGCATCAAACGGATAAGTCATGGCTTTGCATCTGGCTTCTTTAGGAGGTACCTCAAAGCTACATGGTCAGAAAAAACAACTACTTTAGATCCCAATAAATATAAACAAAATTTATCTAAAGAAAATATAACAGTAAGAAACTCCTTTTTTTATTGTGGTGTAGTTTGATTGGGCATAATTCAACATGCTCGATGCAAATGTAATCACATGTGAACGTCCCTCTGCCCTCTGAAATAAGATAGCTCCAACCACAAAGTTGGACGCATCACACATAATCTCAAATGGAAGGTCCCACCATGGGGGTTGTATGATCAGTGGAGTGGTCAGACACTTCTTGAGCTTATCAAATGATACCCGACATGAATCATCAAAATTGAAGTCAATATCTTTTTTAAGCAATCGAGATAAGGGTAGAGTGATCATACTAAAATCTATGATGAAGCGGCGATAAAATCCAGCATGTCCAAGGAATGATCGAACATCACGCACACATGTAGGATATGATAGGGATGAAATAATTTCTACCTTAGATTTATCAATTTCAATCCCATGTTGTGAGACTATATGACCTAAGTCAATTCCCTTTTCAACCATGAAATGTCATTTTTCAAAATTTAAGACCAGATTCTTCTCAATACATTGATGCAACACATCCCCCAAACAAGAGAGACATTCATCAAATGAGGATCCAAAAACTGTAAAATCATCCATAAATACCTCCATGCAGGTCTCAATGAAATCTCAGAAAATACTCACCATGCATCTATGGAAGGTACCTGGGGACTTGCAAAGTCCAAATGGCATCCTTTGGTAAGAAAAGGTACCGAATGGGCAGGTGAATGTCATCTTCTCTTGGTCCTATACTACAATAGGAACCTGAAAATAGCAAGAGAAACCATCCAAGAAGCAATAATGTGTCCTACCTGTAAGTCTCTCAAGCATCTGGTCAATGAATGGAAGTGGGAAGTAGTCCTTACGAGTGGATTGATTTTGTTTCCTATAATCAATACACACTCTCCAACTGTTTTGTACTCTCACAGGAACTAACTCATCATTTTCATTTTTTATAACAGTGAAACCAGTTTTCTTTGGTACAACCTAGACGGGGCTAACCCATTATGAGTCAGAAATAGGGTAAATGATACCTGCCTCAAGTAATTTTTCAACTTCATTCTTAACAACTTCCAAAAGTGTTGGATTAAGTCTCCTTTGTGACTGCCTAATCGGTTTAGCCCCATCCTCCAAGAGAATCCTATGCATGCAAATGGAGGGTCTAATACATGATATATCTGCCAATGTCCGACCAATTGCCCTAATGTTATCTCTCAATAGATTCAAAAGTTTTTCTTCATGTTAAAAATAGAGATTGTTAGAAATGATAACAGGTAGTCTATCACCACTCAACAAGTATTCATATTTATGATTTAGGGGAAATGGCTTGAGTTCCAATGTATGGGGGCGATGTATGGATGGAGAAATTTATGCAACAGACATATCTGCACAATGAACATCAGTATCAGAATAAAAATCATCAAAATTATAAAATAATGCATCAAATACATCAGCATACTCAACAGCCATGTCATAATCAGAGTTTATATGATCAGAATTTGAATCCACATCAAACTCTAATCCAAGAGCGGTTTTTCCATCAAAAACAGGTGTGGATGTACTCTTAGACACCAAAATAGACCCAATACTCATAATAAATTTAAACATTGGGCAATAAAAATCCATGGAGTTATTACTTGGTGGCTCAAAATGGGAGATAACAAAAGTATATTTGTCCTCATAGGGGTACTTCATGGAGTCCATAACATTAATTATCACAACTTCATCCCCAAATTCCATGGAAAGTGTACCCTTATTTTCATTTATGATAGTTTTTTTCAGTTTTGAGGAAGGGTCTACCTAAGATAATGGGGGCATGAGAACTTTCCTGATCATCTTCCATGTTAAGCACATAGAAATCTGCTAGAAAGATCATGTCTCTTACCCAGAGAAGTACATCCTCATGGACTCACGCTGGATATGTCATAGCTCTATTGACTAATTGAACCACTACTCTCGTCGGATTCAACTCACCAACCAGTAAAGAAAAGAATACATAGTGAGGCATCACATTTATTGAAGCTCTTAAATCATAAATAGAATCAGAGAAGTGCAACTCCCCTACGGTACATGGGATGGTAAATGTCCTGAGATCCTTGCACTTTGTTGGCATCACTAGAGTTGGTGTAATGAGTGCTGAGACATTCCTTCCAAGGTTGAACCTCTCATTTCTCTTGAGCCCTCATCGATTGGTACAAAGTTCTTTTAAGAATTTCGCATACCATGGAATTTGTTTAATGGATTCAAGTAGAGGAATGTTGATCTCCACAAGCTTGAATGTGTCCAAAACCTCCTTTTTCATTGCATATTCAACCATCTTCTTGGTTTGGACAACCCTATTTGGAAAAGTAAGAGGTTTAGGAGAAACATCATTAATCTTTTCTTACCTTCATCTTTCTCTTTGGGTTGCTCGTCAGTTGATAGGGAATTGGGCTTTTTCGGAGTTGAGGTGAATCTAGGTGGAATTGTAGGTGGAGAAGCATCAGTTTTTTGATTATCGCTTCTGAATGTAATGGCACTGACATTCCCATTTGGATTGGGAGTAGTTTGGGAAGAAAGATTCCTGGAATTCTTACTTACAAGTTCCTGGAGGGCGGTGGCAATCTGGCTCATTTGAGTCTTCCACTCCCTCAACTCCAAACCTTGACTCTTCAGATCATTTTGTTGATTAATAAAAATTTGTTTCAAAAGTTCATCAGTTCTATAATCTACCTTGTTTTGAAGATTCCCTTGTTACTAACTTGTTGATGTTTGATCTTCAAATCTCTTTTGGGGTTGTTGGAAACCCTGTTGGTAAGGTGGAGGCGGCTGGAAGTGTTGTTGAAAAGAGGGCCTTTGTTGTTGTCCAGATCCATACCTCATGTCCAATTGATCCTTCCACCCTTGGTTGTTTGTTGGATCGAACTTCTTTTTGGGATATGGTTGTTGTTTTTGTTGCTGATATGGTCTCCCAGGGAACACGACAGCACAATCTTCTGTTTCTTGGAGTTGTTGGAAACATTCAGTTGGGTGGCTCTTCAAAGTGAAAATACCACATGGCCTTGAAGGAGTGGGTTGGGATGTCCTTTAAGCCAAAGAAATAAGCCTCATCATAGTGGTCAATTCTTTTAACTTGGTATCAATCAAATGACTTTCACAAGAAGAAGGACTTACCTGATGTACTCCCCTGACATCTGGTGTACCTCTATCACCAAATTGTTGGGAGTTCTGGACCATCTTGTCGATCAATGCACGTGCGGCTACTGGTGTTTTGTCCACCAGTGCCCCTCCTGCTGCGGCATCCACCATGCTTCCTTCCATAGGTGTGAGTCCTTCATTGTAGTACTGGATGAGTAATTTCTCACTTATTTGGTGATGTGGGCAGCTTTCACACAACTTCTTGAATCACTCCCAATACTCATACATTGAATCCACTTGTGCTTGCTTAATCCTTGAGATCTCCTTAAGAATAGAAGTGGTCCTCAATGTGGGAAAATGTCTCTACACGAAAATACGTTTCAAATCATTCCAAAAAGTTATATCTCCGGGTTGTAAATAATACATCCAGTCTTTTGCATCTCCATCAAGTGAGAATGGGAATGCTCTAAGTTTGATTTGATCTTTAGAGACATTACTATGTTTTAGGGTTGAGCAAACCACATTAAATTCTTTCAAATGTTTATTGGGATCCTCACCAGATAGGACATGAAACATTGGATGTAAGTGAATTAACCTAGATTTTAGTTCAATGTCAGATTCGAGATTTGGAAGTGCAACACAATTTGGTTGATAGTTAATATCAGGTGTAGCCAATTATCGAAAGGTTCTATTATGTTTATCGCCATTATTTCCAGCCATTGGTTCTTCTTTTATGATTGAATTTTAATTTCTTCGAATTTCAATGCTTTTAGAAGAGATGAATTCACCAATTGGTTGAATATTGAAACTTCCCGTAGACTGAGACTATCTGATTCGAGCTCTAAGGCTACATTTGTAACAGCCCAAGATTTTATGAAAAATATTATTTTTAATTTCACTAATGTCTTGTGTTGTACGCTACACGAAAAGAAGCTTGCACAACATGCATCCATGACTTGCCTTTCATTACACACAATTGCGACCTTCCTTGATAGCATGTGTAGTACGCAATACTGAATTTCACTAAACAACGATATAATATTAAAATATTATTAAAACTAGTCGTTATGAATAGTAATAACCAATTTTTTAAATTTTTTAAATTTTATTTTTCAAAATGGAATTTATTTTTGGATTCGTAATATCGAAATTAGCTTAGGGTGAAATTTTTGTAATTTTCGGATAACATTCATATTTTGATGAATAGTGAAAATTACTAAATTTTAGTTAAAAACAACTTTTTCAATCGAAATAATTAATAGTCATAAATTATTAATTTTAGTGGTTTTAAAGTATATTTAGAATATATTTTTACAATTTAATACAATGTTGGACATTGGATGTAATTTCACATTTAAACCAGACATAAACAAGTGTCAATCTTTTGATAGATATTGTTTCTTAAAAACACGCTATTTGTTTTAACAATGGGATTTAATTATAAAATTAATTAATTCAACTTCTATGTTATGAATTTGGTAAAATAGACTTCATTTTTGAATTCGGAATATGAAATATAGCTTAGGATGAAATTTTTGCATTGTTCTGAAAAACATCAATTTTTGATGAATAGTGAAACTACTAAGTGGTAGTTAAAAAAACTGAATTTTTCATAAAACTTAATTTTACCGCTTCTGGGAATGGAATTTCAAAAAATACGAGAGACACGGTAGATTTCAGTAAGTAAAATGTGGTTCAATGAGATAAAAATAATTTTTGGTGAATAGTAACTTTTTACTTTTCTTTACCACGGTTAAAAGTAAATAGGGCAATTGAGGGTAAAAATGATATTAATATTACACTAACACATGTTCTAATCCTATTGTAAAAGTGTATCTCGACCAAAAAAAACCTTAAGTGTAAAATATTATCATTTAGGCCCACTTGGATTAGATTAGGACATTTATTATTATTTAATTCAAAGAAGAGTTAAAAGAGTTAAAATCAAAGTTTATTTACTAAAACATTTTTAATATAAGGTTATACATAATATAATTTCGACTATAAATACTCATTAGAAAGATAAAATAATTTCCTACATAATTGTATTTTATTTGTAATTTTTAGACATTAAATAATTTAATTTATTTATGACACAACGATGATGCAGTAATTATCTTATTAATGAAGGATTGACATAATTGATGTTGTAAATACCCAAATAAATATAATTTGAGACTTTTAATGAATTAAACTAATTTTCTATGTTAATATGACATGTTATTATTACTTTAATTAACTTGTTTCTAACTTATTGTTCTGTTATGATTTTCACAAAAATCAATTACTAAATAGTGTCAAAATTGACATAAAATATTTTTTAGAACAAGTATTATATTATTAATTGTAATGTTATTCCTAAAAATCTTAGGATCGGCCAAATGACTTAGATAAGGTTATATATATTAATAATAAACAATTTGGGGTTCGTTTGGCTTCTTATAGTAAGTTTATTAACCTTATAGTGTAAGAACACAAGAAGACACCGTAAAAGTAAAATTATTTAACTTAATGTTAAATCTAAATGATAAGGTTAAAATAGGAACCTAAACTTGTCTAAATCCTATTGGAAGAGAGTATTTCGACCCGTCCCAACTTTATCTTCGAAATAAGACCATTTGGAACCATTATAAACCAAATTTGACCTTAATATAAAATAATATTTTGAGATTTTCCTAAGATGCCCCTCTCCTCCATTATAAAAGGGCACCTCCTCCCTCTCCTCCTCACACCAATTTGAGCATTCAAGCTCTGCCAACCCCTACCGAAATATCTTATCCACTTCCCTAGTATCATCCTAGAGGTCCTGGTCTTCTTAAAAGACCAATTTCAGTACCCTAAAAGGAGGTCTCAAAGAAGCACTTCAAAGAAGAGGTAATATCCATTACCGATCCTTTCCAATTTCTTTCTTCGTCAACTTCTTCTTCTTTAGTTGTTTAATTATGAAGTAATAACATCAGTATCACTCATATACTGATATGTTATTATATGTTTGAAACAACCCTATTTAACCATCTATCAATCCTACGAAAAATGAAATCACCGCGCGTGCGTACGTACAGAATATCATCTCCACGCCGTGGTGTAAGCTATTTTCCGCCACCACCTTAATTGGATGGGTATAATGGTGTAATGAGTAACTATATATGATTATTATAAATTGATATTGATACTGAAATAGTATACATACACTTCAACACAATTCCACGACCATGGGAACGATATCATCGCTCGTGCGTACGTACGGACTACCGTCTCCACGACGCGATGAGATTCATTCTCAATGATTAACCATTCATGAATGATTATAAAGCATATATAATAAGTACTAATGAAATATATGACATAATAATGATACTGGATTTATTTATATTTATATTTATGTCATCTACTTAATTCCATTCAATTCAATAAGGAAACGAAAACAGCGTTCATGCGTACGTACGGACTACCGTCTCCATGAATGGTGTATTTCATTCCATTTATCGATATATTATATATATATATTCTGAATATACATTATATATAAATCATGTTTTACATTATGGATATAATTATTCATGATCCAAGTAATCATATTAATAATTACAAGTTAAAAACACGAACGACAAATGAGATAATTTTACCCAAAACGCTCTTTAACATGAATTTACTAAAGAACGGGTAATATAAAGTCATAAGTGGACCATATATGATATAATAACAATGAATATGATTCTGGAATAAGTCAATAAAATGATTTAAATCATTATACAGGAGGTTCGGACACTTACAAAGCAAGTCGGACCTAAGGTAAGGGGAAATATCACAATCTCATTTTTATCCGAGATTGTTTATACATTGGTAATTACTGGGGTGTATTTTATCATCCACATCCACGTTCCCTCAATATGTAATATTGTTTCCATCCACTTACAATAGTTTAAATCCAATTTTACCCTTCGCTGAGTTTTTAGTAAAGAATATGAAAGGAATCTTCTGTCGTTTTTTCGTACGAGGTACTTTTTGACTTTTCCGACAAAAGTACAAAGAATTTTTTTTAACTTATATGGAATGAATGGATTTTTAAAACATTATTTCCAAGAAGCTTCCTTTACAAGTTTTCAAGTTTATTTTTAATCAACTTCTTTTATTTTAAAGTCGTATGACATGTTATGAAAGGGAAAATGTTTTTGAAGAAGAAAGGATATTTTCCTCAAGAATGGAGTTCAAGTGTTTTATCAAAATTATTTTCCATCTAAGATAATAAAGGGTTATGTTTTTATCTCTATTATTACATTTATTTGATAATGTTGTGATGGAATTATTTTTATGAATTCTTTTATCTTATATGAATTGTTGTATGATGTCATGATGTTTAAGATTCCAATTTTTATTACATGGGTTATGAAATGATGTATGATTTATGATTTTGTGGCACACATAATAATGGTATCATTATGATATGGGTGGGACCTATATCTCCCTATAATGTATTGGGTAAGGATTTTATATCTCATGAGATAGACATGGCTGGAATGGTAGGTTATACCGGTTCAGTGAAACAGGACTGAAACGAGGGTGACTCGGTTCAGAAAGGGACTTTGTCCACTAAGATAGTCTTGGAAATGAGTCTTGAATAACAAGAAATGATTCTCTATGATTATGTGTGTATTCCACAAAGTTTAATGTATTAAGTTATGATTATTGGGATTTAATTTCACTACTAGGATTTATCCCATGTTACGAAATTATGCTCTCTTTTGCAGGTTAAGATTTCCAAAAGTTATGTTCTTATGAATATGATGTGATTGATTTTTCTTTTGTTTACCCTTACTGAGCATTTGACCTCACCCTTTTATGTTTTCTTTTCCCCAGGATATAAAGAAAGGTTTTAGGTAAAAAAAGGGAAGATCTTTATGGGAGATATTGAAGATCTTTCACCACGATTAGAAGATTACGTTCCGAGTTTCCAAAGGCACTAAACTATTACGATCCTTGTGTGTGTGTTTTTTGTTATGTACTAAGTATTCCGCGAATGTAATGTAATGTCCATGTACGTTAAGCTTAGGGACTCTACAATTGGTATCAGAGGAAAAGTTTAGTCAGCCTTTGGAAACTAGGATGCGGGAACGTTATTGAGATCCCTAGAGATATTTCTAAGGTATGTCTAGGGATGTCCCTAAGGATAAGTATACATATAGGATATAGTCCTAGAACCATGGTAACGATATTAGATTAAACTTAAGATGTTAGATATTGAAGTTTCTCCCCCTTTATTATGTTTTTTGTCTCTCACACTATTTTTTGGGTTTTAGAAAATGGATGGAAACAAGATTATTCACAATAATGGAGGATATAATGGACAATGGAATGATATTCTTCATGAGCAACCAAATGAAATGGGATTTGGAAGTCCAAACATCATTATTATGCTGAATCAGAAATCTCATAAATATGATCAATAAAGTAAAATTTGTTATGTTTCCTAACTCGTCTAATAAGAGAAAGATGGAGTTTCATGATGATCATAGAGGAAAGAATGTTCAATTTCCCCTATGTAAATCATGTGGGAAGAGGCATCAAGGATAATATTTCAAAGGAACTAGAAGATGCTTTGGGTGTGGAAAAGAAGGACACAAAGAAAGTAAGTGCAAAGGAAAAGGTTCAGTTAACACCATGGATGAGGATAATGGTATTGCTACGACATCAACAATGGTTAAATGTTTTAAATGTGGAATGTACGGGCATTATGCAAACCAATTCCCTAAGGGAAAGTCTCATGAGGAGAATCAGAATGGTCGTATGGGAAGTATTTATATTGATGATGATGAGGAGACTACAAATGATATGTGAGATGAAAGAATTGTTGAAGCTCGGTCAATGGTTTAAGAAGGTAGTGGAATGATTACATGTTTATCAAGTGTAATGTTGTATAAGTAATCTCATGGTACTATGGAATAAAGAGACATCTAAGGATTGTTACACTATTGTCTTTCCTAAATTTTTAAAGTGTATGATTGATGGTACTAGTAACCATGAAATTTTATTCAGATATTTTTTTTGAAAGTAGATGGAATGCACATAATGAAGGAATAATAAGATAACTTTTAACTACATTCATGTTTTCACTAAGGTTCAATGGGTATTCATTCTTCAAGAGAATACATGATTAAGGCCATTGAATGTTTGGAATGTGACCAACAAGACATATCTTATATATGGGGGATAAATGATGGCATTCACATGACTGTTCTGTGACATTTCAAGTAATCATTTTCTTAATACTATGAGCTTGGAACGATGTATTTTAGATAAGCCAAAATATTAGAATGGATTATGTTGGACATAAATTAGGATAAAACATTTTTCGATATAATTGATTGGATGTTATAGTAATATAGCTTTAGAAAAAGGACAACCTGCAGGACGGGTGACAGCCCATTGCGTCGGACAAGGCTGTAGGAATCGAACCCACAACCGAAGTGCAACTGGCCTTTATCGCCTACCACTGGCCTACAGGAAGTCCCTGTTTAGTAGGAAATAGTTTTATTATATTAAGCAGTTTGATATAGGAAGTATAAGTCTATTTTAGGAACCATATATGATTAATCTCACTATAGAATGACTTATTTAATAACTTTTGCTAACCTTTTGTTTGAGACAGATGGAATTACCCGTCATTCTATCACTTGATTTGCTAACACTTCACGAATAACAAATTCAACTTCATTTATTTATGAGATGAAGTGGAAATTGTTCAAGGCATGAACAACAGTGAGATTGTACCAAAATAAAGTATTTATTCTAATTCAAATTCTTCAACTTTAGGGAAACGATCTTGAAAACCAAAAATGTTGTCCTAGTGCTCTTATATCTGATTAATCAGATGGTACCCTAGATCGTCACAAATTTATGGATTTGTGATTGTTGGAATTTCCATATCCATGTTCTCTACCACTCTCCATTAGAACATGATGGTTAGATTTTTCTTCAATATCCATATTTTCACCTATGTGGAAACCCAGTGATTAGTTTATTTGGGTAACCGTTAGGTTTCATAATTTCATTTTTAAAGATTGGTTTTGGTATTCCTTTTTACGATGTGGGTTTCTATTAAAGAAACTTTTGAATAGTAAACCATTTATAACCCCGACGAATTTCGAGGACGAAATTCATTTTAAGGGGGGTAGAATGTAACAGCCCAAGATTTTATGAAAAATATTATTTTTAATTTCACTAATGTCTTGTGTTGTACGCTATACCAAAAAGAGCTTGCACAACACGCATCCTTGACTTGCCTTTCATTACACGCAATCACGACCTTCCTTGATAGCATGTGTAGTACGCAATACCGAGTTTCACTAAACAACGATATGCTATTAAAATATTATTAAAACTGGCCGTTATAAATAGTAATAACCACTTTTTGAAATTTTGTAAATTTTATTTTTCAAAATGGACATTATTTTTGGATTCGTAATATCTAAATTAGCTTAGGGTGAAATTTTGGTAATTTTGGGATAACTTTCATATTTTGATGAATAGTGAAAATTACTAAATTTTAGTTAAAAAAAACTTTTTCAATCGAAATTATTAATTTTAGTGGTTTTAAAGTATATTTAGAATATATTTTTACAATTTAATACAATGTTGGTCATTGGATGTAATTTCACATTTAAAACAGACATAAACAAGTATCAATCTTTTGATAGATATTGTTTCTTAAAAACACGCTATTTGTTTTAACAACGGGATTTAGTTATAAAATTAATTAATGAAACTTCTATTTTATGAATTTGGTAAAATAGACTTCATTTTTGAATTCGGAATATGAAATATAGCTTAGGATGAAATTTTGGCATTGTTCTGAAAAACATCAATTTTTGATGAATACTGAAACTACTAAGTGGTAGTTAAAAAAACTGAATTTTTCATAAAACATAATTTTACCGCTTCTGTGAATGGAATTTCAAAAATCCGAGAGACAAGGTTGATGTCAATAAGTAAAATGTGTTTCAATGAGATAAAAATAATTTTTGGTGAATAGTAACTTTTTACTTTTATTTACCACAGTTAAAAGTAAATAGGGTAATTAAGGGTAAAATTGATATTAATATTACCCTAACACATGTCCTAATCTTATTGGACAAGTGTATCTCGACCAAAAACAACCTTAAGTGTAAAATATTATCATTTAGGCCCACTTCGACTATATTAGGACATTTATTATTATTTAATTCAAAGAAGAGTTAAAAGAGTTAAAATCAAAGTTTATTTACTACAACATTTTTAATATAGGGTTATACATAATATAATTTCTACTATAAATATTTATTAGAAAGATAAAAATCTTTCCTACATAATGGTATTTTATTTTTAATTTTTAGACATTAAATAAGTTAATTTATTTATGACACAACGATGATGCAGTAATTATCTTATTAATGAAATATTGACATAATTGATGTTATAAATACCCAAATAAATATAATTTGAGACTTTTAATGAATTAAAATATTTTTCTAGGTTAATATGACATGTTAGTATTGATTTAACTAACTTTTTTTGAACTTATCATTCTGTTATGATTTTCACAAAAATCAATTACTAAATAGTGTCAAAATTGACATAAAATAGTTTTTAAAACAAATATTATATTATTAATTGTTATATTATTCCTAAAAATCTATGGTTCGGGAAAATGACTTAGATAAAGTTATATATATTAATAATAAATCATTTGGGGTTCTTTTGGCTTCTTATAGTATGTTTATTAACCTTATAGTGTAAGAACACAAGAAGACACGGTAAAAGTAAAATTATTTAACTTAATGTTAAATCTAAATGATAAGGTTAAAATAGGAACCTAAACTTTCTTAAATCCTATTGGATGTGAGGATTTCTACCCATCCCCACTTTATCTTCGAAATAAGACCATTTGGAACCATTATAAACCAAATTTGACCTTAATATAAAATAATATTTTGAGATTTTCCTAAGATGCCCCTCTCCTCCCTTATAAAAGGGCACCTCCTCCCTCTCCTCCTCACACCAATTTGAGCATTCAATCTCGGCCAAACCCTGCCAAAATCTCTTCTCCACTTCCCTAGTATCATCCTAGAGGTTCTGGTCTTCTTTAAAGACCAATTTTAGTACCTTAAAAGGAGGTCTCAAAGAAGCACTTCAAAGAAGAGGTAATATCCATTACCGATCCTTTCCAATTTCTTTCTTCTTCAACTTCTTCTTCTTTAGTTGTTTCATTATGAAGTAATAACAACAGTATCACTCATATACTGATATGTTATTATAAGTATGAAACAACCCTATTTAACCATCTATCCAACCTACAGAAAATTAAATCACCGCGCGTGCGTACGTACGGAATACCGTCTCCACGCCGTGGTGTAAGCTATTTTCCGCATCCACCTTAATTGGATGGGTATAATGGTGTAATGAGTTACTATATATGATTATTATAAATTTATATTGACACTGAAATAGTATACATACACTTCAACACAATTCCATGACCATGGGAACGATATCATCGCTCGTGCGTACGTACGGACTACCATCTCCACGACGCGATGAGATTCATTCTCAATGATTAACCATTAATGAATGATTATAAAGTATATATAATTAGTAATAATGAAATATATTACATAATAATGATACTGGATTTATGTATATTTATATGTATGTGATCTACTTAATTCCATTCAATTCAATAAGAAAACGAAAAGAGCGTTCATGTGTACGTACGGACTACCGTCTCCATGAATGGTGTATTTCATTCCATTGATCGATATATTATATATATATATATATTAGGAATATATATTATATATAAATCATGTTTTAAATTCTGGATATAAGTAATCATGATCCATGTAATCATATTAATAATTAAAAGTTAAAAACACGAACGACAAATGAGACAATTTTACCCAAAACGCTCTTTAACATGAATTTACAAAAGAATGGGTAATATAAAGTCATAAGTGGACCATATATGATATAATAACAATTAATATGATTCTGGAATATGTAAATAACATGATTTAAATAATTATACAGGAGGTTCGGACACTTACAAAGCAAGTCGAACCTAAGGTAAGGGGAAATATCACAATCTCATTTTTATCCGAGATTGTTTATACTTTGGTATTTACTGGGGTGTATTTTATCATCCACATCCATGTTCCCTCAATATGTAATATTGTTTCCATCCACTTACAATATTTTAAATCCAAATTTACCCTTCGTTGAGTTTTAGTAAAGAATATGAAATGAATCTTTTGTCATTTTTTCGTACGAGGTACTTTTTGACTTTTCTGAAAAAAGTACAAAGAATGTTTTTTTAACTTATACGGCATGAATGTATTTTTAAAACATTATTTCCAAGAAGATTCCTTTACAAGTTTTCAAGTTTATTTTTAATCAACTTATTTTATTTTAAAGTCGTATGACATGTTATGAAAGGAAAAATGTTTTTGAAGAAGAAATGATATTTTCCTCAAGAATGGAGTTCAAGTGTTTTATCAAAATTATTTTCCATCTAAGATAATAAAGGGTTCTGTTTTTATCGCTATTATTACATTGATTTGATAATGTTGTGATGGAGTTATTTTTATGAATTACTTTATCTTATATGAATTGTTTTACGATGTCATGATGTTTAAGATTCCCATTTGTATTACATGGGTTATGAAATAATGTATGATATATGATTTTGTGGCACACATAAGAATGGTATCTTTATGAGATTGGTGGGACCTATATCTCCCTCCAATGCATTGGGTAAAGATTTTATATCTCATGAGATAGACATGGCTGGAATGGTAGGTTATACCAGTTTAGTGAAACAGGACTGAAACGAGGGTGACTCGGTTCAGAAAGGGACTTTGTCCACTAAGATAGTCCTGGCAATGAGTCTTGACTAACAAGAAATGATTCTCTATGATTATGTGTGTATTCCACAAAGTTTCATGTTTCAAGTTATGATTATTGGGATTTTATTTCATTACTATGATTTATCCCATGTTATGAAATTATGTTCTCTTTTTCAGGTTAAGATTTCCAAAAGTTATGTTCTTATGAATATGATGTGATTTATTTTTCTTTTATTTACCCTTACTGAGAATTTGAGCTCACCCTTTTATGTTTTCTTTTCCCCAGGATATAAAGAAAGGTTTTATGTAAAAAAAGGGAAGATCTTTATGGGAGATATTAATGATCTTTCACCACGATTAGAAGATTACGTTCCGAGTTTCCAAAGACACTAAACTATTACAATCCTTGTGTGTGTGTGTTTTGTTATGTACTAAGTATTCCACAAATGTAATGTAATGTCCATGTACGTTAAGATTAGGGTCTCTACAACGTTCAATCTCAGGGTCAAGATCTTAGAGATCCTCGGGATTAGTTCATGTCATAAATCAATGAAAGATGAAAATAAGGAAAGTGGACCATAGTAAAATAAAAATAAGAATTTTGAGTTTATGGTCCAAAAAGAAGTAGAAGAAAATAAAAGAAGAAGAAAAAAGAAATCAGATTTGGTAAAGAAGGAATAAAGAAGAGAGGAAGATAATAAAATGTAAAATAAAAAAATACATCTAATTGTTTGAAATAACTACTTTCCTCCTCGGCAATAGATCCAATGTGAAAGAGAACTGCCGTGGGTGCCCTCAAATGATTAGTGTGATTTTGGGGTACCTAGGTGTAGCAGAGTGGCTGACCAAGGTCGTCTCTCAAAGGAGAAAGTGAATTACAACAAATTTTTAAAGGTATTATAGAAATAAAATAAAAGTGAATAAAAACACTACTTGAAAGGATGGTGGTTGATTATAGTTTATGAATCTAGATGAATTTTTCGGGAAGAAGAATTTATTTTTTTTGTTTTTTGTTTTGAAATGAATTTCGATTAAAAAGACACAACCAGAAGATGTTTTTTTAGAAAATATTTAAAAAGGCGTAATCGATCTAACTCTACCTCTTCTTTCACATATTAATCATTATTATTTAAATCAATATACACTTAATTATGATACTCTAATTTGTTATCCCTCGAACCCTACAAGAGTTAACTTAACCACAAAGATGGAATTACTTATATCCTATGCTAGTTTCGGAACACGCAATCGCAGCACCCTGCTTTGATTATTGTTCTAAGGTTAGCTTATGGTCAGTGGACAATTAGAGAACATATCAATTCTGTAAATGATAATGAATTGTGTTTATGGATTATATTTTAACTCTACAAATTTATCTTGTGTGGTCTTGTATTACCGATTAAGATTGTGCTCTCACAATTTACACAAAATCCTGACCCCGCGTGTTTTTGTGTTAATTATTAAATTGTTTTCTAAGTTTCATACAATTTAAAAACACAATTCATGGATCATATTAATTTAATTACAGTAGCTCAATGATTCAATATAATTAATTGAATATGTTAGAAGATAGATCGATCACTAAAAACTACTCTTCTATGGGCGGTGTGGTCATCGTGGAGACGTTTTACATGAGCAAGGGATTGAAAGGGTAGAACCCAATATCATCTCCACTATTGATTCCAACCCAATTTAAAATATTAACGAAATAAGGAAATGGAATAATAAGGAATATTATTTGAAAACAAATTCAAGATACAAACATGAACGAAAATAAATACAAAGAGGAGGTGGGAGAGGAGAGCCTTTTTGGAAGAGAGGTTTGCACAACGCCTTACTTCTTCCAAGATTTGTGAGGGGCTCCCAAGAGAAACCCTTTCGGCCAAACCTTCCAAAATCTCTACCAGTCCTCTAAAAGAGTGAAAAACCCCTTTAAATATAGTTTGTGATGGCTAAAGTTACATAACATTTTAAGTGTGAAATGATAAACTCGGCCAAATATTTTATTCCTTGTTTCACCGCATATTTGGCCTTAAAAATGCGTGAATTGGCCAGAATTCAAGTAGGAAGATTTGTGCCAAATCATGTCCCCGAGCCTTACACAAAATTTGGGCTCCATCCATACCCAGATGATGACAATATCTCCCAAATACAGAACCCATGTCCATTCTGCCAATTCCAACCCACCATCGATTTAATGGCCCATTTACTCCATCTAAATGCACTCTTGAGCTCTAATTTCCTGAATAAAAGTTGTAGAAAAGTAAGTTAGGAACACTGTTACAAAATATTAAGTTAAAATAATAAATATTAAAATATTTATATTCAACATAATACAGTACACTTTAAAAGGGTAAAAGTGGAATTTTCATCAAATTTTCAAATGAATGATCTAATCCCAAATATTTCATAAATGAATATATTTAGCACAATTTGAGGAAATTATATCATTTATTATCAATAAAATATTTATGAAAATTGTTTTTTATCAGTGGTTTTGTGGATGAAAGGCCTAAGTGTTTGTGGGCTGGTATTGTTTTCCCAAGTGTCATCGGGATGAGGCCCAAGTGTCGTCGGGCGATAAGAGTGGTTGTTGTGGCCCAGGTGGTTGTGAGTTGAATTGTGTGTGGTTTGAGGATTAGGTTTGTGTATTTTGGTTGTGGAAGGGGGACTATATATGGGAATAATTTTAGCATCAAGACGTAAGCCATTAGTGATGAGTAGTTAACCTGTAGAAAAGTGGTGCGGGGTACCCAAATATTGATGTTCTTATACATCTACATTATATGACTTGTGTTTTTTGGTGAGTGTTCCCATGAGATGATGGGAAGAATAGTTTTCTGTTGTAGTTTCTTGGTGTTTCTACAATTTTCTCATAAGTACATTAGTATTTTACCCCACCTCTACATGATTAGCTTTAGATTCCCTACCGAGTATACTCGTATTGTCACCCTACGTATATAAAACTATTGTCATGTTTCAAAAAGTACTTTGAGAATAGTGCTGGACCTTACTATACCGGGAATCAGGATTAGTTTCTATTTCTTCTTAGACTCATTTATTTAGGTACATTACCTTGTAGTTTTGTTATGAAATGTATCATCTATACTTTCTAAAGATGCACGTGTGAATGAATCGTGTCTTGCTTTTACTTTTAGTATTGAGAGTTTCATGGGATTTACCATCTTATCTACTGATCATGTTCTATTAAAAATTGTAATGCCTTCCATATAATGGGAGATTCTATAACCTAGGTGCTAGTCTCCACTCTGGGTACTATTTAAGGTGGGACTTAGGGGGTCATTATATCAGTTTCATCTTGAGGATGGAAGGGCATAACACATTGTTGTCCCTTCTCTCATCTTAAGGAATGTGGGTCATGACACCATCCCCATAGACTCTCACATTTTTATATGAGGACCATTGATATTGAATTTAGTACCCACTACCTTAATTGAATCAGGTCATTCAAAAAAATATAAAAGAAGCTCAAAATTTCTCAACAAATCCATAGCCTATTAAGTATAATTAGAGTATCAAAAAATAGTTTTCGTATATAATTAAACTCTTGAGAATGATTTTGTGATCTTTCTTCATTGAGGATCCAGTACAACTATCTGAAAGGAAATTGGTGTCGGTACCTATCCTATAGAATGGAAATCATGAACCTCTATCTCAATTAGATTTTTTTCAGTTGAGGATTTCATCACTATTGTTACTAGATTCTTCTTCTCAGGGGTTATTAAAAAGACTTCTCAACTACATGACTCTGAAAACATCAATAGAAAAACTATAATCATATATAATATAACAATGATGGAGGATAAAAAACAAGGACACGGTGGAGCCAGTGATTGTATTTTTTGTTAATGACATGAAAATATGTTCATAATGAGTTGATAGGTTGAATTAATTCTATTTGGACTAACATAAAATTAGATGATTATTGAACTGGTCCTAAGTTCAAAGATAAATGTCAATGAATGAAACTTTATTACATCATTTGAATAAATTAATTCAATGCTATATTCCATGATTTATTTTAAGATCCATAAACTAGTGTTTCTAATTGGATGAATTGATTTGAAAAGAAAATGAAGAAGAAGAGAAGATCCCAAAAATAAAATGATGAATTAAAAAGAGAAAGAAAGGTGCTTGGCATTGGCCTTTGAGGTGACGTGGCTAGTATTGAATTAATAATGTAGACATTCATTTAATACTTATAAGACTATCTAGTGGAATTTATTTAAATATTTGGGGCAACTCAAAGCAAGCCCATCCACCAGGGGAGGTAGCGTGCACTAATGTGAGTTAGTGACTTGGCCTTAACTCCCCATCAAGATAGCACACTAGGACTGGTCATCGGGTGAAGATGGGCATTCCCACAGGGGTTCATGAGATGGTCAAAGGTGCGTGACCATGTGGGAAACACTATAGTTGATCATAGGTTGGGTGAAAATCAAGCCTGCATGGTGAACATGATATGTTGTGGTGCCGTGTAAGGAGGAGGAACAATCTAGTGTTATTGTGGAAAGACTTGATGGATATACCACACAACCTCCACTTATCCATTTTTATGTGGGGCAAATTTTTTAAAAAAATGGGTTCAATCAAGGTCATTCATCTGATCTCGCTGAGATCGTAGCCACAAATTACATCCCAGGTCCCATGAGAAAATCCACACCATTTGATGCATCTCGTGTCTCACCATATTAAACTGGGATTATTAGTTGATCCCAAAGCGTGTCGTCTTCAACCTTCAAACCTCCCGACACCATATTTTGCCACAAATGAAGCTTCTCCTCCATGATTGGTCTCCGGCCATCATTAACGATCAAACCACCATTCGTGAGGATCATCCGTAATTGACGAACACATTCATATAATTATATCTTCATGCATGCAATTTAAATAAAGAATATGCATAGTCCGAAGCATACACTATTGAGAGGCCATGTCATGGAGATTGTGTGTTTGTGATTTAATGTTGCATGAATTCCTAATACATGCATGAGATGATTACACAATGAAATAAAGATTCTTGTGATGAACAGAAACAACTATAGAGATTCAGATATCTCATCCATGTTTGATGATTTCAAAAATGATGATCTCATCTATTCAAAGAACTGAATCCCATAGCATATCATGAGGGATTTGAATGTGGTGCAACATTGTCATATCTACTTATCAAAAATGATAGCTCAAGCTAGGGTTTGGTTGTTGAGAAAATTGAGAAACATCTTGTTACTAAAAGAACAGAGCATTGTACAGAATAATTATGTTCAACCATTTCTTGTTAGAAGAATGAATACCTCTTCATGATAATCCTACGTGGAGGAGAAGGATCCCACGATCACTCAATAAGTGATCTACACTCTTGAGTCTAATTTTGAAGATCCTTTTGGTGACGGTTTACAGGGAATGTTCTTCACACCTCCCTCCTTTATGCGTCACTCCCAGAACCATGAAGCCTCCTCGGTTCATGTGTTTTGAGAATCCACAAATACATGTGTACATATACACCATCTCTTGATAATAACACCAATCACACACAAAGTATAATTCCAATTAGGTATTTGGGCATTTGAGAGTCTATACAGAGCCACCTATGGGCCTGGTTTGTTTAAAAAATAAGGAATGATGGTAAGACCTATTCATATACATTCACATGCTTGAATGGAAGAATGAATCATGTGTGAAAAGTGGATAGTGAGAGGACATAATATGTACTAGGTATCTACAGAAGTAATAAAGTGTACCATTGTGTATTTGGGTTTCATAACACATAACCAATATCATAAATAAACTTGTTCATGCCCATGAAAATGTGCAGAAATAACTGAGTGTGAAAATTAATTTAAACAAGGATATACAAGTTGAAAAAATATATAAATATTCATAATCTTAAATAATATGTGTACACCACTTGCACAAGTCTAAGTGAGGACTATACTTCAGTCAGAAGAAAGAATTATCATCCTGATCATTATGAGTTAAGATAATAGATCATTACTAGTGATCAAAATCACTAACCAAGACTGAAAAATTCAATCACTGTTTTTGGAAGCTACATACACAAGTACACGAGCAATTTAGATCCTACAAGCTCATAGAAGAATATTTTCATATCATCTTGTATTGGATAATACCATCTAAATAGAAATGATGAAGCTAGTGGTAATAACCATTTTTTATAATAAGTAGAAAGTGTAGTAAATTTGGGGGGGTATATCCAACCTGTAATTGGGGAGTTTAACCACTTTTCTATTTGTAATCATCTTTTGAGAAAGTAATGAATGTTTTTTTGGGGAGAATAAGCAACACGACAAGGTGAAGGTCTTTATAACGATCCTTGTAAAAAATCTGTTCGGTTATTTTTTTAAAACATCATTTAAAGAGATTATCAAGGACTTAACCATCTATAAAGGTTGAATTGGAAATTGGGGTAATTCATAAAAATGAAAATTTAAAAGGGGGATCACTAATTCACCCCTCTCCTCTCAGTGATCATGCACTATTTTGGGTATTTCAATTGGTATCAGAGCCGGAGACACTCAATATAGATGTACAACATTTAGAAGATGGATATTCTAAAATCAATTAATAGTAGGGGTGTTCCAACATTCTATGGATAAAATTATCTTAGTTGGAAAAATATGATGTTACCCCATCTTCTATCTCTTGTCTCGGAAGGTAGATATGCAGCCAATTTGGGATTCCCTCCTATTACTGATGAAACAGTTATGAAATTTACTAAGAAAAGAAATATGGAAATTAATTCAAATGATCAAAATTCTATTATGAAATCTCTTTCAGAAAAAGTGCACACAAAGCTTATGGGAACCAGAAATGATAATGTAATTTGTAAAAAATTTGAATGTAGCATCAATGGTAACATGAATGTCAAGGAAGACAAATTGAAAATATAGAGAAGAATATTAGAAGATACCATGATGGGTTAAGAAGAAAACATTGATGATTATTTCAAAAGTTTCAATGATATTTTCATTAATATTCAGGGATTTGGGGAAAAGATGGATGATTAAACTATTTTCCAAAAACATATGTGTATTTTTCCTGATAGGTTTTTTCCCAAAGTATTGTTTTGGAATATAGTGATTATATTTCTCTTCAAATGCTTCATAACATTCTCATTACATATAAAATGAAAAAGATCCCAGTTATCAACAAGAAGATCAAACATGAGATGGATATTGAGGCCTTGGGAAAACTCAAAGTCAGAGATGATGATGTTTCAGGATCAAGTGAATCTTCTGATGATGATAAAGATAGATAATACAATAGAATAATATTAAATAAATTAAAGAGATCTAGGAATGGAATGTTTAAGGGTAAAGGAAAAGAAGCACCATGAAGTTACAACTGGATTGACATTGGACAATTTACATTACATTTTCCTAACAAAAGGTTTGTTGTACTAAGGATAGACGAATAAAAACCACAAAAAATATATGGGGTAAAATCATAAAATATTAAATAAAATTAAGTGGAAGAAATAAAACGTTATTTTCAAGTGAATGAAGTTTCTATGTGAGAAAAGAAGAATATGTAGAGCCCAAATTAGGCATCCAAACAAAATATATGAATAATTTCGTGGCTCATGTGCGAATAGGGATTGATACTTACAGTAGTGAAGATGAAGGAAGCGAACAGACTAATCTAGAACACATGATGAAGAATGAATTAAAAGCTAGTCTTGAGAAAAATAGAATGATCAAGAATGATAAGTGATTCTTATTGAAATAAATAGAAATGACCACATAAGAAAAATAATAATTTACCAAAAAAGAATTATTATATATTGAAGAAATCAAAAGGCACAAAATGATAATAGATAAAATGAAGAATATGGTAAAGAGATCTTGAGGAAAAACGTCACCTCAATGAAGAAGAACTATAAATGACTCAAAAAGGCCTTGAATCACAGAATAGTTTGAAGAAGATCATAAAACATCTCAACATGTTTTTTAAGGTCAAGGAATAATCATCCAACACTAGTGAGGTAATGAGATCATGGACGCAGGTCAATTTCACACTTATCAAATCTCAAGATACATATGTTATTTTTAACAATATAGGTCAAATAAAAAGTCTGATACAAGTCTGTAGAATAATGTCTAGTGATAAATCTTTATCTAATATAGAAGAAGATGTAAACTCTCTAAGAATATTTATTCTCACAAAACAAATACAAACTCATTATTTAGAAAGAAAACAACAAAAATCTCCAAGACATATTTTTTAGTGGGGAAGGACGAGGATTAGAGGATATTGCTGGTGTTGTAGAGTGTTTGGTCACAAAACATATCTATGTTGGTACAAAATATCCGTACTAGAAATGAGGAATGAACAATGGTGAAGAAATTATGATAATAGACAAGAAATAAAAAATAAGAAACAATCTTAAAAAAAACATATGATCCTCTAACTAAAAAAATTTCACTACTTAGAGGATGTCTGTCCAAGATTTGGTCAACAAGGTAATTGTTCTAAAATTGAATGAGTATTGTTCCTAAACAGACACTAGAAGTCACTAATGGAAATGGAATTCAAAAAATAAATGATGTGAACTTGTGTTTTTCTGAAGCTTCTTTGAAATCTAGTATGAAAACCGATTCGTGGATTCTTGATAGTGGATGTTCATCACCCATGACTGGTGATACAAATATTTTACGCAACAAGGAATATAATGAAGGGGGAGTCGTGATATTTGGAAATGATTTTCTTTAAAAAATATAGGGAATTGTCTGGGAAAAGATTGAAGCCAAAAGTCGTAATTCCAATGATGTGTTATTTATTGAAGAATAAAAGCACGGTTTTCTTAGTGTGACCCATAAATGTGAATATTTACATTATTTTTTGTTTAAAAAGGATTCATTTGTCATAATAAGCTCAAATGATGGAAGAATTACCATCCATGGAAAGATAACTACTGTCAATCTATTTCAAATTTGTGATTCTTTTAATTCATTTTATTTCAGATTGAATAATGCAAACAACCTCTAGAAAAGATGACTAGGACACCTTGTGCCAAGGAGTATTTTAAAAATTATGAATTATGACATTGTGTGAGATCATCCCAAATTGAAAATAGAAATTGTTGAAAATTTTGAAACAAGTCAGAAAATAAAATTTACCAAAATATCACACAATAGAGTAGATATTCTATCTACTAGTCCCAATAATATTATTCATAGAGACATATATATTCCAATGAGAAAAAATTATACAAGAGGTGATTTATATAACATAGTATTTATTGATGATTACACTCAAATGACTAATGTCATGTTAATCAAACACAAGTCATAGGAAACCACAAAGGTCAAAAATATTTGATGGCACATTGAGAAGGATATGGTTAACTATATCTCGAATGTTAGATCATATAATGATAAAAAGTATACTTGTGATGCTTTTGAAATAAATCTTTGCAAACATCAAATGTGGAACATTAAAAAACAAACTGTTTAATACATCAGATTTTTTGAAATTCCCAACATCATAATGATTAAAAACATTAATCTGTGAAAATTTGAAGAATAGGAAGAGGAAGGAATCTTAATGGGCTACATACCTAATAGTAAAGGCTGCAAATGTTGGAACTAAACAATGAGTAATCTGGATAATTGTAGAGATGTCAGAATTATTGAAAACAAATATAATATTGAAAATTAAAGGACAAAATACACTTGTTTCTCAAGATGAACCTCATATAGTGGCTGAAGCAGTTTAGCATGTGGATGGGATACAAGATTTGCATTATGAGCTTGTTGAAATTGGAAACAATTCCACTTGGCATCATGTATCAAAACCCTGGTATAAAAAAGCTATTGGGACCATGTGGGTATTCTATAATTTCCTAAATGAGAAAGGAGATGTTTCTAGGAAAAATGATAGGATTTTATGCAAAGGATATTCACAATTTAATGGAAATGACTTTGAAGAAACGTTTTCACCAATACCATGATTGGAATCTATTATAATGTTCTCGGCAGTTTTAGCACATATTAATTAAAAGGTTTAACTAATAGATCTAAAATCTATATTTCTAAATAAGGAACTTAAAGAATATACTAGTTGGTATATCAAGAAGCAGAGTTCATTTACATTGAGCACTACTGAGGCAGAGTATGTGGAAGCTACATGTGCATGTACAAAAATGATTTGGATGCAAGTGTACATAGCATATTTGAAATTTGAAACTGAGAAACCACTAAATATTTTATGTGACAATAAAAGTGAAATGTAATTGTTGAAGAATCATATACAACCTTCAAGATATGATTATATTGACATTAGATATAATTTTATCAATGAAAAGGGGTATGGTATAGATATCAAGTTAGAATACATTTCTACTCAATATCATGTTTTAGATATTTTCACTAAATCAATGCTCGAATATAAGTTGTTGAGCTATGGCTAAATCCTCATGTTCATCCTTCTCCAATCACATTAAGAACAAGAAATGGTCCCTCCGTATTCCCTAAATCTATATAGATGATTGATTACTAATTTTCATGGAATTGGAGGAGATGATTGAATTCCCTGAGGGGAAGCATTGTTTTGTTGATGTTTATGAATTGTTATTGATGTTGAGTGAGGAATTGGTTTGTTTCTAACCCCTTGGATATGAATGAATACAGTCTACCCTTGATTTCAGATATACAGTTGTATATTTTAACTCCACTGAAAACCATGGTCATATCTCTATTGTTTTATACACTAGGTTATCCCACATAGAATTAGAGTTGATTAACTAAAGGGTCTTTTAAATGTTAATCATTTGATTCTATCCATATGTCTCAATTGTTCATGAAGATATACATTAAAGGATAAGACAATATTTTTTTCCCAGAACTCCCATACCTATTACATTTGATTTAGAATATGGTGGAGAAAACATCATGGCACACATATTGAATCTCTCAGATTGTTCTTAATAGATATTGACTACAATATTCAAATGGGAGATTGTTGAGCCTAGTGATTGCAACTGTGTTCAATGAAATGTCAATATGTGATTAATGAGTGGATAGGTCGATGTAATTCTTATATGATTGTCCTAAAATTAGAGGATTGTGGAATTGGTCCTATGAACTAAGACAAGTTTCAATGAAGTAGACTTCGTTACAACAATTGAATAAGGACTTGCAATACATTATTCTTTTCTGCATTTTACGATTCTTCCACTAGTGTTTTAAATTATACGATTTTATTTGAAAAGAAAATTAAGAAGAGGAGAAGCTCCCATAATGAAAATATCGATGAAGAAAAGAGAAGGAACGGTGCATGGGGTTGTCCATTTAATAGAGGCTTCCAGGATTTAATTATTAATGTGGCCATTCATTTTATACATAGAATAAATTTTAATGGTTTTTTTATAAAATTTTGTCCATCCAAAAGAAAACCATCCAATAAGGGGAGGTCGCATGCACCACTGTGAGTGGGTAGTTGAGCCTTTACTCATCAGCTAAATAGAACACTTGGACTGGTCATGGGGTGCATAAAAGAAGGCCCACTAGGGTGCATGAGATATCCTAGGCAATGCCACCATGTGGGGGGGGCACAATGACAGAGCATAGGTTGGCCGCAAAGCACACCTAAATGGTGAACATGGTAGGGGTCAATGTCGTGGAGGGATTTGGAGTAATATGGAGTTAGGGAGGAAAGACTTGATTGATATATCGCACAACCTTCGTGTCCTCATTTCTTGGTGGGAAGGATTTTAAAAACCACTGACGTAATCGTGGTCATTCATCTGTTCTCGTTGGGATCTCAGTTGCACATTTCATACCACATCCGGTGAGTAAATCCACACCATCTGATGAATCCCACATAAACCATTTTAATCTAAGAGCATTTGATGATCTCATACTATGTCATCTTCAACCGTCAAACCTCCTGACGCCACTATTTTCCACAGATGATGCTACTCCTCCCGGATTGATCTCCATCCATCATTGACGATGAAACATCCATACATGAGGATTTTCTAGATTATACAAACACATGCATGCAATTATATATGCATGCATGCGATGGAAATGAAGAATACACATTGGCCGAAGAATATGGAATTGTGAGGCCACGTCATAGAGCTCGGGTGTTCATGATTGAAGGTTGCATGAATTTCTAATACATGCACTTGATGACCGATCAATGATAAAACCCTAGTTGAATAGAAAAAACCATATAAATTTAGATATCTCATCCATGTTTGATATTTACAAGTCCGAAAATATCTACTATTCAAAAAATTGAGTACTTTGGAATATCATGAGGGGTTTGAATGTGGTTCAATGCTTTCATCTCTATTTATAAAAAGAGATCCCTCGACTAAAGGTTTAGTTGTTGGGAAAATTGAGAAAACTTCTTCTTCTTGAAAGAACAGAGAACCGTGAAGAAGAATTACAAACAACCCTTTCTTGCACGAGGAATGAAGACTTCCTCATGATAATACAACTTGAAGTAGAAATATCCCAGGATCATTGAATATGTACTCTACAATCTTGAGTCAGTTTGTGAAGATCCTATTTGTGAAGCCTTATAGGGACAGTGCTTCACAACTCCCTCATTTTCGTTACACACCCAGAAGCATAAAGCCTCCTTGGTTCATGGGTTTTTTGAATCCTCAATGAAAAGTGTACATATAAATTTTCTCATGAGAAGAACATCCCTCACACACAAATCAAACATCCAATTGGTTTTGTGGGTGTTTGAGAGGTTTTACAGAACCATCTATGGGTTTGGTTGGTAAAAATAAGAAATAATTAGTGTGGTCTGTAGGCATATACATTCATATGCATGATGGGAAGAATGAACCGTGTGTGAAAAGTGGATAGTGAGAGGTGTTAATAAATAGTGAGTATCTAAGGAATGAAGGAATTGAATTATTGTGTATTCTGGTATCATAACACATAACAAATATCCCATATAAACTTGTGCATGCCCATGAACATGTGGAGAATGAATTGAATTTGAAAATTAATTCAAACATGGAGATACAAGGTGCACAGATCTAGTAATATTCATAATAAAAAAGAATACATGTGCACCACATCGACACATCTTAGTGAGGCTAAGACATTGGTCTGAAGAATGAATTATCATCTTGAGCATTTAATTAATTGAGATAACGTATCATTACTAGTGATCAGAATCACTAAGCAAGACCGATAAATTCAATCAGCTTTTGTTGAAGCTACTTGAACAAGAATATGAGAAAGTCAGATCCTACAAGAATATTGTGGAAAATTGATATATCATCTTTTAGTTTATCAAGCCATCTAAATAGAAATGTTGAAGTTGGGGCATAAAAATTTTATAGAAAAAGGGAATGGAGAAGTGATGTTTGGGATCTTAAACAACTTGTAATTGGGGGGATTTATCCAATTATAATTTTTAATCATATTTTGAGAAATTAATGAATTTGTGTTGAGGAGAATAAACAACAGTATAAGGAGTAGTTCTGTGTGCTGAACCTTGTAAATCCATATGTTCTATTCTGTTGTTTAACAACATAATTTGAAAAGTTGATTAATACCTTAATTATCCACATAGGTTAAATTAAAAAAGGTAGAAATTCACAAGGAAAAATTAAAAAGCGATCATGGATTCACCCCTCCCGTATCAGTAATATTGAACTATTATCAGTCCTGTAGACACAAGAATTCAAATTATAATATGAAGAATTTACAATTTTAATATTAATCCAAACAGGACCATATATAGGTAGAATACCTAAAAAGTTCAAATAATTCCTCAAAATATATAGTCCCAAACACCCAAGGTAATATATTGATTGTTATAGTGTGTGTTTTCAAGATCATTCTTGAAACTACCTCATATGTCCAAAAAAATCCTTCAGTATTTTTAATAGGAAACCCAAAATGTATACTAACATTAAAGAAATAGGTTCAAAATTCAACTTTGATACAATTTTTTCATGAACAGTCCTTGATAGCTTGGTATCCAGTTATGCAAGGCACCTTTTGGTAGATTCAATAGTGTTCTTAATCCCTATGGGTTGGTGACTAGCACTTGGAATAATAAAAAATAAAAGATGGAATTTTTTCTCTATAAAATTGAGGAAGATATAGATACAACTCAATATTATCAAAACTCGAAAAAGAATAATCTTCCAAAAATCAAAATGATAAAAAACAAAACTACTAAATCATTAAAGTACTCAATATATATCAAGATAAATGTTCACTAAAAATGCAATTAATGGATAAAATATCCATCATTCACCTCCATGACTTTATGTACCAATGACAAATAAAATTCATCTCCTCCATCTAGTATCGACCCTTTTCCTATACCTAGATGGTATAATATACAAACTCTTGTAGGTAAAGTGTGGGTGTAAAAAGACAACCTAGTAGGTTCTTAACATGTATTCCCTAAAAAATACCACATAAATAAACCAATTACTCTATTTATTAAATAATGAAATTCATTTAATTCATTTATTTATTTAAAAAAACATGCATTAAAATTAAATGATGGAAAATATATCTAAATTGGCATAAATTAAAATTTTATATACATTAATTTATATAAATTAGTTGGCATGAATAATGTAGATCTATAATCAATTCCAATTTCAAGAAATTATGACAAATAAAATAACCATGTTAATAGACCCATGATACAATATTTTCTGGAAATAAGATCCTCCCACTTCTCATTCACCAACAAGCACAAAATATATGTGCACTCTCAAATCATCCCCCCATATCAGGATCCAATTATGGTAAATAAATATACATAATGTTAGGGGATCTACTATCAGTAAAAATAAAATCATAGTTTAATCTGTGTTTCCATTATCATTCTAATACTAGGGGTCATATCATAGCATTATTGACCCAATTACATACTAACTAATCATGAATATATCCATTTCAATCATTCAATCAATCAATTTGGGAAAATCAATAATTTTAAATAATTTAAAAAAAATAATGGGATTATAGTATTTTTCAAAATGATTTTCTCATTTCAAAAAATAAAAATATTTTATCAATTCATGTGCTTTTCAAATAATCATTCAATTTTGGAAATTTTCTAAAAATCCACATCAAATTGTTTCATGAAAGAAATTTCCAAATCAACCCAAAAAATTTCTCAAACACAAAAAACAATTTAAATTCCATTTAATGTGCGGGTTTTTATAAAATTCCTTGCCAATATCAAAACTAATGAACTATCATTTAAATATTAGTTTTTGATTCTTATAAAAATTAATTTAATTTTAGTTAATAAATACAATGTTTTAATTCTAGGTAAAATATTTATGAATCCACATACCACTAATCAAAAGGTTAATGATAACATCTGAAACGTGACTAGAAATTTAATAATTAGGTGAATGAGAAAAATGAATCATAAACTATAATCTAAATCATATAGATTCAGTCTAGAACCATAAAATTCATACTGATCTATCCATATTTATAGAGGAGAAAATAGTTTATTTTAAGGAACAACTTGAGAGGAGAAAAAATTACCAAAATTAGATAAAATGGGAACGTCAACACTATGAACTACAAAACAATGATTTTGGTGGTGTCAAAAACACTAATAGATAGTCTTGAAGGAAAAATGTTATTAGGTTCATTGGAAATACAATCCTCAAGGGTTAAACTATGGTATCTTGAAAGTTTTATATAATTATCATTAAAATAAAATCACGTCTGAAAATTGTGATGGAGTGGGAAGAATTATTAGTTCTAATTATGCTACATAACTGTGTTCCCTAAATCATATTCTTTTATGGGGTTCACAGTTTGGTTATAGAGTTAAATTAAATGTGATCATACCATGAAAATTATCACCAACCATTAATGTGTGGTTTGATGTTTTGCCACATATTTTGGAATAACCGTTCACCCCATATCAATGGATCATTTTTTGATGCATGGTTTTTTGGGCCAAACTGCTAGATTTTCTCTAAATGCATGTATCCCCATAAATATCCAATTTTTTTTACAATTTTACATAAAAAATACCAAAATGATACCCATCAAAACCATGATCAATACAGGGGTTATACGGTAACTAAAATATGGTAATGATTTATTATAGTTACATAAAAAAATATATTGTGAATTAAATAGTAACTCAAAAAGAAAAAATCCCTTTGGTTTTCTCCTATTCATAATACTCTTCAATGGATTTTGAAAAAACTCCCTCTACAAAATTTCCTGAAGAGGAAAATGGAAAATTCATAATATTTATTCCCAACATGACATTGATGATGTGTCATAATGGGGTTTAGAAGAAATTATTGATTCTAACTCTTTAGAGATACTCTCACCATATATCCAATGCCCACATCATGAATTTAATGAGATTGAAAAGATTGTAATTATTGATGAAAGTTGAGATATATAACTTTTTTGTCTAATAATTATAATAATCATATTGAAATTTGAGTCTAATTACATTACCTGATTTTTGGTTTTATGTTACACTCTGTGACATAGATATTACTCTGCATAGTAGGTCGGGGGAGTTTCAGTTCATTAAGTGATTTTCATTACATCTAATTTCATAGTAAATGGGAAACTGAGATTTTTAAGTAAATTTTAATTATTTTGAAAACCTATAAATATCAATTCTATAAAATAAATTCCACACAAAAATATTTAATATCAAAAAATTTATTAACACTTACCACGACATGAGAAATATGATTCACCATATTTCAGATGGTATTCAATGATTTTGATTATTTAGAAACTAATATTCTGGTGAGTATTGTATTATCAGAACATATAAATTTTCAAAAGAGTGAATTATTTTACTTATAAAACCATCCAAAAACATGTATGAGAATTTGTAAAAGTTTAATTATAACATTGTGATATTTAGATAATTAAACAAAGTACATTATTTTGAATTTTTTTGATTTGAAGTTTGGCCACAAATAATTCTATAATAACGGTGATCACTCCATGAAGAAGATGTAATAATGTCTTCTAACACCACATGGTAATAGGTAGTTTTATGATTTTATTATATCATGAATATTAGGTTTGGATAATTAGATTGTGACAAAGGATATATAACATGACATTCTATGAAATAATTTTTTTCAATGCATTTTTATAAAGAAAATAAATTGTGGGTTGAATCATATATGATATCACATAAAGGAAGGATGGAGAGTTTTTGTAATCCCTTAAAACAAAGGAAATAGTTCAAAAAAATATAAAAATAAACTATGTTTTTGTAAAAAAATTGTGAATTTAATTGTATATAAAAATATTTTGGGAAGAAGAATAACATGTTGATAAATATTGATATATCTAGAAGACAGAGAAAAATAGAACCATTAATGATTCCATTTCATATGTAGGTTTGTTTGAGATTGAATGGAATAATAAGTTGAAGAAGCAAAAACATATGTTTAGAAAAAAAATGAATGAATTAAAGTACTTCATTGTTGGCATTATCATTATCTAGAAGAAGTGGCTACTACGTTAATGAAATTTTGGAAGAAAAATATTCACCACCCACAATGAGTTGTTGATATCATTGGAAATTGTAAAATAAATACCATAAATATGTTTATTGAAGTATAAGATTGGGATCCATGATTCTCAGAGAGTCTCATAGATAATTAAGATAAATCATAATGTATTTAAATTTTTTAAAATGACTAAAAAGTCTATAAACAATCAAATCCTTACCTCAGAGGTGTTTTCCAAAATATTAGTAAAGGGAGTTTCCATTTCATTGAAAATACATCATTATTGGGGAGATTATAACACATGTAGTGATTATTATTATCATATATTAAGTTACAACAATATCGATGTAACATCCATAGATTAACCTTTAATGGTAGAACATGTAAAGAAGTTATATCCAGTACATGTTTTACATTCAAAAAATTTTCATCAATTTTTGTCATGACTCATCCCCCAGGGGCCCAAGATGTGACTACCCCAAGCCCTCTTTCCATAGGATAGGGGTTGGTGACTAGAACTAGAATGGAATTTTCCAAAAAAGGGAAGGCACATCCTTTAAAGCATTACACACATAGAGTAAGTACACAAAAAAAGTAAACCAAAAAGTAGAATTGTTACCAGTAAAATTAAGAACAAAATGTAAAGGGCCCCGTATACAAGAACAACTAGAATGAAAGAATAGAATAAAGGAAAAAACGTGTTTGGAGGTCATCCACAATGGATCCTACCAGATGGGTAGGTACAACTCGTTGTCTTTATTTTTTCCACCCACACATCAATCAATCACCTCTGAGCACCGTCTAGCCCTAGATCCTCATGTATCAGTAATGATATCCTTTTTCTGCACAAGAAACAACAAGGTATGGACAATAACCATGCGTGGGTGGGAATAATAATACTTATTAGGGTCATTGATACCCTCAAAGGCCTCTTATAATTCCACAAATTGGAAAAAAATCATCATCTCAATCAAAATGCACAATGTAAAAGACATATCACATCTGGTATGCAACTTATATAATAGGATTAAAGAAGATTAGTCCTAAAATAGATCATTTTATTCTATTGAAAGGTTTTGATGCTGATCCAAGAAGGGTTGGTGAACTTCTGATCGATATAGGGTTGCTCTACCACCAATCCACAGAGGGTCACACTACTACCGATCCTCAAAGATCCATGAAGGTCACTTTCATGTCGATCCATGAACGATCGCTATTAGGCCGATCCATGAATGGTATCTTTTATTCAAATCCATGAAGGGTCTCTATTAAGTGGATCCATGATGGGTTGTTTTTCATTCTTCACGTCAAAGAAAGTCACTATATTCCCCCTAAATGAACCCTTGATTCTTGGAGGATCCACTCCTCATATCATCAGTTGTATCTCCAACACCACTAAGTGCCATAAAAATTTAACAATGTGGACTGTCCAGTCGTAAGGGTTTCAATGTGATTGATGACGAGTCAATCGAACACTGAGTCTCTAATATATAAGAAAAAAGGTTAATAGAGCCTTGTTAGATTAGATTCTGATCCAACCTGGAAGTATTCCAACATATTCCAAAACTCAAGTGGAGTATCTCAAAATGAACACATCTTCCCAAGGGTTTGAACGACACATATGTCGTGTCAATCAGGCACCTAGTTTGTGAGATATGTTCATTTTTGTAAAATGTAGCCAGTCGGGTCTGGGTCCGGTTGGGGTCTTGCCCAGACAGCGTGTCCGGCCCGACCAGCAGGCCTGACGATCGGTCTGACCCAACCATCCGTCCAGACTAGCCAGTGGTTTGTCCCAACCATCGGTCTGGCCCACCTTGAAATCCCATCCCACACGATGCAGGTCGGTCAAGATGAACCAGACGCTAGGCATCCGGTTCCTCCAAGCTGGCAGTGCCAGTATGGTGCCACCCATCCTTCTGAAAGGGCCGAATGGAGCTGGTTGTTGCACTCTAGCCGAGTGGGCCAAGAGTGTGGCTCATCTCCCCCAAGCATCTCATCGGTGCCACACTGTTCCACCCACCGATGCCTAGCTGGCCACGACTCTCACCGCTGCAGTGCCTGCGGGCTCCGGTTCTCAATGCAACCAGCTCGGACCGGCTGCCACCGCCGGTCACTGACATTTTCTTCCCCAAGCCACCATATATTATCTGGTGGTCTATTCTTCATCCCATCTACTCCTACTTGCTTCTGGGATTTTTGCATTCAATTCGATTATCATAGAATCACATCGACGCTACGTTGCATGGTCTCCCACAAAGAACACACCAAACCTCAGAGTGGTATAGGGTATGGGCATAGTTCGGATAGGCCCTCACACTCCAAATTAGTGATTCAACACGGGGTAATAATAATCATCATTTAGTAATATCAAACCCCAATTTTTAACATCGCAACAACCACCCTCATATAAAAACAAGATGTGGATCAAACCATTATTTGGTTGATCTACATTCGTTGTATCTTCCTGGAATGAGATGATAGAAATCAAAAAAACACTTCAAAATAAAAAAAATTACACCTTCCTAGAATCAGTGTAATATGATTCGGAAGAAAGAAAGAATCTGCATTCGATGATGTTCATCGTCATTTATCTACCCCTGTTTCGATTCCTCCAATGATCATCGCTCGATCACCATTCTTTTTTGGAGAGGAAATTATTCAAGTTCATGACATAGGCTTCTCCTGTGTTTGTCAAATAACTTGTCAATGGTTTATTTAATAAAAAACCACTCAAATAAAATTCATTAATGAGTTTCATTAATAAACCATAAATAATGACCGATTTATCCCACTGGTGATGCAGTTACACAACAATAGAATATAGTCATTAAATGACCCTCATTTAATGACTGATGCTACACAACTGTCCCACAAAACATTTCTCAAGGGTGGAAGGAAAATAAAATAGCTTAGAGTTATTTTATTATTTTTCCGAAAAGTCTAAAAATTATCTTTTTTTCAACCCCTTCCTGTCGAAGTTAAACTCTGCCTATGAAAATACTTGTGCTTCCAATTCAATGGTTCCCCCAGATTTGGAATCCTAGAACTGGTTTAGAAGATATAAATTCATGACCACATTTTTATTCAACGTACCTTAAATAAGTTTAAAATTCTATTATGGGATGTCCAAAACTCAGAATCAAATGCTTTAAATTTTTGTAGTCTTGTAAAAATTTCCTATAATTAAAAAATATTATACAAAATTTCTGGGTAATTATATTATCCTGACCATAGGGATTTATGTCCCCAAAAGCCACAAAAAAATTTAAGGAAACAAATGGGGGTAATGAGCTCAAATCAGAGCCTCTCACTACTATGTCCTCTCCATGATGATCCTGTACTTCCACCAAACTCGCACTAGAGGGAAATACCATCCATAATGTACCTTATTCTTTTGATCATGTATCTCCACCAGAAACTCTATAAATGTCACTCCATTGTAAACTTTCATCTCTGTCCAGTCGATGACGTGCGATGGATCATGCACGTTTTTTCTCAGTTGTGACACGTGGAAAACTTTATCCACCTAGGGTATCTGTTGGTGAAGAGATAAGAGGTACGCCACCTCTCTAACTCTACAATGGATCTAGAAAGGTCTGATGATCCTCGAATATATCTTTCCACCCCAACCAAATCTCCACAATCGTCATCATAGTGAGACCCAAAGGAAAATATGGTATCCCTCTTTAGAATCCAAGGGACTCCATCTCCAATGGCCTACAAAAGAACTTTGTCATAACCCGTCCCATGGGGCCCGAGCTGTGACTACCCCATGCCCACCATCCATAACCTAGGGGTTAGTTACTAGCACCAGAAAGGCATATCCCAAAAAGAAAAGGTATTACCTTTAAACTTGTACACACATAGACTGGGTGCACAATAAAAGAAAACCACGAAGTAGAAATGTTGAACATAAATATAAGTACTAAATGTAAAGGGGCCAGTATACAATCCCTACTAGAAAGAATGTATAGAAACAAAAATGAAAAAACTGCCTTTGAATGTCTTCCACCAAGGATCATACCTAAATTGTAGGTACAACTCATCGTCTATCATCACTACTACCCACCACATATATCAATAACCTCTGATAACTGTCCAAAACACACTCCCCAAGTCTCAGTCTAGTTGTCCATCATTTACAAAAGACACAACAAGCTACTAGTGAAGCATGTGAAAGGGTGAGTATAAAAATACTCATTATGGAACCTGAGGCCCTCAAAGTTCTCTCAAAATTCTACAATGGAAAAACCAAATAGCATGATATCAATAACAAAGAACAAATTAAAACAAATAACACACCAGGTATACAACTTAGAGAAAAAGAAAAAAGATGATTAGCCTTATGCTAGATCATTTTATAATGTTGAGAGTTTCTGCTGCTAATCCATGAAGGGTCGCTGAACTATTGATCCACAAAGGGCCGCTCTATTGTTGATCCACAAAGGGTCATTGAACTACTCATCTAAAATGGTTCTATTTACTACCGATCCATAGAGGGTCGCAAAACTACTGATCCACAGAGGGCCACACTTCTATAGATCCACGAAGGTCTGCTCTCCTTCCAATCCATGAAGGTCACTTTTATTTTGATACTAGAAGGGTCGCTATTATGCTGATCCAATAAGGATCTCTTTTATGTTGATCCATAAAAGCTAACTTTTATGATGATCTAGAAAGGGTCTCCCATTATTGCTTAGATCCATGAAGGGTGGCATAGCTGTCGCTCCATAGAGGGTCACATTATTGTCAATCCATGAAGGGTCACTCTCATGATAATCCATGAAGGGTCACTTTTATGATGGTACACAAAGTGTCTCTTTTATGTCGAGCCAAAAAGGGTCTCTTTTATGCCGATCCAGGAAGGGTCACTCTTTATTCATCACATCACAACTAGTCACATGATTCCCTCTCTTAGCACGCTTGATTTCCAGAGGATGTGATCCTCAAACCAGCAGTCATAATTCAACCACCATGAAGTGACATGATGAATAAAACCAAAGGACTATCTGGTCATAAGGGTTTCAACATGGAAAACAGAACATCAATTGGACACCCAGTCTGTACGTTATAAGAAAAAAGGTAAATAGGTCTCGGTTGGATTTGACTCCAATCCAACCCAACCATATTTATATTTCTTTAAAAACCCAAGGGGAGTATCTCAAAAGAACCGCCTCATCCCAAGGGTCCCAACATCATAGATGCTAAATCAATTGGGTGCTCGGTTTGTGAAATATTTTTGTTTTTTGTAAAATGGGGCATGTTGAGTCAGGGTCTAGATCGACTCGCAGGACCAAACCATCAAGAAATCTCATCTCGCACAGTGTAGGCTAGCCGAGATGAACTATATGTATGGTGTTCGGTTCCTCCCAGCTGGCGGCGAAAGCAGGGCGCCACCCTTCCTTCTGAAATAGACAATTGTAGCCAGCCGTTGCACTCCATCTAAGCCGCCTGAACGGGCTTATGGTATCCCCATGTGGCGGTTCAGGGCCCCATCATTCCACCCACCATGGACAAGATCTATGGGACTCTTTTCCAAGCGGCACATATGGACCCCACTTCTCCAGGTGTCTGGAACGAATCGGCTGCCGCCCCTAGTCATTAGTGCTGCTGCGCTGGTGGTGCCGCACTGGTGGGTGCTTCCACGAGACACTAGAGATGCTCTGGTGGTCCGTTCTCCTTCCCTTATACACCTATGGGCTTCTCGGACTTCCACCTTCACTATAATGGCTGTATAATCACCTTGTTGATACATTTATTAGTTGCCCACAATGAGAACTCGAAACCCAAGGGCATCGGTGGGTCCTACCCTTGTTCAGATTGGCTAGTGCCCTCTTTGTTATCATTTCAACAAGGGGTAGTAACATTAATAATTTAGAAAGTTCAATCCCAAATATTAACCACGCAAAAACAACCCACATGAACAAATGAGATGTAGATCAACCTATTACTCAGTTGATCCATGTTCATTTTACTATCCATGAACGGGATGGGAGGAGTCATAGAAACACTTTGAAATCAAAAGATTTCACCTTATCTAGAATCAATGTAATCCATTTCAGAAGAAGGTAAGAATCCACACTCAAAGACGTTCGACTTTATTCGTCGAGCCTTGGTTTGATTACTCCAATGATCATCGCTCAATCACCATTATTTGTTGGAGAGGAAAATCATTAGCGTCAGTGTAGAGGATTCGCCCACAGTTGTCAAATCACTTTCCAACAGGTTGATTTAATAAAATGAAACCACTCAAATTCTGTTTGTTAATGTGGATCATTAATGAATCATAATTAATGATCCATTAATCCCATGTGAATTGTGGTTACAAAACAAGAGGATCGAGTAATTAAATTAGCCCCATTTAATGACCACGTTGACAAAGAGGTCCATCCATCCATTTCTCAATGTTGGAAGAAACATAATATAACCCAATGAGTTATTTTATTATTTTTTGAAAAAGAACAAAAATTATCTTTTTCATTTGACCCCTTCCAGTCTATGTTATGCTTCGCTAATGTGAATCCAAGCACTATGAGTTTAATGGTGCCCTCTGATTTTCATTCTGTGAACCATTTCAGAAGATAGAAATTCCAGCCCTCACATTTATAGAATGTACCTTAAAATATCAAAATTCTGTTTTGGGCTCTCTGAGTCTTGGAATCACATGCTGTCAATTTTCGCAGTCTCATAAAGATTCCATATAATTACAAAAATTTGTACAGTATTTCGAAATCTTTACAATTGTATTTTTAAAAAGAAATAATGGGAGATTGAATGTTTTCAATCTAACACATCATTATTAATTTATTATCCTATAAGACTAAGAGATTTGAATAAATTTTAAAACATTACACACACTAATTTACCCTCTATAAAAGTGAATACGGTTATCCTAGTCCCAACAAGTTATATATATTCCAAAAGATTATGACTTTCAGTTGAATCTATATTTTTTTATTATTTGGGATCATGAAATCGATGATTAATCCTCTATTCTCTAATGAAACTAAAAATATGGTTTGCTTAATGTGATTTTATTATTACTTTTGGAATCTAGAAAGTTGGTTTTGGAATATATTCTTTGATATGATCATCTGAGCATGAAAAGTGAAGGAAAAGGTGGGGAAAAGGTATATATGATCTTTTCCATAAATGTTTACAACAATATCAAAATTGTTATACTTATTTTGAGATGATGAAGACGATAGAGTATTATTATTGGGAACATGTGGAAGTGATGAAGATTGATGAATAGTATTCTATATCTAATTATGACTAAATTACATAAACAACAAGAAGAATAAAAAAAAGAAGGATCTTGTTAATAATATCTCTTTAATTAAATTGAATAATGATAATTTAATTATGAAATCTGATTTTGAAAATTTATTGTAAGAATAAATCAAAAAAAAATCTTTGAATCACCTATAAAAAACCTGGAATAATCGATTCAAATAACGTGGTGGAAATGATATCTCGTTACTATTTCAATTATTATTCTTTCATCGATCTGGAGAATATTATATACTTATTATATATAATGAATAAATTTGAAATCATTAATCAATTAGACCATGTGAAAAATTAATATTCTACTATGGAGGTAGAAAAATTTTATGATATTTTTAGTTCCCTTAAATGCTTACATGATGAAAATAATTTCAATTAAAAAGGGCCACTATGACCTACTTATAGATATTTAATAAGGTACAAATAATAAAAATATGAATGGAGAAAGAGATTAATGAATTTATTCACCCTTCCCATAATAAACATGAATTGATTAGGAAATTATGATATAATGTTTGATCTTGACTACAAGAGCTAATTATATAATTAATTGAGAAAAATATTGTCATAACAGAACATAAATTAATGATTAATACTTGATAGAAAATGATATACCATGATCTGCCTTCATGGAATCAAAATAATGCGGTGCATAGAAATCCATTATTTTTAAAATAGATAATAAAAATAAGGTTTATACTAAGATTAGATGATAAGGCTCCCAGATGAATGTAATTTATATGTTCATTTGTTATGAAGTAATGGTGAAACCTGTGAGTGTGTTTCTAGAATCCCAAGGGCTCAAAGGAAGAAGAAATTATATTACACCGTCCTCTCAACCAAGGAAGGATCGTATGAGGTATATATTTAACATGGGATTGTTTTATGCGATAGAGTTTTAATATTTAAGTACAATACAATAGAAATAATGTTAAAAGTTAAATAAAAAAATACTCTATTCTTTAAAATACTGGGTATATTTTTTTCACTCAAGGGAAATATGTTATGATAAAAAAATATATTTACTATTTTTATTGATAATCATATAAATTAATTGAGAGTAATTAATGAAATAATTATTTTATAAACATAGTATCATTCATGGTGAAAAAGGAAACCAATATGGAATTAAAAGGAGGAGGTTTCTCCCCCTTTGTGGGAAAGTGATGGACTTATATTAAATTAATAAGAGAGGATTTATCAGTCCAATGTGATTTATATATAAATTTATGGGAATAAAGAGGATACGAGATATGATGGTTTCAATAGACATTCCACTATGAAAGAGATGTTTATTAGAGAAATATCCCATATAATGAGGGGGAATCACGTTGATAGATATGAGAAAAATGCATAATTTGATGAAATTTTAATTAGTGGGATTAGTCAAATTTTGTGTTGGATTTAATGCCTTTATAGATATTGAATCTCATTAATGAAATTTAGAATAAACGTTTTCACACATGGTAATGATTTATGAACCTCTAAGAAGTCTTGACTAGATGTAATATGTGATGAGTTTTTATTCCTTGTCAATCCATATACCAGGACAATATATTATTTGATTTAATCCTTAATGATTTTAGAGCGCAATAGAAGTGGTCTAGCAAATTACCAATATTTTTTGGTTGTAATTAGATTAAATCATCATTACCAAAGGAGGATAAAAAAATATTCAAAGAGTGGATAACTATCGATTATAAATTTTAATTAATTTATAGACACTAATTATTGATTCGAGATAGATATTTCATTATTGATGATTCTATTTACCCTCCTGAAATAATTTCATTTTGATGATAGATATTAATTATAATTTTTACCATTACATCCATATGCGCTTTATGAATATTGAAATGATGCTATTGTAATTCTATGTTTTGAAAAAAGGACCAAATCTATTAAATAATTATTTATTCATCAAAATAAGTATATGTATTCTCATTAATGACACTATCCATATCCCTCAATAATTAGAGGGAGGAGGAGGATGATCACCTATAATTGTTTATAGTGGTCATGAGAAAATATATTTACAAAAAATAATTATAAACCTCCCTTATAAATGATAAAAGTTATGTTATATAGTTAGGTTTTGATAAATGGTTTCAAGAAAAATGTTGTTATCCAATTTAATTATTCAACCTAATACCCATTTAAAATAATAATATAAATAATAACAATAATAATAATAATAATAACCTTCCAATAAGAGAACATTAGATCCTAAAAAAATTAATGAATATTAAAGGATAGAGTTCTACAATGATCATGGAAAAAAGGTTCCTCAATTGGCTATGGAAATATGAAATACCAATAATGGAGAGTCAAACACCCCATGATTCTTTAAATATCTTTAATTTTATTACCCTCTCTATTTACATGTATCACCAAAAAATTTACTTTCAAAAATAAATAAATACAAACCCCCCTCCATTCCACTACAGGACTCTAAGAGGGATAAAAGACACTATTCACATTGGGATGCATAATAATGCAAGTGTCTAGCACTATCCAAATAATGATATATATATTTTAATTTCAATGGATCAATGAGATTACAATCTCTACCCTAGAATCATTAGTAACCACCCCCTCTCCTTCCTCATAATTGAATGAGGAGTACCCTTATTTGAAGGACTAGAAAATCCAACCTCAATATAATGTTTCAGGGTTATATTTGGATGCAGAATCATTGATAATTTTAATCCCACATATGTGAGGGGGTTTAATAATAATAATAATATAGGAATTATTGTCTTTATGTTCACCATTGAATATTAAAAAATCTATCATAGTAAATTCATAAATAGAATTCTATGAAAATCAAAAATAAATTATCATAATTCTCTTCATTAGTGGTAGATTATTCCTCAAAGATATGTTAACTCACATATCATGGTCCCAAAAAATTGTAATGTTACTACAACCAATATTAAGGTCCTTATTACCATCAAAGCAACCATGAAATAGTTTTTATGGTGTTAGATCACTCCTGATTAACACATCAATTTGGAAAATATGCAATATTAGATTCATTAAAAGACTCCACTTTAAAAATATTTGATATAATATTACATACTTATTTCTAAAAAATAAATGAAATAAATATTTTTAATTTTAATAATTTCATAAATTACCTCTTTTAAACCTATAGTATGTAAACACTACATATATCATAAAATATTGATCTATTTGAATTTTATTTTATGCCGCCAAGTACATTTAAAAATAGCAATATGATTTTATCCAATGGACACTAAAGGTTTTAATCTAGTTAGGGGCATGCATGGTCGTAACGAAGTAAAATTTGTATTATAGTTTACCTATGTTTGATCCATGTTTTAGTGGTTCTAATGTCAATGTTCTTCTATAATAAACTAATGAGTTATTCTATAACAATACATTGATAGATTTAAGTAACTATTAGATAGGATTTTTGAATATGTGTTTAATTATAACATGTGGATCATATACCTTTCCACGTTTTTATTCATGCTTTGCCAGACCATGGAAATTTTAACAATTTATTATCATATTTTAATTATAGAAATTCATCCATCAACAATTCTTTTTCACTATAGAAAATTTCATCTTCATAAACTGACAGCATGGAAAAATATGTTAATATAATTTACAAAATACAACCCTATTTAATAGAATTTTTTTTAAATAATTTGTTTGTATATATTTTTCCAATTATAGTAATCTAAATAAATATAATGTGTAGATAGTAATTATATATAAATATTATTTCTACGTCACCCTCCATAATCAATTCGCAATATGTGTCCCACAAGACAATGATTGTTTTCCCTCATAAATACATTAAAAAATTATATGCTAGATAATTATATTTGTTGTTTTAATCAACTAATAAAAAAAATTATAGAACACAAATGATTAAAAAACATTGGGGATAAAAATTAGTAAAATATAGAAAATAATTCCAACCATAGGGAGCATTTTACCATTACCTGACCTTAACTACCCTCTGATGACAATTTAAAAATCATTAATGTGAGAAGCCATTGTACATACCTATAATATGGGTGTTCCAACATAATTTAATAGAAGTAAACCAACCAAAATACTCAAGTATTTTTTACTTAATAACACATATTTCTATTGAGGTCATATGTGAAGAATTTTATGTTTTTAAACAAATTCATTTATAGGTTAGAAATGGGGCCAAAATCATAAATGAAATCGTTGGTTGTTTTAAGGTTCTATAATCTATTCAACATTCTATAATACACCATTTATAAATATGATCAAATCATAAATATAAAATTAATGATATGTTACTATTATACCGATATTATAATGAATGTTATTTATCTTATCCTTATATACCATATCAGATAAACATAAAATATACTAGTATTACTAAATAAAAAATTTAATGGATGATAATGTATCACCATGCCTAATACCAAAATATAAGTGATGTTATCCTTAAGGAGACCCATTAACAAAAATTGAGTTTTTAATAGGATTTAGAAAAAATATATCCATATCAATGTGTAAATAACAAAACCGAAAACTATGATGAAAATCAACCACAATGTCAAAGATTAAACAATTATGGACATACACTTTGAGGTCCAAATACAAATTACTATATGATTTACATAGAAAATTTATTAATTTATATTAAATTAAAATAAAGTCTTTTATTCTACATTATTTTAAACCATTATAGTTGTTCTAGAAAATAATAATTAGGATATGAAGTAGTATTATAGAAAAAATAATACTCATAATATTTTATAAAATTATAAATATTCAAGTTGGATAGGATTAATGGAATATGACACATTAGTTTTAAGAAAAATGGTAAGAAAAAAATAATTCATACCTTTTAAAATTATAAATTTCCACAAGAATATGGAGGTCATCAAAATCAAGTCAACCATTACTATGTCCTACTATTCATGGAAGACTATAATTTTAATGTTTTCCAAACAGAAAGAAATCCCTAGAACAAGAGATAAAATTGGTGAATAACTTCTAATAGATCTAGAAGTATAATAGTAATCAAATTATATGAACCATCAATTACACTAGAGTTTAGATGTTTCATTTCCTCTAGGTCAAAATTCCAATCACTATTATGGATTTCTTAGTAATATTACACAATATATTCTGTAGTTTCCTTCTATCTAAAGATAGATACACATATATGTCTTAGGGATATAATAGAATATATTTATTCTCAGAAGATCTAATAACTATTAATGAATTTAGGGTCCCCATCGCCATCCATGAACCATTTTTTTAGAAATTTTGCTTCATAACTTACAGCATAAGTTTTATATTATCATTAAACATATATGAAATTTTTTCAACCATTTTTAAGTTGAAATTTTTTATGTCCCCTTATTTTTTATTTCGAGATTCCCCAAGTTCAATTTCCATTCTCATAATTATCTATTTCATTGATGTGGGAAAATATTTCCTCCAAAAAAACCAATCTAGTACTCATGTTACTACTCTTAATAACTCATTCCAAGATATTTTTGTACATACATTAATCTCAAAAACAACTTTTTCAATTATTCTGTAATTTAGATACATATTCCAAGCATTATTAAATCTGAGGGGAAGTGGGATCCATCCCTTTTCTATTAGCTTGTGAAAACGTTTTTATACCATATAAATCACTCTACATTTGGATTAACATATTAAAATAATTAATGTAAATTATTTCTATGAATTCCTTATCTTAATTAGAAATATTAGCCTTCACCAACTTTTCCTGCATTCTAAGAACTCTATTGAAATCTAAAGTGATCACCTCATTCCCAGGGTTATTCAATATAACCATACTAATATCTTTAAAGGGATATATTGTTTCTTGATAGATATTAAGATAATATATAATTGTAAAAATGAAGATGTTATTTTAATATTGATCATAGTAATATGGATCTGTTCGAAGGTATGGATAATAGTACAACTAGGGGTACTCTTAAAAAAAGTGGGTTTTATTAAAACAATGTGATTTTTATACCTCTATAAGGATAAAACAAAGACTATAAATTTTTTATTTCAATGATAATAGAAGAAAAATTAGTTTATTGATTTGAATGAATAATTTTATGTAATTTAAAATAAAATTTTTAAGGCTATTAGTTGTGAATGATTTAGGTAGCACCTTATAATTCTGAAATTGAATACTTATTTTCTTTTTTCTTTGATTGTAATTGATTTCCTATATAGTGTGAATTTTTCATCATTCTGATCCATTGGAATCTATTTCATTGTATTTTTATAATTTTTGGGGAAATTATTGTATTCATTGGAGGCCAACACAAAGGGATTCCAAAATATGGGAAACATTGGATAAAGGGACACATCTCTATATTTAATTAGATTTATGGTTTGTACTGGTTTTGTAAATGTAAATGGGATTAGAATTTCTGATTGGATAGTATTGGTAGAACTTTTTTTGATCATAATTCCTTTTTTTCATAGATTCAAACCCTCAAGATTCCAATTCAACTAGAACCCTCAATATATTTCTTGTTAGTTTTTATTTCTAGAACAAAATTCTACAATGGTAATACCATTGACCTTATCTTCTATAAAATCATATATATTTACTAATGTTTGATTACAAATTCATCTATACATAAAAAAAATTATTTTACATAGTTTTCCATCAAAATATGGGTCTAGAAGATTGGATAAATTTTTATTATCCTTTTCCTTTGTGTATTTTAATTTAAAATCAATCCCATGAGAATTTTGAGATTAAGAACCTAATTTTGATTTGGGGAATTACCCAACTATATTTAGGTGAGCTAAAATCATCCCCCAAAAATTTATAAATTATATTAGACATTGAAAATTATTAAAATTCAATATTTACTAAAAATATTACCCCATTCTACACAATAGTTATTCTATCTAAATGTTAATGATACATGTATTTATCCATCGATCCCCAATCATAATTGACCAATGTATATCTAAGATTACATTTATCTAACATTATGTTATCTCTAATTAAACACACAACAACTTTTATAGTTAAAAAACTGCAAAATATCCAATTAAGCCTATAAAGTGTAAACTATATTTGGTAATTTGTGTTATTATGGGTATGACTATGAAACAAAATTTAAATTGATGAAAATATAAAGATATTTTTGTAGTGGTAATAAAAAATCAATCCTTAATAAATAAATTTATCCATTTTTTAATTAATACCCATGTGAATGTATCCCTTACCAATTTTAATCATCCCCTAGTTATCAATAACCAAAACCAGAGTTTGTTTCATCTTGATATCATCAACCATAATATGATTCTCAATATTAACAAGGAATCAACGACTAATAGTATATAATTTTTAATATTATTTAATTCCCTTAATTTTCCTGATCTTAAATGATGGATAACCTATAAGCATTAGTCATGGATATTCATGATTCACAAAGGGTCGTAGAATCATTCACTTCCCTGAGAATGGCCTGTTTTTTATAGAATTGTTCAATGTATGAATGTTTGGACACAAAATTTCTAGAATTATGTGATTTCTTTTCATCTATTACAAATAATTGATTTCGAATGATATTCATGGGAATTTAGGTCAAAAAATCACTCTAATATAATCATGGATTTATTCTCCCAACAACACTATCCCATAGAAGATCATAAAATTTCCCTCATAACAAACTATATTATTATTATGATAATTATATTTAATTTTATAGTCAAACAGAATTATATTTAAAAAAATATTCTTGATTGAAAAAAGAGATATTCATTTAAATATAATTAAATAAACTAATTTTTTTTCATCAATACCCATAAATCAGCACATCAATCCTCCACTTTATTTTTTAACATTGAGTAATAAATATATATATTTTAAATATATGTCACAATATTATTCATTCAATTGTTAAAAAAATAATAATTTCTTAAATAATAGAATGAATAATTATTTAATTTTTTGAAAACCCATTATGTATTTATTTATTACTATATGAAAAAATAATAGACAACTATATATTATATATTCACACAAATGAATAAATAAATACTTGTAACCATGATAATAAATGTTTATTTAATACATAAATTTAAATATATTCATTGAAATAAATGGCGATTTATTTTATTATATATATCCTGATTAATTATTAGGCCTTATGTTTATAATAATATTTATTCAAAATATTTAATTCAAGTATAATATTACTAATATGCAAGAGACACATAGTGTGGAAACCCAAATGAATCAATATTATTATAATTTTATGAACTACCATGATGTATATGATTAGACCATGGAAAATTTTTATTAAACTCAAAGAGTAATATGTTAATAAAATAATTAGAACAAGATGATACAAATTCTCTCTGCATTATATGATCCAATTATTATGATATATCATCATGCATGTCACATTACTAGTGTCATCTAAAATACCCTAAAATTTTTATAAAAAAATCTATTTGATATAATATATGGAAATAAACACCTAATTAATTTGAGAACATAACTCCCAATGATATTACAATTTTTATTTAAAAAAATCAAATTCATCGATTGCATTTTTAACATGCTACACCAAATTTTAACAAAACATGATATACTATAAACATTAATATTAATATAAGTCTATTATAACATAAACATTAAATTTATAGGCATGAACATGATTAAATACTTCATTAAATTTATATAAATGTTATGTTGATTATAAATTTATTTCTAAATTTATATTAAATAATTAGTCACTTCATACGCAATTTCATTTTATTAATTATAAATACGTTTTCGCCAAAAAAAATAATTGTTACAAATTTCATATAAATATAAAATAATAATTCATTTAAACATATTTAGAATTTATTTAGTAAAGTAGAAATAATTTTTTAAATCTTCTTATAATATTAATTTAGGGATATATTTTCAACTTTTTTGAAATTATAATTATTTATTTAATAGTGAAAATATCGATTTCTATAAATATATCATTACTTTTTAATAAATTATAAATTTAAAAACCCATTACTATTTTAATTTGATTTAAAAATATAATAATTAGTATTTAGTTATATTAAATCCAATTAATTACATTTAAAAACATATTTATATATGATTATTGTGAAACCTCATTCTTTGAATTAAAAATGTCTTTTAAGAAAAAATATTTTAATGTGTATTATATTTCTCTATGCTAATTAATTAAAATCACTATATTGAAGATTTAACAAAATAAATTTATATTATATATATATATGTGAATTTTTATTCATCAAGTTATGACAAATTTTCATATAGTTAATATGTGATCATATACTCCTTAAATAATGCATGTCTTAAAAATTCATTCTGACACATGTGCGTTGAAATGTAAATTAAATTAACCCAATTGTACGAGTTGAAATTAAGAAAATTGATTCCAAAAATTTAATAATAAACTTTTATAATATATACGAAATCCAAATTAATTTTCCACCATAGTGAATAGTTTGAAAATTAAAAAATTATTTACCCCAGTTATGGTAAAAATGTGTTTACTATGGGGATAACGTAAAAATATCAGAGATAAAACTAACCAATTTATCTTATAATTCGAATTTAGGTCTATATTTAGATCTAATATCATAAATTCCTTTGAAAAGTTTCATTTTTTTGCCTTCATTCAATGAAAGAGATATATAATTAATGAGAAATATTGAAAATTACAAACTGTGCCATTATACTAAATTATATAAGGCCACCCCACTTCAATCCTTTCAACACATCAAAAACACATTAGTTTGGATAGTACCAAAAACAAATCATAATTATTTCCTTAGAATAATCCTATTATACATTTCATAATAATAAACCCAAAATAGAATTGATCTTGGTACAAACTGAATGACGTTGTCTGAAGAAGATTTAACATCTTATACTGGGCATTTTATTTTGTTTATTCTTACATATCCTTAAAATATTACTTAAAAATTATGATATAATAAAATAATTATATTACATATACCTATGTTTTTTGGTTTATGGAATTGCCTAATACAATATTCTCCACCTAAAATGAGAAAATTAACCATTTATCGTCTATACGGTGGACTACTACCTCATGAACTGATATAATTCATTTATCATCAACACTTCTCCTGAAGGTATTAAATGATTTTTTAATTTTTATGTATGATATTAGGATATAATTACACATCTTTAACTATAATATAACATATACCTTCATACATTTCATTTCGTAAGAAATACGATAATGTCGCTCGTGCGTATGGTGGACTATAACCCCATGAAGCAATTAGATTCGATTCTTCACATATGTTTTACATAGAACCTAACAAGGAATAATTAATTGATGATATAATATATTAATGAAATAATTATCCTTAAACATAGTAAATATTTTTTACATCGTTATACCATTATCATCAACTGAATAAATTATACGGTCATTTGTGTATATAGTGGACTATCGCCTTATGATGTGATGCAGTTAATTTTTATTACTACATCACATTGATGAAATGTGTAGATTAATTTTAAGAAAAAATATCATTTTTATGATATAATTTTCATTCTAAACATATAAAATTACACTTACCATATTATATTCATGATCAGAAAAAATGCAATTATTACTCATGTGTATGTATGGCCCACTGTCTCCTTGATTGTAACATAGTTCATTTTTCATAACCATATTTCATATAAGGTTGAAAATTATAATTTATGAATAAAAGGGAATATTTTTTAATTATTATAATTTCATATATTGTTAAATAAAAATATTTTTGACCCTATTCAACTTACCAAAGTGATTTTTGACATATGATCAATTTATCAAAAAAGGATCTTACCTGAAATTAATTGGCTATGTAATTGAATTGGACATTTAATGAAATTAAATTAAATGAATAAAAATTATGAAAACATCATAAATAAATTAAATAAAAAATATTTTTATATGTAGCGATATTTATAATTTACATTACAAATCTTACTCGTGGTAATGGAACTTTCTAACCCACCCTTTTTATCAGGTTATAACCTCTCTCCCTCTAACTCACTATATTTATCATTAATTTTATTTATTTATTATAAATTCCTTATATATTTCTACAAAATTTATACTATGATTACAACCCTTAAATTTATGGGTAAATACATGTTTTATGACCTTCTCTCAAAATCATTCATTTGAGGAATCTCATTAGATTATGTTTTTAGAAAATATTACTCCACCCATTTCATTCCATGGTTAATTATTTTATAGATGAATTATTATCAATATCATTGTATGGAGTGAATATAAGTGTATCTGAAATGAATGATATGGGTGGTAATTCAATTTTATAGACCTTCAATTCATTGGTTAATTTTATAGTATCATGATATGTCATGAATGAGACTACAGATTGAACTTAATCCATTGTAGAGCTCTGTCCGCCAAGTGATCTTTTCTTGGATGTTATATCTGCCTAATATTTTTGTTATTATTTATGTTTTCCACTTTAAAATGTCTTCATGATAATTTGATATCGTAATATTTTTTATGATTCCATTTATTCATCATCTGATTATTATTTTTTGATATCATGTTATACATTTGAATCACACATTATATTTCCTTATCATATTTATTCTTATACATAGATTTTTACCACTACCCTTTCATAAGCATGTCCCAAAGGATACACCATGTCATTTTAGGAGATAAATTTTATATGGGATCTCATTATGGAAAATATAATAATTATTTCATTTTTAGTTCCTTTTGAAGTATTATGATCAAATCCTTTTAAAGACACTAGGACTCACAATACATTTGATGTATTAATGGATATGAAAGTAGAAACGTGGAATATTATGTATGAAATTCATGGTTAACTATAGTTGGTATCATAAGTAAATGTTTAGATGAAAAAATTGAAAATTGGATGAGAAAATAATTGTGAGAACCCTTGGGATAAGTTTATTATTAAGACTAGGAATAGAATAATATACCAGAATCTTGGTCAAGTATAGAGAGAGTGGTTTTTAGAAATTAAATCCATGAATATATAATACATGTTGAAATGGTTTTAGGATATAAGTTTGTAGGGTTAAAATCATTGATGAAGATAGGTTTTTCATGACTTGTATAGTCACTTAGTATATTACACTGGGCATTAATTTACACCTGGTTTGATGCTCCTTAGGGATATGTTTTAAACCGATTATATTTTAAAATTGGAACACCATATTCAATTGTATAATTGACAATAAATACAAAGAATATAAGAGAATTTAATATAATGGGACTTTAAATTATATTTATGTTTAAATAAAATCATCTTCTTTGATAACATGAAATCTAGATAACACCATGTTTGAACAAAACCTGCTAATCTATTAAAATATTATAATTTAGAAATTATGATTATAAAAAAGATGTTAATTTTAATGGTTTTAATTATACTAAGTAAATTATAAAAATTATATAAATTAAATATGTTTAAAATATATTCAGTAGTGATGTATTGTTTATAAATAAAATAATAAACATTTTAATGAAAAAGAAATGTTTTCGGAAAATACTATTTTTTATAAAATGCATTATATTCATGATATAATAAAATAATTTGAAAATAATTTTAACCACTTTTATAAATATTATTTTAAAAAATTAATATAATATTTTTAAATATACATTTCAAAATTACCTTTGGGTGAATATTTTAGAATTTTCTTAAAAGATACATTTTTAGCAAACAATGAAAAATAAATTTTTTTATTAAGAATTATAATTTACATTAACATATTTAAAAACATGAATAATTAATATTGTTTTAAAATTTCATATACAAAAAGTTATGTTTATATTAATCTAATTTATCTCCATGAAATCAATTAAATGTTTGAATTTTATATAAAAAATTTAAAATTTTGAACATTTTCTCTCTAAAACGTACTTTTCTCATCACCGACATGTGATTAATTTTTATTCAAAATTTTTTCACTTCTGTAAATGGAATATTAAAAAATGTATTTCATATTTGGTTTTATAATCATATATATTATCTAAATTTCAACTTTTTTAAAAAATAATTAATATTATAAACAATAAAAAAATATTTTCCATTGTTGAGGTAAAAATAGGTTTACCTGGGGGTTAAACTAAAATGATAAGGGATAAAAATTGCCAATTTTCTACAATACCCATTAGAGTGAAATAAAATTACCTATTACCTTATATTACTGGGAATATCCTTTTTTATCATTGTGGTATGTGAAAAACATTGTTACACCATTTTCAATTAAAAATTTACATGGGTGTCACCCAACTCACTTATAAAAGTACACACACTCTCCTACTATCTTGAGACATCCAAAACTGTAATTATGGATATCAAATAATCAAATAGTTTCCCTAATTAACTCATCACATAATAAAATACTTAGTATGGTCAAAAATTAATCCTATTAAGTCTTTTGGTGTAAAAAAAATATGTTGTCATAAGAAAACGTAACATCCCTAACCGTGTGTTTTATTTTATTTCATCCTCAGCATTCATAAATTATTTTTTAAAATTTTGATATATTAACAATAGTATTTAAAATATAATAAAGTTTATTTTATTCTTTGGTCAGCATTTATATCTATCTTTTTTTAAACAAAATGTGATTTGAAATCATCATTTGTGTGTATTGCTCACTACCACCTCATGAACTGATGTCCTTTATTTTACATCACTGGCATTCAAGGATGGAAATAATGTTGTATTTAAAAAAAATTAATGTATATTTATGAAATTATAATATATCAGTAATTTTCAAGTCACATATACATTCTTACATTCCATTCCATGAGGGATACTATAATGTTTCTCATCTATATGGTAGATTACTACCTCGCGAAGCGATGTGATTATTTTTTCTTTTAAAATTTACATATATGTAAGTATGTATAAAATTTACGGTTAATATAATACATTTATGATCTAAAAATATATCTTGAAATATAATATCATTTCTCTCTTCTTACCTTCCAATCCATTAAAAAAATAATTCTGAAACAATGATATGAAATGTTTTTCATTTTATTCTTACTAGGATGGCAATAAGGATGGATTTTATTAATATAAATGATATATATAATATAAATAATATATATAATATAATAATTATAATCTAATTGATAATTAAAAATTTTTTCCCATTAATTATATCTATTGAGAGAAATGGTAATATCATTCATACAAATGTGCAGCCTACTATCTCTATAAATGGTATGATACATTTTCTACCTATATATGTTATATATTATTATAAATATATATATAATAAATATATAATAAATTGATTTTATTTTTTATATTCTGGTGATTAGTTATCCAAAAAAAATTAAAGGACAGATATTTCTAAATAAGAATATTGATGAAAAATGATGCAATAATCAACTGAAGAAGTTGTTTAAACAAATAATTGATAATAGATGAGTTATAAAAGTAAATAAATAAATAATATATGGTATCAGATACATTATTATGCTTCTATAATTGATGTTTAGTATACCTAGATGTAATATATATAATTCTCATTCATATAATAAGGATTTTAAACTAGTGGTAAGGGTTTATGACCTCACTTTATCATCTCCAGGACATATTCCATATTCAACACTTATTCATTTGTGTTTTTTATATAAAACCCCTTATCATATTTTATATCATAAATATTTTTGAGCTCATGTAATTTACTTTTTCATTTAATATTATTTCTTTATTGGGTCATATGATTCAATAGTTACCTAACTAATATGGGTTTATTTCACAATTTCATCATTATTTGGGATTAATTATATTTAATTCTCCAATTGGGGAAGTATTAGATATTTTTATTTTAAAATAATATCTTTTATTATATACTGGTAATTCATGATCATTTTTGAGTAATAATACAATTTTTACACACTTTTTCCCTTAAAATGACTATGAAAATGGTTTTAGAATACTATTAATCTATTTTTACCCTCGGTCACAAATCATTTTTTATGAAAATTGGTGTTTTATATATAGTTATTCAAAAAAAGGATTTTATCCATTCCCAAATGAATTATTAATGATATTTTTACCCAATTTTAATATTTATAAAAAAATTAATGGAATATTCATACTAACTAGAATACAGGACTGATTTGGCTTTTATTAAAAATGTGAATGGAATTGTTGTTTTAACATTCACAATTTGAAAAAAAAATAAACCTTCATAACAACTAAATGTTTTTAATTTATTTTTTTTATTTCAATTTTAATTTCCATTAATTTTATTTTCAACATAATTTATTATCATTTAGTTTTAAACTTATTTTCTAATTGGAATGCTTTCTTCCAAAGAAATGTTTCTAATAGTAATTTTAGGGATTTTTTATTCATTACAGACATTAAAGATCTATTTAAGTTATTATCCAATGGATTTGAGATGTAAATTACCATTATTAAAATTTAAGTGGATATTTTATGATTAGACTCATTAGTTTTGTACAATTTTATTTCAATTCACCATTTTAATTCAGAAGGTTCATTATTATATTCAGTATTTGGGGTAAGTATTAACATTTTGTTTATTAGTGTATCAACATGAATGTTTATGTTGATTATGTCAAACCCCTTTCATGTGAGGAATGTATTAGACTTATTAAGTGATGTTTGGGTATAGATATAATCCATAAATGCTTAATTAGATCTCATTACGTAACCTAGATGTGGTTTTGGTATAGGATATAAAAATTTATTTACGTGTCTTTACACATGGACTCGACAATATGTTTAAGATTTTTGGAATTATGACCTTTTTTATTTTTTATCCCATGTGGTTATTTGATTATTTAGAATAAAAATTGTTATTTTTTCAATATTTTGTTATTATATACATCATATTATTTGATCATCATTTATTCTTCCCATAATATTCTCCAGTTATTGATTAAATGGAATGTGTTTCAGATATATAACTTGACATATTTCTTATCCATTATTTATTCACAACTTCTTCTATGAATAGACCTATATTGAGAATCAGAACTGCCCATACTATTATGTTTAATTTTTTAAGGAATAAGAGGATATGTTTTGGGGTTGATATATAGGGATATTCTAGAAAGAATAATGGAATTAATAATTAAAATTCATTGTGTAATTTATGAATTAAAATTAAATGTTAAATTCATATATATATATATCTAGTTTATCATAAATAATAATTTATTCGTTCTTTTAGTAAGTGATTCCTTTACCATATTCCAATATGATAATATAAAAACCATCTTTGAGCTACAGGGTTTTGGGGTTTTATAGTTTGAAAAGATTAATATTTAGTAGAATCTATAGCATCTAGATTTTAGAAAACATTGATTTTGGAACAACATCCAATGAGATATATTAGGAATATGTATAGAATTATATCATAATGCTATTCTAAATAAGATATTATTATTTTTCCTAGAAAATAAATAAATTTTATGATATTAAAATTCGATGTGGTTCTAGAATTGATGTACCTAGGTGTAATGACTCCAAAAAGGGAATAATGAACTTCACTCGATCGTCACCAAGTGCGAAAAATGGGACTTATTGCACACTTTGTTTGAAACACATGTTGAATACGATTATGGTAAATAAAATTTTCTTTACAACCCATTATAAAGGAGTTGAAGATAAATATTAATGTAAATAAACCATATTTATGATTATGATATTTTATATGCATAAATTTATCAATTTATGGTAGGTGTTTCACTAGTTCTATAATTATATATTATGTTTCATAATGTAATGATCTAATAATGTGTCTAAGAATGTTTACAAATGTAACCTAGTGTATGGAATGGAAACTATATAAATTATTTAAATCAAAGAGTGAAAATGATTGTTTCATTGATGGTCTTATGTCAATACTTTTAAGGGAAATTTTCCTCCAAAAATTGTAATCATACAAGGATATAATATCAGGTTATGTAAAATTATATAAATAATTATCAAAATTTTATGGAATCAAAGGTAATAAATAGATAAATAGTATGATAGAAAAAGATAATGATTAAGGGAATAAGGGGATGAATGATGATTCAAACATATCATACTTGTATAAGTAATTAAAATGGTTCATTATTAAAAGGAAAAGGAGTTTGCACAATGGTTGGAGAAAAAGTAAACAATTCTCATGATTATAAGGTAAAGAAATAATCTTCCAATATTAAATGATTCTACACTATGGATATGGGGATATATGAAAATTAATTCCCAAAAAAGCAATGGAATATATATAAAAAAATATACGGTATTTAGGTCAATTATATTATATTACGTCAGATTAAGTGGAATGGTATATTTTCATATATTTTGATTCAATAATTATTTTAAATGATTATTTTAGTTAATAATATAATGGTTATAAGAATTATTATATATATAAGGATTGTAGTTAAGAAATTTTTAGTTTTAGATTTTACATCATATGGTGAATTGTATTGATTACCAAGAAATGTGATTCAATGAAAAGTTAACCATATTAGAAATTTTTTAATGGATGATAAACCTTAATATGTGATTGATTTATAGAGAATAATGATATTTTTGTAATATTCTATTGGTGAACATGAAATTATTTAGAGTTTTGTGGTTTAATTTATATATGATGGAATTTACTACAAGTATTGATTTATAGACTGTATTCTTTATCATGAAATTTTATTTTTATATGAATGTAATAGTTATTTAAATCATGATTGTAACCAACGTAATCAAATATTAAGAATGTGACACTAAGTGATACTTTATATTTCTTATGGAATTTAATTTTGATTTAGTGACCTTAAATCTAAATTTGGTCATACGTATTTTTGATTATCGATATGTTTAACGATATATGGAATGGAATAACTTGAACATTGTGTTTTACTGTATAAAAATTTCTAACCACATTAGATTTAGTAAATATATAGAGAATAACTTATTACTCTTATATAGATCATTCAATCAATTACAACTAAATATTAGTGCATCATGAAAAAAATAAATTTTGGTTAATCGATTATTTAAGTAAGATACGAAGAGTAAATTGGTACAAGCAAATAAAAAAGGATGAAGTTTTGATTTTGAAAGAAAAACATATAATTTTATTTTATTTTATTGTATACATATACAATAAAATAATTCCTAAAATATAGGAAAATGATGTTATAAATAATAATGTCTTGATACCATCAATTATGATGAATATATTGCATTTAACTATTTAAAAAAATATGATTCAATGGTAATTATCATTCTCAGGATCACCAACACTCTTGTGATCATTAATCTCAAACAATGTTTATAATTATTTATTGTTTTATTAAATGTCCATATGATAACATTCCACCTATGTTATCCTAAATATAAACCTTATTATGTAATTATCGAAAAATATATTCTAACATCCCCTTCACTCTTATTAAGAGGGTATTTTATTTACTCATATCAAAATGTCCGATTTCAAGAGATGAATTTTCAACTTCAAAACCCTTGATTACCAAGATCAATATAAAACTCATAGACATAAGCTTATTTAATTGGGTTTAATTTAAAACCAAGAGATTTTAAAATAGGAACATCATATTAGGATGAATATATGAAACACAACCCAAATAAAAGAAGAAAATTTAATATCCCAATACATTATTATATATTTATGTTTAAATAAATTAAATCTCTTTACCTACTAATGATTCATGATACACGATGTTTTTACAAAAAAATATACTATATTATAATATTATTATTTAAATGTGAACATTATATCCAAGATGTGAAGATGGTGGGTATGAGTGGTAATAAATAAATTATAAAAATTATATGGTTTAATAGTTTATAAAAAATTCTACGGTAATCTATTAACCATAAATAATATAATTACCATTTGAATGAAAATGAATTATTTTCTGAAAATATTATTTTTTCTAATAGCAGGGATGGTCCCACATTCCTTAAATAGTTTAATAATAAATTGTAATTTTATTTTTTAAAATAAATTGGAATATTTTCTCTTTGAAAATGTGTTATCTCATCACGATTGTGGGATTAATTATATAAATAAATGTTTCCTCTTTTGTGAGTGGAATCTATTAAAATAGAATATATATATTTAATCATATTAATTTATATTATCTATTATATTCAACATAACATTGTACCAAAATGAATTGTTAAAATAGTAAAAATTATTTACCACGGTAAAGGTAAAAATGGGGTAACCTAGGGGATAAAAAAAGATAAAGGATAAAAATGAGCCAAAACATGTACAACCCACAATTTATATAATTAAATAGAAATTATATATTTTAGGTTAGATTATTTTTCATTTATTTCATATTTATTAATATAAAAATGTTGTTTCACCTTTTTCTATTAAAAAATTACAATTGTGCCAGTCATCTCACTTATAACAGGCCAACCACACTTATATCCTCTTCACTCAACCAAAACCCATTTCATTTGAAAATAAATTAATGAAAACCTTAATCCATTCCCCATATCATCATACAATACTTATTTTGTTAGGAATATTACATATGAAATATTTTGGTAAAAACACATAGATGTTTTCTGAAAAAGAGATAACTTAATAACTGGGTGATTTATTTTATTTCTTACTCCACATTTTTCTATTTGTATTAATCCTTGGTGATATAATACCCTTAATTTCATATATATACTATTATTTATTTTAATATTAGTTACCTATATCCATATTATACTCCATCAAATGTATTATGAAATCATCATTCGTTTGTACGTAGGACTGCCACCTCACGAACGTATATTATTCATTTTCTATAACCACTTCTCTATGATATAAGAAATGAAGTATTTAACCTATTTATATTATATTTATTATCTTATTTTAATTATGGAATTTTAATAACACCTATAAACTTTTTATTTCAATCTGGTGATTGATAGGATAATGTCGCTCGTGGGTCAGGAAGACTGCCACCTAACGAAGCCATGAGATTACTTTTTCACTTACACCATACAAGGATTTTAGTAAAGATAAATGATACTGAAAATATGGTATTGATTATGATATGACCATAATTAGATAAAAATAATATAAAATTAAACTTCATACATTCTAATCCATTGGAAAATAATAAAGTCACATTTTCATACATGTGGACTACTGCATTCACATAGTGATGTGAAATATTTTTCCTTTTCATTTTACATGGATTGTAGTATGGATGAATTATAATAATATATATTATATATATTAAAAAACAGAAATACATTTAATGTGATTTAATATTTATTTTCCTTTCATTCCTTCTATTGATTAAAATGTAAGAAATGTTCTTGCATAAATACGGCCTATGGTCTCCAATAATGGTGTAATCCATTTTCTAACCCCATATTCTAATTATTTATATATATAAATATATACTATATATATTATATTAATATCATGGTTAAAATAATGGATATTATGTAACCATTGTCAAATTAATTGTTTTGAACGAAAACATACATTAAAAAAGCATACCTCTCGAAAATGTGATTTTATAACAGAATTTAAAAGGAATAAGTGAAAAAACATTAGTCCATAAAATATGGTATTATTTATTTGATTATGGTTCTAAAATAGATATATAATAATCCCATATTTATAATACAGGATTATCAGAGACATAAAATGGAAGATGAATAATTGGTAAGGGTTTCTCATATCACATTAACTTCTGTGAGAAATATTTTATATTAACCACGTATACCATTGTTTGGGGTATATAATCACCCTTTAGATATTGTTTATCAAGAAGATATTATATTATAGTTTTCTAATTTTTCATTTAATTTATTTATTTATCATATTTTATGATTCAAAATATTAGAAAGTGGTAAGGGTTTATTTCACAATATAATCATTATATAGGAATATTTACATTTAAGTCTTCCTTGGGGGAAAATTTTATATTTCAATATTAGAATATTAAAATTTCAATATCAACTAGTTATTAATGAACCTTTTAATGTATTTTTTTTAATTTTACATTCTTTTTCTAACAACCTGGGTAATTATAGAATGATACTTTTTTATATCTATTATTATTTAATTATAAAATATTAATTTTATGTTAACGGTGAAATTTTGTATAATAGCATTCTGAACAAAAAACAACAGGTTTCTTTGAGATCTTATGTTTCACACAACATTGAGTTATACCGAAAAATAATATAATAATATAATTATTTTAAATGTTAGTTAACACCTAGATGTTTTAATGGTGGTAATGAATATTTATAACTAATATATGATTATACATGTTTCGTAAATGTTTTAAATTTATCAAATAAAATTTATAAGCGTAAAATAAGAATGAATCTAATTCTAAATATGAAATAATATAATATTGTAAAATGGTCGTTTACCACCTTTTGATGGAGAACCCTTTATAAATCTAATTTTTGTCACTTCTATATGTTATATTTGATATAATAAATTAATTATTTATAATCATGACATCAAAATTTACATTGGATCAAATTTTAGTATTTTTCTTATACAATTCATTTTTTATGAATAGTGTAAAACGATGCATTTTAATTCATAACATCATTTTAATATAATATATTTATATAGTTATATTTTAATTTAAATTGGTTTTAAATTTTAATTGGATTATATTTTTATCATTCAAATTATTTTTTCTCATTTTAAGTAATTTCACTTTGAAATTGAATATAAGAACATTTCAATATTTTTGTAGTTTTTACTTCATAAAAACACGCTTTTTAGTTTTGATAACATTAATTAATTTTATATTAATTTATAAAAATTCTCTATTTTCAACATGGAAAAATTTATTCCATATTTGGAATCAGGAGGTCTAAATTTTTTAAATAGGAAACATTTATTTTTAGGAATTATGAATAGTAATGTTAGTAAATATTTTATTTTCCATGGTTAGAGGATAAATCTTGTAAATAAGTGTAAAATATAATATTATAAAAATATTATATTACCCTAACTTGTGTCCTAATCCTATTTGATTAGATATTTCAGACCATGGTCATCCTTGGGTTGAATTTAGGACCTCATGGGGCCACTTGTGGGTGGAAATGATATTTAATTACTTTCAATTTAATGTAAAGCAAAATATAACATAAACGTATATCTTTAAATAATTTTTTATATGCGGTTATATAAGTGATCTCTTTGACTATAAATATTTATTAGAAATATATAAATATTACTTACATTATAGAATTTTATTTATAATTTTTTGTTCCCAACTAAATATGTTTATTTTTTTATAGAATGATGATGAAGTGATTACCTTATTAATGAATGTCTTAGCTAAATGGAATATAAAAATTAAAATAAATTTATTTTTAAACTTTTTATCCAATATATTAATTTTAGGGATAATTATGTCTTGATATATTTTAATTAATTATAGTTTCTCGAAAGAATCATGTTTTTATGGATTTTTTAAAAATCATGATATGAATAATATATAAAATGTCATAAATGAGTTTTTAAAACACAAAATATTTTATTAAATGATATAATATTCCTAATAATCTACAATTTGGATTTATGAATTAGATAAAGTTTAATATTTCATTAATCAGTCACTTGAGATTCGATTGGATTTTATAGTAACTATGTTAACCATATATTATTAATTTACAAGAAGACATGGTAAGAGTTAAATAAGTTACTAATGGTTAAAGCTAAATGATAAGGTTAAATTTAAAACCAAAATATGTCTAAATACTATTGGTTGAGATTATAAAAAACTATACTCTTCATATCTTAGAATAAAATTAGTTTTTAACCTTTTGAAAATCAAAATTCAGTTTATAATAAGATAATCTTTCAACCATTCCTAAATTACCCTTCCTCCCTCTTATAAAAGTCCACCACCTCTAACCTCATACTCGCTCCTCTAATGTACCATGAATCATACAAAACCATCCAAAATAATCTACAAACATACCTCTCTTCCTCATATAATCCTTACCTTAGGATGAACACAATTCAAAAGAGCCTTTTGGCTTAAATCAAAAGGAGTTACCCGATTTGAGGTAATGTCTTATCTAAATGAAATATGTTATATTTATATTTTATCTATGATTATTTAACATTCAGTTAAAACATAAATTTATTCTTTCCATAATGTATAAACAAAATAATTTCTATTGAGGAAGTGTAGACTACCGCCCCCTCAAAATGATATGACTCGTTCATGCCAGAAATGGAACCTATTAAGGATGGAATTAATAAAATTATGTAACATATATATCATATTATATTATACTATAATTATAATATATCTATTTTTCATTTAATTAATATGAAAAATAAATGAAAGTTGCATTCATGCGTACGTAAGGCTTACTGTTTCCATAAACAATGCATTTCATTTCTTATCTCAAAATGTAATGAACTATTATAAATTCATATATACTATATATATATTATATTTAAATTATGAATAATATTCTTCAAATAATTTTACTTTTGACCACTTTGAAAATTTGTAATTATAACAAAATCATTTTATACTCATGTACGCAATGTCGACAAAATGGACGATATTAACTTAATTAATTATGTAATTTTTATCACCTAGTAATAAGTGATATAAATGGATTCAAAAAATTAAAAAAAGTTCATAATCAAGTATAAATTAAATTATGTCTATTATTTAGGAATAACAAGGATCATTCATGGAAAATCAAACTCTACGTAAGGGAAACTTCCACCATCCTTTTTTAGTCAAAGACTTGTTTTATGTTATGTCTTTTAATTTCCATTTTATTATATTGGGATAAGTTATTATATATCATTGTTGCTATAAATTTTATTTCCATGTTATTTAAAACCATTTTTTCTCCCATCAAATCATTTTCTTAATTATTAAGTTACACAATTAGGCCGATGAATTTTCATAAGTGAATTTCTAAACTCAATTTAAACTCTTTGGGTTTTTACGCATATGTCGTTGATCATATAATCCAATGATTATGTATGGAATCACTTTTTATTTTTTAATGTTTTAATTCCCATTTAACAATGTGTATATATACTTTTTAAACACATAATCACCCCATTTAAAAATTATTACCTCATTTATATGAACATTGTAATGGAAATCTTAGCTTCATCTCCTTTTATAGAGTTAAAAATCCCTGTCACTAGTTTTTTCCCATGAATAAGTGATAATGATATCAGATTATTTTAAACGTAATATCCACTTATATTGGTTGTATTTATATTTCTTATATATAATTATTTAATTTATATATCTTTAATCTAAAGATACAATATTTTTAAGGGACTACATCCCAATCTCTATTCATTTAGGAATATCTTGATATTGTGCACCTTTAATATCCAATAAGGTATACATAAAACCCTTTATAAATTTTTTATCATGTGTTTCTATGTTATTATTATATTTAACATTTATTTTCATGTTATTCCTTAGTTATTTTTACTAAAGTGGTTCTCAAGGTTTAAGAGACTCATTAACCAAAACATCGTATTCAATTTTTTAAAGATTTATTCTTATAATTAATTTTCATTAATGTCAATGTATTCAAATTTATTTTAATGATTTATTTATATTGAAATATATGTTTTAAACTAATAACTCTAAAACTTATTTTAAAAGTTTCTATGTGGTATGGGACACTTTCTCTTCATTAAATGTTTTAAATGGTTTTAGAAATGCATTGAACAATTCAATATCTTGAATTGATTTATGATGATTGATGAGTGAAATAATGATAAATTCAATCTTTTGTGTGTTATGATTGAGTAATGATACATATAAATTTGGCGAGTGGTTATGTGATAAACAAAATATGGGTAGTTCATTGATACACCAAGGGTGGGTGAGCCGATATATCTCTCTAATGCATTAGGAAATGTGATCGAGGTAAATATTAATGTTTCTCTAAAGAGATTTAGGGAACATATTGTGATGGGTATTCCAAACGTATCTCCCTATATAGCTATGAAATATGAAATCTAAGTATGTTATAGATTCCAAAAGTTTCCTTTATGATTTATGATTTTTATTTGTTAGTCTTAAATATTATGATTTCATGAGGTATGTTAAAGAGCATATTTTATATGAGTGTAAAACATGTTTTCATTGATTTTTATGAATTTATGGACTAATGATTTTTTTCATTATTTTACAAACCTTATTGATATTTTTAGACACATCCCAAGTTTTTGAAATGTTTTACACATGTTATAAGTAAGGGTCAGAGAAAGGAAGAGTTCATAAATATTTATATCATGAAAATAATTCTTGTTTTATTAAGTAGTTTTTTTTTTATGAAAATATTGGTTACAGTAGAAGTGTCTAATCTGTAATATTAGATATTTAATTGTATAGTTACGGCCTAATTCTCTAAAACAATAAACCTGAAAAGATACTCAATGTAACTTCATGACTTATCCAAAGATTTTGTAACGCATATGGTTGGGGAATTATAGTTGGTATCGTAGGTATATTAGAAAACTTTAGAGGATAGGTTGTTATTTAATAATATGTTACATATCCATAATGGTTAGCATATTAGAAAGAGTCATTGTAATTATATTTATATTTAATGAGATTAAGGTAAGATGAATAAGTAAATCATAGTGTTTACCCAACTCATAAGATATTATATGATGATTTTATATTATTCTCACACTAAATTTTTTTTGCTTTAGTAAATGGTTGAATCTTGTTGGCACCAAAGTAACAATGGATGTGATAAAAACTGTGATGGTTTTCTGAATGAGCAACCGAATGAAATGGGATCTAAAATGGGAACTTTTTTTGTTATTCTTATCGAACTATTTGGAGTCATGATTGATAACTTGAACCTTGGGGAATTTTATAATGCATCATACATGCGAGAAATGAATCCCTATGGATGTTTAGGTAATAATCTTAAAGGTAAGTATATTTAAAAGACTTCGTGTCATGTATGTGGAATGAGATATCTTCTAAAATTCTTTAAAGGGATATGAATATGTTATAGATGTGGTAATTAAGGTCACAAATCAATAACCTTCCATAGAAAAAGAAAGAATCTAGTTGACTCTAAGAAAATGAATGAATTTCTTTCTGAGGTATCATTTTAATGTTTTAAATATGGTGTATTATGTCATTACACCAATAGATGTCCTAAAAAGAAGTTTCCATAATGGGATCAATAGTAACTTAAAAATACATTTTTACCAATGCCCAATTCCATTCTAATTAAAGATGGGGAAACTCGTAATGGCCTATGAAAGGTATAGTCTATTTCTTAACTGGTTTTTTGATATTATTGAATCATATGATACAATTCATGTTTTTTGTTTGTTAAAAATAAGTATTGTGAAATAAGTTGAAATAGTTTTTAAGGGATCATAGATAAAGCTGGATGATTATTTTTTCTACATTTTAGAAATTTGAAAGTTATATTAGATATATGGGTGATAGAATTTCTAAATTTATTAATTCACTTTGTAGATGGGATTACATTGTATGAATTTTCTCTTGTATGTGTATACCAATAGTTTGAGATGTCAAAATGATATTTGATGGAAAATTATCTTTTCATTTATGGATATAATTATAAAAACCTATTTGGGTTTATATGATACTTGAATTTGAAGAAATAACAAGGTATAACTTTTTTGGAATGTTATAAAAATATTTTGTTCTTAAAAAAGGACAACACACATACAGTGTGACAACCCATTGCGTTGGACAATGCTCTGGGAATTAAACCCACAAAAAAGTGTGGTTGTGATTTATCACCTACCACTGGACTATGTGAAGTCCATGGTTATTATATCTAATTATTTTTAGTTAAATAATTTTATGGATCAATAATATGTTCATTTATGGAACTTATGATTTATCAAATGGGTATCCATAGTATAGGAAAATGATTAGGTGATTAGGTGATAAATGTGATTTTGGAAGATCTTCACTCGTTTGGGAACACTATATTTCTATAGAAAATATAACTCAATGGGATTAAATTTGAGGTGTAATTGTGGAATTATATTTTGGAATAAAATTTCTTTTTATTATAGACAAATGACGATTTATGTTTTTAGGGAAATGATTTTCCTATCATAGAGAGTATATGATTAGGTTAATTGCATTTCAATATGAAACTTTTAGATTAATAGATGTTCTTTTATGGATTATGTGATTCTCTAGAAGGTGATTCTAGTGCTTCAAAAGTGACCAAGTCATCTTGAATAAACAATGTTTGGAGATACTAAAAGTTTGTGGTTAACATTAATTAAAGGATGAACCACTACTTGAAAAGTAAGTATATTTCATTATGATCTTAGTAAAATCATAACAAAATTCATTCATGTTTTTAAAAGGAACTTAGAACAAAATGTTTTTAGTTTAATTTTCCATTTGAGAAATCAAAGACTGTTTAACCCATCACATGTTTAGGGGTTTTAGATTGTTAACTTTATCCTGATCTTGTTTACTGTCACACTCCATCAGAACATGATGGTTTTTTTCTATTCCATATCAATCTTATCCTATATGGAATCCTAGTATGTTTTATCTAAGGTTACCATTGTACTTCTCCTTATTTATTTTAATGTGGTAGATTAATTGACTATTTTTCTTATGCGGGATATTTAATGATGTCATTGAGCTAATGTTTAAAATTGTGAGGACGCAATTTCCAAAGGAGGAAAGATTTAATGACCCTTGTATTTAGAGAATATTATTTTTCCTATCTATTATTATCTAAGAATAAAATATTATTTTTTTTTGTTAAAGAGGATATTTTCTTTGATATCATACACACCATGAAACAATGTGTTTCACTGAAATATTATGTTGCACACAACTTTGAGTTATACTAAAAAATAATAGAATAACATAATTATTTTATATAGTAAATAATGCCTAGCCGTTGTCATTGCAAGAAAGAACATAACAAACAACAATATGATTATTCATGTTTATTAAATGTTTTAAATTTATCCATTAAAATTTACAAGCTTCAAATAAGAATGAATCTAATTCTAATCATGTAATATTTTAATATATTTAGATGGTCATTCTTCCCCTTTCTGATGGAAAGTCGTTTTCAAATCTATATTTTTTTATCTTTTTTATCTTCCATTTGACAAAAAATATCTACTTTGGAATCAGGACAAAAAATATACAATGGATAAAATTTTGGAATTTTTTCTTAAAAATTACATTTTTTATGAATAGTGAAAAATACTTCATTGTAATTAAATACTGCCTTTTAATATACTTTTTTTAAATAGTTAGGTTGTAAATTTAATTGTTTTAAAAGTGATATAGGATTATATTTTTATCATTTAATCCAATTTTAGTCATTATATGTAAATTTATTTTGAATTTTTACATAAACAAATTTCAATCTTTTGGTAGTTTTTAATACTAAAAAAACCTTTTTGGTTTTGACAATGAGAATTAATTTTGAATCAATTTATTCATCGTTTTTGTTTTGAATTTGGAAAAATAAATTCCATATTTTTAATTACGAGGTCCAAATTGTGTAAATAGGTACTTTTGATTTTAGTAATTATTAATAATAATTTCAGTAAATATTTTATTTACCATGGTTAAATGGTAAATATGGTAAATAAGAGTAAAAAATAATATTATAATAATATTAAATTACCATAACACATATCCTAATCCTATTTAGTGAGATATTTCTGACCATGGTATTCAATGGGTCACATTTATGACCCCATGGGGCCACTTGCATGTGGAAATGACATTTAATTACTTTTAATTTATAGTTTAGGGAAATATAACATAAATATATATCTCTAACTAAAAAAATTTTAATATGTGGTTATATATGTGATCTATTCAACTATAAATAGTCATTAGGAAGATAAAATTATTTTCCACATCTTCATATTTTATTAATAGTTTTTTAACTTTACAAAAAATAAATTTATTTATGGACCAATGATGATGTTGTAATTACCTTGTTAATGAATGTTTTCACAAAATGAGATTATAAAAATTAAAATAAATTTATTTTGAAACATTTTTTGCTATGAACTAATTTTAGGGATACTTATGACTTGTTATAATTTAATTAATGAATAATTTTAGATTGAATCAATTTGTTATGGATTTTCTAAAATTCATTGTATGAATAGTAAATAAATTGACATAAATGAGGTTTAAAAAAACAGATTTATTAAATGATATAATAGTTATAAAAATATAAGATTCCAAAAAATGATGTAAATATGGTTGTTAATTTCATTAATGAACCACTTGAGTTTCGATTGACATTTTATTGTAAACATATTTACCATATAGTCTGAATATAAGAGAGGACATGGTAAGAGTCAAATAAGTTAACTAAGGGTTAAATCAAAATGATAAGGTTAAATTTGAATGTGAAATATTTCTAAAACTATTTTTTTAGTACATATTAAAATAGACATCATATATTTGAATTAAATGATATTTTTACATTTGAAAATCTAAATTTCGTACATAAAAAATAATCTTTAAGACATTCCTAAAGTACCCCACCTCCCTCTTATAAAATCCCACCACCTCTAACCCCTTACTCACACCTCTAAAACCCATTTTATTGTCCAAAAGCATCCCATATAATCTCCCAAAATTGATATATTCTTCCTATACACCATTCCTAGGGATGAAGGCAATTCATGAGAGCATTTTACCTTAAATAATAAGGAGTTACCCGATTTGAGGTAATGTCTTCTCTCAAGCTTCTTACATATATTTTCCTTCTCCAACCACTTAAAATTTCTTTATTGAAGACATTTATAAATACAGTAGTATATTCAATAGAATATGATTTGGTTATGAGAATTATTTTAACTACACTTACACACACCTCTATCTAATGGATACAAACATACTGTTTCTATGTACAACGAACTACTGCCTCACAAAGTGATGAATGTTCGATTTTTTCCAACCAACAATCATGGTGTCCATTAATATGGATCGGTATTTATTTTATAATATATATTATATTTACATTTTCCCTATGATTCTGTAATTTTTATTTAAAACAAACATTTATGGTTTCCATGATGTATAAATATGATAATTTCATTTGAGGAAGTGTGGACTACAACACCCTCAAAGTAAAATGACTTGTTAATGACTTACATGGAACGTATAATGGTTGGAATTAATGTAATTATGTAACATATATCCATAAAAATATACCATTTTTATTTAAATAGACAAACCAAAGTAATAAAAAAAAGGTGACCTATCCTAGAGAGGATAAAAATTTAATAGCCTAAGGGCATTGCTCAAGATTATGTTCACCCCTATAGTTTATTTAACATATATATGATATGATATTATACTGTAATTTTATTATACCTATGTTACATTTAGTCTTCATTTCATTAATATGAAAAATAATAGAATGTAGCGTTCATGCATACGTACGGCTTACTGTCTCCTTCAATGGTGCATTTAATTTCTTATCTCAAAATATAATGGACTATTATGAATAAATATATACTAGATAAATATGATATCTGAATCATGATTAATATTTTGGAGATAATGTAGTTTTTACAACATGATCAATTTTTAATTATAATGAGATCATTTTCGACACAAGTACCCAATATCGACAAAATGAACGATATTAACTTAAATAATTATGAAATTTTTATAACATGGTAATAAGTGATATAAAAGGATTAATTAATTTAAAAATATTCTTAATAAAGTACAAATAAACTTAAGTTTATTATTCAAGAAGAATAAGTAACATACGTGACAAATCTGAATAAAGGAAATTTTAACATTCACCCTCCTCTTTTAGTCAAAGAATTATTTTATGTCCTATATTTTAATTTCCATTTTATTATGTTTGGATATGTTCTTATATATCTTTATTACTATAAATTGTTTGTCCAATTTATGAGATACTATTTTATCTCTCATAAACTCATTTTTTTTAATTTTTATGTGACTCCATTAGGATACCGAATTTTTGTAAGGTATTTTCTAAACTCAATTACCACTCTTTCGGTTTTACGCATACATCATTTATTATAATATGCGATGATAATGTGTGGAATCACTATTTATTTATTTATGATGTAATTTCCACTTCAATTTGTGTGGATATACTATTTTAACACACAATTACCCAATTTATAAATTCTTACGCCATTTATTCAAACTTTATAAGGGAATTCATAGCTCAATCTCTATTCATTGAGTTAAATAACCATGTCATTTGATTTGTTTTACCAAGAATATGTTTGAATGAAATTTGACAGTTTTTAACTTAATAGAAACTTATAAAGGATGTATTTATATTTCTCACACATAATCATTTCATTGATTTATAAATAATTTAATGATACGATCTTTGTAAAGGACAACATCTCAATCTCCTTTCACTATGGAATATCTCGATATTGTGCACCATTAATATTCGATAAGGTGTATATACAACCTATTTGACAATTTATATCATGAATATCTATATTCTCATAATATTTAATTTTTCTTATGATGTTATTATTTAACTATTTTTACTCATGTGTTTCTCATGTGTTATGGGACTCTTTAACTAAAAAATCATTTTAAATGTTTTAATGATTTATTCTTATATATCGTTCTCATTAATGTCCATTTCTTCAAAATTGTTTTATGGATTTATTTATATGGAAATATATGTTTTCAAACTCTAACTCTCAAATTTACATTAAAACTTTCAAAATGGTATGGGAAAAATTATCATTATTTAATTTTTTAAATTGTTTTGTAAATGGATTGAATATTTCAATATCTTGAATTTATTTATTATGATTGATGTGTGAATTTTTCATAACATCAATATTTTATGTGTTGTTATTATGTAATGGTACATGGAACTTTTTTGGGTGGTTAAGTGATAAAACAAATATGGTATTTTCCATGATAAACATAGGGTGGGTGATCCCGAGATATCTCTTTAATGCATTGGGTAACATGATAGAGGAAAACGTTAATTTTTCTCTTAAGAGATTCATAGAATATACTATGATGGGTATTCCATACATAACTCCCTATGTAGTTGTGAAAACTACAATGTAAGTATGTTATAGTTTCCACAAGTTACATTTATGATTTATGATTTTTTCATGCTATTAATAAATATTATGATTTCATTAGGTGTGTTAAAGAGATTATGTTATTTGAGTTAAAATAATTATTTCATTGATTTGTATAAATTTATGGAATACTATTTTCTTTCCAATTTTCATATCACTTAATGAAATTTTTATGCTCATACCATGTTATTGAAATGTTTTTTCACAGGATATATGTAAGGCTTAGAGAGAGGAAGAGTTGAAGAATATTTATATCAATAATATAATCTTGTTTTATTTGATGAGTTTTATTGTTATGAAAACAAATTAGAGTATAAGTGTCTACATTGTAATATTTAAGATGTAATGTAATTGTTATGGCCTAATTTTATAAATATATAAACCTGAAAATATCCCCAATGTGAATTCCTGATTTAACACAAGATTAAGTAATGTTTTAATGCTAGGGGATAACACTTTTTTACATAAAATGGATGATAAATTTATTTTTAAGTAAATCTAAACTAATTTCTATCTTTGGTCAAAAATCAATTTTCATCAAAATACATTTTTTTCTAAAAATGTTGTCTGTAAATATTTTAATCCCTATGAAAATGGGTTATTAATGGATTTTTTACACTTATTGAATATTTTCAAAATTTATTGATAGGAATCACCATTTTGTTTTTGGAAAATGTCTTGATTGGCCTTTACCAAAAATGTGAAAGGAATATTTGTTTCAACATTTATGGAATGAAAATAATTTTCATTAATGATGACTACTAAATGTTTTAATTACTATTTTAAACATTTTTAGAATATCTTTTCAAATAATATTACCTTCAAACTATTTTTTTATATTTTTTTTAAAAAATATTTTGAAAGTAAAAGTTTATTTTTCTCTAAAAAGTAATGAAATTATTATGATATTTCTGTTCATCAATGAAATAAAACATTTATTGTATTTATATTTAACTAGGGATATGTTGTGTTGATAAAATACTTATTTATATTTTTCATGTTTTATAATTACATTTATGGGGGATTTATAATAATTATTTTCATTCACTATTTTACATTGGATAGTTTTTGATAAATGTTTTTTGATTAATCTATGTTTAAAAATTTCATATGTAATTTTTTTAATATGAATGTTTATATTGATTATTTTTTACAAATATCATATGGTTAATTAATTTGACTTATTAAGTGAATTTTGGGACCCATTATAGCCTATCGATACATCGGTGGTATCATGAGACAAACATTAGTGTATTTCAGCCGAGGACTTAGAGATTTATTAATTTGAATTTCCATAATCTCTCAATGGTATGTTATGGATATCTGAAATTATGAATTACATCTTTAAAAGTTTATTAATTTATACCCAAAATTATTATTTGATTATTTATAATATCCATGTTTATGTTATCATTCTATATTAATTTTGATATGTTATTATTTGACCATAATTCATTTATGGAATATTATACTCTTGTTATTGGTAAAAATATAAGTGTCATATTTATGTACCACTACATATTAATTATGAATTACTTATTCATATTTTTTTCTATCCACAACCCATTATATTATATCTTATCTCGCCCATTCATTATGATTAATATTCCCCAAGATATGAGGAAGTGTTTATGGTTGATATATAGGGATATTATAATTGAAATAACAGCATTCATAAAAACAATTATTTGTATATTCATATTATTTTAAATGTATTTTAGATTTCATATATGTATATATTTTACCAATACTATAGATATATTCATTACTTTGGGATTCTATTCCATAAATAATATGCCTGTATAATAAAGTAGTCATTGGCTTCGAGCTATTGGGGTTATGGCCGCCATATATTCTATACAAATTCAATATAATAGTATAAACCATCATTTATTATTTGAATAGATGGTTATCATGATGGTTCTAGGATAAACCTAAGGTGTATGATATTGAAAATAAGGTTTCACAATTTAGAAATTATATAAATTATTTTTTATCATTATGTGGTCTCCCAATATGAGTGTAATTTATCATACTAGGATTTATGGCTTTAGTAAATGGTTGGAACCCAGATGAGTCATGTTAACACTGAATAATATGGATGATTTGATGATTATGAGCCACAAATTTGGATGATGATAGGATGTAATGATATTTGGATTATTGATAACCACCCATCATGATATATGATTAACAACATGAACATTGATCATATTTGAAACAAGTCAATTGAGGGAAGGAATGAGTTTTTTTGAAAGTTCTTGTGGTAATTAACATAGAGGAATGAATATTGTGATTCTTACATGTTAATAAGGCATTATTAATTTCCAATGATATTGTCTAAAATGGAGTTAAAGATTTTATTTATATGGAAATGGAGGCCGTAAAGAAATGAATTAAAAAGGAATTTGATGTTATATATATGTAGAACAATTGAATTATCATTTTCAATGCCCCAAAATAATGGTTCGAACATAGGTAGGGATTTACCTATGGTATAACAGTTCATTGAAGTAAAATTTTGGAAGTATTTAATTATTTGAATCCACAAATTATACATTAATTGTATTTGTACTAATTTTATTTTAGTTATAATTATAAGGAAATATTTATGGATTTTGTTAGATTTAAAATCACATATGTTTTATTTTATAATTATATTTAAGGATACCAAAATGAGATTATGATTTTATGTTTGAACATTAGTCTAAATTCTCACACACACCATTTTAGGATTTATGTAATTGTATTTCAATATGAATTTTGATATTTTTGGTTATTATTCTTTGGGTTGATGTTTATCTAACGTTTTATATTAATGTAAGGTAATATTTTGGAACAACACTATAATGTATTTTGGAAATAAAGTCATAGGTTTTACAAGATATAATGATATGTAATGGATGTATTTTAACATTGGTAGTTATATTAAATTATTTGATATTAATTGTTTATATTGGATTACTTGTGATAACCGATTTTTTTATCACAAGAGGGATTACATGTTATTCTTTTGGGGATTATGTGGTCTGTGATAAGATAGTTTTATTTCGTCAAAAACACAATAATCATCTTGACTAATCATAATTTTGAATTTTTTTTTGATATTTTGGTGTAATTTTATTAGTGGATTATATTATACATGTCTAGTATGTATATCGTCACTTTTTCATACTCAAAATTGTTAAGATAATCTTCAACTCTATAAGAGGAACTTGAAATAATAAAATTATCCAATTAATATCATATTCAATGAATCAATTTCCATTTAATTAATAATATATATTTTAAGGTACTTAACATTATGTTTACCATTTACTTCCTTATGATCAGCGGTCTCAATCACTCTCTTTAATTATTTATGGATTTCTTCACTATTTATATCATTTCATTCCACCAATGTTCACCTATTTGGAAATATAATATATATTGTTCCAGATAAATTTTAAAATTAAATTTCTCTATTACCTTCTGTATTCATTATTGATCCTTTTCTGGTGGGGGTTTGGAAGAAAGTTATTCCAAAATTTCAAACCCTTTACTTCCTAGAACATGAAAAAATTTGATAGATGTAATTTATTTAATAGGGTTTAATGTAACTCTTCTATATTTTAAAATAAAAAATATATTTTAGATTTTTTATATGAAGAAAAAGTATAAGCTTAAATGATAATATAAAACACCAATAAGTTAAAATATATTCTTCCAACAAATTCAATTTCATAAATGTTGTTCTGTAACTTAAAAAAGTAGGTTTTAACGAATAAGGATATAATAATAACATTTATCACAAAATAAGACTATAATTTCTAAACAATTATATTTGTCTGTATGAATATGATTAGATAATTTATAAAATTTATATTGATTTTCTATATAGTAAATTTTTCTATAAATACTTATTATCATCACATATAATTTTAATAAATTTCATTTTAGTCATATAAAACGTGTTTTCATAAAAAAATGTGTTTTATAGCTTTTTGTGACAAAATAATATAATCATTGTCTTACAATATTCTAAAATTTATTTGATAAAATGGGATTAAAATTTGAATTCACAATATCTCTATTAACATCGGATGAATTTTGGTGGGTTTTTTTAAAAATGTTAATTTATCAGCAAATATAAAAAAATATTGATTTGTATAATGTTTTCATTTCCATTTAATAACTTAAGAGATATAAAAGTTCAATTATTATTTTATTTTTATTAAAAATTAAAAAAAATTATTATTTATTTATATTAAATAATATTAATAACATTTGAATATTTTTTATACTATATTTTATTATAGGTTTATTCTTATGAATAAAAACATATATTTATTATTATAGTTTTGAAGTGTATAATGTTTATCCATTTTAGTTAACTAAAATAAACCCTAATGAAAAATGATTTCAATTAGATTTATATTTTATATATATATAAATATTAACTTATATTAATTTAATTAATTATTAATATTTATATAGATAATATGATATTATTGTTTTCTTAAATAATGAATTTATTGAAAAATTGTGTCTTCAACATGTCCAATGGATTAATTTTAAATAAAATTATTCCACATATGTGAGGTGAATTTGGAAAAAATTATTCCATATTTATAATTATAATAATATATATTTTATAATATTTTTAACATAATTTTTTGCCATAATAAATAATGATGAAAAAATAATTCATTGTTGTTAAGAGAAAAATGAGTATACCATGGGTTAAACAAAAAAATAATACTTAAAAATTATCCAAAACGTTTTGAATTCATCTTTTAAGGACACATTTAGACCTTATCTCTGAAAATTACTTGAAATTATCCATTTTTATCCTTATATCGTTGATAATGACCTGGAATTATTAAAAATCGTTTAAAATCACAAAGAAGGCCACTCACCCCAATTATAAAAGCCCAAGAACTCTCCTCACCTATTAAAAAAAATACATAAGTCATCGGATTAGAACATAAATACCTAAATAAACTTCTTAATTTCCTACCATCATCCTAGAATCCTTTATTTTGAGAAATTCACCATGGAAAGGATTTTTTTTCAAACCTAAAGAGGTAGTCCAAAGAAGAGGCAATGTCCATGACCGAGCATTTTATTTGATTATACCATCCAATTCATTTATATGAAATTAAATCATGATTGTAAAATAAAGAAAGTATATTTAATAAAAATAATTTAGTTATGTTAAATTCTTCAACAGGAACCATCTACACCTCTCTTAAATGGTTAATTAAAGACTGGTCATGTATTTGGTTGACTACTATCTGGAGAACCAATATAATTATTTATCTATCGTCGACTCTCAAGTATGGATATATTTTGTATTTAATATATATTTAAATTATATATATGACATTATTATACTTATGAAATTTTAATATAACACAAACTAGGCTATTTTCCATATTGTAGGAAATATGATAACATCGTTCGTGTGTACAATGAACTACCACCCCGCAAAGCGATGTGATTTATTATTTCATATATTAATTATATGTAAGGTAACAAGGATTAATTTTATTTTTATGTATGATAATGATGAAATAATTATCTAACTATTAAATAAATATATAATATAATTTCTAACCTTACAATCCATCGAATATATGATAACGTCATTTCTGTGTACAATAGATTACCGCCCCATGAATAAATGTGACTTGTTTTTATTACCACATAACAAGGATGACATATTACATTTTATTTAAAGAGGTAATATTATATTTAAGATTTGAGTTTTATTCTTTAATGATAAAATAACACCTATCTTCTTTTAATCATGAATACTGGAGAATGAAAATGTTTCTTGTGTGAATGTACGACTTACCATCTTTGTAATTAAAACATAATTCATTTTTCATAACAACATTTATTTTTTTAATTAAAAATGGAAAATTATATATATAAATTAGAATTATTTTACTATTATCACTTTTGATCTGACTATTTAAAAATATCTTTAACCTTAGTCACCTAAAAACGTGATTTTTCTTATATTAGTCATTTTTCATTAAAACTTATGACATTAAATTAATTTGTTATGTAATTGAATATCAGAAGGTAAAAAATAAAATAAATGAATAATAAACATTACAATTATTCTGAAAAATTTAAATAATAAACCTAAGATATTTACAAAGGGAGATAGAAAAGGCATAAGATAAATCATGCTCAATTTTAGGGATCTTTCATACCCACCATTATCTTTAGGTTATGTCCATTCACTATATATATCACCCTATATATCCTTAAATTTATGGAATTATATGAAATTATATATATATGTATATCAAATGTATACCTAGATTATTCTCCCTTCCTTTTATGTGTTAATACATTCCTGATAAAAATATACATAATTCCATCATTAGAAATTTTTTTTTATTAAGTTATGAGGCATGACTATAAAACCCAAAAAATGAAATTTTTAATTATTTTCATTATTACTTATTATTGATATCATTAATTGGAATTCATATTTGTGAAACCATTATTTTTTATAAAGAAGTTTTTTTCATCTAAATTAAATTTATTTAATGACCAGCAATACATGTTACACTAAGACATGGACGTGTTATAAACAACACCAAGTTAAACATACATGATACACATTACATAGATTATCTTTTTTACATGTTACTCTTTATCTTTATAATTTTACAAGCAATGTTTATTTCTTCGATAGCTTATGTTGTAGTCAAAATCGCGTTTTACCAAACTAAAATATAATATTAATACTGCAAAATTATCAGTATATTTAACACATCGAAGTTGGAATGGTAGATAAGAATTATATTAAATAATGTTTTAAACTATGGTTTATGAATTTTTATAAAATAAATTCTTTTCTTTTCAATTATTTATTACTAAAAATAAAATAATAGAATATAAATGAACTGTTTTTATGAAAACGCCGATTATTATGACCCCAAACTAGTTTTATCTTATTAAATTAAACAAATCACTATTATTAGTAAATATTAAAGGACTTAATAAATTATATATTCAAAAAAAATTCTCGATATAATTAAAATACAACTCATCGAAATTTAAAAATAAAAATCCCTATTTTTGGAATAAGAATATGTATTTTTCTAAAATGTGAATTTACCAGGTTTTAAAGGTTTACCTATTTTAAATATAGTTTTTAACCTTTTTTGTTATTATTTTACAAAATAAAATTTATTTTTGAAATATTAATATCAAAATATACTTTGTTTGAACAATTTTTATTTTTATATATTTCATTCTTTGCTGAATAGTGAAAAATAATTAATTTTAATTGAAATATACATTTTTATTTAATTAAATTATATAGTTTATTTACATTTTCAAATGATTTTTATTTATATTTAAATCATTAATACATCTTCTAAATAAATTTTTTCATTAGATTAAATATTATATCTAAATTAAGTATAAAAACATTTCAATATTTTGAAGATTTTTCACTTTAAACCTTGTGGGTTCATCTAGTCTGTACGATGAACATAAAATTAAATTATATCACATATATGACACTGATTCTTAAAAATTAATTCCTTATTTTGAGTCATAATAACATATAAATTATAATGAGTTAATATTAAATTTTTTACCAAAAATATTAGTTTATGTAGTTAAAACTAATTACAACAATTAAAGTAAAAACAATTATAGTTAGCGGTTAAATTTATTCTTTAAAGGTCCAAATTCCTTGGATAATGTCCCAATGAAAATTTATTGGTATATTTATACTATATACACCCTTTGATAAGTAATTTAAAATTATTTGAGAATCATTATGTTTGTTAAGCCTCTAATGTGTTTTTTTCATTTTATATTTATATGAAAACCACTTCTCCTCCACCATAAAAATGGAACTCACACCCCTCACTTCATCACACATATCAAACCATTTCTCATAAAAAAATATGTTGTAATAATATCTCAACATCCCCAATATATTCTTAGAGGCCTCTCTTTTGGCATAAATCCATCCAAGGAATCCCTTTGTTAGAAACCAAAAATAGGTACCCAAAGAAGTGTTAAAATCCTTCAATAATCACTTCTATTTTATTTCTTTCTCCATCCCCATATTTTTTTGATATTAAATATCAATTATTTATTATAAATCTACTGAGATTTTTTATTTTATTTTTCAAAACTATACCTAAACATGCTTCCACAAAATTGGATATGTAATCATCATTTGTGTGTATGGTGGATTGCCACCTCAAGAACCGATGTTGTTTGTTCATACATTACCACCCCAAAAGGTTTGGAATAATAATTTACATACTAGTTTTATAATATATATTAAATATATTATTTATTTATTATTATATACATATAATAAAACACATACCCTCAATCTTTCAATTTTTTGGGAATGTGATTACTAGTTTTGTGGATGTATGGACAACTGCCTCCTCAAAACGGTGTAAATACTTAGCTCTTTAAATAGAATGTATTAAGGCTGAGTCTAAAAAATATATTTTATATTTGAAATTATAATAATACTATAATGATAATATATCTCTATATATATATCATTTACTTTTCTTTTTTAAAAAAATTTATAAGAAAATGGAAACAACATTAATGCTTATGTATGGGCTACAACCTCATTGAACGAGGTATTTCATTTCATATTAATGACTTTTAAAGATTATTATAAAAACTTATATTATATATATATAATATATATATTTATATTTATATTCTTGAAATAATTTATTGATGTTCTAATTAATATGATCAAGAATTACAATTCCAAAAATGTAAAAATATAATACAGTTATTACCCGCAAAGTTTCCTAATCATGAAATTAATGGAAAAAGAGTATTAATAAAATAATATATTGTTTGATATATGGGAATATTATTCTTAGTATATGTACACTAAATATATATTTAATATAACGGTGGTTTTAATGAGTTTGAATAATGCCAAGACTTAATGTAAGGGTTTCCTCATCTCACTTTTATTTCTATGATATATATGCAATATTCACCACTTAAAATTATTGGGAGGTGTATATACTAAAATATGGAATTTTATATCTTTAAATTAGTATAGTTCATTATATTAAATGGTTAAACTGGTTAAATTATTTCACATATATCATGATTCATCAGTCACGGATGTAGTTAGTTGATTTCAAGTCTCACAGTTTTTTTGTGAGACTTATATGTTATTCACTACTCAATTGTTTTCTATGGTGTGTAAAATTACCATGGATTTAATATATTAATAATATCCTTAATTATATGTGTATTTACATATCCACATTATGATCTATATTTCATGGAGTTTATGCTTCAAAATGTACAATATTGGTAAATTAAAATTCCCTGAATTTTCTATCACTGAGACACATGCCAGTTATCCAAATATAATTATGGAAGTGGTTAAAATACATAACGTTGAATTGTTATAACATTATTACTCTTATTTTCATGGTATTTAATGTTTTGTTTTAATATTATTATTTCATGGTTATTAGGATTCAATGTTAACAAAGTATTAATATTGTGTTTCTATAATATCATTGTTTATCAGGATTGTTTATGATTTTTCTCTAGTTATACATCTCTGAAATAAACTCATGAATTTTATTCTCTTATTTAATTCATTATATATTCAATTAATTTTAAAAATTTTCCATACATTTATACATAATAGAATTAATAGTTTTTTATGAAAATATGAATTTATATATTTATTTAGTAAACAATCTATGTTTTTTGAAAACCATGATTCCAAAAAATATTGTAAAAATAAATATTATTTTCATATAAAATATTTAAAAGAAATTTTAGCGAATGTTATACCTTTTTTAAAAAAATTGGTTTTATAAAGTAACGTACTTTTCGCTTTTCAATCGTGTAACTTTTATACACTTTTGATGGTGCAAAAGGAATGTTCATCATATATGTATTTATCTGTCATCATGACTGTAGTTTCATTAAATATGATATTACTAGTTTTCAATGTTATTTTCAGAGATAAATTTTTTGAAAATATTTTATATATAACATTTTAAAAAATAATAATTTAAGGATATTTTCCTCATGAAATGTTTTAAATTATTTTTATGGCATAATTCATATGTTCTCAATGTGGCTTTTAATAAAATGGATATTGAAATTGTTTTTATGATTTTAAATGAAATGTTACTCTCATAATATAATTTTCCATGTTATTTTTTAAAATAATTATCCATTAAATATGAAACCCATTTATATTGTTTTTTCATTACTTTTGATATTATCTAAGAATTCCATTCATATTATTTCTCTTGATAATTTATATTTTTATGGAATTATTTTTTTGGAACACTTATATTATCTATGGGTCAATAATGAAACAATTATAATGTTGTGATTTAATTTTATTTTACATAGTTTATTCATATTATGAATTAATAACTATTTTTTGATTTTTTTGATTATTTGATATCCCTTTATACATTATCAATTTCATGGTTCTTGTACATTGCTTATATAATGGGGTGGTCTAGATAGCATCAAGTAATCCCATTATATATTATATAATCAGGTGTCTCAAATACCATTGGGTAAACCCATTATAGCTTATATGATTGGGTTTTATAGAATGTATCTGGTAATCCCAATTTTGCTTATATGATGGGGTGGCCCAGGTAGCATCTGTTAAGCCCATTATATCTTATTTCATATGGCAGCCCAAATAGGGACATCTAATCCACTTATAGATTAATCGATGGGGTGGCCCAGATAGAACCTGATAAGATTATTCAGGTTATACTATGGGGTGGGGCTAAGATTACACCATGTCATCACGTTACAACTTATATGAATGGGTGTTCTTGGTAGCATCAAGAAATATGATTGGGTGTCCCAGATATCTCTGCATGGTAGTGGTTACATATTCATATCTCATTGAATAATTATGGGAACAAGTTAATAAGCATTCTCTTCCATGGGATGAAGGTATTCCCGGATTTAATATAGGGAATGGTCCTCATCTAGGGATGGTGGTGTGTTGTGTCTAGTATGTAAAATCACCATGAACTTCCAGGACAAATTTTGGCAATGGGCCATGAATTTTTAAATGATTTTACATTTTTATGTTTCTTATAAAATTTTTATTTCATTCACCTATGTTATGCTTTCTGTGAATATGGTCATTTTTACCTTATGATTAATTTATATTAAACTTACAGACTTTATTCCTTAACAATTGATTATGATCATTGACAAGTAGTGTATGATCTTTTAATTTTATAATTAATGCACTAATAGCCCTATTATCATGTTATGCATACATATATCACATGGTTACCATGAATGTGTATATGAGCTCACCCCTTTCTTAAATTTCCTTCCCTAGGTCATAAAAATGGTTTTACAAAGCAACATTAAGGGGAATGATATTTAAGGAAAATTTTAATATATATCACAAATATTGATGAAAATATTTCATATTTCTAAATAGAGTAAACTATTTTAGTCATTAGTAATATAATTTTATAATTTGATGAATATTCATCTAAAATGATGTAATATTTATGCACATTAATACAAGGTTTATATACATGTTATAAAATGAAATTTTTAATTTTCCATCAAAATATTAGATGAGAAAACATTAGTGAGATACCTAGGATATTTCTAATGATACATTTAGTGATTCCTCCTAAATTATATCTAATCTTGAAATAATGTTTATGAATGTGTACTGGAATATTGGTAATGGATAGAGTGAGTGGATTCCATGAAATACCTCTCTATATAGATTCAAAAAGTGGATGTGGATTTGGGATAGTGGTACATAGTTGTTAAAACCTCAAAAACATTATATTGAGTTGGTCTTGATCAATAAAGAGTGCGTAAAAATAGGCCTTTTTGTAAAATCATTTTGGTACTCCCATGAGATATGATTTATAAATTCACAAACCCTTTATAGACCATAACAAAGGATTTAAATAGAATATAAATATAAATAACCTAAGATAAACAGAAGGGTACATATCTTAATTAAGTATGAGTCGCCACTAGACATCACATATGTGATTTTCATGATTATGTGGTTTTTTAATATGATAATGTTTTCTCACACTATGACTTTGGGTTTTAGTCAATTGTGGGAACTATAAGGAAAACTGTTAACATTGAAATTTTCCAATTCAGAATGTATGGTCATTATTCAATTCAATTTTCTCAAGGGAGATCATGTGAAGATAACCTAGAAGGTGGTTTGAGTATTTATTATATCTATAATGATAAAGAGACCATGAATAACCTACGGAAGGTATGGGATGTTCTAATAATATTTCTTTAATTAAATATAATAACCATGATTGAATTGTGTTTGGTTAACCTTAATAGATTATTCAAATTTTATTTTCTATGAAAGTGGAATTAAGGGATAAGAAGATGAATCCTAGGGAATGGTTTAAGAATAAAAATGGTTGATTGAAGTGCATATGTATTATAAATCCATAATTTTTTAAAAAAAATAATAAATTATATCTTTTTCATTATTGATTTAAAAAAAAATATTGAATGTTACTGATGAAATAGAAAAAGAATTTAATGGAAAGGTAAAATTATGAGAAGGTAACCCTCACTAAGTTCATAATAATGATAAATGATATTTAGTATGGATAATGAGTTTATTTTATAGATAAAGTAAATAGGTTTATATTTATGATATTATAACTGAAAAAAGATTTATTGAAAATGTGATTTATGATATTATTGAAGAAGTTTATAGAATTTTTGGATTTAATTAATATATTCAATTATCTTTGGAATAATGATGAATGTATATTTTCAAATTACGATTTATAGTAATTAGGGATATTATTATGAATCAAGAGATTACATGATTAATGTATTCCCATTTCTATTATATCCAAAGCATGATCTACATTATGATTTATGGGGCATCAATTTTAAGCTTCCTTTAAGAAATTGAGCGGCCATACTTTTATATATTTTGAAATTCCAATTTTAAAAGGTTTACAGGGTTAACCATTTATGGAATGGTTTAAGTTGATCATCTAATGAGGTTTTTTATATTAAGGTATTGTATCACTATATGATGATTTATTCATATTGTAAAACTTTTTATATCCATTAATATATGATGTTTTCTAAAAATAGTAAGAATTAAATTTCATTCTCATAATGCATCATTACATCAGGAGTGAAAGATTCACCTTCATTTCTTTGTGTAATTGAAGAAGTTGTAATCAATCAAGGAAAAACAAATAAGTTATATTATTAATATGAAATTTAATGAAATCATCTAATTATATTTACTTATTTTTTTAAATAGTAAAATAAATCCTCAACTCTAGGAAAAGTAAGTTAAAAAATATTTATCATAACACCATAACTTCTTTTCCAATGATGATCTTATAAATAGTCACAAATTTATGAGGCCCTTAGTGTTTCATTGATCATTCCCCATCTTATGGTGAATTACCTAAACTGTGCTCTATAATTATTTATGATTTTCTTTCATTTCATATCCTCTCTTTCCACCTATGTTCATCTATATCGATACCTATATGTGAGTTACTTTGGGTTATCACTGTATTTTTTAACATTATTATTTTATATAAATACTTAGTATTCATTTTTATGATGTGGGTTTCTATAAAATTAACTTTTATGTGTTAAAACTTTGTTATCCAAGATGAATATTACTAGAGGGGTTCATTTTATGGGGTTTAGAATATAACAACCCATGTTTTTTGGAATTTATTTTTTCCAAAGAAATTAAATTTCTTTGATGAATTGAATTTCATGTTACACCATATATTTTATTATTAGTACATCACACCAAGTTAATATTTATATATATATGAAATAGTTAGATTATATTATTATATATGTAGCTCTATGTTTTTCTAGTGTTATATAAAATGTTGAGTTCTTTTGATATCTTGTGTTTCGTGTAAGATAGAGTTTTATCCAACTACACTATACTACTAATTTTATTAATATATTATTATAGTTATAACTTATCCATTGAAATAATATATAGAAATAATATTAGATAAATAATGTAATAAGGTTTTAAACTTGTTTATAAAATGGATTACATGGTTATTAATTAAAAATAAATGCAAATAAAAACAAATTTGATATGAGAGAAGTGTTTTTATGAACACAAACTATTTTATGACCACAGAGGCATTTTATCTTAATAAATTATATTAATAATTATTAGTTCGAGATTTTAATTGACAACATGGAAAACTTGTAAATATTTGGTGTTCATTTTTGACTCAAGTACCAAATATCGACAAAATGACTGTTATTAACATAAATGATTAAATAATGTTTATGACATGGTAATAATTGATAGAAAAGAAATAATAAACGTGAAAATTGTTCTTAAGAATGTAGAAATTAGATTTAGTTTATTATTAAGGATATTAAAGAATGGTCGAGTAATGTCGGACACGAGGTAAGGGGCTTCGTCTCAATCTCTTTTCATTAAGGCATATTTAGTTTTGTACATGGCTTTATTTTATATGGTGTATTAACCCCTTTGACATTTCAGTTCATTCAAAGGGAATATTTTTATATGAAGCATTTTAAAAAATGACAAAAAATAATGTTTTTTAATGTAAGTGGTGACAACGACCTTTCCGCCGCCATGAGTATTATTTGATCTTTATATTCCTTAACACACTGTAATATTTATAAAAAGAAAAATAAATACCATATACTCTTCTTACGTATTTTGGTATTGAAAATGATTTTGAAAATGGATTCATTATTTCAATATCTCCAAATGATATTTTTTTATTGCAATGTGGAAATGATATCTTTCCTTTATGCTTATGTTATGTGTTATGATCATGTTATGGTTATTGGGCATTATTTACGTATATGGGTGGTTCCTTGATAAACCTAAGGCAGGTGAGCCCGAGATACCTCTCCAATGCATAGGGTAACGTGACAGAGGTAAATGTGAATGTTTCTCCTAAATGATTTTGGGAATATACTGTGATGGGTATTCCAATGTAACTCCCTATATAGTTGTGATAGCTACAATATAGGTATGTTATGGATTCCATAAGTCAACTTTATGATTTCTGATTTCTATGTGTTATTGATAAAATCATATTTTTTCATGAGTTAAGTAAATGAGTTCAATTTTTGTATTTATTTATTAATAAATGTTTTCTTTGTTTGTTTTATAACCCCTCCGGAGCATTTTATGCTCATCCCATGTTTTGAAATGTTTTCACAGGACTTAATGATGAATAGGGTCAAAGATGGGATCAAGGAAAAGTCATGTTGTCTAAAACCTGGAACTAGACATGACTCTTTTTTTCAAGAGTTTTTATTTAATGAAAAAAATGGAATCTATGTAGATGTGTCTACTTTGTAATATTTTGATATTTAATAGTTATGTCCTAATTCTCTAAAAATCTAAACCTAAATGGATCCTCAATGCGAATTATTATCTTAATTCAATATTATGTAATGTTTTTGGCTGGGACATTATAGTTGGCATCAAAGTTTGGTTTAGATAACTGTAAGAGTTGCAGTATTGTTAAATTAATATCTATAAATTAAATTATATTAATATTGAAGTCATATAGAATTTATAGATTATCAGGTTTCTTCGCCTAAGGTATTTCTGTGTTCAGAATGGTTTTCCACAGAGGAAATAGGGAAGCTATGTTGGGAAGACATCAAGAGAAAGACAACCTTTCAAATCAACAACCTGAGATGGTCATAATCGTAACTGAATAGTTTCTTGTAGTGATGGAACATTTGACACAGGCTATAAATGGTGTTGGTATCCATGTACGAGATCATCCAGATCAACCACAGAGGAACATGTCAGCAGTGGAGAATTTTATGAGGTAACATCCCCCATTATTCAGAGGATCATCTGACCTGGTTCTAGAAGAAGGGTGTATTAAAGAAATGGAAAATATTTTCAATGTCATGGGTTGCTCAGAACGTCAAAAGGATAGTCCTGATGTTTACCGATTTGAAGGTGAAGCTGATCAGTGTTGGTCGATGGTGAAAATGTCAGGGATAATGAAGAGATTGAGGCTCTCGATTGGGATGAATTCAAATGTATTCTTCTTGAGAAATATTTTTCTAAGGTGTTTTGTCTTTTAATGGAAAAATAATTCCTAGAATTGAGGCATGAGGATGACTTAGTGACTGCTTATGAAGAAAAATTCACTCGACCAGCAAGGTGTGCTCCAAATTTCATACGGTATCATGATAGTAAAATCAAACGTTTTTACTCAGGATTAAATCCAAATTATTGAAGGGATTTAGTTTCTAGTGAGTTAAAAAGTTAGGAAAAACTTGATCGTTGTGTAGAGAAGGTAGAAATGAGTTTTGCTGATGATCATGTGTTCTTTGAAAAACAATAGATTAAGAAGTCAAGGTGGCTGGAGAAAGGGAAGAACTCTTTAAAAAAGTATGATAGTAAGAAACATAAGTTTACCATTTGTGAAAATTTTGGAAAAAAGAATGCTTGGGAATGTATTTTTATTTCTGGTAAGTGCTACCAATGTGGTAAAATGGGACATAAGGCTCGTAATTGCACTAAAAAGATCAGGGTAATGGTAATATAAAAATTGATTTACTATCAGTAAAACGTTTTAAGTGCAATGAAATGAGTCATTATGAAAATTAGTGTCCAACAAAGAACTCAAACGAATGAAAGCATCCATACTACAAGCAGAATGGGGTTGTGAAATCCTTGGAAACTACTTCAGAAGATGTTGGGCCATCAAATGAAGTTGTATCAGGTACACTGTTTGTTTCTTCAGATTATGCCAATGTGTTGTATAATTTAGGGTCTACACACTCTTTAATTTTTGAGAAGTTCTCTAGTAAATTAGGTATTCTATATCAATATATGAATACAGAACATATGATAAAAACACCAGGAGGAAATGTTCAGACCAAAAGAAAACATAAGAACATTACTGTTATTGTGTGGGGAAATAATCTACCTGAAAACCTTATTGTTTTTTTTTTCTAGTAGAGTTTGATGTTATTTTGGGTATGGATTGGATTTCTGTTTATCATGCAAATATTGAATGCAAAGCTAATGAGGTCTCTTTTTAGATTGATTTTCAGATTTTTTTTCAAAATTGAACCCTTTCTTTTGATAACATATCATGAAGCTGATAAACTAGTAAAATATTGAAATGAATTTTACCTTGCACATATTGTTGAAAACAAAGGAACCGTTCAGATTAATGATGTTCTTGTGGTAAATGAATACCTTGATGTTTTTTATTATGCGTTTCTTGGTATTATACCTGATCAAGATGTTGAATTTACTGTTGACTTAGTTTCGAATACTAAGACAATTTCAAGAACCCCTTATCGAATGGCTCAAATTGAACTTTTAGAGTTAAAGAAGCAATTTAAGGAGTTATTAGTTAAAGGATTCATTTGACCTAGCACATCACCATGGTGTGCTCTTTTAATGTTTGTTAAAAAGAAATATTGTTCAATGAGACTTTTCATTAATTATAGAGCATTGAATAACATCATTGTTATGAAGAAGTATCCTTTGCTTCATATCGATGATTTGTTTGATCAGCTCTAGGGAGCACAATATTTTTTGAAGATTGATTTGAGGTCGGGGTACCATCAGTTTTAATGTAAAGAAAGCTGACATTCCAAAGACTACATTTCATACTAGATATGGACATTATGAATATGTAGTTATCCCTTTTGTTTTAACCAATGCACATGTGGTATTCGTGGATCTTATGAATAGAATTTTCCGTGAGTTCATGGATAAGTTTGTGGTTGTTTTCATTGATGATATTTTTTTTATTCCAAAAGTAAATACGAACATGAAATTCCATTAAGGGCTGTCTTGAAGACCTTAAATGAAAATAAACTGTATGGGAAATTCTGCAAGTGTGTGTTTTGGTTACAACAAATTTATTTCCGTGGTCAAATTGTTTCAAAAAATGGCATAACTATTAATCCTAATAAAACAAAAGTTGTAGAAGAATGGCCAAAACCCACAAATATAACATAGATTCATAGTTTTCATGGTTTGGTAGGTTATTACCGGAGGTTTGTTGAAAATTATTCATGGTTATCTAGTCCAATGACTATGTTAACTCGAAAAAGAGTTATGTTCATATAGACAAAAGAATGTGATTATGGTTTTCTGGAATTGAAAAGAAGATTTGTGAATTCTCCAGTTTTGGCACTACCATCCAGAAATGGTGATTTTATTATCTAGTGTGATGATTTGTTGAAAGGACTTGGATATGCCCTTATGCAGAATGATTAGGTAATTTCTTATAGTTCATGTCAGTTTTTTTTCAGGAAAGTATGTAAGAGGTAGGCCCCTGACTATTTATTAAATAAAAAGAAAATTACGAAAAGAATAAAGAAGAACGATTACATATCATAAGCTTCAAAACCATCACAACCCCCATAAGAGCATCCTTCTGCAGTGGCCGTCTCCCATTACGATCATTCATAATGCTTTAGGATCATGGCATACTTCCTTCTAAGATTCAATTTCTCTAAAGATATCAAGTCCTGTAGAGATTTGTTAAAGGAATACTTAGTAGACAGCAGCTTCGGCAGATCATAGTAGTCCTTCCTCATCCTTCATTTTGCTATGGTGGTCACCTCCTGTCCAGATTTCCCCTTCCCATCCTTGAGAACCACACAATATGAAGGCTTAACCACTATATTATTATTTTCCTTCTCACTATCCATGACGTCCCCCAATTCCCAATTTCCATATCATCATTGAAGCCATCAGCCACCCCTCGGTTTGGTTCATTACCTTCGTTACAGTTAATCATAGCCAAACATTGCGGCTTCCCTTCCATCGCTTGGCTGACATCCACCACCTTTGCATCCTTAACTAAACCAATCTCTTCATACATCCCTTAAAACGCATGGCTAGTATTCACCTCCTTCACTGCATCAATAAAGACACACTGCATATTGTTTCCATCATCCACTTAGACACCCATCTCCATTAGGTATCCTTATTCATCCTCCAACACTTGGATTCAGTTATAGGTATTAGAATAACTCCCTCAGAAAGTAGATTCCACCTGGTGTCTTTCACTATCCAAACATGGACATGCATCTGCCATTCAACCACAGCCTACTGAGTTCAAAGGCATCCCCCCTCAGTCGGACTAGCATAATTGACACCAACATCATCAACACTTCGTTTGGTTCCACTCTCCCCATGCAGAGAAATAGCAACAGACCCACCTATAGTTTGTGCCTCCACAGAATCATGCACAACACCATTGCTAGATGACCCAGCCCATAGGTCCTACTTCAGCCTCTCAAACACCATAGCAACAGAAGGATTACCCAATCCCAGCTTATTCACACTGTTTCTACTCTATGTAACACCGGGAATATTCTTCCCCTGATCTGCAGATCTGACATTTCTTCTCACTTAACCTAATATAATTACACTTTTACATTGTTCCTTCTGATGGCCCAGATGATGAAACCCTAGAAAGAAATCAGTCCAGGACTCAAACACCACTGCATGCCTCCAGTGGTACTCCTCACCTATCGTGATCCAAATCCACTCCACGGGCACCTTTGAAGCATTCACTTCAACACAGAGACATGGATTGACAGGGTGACTAACCGACGCAGTGCGGGCATCAGCACCAAGAAACCACCCAACTAAATTCCCAATAATGTGGATGATCTCTGTATTTTGAAAGGGAAAAGGAAGATGGGGAATGCTTACCCATGTCACGACGGAGGGTGAGTCCCGGTTCATGCATAGGTCAAAAGTCCATGGGAGATGGAAAAACAGACATCCTTTACAGCGCAGAGGATCTCAGGACCAAGAAGAAATTAAATCTTCCTTAGATAAAAAATGTATCATCAAATGGTTTTTGTCAATCATACCCACCACCGCGCGATCCTACAGATCCAAATTACTGAAAACAAATCTATTGAAGTCAGTTACCGAAGGTCTTTGGTTATTAAAGCGAGCCAAAAAGGTCAAATTCAGAAGATTCGACACTCCTGAGAACTCTTATAATGAAATCGTCATTTGACGATCCCCAAGATGCAACTCCGGAACCTTCAAACTGAAAGATATTGATGGATATTTAGGAAGAATACTAGGGTTAGAGAATGGAACAAAATTCGCATGTGGAATCAAAGGTCGAGGAGGAACCGCCGCCCCCTCAGACCTTTAGGGTGGTGGGGAAACCCAGCCACCCTCATGGTCTAGGGTTTGTCTCCAGGAGCCGTTGCCAAGCGCCATTGATCATCATCATCGCCGTCGTCGAACTCCATTGATCCAAATCCAATAGGGATTCAAACGTGTTGTTGGGTAATGAGGTATTGAGCTGCCCTGCCCACCTACGCGCCGCACGTCCCCATCTAGGCCCAAGGTGGCCAACCCTTGGGCTTGGGCCAGTTCCACACAAAGTAAAAGGGATGAGAGGATTGCTGGCGTATAGTGCGTGTTGCCTTTTCGAGGACTCGAACCCAGAACCTCGATGATAGAATTCCACAGCCTTGAACCAACTCACCCAGCCCCCTTAGGAAAACGTGTTATTGGGTAATGAGGTATTCAGCTGGCCTGCCCACCTGTGCGTCGCATGTCGCTAGCTTGGCCCAAGGTGGCCAACCCTTGGGATTGGTCCAGTTCCACATGACATCGAGGGGACAAGAGGATCACTGGCGTATATTGTGCATTTTCTTTGCAAGGACTCGAACCCGGAACCATGATGACAGGATGCCACTGCCTTGAACAAACTCACCCAACCCCCGTGGGAAAACATGTTATTGGGTAATGAGGTATTGAGATGGCCTTCCCACCTGCGCACCGCATGTTTCCAGCTAGGCCCATGGTGGCCAACCCTTAGGCATGGGCCAGTTCCACACGAAGTCGAGGGGATGAGTGGATCACTGGCATATAATGCGTGTTGCATTTGTGAGGACTCAAACTCGGAACATCGATGACAGGATGACACTGCCTTGAACCAACTCACCCAGGCCCCATGGGAAAACGTGTTGTTGGGTAACAAGGTATTAAGATGATCTGCCCACCTACGCGCCGCACGTTCCCTGTTAGGCCCAAGGTGGTAAACCCTTGGGCTTGGGATAGTTCCACACAGTGTTGATGGGACGAGAGGATCACTGGCGTATAGTGCACGTTGCCTTTGTGAGGACTCAAACCCGGAACCTCGACAACAAGACACCGCCACCTTGAGCCAACATACCCAACCCCTGTGAGTAAACGTGTTGTTGGGTAACAGGGTATTGAGCTGGCCTACCCACCTACGCGACGCACGTCCCCAGCTAAGCCCAAGGTGGCCAACCCTTGGGCTTGGGCCAGTTCCACACGGGGTCAAGTGGATGAGAGGATCGTTGGCATATAGTGTGTGTTGCCTTTGTGTGGACGTGAACCTGGAACCTCGATGACAGGATGCTACCACCTTGAACCGACTCACCCAACCCCACGGGCAAACGTGTTGTTGGTTAAGGAGGTATTGAGTTGGCCTGGCCACCTGCGCGCTGCACGTCCCCAGCTAGGCCCATGGTGGCCAACCCTTGGGCTTGGTCCAGTTCCACGCAGAGTCGGGGGGAAGATAGGATCTCTAGTGTATAGTGTGTGTTTCCTTTGCGAGGACTTGAACCCGGATCCTCGACGACAGGATTCCACCGCCATGAACCAACTCACCCAGCCCCCGTGGGAAAAATGTGTTGTTGGGTAACGAGGTATTGAGCTGGCCTTCCCACCTGCATGCCGCACATCCCCAGCTTGGCCCAAGGTGGCCAACCCTTGTTCTTGGTAAAGTTCCACACGGAGTCGAGGGGACGAGAGGATCACTGGCATATAGTGCGCATTTCCTTTGCGAGGACTCGAACCCGAAACCTCGATGAAAGGATGCCACTGCCTTGAACCAACTCACCCAGCCCCCGTGGGCAAAACGTATTGTTGGGTAATGAGGTATTGAGCTGCCCTGCCCACCTTCACGCCGCACGTCCCCAACTAGGCCCAAGGTGGAAAACTCTTGGGCTTGGGCCAGTTCCACATGGAGTCGAGGGGATGAGAGGATCGATGGCGTATATTTCACGTTACCTTTGAAAGGAATCGAACTCGGAACCTCGATGATAGGACGCCACCACCTTGAACCAACTCACCCATCCCCCACGGGCAAACCTGTTGTTGGGTAACGAGTTATTGAGCTGGCCTACCCACCTGCACGCCGCACGTCCCTAGCTAGGCCCTAGGTGTCCAACCCTTGGGCTTGAGCTAGTTCCACATGAAGTAGAGGGGATGAGAGGATCACTGGCGTATACATCGTGTTGCCTTTTCTTGGACTTGAAACCAGAACCTCGACGATAGGATGCCACCTCCTTGAACGAACTCACCCAACCCCCATGGAAAATGATTCATGTCAGTTGAAACTTCATGAGTTATGTTACCCTACACATGATTTCGAATTACCTGTTATTGTTTTTTCTTTAAAAATTTGGAGGCATCATTTGTATGGAGTAAAATAAGAAATATATACTGATCAGAAACTATTATGGTGTATATTCACTCAAAAAGAATAGAACATGAGACAGAGGAGATGGTTTGAATTAATCAAGGATTGTGATTTCATAATCAATTACCATCCAGGAAAAGAATATAAATTGGTTGATGCTTTGAGTCTAAAAAGTAATTCTTCATTAACCATGTTACATTTGGGACAAGATCATTTGGTTATTAATTTGATAATCTTTGGCATAGAAGTTGTTGGTGCAGAAAATTCTTCTATTTTGTATCGTGCGTTAGTGAGATCATCTCTATCAGACAGAATTAAGCAAGCATAGAAGGAAGAAAGTGAGCTATAGAAATAGGTAGAGCTGGTACATAGGGGTATGTTTCCTGAATTTAACATTGATAATGAATATGTTTTTAGATTTGAAAGGGATTATGAGTTCCTTGTGATTCACTATTGAAGAATGAGTTATTATGTGAAGCTCATAGTTACTTGTATTCAGTTCATCCTGACAGTAAAAAGATGTATACAGATCTTCATGAGTATTACTGGTGGGATGGAGGGAAAAAAGATATTGTTGATTCTACTATGAAGTGTTTGACTTATCAGAAGGTAAAAGCAGAGCGGATGTTACTAAAATGGATACTTCAGCCATTACCGGTTCCAGAGTGGAAATTGGAAAATATATCTATGGACTTCATTGTGGGATTACCAAAGACATCTCAAGGTAATAATGCAATATGGTTTCTTGTTGATTCATTGACAAAATCTGCTCATTTCCTTCCTATTCAAGATACATTTTCTCTAGATCAACGTTTTCGGTTGTACGTTAATGAGATAGTCATGTTTCATGGAGTTCTCCTCTCTATTTTATCTTATCTTGATCCCAGGTTTACTTCTATCTTTTCAAATGGCCTTCAGTAGTCATTGGGTACTTAATTAAATTATAGTACAACTTTTCATCTTCAATAAGATGGGAAATTAGAACGAACAATTCATACATGTGACGATATGTTACATGCTTGCTCGATGGATTATTATGGAAGTTGGGACCAAAATCATTCTTCGGTTGAATTTTCATATAATAATAGTTTTCATTCCAGTGTATAGATAGATCCATTTGATGCATTATATGGATAGCATTGTCGAACTCCAGATTTTTAGAAGAAGTAGGTGAAAGAAAGCTGATGGGACCAGAATTGGTAGAAGAGCTGGTAAAGAATGTTCAGTTGATTCAGAAGAACATGATAACAACTCAGAGAAGACAGAAAAGTTACGCATATAACTGGAGGAAGGATCCTTATTTTGAGGTAGTTGATCATGTCTTTCTCAATGTTTTTCCATGGAAAAGTGTGATGCATTTTGGTAAGAAGGGAAAGTAGAGTTCAAGGTTCATTGGACCTTATGAAATTCTGTATAAAGTTGGATCAGTTACGTATAGAGTGGAATTACCTACAATTTTATCCTAGGTACACAATGTGGTTCATGTTTCTATGTTGAGAAATTATATATCAGATCCATCTCATGTTTTGAGCCTAGAGGTAGTTCAGTTGGAAAAGAATCTCTCTTATGAAGAATAACCAGTTCAGATTCTTGACCATAGAGAGAATGTGTTGTGGAATAAGGTAATTCACCAGGTAATGGTTTTTTAGAAAAACCATATGGTTGAAGAGGCATTGTGGGAATCTTAAAATGATATTAGGGATATATACAACCACTTATTTTGATATGTAAAATTTCGAGGATGAAATTACCAAAAGGGCGGGGAGGTTGTAACATCCCAGGTAAATAAAGAATAATACATATTTCATATTTATTAATATTTGTGAATTAAATATTAATTTTACATTTAAGGGGTATCTATGCTCGATATTGTACCAGATACGCAACAATGGGTTTCTTTGAAATCTTACGTTGCACACTAATAATATAATATTATTATTTTAATTTGTAGTTAACTCCTTTCCATTGTATTGGCGGGAATGAACTAAAATAACTACAATATTATTATACATGTTTTTTAAATGTATTTTCATTTCTCCAATAAAATTTTAGAGGCTTAAAATATAAATGAATCTAATTTTAATCATAATTTACATTAAAAGGTCGATTTACTGCCTTTTAATTTAGAACACTCATTAAATATAGTTTTTGTCACTTTAATACATTCTATTTTTCTAAATAAAATCCTTCTTTAGAATAGGGATATAAAAATTTACTTTGTGTACATTTTTGGAATTTTTCTAAAAAAGTTCATTTTTAATGAATAGTGAAAAATATTGTATTTTAATTTACAACTGTGTTTTAATCTAATTTATTTTTATGGTTATATTATTTTTTTAATTAGTTTTATAGTGTAATTAGAATATTTTTTTACCATTTAATCCAATTTTGGTCATTGGAATTAATTTCACTTCGAACGTGAAAATAAACATGTGTCAATCTTTTGATAGTTATTGTTTCTTAAAAACACGCAATTTCTTTTAACAATAGGAATTAATTTTAAATTAATTAATACCACATCTATGTAGTGAATTTAAAAAAATATACTTCATTTTTTAATTCCTAATATCAAATATAGCTTAGTCTTAATTTTTGGTATTTTTCTGAAAAACGTCAATTTTTGATGAATAGTGAAACCACTTAGTAGTGGTTAAACAAACTGACTTTTTCATTTAAATGAGATTTTACCACTAATGTGAATTGAATTTAGAAAATATGACATACATAGTTGTTATTAGTATGTAAAATTTGGTTCAATAAGATAAAAATAATTTTTGGTAAATAATAACTTTTGACTTTTATTTACCGCGGTTAAAGATAATTAGGGTAATTAAAGGTAAAAAGACAATTATATTAATTCTAAATTACCTTAACACTTGTCAAAAACATATTATTTGAGTCATTTCCGACCATGGGAATGTTTGGGTCGATTTTGGGACCCCCTTGTGTCAAATGAGAGTGATAATGACACTTTTTCTTAATTATCTTAAAGTAAAGGAAAAAATGACAATATCAAATATCTTTTAGTAAATAAAAATTTACAGGGGGTTATATAAATTATAAATTAGACTATAAATATTCATTGTAAAGATAAAAATATTTCCTACATCATAGTATTTTATTTATAATTTTTAGTCTTCAAGTAAATTAAATTATTTATGACACAATAATGAAGGAGTGTTTACCTCATTAACAAATCATTTAAATAAATAAGATTTTAAATATTAAAATAACATCCATAATTTATCCAATTATTATTGGATGGTTTAATTTCGACCATGAGCCATCTTATCTTTGACTCTAATTATTTTTAGACTTTTAGAAATTGAATATCATTATATAATAAAATAATATTATCACACTTTCCTAAAGAGCACCTCCCCCTTATAAAAATGCCTCACTTCTAACCTATTCCACACACCTCTCAAGCCTTTAGGCTCATCCAAAATCTACCCAATTAATCTCCCTACAGCCCTATACTCCTCCTAGAATCATTGCCTTATGTATAAGGCACTTCAAGATGTCTTTTTTTTGTTCAAACCAAAGGAAGTTACCCAAATTTAAGGTAACAGTTTTTCATAACTTTGTTTCTTTTATTTTAATTCTTCCACCACTAAAATCTATTTATTACTTTATTTTATAACAAAACCAGTATCCTCAATATAATAGAATATTTTTATGAGAGGTATTAGATCTACACTTACACACACATCCATCTAATTGGTGAATAACATAATGTTTCTGTGGATGGAAAACTAAAGCCTCATGAGATGATGATTGTTCTATTATATCCTACCGCCTATCATGGTGGCCATTAAGATGAAACTATATTTATATATGATATATAGTATGTTTATTTTTTCATCATGCTTCTGTATTTTTCTTTTATAACATACATTTATGGTTTCCATTATGAGTAAACACGATAATTTCATTTGAGAAAGAGCGGACTATCGCCCCTCCAAGTGATATGAATAATTAATGCCATATGTGGGACTTATAAAGGATAAATTTGATGATAATATATATGATATTATTCTGTAATTATATTATACCTATGCATCATTATGTTTTAATTCCATTAAAATAATAAATAGAAATGAAAGTAGAGTTCATGGGTACGTACGACTTACAGTCTCTATGAACGGTGCATTTTATTTCTTAGCTCCAAATGATATGTAACGTTATATATATATATATATATTCTGGATATATATGATATATATGATATCTAAATAATTAATTTCATTCTGGATATAATGGACTATTGACAACATGGACAACTTGTAAATATAAGGTGTTCATTTTTGACTCAAGTACAAAATATCGACAAAATGAACGTTATTAACTTAAATGATTAAATAATGTTTATAACATGGTAACAAGTGATATAAAAGTAATAATAAACTTGAAAATTGTTCTTAAGCTGGTAGAAATTATCTTTTGTTTTTTATTCAGGATATTAAATAATGATAGAGTAAATTCGGACATGAGGTAAGGGACTTCGTCTTAATATCCTATCATTGAGGCATATTTAGTTTTATACACGAATTTGTTTTATACGGTGTTCAAACCCCTTTGACATTTCTTTTCATTCAATGGAAATATTTTTATAAGATTTTTTTTACTAAATAAAAAAAAAGGAATGTTTTTAACGTAAGCGGTGACAAGGACCTTTTTGTCACTGTGAGTATTATTTGATCTTTGGAATCCTTAACAAGTTGTAATGTTATTAAAAGGAAAAATAAATACCATTTACTCTTTTTAAGTATTTTGGTATTGAAGATGATTTTGATAATGGATTTATTATTTCAATAAATTGAAATGATATATTTTTATTTCAATGTGGAAATTTTTTCTTACCTTTATGATTATGTTATGTGTTATGATCATGTTATGATTCATGGGAATTATTTACTTATACGGGTGGTTCAGTGATAAACCTAGAGTGGGTGTGCCTGAGATATCTCTCCAATGCATTTGGTAATGTGACAAAGGTAAACGTGAATGTTTCTCCTAAGATATTTAGGGAATTGTAATGGCCCGGACCTCTCCGGTCCTTTTCTTTGTAAAAAAATTGATGTGGTCAAACACGACACGTGTTGTAATAATAATTTTTTTTTGATAATAATAATTTATAATGGTGGCGTGAAAATATTTGGTGTTAATTAGATAAAATGGTTTTAATTTAATCATTGTAAAATATAAGAAATAAAATATAATATATTTAATAAAATGATGGGAGGCGCATAGAATAAGTTATAAAGGAATAAATTACAATAAATGAGGCTCATGTAATAAATTATAAAGGAATGAAATGCATGGGGTGCATGGGTGTGACCTTGTACAGGAGGCGTTGTGCGGTTATCCACAATTAAAGTTGGAATTGTGTTAATAAAATTAAAAGGGTATTATTATATAATAATTTGTTATAATAATAATAACATGAAGAGGCACGTGAATGTGGTTCCCAACAATGCGTGAATATAATGTTATGGGATATATGGAGTAATTATATGAAACTAATGGGCGTCAATAATAATAATTATTATTAATGTTAATGATGGGGGCCCGTTGATGAAATTGAAAGAGGATTTATTACTATTGAAATAAATAATAATGATAAAGGTGACAAAAATATGTGTGTGATTGGTAAATTAAATTAAATGGGTTTAATTTTTGGTTAGTAAATTAAATTATTTGAATTTAATTAAATGGAATGGTTTTAACTTAATAACCATGGTAAACTAATTTAATGGGATTAAATTAGTACATTAATTATGGGTGTTATTATTATTAATTTTATTAAATAATAAAGTTGAAGTGAGAATTGAGTTTGGGGGGTTCCACATGGAGTAAAATAAATTGGAGGCGCCACTTTTGGTGGTGGGAGAGAATCATGAAAGAAAAAAAATAGATTGGAGAGAGAAACAAAAATAATAATAATAGAAATAAAATTAAAAGACAAATAAATGAAAAAGGAGGAATTGGTGTTTAATTCTAGTGCCCATGAAGACTCCAAAACGTGATTGCTTTTGGAGTTATGAAAAATAAATAAATAATTGATTAATAATAATAATAAAATATTGTTATTATTAATTTTGTTGATAAAACACTTTTTTGTCCGTAACTTCTTCGTACGACCTCAGTTTTATGAACCATCAGCGGCAGTGTAATCCTGTAATTAAGACGGTCATTTTAAGACCATTAATGAGCTAATTTTTATGACTCATGCCTCGGGTCAACGAAACACCACATATTAATAGAATTATCATTATTATTGAAACGTGCGGAAACCGCGTGACGTGTCGTGTGTTGACCAGTCAAAACGCGTAACGGGTGTACGGTCACACCGTGTATTCATCAATACACGCTGCATACTGTTTTACCTATTCGTTTCCTATATAAGAAGGGTCGCGGATTATTTCCAGACCAATCGCTTCTTCTTCGCACAACGACGCTCTTGGACGATCGACAAGTATTCCTCCTCTAACTTCTTTGTCCGAACTCTGAATTACGATCTGTCAGCGGCCACAGGATCGTAGCGACGAGACGAAGCTTCTAAGCCCGGACTTGTCACCTTTCCTTCCGGCCTTCCTTCTCCAGCTTCCATCCTAGGAGGCGTTTGTCGGGTTTGGCGAAGGCGGAGGACACTGAAGGACGTCGTCGGAAGCGACGTGATCGGGACCTTTTGAGGTAGGGGTTTACCTTCGTCTCTCTATTTGGTGCAACATGAGGGGTGGGATATTTTTCTTTTGTTCCATGGGATGCAATTGAACTTTAAATAAAGATAATAACCGGATAAAGAAGGGTTTGGGGTTTTGTGCTGTTTCTATTGCCTTGCAGTTTCTTTATCTTCTGATTGTGAATTCGGATTGAAAGGCCTTTGCCTACTGAAAATCAAGGCCGTTGGTGGCCTTTGCGTGCACAATTGATATCCGAATTGTTTGTGGTTGGTATTGTTAAAACATGGAAAATGGATAAGCACGTAAATACTGGATGATTAAATGAGAATGAAAACCTTGTGTGATCACCCCGGTTGAACAAAATTGGAATAATGAACATGTTGGTGGTTTGGTTATTTTGTGGGAAATGTTCTTTTTTTTTTGGAATGGTGTTGTGATGTGATGCTGGGCAGCGGGGCTGCGATGTTTGGGTGGTGATCTTATTAGAATGGTTGACGGTGGAAACGTAGAGGTGTGAAATGTTTTGTAAATGATGGGGTCGAAATGGGAAGTGGTTGGTTGTGGAAAATGCCTTTATTTATGAAAAGTGTTTTGATTATGAAAAGTGTTTTGAAGTAAAAGGTGTTTTCAAATGCGGAAATGTATTGTGTGTGAAAAGGGTTTTATGTGTGGAACTTTGAAATAAATGAATGATGGAATGTTGTATGGTTGTGATAATCTTTTGTAAATGAAATGGCATGTGGTTGCTGGCGTTTTGCCTAACCTTGGTTGTGGATGGCAGGGATATGTTTGTGAAAGGTTTTGTCTGGATGATAGTTGCCCAGTAGTAATAATTTGTTAAAACATTGCATGAAACATGAAAACCTAAATGGGGTTGGGGGATGATTGTTTGGTTGTTGATGCATGCATCGTGGTAGCAGTGCCGAGGCACATGCTCAGTTCCTCTTTTTAAGAAGCCATAGGTTGGGCTGTGTGTTTGGTATATGTATATATATAATTGTATCTTTGTGTTTTGTCGAACCACACCCATGTCAAGCACCTAGTGTCGCACACTCCCATTTTATGGGAGAGGGTGTTCCCCCTTAGTTACTAGCTTCTTCCTGCTCTTTCTTCCATAGGCTATGATGGCTTGAGGTGACCTTACACCCAAGACTCTTCGGGTAGGTCTCAGAGGCTGTGATGGCTTGAGACGACCTTTATCCCAAGACTCTTCGGGCAGGCTTACCGTTCCCAAGAACCTTCGGGATGAGGCCCAGGTGTCTGCGGGCAGGTTAGTGGTTGTGGCCCAGGTGTGTGCGGGCGAGATGCGTGGTTGTGAGGCCCAGGTGTGTGCAGGCGGGATGCATGGTTTGGCCCAGGTGTGTGCGGGCGGGAAGAGTGTGGTAGCGTCAGGACGTTTTCCATTAGGAAGAGCAGCATCTAATTAAGTGGGAAATGGTGCGGGGTACCCAATACTTTTGTTCTATATACATACTAAACTTGTTTGTGTTACTTGGTGAGTGTGACCAGTGAGGCTGGGTGGATAGTTTTTCCTTGTTAGTTTCTGGTTCTTCTGTTTTCTCACGGGACCTTAGGGTGTCTTCCCACTTGTGCACGATAGCTTTAGGTTCTCTACTGAGTATACTTGTATGCTCACCCTACGTTGTTTCAGGTTTTCAGGAGGACTACCCGGGCCGTGCGGGACCCTACTAGTCAGGCAGTGGGAGTTGTGCAGTTACTGTTTTCTTGTTTTCCTTTTGGTACTGTACTCACTTGTACTTTTGAGCTTCCTTGTACTTGTACCTGTTTCAGTTTATTTATACATGCATATGGGACTGGTTTGGGTTTCTTTTCAACACCTTTGTTCTTTTTCCTTTTTGGTGGTTGACTTGTCCTATTTCCCGATCAAAAACAATAAAAAGGGTAATGCCTCCCATATTTGTGAAAACTCATAACCTTGGTGCTAGTCGCCAACTCGGGGCCTACTGGAGGCGGGACTCGGGGGTCATTATCTCCCTTTCACCATTGCCAGCTCAGGAGGGGCATCTTTGGTGGAAGGGGGTCGTGACAGAATGGAATCAGAGGTGATGGTTGAGAGATAGGATGGAGTCTGGAGTTAGACACAGTGAGGATTGCATGGGATGGTAGGGCAACAGTGTTCGTTAATCTTGGTGCGTGACATAGGCCAGGGAAGACCAGCTAGGACACGGGATTTTAGGGCCCCCCGTGATCCGATGCAAGGACTCTGAGCCTACCGAATGACCAAGTGAGACTATATTGATTGCAGGGTAGAGACCCTAGGGAAGGTATATGCATCATCATGTTTGTGTTTTACTTGATTTGGGTGTTCTGGGAAAGAAATTGAAATAAAATGATAATTAAAACTTTGAGTTTTTCATTACTACTTGGGCTTAGGCGTTCCCTATTTACCGAACAACTATGGCACCTGGACGTCAACAGAATGGCAGAGGAGTGGGACACATACAGTTTCATGCAATAGAAGTGGCAACCCTAGCAAGGCCAGAGATCGAGAGAGATGTTTCCGGTTTTACTTAAATGATCTCATTTATGTTTTGTTTAAATTCAAGATCATCACACTCCTTTGTTGAAACTCATTCTCGCCCATGCTTTGGGCCTGGAACTTTTTTTCATGAATTTATAATGCTAAGTTGTTTCCCTCTTTCCTTTAAATGTGTGTGAAGAGTCATAACATGTGGGGAGAGGAGGACCTAATCCCTAATCAAGACGCATTAATGTGGATGCGATTCAACCCGTGCAGGAGATTCAGTGCCGCCTAAAGAGGATAATATCTAAACATGGGAGAAGGAATTCCTCAAGCCATGTGTTCGGGCAATTTTTTGATGTTTTGTATGGTGTTGGGGGGGGGGCAGTGTAAGTTGGAAAATCCTAATATATGGAAGTGGGAAGGCTCAGTCCTTAATCGAGAGGCATTAATGAGGATGCGATTAAACCCGTGCAAGTGAGTCAGTACCGCCTAAAGCGGATAATATCTCGACATAGGAGAGGTAATTCCTAACTCACATAATTAGGGTTATCGGTTGTTTCTCGTTATGACAAGAGTCCTGAGATGTATCTTGAGGGGTGGTTTTTCGGACCTTTCCCCCTTTTATGGGTTGGTTTTAATTCTCGAGGAAGAGAATGTTTTGAGAGGTATCTGGTCTAATGGCCCGGATCTCTCCGGTCCTTTTCTTTGTAAAAAATTTGATGGGGTCAAACATGACACGTGTTGTAATAATAATTTTTTTTTGATAATAATAATTGATAATGGTGGCGTGAAAATATTTCGTGTTAATTAGATAAAATGGTTTTAATTTAATCATTGTAAAATACAAGAAATAAAATTGAATATATTTAATAAAATGATGGGAGGCGCATAGAATAAGTTATAAAGGAATAAATTACAATAAATGAGGCTCATGTAATATATTATAAAGGAGTGAAATGCATGGGGTGCATGGGTGTGACCTTGTACAGGAGGCGTTGTGCGGTTCTCCACAATTAATGTTGGAATTGTGTTAATAACATTAAAAGGGTATTATTATATAATAATTTGTTATAATAATAATAACATGAAGAGGCACGTGAATGTGGTTCCCAACCATGCGTGAATATAATGTTATGGGATATATGGAGTAATTATATGAAAATAATGGGCGTCAATAATAATAATAATTATTAATGTTAATGATGGGGGCCCGTTGATGAAATTGAAAGAGGATTTATTACTATTGAATTAAATAATAATGATAAAGGTGACAAAAATATGTGTGTGATTGGTAAATTAAATTAAATGGGTTTAATTTTTGGTTAGTATATTAAATTATTTGAATTTAATTAAATGGAATGGTTTTAACTTAATAACCATGGTAAACTAATTTAATGGGATTAAATTAGTACATTAATTATGGGTGTTATTATTATTAATTTTATTAAATAATAAAGTTGAAGTGAGAATGGAGTTTGGGGCGTTCCACATGGAGTAAAAGAAATGGGAGGCGCCACTTTTGGTGGTGGGAGAGAATCATGAAAGAAAAAAAAATAGATTGGAGAGAGAAACAAAAAAAATAATAAGACAAATAAAATTAAAAGACAAATAAATGAAAAAGGAGGAATTGTTGTTTAATTCTAGCGCCCATGAAGACTCCAAAACGTGATTGCTTTTGGAGTTATGAAAAATAAAAAAATAATTGATTAATAATAATAATAAAATTTTTTTATTATTAATTTTGTTGATAAAACACTTTTTTGTCCGTAACTTCTTTGTACGACCTCAGTTTTATGAACCATCAGCGGCAATGTAATCCTGTAATTAAGACGGTCATTTTAAGACCATTAATGAGCTACTTTTTATGACTCATGCCTCGGGTCAACGAAACACCACATATTAATAGAATTATAATTACTATTAAAACGCGTGGAAACCGCGTGACGTGTCATGTGTTGACTAGTCAAAACACGTAACGGGTGTATAGTCACACCGTGTATTCATCAACACATGCTACATATTGTTTTACCTATTCGTTGCCTATATAAGAAGGGTCGCGGATTATTTCCAGACCAATCGCTTCTTCTTCGCACAACGACGCTCTTAGACGATCGAGAAGTATTCCTCCTCTATGTTCTTTGTCCGAGCTCCGAATTACGATCCATCAGCGGCCACAGGATCGTAGCGACGAGACGAAGCTTCTAAGCACGGACTTTTCACCTTTCCTTCTGGCCTTCCTTCTCCAGCTTCCATCCTAGGAGGCGTTTGTTGGGTTTGGCGAAGGCGGAGGACACCGAAGGACGTCGTCGGAAGCGACGTGATCGGGACCTTTTGAGGTAGGGGTTTACCTTCGTCTCTCTTTTTGGTGCAACATGCGGGGTGGGATATTTTTCTTTTGTTCCATGGGATGCAATTGAACTTTAAATAAAGATAATAACCGGATAAAGAAGGGTTTGGGGTTTTGTGCTGCTTCTATTGCCTTCAAGTTTCTTTATCTTCTGATTGTGATTTTGGATTGAATGGCCTTTGCCTACTGAAAATCAAGGTCGTTGGTGGCCTTTGCGTGCGCAATTGATATCTGAATTGTTTGTGGTTGGTTTTGTTAAAACATGGAAAATGGATAAGCACATAAAGACTGGATGATTAAATGAGAATGAAAACCTTGTGTGATCACCCCGGTTGAACAAAATTGGAATAATGAACATGTTGGTGGTTTGGTTGTTTTGTGGGAAATGTTCTTTTTTTTTGGAATGGTGTTGTGATGTGATGTTGGGCAGCGGGGCTGCGACGTTTGGGTGGTGATCTTATTGGAATGGTTGACGGTGGAAACGTGGAGGTGTGAAATGTTTTGTAAACGATGGGGTTGAAATGGGAAGTGGTTGGTTGTGGAAAATGCCTTTATTTATGAAAAGTGTTTTGATTATGAAAAGTGTTTTGAAGTAAAAGGTGTTTTAAAATGCGGAAATGTATTGTGTGTGAAAAGGGTTTTATGTGTGGAACTTTGAAATAAATGAATGATGGAATGTTGTATGGTTGTGATAATCTTTTGTAAATGAAATGGCATGTGGTTGCTTGCGTTTTACCTAACCTTGGTTGTGGATGGCAGGGATATGTTTGTGAAAGGTTTTGTCTGGATGATAGTTGCCCAGTAGTAATAATTTGTTAAACCATTTCATGAAACATGAAAACCTAAATGGGGTTGGGGGATGATTGTTTGGTTGTTGATGCATGCTTCGTGGTAGCAGTGCCGAGGCACATGCTCAGTTCCTCTTTTTAAGAAGCCATAGGTTGGGCTGTGTGTTTGGTATATGTATATATATATTTGTATCTTTGTGTTTTGTCGCACCACACCCATGTCAAGAACCTAGTGCCGAACACTCCCATTTTATGGGAGAGGGTGTTCCCCCTTAGTTACTAGCTCCTTCCTGCTCCTTCTTCCATAGGCTATGATGGATTGAGGTGACCTTACACCCAACACTCTTCGGGTAGGTCTCGGAGGCTGTGATGGCTTGAGGCGACCTTTTTCCCAAGACTCTTCGGGCAGGCTTACCGTTCCCAAGAACCTTCGAGATGAGACCCAGGTGTCTGCGGGCGGGTTAGTGGTTGTGGCCCAGGTGTGTGCGGGCGAGATGTGTGGTTGTGAGGCCCAGGTGTATGCGGGTGGGATGCGTGGTTTGGCCTAGGTGTGTGCGGGCGGGAAGAGTGTGGTAGAGTCAGGACGTTTTCCGTTAGGAAGAGCAGCATCTAATTAAGTGGGAAATGGTGCGGGGTACCCAATACTTTTGTTCTATATACATACTAAACTAGTTTGTGTTACTTGGTGAGTGTGACCAGTGAGGCTGGGTGGATAGTTTTTCCTTGTTAGTTTCTGGTTCTTCTGTTTTCTCACGGGACCTTAGGGTGTCTCCCCACTTGTGCACGAGAGCTTTAGGTTCTCTACTGAGTATACTTGTATGCTCACCCTACGTTGTTTCGGGTTTTCAGGTGGACTACCAGGGCCATGCGGGACCCTACTAGTCAGGCAGTGGGAGTTGTGCAGTTGTTGTTTTCTTGTTTTCCTTTTGGTACTGTACTCACTTGTACTTTTGAGCTTCCTTGTACTTGTACCTGTTTCAGTTTATTTATACATGCATATGGGACTGGTTTGGGTTTCTTTTCAGCACCTTTGTTCTTTTTCCTTTTTGGTGGTTGACTTGTCCTATTTCCCGATCCAAAACAATAAAAAGGGTCATGCCTCCCATATTTGTGAAAACTCATACCCTTGGTGCTAGTCGCCAACCCGGGGCCTACTGGAGGTGGGACTCGGGGGTCATTATCTCCCTTTCACCATTGCCAGCTCAGGAGGGGCATCTTTGGTGGGAGGGGGTCGTGACAGGAATATACTGTGATGGGTATTCCAAATTAACTCCCTATATAGCTGCGATAGCTATAATATATGTATGTTATGGATTCCACAAGTCACCATTACCATTTATGATTTCTATGTGTTATTCATAAAATCTTATGATTTAATGAGATAAGTAAATGTGTTCATATTTTGTATGTATTTATGAAAAAATGTTTCCTTTCTTTGTTTTAAAACCCTTACTAAGTATTTTATGCTCATCCCATGTTTTGAAATGTTTTCACATGACTTAAAGATTAATAGGGTCAAGGATGGGATCAAGGAGAAGTTATGTTATCTAAAACCTGGAACTAGACATGACTCTTTTTTCAAGAGTTTTTATTTTATTATAAAAACAGAAACTATATAGAATTTTCTACTTTGTAATCTTTTGAGATGTAATAGTTATGTCCTAATTTTTAAAACTCTAAACCTGAAAAGATCCTCAATGAAAATTATTAACTTAATTCAATACTATGTAATGTTTATGGATGGGTCCTTATAGTAAACCATGATTTAAATGTCATATATATCCATTATATTTGTATTTATAGTTACCCATAAAAATTTGAGATAAGAAATTAAATACACCACTAATAGATATAGAAGGTCGTATGTACGCATGAACTATATTTCGATCTTATTATTGTATTAAAATAATTTAAAATAAATATTATATATATATATATAATTTTATTAAAATTAAATAATAATATTTGGGTTATATAAATCTCATATTATTATTAAAATCAACATTTATACATTACATTTAAATCATGAACAAATAACACCACTTTGAGGTGTTGGTAGTCTACACATCCACAAATGATGTTATCCTATTAAAATAAAATATAAATAATAACTGTATTTGTTCTAAAATAATTAAATAAGAATAAATAAATTATAAATATAATATATATATATTCCTAAATATAATAAAATATAAATCCAATATTATTTGAAACCATGAAAATTGATAGTGAAATAACGAACTATATTGATTCATGATGCGATAGTCCACCATACACACAAAAGATGATTTCACATCCATGTTTATGTGAGTATTTAATGGTGTAGGTAGTACCCTTAAAATAAAATAATATAAGTATATTGAGGTTACCTATATTATTAAAAACAATATCATAACAATTTAGGTGCACTATAAATAAATAAAACAAAAGTGATCATTGAAGAAAGGTACATGTTTTTCAAATAACATTATAGGAAATGAATTCCTTAGTCATATGTCTACAAAAATTAAGATTTCTAGGATGATTATAGAGATTTATGAAGAATATATTTATATATTTTTAATATTATCCAATGGTTTGGCAGTTTTGAATATATAGGAGGTGTGACTTCCCATTTATAGTTGAGGACTGGGATAATATAAATATAAAAAGGAAAACCCTATTTGGTTTCTAACATACAACACATGGCACTTGTGAAGAAATATGTTCAATAAAAGAGAGTATATGATAAAAATATAAAAATCTAATGGATTTTTTATAAATTGTATCCATTGTTTTTCATAAATAGTCCTTTGTTAAGCTATTTTTTTCTCTTAATCGATGTAATTAATTTTCATTGTCGGGAAAATATTTTTTTCCTAAAAATGAGTTCACCGAACTATGAAATATAAACTATACTGATCAAAAATATTGTATCAATTTTTCATAATTCGAGTTACATAAGTGTGAGAAATTAATTTAATATTAATCTATTGGATCGAAGGGGAAAGTGGTTTTTTAATGTGAAAATATTCAGAAGTTATCTTTATTTTTATATATAAATTCAAAATAAAAATGATTAAAATAAAATAAATTGTATTAAAATATATAAATTGACTCTAATATTAATTTAAAACCATTTAAAAAAATATAAGTTAAAACTATAAATTATTTAGATGAAATATTATTTTTCAATTAAAATTCAGTATTTTTTCACTATTCAACAAAAAATGAAAATTCAAATGAGAATACCAAAAAATTCATCCTAAGATAATTATTAAATTCCTATTTCATGAAATATGTTTATTTTATCATATATCATTTTTAGATGTCTCAAAATTTATTTTAAATTAGTTTCTCCATTAAAAGGTGACAAAACTACTTAAAGAAAAATATAGCTTTTATTCCTATAATAGAATTTGTTATAATATTATGAATATAAAAAATGCTGGATGAATGTAAATTATTATTTATTGAATAATATATATATATATATCCTTTATATCATTCAGTAATAAAAATTTATTTAATATTTTGAGACAAAATGCCTTTTGGTGCATAAAATATTTTTTTATAAAAATATTTCCATAAATTAAATTGGTTTTTATTTACATTTATATTTCATTTATAAACAATTAGATAATTTAAAATTAATTTAAAAAATATAATTTCAATATTTTATCAATCATTTTCATAACTTCTAATTTAATATACAATAGTTTATTTTCATTTTAAATAATAATATTAATAGTATTGAGTAAAACATTGTCCTCTGTGTAATGCATGACATCAGAGAATTTCATTGTTGTGTGTGAAAAAAATCTATCTTCTATGATCTGTGTAGAGTAAGATTATATTAATGGTGTGTGTAATGCAATATAATATCAATGTTTTGTGTAATATATTTTATTCTAATGATTTAATTAATCTAAATATAAATAATTCATAATTCCTCTGGTTATATTCATTTCTATGTTTGGTGTTTCTCGTCATATAGGCCATAAAATAAAATATTCTTATTTTTAAATTTATCAGTGTTAAACATGATGTAATAAATGCATCTCATTTGTCCATTCCTTTTTATATTTTAATGAATATCACTCATCCTACAACTAAACAAATACAATCCTCCCCATTACTAATTCAAATATCTCATTCCATTTGGATCATCCAAACCTAGCCCTACTAATCTCTAAACATCCCTCCCATAATCCTAGATGACTAAATTTTGTATGAAATCCAATCAATGAATCCCCTTGGTAAAAACCAAAACGAGTTACCCAAAGAAGAAGTAACATCCTTCAATAAGCACTATAAATTTATTTCTTCATATATCAGCTCAATTATTATAATTTCATGTTTATATAATGACAACAATATCAAAAATATACTCATATTTTTATGGTAGGGTTTTATCCTATAGCTAACACAATTACATAAAATGTGATACATAGTCATCCTTTGTCTGTACGGAGAACTACCGCCTCGTGAATTGTTGTCGTTCATTATTCAATTATCATCTCTCAATATTGGGAATGATAGTGGATATAATATTTTTAAATGATATATATTATATACATGATTTTGTTATGAATATGGAGAACATATATATCACATACCTTAGTGATTTCCATTTATTGGTAATATGATAACAACATTTGTGGACATGTATACTACCACCTCCCCAAAGTGATGTGATTCAATAATGATTTAAAAGTAATTTAATAATGGAGGGTTTAAAAAAAATGTCATATATATGGAATAATAATGATACTATAAATATAATATAAAAATATATATTATTCACATGAAATTATAAAAATATATGACAACAAAATGGAAACAATGTTCATGAATATGTAAAATCTCTATGAATAGTGTATTTCATTTCATATTTTTATATTAAATATATTATTATAAATAAATTTATAATAAATATATATGATATTTCTATAATGTTTTTTATGGAAATAATTAAATAATTTTCAATGTCAAAGGATTAATAATAATAATACAAAATATATTAGGAAAAATATAGTGGTTATTAAATGAAACATAACTTTACAATGATATTTTATAAAAAATGAAATAGTTATATAAGAGGTTTTAATGAGTTTGAATAAAGTCAAGATATATGGAAGTTATTTTTGTGTCTTACTTTTATTTTAATTTAATATATCTTATAGTCAGCACTTATTCTAATTATGTGGTGTATATACAAACCTATAAAATTTTAAATTATTAATTTACATTATTTATTGATTTTGAAAGTGTAAATTGATTTTATTCATTCATGGATTTCAGGATTTTAAAGTAACTCTTGTTGTAATGGGACCCCAAGTCTCACTTTTATTTCCGCGAGACTTATAACATATTCACCAATAAATTATTTTTGGTGCAATATATAATACCCATACATTTTTTCTATGATTCATATCCATAAATTTATGGTTATTTACATATCCAATTTATGATATATATTTCATGGGGTTTATGGTAAAAAATTTACCAAATCAGTACAGAAATTTTTTCTTGATTTTTCTTTATTGAAGAACATGTTATGTTTTTCACCTATATTCTTTTATGTGTTGTATATACTACCCATTGTCATCTTACATCATGAATATACTTATTTTCCTAAAATTTAATGATTCATTTAATATTATTAATTCATAGGGATTGTGATTCAAAGTTATCAAAGTTGAAACAGTTTATTTGTATAATATCATCCTTAACTGGGATTATTTAAGATTATTCTTACATTGATGAAATATTATGATCTGTATCTCAAAAATTACCATGAATTTTCACATCCTCTATATATTCAATATATAATTATGTATTGGTACCATTTTTTACACTTTGGTATTTAAGATAATTATGAATTAGTTTTTTTATGAAAATATTACATATATCTCTCATTAGATGGAAATATGTTTTCATTAAATATCGTTTTATAAAAATGTTTTGAAAAAGTTTCTAATATTATCATATGATCTCTAAAAGTCATTTTTACCCAAGTTTTAACTCTTTTAAAATGTGGTTTTAAAAAAGACATCTTTTATTTTTTTTGATTGAGGCGATTTTCTAAACAGTTTATGATGAAAAAGGAATGTTGGGCCTATGCATATTTATCCTCCATCTTAACCATAATTTATTTTAATCTTATTATATAATTATTCATTTTTATTTTAGAAGAAAATATTTTTAATAATTCATTTTTTTAAACAATATTTTTCAATTTTCAATAGACATATTGATTAATAAATGTTTTAAATGATTTTTAATGCTTTCAACGTTAGTTTCAAATATATATTTCAAAGAAAATGATTTTAAATATTATTTATGATTTTCAAAGAAAGGTAATTTTCCTTAAAAAAATTCAAATTTGTCTTTAAAAATCTTGTTACAACAAAGTTGACATCCTTTAATATAGTTTAATCATCACGGGGGATATAAACTAAGCATACTATTCATATTATTTCACTAAATGGGTTATGTTTTGATAACTGATATTTATGGAATCTTTTTCCTTTCCATTTTTCAATCATGTTACAAATGTATTGTTATGATACACATTTCCTTTTCATTGGTTAATCAGGTTATGAAAGAATAAATTTTTATTAGTATTATGATGGTATGAAATATCATTGTAAATTATTCATGATGCGGTTCATGGAACATAATTATACAATGGGGATTCCATGATAGAATTGGGTAATCCTATTAAGATTATACAATGTGGTGATCAAGAATGAAATATGGATGCTTTTTAAAGCTTATATAATGGTGTGGCCCGGATAGTGTCAAGTTAACCTATTACAGCATATATGATGGGTTTCCCTAGATAGAAATGGGTAATACTATCTTAGCTAATAGGATTGGGTTACATAGATAGTAATTGGTAGTCCCATTAAAACTTATACAATTGGGTGTCCAAGATAGCATTAGTTAACCCCATTATATCTTATATGATGGGGTAGCCATGATAGCCTTATATAAGCCTTTTACATCATATTTTATGGGGAGGCCAATATATAATCATTAATCCAATTAAAAATTATACAATGGGGTGTACAAGGATGATATCAAATGATTTGGGTAGCAATTTATAGCTCAAAATATAATTATTCCGACCAGTTGAAAGGATTTATCCAATATTTGATGGATTCATAACATAATCTACTATAAAGAAATGTCTACAACTGATTATTTGGGTGTTTCCCAAGCATAATGTATAGTCATCAGGAACCAATATATTATTTGGAAATTATAGTTTACATGTGGAATAATTTTACATGTTTATGTGTCTTCAATAAATTCCATGTCTTACTCCTGTGTTATGATTTAATGGATTATTATCTTGATTACCTTGTGAGTTATTTCTTTTAAACTTCAAATATTTATTCCACGACATTTTCTTTTCTTATATGATATGTAAGGTGTGATCTACAATTTTATTGATCATGTTCTAATACCCTTATTCTCTGTTTATGATTATATTTCTCCCTTCTTTAACCTTACTGAGCATCAAAGCTCACCACTTTATTATATTTCATTTCCCCAAGTTGTAAAGAATGTTTTTAACTGGGAAAAATAAAGAGAAGTTCATTAATTGATATGTTGAATATCATTCACCAATTTAAGAGATTATTATTTTATGTTTCAAATGAAAATGAACTATTATGGTCCTTAGGCATGTATTTATTAATGTGCTAAATATTCATATAAAGTTATTTAATATCCATGTATGTTAAACATGGGTCTCTATAATATGAATGTACATGAAATGAATCTGAATGGTGGGCCCAATATTACTTATATTTATAATGCATTGGGATTTTTTTTAGTCGAATGATATTTCAGATATAAGATTAGGGATTGAATCTCATCTATTATGGGGCCTATATTACTATGTTATATTGTCTTTGTAGTTACCCATGACTTATATGGAAATCAAGATTTATTTTTTCCACTTCCTAATGATTCGATGATTATTTGATACAATGCACTTTTTTTATGCTTCCATTTAATACACATTTTCTAGATTTTTTATGATATCATTTCATACCTTGGACACACATGTTATGTTTACTTATGATATATATTAACTTACTTAGAATTTCAATACACCCCTTTCTCTCATGTATTCCTTCAGTTATCCTATGTAGATTTAAGATTTCTAATTTATTTATGAGATAAATATGGATAATAAAATATTGATTATGTGTTCAATTTCTTTTTGATGTATTATGAACACATTCTTTTAAACACAATAGGCTTCACAATCCATGGGTATTAAATATGGATAATTAATTCAAAAATCAGGAAATATTGTTTTAAAAAGGCTTGGGTTTCTCTTTAATCAACTTATATACTTCATTTAATTTTCAATGACTCCATAAAATTAACACATTGATATATGACCATGTTCATGTATTTATATGATAGTACCATTTCATTCAATAGTATAATGATATATAATTTCATCAGAATGGTGAGTATAATACTATATTGTCTTATTAAATAATTTCATACCACTTATTTTACACACAAAATAAATTACATCAATGTGATAATATGTCATATTATCTTACACAAATGCATCAATTTATAAAAAATATGAAACAAATTAATCACAATATCATGTCTAATTACTAATGCACAAATATTAGATAGTAATATCTAACACCACATATAACATGTGGAATCACTATTTGAAGGTATTTGTTCAAGAACACCTCTTTTGGAAATTACTAGGTAGAAATCTTCATAAGTCAAAGCATCAGACACGTATTAGCATCAACACCTAATACAAATAGAATCATCTATTTCATGTCATAATGATTCATCTAGATCATAGGAAATAGGTTTAATATACATTCATAATTTTCCACGTTCTCATTAGAGTGGGGATTAACCTTAACATTTCAATGTGATAGATAATATTAGTATATTAACACATTAATGTCATGTATAGTAGCACTCGTATTTTCATTAAGTATTCATCAATATTAATGTCATTAAGTATTATTGTAATCAAAATAAAAAATCTAGTCATTCTATGTCAATAACTCCAACTATCTCCCACATAAACTAGTGATAACTAATAACATACTGGTTATCATCACATGATAAGAATTCTATAATTGGGGTATGTTTGTAGTAGATGGGCTTATAGTGTTATATAGTTCTTAATACATATAGAAACATTATCAATCGAGAAAATATCTCAATCATTTATATCATCAGTTATTAATATATTTTTTCCAATATTATATATATTTTCAATAACTATAAAGTTGAATAAACTATTACGAGACAACTTATTAAGCTGAATAAGTTATCGAAATGAATTTTTGACTATGTAGATATTGAATACAATGCCTATAACACAGTTTTTTCTTATATATTCTATTATCTTGACTATGGAACTAGATGATAATGATATAAGTAATGACTAGTATTTTATTCCTTCAATAATTTGTATTAACATTTCTCAAAATAAATGGAACTATTCTAGAATAATTTCTCATGTAATATCTACTAATTTTGACTAACAACCCTTGTAGTTTTAATTGAATTGTTTGATAATTTATTTCGATGTTATATGAATAATAAATAAAACCTCATAACATATAATTTAATGTGAGTTATATTTCATTTTATTCTTATGAATATAAAAATACATTCAATATAATAATATTTTCTTGTTATTTCATACACCCACTATTAGTGATTTCAAGCCCTATGATAGTGGTAATAATTCATTGTGTATTATTCCATGTTGTATATTATAATATATTTTTATGTAATAATATGAATTATGTTAATTGAAATTGATCACATGTTCTTGGGATTCTTCTTAAATTCATTATTAATATAAATGAATTTTTTTATAATTGTAAAACTCAACATTTTTTTGCATCTGTTATAATCATATCTATAAATGAGAATTAATATTCTACCCTAATCCCCTTTTATATTGTTTCCAAAATTTAATTATAAATAATATCATATCAAAATTTTATTTTAATTAAAATTAAAACATTATGATGAAAATTATTTATTAAATAAAGAACATGTCTCTAAATATTTAATTACGTACTGTATTTTTTGATGTCACCAACCCTTATAATCATGTCATATTAATATCTTTCATATTTTTTCTTTAAAAATGGTGGATTTGATATACATAACCAAATATAATAATCCTATTAATATATTATGATAAGTTGAATTATAGTTGATTTTTGGTTGATTATGTGGTGTATGGATTTTTCATTGTCTATATATTAAAGGAGATTTAACAATACATATGTAATCAAAATTTATTGATATTAGATGGTACTATCCATTTCTATTATAACATCCACACTGATGAGTGGATTTACATAAAATAAATAGCTATTAAAACATAATAATATGTTGGAGATATGTGGAATCCATCTATGAATTCATAGAAACCTTGTAATATAAACTAGTTTCCATTAAATTTTGGAACACCCTATGGCTCAATAGCCTACTCAAAGACCCTATAGGTATTCCATTAGATATAAACTAGATGTCCGTTTTGGATTTTTTAATCACACAAAAAGTTATGATGGTATTTTACCTACTCAATCTAGGTTAGAGATTCATAATTACACCTTCTTAGAAGTTGGGCAGTACCTTATCTAAGAATTTCACTTGTTTCTGAAGGCTAATGAAAATAAGAAACACCATATGATGAACTATATATTTTCATAGGATCATTGGATATATGTTTAAAATATATTTGGAATTCATGTATTCCATAATTTGTAGATATATCTATTTATGTTGAAAATATGTTAAACTGGATAGAGTGAACATATTTTTAATCTATTAATGCGAGTAGTATCCATTTTTTATAAATATGTGTGGTACTCATAGAATGATAGTTATTTTAACAGTCATCGACATCCAAAATACACTACTATAATCTAAATTCATAGGAAAATTTATACTACATTAAATACGACAACTGGATCTATGAACAAAAAAAATAAGGATATTAATTTTCTAATATCCTTGGGTGTTTTGGACAAACCTTGGAAGCCTCTTATATTTAGGTTCATCGATGGATTCTACCTATCAATTCATGGAAAATGTCAACATTAATTGTGAATTCTTTTTTATACTAGGTGCCTCATGTAGAAGATATTTGTCCCTAACTTATGAAGATTTTGTGAAAAGTTGTTTCCATAAATACATTGGCATCAAATCTAATTACTAATAATATTTTTGGGAAATGAAACATGTTTTAAACATCATATCCCATGTATTTGTATCATTGATGAATGTGAACTGATTCTGATATTGTGTTGATGGATTTAAAAGATAAAACTAGGGATGTACCTTAGAGGATTATACAATTCTAGATTAACATCATGAATTTTTTCAAGCACAATACCTTGGTTGTGTCACATACCAGAGGGAATCCAATCAAGTGGAACATGCCCTATTAAGTCGACCTATCACGGAAAAGAACCTGATGTCATACATTAGAATCTTGTATTATTGTGATCTATTGGTTGAGGATGTTATGTGGGGAGTAATTAACAATCACCTTTTTATAATACATTATAACATTTGAACTCTCTTACATTTTATTTAATAAATTATAGGATACTGTTTTTTCCATGTTCTTGGACATTCATCTTATAGTACATACAAAAGATTATCTCCATTAGGATCATAAATAAAATTAATATCTCTCTCACTTCTACTAGTTCAAATGATATGTGATCCCTTCATAAAGTTATTTTCATTTATTAATAATAATTTTCTATCATATTGAAGTTAATATCATATATAGAAATTCGATAATGAATTTAGATGGAAGGTTTTGTTTCGATGATGTACATATATAGATTAAATCTCGATTTTGACCAAAAATATCTATCAAATATTTGAGGATCTTACAATATAGACTCCTATAATATAATAACATGTACAATCTCAATTATTAAGTTTAATTGGTATGTGGTTAAGTATTATACTATTATTTTTAAATCATCTATTGAAAGTCTTTGGAATATTTGAAAAACATATATGAATCCAAATCAATCCTCTTTATACTAAAATCCACTATAGGATACGTGTACTATAATGTATGTTCAACTAAAACATCACTATATATTTAGGTGATAGATAAATACATGGTAATGCATTTCTACAACATGTTTTTACCAAATTATCCATCATTTATTTTGTATTATTTAACCTTGTTTCCTGAAAATGTATTAATAGTGTTATGAAATAAAATTATAGTGGGAATAATAAAGATTCCAGGGAAGATACATTTTGAATTTTAAATCTTTTAATTTATGTAAAATTTAAATATAAATATGGATTATTGAGAATATAAAACAATTATTTTATTTTAAGATGTGATTTCTTATATATATCACAAATGCAATGAAGTGACAACATTATCTTGTCCACTGAGTTTGGTTTATTTAAATACATGGTTGATTTTTATAAATAACACGGACTCTCATAGTTCTCTTCTTCATAAAATGTATGATATTTATCATTATCCACTAACGGAAATAGTATTTTCCCAGGTAATATCATATTGATGTTTAGCTATATTTCTCATTTGGATTCCATTGTATTTAGTGGGACTCCCCTATTTCTATTAATAAATCATATGATAAAATAAATTAAAGATATTAGATTAATAACCACTAACATAATTTTGACTTTTTGATATAATATATGTTCTCATTAATCATTTATATTATATGAGATATTTATCACTAAAATATATTATTTTTTCAAAACAATGTGTCATAGTATATCCATTAAATACATAGAATTTTATTTTGATCTAAAGAAACATATTTAAATCTGTTCTACTAGTGATTTTTCCAACATGGAGTAGTTTCTAGATTGGTGGGTAATCCTTGGTGGTCGACTAATTTCACCAACAATATATTTTCCCTATTTTTCATTGGAACATCATGAGCATTGGATGTCCCAACATTACATAATATTATATAATTTACAATATTCCTTGGTTGATGATAATTTAGGATATTATCACCCTTCCCCATACCTTTTTCATCTCATTAAATGAACTCCTTCTCATATAAATTCATAAAATGTATCATATTATTTTCACCGTTTGAATTTTATTTACCTTCATTCATTATCCATTGTGTCTCACAATATTCTTTGAGAGATTAATCCACTTCACATCTCTCTCCTAACATGTTCAAGAACCAAGTTATTTTAGTTTCATGTTGATCAAAAAATTCAATATATTATTTGATAAAACATCCCATCAATTTCCTATAAATGTGGTGGATGACTAATTCACCATAATATCCACTGAAATTTTGAGAAATACTTTAAGTTTATCATCATTTCCATATTAATACATTACTCATTTAAAATGTTTCATTATGATATATTTTTAATATTTAACAAACTATACATTAATATACTTAATATAATATTCCTACTCCTTTCCTTTAATACTCAAAAGGTTTTTCGAGAAAAACATTGTTGATAATAATCAAATTTTATATTTTATCTATAAGGATTATATCACTCCTATGAAAATTTCACCTTGTATTTGGATCCATTTTTAGTATTTATTAGTCATACTGTTTCAGTATTCTAAACTATTACCCAAAAAAATCATGAAATGGTAGTTCCCCTCATTTGTTTCATTTTCCATCCATGAATTGACATGAAAAATGTGATTGTAACTCGTCACTAACATCTCAATAATGGTTTATAGACTTATGAATCTCAATATTCACAATGGAGGTCAATGAAATCTATTTTTATGGTTTTAAATATGTTCTCTCATGTTTCACATGAATTTTGTAATCCACCTTCTTGTTGTTAATTATATCAAGGAATATTTCAATGAGATCTTTTTTTTGAAGGACCAACACCATGGAATATCAAAAGAGTGGTTGTCTTATATGAATATTTTTAAATATACAAATATATTTTATCTGAGATCAATGTTCATGGATTTCCACTAAAACATATATGAGTCGATTTACAAATGAATCAGTGTTCTCTTATGTGGACATTTTAGATCATCGAACATGTTGTGAAGAACATGAAAAATAGCTTCCATCAACATTATATCCCCATAATAATAATATCCATCTTGTCACATATGTTTTTAATATTTCACATTGGTATAGATTTTATTTTATAGGTTTATAGATAAATCACTAAGAACATTTAAATCATCATAAAATTGTTTCATGTTGGATTCTGTAATTTAAAATTCATGTATGATCTCTTCCTTATATTCCATGAAATTTTGTAGTTAAAACATGCTTTCTAAGAGATTTTATGTAACCTATTATAAAAATTTTTATATATAAATTTCATATTTATTTGAAACATCATATTGTATTGTGGTCAAAAAATCATATTTTTCCCTAAATAATTTAATATAAAATTCCATGGATAATCATTCAAATAGGTTGTGAAATACTTTTAAAATTATATATTGATTTTTAATTTTCAAATTAACTTTTGGATATGGGGATATGACTGTTTTAATGAAAAATATATTTAATAAAAACATAAAGAGGTATTAAATGAAAAATTATTTTGAGGTAATATAAATAAATGGATTGATGAAAATTGTAAAATCTTATTTTTGAATAATATCAGTTGAAAAGTTTAAACACTTTAGATAGTCCCTTATTTCTTGTCTAAAAATTAAACCTAACTTAATTTCCTAATGCTCACTAATATAACACTAGGTAAACACCTAGTTATAAATTATCATCCTACAAAGACCATGATATGATTTTTTTCTTTATTTTGATGTGATTCAAATACTTGAATATATCCAATATAAACTAAATATTGAAATCACTATACTCAAAAAAATATCTCATTGAAGAAAATTTACTCATTAAATATATTAATTTAAATCTTATATTGTGTAAAAATTATAATGATATTATAAGAATTTATATTGGAAAATAAAAATGATTCTCTTAAATCAGTAAAATAATTTGCATATAATATTAAATAAGTTTAGTGTGAAGTTTAATGACATTGATATGTGTGGTCCTTGGGTATAAATTGAAAACAAACTCATATTATTTTACCCATATGTAGATAAATAAGAATTCATTTTTATTTTCCTTCACTCTCTCTCTCTCTCTCTTGAATACCTAGACCTATAGTAACCTATGTGAACTTGCCAATTGATTCCCTTTAATCCACATTCTTAATTTTTATTGTTTTACACCTACACATAAATCCATAAATTAAGTAAAATAACTTGAATATGACGAAGACATTTAAATTATAAATGATGATCCTAAATGAGCATACAAAAAAAATTACAAAGTTTTTCTATCGGTGATTTTAGAAATGATTTCCTATTCAATGGAATGTTTTCATGATATATTAACAAGGGAGATTAGATTTTGTTTCTCTATAAATATTCTCATATCATTTGTCTCATTAACACCCATTTTTTAATGTATCGTGGTCTAAATGTGTATAATTCCAAAAATATTTTATAAAAAATTACACCTTACTAAAATTTCACAATTTAATAAAAAAAAATTAATAATATTCATAAGAATTCCATTTTTACGTCATTTGGTGTCTTGTGAAATTTTGATTCATATGGTCAGGGGTTTTGAAGTCATATAGTATAACAATGTCATATGAGATTACCCTAAATGTAAAATAATTTTTTTTAGTTTTATGTGATTTTAGAATCTAAAAATACAGTACTAGACTTTCATGATGACAGTTCATGTATGAGTTTATAAGAAAAGTATTACTAGAGAGAAGAAGTCAAACCAAATTCATAGGAAATTCATCGGAAATTCATAAAAAATTTAAGTGCCCAATTAGATTCCTAATCAGTATTAAAATTTTAACTGAATGTTATAAAGGTAGTGAATAATACACCTCTAAAAAGGGGAAATCATATAAAGTCATACTTAACAAGAAAATTCCCATTATAGAAGACAATTTAATATTTTTCTAAAGAAAATTATTAATATTATTGATTCATTATGTAATTCATGAAATTATTACATTTTTTTAAATTAATTATATTATAATATTTTAAAAATATTTCAAAAAATTCATTCGAAATATACAATGTAATATATATATTGAAAATATCATAATGGTGGGGGTAAAATCATTTAATTTCTTGAAAAAAAAATTATGGAAATCTGGGCAGTGTCAATTCTCCCAAACCAGCGACATGGGCTTTAAAAAAATAAGCTTTATAAAAATACTAATGAAATAAAAAAAATGGAATCTATTGATTGTTACCAAATTCAAGCAATCAAACCTCTCCAATAAACATTATTTTAAATTTTCAATTAGGTTTTTTCAATCAAACCAAATTCATTTATCCTCATGTGCTCTAAAAACATACCAAATCATTTATTTTATCCAGTAATAATGATTTATTTTTTAAAACTCCTTACTCTCAAAAAAATAAGATTATCCACCCATATATGTTATATGTATGTAAATATCTTCCCACACTGGAAAAGGAATTATGTGATTCATAGTGAATTTTTTGGGATAACTAGTCAGTATTGGATGGTAGGTTTTTGATGTCATGATAACTGATGTTAAACAAAATGATTTTGTTATTTTTTAGAAAAAAAAATTAATGATTTGAATTTTCACTCAAGATTTTCTTTGTTTATAATTGTTTTAGAAATATATCAGTTATAACATCTTAAAAACCTCAAAAATGAATACATTTTATAAATTCTAGAAGAAATTATATTTCCACTCAACTGAATTCATCATATTTGATATTTAATATTTTTTTATTTAAAAAAATTCTTGACATAATGTTCTGAAGGTAGATAAGGACCCTCTGGGCATCAGGCTAGAGAGTAATCTTATCATCCATTATTTTGAATGTTAAATGATATTTTCATCTACTCAGAATATTTTTTTGATATACAACACTACTCAAGTATTACATCCTAGAAATAATTATTATGTCCATAATTTAACATCAATATAGATTCTCAAATAATGATATAAAAATATTTACATTATCATCAAAAATAATTTTTCAGTTTTAAATACTCATCCCAATTTTTCCTCGAATGATTGAACAAATTTCATGAAAACAACCCCCAAACTTGTGTTTATTAGGGTCTTGTATACAATTTTGTCAGTAGGCTGAATTGGGGATTTGATCATATAATATGCCTTTCAAGAAGGTTATTCATAAATTTATAATGTTTTTAATGTTTAAAATGTTATTTTTAGTCCTGCATTAAAAAGTAACACATTAGATTTTGGATTTTAAAACTAACTAATTTTAATAATAATCTAAAACACAATAATCATAATCTCTTTAATTTCCCAAAAAAATATCAAATTATGATTAAAAAAATCATTTTTTAGTTCTCTAATTAAATGAGGTTTCCATAAAGAATATCTCTATGTGGGTTTTTTATAAATATTTTTAAATGATTGTAAAATTTAGATATTGATTTATGGTACATGATTCAACATCCAATATTCTTTTAATAATATTTATTTAATTATTATTCTAAGAAAAACATCCCTTCATACATTATTTAAATTCATTTTCAAAGAATAAATAAGTTACATAAATGATTTTTTTTAAAATACAACACAATTCATTAGGACATATAGGTTAGAAATAAATAGTTTTATATATAATAAATTTACAAAAATGAATAAAAACCCTATCATTTTAATGAAAAATAAAAAAAATAATAAGATAAAACAGAAATTAATAATCCAATAATGAAAATTCTCCCCCACACTTATTCTGTTAAATGTATTAATTGTATACAAATTTAGTGGTGAAATTAAAATCATGAATCATTAACATAAAAAATAATTGTAAAATATGTATATGAACTCATGTTATGTTATAAATGGATTCATGATAACGAATCTCTAACATTAGAGGATATTGAAAATAATCACAAATTGAATTAATCATCATTGATTATATATGAATGGTGTTCCTTATATTGTTTGTTGATCATGAAAACATTAAATAGAAAACATGGGAAAAAATAAATTGATAAGTCCATTTTGAATGAAATTTACATCAAAATAGATTAAATCTTTATTAAACTGTCATCAAATAGAATCCCTATTTGAATTTTATTTTGAGGGTAATAATATAATTGTAATATTTGGATTTCTCTTTGAATAGACTTTATATTTAAAATGAATTTCTCCAAATCTTTTTCAACTCTTGAAATAATTGTAACACCCGAGATTTTTATGAGTAATATTTTGTTTTTATATATAATCAAAGGAATCTTTCACTACACGCTTGCTTGGCTTACTTTACACGCAATCACGACCTTCCTCGATAGCTTGCGTCGTACGTAATACCGAGTTTCACTAAACAACGATATGCTATTAAAATATTATTAAAACTAGCCGTTATGAATAGTAATAACCACTTTTTGAAATTTTATAAATTTTATTTTTCAAAATGGACTTCATTTTTGGATTCGGAATACCGAAATTAGCCTAGGGTGAAATTTTGGTATTTTTCTGAAAACTTTTAATTTTTGATGAATAGTGAAACCACTAAGTGGTAGGTTAAAAACTGAATTTTGCATAAAACATAATTTTACCGCTTCTGTGAATGGAATTTCAAAAATCCGACAGACACGGTTGATATCAGTAAGTAAAATGTGGTTCAATGAGATAAAAATAATTTTTTAGTGAATAGTAACTTTTTACTTTTTTTTACCGCGGTTAATAGTAAATAGGGTAACTAAGGGTAAATATGATATTACTATTACCCTAACACATGTCCTAATTCTATTGTACAAGTGTAATTCGACCAAAATAAACTTAGGAATAAAATATTACCATTTAGGCCCACTTGGATTAGATTAGGACATTTATTATTAATTTATTAAAAGAAGGGTTAAAATAGTTAAAATCAAAGTTTAATAAGTAAATCATTTTTAATATGGGGTTATAAATAAGCTAAATTCGACTATAAATATTCATTATAAAGATAAATAGATTTCCTACATAATGGTATTTTATTTGTAATTTTTAGACATTAAATAATTTAATTTATTTATGACACAATGATGATGCAGTAATTATCATATTAATGAAATATTGACATAATTGATGTTATAAACACCAAAATAAATGTAATTTGAGACTTTTTATGAATTACACTAATTTTCTAGGTTACTATAATATATTAGTGTTGATTTAATCAACTTGGTTAGAACATATAATTCTGTTATGACTTTCACAAAAATCATATATCAAATAGTGTCAAAATTGACACAAAATAGTTTTTAAATAAAATATTATATTATTAATTGTTATTTTAATCCTAAAACTCTAAGGTTCGGCCAAATAACTTAGATAAGGATATATATATTAATAATAAACAATTTGGGGTTCGTTTGGCATGTTATAGTATGTGTATTAACCATATAGTGAAAGAAAACAAAAAGACACGGTAAAAGTTAAATTATTTAACTTAGAGTTAAATCTAATTGATAAGTTTAAAATAATACCCTAAACTTGTCTAAATCTTATTGTTTGATAGGATTTCGACCCATCCCCACTTTAGCTTCGAAATAAGACCCTTTGGAACCATTATAAACCGATTTTGACTTTAATATAAAATAATATTTTGAGATATTCCTAAGGTGCCCCTCTCCTCCCTTATAAAAGGGAACCTCATCCCCCTCCTCCTCACACCAATTTGAGCACTCAAGCTCGGCCAACCCCTGCCATTTTCTCCTCTCCACTTCCCTAGAATAATCCTAGAGGTCCTGGTCTTCTTCAAAGACCAATCTTAGTCCCCTAAGTGGAGGATTCAAAGAGGCGTTCCAAAGAAAAGGTAATATCCATTACCGATCTTTTCAATTTCTTTCTTCTTCAACTTCTTCTTCTTTAGTTGTTTCATGATAAAGTAATAACATCAGTATTACTTACATACAGATATGTTATTATAAATATTAAAACACCCTAATTCACCTTCTATCCATCCTATGGAAAAATAAAATCACCGCGCGTGCGTACGTACGGAATACTGTCTCCACGCCGTGGTGTAATCTATTTTCCACCATCACCTTACAAGGATGGGTATAATGGTGTAATGAGTAACTATTTATAATTATTATAAATTAACATTGATACTGAAATAATATATATATACTCCAATACAATTCCACGATCATAGGAACGATATCATCACTTGTGCGTACGTACGGAATACCGTCTCCACGATGTGATGCGACTCGTTCTACATGATCATCATTACATAGTAATTATATAAATGAATTGAATGAATAAATATGATATATTTTACACTAATACCATTCTGTATATAAGGTATCTATAACCTTAAAAGAAGAATAAGAATTTATTCGGCAAATCACGCATAAGAACAAAAGGCAATAAGGACCCAAGTAACAAGTAACAATGAAATATTACTATCAAGAAGCTAAGAATATGACCATATATGATATCATATCAATATGTATGATTCTGGAATAAGTCAATAACATTATTTAAACCATTATACAGGAGCTTCGGACACGTACAAAGCAAATTGGACCTAAGGTAAGGGAAATATCACAATCTCATTTTTATCCGAGATTGTTTATACTTTGGTATTTACTGAGGTGTATTTTATCATACACATCCATGTTCCCTCAATATGTAATATTGTTTCCATCCACTTACAATAGTTTAAATCCAATTTTACCCTTCGGTATGTTTTTAGTAAAGAATATGAAAGGAATCTTTTGTCGTTTTTTCGTACGAGGTACTTTTTGACTTTTCCGACAAAAGTACAAAGAATGTTTTTTTTAACTTATACGGCATGAATGGATTTTTAAAACATTATTTCCAAGAAACATCCTTTACAAGTTTTCAAGTTTATCTTTAATCAACTTCTTTTATTTTAAAGTCTTATGACATGTTATGAACGGAAAAAATGTTTTTGAAGTAGAAAGGATATTTTCCTCAAGAATGGAGTTCAAGTATTTTATCAAAATTATTTTCCATCTAAAATAATAAAAGGGTTCTATTTTTATCCCTATTATTACATTGTTTTGATTATGTTGTGATGGAAATATTTTTCTGAATTCCTTTCTCTTATATGAATTGTTTTATGATGTCATGTTGTTTAAGAATCCCATTTTTATTACATGGGTTACGCTATGATGTATGGTTTATGATTATGTGTCACACATAAGAAAGGATTCATTATAAGATGGGTGGGACCTATATCTCCCTGCAAAGAATTGGGTAAAGATTTTATATCTCATGAGATAGACATGGCTGGAACGGTAGGTTATACCGGTTCAGTGAAACAGGACTCGAACGAGGGTGACTCGGTTCAGAAAGGGACATTGTCCACTAAGATAGTCCTGGCAATGAGTCATGACTAACAAGAAATGATTTTCCATGATTATGTGTGCATGCCACAAAGTTTCAAGTTTTATGTTATGATTATGGGGATCTCATTTTCACTTCTATGATTTATTCCATGTTAAGATATTATGATCTCTTTTTCAGGTTTTGATTTTCAAAAAGATATGATATGATTTCCTTTATTTTCCCTTGCTGATCATTTGAGCTCACCCTTTCATGTTTTATTTTCCCCAGTTCAGGAAGATGGATATTAAGTAGAATATGCTAAAAGGGACCCTAGATATGATGAAATAAATTGGAGACACTGTAGAAGATTTATGAACCAGTTGTTTATGTTTCCCAGTTTCTAAAGACACTATACCTATACGGTCCTTTGTGGTTTTGTCATATGTTGTAATAAGTGAGCTTCAATTTTGAAGTATTAACAATGTATGTAAAGTATGGGTCGTTATAATAATAATTTTATATATTTTACAATTAAGTATTGATTTCTGATAAAAGTTTTAAAATCATAAAGAAATTTGTTCTTACTCTACATGTAGAGGAAAAACATTCCTATAATCAGATCCAAATTCTTATATTCACGTGTGCCTTTTGAAATTAGTCTTATATACCTATCTATAATCATCCAATCTCAAACTCTAATAATTTATTTTATGGTGGATAATTTTTTTAAAAATATATATTTTTTCTCTATATTAGAAAGTACTAATAATTTTTTATAGTTCCAGGAAACTCATGGATGAACTCTATATATTCATATAATAATAAAATTTTTATTAAAAAATTGTATTCCTTGATCAATGATAATATATTATGGTGACTAAATTTTTTAAAACATATTTCCTCTAACATATTTATTAACCACATTTTCATCATCACAATTTGTTTGAATATCATCTACCCATAAATACATATATATAAGGACAAGTAAAATTTAAACAAAACCAACTAAAATTAGATAATAGTCCCTTTAAATTCATAAAACTTTCAAAAAAAACTAGTGGGAATGGTGTTCAACAGCATTCTTATTAGAACTGGTACATTCAAATTGGAATGTTTTATATGTTATACAAAATTGTAAATTTTATAAATAAAATCTTCAATATAATCCAAAATAAAGATTAATTAATGCTATTAATTATTTTGATATAATAGACTCACTACATAATACCTAAGATTAATTTAGAACTGCTAGAATTTTGAACATGAAACATATCTCTTGACTACTTGTTTACTCCTAAAATCAAAGAAAGACATCATTGAAACACTCTAAAAAAGTAAAAATATATTTTTTATAACAATTAGATGAATAAATTGTACAAAAAAATAACTATAATGATATTTAAACCATGGTATATCAATATTTTCAACATTAAATTCCTCATTAATAAGTCTTCTTTAATTGGAAGAGAGATCTAAAGTTTATCACATAAAATAGTTTGTTATCTACTCGCCTGGCCAACTTCATTGTTGTATGTAACACCCTGGGTTTTTATTAATTCTTTTTTCTGAATAAATCAAATTTCATTTATAGATTTCACTATATGAAACTCTAGCTCAATGTTTATCATATGCAACAGAATGGATTAAAAACCATTACAAATTATTAATTTAGATATTTAAACGTTAACATTATAATATAATCACTAGATCTATTGATATTAATATCATTTTTTACTTTTTAATATTTATTATAATGGTTTTAAATAATGAAAAATTATTTATATTAAAATAAATATTTTTCTGTAATTTCATTGTATGATTAAAAAAAATTATTTTCCTACAAATTAATTTTGAGTTTTTGAAAAACAAATAATTAAATCAGTTTTTGAATCATCTGGAAAATTATTATTAATGATAAACATCATTTATTTTCATAATTTTTATATTAAATTTGGGTGATTTCTTGTGTTTTTTTGGAGATATTTTTATTATTATAAATACATAAAATACTAATTTTTTATAGAAAACTACCTTTTCATTTTAATAATTTATAACGTTGAATTATATTTTCAATAATTTGTAAAATTAAAATGTTTAAATTATACATCAATTATTCCAATTAATATAGTAATATATTTCATATTTAATTATGATATATAAAAATAATACATTTTGGAAAATTTTATATTAAAAACCTGCCTTCTTATCATTTCTACAAGATCAATTTTAAATTGAATAATTCCACAACTTTAAATTATATTTTTTATGATACATTAAATATTTTGAATCATTATAGTATCTAATTATTCATAAGGTTAAATTAATTTCTGAATTAAATGAATATTAAATGCAGTAAAAATTCATTTATTATGGTGAAGATAAAATTATATTTACGGGGGTGAAACTAGTATTATGAGGGTAAAAAATGACATAAAATATAATTTAAATTTTATTTAATGAGTTTCTATCGACTGTATCTATTTTTTTTTTTGTAAAATGATAAAATTAATTACAATTTTCCATTGAATATGACCCATGTAAATAGTATGATTGAATGTGTATGAAGAAATGCAATACTTTTTGTAAGGGATTTTCATCTCACTTTTTAAATTTATGAGACTCATGTTATATTCACCACATATTTTATCTTTGTAGTGAATATATTGGCCATTAATTTATTTTATGACTATTAACATAACATTTATAAGGATTTGAATTTATAGTTAGGTATATTTCTTTCAATATTTTTATAGTTCAAATGTTACCAAAGTGGTAAATGATTTTTTTCTCAATTTTCCTTTGCTGAGGCAGATTCATTGAAATGCACCTTTATTCTTTCATGAGGAGTATATACAAACCCATAGACTTGTAATATTAGAAATTTTATTGTTATAATGATAATTTAACTTACTTTTTATGTGATTTTTTCTTGTAGATTATGATTTCTTTTTTCCAATGTTGTAATGAATTTATGTTACAATCACACCATTTATTGGGATTCTTTATGATAATGATTTTGATAGAAGAATATTATAATCTATCTCCCTATAATTCTATCGAATTTTATTATGTAATAGTTCTTCAAAATATCATCATGAAATTGTACCATTTTCTAACACTTTAAGAAATAAATTAATTATAAAAAGGTTTATAATAAAATAAAACTTTATTTCTCTATTAGGTAAGAAATAATTATCATCTCTAACCATGTCTTCCAGAAAATAGAAATATATATATATTATATTTTATGTTCATTTTTTAAGAATTAGTGTTTCAAAAATATTTACATTAAAAAAAAATTCAATGATTTCCAAAAATTATTTTATATGTTTCCAATATTTTTTCAATGAAAAATGTTTTCAATGTTTTTTTAGACCAATATTTTTACAAAGTAGAAATAATATTATTCGTAAATAATACTTTAAAATATTTTTGAAATATAACATTACAATATTTCAAGTTTATTTTCAAATAAATTTATATTCATAATGTTTTATGTTTAATAAATAATTTTCAATGACAATCCATTTTCCTAATGAAATTTTCCAATGATTCTTACAAACTTATTTTCTATATTGGATGAAATTTTTTGAGTTTAAATATGATTTATTGGGTAATGCATCAAAATAAAACATTCTTATTATTTCTATTAATGGTTTAAATTTATGATGATAATTTCTTTATGGAACCTATTTCACATCAATGGGTTATTCCATGATAAAATGATTATGAAATCAGTTTATTTTCATTGGTTATAATGTGATGAAATGATTATTAAAATTCTTTCTTTTCCTCATGTTATTAAATAATAAAATTTATATGATAAAAATTTCATATTACAAGTTATGATATGTTTAATTATTATAATCATATAACACACAGATATATGATTTCATTATTTAAGGGGTGGGACCTATTTCTCCCTCTAATGCATTGAGTAAATATATGCCTCTCATCAGATTGAAAAGACCAGAATGGGTAGAGGAATTTTTTTAGTAAGTGAAGTTTTACACTGTGATTGTTTGGTGGTGAACACATTCCATTATAAGAAAATGGATTCCACTAGGGATGGTTGTGTGTCTATACTAGGAGCTGTAGCCACTAAAAATAAGGGTGCATGGGTAGTTTGCATAATCCCAAACACATGGGGAAATGTGAATTCAACCCAAGATAAAAAATAAGGGTATAATATTTATTATCTCAGGACCAATGTATGTATCGAGATAGTTATCCCAATCTAAAGTTTTTGTAAATTTCTTGGTGGGTATCCATGACATAATATATTCTACTATTATGGGTATTCTTGCAAATAGTTTTTTCATTTTTGTCCTCACATGGTTCAGGTTCATTGATTTGGTTATGGTACATATCATATGAACATAAAAACATAATTCCATGATACATGTTTATGATCTATGAAATTTCGGGTATGAACATAGTATGTTTTTTCATTATCAAATTCCCTTATTATAATAGTTTTCTTTCAGGTAATAATATATTTTCTTATCTTATGATTACCTTTATTGTGTATTTCATCTCACCCTTTCTTATGTTTCTTTTCCACATATTATGAATAAATGTTTTATATAGGTTATGTATATGAGGAGTACGAAATTGGATGATATATGTGGGGAATATTTACATTCTATCAAAAAATTAGATTAGGTGTTCCATGATTCGAATGTCCATAAAATATTTTGGTCATTAAGATTTTGTTTGTGCAATGTATTGAATATTCCTTTTAAAAAATCTAATATCGATATATGAAAAAAATGGTGTCACATTTTTTTCAAACCATTCATATATATTATTCCAACATCAATATATTATAACAACAAAATTAAACATAATAACAAATATAATAGAACATCTTTATTATTTAATAATCATTCTGCATAATGGTTTTCAAAAACATTCTTTTTATATATATGAAAATAAAATGTAATCTTTTCTAAAAAAAATTTCAAAAAATAGATATTTTGTAGATTCCTAATATCCATATGAATGATATTTTGTTCAAGATTTGTAAGATATATCTTGAGATTTACATTTTAACCTTTTACACTAATCTACCAAAATAAAAAATTTTGATTAAATAGGAATTAATTTGAAATATAAACTAGTTTTTAATGTCCCAAAATGGGTTGGGATACTAAATTATACTTTTGATCTCTAATATCTTATTTCAAACAATGAAAAAATTTAATATATTTAATGATATATTGGAAAATTAAATTAATATTTTATATAATATTTTGTAAATATCCCAAAACCAATAAGCATACAGATATAGTGACTTCACATTTCTCTCTCTTATTAGGGGTGAAAATAAAAATAGCATCACCCATATATTAGTACAATTGAATTACAAACATAAAAAATAAATTTCAATGGAAATTTTTTAACATTCCATGAAATTAAAATTTTGATGCTTTTGACCAATATTCTTATCATTGCCTGTTTCAAAATCATCAGTTGTCTCCCAACAAATCTATTGATAAAATCTATAGAGATACTAATCTACGAAAAATCCATACATCTTTCAGGAATGGTTCATAAAAAGTTCATTTCACACTATTGAATAGTTCTTAGGGTATTTACATAAACCAAAATAAATTCATATATAGTAAATTTCAAGTTAACCACATTTAATTTTGTTTCCTCATGAGAGTAATATGTTATGTTAATCTCTATGTAACCATAACATCAATCATAAAAACAATAATGGTTGTGGTCAAATAATTATTAACGAACATAATCAAGAAATATGATAGAATTATTACCCCTCCTAATGACTAGATGATGTTATCCTAACCTAATTCCCATACCATATTTTTTGGAAACCATGTATAGACAAGAAAACCAAATTCATTGATTGATGTTATGAATAAACCGTTATTCGGAAAATCATTGATACGAATTTTCCATTTTTTCACAATGGGGTTAATTGATTTAATTAGAAAAAAATGTGGTCACCTCTTTTTAAACAATCTCAAATACTATTTGATTAAATATCCTTTAAAAATTATAATTTATTTTGTCATTTTACACCAATAAAATTATTTTCATAAAATAAGGACTAATTCATATAATATTAAATAAAGTCCACTATAATGATTTCCACGATGTTCTGAAAGCTATTTAATGTTGGTCCACATAATTTTACCAATTCTATTTAGTAATAATGAAAGATAACTTCAACTTTTCTCCTAAGAATCCAAACATAAAATTATTAGGAAATATATTCAATTATAACATTGGTGGGATATTTTTATTAGTCAAATAACATTTAATTAAGATAATAGTATCATTCTTGGATCCTAATCATTCTAAAACTAATTAAAATTTAGATCAAATTTAGGCAAAAAATATATTATTGAGTTAGTTAATACGTAAATTTTTAATGAAAAATACCATATTTTAAGGATTAAAAAAACTAATTTTTTGGTAAAATGTGATTAAAGTTTTATCTAATCAATTCTAGTAATAGATGAGATATTATATACTTCATAAAAAATTAACCAGATGACTCCACCATTTTAAATGTTTTATTAATTTTTTCAAAAGTATAATAATAATAATAAAAAATCATCAACAATTTATACAATAGTTTAAGTATTGAAATTTTATTTTTTAAAAGAATTTTTTTTGTCTTGTATACAATTTTTTACATGAAACAATGGCTCATTTATAGAGGCAATAGTTAGTGGTTTTTTATAAGAAAAATAATAAAATTACATACTATAAAACTAATAAATCATTATCATATATAAGTATTAATAGACCTTTGAAATTTTTTTAGGAATTACAAAATTTTATAGTGAATTATGTTTCCTCAAAATTAAATAAAAATCTTACATTATAAAAAATTACAATTGGATTTGAAGTTTCAAACATGAAATTCCAATAATAAAAATACCATGTGTGCTGAATATAATATTTTTCATATCCAAAATATAAAATTCATTATGTAGATTATTTTATCTTACTACAATTAATTGATATAGAATAATTCATCAAGGATTAGTTGTAAAATAGTTCCCTAATAAGATGAAAATTATATTAGGTTTCATATCTCTACCTAGTAAATGTGAGTAAATAGTATGTGGCATGACGTTTATTTAAGCTTTAAAATCCCTATTGAAATCATAGAAATAAAATAAAACATATTTTATGGAATAATAAAATTTCTTGGGTATTTTCATTTGATATTTAAGTCATGTTAAATCATGGGTGAAATATTCCTACCTATGTTTATATTATCTCTTATGATGAATTTTTTATTAAAAATTCTATTATATAGGTTTTTCATAAAATTTAATATTTTTAAAAACATCAATCCAAATGATATTCAAGTAAACATTCTTAAATGTTTTAACAAAACACTATATATATCACCTTCTGTAATATTCCTCAATGAGGGTATATTTTTTGAATGATATTATTATTTTAGGTATCACATCATTATTTTGAAAAATATTATTAGAATCATATAATCATATAGTCCTTTTTTATCCCATGTTAGTTCACGCAGTAAAATAATATTCTATGGAGACTTATGTTTCTTTTAAAACAAGGACTAAATTTATAACTACATTAATAATGGTTTGATTCTCATATATAAATTCTGATTAGAGCATGGAACCATATTTAACATGTTTTGGATTAAAACCAATTTTTTCATTCTTATATTGAGGGTATTGTCAAATTAGCTCCACTCATATATTCTATAATAGATATGTGTTCCTTTCCATTTTCCTTCATATTCACATTACATAATGATGTAAAACCTACACTAATTTGATTTCTTATTAGATGATAATGATTATCCAATAATCCTATTTGTGTCGTAGAAGATGGTATCTTGATCTTTTTTTGTATTACAATTTCTTGATGGCTAGTACAACATTTCGTAATGGGTTTTGAAGAGTCATAATTCAGTCAAGAATAAATATTTTCATTCACATTGATGTATCTTATATTGGAATTACATGAAAGTCTTTTTAATAACATTTATTTTTTAAAATACTTTTAATTTATCATTAGAATAATTTTTCCATCCCTTGTTAAAATATTGGTTTAGTTGAAAAGATAATTTCTAATATTATTGAAATGTTATTCTACAAAAAAATCATTAGAATTTTTAGAGGGTTTATACATTTTATTGATATTTAAAAGATATGTGAAATATAATATTAATAATTCCCTTGTGGATATAACCAACCCTCTAGACGCACACTTATACCTTACCTAAAAATACTACCTAATTTATTTTTTCAATTATCAGAGAAATACCTTAGGCTAAACACTAAATTAAACATGAATATCATCCCAAGAACATGTGTAAATTCTTAATACCTAATAGACAGGAGTTATTGGTTACTTTATTTCATTTTTCTAGAAATAGAAATCAAATCCCAAAGTACTGATTATTTTTGTAGACTTTATAAGATATATTTATATATGAATTTTAAAAGGGAAATTTAAAACATAAAATAGAATAACATATCTTCTTTGAGATCTTTATCATTCCATATAATATTCCAATTTATATCAATAATATAAAATTTATTGGATTCATAGAGAATGGAAACATAAGAATATGGATAGATTTAATTATTAGTAAGCGTATGCGTATCGATGAATCTATAATGAACACATAAAACATAATAAATATTTCATTGTAAATAACTAAAAAACATGAAAATTAATCAATAACATGAATATGATAAATAATATGGTAGGAATAAAATATAAAAACGAATTTCCATATAAATAACATCAGGAGATAGAAACTTGTTCATAGATATCATAAAAATTAAAATTATAACATAGAAATCAGTAATTGAATTCATAATGATGGAATTCGTAATATCAAGAATATGAAACATTTCATAGAGGCCTTATTATAGGATATATGAAATATTTTAAAGTAATTTTTCAAATACATCTATATAAATGGGTATGGATTTTACTAAAACCCATTCTAGTTTGTCTGATGCGGCCTACTAATTCCTCTAAGGGCTATATTGGGACCTTCCCGTCACTTAAAAAGTCCAATGAATTCCTCATATGAAAGTGGTGAAATATAATCATCATAAATAAATTATATTGATAATCCAACATATGATATTTTAATACTTCCCCCTATTAATAAACCAAATCATTATCCATTTATATTAATTTGTAAGTTGGAATAAAATTGATAGCCCAATCAAAATTTTGATAGACCATCTAAAAAAGTAAAAAAGTATTCTATATTTTCGACATATTTCCCATGGATCATATGTGAAATATGTATTTCTATTGATGACGAACGAAAATACCATTGAATTCCTATAAAATGTTTTTGTGTAAATTATCCTTTTCACATTGAAAATCACTTCTCAAAAAATTAAAAATACTACTAAAAATGTTTCCTCAAATATAACATTTTCAATATGTAAATGAAGATTCAAAACAATGATGGTAGGTAAATATGTATTGGCCATAAAAGATAAAAAACATTACTCTCCCAATATTGTAAAACGGATAAAAAGTGGATCATCTAGAAATCTTCAAAAAGATTCATTTCAATAAAATATTTGAAATGTAAAAAATGGGTAATATTTCTTTTGAAATAAGTTTTAAAATATTAAAATATTTTGTCAAATCATTTTAGAAAAAAATAAATTAGAAGAAATAATATTTTCTACTGAAGAGATAAATGGAGACAGTTTTCATTAAAAAATTTATTTTGGTATCATTATATACATAAATAGAGGAAAATGATTGAGAAAAATAAATTCTATGGAAATAACTAGGTTTGAAGAAATTTTATGAGTTTCATAAAATATATATCATAATATCTTATCATTATAAAATTGATTATGAACAATACCAATAAATAATATTATTATAATATAATCCTTTTCAATTTTAGTAGCTTCTAAATCATAAGACCCATAAAAAAATAATGTAAAATTATGATTTATCTAAAATGAAGACAAAGTGATTCATGATATAAAATATCAAAGGGGTTGTTTAGAAACTAAATAATAAAAATAGGTTATAAATATGTTATATGTTTCAAGGAAGTACAAGTGAGATGAGAAACCCTTTCCTTATGTCCAACATCCTTCACAAATGAATATACCTCATATGAAATAAATATAGTTTTTAAAGAAATATATTAATGGATAGTATCCTTATATATCATACCATAAATTATTAACTTATATCTTATTCTGACATCTTTATTAAAAATTCTTTGTGAAAATCATTATGAGGGGTGATAATTACTTCATTTTTCATGTATAGTTTAGTTTAGTGATTTTACTAATATTAATTTGATTGTGGTTAATTATTATCCATACTGTAATCAATAATATTAATATAATAACTAACAATTACATAAGTATTTATAATAATCCATAAAATTCAGATTTGGGAAATTTAGTTAATCTGTTCATGGAGATGAAACGTTGTATAGATGAATTGACACTATTTCAATTTTTCCAACAGATAGAATGTTATAAAGGTAAATAATATATCATATTTAGATCAACATTATTATATATAATATTTAATTTATTTCATTAAATATATACTTATTACCATCCATGTTAAAATAAAATGAAATATTTTCACATCACAATTTGGAGGTAGTAGTCCACATGTATGGATGAGCAACGTTATTAGTTTCCAACAGATTGGATGGTAATAAATTATATTTGATAATATATTTATATAAGTATATTAATGTCATGAGTATCAAAAAATATCTTAAATCCATCACTATATCCCTCCATGATAGGTACATACGGAAAAAAATTACATGATATCGCAAGGCAGTAGTATGTCATAAATATGATTGATGGTTTTATTTCCCTTTTGAGGGAAGATGATATGAATATAAGTTATTAAAAACAAATAATAAAATATATTTATATTATATATAGAGGTTTTATTTGGATCAAATTATTATGATATGATTGAAATTTGTATAATAATAAATTAAAATGACATTTTCATTAAGAAAATTACATTCTCTTATAGAAACCTCAATTGGATATCTTCTTAAAGACCCTTAGGATGGTATTTATTTTGAAAAATATTCTCTATAATTTGTATAATGATGTTTTGAATCACTTTTTTCATGGTTAATTCAATAAAAAAATGATTAATATGGATGAATAAGTAAGGGTAGTACGTGTCATTTTGTAATTGAAATGAGTGGTATTATTGGAAATACCCTAAACTATTCATTAATGGGAAGTATCTCCAACTCAAAGAGACTAAAAATTGATAACTACATAATTTTATGGATTATTTTTTACCTAGACATCCACAATGAAATAAACACATAATTTAAAAATGTTTTTCATTAACTTATAAATTACTTCACTTTTCCATTTTAGATTCAACTATCATAACTAGTATTTTACCTAGGTAATATATAATTTCAGACTAAAAATGAAGGTGTTTAATAATATAATTTATACCATCCTATTTTAAATATTAATCCATTTAATAAAAATTACATCTTATGTGTGGTGACAATCAATTATCATTATAGATCACATTACGTGAAAACCCCCCCATTTAATCCTCAACCGTAGTAACAATGTTTTTACTCTTTTTGTGTAAATATAACCCCTCTAGAAGGAAAATTATACCTATAATCTATCATAGTTTATATTTTAAAAATATTTAAATTTATTTGGAAAATGATTGTATTTTTAATAATTTTAAATCAATTAATGAAATATTATTTATTATAAAATCAAACTATTGTCAATTGAGAACATATTAATTTAATTTTATTTTAAAATATCAAGGTAATTATGGAATTACAATATATTTATTTAAAAAATGTATTAAATAAATTATTTATCTAAAAAATATGTAACAAAATAATTCACTAAATTTATATTAATTTTTTGTAATTATATAATCATTTATTTTATTTTTCAATTAATTAGATAAAAACAGTGTAACATTTAATTAAAATTAAAATTATTTATATAATTACAAAAAAAAAATAATTTATTTCCCTTACTTTTTTCTTTGAAGATATTATAACACTGGCCAAATTATTGGAATGGTATGACCAAAAAATCATAAAAATCTATTATATATATATATATGAGTTTAAATAGTTCTATAAATTATTAATTATAATTTCATTCATACATTATAACCCATATCTATTTAGTTTAATTTCTCAATAGACTCATTTTAACCTTAACCGTGGTAATTAATTTTGTAAGGTTTTATTATTCATTAAGAACAAATATTAATCTGAGATTATTATATTATATTATATATTATGACTAAAGATATATAATAATGTTTTCTGAATTTTATTCATAGAAGTGTAATAATTTAATTAAAAATAAATCATGCAGGTGTGATGAAAAAGTGGTTTTCAAAAATAACAATTCATATAAGTATAACAAATTTATAATTTCAAAATATAATATAAAATTGAATAAAATGATCTAAATATTGTTTATTATAACATACTTTAACTAAATTTAATTTTTCATAAATATTGAATTAATATGGAACATTTAAATTCTTTGAACAAAAAGGCAGTTTTCAATAACTACCAATATTTCCACTAGTCATAAAATATTGTTACCAAAAATTATCAAAAGTTAAATATGTGATTATGTTATTATGATGATTTCCAAAATTCAGTTCTTTTTTCATTAGGAATACTATGGAATTGTTGTAAATTTATTTTATGTTATATTCATATAATGTGGTGAAATTGTTTTTGAGGAATAAATAGTTTTCCAGAAATCATTTCTGTTTCACTATAATAATTTTAATTTTATTTATAAAAATATATGAACATATAATTTTTTTAATACAAGTTTGAACCATATAATTTTCATTATATAGATATTCTTATTTAATCAATCCATTTTAACAGCTAGGTAATAACAACCACTATAAATAATCATATTTTAATACTAAATATTTGTTTGTTTAAACTAAATGTTATAATTAACTCAATATATTGAAGAGATTAAATTTAAAGAAACTTATTTTAAGGGTTATTTAATCTCATGGACTCAAGTATCATTTTCTATCAAACATAAATTTTTTTAAAATCTTATGGTGAAACATCACCCCAGCCTAATTATGTTATGGCCTCACAATTCTATTTTGGTCTCCATAGGGCTAACCCTTACTGAACACCCACATGGTAAAAAGGCTTAATAAAAACCATCTCATTAAGTGAGCATGGGATATACAATTTTCATATAGAATGACATATTACAAGGCTTCTATATAAAAATACATTAGTGAATGTGGAAATAAGGACATATAGAAAAAGCATAAATACATATGTAAAGTAATAGAGATTATTTATCAAAATATATTGAATTATCTAGTGAATGTTAACATCTCAAAATCCATAATTATTTTATTAAAATGATGGTAATATAATAATATTTTATTTTTAATATTATTTTCCAAATATTAATGAATTACTTTAAATTCGAGACTAATAGCATATATATATATAATTAATTGATATATTTTTATTTCATAGAAAAAATTTCACATTTTTCCTTGTGTTTTGATAAATTTCATGATCATTTCACACTCCCTGAAAAGAATATCCAAGGTGTTTTTTTAATTTGAAGTGCATATATTCACTTTTAACAGAACATAAGATTCATAAATGAGTAAACTATATTTTTTTATGCCTTTATATATTTACCAAAATGAAAATATTTCGCCTCAGATATCCTACATAATACATTAATGTCTATAATTAATAGTAGCACCTAATGTTAAACTTAATTCATTCCTTAATTATGTATCTGTAAAATAATTTTTGTAATAAAAATGTCATACTAACCAAAAGATTGTGTAGGATAGTAGTAGGCATTTTACCATTATCATCATTTAGTCATGGGTATAAGCACTAAAGTCATGTCTAATATGAATGGTTATAACCAAAAATGTTTGATTTCATTTTTCTAAATCAATATTAATATAATTCCTATAATTTTACTAAAAATATGATTAATATCTTAAAAAATAACATTGATCCTCAAATCACTTTTCTTAGCCACTAATACTATTTAACACATGCTTCTAATCCCTCTAGAATTTCTTTTGAAATACAAACCATACAAATTTAATGATTCCTGTAACCTAAATAATACGGGTAAAAATAATTTATAAACATAATTCATGAATCCAAATACAAATTAATTTTAATTATTCCACTTTATATTAATAATAATGTAAGGTTTACCTTAAACCCTTAGATTATTCCATTGTACATTATGGTAATACATGGGGAATTTGTATTCATTGTTCCTTATATCAATATAGTTTAATCATTGATCATTAATATTTTCACTATTACCCTTACATTTAAATTCCTGATGGCCTTTATCTCCACACATGATGTGAACTTTAATTCCCTTCAAGAATTTATATGTGTTTTTATTTCTGAAAATATCAAATGTATGAAAACCCTTCCTTCCATTTGTCCCCTTATCCATTTTATTGATGACGTTAAGGTATTCTTTTACCTCCCTTTGATTAAATAATCATTGGAAAATTATTTCATTTTATTTAAATAAAAAAACTATATCCTAATTTGATGAGAATGTTTGGTAGAATAGTTCCCTTTGAAAGTATATGATTAATATCATCACAATAGCAATCAATCTTTCTCAATGGATTGTGTATGTAGAACATAGAATTTCTTGATAACCATGTAATGTTATATTTATACATAGAATCATTTTCCACTTCCTTTTGACCTGGAATCAATAATTTCCCCCCTATAACCCCACATTTTTAGTGAGGAAAATATTTTCCAAATAAGTGAATCATAAAATACTTCAACTTTGTCTATGTTATTTTCTATTCATACTTTGCATTTGTAATAAATTATTTAAAATGAAATGTATCCCCAAATATATGATAAAAATCCATGAAAATATTATCTTATTAATTACATCAGAAATTGAGAAATATATTTTATAATGACCTCATCCATTTCATAGATGTAAATGTATTTTTAGTCCCATTGAATGTTTGTGGTTGTAGAACATGGAGTGGTCTATCATTTTTACACCATGTTGTGGATCATAACGCTCTTCCATATGGGGAAGGTTATTTTACATAACCTGAGTTAGTTTCCAAAATTTCAATATAATTGGTTCAGTAATAGTTACATATCCATATCCATCTACATTAAATTGCATAGAATGGAAATCGCTTCATGGGTTGCATACATTGATATAGTTCACATTCCTTTTTTGGGATCAATATATAAATAATTAAATACATTAGATTTGTTCATAATATTAATAAACAAAATATATCTTCCAAAAACTACTAAAAAACATATCTTAAGTCGAAAGATTTATGGATAACTAATCTCATTATCATACATAAGGTTTCTATGAGAAAATTCTCAAACCATAAAAATAATTCCAATAAATAATGTTTTGAAAAGAAATTTTAAATTATCTAAAAAATTTCCACCATGAGAGTCAAATGAGGAAAATTATATTTTTTATCTTATAAACGGTAATGTTCATGTCATGATTGACAGTCCTTTTTTCAGATTTATTAAGCATAAGTACATATTTTTGATAACTATTTCCACTTCTAAAATCTATAAATATATGTATCACATGGAAAACCCATATGATATATTCCATGATAAAACATTTAGGCATTCTTATAATCTTATCATAAAATTTATTCTTATTAATATGTTATCTAATCTAATTTTTCATAAATCTAGCTCCCACAGTTTCAGATAAAGTTTATTTGATACCTTCTATAATGTCAATGACCCAAGTAGCCAAGATTCAAAGGTTAATTTATTATATTATTACTTTATACAAGTGATCTCATCCAAAATTATAAAATAGTTTACAATTTTGGTAATCTATATACATAAATTAATTTAAAATATATTTTTAAAAAAAATTAAAAATAAGTATCTTCATTTAGATGATCATTATTCCCACTATAATGTCTCTTCATTTCAATCACAAAATTTTTCCAAAAATCCTATAGAATGAAAACATAAGAATATAGAGATCTATAATGCTCCATAATGATATGCTTATAGTGAAAGATGTAATGAATACATAAAACATAATCAATTTATTATGGAAAATAACTGAAAAACAATACATTTAGTCAATAAATTAAATATGATTAGTAATATAGTTGGAATAAATTATAGTTTAATAATTATATAAAAATAATTTCATGATCTAAAAACTCATCCATGGATATCACAAAAATAAAATAATCACATGAACATCAATAAATGAATACATCATGATGGAATTGATAATAAAAGACATCATAAACAAACCATTAATTCCTTATTCCCAAAAAATTAAATACTATCAAGTCCTTCTTCTAAGAAATATCCTTAAATGGGTAATGCCTAAAATAAAATACACAAAATAGTTTGTATTATGAGATATAATGAATAATATAGGGTATACATAGGAACTAATACATCACATACCAAGTGAAATATATTCCTTATATAAATGTGTTGAAACATAATCAACATAATCATTCGTGTTATAAAACTAGCATATGAATTGTTAATATATTCCACATTTAAAAAAATGATCAATAATAATTCAGAGTAATATGGAGAATGGTATAATGATAGAAAATCCATAGTCAAATTAATCATAAACCAACCTGAAAAAGTAAGGATCATGTCATTACAACATATTAAAAAAGGAACATAAGTTGAATAAGGGTTCTTGTTGTTTCTAAATATAAATTCCACAAAATATCCATTAAAAACATTCATTAATAAAATATATTTTTGACATTTAAAATCACTTTTAAAACCTAATAATATATGTAATATTGGGGAAAATCATCAATAATATCCTTATGAAAATTTAATGGATGATTCAAAAAAATTATTTGGGGTATTTCCATATGGACAATATATGTTAAAAAACCTTTTTTACACTATTCTGAAAATCATAAAAGGGTTTTAATTCATAAAATGAAAATAATATAGATTTCAAAATATTTCATAAAATTATAAAATGGGAAAAAAATATTGAATTAATCATTTTAATAATATTAAAACTTTTATTAAAATATTTTAATAAAAAATTTAATTAAAGAAAATGTTTTTTAACAGAATAGAGAAATAAGTTCGATTTTCCTTAAAAACATTATTTTCATATATTTTTTAATAAAGAAAGTAAAATGAGTAAGGAAATTGTTTTCTATAGACTTAAATTGAAGAGAATAAAATTTATAATTTCATTCATATATTTCTCAAAGTATTTCATTATAATAATATACATCCTGAACCACCTGGATACAAAATGATATTGTAGCATATACCATTAAAACATTTGAAACATCTAAGTCATAAGACACATGAAATAAATAAAATCAAATGAAAAATTAAATTACATGAAAATAAAATGGATTAAATATATGAAAATTTAAATTCATAGTATATACACCTCATAAAATAAAAAATTGTTTACTATAACATACATCTCATTAAAGTAAAAGTGATATGATAAACCCTATCCTTAAGGACTTCCTTCATATTGTGTTTTTAACTCTAAAATAAAATATATATATTCACTATAAATATTTTAAAAACCATAATAATATATATTATACAATATAAGATTTACTTATGGCTTTTAATATCCATTTTATGAATAATTATTTGTTTAAATCACTATTCTAGGTGATAATTACTTCATTTTCCATTTATATTTTTGTTCGATCATTTTAGTCCTTTTAATTTTATCATGGTCTCATCATATATGGAGATTAAAATTTTATATAAATACCATATATATTCATCATATAACAATTTATCTTTTTCCATATAAATTAAATAGTGGAAATGAGCTACACCATTCATAGAGATGGTAGGATGTACATAAACATGACCATTATTATTATTTTTCAATAGATGGAACGTAAGAATGTGTGTAACTTATGATATTTCTAAAAAAATTAGTAACTAAAAATTTTCATCTATTTTAATTAAATATAAGATTATTATCATCTATGTTTAAATAAAAAAAATATTTCACATCACGATGTAGAGGTGGTAGTCCACACATAACAATAAGTGACATTATTATTTTCCAATGGATTGAATGTTAAAAAGGGGTATGAGATATTAAAATTAAAAAATTATATTATTGAAATAAATATCATATAAATAAGATAAATACATCATTATAAACATCCATGAGAGTTTTTGATGGAAATGAATCGCATTGGTTTGTACGGCAGTTGTTCACGGTACACACGGTCGACAGTTTCATTTCCCATTTGAAGGAAGACCAAAAAGATATAGGTTATGAAATTGACATAATAAAGTATCGTTATATATTTAATATGGTTTTATTATATTGTAATTATTAATAATTTAATTATATATAATAATTAATGTCAAAAAATGAAGAGATTCCTTAAGATTATTGCCTTCTATTATAGAAAACTCCCTTAGATCTCTTATAAAGGACCCTAGGGTTAGTCTTTTGGGTGAAACAATAGATCTATAATGTGGATAAGTATATGGTGGATGTATTTTAGTTAGTTTAATTTGATTGAAATTTCTTAATAGGTGGTATAAAGTGATGGTATAAAGATCTAATTTATAATTGAGGATGAGGGACATTTTTTAAATACCAAAAACTATTCAATAATGCAACATCACTCTCACCCCAAGTGCCTACACAATTTATTCTTCAAGGATTAGGGGGATTATAATGTTGATACACACCAAGAATATATGAAAGAAAAAAATTAAACAAATTCTCCTTTACTTCTATTTTTCATTACTTTTAACATTTTAGTATCCACTTCATTAATTAGTCTTTTCCCCAGTGTAATTTATCATTTAAAACAAATAGTTAATGAGACTAATTCTATTATTTATACCCATTGGTTATATATATGAAATTAAATTTATAAAATAAAAAAATTAAGTGTGTTTTGAAGTAATGTTTTACACAAGCGCACATAATGGGTAAAACCCCCCATATTATCCATAATCGTCGTACCAATGTCTCTACTCTTTTGGGGGAAATATTGTCCCTATAAAATAACAATTTGTCTTTTAATGGACCATAATTTATATTTTTAAATTATTTGAAATCACTTGGTAGAGTATATTATTCTTAGGAATTTAAAATAATTTAATAAATTTTTAGTTATTATAAAATCACATTGATGAAAATTTTGAAACTATTCAATAAATTTGACATTAAAAATATCAATTAAATGATGTATTTTGAATCTAGTCATTTCAAAACTATGTAAAATTTTATTTCTATCTCAACATTAATTTAAATATACATTTCATGAAATTTATATGAATTTACATATTTTTTAATAATATATATTATTTAAAATTTAATTAAATAATTAATTTGTGGATGTTTCTTAAGCATTTAAAGTAATTATATAATTTCTAAAAAATAAAAAATAAATTACCCTTTTGAACTTAATTTCATTATGGTTAAAATTAAAATCAATATTCATTAATTTATTTATGTTCACTCTATATCAAAACATAATAGATATTTAAAATAGATAAGGTTATATTTCTTTCTTCACATAAATTATTATATTGATAACCAACGTAGAAAGGATACCCAAAAAGTTATAAAAATAATTACATAGTTTATTATGTTATAAATATGGATAAAATATTATTTAGGATAGTTTTATGAAATTTTTAACCCTTAAATACTTTGTTTAACGCTATAGGAAAATAGTTTTAACCTAAAATGTTGTAATTACTTTTTACTGTATTAAATATTCAATAAGACCCAAAATTATGTTCAAAATATTTTATAATATAAATTACTCTAATTGAAAATTTGGAATCATTTTCTAAAAAATCCATTCAATGAATATGATAATTTTAATTCACAACAATACCTGTAGATGCGATGAAAAAGAGGTTTTCCAAAGATAAAATTCTCATTATTATAGAAAGTTATAATATTGATCATTAACATGAAATTGATTATAATGATGCAAAGACTATTTATTATAATATAATATTCTAAAATGACATTAAAAATTTTAAAATTAAAATCAAACAATGAAATTATTTAAAAGAAACGAAGATTTTGAATAAATACATATATTTTTTTACTATTCATCGAAAAAGCCCTTTCATAAAATTCTCAAAAATTTAAACTAAGATAATTTTGAAATTATGAGTTAAAAAAATGGTTAATATCTTTACTAAATTATTTATAATTGGTGAAAATTAATTTAAAATTATCGGTGTAATATTGGTTGATACCACCTTTTAAGAAAATATATGTTTTTATAGAACAATCCTTTTTCTTTAAAATGATTCTTATGTTATATATAATTAACAGGTGTCCCTTAAATTTACTTAATGCATGTGTAACTAAAATAATTTTCATAATTATTTCAGTCCCATTTATACCATACAATTTAATATCTATGTTATAATGGTCAATGTATAAAATTCTATTTTAATAGTATATTATGGTTAGTTTAAACTCAGTGTTCTGTGTAACACAGGCTATCAAGGAGATTACATTTAACGAAATATATTTCATGGGTTGTTTAATATCATTAATGAAATTATTAAAAACTATAGAACTCATTGTTCTTATTTTAAAATCTCTGGGTGTTGCTTCATGAAATAATTTATGTAATGCCCTGACCCCAGTTACCTAGAGGTGATGAATTATTTTAATAAATTGGCATGATTACAAGGAATCATGTCTGGAAGGACGGATCAGTTTTTCAGTCTTGGAAAATAGATTACATACACTAACATTACATTAAAATTTCAAACATAAAACACAACATAGATATTTCTTTGAGAACTCCTTTATTTATTTTATCTTAACCCTACATATCAATCATTATAAATTTCTTAGAATCATTGGAAATAAATCATAAGAAAGGGGTGAGCTCAGATGCCCAGTAAGGGTAAATAGTTTAGTGGAAGCTATAAACATTTAAGGCATGATGTCTGATAAAAACAACAGGCTTTTTTAAAATAAACTTGAACATAATATAGAAAAAATATATCAAACATTACCATATAAACATCACATGAATATTATATAAGACGAATAATCACATGCATTAACTAATTTCATAATGAGGGAATGCCTAACACCCGACATCATTACCACATAGTCAAGGACTTGTTCCAAGACTAATAAAATTTCAAGGCCTTGTGCCAAGACACTAGTTTGTATCATTAGACCTCCCGATGCATCGAGGAGCTATAGTGGGCTCTACCCGTCACTTACTAAATCAACTAAATTTTTCATATAAAAAGTTGAAACATTACATAAACATTCATATTAAAACTAGCATACGAAATGACAATACATTAACCATAAACCATGAATGGTATAAAAATAGAGCATCCACTGTCAAACATATCATAACTCATTCTATACAATATGGAAGATTATTTTATAACAAATCAACTTCAAACAAGTTTAAAATCTATTAAAGGATGTTGACATAGATGAAAATGACGAGTAAAACATTTTGAGAGAAATATCCTTTTTGTAAAATCATTTAAAATTCACATTTACCAAGGAAGTAATTTAAAAGAGATTTTGGAATGAAATTTTGACATACTTCTTTGAAACTTTTCAAAAGAATTATCATTTCTAAACATTCATGTCCATATAAATAAATCCTTCAAATCATTTTAAAAACATAGACATTAATTAAAAAGATTTAGAAAGATAAATATTTAAAAAATTTATAATTAAGATCTTGATAAAGATTACCTTTAAAAAATCCTTAATATATACATTTTTAAATCGTTTTTATGAAAAATGGACATGGATGATAAAAATGTCCCAGTAAATACTTACACATAAAATATCTCATATAATAATGATATTGAGGAATTGACCCTTACCTTGCACTTTCCTTTAGTCGAGGGTACAATTTACATCCTCTATGAAGATAATAGTATATTATTAAATTATACTAGTACCTTATTAATATTTATGACATCATACATGATTCATTTATTACCTTATACTACTTGTTTAATAATAATTTCCATGTTAAATTAACATTTCAGTTAATAATCACTTTCTTTATCCTCCGTGTTTTAACTTGTTTCTCTTGATTGTATTGCTTTGATCATGATTTAGATACGTCAAGAATATAAAACATGATTTATTTATCAAATATATTTATAAAATAGATATATATATTAGACATATATATGAAATGAAAAACACTATTTATAGAGATGGTAGTCCATACATACGCATAAACGTTGTTTCTGTTTTCATATCATATTGAACAGAACTAAGTGAATAATATATACGTAAGTAAATATATATATATATATATATATTTTAATATATATATATCCAGTAGCATTATTATGTCACATATTACATATTTATTAGTAATATATATTTGTATAATCGTCAATGAATGGTGAATGTGGAAATGAATCTCATCGCGTCGTGGAGAACGTAATCCGTACGTACGCACGAGCAACAATATCATTTCCTTAATGATGTGGAATTGGATGGTATATTAATTTTAAAGCTTAATTATCATTTTTATTTTCATTATTTGTATACATATTACTCATCATTATATCCATCCAAATAACATAGTGATGAATAACAAATTACACCACGACATGGAGACAGTAAGTCGTACGTACTCACACATAGTGACATTATCATTCATAAGATGGATATAATAATGAATATAGTTTTTCCTTATTTATAATAACATTACATTATATAGAAGATACTAGATTTATTATTTTATAATTGAAACAATAAAGAAAGAGTATGTGTAAGAATAAGAGAACTTGGAAGGGGGTGGTGAAATCATTACCTCTTCTCAAGGTTATTCCTTTTGATTTTATCAAAAGAGCTCCTAAGGTTGGATTTTTGACAAAAGGAAGGCCTCTAGGATAAAAGTAATCTAGTTGGGAGGATATTTGGATAGGGTTTGGCTGAGACAAATGGCTTTGTAGGTGTTAATTTGAGAAAAGGGGAAGTGCCCTTTTATAAGAGGGGTGAGGGGTAGCTTGGGAAAACATAAAATATAATTTTATAATAAATTAAATTTCGGTTTCAAATGGATCCAAAAAACATTATTTAAAGTATAAGGTTAGTATGGTCAAAAAAACTCAACAAATAGGTTTTATATAGCATTAGGTCACCATATTAACCCTAACATTTAGGTTTAACTCTTAGAAAAATATATTTACATTTACCATGTCTTTTTGTATTTTTATATTATATAGTTAATAAACATACTATATAATGCCAATCGAACCCCAATTGGTTCCTTAATGTCATATATATTTTTATATATTTATATTGGCATAACCTTATATTTTTAATACTATTATATAAATTAATAATATAATATTTTTCTAAGAACTATTTTTTGTCAATTTTGACACTATTTGGTATTTGTTTTTTGTTAAAATCATAACAGCCTGATTACTTCCAAAAAAATTATCTAGCCAACCCTAAAAAGTCATAATGACATAGAAAAGTAGTTTAATTTATAAAAAGTCTCAAATTCCATTTATTTGGATATTTATAATGTTAATTATTTTAATCATTCATTAATATGGTAATTACATCATCATCATTGTGTCATATATAAATTTAATTATTTAATGTCTAAAGATTATATATAAAATACCATTATGTAGTAAAACTTTTTATATTTATAATAGATATTTATAGTCTAATGTATCCTATGTATAACCCTATATTAAAAATGTTTTTGTTATTAAACTTTGATTTTAACTCCTTTAACTCTTCTTTGAATTAAATAATAATAAATGTCCTAATCTTATCCAAGTGGATCTAAAGGATCATATTTTATTCCTAAGGTTGTTTTTGGTCGAATTAATGTTATAAAATAGAATTAGTAAATGTGTTAGGGTAAAAATAATTTCATTTTTACCCTTTATTACCATTATTACTTTTAATCGTGGTAAAAAAAAGTAAAAAAGTTACTATTCACCAAAAATTATTTTTATCTTATTGAACCAAATTTTTCATACTTATATCAACCGTGTCTCTTGAATTTTGAAAATTTCACTCACATAAGCGATAAAATTATGTTTTATGTGAATTTTAAAATTCTCCTATGAGGTGTGTAAAAGACGGTGATAAGTTCAATAAAATTATATATATATATATATATAATATTACTACAAAATGACTCCAATGAATTAAATTGAACATATATAGGTATAATGTATCTATTTTTACCTAAAATAAATTTAAATAAAATAAATAATTATTTAAATAAAAAGTCTATTTTAAAGAATAACTTGGTGTTTTTCACTATTCTTCAAAAATTGGATGTTTTTAGAAAAATAAAAAAATCACCTTAAGGTAATTTTGGTATTCAGAATTAAAAAATGAATTATATTTTACCAAATTCAAAACATATAAGTAGAATTTATTAATTTAGAATTAATTCCCATTGTCAAAACCAAACGGCGTATTTTTTAAAAACAGTAATTATCAAAAGATTGACAGTTGTTTATGTCCAATCTCAAAGTGAAATTACTTACAATGACCATAATTGGATTAAATGGTAAAAATATTATCTATTTATAATTCAAACCATTAAAATTTATAATTTAACCCTATAAATTATTTTGATTAAAAAAGTTGTTTTCATTTAAAATATTGTATTTTTCACTATTCACCCAAATATGAAAGTTATCAGAAAAACACCAAATATTTATTGAAACTAAATTCTTATGTCTAAATTCTAATAAAGAAGTTCATTTTTTCAAATTGAATATATAAAAGTTTAAAATATTGGATTTAAAAAGGGTTAACCATTAAAAGCTTTTAAATGTCCATTTTTTGAAAAATACTTCTTTTATTTGAAAAAATTTAATTAGTTCTTAAATTATGTCTAAGAACCTCATAATATGTATTCAAAAATTATAAGGATTATATATTGTTCAAAATTCAGTTAATACTATTCGTAACCGCTTTTGAATGGCTAGTTTGGTATGTCGTGGTGCGCTTGAACTCGGTGTTGCATCTAGTGAAAGTTATTGAATTACTTTGAAGAAATAATGTACTATGAAATCTTAGGGTGTTACATTCTTTCATCCTTCAATAAATTGTTCCCTCACAATATGAAATTTTTCATCGAAAATAAATGGTAGAAAATAGAAAATACATTTGTGGAGAACTCATATTAAAAATTGGGTTTCTAAAATTTAGCCTTAATAAGAGAGAATATAAATATATATATATACATGAAAAGTAGAGTTACATCCTTTAACTAATTCCTACCACAAAATCATCTTTCACTCCAAACTGATTTCAAAAAATATTCTATTTATCCTAAAAGTATAGGGATCCAAAAAAATGAATTTATAATTCACCTACCATGCCCTTTCAAAAAACTAGATTATACCCATCTAGGAACTTCATGTAATCTAGTGGTAGGCGATAAATCCCAATATCACTATGGTGTGGGTTTGATTCCCACAGCTTTGTCCGACCTGATGGATTTTCACACGGTCTCCATCTTGTCCTTTTTATAATAATCCAAAAATATCTTTTACAATAATATCCAATTTAAAAATTAATCTTTTACAACCTTTAGACTTATCCAAAATACTTCTATCCAAAATCTCAGTCCAAAATTTATAAGGAAGTTAAAAACAATGAAGATTTTTTTTCAATGTAATAACATGTGAACACCATTATAATGTATCATTTTAAAGCATTGTAACACCCTAAATTACCATAAAACCTTATTTATTACATTCAAGCTCCCTTATCCTTTATATAATACTGGATATATTCCTTATATCCATAAATTTTGAATATTCCAACAATCATGAAATAAACAAACCATTAATCAGTTCCAAGATAGTCAAGAATATCCAATATAATTTATCCAAATCAACCATATCTTATTCCAAAATTACAACCATAGTATCAGGACCATATAATCTCAAATTCCCAATGATGTTGTACTACATTACAGTCCTTATTTATTTCGATAATTGATATAACCAGTACATCGTTGATACAACACTCAAATGACACAATACTTTAATAACAACATAAGAACTCTTAATAATTCCTCTTCATCTTCGGTAGTATCATAAATTGATTCTTATACAATAGAATCAATTGGGGAGTACATTGATGATTTGGACATTGATTCGCGTAGTGTCCCAACTCCTTGCTGATGAGGCATAGTACATTTGAATATTTTTTCTTACCCTTTCAATCACGTACTTGGTGTCCTTTTTCTCCTCACTTATAAAAAATTATCATTCCCTTACAGAATTAACCAAGGTGATTCTTTCCCCAGTTATAACATATTGGAAAATCCTTCTTTTCCCTCTTCCCTTTATCCATATTTCTCTCTTCCATCCTTTTATTCTCTTACTTCCCTTCAAATCCATCGACTCAGAAAAATGTTTACTTATCTTATTAACAAATGATACTATTTCTTCGTATGTTGAGAAAACATGGGAGACTATTTAGCTTCTAAATTATGGATTAATAGCGTGAAAGATATTATCCTTCATACTCATTGGATCATACGTGTTGCTAGAGTTTACATTCCTTCTACTGGGCGCCATTTCTATACAATTTCATACACTAGGTCAATTTAGGAATTGAAATGAATAATTCCAAACTTGTAAAATACCTAACATAAACTAAATAGTTTGTGGATATAATAAATAAAAATATTTTCTTTAAGGATGTATATACTCTTAAATCTTTCATAATAATTTGTAAAGAAAAAGAGAATTATCCTAATCATATCCCCCCAGGAGTGTCGTAACCAAGTGTGCAACAACGCATGTTGTTGTGCACCAGTTCACATTCTAGTCTAGCTCAAAGTGGTGTTTTCGGGTTTTACCCATAGGTACATCTGTGCCAGAGCCACCTTTACTTACTTTTATCCAAACATGGATGTATTTTCTTGGAAAACTCACAAAATCTAGTCATTACCAAAATTGCAGAAGTTCTTCTATACTAATCCTCAAAGTCTATATTAGGGTAATGTGCTCTAATCAGAGTTTATCTAAATCTTGTTTCTAAGGTTATTACTAAACATCCTCTAATACCAACTGTAATGCCCCAACCTCTGTTACCCAAAGTAGGGGCATTATTTAAATACATTGGCTCGATTACAAGGAATCGTGTCTCGAAGGACCGATCAGTTAAGCAATATTGGAAAATAGATTACATACATTAACTTTACATTAAAATTTCAAACATAAAACACAACATAGATATTTCTTTTAGAACTCCATTATTCCCTTTATTGTAACCCTGCATATCAATCATAAATTAGTTCTTGGAATCCTGGGAAAATAAAACATAACAAAGGGGTGACCTCAGATGCTCAGAAAGGGTAAATAATTTAGCGGAAGCTATAAACTTTTAAGGAAATATGTGTGACAAAAAAAACTGACTTTTTAAACATAAACTTGAACATAATATGAAATAAAATAAATAAAAACTTTTTATATAAACATGCACATGGATATTCTATTGGTCTAATAATCACATACAATAACTAATTTCATAATCATGGAATGCCTAATGTCAGATATCATTACCACATAGTCAAGGCCTTGTTCCAAGACTACAAAAAAAAGTTTTGTCACGGACTTGTGCCAAGACACTAGTTTGTCCCATGAGATCTACTGACGCATCGAGGAGATATAGAAAGCTCCACCAGTCACTTAATAAGTCCACTGCATTCCTCATATGAAAATTTGAAACATAACATAAACATTCATAATAAAACTAGCATATGAAATGTCAAAACATTAATAATAAACCATGAATGGTATAAAAATAGAACATCCATAGTCAAACACATCATAACTCATTCAATACAATATTGAATATTTTATTATAATAAATCAACTTCAAGAAAGTATAAAATTAATTAAATGATGTTGACATCGATGAAAATGATGAGTAAAACTTTTTTAGAGAAATATCATTTTTTAAAGTCGTTTAAAAGTAACATTTATAAAGTAAGTAATTTAAAAGTGATTTTTGAATCAAAGTGTCCCATACCACTTTGAAACTTTTTTAAAAAATTATCATTTCAAAACATTCATCTGCATATAAATAAACCCTTAAAATAATTTTGAAAACATGGACATTAATTAAAAAGATTTAGAAAGATAAATCTTTAAAATATTTAAAATTCTTATCTTAATAAATATTACCTTTCACAAATCCTTAAATTATTCATTTTAAATCATTTTTATAAGAAATGGACATGGATGATAAAAATTTCCCAGTAAATACCTACACATAAACAATCTAGGATAATAATGAGATTGAGGAATTTACCCTTACCTTGCACTTTCCATTAGTCGAGGGTATGTTTAACCTTCTGAATGAAGATCATTGTATGTTATTAAATTATAACAGAACCATATTAATATTTATAATATCATACAAGATTCATTTATGACTTTATACTACCCATTTAATTATCATTTCCATGTTAAATTAACATTTCAGGTAATATTCGATTTCTTTATCGTACGTGTTTTAACTTATTACTCTTAATTGTATCACTTAGATCAAATTTAAATACGTCCAGAATATAAAACATGATTTATTTATTATATATTTTTATAATATAAATATGTATAATAGAGATATATATGAAATAAAAAACACAGTTTAGGGAGACGGTAGTCCGTACGTATGCATAAACGTTGCTTCCATTTTCATATCGAATTGAATGGAACTAATTGAATAAGATATATGTAAGTTCATATATATATATATATATATTAACATTATTATGTCATATATTACATACTTATTAGTAGAATATATTTTTATAATCGTTAATGAATGGTGAACGTAGAAATGAATCTCATCGTGTCGTGGAGATGGTAATCTGTACATACGGATGAGTGACAATATAATTTCCTGAACGGTGTTAAATTGGATGGTATATTAATTTTATAGATACATTATAATTTAATTTTATTTATTTATATACATATTACTCATCATTATATCCATCTAAATAACATAGTGTTGAATAACAAATTAAACCATGACGTTGAGACTGTAAGCCGTGCGTACGCACGTATGGTGACATTATCATTCATAAGACAGATAGAATAATGAATATAGTATTTCCATATTTATAATAACATTACATTACATAGAATATACTGGAATTATTATTTTATAATTGAAACAACAATGAAATAGTATGTAAAGGAATAAGAGAACTTGAAAGAGGGTGGTGAAATCATTACCTCTTCTTTGGGTTCTTCCTTTTGATTTGATCAAAAGGGCTCTTTATGTTAGCTTTATGACAAAAGGAAGGCCTCTAGGATGAAGTTAATATAGTAGGAAGGATATTTGGGAAGGTTTTTGACGATCCAAATGGATTTGGAGGTGTGAATATGAGATAACGATAAGTGTCTTTCTATAAGAGGGTGAGGAGCTCCTTAGAAAAAACATAAAATATTATTTATAGTAATTTAATTATTGGCTTCTAATGGCTTAAAAATGAATTATTTAGATTATAAGGTGGGGATGGGTCAAAAAACACTCAACCAATAGGTTTTAGACACGTTTAGGTCACCATATTAACCCTAACTTTTAGATTTAACTCTTAGTTGAATAGTTTTACATTTACCATGTCTCTTTGTATTTTTATATTATACGGTTAATAAACTTACTATATAATGCCAATAGAACCCCAATTGGTTCATTAATGTCATATATATTATTATATATGTATATTGGAATAACCTTATATTTTTAGGAATATTATATCAATTAATAATATTATATGTTTTTAAAAATCTATTTTATGTCATTTTTGACACTATTTGGTATTTGTTTTTTTAATCATAAAAGCATGATTACTTCAAAAAAATTAATATAAATAACCCTAACATGTCATAATAACTAATAAAATAATTTGAATTTATAAAAAGTCTCAAATTACATTTATTTGGATATATATAATGTCAATTATTTTAATCTTTCATTAATACAGTCATTACTGCATCATCATTGTGTCATAAATAAATTTTATTATTAAATGTCTAAATATTATATATAAAATACCATTATGTAGGAAATATTTTTATCTTTCGAATGTAAATTTATGGTCTAATTTATCTAATGTATTTACCTATATTAAAAATGTTTTAGTTATTAAACATTGATTTTTACTCTTTTAACTCTTCTTTGAATTAAATAATAATAAATTTAATAATCTAATCAATGTGGACCTAAAGGTTGATATTTTTTTCCTATGTTTGTTTTTTGTCGAATTAAAATTATTAAATAGAATTATTATATGTTTTAGGGTAAGAATAATATCATTTTACCCGTAATTACCCTTTTTACTTTTAACCGTGGTCAATAAAAGTAAAAGGTTACTATTCACAAAAAATTATTTTTATCTTATTGAACAACATTTTTCTATTCGATATCAATCATGTCTCTCTTAGTTTTTAAATTCCACTCATAGAAGCCGTAAAATTATGTTTTATGCGAATTTGCAAATTTTCCAAGAAGGTGGGTAAAAGACGGTGAAAAGTTCAATAAATTTTATATATTTAATATTTTTAAAAAATGAATCTAATGAATTGCATTGAACATATATAGGTATTAAGTTACTATTTTGACCTAAAATAAATTTAAATAAAATAAATAATTATTTAAATTAAAATTCAGTTTTAAACAATAACTTAGTGTTTTCACTATTCAAAAAAATTGAATGTTTTCAGAAAAAGACCAAAACATCACCCTAAGATAATTTTGATATTATGATTTCAAAAATGAAGTCTATTTTACCAAATATAATAAATATATGTTTCATTAATTAATTTAAAATTAATTCATGTTTTCAGAACCAAAAGGCATATTTTTAAGAAACAATAACTATCAAAAGATTGACACTTGTTTATGTCCAATCTCAAAGTGAAATTACGTACAATGACCAGAATTGGGTTAAATGGTAAATAAACAATCTATATGTACATACAAACCATTTAAATGTATAATTTAACACTATAAATTATTCTGATTAAAAAAGTTGTTCTCAGTTAAAATATAGTATTTTTCACTATTCACACAAATATGAATGTTATTAGAAAAACACCAAAAAATTACTAAAAATAAATCTTATATCCCGATTATAAAGAAGAAGTTTATTTTTTCAAATTGAATACATAAAAGTTTCAAATATTGAATTTAAAAAGGTTTCACCATTAAAAGGCTGTAAAAGTGCAATTTTTTTAAAATAATTCCTTTATCTGAAAAAATGAATTAGTTCTTAAATTATGATTAAGAAACTCATAATATGGCTTCTGAAATTATAACGATTATATATAGTTCAAAATTCGGTTAATACTATTCATAACTGCTTTTGAATGGATAGTATAGTAAGTTGTGGTGCACATGAACTTAGTGTTGTGTGTTGTGAAAATTATTGAATTACTTTGAAAAAATAATGTACCATGAAATATTGGGGTGTTACAATTTATGTTTATCCTAACAGAATGATTCAACTACATAAATACCTATAAGAAGCTAAACCTAATTAAAATCATTATTCTCATATGAATGGTTATCTTAATAGTTTTAATGTTTTCTTTTAGTTAAATTAATTCATCGATTTCATAACCATTCATAATGAATTAAAATAGCCTATATTCATGAATGAAAATGAATTTCTTAATTAATGAGTACTATTTAAAGATAAAATTTTAAAAAAAAATAGAAGGTTGTTCAATAATCTAAAAGGTAATGGTTTATATGTCTCCACTTCCCACATCTTTTTAAGATTATGGAGACTCATAGAGAAATTAAATCACATCTCCCTCCATCATCTCCCCCTATCTCCCAAGATATCAGGTGATTAGACTAACTAGTGTGAACAGTGAAACATATAAACATAAATCCAATATATTTTTTTGTTTGGTTATTTACTTCTTTATACATATATAATAGAGGTAAAAATATTTTTGTGTGATGATATCCTTTATGTTGTACATATGGAAACATCAAGTGTAGGCGGTAACTTCTATTAATGATATTATCTAGGTGGAAGCAATATTATTCACTTCACCATGTACATGATACCATGATATATTCATGTGGGAGATAAATTTTTTTAAATAATCAAATGACGATATACTCTTCATCTCCTATTTCATGAAGTCACAATGATGTGATGCAAATTTGGCCAAAATTATTATATTTGAAATAACTAGATTATAAAATTTAAAAAAATATTTTAAAATTTATTAAATCCATTTGGTAAGAATTTTGAATTCTTACATTATTGAAACTTTATAAATAATATTTTTTAAATGTCATACAAAAAATCGAAATCATAAAATAATGTAGTGAATGTCTATAAATATTCTCGATGTAATACATGATTTTACATTTTCATAAAAAATGTGATGTATTATAGGATGAATATTAATATGATATATCATAATCAATGGCTTATAAGATATCATTAGTCTTGCACAATTAATTAGAAATTCTAAATAAATTAAAATAAAATATTTAATTTTTAAAAATTCCCAAAAACATCAACGAGTTATTATTATATAATTAATATTAATCTGAAATTGATGTAAATTTGATAAAAAAATGATTCATTAAAAATTTACTATTTCATTATAAATTGTATTTTTTTAAATAAGTAACATAACCCACGAAATGTTCAAATAATTCCTGAAATGATTAAATTCAAATTACAATAAAAAAAAGTTGATCCATATTCACAATAATTCATAAATTAAATGTAAATTTAGATATTCTATATTTTATGTGAAAATTTCAAAATGGTGGAGGTAAAATTATTTAATTTCATGAAAAAATGAAATGAAAAGATCATATTTATTAGAATCAATCATTAAAACCACTATTTCCATATTATCCTACTTCTTAAGAAAAAATCATCATGAAATAACCTTATTGATTTGATACCAATATTACACTCATAGGAAGAATATAGACTAATATGGGGGTGAATAATAGTGTTTAATTATTCTTTAGTCTCAACGATTCATGATCTCGTGTTAGAATGAACCATGAACACATATCTACCTCTATAAATCAACATTGTTAAATTGTATGAAATAATATATGTGCATTAATGTTTTACAAGGATCACCACAATTAGGATATATTAAGATAATATATAATAAATTGATGATGTAAGATGGATCAACACGATTCACTATGTATTATATAATTGTTTCAAAAAGAACCATGTTGATCTTGGTGAACTCTCTCTTCATTACACTTTTTGAAATACTTTGAGATAATCATTAAAAAATAATCATAATATAATGAACGGTTATAATTTTCTTTCATGGAAATAACAACACCAATCCTCTGGTGGTGTGGTTGATGTAGTTCAATTTATATATCAAGCAATCATCTATAATGCAGTTTTCCTTATAAAAATATGGATCATGAATTGATTAATCTTCTCATTGTTTTTTTATATTTTTTGACACTCCGCCTAGTCATAAATTATTTTATATTGACCATTAAAATATATAGTAATTTTTTATATAAAATGTATTAAATCTACCTCTATAGATACTTAATGGTTCTTTCATGAAAAATTAACCACATTTTATGTTTATAAATTCTAATTTTTTTAATGTGAATTCAAACAACTGTTATTTACTTTGTAAATTATATTCTTTTTTCTAAATCCTTATTTATTGAATGATAATCTCTAAAAACCCCAATATTATGACATTGTTTTTACCTAATGATATAGACTTCAATATTCAATTAGATCCCCAATAATAGGAAGGATTAATTATTTAACTTCTATGAAGCTTCAGTAAAATAATCTCCAAATTTCACCTAATTCTAAACATGGTGTGGCATGGTCTATTGTATACTTATTCAATAACCTAGATGTTAAAAAAATCAGATGATTAAATAGGACAAATACATATCCACCATGATATTGATATCTCTAAATCAGGAGGGATTTTGAAACATTATGTGGCATCTATTATGGTGTGACTGGTATCTTATAGTGTATACTTCATAATAATTTTATATGATTTTTTCTGTGGTGTGACATATATTATACAGATAGGTAACATAAAAATATTTAGGGGTTCTAAAAAATTGTTTTTTATTACTACTTGTTTCCCTCATACTCTACGAAGTAAATCACTTCCACTTGATAGATCAACATATTTTTTTTCCAAACACACATTGTAGTGTATCCAACTATATTGGGGAATATAACCCAATAACTATAATTATCATATGAATGTAACCCTACATATTACACTTTTGGTAATGGTTAATCCCTTTAATAATTATAGTAGTTAGCAAACCTTCCAAAATGCATCCATTGATCATATCTCATAAACTATACCATAAAAATAAAGCATGTTCTCATAATGTCAAATAAACTCATAAATAACAATAACTAGAACATTAATACCCATTAGTTTACAAATTCTCCCCATTTATTTTATTCCCAATCCTAAATCAATAGATATTATTCCATACATCGACTAATAAAATAATTACCCCTCCCAATTTACTTCTGAGATTTTTTGGTATACTAATTTTAACTCTTTGTATTATGATTAATTATCATCATTTCGTAAAAAAGTCTAAGATACAAACAACCCCTGAATTTAATTTTAACTATATAAAAATCTATTTTTGACACATTGAACGTCTCTAAATCCAAATATACTCACATTAGCCTAATGTATATCATTTTCTCATTATAATATCATTCCATGATATAAAAATATTTTATTTTATGAAAAAATTGTTTTATATAGTGTGCAAATATTAAAAATAAACTATTAATGTAAATATCATATATAGTATTATTAGTGTAAAGATCAATATTTAGAAATGAATAAATCCTTCCTTTCAACAAATAATTGATGTAATCTATGAACTCTATGCTCCATCTTTTATAAAACATCATTTTCATATACTTTTTTCTTAGGAAAGACATTTTTAGCCGCATCACATTTTCTAACATGTTATAGAATAAAATGAATCATCAACCAGATATTATAAAAATACAATAACATTTCATTTGTAATAAAATATTTTTTTTGGATATTATATCTTTTCATACAGAGAAAATAATATTAGAACACACGTCTATTAATTAAATTCACTGAAGACTTAAAATAAACATTTTTAATCAACTATTTGATCCATAAACACTATTTTTATCATTTTAATTAAAACTATAAGATCCCTCAATACTTACAATTTTTTTGAAATATATTATATTTACTAAAGTTGTAACATATATATTTGTTGTAATATACCCTTAAAATGAATTAACTAATTTCTATAATACTATTATATGATGTGTACTCTACATAGAATTCCATAGAATCCCTTTTATAATTTCATATAATTATATCTATTGGATACAATAATATCCTTCGACAGACTATTACTATGATTAAATTATGTATTCAATTAATTGTAACATTTAATCATATTTTAGGAAAACAAACATTACCTTTACATACATTCTACCCAATATCAAAATGTGAAAATCTAATATCACCCTCTTTTATACTCAATAATTTTAGTACATTGACGCAAACTCAATGAAAGTAATTTATATTGATATAATCTATACAAAAAACAAATAAAACTCCAAAACACTAATTAAATGATATTTTATATATCTCTATTTGATTTCAATACTTAAACATATTTTATATTATTGTAGAATCCAGGTATCATTCATCCGTATTTTATATAAAATATGTCATTGAGTCATGACATGAATTCATTTCTCTTCTTATAAGTATCTATACTATATTTGTATATGGTACAAACATTTTTCTATTGATAAATATTAGTCTATAATTCATTTATTTACAATTTTTCAATATGAATGATTCCTAAATTCCAATATCAATCTATGAAATTTTTTTTAGCAAAGTTTTTCTACTAAAATATTATTCTTAAAGTCAAAATTGATGAATATGGAAGAATTTTATCTATAATATAATATCCTATTATATGGGAATCATTTTTTAGATTAATTTAACTTAGTTATTTCATAAATTTGACCCCAATAAAATTTAATTTATTTTAAAATTAAATATTATCCATTAATGTTTTATGGTTATCATTTCACTTGTTTAGCTTCTTCATTTCTCGCATTCCATATATTTTCATATAGAATTTATTTCAACCATATCATATAAAACTCGGGAATAGTTGAATAGGAAACTATCTTCCTATAAAGATAATATGGATTATTGCATATTTATTCTTATATTATCAAAAAATATGGTTTCCCTACTACGAATGTATGTAGAAACCATATTTGTAATTTTATTATGGTGTTGAATAGCTTATTTTATTTCAAAAACAAATAAAATTAAACAAAATATAACTTATTGAATTAAATTACTAAAAAATAGATAAACATAAATATATTATTATAATAACAAGGAAAAATGAGAATGAAAGTCATTACAGGAAAACATTTATGTACATAAAATAACCCAAAAAAATTAAATACTTGTCCATATTATTCTCTTAAGGATCATACAACCAATTTTAAGAATGGGTAAAATGAAATAAATTAGGTAAATAATATAAATTTTGAGAGAGAAATAAATTAATAGGATGATGATTTTTAATTATATATTAATTTTATATAATGTAAATTAATTTTTCTATTAAATATATAGTCATTAGATGTATGGTTATTGAATATATGTTTATTATATTTATAGTCATCAGATATGTTTTAAATGTGTATAAATTTATCCAAAAGATATATAACTTAATTTATAGGTAAATAATGTGTTAGTGAATCATATCAAAATTTTAAATTTTATTTATATTTAAAATAAAATGTCTCAAATAGTGTGCATCACACCAAACATTGAACCAAACAGAACTGCAAAACATTTTATAACCAGTTAATTGTTGTTGAATAATTGAATGATGGATAATAGAGGTAACCAAATTTTTAAATGTATGTAGAAATATAATTCATTTTGATTATTCATAATAAATAATATATTAATTCATTTAATATTGATAAATAAAGAAAATGTTTTATTTATGATCAAAATTTTACCATTTGGAAAAAGATTCTTATTAATTGATTTATGTTAAGAAAATAAACATATCATATATATATATATATATATTATTTTATTTGTAAAAAATATATTATGAAAATTGTGACTAATAACTTTATGGAAATTATAAATAAATTTCTAATATTTTTAAAAAATATCTTTTCTTATGAAACATATTATAAAAATATTATTATGTTTCTATAAAAATATTAATTCTTAATGTATTTTAATTTTTGTGAAAATATATAAAAAAATTATATTCCCCAATAAAATATTAACATAATAAAAATATTAAAATTTTATAAAATATTAGATTTTTAATGTGAATTGAGAAAATTCCTGTTTTACTAAAACTATTAGTTTTATGGAAATATTATATATGAAAGAACTACATGTTTACAAGAAAATTTAAATCAATAGTAATGTATTAATTGAGTAAAACTGAAATTTTATAAATAATTTTCTAAATTTAAAATCCGATGTTTAAAATTATTGGAACATAATTAATATTTTCCAATTAAAGAAACAATTTTTTATTTAGAGTAACTATTATATAGGTAAATATTATTTTTGTTATATTTTTAAGGTCACATAACTACTATTTTGTAATAAAAACTAATTTATATTTTATAAAATCAATAAAATTAATACTTTTATCTTAAAAATAAATTTTATAATTAAAGACACACTTCTCCTATAAGATGGTTTTTATGTGTTACATGTGCTAAAATTATTGAAAATTGAAAAAAATATATACATATTTTTGGATAAATTTGATTTTAAAATTTTTAATATTGGGGTAAAAATTATGTAATAAAACATATTTTATTTTTAGGAATTGAAATTGAATTTATTATTTAACAATTATTTACCATAGTGAAACAAAAATTGGTAAAATGAAAAACAAATCTATTTGTAAATGAACTTAAAAGGTTTAAAACATTTGTGAAAATGAGTGGTAGAGTATTTATCACCCTTTTTTAACATTTTAATCCACTATTTCTCAATTTAGGGGTTATTAACCCCTTAATTTTTTATTCCATATTGGAAAATAGTTGGTGATAACAAAAGTGACCTTTTGTTCCTATAAAAAGGTATCACTTCCACGTGATCAAATTTCAACATAAATTATGTACTTTTGTTGAAAAACAAATAATATTCCACTGCCATATATTATATATAATAATTGAATATTTTATTCATTATATGTTATCCTAATCTCTTCATTTGCATGGAGACATCTAGTGGAATGTTGGTGATCCCATTGTGAGTAATAATTTTTCCTCATCTATTTATTCTTATCTTTATTTTGAAAACCTATCATGTCTATAGTTATTTAATTTATTATGGGTAAATATTATACTGATTTGATATTTTATTAATTGAGAACCCCTTATTTATTCAGATCTCTCCTACGAAATAATTAAAGAACAATGATTTTGTGTTTTTGTTGACTACGACCACTGTGAAGCGGCGTGATTTGTTTTTAATCATCATTTAAAATGTATGAATATAAAAAACATTTAAATTAATAATATGGTTTTCAAGACCATATTAATATTATATAAAACTAATATTCTACATTCTATTAATGATATAAAAAATAAATTGTCAATGAAATTGTAACCACCTAAAATGAACATAATAGAGTGTCTTTCCTAATCTAGTATCATTTCATTAAAATACTATCCAATTGTATAAATATTATGCTAATATAATGATATATTTTGTTCAATAATAGTATCTTCAGTATTATGATTTTATTTTGAAACACCATTAACAATATCCAATATAATAAAAGAGTTATATAGAAATTGATCGAATAACATCAAAAAATAAAATAGGAAATGATATATAATAAATAAATAGAATATGGTAATAAATAGTATGTATTAATTCAAGTATATGAGAACCTTTTTCCAAAAAAGGTATATAATAATCATAATTTGGTAATTAAGTAATTGAGACACATACAATGAGAAAAAAAAATGTTACCAGTTTCTACTAGCATAATTTCAATCCATCATATTAATATCTTTTTATGGAACATTTTTAATTATATATTGATCAATACGACCTAAAAATATATTATTTTTTAGTTATTTTGTCACGGTAAAACAGATCCCCAAAATTTTCAAAAGGCTTCAATACATGATCCAATATCATAGCCCATTTCACAATCTTAGATTTGACAGATCGAAGAGCCCGAATGGAGTTCTAGATTAATAGTTTTGGAATTTTGATGTTGGGCTGGAAAAATGGTATGCATAACCCCTTTTTGAAGCTCCATCTGTGATCGTGGAGTTGAGGTAACTTGACTGGAGCCTCAGAAACCACCACGAAAGTCGATGATGGCCAACTCCATGATTACAATGAACATTAGGTCACATGACTAGATTCTCCACAAGCGCTGCGAAGGTCGATGACAGTCTACTCCACTATTATGAGAAACTTGAGGGAACACCCTCCGATTGCAGAGCTTGTTGTCCTTTTCAGCATCATTTTCAAATCATGTTGCACATTTGTGTTCTACGGCATGCTCCACCAACCTCTATCACCTAAAAATTTCTGAATCACTGACTTCATAAGCATAGTTATGCCATCCCATGGGTGAATGATCAACCATTTTGTGAAGCTCCTGTGCTCCATGAATAGATTCCCTTCACAAAGTGATCCCCCCATTGTGAAAGAGGGAGCTCATTTTGGTTGCTTAGGCCTCTACAAGCCAGTTTTCTCCCCGATCTGGTTTTCTCTGGGAGACGCTTAGCTTCGCGAGCTGTAAACATTTTGGGCTGAGATATCTTCATTTTACATTTTCACACTTATGCACACCCACCTTCCACTTATGGAATACCATGATCTGAGATACTCCTCCACACACCATGAAACACCTTGAGTGTACATATTCTTCATGGTTGGTTTCCCATGTCATGAGTTTAGAGTCTCATCTTCAATTCCCCAAGCACCTTTAGTTGATCCATTCAATATACAAATCCTCAAAACCCTACAACTAGGCTCATATGCCCGGATGAACCTTAAAGGGCCGCTCTTTCATAAGTACCAAAACCAACCATTTCTAGGTGCCTTATGCTTAATAGTCCTCTCTACATGACTATAAACTATTGTACTCCCTATGAAAAAAATATAGTATGCCTCTTGCTATAAACAAGAGATTCCTTATGCACTAAGCATAAGATTCCAATAGTCCTCTCTACATGAATAAAAACTGTAGCACACCCTATGTGACGAACATATGACACCTCCTTCTCCAAATAAGATATTCCTTATGCACCAAGCATATTATTCAAACCGTCCTCTCTACATGACTACAAACTATAGTGAAACCCATATGAAAAATATAAGATGCCTCTTGATCCAGAAATAGATGCACTATGCTCCAACCATAATATTATAATAGTCCTCTCTCCATGACCAAAAACTATGGTACGCCCTATTTTCCAAAAATAGGATGCCTCTTTCCATAAAAGAGAGATGGCTTAGGCTCCAAGCATAAGATGATAACATTCCCAACTACATGACTATAGTCTGTAGAATGACCTATAACTCAATAATAGTATGCCTCTTATTCCAAAAAAGAGATGGCTTATGTGACAATAATATGATAACTCATTCCATGATTACAGTGGCATAATTTCAAGAGCATCAGAACTCATTCAAAAATACCATAACTCCACATCATGCTTTAATGCCCTTTATTAGGATCTTAATCCACTTTCATGTCTAAAGGGACCCCATAAAGGCCTAGTATCATGCCTCCTCAGCTCGCCAATCATCCTAGGCTAACATCCTGGAATACATTGGACGAAACTTTGAGTCAGGTCCTATTTTTCAAACATGTTTAGTACTCAGTCATCAGTTTGTTTTTACCCATTTCAGTCTAACACGATATGGGTGATTTGTTTCCAACCAGGTCAATAATTATCTTCCATCTTCACGCCACCCTCACCCCATTCCAAATGTCGTTCATGTGATTAACACTTTTTATCCCCCTTTGTTCAGATAGATTTCAATTACCTTGGTGTTATCCCACTTGTGGAGTAGTGCATAGATATAGGCCCCAATTTTGTGCCTCAACCCACATGTGAGTTGGGATTCCATCATGGCCAGACATGAAGAAGACATTATGAGAATCTTTCTTGCGTAAAACCCATCCACCATTGTTGCTCCATACCAGCACCTATGCTGCTTCCGTGCATAATCCCCCATACACCATTGTTGATCCATAGAGGCACGCTAACAGCTATTTCTTCTTTGTGTAGCCATTCTAAGGTGGGCCCCTCAATGAATCACTACACGAAACCATCTCTCCAAGGCATTTCTGGTGTCTTCCCTTCATAGACGATTAAATCATGTCTTTTATTTAACTCCAAGGGGGGTAATGAACCCACCTCGTCCGAGCTACATGGTGTCAAATATCCAAGAACCATCATCCTCAACACATGATGTTAAACTATGAACTCACCCCATGCATCATAGGCAGGGAGCCCCGTCTCAGACAATCCCTGCACCCGCTCGTCTCCATGGGTGTGAGATCATCCTTACATGGAATGAGATCCTATATGATGGAGTGGTACCTATCTGTGGGGAAGGGGAACCACATTGGTGTAAGAACCTAGACTTTCTTGTGGGAGGTTTTACCCCTACTACACCATTATTCCTCTATGCCAAAGACTAAGAGGAGTTATGGGATCACAGCCATTTGTTACCCCATCCTTCTCCATCTAGCATTTTCCAATATTGGGCCTCCATCTTGGAGTAATTCCCAATGTCCATATCCTTGGGTTGTGAACCACGCGTAAGCCCCTATTTCCTCTTTGGGTCTCTAACCATGTGTACGCCCCACTTCACTTTCCACAGATGCACCTATCGTGACGTGATCGTTATGTATTTTCTACCTCTTGTTTCTCACACTAAGCATGACTCACATGGGCTTTGAGTAAGAATTGACCATGGAATACATCTTGGGCCTCTGTATTATGTAAGTCCCAAAATCTCCGAAACTACATTGACTATTATCGATGCTAAGGCAAGGTACGTAGGAAGCCTCCTTGGGAATCATTCTGAACACATAAAGGTCCCAACCCCCTTCACACTAGTTCACCAAACCATCCAGAACTACAGGGACTTTGCTCCTTACCATGGAAAGGTACATAGGGAGCCTCCCTAAGGATCAATCCCAACACACTCTTCGGTTCCAAAACCTTCATGTCAGTTCACCAAACTCTTCGGAACTATGTGGACTTTGATCCTTACCAAGGAATGGTACGTAGGAATACTCCCGATGGTTCATGACCAATGCAAATTGGTCCCGAACCCATTCTGGTCGGATCACCAAACCTTCTAGAACTACATGGTATTTGTTCCTTGCTATGGCAAGGTACGTAGAAAGCCCCTCTCAGGCTCAAGCCAAACATACCCATCGGTTTTGACCCCTTCACATTGGTTCACAAAACTCTCCAAAACTATATGGACTTTGATTTTTTCCAAGGCAAGGTACATAGGAAACCACCCTGAGGTTTAATCCCGTCGCATGTTGGTCCCGACCCATACATGTCCGTGGACCAAACAATCTTGAACTACATAAATTTTTATCATTTCCAAAGATAGTTATGTAGGAATCCTCCCTCAGGTTCATGACCAAAACGAACTGTTCCTGACCCCCTTCACGTCTATTCAGCAAATGATCCTGACCACTTCACATTGGTTTTCCCTCGTCCCACATAATGTTAAACTGTAAACCCATTTTATTCTTGAATGATGCTAAACTGTACCCATTTGAACTATGTTATCCTTGATACTTGTCTCCTAGAGAAGGTTTGTAGGAAGCCTCCCTGAGGTCCAACGCCAATTGATGGAAAGATTTTGTGATCCCCAATTGTTGGTATGTCATTGTGATCCCCAACAGACAGTAATCCATTGTGATCCATGATCGATGAGAAGACAATGTAGTCCCAGATTGAGGGTAATCCATTGGGATCCCCGGTCGACGGTAAGTCATTATGACCCATAGTTGACATCAATCCATTGTACCCTAATCGACGGTAAGTCATTGTCAACACCAACCAGTGGTAAGTAGTTGTATCCTCATCCAGAAGTAAGTCGTTTTTGTCTGCAATCGACGTTAAGCCGTTGTAGTCCACTTCACCAGGACCCAAATATTTGTTCCACCCATCAAGTGTCACACCAACCCAATATACTAAGCATGTGTAAGACACTATATATCATCGGGTCACTATCCTCTGCACATACCCCAATTATATACCCCTTCCTGAACTACGAGGACATTGATTCCCTGCCACATGGATACATAAGATGTCTCTATGTGGCTCAATCCCAAAATCAATTTCACCTACATGATGGTTCAATCTATTTATACATCCATTTATCCGAACAATCTGTATCCATATTGATTCTTATCCAGTCTGCCACATCCTAGTGATATCATGTCATCCACTTTCTCACTGGTCCTAGTAGCAATCAGGTAGCTTACTATGTATATGCCCCACAACATCTATAAACATTCAACCAAGACTGTTCCTCTTGCAACGAGCCACTAACAACATGTAAGACCCATCATGTATCTGGATCATTATCCTTCGTGTACACCCTAATTCATCACCCCTTAAAACTATATGGGTTTTGATCTGTATCGTCTACATAGGGTATGTAAGAAACCTCCACGAGGTTCAATCCCCACTAATAGAAAGACATGGTGTCCCCCATTTTGGAGTGAACTCTCCCTGATCCTCCCTCAGTTGTGTCCAGATCAGCCTTCATGATGTGACATCTTCCCTTTATTAGACACATCGACCTGGGTTCGAACTCATTGGGAATTCTAACATATCCATCTGGTGGTCCCCATTCTGGGGTGCACTCTTTCTGATCATCCCTCAGTGTTGTCCAAATCAACCTTCATGGTGTGACATCTTCCTTTCCTGGGACACACCAACCTACATCTGCTCTCATTGGGCATTCTGACCTATCTATTCGATGTTCCCCATTCTATGGTGCACTCATTCTGTTCCTCTTTTAGTGGCGTCCAGATCATCATTCATGGTGTGACATCTCCCCTCTATGTGGAACACCATCTCAGATCCATTGTAATTGGGTATTCTGATCCATACACATGGTAAACCATCTAGGTGAACTTCCTAGGGATGTACTCATCAGATCCATCTCTCTGGGATGTTTTGATCACTCTCATACTATCTCCACAAGATGTTAACCTGGTATCTTACCTCATGTTAAACATGATATGCCTGAGGAAAACCTCAGAAGACATGCCTTTGGAATAACCATCATTGCAATGCGTTAAACACTTGACATACTCTGGGTTAAGCATGGGAATTTGAGGAAAATCTATGAGGCCAGCCTCCGACATAAGAAACCATGTGACCGACATAGGATGCCTCATGTTATTCACCATTAAGATGCCCTATTATGAGGAAATATACAGGTTCCCCAGTGTCTATGCATCTAGAGATGCCCCGACATGCATTGTGTTGTAATCTACTCGAACTGAAGGTTGCAACCATGCCAAGAACCCATGGAATGTCTTGACATAAGTAGTGTAATTAACAGACTCCCACAATGATATGGCATCAGGAACGAGATTTTGGAACGATGACTCAAATCTACGAGGGAGACCCGGACTAGGCAGGGAGTTCTGAGGAGGAATCCACAGATGGAGGAATTTACATACCATCGTCTCATTTCGACCCCAGATAAATTATCTTTGAATAAGGAACAAATACAGCCCAGCTATGGAAACTAAGAGTGCAGGGAAACAGTTGCTCATACTTTTATGAATAACCAATGGATGTGCACCCCGGCGAAAGCATCAGAAATAGAATACTATTATTTTTATTAGCTTCTATTACACTGAATTTTATCCTCATTTTAAAATTATTATTACCTCATTGATTATGATATATAAAAGGGATTTTTTGTCCTCATTTATATCTTCTAATTACAAACTTTCTTTGATATACAAATTTAATATTATAATTTGTATATATACTAACTATTTTTTATATCAAATGTTGAATTATATTTCATAGTATTTTAATATAATATTTAATCAATTTTCCAATCAATGGTTTTTATATTTATTTTATTCATGTTGTATGGGTTTTTTTATTTATCACATTTCCATATCAAGATCCGTCAAATGTGATCACTGGAATGGGGAATTTTTATAGGCTTTCTTTCTAAAATCTTAATTGTTTTTCCCATTAGTAATATTTAGTTATATTTGTTTCACCTTTACCATTTTCAAATGGGATTTTCTATAATATTTTCATGTGGTTTGTCTTTCCAAAAAAGAATTTTTAATTCAGTAAAAATGAAATTCTTTTCCACACATATTTAACTTCATCTCCTTATATTATGGATATACATATTCTTTCAAAATTTAAAAAGTAATTTTTTAAAACCATGAAATTAATTATGTATTATTTATAATAAAATCAATTTAATGTTTTCTATATTGGTACTTTTTTCAAATTAATATATTTTTTCATTTTAATTTGAATTCATATATATATTTCCTTTTCCATTTTATATAGAATTTTCTTCCTAATAATTCATGGTTTCTGATAGAATGTTTTATTCTAATTTTTATAAAAAATATTTAAATTAAAATCCTTGGAAAAAATCAATTATATTACTTATTTCTAAATATATAATTCTATATCTCCTAAAAATTGTTTTTCATCTATGTCATTTAAAATTGAAATATCATATTCATAATCATTGAAAAAATTCCAATAATATCATCCCCTTATTTCTCTAGAAATTTTTTTTATAGTTATTCTCTATCAATGAAATGATTCATTACTTACATTAATGTTCCAAATCATCCCCTATTTTTTGTATCTTTTTTCCATTTTCTTACATTATTATGTGACACCATTCAGTGTGATAATCTTATGAAGTTTGTGTTCTTCTATGTCAATATCATTTTGAATTCCATATATTACACTCGGTATTTTAATTTTTTACTATCTGTCATATTTATTTCTAAGGATTATGATTATTTATTGACTAAGAAAGTTATTGATATCTAATATATTTTTATAAAATATGGATTATTTTATATTAGTAAGTAAATTTTAATATTTGATGTTTCACCATCCAAATTATTTATCATGATAGATTATTCATATGTTGACCCATTTATTTACTACAAAATTATTGATGTTACTTATGTTTATATATCAGTATGAATTTTTATTGATTCATAAGGAAATTTATTATAAATTATTTTTAAATTAATATAATTCATATGAGAAATGTGTAGGATATAATAAATTGAAGGGTGGGGACTATTATTAAATTTCCCCTAGTTTCTTTGATAAGTCTCATTAGAAAAACTTCTTACATATTTATCATATACATAACAAATTAATTCATCATTACTTATTTGAATCATTGATAGAAAGAATAGATTCTTGAATGTGGCATTTTTATTAAGAATAATGTCTTATATGAGACCTTGATGGTAAATATCAACATGTCCAGAATTACATAATCCACTACCATGAATTCAGTTATTGTTATACATGTGATTATTTTATATATTTATGTCATATATTGAATAATTTCAATCTCATGACTTGAATTATATGTTATTATTTTACTATTATTTATTCCTTATATATTTCTCAATCTATAATAGGCACAATTATACATTTTCCATTACTAAGCAATTCATATCACCCTTCTTTTGCTTTCACTCTCCCATGTTCTAAAGAAAATAATTATAAATGACAAGTCTAGAAGAAAATAATGTGTTTGTATAATTTTTGGAAGATATATAAGGAATATAATGTATTATGTAATTACTTATCTAGTAAAAAAGATTCCATTAGATAATAAATAGATGGTATATTTTAGTTAATTTTTTTTCTCTCTTTTCCTTAATATATTATCTTAATAATTCATCATAATATATTTGTTTATATATTTAATTTAAATCATGTTATTATATGATATTAATGCTTATTAATCTAATTTTGAAATCAAATCTAATATGTAATGTTTTTATTTTCAACACTATGTCTAGGCGTGAGGATGTGGGGCGTTATAGTTTTCATTATAGATGATTTCAGATGTCTTTAAAGGTTAGTATATTAGTAAAGGATAACATAAGGGTTAATATTATGATTACGATCATAATTTTAGATGTATCTATAACCATTTAGGTGATTTGATGTAGTGTAAAATATTTAAGGGATTATTACAAGAGAACATTAGTGAAATCCATAGGTGTAATTTGAAGTGATATGTATAATATAAGATAATAATACAATTTTTCTCTAAAGATAATATTTTTAGTTATCATGAAATTTTATCCTTATATTAAAACTAGAATGTGGAATCCCTTATAGAACAAATTAACAAAGAGAAAATAAATATTGGGTAAGTCTAGATGAGTTTTTACACAATATTCTCTTAGGTGGTTGTTTAGTGGGCCTAAGATACACACATAGAAATAAACTACTCGGTAAAATATGCTTGTCTTATCATAGGATATTTATGAGAACATATCTAAAATTTTAATATATTTATGTCTGGAAACATAAAAAAATTACCATGTATATAATATCCCTATTTTATAAAGAGATACTTTGTTTGATGGCTTATAAGACATTTAACACTAAGCTTAAACAAACCGTAAAATATTATAATTTAAATGTTAGCATAATAAAGAAAATTTTAAATTATAGGAAATTATTGTAATTAAAAAATTTAAAAAATATATAATTCTCCTTATTCTTATAATTTATTAATTAATGGTTTTTAAAAAACCATTATAATTTCAGAAAAGTCATATTATTCATTAAAAAAAAATTCATCAAAAATTATTTGTATTGTATTTTGTGAATGAATATTCTAATTAATTATTGGATGTTTATGGAATTTTATTTTATAAAAATAAATATCATTTTTTAAAATAGTAATATTTAAATTATCAATAGGTAAAATTTTGGTATTTTTCTTAAAAAAATGATTTTAATGTGAAAATAGAAAAAAAATCATATCGAATACATTATTTTATTTTAGACTAATTAAAAATTAAATTATTTATATGATTAGTTTTTAAATATTATTATATTACTTATGATTTAAAATAAACCATTTATTTTTTTAAGACTTATTTTATAATTTAAGTTATTAAAAATCATTCATAATTTAAATGCAGTATTTTTCTAGAAACCATTTTTCATCACATTTTATCTATTAGATTTAAATTATAATTATACCTCTACCATCTTTGAAATTTTTAATAACGGATTAAATAATTTGAATTATGATTCCAAAAATTTTAATATAGGTTTTTTTTATTTTTGTCAATATGAATAGTAATCATAATAATATATGTTACCCTGATAAAGGGTAAGTTATGTGATTACAGGTTAAAAATATTTTTATCAGAAATATTAAGTGACCCAAAATATTTATATTATATTATGTTTTTTTTTAATTTCATCCATACTCATCTATGATTCTATTATATTACATTTTTCCTTCATTTGGATTTTATTATATCATTTATGATATTTTATTTAATGAAATTTAAAAAATGTCACGTCCTAGTTTTAAATTAATATAATATTTTTAAAATAAGGAAAATAGGGGGATTATTGGTTCGGTATATTATTTATTAACTTATGTTCTTTATATTTATCATTGGGGTTTTATATAAATAATATACTGAGTAAATATTTACTTCCAAAATTTACACAATATTGACGCAATAATAATCAATTAATGGATATATTAAATAAATGATATTAATAATATTAATAGAAATATAGTATGAGATTATTAATTTAATAAAATAATATTTTAGATTTATATTTCATGTTATTTATATAATATAATATATGGTTCAAAATTTACATTCTTTCTTGATGTTATTAAAATCAAATTAGTGAATAGTTTTAAAAATAACATAAATTATATTTTATAATAAATAATATTTTGTTAACTAAAATAATATTTATAAAAATTATATATTTGGGAAATATAATATTATATGTTATTTGACATCAATTATGATATATTTGTTTTACTTTTTCAATTTATTGTTACTTTATTTTCCCTTAAAATGTAAAATTCTATGTCATCACGTTAATTGTGAATGATTTCAATGATGGGTTAAAGAAAAACTATAAGGGTAAAAAAGATGTAATTTTTTATAATATTTATCTTATGAGATTATTTTGACCCATAATCTTTCTAAATTATAATTTAATTTATTTTTAGTAATTTTTATATGAATATTAATTTATAATAATTTCATATTTTGAATAATTGTAATAGTTCTCCCGTCCTCTCATATAAAAGGGAACCTCTTATACCCATTATTACAAACATAAAACCCATTTTGGATAAAAAGGATCTAATAAAATCATTTCCTAAAATCCCTACTCAAATTATAGTTACCTTATATATTGTATAACAGTAACCTTTGGAGAGTTATGGTGTTAAGAAATGTATGTTTTCTGAAGAAGAGGTATCATTTTTAGCCAAGCGTTTATTTTTTATTACTTCATCCAACTACTTAAATTATTCATTACCCTAGATTATATTAAATATTTATTATATTAAAAAATTATGTTTTTTATTTTAATTTCACAACCTATATCCATCTCTACTTCCATCACATGCAGAATGAAACCATTATTCATGTGTAAGGTAGACTACAACCACAAGAAATGATGTAATTCATTTTCCATAACAATCTATAATTTAAGGAATATAATAATAGAACGAATTTTTATTTTTTATATTAATGAAATATTTACCATTATTAAAAGTTAATATATTTCCTACCTTTTTATGTTTGCACTCACTAAAAAATAACAATGTCACTCATGCATATGTGTGGGATACCACCTCCATGAAGAGATATTATTCATTTCTTAACACCATATAACATTGATGATATATATAAAGATATTTAAAGTATTAATATGAAATTTTTTATAAAATTAACATTATATATAAATAAAATATTAATAATTATCTTTTTTTCGGTAGGCGGTGATGCAAGATTGATGCAGGCATGTAGTGACACAGGCAGGCATTAATGCAAGCATGACATAGGCAGGTGGTGACACATGCATGACACTGTATTGGGCCATCTGGTATGTTTTTTGGACTTTGTGTAATGTAAATGGATTCATTACCAACGATCCTTTTGGATATGTACTAAATAAATATTACTTGATTATTTGGTTATCCTTTGGGGGGGGGCTATGTATGGCTTATCCAGCTTATATGTGTTTTGTATCTGTGTTTAATGAAATTGTATCCGAAATCAGCCAATATATATAATTTATGTATATAATTGATAATTTTTTCAATATTATTTTTCTATATATGATTGAATAGTTAAATCATTGACCATAGTCTACTTAACAAAGTAATTTTGGACTAATGGATAGGATATCATCAAACAAATCCAATTTGAATTTAACTAATTAAGTAATATCAATAGAAAAAATAAATGGAATAATATACATTAAAATGGTTTCAAAGAATGTAAATAATTAACATATGTTTATTATTTAGGAATATGAATAATGTACCAAATAGTTAAGAATCAATGTAGGGAAATTCGTCTCATTTTTTATTCATTACATCATATTTTGATTTTATGAAACAATTTCATTTTATGATATGTATATATGGATCCTTTTACAAGTTATATAATGAATTTATCTATTATCATGATATTTAATTTTTTTTAATCTCATTATTTCATGGTGCTTAAAATTCAAATTGTTCCACAGTGGTAAGAGACTATATTTTAAAAATCATCTTTTAATATTTCCCCAAAAATATTTTCTTCTTCAATATCTATATTTTCATTAAAAAACTACTTAAAAGTGGTTATTATAATTCAATTATTATTTTATATGATAATTCTTTTACATGTTGTAATTTTTTAAAAATAGTTTGTAAGGAATTTTATTATCAATTTCAAAATTAGGTACTTTGTGAGTTCCATAAAAAAAGTATGAAAGGAATATTTTTTAATCTAATATGACATGAATGAATTTTCCTACCATGATGGCTACTTCTTTCTGGTCTGATTACTTTATAAATTTACAATTTTATTTTCAAAGATAGTCACTTTACTTTTTATTGTTTCTTTTATTTAAATAAGTGGTTTCAAAATGGATAATGTTATTTACCATATGAATATTTTTATGTGTATAATATTGTTAATTTTGAGAATTTATATTATGGTAATTAGTAATTTTTATGTTGATTGGTGGTTCAATTATAAACCATTGATGGGTTGTGAAACTATTATCCAATGATGGGTGTCTCCATTATAAACCATGGACAACTTAGTTCATTCAATACCTCAAATGAATTAGGTGTGGATGTTGTCAGAATTGTCATTCCATTTGTTAGAGTGATTTTAAGGGTTATATGGAAAATATCTACCATGTATCTAATGTATTTTTATCTAAGATATATATGGGCTTTTTCATGAACCTTATGACTTATAAAGGTGAGATAATGATCAAATTTTAAAAGGGAAATATTTTATTATTTTAAGAGGAGAAATGTTTAACATTCTATATTAGTATTTATGAGTTCATTCATATTTTCAAATAAATTTTTTTGTGTTTTATTTATTCACGTTTTTATTCATTAGGAAATGTTATATTAAAATATTTAGGTTGAGAAGGTGATTTATTATATAATAAAATTATTATCTTATGGCCAAATTTTATTTTGAAAATGGAAAAAAATTATAAGTATTCATCGACTATTGGTTTTATTCATCGCATTTATGTCCCATATTTACCCTTCTATACTCCTACCACATTTAAAAAATTTTATTCATAGGGTTTATAGATTATAATTTGAAATAAAAAAATAATGATAAATTTTATGATGATTTTTTATAAAAAGAAATCATAAATTTTCATTAAAAGGTTTATATTTTGAAAAAATGGATATTAAATAAAAGTGAAAACAGTGTAACATAAATGATTATTATTCAAGAGTTATGACATGACTTTCTAAAACAATTAATCTATATGAAATTTTGAAATTTAAGAAATTTAATTCTAGTTTAAAGTCACTATAATATTTAATGGTTGAGGATAGGTCAACAGAGTTGGTATCAGAGAAATGATTCCAATATTTTATATATTTGGATGTTTTCAGGTAAGGTTTTCTTAAGAATTAACAATACCATTATGGGATTTTAATTTAATGTTCTGTTAGTAGTTAAAATTATTATAAAAAGATTATATTTAATTATTTTGGGGAGATTAATTATATTTTTTATATTTGCTGTGTAAGGGTATTCGACTATGGTATAATGGATATAATAATTAATGTATTATAGAATTTATTAGGGTATTATGATTAAATGTAACAAATTTAAATTTAACATGAAATAATATATTTCATATTTTAATGGCGTTAATTACAATAGACTACAAATATGACATCGAGAGTAAAGGGAAAGGATTTAAAAATCATTCTTATCCCAACCAGATGATTTAATCATCACTATCATAGAAAATACTGTTTAAATGATTTTGAAATCATTTTAATGATCCAATTAACCTTCAAGGAACTATTTTATCTATCTAAAACATTTTCATTAATATATAATTTATTTTCATCATGGAGTATCTTTTTATATTACTTCAAAATATCAATTTATCCATCCCATTTGAAAAGGGAAACACCACCAAGGACATTACTATTTATTTTCCAAATATATAGGCTTTATGCTAGAATATAATGGAGATATAAATAGAATCAAGTAAGACACACATGTTTGGATTTAAGTTATTAATTATTTTATTATGATATAATTATGAATTTTTTTGATATTGTTTAATCATAAGGATATATGTAATATCATTGGTTTTTAGAAATAATGTGATATGAAATAAGACAAAAAATCATCGTTGAAGGTTTTATATAGATATTTAGAGAAGGGTTTATTTATCACTGATATTATAGTATATCCTAAATACCATGAGATTCTTGAAATTTCTAAAAGATATTATATTGTAGGTTTGTTATAAAAGTTAGGAAACATTTTTTAAATGGAATTAAAACCTTTCAAATCTTGTACAGAAAAAATGTGATAATTTTAGGGATACATTTATTGAATTTTGGTAAAAAAAATTTTACGTGGAAGCCTTATGATTAATATGTGGGGATATTTTTTGAGTAATAAACAATTTAATTTTTCTGAAAATAAGTTAAAAGGATTAGATGAAATTTTAGGAAATATGATATTTGATTTTGAGGTAATAATGGGTAATTAAAATTGTGGAATGGGAAATAAATAATGTCAGATTAATATTTAGATAAAAAGTATTTTATCATGAATATATAGTGATTAATTTTAGTATTTTTATTTAATTTTTATTAATATTATAAGTACTATATTAATATAAATTTATAAAAAGGTTAAACTATAAGCTAGGAAACAACCCGTCATATTTGGAAATGCCTTGAGGTTAAACCCACAACCGAAGGATGACAAGGGTGTTTTATAAAACAATATCTTTCATGATATCAGGGTTACTGTGAAAAGAATTCCATTATTTAAACAAGTTGATGGATAAATTTTTTCTTCTTCTTTTAACATATGTTTTATCATATAAATAACAATGGGATTAGAAATTGATTTTATGATGAAGTGATTAATTTCATTTCTAAATAATATCACTGTAATATTTGGGATCATTACACAAATAAGATAAACACAAAATTATGGAGTTTTATTAATGAAATAAAGCATGAATTATATTTTTAATAAAATGTTTTTTTATGATGACTTTATAGGGATCTAGATTATTTATAAAATGAAAAAATTATCATGGAGAATACTTTATTTGGGTAATTACTTTTTATTTATGAGACATTAAGAGTTATTGAATATATTTGGATATAAATATTAATTTTATCATGGAAGAATTAGTTGTCAAATACTACTAATATTTTTTTTCATTCTCAAACATGAATATTTTATTGAAATTTAATGACATATTTTTATAGAATGACCAATCTTAAAAAAATTTAGTTAATGATAAACTTTTTAAATTTATATAGTTTAACATCATTTGATGGTTTATCCATTTTAGGGAATTATGTTATATTGTCCTGTTTATTTTGTTTATGGATAATTTCAAAATTTATGATCAATAACTTGTTATAATTTTATTATATTATGTGATATATTAGAAGTTTTGTTAGTACATATGGCATGAAATATAAATATTTAATACTCATTATATGGATCAAGAAATAATATTGTAGAAAAAAATGACTAGAGGATTAAATTCAATATGTCAATTAAGTATATTTTCTTATGTTCTTAGTCTAGTAAATAAAATAATTCCTCAACATTTAAAAAATTATTTTGACACAAAGAAACTATTTTTTTACTTTAATATCAATAAATTAATGTACTTTTAACAAATCATATATTTGATGTTTTTTAAGGTCAACATTACCATTACCATGTTCTCTATCTCTCTATACAATTCCTGTAATGTTGGATTTTTCTTATCCAAGTTTTCACTTCGAACATAAGTTCTGATACTCAGAAATACAGTATGTGTTATTCGAGATTATCAATACACTTCCCTTTCTCATTTTTTTGTGGAAATTCTCTTGATAATTTTTATTATTTGAGTTATGAAAGGTATTTTAAAAATTCAAAACCCTGTTTCTTAGCCTGAAATCAAAATTTTAGGATCCAATTTTTTATAATTGGGATAATGTAATATCTAGAGTTTTGAAAAGAGTGATTCTTTTCGACAGATTACACAATATGAAACATTATACTTAACAATACTGGAAAATATTTGAATTTAAATATGGCCATTAAAACATAGATGTTAAATTAATAAGAATAAAAAGTATTAACTATATAATGAATTATATAATGGTCCTACACATTTATAGTGTATAGATTAGTTTTTTTTAAAAAAATACTCTATTTTTTAGTAAGGTTATTTAATTATTTCAAAATATGTTATTAAAAAATATTTTTTATTACCTTTTTTAAAATAATGTTATAATTTATATTTGGAATATATATAAATTTTATATGATTATATAACCAAAAATGTAAATCATTGTATAAAAATTTTATTCAAGTGAATTATTTATATTTTTCTAAAATGAATAATATTTTATTGAATAATAAAAATAAAATGATATTTATAAAAAAACTATATTTTATTTTAATGTATTTCCAAATTAAAATTATATTCTGGACATTATAAAATTTAATTATATATTTTTTATTTAATAGAATATATTTATATTTTTTGAAATGAATTTTATACATGAATATTGTAAAAACCCATTTATTGTTTAAAAGGGCATTTTATAAAAAAAATCACATATTTAAGTTTTATTTTAAATTAAATTATTCTAAGTATATATTTTTTATTTTTGTTAAAAAATAAAATTTTTCAAAAAAAAATCAAACTTTGGTAAAAAGTATACTTTTAATTATGGTAATTATGAATGGTAACCATAGTAAAATTTTTCCATTATTATTTGTATCTTAGGAAATTATGTGTTAAATATAATATTATATGATCTATAAAATGGCCCAAAAAGATTATGAAAATTCATTTTATTAATAAATATTAGCCATACTCTTCCATTATTCTGTAATATGACCTTCTTTATATTTGGTTGTGATTATATCATGTTTAAAATTTTATTCAATGAAATGTAAAATAGTCACACTCTTGTTTTTAGTAACTATAATATTTTTAAAATAAGGTTAACTTGAAGATATTTTGGGTATAAAATATTATTTTAAAATATAAATTATTTATTTTCATAATATTAATTTTCATAAAAAATCAGTAAATAATTACCTAAAAATTTACAAAATTATCATAAGGTAAGATTCTATTAATGTAAAAAGAAAATAAATTATATTACAAATTTTAAGAAATAAAATTTCATATAATTAATATAATACAAATATTTTATGGATTTACATGACATTTTATTGATATAATAGCATATTACTATCAAATTTCACTTATTTTGTTCATTTTATTAATATTAAAATAGTGAATAGTTTTAAAATTTTAATGTATTGGTATATTATTAGAATAATATTTAATTAAATTATTTAATGTTTCTAAAAATAATATATTTATAAATAATATTAGCATGTTGTTTATTATATCAAACATGGTCTAGTTATGGTCACCTTTTCAATCTATATTATATATATTAACCCTTAAAAATAAAAAAAACCTTATTTTTGTGGTAAGTGTGAAATGGGTCAATAATGGGTTAAACGAAAATGATATGTGTACAAATGTGGTCAAAATATTTCTAATTTTTTATTCTTGATATTTTTTAATCCATTTTCAACCTATATTTCATGTAAATCAATTTTGATCAATTATGAGTTTAATGTGAATTTATATTAATTTAATATTTTATTACATTACAAGAGTTTCGCTCCCCTATCTTATAAAAGGTCACCTCTTTTTCTCTTTAATTTTAAATTTTAACAAAATCCATTTAATTGTCCAAAATATACCCAAATCCCTTCATAAAACCCCATATCACATTCTAGATGCCTTGTACTGGGCATAAACCCAACATTAGTTATGTTTAGGTGTTACTAAAAAGAGTTTATCTGATGAAGTGGTATTATTTTTTTTGTATATATTCATCTTCCTCATTCAAATATTAAATATCCAAGAATATATACATAAAAATATTTAATATAACTATGATTGTTATTAATGGTATAACCAATATCAATATACTCTTCCATCATGGAAAGAAACCATTATTCCTGTGTATGTTGGACTACCGCCACATGAACCAATGTAATTCATTTCAATCACCATATCTCACAAATAGATTATAATGATTGAATTAATGTTTATATACTATAATCATTAAATATTTATAATTATTAAAATATAATATATCATTTCACTATTAACTTTCCCTTCACTAAATAATGATAACGTCATTCGTGCATACGTGTGGATCGCCACCTCCATGATGTGATGTGATTATTTATTCAACACAACATAAAATAGTTGATATATATATATTTATATAAAGTAATAACATAAAATTTATGATATTATGATAATTATATAAAAATAAAATAATGCATACCTTCATTCCATAATGATCATTGAAAAACGGAAACATTACTCATTCGTACATACGGCCTACGGTCTCCATGATTGAAATATAGTTCATTTTTAATTACATTATTAAATGGATAGATTTAATATTATATTTTATGTGTAAAAAATATAATTAGGTGGGGATTATTATTATGTGTATGAATAAATAATGACATATTTGACCATTTTTTACTAACTATAGTCATTTTGGACTTAAGGTATAAATATCATCAAGATGTCTTATGTGAATTTTATTTACAATATAATTTAAATAGATAATATAAAGGGAATAATAAAAATTAAAAATTTTCATAGTAATGTAAATAACTAACTTATATTTATTCTTCAAGGAGATAAAAATTTATTTGATTATTCATACACCAGTTAAGGGACTTCATCTCAATTTCCTTTTATTATGTCAGATTTTTGGGTTATAAACATGTATTATTTTATGAGATGTGTATTTAACCCCACAAAGATTTTATTTCATGAATTTATCTATTATAATGATATATAATGTTAATTTTAATTTATATTCTTTTTTATAGACTATGAATCCAATTTTTCAAAAGTGTTAAGGGATACACTTTTAAAAATTATCTTTTAAGTATTCCTTTTAAACCCCCTTCTTCTTCAAAGATAAAATTTTAGAAAACATAAAAAAAAGTTTTTTAAAATTATCTTATGAATATAAAATTTCTTTTTTATCATTGATTATATTTTAACAATATAGTTTGAAATGAATTATTTTTTCATTTTCCAAATTAGAGAAACTAATAATTTACCAAAAATAACTATAAAAAGAATGTTTTTTATCATATAATAATGAATTTATTTTCATACAATCATAACTAATTTTTTAGTAGAATATTAATTAAATAGTTAAACTTATTTAAAAGAAATTATTTCTTATTTAACTGTATATTTTTTTTAATAAGTGTTTTTGTAATTGGATATTTTTTTCCTAAAAAATATTTTTAGGAATGTAATGTTGGAGTTTTAATAATTTTATGATATGGTTGTTGATAATATTTTTGATTAAGTTTTATTAAATTATAAAAAAAATAATGATGGTTTTTTTATAAACTAATTATGTTTGGTTGTGTGATAATCTAATGATGTGTGGGTATATGATATCCCTCTAATGCATTTGGTATGGGTGTTGACCCTATTTTTATTTCATTTGTGTGATTGATTATAATAGTTATGTTTAAATGTTGTCCTATGTTGCATATATGATTTATAAATTCTGTCTATGGGTTTTATAGGAATACTATGATTTCTTGTGTTAAGATAACGATATTATGTTTAATGGGATCCATATACTAGTTTTATGGGTTAAAAATTTTACTTTCTGAAAAAATTTATTATTTGTTTTTCATGTTTTAAATTAATCCTTGAGGAGTTTTATTTTTTCACATTAAGATTTATTAAGATATTTTTTCAGAAAATATTTTGAAAATGAGGTTTATTTCCTGAGTAAGAAATTTTTAAGCTATATTCTTTATAAAAAAATATTTTTAATGTATTCATGGACTAATGGTTTATTTCGTTCTGTTTATTTTCCATAATAATATTTTTTTCTCATCTCAAATTTAAAAAAAATCATAGGGTGTAAGGATAGTAAATGGTTATAAATTTTTCATGTTAATACTCATGAATTCTTTTCATAAAATGAAATCATGTTTTAATTTAAGAGTTTTATATTGCAAAAAAAACTGATACTTAGTAAATGTATACACATTGAACTATATTGGATTATTTTTTAAGATTTAGAAACTAACCATGTAAAACTCTAATAATGTTTGATCTTTGGGAATATAAGAATATGAATTATGGTTTTATTTACATTAATTTGTAATATTTAAGGCTTTTTCCTTAAAATGGATATCATTGATTGAATGATATAGACACATCAGTTACATTATAAATTTATTGATATGGAATTTCTAGGTAAAAGAGTATGTTGGATTTTGATGGAAAATATTTCAATAATTTCTATATTTAAAATATTTTACTAATTCTTATTGTATCTTTGTATATCAATTTTTATGCTGAAATGGATATGTTTCAGAGAAATTCAATCATTGTTTCCAAGGATGCATTAATAATAATATAGGTTTAATTTAGATTAATTCAAGAAGAAATGAATGATATTGTAATTTTTTAATGTGTAATAATTTTATAGTTGATGTTTTCATGAAAATATTATATAATTGTTTTGTTATAGATTTAGAATTTTCATCACCAATTTTAACTCCTTTTGTTTTTAGTAATGTTTCATACAAGAATATAATGACCCAAACTTTACATACATTGTTAACACTTCAAAATTGAAGCACACTTATTAAAACATATGACAAAACCACAAAGGACCGTATAGGTATAGTGTCTTTAGAAACTGGGAAACATAAACAACTGGTTCATAAATCTTCTACAGTGTCTCCCATTTATTTCATCATATCTAGGGTCCCTTTTAGCATATTCTACTTAATATCCATCTTCCTGACCTGGGGAAAAGAAAACATAAAAGGGTGAGCTCAAATGCTCAGCAAGGGAAAATAAAGGAAATAAAAATCATATCATATCCTTTTGAAAATCATAACCTGCAAAAGAAATCATAATATCTTAACATGGAATAAATCATAGAAGTGAAAATGAGATCCCCATAATCATAACATCAAACTTGAAACTTTGTGGCATTCACACATAATCATGGAAAATCATTTCTTGTTATTCATGACTCATTGCCAAGACTATCTTAGCGGACAAAGTCCATTTCTGAACCAAGTTCACTCCTCGTTTCACTCCTGTATCACTGAACCGAAATAACCTTCTGTTCCAGCCATGTCTATCTCATGAGATATAAATATTTACCCAATGCATTGGAGGTATATATAGGTACCACCCATCTTATAATGAATCCTTTCTTATGTGTGCCACATAATCATAAATCATACATCATCGCATAACACATGTAACAAAAATGGGATTCTTGAAACATCATGACATCATAAAACAAACCGTATAAGGTAAATGACTTCATAAAAATAATTCCCTCACAACATAATCAAATCACTGTAATAATAGGGATAAAAACAGAACCCTATATTATCTTAGATGGAAAATAATTTTGATAAAACATTTGAACTCCATTCTTGAGGAAAATATCCTTTCTACTTCAAAAACACTTTTCCTTTTTAAAATTTCATAAAATTCTAAACTAAAAGAAGTTGATTGAAAATTTTTAAAGGAAGCTTCTTGGAAATAATGTTTTAAAAATCCATTCATGCCGTATAAGTTAAAAAAACATTCTTCGTACTTTTGTCGGAAAAGTAAAAAAGTACCTCGTACGAAAAACGACAAAAGATTACTTTCATATCCTTTACTAAAAACTCACCGAAGGGTAAAATTGGATTTAAAAAATTGTAGTTGGATGAAATTATTATTACATATTGAGGAAACATGGATGTGGATGATAAAATACACCCCAGTAAATACAAAAGTATAAACAATCTCGGATAAAAATGAGATTGTGATATTTCCCTTACCTTAGGTCCGACATGCTTTGTAAGTGTCCGAACCTCCTGTATAATGATTTAAATAATGTTATTTACTTATTCCAGAATCATACTTATTTTTATGATATCATATATGGTCATATTCTTAGCTTCTTAGTAGTAATATTTCATTGCTACTTGTTATTCGGGTGTTTATAACTTTTTGTTCTTATGCATGTTTTGTCGAATAAATTCTTATTCTTATCTTTAGGTTATAGATACCTCATTTCCAGAATGGTATTAGTGTAGTATATATCATATTCATTCATTAAATTCATTTATATAATCATTATGAAATGATGATCATGTAGAACGAGTCGCATCACATCGTGGAGACGGTATTCCGTACGTACGCACGAGTGATGATATCGTTCCTATGATCGTGGAATTGTATTGGAGTATATACATATATTATTTCAGTATCAATATTACTTTATAATAATCTTATCTAGTTACTCATTACACCCTTATACCCATCCTTGTAAGGTGATGGTGGAAAATAGATTACACCACGGCGTGGAGACGGTATTCTGTACGTATGCACGCGCGGTGATTTCATTTTTCTGTAGGATGGATAGAAGGTGAATTAGGGTTGTTTCATATTTATAATAACGTATCAGTATGTAAGTAATACTGATGTTATTACTTTATCATGAAAAAAATAAAGAAGAAGAAGTTGAAGAAGAAAGAAATTGAAAAGATCGGTAATGGATATTACCTCTTCTTTGAAACGCCTCTTTGAATCCTCCACTTAGGGAACTAAGATTGGTCTTTGAAGAAGATCAGGACCTCTAGGATTATTCTAGGGAAGTGGAGAAGGAATTTTGGCAGGGGTTGGCCGAGCTTCAGTGCTCAAATTGGTGTGAGGAGGAGGGGGATGAGGTGCCCTTTTATAAGGGAGGAGAGGGGAACCTTAGAAATATCTCAAAATATTATTTTATATTAAAGTTAAAATCGGTTTATAATGGTTCCAAAGGGTCTTATTTCGAAGATAAAGTGGATATGGGTCGAAATCCTATTAACCAATAGTATTTAGACAAGTTTAGGTTATTATTTTAACCTTATCAATTAGATTTAACTCTAAGTTAAATAATTTTACTTTTACCGTGTCTTTTTGTCTTCTTACACTATATGGTTAATACACTTACTATAACATTCCAAATGAACCCCAAATTGTTTATTATAAATATATATATCCTTATCTAAGTCATTTGGCCGAACCTTAGATTTTTAGGAATAAAATAACAATTAATAATATAATATTTGATTTAAAAACTATTTTGTGTCAATTTTGACACTATTTGATATATGATTTTTGTGAAAGTCATAACAGAATTATATGTTCAAACCAAGTTGATTAAATCAACACTAATATATCATATTACCCTATAAAATTAGTGGTATTCATAAAAAGTCTCAAATTACAATTATTTTGGTGTTTATAACATCAATTATGTCAATATTTCATTAATAAGATAATTACGGCATCATCATTGTGTCATAAATAAATTAAATTATTTAATGTCTAAAAATTATAAATAAAATACCATTATGTAAGAAATATTTTAATATTTCTAATGAATATTTATAGTCGAATTTATCTTATGTATAACCCCATATTAAAATTGTTTTAGTTATTAAACTTTGATTTTAACTATTTTAACTATTCATTAAATAAAATAATATTAAATGTCATAATCTAATCCAAGTGGACCTAAATGGTCATATTATATTTATAAGGTTGTTTTTGGTCGAATTACACTTATCCAATAGAATTAGGACATGTGTTAGGGTAATAGTAATATCATATTTAACCTTAGTTAACCTATTTACTATTAACCGCGGTAAAAAAAGTAAAAAGTTACTATTCACCAAAAAATTATTCTTATCTCATTAAACCACATTTTACTTACTGATATCATCTGTGTCTTTCGGATTTTCGAAATTCCATTCATAGAAGCAGTAAAATTATGTTTTATGAAAAATTCAGTTTTTAACCTACCACTTAGTGGTTTCACTATTCATCAAAAATTGAAAGTTTTCAGAAAAATAACAAAATTTCACCATAGGCTAATTTCGGTATTCCGAATCCAAAAATGCATTCCATTTTGAAAAATAAAATTTATAAAATTTTAAAAAGTGGTTATTACTATTCATAACGGCTAGTTTTAATAATATTTTAATAGCATATAGTTGTTTAGTGAAACTCAGTATTGCCTACGATGCAAGCTATCGATGAAGGTCGCGATTGCGTGTAAAGTAAGCCAAGCTAGTGTGTAGTGAAAGATTCCTTTGATGATTTATATAACATAAAAGTCTCGGGTGTTACATTCTACCCCCCTTAAAATGAATTTCGCCCTCGAAATTTGTCACTTTGTAACAAACAGATGAGGATACTTTTTCCTCATCATATCCTCAAGCTCCCATGTAGCTTCTTCAAATTGGTGGTTCCTCCATAAAACTTTCACCAATCGAGTGGTCTTGTTTCGTAGGACTTTTTCTCTATGATCCAGAATCTCTATCAGTCGTTCTTCATAAGAAAGATCTTGCTCCAGCGGTACAACTTCTGAGCTGAGTACATGTGAAGGATCTGGTATGTACTTTCTCAGGAGAGATACATGGAACACATCGTGAACTTGAGAGTGATTCAGTGGAAGCGCCAATCGGTAAGCTACCTTTCCAACAAGATCCAGTATTTCGAAAGGACCGATATATCTAGGGCTCAACTTCCCCTTCTTTCCAAATCTCATAACCCTCTTCCAGGGAGATATTCATAAGAACACTTTATCACCCACTTCAAACTCTAGGTCTTTTCTTCGGTTGCCGGCATAACTTTTCTGTCGACTCTGAGCTGCTCTTATGTGTTGTTGAATAGATCTGACCTTTTCTTCCATTTTATCAACGAGATCAGGTCCTAATAGCTTTCTTTCCCCAACTTCATCCCAGCAAGTAGGAGTCATGCATTTCTTTCCATAGAGAGCTTCATAAGGAGCCATCTGAATACTGGAGTGAAAGCTATTATTATAAGAAAATTCCACCAAAGGTAGGTGTTGATCCCAACCTCCTTTGGAATCCATAGAGAAAGCTCTCAACATATCTTCTAGGGTTTGAATTGTTCTCTCAGACTGACCGTCTGTCTGGGGATGATAAGCAGTGCTGAAACTCAACTCTGTATCCAGAGTATGCTGAAGACTTCGCCAGAACATCGAGGTAAATCTCGGATCCCGATCAGATATAATAGAAAGTGGTACTCCATGCAATCTTACCACTTCCTTTACATATATCTTGGCAAGCTGATCTAGAGAGAAATCCTCTCTAATAGCAATGAAGTGTGCAGACTTTTTAAGACGATCAACTATGACCCAAATAGCATTATTGCCTTTGGATGTTTTAGGAAGTCCTGTGACAAAGTCCATAGTGATGTTTTCCCATTTCCATTCGGGTATGGGTAATGGTTGTAACATCCCCTTAGACTTCTGTCTCTCATCTTTAACTTGTTGCCAAACCAAGCATCGAGAGACATATTCAGCAACATCACTTTTCATGCCATCCCACCAGAAGTACTCTTTCATGTCCCTATACATCTTCGTGCTTCGAGGATGAATAGAGAATGAATAACTATGAGCCTCATCCAACATCTCCTTCTTTAATTCGGGGATAGGAGGAACACAAACCCGATTCCTGAACTTTATTATCCCATCACAATCAAGGTTGAATTCAGGAACATTTCTCACCTTCTTTTGTAACTCGACATCTTCATTCTGTGCCTCTTTAATCTTCACATGTATAGATGGTTGAACATTCATTTGAGAAAGATAAGATTTTTCCCCTTCCATTATAATTCCAAGATCCATCCATTGTAAATCCATAAATATTGGATCTTTTGTTATCCTCATCATGGATAAACTAGCATGGTCTTGTCGACTTAATGCATCTTCCACCTTGTTTGCTTTCCCAAGGTGGTAATGGATTGAGTAGTCATAATCCTTAATCAGCTCCAACAATCTTCTTTGACGCATATTCAGCTCCTTTTGTGTGAAAATATACTTTAAACTTTTATGATCAGTATAAATATCACACCTTTCACCATAAAGGTAATGCCTCCAAATCATTAATGCAAAGATTACCGCAGCCAACTCCAAATCATGTGTTGGGTAATTTTGCTCATGGATTTTCAACTGTCGTGAGGCATAAGCTATCACTATATCATTTTGCATAATAACACACCCCAATCCCTTCTTGGATGCATCACTGTAGATCACAAACCTTTCTCCACTACAAGGCAGTGTGAGCACAGGTGCACTGGATAATCTTCTTTTCAACTCCTTGAAATTCTCTTCACATTCCTCTGTCCAAACAAACATAACTCCTTTCCGAGTCAACTTGGTGAGTGGGTTAGATAATCGTGAAAAATCTTTTACAAAACGTCGATAATATCCAGCCAAACCAAGAAAACTTCGGATCTCAGTTACTGTTGTTGGTCTCGACCATCTTTCGATAACCTTTGTTTTTGCTGGATCCACAAATATCCCCTCTTTTGAGATTATGTGACCCAAAAATGCAACTTTTTGAAGCCAAAATTCACACTTGGTAAATTTGGAATAGAGCTTCTCCTTTCTCAGGGTCTTCAATATAATTCTCAAGTGATCTTCATGCTCTTCCTTTCTCTTTGAATAGAAAAGAATATCGTCTATAAAGACTACCAAAAATTGATCAAGATAGTCTCTAAAGACTCTCTTCATTAGATCCATGAAGATAGCAGGGGCATTAGTAAGACCAAATGGCATCACTATAAATTCATAGTGTCCATACCTTGTACGGAAAGTCATCTTTTGTATATCATCCCTTTTGACCCTTAATTGATGATACCCTGAACGAAGATCAATCTTGGAAAAGTATTGAGCTTCGCGTAGTTGGTCAAATAAGTCATCAATGCGTGGGAGAGGATATTTGTTCTTGATAGTGATCTTGTTAAGTTCTCGATAATCAATGCAGAGTCTCATTGATCCATCTTTCTTCTTAACAAATAGAACATGTGCTCTCCAAGGTGATGCACTATGACATATGAATACCTTATCAAGATTCTCTTGGAGTTGCTTCTTCTATTCCTGCAACTCAATTGGGGCCATTCTATAAGGTGTCTTTGAAATAGGCAAAGCACCCGGTATGAGTTCTATTGAAAACTCAACTTCACGATTTGGTGGAAGACCCAGTAATTCCTCCGGAAAGACATCATCAAACTCCCGTACGATGCGCATATTCTTAATCGCGAGTTTCTCACCAAACATTTGAGATAAATAACCTTCATTTAGTGGAATCAATACCCATAAAATCGATGAAATTTCCACTGGAAGGTTATGTTCATCCTTGCATTGATAGACGATGATAGATTGATCTGGAATATGAAATGTGACTTCCCTTCTTTGGAAATTGATATGAGCTCCGTATAAAGAAAGCCAATCCATGCCAAGAATCACATCAAATTCCACTATAGGAAGGATCACCAGATTTGCAGGAAGCACTTTCCCACAAACTTTGATCGAAGAATAATTATAAACTTTTGATGCGACTGTTGTGCCCTTAGGTGTTGTCACAGAAAAATCAACATCTAATTGTTGAGGTAATACGGTGATACCCTTAGTAAATTCTTTAGAAATAAAAGAGTAGGTGGATCTAGAATCAAATAAAACATTTGCTACTTTAGAGTGGATGGTAATTGTACCTCTCACCACTTCATTATCGTACTCCACATCGCTGATAGAAATTGCATGTGACTTTCCTTTGTCTTTAGCCTTAAGAGTTTGTTGACGTCCACCATCAACCCCTAGATTTGGGCATTGATTGGCATAATGACCCATCTCCTTGTACTTGAAACATTGAAGTGTATTAGGTTCATTCTGTGTATCCCTTCCTTTGTTTGCATCATTAGACATCTTCTTCCCATTATCGAGGCATTCAAATGCCCGATGACCGTCCTTTCCACATTTGAAACATTTACTTGTCCCTTTAAGACAACTCCCTCCATGTTTCTTTCCACACATTGAGCATAAGGGAAAGATCATCTTCTTTTCAGTGTTCTCTTTATATTTTCCTTTGAATTCTATTTTCCTCTTCTTATCAAACCCATATGACTGATGGGTTACTCCAATCTCCATCTCTACTTTTAGAGCACATCGAACGATTTCCTCGTAGCTATTGAAGTCCCTTATGGCTAACGCCCTTCGAAAACTTGGTTTTAAGCCACTAAAGAATCGATCAATCTTACTCTCAGGTTGAATAATAATACCAGAAGCGTACCTTGCAAGTCTTGTAAAATTTTCTTCGTAGGTACCAACAGATTCATCATCCTTTTTCTTCAGTTCAAGAAACTCTTTCTCCATCTTTGTTCGGAGAATACGAGGGAAGTACTTATTGAAAAATAAGTTGTTGAACTCGTCCCATTCCATGGACTCAATTTCATCCCTTTTCCTCATATTCTTAATAAGATTCCACCCTTGATCAGCATCTCCTTACAAACGATACACTGTTAGGATGACTTTATCATGTTCAGAACATTGAAGAACTGAAAATATCTTTTCAGTAGTACTAATCCATTGTTCAGCAACTAATGGATCAGTAGACCCGCTGAAAGAAGGTGGACGCTGCCTCGTGAAGGATTCAACAGAATGTTGCTCCTTCCTTTTCTCGTTTGGAAGTCCTGCATGATTCATAGCTTGAGAAAGTTGTGTGAGCATTGCTACAAGATTTTGTATTCCAGCTCCCATATCGTTTGGTTGCTCAGGGGGACAATCATTACATTTCCCATCGCATTCTACATTAACACGGTTCCTTCGGGTTCTAGCCATTGACTTAAAACCAAGAAGAATAGTGTGAGAAACACTAATTATAATAGGAAAACCACATAATTCAAGAATAAAATTTTCACGCTTAAGGTCTTATCCTAGGTTATTCATGGCCATTTCTAAAACACTATGATTGTGTTCTATGCTTAGACTTATCCTTATGGTTCTTACTAAGACTTTCACATCCTAGTTTTCAAAGGTTGACTATACATTTCCTCTGATACCAACTATAACGACCCAAACTTTACATACATTGTTAATACTTGAAAATTGAAGCACACTTATTACAACATATGACAAAACCACAAATGACCATATAGGTATAGTGTCTTTAGAAACTGGGAAACAAAAACAACTGGTTCATAAATATTCTACAGTGTCTCCCATATATTTCATCATATCTAGGGTCCCTTTTATCATATTCTACTTAATATCCATCTTCCTGACCTGGGGAAAAGAAAACATAAAAGGGTGAGCTCAAATGCTCAGCAAGGGCAAATAAAGGAAATAAAAATCATATCATATCTTTTTGAAAATCATAACCTGAAAAAGAGATCATAATATCTTAACATGGAATAAATCATAGAAGTGAAAATGAGATCCCCATAATCATAAAATAAAACTTAAAACTTTGTGGAATTCACACATAATCATGGAAAATCATTTCTTGTTAGTCATGACTCATTGCCAAGACTATCTTAGTGGAAAAAGTCCATTTCTGAACCGAGTTCACTCCTCGTTTCAGTTCTGTATCACTGAACCGAAATAACCTTCCGTTCCAGCCATGTCTATCACATGAGATATAAATCTTTACCCAATGAATTGGAGGGAGATATAGGTCCCACCCATCTTATAATGAATCCTTTCTTATGTGTGCCACATAATCATAAACCATACATCATCGCATAACACATGTAACAAAAATGGAATTCTTGAAACATCATGACATCATAAAACAAACCATATAAGGTAAATGACTTCATAAAAATAATTCCCTCACAACATAATCATATCACTGTAATAATAGGGAGAAAAACAGAACCCTATATTATCTTAGATGGAAAATAATTTTGATAAAACATTTGAACTCCATTCTTGAGGAAAATATCCTTTCTACTTCAAAAACACTTTTCCTTTCTTAAAATATCATAAAATTCTAAACTAAAAGAAGTTGATTGAAAATTTGTAAAGGAAGCTACTTTGAAATAATGTTTTAAAAATCCATTCATGCCGTATAAGTTAAAAAAACATTCTTCGTACTTTTGTCAGAAAAGTCAAAAAGTACCTCGTACGAAAAACGACAAAAGATTACTTTCCTATCCTTTACTAAAAACTCACCGAAGGGTAAAATTGGATTTAAACAATTGTAGGTGGATGAAAATATTATTACATATTGAGGAAACATTGATGTGGATGATAAAATACACCCCAGTAAATACAAAAGTATAAACCATCTCGGATAAAAATGAGATTGTGATATTTACCTTACCTTAGGTCCGACCTGCTTTGTAAGTGTCTGAACCTCCTGTATAATGATTTAAATAATGTTATTGACTTATTCCAGAATCATACATATTTTTTTGATATTATATATTGTCATATTCTTATCTTCTTAGTAGTAATATTTCATTACTACTTGTTATTCGGGTGTTTATAACTTTTTGTTCTTATGTGTGTTTTGTCGAATAAATTCTTATTCTTATATTTAGGTTATAGATACCTCATTTCCAGAATGGTATTAGTGTTGTATGTATCATATTAATTCATTTAATTCATATATATACTCATTATGAAATGAAGATCATGTAGAACGAGTCGCATCACATCGTGGAGACGGTATTCCGTACGTACGCACGAGTGATGATATCGTTCCTATGATCGTAGAATTGTATTGGAGTATATACATATATTATTTCAGTATCAATATTACTTTATAAAAATCATATCCAGTTACTCATTACACCATTATACCCATCCTTTTAAGGTGATGGTGGAAAATAGATTACACCACGGCGTGGAGACGGTATTCTGTACGTACGCACACGCGGTGATTTCATTTTTCCGTAGGATGGATAGAAGGTGAATTATGGTTGTTTCATATTTATAATAACATATCAGTATGTAATTAATAATGATGTTATTACTTTATCATGAAACAACTAAATAAGAAGAAGTTAAAGAAGAAAGAAATTGAAAAGATCGGTAATGGATATTACCTCTTCTTTGAAATGCCTCTTTTAATCCTCCACTTAGAGAACTGAGATTGGTCTTTGAAGAAAAGAAGGACCTCTAGGATTATTCTAGGGAAGTGGAGAAGGGATTTTTTCAGAGTTTGGCCGAGCTTGAGTGCTCAAATTGGTGTGAGGAGGAGGGGGAGGAGGTGCCCTTTTATAAGGGAGGAGAGGGGCACCCTAGGAATATCTCAAAATATTATTTTATATTAAAGTCAAAATCGGTTTATAATGGTTCCAAAGGGTCCTATTTCGAAGCTAATGTGGATATGGGTCGAAATACTATCAACCAATAGGATTTAGACAAGTTTAGGTTATTATTTTAACCTTATCAATTAGATTTTACTCTAAGTTAAATAATTTAACTTTTACCGTGTCTTTTTGTTTTCTTACACTATATGGTTAATACACTTACTATAACAAGCCAAACGAACCCCAAATTGTTTATTATTAATATATATATCCTTATCTAAGTCATTTGGCCGAACCTTAGATTTTTAGGAATAAAATAACAATTAATAATATAATATTTGATTTAAAAACTATTTTGTGTCAATTTAGACACTATTAGATATATGATTTTTGTGAATGTCATAACAGAATTAATTGTTCAAACCAAGTTTATTAAATCAACACTAATATATCATAGTAACCTATAAAATTAGCGGGATTCATTAAAAGTCTCAAATTACATTTATTTTGGTGTTTATAACATCAATTATGTCAATATTTCATTAATAAGATAATTACTCCATCATCATTGTGTCATAAATAAATTAAATTATTTAATGTATAAAAATTTTAAATAAAATACCATTATGTAGGAAATATTTTTATCTTTCTAATTAATATTTATAGTTGAATTTATCTTATGTATAACCCCATATTAAAAAAATTTTAGTTATTAAACTTTGATTTTAACTATTTTAACTATTCATTAAATAAAATAATATTAAATGTCATAATCTAATCCAAGTGGACCTAAATGGTCATATTATATTTATAAGGTTATTTTTGTTCGAATTAAACTTATCCAATAGAATTAGGACATGTGTTAGGATAATAGTAATATCATATTTACCCTTAGTTACCTTATTTTCTATTAACCGCGGTAAAAAAAGTAAACAGTTAATATTCACCAAAAAATTATTTTTATCTCATATAACCACATTTTACGTACTGATATCAACCGTGTCTGTCGGATTTTCAAAATTCCATTCACAGAAGCGGTAAAATTATGTTTTATGCAAAATTCAGTTTTTACCCTACCACTTAGTGGTTTCACTATTCATCAAAAATTGAATGTTTTCAGAAAAATACCAAAATTTCACCCTAGGCTAATTTCGGTATTCCGAATCCAAAAATGAAGTCCATTTTGAAAAATAAAATTTATAAAATTTCAAAAAGTGGTTATTACTACTCATAACGGCTAGTTTTAATAATATTTTAATAGCATATCGTTGTTTAGTGAAACTCGGTATTGCGTACGATGCAAGCTATCGAGGAAGGTCGTGATTGCGTGTAAAGTAAGCCAAGCTAGTGTGTAGTGAAAGATTCCTTTGATGATTTATATAAAATAAAAGTCTCAGGTGTTACAATAAATGAATTAAATTAAAAATGGGTGACATAGCCAATGAAAATATATTCCCAATACGAAAAAAATGGGATTGGAAATTGGTTAAGAAATATTATTAATAATCCATGATAACTATAATGAATTTTGATTTATAATGTGAACATAATTTAGTTTAAATACACACTATAGAAAATAAGTGAAGAGTCTAACTGATGTTCAGGTTATAATGATGTTGAAGGAAAGAGTATTTAATTTAAAACACGTAATTAATAAAATATGGAACAAAAATTTATAAATCTAAAATGTTTTATAAGTTGTTTTATTTTATGAAAGTTGGTTAGTGAAATCAAACAACCAGGAATAAAATTAGGAGTTTGGTTTACATGATGTAGGGAAAATATATGTTTTTTATTCATACCTAGATACTAAGATAAAAACTTCATTTGAAATTATATATTGATTTCTTCATATCTCAAGGATATTAATATCTATATTATTAGTAAGTGATAATTAATTGTGTGAGAATTCAATTTATTTAATTAGATAGAATGAAACCACTATATATTTTGAATTATATTTTCTTTTAAAACCTAAATTTTTAAATATCTTTCATCCAATAGAATATATAACTAAAGTGAACCTCGCAGCATTCTATAATCACTGACATGTGGTTTTGGAAATGATGATTAAATGATAAATGTAACTTAATTATGAAATATTTATCGAGATATAAATAAATGTAATTTTTAATATTGAATAATTGATAAATTCAACCAAAGTAGCTAAATAAATAATAAAACTTATATAGGTTTTAAAATGTACCTTTTTAAGAAGTTGGATTTTTATAATTGTTATTTTAGTATAATCTATACATTACTTATAAAATATAATATTTATATGAAAATATATTTCCACAATTTTTATTATTAATTTATAAGTGATATGAGTAAGAATAATTAATATTGGTAGCCAAAATATTTTCCTATGAAAAATATTTTTGTTATATTTTATTATTAATAACTAAATTTAACATTATAAAATATTATAATTTGAATTTTAAAAATTAACAACATTTTTAGATTCATCATCTGAATATTAAAAAGTGATAAATTATTTGAGTATATTTTAAAGTTGTTTAGTTTAGGTGAATAATGAAAAAAGGTTTTAAAAAACCTTAACTTTTATGAATATATTATATAATAAACAAGTAAAAGATTATAAAACACATTAATTTATCAAATAAATATTTAAATTGTGACATATATATATTGAAATGTTATTCTAACTATAAAAATCCACGTTTTATATTTTTTAGCATATTTTATATTTTCTAACAAAAGAAACTATTTTTAATTATTTCATCCAATTTAATTTTTATATTTTATTTTATGGAATTATTTCATATCCCCATAAATATATTTTAATTAATAATAAAAAATTTTATATCATAAAACTAAAAAATATTGAAAATTATATCCTATATATAAATTAATAGATTAAAATATAAATATTTTAATAAAAGTTTTTATTTATAACATTATCTTTTTCATACAATAAATTTTCTGATACAAATTAATACTATATAATACAATTTATTTTATATTTTCAATAATGGGTTTTAAATTTTATAACATGTATGATTTTATTTTTAGTACATAGATTTGAATTACTTAGCTATGAATTTGTCTACACAGTAAAATAAAAAAAGGTAAAATGTAAAAAATAGTATTTGACTATAAAATGTGATAAAATTATTGGTCATGTCATAATAAACTATATATCCCCAAACAAATCCATTATTTCAGAATTTTGGATAAATTTATTCTTGAATAATGTCATTCTATTATTGAAAAATAATTACTATTTGAAAATGTTCCCTTCTCTTCAAATATAAAAGGGGATCACTTACACCCTCTCATGATTAGGCATACTATTATAATATTTCATGAAACAGTTCCAAATTTTCCTTTCCTAGAATTTACTTATAAATGTTAAATCCCAGGTTCACCATATATCTATTAAAACCATGATTTCTGTTAATAATTTCAAGTGAATTTCTAAGGTCCCAATGTGAGTCTTCCTTCATCCTTACTTTCCAACCCTATCATAACTATATTAATATAACTAAATAAGAATCATTAGTACATATATGTGTATTTTATTAATTTATTCAACCTTATTTATCCCTTTTCACCCACTATGAAATAAAAAAGACCATTTATCATTTGTTTTTGTGTGCTATCACCTCTAAAAGTGGAATTATTTTTTCATAACCCCCTAACATAGAGGAAATTAAATATTTAGTTAATTTATTACCATGATTTCTTTGATAATACTAATATTATGTAAATACGATATTTTAAATTCTATAATGGATAATTAAAAAATGTATTAGTGAAAATAAAAACTTCTAATGAATATATCAAAGTAACTTTGTTAATATGAGTTAATTTTATAAAAAACATATATACCTATATAAATTTTATGTTAATGGAATAATATGGTATATTAAAATATAAAATTTTAGAGATTATAATGTTATTATAAAACAAATTTATCCATGGTGATTATAAAAAGTAGTTATGCATAAATTGATGGAATTTCTCCAAATAACAAACATAGGCCAATACTATATAATAAATAAATATCATATAATAACAAATGGTCAATAGTGAATGGAATAATTATTAAAAGGGTCCCTTATAAGGTATCAAATAAAAATAATTTTGTTATTTATGATTTAATGTTCATACAAAGAGTCAATCAGGAATAACATAAGGGTTTACACTAATTAAATTATATTCCATTGAGTTATAGAATTTTTTTATTAAACTGTATTGTCATAATTTTGACTTATTATACCAAATAAATAATATTTATATGACTTCCAAAATAATTCATATAATTATAAAATTTTTCCTATTGTTATCACTATAATATTATTCTTAACATAATGATTATGTTACTTCAAACGGGTTTCTAGTGATCAATTACAATTTCTTGGTAAATACACCTTGTTATATTAAAATTTACATTTAAATGGTGTACATAATTATTAGTAGTTATATTATATTCTAAATTATCATTCCTAATATAGAAAATTTATTTTACATCACTTTAACCATCATGGATTTCATTTAATGTTTACTTAATTCGTAATGCTTCATTTCGCATCATTATTTTCAAATTTTGAACTCCCAGTTCCGATAACGCATATATGGTATTTTTATATGCTTTATTTCTAATATCATAATAATTTTATTCCCTTATTGTAAAATATAGTTATATTTCACTCCACTATTTATTTTATTGTATATCTATTATAATATTTTCAAATATTGTGGTTTTAGGAAATGCTATTTTTTATATTAAGAACATAGTGCAATTGAGGTTATATTTTATATCTATCTTTACATTTTGTAGTAATCCCAATAATTTTTTTTGAAAATTAAAATTTTTATTTTTCAACGTCCCTGATTTTAATTATTTTGTTTTTAAAAGAAAATTAATTTAAATTTTTATTTATGGTGGTTTTTGAAAAAAAAATCTCTTTTATCATTTCCATGTTAAAATATCACCCCACTACCTTTTTATTTCATATAAGAAATCCTCTCTATGTTTTCATGCCTTCGACCAATATTATATTATCATATTTCCATAAAATATGTATTTTAAAATTAATTAAAAATATTAATGATACATTTTATTCTATAATTTATTTTTCTAAAACTTAGGAAAAGTTAATTTTATCTAAGAAATTTTCATTTGATATGTCTTATGTTTGATCAAGGACATTATTCAGAAGATATCATACAAGTTATTTCTCAATATTTATTATAATTTATAATTTTCTGTCACATAAATAGTACACCATTACATTTTTGTTTTATAATAATCCTTTCTTATAGGTATTATTTAATATTAAATTAATTTCTTTTCGGGACCCATCCAATGTTTTCTTATGATGTTTCCATTTTTATTTTTTAATTCATTACATTACAAAAAAAATGTATTATTTAACAATCAATATTACTTCTATTTGTGATTTATGATTATTAATTGACGAGGGATGTATCTAAATCCCATATTTTTTCATTCCAATATAGATGATTGGGGACTTGTAAGGCTGGTTGTTTATATAGAGTTTAACATTCAAAATTATTACTCTAGATGGATTATATCTGTGTTATCCCATTTATTAAATCAGAATGTATTGATATTCCTTGTATTTTTTTCTAAATATAGATCATTTTTGATTCTTAAAGAATATTAACTAGGTATTGTATTAATATTAATATCATTCATGTAGTCAATGCATTGGACATAAGGAAGTGATAGGTGGGGGTAATATTTATATTTCCCCTAGATAAATTAATTAGTTAGTCTCACGAGACCAAAGGTTTGGGTATTTGGTGTATTCCATCCCACTATGAACATATTACCTTTTTTCAACCATGGCTTATAAAATCATGTTATGATAATATCCGTTATGGAAAAATAATTTTTTTGGATTCCATGATAGTAAACATGAAGATATCACGAATTATGAATTCCAACACTAGGAATTCAATTATTGTTATCAATATTATTGTTTCTATTTTTATGTCAACCATGTGATTATTTAATTATATCTCTTATTTTGAGTTCTGATATAGTGGGATTTGGGCATCAAAGGAAAGAATAATATATTTGAATAATATTTTTATTAAAATAATTATTTTTTATAATAAATTAAAAAAACATTTTCAATTTTTAGAGTTACTTTAATTATTATTACATAGTTATTTTACAAAATATATTTTTTAAAAAACAATTTTTTAAAAAAACATGATAAAAATAATTTAATTATTCATAAAAAAATAAAATAACAGCCAATAAATAATTAATATGTTCTAGGTGAAAATATTCTAATTCTTCATGGTCATTCAAATTTGGTGTATTAAAAAATAAGTCTTCATTTTATATTATAATTTTCTTTTAAAAATTAATTTATCATATTTCAATCATGATATTTGTTTCAAATTATTGATTGCAAATATAATAAAATTAATAAACATTCATAAATTTTTCAATTATTGGTTTAAAGAGAAATAAATTAATTTTAAATTTAAATAGATACTTTTCTAAATAAATCTTTTTTTTTGTTTTTTTAATTATCATTACATAATAATGATTAAATTATATTATAATATTAATATGTATAAAAAATATTATGCCTACAATTTAACAAATATTCTTGAATAATAAATAAAATAATAAAAATTAATGATTAAATATACAGTTTTTCTTAAAGAGGGATTTTTCTGTATAAATTTTAAATTCATTTAAAAGTAAATATCACATTTTAAACAATATAATTATATAAAATTATATATAAATTGGGAATCATCACATCAAAATTAAAATATAGGGGTAATCTAATATCTCCAGTTATATAAAATAACCATTGTAAATAATTAATCAACGTAAAAATTGTAAAAGGGGAGGATCAAATTTTTAGTTACTAAATTTATATAATCTCATTTTCAATGATAATTTTTCAGAATGGGAATCAATTAAAGGAATTAAAACTAACATTTATTTTTTTAATCACTTAACACAGTAAAATTCCATCATTACCTTTCACCAGACTCATATTTCTAAGAAAATTCCCCTCATTTAGACCAAAAAAAGGTGATCTCTTCATCTAAGTCTGAACTACATATATCCTTCAATTTTATCATGGATTCAAACAAAATTTATATATATTAATATCCACGTAATCATTTCAGTGAATTTAAAATCAATAAGGATATATAAATATTTTATTTTAAAGAAATCCATTTAGTGTAGGAGTAGTTCCATTTATGAGGATTAATTGATTTGGTTGGTGATATATATAATGTTTGGGGTTTTATTTAAATATCCCAATGAAATTGATATTTTCTTGGATAGATTTCTATTTGAGGTAAATATTTTTTTCTATCTCTTAATTGCCTCGTATTGTTTCTTTAACCCTAGTTATATTTGGGATTTACATTGTTTATTACCATTTTTCATCTCATATATTCATATTGCACCTAAAATGATGCATTTTAGAGGAATATACATTTTCAGTTGTTTTCCTATAACAAACTATTATTTATATAATGACCACATGTTGTAATTTTATTGATTATTAATGAATTAACTTATCATATAATGATTTTTCTACAATATTAGATGTTATTTGTTATAGTCTAAAGAAATTTGATCAAACTGAATAGTCATAACATCTCCTAGATATTATTATAACCTGGATGTTCCATGACCACATTCTTGAATATATATTTTATTTCCTGATGATTACATGTAATGGGATTAAAATTATATATGTTATCAATATTTTAGACTCCTAAGATATTGAGGAACCATATCACGGAGTTTAACCTTAATAATTTCTAGATAATGATTTTTAGATATTATCACTTCATATATATTTCCATATAAATTAAATTTTATGAATTTGATATCTTTCCTTATGTGCAACCCAGAGTCTATATTAACCAAGATTTGTTAAATTACTACAATATATTTGTTAAATTGGAATGTGTGAATAGTAATAACAATTATATAAAAAAATTGTATACTATTTATTAATAATTAAAGTGTATTTATTGATGTTTAATAAATAATTACTCAATTTTTAGAAAAGTCATTTTATTGTTAAGAAGTGTGTTTAATTCAAAAAAGAAGTTATTAGATTTTTTTTCAAAAAAACATTAAAAATAATAAAAACATTTTTAATATTTTTATTTTTTGAAATTATTTTTTTAATTTATATTTCCAATATTATCTTATGGTATATATTCAGGGTTTTTGAAAAATATTTTTTCCATTCAATAATAAAAAATGGGGTATTTTTAAAAAAAATATTTATTTCTAAATATTGTACATTTCTATTTTATTATATAAATTAAACTATGTATCATTTAAATTTTGATAATCTAATCAATAATATAGTAACAATCATTATGATTTATTTTGGTATATGATAATTTTAAGTCTTAAAACCCATTTTTCCAAAAATTCATTTTAAGTGCACATAATGTTTTTATGATAATATATTAATTTAATCTCTATAAATTAATTGTTTCAATGAATTTATAGATTTTACATTAAATATAATATTTTAGAATTAATTTTATTTTTTGGAAAGGAAATTAATTGTTGTAAATTAATATTTACACATAACAATTAATTTTTCTAAATTTCATTTTCATATCTATTTTAACACTTACAAAAACGTAAATTCATCCGCATATATAAATTTATTCTAGAAAATTTTTTTAAATATTTTGAATAATTATAATTAATATAATATAATATGGTTAATATAACATTTGATAATATATAATATTAAAAGAAGTTCAATTTTTTACAACGATTAAGATTGAAAACGATTTTCTTAGGGTTTAAAACCAAGAGATAAGGTTTGGATTTTCACCCAAAGCTATATATATATATATTTATGAATATTTATAGACATTATAACATTATTACTATGAATATATTTCCATTAGGGGCCACATTTTCATTAAAGTAACATTATATCATTGAAATATTTTATGAAATTCAATGTGTGTCCCTCCCCACACTTACTAAAGGGAACCTGTAATCATCTATTATTCAAACTTTATGATCCATATTTAAAGGATAATATATTCTAAAAAACTATGATACAGTTATTAACTACATTATTGAGATACAGGTCTTCTTTTAAGACCAATCATTTAAGGTTTTATGAGTATGATATAGAAGGTATCTCAAATAAACGGTGTAGATCTTAACAAAACTCTTCCAATATTATTTGTTAATCTAATTCCTATAATTTTTTGAATAAAAAAACATATGAATATAGTATTATCAATATACGGATGTGTTATGATAACAATGTAACAATTGTGTATCACGTCTCCTCCCTCAAATTGGATATAAAATCATCACTTTTGCTTATTAGTGGAGTACCGCTTCCAGGTAGTGGTATAATTCATTTATATTCACCATATTTCATTGATGGATTTTATTATTTGATTATTGTTTATGTATGATATCTGTGAAATAATTTTTATACTATAAATTTAATATAATATATACCTTATGACGTTACATTCCATTGGAAAACAATAATTCCCTTCTTTCGTATGTGTAGACTTCCACTTTTACGAACTGATACAATTCTTCTCTTAATTTTAAATATATATGGATATAAATAAGATATATTTAATGTATTTTTAGAAAAAAATATATATATAATAATGAAACTATATTTATGAATTATAATTTAGATTTCATTATTTTGGATGATTGAAATGTGAAAAAATAATTCATTTTTATGTACACATTACCATCTTTAAATAGTGATGTAATTTATTTTCTATCACTACATTGTATGAATTTTGGTAAATATGTATATAATGAATTCATATTATATTTATATAATAATTTTAATTTTTCAGATGAATTGAATATGAACAATGTCCAACGGTCATAAGCACTACACCCAAATAGTCCTAAAAAATTAAAGTGGTTAGCACCTGAAATGATGATAATAATGAAAGATTATTATTGAAATACTGAGAAATGTTATAAGTAAATATGTTTTGGTATTATAAGTAGTAATATGGTTATTTTATTTAACTATAAACGATAAATAAAATTAAACATGAGGATACAGTTCTAACTAATCTATACAATTTTCAGCAATGTGTATTATATAACAATCTCATTTTTACTGGGATTTTTTATACATATTTTACTGATGATAAAATTATATAATAAATTCACTAAAAATATAATTTATTTTCTTCATATACATTTATTATTGTATTTTACTAGTTTTTATTCATTTAATAATATTTAAGTACTCAAAATAATTAAAGGATATTTTTTAGGAAAAACAACTTCATTTCTCCCTTTTCTCGGGAATCATTTCATATATATCCATATATTCATTAAAATGTTTTTAGAATGGTATTAAAATTATCCAATTATTATTTGAAGTAATTTTTAGAATTATTTTACTTCATTTAAAATGTTTTAAAAAATTTATCTTTTCATTTTCCAAATATTTCAATTTTAAAATTTTATATATAAAGTGAATGGAATATTTATTTTTATGTACACCACATAAATGGAATTCCCCAAAACAATGAACAATATTTTTTTAAGATTACATTATATTATATATATATATATTAAAAATGTATTATTTAATTTTTTTGTAAATTTTAATATTTTTGTTAACTGGTTTTAAATTAATAATGTAATTTCCCAAGTAAATGATCTACTTCTCTTTTAAAATCATTTTTTTCTATAATAAGACAATTTTTTGTTAATTTTGATTTAATGGTGATATAATCAAATGATACCAAAATTATAATTTATATATACTGTTTGTGATTATTCTTATGATACAATTTTGAAACTCTTATCTGTTCTAAGGATTTTGAAAAGATGATGGGATGAATGTTTTAATATATTTTTGGCGACATATGCATGGTCTTAATTATGTGATTAGTGTTTCAAAAATAAACTAATGGTGGGTGATTAAGTTATAAACCAATATCTTATGGGTCTATTATATCCATCTACATAATTGAGTAATGATGATTCCATTGTGAGATAATAAGTACTAGAATGTGGATTGAACCCAATTCTACAAAAGATATTATCCAATAAAATAGTCTTGGGAGGGAATCTTGACTAATTAAATTATGTAATGGGAAGTGAAAACAAAAAATTAATATAGTATTGGATGTGATACTTCAGAATGAAAATGATTTTTTATTTTTATATGTATTCCAGGCACTTAAATATTCTTTTAAAGATATTTTCTTATTGATAATGACTAATTATTCATGGTTCTGTAACTATATGTTGTATTATATTTGTCTAACTAACATTTTATCAATGTATATTTATTATATAAAATATAAAAAAATATTATTATTGTAATTATTGATAATGTTATTATAATCTTCTTCTGATATTATTCTCACTTATAATCATTGATTGAGATCTATTTTTTATAATTATTGAGAATTTGATGTTACCATTTATTGTGCGTACATTCCATATGTTATAAAGATAGTTTTTACATACAACATATATTGGAATGGTGTTAGTCAAGAAAAAAATTTAAATGATGTATGTCATTGATGTACCGTTTTATTGTATCCATGTTTCCAAATACACTAAACCTATACTATAACGGTATGTAATTTAATCAGTGAGATTTTTTATGAAAATAAATAATTTTTAATATTTAGTAATATAATATTACATAATGACATGAACCACATGATAAACCTAAATACAATTTTTTATAATAATTTATACATTACATTGAGGGAATAAATATACTCATAATAATTTAAAGTATTGTTTTTAGAAAATAGAAAATATATAATAGACTGAGACTTTAGTGAATTTATTTTCTAATTAATTTAACCTTTTTATAATTTTCAACTCATGAATCACTGAAAATAGCTTTTCACTAAGTCAAACATTCCTTTCACATGGAGCCAACATGGCATATGAAACACACAATCCCCATATGAAATATATTGCATGCAATCTGAACATAGAGTATGTTAAATACAATCCTAACAAGGTGTATGTTATAGGAAATTACAACATGGAATAATGTACACGCAATCCCAGCATGTCATATGTTATATCGAACAACATAGTTAACATACATTACATGCAAGACTGACCTTCCTCAATGGATTTTGTAACACGTAAGAAGGAGTGTAACCTAAATATAATATATTATTAAATATAAAATTATAATGAGATATAAACTAGACATTATGTTGATGGATTTGAATAGTATTTACTAAATTATAAAAATATGTGGTTCACAAAAAAATACAAGATTAATTCACAGGTTCCCAATTAATTATAAATTAATATTAAAACTAGTTGAATACAATATAAAATATAATTATAGTCACAAAACCATTTTAACCTATTAAATTCTATTAAATAATGTTGGTATGTAATATTAATATAATAAATATGATATATATTCATAAAAATATTTTTATATTTATCCAATATATTTAATAAATGTAAGATAAGAACAAAGCCAATATTATGTTTAAAAAATCAATATTTTTATTAATACATTTTTACCACCTTTTAATAGAGAACCAAATTATATACAATTTTAGAAACATTTGTAGATTTAATTTCTCAAAATAAATTTTTTTTTCATATATGAAAAATAAAAATTAGCATAGGATGAATTTTTTGATTTTTTAAGTAAGGTTTCTTCTTTTAATAAGTATTTAAAAACTGGATTTTAATTCATAACTTCTCTTTCATCTAATTTATTTTGGAGGTTAAAATGTATTTTTAATAGGTTTAGTTTTTTATTTAGATAATATTTTTATCAGGTAATCCAATTTAGTTTATTGTAATGAATTTCACATTGAAATTGGATGTAAAAACATAGCAAACTTTTGATGGTTGTTTTTTGCTCGAAAACCCTGTAGTGTCGTCCCCTCTGCTGGATTAATTTTAAATTAATATATACCACATCTATGATTAGAATTTGGAAAAATTTATTCCATATTAAGAATATTTATAGTTTTTAAATTTTAATACATTAATCTTAGTTTTTGACCAAAATTATTAGTGAATGTGAATAAAATTAATTACATCAGTTAAGAGAAAAATTATGTTAATAAAGTACTAAACCATAAATTTAAGACCCAAAATAACCTAGAAATATTTCCAACACAAATTGGATTTCAATATTTTTACAATATCATAAATTGGATCGACCATGTTCCATAATTTGATCCACAGTTCACATGAAAAACATTGGTGGATTTTACTCTTCAAATATTTACAAGACTGTCACTCCTCCTCCACTATAAATAGGAACCACATCTACCCGTTTCTCGCATCTCTAAATCCTAATACGATCAGCCTTCATCATTCCAAATATCCTCTGAAAAATAATTCTATCAACCTTGAATCCCCCAATTGGGAACAAATTATTTCATGGAATCCTTTTGGCATAAACCAAAAGAAGTTACCAGATTTAGAGGTAACGTCTTATCTCAATATCCTTTACATTATTTTCCCTCTTAACCCAATAGACTTATTTTATTCAATTATTGTGTAATAAATCCAATATAATTCATATACTAGGATGTTTTTATGTATATGGTTTTAACTACACTTACACACACCTTTACTTGATTGATATTAAAAAAACTATTTCTGTGTACAGTGAACTACTACCTCGTAGAACGATGATTGTCAATGTCACCTTTACCACCAATCATTGTGGACATTATGATGTAAACTCTATTTAAATAATTCATATATTCTATTTATTAATTATTAAATTTTATGTATTCATTTTACAACACATACATCGTTATTTTATATTTGGTTTTAATACGATAATCTCATTTGAGGATGTGTGGATTACAGCCCCTCATAGCAATGTGATTCGTTTATTGACCATATATAATGTATTAAGGATTGGTTTAGTTAACTTGTATGATATATGTGATATATTAATTCTAATATATTAATGGTGTACATACACACACACACACACACACATATATATATATATCCCATTTTCATACTTTCTTTTAATAAGACAATAACAAAAAAACAACAATGTGCATACATACGAACGACTTATCATCTCCATGAATAGTGTCTTCCATTTCATACTTATTTATGATATATATTATTATAAAATAAATATAATGGAAAAATGATCTTTATATATTGGTATATATTCTTTAATCATGATATATGAATAGGGATCAATTATATAACAAATTAAGACGCATGGGATGAACAAAGTTAATATTTCCTAAAGTGAATCCTTAACATAAGATCGTTAATAAACTAGTAATATAATGTCATAATCCAAAAATATATGGTTAAAGGTAAAATAAAAATATTCTTTATATAATTTGTAATAAACCTATATTTATTACACATGATTCTTGTACAAGTTTAGAGAGAGTAAAGACAAAAGGTAAAGGGATTTCATCTCACTTTTAATTTCTTTAAGATAAAAGTTATTTTCACCATGCTTTCCTTTTGTGTGGTGTATGTAATTACAATAGTTGTATTATATGTCTATTATACATAAATATATGGGTATTTACATGCCCATTTTATGAACCTTCTTTCATTGGTATTAATTTTTAACAAATACTAATTTGGTAAAACAGTTTTGTATCAATTTTCCTTCTTCGAGACCCATGTTTTTTTATGCACCTAAACTCTTTTTTTAGGTTTATATAATCTCATATTACATATTTTATCATGAAAACAATTATTTTTATGATAGTTTTAGTTTAATTTTATTTTATTAAATTTTATTTGGAGTATGATCCCACATTACCATGTTATAATAGTTTATTGAGAAAATCCACTCGTTTCATAAGATGGTTTATTTTTATGCTACTTTTTTTTAAATAATTAGATCCAACTATAATAAAAATTAATGGATTTACTTATCTTCAGTTTATTAAAAATATCCTCATTTTTAGTACCATTTTTTCACCAATTGAAATTTAGGATAATGTTATTAGTAAAATCTAGTCGTCTCTCTCTTCCGTTAGAAATATATTGAACTCAAAAGCAATGTTTTCAAAATAATTCGAAATTATTTTCAAAATTATTTTCACAAATGTTTTCAAATGATTCTTGAAGATAATATTCAAGGGAAAAGGATTTTTAATTTTATTTAATGTTTTTAAAACATCATTAAATATTTTTCGAATCTATTTTAGTAGAAAAATGTCTTCAAAATGTTTTATTTTATAAAACAATCAAATAATAAATGATATTTTCTTCATTAAATACATTAAAATATCATTCAAAATAGTTTCCCAACTATTCTTACAACCATTACTGTTACTTGTTCTTTTATCGAGAAATTATTCAATTTTTCTATTCATATTCTTTCTTCGAATGGATTATATTTTGATGAAATGATGTTATGAAACTCATTTCCCTTTAAAAGTTTATATGATTTTGAAACATGCTTCTTTTCACAAGTTATCTTTACTACGAAAAGATTATGAAACCTGTCTATTTGCACATTTTTTGATATTTTTACATGTTTAGGATACCCATTTCCTTTCATGGGTTATGATATGATTATTTATGATCTTTTTCTCATTTATATATGATTTCATAATGTGATGGGTAAGATCTCTATATACCTCCAATTAATTGGGTAAATATTTATATCTAATAAAATAAAAAAGGGCTAGAATGGTGTTTCACTCAATTTTGTAATACTGGGTGAGAACGAGGGCTACTCGATTCATTAATATATGGTTGGAATGAGGGTTCACTTGATTCACTAATACAGGGTTGGAATAGTGGTTCACACATATTAGTGATGGTATTTTACCACTAACATGGTTTTTGAATTGATGCCATGGCTATTAAAGATATCATATTATATACTTATTTTTTTCAATAATTCAATTTTTTATTTATATGTTATGCTTTCATGGATTATGCGCTATATTTAATTATGACCCATGTCTTATGACCTGCCAATATTTATACTATAATATCTTTTATGACCTTTGATATGTTGGTTATGATCCTCTATTTTCATGTTTATGTTATCATACCATTTTTCACATGATTATTCTTACATGTCAATATTGTTTTCCCTTACTGAGCATGTTAGCAAACCACTATTATGATTCTATTCTACCAGGTTATGATTATATGTACTATGATTGATATGTCTATAAAGGGTTCTAGTCATGAAGAACCTAGAGGGAGATGGTATAGCTCACATATGTAACAGTGTTTTTGTTTCCATGTTTCAAAGGAATTATATCGACTATAGTCTTTGGGTTTCTATTTGTATAATGTTTATATATTCTGAAAAAGTAATGTAATGTTGTTCTATTGAAAAACGAGCATCTCTATAAAACAATATAATAATAATAATAAAATTTAGACCTAATAAATCTCCATAATAATTATTCTAACAAAGAGCAATGTAGAAATGAAATAGAATATTTGTAATATAAAATGATCTTTGAAAATGAAATTACAAAAACATTATTTGAAATTTGTGTGATTGAGAATTAATAAAATATTACATATTTATTGAAATTGGTGAGCTCACATGACCATTACAAATATGTATATTAAAATATCAATCTGATTGTTTAGTAGAAATCAAACCATTAGAAATAGTAACCAGACTGTTATAATTATAACATAACTTGTGAAAGATTAAAATAATATTTCATAATCATATGAAAAAGAAAATATGTTATATTTTTACCATGGTGTATGTAAATAAATTTCTTAAAATTATTAAAATTAAGTGTTTATATTTTTATAAAATAATTATAATTAAATTTTTTTGATAAATATTATTTTTCAAAATAAAATTTATTTTCACAACTAGTGTATAAAAAATAAATTCCATGTTGTATTATAATGATAATATAATTTTGTGATACCTTAATTCATTTTTCAATGGCTACAAAAAATATACATATTATAAAAACTTGTATTTTTAAAATAAATAAATATTAATTAAAAAATTATTTTATAATATCTGGAAAATTAAATTAATAAAAATTTATTTCATTTATGGAATTTATACATCAAAAAAAGGTTACAATAAAATGTTTTTTCTTGTATAGTTCAATTTTTAGAAAATATTTAAATACGATGAATTGTGGTATTTAATATTATTAGTAAAATATATGAATTTCATGAGACATGAATAATGTAAGAACCCATTAGATAAAATACATTCATTTGTTACTATATATAGTCATAGGAATAAATACTATTGTGATTCATGATCAATAGTTATAAACTAATGAATATAATATTAAAAATCCCCATTGTCCTACCCTTATAAATACAACCTTTTACAACCTTTTCTACTCACAACTACTAAGCCATTAAGATCTCCAAATTTAGAGAAAAATACCTTTATATTACTATCCCATACATTTTAGTTCTATTGATCTCATAGATATAACATTTTCTGGTTTCTTATAAAGTATTTCTGGGAGATAATATTTAAGATGTAATATTTACTTATTACAACTTTTATATTCATTTATTCATATACATTATTCACTAGTCCATCAAACAACCTGACTTAATTACTCTAGTATAATAAATATAATTAAATATTATTTTTTATATAATAAAAATATTCTATCGACCCCTATTTAGATTCTAAAATGAATATTTTGTTTATAATATGGTTGGTAAGATGCTTCCATGAACAACACATATTGTTTTTATCCAGTTCCTTAAAGGATGGGAATAAAAATATTATTATTGTTAAATAAAAACAAAATAAGTATAATAATAATTATTTCATATTTTTTTAATTTTTTATTGGTCATTTAATTAAATAAAACCAATTTAATAATTGATCATTGATAAATCTGCCTAAATGAAATAACCAAACAAGATAAATGTTTTTTGTAAAATAATAACACCTATAAAAGTAAAAAAAATGTATATTTAACACCATTTCAATTTTTTAAGTATAATAATACCAATTCATTTCACTTTTTGTGTTTCAGTAACATTTGAAAATAATTTAACCTGTTGTCCAGAAGTGATCCCACCAATAACAATCAATGAAACCAACTTTCAGAAAATGAAAAAAATTAAACATTATATCTAATTTATATGGTTAAAACCCAACATATTTTAATTAACATAAATAAAATATAGATGGAAAATGTTAGGAATTATGTAATTAATTAATCTAATTTGATTATCCATGAATGTTTTCCATGTACATATTGATTATGGAACATATGTAAAAGATCTTTCCAAATCCCACATTGAATTAGGCTATGACCTTTAATAATATAACAAAAATTATAGTTATTTTAAATGTTAAATAATGATTCTAAATTATATATGTTTGTCTGTGTGTGTGTGTGTGTATATGACATATAGAGCTATCTTATTCTCACTTCATTTAATGGGTTAAAACAAGAATTCATTTCATTTCTCAAATTCTTACTTTATGAAATATCCTTTGATTATGATTTGAAAAAAGTTTATGAGACCCATTTCCTTCTATGTTAAGTTATTTAATATATTCATTATTATTTATTCCAATTTTAGAACTAATAATCATGTTCATTTTATGACATGTGCACCTAGATAACCCTCCAATGCATTGTGTAATATTTTTCTCTCATGAGACAATGTGTATAATATTATGGAGTGACCCCATTACATGATGGGAATCCATCAACCTAAGAGGATTTATAATAAAATATCCTTTAATTATAGTTATTTCATGTTTTATAATGTAGTGGAATTTCGATAATTCAATGATCATATGATTCCATGATCCTTATATTATATTTCACCATATTATTCATGAACCTCTATTCTTTATGATATCATTATACATATTTTTACTTAAATTTTATACTTATCCATCATGTATATTCACCTATAGGGATTTATTGATCAACCATTTCTTATTTATGTCCCAAGGTTATCCTATGATATTTTAAGTTCTAAAATGGATTTAGCAAATAATAATGGAGATTTGAATAATGAATTATTATTTTAGTTTCTTGTTGATGTTTTATGAACTTATTATTCCAATTAAACAAATATATTGGAAACTTAGTTTGTATATAATTGATATTTATGCCAAAAAATCTTTAATGATATGTGATTAAGGTAAGAGTCCCTATTTTTTATAAATACCCCAAGCCTCGTATCCCAATGATAGGGGTTACATTATTACATTGGCATAAGAAACATAGAATCATATCCCAATGTATTGAATATTTTAGTAGCATTGGTAAACTATATACATACATGAAATTAATGTCCCAATAGAAGTCATAGAATAGGAAAAAAAATTAATTGAGGACACAATATTTACCATCAGTGTACCCTTAGATATCAATCACAAAACACTTCCTGGTATCCTGGGGATGTAAATAATAATAAAATGGTGATCTCGGATGCCTAGTCAGGGTATTAATACACTAAAACAAATAATGGATAAATGATGATAATCAATATATTAAGGTATATAACTAAAACATATTCCATTTAAACAATAAAATGTTCATAATATGGTTGGAATAAATGATGACCAAATAAATTCATATAAATAATTACATAATATTGAAACATAACATATATCATAATTATGGAATGCATAATTTCAGACTTCTGTAATATAATTCAGAGACCTTTCACAACAAATTTTGAACATTTTTTATGAAACCTATAAAATTTTGAAAATTAATTTGTCACAAGAGACCCATTGAGGCATCAAGGGGCCATCAAGAAATGGGTACCACCCCTCACTCACTATGTCTAATTCCTTACTCGTTGGAAATATGTGGCACATAATCTATATAATGTTTTTATAAAACATTTAACATAAAACATGTTAATACTTACCCCATTCAATTTAACATAAAACTATCTAGAGTAGTATAGTGAAACATAAAAGATTTTAAATCATATATAAAACTAATCATAATCCATCCAATGAAATAGTAATTATTAATAAAATACAACATATTCCTAGTGAATCATAATTACAGAAGAGAATTGATGTTTTGGGTGAATAAAATACCATAAAATTGTCATTAAAAACATTCATTTTGAAAAAATAATTTTCACATCAAGTTATTTTTATAAAATAATGTTCACAAAATATATTGGAAATAATTGTACATGAAAATAACCATTGAAAACATGAAAAATAATATTTTAAAATTTTAATTTTCATGATGGTGAAATTATATGTTTATGTCGCACATGTTAAAAGATATATTCCTTTAAAATTGTTGATAAATAAATAATTATTTGGGGAATGAAATGATGATTCCTTTTAAATAATTTTTGAAAAATTAAAACATGAGTAAATAGGATTTTAATTAACATTTTTTATAATTTTAGAAAAAAATTTGATAACATTTTTAGAAATCATAGTTTTGGTAAGAAATTGATTGGAATGAGAAATATAGTCGGATTATCATAAAAAAATTACTCAATAATTTTAAATAGTCATGAGTAAAAAATGGAACTGTTAAATCCAAATTTTAAATTAATAACTAAAGGGTAAGAAAATAGATTGATTTCAAGATAAAAAATCAAATATTCCACCAAGGGAAGCATAATAAAAACTAAATCGTGAAAAATGATGAGATTGTAAAAAAACCCTACCACTTTGATGTCTTTTGAATCATAGAACCCATGAACGAAATAATATCAAATAAAACATTAAATACCATGAACAGAATTATATTATTTATATAACATATCAAAATGTGATCTATATATGCCATGAAAAAATATAATTGGTGAATTTTACTAATTTCCCATAGAAGTAAATTGGGAATAGAAACCCTTATAATGTGTTTGATTTCCTTATTTTGTATAAAATCATCCTATATAAAAAAATATTTTTTTCAATAAATATATTAAAACCCATAGATTCATGAACCATGATGGAGTGCCATCCTACACGACACTAAACCCGGTTCAAGGATAACTCAAAGGGCCTTCCAGATCCCCATGGGAAAGTACTTAGGTACAAAAAATATAACATGGGATGAATTACACCAATGAATATAATCATAAATCGCCAACCATAATATATAAAACAAAATTGAATGATCATAACCAAACATGGTACAAAAATGTTCTGATTTACTATTTATAACATTAAATAAAATCTAAAAAGACTAAAATTGAAAGGGAATAATGACACTATCCCAATAACCACCATGTAACAAAAAGAGATTCATCCTCAATCCAAAACCGCTAACACCAACCAATGAATACCTATACTAAGCTAAACCATTATCATAATACATATTTCCTTTATTTGATTCAAACATAATAAAGTCTACATACACCCAAAGGTGTATGGAATGGGTCAGCCAAATCCCAGTAGGATTCCGCCCAATAAAATAGATTTCAAAAAAATACATTATAAGATAAACCGACATGTAGTTTTTGTAAAGAAAAATTGAAACATTTTTATAGAAAACATTTTATAGGAAAACATTATTTTCTTTTGATGTAACCAGCGAAGTTGATCATATACTAATGGTAATAAATATATCATAAGGGATATATTAGTCATGGGAAATCCCTCTTGGAACTAGCTATAGGAAGATACTATGTACATAATATCTCAGTGAGACTTGGTATAAAAACCCCATTGATCATCATCTTCATACACAACCACTTTAAAGGAATTAGTCCAAAGTTATTGTAGTCCCCAATCATCATTAATTTAGTTAGTGTTGTCATGTCAATTCTGTGTATATAAACTAGGCCTTAGACCTGGAGATCCAACTAGTATACGAGTCCTACTCTTCCCACTTAGTCACCAATATTCTCTTTTTGTGCCCAATTTCTATTATACATATCACACGAAAAATAAATTTAAAACATGCAGAATCAAAAAAATTAATGCATGGGATTAATCATCATTTCAACAACCCAAAACCTATTATGAATCCAAATGCACAATATATACATTATAAAACATGTTTAACCCGATTTACCAATTTTATCAAACACCTTTAAGAATATAACAAGGAAAGATGAAAAATAAATACCATTGGAACATAATATATTTCCTTTGGAAAACTGTATATTACCATAAATGAACATTTAATACTTTTAAAAACACATTTTCTCACCACAGGTGAAACACGGGGAACAAAACCAAGAAGTAAAGAAAGCATACCAAAGTCACCATATAATTTTTAAAATGGAACCACATACCACAAGTGTAGAAATATCCATAAATAATTATTAAACCACAACCACACCTGAAACGATCCACATAAACAAAGGGTTGAACCAAAAACATCAAGATCAACCCCCAATAATAAATATCCTACCCTAAATAGCTCACCAAGCCCAATAAAGATATGAAACCCCCAGATCGAAAAAGATAACCCCTAGAAAAGAAGATTAAATAAAGAGATGAGGTACATTCATGGAGTTTCATAGATATTTACTATCAAATACATCACTAAAATGGAGGTCTAATGAAGATAGAAGGAGAGGGTGAGGAACTTAATACTGTAAATTTTGAGTTGGGAAGAAAATGGGGTATTTTGGGTTAAATCATGAGAGGACCCAACCCTCATTTTAAAATTTTAATTTACTCAGATTAGTATAATGGTTTTCCCACATGGTTTTCCAAAACATGTGGAAACCATGCACCTTTCATTGTCCAAGAGGTATATGAAGCATGTTTAGCCCATGTGGTTTCTAGACCATGCACAAACATTATTTTTCACCATTATCAAATAATGAAAATTGGCTACACAGTTCTCTGGTTAAAGGATCATGGTTTTTCAAACTGTGGAGAGACCATAAACCATGTGTTTTTAATGCAAAACACATATTTTCAATAAAAATAATTGAAACACAAGGGGAAAATATAGACCATAAATAATGTGAAAAATAAATTAGAATTAAATCATTGGTGTGAAAATTAACCCCACCATAAATACTTCCCCGTGAAAGTTAACTTGAAGTATGATTAGTGAAAATAATAGATACTCTTTTTCAAACCATGTCTTCTACACCCAAGTATAATGCTCATTATTAAAATATTTCTCAATGACCCAGACCAATGGAAAATATATACTATGAATCACTTTCTCTTGATAATCTATAATTTTCACAGTCCACTCGAACACATATAAATTGGGCTTAAAATCCAACGCTTCCTAATTCAACACATGAGACGCATTCGGGATTAACTTTTTCAGATGAGAAACATGACACACATCATGAATTGTCATTCACATCTAGGGAAATCAAAACCATAATCCACCGTACCAATATATGGGATTACATCAAAAGGATGAACATACCATGATGGTAGCATTCCTTGTTTCCCTAAATGATGATGACCCAAGTGAGGTGCCACATTCTGGAACACTTTTTCACCCATAGAAAACTCCAAAGATTAGCACCTCTGGTCAGTATAAGACTGGTAGAAACAATGTTGTTTCAAAAAACAATTTTGGATCAATTTGAATTTATTAATAGTCTCTTATACTATGCTTCATCCAATCAACAATGTCTAACCCTCCTCATCCAAACATAAAGGTGAATGGAATAGACAACCATAATGATCCTAAAATGTATCCATTAAAATAGTATATTGTGTAACTATTGTTATAAGAAAACTCACCCAATCCTAAATGCATATCCCACCAACCTCTGAAATCTAACACATATTCCCATATCATGTCTTCTAAAATCTAATTCACCCACTCCATCAGACCATCTAACTGAGGATTGAATGTTGTGATCAACTTCATCTACTACCACATCCCCTTTTGATGTCCTTAAAAAACTATGAAGTGAAGTGGGGTTCCATATCAGAGATCATTGTTAATGGAACAACATGATGTATCATGGCCTCTTGACCATCCAACTGTCCAAACTCATCAACTTCGTCGGAATCTATGATGGTAATAAAATGGGTTAATTTTGTTAGATGATCAATAACTGCCCATATAAAATTCCTTAATATAGTTGTATGAGGTAAGATGAAAGGAAAGTCCAAGGAAATCTCTTCCCACTTCCTGGTATGAATGAGTAGTGGATGAAGAAAACCAAAGGGATTTTTGTTCTCTTCTTTGATTTGATGACCCATATAACACTACAATAAAAGGTCATCAACATATATCCTCATACATTGATAACACAATTTATGAATGAAATCATAATACATCATTGAATCACTTAGATTAACAACCACCTATGCTTTGAGGTTATCTAACACCACCACCTTTCTCAACCAAAAAATGCCACCATGAAGTGGCTCATGAAACAAAAAACTATTTCAAGAGACAATGGAAAATCATAAAGTGTCTTACCACCATGAAATAACTGCATAGACGGGTATCAAATATCGTCTCTAGGACACTCTTGTTGAATTAGTTCATAAAGGTAATGAATTAGCTGGAAAAAATCCATGAATGCACATCAACATTGATCTATGGTATCAAAATGAATTTGAGCAAAGATCCCCATCAATGTACACTCATCACTAGACATCATATAAACATCCACTAATAATTCTCCTCTGACAGTGCAGACTATATTGTTTCCATTTTCGAGGGTTTAGATAATATCAAAATAAATACACTGAAGGTACAAAACCTAGTAACACATCTTCATATTCAGATTATTCTAGAAAAACATATATACACACCTCTTATTATCAAAATAAACCATTAATTTCTCCCCAAATTGAATATGGAACCATGTCACTAAGTCATGTATCGCCGCTAATAACTCCATTTCATGGTGAGTTAATTCTTCTCCTTTTTTTAGAGCTTGAGGGAACCATACACCACCACATGATTATCCAACAATAGAAAACACCTGAGACCCATACTTGGGGCATCAAAAAAACCCACATAGACCATTCCATATTCTAGAAATATCATTATGAGGGGATTTACTTAACTATCACTTCATCTCCTATAAGGAGGCCTAATACTCTGGGATCAATTCAAACATCACCCCTTTCTGATTGAGAACCATCATAGGAAATGATGGATAAGAGAAATATTGAATAAATTTCATTTATTTCCCTTCCATGTCAAAATATATCTTGATTTCAAAAAAATTCTTCAGATGATCCCTTTACATCACCACAATAATCTTCTTGAGGTCCACCAAAACACCATGTTCAGAGATCGCATAGCCCAGAAATTTCCCTACCCTGATCCAGAAGGTTCCCTTTGAAATCTTTTCACAGATATGATGGTCTTGAATAGTTACTAGCATATTTATCAAGGGATTTTATGATCCCCTTCATATCTAGAATAAACTTGGATGTCATCCATGAATACAACAACAATATAGTTGAGATATATATATAACTCCCTATTTGTATGTTCCATAAAGACTACTAGTGCATTTTTCAATAATAAAGGCATGACTAATTATTCAAAATTACCATACTATCTTTGGAATTTTTTTTAAAATACTTCTATCTAACTCTATATTAATGATATCTATAATGCAATTCAATCATGAAAAATAACCTCACCCCCATAAGATGGTCCGAAAGGTCATAAATATGTGGCAAGGGATATTATTCTTGATCTTAAAATTATTCATCTTCCAATAATGATACATAATTAGAGAGATCCATTAGCCTTTTCGCAAATAAAAATGGGGTGGCTAAAGGTGAGATGCTCAGGTGAAATAATCCATTGGATTCAAAATCATCAAATTCTACCATTGATTTTTGTAACTCAATGGGGGGTATATGATATGATGGAATAGATATATATAGTGTTACTAATGCCAAATATATATGTAACTCCACATCTTTCTTAGGTTTCCAACCAGAAAAATCTTTGTAAAAACCTCTTTGAACTCGTTAACCATAGGGGTAATCAACCCTAGGTAGTAACACCATCATCCTCTAATTCAAGCGATGAAAATTCGAGAAAAATATATTTCTCAATTCCAGATGTGTAGGTCCATTTCAGGCAGTATAAGTATCCCATTATCCTTGAAAAAGTTGGTACTCCCCTCAAGTTTGATAAAACTAACTCATCTCCAATAAGAATCTACATTCACCTAAAAACACACCATCGAATTCATAATGAGTATTATGTGGAAAGTTCCAAGTCTAAAATGAGTAAGGAAAATCAAAGTTTGACCCCAGACATGGTGATTTCATAGGAAAGACACCTGAGAAGCTTCTCTCGCTTATTAACAAGTGGAATTACTGGATCCATTGTATATAGAATCAAATTAGTCTGTAATTTCCACACACACAGAAGATAAGTATAAAAAAATTAAATAGATTCACTAGTTTTAAAAAACAACAGCTAAGGATGGTGAATAAAAAATAGTTCCTTGAACTGTCATAGGCCCTACATTAGATCATATTGGTGCTTGGATAATAAGATTAATATTTGGTGTCAAATACTAAGCTTCAAAAAAACCACTAGCATGTGGATCTACCATGAACTGACTCTAACCAAAATATGATCTATTCCTAACACCAAAACTGGTTAACCAAGATCCCACCATACCATATAGATCTAAGTAGGATGACCTTCCTCTAGAAGCTAAGCATCCCACCCCACTCTGATAAGAGTGTGTGTCTACACAAAAATGCTATAAGTGTCCCACATGTACGCAATGATAGAAAGATCATTGTGAGGCTAGACATGGAAACCTCACATTCCATGTCTTCCAACACTAATGACACAAAACAAATCCAGTATCCAAAACTATTGAAGATGAATGTAAGAAATAGTGGCATGATCTACCACCTCCCCTGTGTTCCTGCTCGTCTTGCTTCCTCTTCATCATAGATGAACTACCGCTTCCTACTGCTGATACAACCCCAAAGGAACCAAAACTTCCCTTGATAACAATATCCACCATGAAAAAATCAATCAAAAACCTTGGTATATGAATTCATCTTGAACCATAAGACCATAGAATAAATTTGTATCCATAAGACCATCTTGAACCTCTGATATTTCATATTCTCGTTCGAAATGATATTAGTTCTATACTGCACCATCTTCACCAATTAGTTGGAATTCTCCAATACTATCTGATCTCCATGGGCAAGGTAGATGAAATCCAAATACATGGAATAATCCAAAACCATAGGGAAATACTATTCATTGAAATGGATATTGAAATATTTTCAACTATTCTGATTGTTCTTCTTAGTTTGAACTATTGTGACCCACAACCTCTAACTAGAACATTCCAAGAATAATTAATCACATTTCACTCGAACTAAATTAGGTGTACCATGAACTTCAAATATCATCTCCATCTTATCAAGACACACTTCTCCTTCTTGAGGAATTGTATCTCATCAGAAATGGGGAGGCATGTTCTTGAGAAAACCCTATAGGCACTCCCTATTGTAAAATACTAGGAAAATTGAATCATGTTGAAATATGGTATTTCAGCCATGGTGATCATCATACCCATTCATGATCCACTACACGAGAATCCATCCAATGATTTTTTTGTCCCAAATAAACATTAGCTTAGTTAGTATTTTAAAACCAATCCCTCTGGGATAAACTAGCCGTCATCCCTTCTGATCCAACTTGTATATTATTCCTAGTCCTCCCACTATGTCCCATGGGATTCCATTTTTGTTGTCAATTTTCATTCCAAAAATCACATGAAAGATCACTTTAACACATGCATAATCTAATCAATATAATACACATGATAAATCACCATTTCCGGAAGCCAAAACTTATTTTGAATCCAAAACTTATTTTGAATCCAAAGACACACAAAATCAATTTTTTTAAACAAAATTACACCATTTACCCATTTTATCAAACACCATTATGTAGTAAATTAGGGGACACCAAAAAATACTCGTGTAACATAACCTATTCCCTTTGGAAAAACCATCTATCACAATAAACACACCTTGAATATTAAAAACACATTTATCACCCCATGAATAATACAAAAAAATAATCATGATGTAATGAAATCAAATAAATGTGACTATATAATGCATAAGCATGGAACCACCTACTATAAGTGTTGAAACATCTAAAATGAGTTCTAAATCACAACCTCGCCTCAAGGGAACCCTATAAATGAAGTATTGAACGATAAAAATAAAGATATAATGTTATGAATCAAGATCAAACCCTAAATAGGTCACCAAACCCATGGGAGATGTAAAACCCCAAGAAAAAAGAATAAAAAAAGTGGGAAAAGGAATTTATCAATATATAAGAGACTTACATTGAGTTTAAAGGATTCTTTCACCCAAATACACTTTCAAAATAGAGTTCTAAGGGAGAAATGAGGATAGGGTGTGGCACTTTGGTCTAGAAATTGAGATGGGATTAAAATGAGGGGTTTTAGGTTATATCCTATGTTGAATCAACTGTCATTTTAAAATTTTAATGACCTGGAAAATCCACATAGTTTTCACGCATTGTTTTCCCACACGGTTTTTTGAACCATGCAAAAATAATGCACCCTTCACTTTTCAAGACCCACATACCACAAGGCTTTCCCACATGGTTAACAGACCATGTGAAAAATGTGTGGTTTTCCACTATCCAAAAATGATACTTGGATAAATGGTTTCCTGGGAAATACCGCACGGTTTTCAAAAACCGTGAATCGATCATACGCCACCTGTTGTTAACCCAAAATACAACAATTTTTCACTAAAAACACAATTAAACCCCATGGGGAAAATGATAAACCCAAAATTAATAGAAAAATAACTACGAATAAAATCTTCTATGTGACATATACTAATTTATATCATACCATATATGATCCCCTAATATCATTTTACCACAAGTTTTTTTTGTAGTATTTCAATATTTTTATATTTTCAGGTGTTAATTTCCTCCTTTTATCATGTGTGTTTTGTAATGAATTGAATATTTTATTATACATAGATTATATTTTTATCCTATATAAAATTAAATTAATGTTTTAAATTTTATTTTTTTCATTGGATATATCATTAGAACAATTTATGAAAGTTGTATATAGAGAATGAGTCAGATCACTTTATAGTGATTGTATATCGTATGTGTGTAAAAGAGATGATATCATTCCCTTAAAGGTAAAAAGATTATGAAATGCATGATTTCATAAATTTATACAGTTTATTTCATGTAATATATATATATATATATCAATTATTCCTTAAATTTCTTCCAATTGCATTTAATGTAAATTATATCGGAATAAATCACATCACTTCACGAGGTGGTAGTCAGTTGTACATACGAGCGACGTTATCATATTTTAAATAGAATGGAAAGTTAGAATAAATCTGTGTAATTTTATGTAGTGACTTCAGTGCTAGTATTCTATAGTTGGTTCTTTATTTATTACATTGGGATACGATATATAGAATCTCTTCTTGAAGTACTTAATAGTTTAGTAGACTTAATATACTAGATACATACTTTTGTCTTACTAATATTTTAATTCAAAAATGAAAAAATAATTTTTTTCAAATGATGTTTATTACCTATATAATATCCCAATATATAAAACATATTACGCCTCATGGTTTCATGCGAAAAGAAAAAAATATAAGTGTGATATCAAATACTTATTAAGGGTTAAGTATATTGGAATCAGTCATTAATAAATGAAGCATCATAAATAAGGAAAACAATATGGAAAGGTAAATATAAGATAAAAAACCCATTTTAATTGTTGACTATAATATTTAATATAAATAAAAATAACAAAAAACACATTTCGTTTAATTAACAAAATTAAAATGAAATTCATCCATATATAATAACATTGTAAAAATTTCAAGGATATTAATATCTAAACTCTCAATAAAGTAAATGAATAAATACAAGATATATTTTTCTCCAAAGAACATAATAAGTTTACCATCATGATCAATCCTAAGGATAGTTTTAGAAATATGTGTACGAATTTATATCATTACTCCAACTAAATCTATAATGATATGATCTCTCCTCAAGAATCTCTAAACCATCTTTTTATGAACAAATAGAGTTTTTTCAATATTTCTCCATAATATGGAATAAATTTCAATGTAAACACCATATATAAATATTTTATACAATTTAATGAATAATAATATCCATGTTTCTGATGCTTTTGTTGGGGCGTGTGCATCCGTCACGCAGAGGACGCACTGTTGTTGCCCCGCATTCCCGCATTCCAAGAGCATGCGACATCTGCTCCTTATTTAGGGGTGTCTTCTCCTTTATCTAAAGGGGATGCTGGGATGTTGGTTATTCCTTACATGGATTCCTTTTCGAAGCTCTTCACCTAGACTAAGTCTCCCTCATAGATTTAATACATTGTTCGTGAAACTATTTTTGGTGCCATATCTTTATGGACACCAGTAAATTACACTGCTTCTATCAGGATCTTCCAAGGGATCCAGTCAAGGAAGAATCCTTTGGTTAGGGGAGTAGTCATGTTGGGCATAACTAGCATGTCTTGACGCAGGGGGATTGGTTTTTCTGTCTTATGTCCCTTATTATAGGGATTCTAGAGGGTGCGGAATCCCAATACATCCCACATCTAATGTGGGGAATCATATTCCATGGGCATGTATCTTAGGTTTTCCTCATATTCCCATGTTTAACATAGGGTATTCCACGAGTTTAACGACTAGAAAAAACAGATTTGACTGATCAGAACACCAATTAGAGTAGATCAAATGGAGGAACCCCCTAGATGGAACGCTGGTATTGGGGCCAATGCGTGGGTGGCTCTTGAATGTTGTCTGATGGAATGGGGAGTGGGGTGGCATGATTCCACCAGGATGTGGCGACCCGGGTAAGAATAAAGATGGATGATGGAAGGTTTCATGAGGGGTGGTGAGTGGGATGAAACCGTCATGGGGTGATGAGGGTTTTGGGCTTGAGCCTTGAAGAGGCTTCCTATGTATCCACATGGTAGGGAATCAAAGTCCACGTAGTTCGGTAAGATGATGGGACACCTGAAGAGGCGACCCGTGAGAATGGACGCATGGATGAGACCTATAGGAAGTGGAACCTCTGGGATGGGGCATGAGCTTCCTTAGACACATGGGCTCGAGGGAGAGATCAAGATGAGATAGAAGTGATGGGCTTGAACAACATCGAGGCTTTCTATGTATCCTCGTGGCAGGGAATCAATGTCCATGTAGTTCTGATGGAGAATATAGTTTAACTTCATGTGGGATGAGGGGCAAACTGACGTGAAGATTGTCGGAAGGACCGGGTGGTGGGCTTGAACATCAGAGAGTCTTCATATGTATTATTCCTTGACATGGATCAAAGTCCATATAGTTCGAGATGGATTTGGGCCTACACAACGAGGTAGCCCTAGTGGTGGGTTGTGGGGCTTGAACATTATGGAAGCTTCCTACATACCATGCATTGACATGGATCAATGTCCCTGCAGTTTGGGATGGATTGGGGCTTAAACTCTGAGGCAACCCAAGTGGTGGGTTCTGGGGCTTGAACCTTGTGGAGGGTTCCAATATACCATTCCTTGACATGGATAATATTCCCCGTATTTTGGGGTGGATTTGGGATTACACTCTTATGTGTCCCAAGGTGTTGGGTTGTGGTTCTTCAACCTCATGGAGGCTTCCTACGTACCATGCCTTGACATTGATCAAAGTCCTCATTGTGTGGGATGGATTGGGGCTTACACTCTAAGGTGGACCAAGGTATTGGTTTGTGGGGCATGAACCTCAAGGAGACTTCCTACATACCACACCTTGACATGGATCAAAGTCCCCATAGTTTGGGATAGATTGGGTCTTACACTCTGAGGCGGCCCAAGGTGTTTGGGTTGTGGGACTTGAACCTCGTAGAGGCCTTCTGCATACCATTCCTTGACAATGATCAAAGTACCCGTAGTCTGGTATGGATTGGGTCTTACACTCTGAGGTAGCCTAAGGTGTCTGGGTTGTGGGGCTTGAACCTCGTGGAGGATTCCAACATACCATGCCTTGACATGGATAAAAGTCCATGTAGTTTAAGATGGATTGGGGCTTACACTCTGAGGTGGCCAAAGGTGTTCAGGGCTTCAACCTCATGGAGGCTTACTACGTACCAAGCCATGACATTGATCAAAATCCCCATTGTTCGGGATGGATTGGGGCATACACTCTAATGCCGCCCGATGTGTTTGGCATGGTCGGTGCTCACTCTAAGCTCACGTGAGTTGTGCTCGGTGTGAGATACAAGAGATAGCAGAGAACTGACTATCACATAGAGATAGGTGCTCATGTGGGATATGGAATGGGGCTTATGCATGGATCTGCCCAAAGGGGAAATAGGGGCTTATGCATGGTTAGGAGCCGAGGAATTCAGGGCTTACTCTATGGTGGAGGCCCATAGTGACAAAGCGCAGCAGTAGAGGGACTTGGGACCGAAGAAAGGAGGAGCCCCATTTCCCACCATGCCCTTCACTAGCCCTGGGGACTAAAGATAAAAGGAGGATAAGGTATATTTCCTCCTAAAAGGAAAGCTAGGGGATTACACCAAGGTGGCTACCCTTTCTTGCAGAAAAGCGCCACTCCAATAATGTGGATATCATCCCCTATGAGGGGTGATCACATACCCGTGGAGACGAGTGGGTGTGGAGAATGTCCATGGCAGAGGGACCCTGCATGCGAGGCACAGGGCCAGGATATAGTTTAACATCATCTTCTGAGGACAATGGCGCTTGAGAGTTTAACATCCTGTAGCTCGGACGAGGCAGGTTCGCTCCACACCCCGAGGACATACGTAACAGGTACTCTTCTCCTTGTGGAAAAAAAGGCATCGGTAATGCCGTAGCAAAGGGGTGTCATGTAGTGAACCATCAAGGGGTCCATGTTATCATGGTTATGCGAAGAAGCAATAGCCGTTAGCATGCCTATGCGAAGAGACATGAGGCAAAGCAACGTAGCGGGTGATATCATCCCAGGGACATTGAAGATAATTTGTAGGAGTGTAGATGTTCGAACGGAAACATGGTGCATGATGTGGATGCCTAGGGTGTGAGAGGCACATGCAAATGGAATCAATAAGAAGATCATCAGGCACTCGCACAAGGGCATGCCCGAGATGCGTCGAGGTGAGGGATCCTGACGGATGGCATGCAAACTTTGAGGCTTGCAGGCGAAATCAGGAGCCCTACACGAAAAAACAGGGTTGGCGCGAAATAAATGAAGATTGCGCATAAATGGAGTCAAGGTTTTGTGCGCGACTAGAATGGTTTGCTTGAAAGGTGTACAAATTTCATTCCATCGGGAGAGGCTTCACAAAATGACCAAGGTGTGCGCAATTGAATAGGATTGCACATGATTGGTTGGGGTGCACATAATGGAAGGGAATTGCGCGCAATTGGCTGGCCTACGCACAAGTGGAAGGGATTACACACTAGGGGTGTACCCCAAAGGGATTGGAATTCAGTATTAAACCAAGGAAATATCACGCAGAGGTGGACCCTATGGTGACATGGATAGAAAAGAACCGTACATGAAGGCCATTTTTTGCACACGAGGAAGGCGAATTTCGAACACGAGAGCCAGTTCGGATTCATCATCCATGAAGTGGAAGGGGTCACATTCTATTTATAGGAATTCGGGGGCACATAAAATATGTCCACGTGAAATAATTTCATCACATAGGTGGCGGTGCGAAATTACCATCACACGGGGCGTGGGTGAAAAATATTTTACGCCCCGCCACAGAACTCTCACGAATCCCGGAACATTCTGCATGGGGAATAATTTTTTCACGCACTTAGGAATATTTTTTGCACGACTCTTCCAGGCTCCCCGGACTGGGTCCTCGATTTTGAATATGACTTTTCTTTTCCATTTGGAAACCTTCTTTATCCCCTGAGTGCTTTCCGGCTTCTACAAATGCCCATGTTGGAATTGGATCAATGAGGGGTTCCAATGGTCGAATTCCATGTGAAACGCCCAAAAGCAGGTCTTCGTGGGGTCCATGCATGCAAAAATGGAAGCATCGCACTAAACATTGGAAGGAATAGAATTCTCTTTTCACGCTTGTGTAGAAACCAGGCTTAGCCTATAAAAGATTTTGCGGGTCCCATGCTCTATATTAATTTTCTCAGGTGACAAGCTCCGAGCTCTCGTGTGCAAAATTTTCTCTGGGCTCGCGTACAAAACCATTCCGGCAGCACGTAATTCCACTATGATCAGGCATCATTTTATGCGCAAACCTGGGGTATTTCGTGCCGCAACCAGATTTTTTCGCGATGCCTGTTGGTATTTTGCACCATCCTCCAGGATTCTATGCCAGCTACTAAAATAATTTTTCGGAAGAAGATGGCCGTAAACTGGGCTGATAACGGGGTAGCCGCTACTCGCAGGGCTGAAATGGTCGTCAATCCAGAGGCTTATGGAACCAAAAGGATTTTATCTTGTAACTATACTTTCTTCAATATGCTAACCCCCCCCCCCAAAGAGTATGCACTGTCCAAAAATTTTCCACTATGGGACTTTGGTATTTTGGAGGAGGTTCCTTTTCCAGGTTTTGAGGTGGATACACTACAGTCATGGGTGACCTGTGAGGATGACCTCCCTCGATACAACATCACCAACAATGGTAATCCTTCCAGGGAAAATAGGAACATGGACTTTTATGTCCTAAATCCCAATACTATACATGTGACCAATTTGGGGCCGAGCTGTGGCATATTGGATTATTTGAGGCGGTGTGGACATCAAAACTTCACTTCTACCACCAGAACGATCTCGGGCCATATCTGTTCAATCGTTGGTCCCCTGATACCAATAACTTCTACCTTCATCATGGGGAATTTGGTATCAATATCTGTTATATTCAATACATCAGGGGTATCCCTTTAGAGGGCCACCAATATGATGAATTCCTTCCGCCGATGAGCACCTGGGGAGAAAGATCATGAACCCCCATACTGACGTGGCACCTGTTGGAGCTGTCGAAGGAGATTCTAGGGTTCATGGACTTCTTGAAGGAAATCTCCTATAAGGACTGTTTAATACTATTCCTGGAGAGGGATCAGGAAGTCAAGATGCTAGGGCAGGGGAGATGGTGTCCGACTGTGGCATAGAGGAGCAAGAGTGGATCATACTATAGGGTCCTGGAGGTGGGGCACTACCAGTCATGGGGCTACAGCATAAATGAGAGTCGGGAACCTAATATTTGGTATTCCATATTTATTTCTACGTTCCTTAGGGGGTGGCACATTCTGGTGAGGGATTCCAGGATGGGAGTCTATCCCGTGACCCTAGTGATGGTTGTAATCATGGATGCCAACAAAAGATTTAATCTGGGGGGTCCTTGTACTGGCTTGTCTATACTCCATTTTGGGTCACATATCAAGACGGGGATCAACTAGGAGAGTTTTTGGCCCCTTCCATATTTTTCATAGCTGGGTTACAGCTCATTGCAGTGGATACTCCTTCTCGAATGTCATCTTTCCTGTAGGCAATGGCCTGTGACCCTCCCTGGTGAACATTTATAGGGTCATGTCGTTGATGCTCAATGAGGAAGGAGTAAGGATCATAATTAGTAACCATGAAAGATTCACCTTCATCCCATTCCCCACCCCAAATGGTCAGATGATAGACAATGGGAAAGGCTCACTAGAGCAGAAGGAGTACTTTCAGAGCATCAGAGGCGGGGAACTTATGGCTCAGATTGATGGGAAGATATTATATGAGCCTTATGTGCCGTCCAAGTTTTCCAGGCAGTTTGGGTGCCTCCAAAGAATGTTGAAAAAAGTATGCATAGACATCCAGGAAGAATGGCATCCTTTTGTTCTTCTTTATTTGTGGCTGATGTTCACGACCTATGGCTCTAGAGACGTCATCACCTTTCCTCCCACAAGAGTTGACGCTTGTCTCTCAACCGAGTATGCTGAACATTGGTCCATAGCATACCCTGAGGGGATTTTGTGGAAGTGATTTTGGAAACTCAAAGTCACCTGTGTGGAACTCGGGTGGCAAGATAGCATGAAGAGTGCCTTTAGAGGGGGAAGATCAAAAGTGAGTCAAACGATGGGGCCCGCACAGGCTGGGACCTCAACAGCGGGGATGTCGCATGTTGTGGCCACACCTTCATTTCCTAGATGAGAAGGGTCCCACATAGTATCTAGAGAACTTCCAGAGAAGAAAATAAGATATCTTCTTAATCCTTCTCAAGATTTCATTTTCCCTGCACTATGGTCGTCTTGGCTAACCCTACGGCACTCGGTTTGCACCAAAGCCCTCTTGAAGAAGATAGTGCGAGACGGGATCCAGCTTCCAGATGAAAGGCTTGTTTGGGTTTTCGACAGAGTGAAGTTCCATCGATGACATGCATATCAGATAGTCATGGACATGTATGGCATGTGTAGCCACCTTTCTGGGTGAAAGTGATGCTCAGCCAGGAGCATGATCTGGAAACGATGCCACCAGGGGATGATGAATGTAATGATGATTCGGAGGGTAGTGATAAAGAATATGAGGAGGCAGAATAAGAAGGTGAAGGAGAAAGTGAAGGAGAAGAGGTTCCTGAAGGTGAAAGGTCTCAGGGTGCATCCCACCAAGGGAGTCTCCGGGAGAGCAGAGAGATAATCGGCTCCAGTATAGATGTGACTAAGCTACTCGAGGTATCCTTCGACACTTATATACCTCCTCCATTTCTATTCTTTATTTTTCAATCCTTAATCCACCTTTGTTATCTTACTTAGGAGAATCTTGGTGCTAATAAAGCGTCTCTGGCTGAAGGAGGGGGAGGAGCACCTGTGTAAAAAGGTGGGAAACCAACGCCCATTATCGAGCTGAAGAGCACAAAGGGATCCCCTCCTATGATAGCTCCTATAGTGGCTAGAACACTGGAGGCTAGTGTCTTGGGTTCTTGTAAGTTCCTTAATTCAATAGTGGTAATTACCATTGGAGGACACAATTTATTAGTGTTCTCCTTGTCTGTATTGTTATCACGGCATTGGAGGCTCATCAGGTTGCTATACCCGGACCATCCGCGAGAGAGTCAATGACCAACATACCGCCCTATCCAGGACAGGCCTCCCAAACTGTGTTGGCCCCAGTACATGGCGAGTAGAGAGCACGGGACATTATTCAAGATGTTTTTGAGGCAGCGCCGATAGTTGACGAAGATTACACCAGGGTAGAGGTGAGAGAGGAAGGTCACTCAGACACTGAAGAGCCTATCCCCTCAGGAGGAATCTCCAAGGAAGACCCCACTGCTAGCCTATTAGCTATTTTTTCTGTCCATTGGCCCGCTGATCCCGAGGAAATTGATGATTCGGACTCAAAAGCGTCCAAGGAGAGCCAGATGATGTGACACAAGGGGTGGAAGTGCATCTGGCATTTTCTCAGTCAGCCTCAGATAGAATGGCTGAAGTGGATGGGATCACTCCACACCTGGCTGCGTTTCATGTGTGCTGGAGGGGCAGATGATCAACAACATCACTTGATAGTCTGTTACATGGTCGAGAAGATATGCAAGAGCATCTGGTGCTCTGACGTCGCCCAGTGTTGGGAGGAGTCAGGGAGTACCTGATCATTTCTAAAGGCAGAGCATGAGGTCTGATGTCTCGAAGAATAGGAAAAAGAAAAAGAGATATTCATCGCAAACTGTTCTGAGCTCATGGTGCAGTTGAGGGCCATGCTAGGAGATTTCCATGAACAAATAGTGGAAGCGAGTCACCAGATGAATGATCTCAAAACTAAACAGGTGTGGGAATGGGCTAGGGTTAGTGAACTGTGCTCTATGGCCACTGATTAAGAGAGACTTCTTAGGGGGAAGGAAGCAATCTTGGAGGCCACCAGCCAAAAAGTAGTGGCGCTGGATAGATCCATCCATGTAGCTGACCCCTAAGGGCCCCATATTGGATGAACTCATGAACTTATTTCACCTTAATGCTTATTATTTTAAAATATATATATGGAAAAATTTATTTACTTGTCACTTTGGTTTTACATTCTCAACTATAATCTCGAAATAAATAGCAATCCATTCTTAAGCTCACGCAGGCCATACCCGATGTGAGAAACAAGGGATGATTGTACTATTACATCATTTTATTATAGGAGCATCAACCAAGCTTTGGAAATTTGAGATTTGAATCTGGATTTCTAAAGAGAATATGGAGGCCCGATCGAAGGAAGAGGACCTCATACCGATCGATGTATCGTCTTCTCAATGTGCTCTAGCACACGAGAGGGTCAATGCCATGGGCATTAGAATCAGTCCGAACATAGGGGAATGAAAAATGTGAATCATGTTAACCAAATTTGGAACCCTGTGGGTGGGTCATGGAAATAAAGGACAATGGTTGACTGTGTTTGAAACACAACATCCCTATTGCATTAGCATGAAATGGGGACAACAAATGAGGGTCAACCGCTGACCATGTTCGCAACAAGGGACCTAACTCAAATATCGTCCATCAGTCTTCTAGAACATTGGCCCAGGATAGCAGGCAGACCCTAGGTCGAGCATCCATATTGTTAAGGGGTCCCTTCAGATGTGAAAGAGGATGAGGGTCCGAATAAAGGGGCACACACAGCATAGAACGTGAAGTGTTGGTTTTTTCTAACAGAATCCAACAATACTGAAATTACACCACCGTGGTGGAGCACATTAGGCGGGTACATTAATCAAAACATGTATCATTCCTAATTTAAGATAGGACCTCTCTGAGATGTGAGGCCCAGGGGCTGATAGTGATAAAGGATGGGATTTGTGATTCCCGGTGCTGGACCCGAGACGAAATGTCTGGGTGTTCCTACATATCCCATAAGAATAGGAATCAAGAAATATGTATTTATCGAAAGGGTATTAGTTTAAGGTCATAAAACTCAGACCAAGGATTGGTAAGAAATGCAGGGGACACTTGGTATGGTGTTTATGAAACCCGTTGTGAATGAGGACATTAGTCCAGATTACCATGTGCTCCTTAGGGAAGTGTTTAGGTCAAGGGACCAAACACGAAAGTTAGGCTGGGCCTATGGGAAAGTGCCTGAGAGTTCATACGTATCTCATGAGAATGAGAATAAATCCATATGTAGTTCTTAGTGGTATCATAGTAAGGTACCAGTGCAAATGATGAAAGGGGAATGCGGGTTTAGCCATTGCACCAAAAGAAGGGATATTTGATGTATCTTGTTTTTCCATTAAGATGAAAGGTTTTTTTGTGAAGTGATAGGGCTAGGGTAGAAATTCACGGCATCGCCATAAGAATATAGACGTATATAGGCATTGAAAAATGGTATGGTGGATTACTGATACCCAACATGATTCCCCCTATGATGAGGTCATCACAATGCAGTGTTGTTTTTCATCGTGCGGCCAGGACGATATTATCAGAGTTTAGTGTCCTTTGATTGGACCTGATAGCATAGTTAAAGGTCGTATGGATTGTACCGGAAGTAATGTGCACGATGCAGTAAAGCATACCCGACATGAATGAGGACATAGTCCACATCATCACCGTTTGAAACTCTAGAAGATGAGCATCAGGCCAAAGAGGCTAGTGAGGGTTAGAGGATAAGGGGCTGGAGAAGCTAGATTTCAGATAATCTGGACCCAAAACTCAATGTCCGGGTGATCCCACATATCCCAGGAGGATTTGGATCATGATGCACAAAGTACTTAGAGAAGATTCAAGTTTATGGTCTTAGTGCTCAGATCGAGGGAGCCCCGAAGGATGCCGTATTGAAGCTTTGTCCTCTTAACGTGCAAAGGTGCACTGAGGTATAGTGCCAAGAGTGTCTAGATTCAACCTGGACATGATGGGGTGTAACATAATGTGAATCATGTAACCAACATTCTTGTCCTGATGGGGCAGGCGTGATGATGGAGGATTACTGCTGACCATGTTCGCAACACAGCATCCTATCGTGTTAGCTTGAAATTGGAAAAAAACGAGTGTCGCCCGTTGACCATGTCCGCAACGCAAGAATTATATCAATTTGTTGTCGGAAACCCTCATAGGCATTGGACCATAATGGTAGGAGAGCCATTAGGCATAGTATCCATGCCATTTTGGGGGACCCTTTAGGTGTGAAAGATAACGGGGGGCCAAATGAAGGGGAACATGAAGCATGACAAGTGGATGGAAGCTTGCCCAAGTTAAATCCGACACTCTATGTCCTAGACCAGAGTACTCTTGGTCACATCGGAGAACCACTATAAAGGGTTGGGGGGATCATTCTGAGAGTGGATAGTTCGCATAGACGAGTATAGATGGAGGAATCTCATGAGAAAGATGGGGCCAGGAACGGTTGTAGAAAATCCAATGCAATAGAGGGCATAACCTTGTACCACACCTATATATCCACCTCATGGAGAGGAACAGGACAAGGGGCCTAGGCGACTGGGGTGAGAGAGATATTTCTAAGAGATGGGGCTAGAACCAAAATCTAAATGTTCAGGTCGTCCTACGTATCCCATGAGGATGGGAATCAAGCCACACAGAGTTCTTGAAGATACAGTATAACGTCGTGCGGGACGACATTTAGTTTAACGTCATGCAGGATGACGTACAATTTAACGTCATGTGGGAAGACATGGAGTTTAACGTCATACGGGAAAACATACAGTTTAATGTCATGCAGGACGACATACAGGTTAGGTTCATGTGGGATGTCATAAATTTTAACATCATGCGGGATGACATACAGTTTAATGTCATGTGGGACGACATACAACTTAACGTCATGCGGGACGAGCATGTAGTTTAGGGTCATGCAAGACTGACAGTTTAAGGTCGTGCAGGACCGTAATCCAGTTTAAGGTCATGTAGTACCCGTTAGGGTCAGGAAAACTACTGTTTAAGGAACTTTCCATTGGTGGGAGGAGTTACATGCTCACTATTCATGGTCACCATGGAGTGTGCTCTATTTGGATAAACATTATGAATAATGAAATGCCATTTCCATTTGGGCTCTAACTTGGGTGGTTTCCTGCTAGGGATCATTGGTTCCCTGAGGGCCAGTACCAAGTTGCCCTGCAGGAAAGAGTGGGGCCGAACCTTCTTCTTGAAAGCTCGATCCATCCTACCCTCATGCCTTTCTAGATTATGGAGGGCATGAAGCCTATTCTCTTCAAGTGCTTCCAAATCATCTAGACAGATTTCAACTACTCTATCTAGAACCTTCTGGTCATAGACTGTTGTTCACAATGGGGGAAACTAAATCTCAATGGGTAGGATGGCCTCAATTCCATACACCAGGGAATTGGGGGTCACCTGGGTGTAATTAAGAGTTGTCATCTGATAAGCCCAGAGGGCGTTGGGGAGCATATCTGGCCAACTCTTCTTGTTCTGACCATCTATTTTCTACAGAATGTTAGATAGGGTTTTATTGAACACCTCAATTTGTCCATTTTCATGTGCGTGATAGTGGTAGGTATGGCTAGAGTGGATGTTGTACTTGGCGTACAACTTTTTGAACTCAGCTGCTCAGAAGCTGGTGTTGTTATCGGTGAGGACAACATGAGGTAGTCCTAACCGATTGATGATATTGGAACTCACGAAGTCAACAATATAATGGACCTTGACATCATTTAGTGGAATTGCCTCTTCCCACTTGGAAATGAAATATGTAGTGGTACGAATGAACCGACATTGGAGAGTCGTTGCGGGTGGGTATGGTCTTACGACATCTAATCCCCATAATACAAAGGGCCAAGAGTACTTGGTTGTGTGGAGAAGCTTTGGTGGCCGATGCACAAAGTGAGCATAAACTTGGCATGCATTGAACCTCTTGGCGAACATGATGCAATCGTGGATCATGGAAGGCCAAAAATAACCTAATCGCTATATCTAGTGAGACAATTTTGGCCCAGCCTGATGGGCACGGCAGGAACCAGTGTGAAACTCTTGCATGGCCTGTGGAATCTCAACCCCTAAATGCAACGGTTGTGAACACCATTAAACCAACGTTTATAGAGGATTGGCCCAAGGCTGGGACCGCTCTGGAGGGTAAACTGTCACGCGTGATGTCGAATTTGCTTGCGCCCATCCCGGTCTGACGGTATATTACTGTGTTGGAGGTATTCATCCAAGGGTGTCCTCTAATCAGAAACCATTTCGATCCCTACATCTAGACTACCTGGGGGTCTTGATGTAGAGGCACTGAAGGTAAGATGGATTACCTATGGACTATCATCGCTATCTGGGGTAATAGGAGCTATGACTCTCTGATGTGCCACGTGGGTGATCAGATCATCCTATTCGAGCTCTTCAAGTGATGCAGCTAAGCTAGCCAAAGAATCCGCTCAACCGTTCTATGACTGAGGGACATGGGTAACATCTAGTTTAGAAGGGAACTGGGACATTTATTGGAGAGTGCATTCTAACAATGGTACGAGCTTTGTCTTCCTAACAACATAGTCGCCACTGACTTTCTTAATTACTATCTCGGAGTCCCATTTCACATGAAAATGGTGCACGTCGATCTCGAGGGCAGGCTCAAGGGTAGAAATGAGGGCCTGATACTCCACCTTGTTGTTAGTGCAACCTTATAACAATAGGAATGAGTAGGGTATAACGGTTAGCTCCAGGGTAATAAAGACGATACCTAGGCCTACTCTATTTTAGTCGAGGATCATTGAGCCTCCTACCGGTGGGGATCTGGGAGGCTCCATCAATGTGAATTTTCCAACATGGGATGGGTTGATCGACCGAAGGGATTGCCTCATCAAGAAAATCCATTTCCAGGGAATGGTCTATGAAGGTTGGATGGGAATCTAGAAAGTATGCCAATGCATGCCCCTTAATAGCCTTCTTAGGCACGAACCTAATGTCAAACTGCTGGAGGATTACCTCCCACTGTGCTAGTTGTCTGGTCAACATGGGATAGCATAGGATGTACATCAATTGGTATACTAGAGGCACCACTGGTACCTCTTGGTGTTGTAGGTAAAGTCGTAATTCTTGTACAGAAAACACAAGCGCAAGGCAGCTCTTCTCGATGGGGGAGTATATGGTCCCTGTATCGAGGAGCATGTGGATTAGGTAGTAGAGGTTGTTCTCTGTCCCCTCATTGTTTTTTTTGGGTGAGAAGGGTGAAAAGGGGCCATTCTAGGGTGGTCACGTACAGTATTTTCGGCTTCTCGGAGATGGGGGGCATCAAGACTGGAGGTCGGAGTAGATACTGCTTGATTTCTTCAAAGGCGGTCTGGAACTCATCATCCCACTCAAAAGTGTTTCCCTTCTTCATGAGTCGAGATAAGGGCTTACACATTCCATATAAATTAGTAATGAATCGGCATATATAGTCCAAGTGGCCTTGGAGACCTCGAAGCTCCCGAATATTACTCGGGGGAGGCATCTGGCTGATGGCCCTGATCTTCTCTGGGTCAGTCTCAATGCCCGGTACCTGAAAACAAAGCCAAGGAACTTCACGAAATTTACCCCGAAGGGACACATCAATGGGTTCATCTTCAAGTGGCAGGAGCATAGGAAGCCGAACAATTTCGCAAGGTCATTGAGATGGTCCTGGTGCTGGCGATATTTGACCACCAAATCGTCCACATAGCAATCCACCAATGTCCCGAGGATTGGCTTTAATATGTGATGCATGTCCTCCTAGTAGGTGGCACCTATATTCTTTAGGACAAAGGGCATAACCTTGTAATAGAAAGTATGTTGGGGCTCCCTGAATTCTGGGGACTCTTCATCCTCAGGGGCCATCTGGATCTGAATATATCCAAAGTCACATCCATGAAAGAGAGGGCTTGGAACCCCGTCGTAGCGTCGATCAAAAATTATGTCACTGGAAGGAGAAAACCAACCTTCGGACAATGAAAGTTGAGATCTCAAAATTTGATACAGACTCTGATATGTTTATTCTTATTCTTGATTTGTACAATGTTGGCCATCCACTTGGGGTACTGGACTTATTTAACAAATTTGGCCCAGATTAGCTTGTCAACTTCGGCCTCAGCCATGGCACTGTAAGAAGGGTGCATATTTCTGGGAGGTTTTTTGAATCCGAAATGATTTGTCAGGAGACTGAGGTGGTGGATGGATACCTTAGGATCTAATCCTGGCATCTTTTCATAAATCTAGGTGAATACATCACAGTGATATTTATGGAAGTCTATGTACCGCTGCTGCTATTCGAGGGGCATGGCGGTAGTGATCAATGTGGGTCTTGGGTCAGCCTCGTTCCGAGGTTCACCTATACAAGCTCGTCAACCTTGAAGGAGACACCTTCATCAAATGTAGGGGGAGTCCCTTATATCCTCTTCTACAATTATGGATGGATCCTCCATGGGGAAGTTTCTTCTGAGTTTCCAGACCCTAATGGGAGGGTGGTACCATCTTTAGCGGCAGTGGTTATTGCATCAGTGAACTCCGGTGCTACTGAGACCTTGGCTATGATGGATGTCGACCCGATCCCATATGGTCTCTGGCCCAAGGGGCCACACATGAAAACATCAAATCAGTAGTGTTGCATTGGTCAGAGCATACATATTACCACTCTGAAAAATAGACAAGTACGACGTACTATCGTTTCCATTAGTTAGATGCCCCAATAACTGATGGGAGTGAGAGGCTCTGGGATCACTGAAGACTGGTTCGTATAAGAATACGAATTGGTCTTCTGATGCTGCCTAGATATGGGAGCATGGTTCCCCCTTATCTCATAAATGACAAAACATTTCCCCATATCAGGGGTCATGGCCACCAACTGATGGATCAAGAAGACGTATGTTTCATTCAAACCTGTCCAAGGGTACGTCATAGCGGTGAAGGGCTCAACACCACTTTCCTGAACATGTTTATACTTGCTCTTATAATAGCAAGCGTCCAATTAGTGGGCTTCACAAGAGGTGAAAGGAGATGTATCACCTTGGAGTACACCTACTCAACCATTAAGGGTGTACTTGAGGCATTGATGACACAATGAGGGGACTGCCGCATGCAGGGGGAGCCATGGCCGGCTCATCAATGCATTATACGCAGTGTCCTGGGAGACTACCATGAAGTCGGTGCTAGAAACTAGGACACTGAACTGGGTAATCAGATGGATCTTGCTGACCAGGGTCTGCTCTGTCCTTTCATATCCCTAAATTATTAAATCCTAGGGAGTCAGGTCATCTTCAGATAACCATACCTTCTGCCACATCTATGTCGGGATAAGGTTGATATCGAAACTAGTGTCATCGAGATAGCGGTGAACTTCCTCCCCGTTAAATTGGCCGGTGATATACAATAGGGGGATTTTCTCCGATATGGGGGATCCTTCATCCTCTCCAGAGAATTAAATGGTGGCCTAGCATTCAACATCCTCAACTATTTCATGATGGAAAGATTCTGCAGCTGCTACCTCAATCTCAAACTGGAGTGGGATCTTTAAAGACTCGGTGAGTGCTTCGTGCATATCTGGCAACAGGCGAAGGGATTCAAGGATTAAAAACCTTGATGGGATGCTGAAGAGGTTTTTGAGAACGTCATACTTTCATTCTAGGCACAAACATCTGCTTCTGGGGAGCCACTCTTTGATAGAAGGCATGAAGGGACATGCTGTCCGGACCGGCGGCTGATTGGTACTGGGGATATCCCGCTACTCACAAGTTGAAGCCCAAATAATAGCTGTCGGATGAGGACCAAATAGCTGACATCAGCCTGTGGAAGGGAAAAGCTGCTCATGGCATGGCGGATGTGGTTATTCCTGATACAGTATCACAAACAGTGGTGGAGGTGGTCCTGAAGACACTAGATGAAGAGGCTGCGTGTGTTGAGTTCTGCACTTGGCCTGCTGTCTAGTCTCAGTGGAATGCACATCCTAGCTAGAGGTGCCAACTAATGTGCCCCGATGAACCATATGGTCGTGGCTCTGCCAACATTGGTGTCAGTTGGGGACGTTAGAGAGGTTCTCCTGGCACTCCCCCTCGTCGAGAGTCATATATGGGTTTACCAACTCAACGGTGTTAACCGAAGTGTACCCATGACTATCACTTGAATAGTCATCCACTATAGGGCGGATTCTGGGAGAGATCCCCATTTTTGGGGGCATGAATTCGGTGAGAGTGAAGGACGATGACGACATTGGCGGGGCACGATTCTTTTTATTGCATCGTTGATGCTTTCTCTTCTAGGAAGAGGTCGGCTGAGATGCTGATATAGAAGTGGTGGGTGTAGCTTATGAAGGCTCCTGCTGATTCAGACGTGCGAGGATAATTCCATGAGATTGGTTGGATACTTTTTGAGCCATCCAGTCATTATACTTCTGAGACTCGTGGTCAAAACCCCGCTACCACTCGCCTTTGATTTCGCTACTGCTATCTGTCCTTACGAAGACACCCGCAACTTGTGCCGGGGCTAGGCCCAACCTGATTATGTTATTGTAAATTTGTTGGAGCTATTCCTTGAACACATAGCAATGTATGAGGGTGTGACCCAGGATACAGTGATAAGGGTATTAGTTGGGGTGATCGGTGAGATTCGCCTCTTCTAGCTTTCAACACTCAGGAAGTCGTACAATTCCCATCTCCAAGGCACTGTGGAAGTAACTGTGGACCTAAGCCTTGTTGAACAAGTAGGTCTGATTTCTTCTTTCTGGAAAGGGGGATATAGGAGCCTAACCCTGACGGGGGGCCGGAGGATCCCGAATGGGTGGAAGAACCTGATAATCTTGCCTAGGTGGAGGCAACGCGTTATGTGGAGGTGCCTGCTGATTTTGAGGCAGACAGTGCTGGGCTGGAAACTGTGCTCGTGGTGGCGGACCATTGCGGGGATGCAGAGCTGGCTCCATTGTAGCAATTCTGGCTGCCTAGGGGCCTCTATCTGGGCCACTGTGGTGGGCTCGTCTCTAGCAGCCCTCCTTGATGGGATTACAGGGGGTAGCGGACGATCCTGACTGGCATGTTTCATGGATTATTTGAGGCATTGGGCCTTATTTTAGAAGTCTCAGAACCCTCCATGGTAGTTCTTAGTAATCAAGGAGGGACCCAGTTCCATCTTTATATTCTGCATGCACATCCTCAGTAATTTCTCCTGGGTCAGTGGCATGTCGAGGGAGTATGTGAGACTCTTTCACCAGGCAATAAAGTCTGCGACTCGCTTATCCGGCCTTTGTTTGCACTTGAAGAGGTCTGTGATACTTGTCTTCCAGATGGTATAGCTGAACTGGTAAATGAATTTCCTGTGAAGGTCCTCCCAGCTGGTCACGGATCCGATGGGGAGTTTGTTGTACCAGACGAATGTCGGCCCCTCCAGTGTCTGAACAAAATAGTGGATCTTGGCGGCCTCCTGCTAAGTTAGGGTCTCTAACATAGGCCCACACCTTGAGTTGAAATGGTCCATGTGTTGTGGCGGGTCCCCTGTCCCAATAAAGTGGGATAAGGTGGGATTCCTGAATCACGGGGGTGCTGACATATCATCCAACCATGCCGGCTATGGCTTGCAATTAGGTGGGATAGCCACATGTCGTGTTTCCAATGCCTCTAGGCAGGCGATGAGTGCTGCCATTAGATCATCCGAGTGGGCGTCCCTGTATTGATGGGGATCCCTAACCATGAGCATGTTTTCGGGCTCTTCAATGTGGTAGACATGCTCAGTGCCTCCTGTAGCGGGTGGTGGAGTGACCGTTGGGGCGGTTGGGGTAGCCCAAGTGGGGTTATTTGGATTTGTGCACCGTTCGAGAGGGTTTTGGTGAGACATACCATGCCCTCTTGTTGTGAGCTCTGACTTCTACCCTGTCATCGAGTGCAGAATGATCAGGGTTTCCTGGTGGAAGCTCGCCAAGAGGAATTTGTTCCTGCCCTTTCCACCCCGGCCTTGGATCACCGTAGTCTCGTCGTCACTCTAAAACATGTTCAGCTAGTATTTCATTGACCAATCTTTTCTGATCAGCAAGTTGTTGGAGTAATATGGCCTTCTCGGTGTCCTCTTCCATCTTCTACACCAAAGTAGATGGGTCGAAGTGCTTGACAGCTCCGACGTGCTCCTTCCGCTTACCGAGATTCTGGATCAGAACTAGTGCCTCGATGGGTCGAGGGAGACCTATGAGGTTCCTCTGCTGACGAGTAACCCTCCTCGATGGGTCCAGCAATGGTGACACATCCTCCGGGAGGACGTTCCCATCGAGAATTTCCAGCTCGTTTCCCCCTCCCGACAGATCAGTCATGTTGACCGTAACACTTCTCGAGGGCCTGTTCTCAACGTCGTCAAGCAAGTCGGGCTGTCGGTGAATAGCACTGAAGAGGAGGGAAGCTTACTACCCCTAGACATTTCCTTGATCATGGTAGGTATCCTCCTTAATAACTTTGCAGAGTAATTAGAAACTCTGATCGCATTATTGTTGGAGGGCCCTGCGGTGACCAGGTGACTCGGGTTGCTAGACTAGAGGGAGTGCAGCCAGATCAACTAGACGACATTGTTCTCCAATGTCTTCAAGGTTCTCTTGGATCTCGGGATATGTCACTCAATAGTGTTGAAGATGGACGTGAGTCCCCCATAGGGTCTGGTGGAAACATTCTAACCCCTTCGGGGTGAGCGATTCTAGCGAACCAAAATTTGGTCCAGCGACCGGCCAAAACTTCTCGGGGTAGTGGCCCGCTTCAAGGATAGTCCATAAGTTCCTCTAATTAGATTCATATTCTGGCCCTCTATTTCCCCACTCATCAACTTGGGGTGGCTGAGGAACTGGTAACAGCACTAAGGCAGACCGCTGGGCCGGTGGGCTGGCCGACAGAGAATACGACGAGGAGGCTGACTGGCCGCCGAAACATGGGTTGTCCTCTGAGGATTGTAGCGACCTGGCCACTATATCATGATAGGAGGGACTGGTGACCAAGGCTCTTGAAATAGCATCAGCATCAGCTGAGGGTGGGCCATGTCATGACTCTTCTGCCATTGGCCCCCAAAATAGATCCCCATAATCTCAAGCCGAGATTGGGGGCGCTGTTTCGCGCTGTAATTGGGGATGGACTCCATTTTTTAAGGTTCAACCATTCCAATCGGTTTCTAACGGGTTTGTTCATAGAAACAGAAACATCCAATGATTTAGTATCCATTTGGACCTACATTCCAAATGTAGGTGCTCTTTAGTTGTAAACTGATGAGGCTTAATAATTTTCATTGGTCGAGAGGATGGGAGGTCGGACACATCACATCTATTTGGGGGGAATTATTGTCTACTCCGAGACTCTCTTTATAGATTTATGTTATGTTTTTGAATCCTTATTAAATTACCAAGTATGAAAATGATATTTCCTATAGATTTTAGAATCAATGATTAGTATGTATGAGATTTAGAGAATCTTTTATATGTATTCGAGGTTCTTCATCGATAGAGAATCATCTGTATTTGTTCAGAGATTATTAGTCAATGGTATCCTTCAAAAAATTATAAAGAAATCTCTTGGTCATTATGATAACCATACTAGTTTTAAATCCACTCGGCAGGGCACTTGAATTTTATTGTCATTCATAAGGACATGTATTATTTTAGAGTTGGGATCATACCCGCAGATGGGCTACCTACGTATCCTTTTTTAGAAAAGGAATCAGAACCCACATAGTTTGAGTAAGGGAGTATGAGGTTTATGCATGATTCATGGATCAAATAATGATGTCATAATTACTTTTACACTCTAAGATCATGTGAGTCATGTCCAAAGTGATAAATAAGAGGTATTGGTAAAACAAGACAATTGTGCCATGAAAGATGAAATCATAAGAAATAATATGGGGCTTAGTATGTATGACTGCCCAGATAGATGAATATTAAGATTTACATCAGGGAAGAAACCTAGGAACAATGTCCATAAAGGTATATGTTCTTTACGTAGATTTGGATACATAACTTAGGACATAATCCTAAGAAGGATGCCCAAATTAGATGGGACTTATGATTGGGTTTTACTCCTGATAAGGAAGCCCAAATCATAAGTAAATTGAGACTGGTTAGGAGAAATTATGAATGTGGCTTATTCATGAGAAGGAATCCAAGGTTAAAGGGTCTTGAGAATTGGGAATTATTCCTTAGATGGAGGCCCATGTTTAGGGGAATTATGACTGCAGCTTATTCTTGAGAAGGAGGCCCAAGTTATAGGGATTTAAGACAGGGGCTTACTCCTGAGAAGGAGGCCTAGGTTTAAGGGAATTATGACTACGACTTACTTCTTAGAAGGAGGTCCAGGTTAAGGGAATTTGGAACTTGGGGCTTACTCCTGAGGAGGATTCCCATATTTGGGAACTTGGGGCTTACTTCTAAAGGTGATTCCCATGAATTAAGGGAATTTGAAGATTGGGGCTTACTCCTAAGAAGGATGCCTAGGTTAGGGGACATGGGGCTTACTCTTAAAGAGGATGCCCAAATTAAGAAGATTTGAGATTGGGGATAACTTATGAGAAGGAGGCCCAAGTTATAAGATCCTCTCATCTTAAAGGATGAGGTTGGATAAATGAAATCTTCAACCATAGTTACATAATTATATGTAAATCACCATGTTTTAAGAGATGTTCCACCAAATTCATTTCAGATAAGGAATCCAATAACGGAACCATGCTAGAAATGGATTTGAAGATGGTTTTAAAGGCTAAATCTTGAAGAGGAGAGGTGGATTTGAAGAAGAGAAGTGAATAAACTGGAGGGGCACCCAAAAAGGGGTAGGTGCATAGGTCATGTTGAGGCACAGAGGTCCTGGTCACGCAGGTATACCTACGCAACACATGTATACTTGTGTGATGCTCAACTAATAGGGTAATACTTGGGTGAGACGTGGATCAAACCCTTAGTATTACCCCTAGAGGATTACAAAAGGGTGGTGCGTAGGTTCTGTTGAAGGTATTAGGCGGCGCACAAGTGTCTTCATTTTCACGTAAGGGTTACACACTTAGGTGCACAAGTGTTGATGAATTTCAACACTTAGGCCTTGTTTCCCTGGTTTAGATCTTATATTCTAGGTAAGAAATTACCTTAGAAGTGTTTGGAAGACTTACAGAAAAGACTTGGGCACCAGGAGATGAAATCTGAGTATTTGGATTTTTTTCTCCTTCAAATGGGGGGCCCACTAGGGGTATTTATAGGTTGTTGAAGACCTCGGGCGAATATTAAATACGGCGTTCAAGGCACCTACATGACCACTATGTGGCGCATACATATACTTGCATGACCATGATGAAACTTGTGAGACCTAAGTGAAAACAAATCATGTTTCATGACTTTGTTAATTTTTTATGTTTCGTCAAAGGATGAATCAATTTGTGTTATGGAATTTTCCATTTTTATTCATTAGACTCTCTGACGGAAAGGAGTGTCAACAAAATTCCCCCCTCAAAGGTGGATCTAAAAGAAGAAGTGTGTGACTCTGAGGTAAAGAAGAAAACCAAGGAAGGGTGGCACGTAGATTTGGAGTGTGCAAATCTCGGTGTATAGGTGTGAGGTGTGAGGGCTTCAGTACGCAGGGGTGTAGCCTTGCCTATAAATATGGGTTCATTCTTCCACAAAGCATCTGGGTTTGAACAGTTCAAGCACTCACCATGCTGGTTACTCATGTCGCACAGGTTGCTGATTTTCTGTGGGTTTATTGCTTATGTTCGTGTCGCGTTGCTGTAGAGGAATTTTAACCTGCACGATGATACATGTGCTCCAAAAACCTACACGACACAGTTAGACCTACGCACCAAAATTGGACTTGCGCGCCTTAATTCCTTAGCTATTTTTTCAATTTTCGTCAAAAAAATTTATGCAAAAATCCACCCACTTAAGAGTTAAATATTCATCCATTCTACAGATTCAATGGCTCCTAGAAGAATTGGAACGACTGATGAACTGGCTAGAAAGTGGATTGATGACATGAAGAACGTTGTTGGACATGATTACTATGATATCTGTGACAGCACTTTCCCAGATTTGGCCAAGTACTTGAAGAAATATCATGTTAATTTTCCAGAGAGCATTTACTTGCCTCTGTATGGGCATGGTCATCTGCAAGACCTCAATATTCTAGATGCAAATAACTATCTGCCTGAGATTTAGTTGCACTGCTACTCCTCTATTTCAGTTATGTTGTTCATTAAGAGTAACATGAATGGTTTGAACTTTCATATTTTTTCTCCATGTCATTTCCTTGCAGATATGAAAATTGAAAACCCATGGGATGAAATGTTTTCTGCTGTGGGTTGGTGGAGATAAGACAATCATGGCATTAGAACAATATCTGAAAAAAGTACTCTCTCCAAATGGCTCTTTACTTCCAATACATCGTTCTCAAATCCATGTATCAATCATCCAAGTCTCTTGGATAGAAACAAATCCAATGTTTGATCAGTAGAATATTTTCTCAAACCGCACTCAAGAACATTCTTTTACAATTGTTCCAAGAAGATCTGGTATCACTGTATCTCTTATTGTATCTAGTTGAATGAATAAATTCTAGGTGTCTCTTGATGAAGATCAGGAAGCCTTAAATCAAATGAAGAGTTCTGTTGAAGCACTCTTGTAATTCTTGAAAAAGAGAAGAGACTCCAATCTTTGGATGCCCTTCTAACTCTTGTGCATCAATGAAAAACACTTTCATCTTCAATCATTTGTGCCTGCATTCTTTTTCTACCTGCTTTAAATTTTTACCAAATCCAATGGGCCTAGTAATCATAGTTTGATATTTTTACTAGGATTATAAAAATAACCCTACAAAAATTGAATCATTTAATTGCTCAAAATTACCTAAATCATACGAAATGTATTTTCAGTGAGATGGGACTTGACTTTTGTTCAGAGTTCCCTTGTCTTTTGTGGGCAGTTTAAAGTTATGCGCATCGGACATAAAAAAGGCTAATTTTTAAGTTATAAATAGCTTTGACAGAATGGATTAAAATTGACTCAATTCCTTGAAAATTTATCTGAAAACATATTACCTCACTCAAGTATGATGGAAAACATGAAAACTATGACTTAAGAAATTTTGAATATGAGGAATGATATGAAAAAGGGATAAGAGGCATTAGAAGAAGTATTTCCCAAGAATGAAGTTACCATTATTTAACAAACCTGTTAGGGGGTTGAATTATGCAGGGCCACTTAAGGGCATTGGCTACATAGTCAAATAATAGCATCTTTTGGATGACAGGTCCGTTATGTAGACTACTTATGCAAGGCCACCTAAGGGCATGTGCTGTATAGTCAGGCAAAAGAACTCTCATAAATCTACATTTCTACTGCTAAAAAGTCAGTGAATGTTTCTGGAGATTCAAATTTTCTAAAGCATAGAGTTTGCTGTATAGAGAGAGGTACTTGAATATGGAGATGATATTTCCAATCAAGATTGTCTATGAACTGGATGAATGTCACTCCTGTGAAGGTCTGACCCAAATGTTGGGAAGTGAAATATAATCCATAGACTTGAATACATTCCGATCATAAAAAGGAGTATGGGACAAATATGTTAAGGATGGGTACTTTTATGGATCCATACATATTTTCGTTAAGACAACTAAAGTAAAAAAAGAGGTTTTCTTCCTAATAATGAAGTTACAATTATTTGAAAAACCCATTAGGGGGTTGAATTATGCAGGGCCACCTAACGGAATTGGCTGCATAGTCAAATTATAGCATCTTTTGTTAGGCAAGTCTGTTTTGTGGACTGTTTATGAAAGTCCACCTAAGGGATCATGCTACATAGTCAAGAAAAAGAACTCTCATAAATTGGATATTTTTTTACCAAAAGTGAAGAAAAGGGTTATGGAGATCTGTAAATATTTATGGTTAAGAGTATGACACATGAAAATGGGTATTTTTCAATGCATGAAAGAGATACATAGACCAATGTTAACCATAATCATGTTTTGGCTGGGTCCTGAATTGAGATGTTGGACTTCACTACGTATCCCATAAGGATGGGAATCAAGCCACACGTAGTTCTTAAAATACAGTTAAACTTCATATAGGATGAGAGTTGAGGAGATCTTAGTTTAGGGTCATAGAACTTGGACCATTATAAGGAATATATAGTGTGTGTTTCATATAAACCTGATGTGAGTGAAGCCCAGGGTTTTCATATCACATTCAAGTTTTCACAATGGGACTTTTCAGCCAAGGGAGTGAAAGTGAAATTTGGGGTTAGGCCCAAAGACTTGGGGCTGGATTCGAGGGATGCTCGAATGTTCCTACGTATCCCATAAGGATGGGAATCAAGCCGCACGTAGTTCCTGAAATATCCTATGTACAGATTTGGTTCATACATATGAAGGGTGGAAGGGGAATTTAGTGCAATGATGGATTGACCAGAGATAAAAGGTTCAGGCATTTCCATGTATACACATAGTCTTTAGAATTTAACATGATTGGAGATCAATGTAAATAATGATTCCCTCTCAAGTGAGGGTGTCTAAGAATGTGGTAGTTTATTTTCGTATTGGAAAAAAGTTTTGTACAGTTTAATGTCATATAGAAAGGACAAAGGTGAACCAATGTAAAGATAATGATTCTAGGCGTGGCTTCACGAATCAACATCGTACGAGATGGAGGTGAACCAATGTGAAGAGATTGGTTTTGGGCTTCAACCTCGGGAGGTTGGATACGTACCCAGCCTAGTAGGCAAGGATCAAAGTCCGCGAAGTTCAATTATAGAAAGAATTGGTGATCAAATTGTTCTTTGAGGACAACGACCTAAAAAATGGTGTTGGGACTTACGTATGGTTAGCGGCCTAGAGGGGGTGTTATGGTTGAAGTTTAATCTAATCTCAAATGATTCATACTCGATGAGAGAAAAAAGAGGTAGAAATAACCCTAACGATGCCCAATTTAATTTCATGTAAGACATATAAAGGACTGTGCAGTTTAATGCAATGTAGTAAGGACTTAGGGAATGACTATGTAGTTTAATGTCATGCAGTAAGGACTTAGGGAAGGACTATGCAGTTTAATGTCATGTAGTAAGGAAAAAAGTGGGGTTGTATAGTTTAATAACATATATCAAGGACGAGTGTTGTAGAGTTTAATGTCTTGTATCTAGGACATATGGCTATGCAGTTTAATGTCTTCCAGTGAGGACAATGGGGACACAATTTAACATCGTGTTGGACATATTATAGATTTTTTCATAGTTTAACGTCATGTTAGACATTGGGGTGATGTACAGTTTAACGTCATGTAGCTAGGATGTAAGAGAAGATTATGTAGTTTAAAGTCTTGTAGTATGGACATTGGGGACTGTGCAGTTTAACGTCATATAGTAAGGACAACACAGTTTAACATCATGTTGGACAAAAAGGGACAATACATTTTAACGTCAAGTTGGACGATAGAGTGATGTATAGTTTAGTGTCATGAATGTAGGACATATTAGGGACTCTTTTACAGTTTAACATCATGTGGGACGAAGAGGTTCATAGTTTAATGTCATATAGCTAGGATGAGGGTTATGCAGTTTAACGTCTTTCTGGATTTAAGGGACTTCTGTATTGTTTAGCATCATGTAGCTAGGATGTCGGAGTTTAATATCATGTTGGATGATAGTGAGAATAGTTTAAGGTCATATGCATAGACTGAAATGATGTATTTGTGTCATACAAAATACTTCTTCAGAAATCTGTCCATTGTTGGAGTCATGATGAGTTCTCCATCCATTGAGATTAAAGAATAATCTCTATTGGAGTAGACCTTATGTATCGAGTAAGGCCCTTCCCGTTTTGGCTCAAGATTGGGAGGTTTCTTTCCTAGTATCATTGGAGTTTGGAGAACCAATACCAATTCTCCAAAAATGAATGAACGATGAAGAACGTTTTTGTATAAAGCTCATTCTATTCGATTCTGATAGTCCTCCAAGTGATGCAGGGTGCGCAATATTTTCTCATCTAATCGTTCCAATTCATCCAATCGCTTTTGATATTTTTCATCTGTAGATGACTGATCAAAAATGGCTACTCTGAGCGAAGGTAATTGAATTTCAATGGTAAAGAATTCCCTCGTTCTATATAGTAATGAATATGGAGTTGACCGTGTTGCAGTGCGGGTGGTGGTTTCATAAGCCCATAAAGAAAGAAAGAGTTTTCCAGGCCTTGATTTATTATCCTTATCCACCATCTTTTGAAGTATGTTTGAAAGAGTTTTATTGAAGGCTTCTATTTGGCCATTGGTCGTTGCATGATACTGAGATGAATGGTTGGATATGATGTTGTACTCTTGATTCAACCTCTTTACCTCGGATGAACAGAAGTTGGTTCCATTGTCTGTCAATATTGTATGAGGGAAACCAAATATGGAAATGATGATAGACTTGATGAAGCTAACCATGCTTTTATAACTAACTTCTTTGAGAGGTATTTCCTTTGCCCATTTGGAAAAGAAGTCATTAGTATTAAGAACATACTTAAACTACTTGTCCATAGGTGAAGGATAAGGTCCCACTATATCCATTCCCCATGTGGAAAATGGCCACATGTATTTATCTATATGAAGAAACTCTGGGGTTTGATGAATGAAGTTGGCACATATTTGGCATTAATGACACTTCTTTGTGAAATCAAAAAAATCTTGTATCATTAAAGGCCAAAATTATCCAAGCCTTCTAATTTGATCAGACAGTCTATGTCCAGACTGGTGGGCACCACAGACTCCTGCATGTACATCTTTCATGACAGCCATTGTCTCTTCACCATCAATGCATCTGAAGAGAACTCCATCGAAACCTCTTTTGTAGAGAATTTTTTCTAGGGGATCAGGGTTTTCATAAAGAGTAAAATTGACCACACGTCACTAGATTTGTTCTTTCCCAGCTCTATTTGGTGGAAGTGTTCCATTTTAAAGTTATTCCCTGATAGGTGTCATCCATCATATAGTATGACCATATGGTTCAGAAATGAGACTAATTTCATTAATTTCCTCTTTTCTAATTTGAACATAAGGTGAAATTGTATGACGGTGGGAAATACTAATGATTGTCGTATCCTAATTTGTATCTTCCAGAGCTTTTGATATATTAGCCAGTGCATCATCTTGGGAATTTTGTGATTTCAGTACATAATAAAATGTCGGTTACGAAGGAAATTACGCCATTAACTCTCTAACGTAATCATACAAAGGGATTAACTCTTATTTTCTGATGTCATAATCCCCATTGACTTGTTTGATCACCATGTCTTAATCACCATTCACCTTTAAGTGATTCACTTGTGCTTAAGCGCCAACTCCAATCCTGCGTTGAGAGCTTGATATTCTGCTTCATTATTTTTACCGCCTTCCAATAATGAGAAGCAATAAGGTAGCACTGCATTTTCCGGAGAAATGAGCACAATTCCTAACCCAACTTTGTTGAATTTAGGATCTTCCATTTTCTTCCCTGTTGGACTTCTGTAAGCACCATCAATGTACATTTCCCTAGGTTGAAGATTATCTTGAATAGAAAATACTTCTTCATCAGGAAGTTCAATATTAAAAGATATATCTCCTTCTAAAGGATGTTCATCAAGGAAATCAGCCAGAGCATGTCCCTTTATTACCTTTTGAGACACATACTGGATATCAAATTACTACAAAATAACCGCCCACCTTGCCAGACTTCCTGTAAGCATTGGATGACTAAGGATGAATTTGAGCGGGTTATTGCAAGATACCAATTAGACCTCGTGAAGTTGAAAGTAGTGTCTCAATTTCTGAACTACAAAGATTAATTCTAGGTATCACTTCTCAATACTTGAATATCGGGTCTCTGCTTCAAGCATAGTTTGACTGAGATAGTAGAGGTTGTTTTCATTCCCAGTATCATTCTTCTGAGCAGGAACGGCACCCAATGATCACTCTAAAGCTGTCACATAGAGGATTAGTGGTCTTCCTTCAATATGTGGCATTAATACCAGTGGACTGAAGAGATATTTCTTGAGAATATTGAATGCTTCTTGACAATCTTCATTCCACTCATAAGTGACTCCCTTCCTCATCAATTTGGTGAAGGGTAAACTATTTCCTGCCAAATTGGCGATGAAACGCCAAATATAGGCCAAGTTTACTTGAATTCCTCTCAATTAATTCAAATATCAAGGAGGTTACATACCAAGTATTAAATTTGCCTTCTCAGTATCGACTTCGATACCATGATAGCATACAACAAAGTCGAGAAATTTTCCTGAGGTTACCCCATAAGCACATTTTAAGAGGTTCATCTTCAAATTGTGTTGTCGAAGTTTGTGGAATATGATTTCCAAATTTTCCAAGTGATTAGAACGTTTTCTGTATTTAACCACCAAATCTTTTAAATAACATTCAACAAACTTCCCTAAAAAGGGTTTGAATATACGGTGCATGGTATACTGATATGTTGTTCCTACATTCATCAAGACAAAGGGAATTACTCGATAGAAAAACACACCATGAGGGGCTCTGAAGGCTGTATATTCTTCATCTTCTAGTTCCATTCAGATTTTATTATACCCAGAATATCCATCCATGAAGGAAACAGCTTCATAACCAGCTGTTGCATCATTTAAGAGTTATGTGATTGGAACTGGAAAGTCATCATTGGGACAATGCCGATTAAGATCTCTGAAATCAATGAGAACTATATTTTTTATGTTCTTCTTTTTCACATGAAAAATATTAGACATCCACTTAGTTTATTGAACATCTCTAACGAAGTTAGATTTGATGAGCTCATCCACTTCAACTTCAATTTTGGAACCATAAGTTGGGTGTGTTCTTCTTGTGGCTTGCTTGAATCATCAATGTTCTTCTGGAAAATCCAAATGATGAGTAGTAATATCAGAATCAAGGCATATCATATTTTTATAGTTCCAAGAAAATATATCTCGATTTTTCTTCAAAATTTAAATATACATTTCCTGCTCTTCAAGGTTCATGGCTGCACTAATTAAAGTGGGGAGTGGATCATCTTTTGTACACCAGATTTATTTCTCTGAGTTCATCCACAGTGGTAGAGATACCCTCTTCAAAAGATGGAGGATCATCCCTGAGATCTTCCTATTCTTCTTTAACATGTGTTATTTCTTCTATTTCTACTAGCATAATAGATGATGAAGTAGAATTTCCAAGAATAAGAGAGATGTTACAATTTGATCATCCTGAAGAAGAGGCTTCCATTTCTGAACCTATTCATGATGAAGGGTCTTACTTGGGTAATAAAGAGGAGATGATGGATTGAGAATCGACATCATCATTCACCTATGACATTGCTATAACTTCTTCTGGCCTGGTTGGAGAAGTATAGACTTGCTGGATTTTAGCGAATGAAATGAAGACCTCTCCATTTGGTCTTTCATCATTGCTTGGTGAATCACCAATTTCTCCCCTGTTGTCTGGCTTGATTGCAATAATTGACATTATTGAACTTTCTATAAGATTATTTGGATTTGGGTATATCCTGTTAATTTGACTGATAGGCAACACATAATTGGTACTCAAATTCATGAATGGGTTTACTGGAATCTTTTGCAAACCATATGGAGCATTAATTTTTGTAACCTCCCTTGTTGTGGATTTTACCTTTCCCTCTATGAGATAAAAATCCACCTAAATGTATTGAAATTCACGTGTTTTGAATGGGGATTTATCACCATACAATGTCCCAATTTGGCCATTGAATCAATATTTGAGACATTGATGGAATGATGAAGGAATAGCTGCATGTTGATGTAGCCAAGGTCTTCCAAGAAAAATGATAAAAACTGTTTCATGATGAACAACCATGAAATCTGAATTGGATACAAGATCTCCAAACTGAGTTCTGAGTGTGATTTCACCCATAGGTTCCTGTTCTTTTTTTATCATATCCTTGAAACATCAAAGTAGAAAGAGATAAATCAGATTTGGTGAGGAACAATCGATGAAGTGTGCGAATGGGGACAAGGTTGACTCCTGAACCATTAACAATGAATGCTCTTTATATGTCTACATCATTGACCTTTCCAAATAAATACAATTATCTATTATGTCCATGCACAACATCATCTTCATCTTCATCTGTGAAAGATAGAACTGTATGGAATTCTACACGATTATTCTCTACATGGTAAACTTCATCCACAACAATTTCAGTTTCAAATTCCTAAGGACTTGAAAAATCCTCAATGAGTGCCTCTTGAAGATCCTTTGATGGATTCAAGGCATCCAAAATTGAAAACTAGGCCGGTACTTGGTCCAAATGCTTCAAGACATCTTATTTATGATCCAAAGGACTATGTTTCCAAGTATTAACATGTGGGTTTACAGGTGCCTTAGAAGTTGATTCTTTGGATGTAGATGCATCTTGTATCGGGGCAGGAGTTGGAAATACTCATGTCTTTGGAATATTAGACTAAATAGGTCTATTTAACTGCTAAGAGTAAGAAGGTGTAACCTCTAACCAATCCTCCAGAATGATTGTGTCAGAACTGAATCTGCCATGTGTGGAAGAACATCCTTTTTCTTTTTGAGCTTTCTGAAGGGCTCTGCCACAAGTTTCTGTTGCATATATAGTTCTAGAATGGGTAGAATTGGAATAGTGGCTCCTGGGATATCCATGTCTTCCTCTGTATCCTAGACCTCTGGAACTCCCTCTAATTCCTCTGTTTGATACAAGGAACTCAGGTTCATCAAGATCGAAACTGTAACTGGAATAAGGATCATTTAGGTGAATCATGTTAACAGAACCAAAGATCAACTCTTCGTCTGATGAAGACTCTGCCTGATTAGCCAGTTTAGGTCATGTCGTTTTGTGGGGTGGTGATCGTGGCTTCGAAGTAGATGATATAAAATCTTCTAGAGTCAAAGACAGCATGGGCTTTGACCCGATCTCATCTTCTTCTGATTTCTCTCCTTTCTTTGAATTATTCTGTTTCTTTGAGGATTTTCCCTCTGATGAAGAGGGTTTTGCTGTGAAATTCATAGCAGAAGACACATTTGGTTTCTTCAATTGCATTCGAAAAATTGAATGAGTTCGGTTGGTCATTTTCCATTCCATCCAATCATCATATTTCTATGCATTATTTCTTTTGACTTCTTTCCACTCACTTTCTTCCCCTGGATCTGTAGTAGTTACTCATGCTACCTGAGCTGAAGAACCTTTCAATTTGACATGTCCCGAGTCCACCATTTTTTGCAGGAGGTCTTTGAAAACAAAACACTCTTGAATGGGATGCCCCAATATATGATGAAATGGGAAATATTTGGGAAGGTCTTCATCTCCATCCTTGTTCGGCCTCTTGGGCTATGGAAATTGTACCAAATTATTTTCTAGAGCTGAAATGAAGTAACAAAGAACCTGTTAATTTTGGAAAGAGTAAACTTTTCTTTTTAACTCCTAAAATTTTTTCCGTCTTTGATCTATATGATCATCTTAAAGAAATGGCCTCTGTTGTTGATGCTCAGGAGTTGGATCCCTTCGGAAAGATAATCTTTTTGAAGTGGAAGTAGGTACGGATGCTTGTTTAAGCGTAAATATAGCAGTCTCTGCTCTACCCATTCTCCTTCCTGGTGTTGATGGAATTACACGAGTTTTATCCTTAGTCTTTATAATAGATTCTTTGATCTACTGAGCAATAGAAGTAAGGTCTCGAAACCCTCCTGTGTATTTCATAGGGATCAACGGTGTGCGTAATTCATCACGCAAATTTTCTACACAGATTGGCAATAATTCCTCTTGAGGGAGTACTATACATAGGGAATATGTTAATCCCTTCCAGTGAGCAATGAAATATGAAACCATTTCATTCTCCCTTTGCTTACAATTTGGAAGATAATAACTGTTGTCTTTGGCCACATTGAGCTGAATTGAAGAAGGAATCGTTGGTGGAGATCTTCCCATCCGATAATTGACTATGATTGAATGCTTGTATACCAAACAAAGGCAGGCCCTTGTAATGACTATAAAAAACACATGAGCTTAACTGCTTCATGTAGCTGAGGGGTTCCCATCTTAGGGTCACAACGAGAAACAAAGTGTGTTAAGTGTTGCTCTGGGTCTCCTGTACCATTAATGATTGGGAATGTGGTACTTGAAAAATTTTATGGGGGAGGAATTGCATCAATCCATTCAAAGTAAACTCTTTTTTCTGGTTGTATTTGAGCACGTTCCCCCCCCCCCCCATTGCATCTAACCAAGCTGGTAATGACTCAATAGTATTTATTAACTTTTGTGAAACATCCAGTTGAGCATGGACCTAAGCAGGTGCAATAACTAGAGCTTGGATAGGTGTTGTGGTTGGTTCTGCAACTAATGGTAGAACCACTGGTTGTTGTTGTGCATGACCCATAAGATTAGACCTGTAAGGGTGTACTGGTAGAGGAGGATATTCTTGATCCATCTCAGTAGCTGCAACAAATTCCCTTGGCTGACTAACTCCTGCACTCTTAGGAAGAAGACTACCTTGAAGTAGTTCTGCATGCAACATCCTCAATTCATTAATTTCTTCCTCTTATTGTGAAAATATTTGATCTAGTGAGAATTATTGGCCTTCTCCAAAGGAAGGGTATGTAACTTGATTATTTCCATTCCCCTTGTTGGATTCCTTTTAGAGAGGGGGAAGTTGATTATTTGAAGGAATACCTAGATTCTGGGTAAGCCTTTGATTTTGTGTATGCAGACCATCTTCATTTGTTGTTGTGCATACAGCTTCTTCAGTAGGAACCTCTTAATATGATCCCTCTGAGTGAGAATCGTGTCCTAGAGGATCAACAATAACGACATTGATGACATTAATTGATGCATAATGCATTGCATCCCTTCTATTGACAGTTCTGTGATACTGACTTTTTCTATATCCTTGATGAGACATTGCCTTTTGTTGATTTGATCAAATAGGAATTTCTTGACGAATCGTAATTTGGAGGGAATATCCTGATAATTCAGCTCTTCCTTATTCTTGTAGCTTCTTCCCTAATCGAGAGAAGACTGAATTTCTCTGGGGAAGAGATTGAGGATTTGATAATTTCCCCAGTCCGGTGGACTGGGGCAGTTCCTGATGTTTTTTCTCAATTCCTCTAATCATATTTGTTGATTCTGAGGGTCGGGTAAAAAGATTCCCTAGTTTGGAAAGATGGGGTGGTTCTTGAGCTACTATATATGATACTTCCTTAATAGCTCTCCTGATCTTGTAGACTTTAGTTTGGAAATTGACTGGATGCATCAACAAACATCCACTCAAATCACTCGTCTCAAATGACAGTTGGATGATTTCTGAAACTTCTATCACTTGATGATGTGCTCGATATAAATGATAAGTATGTTCGATATTCTAATTTTCCTGAAGCAAGAGTAATTTTACAGCTTTTTCTTTATATGCATGACTTTGGGAAGAACTAGTTAAAGCATGTTCCTGAACAATCCTTTGATTACAAATAAAGCCAATTGGTTGTGGCCGGCCATGGGCAATAACATTTCATGAGACCATTTTCAACTGGCTTTGTTTAATGGGGAGTACAGTGAAATTTAGTGCTCCATGAACTCCCCATCCCCTGATATGAATACCAGATGGGGCATTGGTAATTAACTGGCAAAATATTTTTAGTGTGCCAAGGCATGAACATTGAAGGGCTCACTGCTGCTTTTCAGCCTTTAGATATCAAGAAAGTGAGAGATATGCCAAGTCAATTTGGCGTTGTAACCCTTCTATTATCTTAACATGATTTTAATATTCATCATAAGATAATATTTTCTTTTTCGATTGACAAAGAGTTTTCTACATGTTGAGACGAATATCTTGAATACAATCTTCCGTCAACTTCTCTGATTAGATCACAGCTGCTAATTTCTTGTTGCTTCATCAGATTCAACAATATTGGTAGGTAATTAATTGATCAAACTAGAAGATGAATGACCCAGGGGTGGTTCAGAGAATGACCTACATCCTGGGCGATCTTCTGATTGAGAAATTATTTCACCTTCTAGCGGTAAAGCATCCGACATGACTTGCCTCACGTTTGGAAGTTCCTCAACATAAGAGGGATTTCTAGTCACTACATTGTCCATTAGAGAATTTTCTAGTCAATCCGCATTACTAATGTGGAGAGGTATTTCATAACTAAATTCCTCATCATGGGTAGGACCACCATGGTGGGTTTCAGCAAAAGATGAAGCATTTTTCTCCTTGGTCTTCTGGCCACACATAAGGTTCTTGTGGCTCTCATCTGAAGATGAAACTTAGAGATTGACTAAACTGTCATGAAGCAAGCCTTCATGAAGAAGTTTCTGATGAAGACCTTCAAAATTAATGTTCCCACTATTGGGAAATGAGAGATTAGAATCTTGAATTCCAATAGATAATTTTCTGTGGGCTTCAAGAACTCCAGCATCGAGAAAGAACTTATTATAGGATGGATCTTGATTTCTTGACTGTGATGGGTGGGTCTTCTTCTTAGAAACCTTCTTAGTCACTTTAGGAACAACTTTTTGAAAAAAATGGTTACTCTCAGTAGGTATATGTGACTGCTCAAGAGAGATGGCCAGGTTAGGCTAACGATCTTTATTCAAATTAGGTGTATGTGCCTGACTTGATTGTCTGTATGACATGTGGGAGTATCCCCCATGACCCTCTTGGACTAGAACAGAGGTGTGTATCTACTCTGGAGTGATCTGTTGATGTGTCACTCCACTGCCAGGGATAGATTTGCATTTCTTTCCCTGTGATGCAGCTGAAGCTGTTATAATATCCTAGAAGGCATCCAGAATATGATAAGGGATTCACTTCTACTCTTTCAACATTGTCAGAGTGTGGTTGGTGACTTCAGCTGCTGGAACGGGGGTATACATCCATTCTGTGCTTGGAGTAGGTTTGTATTCCTGCTCATGTTCTCCTTTTCCTGTCAGTGAATTCTAACAGTACTGAAGTGTGGGGGCATAAAGTTGAGTCTGCCTCATGTTTGTCATTGGGGCCTTCCAATTGACTTCTCCAGGTGCTACCAAACGAGACTGTTGGTAGGCTTGATCAATACTAGCAGGTGTATGTGCCTTCTGATTGCACTCTGTCGAACGTGGTTGATGAACTTCCTTTAATACTATATGATGAGGCTACTGGCAGGATTGATTAGTGTAAGCAGGTGTATGTGAATGTTTACGAGTTGTCAACAAATTTAGTTGATGGGCTTCATCATATGTAGTCAGACGAGCCTACTGACTAGATGATGGTTTATAAATTGGTGTATGTTCCTGTCTATAGTACTCCACTGGAGTTTCCTGGTGAGAATATAGTGTTTCTGCCAAACGAGTTTGCTAGATAGTGGAATTAAAATGGACGGGGGTATGTTCCTGCTCGTTGCTTTCCACCATGTTAGGATGGTGGACTTCACTGAAAATGGCAGAGATAAGAACCTGCTCACTGTTGACCAGTCGTTGCCTCTGGTGGTTCATCTTGCCTGATTGGGTTCGAGGAACCTAAGCCGAACGCCTGGAGACGACACCCTCATCATGTTGAGCACGCACTACCACATGAGTCTGGAGGCGATTGTTGATGGGAGCCCTCGAGAAAGACTCGTTTCTCCTTGAATTAAGGTCTTCAGTGACCATCTCATTCACCACTGCAGAATATGGGAGGGACTTGGTATTGCGTTCTGGGGATAACTACCTAAAACAGTTGGAGACGGTGGTTTGCACCACCTGCTTCTTCATCGATGTTCGTCGCTGTCCCGACAACCTGGGTGAATTATTGATTTGGAGGGCTTATCGAGCAGCCTCTAGAGGCAGAATAGTACTGTTTTGATAGTATTCCTTAACCAGTGCATTTTATACCCAGCGTTGAAGATGCTATGTAGGTGATGTCATCCTTAGAGTGGACGACGATCCAATAGGAGTTTTAGTAGAGGAATTCACAGGAGAGGTATTCACAGGTGTGAACATAAGAAGAGCCATTTCCGTAAGGCAGAAGATCTTAGAAAAGAGTGTATGTTCGATATAATAGACAAAATCATGCTTTGTTCATCCACTACATCTTTTGGATGAGCACATATGTAATTGATTGCTTTGTTGGCCCTCTCATTGAGTTTAAATAGGGGCCTAAAATAAGTAAAACGTCACTTTAACATGGTTAAGGATTCACGTCGGGTTCACCATTTTTTGATTCATGTTGGAATTAGGGACGACCGTCATTTTTTAAGGTTCAAACATTCCAATCGGTTTCAAACGGGTTTGTTTTTAGAACCGGAAACATCCAATGATTTTGTATCCATTTGGACATATATTCCAAAGGAAGGTGCTCATTAGTTGTGAACCGATGAGGCTTAATAATTTGCACTGGTCGAGAGGATGGGAGGTCAGACTCATCACACCATTTTGGAGGGAATTATTGTTTACTCTGGGACTCTCTTTATAGATTTAAGTTAATTTCATGAATCCTTATTAAATTACCAAGTATGAAAATGTTATTTCCTTTCGATTTGACAATAAATGATTAGTATATAGGATATTTAGAGAATCTTTTATATGTATTCGAGGTTCTTCATCGATAGAGAATCATCTGTATTTTTTTATAGATTCTTAGTCAATGGTATCCTTCAACACATTATACAGAAATATCTTGATAGTTATGATAACCATACTGGTTTTAAATTCACTCAGCGGGGCACTTGATTTTTATTATCATTGAAAAGGACATGGATTATTTCATAGTTGGGATCTTACCCACAGATGGGCTACCTACATATCCTTGTATAGAAAGAGAATCAGAGCCCATGTAGTTTGAGTAAGAGAGTATGAGGTTTAAGCATGATTTATGGTTCCAAGAAAGATATCATAATTACTTTTACACTATAATCTCACGTGAGTCATGATCAGTGTGAGAAACAAGATGTATTGGTAAAACAAGTCAATTGTTCCATGAAAGATGCAATCATAAGAAATAATGTGGGGCCTATGTATGTATAACTGCCTAGATAGATGAATATTAGGATTTAATTTTGGGAATAAACCTAGCAACAAGGTCCATAAAGGTATATGTTCTTTATAGATATTTGGATACTTAACTTAGGACTTAATACTTAGAAAGACTCCCAAATTAGAGTAGACTTATGATTGGGTTTTACTCCTGAGAAGGAAACCCAAATCAAAAGTAAATTAAGACTGTTTAAGAGAAATTATGACTGGGGATTATTCCTAAGAACGAGGCCAAGGTTAATGGGACTTGAAAACTGGGGCTTATTCCTGAGAAGGAGGCACAGGTTAAGGGGAATTATTACTTGGGCTTTGTCCTAAGAAGGAGGCCCAGGTTAAGGGGGATTATGACTGGGGCTTACACATGTGAAGGAGGCCCAGGTTAAGGGGAATTATGATTCAGGCTTACTCTTGAGAAGGAGTCCTGGGGTGAGGGAATTTGTAGCTTGGGGCTTACTCCAGAGGAGGATGCCCTTATTTTGGAACTTGGGGCTTACTCCTAAAGAGAATGCCCATGAATTAAGGGAATTTGAAGACTGGGGCTTACTATTAAAGATGATGCCCAGTTTAGGGGACTTGGGGCTTACTCCTAAGAAGGATTCCCAAATTAAGAAGATTTGAGATTGGGGATTACTCTTGAGAAGGAGGCCCAAGTTAAGGAAATTAGGACTGGGGCTTTATTATGAGGAGGTGGCCCATGTTAGGAGATCCTCTCATATTAAAGGATGAGATTTAATGAATGAAATCTCTAACCTTAGTGACATAAAGATATGTAAATCACTAGGTTTTAAGAGATGTTCCACAGAATTTTATCTGATAAAGAAGCGAACAAAGGAACCATGATGGAAATGGATATGAATAGGGTTTTGAAGGCTAAATAAAGAAGAGGATAGGTAGATTTGAAGAAAATAAGTGAATAAACAGGAGGGGCACCCAAAAAGACGTAGGCGTGCAAGACCTATTGGGGTGCGTAGGTCTAGGTCGTGCTGGTATACCTGCATGACCCATTTATACTTGTGTTATACCATAGGGTAATACTTGGGCGAGACTTAGCTCAAACCCTTAGTATTACCCCTAGTGTCTTAAAAAAGGGCGGTGCACAAGTTCTGCGGAAGGGATTAGGCGGCGCGCATGTGTCTTCATTTTTCAGTAAGGGTTAGACACTTAGGCGCATAGGAGTTGGTGAATTTTCACACTTAGGCCTTGTTTCTCCTATTTAGATCTTCTATACTAGGTAAGAAATTACCTTAGAAGTGTTCGGAAGACTTCCAGAAGAGACTAGGGCACTGGGAGCTGAAATATGAGTTTCTATATTTTTTCTACTTGAAATGGGGGGCCCACAAGTGGTATTTATAGGCTTCTGAAGACCCCAGGTGAATATAAAATAGGGCGCGTAAGTCACCTACGCGACCACTATAGGGCGTTCAAGTCACCTGCACGACCACTACGTGGCGTGCAAGTATACTTGTGCGACCATGATGAAACTTGCATGACCCAAGTGAAAAAAAATCCTCATTCATTCCTTGGATAAGTTTTTATGTTTCTTAATGGGATGAATCAATTTGTGTTAAGTTATTTTTTCATTTTCATTCGTTAGACTCTGTGATGGAAAGGAGTGTCAAAAGGTGCTTCCAGAGATGATGGTGCCATCTGCATTACCGGTCCTTGGGAACATGCCAGATTTTTTTCCTCCTGGATATACCTCTAGAGAGAGATAGGGATCCTTTGGATCTCACATTCTAGGAGTATGAGGTTGATGCACCTCATTCCTGCCCCATCTCATGACTCGGAGGACTGAGGGGAGGGTTCCAGCGCCGGGTCATACTCTTCTTCAGAGTCTGTGAAGCAGACTGGTTGGATTCCTATCCAACCCTCACCAAAATTCTTCTTACAGCGGTGATAACCTGCCTTCCTGTCCTTGGGTGGCTCCTTGGGACAAGGCTAATTTTCTCACATGGGGTCCTCTGGTCGCATTGGTGCTGGGGCGGAGAGGGTTTCCACCTGAGAAAGCTGGGGTGCGAGGAGCACCGGGACAAATGTCTAAAGGGACACGGGGAGGACCTACATGCTAGGAGTTGGTGAAGTGATGTTGGCCTCCACCTCTCTGACCGCTGGGGCAAGGAGGACCTTCGCCGACTGGCACAGGGACATGGGGAGGACCTTCATATCTGCAGGTGACCTGACATGCAATGTCTCCATACCTCTGGTCAGCGGCAGGGGGAGTGACCCAATACCCAGTGTAGTGATCATGGGAGAGACCCCCATACAGAGTGTTGTTGTAACGGGGGAGCCCCTCGCTTGGGTTTTAGGACGCACGGGGTAGATCTCTAAGCCACTGTTGGAAGAAGGAAGGAATCGTACCTTCTATGGTGGTGGTACAGACTGGGACTTTTCACTGGGTGGTATTGATGCGGATTGGTCTGCAGTGGCCATCGCATGTGTCAGAGACCAGGAGAGTCAACCAAACCTAACCGTGGGGCGGTTGGGGCCTCGATCCAGGGCGGGTGTATAACTTCCCCTGGTCAACATATTTGAGGAGTTGGGGATATGAGTCAGCGGTGGCTCGAGCCACAGTAGTCACTGGCATTGATGCCCCACGGTGGGTGCCCTCTTCCATTTGCGCCTAACATTGGTGTCGGGTCAGATGAACTATAGCTGGTGGTGCAAGCGCCTGGCTTACCTATGCCTCGGCTCGAAAAACCAGGTGGTGGTGCTGACACGGCCTTGTAGGAGCCCTCGCTGAGAGCCCTTGGAGAGGAACTCTGATCAGGCCAACCCGATCCCCTACCTCGTTGGCATGGGGCATGGAGTTGTCATGGTGTTCCGGGGAAAAACTCCTAAAACGATTGAATATTGGTGTGGGGAGCAGTGGCTCCCTATGTAGCCCTCAGGGGCGGCGTTGACATCAAGGCATGACCACCTCGAGATCTAGGTGGGCCATATCCCTCGTGGGGATGATACCATACTCTTCATACCTATATACAAGGTCATTAGTTACCCTTTGTTGGATAATTTCCGATGGGGAGAGGGGGCATGGGATCCCAGCTGTGATGGTGGCTATGACCGTCATGAAAGAAGAAGAACTGCGCGGGGTGGCCATGCCGGTTTTTCCTCTGCCCCTACACCGGTGGGCAGGTGGTGATTGTGTTCCAGATGCGACAACATTGTTCCTGAAAGTAGTTATATTAACTCATTAACGATGATAGGAAAAGAAATCGACAACTAGTTCCCTAGATATGTTCCTTCTTCCGTGTCTAGTAAGAGGGATCCATGCTAACAACGTCATAGAACAGAATTCTCAATGTTTGACTGCACCTACAAGCGAAAATCTCCTGAAAGCCCCTACTGGTGAGTTTCACATCAGGATCGCTATTTTATTGGGGTCCTGGTACCAAATGATGGGGTCAGATGACATGCTAAACCACCAATACCTTAGATTCTACTAGTCTCCATATTGAAGAGAATACCTTCACTTTGGGTTCACCATTTCTATTTCCAACGTTTTCATTAGGGCACGTGCATCCGTCACATAGAGGATGCACTGTTTTTCCCCACATTCCCACTTTCCAAAGGCGGGTGGAATCCTCTTCATATTCAGGGATGTCTACTCCTTGATCGAAACAGGATGATGGGATGTCGGTTCTTCCTTCTGTGGATTTCTCCTCGAAACTCATCTCCTAGTCTGGGTCTCCCTCATAGATTTAAGACATTGTTTGTGAAACTCTTCCTAGTGCCATATCTTCATGGACACCAGTTTATTACACTGCTTCTATCAGGACCTTCCAAGGGGTCCGTTTAGGGCAGAAACCTTTTGTTAGGGGAGTAGTCACGTTGGGAATCCCTCGCGTGTCTTGACGCTGGGGGACTGGCATGTCTGTCTTCTGTCCCTTATTATACGACTTTTCGAGGGAGCAGAAGCCCAAGGAATCCTACATCGAATGTGGGGAATCATATTCCATTGGCTTGTATCTGAGGTTTTCTTCATCTTCCCATGTTTAACATAGGGTATGTCGCGAGTTTAACATCCATAGGAGATAGATTGGAGTGATCGGAACACCGATTAGAGTGGATCAGATGGAGGAACCCACTGGAGGGAATGCCGATATAGGGGACAACATGTGGGTGGCCCTCGAATGGTGTGTAATGTAATGGGGAGTGGTTTGGCATGATTCCACCAGGATTGGGTGGCCTAGGTAATAATCGGGTTTGATGATGGATGTTTTTGTGAGGGGGTGGTGAGTGGGTTGGAACTGTCATGGGGTGATGATTGTTTTGGGCATGAGCCTCGAAGAGTCATCCTACGTATCCCCATGGAAGGGAATCAAAGTCCATGTAGTTCAGTGAGATTATGGGATGCCTTAAGAGGTTACCCGTGAGAATGGACGCATTGATGGGACCCATTATAAGTGGAATCTCCTAGTTGGGGCATGAGCTTCTCAAGACACATGCGCTTGAGGGAGAGATCAGGATGAGACATAAGTGATGGTCTCGAACTTCATGGAGTCTTCTTATATATCCTCATGATAGGGAATAAAAATCCACGTAGAATAGATGGGAATACAGTTTAACATCGTGCAGTATGGGGGCAAACCGACATGAAGATGGTCGGAACGACTAAGTGGTGGGTTTGAACCTCGTGGAGGCTTCCTACATACCGTTCCCTGACATGGATCAAAGTCCCCATAGTTTGGGATGGATTGGGGCTTACATTCTAAGGCGGCCCAAGTGGTGGGTTGTGGGGCTTGAACCTCGTGGAGGCTTCCTACATACCATGCCTCGACATGGATCAAAGTCCCCATAGTTCGGGATAGATTTGGTCTTACACTCTGAGGTGGCCCAAGTGGTGGGTTGTGGGTATTGAACCTCATGGAGGCTTCCTACGTACAATGCCTTGACATGGATCAAAGTCCCCGTAGTTCGGGATGGATTGGGGCATACACTCTGAGGCGTAACAAGGTGTTGGGTTGTGGGGCTTGAACCTCATGGAGGCTTCCTATGTACCATGGCTTGACATTGATCAAAGTCCCCATAGTTTGGGATGGATTGGGGATTACACTCTGAGGAGGCCCAATGTGTTGGTTTGTGGGGCTTGAACCTCATGGAGGCATCTTACATATCATGCCATGACATGGATCAAAGTCCTCGTAGTTCAGTATGGATTGGGGCTTACAATCTGAGGCGGTCCAAGATGTTTTGTTTGTGGGGCATGAACTTCGTGGAGGCTTCCTACGTACCATGCCTTGACATAGATCAAAGTCCTCGAAGTTCAGGATGGATTGGGGCTTACACTCTAAGGCGGAACAAGGTGTTTAGGTTATGGGGATTAAACCCAATAGAGGCTTCCTACGTACCATGACTTGACATGGATCGAAGTCCTTGTAGTTCGGGATGGATTGGGGATTACAATCTGAGGCAGCCCAAGGTGTTTGGGGCTCGAACCTCGTGGAGGGTTCCTACATACCATGACATTACATGGATCAATGTCCCGGTAGTACATAATGGATTGGGTCATACACTCTGAGGCAGCCAGAGTTGTTTATCATGGTCGGTCCTCACTCTACGCTCATATGAGTTGTGCTCGGTGTGATAAAGAAGAGATTGCAGAGACTTAACGATCACATTGTGAATGGTGAGTCCATGGGAGATGGAGTGGGGCTAATTCATGGAGTGGCCCAAAGAAGAAACAGGGTCTTATGCATGGTTAGTAGACCAAGAATTTGGGGCTTACTCCATGGTGGAGGCCAGTTGTGACAAAGTGCAGTGGGAGAGGGACATGGGACTGAAGAAAGGAGGATCCCCATTTCCCCCCACACCCTTCGCTGGCCCTGGGGACCGAATATGAAAGGAGGAGCCGCGATGCTGTCTCCTGTAAGGAAATATATAGTATTACGCCAAGGTGGCTTCCCTTTCCCGAGGACAAATTCCACTCCGATGAGGAGGATATCATCCCCTGTGAGGGGTGATCCCATCCCCGTGGAGATTAATGGGCATGGAGAATGTCCAAGGTTGGGGGACCCTGCGTGCAAGGCTCGGGGATAGGTCACAGTTTAACGTCACGTGCTGAGGAAGATGGAACTTGGAAGTTTAACATCATGTATCTCAGACGAGGCGGGTTTTCTCTGTACCCCTAGGACTTACATAATTGGTACCCTCTACTCTTTGTTGGAGGGAAGGCATCGACAACTCCATAGTGAAGGGGTGTCGTGGAGAGAACCATTGAGGGGTCCATATTAGTGTGGTTATGCGAAGAAGCAATAGTTGTAAGCATGCCTATGCGTAGAAACCTGAGGAAAAGCAATGCAATGGGCGGTATCGTTCAAGGGACATTGAAGTTACTTCCTATGAGCCTAGAAGGTCGTATGGAAACAAGGTGCATGATGTGGATGCCTGGGGCGTGAGAGGCATCTACGAATGGAATCCATAAGAAGAGCATCAGGAACTCATGCAAGGGGATGCCCAGGAAGCATCGAGGTGAGGTATCTAAAGGGATTGCATGCAACCATGGAGGCTTGCACGTGAAATCAGTATCCCTTGGAGAAAAACATAAGGTTGGCGCAAAATCAATGAAGATTGTGCATAAATGGAGTCGAGGTTTTGCGTGCAACTAGAATGGTTTGCGCACAAGTAGTATGAATTCTGCATCGTCGGGAGATGTTGCATGCAATGACTGAGGTGTCCACAATTGAAGAGGATTGCATGTGATTAGATGGGGTGCATGTAATAGAAGGGAATTACATGCATTTGGCCAGCCTGTGTGCAAGTGGAAGTGATTGCGCACTAGAGGCGGACCCTGAAGGGATTGGAATTCAGTCTCAAACCAAGGGAATGTGGCGCAAAGGCAGACCCCGTGATGACCTGGGGTGAAATGAACCGTACCTGAAGGCCATTTTTGTGTACGCGGAAGGCGAATTTCACGCATGAGAGCTGGTTTGGATTCTTTAGCCCCTTTGTGGATGGGGGTCGCCTTTTATTTATATGTATTCGGGGGCGCATAAAATAGGTCTGTGCAAAATAATTGCGCGACATAGACGATGGCGCAAAATGACCATCAAGCAGGGCGTGGGCGTGAAATATTTCACTCCCTGCCACAGAAATCTCGTGAATCCCAGAACATTTGGCAATGGGCATAATTTTTTCATGCACTTAGGAATTTTTTTCTCGCGGCTCTTCCTGGGGCCCCGGACTGGGCCCTTGGGTCTTAATATGACTTCGCTTTGTTGTTTGGAAACCTTCTTCATACCTTGAGCACTTTTCAGCATCTACAATCCATATCACAAGAATGTAGATATTTATGATAAATTTATTTTCTAAATAAAAATATTTATACGAAAGTGATTGTTTCTAGAGAAAGTTAATAGTCACAACAGAAACTAAGATTTCACAATAACTATTACCATTTCATAATTTTCATGCCAAATCCCCATGGATGAAATAATTCTAATTAGAAATAAAAATACCATGAATAATGAATTATCCATGATATTACCTATAAAAAGGGAAGTATATACAAGACATAGATCTAAAATGGTGCAAAAAAAATATAATTCTCAATGGAATGTAAATTGTGATAAAATCACTTACCTTACGCTCCTTTTTAGATCAGCAAGATTTAACCCCATAATAAGTGGTTTTAAACATTTTATTAACTTATTAAATAAGCATATAAATATTTATAATATCATATATTATATTTTTATTACATTTTATTACCCATTAATTAATAATCATTCATTATTTTTATTGTTTCGGGTGTTAATTGCTTTCTTTTTTGATGCATTTTTCATCATGAAAGTTCAGGTTCATGATCATATAATATAGTTATATCATCTAAATAATAATAAAATGAAATATGTATCATATTTTAACATAAATTATACTTTTAATCCCAACCAACAAGGAATGATATGAAAAATAATATATGTTTTGATCGTGGAGATGGTAGGTTTTACATACACATGAGTAACGATTCCTTTTTCAATGATCAGTATAGATATAAGATAACAAATATTTTACCTAAAATATATTATCATAATATCTTTAATATTATATTATATACATATATATATTATCCATGTGGTGTGGTGATGAATATAGACTCATGTCTCTTGGTGAGGGTGGTAGTCCCAATGTACATGAACAATATATCATCTTTACATGAGTGAAAAGGAAAGAAAGAAATTTATATTTATATATATATTGAAAAATATATCACTAATATAATAAATATGTCATGTATATCACATATAATTATTAACTATGTGTTTAACGCCGTCCATTTAAAGTGCGGGTTAATGATGAAAAAGATCGCTTTATGTGGTGGTCGTCCTCTATGCACACGACATACATTATATTTTCTCCCTAGGTGTGTAAGGTAAAAATATATGCGATATATTGAATACATAGGTGAACATATTTACTAAATATCATATATATACATTGGATTCATCATGATACCCAAAATTGAGAGGTGGAAATGGAAAAAAAATGACATCTGCTCACGAGTTTATTGTCTACCATATTCACAAACGATGATTTCGTAACCCATCTGATGAAAGTGTAGATAGTTGTATAATATTTAATTATTTTAAAAAAATATTAATATATGTAAAATACTGATGTTATTATACAATAATTATTTAATAAAAATTTTGGGAGGTGGATTAATAATTTAAATAGAGATGCTTAATAAAGAATATTACCACTTCTTCAGGTATCCTTCATAGATTTTCCATGATTCCATCAAAGGTTGGATTTAAACCAAAAATAATAATTATGTAATGGTATTATGGGATTTGTAATGTTATATCAGTCTGTATTGGCCAAAAAAATGTGGTCTTATGGTTTAAATAAGAGACGAATGTTGTTGTCCCTTTATGAATGGGGGAGAGGATACACTTTTTATTTTTGTAAAGAGTTGATTGATCCCAGGTTTTTCATACATAAAAATGGTTAAAATGGAATATTATCCTACTAAATAGGTATAAGTTTATATATATTTCCATCAATTAGTTTTTATAGAAGTATATACATCATTTTTGTCCTTATCTATTTAGTTTAGCTCCCGATAAAATCATTATTAGGTTAACTATGGTAATTAATTTTTATTATATTTACATTCTTTTTGGTAAACAAATATTTCAAATTATAATAAATTTAAATTTATTCTGATTCCAAATTTGGAATCAATTTTTCCAAATTAAATTCAAATAAATTTTAATTTTAATTTAAAATTAATCCAGCAGGAATAATGAGAAATCTATTTTTATGTTAAAATTCCTAAATGATTAAAAAACGTTATATCTAAATTGAACATAATAATGATTTAAATGACCTAAATGGTATTAATTGATATTTAAATATAAACTAATTTTGATTTTAAACCAGAAAAAAAAAATTAATTTAAGATTATTTACTATTTAAACGAAAAGGCATATTTCAATTGAAATTCAATATTTTTACTATTCATCGAAAAATTGAAATATTCATAAAAATACCAAAAATTAACCCTAAGATAATTTGGGAATATTGTTTCAAAAAATAATATTCTTTTATCCTTTAAATGTTTTAAATGGTTTGAAAAATATTTATCAATTATGATCAGAATGGTACAAAATCCATTTTCTAAAGAAATAATATTTTCTAGAAAACATTTCTATTATTCTTTTAAATGATTATTGTTTTATTTATATAATGTAGAGAACTAATAAAAAATTATAAAATAATTTTTATTATAATTATTTTAATCTTATTCATACCTGCCATTCTAATGGAAACGTGTTATATTAAGTAATAATGTTTAATATATTTTGTTTTTTGGTAAAAATAAATTATATGTGTACCACAAGCTACCAAAAACAATAGTTCTGGTATAAAAATTAGGGTAACACGATATTGGGTACATCAAAAAATAATAAATAAAATATCATTCATTTATAATTTTAAAGGGGATACATTCTTTATACCTTAAATAAATTGTGTCATGTCTATTTAAATTGAAGATCAATAATCATTGGGTTGATAATTAAAATTATTTCAATGAAAACCCACATTATAAAAAGTGTAAATAAAATGTTTTCTTACTAATAAAGGAAGTGGAGTATAAAGTTATTTTATAATAATAACTAAATAGGATTCCAAGTAGGATAAAAATGGTGTAATGTGAAGATATAAACATGTATGAAATTCATTAATATTTATAGATATTGATTGTTGTCATTAGTCATAATAATGTGAATGATAAATGGAATGTTAAGGGACTCAAATCCATAAATATGAGATGATTTAAAATACTTTATGATTCATCATATATGAGTTTAATTAGATTAAATTCTTCTTTCAAAATTCTTTTGCAAATGTTGGGGAATTTTTTTAGTATCTAAGAATATATTGAAATCTACTAACATGATATGTTTCTAATTTTTAAGCACAATATAATTAATTTTTTGTGCCTGATCAATTCCCAATTCGTCGATTAATACATGAAATGAATATAAAAAATGATTTTTTTATTCCCAAAGCTCCAAGAGTTACTTTTTATAGATCACAACATCCATAAAAGAGTTACAAGTGTTTTATTAGGTATATAACTATTTTTCAAACCTAATACGGTTTGTAAAATATATATATTATAATTAATTAATCTTTAAAACATAAAAGTAACACCACTAGTTCATTATTAATATTTATTTTTTAAATCATTTTACTGAAAACTATAACATATTAACCAGTACATAACCTAGGCCAGTGGTATGAATCCAACATTCACCTTCTTTTTGTGACGAGTTCTATCCCCATGGACTTATTAGATGTGATGGGTTTTCACCCAGCATATGGTTTTTCATTTTTCTAAAATGTATTATAATAATTTATATATCATTCCCAAAAAAAATATTATGGCCATCCTTATAAAAAAAATTAGTCATTTAATAGCCTTTTACAAGGGTTGTCACTAAAATTTATTTTCATTAAAATGTAGTATTATTATTTCAATATTTTTATAGTTTCATTAATGATCATATTATCCCAAAAAAATTTCAATTCCATTAAATTAATTCCTATAAAATGTAAATTAATTATTCTAAAATAAATTTTTCATGAAAACATAATCCTTCCATAAGATTCTGTAAAAAAAATTTAATCACATTAAACCTAAAAAGATGTTTTTATGTCATTGAGAATATATCAAACCATAAACTCAAAAACCATTATTGTTTCCCTAACTCTTAAGTTATTAAGGAAATATACATTTCATAAATATAACATAATCCATAGATGTTTCCTAAATCAAATAAATAAATTCCATTTGTAAAATAATTCTACATAAATGCATCGTCCTTTTTTCACATAGGTTTTTCACTAGACATGGGTCCAACCATTAGGAGAGGTAATTGACTAGTATAATGATAAGGTTCCCTACATTTATGATAAAAACTATATATATCTTCCAAGGATGGTACATATTTTATAGGATCATACTCTTCATTTTCCAAAAGAAATTAATTTCATTATACCCTTACTTTCCACACATAATGCATTTTCACATTCCATTGATACACATCCCCATATTCCACCACATACATTTCATACATAAATGAAATCTTTACTTCTTTTCTCCAAAGTCTCTACCAATTAAGCTCTTAAATAACTACATATTTCTCTTCGTTGGTGGGTTTGAGAGTTGGTAGAGGTATATTTTTTAAATTATATTTTGGGATAACTTATTTGGAATAATTATAATATCATTCCCTCCTATAATCATCTAATATGGTTTCTTATAATCTCCACATTATATTTCAAGTTCAATGTTCACACAATTCCATCGAGTTCCATCCACTGACTAAAAACAATTTTTTTGTTTGAGCCACATAAATCATAATTAGAAACCCATATTAACATTTATATGATATATGATCCATGACATGTAATTTTCAATCCAATGATCCTTAATTTTAATATAGGTTAAATATATTCATCATATATTCTAATCCATCAGAATGTTTTAATATAATATATGAATTGTCCTTAGAAAATCCTAAATGGGTGTCAGAAAAGGTGCACAGTTAGGCCTATTTTCATTCACCACGTAGCGAACGGGTCAACAAAAATGCATATTTTATTGGATTTATTAGCCTCGAAAAATATATTCTAGAACCATTTCTAGATTTAGAATATATATGGGGATATATTTCAAAAAAAATACACATAATATCTAACTTACAAAACATTAGACATTATTTTAAATATATACTCAATGAATATCATTGATTTTTGGTCCATAATATTTCTTTCCTAACTATCATTCCCATGGGTTATACTAAAATTACTCTTATACCAACTATAGTGGTCCTGATCCTAGTTTCATGGAGCTGACACCTTATTTAATACAATAGTGTATGATATAAGGAATTATGTCCCAAAGTAATGAATATTTTAACAGTCATGGGAAATTAGATACATATTATAGTCTTACATTTCCCAAGAATGCAGAAATCAATTTTTTTTTAAAATTATCATTATTCACTATATTATATCCCTACAACAAAAATACATTACACATCATGGGTTCCTAGGGAATGAAAAAAGGTTGATATTAATAGCATAGAACAGAATATATAAAGTTTAATAAATCATGAATAAATGAAGTATAATCAATATTGATAGAATAATATTTGAAATTAATGATATAATCACACATTACATTTAAATTGTTTACTATCATAACCAATTTATAAGTAAATATAAAAAAATAATTTTCATTTAATCAATAATCTAAGAATGAAATTAATCTAGAGATAACATTGTTGTGAAAATCTAACTGATAATATTAACTGGACACTGAATAAAGTAAATTCATAAATATCAGATGACATTTTCCCTAAGAACATGATAAATTTGCCATAATTTTTTATAATCAATATAGTTTAAAATTTTTTGAAATAAGGAAATAATGTTTGTCCAACTAAATTTCTACATTCACAGTCTATCCACAAGATAGTTCAAAACATCTGGCTACAAATGCATAGGCTTTGCCCTACTAATATTGTCTCATGAGACTACTGATGCATCATGGGTATTTCATCAATCAGTCCCAAACTTGTTTCCTATATGTCCATTTTATTCCTCAAATATTGAAGAGTTGATTTCATTTGTGAGAGATATACCTTATCATCAAATATGAGTATTGAGTAAAGGATACACATTTATCATTATTTACCTAGTCAGTCAAGTCTCATTCAAAGTAAATATGTTATATAAAAATTAAATAGATATAAGGAAATAATAATACCCATCACACAATAATATGGATATTTAAGAGAAATATAACATCTAATGAGAAATTATTATAATAATGTAATTTTTTCATTATAAATTAAATAATAATAAAAATAATATGAGATTACACAATAATATTTACCATTTTTTAGTTTTCAAGTAACATCCCCCTGAATGATATTAATAAAAATTAATCTAAAAATACCATGAATGATGAATTTCTCATGATATTATATGTCAATGGGGTAGTATATAGAACACATAAAAGTGAAATGGGTCATAATAATAAATTATTCTCAATGGAATGTAAATTGTGATGAAATCCCTCCTTTACGCTAAATTTTGGATAAAATGTTGTTATCCTCCTTTATAGTCATTTTTAACTTGTTATTAACTTATTATATAACCATATTAACATTTATAACTTCATATATGGTTCATTTATAACATCGTATTACATGTTTTTTATTTATCATTCAATATTTTCATTATTTCATGTGTTACTTGCCTTATTTTTTAAGCTTATTTCATCATGAATGATCTTATTCTTGCTCATATTATATATTTAAATCATATATATAATAAAAGTTAAATAATAATCATTTCCTTAAAAAATTATATATTAAAATACAATCATCAATGATGGTTTTAAAAAATAGAGTACATTATTATCATGGAGACGGTCGGTCGTACAAACACATGAGTAGAATTTCCATTTTACGACGATCAATTCAGAAAAGAGGTATGTAATATTCTAAATTTAAATAATGAAAATAATATCATTAATTTAATATTATATACTTAAATATATATCTTCCATCTGGTTTGGTGGTGAAAAGAGAGTCGTGTGACTTCGTGAAAGCAGAAGTCCACATATACATTAATGATGTTATGATATTTACAAGAGTGAAAATTAATGAATTAAAATGATGTATATATTACATTATAGAGTGATAAATATTTAATTAATGTAAAAATTATTTAATTTAGAAAAATCTGTATTCATCAATCTTATATTTATTACTTCCATGTGAAGTGCTAGTGAAAGTAGAATCCCATCCCGTTGCAAGACGACAGTCCACCGTACACAAGAGTAACTTTATAATACCTTTTAAAGAATAAATGTTAAAAATATATTTTATAGTGATCCCATATGAATATATATGTTATAAATATCTTATATATTATTTATATACATCCTCATACCCAACCTTGAGAGGTAAAAATGAAAAAAATGAACGACATCTGTTTGTAAGGCAGTAGTCCTCCGTACCATTGAACGATGATTTTGTAACATATTTGTAGAAATAATAGATTTTTTTTAGTTCATTAAATTATTATAAAAAACCCATGTATATTTAAAATAACTTTTATATTTTAACAGAGTTTTTAATAAAAATTTAGGGTGGTGGACAATGAAGTAAAATTAACATCCTGGTGGAAAAATAATATTTCATATTTGGGAATCCTCCAAACATATTCACTAAATACTTCAAGGGTTTAATTTATACTGAGAATAAATATTATCGTATGAGAATATGGAATTTTGATGATATTTTACTATATAATGGAAATGAAATTAGTTTTATGCTATGAATAATTGAGGATAGGGGTTGCCTTTTATAAGTGAGGGAGAGTACACACATGGTATTTTTGAAAAGACATGAGTAGTCCCATATTTTTCATATTTCACAGGGGTTCAAAATATAAAATAATAGAAAAATATAAATTTAATTTTTGAAATATTCTCACAAAATAGTTTTTATAAAATTTTATGTTCCATTATGAACCTTATCATCTTAGTTTATCCCCTGGTAACCGCATTTTTTAATCAACTATATAAATTATTTTTTTATGGATTAAAAATTAATTTTAGTAGATATTTAATTTGAGCATATTATAAATTATAAAGTATGATTATTATAAATATATATTCCATATTATCCAATATTATACAAAAAAAAGATACTTTTATGTTAATATTAATCTTATATATTTGACGAGAATGCAGGTTTTGAAAGTGAACATGTTCAAAATTTTAAAAAAAATTATATCTAAATTAAATATTAAAATGATTATAATTAACAAAATTGGATTTACTGACACTTTATTGACCTAATTATACATTAACAAAATTTTAAAATAAAATTTTTCAAAATAAATGTTTTTAAATAAATTGCAGTTTTAAAATAAAATCTAGTAGTTTTCACTATTCCTCAAAAAATGAAACATTTAATAAAAGTCCAAATAATTTTTCCTAAGATAATTTTGAATCCCAATTTTAAACATCAATTTTATTTTTTCATTTAATTATTATATAATTTATAGATAAATAATTCTAAATTTTGTGTGAAATGTTTATAAGTCCATCATTTTCAAAAATAAGGTTTTCAAAATATATTTCTATTTTTATTTTAAGTTATTGTTATTTTATTCCCAATATATAACTATTGAACATGTGTAAACTATACAATACCAAAATTTATTTAATATTATTTATAAATATAATCCTAATATCTATGTGAAATTTTATATAATAATTTTAATAGTGTTTCTTTTATTTGGTAAAACTAAATCTTGTGTGTAACGGAAGAAATCAAAGAAACTCAAAGTTCTGTGTAATGCAAGATAACTCTATATATCATGTAACAATCTCTATAAAATAGCATTATATTATTTTAAAATTATTGGGGTGTTACATTATAACATCAAGAGTATAATAATATATTTAATATCATATATATATATATAATCTATCATTATATCCAATTATGAGATGTATTGATTGAAAGTGTATAACATCAATTCGTGAGGCATTAGTCTACCATACACACACTTGACTATTTCATTTACCATGTAATGGAAGTCTTAGTGGATAAATATTGTTACATTAATATAACACCATCTATTTTTTTGGGAGATACAAATTTTAATTTATTATATGTTTTAAGAGATAATTAATAGTTGTAAAAATATGTAGAAAAAGAATCATGTTAGTGCAGAAAATTTCATTCTCTTAGAGAAACCACCTTTGGATATCTTTATATGAACCCTATTTTTTGTTCTTTTGGGAAGAAAAAAAATATCTATATTGTTTTTATGGATACTATGAATTGATTTTTAGGGGTCCATTAAAGCATATAAATTGATAAGAGTGGAGAAGTTAGGGGAGTGAGTGCACATTTATAATTTTGGTGGAGTGTTATTTTTATAAATACCTAAAACAATTCAATAATGTGAAGTCACTATCACCCCATATACCTCCATAATTGATTCATAATTGACTCATTAGGTTAAATGGTCTTGAAACACCTCCCACACTCAAAAAACCACATTTTATTAACATATTATTCCATATTCATTAATTTTACTTAAATTTGATATTTTATTTTTCACCTTGGTAACTTGTATCTTTTTTCACATAGGTAATATACATTTTAAGAATAAAATTAAAATACTCCCATTATATAATTTGGAGTCACCAATTCTAATTATTAAATCCAATTTGATAAATAAGAATTCTATAGGCTGGGGAAATTAATTTTATCACAAGCACATGTAACTTGAAAAAAATCATCTCAACATTAACCTCGTATAATATGTTATTTTTATTATTATTATTAAAAAAACTACCGTATTATTTAAAATTAATTATTATTATTACAAATTTGGAATCCATTTTTAAAAATTCATTTCATATGACACATAGAATTCAATAATAAATTAAATAGCAGATATGACTAATGTCTGGTTTTCCAAAAGGAAAATTATCGTAAGTATAGAATGATTGAATATTAAAAATTAATATTACATTGAAAAAAATTACTTGAATTAGATAAATATTAATATAAATTAACTAATATTACATTTGAAAAAATTAAAATTAAATTTAAAATTGTATATAATTAAAATGAAATGGTAGTATTCAATAAAAATCCACACTTTCTACTATTCATAAAAAATAATGTTTTCAAAAAAATATCTACAATTCCCCCAAATATAATTTTGACATATAAATTTCAGAAATGAAAATTAATTTTTCTGATAAATTTTCTAAAATTAGTAAAACATAAATTTTAATTATGTGCGTAAAGTGCGGTGAGACCACTATTTAGAGAAATACAATTTTTATGAAAGAATTTATTTTTTTTCAATTTTTTATTTTTAATTTCTATCTAATAGATAACCATGTAATATATTTTATAAATCTATAATCCATATATTTTCTAATATTTAGTTAGAAATATTATCTCTATCTTACATAATGTCTAGGTTATAATTATTTTGTTTAACTAATAATAATTTTACAGAGTATCATTTTTTGTTTAAACCCAACATTTTTGTCATCACAATCTATAAAAAAGAATGAAATTATTTAAATTGAGATATATCTTAATGTCTCATTGTGTTACGATCTCTTATAATATTGGTATTTTGGTTAATATAATCTATCTAATAAGGGGGTCCTATTTTAAAATCATAGGGTGTTACATTCTAAACCATTATATGAATTTCATTCTACAATTTAATTTATATCCTGTTAATCAAGGTTTTTACATTCCAAGATAACTGTGTTGGAATCCCACATCATAAAAGGGTTTAATAAAACATACTCTCGATAAAACATATTGGGATGTAAGAGGTTCATCCAAAATAAGACATTACTATATTTCTAAGTAAGATGAAATTATTGGGAATTGAAAACATGTACATTAAAGAGAATAATATCAGTCATGGAATAATATATATTGATATAGAACATGTTAATGATAATTTTAACCACTAATAAAAATTATATTTTAAGAGTTATAGGCCCATTGATTCACTAAAATGAATGTAATAGGAAAACAGTTTTCTCTCACAATATTTTTTTGAATGTTGTATGATAATTTTACTATTATGATAAAGAACACCAAAAAAATTTCCTAAAATTTAATAATTTATTTATGCTTTTATATATTCATAATACATATCATACTCTTTAAAATCAATATCCAATCTGATTTTTTTATTGCAGCACTTAAATAGTCTTTTCACTAATCACTTGATATATAAAAGACTGGAATGTAATTCCACCTATCACTATATATTTTCCTACACCAAAAGGTGATCAAAAGTTATAAAATAAAAATTATTCAAAAAACCAAAAAATTACCTCAAAATTTCAAGATAATCCATTTTATAATTTTTTAATCTTACGTCTCTTCTAGAATCTGTCTAACCTAATTTCATGTCTAAAAATTGTATGTAAGTTCACTAAAAGACTATTATATTCCCCCAAAAATATATTGTGGCCCTTAATGTAATATTCCAAATATGTGAATACAATGATCAACATAAACTGTTAATTAAACCATGAATGATTCCAAAAATATATATTTGGTTATTGAATTATTCTATAAATCCAAACATGAAGAAATTTCCTTCAAAGATAACATAAATCGTCCAATCACTATCCAAATTAAATGTCCCATATTCTATCTAATAAAAACATATTTATCATTATTATCTCTACATAGATCACATATCTTTTTTTATATAACCTCAATCATATGTTTTCAAAGAAGATCAAATTTCCTTAAAATAACTTTCCATGGTAATTAGGACCATTAAACATATACATTAAAATATATAAGGAAAAAGAACTATAATACAACCATTTTTCCTTTAAATTTATTTTAACCTGGATATCATTGATAAAAAATACTAATATAACATAATTATTTAGTCAAAAAATAATAACATTAACCATTACACCCCATATATAGTAATTTAATAATATTAACCTTGATCCATAACTGTCTTCTAAGGTATAATAAAATGACACTCAGGGAGTTTATTTTCATATTACCCCATCACTTTACAATTAATGCATTAGACATTAATAAATTTTTACAGCCTAAGATTTTGGGAAATAATTTTTTACAATGAATTGTATCATTTAAATGTTTTATAGTAAACATATCACCACATTTTTCTTATGTTATATATAACACTAGGTTTAGCATGCATTACACACAATTATATGTTTAAAAGAAATATGACTTACTATTAAGATATTTTTATTTAATATAATTGTTTTCCAAAAGCCATTAGAAATGAGGGTATTAATAAGATTAAATAGATTAAGAAAATATATTATTTATATATATATATATATAATAATTTACTTAGTGACCAATCGATTAAATAAATTAATCTATTTTATTATAAATGAAATAATTTTTTGAAAAAAAAATTCTGAATAAAATAGATTTTACTTAAATAAATTTAAAAAAAATTAGGATTATTTCAATGAAATTTGTATATTATATATTCAATAAAATATTTATCAACCATCATATGTGTTTTCTAAATAATAGATATGAATAAATCCATTTTTTCACTTGAAAATTATATTTTTATAAAAATAATTTCTATCAATATTTATATACTTACAATAAATAATTTTTTTGAAAAATTCGGAATTTTTATTTGAAAATTTTAAATTTCTCTAATAATAAATTCAAGATTATCTTCAGGTTATTTTTTGAATTTTCTAAATAGATTAATTTTTGGATGAATAGTGTGAAATAGAGAATATTAATTGAAAAATGAATTTTCATTTAAATTATTTATTAAGATAAATTAAATTATAATTGTATTTAATGTAAAAAATGTTAAATTATATATCTATTTGTCTAATTTAGATAATTTTTATTATTTTTTATATGAATTTTTATATAAAACATGTGTATACATTTGAAACATTTCTCCTGGAAACCTCGATTTCTCATAGTTACCCTGAGATTAATTTTAAATTAATTTTTTCTTATTCTATAAATATAATTTTAAAAAATTAATTCCATATTTAGAGTTAGAAAAATTTATATTACTTAATAGTAAAAAACAATCCATAATTAATATTGAAAAGTTTTAAATTAATGACCATTGTTAGAGTAAAAATTTGTTTATCTTAGGTTAAACTAAAATTATATGTCTTATGTTTACCTAAACTATTTCTAAAATCAATTTAATAGAAATATTTCTATAGAATCATGTCTAGTTATTTATCATACGCCATTTTGAAGCCGTTGGGAATGATAAAAGCATGGTAAAAACATTTCTTTTCATAAAATTACAAATATACCAACCACCTCACAGATTTGGTTTCAAGTAAATATCTTTATGATTTCAAAAAAAATTAATTACTATTATAGAATATTTATTTATTATAATAATTTCAAAAATATAAATTATTTATGTGTTAATGATACAAGTAATATCATATTTTATTATATGTAACCATTTTCTATTGTTTATATCATTATTCTGGTAAAATCTACTCCAATATCTATATTCATTTTTGTGTTTTAGAACTGCTTATCATCCTCATACATATGGTCATTTTGAGATAAATATTAAAATAATGGGAAATATTATGAGGTATTTTTCTATGGATCTCAATGGTGGTTATTATCAACAACTACATCAAGTTATGTTTTCATATAATAATTTATTTCACTTGAGCATTAAAATGGATCCTTATGAATCCATTTATAAATATAACTATAAAAATCCAATGTGTTGGAATAAATATTGGGAATTATATACTCTGGTACATGAGCTAGTTGAGGAAATGGCATTAAAATTTATATTCATTTAGAAGAACATAAGGAAAACTAATAGTTGGTATTAATTGTTTACTAAAAATAACCAAAAAATATAGAATACAAATATATTAGGAAGGTAATCATTTGATTTTATCAATTTGAAAACTAATGTAATTTGGAAATAAGCTAATGTTATACACATGGTATATTGTCCCATTCCATATTCTTGATTGATTAGGGACGGTATCTAATCACCTGTAACATCCTTCAAAAATATCTCAAGTTCATGTTGTGTTATTTGTAACTATATTGAAAAAGCACTTAACTAATCATTCACATGTAATGAACATAGTGGTTATACCTCTATATGATTAGGAATTCTATTATGTTAACTACTAAAAGTCATTGATCATAAAAATAATGATTTATGAAAAATGACTACTAATCATATTAAAGATCTTGAGAGAAATCAGTAAATAAGAGATGCTACATGGGTAATTGAGGATGTGATGAAATAGAGATAAGTTATTTTTTTTAATTAGGGAGATAGAATTTTAAGTGGGAAATTCATTTTAAGGGGGTAAAATATAAAAGCATTAAATTTTATGATACATTTCTATTCAAATCAATCAAATATTTTTATACCATACTATACAAATAATCTTATGTCTTAATAAACCACAATATAGTATATCATTATGTCCTTGACATTAACTTTTTAGGAATAATAATAATTACTATATTTTAAAAATATTTCATTAAATATATAGTTAAAATAAATAGATTGATAAAATAAGTTCACATTTTTTAGTAGATTCTTTATATTCTTCAAAAATAATAATTTTACCTCTATTATTTTTTATTTCAGTTTTTTATGAAGTAATATAAATAATTTTTCCCACATTTATAGAATTTATTTTTAAACATGAAATTTATTTCCAAAATTTCCAACCACAAAAATTAGGGATATCATTTTATGATTTCATAAAAAAGTTTTTTTTCAATCAATATTGAGAAACATTTTTATTATTCATAAATATCATTTAGATTAAAGAATTTTAAATTATAGATTTTATTTTATATGGGTTTTAAATGAATAGTTAGATAATTTATATTTCGGAGAATCCAAATGAGGTAATTAAAATATATTTTCAGTTTTATTTTGGAATATAAACCTTTTAAAAATAATAATATATTATCCCTGTAAATTTTTTTATTTGTTTACTGGGAATAGTTTTAATATTAATTTTAATACATGTGTGAATTTATTTTTTAAAAATATATTCAATATTTGGAATAAAAATAATTAATATTCTGAGATAAGCGTATAGGACCCATATTTTACTTTAGTGATATATTTTTTGAGTGGTGAATCTTTGTATCATACATATTATTATTTTTTTGCATACCTATGATACTCTCTCTATCCTAAATGTTATTGACCCCAAAAATAAGTAAGGTCACTATTGTTTTCCCCAATTAATTAATTATCTAATTACCTTGAGTTCTTATCTTATCCTTATTTCGATAATTTTTATCACCCCTCAATCCTCAATAACCAATTTTTGTCTTCTTTAAGGTATGTAAATTATAAACATAAGATGAAATAAATCTACATAGTTCATCTTCAAAGTGATACATTCAAGGATAACACACAAACATTATTTTGATGCCCCAAAATAAACTAATAATCTATTTGTAGTGGATTTAGGTTGCATCACTCATATTCCTGTGGTTACTCCCCTTATAATATTTATAGCAAACTCACTACCACCCAAGGGTCACTCTCATTGTCATATCCCTTTTCTCAGTTCATTAGGAGGGATATATTTTTGGCATAAAAGACAATGCATGACTTCACTATCTGGTAGTTTATGCATTTGTTAGTTCACATTGATAATTACATTTCTCTTTTATAAACATCTTATTAACATCACAATTAAAGAATTATCACTTTCCATGTGGAATGAGTCATCAATAAAACCCAACATCCTTTGGAAAATTCATCAATAAGATCCAATAACATTCAATGACACAAAATATAACAATGTCCAGAAACACCCTTATTTAAATAAAATTTTTTCCCTTCGTAAAACTATCATCAATTCACAATGATATCTCCAATTTTTCAAAACATAAATTCTTTAAAAAATGATGATCTAATGAATCCTTAAAATAAGAAAAACCTTTTATTATTTATTTCTGATTTCATAGATATAAAATCTTCAATAATTCATTGGTTTTCTAATGAAGAGGGTAGATGCTTATTTATAGATTTTTTTCATCTCTTTATGCGACCTTTAAGATCACCACCACCTTATCATGAAACATTTAATTTATATTAACTCGCTTTATTTATGAAACTAAAAAAATACATTCATGTTAGTTTTCATATTCCTGAAACTTAATGTATTCTCGTATAAATTTTTATACTTGCGAAACATATATCCTTTTCGCAAATAATTCTTTTGAGAATCACCAAAACATCATGAAAAAACTAAATATTCAGGAATTCTATGACATTTCTATATTTTTAGGAGGCATTACTATAAATACATATCTGTGGAAACTTTTACCTTTTTTGGATTTTAGAACATATAAATTTGACAAAAATTGGGAAATGATTCCACCTTTTATGTGAGGCTTTCTGGTTCACATTTAGTTCATCCATAACTCAGTCATGAACCTTTGTCAACACACATTTTCAACAATATTATGGTAACTTCTACATGACCATTTCATAATGTATCCCTATATGGGTTATCATCTTTCATTGATAGATTAAACCCATTTCATATTATTATCATGTTTAACATTCAAGTCTAATAATGTTAATCATTAAATCCACCACATTCCCCTTATTAGGAACAACATCTTATTATGAAACTATCACCAATTAAATTAATCTGGAAAATTATAGTTTCATGAAAATATGGACATGTTGAATTTAAAGTCCACTATACTACATCACACTATTTCAATGAAAACATTATGTCTGACATGCTACCTCACCAAGTTTAGCTGTGATAGGGTTGACAATGACTCATATACAAAACACATGTAAACACCAATTATAAATAGTTTTTTGAAAAGGTCATATTAATTTTTATAAAAAAAATTATCTATATTTATACATAATAATATAAAATATTCAAATATCTATCTATTTCAAAAAAATTATATTGATTATAAAATTATTATATTTTATTCATTTGATAAATTCTATCTATTTCCTCTCTCCCACATTAAAAAATGAACCATTGTGTTCACTTAATTACTCCATTTTGTGAAATCTATCTCAACAAAAAACATAATATTTCACATATGAGTATACATATACAAGAATTATTTTTATGTTATTAATATAAAATGAAATTATAATGTTCCATTGGATAGGATCGAGAGGATACAAACTGAAGGTGAGGTAGTCAACTAACTCAAACTCTTTCATAATATTTATTCTCCAAACCCTATAAAATGGTATTAATAAAAAATTAAGAAAGTGGATACCCTTAATATACTATTTTTTTATTTTTAAGTGACCTACATTTTTCAATATCGTTTACCTCAAAATTGAAGAAAATGTATCACTCATGAAAATTTGTGGACTACCACCTTGACATAAGGATATAATTAATTTTTCCTCCCCTTTATTCATTTATGATTATTATGATGGGTTTAAAATTTCTGTGAGATTATTATGATATAATTATGCTTCTGGAGATCTAATTTTATATATATATTCTAACATTATTATCTGTTAGACAAAGATAACCCAGTTCAACCATATGTGCGGACTACATCTTTCGCAAAGTGATGTGATTTGTTTTCCATTTTTAGTTTTACATGAATGGATATAATTGTATGATTACTGTTTATATATTAAAATTATGCTACAATTATTCTTCTATAATTATAAAATAATATTTATCATTCATTCCTTATTTTTAGTAAAAAAATGGAATCAATTTTCTTACGTATGTTCTACTCACAACATCAATAGATGGTTTAAATTTGTTTTCTTTATCGACTATTAATAGAATAATCCAAATATATATATATATAAGGAATATTTATTATATATATCATTAATATAATTATTACAATGACATAACCATGATAAAAGTACAAGGACTAGAATTGAAAAATAAAGACAGTCACGAAAGAAAAAATAGCTAACACTTCTAAAAGATAATTTTAATAAAGAACTATTGATAAATTGGTGTTTAAATTCTATAACTGGAAAATATATGAAGTTATAAGAAATTAAATTATTCTGGTATAGAATTATAATAAATTTCTATTCTTTACAAAAGTTGATGATACACTTTTTGTGAAGATAAAACATGTGGTAAGGGAATTCTACTCTCACTTTTATTTCTATGAGTTATATGTTTTATTCACCACTTATTTCCCTTGATTGGGGTATATACACACTATTAAATAATTATATGATGATTTTCATTTAAATTATTTATATTTACATATCCACATATGTTTATGTTCTTCATTAAGTTATGAGTTATATATTTACAAGAAAAAATATTTATTCATCTCACTTTTTTTCATTGAATCATATTTGATGTCCTAGAAATATTTATTTTTATGGTGGATTTTTTTGGATAAGATGTCAACATATATTATTAATATCATTTTTTCAATGGTATTTAATGGACTCTTTGATTTTAATCATCCATGGGTCTAGTGATTCACAATTTACTAATGTGGTGTAACAAATTTATGTCACAATCTCATTCTTTATTTGGATTATATATGAATATGTTTATAGTCATTAAATTTTAGGAAATTTATCTCAATAATTAAGTCAATTTTCTTCTACTGTTTTTATTTCTAGAATTTTAAAATCATCATAGAAATTTTCCATCTTTGGAAATTGTAAATTTTTAAAAAAAAATCTAACGAATTTTTGATAATATTTATTCCATTTAAGTTAGAAAACCATTTCCTTTCTCATACTTATTTTCAAAAATATTTTCATGAATGATTTATAATTTTATTAAATTATTTTTCAAGTTTATTTTTACCCATTTTTTCATTCTCTAAAAAAATCAACATGAATATTCTTATTATTTTTAAAACAAGGTACTTTTTGTAGAGAGTGGATAAAAAATATTTTTTAGTTATTATAGCTGTAATGAAATATACTTCCATTATAGTTGATGAATTATATAAAGACTAAAATAATATATTCCATATATATTTTCAAAAAAATACATAATATTTTGTATTATATATATTTTGAATAATTGATTACAATAATAGAAGGTTTTTTTAAGAAGTATTATAGTGATGTTTTAAAGGATTTTTTAATCTATGATTAATACCTTTAATGTTACTTCTACTATAATTTGAATAAAATAAAATAATATGAACCTTATTATTTATCTGTATGTTTTATGATTATTATAGTGAAATATATATTAGATCCATTTAATTTAAATGGGATATTAAATGTATAATAGTTATAATATTTATGAAACATATTTCTTTTCCACATGTTAGATTATATGATGAAGGATTTATTATCTTTTATCACACATATGAAAGGATTAATAAAATGTGATGGGTGGAATTATAATTATATATCCCTATACTTAATTTTGTAGACATGCATATCTAATTATATAATAAGATCTGGAGTGGGGATTGAACCAAGTTCACTAAGGGACTCTTTTCAGTGTGATTGTGTTTGAATTAAACCATGACAGAGGATACAATGGAATGAGGAGCGAACCCAATCCACAATTATAGTTTTCATAGTGACCATAACAATGAAAATGATTTAAAATTATTATATTTATTCCAATTACTAATATCTTTTAGTAATGTAATTCTCTCATTTCAATTGTTTTTATTCTATTATTATTCACGTCAAAAAAACTACCAATATTTAATGAATGATTTAAGAAAATTATACCTGATATTCTGGGTATGGTTTTCAAAAGTTAATTTCGTACTCTGATTCATGTATTCTAATTTATTTATTAATTAGTCTTTGAAAAGACCATTGGTTACTCTTTTTGAGAATTCGAGCTCATCGTTTTCATATTTTTCATTTCCCCATGTTATGATGGAATGTTCAATGTAAGGAATGTCTAAGAATACAACTATACAGGATGATTTTTCTAGGAAATGTTGAAGAATATCTATGAAATAAAATATTTATTTATATAGTATCTGATGAAACTAAACCATTATGGTTAGGTAATGGGACATAATTTTATATAAGTAATATTCATAAATTGATATTGAATATCTTAAAAGGAAAATTTTCAGTCACTATATTTCATGTATAGAGTCATTAGAGATTACCAAGATATTTGTTTTGTAATATTCTAGATGGTAGTCTAAAATATTATTTGATCAATGAAGAGAATGGATATCACTTTATGATTTCTATGATGACACTATAAAGGGAAACGATATATTAAATATTAATGAACTGTAATATTTTTCTTTATAATGTTTCATTTTTTAGTGATATATTCACAAGTGAGGGTATACTGGTATATTAATCATTGATTTAAGATATTAAACATTGCCTCAGACCAACCATAGTGACTAAAATCTAAATTTTATAGATTTTATAGATATCAACAATGCTTTGTAAAGGATTAATAATGGATAAATAATCAAAATCCCATGTAAAATTAAATGGGATTTATGTCCCTCTGGTTTAAACAATATAATGAAAATATTAAATAATGTAAGAGAATTTTGGTCAGTATAGCTACAGTCATAGTATTAATAGTATAAATGGTTTTGAGATATATAGTGATGCGTTGAATAATATGATGGGTTGTGTTCCTATGTGCAATGATATGGTGGTAACCTAGTCTTTACTATAATTGGGGGATCATGTGAAAAATTACATGAATAATGATTTGAAGTTATCACTAGTACTCATTGCACTGATTAGCTAGAGTTATTATCATTAATTAGAAACTTTTGAAATATATACTGATCATAATTGTTTAAAGGCTATATTTACAAAATGAGTACAATATGTATTCGAGAATATAATTAGAGTAAATTAAATATTATGACTACTCAATGTAACCCAATCATAGTAATTTGACAAGGGAGTCAGCTACTATGTGTCGAATGGATCATTCTAGCATATCTAGGATGAGGATAAAAAATATCATTTATTTATTTATTTTTAAAGAATGTACCCTGAAATCATAAAGGAAGGGGGGAAACCCTATCTATCTCAAATGAATGTTAAACCATTTATCATTGTAAATGTTAAATAGATACAGAATCAGGATATGGATATGCAAATAATGGTGAGAAAAATTCACTACGATAAAGTAGGCTTTTAACAATGTTGGCATTGATCAGCACTAGAAAAAAGCATTGATAATGGTTAGCTTTTGTTAATGTTTTTTAGCCCTCATAATCTATACCCATTATTAGTACATTTTTCAATAATAAAAGTTTACCATTATCTGCATTTTTCTTTAGCGATGATAATGGTCCAGAATAAAATTAAATAATTATAAAAACCATAAAAATGATTTTATTAATGAAAATAATTAAAAATTTATTAATTACATAATTATTGACAAAATGAATAAAATTAATATATTATATATGAATTAAAAATAATAATAAATAGTATATATTAAATATATATATATACATAAAAAAAATTTAAAATAAAAATAAAAATAAGTGAATTAATAAAAATATTAAACCCTTTTTTAAATAAATAAAAATAGATAATATTAATTAATAGTATATATTAAATGTACATATATATATTAATAGTTATATGAATTTATGATTTATAAAATTAAAAAAACTAATGATTTACATTAAATAAGTCATATATTAGTGAAAAATGGATTATAATTTTAAAATTAATATAAGATAAAAATACTTACTAATTGCATCGAGTAATAGACATAATTGAATGCCATTTCATATTTAATTTAACATATATATCAATTGTTTTTTATATTGATTTCACATATATATCTAATTAGTTCATTTTTATATATAAGAAACACAAATAAATATGTACATAATTAATGAAATCTTATATAAAAACACATACGCTGAATATTATGTAATTTATTGAAATTTTATTATTCTTTTTTGAATTTCATAATAACAAGTTAAATATAAAACATATTTTTTTAAATTAGAAAAATGAATTTATTTCATATTAAATTTATTATAGTTAGTTATAAATTCATTTTTTGTATTTTTGTATTTTTTATTTTTTATTTTTTGAATATAATCATTTTCTATTATTTATTTATATTTTTATTTATTTTCATTATTTTATTATTTTAAATATGTACTCAAAATATATACAAATGTTTTGATAATTTATATTTAATTAATCAAACCTGTCATTTTTTTCAAAAATTTTAATGCGTGCACATTTTTTATTATTCAATTTAACTCAATTTTAACATACATTCATTTAAGATTAAAAAAGAATTAAAAAATTTTTTAAAAATATTTCGAAATTAAAATTTATAAATAAATATATTTATAAATTTGTCTTCATGATATTTATATATTTATATAATTATATTTATAAAAAATTAAATATGATATATATAATTATAAATATATAATTATATACAATTAAATAATTGTAAAATTATAATAAAAAATATTTAATTAATGAATAGTTTTACTATATTTATATTAATATATATTTAAAAAATATATATATACTTATATAATTATATATATTTATACAGACATATGAATATTATTTTATCCAAAAATATATTTATATAATTATAAATAGATAGTTATATGTTTAAGTTGTTGTGGAATTATACTAGATATATTTACATAAAAATATATTTACTATATTTATATTTATATATGTTTGTTTTATCTATATATGTAATTATATAAAATATTTACATAAATTTGTTTTTATAATTTTAATTATAAATCCTTTGGGAGCGCTTCAGTAATAAGCAATGATAATGATACATCTAATCAATGATTGTTAATTTAGCGCTGAAAAAAGGGATCATTATCCATTATTTTTTCAGAGCAAGAATAAAAGTATGACAATCTATTTAAATAACCCTAACTAGGCTTGAACCATTCGTGATATCTATTTCTTTTCACATAATCCACATGTTGTTGGTGCCCTTCCACACTGAATCAAATCTCGAATCAAGGATCTAATCAAGGCTTAAAAATTAACATGTCTTGAATTCAAGGATCAAATGATTGATGGTATTAAATAATCCAAGGCTCAAATGATATCTATGTTAGCCAATATCTCTATTTCTATTGGATGATTCAAAACATCAGTCCACGGTATGATATGTTATCCTCCTCCTCACTCAATTATTTCTTGTTTGGTGATCTCTATTTTACTTTTTCTATTCATTATCTCTTATTATTCATTATCCATTGTTAATTTCCCTTATATAATGTATTATTAATTGGGTTTTTTTATTTTGGGTGTGTATTGACCCTTTATGGAATTTTCTTGTTTCCTTGTAGAGTATTAAGAATTATACATAGTGATTTTATCCTTATAGCGTATTATGTTTCAATGTTTTGAAATTATTTCCATGAAAACAAATCAGAATTTTTTTTTGTTAAAATACCACCCATGGAACTTATATAATAAATCAAAATGGATTTTATGTAATTATTTCTTGATGTTAAGGTGTGGTTTTATTTTGGGTTTTTCTATTTTGAAGGTTGAGTGGAATTACATATAGATTTTAATTATTGTTAAGTTTCCATAATTTTATCTATTTTTTCTACATATCCTATATGAATATCCATATACATATATATATATATGAATTATTAAATCTATATATATATATATTTATGAAAACATTATTTCATGTATATATATAATCATTTATTCATATAAGACATATATTGGATTCATTCAATAAAGTTAATGATATTTTTTATACTAAATTCAAGTATATAATCAAAGAGAGTCTATGAATGTGTGTTTTTTATATTTTTAACATTGAGGCATGTTTGGATATTTTTAAAGTTAATTTGACTCTCAATTTTTTCACTTGAGTAGTATAGAATTATAGAATCTTTTTTCATAAAAAATAAATAGTAGTATCAAGGGTTAAGGAATTGTCGGTACCATCAAATGGTTTTTATGAAAAATTATCACCATCTATAGAAGTAGTCTATATTAGTTTTCATGAGGTATGGTTTTTTACTTTAAATATAGATTTTATATTGAAGGGTATTAGAATTTTATTTTAATAGACATTTCTCGGTTATATTCATTTTCGATTGATATGATTTCTAAAGAGGTGACCATAACTCCCATTACATTCATAAGAGGGATCATATGGATAAAAGTGAGGGATGAGAGATAGTTACCATGTTGTCTCAATTAGATCATATGGGACCCCATTTATATCAAATTCCATATTGGATCCCAACATCATATTCTATTTCTGCGTCTCTAGTTGGTTATAAACATGGTATGTCATCATCATACATATATGTGGTAGTTAGTCAAAAGTGGACTCATGAAGTGTTTTTAAATTTCCCAATATTCCATATACTTAACTTACAACTATTTATGTGTATATTATTTTTTAATTACTCTAAATTTAATATTGATCCATTATAATGTGACCAGTATTTTATATTTGTTATATGGTTATATTTATTTATTTGTTTATTTGAGTAATGTTTTATTTTATTATTATATATTATTATTTTTGACTATGATTATAAAGAGGAATATTCAATAACCCTATAATATTTATGGAGTATATAAGTTTATTAACTCAATAAAATATTAATCAATAAGGTGAAAATATTGATTAAGATAAGTTATAGATATTATTATACTTGATATACCATTAGTATTTAATGTAATAATTCCTTAGGTGGTTACATAACTTGGTTTAAAAACTATAATAGAGGTTATAAAATTTTATATATGCTGGAATTATGATTATAAAATATGATTTGGTGTTTATGATTTTAGGTCTATATGTATTGGTTCAACCTCTAGGAATATCTAATTACTATCCAGGTATATGAAATAACTCTTTATTTATTAAAAAATTTATCAATAAAAATTTATATCTTCAGTTTGATTAAATTAGAGTTTACTATTATTGTTTATCATATTTGGGTTTCATATTACTCGTTAATTTCTAATATTATATTTTCATTTATTTAGGGGATTTAATAAACACTTGATGGATCATTTTAATAGTGTTGGGACTATTTTAATTTAGATAATTAAAATTATTAACAGTTATTTTTATTATAAACAAGAACTTATAAAGCCCCCAATGACTAATATATCATAACTTGTCCACAATTAGGCTCCATGATTCCTAGAAAATAACTTTTATTCTTCTAAATATCACTGTAATATTAAATTGTTTAATAATTATTTCCAATGTTGTAATTCCCAAAAATGGAAGCCCTTACCGCTTTTAGAAAATACAGTGGAGTACAACTATCATCCCTAAGAGATATATCCCTAGAATAGTTATTATTGCAAATTTGTTTCATGAGACTCATCTCCAACTACTCTAAGACGTATTCAACATATGGATTATTATTTCTTTGATTATTTCATGAAACATATGTGCATGTGCCGAATATATGTAGGATGTGTCTCAAACAAAAAAAAACACTAATTATTTTTTGGGAGATGAAGCTAGTGACAATTCTTATTGTTCATAACATTATCCTTTGGATGAATTCAAAGGATAACACCTACCATTGTGGGGTAATTATTTTTTGAAATTCAATTACCCATTTTATTCAAAGAATACTTAAATTCATTGTAATAATAATCTTTTGTGTTTCTATTATTAGAAATATTTATATTTTTTAACAATGATAATGAACGTTTTATTTGTATTTATTTATTTATTATAAAAAAAATATTTATTTATGAACCTAATAGGATAGATATGAATCATAAATATATGCACGCTAATCATTTGAAAAAAGTTTATGAGGATGAAGTTAATGTGCTCATCAAGTTTGTATCATAAAATGCATATAAACCTTCTAAATTCCTTTTTCTATGTATTAATTTTTGTTATTGAAGAACATTTAGTTTACAAGAGTTGGAGAGCATTTGAAATTTCATGGAATATATTAGAGTAATAAATATTGGCATAATCATGAGGAAAATGATTGATTATACTTATTATGATGATATAGTGGTTTATGGATCGTTTGATATGAATACTAGTGAAAATGATGATGGGAATCACATGGATGAAATGAATATTGAAATTGAAAATAACCTTCATTATTTTTCAATGTTTTTTGAGATGTTAAATATCTATAATAATAGAACATTTTGTACTGATTGTACTTTATACATTGCATTAATAACAATATTTAAGTAAATTAATTTTAATGATGGAAGCAGACGGAATTACACTCTCTTTACAGAACCACGTGGTCTCTTGAATGATATGATACCAGAATAAAATGAACTACCCTGTTGAAAAGAAGATGAAAAATGAATTCTATGTTCATCAGTTGGGACCTATAAAAATACATTCTTGTCAAAATGACATCATATTATTTCGCATGGACTATGAATAACTCAAAAAATTCCCTAAGTGTGGAGTGAATCGATAAAAGAAAAATGAATCAATTCCTTCAAAAGTTGTATGGAACTTTCCAATCATTACAAATATTAGAATTCTATATGGATTTTATGAAACTATGAAAAAATTATCATGGAATGTAGATATAAGAATTAAATATGGGAACCTACATCATCCAAAATATTCTACTTAGTGTAAGAATTAAAAATGAAGCACAAATAAATTATTTTTTTCGACATATGTCTAGAACAAAGAAAACAAGTAATGATATAGATTTTTATTTTGATCTATTAGTCAAGGATATGAATTTTATATGGGACACATGTGTTACAGTTGGAGTCGGGGCCCTAGAAACTAACTTCTTGGTACTTTATAATAAATTTGTATTAATTGGATAAATATTAATTAACTCTTTATCATATCATGATTGTTCTTCTATGTGACATAGTATATGGTAATGTCCTATAATAATATATTGCACTAAAAGGTCATAATGGTTCCCTACTATAATTATAACCTAAAAGTGTCATGGCGCTAATCTTGAATACATGTTCTAAGGAAGGATGATATCATTTCAATGGACACAAATTATATATCCAATCAAGGGTGGGGACTCATGAAACATTAAGGAACCCTCTCATGGTGTTCTCCCTTGGTAATATGTAGGAGGATATTATGAGAATAAGACCCACTAGTAGGAAATACACATTCATAAGTGTTATTGGATGTTCCTATCAACAAGCATGTGTATTGGTCCATAGAATTAAGGATTATTATGAATGGGTATTATGATCTGATTAGTTATATATATTTATGAAAACAAAGATGACATATGTTCTCAACGAGGTAGGATATGTTGGGTGTGTCATGAGTAACACTGTATTAATGAATAATATGAAAAATGGTTTGTCACTTCTACGAATGTAAATATCTCAGGCCTGATGATGGAAATGATATAGCCTAACTAAATCCTTTTCGAAGGTGTTCTCTAGGAAAGTTGAATTTTGGGAAGTCAAATAATGAGAGATCATACACACGGGTTTATGGCACTTACATGATGATTTCTTTATTGAAGATATTAGGAAAAAGAGATTATATTACACTATAAGGGTTTGTATGAGGAGACATATCATTGAGATAATATATTATTTTTGTTGGTGACTTAGCCAGTTGCCAGATAGTAGTCTTAGAAATTAGTCAAACCCACCTAATTCCAATAATATAGAGGCCTAGATGGTCACACACTAAGTGTGGATATTATCCCAGTTAAATAATTTATCTATTTAACAAGTTGAATAAATATTATTCCCAATTGTGTTTTCAAAATTATTAAAATATTACTGATTGATTTTATTTCATTTTTTGTTATTAGAGAGAATATATTAATGGTGGGATATTTATTTATCTGTGAATAATGCATATATATTTATTTAGTAAATAAAAATTCATTATTCAAGACCCACTAAATATTGAATAGGATTAGAGGACCATGTTATGGGTATGGTGAGAAATAATATTAAATATTATTTGTTCAAATAATATTTAAATATAACATTCATTTTAAGCACATGTCATGGAAATAATATCATTGCTATTATTATTTGACGCGGAGATTCAAATGGAATAATAAATTAATTAATGGAACCTCTAAAAATTATTTATTATTACCCTGTGAATTAATTTTCAATTTTGTAGTTATTTTATAAATAATACAAGGGGTCATTCGACTGGATAACAAATCATTGTGTGTAGAAAATACTTTGAGAAAATATCTTGATACTAGAGAACACTTCCCTCTCTAAGAACTCTCTCAAGAATAATAGAGATCCAACTCTACTGGATATAGGAGAATGTTTTGGTAGTTATTCTCAATGCGATCAAAGGAGGACATCTCATGTGCATGGATCTTCCAAACTAGCCCCCAGAGAATCCTTCAGTGATGTATGGGGATTAGTGGAGCATGTTTGGATCACTGTAAGAGGTTTAAAATCCTTGTATTATACATTTCAATGAATTCACACCTCGGTCCCATGGTCAAATGCATCAATGAAGAACGAATCTTATAGGAAGTAATTCTATAATTTAATTAAATTAAATATAAAAAAAATATGTTGATCCTCTCTTCTCATTTATTGGTTCTCTTCTTTGTCTTTTATCATTGATTCAATTCTATAGATACTAGAGTATATCATTGTATTTATCCTGAATTAATCATCAATCATGAAAATTTTCAATGTTAGGTACACACCCATACTTTGTTGTCACTGTTCCTAGAACCAAAAGTTTCAATTTATAATTCTCATAGAAGTGAAAAATTATGGGATGATAAATGAATTTCCCTCTTATTGAAATTTATGTGGCTATAGTATTATTGTAATGTTGAGGTGTCCAATTTGTGAAGAATAAACACACTCAGTTTGGTTGAAACATTCCTCGAAAAAAAATTTATAGTTCATCCAAAATTTTCACATTGATTACATAAATATCAATACAGGATGAAAGCATTTGATTGAAATATAAAGCAAGGTACAAAACTGTCTCCACTAAAGTGTGCTCTATAGCTGGATAAAGAAATGGGTATTGAAATTTTTATTGGTAATGTATTTTTCAAAAAACCATAAAAAACATGTTAGATGAGGATATAAATTTTATTTGAATTATCATATTAGAAATGTTTATATGTAATACAATTTCTTGATGTCATGAATGTATAAACAATGTATTTTATAGTTTTATTGGAACATTACTAAATGATATGGGAAAATATAATGATGGAATCAATGCTAGGATGTACGTTATTGTCATGGGTATAATGGAAGTATTGGCACTAGTAAGTGGTAAAGGGTGAAATTTTCTTCCTCCAACAACATTCACATTATCCAGACCAGAAAAATGACAATTTTTCATTTCTCTAATAGTGAAATATTTTTAAAGGAATATTAAAAAAATATCAAGAATTTCATTTCAAAGTGTAATTTAAAGTTATTGGGACTAAAATCACATTCCTTTAATTTTTTGATGCAATATGTGATGCATGTTTCTTTACATTGCATTCTTTCTAAAAATGAATGGCATACATTAATTGAACTCTACTAATTTATCAAATTTGTAAGTCATAATTTAAAAGACCTAATAATTTTCCAATTATAAATAATAAGGTTGTAATCATATTATGTGAATTTTTGATGTGCTACACACCATCAATATTTGATATAATGGTCCACCAGAAGGTTCTATTGGCTATAGAGGTTCAATTTTTTCAACATGTCCATTAAATATGGATGTGCCCAAATGAACGGTATATATTTATTTTGAAAGCCTATGTTAATTCATGAAGTCGAATCAAATATTGATTTGCAGAATGATATATTACAAAAGAAAATATGGAATTTTATAATGATTACCTATCATATGATGACATCATCAATCTTCTAAAGTATCATCATAATAGACACCTTATCAGAGAAGGGATATTTTGAAGAGATTTTGTTAAAATTACCTTGATAGAGAATGTCAAATAACACCATTTAATTTTCAAAATATTGAATAATTTTTTATATATGTTGAATCCCACAAATGAAATCTTATATATCTGAATTCATAAAGGGATGAAGGATGGATAATGAGTACATATTAGCTATTTTTTATAGGATGGTTATGAAATCAAATTTATAAGGAGCTATCTAAAAACATGAATTAAATTTTCAAATGACTGTAATATCTTAACAAGGGATTGAATTCAAATTTTATATATTACATTGTTCTTGTAATCAATTTTTATACATTATATAAAAAATAATATGATGACTATAGTATGAAGAAAAATAGTATTGTCTAACTTATGGCTGAAGCAGTGAAAAAAATATGATCCAATGGTAGAAATCTAATTTATGAAAATATGTCATATTCTACAAATGTCGAAAGGATATATGAGTTGGATTATACAACATTTCAACTGAAAATTTTCCATGGGAAATCTTTGGAAAATAAATGTGCAGTGAAAATTGATGAAAAGGGATTCTTGAAGGGGAATTTTAGTATGTAAGGGGTAAGGATGAGTCACTCCTAATGGAATATTCAATTGAGGATAACCCTTTCATTGTGATATCACAATTAGCTCATGGAAGAACCAAATTAAATAATGTACTGTATGTTAGAGGGGACCGTAATATTGGGATATGAATTCTCTATTGAGGATCTAAATCCATAAAACATTTAAAAATTTTAATACAGTTCAACGAGATGGGAAAATTTATTGTTAATATACTATTTCTACTCATAATATTGTCGTTTTTCAACATCAATAACATAATATAAATTAAATGATTGACTAATCATGCATACAATGTCTTATAAAAATGATGATGTTAGGAATCCAATGTAAAAATAGACTATAATGATGGAAAAACTTTGGGAATATGTAAAGGTTATGTTGCGATATACCATATCTCTTTTACAGAATATTTATATATAAAAATGATGATTAAATTTAACTTATTTTTTACCAAGTTTTATTATTTTAAATGATTTATGTCTAGGTTTCATGATATTCTCATCCAAAAATTACATTGTCATCTTCTACCTCAAAACTGTTTCACCCATAACGTTTTTGCATTTATCACATTCCTTTAATTTTTGTCTGCATCCTTTACAAGATATGAAATGATGCTACATCTACTCAATCACCAAGGTAATACTATTGTTTTCTTAGTAAAATCATTTTCTGTAGAATTAATTTATTGTTTCATATTTATGTTTAATTAAATTATTTTTAGTATTTCTCACATACAAATTGTTTCTTCTACAATTTTATTATTTTGTTTGACTTGGGATGGTTTTTTCAAATATTCTCATGATCATGAGATATTGCACTTCTAGGATGCAACTAAGACAATGAAAAGATAGAAATGGGTCAAGAATGAATATATCCACCATGATAAGGTGAATTCATAATATGTATTTATTTAAAAAAATGATTATTTTATCTACTATTTTTATGTTAATTTCCTTATCATTTTATATATTATTTAAGTATTTATTTTAAAAATATTTTCTGAATTCATATTTTAATTGTTCATTTATTTTAAAGGATTTTTTCCAATATGCCCTTCTTTATAAAAACATGCAGAAATATCTTCTCCCTCAAAACCATTTTACCCTTGTAGTGTGTGAATTTTTTAAAATTGTTCATGTTCCATCCACTACTATTATAGGAAACTAAATGATTTTGCCTCTACATAATGAATGTGGTAGTCTTGATGTTTTCACAGAAAAATCAATTTCCTTAAAATTAATTTATTTTTTGATATTTATAATTAATTATTTTTTTATTATTATTAACATAATAATTTTTTTCTAATACATGTGTATTATTGTTTTCGTGTTGGGCTTGTTTGATCAAAGATCCTCATTCTCGTGAGAGATTAGACTTCAAGAATACAACAGATATGATGAAAATAAGGAAATTGGTGAACAATATATACAACCATCATGAAAAGATTAATTACTACTACCAATTTAATTAATTATATCATCATTTTATCAACTTTTTTTTGCTTATTTTCTTATAATTTTTATGAAATGATTATTTGGTTTTTTTCCCAAATCTTTTGGGAAGTCATATTTTTCTCTAAACTATCTGAACCAATTCATGAAAAATATAACAATTCCTGTCGTCCAATGATACAATGATTTGCACTACCTTTTTTTTAACTAGAAACACTGCATATTGATTCGATGATCTTAGTTGAAGAATATTTTTTGGCTAAGAACACCATCTGAATATGCAGTTTTGGTGGGTTGATAATGAAAACCAATGTAAAGTGTGGTAAAGCTAGTGTTTGGGATTGTTTTTATACTTTGGGACATGATAAAATCATCCAAACCTAAATCTGACACATGGTGGTGACTAGTATAACTCCATGTGATACTTTTTATTTAATTTTAAAGTTAATTTTATTAAAAAGGACAACTAATATACTCAATATTGAGAGAAAATATTTATATTTTTTTGATTCATTGTGAAAATTATCTGTATGTCATTTCTAACATTTTCGAATTAGAGGCTCCATAATTTGAAACATGATTTGACTAGAATGACTCAAATTTTCCATTATAAATTTAAAATAATCATTTTAATTTCAAATATTAACTCTCTAAAAACTAATAAAACACACTCATTTTGTCTTGATAATTTATAAAAATAATTAATCTGTCATTTTTTGACATGTAGGATAAATTCCCATGCTAGATCAATACATGATGTCATCTACATAACTCAAGGTGAATGATTCTATTTAAGAATGAAATTTCAGTAAAATAGACAAGTGACCTACTCAAAAATGAGAAAACACATTCAAATTATTTTTATTCATTAGGAAAAAAATAAATATGTCATTTAGTATGTTTAAAAAATATCTGCACCTAACTTTAACACATTATAAGACCAATATGACTCCAAGAACCTCTATTTATATAAAATTGACATTGATTTTTGTAAAAAAGACAACTGACATACTCAAATATAATCAAATTCATTATTATTGTTTTGATGCACTATAAAAGTGATCCATAAGTCCATTTTAACATTTGTGTATCATCCTCAACTCAATCCAATACATGATGTACGTGGTGTGTCACAAATTGTTTATTATATGCTTAAAATTTACATTTTAGTTCAAAAAAGTGTCACTCATTGAAAACCAATAAAACAAACTTCCATTAACATTAAAATTTATGAAAATAAATAATAATTCAATTTTTGTGTAGTAATTAGTTCCACATTAATATAAAATGTTTTGTGACCAGTTTTTCTCAATTTGAGTGAATGTAGTTTAAAAATATTTTCTAGTAAAAAAGACAAGTGATGTACTCTAAACCCAAAAAACACAATCATATCATTTTTGATACTTTAATAAAATGATCTATAAGTTATTTGAGACATTTAAAAATCATCATTACTCCAATCTAAGAACAGTGTGACCGTTCTGAAACCATGTTCCTTATTTTATTTAAAATTGATATTGATTTTAATAAAAAAAACTGACATACTCAAAACTAAGAAGAAAAATTCATATTTTTTATATACCTTAAAAATGATCCATAAGTCATTTTCGACATGTATTAATTAAATGCACCTTAATTAGATGTAATATATGTTCATTATGAATCAATGAGTCTGTTATGAGTTTGAAAGTGACATTGTAGTTTCTAAAGTGTCACTCACTAAAAACCAAGACAAAAATCAGATTGTCTATATAATCTAGGAAAATGATTTAAGAGTCATTTTTATGTGTTGTAATTAATCACATAACAAACCAACATGCATTGTAAATATTATGAATAAATGTTTTTTTTTGCAGTTTAAAATCTTATTTTACTTAAATAGACTTCTCACAAAATCAAAACCTAGAAAACACATTTATATTATTTTGATCATTTATAAACAAATGGTCAATAATTCATTTTTGATGTTTAGAAAATAGACTTCCATCAATCTGACACAAAGTGGGCCGGTGTCACTCCATGTGTGTCATTTTATTTAAAATTAACTATAATTTCATTAAAATGAAATTAGACATACTTGAAACTAAGAAAAAACATTCAAATTTATATGATACTTTAAGAAAATGATACATAATTAATTTCCTAGGTTTATAAATCTACCTCACTTAAATCGGATACACTAATATGACTCTGAGTGTATGTTATCATTTTAAAATTTACATTTAATTCGAAAAGTGTAACTCACTGAAAACTAAGAAAACTCATTCAGATTTTCCTAATAATTTAGTACAATAAGTTTTAAGTACTTTTTAACATTTATGAATATGTCTGATGTCAAGCCTACATGCAATGTGACAATTATTACTCAAATTTCATGAATCAAGTTTCAAAATATTTTTTATCAAAAACAAAATTGATGTACTAAAAATGAAGAAAACACATTTGGATCTATTTTATACATAGTGAAAATTATCCATAAGTCATTTGGTCATATAGGAATCAATCTCAACTCAATATGATTCACGATCTGACGAGTAAGATAGAAAGTTTATCTTCTTTTTTTGAAATTGTATTTTACATTACTGAAGAATAAATCAAGCATACTCAAGACTGAGAAAATGAATTTAAATTATTTTAATACTTCTAGAAAACGATCTATATGAAATTTTTTTGTATTGTAATTTTCAACACATAAATCTGATACATGATGTTTTTGTTATGACATAATGTGTCCATTTTCATTTTAAAAATAACATTTTAGTTCAAAATTTTTCACTCACTAAAAAACATGAAATCATGCCTGTATTGTCTTGATAATTTAAGAGAATGAATCACAGTTCTTTTTTTGACATTTTATAATCATTCTTAGGTAAAACAAGAAAAATATTTGACAGATATTACTAAAAGTGGATTTTTCAGTTTAAAATGACAATTTCATAAAAAAAGACAAGTTCCATACTAAAGAAAATGAAAACTCATTCATATTGTTTTTATACTTTATGAAAATGAACAATACCCCATTTGGGATGTGTATGGATTATCTATACCTCAATATAAATCATTGTGTTACTGATATTACTCAAAGTGAATTTTTTATTTAAAATTGACATTAATTTTAATTAAAAAGACAAATGACATACTAAAAACCAAGAAAATTCATTTGGATTATTTTGACACTTTATTAAAAAAATGATCCTATGCCATTTTTTATATGTAATAATCAATTGAACCTCAATATGATACATAATCTTCCTAATATGACTCAAAGTATCTTTCATCTTTTAAAATTGACATTTTGGTACAAAAAGCCACTCACTAAAATATTTATAATCATGCTCATACTTTCCTAAAAGTTCACGAAAATGATTCATAATTCATTTTTTTATGTGTAGAAATCAATCTCACCGACACGTGATTTTACCAGTATGACTCAAATTGTGTTTTTCTAATTTAAATTGATATTTTAGTATGAATGAAAAGTGACGTACTCAAAACTAATAAAATGAATTCATATTGTTTTTATAATTTTGGGAAAATATCCACAAGTCATTTTGGATGTCTATGAATTGTCTTAATATCATTCTGATTCACGATGTGACTAGTATGACTCAATATTCATATTCTTATATAAATTGTAATTAATTATAGTAATAATGAAAAATAGAAATCTCAATAAAAAACACTATCAGGTTATATTGAAACTTTATGAAAATGATCTATAGATCATTTTTGATGTGTAGGAATTATCCATAATAAAATATGATACAAACTTTTCATAGTATAACTCAATGTGACTTTATCATTTTAAAATTGAAATTTTATTTCAAAAAGTTTCCCTCACATAAAATAGAGAAAACATGCACGATTATCTAGATAATTTTGGAAAAATGATGCATAATTCAATTTTCACATGTATGAATCAGTCTCTTGTTAAATTGATACACAATGTGTCTCGTATGAATCACAGTGTGTGTTACCTATTTAAAATAACAATATAGGAAAAAATACAAGTTACATACTCAAAATAGAGATAATTCATTAATATTTTTATGATACTCTTAGGAAATGATTCAAAAGTAATTTGTGACATGTGGGAATCAATAACACCACAATGTGGAGCACGGTGTGTCTAGTATGACACCATGTGCATATTTTATTTTATATTGACATTAATTTCAGTAAAAAATATAAATAACATGCCAAAAACAAATAAAATTCACTTGGATTCTTTTGATATATTAGGAAAATAATCTATATTTCATTTTTAGATATGTAGGTATTAGCCTCAACTCTATCCAAGGCCCTATGCGACCGATATGACTCAAAGTGTCCATTACCATATTAAAATTGAAATATTAGTTCAAAAAGTGTAAATCACTTAAAACCAATTAAACATTATTTGAGTTTCTTGAGGATTTATTAAGTTGTTTTATAATTCAATTTTGATGTATTGGAAATCAGTCTCATGTTAAACCAATACAAGATGGGACCGTTATCACTCAAAGGGAATATTTCCATTTTAAAATGACATTTTAGTAAAATAGAGAATTGATTCACTCAATACCTATAAAATTCATTAGGATTGTTTGAATACTTTATGAAAATGATCAATATGTAATTGGGCATGTGTATTAATTATCACCACCAGAATCTGATGCATAATGTGATAGGTATGACTCCAAGTGTGTATTTACAATATGTATGTTTCATTTTAGTTTAAAACACGCATCACATTTCCAAAACTGATCAAATGAGCTTAGATTTATTTACAATCATTCTATTTAAAATTACATAATTAATTTCATTGTCATTTTTTTGTTATACTTATTTATTGAATTGTCATAGATGTAATTCTTGATGATAAACTAGAAATAGTGTGACATGCAAGAATCAATCACAGCTGAATCTGATATACAATGTTCTAGATATGAATAAAGATTTATTTTAAAGTTAACATGTTCCAATAATTTATTTATTTATTTTATTACTAGCATAAGAACTTTTTTCTTAAATAGGTTCATTATTTTTCTCAAGTAGGGGTGGTTTTCACGTCAATATCATGAGTCAAGGTCAGGATCAAAATACAAATGACCATTGATATTTTGGAATATATGTAATAATTTGTAATTATGTAATTGGGTAATACAATGATTTAATTGTCTATAATTTAGTGATTTTTTCTTGTATTTGGGTTGTTAATTTTATTTTATTTAAATTATCTATTAGTACATGATTTTAATTATTTCATTTTGTTTTTTTGGTGTCATAGTGTGATGTTATGGAACACTAAAATGGTGTTGTAGTGTGTTGATATAAGACAATGTAGTATAACCCTTTATCATTTCATGTACAATCACTAATAATGGTATCCCTTATCATTGCTGATAAATATTTTCCTTTATCCTCTCATCTAATAGCACTAATAAAGACCCCTTTATCAATGATTTTTAGTAAGGATAAAATCCAAGGTATTTTAATATAACCACTATAGTGATCACTTATCTGGTGCTCAAAAATACATTTTTAGCTACATTAATGAAATATATTGTAGTATTGTTTCCTATATTTAGAAATGATTATAATTGAAGTATTATTTCTTTTAAATGAATTTGTATCCTATAAATAAAAGAAAAAAAGATGTATCTACTTGAAAAACCTCATTGGTCATCCTTATCTATTCCTCCAATAATTAAAAAATATGAATAGATATATAAAAGTTTTTTTCTATTGGTATAACATGAAGAGGCATATTGCAGAGTATGTATCATAGTGCCTGGTATGTCAAAAATTTATTTACGATATTCATGTTTCTAAGGGAGTGTTAAAACTATTACACATACTAGAATAGAAATGTGAACACTTATATATTTTTAGATGTCACAAAACATTTAAAAGACATAATTCTCTTTATGTTGATGTTGATTTCTTTATGATGCAGTTTATATAATTTCTATCATAAAAAAATTCTATCTTTATCATATTTTTTGGATATAAATTAAGTGATGAGTGAAAATAGGGTAAAACAATCTATTTTATCTAACTAGGATATAAGTTTTACCAAAAATTTTGGAAAGGGCTTCAGGAAGCTCTAGATTATGATTTATGTTTTATTGTAGATAATAATCCTAAAAAATGTATTTTCTGGGAAGACCATTCAAAAAATGAGGATATGCTGATATCATGTTATCTTGGTTTCAATGTTAATTGGGATTAATACCTTCCATTATTCGAGGTTCCATATGACATTTGAATTCAACATATCATTATAGTGGATTATTATGAAGACATATATGGAATTATGGATATATATGTTAAATGTTTGGATGAATTTACATTAATAAAGATATTGGGACCCAATCTAACTGAGGAAATGGAAGCGATGGTTTGATTCCTTTGGTATCACATCATTCAATCTCAGATTTGAATGGATATTTATGATTACCATTGGAATAAGATTTTTAATTTAATATTATGAAGAATAATTCTTTATAAATATATCCACGAAATATGATTATGATATTTTGATGATGGGTAAATTAGATCCTTATTTATTTTGGTCTTTTGGAATTTTTTGGTTGAGAAGGGATTTTAGCTTATCGCTTGGCACTCTCACCAAACCTTAAACAGGTTCATGATTTGATGAAAATGATATATCATCATTTTTATACCTATTTTATGAAATTTTGTGGGAACATTTTATTTTATGGGGGGTATAATTTGAATCCAAATGATATTATATTTATTTCTATGGAAATATAAGTTTATGTATTTAATATCATTTCATACAGGGAAACTATAGTTTATATGAACTATGATATAGTAAACCACTATAAACTTTTTAGTTAATTGGATAGTATTAATAGTAATAAAAACATCCTAAAACCTTCTCGAAATTTATTAATATTGTAATTTTTTTGACAAATTCATAATAATTATGTTCTATATTCTTAAAAAATCCATTTTATGCTTCCAAAATATGTTTTTATCAATTTTTTATCACATTTATTCTCGTGAAAATTTTAATTAATTTATAAAACTTTAGAAATTAAATTAAATAAATAATATTTTTGAAATCACCAAGTCAATATTATATTATATTTTATTTTTAGGAATTTTTTACTAGAATTTTTCTTTATTGAATAGTAACAAATAATGATTTCGGTAAAAAATACAATTTATTTTCAAGTAAATGTACAATTATGTTTTCAATTTTATACTAAATAGACATAATAAAACAATAAATGTAAATATTCTAATTAAATACTTATGAATCATCATTATAGTATATTTTTGTTTAAGTAAATTATGCGCTGAAAAAAACATTTTTCAGAAATCAATTTTTTTTCTTATAAAGTTATTTTATCTTAAAAATTAATTAAATCTATAATATTTTGCGGTTTTAATGTAATTTATATTTTATATATTCAATAGTGTATTATTTACATTAATTTTATGGTTTTTAAAAGTCATATAATTGTAGTAAATTAATATTTATTGTTTAAAATTCATTTTTTGGGAAAGGTGTTTTTTTGTACATTATAAGAATAAATATAATTATATCCATCTAAATATGGATAATTAATCTAGTAAAATCTATTTATTATTATTAATATTCATAATTTATATAAATTAATTTTTGTTCATGGTGAATTGGTGAGATTTTATAATTTAAATACCATGATTACTGTAAAAACCTGTTTATCAAGGATGATAAATTCTATGATAAGGGTAGTATCACCACCCAGACCAAAATAATTTATATTGGATGAAGTAATTTATTAAATATATTATCCTTAAATTTAATAACAATCCATTTTAATCAATATTCCCCTAAAAGTGACCTGATATCATTGAAATGTTTTAGGAAATTCCATAGGTGCCTATCCCTCACATCCAAGGGAGCCTCTCTTATTCCATTAGCCACACAATTTCGGAATTCTATATCTGAAAATAAATTATCCAAATCCTTCCTATAATTGTTACCATAATTATAGAACTTTTTGTATCTTCATAATACTAATCCTTTATATCATATATAGTAATCCAAATGATGTCTCTCATTTAAGATATATATATCTTAATGAAGATCTTTCGATTTTATTTATTCTTATAATTAATATTATATTTTTTATCAACATTAATATGATACTTTTAATATCATTAATATTTAGTGGTATTATTATAATTTTTTATGAACCATTTAGCACTTAATCTATATTAAATGGGAGATGGAAGTATCTCTCATGAATATTTGTGGACTACTACCTCCATGTAGCAATACAACTTATTTAGCTTCACTATCAACAATGGATGGTTATTTTTAGGAATTTAATTTACATATATTTTATTTTAATTCATAATTGTTATAATATAATTATAATATAATATCTACCTTATTACCTTCTTATACGTTGCAAAATGATATTGTCACTCGAGTTTATTTATGGATTACCGCCTTCATGAACTGATGTGACCTGTTATTTTTAATTTCCACATTACATAGATGGTGATAAGAATGGATTTAATGTATGTATAATATATTTTTTATATAATAATTATTCTTAAAATATTAGCTATAATTTACCTTTTAGTTTATCCATCCACAGAAAAGTGTAAACATCACATGTGCACAAGTATGGGCTACCGTGTCCACATAGTGAGGTAAAGCATGTTTCATCACAAATCTATATGAATTATCCTAAATAGGAATATAAGTTACATTTATTTTTTATATATCTATTGACATTGTATATATTACTAAACCAATATCAAATTGAAGATACTATAACATCTTAATAAAACCAAAAATGATTAAATAATTAACTAACACAAAAAATAATGATGATAATAAATGATTTTTATTGAATATGTTTTAATTTATTATAAGTAAATAATATTTGGTTTTATAATTGTTAATAAGATTCAAGTTTATATTGATATTAGATTTATATTTATTGTAGAAGAGGATAGATCACTATCAAAGTAAGATAAACATGAAGTAAGGGTATTGTGTTAAAAACTCACTTTCTCGTGATTGTTTGTGCGTAAATTTATGATAAAAATCATATAATATATCTCAAAAAAACATATATATTTTCTTATCCTATGTTAATTTCTTTAAATTTCATTTTTTCTATTCATTTCCCACTCCTTATGTAATGAAAATAATGAAATTCTGTTTTTAAGGGAAATCAAATTTATTTATCTCTTCGGTCGGGAAAATTTTCTTCCATGTCCTTATTTTCATTAATATGTTTTAAATAATGTTTTTAAAATACAACAAATATTTATAAATATAATTTTTTACAATAATTTATATTATTCTACAATTGTTTTAAAAAATATTATCATATTTAAAACATGTTTCCTTTTAATTTTTATCAAAAATGTTAAAAAAATTAACATACACCACATGAATTACTTTCCCCACCATCATAAATACTCATTGCACTAAATATTAGTATATTATATTCCATTATCATTTTGACATAAATTATTTCCTAAATATTTTATGAAATATTTATATTTTAATTTTGTGATTTCAAAATAAAAAATGTCCTTATGAAATGTTATAATGATATTTTAGGTCCACTAACATCTATAATAACAACCTCTTATATTTATTGTGATTAAAATAATATATGATTAACTGTTTTAATATTTATTCATTCCCTATGAATTTTATTATTATAATTAGGTAATGTTTATGAAATTTGTGTCCCTTCCAAATGATATGACATCATGATATGGTGAATTCTTTATGATCTTCTGGCACATATATATATGGTTCTCATTATGTGATGAGTGGTTAAATTTTAAATCATGGATAGATTATTATATATTAAACCATGGTTTGATGGTTCCATTATATTCCCATAGTGAATTGGGTAATGAAGGATATCTATTGATATAATATGTACTTGAATAGAGAGGGAACCCTATTCATTTAAGTAATATTTCCAGTAATATATTCTTGGGAGTAAACATTGTATATTGTAATGGTGGAATATGAAGTGAACCTGATATTCTATGATAGTATTATGAGTGATCCATGAATAAGGAAATGTTTTCTTATTAATTATAAATATTATACAAAAAGTATATCTAATTTTTATGATATGTTACCATAGATGAAGAATGATTATTTATGATTCCACACTCTTATGTCTTATATAATTTGTTTGACTAAAAATTATTCCATGTTTCATGATTGTAGATCTTTTACATAATAGGTATGATAATTTTAGGTCCTCATCACAATCTCATACACTAATGCTTATCTTATTCCCATTTACAATTATTGAATGATATCTCATATGTATACCATTATTGATTATAACAGTCACCCTTTTATATTTTTCACATCCAATATATAAAGAATGATTTTAAATAATACATATCAAGGAATGTTTTTTATTGTGATAAAAATAATCTGAACTAATTTAGATCTATTATGTCCCAGTTATTTACATATCTACGATTCTAAATCGATCAATCCTCTGTAGTCCCGAAGAATGTATTAGTTTTAAATGTAATGAATATTAATATATAATGAAGTAATATTTCTTTATTAAATGTATGTGTCTCTATAATAGGAAAAAGAGGATGAGATCTATCATTTGGAAATCCACATTTATCTCTATCCTTTGATATAATATTTTAAATCATGTATATTATCCCTTATAATTATGGGTTATCATTAATGAATTTAGTTTGTCTTATGTTTCAATATATTTATGAAAACCATAAGGATATGTACTTATGGTGAAGTTGGAAACATTGGATATTCCATGCGGGATATTATATTAATTGTTAATGGGAGATTGGATTTATTATATGTATCCCTTTATTGAAGTTTATATATGAGGACCATGATGGGAACAGAACTAACTAGAAAAATCTATGTCATTGGTGTTCTGTGGGAATGTTTATTTCTATAAATTTGAATATGAGGCACCAAGGATATAGGTTTATAGAATCAATATAAAACCTTATTGAAATGAGAAATTTTCATAAATGGATTATCATACAATGTGATTATCGTAGTTGGTTGTAGGTCATCTCAACATTAACATTTTTCTCTATTAGTGCCTTGGCGTGTTACAAGATTATTTACATGGAAATTATCCGTCATTGAATATTACAACACAGAAAGAGAACAAGAGGGTAATAGACTATTTGTATCAAGAACCTCAGTTAAATTAAATATTTAATTTTGAATGTTATAATAAATAGTCTTCCTATACTATGGGGTAATAATTATTCAATTTTGGATGATCATGAATATTTAAACACATGTTATTATAAATATTATTTGAGTTAAATAATTAAAATTATTTATTTATATTTTTAGGATAATATAAAATACATTGATGAAAAATTAAGAGATATGTATTTATTAAATAAAAAATATATTTTGGGTTCGGTGAATATCGATGAGGATGAGAATATCAAGATTAGTGGTTTCATTGGAAATGATAAAAATTATATTTATTTATTCATTTTGGATTCACATGTTAATTGAATAAATATTATATTATTATTATGACATGGGAATCATTATGAATTATGGAATAGGTAAGGGGGATTATATGCATATTTGAAACCCAAAACTTTCCTTATTATATACCAAGTTATGCATCTTTCATAATAGATATGTGAAGTGAAAATAGATATAATAAAGATCCAAAAATACCTATAGGTAGTTATGGATATATATATATAGTGTGTTCTCTATCCATGTATCACAAGCCATCAAGAGTACACCAATAATTGTCCATCTTTAATGAATGTTCTGCATCAATCATTCATGAATGATACAAGTGATCATGGTTGATCATTCTATCCCATGATAATTTGATATGGATGTTCAATGATTGGGGATCACATATAGATCACCCCTACAGAGATTATACTCTTGTATCATGAGACTTAATTAAAATACGATATGTCCATGTAAACTATAAAATAAATAAATAAATAAATACATGTTTAGGTAATTATCGATCTATATATAAAATAATTATATATTAAATGTGATGATCTTCCTCTTTTGGTTTGGTTATTTAAACAATTCATGTATCCAATTATTAAATTCAATTAGTAATTACAATATTTATCAGGTAAAACATGGATTATTCATTAATTAAGACTATAAGTCGAGTTGGTTGTTCCTAAAAGGGGATTCTATTATTCCATGAACATAAAATAGGTTTCAAATAGTATCATGTTTAAAATAAAATTATATATTTATAATTCATTGATTGGTATGTGTTTCGAATTTCTTTTAATTAATTTCTATTTATTCATGGAAATTGAACATCATTATATTTTACCTTTCCTCATTCTCAATCATATAACCAATAACCTATTTAAATAAAAATAATGAAACTTCTAAAGATGTTCTCTATATATACTAATCTCTCTGTCTAGATTTCACAAGACTACATGACACATACTAAACTATACATCATGTTACTGTGTATTTGGAATGTATCATTCATTGTTTTCAAATCCTGTTGATGATATAATATCAGATTATATTAATGAGGATATATGAATATTATGACCAAAGGGTCTATAGTGTGAGTAACTAAAAATTATTTACTTCATATACATGATGCAAATTCTTCAGGTTATTATAGTGGAGAACATAGGGATTCCCTGTATGTCATGTATCAACTATAGGACACAGGGATTAAAGAACCATTTAACTTCAATACCACATATCAAATAGTATGATTACATGTTTTATACCTCGTACACATACATGATATAGTAACACACATATTACTATGGAATGTGATGTAGACATGGTTTGATGATATTACACGTAATGCAACCTAATATAAACTTCACAGTTTACAACATTCAGTGTGCTTAATTTAATTTGGATAGAAGAATTAATTATATAATTAAACTGAGTTAACTTTGTTCTGTATGTAATTTATTTCATATTAAACATAGTATAAGATGATTATTTATTAAATTACAAATTAATGTCCATGTTAAATTCTAAATTTACATGTTTTTATGATCCCTTATGATAGTGTGTTGTATGCACATAAATAGTATCACATTCAGTGTAATTTACATTTGTTTTGTGAGTGGTTTTTTTGAAAGTACACAATATGAAATCACATATCACTCACGTATATTTGATAATAATATAATTCATACTAATAAATATCTTGATATGTAGTTTGGATGATTATGTATTATTTCCTCTAATTACATAGGTGTACATCACTAAATTCAAATAAAATTTATTCATTTATTTTTCCTAGAATTGTGGATGATCATATTCAAAGGATTCTTGGAAGGAATTGGTATAAATTTAATCATTTGAAATAATTTATCATGTTTTAATATAAAATATAATGAATCTATTTTTTGAATAACTAGATTTATTTTTTTCATTTTATGTTATGTGGATAGTCAATATCTTATATTAGATATTTTTATGTGATTGGATTTTATTTAATAGTTTATTATTAATTAAAAATGATTTCTATCAGGGAATCCCATACTTTTTATTATGTAAGGGAATGTGTTCTTATGGTTTACATTGTTTAAACCCCCTATTTTACATCCATTGGATCCCATAATATTTGTTTGATTACAATGTTATGTATGGAAAGAGATCTAATGTGATTGAAAGTTACCTTATTCCTGTTGTGATCTTGATATATACGAGCTATGGTGGAATGTTTCAACACGAACCAAGCTAAATTTAATATTATTTTTCATTGGTATGAGTGTTAGTTTTTCATTCACTAGATAAAATAACAATTATATAATCCCAAGATCAGGCCACTTATATTTAATTTCACTGAGTTTAATATTTGGTTATTTCTATTTGTGGATTATACAAGATCACCTAATAAATTAATTAACCTGAATGAAATATGATATAAAATAATTTCCTTTTAAGCCTAAATGTTATCACACAAAGTTATTCACTTACGTTATCCTATTTAATATTAACATGAAATGTGATAGGATAGAACTTTACATTTACTCAATGTGATATATATCACTCAACTATAATATTTAGTCGATATAAACTTCAACTAATTATGTTAGAATAAAAAAATAGTAACAGGTTCATAACCTTCCCAACATGGTGTACTTTCCATTTTTATAGGACATTCATCTTCAATTATTGGGGTGGTATAACTTTTTTCAATTAAAATCTTTTAAACCCAAGAATTAATAGTTGTAACTTAGAGGAATGGCATGAGTAAAGTTTTATCCATGAATTCAAGAATTGGGAGTCCATCAAATATATTATGAATCTTCAAGTTAATGAAGTTCTAAAACCCATAAAATAACATACCAATGAAATGTATAGGTCATGAGAAAGGGAATAGGGGTTTTTTATACTATAATATCTATACAACATGATATTCTAAAACTAATAGTGAGGTCTCTTATTTTTTTAAAACATAGTGATGGATTAAAAAATCATTAATATGTGTCAACAATGAAGGTATAATTATCAGATCATAATTTTATTGCAATGAAATAAACATAGATTCACTTTTATTGACTTGATATATACTATAGAGGGTTTACCTTCTCACCATCTTAAATTTATATTAAATTTATAGGTGCATACACATTACAATTTTCTCAGAAAACAAATTATACATACATGAAACCCTACTTACTGAGTCACTAGCTAAAGAGTCTACGGAGGAAGAAGCATTTCTATACAAGAAACTTGGGCATGATTCAATGGATGTCTAATTTTTTATGTTATCATCCATATACAATGATCATATAAATAAAAATGAAAATACATATCTATATAGAAGTACATATCACTATTAGTGTCACTATCAAGAGAATGAAAGACAACAGTTGTATGAGATCTCCAAACAACTAATCACATTGAAGATTAAAGATTTAGTCCTAGAAAGGACTCATGTAGTCATGGTTATTATCTATATATAACCCTTCATTATCTTGGTAATTAAGATCTTGAATGAGTTCAATATATAAATCATGCAACCCACACTTATTCCCATTGGTAATGAGACCATGAGGGTCGCATACTAAGTGTATCTAAAATCATAGTTAATGTAAATGTTGAATATAACTAGTTAGAATAAGAACTATTATTTATTTTTTAATTAATAAATGTTTTGGTTTAGTTCATAACTAGTATTTAGTCATAACTTTTTTTGAAAGAATATGATAATTAAATAATAATAAATATTTATTTTCTTGGTTTGTAAAATATAATATTTATTATATTCATCATGAATAATCAAGTGATATTTATTTATTGGGTAATTAATCATTATTTATAGTTATCTAATGTTGAAGGTGATAAGAATATTTACTTTAATAGTAAAATTGGAAATGAAATAAATTATATTTTTTGATTCATAGGTGAAACACATATCATTTAAATAATAGTTATAATATTATAAATACAAGGTGTTCACTATGTTATACTGAATTTTTATATGGGATTATATGAAAACAGTTATCCCAAAACATTTATTAATAATTCTATAGTAATATCTCATTTCATAGAGTGATTTTTTTATAAATAATGGATTCATAAAAACAATCTACAGCCCATGTGATTGATTAAGATATCTATGTTCAAAGAAAATTTATAGTTTTTACACTTTCTATCCTTAGTTTTGAAAATCACAACACACTTTCTTAAAATCTATGTTTTACTAATATTACTTTTCCCAAGTATTTTAGAATGTTTTTTAGAAAGATTTTTATATAACTAGATGTTATAATATTTCTAAACTTCTTAATGTAAAAAAATTAGGCAATGAATATTCTATAAAATTAACTAAGACTATATTATCGTACAAATGAAGTCCAGTGCATCATATTTAATGGGTCTATTCCATCAAAAATACTAAATATTTTACATCTCACTAACCAAGGTTGATATATTATATAACCCAGGTTTTTATTTATTTGAAAAAATAGAATATATTCCATATGAAAAATATTTTTATAATCAGATGATAATAATTATTTCTATCATATGAAATACTTTTATATCATTTTGATTATGCTACCAAAAATTACATCGGGCATAGATATACAGTGATTTTTTAGATTTCCACTTAGATCTCATCTAATTATATTCAAACAAACACTGAGAATCATGGAATTTTAAAATTCTATATGTTCCTATAAATTGATTTCCATTCAAGGAGATGGGAGGAGATTTTTTTGGGACTCAAACCATCCAAAGCTAACTTTGTTGTAACATCTTGTTTCTGAAACATTATAAATATTTAGATTGTTTTAGTTTTAAAGAATATTATCGATATTTTTACATTCCTTAGAACAATTTTTATTTTTATTTTTCTGTACATAATGGGTTTTGATTGATGGATTCATTGTATAAGAAGATTTCATATTCTGATCATGATGATCAAGGTATTCCAGGGCTATGAAGATATAGATTATTCTAAACTTTTTTGTCGAGTTCATTAATACTATAGAATGGTAGATCGTACAGTTATGTTAAAAACTAAGGATACCAAATGTTAGGAATTGAAACTACCTTAACTATTAAGGTTATAGATTAGACAGATTTTAAATTTATTTTTTAAGAGGTTCTTACTTTTTTAAGCATAAATTTTATATGTATCTATATGTTTATTATTTATAATATGCATTTTTTTTAAATGTTTTACATATTATAACATTACTACGCTATGATATATTAGACTATCTATCTTTCATATTAATAATATCTAAAAAAAGATAACCTTGTCAAATATATCATAATTAAGATGTTTGGGTTTTTAGTTTGGTTATATTTTTAATCAAAAATTCACCCCTATTGAAGCTGTTGATATAATATTTGATCACATAATTGGTATTAGAATATATGTTCTACTATTTAATATTCTATATTTATATTTGGTTACATTAAACATGTTTCAAATGATTTTCATTATTTTTATAAGATTATAGTTATTGGTTTTTTACAAACTATGTCACACGAACATGTAATTTGTAGAAATAATATTTTTCATGTTTACATTTATGTATGGTTCAATTGCCAAAACTATTATGAACTTAAATACATGAAGGCATCTATTTTTATATGGGGATCTTTATTATTATTATAGATAAATAACTATAAAATATTCTTAAAACTATTGTAGATAACATTGTTATACTAATGTGAAATTATAAATTCTTTGAGGAGGTAGCATCTACATTTAAAAAATCTAGATAAGATAAAATATCAACTAAATCATCATAAAAATTAATTTTTTTATGATATATGACCATAGATATCTATGAACAAATATATTCTTGTGAAGATAAAAAGAGTATATGTAAATGTTATATGTTAATAAGTTTTCTCTTCTAAGGTGATCGAGACCAAAAGATATATGATTAGGAATTATTATCATGATTTTTATACTCTTCTTGGTGAATCTATTAGTAATATGTTTCCAAGGATTACGAATATTGTGAATAGTTTACAATATTTTTGTGAGTAAGATAATACTTGTGGGATCCCTTTTATAAAATATCATTAAAATTATTCCTATATAATGGTAGTCAAAATGAACAGCTTAAGGTGAACTATGGAGTATAAAAAAATTACCTATAATTACTTGTTTAGAACTCAAATACTATATGAGGGTAGATTAAAGAGAGATTTTTTGTTGATGAAAAAATATAATGGGGGTTTCTTTTTCTACTACTTAAAATTTTACTAATAATATTTTTTCATATCAAATATATTCTAGATATTCATAGAAAAATATTTTTTATGTTGAAATAGATTGATTTTCTTCTGAATTGTCTAATAATGAGTAATCTAATCATGATAAGAGAATGTTCTATATTATTTTGAAGAAATAATTTTGAAATATATATAATAATGGTCTTAAGTTTATAAATGAGTAGAAATATTCTTAAAAAATTATTTTTATGACTATATAATGGATAGTTATATATGATGACATTTTCTAATGATTAAGATAAAAGTTAATAATGATAGGAATTCATAAATTAATTATAATAAGTTTTAAAAACATAAGGGAAATAAGAGTCTAAAATTATCATACACTATGAGTGATAGTGGTTGTGATATTTATTTATATATTACATAAAATAGTTAATGTGAATATCAGAATATAATTAGTTTACATATTGATATTCCAAATAATAATGATTTTTTCATGGATAATGTATCTTATGAACCTTGAATACTCATACACTGAATCAAAATTATAGTGATAATGAAAATGAAAATAATTATATATCTTTAGAATACGACCCTAATTCCTCTGAGAATAATAATACTATACCTATATTTTTTTATGCTTCAATATTATTTTAACATTTCGAAAAAAAATCAATGTTTCTAAAAAACATGATATTGTTGAAGTAAAACATACAATTGATAAATCTTGTTTTTTATTCATAACACTAAAATTTATAATTTTTTAAAATAGAAAGGGATTATAATCTTGAGAAAACTGATTATTTATATTATTTAGAAAAAATAACGCTATTACAACATTTTATGATGGTATAAATTTTGTTTACAAACTAAATTATAAAATTTCAACACTGGAAATGATTACATCAAAATGTAAAACACATAAATAATGTTATTTTAAAATCCATAGATAGATATAAACCTATATGGATTCATCTATAATGGGGTTTACTAATAAAAACTGATTTTTCAATACAACTATTTTATTACATAGAGTTCCCTATTTTGAATAAATAGTCAATGTGTAAGACATTGAGAAAATATATTTTCTTTAAATAATTTAAAATATTTAGGATTTACCAAAGTATATTTTTATAAATAATTTTCAACTTATTCACATATTATTATTAAAATGATGTGGATTCTAAGAACATTATTTTCTAATATTGCTGGACCCAATAAGGGTTTGTTTCCAAGACAATAATATAATAAAATTCATATAAATAAAAAGTTTACCAGCTGAAGTAATATTTGAGGAAAGAATAGTGAATATTCCATACATATGAATGGAAATAATTATTTCCTGAAGAGTATTATAATAATTAAATGTGTAAATATTACCTATAATGAAATTTCTCAGGGAGAAATTATAGGAATATGTAACATTGATCTTTTTGAAAAATATTTAATTTCAAACGGTTTATTTTTTAGGTCTATTAAGAAAAAACATATAAAAATAATACAATTATGTGTTGACGTATATCTTGTGTACATCAGGAATGATAAATTTACAACTAATAGTTTAAATGAAATTTTTATTTTTTCTTCTAATAGGAATGAGAATGTATACACACTTAACACAGAAGAACTAAAGAGTCAAGATATACCATGGCATAGTGAAATATAAGATCAATCCTGGTTATGGAATAGAATATTGGGAAACTCTAATGTTATAAAATTTGATGAAATCTCTATGAAAGGAATAGTTAAAGATCTAGTGAAGCATAGGTTTAATTTTTCAAAGGTTTATGATCCATATCAATTTTTAATGTAATGTAAGTCATGTTTAAAATATTTTAGTAATGTTTGAAATTATATTTCATTATAGTTACCACACATGGATCACTTTGTTCATAAATAAACTATAATTATCAATTTGAAATACTATATAAATGTTTTGGTTGATGATTACACTAGGTATACTTCGATAAATTTTAAAAAAAAATGAAAATCAATTTACTTTTTTGAATTTTTTATATCATGTATTAAAGATTAGAAAGGTACAACCATGATAATAATTCATTGTGGTCATAGTGGGGTGTTTGTAAATTCTAATCTTAATAGTATTTGTATAAAATAAATATAGTTCAAAAAAATTTAGAACATATAAATCCATAGAATACTAATTTAGCAAGAACAATAAATATTATTCTTCAGAAGGTTACAAGAACCATGCCAAGTGAATACTCAATTTAGAATCTTTTTTGGGCTGAATTAGTTATTACCGGCTACTATACTATAAAATTTTTATTCATAAATTCTTTTAATAATAAAACTCCCTATGAGTTATGTGAACAAAGAAATAAAAAATATTATTAAATTAATGTATGAAGAAAAAATTGTTCTTTCAAAATACTAAATATAATTTACCTAAATTATTTATGAAATATGATAATGGAATATTCCTAGGTAATTATATCACTATTAAGGAAGATAATATTTTAAATAAAAATAAAAATATTATTCATGAAAAAGTGCGTTTTAATTTTGATTAAAATGTTCCATTTATTTTCAAACAAACTCAGATCACTTATTAATATTTTATTTCAACAAATTGATTTTAAACTCAAGTTAGAATGTTTTTATTAAGAGAGATTAATATAATGAAATTTTTATGAATCTATGCCTCAATAATAATTTGAACCTCTTGTTGATGAACATTTTTTAATGAAAATGAATCAGTTAATCCTTAGGAATCCACCTAGTGATAATTTCATTGGTTATTTAGATTAATAATTTAAAACAAGGAGTTTTTTTAAAAATTATAATTTATCATTGTGAATTTATATCACATTTTGATCATAGGACTCGTGATGATACAATATATGATGGGGATTGGTCAAAATCTATGTAATATAAAATCAATATATTCAAAATGGATCAAAATTTTACTTAGGTTGAATGACATAAAGATTCTACTATTATTGGTGAAAATTGGATTTTTGAAAATAAATATGATTAAAATGGAATTATAGTTAAAAGTAAAGTTAGAAATTTTACCAATGTTTATAATAAATAATATGGAATAGACTATGAAAAAACTTATTCTCCAATATCTATACATGAGGTTATCTATGTTCTTTTATCATAAATAACATTTCTTAATTGGAAACATTTTTATATGTAAGAGATTTACGAATTTATTAATAGATATGTACATGAGTAATTATGTCTATAAGAACCCCATAGTTCCAAAATACAAAATCCCTAGATCATTTATTTATCCTAACTAAGGAAAATTGTTTTCTAAAAAAATCTCCTAGATCCTGGTATGATAGATTAGATAGTATTTTATTAAAAAATTTAGGATGTGTTTTGAATACAAAAAAATATTAAAAAGGTTTCAAATAAAACCATAATTGTTCAAATTAATTTTACTGATTTTATAATTATATTTACTCAAAAAATTATTTCATATTATTTTAAAGATCTTATAAAATCTGAGTTTGAGATGAGCATGATTGGAAAACATATGTATCATCTTGGTCTTTAAATTTTACAAAAACCGAAAGAAAATGATATATCTTAATATAATTATATAACATATAATATTATAAAATTTGGATATGACAATAACAAATGTATTATTACTTTGATTGGATCCTAAATTACATTAGATATTGATAAATATGAGGAACCGGTTGATCAAAATATCTTTAGAGTAATGACTAGTAATTTACTATATTTAATAATTATTAAACTATATTTCATTTATTTGGTATTATTATGTGCAATATAAAATGTTAATCTGAATGCGTCACATAATAAGGTTATAAATTACTTATTTTATTAATGGTACTATAGATCCTATATTATTGTATTCTTCTAGAAATGAAATTGAAGTCAAAAAATTTCCTCACATAGACTTTGTCGGATGTCAAACGGATACTAAAAGTATATATAGAACCTTTAAATTTCTAGGTGAATATTTAATATCTTTCTCTTATAATAAAAACTATATTTTATCACTTTCTTGTACTATAGTATAATATGTAGTCACTGGAAGTTGTTGTGATCATGTTTTTGGACATAACACACACTCACTGAATTTGAATTTTGTTTTAGTAAAACTCAAAAAATTTATTACATAATTTCCATAACATCAAAATAAAACGCAACACTTCACTCATAAGCAATGAACATAGATACAAGACAACATTTCCCTTGGGACCACACACAAAAAGAGATAGTATTTCATAATTTTTCATAACAGGGGAGAATCTTGCTGATATATTTACTAAACTCCATATTATGATAAATTTCAATATATTAATAAGAATATAGGACTAGTCAATTCTAAATGATAATCCATGTATTCTTATTGTATATATATATACTTATAGTAATAAACTCATTTTTAAAGTGGAAGTACATATATTATTTATTTTAATTTTTATTGAAACATTGACCATTCTAAAATTTTTAGTTTTTCTAAAAACATGGTTTTTTCCAAAAAGTATTATTTTTCTAAAAAAAATTCTAAATTTTTTATTTTTCCAAATTTCTTATTATCAAGTAAGAATTTTCATACAAATATTATTAGAAATATTATTTTAAAAAATAATGAAAAATTACTAGGAACAATTTCCCCCTAAAAGTTTTAATTTTACATTAAGGATTGTTTTATAATTTTTAGCTCTTATTACCCATTACTATTGTCTTTTTGTGTTGTTAAAATTTTCATTAGTTTTACAAAAATTAATTTTTTTAACAAATATTGATATTTTTTTCAAACTATAAGATTATCTGATGAATGATTTCATAAAACCATTAAGAGTTCATAATTCATAATAAATCATTTGAGGATTGTTTTCAACCTTGGATTCATATTTTGGATTTTATTTTGCGACATAATATTTTTAGATGTCTACGTGTCACCATCGAGCCCATAAAATAAAATTGTGGGTCACCACATCCCACATCAATATATCATATTGATTATGAATCTCAGCAATAAAATATATAATGCATCTAATTATTTGGCATTCAACTAGTTATTTTTTCTTGTCTAATTAGTTATAATATTCAGTTCCTTAAATATGAATTATGCTTAAGAAAATGAAAAAAAAAATAAGTGGTGAAGGAAATACATATTTGAATGTAAATGTTTGAAAATACTGATTCATTGTTAAAATAAGTCATCAGATTTCTATATTGGGAAAAGGTATGTGTAAGAAAATAGTATTTTTATATTCAGTATCCAACGATTGTGAAATTATTTTATTAATTTGTGGATTTTAGTGTTGAACATAATTTTAATTATATGACTTTCAATTTTTTGGATGATTTTTATATGTTAAATTTTCTACAAGTGGCTGATTTAGTATATGTTTATTGGGAAGGGGATTTTTATATTGTTTTCTATAAGATTAAGGACAATATTGGATGTTTTAAATAATCAATGGATGAGCCTTTTTTATTACCTTCATATGAAAATATATGTAAATTTTTTTATTTAACACCAGATGTAATATCGGTAGCTCTTTTTTTGTAAGGATGTATTATCCCATGAAAAGGGTATAAGGATACAAAAATAGTTTTTGGATATTTTTTTTAGACTTATTAGTGAATATGGGAAGTATAATTGATAAATATCATTTTTCCTTCAATCAATGTTCTTATGAAAATATTTATTAATTTGAGGATTTTTTTTATTTTTTAGATTCATCAATTGGATTCTATAAAATTAATGGTTTGTGATGAAAATGAATAATCAAAATGTTTCTATAAGAGAGATTATTTCTTTAATCAGTGATAAAATTATTTCAATAATGAAGTAGGATTTTATGAATGATATCATAATATTTGTAGATATGTGAGATAAAGATACATCAATGTTATTCAGTTAAATCATAAGATTCAAGAAAAATGTAATTCAGGTTTTTCACCACCATGGATAAAAAATTATGTAATTGTGATGTTTTATGATGATTTGTAAGAGTGACAAAACATAAAGATCAATAGAATATAAGTGTTCCATATTTTGGTCTTCATAAGGTGGAGTAAAAATATTGGAATGGAAAGAATCAGAAAGTAATAAAGTTAAAGAGACAAATAAAAATAAGAATATTTTATTTGATAAAGAAAAATTTGTTTAAAGCCTTTTGAAATATGTGGAGAGATATTATAGATACTGGTATAATTTTTCTTAGGAAGGAGATCTTTCCATTTTTCATTTCTCAATTATTAATATGATACATCATTTGATTATTACTCACATAGTTTCTCCAAAGCATGATGTTTCTTAATCTTCCATCTAAATCAGAACAAGTTAAAACTTTTAATGTTCTTATATCTATAGAGAAAATTAAAAGTAATATCATTGAATCTAAAAAATCGGTTATTGAAAGTGTTTAATTGAATTTCTATAAAAGTATAATACAATATTAAAAATATTATTTTAGATGTGATAAAATTTTAGAAAAATATTTAGAAGATTAATTGGAAGAATATTCAGAAGAAGAATAATAATACTTTGTTGAGACCTCCTTCTCATTTCTTGGTCTAAAAAATAATTGAGTTGGAAGTTTATAGGTTAGAAAAAATTTCTAATATGGATAAAGAAAAAAAATCATAAAAATCAATTGAACATTGGTGATCTTGATAATAATATGGATGTTGTTATAGTATCAAAGGTTTTAAAAGAGGAAAAAACAAAGTATATACTGATACATCTTGGTTTCAATTTTCTGATGTGTAATCAAACACAACCTTTTCTCTATCCGGTGAATATGATAAAAGTTTTGGAATGAGATTTAATTGTTTTAATGAATAATTGAACACACTTTTTGAATATATTCTATAGTTTCCCATAATTGACCCTCATTTCAATGACATTCAAATGAGTTTGACTGATTTAGGAAATTTATATTTGTTGAATCAATTAGCTAAATCCATTTTTCAAAAATGAAAGTAATTTTTAATCATCAAAATATTATTCAATTGATAAATTAGAAGGATATAAAACTTTTTTGGTTTATACAGATAGAATTTGACTTAGAATTTTATGATAATAAAATCAGATATGTTTAGAAGAAATAGTTGTATATATTATTATTATTTTGAAATGTTTCATATTTATTTATTATAGAATTCCAGGATTGTTGATGAGATCGATTTTTTTCAGAATATTAAACTCATGATATCTTGAAACTGAGGAAAAATAATTTTTCTCTTGAAGAATAATTGGTAATGTTGATAATTGAGTACAGAAAACCCCAATTTTATAAAGAATTGGTCATTAGTTTGAAGCATAATATTTGAATGTTTCTTGTTACGAAAGAGAATACTTCTATGTTAACATCAATGACAGTAGAGTTGGAGAAAAATAAAGATGAAATTAGCAAGATAAAATTCATTTTAAATAAATTATAGTAGAAGGAGTGATTATTTTTTCTATGAACTCTAAATATTTTAAATATAAATATATGTATATATTATTTTTGTGAATGAATCATTCTATATTTTTTTAATTTTTTTTTCAATCATAGTTGTCAGATTATTTTTTTTATTTTCTTGGATGAGTGTTGATTTAAAATAAATTTTTTTATATTTTTAATTTTCTTACTTTACATGTAAACATTCAACATCCTTCATTCCTTCAGAAATTCACTAGTGGGTGCTTTTGTTGAGGTAGATTTTATTATGATGAATTTATATTTAATAAGTTTCTATATTACAAGTTTAAAAAATCAGATTTTATTTTAATCATAAAAAGATCTACAAAGAGAAAATTGATATGAAAGAAAGTGGGGAAGTATTATTAAGTAGAATAATAGAACGAAGTTCTTAATTATATAAAGTTATTTTTTGTTTTTCAAAGTAATTTTTTTATATTTAACTGTTTTGATTTTTTATTTTCTAAAAGGTTGATATTATTGAGTTAGAAGCTATAATTTATAAAATCTCAATCTTTATTTTTGAAAAACACAACACACATTCATAAAAACAATATATTTCGAACTGTATATTTCCAAATTATTTTAGAATATTTTTTGGGAAACTTATTCTTAGACAAGATTTAGAAGTATTTATAAACTGATGAATATATACTTTTTAAACTATGTCTCGTCCATCGGACTAACTGAGACTCTTCCATCAGTGTGATGAAGTATAATCCATCAGATTGATTAAGTCAAATCCCTTGGACTCACTATTTATTTTCCATCAATATAACCAAGGTTCATCTAATGATTAAAAATATGATTCATCTGTTAGATTAAATTTAGTTTATAATTTCGGAATAATAATGACTATAATAAGATTTTCAGAATCATTTTTACTTGATAGATTCATTTTATAGCATTGTGATGATGATATTAAAAAAGAAATCAGTCTTAGATATACATAACAAGTTGAGCTAAAAAGATGGATCTTATTTGAGGCCATTCAACTAACTCTAATAACCATTGAATATGATCATTGGAGAATTTCCTATATATATAGGTGCATTCAAGGATATTAGAGCTAATTACTCTATTACTTAATCCATCTGATTCATTATCTATTCTAACATCTTATTTCGTAATCTTTTAAAATAATTATAAATTTTTATCTCTAAGGAATCAGAGTGAGGATTTTAAGTTCCTTAGGACGTTTTTCATTTGTATTTTCTATTTTTACTATGGGTTTTTATCGAGGGATTCCATGGATATGAAGACTAAAAATTCTAATTTGGCTGACCGAGTTCTATCACGGTTAGGAATACAAAAAAGATTCTGGTCTTTATTATCATGGAATTTTATTTTTTAGAAATAAGAAACATACTATTTTGTTGAAAAGTTAGGGTACCCAAAGTCATGGTTTGTGACTTCCTTAACACTTACGTTTAATGATTTTAAATCTTTTATAATTATTTTTTCATTATAATTTTTATTTTATTCCTTGATTTTACTCATATCTATATGTTTATTATTTTCACTTATTATTTTTTAGAAAGATTTACTTCTTGTACATTTACTAAAATTTAATATATTGTTTTATCTATGTGAAAGATCAATAAACATTTAATATTAGAAGATAATTTTGTTTAATAATTTATAATAATTAGATTTGGGTTTTTAGTAAGTTTATTTTTTTAAACTTCAATTAACCCCTTCCTTTTTAGCCATTTATGTACTCTTGGATCCTATAATTTAGAGTTTGATGTCTCCTCCTCTATTAATCCATTCAGAGAATAACATGAATTGTTTTCCTTGAAGTGAATTCCTCTATGATCGACCAAAAACTACACAAGCAATTAAGTTAAACCATGATAGCACCATAAAATTCTCTATTGATATATAGATATTTTTTTGGATGTGTGGATTACTACTAGAGGTATTCTATAGACAGATCCTATGATGCATAGGTGGTACGATGAGATCAGGGGAACTAGATCATGAATGATGAAATAATTAAATGTTATAGTAATTCTAGAATAGTGAATATATTATTTATAAATTACATTGCACAATCCACATATTTTTGTTTTGAAATTTAAAAAATTCATGTAATCTAAGATATAAATATGTTGGTCATGACGTCATTCATCATGAACAAGTTGTACTATGAATAATTTAAGACTACAATATAATTTGGTCTTACCCATAACTTTATTCCACTATGCTTCAAATATAAACATGTCTTCTCTCTTCTATCAAGACCCATCCCCATAGGATCCCCACATTGGTTGTAAGTAATGAAATCACTAACCCATGATTATCACCCCCAAAAGATACTAGGTTGGATACAAGCACTGAGGGTATTTTTCATTTCAATTAGAGGAACTTTCCATATTAATTCAAATGAAAATAAATTAGAACCATGAATCAACACCATATATGTATTGAAAATATAGTAATTATGATATATATAACATCTCAGAATATTAATGAATAGAATTAAATAAAGGAAAATGTTTGAACGGAATCATATATACCAATCCTGGTAACCAAATAGTTGCATCACCAATATCCATTAATCTATGCTAAAAAACATAGGAAAAGTCTTCTGGGTTGAGAATATAAGATTACATAGTAGGATAATATATCAAAATAATTAAATATTATCTTGTAATAAAAGACGTGGGATAGAATTGTGTGAGGTAAACATATTTTTGTGATATAAGGTGTTATATGAAGTGTTGGGTACTATATCATTACTAAATTTAATCAAAGTGTCCATTTTCAAATATATCACTGAAAATCACAATAGTATATTTATAATCAATGTCAATAAATAAACATGGATGATATTATATTTAAAAATTATATTTATAAGTATTATAAATGGTCGTAAAAATATCCCAACTCTATTTGATATCATATTTGATCTATAATATCATAACCCCAGAAAGATCATTTCAAGACGGTAAAATTATCCCAACCAAATAAAAATCAGAATCACCCCAAAATGAATACAACCACATCAACATCACATCAACTCAAACACACCATCATCATAATAATCACTACATCACCATCATAATTGATTGTGTAATAGATGTTAGCCCTTATATCCTACCTATAGTACATAATTTTAATACATTATAACCATAGAATATTTTTATGTGTCCTATGCTTGCTATATTATAAACCATAAATAGTAGAATTTGTCCCAAATTTAAACCATTATATCCCACATATGCACAGATATACACATCTTTAAGCCATTATAACTTATGTAAATAAAATAATTCATTAAAAAGAAGTATTCAATCTTTGCCCATAAGTAATATACATGAAATATATTTACTCCAATACAACCCATGTATATATTCACTATAACATAAAAAATTATAAACAACACAACTAAACACATAACTAAAAACCATTAAATCCAATATTTATAGTATCCTACAATCACACCAGAACCAATCAACTTATAATAATAAACAATTAGATGAAAAACAAATATTGTAATAATCAATACTAGATTACATTGTATTAGAATAAGAAAATTCAATGAAATTTAAAATAATTTCACATCTTGATTTCAACATCTAATAATAATCGCTACATCATAAGATATATCACTATTTTTTAATAGTTCAACAACTATTCTAATATATATTTTTACCCAATATTTATTTACCTACTCCATTTTAATTTTTTATTCACTTAATTAATACGAACCATATAATGTAGATCAACTGCCCTTAAAAACTCAAAAATTAATTCCAAATTGATCGCTTTCTAATTTAAAACGGTTTCCAAAAATAAAAATCACACCTTATAAAAACATAACTACAACCTCTATTGACTCTCACACTATGACTTTTCTAAAACAAAATGGTAAATCCATAAAACATCAAATGGACTTTACATAGATGAATATAAAACCTGAGTAAGGTAATTACCCTGGTATAGAACACTTGGCCCATCTTTTCACATCTACATTTTCACTATTAAACAAAAAAAATCAAACACATCATCCTATGTAATGGAAAATACTACCAACTAATTGACTACAATAAAGAGAGTTTCAAAAAATCACTTGACCACAATTAATTTATATAACCATACTGTATCAAATCTAATTATATAGATATAAATTTTGGTAACTAGCGCAATAATCAAAACCCATCCCTAAAAATATATCTCAAGACATTAATACAATAAACCAAAACCACTAAAACTATTTCATTCTCTATTGTTCTTTAATTTATTTGGTTTTGCATTATTTTTATCATGTTACCATTCTTAAATCACTTCTTATTTTCACAAATTTGTTCAAAATCACAATAATGTACTATATATATCAATAAACATCATAATATAATAGAGTAATGAATAATTATGTAAACATTAACCAATAACATCCATTTAAATTAATACCATATAATAATTTTCTATAATATACTAGAATAATAGTTTAATTATCGTAATGTTTTCCAAAATAAAATATCCTTAACATAAATATGACATTATGTGTAAATTAACCAACATAGTCACCATTCCATTTTATGTTCATATTTTAATTCATATTATCTCTTCGCTTCTCCTAGAATCAGTAAAATATGAATATTATTTAAAAGATAAATCTCTAAATTTAAGAAAATAATTATTACATTTATTAAATAATTGAATTTATGAAATGCCTAAACTAAATAAAGTAATGACATAAAATTTCCCCACACCCCAAACCATGGCACCCAAAAATGAGCATGAGATAATGGTGTAGTATATTGAATTAAAGATGGAATACAGTAAACTAAATCCCCTTTCCAAGAAATCAGAATTATGTAGAGTGAACTATCAAAACATACAACATTTCAGATGTATCACAAATCCTAGTATAAGTGGTATGCTACAAAAGGTTGAATTCATGTAATAAAAAGGTTACAATTTATATATTACAATATGGGGGTTCCGACAAAAAGTGATGATGGTAAAAATTAATTTGGTTATAAATTTAAATTATTTGAATTATTCAATTAAAAGGGTCTATAAAATAGAATTTATTAATATTTACTAAGCTTATCAAGGAATAGTACACAATATTCTAATTAAAAAATTAATCTAGATGGAAAATTAATGGTCTTAAAATCCCCCTATTAATGGATCTATAAAATTTCTCATTCATAAGACAGAATCTAAATTCTAAAATATCCATGAGAGATCCCACCAAATAAGAATGAATGAAGGAAAGAAGATTAAATAGGACATCGAATCAAATATTCACTTATAAGGAAAACAATGGGATCCCGGTTATTATTTCCACTATTGTAAAATAGTAGCTCTTTTAAATTTGATGAAACTGAGGAATTATGAGGTATAATTATATTTAATATATCATGAAAATAGAAATACCTAAAATCTTAAAAGAAAACATATAGTGGAATGGATATTTATTATCAAATACGATAGACTTTTAGTTCATAATACCCATATCAGAATGAAATACAACTCAATGTAATATAAATACTTTTACTTATACTATAGAGGTATATCTCTCACATATCGCTAACTTATATCTTAAATATTATATTTTTAATCTTTTGTATGAATTCATTAAACTTATATATAATTTATTGACGATAATTTTTTATCTTAACTATTATATTCTGAGGTTTTATTGTTACATATTAAGGATTTACTATTATGCATCATTGTATTTCCCAAAACTATAATAGTGAAGACATTAACATATTCGAGGTTGAACTCTGATAATTAGAAAAATTACTATAAGATATCAGAAAATTACTCTTATTCTTAGAGGAATTTATCTATCTTTTTGGGTAATTCTTTAAATATATATATACACACTACAATTATTAATTAGTTATGTTTTACTTCTTTATATTTGTTGATGATATATCTTGGTAAATCCATTACAATGTGGTGATATGTATTATTTATTTATATGATAGAGGGTTAATATGTAGTATTAAATTCTGTGACTTATGGTAATACACAAGGGTTAATTTCATGAAACATTAGTTCAATGTAAGGGTCATTTCTATGAAAAGGGATAATAATAATGATAAATTCCATGATAAAGTGTTATATTGATTTTTTTCTCAGCCTTATGGGTAAGATAAAGCATTTACATAAATCCATATACCATATAACTCTTCATTCCATGATACCATCATTTCTTTTATGATAATAATTATCTCAAGAAAACAAGTTGGAACTCAACCCTACTACCTAGAAACAACCACAAATACCCCTAATCACCAACAATTCCTAATAAAGATTATATATGGGTCTAAAAATTCTATTTTCATACATCATATTTTATATCTGAAATATTTTTCTTCTATTACTAGTTTTTTTAAGCTAATTAATAGATTTCATTATTTATATTTCTATAATACTTATAGAAAATTTATATTTACCTTGACCTTATAGTTCATTATTTTGGAAATAATATCTTAATTATCTTCTTCGACATTATTTAAATGGTTTCTATTTGCAATAACTTTCATATTTTTTCTTTCGAAATATTCCTTTTATGATTTTATTTTTTCTCAAAATAAGTATTATTTAACTTCTATTACACATTTATATATACATTATATCCTTTTAAAATATAAGTTATCAAATATGTAATTGATATTTTTCATTTTTTTAGAAGATAAATTATTGTTTTTCTTTTAATTTAGTTTCCATCATTGTCAATATACATCTCTATTTATTATGATTCACTGGGGATTTTTCTGAATGAAATCACCCACATTTTAATATGGAATAATTTATTATGCTTTTTATAAAATTTTATGATAATATTTCTTTTCTACAATTTATATACGTATACATTGATATATCAATGTAATTAGTAGTTTTTGGAACACATGTGTATAGTTTTTCATTATTTTAGTGGTTGATATATTATATCCATCCATTACATTTTGTTAATATTTTTATAACAATATATTAATATTTCAATATAGTAGTAATGCTTAATAAACTATGTTACAAGACACATGTTGAGAAACCCCAAGATCAACATAAATTCAAATTACATAATTTTTAATGAGTATTCCATATATATCACAAAAACACACAAAACATCTATAAGATTGGTGTCTTTGGATGATAGATTAAAAATAAATAATTTTCTAATACACATTACCATCAGTCAAAAATATTTTTGACACCTCATAACCGTATAGACATATCATACAAAATAACATTCTTCCTAACCTATGGAAATGAAAATAGATGAAAGGGTGATCTATGATGATCAGTAAGTGTAAACATGAGAGAAAACCATTAAAAATCATAAGTGATCATAAGATGAACATTTTTATATGATAAGAAATTTTAGTTACATGGATATACCATAAGTCAATCATTAAAATCCAATCATATAATATAAATCATGGGTCCTATACTATGTATTTTGGAATAATATAAGATATGAATAATTGAAGAGTGGAAACATGAGACTATAATTATGATACATAAAACTGACATTGTCAAAAGAATATAAGACATAAAAATGCCTAGAAAATCATTTCCACTATCGAGGATCACATCCAATACCAACATCACATAGTGGAAAGAGTCGTATATTTTTTTGTTTACTCCCAAATTACATGAACATAGTAAAAATCATCCTATTGTGGATGGTTTTCACTCCCTAGTCCCATACATATTATCTTTAGATATATAAATAATTACTAAATGAATTTGATGGAAATTTAATTATGTTCCCACCAGTTAAATGATGAAATATCATATCTATGTGTGCTACATGATCATGAAAAGTTTCTTAGTTACATAATATCTTAATTAACCCAAGGGAAAAAAATGTATTTCTAGAAAACATCTATAAAACATTATCATAAGTTTTCTATAGAAATATGGTGGATTTTTTAATTAAAAAATATTCCCAATGTAGAATAATGAATATTAAATGATGTTGACATATATTATGAAAAATATATAAAATAATTAAAAATTTTATTATGAACATAGATGAAATGAAATTTACATTTATCTTACAAATGTTTTTAATAGAATATTATTTCTAAGTAAATGAAAATAATAATCCTTTCCAAAAAATGAAATCATCAAGAAAATTTTTTATATCAAAATTTGAAAATATAGAAGAAAAATTCATTCATACTAAAAATAATTTAGAAGGATATTCCTTTGAAATATTTGAATAGACTATAATACTTGATAGAAAAATAAAATATTAAAAATATTAAAAAATTGTTTTTTAAAAATAAAGTCAATTCCATTAAAAAAAATTATGAAATATTATATATACATACATGTATATACATAAAACAATATATATAATATTTAAATTTATAATAAATATTCCTTACCAAAAAATAGGAGATAAGGTCAACTCTGTATACAAACAACCTTTTAGTTGAATTTAGAACCAAAAGGAGGTGATATAATATGAATACATATAATACAATTAAATTAATATAGTTTAATAAAATATATTTTTTAAAAGGTATAAAACATATAATTTCCCTATATTTAAATTCAAACATAAATAATCCCATTTTCAAATTGATAGTGGAAAATAAACACTATATTTACTCTTAACATCTATTAAAATTATTTAACCTCATATATAATTAAAAATACCACATTAATAAATTATTTCTTAATCATAAATATGAATCTCTTACGATTTATATTCTTCAATAATAAATAAAAGATACTAATAAACAAGTTATTTATTAGTCACTTTCATCGTAATGTATTTGCGATTTTTACTATTTTGATTAATTTTTGTAATGATGAAAGAAATCATCATTCTTTGATACCTTGTCCATAAGTAATATATATTTAATGGTGGTGGGAATAATCTTTTCAAATTATTTAATCATTTCCATGATCATTTTATTGAATGTATAGAAATGGTTATAAGATAATAGAACCCATGAACAACATATTTCAGGTAATTTACTAACATCAACAATTTAAATTATATTCTGTATTAATTTTATTATTTCATACGAATAAGTAAAATATTCAGGAAATAAATTTATACTTAATATCTAATATTACTATTACTAACATATTAATACTTATTAATGGTAATTACAATGATGTTTTTTTGAATCGTCCATGAGATTTCTTAAAACGACCCAAATAAAAAAAATTATACGAATAAATGTGTAAGGGTTTATAGTTACATAATATTAATATCATTTTCAAAAAATAATTATGTTATTAATATAAAAACTAAAATGTAATTGTTAAATAATATTAATGTTCTCATAATAAATTAATATTCTATTTATAAAAATTATTTTTATAAAAATAATTATTTTTATTTTTAATGAAAATATAACTTATATATATGAGACTTATTTATATAGAAATATGGATTTATAAACACATGTTATTACTATTAATATTTCATACCATTTTTTATTTAAATTTGTTTAAAAATATACGTTATATATTGAAAAATTACATTAGATCCACCATTTAAATGTTAAAATTTTAATTTATTGGGAAAAATCACTCAATAAATAATAATATTATGCCTTATAAAATATTAATTCTAAACATTAAATAGTTTTAACCATATCCTATTGAAATTAATTATTCATCCTCTAGTTATTTCAATTTATCAATCAATGTTTTATAAAATTGTTATTTTAAATTAATAAATTCTAGAAATAGATATAAAATAATAATAATATGCCCCACATAAAAATATATTTCTATAATAATATATTTTAATTAATTATTATCTTTATATTTAATTATTTATTATTTCATTAATATATAATATTTAATATATTAGTAACAATCACAAAACATCAATATACCTATTTGATAGATGCAAAAAAATGCCTTATATATAATGGTTGTATTTTATTCTAATATATATCTTTAAAAAAAATTATATTATTTACTTCTCCCTCAAAATTTCTATTATATTTAAAATGTTTTACCTTCTTTCTATAGTTATAATTATGGGTATGAAAATTATGGTAGACCATAAAAAATAATATTTCTTATCCATGGCCTATTTATTAACTTATGGTTCTCTTCTACTTGTAATTTTCTAACTAATGTTCCATATTATATTCTCATAATGTATTAGTTTTTATATAATAATTATATATTTTCCCTCATTAAAATTATTTTTAGTTCATTTTTGTTTGGTTCTCTTTAAAAAAATGTATTCTATTAAATATTTATTTTGTAAAGAAATACATATTTAAATGAGTTTCTTGTTTCACAGGAAATAGTGAGGGACAAATATTCCCACATTCCATGTAGTGCTTCCCATGTAAGTGGTCAGACATGCAACAAACTTTCCATGAAATAATGAAAAAAATGAGGCTACATATAATTAGTTACTTCATTGGGTTCCAATATAGCTTTATAAAACATATGATTCATCAAGAGAACTCTTCTTTTGATAGTAGTCTTGTTTCATATTACTTTATCGAGTGGATACATGTTTTCTATATATTATACCTTAAAAGAGGGGACATTTTCTTATTTTTCTGTGAATATTTTTAATCATTGTGATATGTCATTTATATAATTCCCAAAATTGAAAATGTTTTAAAAATCATGGACATGTGAGAGGCATAGTGAATGTAAAATATGATAAGATACAATTCCCTCAAGATTTAGGATTTTAAAAAGGACAATGTATCGAAGTATAATCTTACCTTTTTCCTGAATATTAAAAACCACATTAATTTTTATATTTAAAGGACAAATTTTTGTTCATCTATAAACATTAAATCACTCATAATGTTATCATAATATCTCTTATATTAATATTTTTTGGTTTTAATATGTCACTAAATTTTTTAATTCATCTATGACATTTCATGATAATGGTTTTATTGAATTATATTATTCTATCCAAAAATATTTATCACGTATATTTTCTACACATTTTCCCATATAGAGCCTCATATTATTCCATTTCAATACTATAATGGTAGTGTCTATTATATATTTACTCTACTATGAGAATATTTTCATCCCTACCTCCTTTGAAATCCATTGAGCAGGATCCCGCCAAATCTTTTGGAGTTTAAATTATCATCCCATATTGAAAAAATTCTGATACTGATAGGTAGTGTTGATGTTTATATTGATAAAAAATAAAATTTAATAGTTTCACAGAATATCATGGTAAATCTGAAATCTAGATCATGTTGAATTGAGTGTGTAACATCATGGTATATCTTAGAATTTTTATAAGGATATAATTATTCCTATATTCCAATGAAATGTTATGGCTTCATAAGGTGAAAAACAAAAAACCAAATATAATTATTACCTTTAGATATATTATGAAGTTCTAAAATGAAATTCCTAGTGATGCTTCAACATTTTCATATAATATCGGTAATGGTGGAATCTTTTTCTTATAATTTTTTTATTATTATAAACATTTTTTAAAAGAAGAATCAACATACATCTATTGTAAACTCCATATAAATATTTTCCCACAAAAATAATTATTGTTATCTATATACATATTTTTTCTTAGATGGTGAATAGATAATGATGATCTATTTCCATTATCAAACTACTCCTTCGATTTTGGTTTTTTTTAACACATTTTAATTTACCAAATCTTATAATTCCATCATTTAAAATGTTGAACTATAAAATGATATATGTATTATTTAGTATCCAAATATCCTTCTTTGATTCCACATTGATATTCACATGGATTGACGATTGTAACAAAACTTTTGGGTGATAGTAATCATCTACTTCCCAATATCCTTCTTTTATTCTTGGATCTTCAACCATATATTTTATATACCAAGGTGAAAATGTTTCCAAATGTTATAATCGATTATTAATTAAAACCATTTACTCTCTCACATGTTAACCAAATTATGTGTCAAAATTTATACATTCAACTCTTATGATTAGTATATATATAATTTTTCCACTATATAAACAATGCTTGTATATTTTCAATGCATATATTTCTTCTAATAGCTCAAAATCTTTTTTGGGTTTATTTTTATTATGAATATTCAATAGAAGTGAGTAATAAGCTATGAATATGTTATTTTTGATAAAGAGTAATCTCAATACCTTATTTGAGGTATCATTTTATGTTAAAACCCCTAGTGTACTATAGGGTACTGTGATTATATGTGTATTGACCAACATTATATTGATCTCAATGAAATTTTATTTGTATTAATTTTCCATTATAACATGAATTCTTTTGACAAATGATGGCTAATGGTTTTAAAATTCATTATAAATTTGTCACAATGAATCGATTGTATCTATCCAATATTATAAAAATAAATAACCTAATTAAATTGGTTGGTATATCCCATTAATCAATCAATATTATCTATTAGTTATCCAAATATATAACCCTTAATTGATTACATGACATATGAGTGATGTTTTATAAATCTAAAATTAATATTTGAAACATTTGGAAAAAAATTCCCATTTCTCAAGGTATATAAAAAAATTGTCAAATAAACTTCATAATATTATGATATCTTGAAATATATGATAAAATACTCAATAAATATTACTAAAAATTATATTGTCAGAAAACACTCTATTCATTATATCTATAATGATAATGGAGTTATTTAAATGTCTATATGTGATCACATTGAAATTATAGGGACCATATATTATGTGAAAGGTTTACAGGGGTATATCCTCTCTTTTAATAATTAAATAATTATATATAGAATAAAGGTAAATTTAAAAATAGTATTTATCCTCTCACATTGGATCAAACAAGTCATTAGTGTGGGATAGAGGATACATTTTCTTGATAGTTATTTTTTTAGTTTGATTAAAATCAAATAAAATATTCATTGATGTATTCTTATTATTAATAGAGAGTAATTATTAAACCCATAGGGATTCAATTAGAATAATACGATATTTTAATAGATTAAATTGGATTTTCTTCTTCAATTACATGAATTCAATTGGGGCCATTATATGATGTCTTTGATGAAGAAATTACTACAAGTATGAGTTCAATAGAAAACTCAAACTCATTATTTCAAATGTATACTCGGTAACTCTATATGAAAAAATTATATATATTCATCAAAAATTATAATATAATTATTATTGAGTTTCTCCATAACCATTAAAGTTATTTACCTTCTTTATTGGGTATTAAGACCCATATAATAGATGGAATTTAAATAATGAGTTCGTGTAAATTAACAAGTTAATAGATGATCATAGTGTTATATTGGATTTGAAATGAGACTTACATATTTCTAAAATTAATATGGCATCTATATGGGAAGATTCAATCACATCCTATGATAAAATAAAATTCCAATAATCAAGAATAATATGGTTTTTAGGAATACTATCATAATATTATTATGATGTGAATTTTGATATATAATCATAATATTATTATTTAAATATGAGAATAGTAACATTTCCATTTAGATTTTAGGTATGAATTTCTGTAACTAAATTATGATATATATTTATTATGTTCCAATTCATTTCAAATGTACAAAATAATTCTTGGTAATTAAGAACATAATTTATAGTGAAGTCATTTTTATGCTTCAAAAATGAATTTTATTCAAATATTATATTATTTAATTTTATGTGGGGTAATTTTAATAAATTTATTAATAATTTAGAATTTTTTAATAAAAATATCATCATTTTGCGATTCATTAAAAAGAAACTAACATAGGTTTAAATTAATCTATTTTTTTAAATGATTGATTTTTCAGTGAATGATGAAAAGTTTTAATTTTTCAAATACATTAATTTTATTTAATTAAATTAAATTATACCATTATATTTTATATTTAATTAAATATGATCCATTTAAATGAAAATAATTTAAAAAATTAAATTTTAATGTTTAATGTTTAAGATTATAATACATGTAAATTTTTATGATTAAAGCATATTTCTCAAAAAATATTTGTCGTTGTGTTTTTTGAATTTATATAAAAATTGATATCAATCAGTTCAAGATAATTATTATTTAAAAAGGAGTCCATAAATGGAAGCCTAAGGCTGAAATTGGGAAAACAATTCCATTTTATATTGAGACATTATGAATTGTACTTATGCTAAAATATATCATACATGTTAGTTTAAAATGGGTAAAACAAGGTTGAAAATAACAGATAAGGTCTTAAAATCAACCCAAATATTTACATTATTTAATATTAAATGATATATTAGAAAATATCTATCTCACGTTCTAATATATGTAATATTTTTTCTATATTCTCTTAGTATTGACATTTATACTACCCTAAATAATGGAAATTCCAAAATGTCACTCTCTTGATTTTAATATATTTTATATTTTAACATTAGCAAAAAAGGGTTTTGAACTAAGATTATTTTTTATTTTGAGGATAATGAAATTATTTTATTTTTGTTCATATATTTTTATTTTCCAGTTATTTTATAATTACATTAGTACCTTATACGACACTCACAGAGTTCCTGTGCATATTGTAGAGAAATCAATGTGGATAATTTTAAAAACATAAAAAGTAGTATTTCATAGATTATTGATGGTGAAAAACTAAGTTCAGTGTTATTAATTATTATAAATTTATAGTTAATGGGTTTAGATTCTTATTTATTTTTTATCTGGTTATCACTAATTTCATATTAATTAAATAGCCCTAGAAACAATATTAATGATATTTTATGAAACATTATATTATAATTAATTGTTAAAATTTTATAAAAATATTGAAAGAGTAAATTTATGATGAAAAATGGTATAATATTTCCTCACTTATAAATTTATTAGAAATATTTTAACTTATATGTTGAATTATAGCTTCTTATATTATTTATTTTTTTTACAGTGGTTAAGGTTACGAATGTTTATGGAATGGGTTAAACAAAAAAAAATAGAGTTAAAATGTCCAATAAAATTCTTAAAACTCATTGGTTTGTTTAATTTACACCTTAATAATATAATATTATAATATGGGTAATTTTGTATCCATTATTCCAAGAAATATACTTCTTAAAATTTATAAACTATGAAAATCTTCTAGTGTTCTACCCACCTCAATTATATAAGGATACCCCTCTCCTCTCTTATTTAAAACACATTCAGAATCATAGATCAACAAAAACCTTCATAATTATCTTATAAACATCAATATCCATGATTTATAGGCTTCTTTATTCATTAAAATACAATTCCATTTATCCAAAAGATGATACCTAAAGGAAATCTACAGAAGAAGAGGTAACTGTATTTATTGAATCTTTCAAGTAAATTATTCTTATAATTACTATAAATATAATATAACTATACTAAAATAATTAATCTTATATACCAAACAAATTTTGATTTTATTATTTATATGTTACCACAATTCCTCACATTTCTCCATCCTATACAAATAGAAAACATCACACATGCATATGTACGGCTTACCATCTCAATAAGGTGATGGGTTTCATTGTTCATCCACATTTTACAAAGATTGTTATAAATAAAGAAGTAATGAAAATATATGATATTTAGGACAAAATAATAACCCAATAAATATGATATATAATTTCAATTATAACCGTTTCATTTATTAGAAAAGGATGACGTTTCTCGGGTATACATGTGGACTACTACCTCCATGATGTGATGTGATTCATTTTTCATTTTAGATTTACATAAATGGTATTAAATATTGGTTTCATTATTATATATCGTATATTTAATATAATAATTATTCTTTAGAGGTGACTTATTTTTTCCCTTTCTTTTCTTTTCTATGAACTGAATAGTGAAGAAAATGTTCATGCATATGTACGGCCTACAATTTTTACATATGGTGTAATTAATTTTTATACCCTTAAATTTATTGATGAATATTATTATGTATATAATTTACATGTAATTATTATATATAATTTTTAACATTTTATATATTATATACCCATGATATATTTATAGGGAAAGTAACTACTAAACAAAAACATCAATAAAAAGTGAAACAGTTATTGCTGAGAAATTACGATTATAAACGAATTATTATTAAATTTGTGATAAAATTTTATAGGTGGATCAAATATGACATTATTAATGAAACATATTATTTTATATAGGTATAATAAAATTAAACTTCTTATACTTGATGTTAAAATCACTTATGAAGAAATTTAGACTAGATATAAAGGAATTCTTATTTTAATTTACCTTCGTTGGGTTATACTTCTACTTCCTGACTATGTCATTTTATGATTGTGTTTAAAAATAAATATTTTTTTATAAATTTTTATTTACACTTTTTTGAATTTATATTTTTCAAAATATTATCTTCATCAATTATTTATCACTTAACTAATATGTTCTTACAGCACATTTATCCTTAATCTTCCCTCAATTAATAAATATTTAGTAATATCACCTATTTAATTTTAGTTGGTATATATAATTCACCTTTTATGCATATAACATTAATATATATTAATTCATGTTTATTAATTTTTCAATTCTTTTTTATACTTTCAAGGGGTTATAATTTATAAGTTACTGAAGATTTAAAATTTTATTTTACATTTTCGTGTTTCAAAGATTGGTTATGTTTTTTGACATAGTAATCCTATAGCCCATCATTTAAAAACATATATTTTATTAAACTCATGAAATTAATAGGTTTTACATGCTTTATAATTAGATTTCTTAACTTTGAAAAATGAATCAAATAATTAAAATTATAAAATATAAGATGAAAATGTTTCGTTTTTATCGAGTATATTTTTCTTAAATTTCAATATATATTTTTTAATTCCTTATAATTTCAAGAAATAAATTTTTAAATAAATATTATGTTTTATATAAATTTTTAGATGTATTTTAAGGAATATTTATAATGTTTTATAATATGTTCATTTTTGAATTTCTTTACAAAAAGTAAACATGAATGTTTATTTTACCTTATATAGAATTAAGGGACATTCTCACCATCATATCCTTTTTATGATATTAAACAACATCTATAATTTTTCAATGGTTTTATAAATATAAATTTTTAATGAAAAGTATTAATAATGGTTTTATTCAATTTTAATTTATTCTATAATAGTTATGAATTTTTTACAAAGCCTATATTTATGATGAATTGATAGTCATAAGTTATCTTCTTATTAATTTTTTGGTCATTAACATTATTTTAAAACATTCACTTTATTGTGATCATAATTCATAGGAAATTTATTTTTTATTAAATATACTCATTATTTGTAACCTGGATATTTATATGGAAGAATCCACAAACCAGTTCTATAAATATTGTTTTCAAATGAAATTTATTAGATTGATTAGTGAAATCATGATATTCTATATTATTTAATCTATATATATTTGTTGATTACTCATTTTACTTATGAATTAAATGGATCAATTAATATATGAGTAATGAATTGTAATTATTAAGTGATGGATGGGGGCAGTTATAGATTTCACCACAATTCATCAATAGGTATCATTAGAAAAACTAGTTTTGGTATTTGGTATATGCCTAGCCTTTTTATGTATGATATCATTGGACAATGCCTTGATTGTATTTTTTGATTTCTATACTAATTCATCCCATTATTATGATACTAGTTATTAATGTACAAGTTATTTTTTGAATAGTCATGATAACCATGGATATTTTTAATGATCATGAGATTGTTTATATGAAATTATTTTATCATTTCTGAGATGATCAAAATTGATCTTTGTGATAAAATTATTGATTAAATATAATATGTTTTCAGTAATTTACCATAACATTTTGATTGTACCTTTTTAAATAAAGATAAAATCTAATGTCTGCAACAATTAATATGTATTTGAGCTCACCCTTATATTGTTTCATTTCACTAATATATGAAGAAGTAATCATTGAATAATTTCAAGGATGTACAATATTTAATTTCACTATATTTTATATTTTATTTCAAACGTAATAAGGGAGGCATGTTTACATCTTCTTCATTAATACTAATAAACTATCCAAGAATTGGTGATTTGATCCCTTGTATCTTATAATAATGTAATAAAGTAAACATCATCTATGGGGTATTATAGTTGTTGTCTTTAAAATTTGTATAAGAGAATACTTAATATAATATTTTGGTACAAGATTTAGAAAAACATATATAATGAAACATACCCTTAAGAGAAACTTTAAATTTATTTCTAATTGTAGTAAAATATAAAAAAATGGTATGATATATATTATGTGGTTTCCTTTGTAATATATACCTTTATGGATGCTTTACTATGACATATTTTTCACACATATGTATGTTGGGGTAATAATCCAAAAGGATTTATTCAAATATATCCCAACCATCATTCTAGTGTAAGTTTAGTATTCCCTTACACTGCACCATGTTTGACACTCCCATGGGAAAATATTTAGGTTAATTCAAATTTTTGTTATGAACCATTATGATGAATGGGTGAATAGATCATAGTTAAACCTATGAAATGTCATAGTGACATGGAATAATCCTAAAGTGTATTGGGTTGATAATTCTAAGCTTGATCGTAAGTTAAATGCAATACATATCCCTTTTGAGTTTTACTTCCATTGGATTTTAACATGATTGAGTGTATTTTGGGAGACATGTTTTGGAATACAGACCTTTAGATTAGTATTTGTTTTAGTTAAAAGGATATTTGAGGAAAAATTATTCTATATTATATAGTCATATTTTTAAATATATAGGTGACATTTAGGTTAATATAATCATTGATGTTGAGTTAATTTGGTTGATTGAAAAAAGAGCTAATGCAATTTGAGAATATATCGTATAGATAACCAGTGGATTGAAATGTGATTTTTAGACTATGGGAATAATTTAGAGCACACTATATTGTTAATATTATAAAATTAAGGAAAAAATAATTTTAGTACTGAATATTGAGTTAATTTATGGAATTATTTTTTAATTTGTTGTCGATTTAAATATATTGTGTTTATTTTCATTTTTAAATATAAACATGTTATTATCAGGTTTGATACATGATATTATGAGCTATATCAGTTGTTTAGTGATGAACATTAAATTTTATCTTTAAAAACATATCCTTAGATAATTTTTTTATTTGAGGGATTTAATAATTCCATACATGTTTTATAGGAGTCTTATGTTTAACTATTTATGGAATGTATTATACTGAAATGTTGGTGTTTAGGTTTATGTTGTAGAAATTTATATAAAGTATTTTTCTATATTGGATAAATTATGATATCTATTTTTCATTTGGTAAATATTGATAGATAAGAGGATTTTCTTATTGATATTATGATCCCTTAATAGTGATTTTTATTTCTTTAAGTATGAAAATTTCTTCTTGAATAGTAATTTATTGGAGTAATATAAGAAATGTAATTTTATTAAAGAATTGAAAAAGGATGAAATTTTGATTATAAAAAGAGAAAAACTATTTAAAAATATTTTCATTTTTTCTCTTTAATGATATATAAACAATCCAAAATATTTGGTATTGGGATATTGAAATAAAAAAATGTCATTTTAACTTAATTTATAAAGAATTTATAGTCTTTTCACCCATCACTTATTTTTATTATCGAGTTTTTAACATTCTCATGACCATATTTTTCACCAAACTCTATTATACCATTGATAATAGTTATATCCTCTAAGAAAAAATTATAACATACCACAAATTTTCTCCATATCTAAGAATATGATTATGTGTTATTTCATGTAATCATTTTGTTTCCCATATTAAAATTTTAAGATGTTTTATATCCATCTATTCTATGTGGGGAGTTATTAGTTTTAAAAAATCTAATTAATTTTTTTAAGATGTTTCATTTTTCTTCAACTATTATCACTAAGTTTCACAAATTTATAATAAAATGTATTTCTACCAATTATAGAGATTGGAACATCAAAAAGGGATACCATATTTGGAATCAAGAGGTTCAAATTTGGAAAAAAAATTCCCTTTTATTTTTTGTTCATTAAGAATAATAATATTAGAAAATATTTATCATCTAAACCAGAGTAAAATAAAACAAACAATGTCAAAAATATTGGATCGGGCCTAAAAATCAACCCAACACTTGTCAATATTTCATTTTCCTAAATAAATGTGACCATACATATCACAAAATATAATATATAGAATTTTTCCATTTTCATTTCATAATGGAATTTATACTGTTTTAAGTAAAAGAAACTTTCAAAATATTACTCTATTGTTTTTTGTTTCATTTTAAAGTTCACATTGGGAAAAAATAAGTTTTTAATGAATTTTAATGTTTAATTTTAGAATAATATAATCTTTTCATGATGGTAATTTATTTCTAAATTTCATTGATTGTATTATTAATTTAAATTCTCAAAAAAGATGACTCAATGCTTATAAAATGATTATATGTATCATTATAAATATAATGGCCTAGACCTCTCTAGTCCATTACTTTGTGAGAATGTGGTGTTGGAGATGTTCCGGGAGGTCATGGTGACTTATCCCGAAAACATTGCCAATTTTCCTGTTCTGTGAACAGTGTTTCCAGTTTTATGAACAGTAACATATCAGTCTCACAAATCAGTCTCACAGATCGGTCTCACAGATCGGTCTGGCATATCGGTCTCATAGATCTATCTCATAGATTGGTCTCACAGATTGGTATCATAGATCGGTCTCACAGATCGGTCTCACAGATCAGTTTCACAAATCGGTTTCACCGATTGGTCTCATAGATCGGTCTTACATATCATTCTCACAGACCAGTCTCACAGATCTGTTTCACAGATCGGTTTCACATATCTGTTTCACATATCGGTCTCACATATCAGTCTAACATATCAATTTCACAGATCAGTTTCCCAGATCTATTTCACAGATCGGTTTTACAGATCCATTTCATAGATCCATTTCGCAGATCGGTTTCACAGATCAGTTTGGTGTACAGTAACAGTAGGTGAACAGTGTTTCCAGATTCTTACAGTTTTTCCCCTATTGACTTTCCATTGAGGTAAAATACATTTAAAGCCTTATTTTAAGGTCTCTTAAGGCCATTTAAAAGTCCATAATTCCTATACTAATTATTCCTAAGGTCGGGATGTCTTTATATGGTCAAACCGCATGGGTTAATGTGATCCATTTTTAATGGATAATTAAGAGGATCTTAAACCGTCACCCATTAAATCTTCAAAAAGGGGAAAGATATCATTCACCCTTGTTCTTCCTCTTTGTTATCGGCTATGAAACTCTAGAACCTTTCAATCATTCCCATAAAAGTTGCACAATCAAACATTACTCCTAGGATTGGTTCCGCTCTGTTTTGGATGCAACCGAGCTGTGTCGGTGAATCTTCCATATAAGGTATGTTTTATCAATGTTCCTTTGGGGATCATCTTACCCTATTTCTCCCTTCCATATTATACCATGTAATCTCCTAGATTCTAATGGGTTTTTCTTGGGGTTGGTTGGTGTTGTTGTATTGTGGCATCCTCTGGTGGATGCAGTTGTCACAAGAGGAGGTTTGTAACCCATTGTGTGGATAAAGAAAGTCAAGAATGGTTGAGGTAGGGTATTCGTTTCTTCTCTTTTCTTTTGCGTGAAACTGTATCGTTAGCATGTTTTAGACCTTTGTATCACAATGAAATTATCCTAATTAAAAACCTGAACTGGATTAAAAGAATTATTTTGATCACATCTGCTGCTTTGTACCATGATAATGGTTTGCCTCTTGATTTCCTAGATAGTGTGATATCTGTGTCTTTCTTGTTAGCATGTCGTTCTTGATGAATTGATACAGAATGTAAAGCCGGAATTAATTGATAATTAATTGTCTAAAGATAAAGAGAAATATAAATGAATTAGGTTGTTTCCATTGTTGTAGTTTTTCTAATTTGTATGTTAATCAAATTGCCATAGTGATCATGTTAAATATTTTGAGATAGCTTACTGAATAGGTTCCCTTAAATTAGAACCTACGAATTGAATCTGTTAATTCAAGTGGGATTAAGGAACTTGTTGTTGATAAAAGATAATGCTTGATAGGTTTCTGAGTTAACCTCTTGCTTGTAAGGAAAAATACCTTATGGTTTGGTTCCATGAGTTCTCATTATGTATGAAGGTCGGATGCCTTGTTAAAGGGACAAAAGCCCATTTGATGTGATGTTTGTTTTCCTACTTCTTGTGTTGTGATATGACTCTAGAGGGGTGTTGTGATATGTGGAGGCAGGGAGGCCTTGTGTTTGTGGCAATGGATGGTAGCTAGAGTGGTGAGATGCATCAGTTTATGTATGTGGGTGTCGGGGAGGACACTAGGGATGATGGTATGGGGTGGATGTGTTGGCTAAATGTTTGAATGTTTGATTGAAAGTTTATCTTCGTTACTTTTTCCCAATGCTCAAAGTAGCTGATCTTGATTACCATTCTTCCGAAGGAGGTGAAGACACACGGGGTATGCCACGTGCTTTCCGTGTTTAGCCTATAGAGGGATAATGGGTCTATGCTCTTGATTTAGGCGGAAAAGACTCGACGGGTAGTATATCTACTCACCGTGTTGAGCCCCCTTTGTGTTTAGTAGCATAAGAATCTATTCTAGAATGCTTGGGAATATGGGAAAGTATTTTCTGTAATGAAAGAATGATTAAATGGTGATAATCAACAGGGACAGAGATACTGGAATTTAAAGGTGATGTTGAATCTTAAAAGGAGCAGTTGGTTTTGAATATGATGCCAATTCATTTTATTGAGGTGTTCTTCATCGTTAATTAATGTTTGAAGAATTAAGTAACATACAATGGAATTGAAAAATTGGGAATGAAGTAATCGAATAAATCCCTTAAATGGTTGTGTGCTTATAGGATGCCTAGTCTTAGAAGTGGCAGCCCAGAGTCCAAGAGACGATAGCTTCAGTTGTGTCTAAGGCTAGGTTATTCCCATAGTTTGGTTGTGAGTTATATATATTATGTACTTTTTGTGTTTCTATATGCTACTCCACCCTATCGGTAAGGGAAAATGACACCCCAGGGATTCTGATCCCTGGGGGGTGTTTTCCCCAACATTATGATGGGAGGATGAATGGTTGACTACCCCTTTATCCCCTCTCTCTTCTCTTGGTAGATATTAGTGCCTTTGGCACAACGGTTGGTTTTCCCCATATATGTGTGTAGAGGGATGTAATGGATTGTGGTTATTTCACATGAATATATTCTAGATATATTATCCTATGGACTTCTATAGGTGTAACATGTATAGTCTGTGATGAATTGAGGATCCATACTCCGCATATGGGTTGTGATGGCTTGAGGTATAATACCCAATGTATGATACAAGTTATGCGAGATGTTGTGGCTCCCGGAAACTACTAGGTAACTTTTGGTTGTGAGGATGGTGTGTTGCTTAGCCCAGGTGTCTACGGGAAAGCCTTTGTGGTGAACGAGTTGCAGATTGTGGAGCTTAGACCAAGATTATATGGGCAAGCCTTTGGAGAGATATGCACAGGACTTATGTCATTGGGGGAAAGCGGTAAACCAGTGGGGAAGTAGTAGTGAGGTACCCTTGATATTCTTTACTATATTCTATATTCTTGTATCTATTACTTGGTGAGAGTAGCCATAGTGGGTTTGGGAACTTAGTATACCTTTTTAGGTGATGAGTTAGTTTCACTTGTTGTTCACTAGTCTTTATAATGCTTTCTTTTCTTTTGTACGAGAGGCTTTAGGGAGGATCTTACTTAGTATACTGTTATACTCACCCTACGTATATATAAACTGTTTTTTTCTGGTCACTTAGAGCAGGTTGGAGATCAAGCTGGTTACTACTAGATTGTGGTTGCCGGAGCTGTTCAAACTTGTGGTCGCAGCTGTTTTTCCTTCTATTGGGTACTTGTAGTTTTTCCATTTTTAGTTTTAGCACTTTTCCATGGCATTTCCTATATGTACTTGGGTTTCCTTTATATTTCAGTTGGATTTGGTTGGTGTCTATCTTATCTCTCTCTTCTGTATGTGTTCCCTTAGAGGGTAATGCCTCCCATTTGTGTGTTACTATAACCTCAGTGCTAGTCTCCAACCTGGGGCCTACTAGAGGCGGGACTCGGGGGTTATTATCTCCCTTCTCCCAATGCCGGCCTAGGAGGGGTACACTTTGTGGGGAGGGGGTTGTGATAATAAATGATTTTAAAAATATTAGAAAAACATTATTGGGATAAGTTATGGTATAAAATGAATTTAGTTATTCATAATAATTTATATTTTTCTGTTAAATAGTACATATTATATTTAAATTTGTATTTTTTGTATTTAAATTCAAATTAATGGGATTTTTTTAATATGACAATAATGATAATTTATGAAATATTATATTTTATTAATTTATTAAAAAATATATAAAAGTCATGAAAGTATAAAATTATGACGATAAATGTTCTAATAAGTCATTTCTTTTCTATTTATGATCAAAATTTTTGTTATAAGAAAATTTCTGTGGCATTATGATAAATGATGTTGTTACACACTTAAGGTTTATAATGGTTAACATAGGGTTTAAACTAAAATATAGGGGTTAAAAAGACATAATAACTAGTTTAAATATCATTTATTGGTTATACTTTGATTATACCCTTATCACCGTTAAATGTTAGTCACTATAGAGACATTTTTTCAATGAAGGGAATTAATATTATTTTAAAACATTGAAAAATTACATCTTTTCTAGACACCTCAATTATAAACGGACTCCCATACCCTCTCTTCTATACTCCAAAATGAGAAACATATTTCATTTGATCCCTTCTCAATTAACATATAAACCTATATATTGGGGAATTATAATTGATGTTATTCTTCAAAGATCATTCAAACGGTCTTTAAGAAGGGATATAAAGGGATTGTACTGAAGAAGAGATAATCATCTATACCAATACTTTCACGATTATTTATTCTTATATTTAATATAAATATATTGTACCCATACCGAAATAAAAAAATATTGTATAATAAATATACCTAGATGTCATTATTATTAATATGAAACCATTTGACACCTCTTTTTTAACCTATGGAGACCAAAAACATCACTCATGCACACATATAGCTTATCATCTCTTTGTAGCGGTGTAATTCATTTTTCATCAACATTTTTTGTTTATGGTTATAAATATGGATCTAATTTTTATATATTATATTAATGAAATAATTATGGTACTATATATATATGATATTATCTACATTATTACCTTTTTCATATGTAGTAAAATGATAACAACGCTCATGTGTACGTGTCGACTAACACTTCCATGAAGCGTCATGATCCATTTTTTTATTTATATTTAAATGGATTATAATTAAGTTATAATTAATTAATATATATGATATGTATTATATATATGATATATATGATATAATAATTATTTTTTAATGGTGAACAGCTCTTTGCCTTAATTCTTTAACATCAATCAAAATGTGAAATTGGCATTCATGCGTATGGATGGCCTACCATCTCTATGAATGGTGTTGATAATTTTTCTATATCTAGAATTAATTTATGATTATAAATATATAAATATATATAATGAGTGTATATTTCATTTAAATTAGGATTATAATTCTAAATGCTATTTGACAATCATAAATGTCCAATTACAAAAATAGAAAATCTAAAACACTAATGAAAAACAAAACAATTAACACATAGAAATGATGAAATGAAATTAAATATTAAAAAATAAGTGTTGAATTAATATAATTATATATTATATTATATCATAAATTGTCACATTATTTTGGTATAGAATTATACTAAATTTAACTTTTAAAAAAATGAAGTTAAAACAACTTACGAAGAAAGTCAGGCCTAGGGAAAAGGGTTTATAAACACAATTTCTATTCATTGGATATACTTCTACATCGAAGACAATGTAAATTCGTGATTTTTTTAAATGAATTATAAATTTTTTATACTTTATTTACAGTTTTTTTATTGATTTATATTTTGTACACATAATCATTTCATTTATTAATTATCACTTCAATGATTCAATTATTTTTAAGAGATTTTATCACTATTTCCACTTCATTAAGACATATTCAGTATTATATACCTATTTAGATATTAGTGAGATATATTCATTACTTTTAATATATCTAAAATTAATCTATATTTCCTCGTGATGATTAACGTTCCAAGGAAATTAAAATCTTTTACATGGTTTCATTTTTAAACATACTGAATAAGTATGAGTTTATTTTACATAAAACAAATTCTAGGATCAATTATAGATTTCATTTATGGAATATTATAAACTATCCTTCAAAATTTTCATCGAGTATTTTCCATTAATTTTTTTTGGATTTTACATTTTTTTTAACAAAATTTTCCTCTATTTTTAACTCAAATCATTCAGTGAAATGTTTAAAAGAAAATATGACCTTATTTTGTTTCTTGATTGGATATATTTTTCATACATGTTCATATTTTTTAAAATTATTTTATAATAGATTTTTTAATTTTTTAATTGATTTATTTAGGTCATTAAAATTTATCATTGAAATTTTATAAAGTTTGAATTAAATAATTATTCTTTTTTCTGAAAAGTTATTATTTTTATTTTATTTACAAAAATTCAAAAGGAATGTTCTTTATTATCATATACACATTCAATATACATTCTATCCATTATAGTTATTTTAGTATATATACCTTATTCATTAGTTTTTAAATGGTTTTTAAAATAATACCATTAAATTAAAACATAATTTAATGTTTTTCATCAATTTTTATTTCCTGTCCAAAATATATGAAGTTATAACAATACCTAAATTACTAATGATTTGGGAAAACATATATAATCTCTTATTATTTCTATGGTCATGGACATTCTATTTAATCATTCACATTTATGGGATATTATATCATTGAAAATTACATTTCTATTATATATTCATATTGTTTATGTCCTTAATATTCTTATTTCATAAACCACATAACCTTTTTATATATAGTGTTTTACTATTATATCTATTTGATTGAATAAGTAAATCATGATATAAAAAATTCATTAATTAATATTAATATTTATAGATAAGGAATATTGTTAATAAAAAATAGATAATTCAACATATAATGAATGAATTAGAAAATTTTATATAACGGGTGGGTCCAAGTTATAAATACCCCCTTGATTCATATGTAGGTCTCATAAGAAAAACCTTTTTAGATATTCAAGAAAGAATATACAAGTGTATATGTAATCTATAACCACACCTAATCTAATGACCTAGACCCAGTGTCTAGTTTATTAAATTTCAATAAATAAATATGATCTAATACCAATGAAAAAAAATTATTTAAGTATTCTTGAAGAACCAACTACAAACATGATTCTCATTGTTTATTGGAAACAAAATATAGAATTTAGTTAGAGTAATTTTTCTCCATCATTGATATAATTCAATGATAACTTCTTCATATCCTATGTGAAAGAAATAAAATAAATATTATCTTATATGTTATACAAGAGTTACATACAGGAGAATCTATCTTGAGTAATAATGTATAATCAATATGGAAAGGTAAATAAATGAAAACATGTGTCATTTAATTAATAACTTTAGAAAAAAATGTATCCATGGATAAAATCAATGTCGTAAAATGAGGGATAAAAATATCTTGATTCATAATAATGTAAATTACTAATATTATTTTTTCTGATCTCATACATCATAATATCTAATACAGTAAGACCGTGTTCCATGATAGCTTAATCGGTTGTTCGGTATTCACTAAAAACCAATTAAAATTCTCCAACTAATTTTTATAGAGACTATCTATGCATCAATGATATATCAAAAATTTTGACCCACATTTTATTACAATTCTTAATAATTACTAATATATTAAATGATAAATTCAAATAAAAATAAATATTCATTATCAAAAAATATAAATTTTGAGTATATTGTATAGAATTATGAATTTTCCCTTAGTCAATCAAATAACAATAAAAGAAAATATTATATTTATAAATAGAAAGAAGTTTAAAATAAAATAATTTCCTTAATACAAATAATATTTATGTTTAATATAAATTTAGTTTCCAATTGTCATGACCCATCTTCAGGGCCCGTGTCGTGACTACCCCAAGCCCGCCTTCCATTGGCCAGGGTTTGGCGACTAGCACCAAGGTGTAAATCCCGATAAAAAGGGAAGGCATTGCCTTTATATAGTAAACAAACACAAAAAAGTACGCAACACAAGTAAGAACTATTTAAACTGAGTACAAAAAGTAAGTGCTGATAGTAAATGGACCAGTATACAAACCCAACTGAATGTACATAACAGCTAAAAGACTAGTACAACGACAGTAAATCAAAGCAGCAACCACTGAGTCATCCTCTAGAAATCCCACCTGAATGGTGGGTACAGATAGTCTCCTCATCACCTCGGGTCCATCCGTTTACTCCATGTACGTCTCTCCAAGTGATCCACCTCCGGGTACCGTCCAGCTCCACAAGTATCTACCATTATCAGCATTGTCTATCGTCTGTATCCAACACAACGTAGTGAAGGCATAGCCTGTGCAAGGGTGAGTATAATGATACTTAGTAGGGACCCTGAGACCCTCGAAGGTCTCCCAGAATCCACAAGTCATAAACCACAAATAAAGATACAATCATGAAGTAACAACCAACCCTACTTAGGTATATGCCCATACATATTCCTATGTTATCAATCCAGTTCGGCTCCAACTCACGAGCCCAAGCACAACCCAGTCCATAAAGGAAAGAAGTCAATCACATCGAAGATTATTATTAAAAGTCAAGACTTAGCTCACACATGTATACATCTTTCGAAAAGTGATATAGATTACTATATGTAGTCACTGATTCATCTTAGCTAGAGGACTCACTGAGGATACTAGTCCAGCTAATCTGTCAGACCCACGTAGGATACTAGACCAACTACTCTATCAGACCCACGTAGGATACTAGAACATAAGTCATACTGTCGGACCCACGTAGTATACAAGAACAATATTCATCACCACCGAACCAACGGAGGATTCTAGTACCGTAGTCTTCATCTCTGAAAACATAGAGGATTATATTATGGTAGTCTTCTTCACCGAACCCATGGTGGATTCCAGTATCGTAGTCATTGTAGTCGCAGCCATCTTTAGGGTTCCCGTACACAACACCCTCGATTCCGGGAGGGTCCATTCCTCAAGTAAAGGGTGTGATACCTCAAATGTCATGAATTCATTAGTTGATGTATCCCGAAGTTTCGTCTCCTCAATTGGAGACCAACACGATAGACGGCGCGTCAATCGGATGCCCGGTCTGAGAGTTACTAACATTTTTGCTCCAGGGAATCGGTTGGAAATACGCTCGTTCCAAACCCATCCTTTTTCCAAAGTAATAAAAAACTTACTTAGACTACTGAAAAAGTACTGTAATGTCAAGAGGTTATCAGTGCCACATATAGCGCATCGATCAGACGCGTAGTCTTCATGTTATTCACCTTTAAGTGAAAACGGGCAGGCCCCGTTAAGCCCAGTGGGATGGCGGGTCAGGTCAACCCATTTTTTGCGGGACAGACCTAGAATAGGGTTGGACTATCCCGGTGAATCGTGTGGCCTAGGCTGAGGGGGTGCGGCCTGGCCTGGCGTGGCGCGGCACGGCCCGGCCTGGCGCGGCGTGGCCCGAGGGGGGTCGATCGGTCCGAGGTGGGGTTCGCGACTCCCCGGATACTCAAACCGGCGGTTCCATGCGGCGCCGCCCTCCCTAATCAGCCGGCCGAAGTCGGCCGGCCTTATCAGTGCAAGCATCCCACACAGGCGGGCTGCGGTTCGTCCAACGCGGTGCCCTCCTGGCGTCGTGGCACTCCTCCACCCGGCCGGCTAATGGGCCCGCCAGTTCTTCACCTGAATTGGCCCGCCCTATGCGCACCGCAGTTCTCCGCAGCGCGGCTCTGGGGGGTGCCGCGGTTCCCCCCTTTGACCCATCCGGCTTTATCCGGCCGGTTCTTCATCGGTTGAGCGGCCCGCAGTTGTGGGCCACGGTTCCTCCACACGTGGTCGGCGCACGGTCACCTCATCCGTTCATCGCCACAATCTCCTGTTGCTACTTCCATTGCATGCAAAAATATGGTCCAACGGAGGGTTTTCGAGCTGTGTTTGTTTGGCCCATGCCCTCCACGTTAGGCGGTAACAATCAGCCAAAACTAAACAAGTTTTCATGAAGATTGCAGAAAAATTTTATTCAAATAAAATTGAAGCAATCCACCCTACCTTGGAAAAGATTTGCAGTAGTCGAGCATCGTGGATGTCGGTGTCGTTTCTGTCGTTGTCGGAGTGCACCCGAATAAGATTTGGTGTCTCCTCTCTTGTCATGGAGAAAACAAAAGATGGCGTGTCATCGTTCATCGTGGGATTGACATTCTTCATCAAAGAAAGTGTCGTTCTTTGTCGAAGGTGTACTTCATTGAAGAGGGTGGTGTTCTTTCTTTGAGAGAAGAACCGTAAAAAACTGCACTTTTTTTAGAATTATTCTTTTAAATTTCATTGATGTTTTGTGTTGTACGCTACACCAAGATTATTTTTCACTATACGCAACACCGAATTACCTTTCATTATACGCAACACTATTCTTGGATTGTGTTACACACAATTTCACGTTGGTTTGACAGTAGTCATTCTACGCAACATTGAGTGTATATATATATATATATTCAATGTATAAATGAAATATGGTCGGATTATGTTATACGAAACAATGAAGTAGTTTTGCACAACACGCAACCCTGTCTTGGCTTGCATTACACGCAATCGCGACTTTCCTCGATAGGTTGTGTTGTACGCAGTACCAAGTTTCACTAAACAATGATATATGGTTATAATATTATTATGAACCAGTCGTTCTGAATATTATCAACTACATTTTGAATTTTATAACATTATTATTTATCTTACACATTTTTTAGAACATGGTATCGGAACGAAATAAATTTTTCAGGTAAAAGAAGTATTTTTCAAAAAATGCAGTTTTGCCGCCTTTTGATGGCGCGCCCACATTAAATCTACTTTTTGACATGTTTATAAGTTCAATTTGAAAAAATAAATTTATTCTTTAGAATCACGATATAAAAATTTTCTATGGATAAAATTTTCATATTATTCTGATAACATTCATATTTTAATGAATAGTAAAAACACGCTATATTTTAATTAAAAACAACTTTTTTCAACACAATAATTTATATGGTTAGATTATCTTTTTAATTGGTTTTAAAGTGTAATAAGAATATATTTTTACCACTTAATCCAATTTTGGTCATTGGAATTAAATTCAATTTGATTTTGGACAAAAACAAGTGTCGATCTTTTGATAATTATTGTTTCTTAAAAACACGCTATTTGTTTTGATAACGAGAATTACTTTTAAAAATTTTTAAGGCCACTTCTCTGTTTGGAATTTGGAAAAATAGACATCCTTTTTTAATTTGAAATTTCAAATATAACTTAGGTAGAATTTTTGGTATTTTTCTGAAAAACATCAATTTTTGATGAATAGTGAAACTACTTAGTATTAGTTAAAAAACTATCTCTGTCATTTAAATGAAATTTTACCACTTCTGTGAATTTAATTTCAAAAATCCGACATACAAGGCTGTTATCAAAAGTAAAATTTGGTTTAATAAGATGAAAATAATTTTTGGTGAATAGTAACTTTTGACGTTTTATTTACTGCAGTTAAAGGTAAATAGTGTAATTTAAGGTTAAAAAAATATTATACTAATTTAAAATTATCTTAACACTTTTCAAAACCTTATTGGATTAGTAGTGGTAGACCATAGGCATTCTTGGGTCTATTTTGGGACCCCATTGAGCCACTTGGTAGTGATAATGACCATTTGGATTAATTAATTTAAAGTAAAGACAAAATTGACATTAACAAAAATCTTTTAGTAATTAATTTTTATAAGGGGATATATAAATTATATTTTCGACTAAAATATTAATTAGAAATCTAAAAAGATTTACTAAATTGTGGTATTTTTTTATAATATTTAGACATCAAATAAATTAAATTATTTATGACACAATAATGATGCAGTATTTACCTCATTAATAAATGATTTAAATAAATAAGATTATAATGATTACAATATTATACAAAACATTTACAATTCTGGTTGGATGATTTTATTTCGACCATGAGTAATCTTATATTTATCTTTATTTATTTTTGGACATTTTGAAATCGTATATAAGTTTATAATAAAATAACTTTTCCACACTTTCCAAAAGAGCCCCTCCTCCCCCTTATAAAAGGAGACCATTTCTATCCAATTACTCACACATCTCAAGCCATTTGGCTCGTCCAAACTCTACCTAATTAATCTCCCTAAATCCCTCTCCTCCACCTAGAAGCCTTAAATTAGTCAGAAGGAACTTCAAGAAGTCTTTTGGTTCAAACCAAAGGGAGTTACCCAAATTAAAGGTAACAGTTTCTCTTAAACAAATTTCTCTTGTTTTACTTCATCAACCCTAAACTCTTTTTATTCCTTTATTTTGTAACAACACTAGTATCGTCAATATACTAGGATTTTTTATGGGAAATATTCGAACTACACTTACACACACCTCCATCTAATGGATGAAGAACATAATGTTTCTGTGGATGGAAAACTAACGCCTCACGAAATGATGATTGTTTGATTATCTCCTACACCTTCTTATGGTGGACATTATGATGGAACTGTATTTATATATGATATATATTATGTTTATTATTTATTTATGCTTCTTTACTTCTCAATTATATCAAGCCTTTATGGTTTCCATAGTGGGTAAATACGATAATCTCATTTGAGGAAGTGCGGACTACCGCCCCCTCAAAGTGATGTGATTCGTTAATGCCTTATGTGGGATGTATAAATGATGGATTTAATGATATTATATATGATATTATACTATAATTATAATATACATATGTATCATTTTGTTTTTATTCAATTAAAATAATAAATAGAAATGAAAGTAGTGTTCATGCGTAGGTACGGCTTACCGTCTCCATGAACAGTGCATTTCATTTCTTACCTCCATATGTTATGTACTATTATAAATACATGTATATGATGGATATATATGATATATATGATATATAAATAATGTATATAATTCTGGATATAATGGACCTTTTACCACTTGAACAACATGTAATTATAAGAAGTCCATTTTTGACTCAACTAACAAATATCGACAAAATGAATGTTATTAACTTAAATGGTTACATAATGTTTATAACAAGAAATTAAGTGATATAAAAGGAATAATTAACTTGAAAAATGTTCTTAAGAATGTAGAAATTAACTTTGGGTTATTATTCAAAATATTAAAGAACGATCGATTCAAGTCGGACACGAGGTAAGGGAACTTCTTAGCCCAATTTATGTTCTTTGGGTTGATCTTCTCTTTCTTGTTTATGTCGTTCATTGATTATGTGAGAAATGAATTTTTATATCTTATCATATATTTATACTTTTTTATGTGACCTTATAGTTAATGATCATAAGTGATCTATTTTATTTACAAAAAGATCTTTGTAAGGGAAAAATATCACAATCTCATTTTTATCTGAGATTGTTTATACTTCAGAATTTACTGGGGCATATTTATCATCCATATCCATGTTTCCTCAGTATGTAATATTATCTATATCCTCCTAAATTTGTTTAAATCCAAATTTACCTGTTGGAAAATTTTTAGTAAAATATATGAAAGGAATCTTTTGAGGTTTTCAGTACGAGGTACTTTTTGACTTCTTCGGCCAAAGTACGAGAAGAATGTTTTTTTAAATTATACGGAATGAATGGATTTTTATGATTTAATAGAACATTATTTCCATGAATCTTAATTTACAAGTTTTCAAGTTTATTTTTAATCAACCTATTTTATTTCAAAATCGTATTACATGTTATGAATGGAAAAAAGTTTTTGAAGTAGAAAGTTTATTTTCCTCAAGAATGGAGTTCACGTATTTTATCAAAATTATATTCTATATAAGATTATATAGGGTTCTATTTATATCCCTATTTTTACATTTATTTGATTATTTTATAATGGAATTAATTTTATGATGTCCTTTTATCTTATATGGATTATGTTATGATGGCATGATGTTTAAGAATACCATTTTTTATTACATGTGTTATTCTATGATTTATGATTTTCTGGCACACATAATAATGGTTTCATTATTAGATGGGTGGGACCTATACCTCCCTCCAATTCATTATGTAAAGATTTATATCTCATGATATAGACATGGATGTAACGATAAGTTAATCTGATTCAGTGTTACAGGACTGGAACGAGTGAACTCGATTCATAAAGGGACTTTGTCCACTAAGATGGTCTTTGAAGCAATGCCTTGGATAATATAGAAATCATATCATATAATTAATGGTTTTCCACAATTACATGTTTTCTTCCCATGCTATTTTATCATGATTGATGTTCCATTATGATAGATGCCTTGCGTACTTCCTAGATTTATGTCTTTGCTCAATATTTTGATGTTTATATTTTATGTTCAAGTTTTTGCATTCAAATGTATATGGATTGTTTTATGTTCTCTATGTTTACACCTACTGAGAATTTGAGCTCACCCTTTTTATGCTTTCTTTTCACTAGGATATAAAGAAAGGTTTTAGGTAAGAAAACAAAATGGGAAGATCTTTATGGGCGATGTTGAAGATCTTTCACAAATATTAGAAGATTATGTTCTATGTTTCCAAAGACACTAAACTATTACTGTCCTTTGGTGTCTGTTTTTGTTATGAATTAAGTATTTCGCAAAATTAATGTAATGTCTATGTACTTCAAGATTTGGGTCTCTACAGTTTGTATTATAGAAAAGGTTTATTCAACCTTTGGAAACTAGGATGCGAGAACTTTAGTGATATCCCTAGATATATTTCTACGGTATGTCTATGGATGTTCCTAAGGTTTAGTATAACTATAGGTCACAGTTCTAGAATTATGTTAACGATTTTGAATAACCTATTGTAAACCTAAGGTGTCATGGATTAAAGAATTTTTGATAAGTTAGACATCCCATAAGTGACTTTTTATGATTACGTGGTTCCTCATTATTTTAACTGTTTCTTACACCATGTTTTTCTGTATTAGTCAATAGAGGGAACCAGAAGGAACTGGGTCAACATTGATTCCAATGGAAAAATTGGTGACTATGAGAAAATAAATTGAGTAATTCCTAGAAAGAAAAATTTTGTGATTTTTCGGAATCAGTCATCACGATATATGATTAACAAGGTGAACTTTAGTGGTATTCCCAATTCATCAAATAAGAGGAAGATGGACTTTTATGCATGTTCGCATGTTGAGGAGCATAGAGAAAGGAAGATTGATATTTCTAAACAAGGGAAGAAGAACCATGATGAATACATCAAATGGACGGAAAGATGTTATCTATGTGGAGATAAGGGTCATAGAGTGAGAGACTATTATGGACTTCAATGTCTTATCTGTGGAGAACATGGGCATTACCCAACTCAATGCCCTGACCAAAGAGGTTACTTCTAAATCAAGTAAGGACTTATTCTATGACAATCATTGAAGAGGATGGTTTGAAGTGTTTATTTATTGGTATTCAAGAATAATGTTGTTGAGGTAATTTAATGGTATATTGGAATACCTATATATTGGTCCATTGTGGTTTTCCATCAGAATATGGCATCGGTAACCATGAAAAGTGATTGAAATATTTTTGGAAAGTAGATAATATGTTCATAATGAAGGGATAAAAAGAAAATAATTTGTTTGATAGTATTCATGAGCTCATGACTAATATAAAGACAAATTGATATCATGGTTTGAGTATAAAAAACTTTTGGGATTTGGAATGTGGAAAGAGACAACGTTTGATAGCATTCATGTTTTCAACTAAGGTTATATGGTAATTCATATTGCAAGAGAATTTATGATTAAGGTATTAACATTTTTGTAATGTGACCAACAAGATATATCTTATGATATATGGGGGATAAATGATGATATTCAAAAGCTCAGTAGATGAGATTTCTAGTAATTGTTTTCATTATACTATGGGCATAGATAGAAGTATTTTTGATAATCCAAAATATTGGAATTAATTAAGTTAGATATAAGATAGTTTTTTTAAGGCTATAACTTTTTTTGATATTATTTATGCGATGTTATAATAATGTAGTTTTCGAAAAAGGATAACCTACAGGACAGGCGACAACCCATCACGTCGGACAAGGCTGTGGGAATCGAACCCACAACCAAAGTGAGACAGGCCTATATCGCCTACCACTGGCCAACAAAAAGTCCCTAGTTCTTATAAACTAGTTTTATTATATTTAGAAGTATGATAGATGATGTATAAGTCCATTTTTGGAATCATATACGATTAACCTCACCATAGATGGACTTATGTATATTTGATAACTTTTTAAAATATTTTGTTTGAGACAGATGAAATGACATATCATTCTATCACATGATCATCTATCACTTCGTGAAAGACAAATTCAACTTCATATCATTAAGAGATGAAGTGGAAATTGTTCGAGGCACGAGCAACATTGAGATTGTACCAAAATTAAGTAAGTATTTATTTTAATTCAAAAATTCTTCCACATTTGGGAAATGATCTTGAAAACCAAAAATGTTTTCCTAGTGCTCTCATATCTGATGAATCAGATGGTACCTTAGATCATCTCAAATTTATGGCTTTGTGATTATTGTATTTTTTATAGCCATATTCTCTACCACTCTCCATCAGAACTTGATGGTTATATTTCTCTTCCATATCCATATTTTCACCTATGTTGTCCTATGTGGAAACCCAATGCTGAGTTACTTTGGGAGACCGTTATGATTCTAACTTCCCTTTTTAAAAAGAAGTTTTAGTATTCCTTTTTACTATGTGGTTTTCTATGAACGAAACATTCACGTAGTAAACCATTTATAAACTCGAATAATTTCGAGGGCGAAATTCATTTTAAGCGGGTTAGAATGTAACAACCTGAGATTTTATGAGAATTATTCTTTTTAATTTCATTTATGACTTGTGTTATACTCTACACCAAGATTATATTGCTCTATACGCAACACCGTATTAGCTTGCAGTATACGCAACACTATTTTGGGATTCTGTTACACACTATTTCATGTTCGTTTGATAGTAGTCATTCTACACAATATTTAGTGTATATATATATATATATTCAATTTATAAATTAAATATGGTTGGATTCTGTTATAAGAAACAACAAAGTAGTCCTGCACAACACGAAACCTTGACTTGGCTTGCATTACACGCAATTGCGACCTTCCTCGATAGCGTGTGTTGTACCCAGTACTATGTTTCACTAAACAGAGATATGTGATTATAAAATTATTATGAACTAGCCATTATGAATAGTATCAACTACATTTTGAATTTTATAACATTATTATTCATCTTACACATTTTCTAGAACATGGTATGAGAACAAAAAAAAATTTCAGGTAAAATAAGTATTTTTCAAAAAATACAGTTTTGCAGCCTTTTAATGGCGCACCCACATTAATAATAGTTTTTTACAAGTTTATAAGTTCAATTTCACAAAATAAAATTCTTCTTTGGAATAAGGATATAAAAATTTACTTTGGATAAATTTTTCATATTATTCTGATTACTTTCATATTTTAATGAATAGTAAAAACATGCTATAATTTAATTAAAAACAATTTTTTTCATCACAATAATTTATATGGTTGGATTATCTTTTTAATTGGTTTTAAAGTTTAATTAGAATATATTTTACCACTTAATACAATGTTGGTCATTTTAATTAATTTCACTTTGAATTTGGACATAAACAAGTGTCGATCTTTTGATAGTTATTGTTTCTTAAAAACAAGCTATTTATTTTGATAACGGGAATTACTTTTAATATTAATTAATGACAATTCTCTAGTTTTAATTTTGAATAATAGACACCATTTTTTAATTCATAATATCAAATATATCTTAGGCTGAATGTTTGGTATTTTTCTGAAAAAACATCAATTTTTGATGAATAGTGAAACCACTTAGTAGTAGTTAAAAAACTAAATCTGACAATTAAATAAAATTTTACCACTTCTGTGAGTTGAATTTCAAAAATATGATATACATAGTTGTTATCAAGAAGTAAAATTTGGTTCAATAAGATGAAAATAATTTTTGATGAATTGTATCTTTGGACTTTTATTTACAGCGGTTAAAGGTAAAAAGGGAAATTCAAGGTTAAAAGAATATTATAATAATTAAAAATCCCATTACCACCTGTCAAAACATTATTGGATTAGTATTGGCCAACCATGGGCATCCTTGGGTCTATTTTGGGACCCCATTGAGCCACTTGGTAGTGATAATGACAATTTGGATTAATTAATTTAATGTAAAGCAAAAATTGACATTAACAAAACTCTTTTAGTAATTAATTATTATAAGGGCTTATATAAGTTATATTTTCGACTATAACTATTCATTAAAAATCTAAAAAAAATTACTACATTGTGGTATTTTTTTATAATTTTTAGACATCAAATAAATTAAATTATTCATGACACAATAATGATGCAGTACTTACCTCATTAATAAATGATTTAAATAAACAAAATTATAATGATTAAAATAGTATCCAACACATATACAATTATGAATGGATGGTTTTATTTCGACCATGATTCATCTTATCTTCATATTTAATGATTTTTTGGACCTTTTCAAACCGAAGATAAGTTTATAATAAAATAATATTTTCACACTTTCCAAAAGAGCCACTCCTCCCCCTTATAAAAGGAGACCATTTCAATCCAATTCCTCACACCTCTCAAGCCATTTTCCTCATCAAACTCTGCCCAATTAATCTCCATAAATACCTATCCTCAACGTAGAAGCCTTAAATTAGTTATAAGGAACTTCAAGAAGTCTTTTGGTTCAATCCAAAGGGATTTACCCAAATTAAAGGTAACAGTTTCTCTTAAATTGTTTTCTTTTATTTTACTTCTCCAACCCGTAAAATCTTTTTATTCCTTTCTTTCATAACAACACCAGTGTCCTCAATATACTGGGATGTTTTTATGAGAAATATTCGAACTAAACTTACACACACCTCCATCTAATGGATGATGAACATAATGTTTCTGTGGATGGCAAACTAACGCCTCACGAAACGATGATTGTTTGATTATCTTTTACCACCTCTTATGGTGGACATTATGATGGAACTATATTTATATTTGATATATATTATGTTTCTTATTTCCTTATGCTTCTTTACTTCTCAGTTATATCAAGCCTTTATGGTTTCCATAGTGGGTAAATACGATAATCTCATTTGAGGAAATGCGGACTACCGCCCCCTCAAAGTGATGTGATTCGTTAATGCCTTATGTGGGATGTATAAAGGATTGAGTTAATGATATTATATATGATATTATACTGTATTTATAATATACCTATGTATCATTATGTTTTAATTCTATTAAAATACGAAATAGAAATGAAAGTAGTGTTCATGCGTACGTACGACTTACCGTCTCCATGAATGGTGCATTTCATTTCTTACCTCCATATGTTATGTACTATTATAAATACATGTATATTCTGGATATATATGATATATATGATATATAAATCATGAATATAATTCTGTATATAATGATCCTTTGACCACAAGAACAACATGTAATTATAAGAAGTCCATTTTTGACTCAAGTAACAAATATCGACAAAACGGACGTTATTAACTTAAATGGTTACATAATGTTTAGAACATTGTAATAAGTGATATAAAAGGAATAATAAACTTGAAAAAGGTTCTTAATAAAGTATAAATTAACTTTAGTTTATTATTTTGGAGATTAAAGAATGATCGAGTCAAGTCGGACATGAGGTAAGGGAACTTCTTAACCCAATTTCTGTTCTTTGGGTTGATCTTCCCTTTATTGTTTATGTCGTTCTATGATTATGCGAGAAATGAATTGTTATATCTTATCATATATTTATACTTTATTTATGTGACCTTATAGTTAATACACATAAGTGGTCTATTTTATTTACAAAAAGATCTTTGTAAGGGAAAAATCTCACAATCTCATTTTTATCTGAGATTGTTTATACTTCAGAATTTACTGGGGAAAATTTATCACCCACATCCCTGTTTCCTCAATATGTAATATTATTTCTATCCTAATACAATTGTTTAAATACAATTTTACCGATTGGTAAATATTTAGTAAAAGATATGAAAGTAATCTTTTGATGTTTTCAATACGAGGTACTTTTTGACTTTTCTGGACAAAGTACGAGAAGAATGTTTTTTAAACTTATACGGCATGAATTGATTTTTATGATTTCATAGATGATTATTTCAATAAATATTCCTTTACATGTTTTCAAGTTTATTTTTAATAAAATTATTTTAGTTTAAAATTTTATGACATGTTAAGAAGGAAAAATATTTTTGCAGTAGAAATGATATTTTCCTCAAGAATGGAGTTCAAGTATTTTATCAAAATTATTTTCCATCTATGATTATATAGTCTTATATTTTTATCCATATTTTTACATTGATTTGATTATTTTATGATGGAATTAATTTTATGATGTCCTTTTATCTTATATAGATTATGTTATAATGGCATGATGTTTAAGAATCCCATTTTTATTATATGGGATAAGCTATGATTTATGATTTTCTGGAACACATAAAAATGGTTTCATTATGAGATGGGTGGGACCTATATCTCCCTCCACTACATTGGGTAAAGATTTATATCTCATGAGATAGACATGGCTGGAATAGTAAGTTAATCTGGTTCAGTGTTACAGAACTGGAACGAGTAGTGTACTCGATTCAGAAAGGGACTTTTTCCACTACAATGGTCTTGGAAGCAATGCCTTAGCTACTATGGAAATCATATCATGTGATTAATGGTTTCCCACAATTAAATTTTTTCTTCCAAATCTATTTTATCATGATTTATGTTCCATTATGATATATTCCTTAAGTACTTCCATGATTTATGTCTTTGGTCAATATTTTGATGTTTAGATTTTATGTTCAAGTGTTTGCATTCAAATGTTTATGGATTGTTTAATATTCTCTATGTTTACACTTACTTAGCATTTGATATCTCCCTTTTTATGTTTTCTTTTCCCAAGGATATAAAGAAAAGTTTTAGGTATGAGAAAAAGTGGAATATCTTTATGGGTGATGTCAAAGATCTTTCACCATGATTAGAAGATTATGTTCTAAGATTCCAAAGACACTAAAATATTACGGTCCTTTGGTGTCTATTTTTGTTATGTATTATGTATTCTGCAAAAGTAATGTAATGTATATGTACGTAATTCTTTGGATCTCTATAAGAACACCCTTCTCTATTTCTCCAGAGCTCCCACAAAAATTCCATCACAACAAATACCAAAATAAAATAATCACTAAGCTATTATTTTATTCAAACAAGTTTTTCAAAATTCAAACAACTAAATTAATTAATTGAAGGGTTAGAATTCATTGATTAACATGTGTTGGAAAAAATTAAAGTGGGAGAGAGGGAGAGGAATAATTCCCATAATTAATGGGGGGGTTGTCACAATAAAGGAGGTGGAGTTAATTGGGGGGTTTGAAGAGAGTTATAGGAGATGAAAGGTTGGGGCTCGTGTGGGCTTCACCTCTCAAATATCTACAAATGGGTTGTTGGGTGGGTGTGGGCCCCACCAATAACATCCCATGGAAGGAAATAACATCCATAGATATATAAAATTGGTCTAATGATTTTATTTAAATATTTCCAATTTCCACCACAATTAACTCTCAACCCACATAAAACGCAACTGCGGTAAAGGTCCCCTTAAAGAAATTACTGGTGCTGCGAGTTCATCAGTTCCCATGGATTTAAATTCTGAGCACTGGTTCAAAAGATAGAAAAACAGGTATGTATGTTTACTTAACGTACCCGTATCAAAATTCATAAATTTATTCTGGGAACATCTGGCCTCGGAATCAAGAGCTATCAGAAGCCACAGACTTGTAAAATTAAGAAGAATTAAGAAAAAAATTCCTTGAAAATTTCAGGTCTTTACATTACTCCCACCTCAGGGCTTTATGTCCCTGTAATTCTACAACAAACACTAGGAAAAAAATGGGGATACTGAGCTAGCATATGTGTCTCCCGCTCCTAAGTGTTCTCCTGGAGGTTCCCGTGCTGCCAACGAATGCGCAGAAGAAGAATCGACTGTCCACATAGGACCCGCTCCTGTTGATACTCAATCTCCACTAGGACCTCCGCAAACATCGCACAGTCATCGATGTCCAACTACCCATTATCAATGATGTGTGTCGGGTCATGCACGTATGTCCTCAGCTGAGATACGTGAAAGACTTCATGCACCCGGTGCAACTGAGGTGGAAGGGTCAGGCAGTAAACCACCTCTCCTACTCTACTGAGGACCTATAATGGTCCGATGAAATGCAGATATAACTTGTTGTCCCGGCCAAATCTCTGTAGACCTCGTCGAGGTGAGACCCGTAAGAAAATGTGGTCACCATCCTCGAACTCTAGTGGTCTCTGTATCCTAATACCATATGAATTTTGTCTACTCTAGGTAGTCTTCATCAGCTCCTAGATGATCTGCACCTTCTCCGTCATAGCCTGAACCATCTCTAGTCCTACATGTGCTGACTCCCCAGGGTCAATCTAGCGCAGAGTTGATCTGCTAGGTCGACCGTACAATGCCTCATATGGTGTCATCCCGATGGTGGAGTGGTAGCTTTTGTTGTACGCAAACTCCACCATGGGTAGGTGATCCTCCTAGATATGACCAAAGTTAGAGACACATGCACGAAGCATTTCCTCGAGTGATTGAATTGTTCTCTCAATCCGACCGTCCATCTGAGGATGGAAGGAGGTTCTCAGACGGAGTTGCGTCCCAAATGCCTCCAGAAACCCCTTCCAAATCCGGGAAGTAATGCGAGCATCTCGATCGGAGATGATAGAATATGCCACATCGTGAAGCCGTACAATCTCCTGAACGTAGAGGCATCCCAAGATATTTATTGAGCCCTGCTCTCTGATCGGTATGAAGTGGGCCGACTTGGTGAGTCAGTCTATGATCACCCAGATAGATTTGTGTCCTCTCTTTGTACGTGGAATCCCCATCACGAAATCCATGGTTATCCTGTCCCACTTCCACTTTGGGACCTCTAAGGGTTTTTCCAAGCCTGCTGGTACCTAGTGCTCCACCTTCACTTGCTAACAAGTGAGGCATCGTGAAACGAACTCTGCTATAACCTTCTTCATACCCAGCCACCAGTGCTATCATCTGAGGTCCTGGTACATATTTTCCACTCCTGGATGTACCGCTAGTGGGGAAGTGTGAAACTCCCTCATCAATTCCTCTTGTTGTGCAACTGGTACCATAGTACGCCCCATGAAGAGGATGACATGCTCTCCTCCTTCAGAAAATCCAACAGGTGCCTTCCCTGTGGATATCTGAGCATGTCGTGTCTCACAGTCAATGTCCACACGCTGTGACTCTCTGACTCGCTGATGTAGTGGAGGAGTGATTGTGAGAGACTGTAGAAAGGATGCTCCATATCTATCCACAAAGGATATCTGCAACGCGGCTAGCTACTCTGTCGCCTCTCCTTATAGATTAATGCCTAGTCTCCTACGGAGAGAATCAGCTACCATGTTTCCCTTCCCATGAGTATAATCTATCTCGAATTCATAGTCTTGGAAGAACTCAAGCCATCGCCACTATCTCAGGTTGAGGTCCTTTGGGGAGAAGATATACCTAAGACTTTGGTGGTCATAGTAGACTTCAAAGCACTCACCCATCAGATAGTTCCAGCACATCTTCAAGGTGAAGACAGCTGCTGCTAACTCTAGGTCATGGGTAGCATAGTTCTGCTCATGTTGTCTCAACTGCCATGAACCATATGTGATCACTGCCCTCTCCTACATCAGGAAATACTCGAGTCCGGTCCCTAATGCATCGTAGTCAACTATGTTCCCTATGCCCTCCTCTTGTAGCCTCAAGATGGGTGAACTGGTCAATCACTGTCTCAGCTCTTGAAAGCTCTGCTGACATCTATCAGACCACACAATGGGTTTCCCCTTCTTCGTCAAAGTTGAATGTGGTACTAAAAATCTAGATAAATTTGGCAGAAATCTCCAATAGTACCCAACAAGACCTAGGAAACTCCACACCTCCATCACGCTCCTGGGTGGATCCCAAGCAAGTACTGCCTCGATCTTCACCAAATCCACTGCAACTCACACCTCCAAGATAACGTGTCCCAAGAAGTGAACCTCTCGAATCTAGAACTAACACTTTAAGATCTTACCATAAAGTTGGTGCTCTCAGAGTGTATCTAGATCAACTCAAAAGTGGTAGGTGTGCTCCTCCTCAATAGTCGAGTAAATCAGAATGTTATCAAGGAAGACCATGAGAAAATGATTGAGGTAAGGCTGGAAGATCTTGTTCATGAGACTCATGAACACTATTAGAGTGTTGGTTATGCCAAAGGGAATAACCAAGAACTCATAGTGGCCATACCGACACCTAAAGGTCGTCTTCTGCACATCCTCACCTCAAACTCTGAGCTAGTGATAGCCTGAGCTGAGGTCTATCTTCAAGAATCATCTTTCTCCCTTGATCAGATGAAAGAGGTTTTCAATCATCGGGAGTGGATACTTGTTCTTCACAGTCACTTGATTTAGGCGACGGTAGTTGACACACAGTCGTAAGATCCCATCCACCTTCTTAGTGAACAAAATTGGAGAAGCCCAAAGTGAAACACTTGGTCAGATATATCCCTTCCCAAACAAGTCCTCCAGCTGTACCCGTAGCTCACAATGCTCAGCAGGAGCCATCCGATATGCTGAAGTAGATATCGGTGTTGTCTCGGGATATAGGTCAACGTAGAAGTCTACCTCTCTACAAGGAGGTAATCCTGTAACGTCGTTAGGAAAAACACCCACATACTGATCCACCACAATAAGAAAACTCAGACTTCGAACATTAATCGCTTCGAGGATGAGACTTGCCAACTGATGTGTGATCGGCTACCCTCTCCTCTGCATAAGTCCATCCTGCACTGCTAAGGCTCCCTTCTCACCAGTGAAGGTTAAACTGCTCCCATCCGTGCAGATACAACGCACTTTGCACCTAATGTGGTTGATATGAGCATGGACTGTAGACAACCAGTCCATACCCAAGATGACATCATAAGGCCTCGATGCCACTACAAGAAGATCCCATCTGAATCTCTCACCTCATAGAGTAATCTCACACTGCCGGCACTAGTTCGTAATCATCGAGTCTGCTCCCATAGGAGTCTCTAGACATAAGGATCGAGCCAACGACTCCATTGGAATCTCCGAGATCCGAACAAGGGCAGCATCAATAAAAGAATGACTCGATCTTGTGTCTAAAAGTACTGCAGCAAGGGTGGAATAGACACAGATAGTACCTAGAATCATCTCAGGTGCGCCGAGGTCATAAGCCTCCTCTGCCTGGAGTTGAGCTTGCCTCTGTCCGCCAACTCCCTTTGGTCAGGGTGGACCTCCTGGTGGTGGTGGTGGTAGATCCTCAAAGCGTCGTCCACCAACCGCTGCTCGGCCAGATCCTCTTCCTCATATGCATGCTCCCTATGTACCGCCACAGTCGAACCTCTGCCTCTACCTTGGATGTCCCTCCACTGTCTACTGCTCATCTACACGGCGGGTTGGGCAGTCTCGAGCCATGTGACCCTACCCACCGCATGCATAGCACTGTCTTCTCCTCGTATAGCTGGCTCAGTTCCGTGTGCCACACACAACCAAACCTGCATCCTGAGACCACTCTCCTGATGGCCTAGTATGCTTGGAACACTACGACATATGTCTATATCCGGCTATAGAAGACTCATCTATGTGTTTACCTATGGTGGTTCTCACTGCTGGAGTCGGCTCAGCGAGAATGCTCTTCGTAAGAAGGGCTCGCTCCATCACTCTAGGCTGCATCGGAATGTAGAGGGAGATCATCGTAGCACTGATCTCATTCCTGAGTCCCTACTGAAAGGTCTGAGCCCTGAAGAATGGGTCTCGTACCATGTTCATGGTGTAGCGTGAGAGGTTATCAATCCTTTCTGAGTACTGAGCTACTGTCATACTGCCATGCCGCAGATGAAGTAACTCCTGGATGCGCACCGTACAGAGGGTGTCTCGAAAAAACTCCAAGCGGAATAGACTCTCGATGTCTGTCCAATGTAGAGATGCCTCGTCGTGCACCTGGAGCATCAAGCTCCACCATCTATCTGTTGTTGCATGCAAGAGACTAGCAACAAGGATCACCATAAGATCAGCTGGTGTCCCTACTAATCTGAAGACTCTGACGATAGCCTCCAGCCAATCCTCGGCTGCCTGAGGGTCTATCTCTCCGCGGAACCTGGGTGACCTCTGTTGCTGAAACTCGTGCAACGCACTCAGGCATCATGCCCTCTTTACTGTCAGGGTTGGTAGCATCGGTGGCTCATCGAGTAGTGGTATCACTGGTACCTATGATGTGATGGGGCCCTGCATTGAGGCCTCATCGCTCAGTGGGCTGCCATCTCGCACGTAACTCGGAACCCTAGTTGGCTGCCTTCTTGGGGCCATCTGGAAAAGTAATCGGTGCGCCACGGTTAATACAGTATACCTGGTGAGCTGACACAAAGTAATCACAAAGAATTTTTTTTAAAACACACACGCAATCAGTGTTTTCATGCACTGAGTCGAAAATCAGAGGTTAGGGTCCTGGTGTATGGATACGTCAGCCACCGCACCAAAACTGGACTCCTTGGACTGAAAACCACATTCAATACTCATAACACTATTTATTCACCTAAAGAATGATCAATGTCATGAGTTCTGTGGTAGAATCAACTCCTTTGATACCAATTTTTCACAAACCCTCCTCAGGGTCCATGTCATGACTACCAAAGCCCACCTTCCATAGGCCAGGGGCGGGAGACTAGCACAAAGGCGTAAATCCCGATAAAAATGGAATGAATTTCCTTTATATAGTAAACAAACACAATAGAGTACGCAAAACAAGTATGCACTATGTAAACTGAGTACAAAAATTAAGTGCAGATAGTAAATGGGCTAGTATACAAACCCAACTGAAAGTAAAAAATAGCTGAAAGACTGGTAGAACGACAGTAAATTAAAGCAGCAACCACTGATTCGTCCTCCGGAAATCCCACCTGAAGGGTGGGAACAGATATTCTCCTCAACACCTCTAGTCTATTTGTCTGCTCTGAGTACATCTCACCTAGTGAACCACCTCTGGGTACCGTCCAGCTCCACAAGCCTCTACCACAATCATCGTTGTCCATTGTCTGCATCCAACACAATGTAGTGAGGGAATATCCCATGCATGGGTGAGTATAACGATACTCAGTAGGGACCCTGAGACCCCCGAAGGTCTCCCAGAATCCACAAAGGATAAACCACAAAGGAAAGATACAATCATGAAGTAACAACCAACTCTACTTAGGTATATTCCCATAAATATACCTATGTCATCAATCCAGTTCGGCTCTAACTCATGAGCCCAAGCACAACCCAGTCCACTCAGGAAAGAAGTAAATCACATCGAAGATTATCATTGAAAGTCAAGACTCAGCTCACACAGATATATATCTTTAGAAAAGTGATATAGATGACCAGATCTAGTAACTGAGGCATCTAAGCTGGCAGACCCATGTAAGATACTAGTCCAGTAACGCTGTCAGACCCACGTAGGATACTAGACTAGCTACTCTGTCAGACCAACGTAGGATACTATAAAAGATGTCACAATGTCGGACCCATGTAGGATACACGAATAGTATTCATCACCGCCAAAACCACTGAGTATTACAGTACGGTAGTCATCGTTTCCAACCCATGGAGGATTCCAGTATGGTAGTCGTCGTCGCTGAACCTATGGAGGATTCTAGTACGGTATTCGTTGCAGTTGCAGCCAGCTCTAGGGTTCCCGCACACAACACGATCGATTCCAGGAGGGTCCACTCCTCGAGCAAAGTGGGTGATCCATAAACTGTCACGAAATCTAGAGTTGATGTATCCTGAAGTTCTTTCTCGTCAAAAGGAATACAACGCGATAGATGGCGCGTCAATCGAATGCCCGGTTTGAGAGTTATTAGCTTTTTTCTCCCGGGGGGGGGGGGGGGGGGGTTGGAAATACGCTCATTCCAAACCTAGCCATTTCCCAAATTTATCCAAAACACACTTAGAGTACCGCAAAAGGACTGCCACGTCACGTTGCTCCCATTTCCGCAGACAGCGCGTCAATCGGACGTGAGGTATTCAAGTTATTCACCTTTAAGTGAAAACGGGCCCGGCTAATTAATCACAATGGGCTAGCGGGTAGGGTCTACCTAGTTTTCACATGACCAACCCGGCATAGGTTCGGACTGGCCAGGTGAATCGTGCGGCCCGGCATGGCGCAGTCTCCTGGCTGCCCGAATCAGCGGTGCCAAGCGATGCCGCCCTCCCTAATGGGCTGGCTGCAGCCATCCGGCCTTCTCGGTGCAAGCGGACCGCACGGGCGGGCCGCCGTTCATCCGGCGCGAAGGGGCGCGGCCCGTCCAGGTGGGGCACAGCCCGCCCCGGCGGGATGTTGCCCGGCCCGTCCCGGCCGCGACTCTGCCCGAGGGGGGCGAGAGGTCCGAGGCGGGGGGGCGCGGCCCTCCAACTGCCTGAACGAGCAACACTCCCCTCCCTAATCGGCCATAAGAAGCCGGCCAGACTTCTCGGAGTAAGAAGCCCACACGGGCGGCCCATAGTTCGTCCGGCGCGGCGCCCTCTTGGCACCGCTGCTCTCCTCTTCCCAGCCAGCCGACGGGCCCGCCCTTTCTTCCACAAAAGCGGCCCACCCTATGCGGGTCGTGGTTCTCCACAGCACAGTGTTGTGGGGTGTCGTGGTTCCTCCCTTTGACCTGGTCGGCTTTAGTCGGCCAGTTCTTCTTCGGTCGAGTGGCCCGCGGTTGTGAGTCGTGGTTCCTCCACACATGGCCTTCGCACGGCCGCCACTTCCATTCATTGCCACCGCCTCCCATTGCCACTTCCATTGCGTACAAAAATAAGGTCCAACAGAGGGTCGTCGGGTCGTGTTCGTTAGGCCTGCGCCCTCCGTGTTATGCGGTAACAATCAACCAAAACTAAATAAGGTTTCACGAAGATCGAAGAACAATTTTATTCAAATAAAATTGGACCAATCTGCCCTACCTTGGAAAATATTTGCAGTGGTTGAGTGTCGTGGATGACGGTGTCGACTCTGTCATTGTCGGAGTGCTCCTAAAGAAGAAGGGGTGTCTCCTCTCTTGTCGCAGAGAAAATAAAAGAAGGTACATCGTCGTTCTTCCATGGAATTGACGTTCTTCATCAGAGAGAGTGTCATTCTTTGACGGAGGTGTTCTTCATCGAAGAGGGTGGTGTTCCTTCCTTGAGAGAAGAACACCCTTCTCTATTTCTCCAGAGCTCCCACAAAAATTCCAACACAACAAATACCAAAATAAAATAATCGCTAAGCTATTATTTTATTCACACAAGTCATTCAAAATTAAAACAACTTAATTTATTAATTGAAGAGTTTGAATTCATTGATTTACATGTGTTGGCAAATATTAAAGTGGGAGAGAGGGAGAGGAAGAGCTCCCATAATTAATGGGGGGATTGTCACAATAAAGGAAGAGGAGTTAATTTGGGGGTTTGAAGAGAGTTATGGGAGATGAGAGGTTGGGGCTCATGTGGGCCCCACCTCTCAAATATCCACACATGGGAAGTTGGGTGGGTGTGGGCCCCACCAATAACTTCCCATCGGAGTAAATAACATCCATAGATATATAAAATTGTTCTAACAATTTTATTTAACTATTTCCAATTTCCCCAAAAATTAACTCTCAACCCGCCTAAAACGCAGCTGCCATAAAGGTCCCCTTAAACAATTAATGATGTTGTGAGTTTGTCGGTGTCCTCGAATTTCAATTATGAGCACTGATTCAAAAGATATAAAAACCCGCACGTACGTTTGCTGAATGTACCCAAACAAAACTTGAGAAATTGATTTCGGGCACATCGTGCCTCAGAATCAAGTGTCGTTAGAAGCCACAGACTCGTAAAATTTCAAATAATTAAGAAACAAATTACCTTGAAAATTATATGTCTTTACACCAATTATCACAAAAAATTGAATGTTCCATGTTAATGTAAATAACAAAAAAATTTATGGAATGTTAATTTATATTTTTTGATAAATTCATTCCTTTTTTAGAATAAATAAAAATTGATGTGAAGCCTTAAAATAATATTTATTAAAGTATATTTATTTATTAAATAATTAAAAACATGTAGAATTAGTTAAATAGAATAAAATATTTATAAAGGTGAGAATGTCTTTAAATGTTGTATTTGTTAAAATAAAACATTTCTTTTAACATTTAAAAAATGAAAATGACCCTATCAAGGAATAATATCCTAAATATTCCTTTTAGATGTTTTAAAAAGAGAATGACTGCAAAAAATTTCATCACTATTATATTTTAGTAATAAAATTTAATTCTGAATAAAAAATTGAAAAATGGTGATTTAGAAAAAAATACACCAACAAAAAGATAAATAAGATAGGATTTTATTTTAAAACATTATGTTGAAAGAGTAACTAAAATTTAAAATTTTATTCTAATAAAATAATATATATTCATGTTTAATGACTCAAAGTGGTAGTATATACACTACAACAAGTAAAAATATATATAGTCCCAAATATGTATCAATGAAGTTGAAATTTGGAAGAAATCCCTTATAATGATCATAAAATTGATGTGAAAAATACCGAATAAACTGACTATTTGTAAAATTATAAACCACATTTATAAATTTAAAATATATATAATACAAACAAAGTATATTTCACACATAATAATGTCATAACATATTAAAATAAGTTGAGGTACATCCTAGAGAAACCCCTTGTCACTTGTTAACCAGAAGTAAAACCCCCTTGGATAAAATAATTAGAATGTAAAATTAAAATAAAATATCATATTATGGATTAATGTTATAAAATATAAAATAAAAATTCTAAAAACCATATAAGTGTAATTAGGTGAATAAAATTTAAATATTCTTTAATGAAGGGGAATTGAGATGATTCCCCATATAAAGATCGTTTCATTGCAGTGATAATTAAATCACTAATGTTATATTATATAACAAATGTAAATAAAAAACAAAATAGGGGACATAAAACCTAATACAATTAGAGTTCATTTCACACTAATCATGTAATATCATATCTATTGAAGTAGAAGTATAACACAATTAATGGAGATTGTGTTTATAAATCCTTCACTTTTAAGTAACTTCTTATTGAAATACCATTGGATGAAATAATCTGAATTGAAATATAAATTAACATAAATTATGAATTAGTCATCATAGTCCATTTAAATATTCATTATATACCCCACATAAAATAAATTAAGTGCATAACAATAAAATAAACCTCAATTACTGGAAATTTAAACAGAATTCCCTACAAAGATCATATCAACAGATTGATAATTAAATTGATAGAGTGGTTATTTATAACTAATATAAATACACAAAAAATAATTTTACTTGTAACTTAATAAAATTATAGTTCATTTCACCCATAAACAAGGAAAAACATGGTAATTTAAGGAGAAATGTAACCTAGTGAATTTAAATTGTGTTTAGAAATCTGTTTCATCGCATTCTATTTTCATTGTAAGTTATCTATACTTATGTATAAAAAAATTATATTTATTATAAACACATTAAATAACCATATTAATATATATTATCATATACAATCCATTTAAAATAACTTATCCACCATTTTTTCAAAAATATTTATTATTTTCATTATTTTGGGTGTTATTTTCTTTGTTTTTCAGGTCTGTTTTGATACGATAGTCTCAATCCTTTTGTATTTCTCATGGTTATATATTATCAAAAAAAATTATATTATATATTTATAATAATCCATAAAATATAAAAATATAAAAATTAATTATGTCATTCATAGAGATGGTAGGTTGTACATATGCATGAATACACTTTTCATTTTTTTGATGGATAGAAAAAGAATATTGTTACATAACAATTAAACATTATATAATAATTATTATTTAATATATACTCACTAAACATAAATTTAATAAAATATATGTATATTTTAAATGAAAAACGGTTCACATCTCTTCATGGAGGTGCTAATCTACACTTATGCATGAGAGAAGTAATATTTTAATAATTGACTTTAAAGAAAAAGGGTATATATGATATTTAATTTATACAGGCATAATTTCGTAATAAATATAATATATATATAATTTAGTTCCATATTTATAACCATTCATGATAAATGATGATAAAAAATTAAAGACACCAGTATGTGGATACGGTAAGTCTTGCGTACTCAAGAGTGATGTTTACACTTTTTTAAGATATAAAAGTAGAGTTAAGTCATTATACCATAATCATAAAGACCTGTCATAAAATTTATGATACTAGAGATATTATTTGATGAATTGTAAAACACATTAATATGGATTACACCAATAAATTATCCTGAAATTCTCAGTATATATGACTACCTCTTCTTCGGTAAAATTCCATTATATATCTTCTTAAGGTACATAGAGTTGACATTTTGGAATCAAAATAAACTATATAAATTGTATAAGGGTGTTGATAATTGAAATATGAATGGTTTATTTGGTATATGAAACTCAATGTGGTGTTAATAATTGAGGGAAAGGGGTGACCTTTTCTCTGTGAGGGGAGGGAATTCTAAGAATTTCTTAAAGTATTAAATTAATATAAATTATTTCATAACCAAATGGATCCAGAATAATATTATTTCAAATTAATATGAGAATAATATAAAATAATATCATAAAATATAATTTTGACAAATTTTATATATTTATTCACCAGAATCGTCATTTTTTAACCCTCTAATAACTCATTCTACAATTACCCTTATAATAAGGCTTTATAATATTTAAGGACCCAAAATGTTAAAATAAAAGGATAATTGTCCAATAAATGGACAAGGTATTATTTTTAAATCCATATCTTATACCCCATGTCCAATTTCAATATTTTTATTTTTAAAAAATATTTTAACAAAATATTATTTTCATAATTTATCAATAATCTATTTTTTACAATATACATTCAATTTGTTCTTAAGTACTTCTTGAAAAAATAGGGAATTATAATATAATTGTTTCCCTTATTCCTAAAATATTAAATTTTTCTAAAAAAACATTTCATAGAATACTTATTTCAAATTATGTTACTTTTAGTATTTTTAAATTCTTATATTTTTTCTTTTTGTTAAATAAATGTTTTGTTGTTGTTGCATACACATTTATACTGATTATTTATTCTCTTAAAAATTTATAAAATTTAAAATGATAAAATAAATCAATAATATTTCAAATAAAACTTTGAAACTGAACCAGTTTTGTATTTATCCCTAACATAAAATATTATAAATATTAAAAATAAGAAATGTGTCACTTTTTTATATAAATTTTGGTTAAATGCTGTAAGTGTCAAAATCATAGCCAAATGGACAAAAAAGATCATTTTTTTTAAATTATATGATTATGGAAAAAAAACTCATGAAATGGAATTAACCCAATTGCTAATATTATTTTTAATGTTTTATCACATTATTTTTCATCTTAATTGATAAATATACACTTATCCAGGTGACAATTATTTAATATTGTAACATTTACAAAGGAAAAATATAAAAGGGTATTATTTTCCCAATTTAGATATCTTGATTCAAAATATGGAATTAGTTTTTCATTATCAAATTTCTATAAGTGTTAGTAATATATTTTAAATCAAAACAAAAAACCATAATGGAAAACAGCCTTTTAGGAAAAAATTGCATCTCATGTATAAATTATTTTTTAAAAAATATATATAATAAAATTTATTAAAATTAAAATTATTGAGTTATTAATAATATAATATAATTATTTTTGGTTTTAAATAGTCTTAAAACTAAATTTTAAATTTTAAATTCTTTAAAACAAAAACACAATTTTCAATAAAATACGGTATTTTTCACTATCCTCTAGAAAAGGAATGATTTAATAAAAATTCCATTGAATCACCCTAAATTAATATCTATGTGATAATTTTAAAAATAAGGTTAATTTTAAAAATTATAATTTTTACAATTTAGGAAAATTAATTAAAATTCAAAAAAAAAATTAAAAAAAACCCATTTTTTAAAATGTATTTTTTAACTATAAAATGATTTCATTGAAAATTAATTGTGTGTTTATTATTAATAAATACATCATGTAAATCCTTTATAAATATTTTTATAATATTTTAATCCCTATTCAAACCCTCAAATTTAGAATCTATATTAAAACTATCATAATCATATAATACTATTTCATGGTTCATTTAAGATTATTGCTGAAAGTTGTATATGATATCAAATATAGTATTATTTTAAATTATTAGGGTGTCAAATTCTCCCACATTCCTTTAATAAAATTTTCCTTTTAAATTTGAACTAGTTCTTGTTTTGGAATTTTAAAAATATTTTGTGGAAAACTAAAATCATAAAAAGATTTAATAAAACATCCTCCTAAAAAGGGGAATGAAAAATATAAAGGTCTTATGGAATAATACAAAACTATATTCCCAAATAGGAAAAAATAGTGGAAACATAGAATATGTTCATGGAAAATAAAAACTATTTTCGATTGATAATATATAGTGATATATAATATGGTAAAGAGAATGATAACCACTACCAATCCCAAAATGTTTGATAGGTGAAAATAAAATCAATTCATGGGAAATGATAATATTGGGATAAATGTTTTGTTTCAATATCCTTTTAAAAAAATTGAGAGATTTATTTAACATCAATATAGGGAATATTATAAAATATACTTTCATGATATCATTCTTATTTAATATGTAAAATGTCATCCTTTAATTATTCTTTTATCAATTTTAACTTCTTTTCTTAGTCCAACAAATGAATATCCAAAATGAATTTTTATGCACAAAAAACTAACATAAACTTATATAAGATAACGTATTCCTCAAAATAATAACTTTTTGTTTCACATATATATACTAAAACAAAAATGGTTATCATAATTTCTGATAATATTCATATTGAATACACATTCATATAAAAATATTTTACCTTATTCTCAAAAATTAATCAATAAAACCAAATGTTTAGTATAGATCATTCAATAAATAAATAACACTATATCGAAAATAACCTTAATTAACATATCATTAGTAAATGTATTTTTGTTAAATGTTATCTCATACCCTTAATCTTACATCTGCCAAAACATAATGACATTCTTCCAAAAAAATCCTATAATATTAGACCTGAATATTATATATACATCAATACAATGAAGAATCACAAAAATACTATTAATTAAAATGAAATGTGCCTTAATAAACCATTCAATATATTTTTTTTCCTGATTAGAATGTATTTCTGATGTTTGGAGGGATCCTCATAGGGTTCGTAGGGGATGGATTTGTAGGAGTGCTACTTCATGTGGGTCATAATTTAAACCCTATTCACATTGTGAGTTTTAGGTTCATGGATTCTGTGATCTGCCGGTATCATGACTTGTATATGGGTTAAGGGTGTCCATGAGAAGGATTTATTTTCTCAAAATATTATATATTTTTTTTTGTGATTAAATTAGGCAGAGTGGGATTAATTTTTTATGAAAACAAATAATATGAAACATCCCATAGAATTCATGTCAATAATTGAATTCATGATCTAAAAGGTATAGTTTTTAGGATTTAAATCATTTTTAACCAGCTTTCATTCATCCAGTCATATCCCTCCCTCCCAAAATTGAGGAGAACCCTATGATGTTTTGGGTCAAATTTCATCCCTCTTCTAGGTGATTCTCTATGTTGGTTCCAATGAATGAAAATTTGCTATCATTGGTAAGTTATTCTCATTTTCTAGGTGGAATTATATTTTTATTCTCTCATATATTCACTATTTTGGTGAAATTTTAGTTTGGGGTGACTTGGTATATGTTTTATATCCCTTGATGTTGTGTTGGTTGATTAGTGGGGTTTCATGTCTATATGGGTTTTGGGTGTTTATTATCATCTTTGTAATATGCTGGGAGTTGAAAAAATAACATTAGCTAATGAATCCCTCATTTATCTCTTTTTTTTTGTATCATTTAGTTTTTATAAAAAATTAAATGAATGGTTTTTTTAGTCTATTTTTCTTGTTAATGAAAATTCAGATGTTTCTTGTGGATTTTTATCTTTTATGGTTTTCTACATATATAGGTGGTTGTAAAATTGTAGATGTTGTGAGTTGGTTAGTGTTTTTTGTTAACTCGTATGGTGGCCATGTCTGTTAGTGTGGTTATATACATACATTGTATTTTCTTTATAATTTATATACGCACCCGCACTATAATTCATCACCTTATGTTTAACACTTATACATTCATATGGGTATTTTTTTCAAAATCCCAGTGATGTGGATCATTTTATAGTTACCTTCTATTTCTGTCTCTTCTCCCGGGGAGTAGATATGCACTTGCTATAGTGGATGGAGGTCTGATAGTAATCTAAGCGATTCACCAAGTTTCTTCATTCAGGATGATATGTGACCATGATATGTGGAGGTGGCCTATGAACTTTTAGGTTTGATGAGATGATGTTACACTATGGGTTGATGTATTGGGTTCTTTCGAGTGAGAAGTTGTAACGACCCAATATTTCATGAAAATATAGTTTCCTGAATTAATGTTTGTTTAATTATGTTATATGCATAAAAATATAGAGAACCCAAAAAAAATGTTGTTTCATTACTAAACATTGTTACATTAATTAACAATGGAAAAAATTAAACTTCCAATCAGTACTAATTGAAAAAAATATAACTTTTATAATGGGACAATATGTATTGCCCCAATCTACTAGAATCATCATCCCCACTACAAACACTATAGAGAAAAAATATATTATAAACTAAGAAAAATTTTAGGAAGTGTAAATAAAGAACCTATAGAGTAATTGAGTTTAATATTGAATTAAATAATAGATTATTACATGTAAAAGGTAATGTGACCACTAGAATAGAAATGTGGAAATTAGAATAGTAATGTAACTGTTGAATAGTAATGTGACTGTTCTAAAGAGTAACTTTGCCTTTTGAATAGTAATATTTCTTCATATAATAAATTTTAATATAGATAATATTTATCATTATTAATTTAATAAAAAATAAATTTTATAATTCCAAAAAATACATATCATAAATGAAAACCTCAAAAAAATATAAAGGAATTTGTAATAAACTATATTTCAAAGTATTTGAGAGAATAATTATTTTTATATTAAAAATTAAAATTTCCTATTAAAGAATATTTTTTGGGTAAAAATATTATCATTTATTAAATCATCATTTCGAAATAATCCAAGGGTGATTTTTGGTAATTTTTTAAAATACATCAATTTTTGGGTGACAAGTAAAAATACAGTTTTTCACGTAACTAGTGTAACTCAAATTACATCATTCAGGATGTAATAGTTTCATACACATTCAAAAAAATTAAATTTTTTCATGTAATTTTTAATTTCAGAAATGGTTTATTAAAATAAAATAAACTTCATTTCGAAACAAAAAAAATAACTTTCAAAAACTTAAAATAAAAATGATTCTTTAAAATAATATTTTTTCTTTATTTTAACAGTCTAACCATATTAAAAAATTAATTATAATTGAAATATGATTTAAATTATTAATATCATTATATTATATTATTATATTATTTCTATATTAAAGAAATACCATTATCGGTTTTACCTTTGATATATTATTTTATTCTGAAAATACCCCTCTACAAAAATACAAATAACCTCTCCCCATTCCCATGGAAAATCACTCCACCAATATATTAAAAATACAAATATCTTTCCAAATATGTCCTATTATTAATCTTATAATCTATAAGGACATTTTTTTTAAACTAAACTTCAATCATCAACTAGTTTTAGTGTCTCACAAGTGATGTTACACTAAGTATAGAGTAATTATCTATTAAAACCTTCCTCTAAAATTCTTCTGTTTATTCATTTTATCCCTCTTCCTTTCAAAAACATATAATAAATAAATTATAATATAGTATGATTAATTTATATTAATTAATTTATCCTACTTTAATTATCATATTTATGAAAAATAGGAATGTTATTTATTTCTTTGTTCTCTTTTGACAACAACCCGTTAAATGTCGGTTAGCCGCCTATGGATAGACTACCACAAAAATTCTTATAAAAACCCTCATGTATAGATATTATAAACTATATATAATATTCAAATATATTATACTTCTTGTATTTTATGCTTCTATAATTAATTATAATATTTCGTTAATTGCATTTAATAAAAAAGTGACTTTGTTATAATATGGGAAAATATTTAGTAAAATATGATATCAAAATGCTTCAATTCCATCAATAGAAATTCAAAAATTAAATACATTTATTATAATTGAATTTTTATTATACAATTACTATAATTCACTTATGTTTCAGTGTTTTAATTTACAAAAGTTCACTATTCATGAGGTGCAACAGTGAAAAAAATATAATCGTAAATTAAAGTAAGTGGATTCATGAAACCAACTCCATTTATGTGGGTTATAAAATTTTTATGCCAAATTTCAATGTGGATGTTATTTTAAAATTCCTAATTTTTAATTTCATTCCCATCCTTTTTAATTTCATGGATATACATTCTTCCAATCATATTTTATGACAAATGCACTAATTTTTTCAAAACAACTCTTCCATCTAAAAGCACATATTTAACTTGAATTGGTATTGTTTATTATTCACTGAAGATTGATGACTCATGTACCATGTATTTCATTAAATTTTTTCTTTTGGGAAACATATGTTTTAGTAATTAATATTTCCTTTATGAAATTCTCATGAAAACCATTTCCTTTCCATGGGTTATGTTATATCTAAGATTGATATATGTTCTATGTGGCATGCATGATTATGTAATTGGTATGATGTGACAGGTGTGTCTGGAATTATATAGTTCTCCAATGAATTATTAAATGTGATGTATCTCATGATATAATGTGTAATATTAATGAAAATGATTCGATATTATTTCCTAATGTTGATTTTTTTATTATGTACATATGTTATGAGTCGACATGATGCCAACTTTTTTCACAATAATGTGTTGTATTTTACCAATAAGACATGATTTTACATTTATATGCATCTCCACATTCTATGAATTTATCTAATTATTACTATCATGATTATGATTGAGAACCTATTCTTATTTTATGAGTATTATTACAATTCTCATCGATGTTATATTGATTCATTTTAATATTTATCCTCTTACTGGTCTTTAAGATCACCCTTTTAATTGATGTATATCCTCATTTGAATACTTTTACTAAAGATAATTCTAGGAACACAATGAATATATATAATAGGTAACCAAATAATTTTTATGTTTTATTATTTATGTTTTATGTATGAACCTAATTTCCATAACCCACTAAACTATTTGATCTTGTATATGTAACTCTATTATTTTATTTATCTTCAATATGATGCAATAGTCATTAAAGAAAAGTAGGGTCACTATACATGGTATCAACATATGGTTTAATTAATTTCAGTATTAAGATTAAATAACATTATTAAAAACCCTTAGGATGAGACTAAGTATATTTAAACATAGAAGAAGTAGTGTTTTAGAAAAATTATAAACATAGGGATTCCATAAGATATCCTTTTTGAGTTAATTGTTCCAATGAATAAATTATTAATACTTTGTTGAACTTTGTTTTCATTAAACCTTTTCTATTTTAGAAAATTATTTTGAAGAAATAGAAAATAGGCCGCTAACCCATGTAATGGAAAATGCAATGATTGTCTAAATGACATCCCTAACACTTTGGGAGGAAGGCTTCAAAACATTATAGCTATGCTTACCTAGGTATCTTAGGATACAAATGATCACCTGAATCATTTAGAACGTCCATATTCACCCACTAAGGATCAATTTTCCATTGATTCCTTTATATGGAAATGAACACCAACATTTAGTGGAACTTTTATTCACTTTTTTTTGGAAAAGTTTGTTAAATCAATGTAAAAGATCTTTTTTATGATACATTATCCAATGAAGGAGAGGGTAACTCTTACTATTTATTGTATATATGGATAATTCAATCAATGATGGGTATTATTAAATAACACCAAGACAATGGATGAAATATAACATATGGGATGGGAAGACATTATGAAAATATTTCTTACAAATTATTTCCCTCTAAATATTCAAATAAATATGGAGAGAGTATTCATAAATCTAAAGCAAAATAAAGTTTCATCTATCATTGAATATGATGAAATATTTAGAATGGTTTCAAGATATTCCTTGAGTTTTTTTGTTTAAACAGATATAAAATAAACATACTGTTTAGGGGTTTAAAACCACACCTTCGAAAGGGTTTAAAAAGTCGATACTTTAATATTTATGAAGAGGTGGTTCAATATGCTCTCAATATTGACATCGAGTATAGAGAACGGTCCCATGGTTATGGATATAAGAATATAATAATATAGTTTCATGAATGTGGGGTAAAAACGGTGGAAAGAGGATCCAACTACCCATATGTCAAAATGTGGGAAAATAATCATTGGAATTGTTTCCAATGATTGGATAAATGCAACAAGTGTGGGAGAGAATACCACCAAGATAATGAATTCAGAATATACATGAAAAAGCTAGTCCACATAATGGAGGAATGGAGGGGACCTCCTAATGAACCAATAATGGTTCATTGCATCAATTGTAGGGAGCAAAGGCATTATACCTGCCTATGCACTAAACCTCAAGTCATTAAGGATAATCAACATAAGAGACCACAAAAGCCAACAGAGAAAGGGAAATCATACAACATTAGTATAGTTTATGTGGAGAAATAAATTTATTTCCTATATGGTACACTTTATATTCACTTAACAATGGTCAATAATTTATTTTATTTTTGTTCTTTGAATTCCATTATCTTCTGAAAGTTTTCTAGAACTATTGAGTTGTGGACTCGAGACCTTGAATTAGATATATCTCTAAAACCACCTTGCAGTTAAATAATTGAACCCCAAGTATTAGAATCATATCCTACTAGTGTGTGTTGGAATATTCTTCTAGTGAATCTTTTAATTATTCCCTCAGTGGAATTTAACACTATACTAGTCAGGGGTTAGCACTCATTACATAGAAAAACATAAAATTTCAGGAAAAGAAAATATCTTTTCACATTCTAAACCATCAAATGTTACCCTAAAAATGAAGGTAAAATAATTATCCTTTTTTATAAAATATATCAATGGGGGTGTTGATAACCATTAAAGAATCATAACTTTCTTATATGGTCGAGTCAAAGGAAGGTATCAACCTAGAAAAAATTTGGATTTTTATGGAATAAAATAATGTATTTACCAAAGATTTACCTAGACTTCCCCATAACTTGTGAAAGATTTATTAATAGAAATTATACAGAAGGCCACTCCTATATCAAAATTCTATGATAGGATGGAAACATTCTAACTAGAACAGTTAAAGATACATTTACTAGAGCATTTAGACAAATGGTGCATACACCCTAGTACATCACCTTGGGGTACTCGAATGATCTTTGTCCAGATTAATGATGGATCAAAGAGGATGTTTGTTGATTACCAATAGATCATCAAGATACCTCTAATGAACATGTTTCCTCTTACAAGGATTGATGACTTGTTTGATCAACTATGAGGAGTTATATACATCTCAATGGTATATCTTCATTATGGATATCATCAACTGAATGTGAATAATGAATATATTAGGATGATTGCTTTTTGTACAAGGTTTGGTCACTATGATTTCATATTTATTCCCTTTGGACCAACTAATGCCCCTAAAATCTTTAAGGGTTTGATGAATATATTCTTTAGAGACTACATAAAAAATTGGTAACATTTATCGATGTTATTCATATTTAATCAATGATAAATAAGGAACATGAAGATCATCTATGGATTTTTATAGGGACCTTAATGAAGGATAAAATATATGATAACTTCATTAAGTTTAACTTTTGGATAAATCAACTAACATTCTTGGGAACATGATCATATGTGAGGTAATGTCTATGGATCCTTCAATGATAATGTAAATTGAGGAATGTACAAAACCAACTAGTGTCATAGAAATCCATGGTTTTATTAGATTGGTTGGGCACTATTTATGTTTTGTGAGATATTTATCATGATTTTATAGCCTGCTAAATTAGTTAACATGTAAATGGGTTATGTATTTATGAATAGAATAATGTAAAGAATGTTTTAGGGAGATCATGAAGAGGCTAGTCACATCACCAGTACAAATACAAACAATAGGTGGAGAAGGTTTTGTGATATACTATGAAGCTTCAATGAATTTCTTGGGTTTTATGCTCATGTGGAATGATAAAGTGATAGATTTTTCATCATTGTAGTTGAAGATCCATATTCATAACTACCTCACACATTATCATGTGTCATAATCTATGATCATCACTATAAAGTTCTAGAGAAACTATATATATTTTGAAAAATGTGACATATTTACCAACAATAAAATCCTAAAGTATATATTCACACAAAATTATCTCAATATTCCTAAAAAGTGATTGTTATAGATAATCAATGATATTGATTTTTCTATTCACTATCATCCAAGTAGGGAAAACAATGTAGATGAGGCTCAGATCAGAAAATAGTATACTACTCTATCCATGATGTGGATTGATAAAGACTCCATATACAAGGAAATGTAAATGATAGATAAGTAAATCATAACGGTGCTGAATACATCCCACATTTGATAAATGATTTACCAACCATATATCCAAGAGAATATTGATGGAGAAAAAATCAATGATTTGGAGTTAAAATGAAAGGTGGATGAAGTAAATGAATAGAATATACTAGAGTAACCTATTTATTATGATTGTTTGATATGGTTTTGAATCAGTATTTGTGTTCCACTGTCACCTAAGATAAAGAAAGAGCAATTGGATAATTTACACAACTCATCTTTCACCATCCATCGTGGAAGCACCATGATGTACTGTGATCTTTGAGAACAATTTTGGTGAGATAAAATAAAAAAGATGATTTCAAAATATATCTCATATTGTTTATATGTTATCAAGTTAAATCATTACAACATAAGCCCAAAGAGATTATGAAACCATTACTTATACCCAAGTGTAAATGGGAGAATGAATTGATGGGATTCAACAAAATTCTCCTGAAGAAATCCAAAGGAATCAATTTGATAAGGGTTGTAGTAGATCAACTCACAAAGACATCACACTTTATTGTTCTTTGGGAACATCCCTCTCTTAAAAAAAATTATGATATAAGTGAATGGAGTGGTCATGTTGTATGGGGTTTCTATTTTGATCATTTCTCATCATTATCCAAGGTTCACATAAAAATAAGGAAGAATAATTCAACATTGTTTGAGTACTGAGTTGAATTTCATCATGGAATATCACCCAAAAACTAATGGACAATTCGAAAGGGCTTTGAATATGATTGAATACATTCTGAAATCCTACTCAAGGGAATTCAATGGTGGATGAGATTAGCATCACCCATTGGTTGAGTTATCATATTATAATAACTTATACTTGAGTATTAAAATGGATCCATCTAAAGCTCTATGTGGGAAGAAATGTAGAACTTCAGCCTTTTGGGATGAAGTTGGGGAATAAAATCTACGCAGACATAATCCTTTGTATGATATGATATGGAATTTTCATGCGATCCAAAAACATATAAAATTTTCATAGATATAGAAAAATCGCTATGATAACAAGCCTCGAAGGAACATGTAGTTTGATGTTGGAGGAAAAGTCTTCCTTAAAATATCACCATGGAGGTGATTCATACATATTGGAATGAAAATGAATCTTACCCAAAGGTATATTCTCCATTTTGAGAAACTTAATCACCTAAGGGTGGTGTTTTATTGGATTTCACTCCCACCAAATATAACTCTAATTCATGATAGGTTCCATGTATCACTCCTGAGGAAGTTCACACCTGACCCCTCACATGTACTAAATCTAGTGGTGGTAGAACTATATAATGACCTCTCATGCAAATAAATTATGGTGAAAATCATTTAATGTAGTGACAAAGTTCTGTGAAATAGAAAAAACGACCATATCTGAGTGTTGTGGAGGAATCAAAAGTATGAAGATAAGAATTTGGAACGATAATAAATTATCAAAAAAAAGTACCCTCACTAATTATCATCTAATAATATGATTTTAAATTTCGGGGATGAAATTTCTTAAGGGGGAAATGATGTAACATTATAGTTTTTTTAGTAAAAATCGTTTTCTATATAAATGTGTCTTGTATTATTTCATAGACAAACAAATTGTAGAGAAACCAAAAACACATTGTCTCATTACTAAAAATTATTATGTTAAAAATTAATGAAACCAATTAATGTTCATAACATTAAAACTAAACAAAAAAAATAAAATAAGAATTCTAATAAGGTAAAATATAGATCGTCTCAATCTACTAGAATCATCACCCCTACTGGAAACATTATAGAGAATAATGAAAAAATTAGTAAACTAATAAAAATTATTAGAAATTTAATTATAGAACCATAAGAGTATTTTAAGTAAATAGTGTGTTAAATAATAGATTAGAATATAATGTTGGAAATGTGACAATTCGAATAGAAATGTGATCATTGTAATAGTAATGTGACCCTTGAGAATAGTAACCTAACCACTGGAAAAGTAATTTTACCTCAAATAAAAAAAATTATTATTATTAATATTTATCTTTATTAATTTAAGTAAATATAAACATTATAATGCCATAAAATAAATATCTTTATTACAAAATTCCAAAAAAATATTAAATCATTTTTAACAAACTATATTTTAATATATTTTAAAAAAATCATTATTTTAATATTAAAAAATAAATTTTACAGTTTTATAGATTTATTTGTATAAAATTAATATAATTTTTGAAATCATTATGTCAATAATGACAACTATTAAATTTTTGTAAATTGTTTGAAATACATTAATTTTTTTGTGAATAGTAAAAGTAGAGTATTTCACATAACCGGTGTAACTAAAATTACAACATTCTTGATATAATATTGAAATCAACCTTTCTAAACTTTTAACCATATCCATATTTATTTATTTTCATTAATGGTTTATTAAAATATAATAAACTCAATTTCCAAACATAAAAATTACATTCCAAAACCCAATATCAAAAGTGATGCTTTAATGTTATAATTTTTCATTCATTCAACATTCCATTTAAATAAAAAAATAAATTCGAATTGTAAATAATATTTAAATTATTAAAATCATAATATTATATTAATATATCATTTATAATTTCAAAAATTCACTATTACATGTTTTACAGGTGATATATTATTTTATTTTAAAAATACATCTCACCTCAAGTATCGATTACCTCTCCCTTTCCCCTTGGAAAACCACTCCTCCCAACTATTACAAAACCCAATGATCTTCCAAAATCCTCCCTATAAATCCTATTATAATCCATTGGTATTATGTAGAGAAATCCAACTCCAATCACCATGGACTTATCATCTCGTACAACTGAATCTACACAGAGGAGAGAGTAAATATCTATTAGCTCTTCCCTATTCTCATTTTATCTTTCTCATTTTTATATTCTTACTTTCAAAACCATATACTAAAAAATTGATTATAAAGTAATTTAAAATTATATTAATGATCTTAATTTAGTATAATTTTGATATTTGTGGAAAATTTAAATGAAATCTTTTCCTTTCCCTCTCTTTCAACAATGTCATGTTAAAGGTCAGTTAACCAGCTACGAAGGAATTGTCAAGAAATTTAAAATAACCACCATCATGGATTTATAGTAAGAATTATATATAACAATAAAAGATATTTATTTTAATTTATTTTAAGAATTTTTAATTAATTATACTAATTTATTCATTACATATATTAAAATATCCAAATCATTTCACGACAGGAAATTTTTAAGTGTAATATGATATCAAAATGCGTCAATTTCATCAAAATAAATTAAGAAATACAGTCAAATAATTATAATTGTAAAAAAAATTTATAAACTTTATATAATTTACATGTGGATCAGCGTTTTAATTACCCAAGTTTGTTATTTAAGTGGTAAAAAATGATGAAATTAAGCAGGAATTATGTTTCGAGGATTCTTGAACCCAACTACATTTGTTTGGTTATTACACTTTCATGCCAAATTTTAATGTATATGTTCTTTTAATATTCTTAAGATATAATTTAATTTAAAATAAAAATTATGGTATATACATTATTCTAATCTTATTTTAAAAAAGATTCAAAATATTTTTCTAAAATAATTCTTCCTTATAAAAATAATTTTTTTACTTCTCTTGAGATTGTTTTTTCTTCAGTCCGGATTGAAGATTATGATACCATGTATTCTATTCAATTTTTATTTTTATAACCACAAATATTATTCATGAATGTATTATTTATTAAATTCCCATGAAAACCATTTCCATTCCATGGGTTATTTTATCTCTAAGATTGATATATATTCTATGTGGCATGTTTGATTATGTAAGTATTTTAACGTGACAGGTTCACTCAGGATTATATAGCATCCCAATTCATTGGATAATGTGATATATCTGATGAGATAATGTTAAATGTTCATGAAAATGATTCTAAAATTGTTAAAAATAATTATTTTATGATTATACATATATGTTATGCATTGACATAATGATATATTTGTTCACAACTATGTGTGGTATTTGACCACTAGGACATGATGTTATATTTTTTATTAATTTACACATTCCTTTCTATATTATATTAATTCCTATCATGATTATTAATATTATCCTATTATTATGTTATGATTATTATTATTATTATTAATCTCACCCATGTTATATTGATTCGGGTTCTTATTTATCATCTTACTGAGATATCTACTCACACCTTTCACTGATGTATATCCTCATGTGATTACTTTTACTAAATAGAATGAATGGTACACTTGGGATCTATAGAATAATGAATTAAATAACTTTTATGTTTTACTATGTAAAATTTATGTATTATCTTGAATTTTTTAAGACACTAAACCATTTTATCATGGATATGTAAATCTATTATGATATTTATTTTTAAAATAATTCTTTTGTCATTAATGAAAAATGTAGGGTACTTATAGTAGTGGAGTGACCAAGTTGTAAGGAGGATTATGGTGGGGGCATTTATGGAAGGTGGGGTATGATTATAATTTCATTCATGTTCACAATACCCTACAACAGTAGTTATGGTTGTGATGTGACATCCTAGGTGTCTTGGGTGAGATGTAATGTGATCATGTTTTGTGGTAGTGGTATATGTTATATAAAAGTGATGGGTGTGTCATGATATACAATGTTGGGGTGGAGATTATAAAATTAGTGGGAATAATGTGTAGGGTTCCCATTATTGATATGACTCTTATATTGTTTTTATAAATAGGTTGTGTTATTTGGTGAGTGTGTTTTGTTGGGAATGGGCTTGGAAGGTTGACCACATTATGTGGTGTTGTTTCTGTTGTTTTCTCATAGGTTTATTAGTATTATTATTTCATAAGTGCGTGAGAGACATTTTTTTCCTTCAAAGTGAATTGGTATACTCACCCTATGAAAAAAAACTGTTTTTTATATATATAAGAGGATTAAGTGAACTCTTCTAGATATTTTTGTATCAGACCTTTGGATTAATGTCGTGTACCTACATTATATTTTATTTTTGGTATTACATTGGATTATTTTATCTATACCTTATATATTTATAAATTAATATTTGAATTGTTTGGGAATTTATTTTATATTATGTCATGGTGTTGGTTATGGTTGATTCATCCTATCTCATGGTCATATATTTATATAGGGTGAAATTGACAACATTTAAGATATTTGTGTACCCTCGGTTTTAGTCTCTAGCTAGGAGATTACTAGTGGTGGTACTCGGGGGGGGGGGGGGGGGGTCATTATACCTTTCCCATTATTTTCATATATTGTTTTGGTGGAGGTTATGAAAGAGTTGGATGAAAGTTGATAGTTGATAGATGGTATGGCGTTTGGAGTTAGTAAAAGTTAATATAACATCGGTTGGAATGGAAATTGTTCTAGTTGAACATGTTCCAGGACATAGGACTAGGATGTCGTCTCAAACATGAGATTTACCACCACCACCCCCCCCCCCCATTATCCAATCCATGTAATCTATTCTTATTAAATGACCAAGTGACGTGGATCATTCTATAGGGTAGATACCTAGGAGAGGTACATGATTCGTGATGGATTTTATTTACGTTTTAATCGAGATGATTGGATTTATGGAAGTTAAAAATAATTAAAATTATAATAAATAAAATAACATATGGGTTTAGGAAATCTTCTCTTCCTTTTAGTTATGGCTCTTAGTCACCATCCACATGTGGTTCAGGTAGTTGAGGTTTAGTAGGGCACCCAAATATATCACAATAACGTAGTTCAGGATTCGGATTATGATTGGTGGTGTTGGAATTTATGAAAATTTCATCAAGTTCCTTTGGGAAAGTATGAGGGTAGTTTTTGAAAAGTTAAGATAGAGAGCTATTTGGAATATCTTTGGATCGCATACGTTTGATTTGGGTCCTAGTGGAATACTAGGTCCCTTTGCCTGTTAGTTATATATGGGGAGAAACATGTCAGTGGTGGATGATGTGTTTGGGTGAGTGGAAGGAGATATGTTTTTCATGGGTCAACAGTCAAAATGACATCCAAGAATATAGATATTTTCATTTAACATGAGGGTAGATAATTGGAAGGAGTGTAATTATCTTCTGTAGGGGAGTTTTCTAGTGTTGAAGATTGGAATCAAGTTCATGTACCTTCTACTTTTTTTCCCAAATCTTTTCCCAGATGAGAAGTATCATGTGAGGTAGCTTAAGGAGGCAATAAATCCTTCGGTCCTGTATGCATTTTCTCCATTTATTTCTGATGTATCTGGTGTTTCATAAAAGGGTGAGTTGATCAACAAGATGAATTCATGATGAGGTTTACCTTAGGAGGCAGTCCAATAGGGTTCTCTAAGAAGAATATTTGTTGGTGGAAGTTATCAACTACTAGGGTCGTCATGTTTTAAATAGTATGTAGTTTTCCACATCAATCTCCTTTCTAAATTTTTGGGTCTATTGGTTACAATTATTTCCATTGGTACTTGAGGATAGTGTGTTAAATATATGGGGTATGTTTCCATTACAATAACCATATCACAATTTATATTTGATCTCTTTTTTTATATGGTCGGGTTTAGTAACATCCTCATTTGCAGTTTCTAGTGAGACCATTTCAGTAGTAGGGGTAGCCGGTGTTTTCTACATCGAGGGGAGATAGTGTAAGTAGAGGGAAACCACATGATGTTTCTCATGTCAGAGGACCTCAACCTAATTGTGGATATAAATGTGTCTATCAAAAGATAGGTAGATAATATGCTTATGTAAAGTTGTAAATAGTAAGGTAGCAGTGCTAGAGGGGATAGATATTATTCGAGGTATTCTCAGTATAATATGTACTCTTTCTATGACGTGTCTGATTTAAGATCTCTGAAGTCATATTTTAAACCACACTATAAAATTTAATGGAACTATATGTTAAGATGATTCATGTGACATTAGTTTTGAAACAGACAATTTGATTCCAAAACATCATGTCTGATCGATTTTAGGGGTATAGATTCGTGAATGGGAAACATCAGTTTCATTAGGACATGTTTTTTCTTTAGATATAGCCATAAAATGTCGTCCTGATCATTATTTGGTTGTGTTCTATGCATGATGTTATTGATTTCATTCAGAGGAGAGTCAAATTATCAGACGTGGATAGATAATGTAATGTTTTCTTGTTGAATGGGTTTGTCAGGTAGAATGTAAAAATGTACATCTGATTTTATCATTGATGGATATGTTTTCTATTGAATCATTGGATGTAGAGATGGGGGAGGTTATCAGGGTCTTTGTGGAGTTTCAATTTTTTTTATCAATGTGGTTTAGATGTTAACCCCTCAACATGATATTTATTTTGAGATAAATCAATAGCCTAATAATTCTCTAATATCGATAAATCCTTATAGGATGGAGCCTTCTGAGTTTTGGGGGCTGATAATTCATATTAAAGATCTGATTCAGAAATGTTTCATCTGAATAAGTTTGCCTCCATGGGGTGATCCAGTATTGATCTCTTTGAATATAAATGGTGGTATGAGATTTTGTATAGAGTATAAAAGGTAGAATTGGGTAATATTCAAAAACTTTTAGTCTCTCTTATGTACATAAGATCTTTTTAAAATTTATAGAGGTGTGACTAGGTTTTATAATATCGATATATGGTCTGGGTGTCACCAATTGAGAGTGATGGAATGTGATATCATGAAGACTGCATTCCAATATAGTTATAAAAACATCGAGTTTATATTAATTTTGTTCAATGTCAGGAATAACCCCATTGTTTCCATGGGGTTTATGAACTCCATGTTCCATGATTTCTTTTATTCACTCATAGTTTTATTAATAGAAAACATATTGATCTACTCAAATTTATAGGATCTATTTTCCAATCTACTCAGGGATATCATGCAGTTTTTTCAAAGCCACCAAATATATAAAAATATTTATAAGTTTATGTTTTGTAAATGGGAGGTTCATTTTCTTAGTCATGTGTTCTCTCGGTAGGGTTTAGAAGTTGACCCATCAGTGGTTGATACAGTTATTTCATTGGCATCCCTGAAGAACATGGTCGAGGTTTGAATTTTCTTTGGTATCATAGGATATTGTTAATGGTTTTTCAAAATTTCCATCAGCATTCATCACCATTGATTTTTTTGACCATGAAGGACTAGTATTATATATTGAAAGATCTGTTGTTGGAATTGTTCATCTCCCTATAGAGGAATTGGTCAATGCCATAATACTACAGTTTCTATTTAAGGGACTGATGTTTGATGGGTTTGTGACAATTCTCATCTAGGATATGGATTCCTTTTTATGTTTCATAGATATGTGATATCTTATACATATTGGTTGTCGCATCACCAAAAGCATAAATATTCCACCCATGATATGTATTTGGTGGTTGTTTTGTTTTGTTTTTTTTTGAATTTGTGGAAACATTACCGCATTGGGGAGCACATTCTGGTCTTCACATATCATATGTGTTTGAGGTATAAATTTTATCATTGTGATATTAATATATTTAAATAGTGTTAGATGGAGTTTCATTAGGATTTTGATTTTGTGATCATCTACACCTCGTGAAATGTGAATTTTTTTGCTGATTCCATAAGTAGGAATTCATGGAGGGATTTTATTCATGTGTCTGGGGGTTCTTGGAAAGTAAAGGTGGAGTTGGAATTCCTACACATGGATGAAAGGGTGGTTTATGGTAGAGGATTTTTGTTTTAGATTATGTTGTCGTATTACCAAATGTATTATGTGGATAAGTCTTAGTGGGGGTGTCATATGTAGATGTGATTAATAATCTTGTTATCCATGGTGATTCTCTAGGGGTGGTCTGATGATGGTTGGAACATGATGATATTTCAGCGGATTATGTTTTTTCTAATAGAAATTACAAATGGATTCTTTTGTGAGTTTCATAGCTCACCGTTAGTGATATTCCCTTGGGTATGCAATATGTAATATTTCATGAGGATTTAGTGGTGGTTTTAAGGGATAAGGTGAGAAGACTCAAATTTTGTAGATCATTGTTTGGTTTTCTAGAAGTTAAAGGATAAAAATCATGTTACATAATGTTTTTTATATCCCATATATGTTCTCGATAGAAAATGGGATGACATTTTAATGGACTTCATCACAAATTTACCCCATTCTCTTGGAGGATTTAACGTAGTTTAGGTAATTACAGATCTGTTAATGAAATCAGTTCACATCTTAGTGGTTTTAGAGTTGGGTTTCATGGATGATTTGGTGTGGTTGTACATTAATGAGGAGTTATAGATTCATGGAGTTCAAACATCCATTGTATCATATCTGGAAACATGTTTTACCTTATGGGTTTTCAAGGGTTTTTTTTAACCTTATGGTTCTCAGTAATTCTTGATAGCTTCTTTCCACTCTCAAATAGATGAGTATAAAGACCGATCTATCTAGAAAATATAGGTTATGTTTTGGGAATTCCTCTTATAAATAAATTTATAATATCCACAAAAAAATTCTTTTTGTTGAGTTTTTTTTAAATTGCATCTATCACTCATCCATCAGAATAGACCCATTTGAGGATTTATATTGGTGGTTGTGTCATTATAAGTTGTGTTGGATAGATTCTAGGAAGTTAGTAGTTCTTTTCCCTGATGGGGGTAGTGAAAGATGTAAAACTTTTCTTATCTTGATAGATGACAAAAGTAGCATAGGACCAGAGAAAATCATTTGTCGATGATCAGATTATTTAGTTGGAGTTGGATATTGGATACCATGTATTCTTTGGATTCCCCCCTCAATGTGGAAAATATAGGTTTTTAGGGTTTTTAATCTCTCACCATGGTTTTTTAGGCTATTATTTGTATTAAGATTCATTAGTGAGGTGGATTATTGATTGTAACTTCCACCGTAGTGGGAACAGATCCATGATTTCTTACTCATCTCTCAGCTCTGTTGATATCCATATGATGATTCCCATTTCCTTGACTAAGAAGAGTTCAATATATATGATGACATGACATTCATAGATGATACAGTGAAGATCCAAAATCATTGATAATGAGTGTTTTGTGGTTGATCCACTCTCTTGATATGTGTTTTGCAGAGTTACAGTGACCTATAAGAGGGTATATGAGAGTGTAAGACAAAAATGAATGCCTTGTAACTAGAGTTGTTTGGAGTTTTCCTTATGATTTTTAATGTTTTGATCTCATAGTTATAGTAGATTTCTTTCCTTCATGTTTGATGTGTGATAAATATTCGGTCATTTTAAATGGGTAGGATCTAAATTCTAATTTTGAATCATTATAAATTTACCTGATTAAAATTGTGTGGGTGAGTTGGGGTCACCCAAATAAAATAATATCATGACATAGAAGATCAAATACCTTGATATTTATGCTTCATGAAGTGTGTATTTTTTATTAGGATGGTTTTCTTGGAAGGTTTTGTGAATTTTTGGATAGTTTTGTTGATGATTGTGAAAACAATTAAAGTGATGTAGTGATAATTTATAGTGAAAGGTAGTTTTTTGGAGTTAGGTTGATATGTATTAGTTTTTGTCTTTTACTAGATGATGTGGGGTTATGACATATGGGATGTGGTGTGGTGGTTTCATGGTGATGTAGTTTTGTGATATAATAATTTAATTTCAATTAGAGAGATTGGTTGGTAGTATGATTTGCAATATAATGGGAACTTTTAGTGGTATCTCAAAAAGTTGTTGTTTTAACCCTTCTTCCTATGGTATTGGCTTTGATTGTAGAATAATAAAATCAATTTATTGGAATCTAATATAATGGCTCATTCTTTTTTGGTTAGTTAAATTTTCATTTTTTGTGGTTATACAGTGTTGGTGTGTTTGGAGGAATCCCAGAGGGTTTAAATGAGTCAGAGATATAATAATTCCACATTAGGTTTTTCCGGACAAGAACAATATTCACATCATGAGTTTCCATTTCACAACTTGTGTATATGGACAGATTCATGGATTTTAAGGGGGTTAAGGGGGATTTTAGGAGAATTATTAACATCATGAAAAGAGAATTCAATACTTGTAATTAAATCTAGAAGTGGATACTTCATATTTAGTGGAATCTAAAAATATGGTGATTCTCATGAAACTCAAAAATTGAATGGGGGAGGCCACATTTTTTAAATCCTTTTATTTGGATAATGTTTATCCATATAGTTGTATCCCTACCTCTATCATTTATAATGAATCCTATATGGTTTGGGTAGGAATTATATCCCTCTTCTCCTTTATTTGATTTATTGGTTCTAATAGATGTCCATAGGTGATCAGTGGTAAGTTATTTTCCTTTTCATGGTGATTTTCTTTGGTTCTTATCTCGTAGATCCAACATGGTGGTGTGGTGATTTTTTGGGATTTATAAGGAATGAATTTTTTTTATAAACCTTGATGCAGTGTTGGTTGATATTTGTTTTTGGCATGAGGTTATGTTTTTTTTTTTGTGTTTATTATTCACCATGTGGTGAAAATTGAGATTGTAAATATTAGTTGATTTTTGGAATTCATCATTTGTCACTTTTTTCTAGTATGTATTATGGGATTACTCTTTTCTATCTATTAGGTATGGTTTGTGATGAACTTATTAAGATAAATTAGTTAGTTAATTATAATTTATGGGGAAAGGTCTGTGATCTGTATGTTATCCCTATGTTATTATTTTTATCATGGTATTGTGAATTGATGGCATTGACTCGTTTGTGAAATATCATGGTTTTTGGGATGCATTACATGACCTTTAGTCTTTTTGAAATGGATACCTCACTACAAATTGATGTGAATGAACTCCAAAAATGGGAGTTAGCTAACCAATTATATTCAAATAATAAAATACTTCCCTAGATTTATAGATTTCATTATAATTTCTTTAAATAACGATGTGGAATTTTATGAAAGCAATTTTTTCTCACCATGTATTATTTTTATATGCTATGATGTGTGGTCATGAAATGGGGTGGGGATGTGATGTCTTTTTTATTACATTATATAGTGTGGATATGTTATGGGTTTCTGAGGTCATGTTGTGGGGCTTTGATATGTGGATGAGATGTAGGTTAGTAGTGTTTGGGTGGTGTGAGTTCATATTATAGGGAAGTGATGTGTGGTTGTGTTATGTGGAAGATGAGACGTGAATGGTTGTGTTTTTCTAGTTTCTGAGGTAATATTAGAATTAAATTAATTTTTAATATTGAACTATCATATGTTGGTTTGGTTAACAGGTCAGAAATAGAAAATGAATAAATTAAAATGGGAAGTGTGGTTAAATTATATTTTACAAATATAATGAAATTAATGTTCTTATTGAAAGATTTTTCTTACTTTTTAAATGTGGGTAGTTCATTATGGATTCCATTTCTTTTTTTGTTTTATGTACTTAGAGGTTTCAGCGAATTTGTGTATGTTTTGATTAGGTTAGTTATTTTTTGAGAAAACATTAGTTGGTCATGTATGTGTGTGGGTATATATATACCTTTAATGTTCTTTTTGATTTATATATTCTCCCCACTCTTGTTGAGAACTATTTTATGATCCTTATACCAATATGTTGGGGTGTTTTTTCAAAAACCCCAATGATTAGGATAGATGTATGGCTACCCAGTCTTTCTTAAGAATTATTCAAAATGATTTAATTTGAATATTCTTTGATATATTTCATTCTAATAGTTAAGTAGTTTATAGACTACGTTCCTTTGGGAGAGATGAGATGTTACCAGGCTATGGGGCAATGACCCATGTGTTTTCATATGAAATGATGTTTGATCATTTCTGGAGTAGTGGATCATGTGTTTTTGGGAAACATGTTTTGTAACCCTATTGGGGGTATATTATAGTGGGGTCATTCATGGTAAAAGGTGGTAGTTCAGTTTAGTTCCTTCATTTTCCTGATACCCTTCATCTTTGGTTCTAGTTCTGATGTGATATCCAAATTTTCATTAGGTAATATGTGATGTGACAATTTTTTGGGGTGGTGGTATATGATTTATGGAAGAGATGGGAGATCCATGATATACGGCATTGAGGTGTGGGAGTGTAAAATTAGTCAGAAATTTTTTTTATGGAAAATAATATCATAAATTTATAAATGAATACTGAAATCATTGAGAATCAAGTTGAAGGAAAATTATGTTCATTCATTATAAGTTAAAATTAAAAATTCCTTTTTCACATTTTTAGAAAATTTAAAAAAAAAATCCTCATTTATAAAATGCTAAGAATATACCTTTTAATGTATTTTATAAAATGTAAATAATGTGTGAAAAATAAATTAAACTATCCTAATGAAATATTAAATACATTCTTAGAAACACTTAGTTTAAATAGATAATAAAGAAAAATATTTTTGACCAAAGAGACGAGTATTTTTGGTTTCCCTTAAGAAAATTATTTCAATATATTGAGTACATAACGTGATAAATTTGAAAGTAAAACATATATTATCATTAAATAACCAAAAATAAGAAAAATTAATGTTTTTTATTAGATCAGGATCATATTATTTCTTCCATGGATATTAAATAATAAACCATCCTGAATAAAATTAGATTGAAATATAAATACCTTGACTTAAATCTATCCTATATTCATAAAAATTAGAACCTCATGTATAATAAATATTAATTTATAATAAAATTATTATTGAACTATACTCATATCTATTATACCGTGTTTTATTTACTTATGAAATCTTATAACAATTTTATTAATAATTTGTTTTTAAACTCATTGTTTGGGGTGTTTACAACTTCATCTTTCATGCATATTTTGGTTTGAAAGTATTGGTTTTTGTAATTTGATAATTATTCCACGATTTAAAAAAATTAATCATGATATAAATATCACATAAATGAAATATATTTATATATATATAGTCATCAATAAAATTTATTGATCGAATAATTAATTGCATTAATCATGGAGATGTTGGGTCGTACTTTGGAATTAATGTTATTATAAGTTTTTAAAATATAGTGTAAAATAAAGGTAAATAATAATTCACCTGTACATAAATAATTATTATATCATATAAATAATATATATTCATCAAATCTATCCAAATTACCATTCTTGTATATTATATATGAAAAATGAATCTCATCGCTTCATGGTGGGGATTTTCCACATGTACACAAGGGGGACATTATAATTTTCAAATAGTATTAAAGGAAAAGAATCATATGATATTATAATTAGAGCGGAATAATTATTTAATAAATATTATATATAAAATTTAACCCAATCTAAAAACAATACATTAAATATACTGATGCAATTTCAATTGCATCGCTATGTAGAGAAGATAAGTCATGCGTACACATGTGTGATACATTCAGTTACCATTTAATGAGAAAGAAGCTGAATTATGGTGGTTTCACAATCATAATAACATTTTTGAAAATTTATTATAAACAGTTTACTATTTTATAATGAATACCATAGGCTTAGATGAGGTAAAATAGTGACTAAACAGCAAGAGATCAATTAAGTAAATTACCTCTTCTTTGAGAAAATCATTTAGATATCATATTAAGTGCCCTAATGGGGGTTATTCAAGAATATTAAGACCAATTTAATTTATATAAGGGTGTTTATCAGAAAAATATATATATTTTTGATGAGATTCAATGCTTAAAGTGGTGTGAATAAAATAATGGAGGGCTTCCCTTTTATAATTGTGGGCAGGGGATCTCTTGTGATTTCTTAAAATAGTAAAATCTAATAAGGTCAATAACTAGTAAAATGATTCAAAAAAATTCATGGGTTTGAATATTATGTAGTATGGGGTTTAAATATCAACACAAAATAAAATTTTGACCTGTGTAATTAGTTCTTTAAATCATATCTTTTCTTAGTTAGCCTATTATAATATCAGTTTTGGTAAAGATTTTTTAGTCTTAATGGTTTATAATTAATAATATATAATTATATTTGGATCATAAATTAAAAATAGAGGAAATTTTAAGAAAATTATTATCCTCTTAGTCCTATTTAAATATATGTTTGTTTTATATATAATTTAATATAATATTATTTTGATAAAATATTATTTTGATTAAATATCATTAATTTTAATTTTGAAAATATTCATTTACTTTGTCTTAAAAAATTAATAAATTTTGATTTCAAATATAATCATTTAAAAAACAATTATTTAATAGTAAACAATAAAACTCAATGAGCACCATAACCCATTCAGATTATATTTCTTTTAATATTGGAAAATTATTTATTTTACACTTCTATTAATTGAAGAAATAATGTGTCAATATTACATATGAATTTATGGTAATTATATAATTATTATTAATTTTAAATAAATTTTCAACACCAAAATAATTTCATTATTCTCAAAACAGACATTTATAGTCATTCATAATTTTTTTCATTATTTGGATATATAAGATATATTTAAATGTAAGAGTGAAACATTACATCTTTTTTTTATTTAAATACTATATTGGTAATTTTCATTGGAAATTTCCAATTGAGCACGTAACTTTATAGCCTATGGTGATAGTGGTTTAATTTTATTTATCCAGTAATATTTAGGATTACAAATTATGGACTTAACACTTAGTTTGAACCAGATTAATCTGACTTACCCTTTATTGAGTTGATTAGTTTTACCACCATTACTATTCATAGTGCTTTAAATAAATAGAATATATTTTAAAATGTTAAATTCATGTTTAAAAATATGGAATAAATTTTATAACATTTTATTTCTATAATTCGTATAAATTAATTTAAAAATATTCCTGGAAAATGCGATGAATACCTCATTTTAGAACAAATGTATTTTGGAAATTAAATAGAATTAATTCTTATCTCTTGTTAAGAAATATATTAGAAAAATAATAAATGATTTGATTGAATATATAAAATCTAGATTACATTAAGATTATTCATCAATATTGGAATATTTAATTTTTCAAGATGATACCACACTACATGAATAAAAATAGTTTTTTGGAAAAATATCTCTTTAATTTTAAAATGTTTTTTATTTTAATTTATAATTAATTGATTAACAATGTATTCCTTTTATTTATATATACACCATATATTTTTTAATATTTAATTTTTCTTATTTGTACACTCTAATGCAATTTCTTGGTGATTATAATAAAATTAAATAATAATATTTTATTTGTATATTATGGTTTATTTAAACACATTGTTGAATGTAACACAAGATATAAAAGAAATAGTATTATTTAAAAAAATTATATTCTACAATATCATGGTGTTAGATTCTCCACACATAAATAGACTTCCTCTGCTCAAATTAGTCACTCTAATAAGAAAAAATGAGGATACTTTAACCTAATCAGGTACTTGAGTTCCCATGTAGCTTCCTCAAATTTATTGTTTCTCCATAAAAAATTGACTAGGTGAGTGTTTTAGTTTCTTATCACATTATATCTATGATATAGAATCTCTAATTACTATTAATTATAAGAGAGATATTGTTCTAGTGGTGTGACCTATGAGTTCACTTATATTTGGGATTAGGTAAGAACTTCCACATGATATATACCTGGAACACATTATGTACTTGAGAGAGATTAAACCGAAGTGGAAAATGATAATCTATCTCCCTGATGTTATCAAATATTTATATGGGACAAACATATCTAGGGATTTACATTACCTTCTTTAAAACCCTCATAATATCATTCTATGGAGATATTCATAGAAATGCCCTATCACCCAGTGAATTATAGATCTCACTGAGGATTTTAAACATAAATTTTCGTTCAACTTGGTGTTAACATTATGTATTACTGAATGGAAATAAATTTCTCTTACATTTCACCAGTTAGATCAGGTCCCATTTTATTTCCTTCACCTAGTTCGTCCCAAAAAATTGGATTTAATCACTTTCTTCCATAGATGGAATTATAAAGAGTCATTATAATGATCTAGTTAAAATAATTGTTGGACAAAACTCCCACCAAAGGAAGGTGTCAATCCAAAACACCCATGAATTTCATAGATAAATATCTCAATATGTTACCTAGTGTTTCAATTTTTCATTTAGACTAGCCATCTATCATTGTATGATAAGATTTATTGAAAATTAACTTCTTATCAATATCTAATTGAAGGATTTTATAGAATATAATGGTAAATGTTGAATCCTTATTAGTTATAATATAATATGGTACTCTAACAAATCTCACAAATTTAATTTATAACATAGAAATATGATCAAGGTAAAAATATCAATAATAAAAATTATGTGAGATTAAATTTGAATGTGATCAATTACAATCAAAATTTTATTATTCCCTATGGAGTTTTTTAGAGTCTAATCACAAATTCGTATGTGTCGTTTTCCCATATTCATTATACTATGGGTAATGTTCCTAAAATCAAATTAAATTTATATTCCTCATTCATAACATTGTATAAAACCAAGAATTGTGAAACATAATATCAAATGTATATCATTATACTTTTCATCCATAAATACATATTTAGATATTTATAAATCTATTTTCCTTCAATGAATAATTGAGAATAATGAACTATTATACTCATTTAATAGCTCCATCATCATGTGTGATAATAAAGGGACACTTAAATGGTTCTTGAACCTTATCATTCCCCCATAATCAAGGTTAAAATTAGTAATATTTCATACATTCTTCTCATGTTACATATTTTCTTTCTATTCCTATTTAATAATCACATGGATATATGGTCGAACACTAATATGAGAAGCTTTTGATTTCAACCCTTACTTTAGAATTTCTAGATTAATCCTTTTAAAATCAGTAAATATTTGGTATTTGGTGATCCTCATCATAGATGATCTATGGTGAACCTTTCAGCTAATTGATTTGGAAAAAGTTTTGGGTGTCTAAGGGTTGAAATGTATTAAGAAGTCATAATCCTTAATCAACTACAACCACATTTTCTGGTGTATATCTATAACGTTCGATGAGAATATATACGTCATGATTTTTAAATATGTTTAATGTCACTCTCTTCACAATATGTATAATGCCTTTATATCATCAATACAAAAAATACCATAAATAGATCCAAACCACGGTTAGGTACTTTTTATCATGTGCTTTCAATTGTAATAAGGCATAAGATATCACCATATAATTTTTAATATGGAATAATTCTAGTAAATTTTCAAATTCATCAAAATAAATAACAATCTACACTCCACTATATGGTACATTGAGTACATATTCACTGACTAACCTTCTCTTCATATCCTTGTAATTCTCTTCACATTCAACAATCAACAAGAACATAACTCCATTATGAGTCAACATATTGAGTGGATTAAATAGTAATGAGAAATACCAAAAAAATCATTGGTAATACCTAATCAATCCCTGAAACCTATGGTTATTTTTTACTAAGGTAATTTTAGGAAATTTATTAATAATGTCTTTCTTTGATGGATCCACAGATATTCCCTAATTTTAGTTTATATGACCAGATAATGAAACATTCTTAATTCAAAATGTACACTTTGTAAATATTTCATAATTATTATCTTTTCTCATGGCCTTCCATAAAATTAACATATAATCTCCATCATTGTTTTCTATATTTGAATATATGAGTATGTAATATATATGGACTACCACAAATTGATAAAGTTAATATCTAATGGTTGTATTCATTAAATACATTATGTTATTTGGGGAACTAATAATAAAAAATTTATCTCTATATATTCATAGTATCTATTCCCTATGTTGAATGATTTATTTGGTATATCTTCCTTCTAGAACCTCAATTTATTGTATATTGGACAAATTAAAAATTAAAAAATTATTGGGATTTTCACATTTGATTAAGATAGTCATCAATAAGGAGTAAGGGACACCTTTTCAGGTCTATGATCTTACTTAGTTCTAGATTAACAATACAGAGTCTCATCAATCCATATTTATTTTTAACAAAAAGAAAATCCCCACCCTAAGGTGACACACTTGGTGAAATTAATACATTACCAATATTCTCCTATCATTTCGTCTTCCATTAAAACAACTCAATCAAGTCCATATTATATGATTTCATTGAAATAGGTGTAAAAAAAGTATAAGTTCTATTTATAACTCAAATTTATGATTTGATTGAAGGTGGGTAAATTCTACCATAATTTCAATAACTAACTCCTATAAAATAGGAATATCATTAATATTGAGTTTCTTCCCAAACATCTGAGATAGAAATCCCCTTTGAATATGAATCAAAACCCATAAAATGGATTTTATTTCCATTATAAGTTCATATTTCTCATCATAGTGATTAATGAGAATAGATTAATTTATAATATAAAATTCCACTTACCTTCCCTAAAACATAGTATGGTCACTATATAAAAATTTGAATCCAGACCTATATTCATGTCATACTCAAGCAAAGGCAGAATTGAAATATTTTCATGAATCACATTCCCAAAAACATAAAGTGGAGATGAACTATAGTCTTGAAGTGAAACCATAATACCATTACAATTTTTCACAACTAATTCAATATCTAATCATTGAGATGTCAATTAAATACCCTTTGTAAATTACATAGATATAATAGAGTGGTTAGAGATGGAATCAAATAATAAAATAGCTTTTCTAGAGTGGATTATAAGTGTACCTTTCACCTAGTCATAGTTATAACTAACATCAATAGTTCTGATGACATGTGGTTTCTATTTGGATTTGGGCTTAAGAGGTTTCTAACACTAGTCATGATAAATATAAGGATTCATGAAATGGTTGTAATACTACACATATTCCTTACAATTGAAGCATTGAAGTATGCATGGTCAGTTATTTAGTGTCGTTTTTCTTCCATTGATGAAATCTACTTATCACCCCCTATATTATCAATCATTAGGATATTCCCATCTATATAAAAATAACCTCCTAGTTTCGTTTAAGCAATTATGATGATGTTTCTAACCAAATTTCTAGCATGTAAATTGATGTAATTTCACTCCAGCATGTGATTTATTAGATTTTTCATGAGATACGATTATACATTTTTTATCAAAATCATTGGGATTAAGAATATCTCCAATCAATATTTCAACCATGATAGGAAATCAAATGATTCCTTTATGGATATTGATATACCTTATGGATAACACCCCTATATACTTGGTTGTAAGACCCTACTGATCAACTTCACATTATGGTAGGATGATAATACCATAATCTTACCTCACAAATCTTTTAAATTTTTCCTCATAGGTACCAATGTGTGAACATAAAAATAATCCTTTTTAATCCAAATTCAATAATATTTTTTAGAGGAGGACAACCATTTAATTTTCCAACACATTCATTATTAAAACTATTATTTAATGTGTTTCCATTGAATAAAACTAAAAATCAGAGTGTGATAAATAATAATCAAATAAGAAATCCAAATAACATTACATAATCATTTTTTGTCCAAATCAGTAATTTTTATTTTCAATCCATAACGCATTAGGTTTAACCTAGGTTATTAACGATTATTACCAAATCATTAGGATTCTATATTATACTTAATATTTTCCTCAGGGGTTTCAAATATGTTTTATAATATTAATAGTTAAATATTGAAAAAAATTATCCTCTAATACCAATTATAGTGACGCAATTTTTTCATGAATATACATCTTTTTAGATGAATTTTCAATACATTTCAGAAATACATGAAAATGATTATAATGATTTGGTGTATTTTGAGACTAGATAAAAAATCCTTTTATTTCATGAAACATTTTCTACATCTCCCATAAAGATCAACCAATTTAGTACCCTTTATATACATTACCAACTTAACACCTTTATTCATATCCAGGAGAATGGAAAGATAAGAAAGGATGAGACCAAATGCTCAATAAGGGTAATATTGGGAGATATAAATCAATGGTTTTATGAAAGAATAAGATAAGTAAAATGGTATGTGATCGGGACCATTACATAGAAAGTTCATATGAAATATTTGAAAAAACAAAAACCTGATTCATGGAAAATGATTTATTATCTCAAAAGACCTGATTAATAATAGTTATTAATAATCATAAATCTATAATGAACTTTATGTTCATGTCTTGAATGTGTGGAACCATCATAAGTATAGAAACCCTTTAATATGTCTAGGTTAACAACCAAGTAAATAAAATCATAATAGATCAAGACACAACACTTGATTCCCATAGTGGACCAAGTACATAGACTTTCTTCCTAAAATGAATCAATAATATCAACTTGTATCTTATAATGGATCAAACACATCAAATTATTTCCTACCATTATCTCATGATATATCAAAACCATCACCAACTCATTTGGGGGATATAAAATATTAGGCCCACCAATCAGATAATCAAAATAATACATATCTTTCCCATAATATTATAAAACATTAATCAAATAATCATATCATAAACCATTCAATGAAGATGAGATTCAAAAACATTTCATTATGTCATCAGAGCGTACCCCATGGAAAATAAATTAGTTTTGTCAATATATCATCATAATAAAAATAAGTCATCTAGAAAAAGAATAAGGATAGTATCATTGGATTTTATACCTATCAAACATAATTTAAATCAATGGATGTTTTCAAATATGAAAATTACATTAAAATAATCACATGAATATTTCATGATAAAATTTATCTTTATATTTGTACATCACATATTCAAAATACAAAAAATACAAAATATTAAAGAAAACATTTTACATAGAAATAATCATCAAAACTTTTAAAGGGATCCTCAGAACACTAAGTAATCATGAGGGTGGAAAATTCTATGCTTGTAGTATAATTTATAAGAAAACATTTGTTTCACACATTAGGTTTAAAATTAAAAGATACCAAATTCTAAAAATGATAAGTATAATATTTTTAAAATAATTTATAAAAATTAAATTATGGGTTAAATTTATTTTAAAAAACTATAAGTAAATATTAAAAACATTCTTGAAAAACATAGAAAAATTGATATTGAAGAAAATGTTTATTTCCTAAAGAGAGAAATAATGTATTTTTCCCTTAAAAAAATTCTGTAAGTATCAAGATTAATAAAATGGACGAAAAAAAATTAAAACAATTATTATCAAGAAATAACTAGAGGATAATAAAAATTACATGGTTTTATCAGATACAAATCACATAATTTCCTTAATTAAAATTAATGCATAAAAATCCTGATTAAAATATGACTCAAATATAAATCTCTTACCTCAAGTCCCACCATTCTTCATATCCATTAAAAATTACTATACTATATATATATATATATAATAAGTTATTTCTAAAGCCTTACTCATATATATCATACCTTGAATTATATAATTGTGACATATTTTTACCCGTTTATAATTAATTTGTTTTTAAAATCACTATTATGAGTGATAACTACTTCCTTTTTCATCTGTGTTTTGGTTTTACAGGCATTGTCCTTGTACCCTGATCATGGTTTCATAGATTCAAAAAACTTAATAATGATATAAATTTCATACATAATCATTATATATACATATATATATTTATATACATCCATATAATTTATACATAGAAAATATAATTCTAATATTCATTAATACAATGGGTAATACATAGAGAGAATGGTAATTTTAGTTTTCAATAGATGGAATGATTGAAATATTAATAATAATTTACCATTCTAGAATCATTTTTACATAATTTAGATCATATATACTCACAAAATCCATCATTATTACAATCCATGTAAATTGGAAATGAAAAATGAATCACATCACTTGGTGAAAGAACTATAAAAAATGTTGTAAATAAAGGCGGTTTTTTAGAGGTGGTTCATAAAAACTCCTCTAAATACACCTCATCTGTATTTTCAGAAACACTTTACAAAATCATCAATATTTATTTTTATTTTCTCTAAAAAACCCTTAAAAAATTTAACATGATTATTTGGGTGGTTTTTAAAAATAACCACTCCATGTTTTCAAGAAAACCCCACTCCCTCCCAGACTCCCTCCACCCTATGCTCACCCCACATCTCCTGATCATCCTCCCCCTCACCAATGATTGAAATACACTCATCCATCCCCCCATCCCCACACATGACGCTGCTGATTAGCCTCCCTCTAAGACTCCCCTCCACAAGAATCATCCTTAGACTCCAATCGACATTCCTCTATGAGGTGATCAGTGTGAGACCCCCAATCATCCAATCATCTCTAAGACATATCTAGATATTAGGATATATTCCCACATGATGTTGACATCGTTTCACCATCTTTTATTCCTTCTCCATCTCTATTCTATTTCTCCCTCACTATGATTTGGGGCTAGATTTATTAGATTTGTTTTTTCCTAATCATAGGTTGTTGATTATATGATATTTGTAGAGGTATATTATGGAATTTAATTATGTTTAATAATTTAACTATTCTAATTTTCCTCTAATGATTGTTGTTTACTATATTTCTAAAACATTTTTGTATAGGTAGTTTTATGTTGATTATTTATTTTTTAAATATAATTTAATATATATTATATTTTATATAATAATATATTATAATTTTATATTTTATAGTATAGGATGTACAATACATGTTGATTAGAGTTTAATTGACTTACCTTGAAATAAATCTTATATTTTATGACTTTAAACATGTTTTTGGATTTTTTTTATATGAAAATTGATACGTGGATGAAGGAATCAAATATCAATGTCTAATTTCAAATTTGATTTGGTGGCTAATGAGAGATGGATTATTTGAGCACTTGATATTGAAAATATTTCATCCTCATTATATGTGTTGTATTTTTCAGGAAGAAACAAATGTTATTGAAAAAATGGGTTGTTTTGGCTATAGTCTAAATGACCAAAAAAACTCTAATAGTTAATAATGAAATGAAAAACAAGATAAATGATGTTTTCCATGTTGTAGTACCACACCATCGACAATATAACACATCGTTTTACTAAATATATGATGATGTAGATATTAATGATGTCTTCATAACTTTAAGATAGATTGATCAAGATGATATCATATTAATGGATGATAAAGAAGAAACCAATAATATTGGAAACTAAATGAAGAAAACAACTGGGTTTTCTAAATTAGTCGAAGATGATAATAAATAATTATCCGAAAGATGTTTCAAATGGCCAAAATTTTATTTCTTTTTTGTAACATTTTCCACAAAAAATGATAATGTATAATTAAAAATAAAACATTTTCCATGATGTTTTAATTGTTGTGTCGTTCCTTTTCTTAAGTTAGTATCCCAGTATCATTTTATGAGATAAAAAATATAATTAAAAATCTTTGAATAAATTATATGAAGATGCATTTGTATTTAAATGATTGTATGCATTACTTGAAGTAGGATTTGAATTGGGAGAGGTGTAAAGATGATTTCATTCTAGATGGAAATTAACAAATAATGAAATTAGTTAGAATATTCATTCTACCACAATGGAACTAGAAAAATAATTATTTTGATGGATTTACATTTTTTCCCATTAAAACTATGATTTCAATTATTTTTTATGACATATGAAACTACTAAAATTATGTATAATCAGTCTTTTCATAATTATAATGACGATCTCATATGACTGAAAATAGATTCAAAAGAATGGAAGACCATTGATTCCATACATCATGATTTCTCTTTTGATCCTAGCAATGTACATTTTTTATTATCATTTAAGAGATTTAATAATTTTGTGTCATTAAGTAGCTATTAGAGTATTTGGATAGTTATTTTGAACACTTATAATCTACCTACCTTGATGTATATGAAAAAAATGCATTCATCATATAGATGATTATTATTAGAATTAAAATTCCCATAAATGACAATGATGTCTACTTTTAGCTTCATATTCTCGAGTTACAAGAGTTATGGAATGATGTGGTAGACACATATGGTTCATCTATAATGATTTTTTTAATTTATATTTATTTTATGTGAAACATTCATTACACACCTAGACTAGGGTATTTTTGTAGTTGCAACATACACAATAATTCGGATTTCTAGTTTTTAAATATTATTTGTTAGTCTCAATAGCTACCATAAAACAGAAATTGGGGTTTCATTTGTTATTTTTTTCTTCCTTGATAAATCTCATAGATTTCATTTTAATAAATAACATTCCTATAGAAAAATTAATTTGGGGCCTACACCAAAATTATTATCAAGACCATAGATCATGGCATAATTATCAAATTTTTGTATAGAGTTTGGAAAAGATTATTAGTTGAATGAAAGTTTAAAAACAGTTATAACACCATCAATTACAATTGGAGAACAATAATGGAAGATAGTGGGCATAGTTTTTTAAAATCCATATAGTATATTTAATTTCATATTTCATAATCTTGACATTATTCACACTGAGAATAATATTTGTGTAAAATTTTTCTTTACATTATTAATTTGGGAAAATAAAAGGATCATTTAACAGATCTTATGCATTTAAAATCAAAAAATATAAAACTTGATATTTGGCCAAATGAGAATGGGATGTATCCAGTAGCTATTATTTTAATGAAAATCCCTTATAATGCTATTTTTTATTATTATATTAAATTTTTTGAATGCCTAGAATGGATATTCTAGAAATATTTCATGATGTGTTGATTTGAATATTCATAGGATTCATTGATTATAGATTTATGACTCACATTTACTGATGGAGGAGTTACTACCTTTCGAAATGAATATTTTGATACTTGATAAAATATGCATTGTAAAAATTAAGTATTACCAATTTCTTATTAAACATTATTAGAATACATTAAACAAAAATGAGATAGATAAACATTAGGAAAAAAAATTATGGATTTTATGTCATTTAGAGATATTCTACCCTCTATCATTTTTCACTATAATAGTTCATCTGAAAGTTCATTTATTTGAATAGGATAAAATTATAGGGCCCAAAAAATATTTATTTTAATATAAAATTTTATGGAATTTTAGTTTAATAGTGTCTTAATTAAAAATTTATAAATTTTTATTTAATATTAAAAAGAATATATTTTAATTTATGTCCTTTTATTATTAGGTATCTTGGTCATTTGAATTCATATGTGTTGAATAATTATCATCAAAAAGGATATATTATGGAAGGTTACACTGTCAAAGAGTGTTTAACTTTTTGTTCATGGTATTTGGATTGTGTAGATATAAGATTCATTTGAGTGGGAAATTTTGATGACCATACAAGTAAGTAATTTGATAATAATGATCCATCAATGTTTCCAAATTTATTTCAAAAATATATAAAACATATTTACTTTCACTGATATATATGTATTTAAGAAAATCACTCATATATGTGTTACTCAGTACTTATATTTTTTCCATGTGTGAAATAATTAAGGACAAAAATTAGAAGAAGCCTTCGGATATGAACTCAAAATAAGATATAAATAATAAAATATGTTACCAAAGAAATTGTTGAGTTGATTTCATGTCTTCTATGTTATTAATCTAATACCTATTTTTAATATATTTAATGTTCTTTAAAAATCATTCATATCGACTTCAATAGGTAATAAATGATGATAATCGGCTGAACTATCTGAAGAAAAAATATTTTTAGATCGAGTAAAATTGAATAATTCTATGATTTTCAGTGCTTACAATATTACTCGTTTCATGTTTTGTAATATTTATTCTGAGTAATTTTTGAGAACCCAAAATAGAGGTATATTAATTATTCTAAATCAATGTTACTATGGAATTTTGGTTGATATAATTGAGTGAAATTATCATGGTAAATTTCATGTTGTGTTAAATAAATGTAAATGTATCAATGTTAATAAGGTTCCAAGGTAAGTTTCGTTTCAATTTACTTATGTTAATTTCTCTCATTTGATTGATACATTAATATAAAAAGAAAATGATCCGTAAATTATGGGTTCCCAAGAAACAATTGTACATTTCATTGATATTATAGTGGATTATGGTTGGAGTATCATTTTTCACATGAAACTGAGAGACATTTTTTATATGGTTGATGAAGGGGGGGTAATTATTGATAGTGAACCCCCTCAAAAAAACATATAAATTTTCTATACCTTATGAAATTTAAAATAAAATCTTTTTGAGAGGGAGTGATGAATAATAATAAGAATGAACAAAATAAGTATAAATAACATTAACAATGGGACATAGTAAAAACATGGACAATCATTAATAGAATTTGAATGTTTATATTTCATATTAATAAATTCAATAAGTGGTTTTTATATTAATAAATGTATGGAATGTTTAACTTTTGATTAATAAATAAAAGAATTATTTTTTTAGGTATGTCATGTCGGATGAGCTTTAGTGTTAGTACCCACTCTTCCTTACATAGTTCTTATTCTTCTTATACAAATAAAGTTAGAAATCATTACATACCTTTAATAACTATTTTTTACCATTTTATCTTATCCAAAAATGATGTGATACACTATTATAAATTATATTAATGATGTTGAAGAATCAAATAGAAAATAGAATGATGGGTAAATTTCATAAATTTAAAGTTATTTCATTCAATTTAGTGGTACTTTTTTGAGTAAATTTTCTATGTAAAATCTATTAAATGTTTATTTAGTATCACCCATAAAAATAGGTATTGAATTATTTAAATAATCCATGTTGTAATCATGAAATAATTCATTAGATTATATATCAGGAATTAATGTTTTGATCAAAAAAAGTGGTACATTATTTACATGCTCTAAGGTAAACAATTTATCTAGATCAACATTTATATTATTATATGTTTAGTGACTTATTAAAACATTATATGTTTCATAATTTATATAAAAATATCTATTTATGATTCATTATAGAGGCCAGGAAAAAGAAAAATGTTGATAAAATGTCTTATATGTTTGAAATCCACTACGGAGTTGATATTTATACTTTCCATCATATATGAGATAATTATTATAAATAATAAGATCTATATGATGTGAAGTGTGTTTATTTTTAAGATAATTTATGGATTTTGTTTCATTGATTGTTTAAATTAATTAATTATAATCAAATTCCAGTATGATTTATTAAATTTAATGTATTTCAACAGAGTTCAGTCATTAATCTAATTAACATTGTCTATATAGTTTTTAGATGGGATGTTTCCATAACCTGGAAAAAATTGGGAATGTTTTAATGAGTGTTTTAGGATATTCAGTATCTAATTATAAAAGAAGGTATTTAGATTAATGAATTTTTTATGTTTACAAATACAGTAAACTATATGATATTAAAATATTGTTTTTCCATACCATACCATATCATATATCTTAAATGTCAAATAATGTTGTCATATGTTATGAAAATTTTGGGAATTTTCATGACTACAAATTATTCATTTCGTTATTATACAATTACTTATACTGAATTTAGATCAAATCATATATATTTTTAAATTTATTTCATTTACTATTCATTAAATACTCTCATTAGTCATGTGTGGTTGGCTACATTAAATGAATGCACTAGAGGTAGGTAGTGGAGAAGTATGTTATAGGAAACATCATGACTCAGTTATAGAGGGTGATGGGAATACACCTTTTTAGAGTATACATGACTCATGTTCCTATTTTTGTTTCATGAAACATTTCATTTTTTAAACCATGATATAATTTATCTTGTATTATATATAATTAAATATTTATTGAAAAATAGATGATTTTGTATATTGTAATTATTAACTATTTTCCTATATATTCTTTTTTATAATATTTTTTCAGCCCCATGTTGTAATTTATATATTTTTTAAAATCATATAATTGACATCTCTATTGATCACCTATAATTTTATATATATGGTTATTACCACCATGAATAAGGTATCATCACAAAAAAACCCACCATAAAATATGGTAAATATTAAACATTAGTGATGAACTTTATTTCCTCTAAAATGCTATATTGTAGAAAAACCAAAACTAATTTATTAAACCTCCACCAAATTTATCGCCAATAAAAACTACCTCTAAAAACATAGTCTAATATAAAAATGAAACTTTTAGAAAACAGTCACAAATTTTTATAGGTCATTTAATGATTTCTTATTTCATTTATGTTCTATAATACCATTTTGAAACCAATTATATCTTATTAAAACCATCTATAAGTCTACAAAATCCACCATTAGAGGTTGTTTTTTTGTAATGACGTGGTAGTCTACATGTACTCTTGAGAAACACTATTGTTCTTAAACTGTTTGGAAGCTAAAAATATATAGATATAAAATTATCATTCGATTATCATATTTATATCATAAATATAATATATAAAATTTAAACCCATCATAATAACCATCCATCAATGATTGTGGTGAAAAAAATAGTATCGCAATGAGGAAATAGTAAGTTTTACATATGCCCGAACGATACAACAATTTCCCTGTTGATCAGTAAGATCATATATAATGGTGGTTTCATAATGATAATAAAATATTATTATATTTATGATACTAATGTTATTGTTTTATGATGAATATGACTGATTTATAAAATTTAAAAGATGAATTAGATAAGTGATCGGGTAAGTTGATTACCTTTTATTTGAATCAAAACATTTATATATAATATTAAGGACACTAGGATTGGTATTTTGGGAGAAATAGAACCTCTAAAATTTGGATATGAGAGTGTGGAAGAAAAATTTTCATGGTATTTCACTCTAGAAAGCTAAATGTTATGTGAGAAGGATAACGGAGGGGTGCAATTTTATAAATGAGTGGAGGTTTACTCTTCAAATTTCATAAAATATTAAAAAATAATTATATAATTGTATATAAATGTTATTCTAAATGGAAATGGACTCATAGATATGTTTACATGGGGTTGAAATCCCATCGAAAAATTAAATTTTTATAGGTTTACATGTTTTAATAAAACTTCTCTTCTAGTCTGTACCCTCGGTTAACCAATTTTAACCTTAATCGTTGTATTATATTTTTAGTTGATAAATGGATATGATTTTACATTTAAGTTGCATATTGGTTCAAAAATGGAAATCGGATAAAATTATTAAAAAAATTAATATCCTACTTATCATCATTCAATATTTTTATGATTTTTAATTAATTTAATAATATATTTTTCTTATAAAATATATTTAATGTTAATTTTGACACGATTCATTTAATTTGACTTAAAATCAATAAATAAAAATATTTTAATTTGAATATAATTATTTTAAAAAATAAAATTATGTCATATTCATCTATAAAATTCATGTAACATCATAAATCATTCAAATTAAATTACTTTTAACATATTTAAAATCATTTATTTTATTTTAATATTAATTGAATAAATATTTCATTGATGTTCTATAAGAATTTAAAGTCATTCTATAATTAATAAAAAATGGAAATAAATTTTAATTATGAAATTTTTATAAATACTCTCTATATAAAAATTTAAATTAATTCAAATATTTTTTTCTATTTGGACGCAAAAGTTATTGTTAAAATAAACAGAGTGACATTTTGTATTTTTCTTAATTTTAAATATTATATATGTCATTGTTATGGATAAGTGCCAAGTAAAAATCTCAATTAAGAGACTATAGTGATTAGGGTTGAAATAAATTCATTCAATAAAAATTAGGATTACAATTTTATTCAAAATCACTTAGTTTTAAAATAGATTCTCTTGATTTTCCCTTTACCATTATGATAATTTTTTCACGATTATTATTCATGTCACCTAAAAATATAAGGCGCCTAATTACCAATTTTGGACCTCCTAAATCAAAATATATAATCCATTGTTATCAAATTCAATTTCATTAAGTCTAATAAATTACCTTTAAAACAAGCATACAAAATGTGATGAGAACCTCTCTTTCGAAAAAATCAATTTTATACATAAAATTGATTTTTTTTACTTTTTTCATTTATAGAAAAATAGTAGATATATTATATACAAAATTAGTGAAAATGTGATATATAAATTTCATTGAAATAAGTCAAAAATACTGATTGATTTAATTTTTTAAGATAAACACACATTGCGTTCAAGAAATTACTTTTTTCGAAAAAATATCTCTTTTATTTTCAAATGATTTTTATTTTCATTTATAATTAATTGATAACAAATTAATTAATTTTATTCTTATGTAAACCATAAGTATTTTTTAATTTAGTTAGTATTATTAGTACCCTCTAATTTAATGTCTAGGATATAACCATATCATCAAATAATTATATTTTAATCGTATATTCTGGTTCACATAAACCTAGTGTTTCATGTAACACAGGATATCTAATAAATCAAATTATTTGAGGATATATATTCCAAAATATCAAGGGGTTATATTTAGAATAGAAATTTTATAACTAAGAATAGTAACCTTACTGTTATAATAGTACTTCAGCTGTGGAAGATTAAAATAACATTTTATAATCTTTTAAAATGAAAATACGATAAATTTTTATCATCGTAAAAGTAAATAAGTGTTTTAGAAATGATAAATTTAGTTTCTTTATTTTTGAAAACATAAATGATTTCATTTCAATTTTATAATACATATAATTATTTAAATTTTATTTTATTTTCATTTAATGTATTTATAAATAAACTTTCTTTTGTTTTATAATGAAATTTTATTTTTTTTGAACCCATGTGTAATTTTTTAATGTATCGGAAAAAAAAACATAATATTAAAATTTTAATTTTTACAAAATAAATGAAGATTTTAACTAACTATTAAATTTCTCATATATTTAGAATTATTTTTATAATATGGACATCATTTTTTAATCTGTACATTTAAAATACTTTAGGTGAATTTTCAATATTTTTCTAAAATATTTGACTTTTTATAAATAGTATAATATAATATAATATGGTATTTTGCATTATAAGATTAATAAATTAATTTTTAGTCAATTATGATGAAAGAACCATTTATTTAGAACTCACATTAACTATTTACTTTATATATTCTCATTAATAAATATTTTTGATATTATTGACCAAAAATAACATACTAATTACTATAATATTCAAAGAACCCCTATCCACCCACATAAAAATACCGCCCCTCAGAACTTCTTGTCTTCATGCCTTCTAATCCTTATAGGACAAAAATATAAACACAATTAATTTCTAAATCATATTTATCATGACAAAGTGCTACTTGTCTCACCAAAAGACCAATTCCAATCACCTTAATTAGTATTTATTGTTGGTGGAATTCACGGGGTTATATTGTTAATATACATCTTCTGAATTATTTTCTTATTCTACCCACTACATTACTACCTCATATAACATATAATAATTACTCTAGTATCATATATATACTATAGTTCTATATTTCTAATGGAATATCTACCGTTCAAAGCATTTTCATATCCTCTTATTCTAAAAAATGAGGCTTGTCTCTCTGTTAAGTCACTTCACCACCATTGTGGATGATGATTTTTTTTCTACTACCACATTAATGATAAATTTATATTCAATTATTATTATTTAGATTTAACTAATTATGTTTATTAAAATAATTTCTACAATCTAGATTAATATAAGGAAATAATATTAAATAGAACAAACTGAATTCATCGTGGTTGATAAAACCACCTAAATAAACTAGCTTTATAATGATAATATTTTTATTAAAATAATAAACACTATGATTTAAAAAAATAGTTTATTTGGGACCTTTTCAATTTATATAAGTATATTACATCCATTTCATTTCACGTTAGGAGTTTTAATCACATTTTAATGAAACTTTAATAATTATCCATAAGTGATCTGATCAAGAAAAAATGAAATGAACATTCCTAAAAGGACAAAATTAATCCTTATAACACATTTAAATGATTATAAATAAAGATAATAAAATTATAAAAAAATATAAAGAGAAACAATATTAAATTATATAATAAATAAATAAAATATTATTATTCAAGTCAATAAGTGGAAGTGCAGAATGGATTTGGACATAATGTAAGGTATCTCTATGAACCATTTTTTTATTTGGGATATGATATTTATTTATATAAATCACATTCTATCTCTATTTTATGTTATAACATTATTCTATATATATATATATATACATTTCAGTTGCATATATACATATCATATTATCCCTTCCATTTATGGGGTAATAAATATCTTACGTTTATTTATCAAATGTATTATTTATGGAATATACTTTGATTATGATATTAATTAAGATTGTGGAATCAAATACTTTTTCATGTCTAGTAATTATATTTATTACTTATGATTTATTTCATTTTTTACTATAAATAAACATGTGCAATTTATAATGGGTGTACCTTGATACATCTCTAACCCAGTGAGTAATGTTTTTGTACCATTAGTGTGTATGTGTGGGATTAGAGAATGATTGTAATAAATATGGGACAATGTCCACCATTAGATGTTTTTTAGGTGGTAATCCTTGAATTGTGATTGTGTAATGTTTTATATTCCTACCACATTCCTATGATTCCATGATAATAAGATACCATGAATATTATGGTATTCCACCATATGATCATCCATGATCCTTTATTATTTATGATATTATGTTATTTCTTTCAATTGATATATCATGATTCTTCGTCATGTTTATTACCTTACTGTGCATTACAGCTCTCTCCTTTATCTTATGTATTACATTGGAAATATTATTTATCTTTAAGAGATTAAAAATATTTAGGATCTCATTATGAATAATAAAATAAATAAGTTTTATTTTATATTAATGTGGATGTTTTATGTACCTAGCCTTCCAAAGTCTTTGGGATTTTTAACCATTTGGATATATATAATTGATATTTATGATAATAATCATGTAATAATATGGGTAAAATTATTGGGTCTCTATATTTGGTATCATGGGGCTGCCTCATTATTTTTGGGTATTATTAGTAAAATATATACGTTAGAACTCAAAGGATAAGTCTATGTATAAGAAAATAACATGTAATTTTGGTGAAGTGTAGAGTGAGTGATTTACAAGCAATTATATTCTTGTCCAAATACTACAATTATTTGTGGAACTATAATTATTAAACCTATTAGTAATAGCCCCAAAAGGGTGCAGTTGGAAATGACACAATCATCGCTGAATTCATGACAAATAGGCCTTTTGCATGCTTTTTTTCACAGACCCATGGGATATGCTTTGGAAAATTCAAAAACTTTTTATGAACCAATACAAAGGACTCAAATATATTGTTAGGTTAGAAAACATAATAGGGATGTCAGAATGGATAAAATAGATTTAAACCTAGACACTTAAAATTTAGCTCTTAAATTACAAATATAAATTACTCCTTTTTATATTCATTCTATCCATTAAAATTGATTAATTGTTAAATTATTATCATCCAATTTTTCCATTATTTTAGTTAATGGTGGTAGTTATGTGAAATTGTTCCAACAACCAATATGAGAGGAAGTGTAATGGTTTCCCCAATGACAATCCTAACCATATGTGAGTGGGATCTGGAAACATCATTTTGGTACTAGATGAGTTCACTTATGCTATGAAAAATAAATTTGAACATGTTGAAGACCATCCATCTCCTAATAATAATAAATTGGTTATATAGTCATTTATATAAAAAATGTCCCCTACCTTTAGTGGGTCACATGATTTTCTCAACATGAAATCATGTATTAACTAATTTGTAAATATATTATATATCCCATAATAATTAGACCAAGATAAATTCATGGTGGTTTTCTATCATCTGGAATGGGTATTCTATCAATGGTAGAAACTAAGAATGAACACAGAATCCAAAGAGGATTTTAATTCAATGGAATGGGAAGTATTAAGGAAAATATATTTAATAAATATCTTCCCCAAACTAACTATCATAAAATACTAAAGGAGTTCCTTGGACTAAAGAAAAAGGAAAATAAATTTATTTTTGTGTATGAGGAAAACATCACAAGGTATGCCTGATACATCTCAACATTTATCATCAATAACAATATAAGGTGGATGGTTTTTTTACTGAGATAAATCTATGTTTCTAAAAATCATTAGAAAATATAGAATTTAAAAATTATAAAGAGATTTTATGTTGTTCCATCACAATTTATATGGATATTGGTATCTCTATTTTTCCTTATGGAACTGTATATAAAATGACTAAAATATAGTTTTCTTTAGAAGGATCAATATATAAATCTCGTTGAAGAATGAAAACTAGATTTCCTGCCTCCCAAAAATGTGGGATGAAGATGATTATAGAATATACATAAAATTATATAGTATGTAAGTATGTTAATGATTAATGGAAAAAATATATGAGGATGATGAAACCATTTCCTATACCTACAAAAAATAGGAAAACATCACCAAAGAAATTTTCGTCAGTCTTCTAAAGGAATCCTGAAAAAATAACATGATTTGGGTTGTGTTAGATCTTCATGAAAAGAACATTATATTTATTGTAATTAAAGAGGACTTCTCGCATGATAAACTTAAAGTGATATACCTTATTGAAGATGACATTTCATAGAACACCACTATTGATTGTTTCCAACAGATATGTGATATTTAGATACATGTTTTGAAAGTTTCACCAACATGATCTGAACATTAATTTGAAAATTATTATGGATTATCGTAATGAGTTTGATTTCTAATCAGATATAACTATCCATATACTTTATAACATGTTTAGAGACTTATCTATTGACTTCAATGGATAAAGGAATTTGTTTCTTCCTCTATTTGAGTTCTCATGTAATATTAGTTTACAATCAATCAAAAAAACGTATCCAAATGGAGACCTTTGTGGTAAGCGGATTAGGAAACATTCATGGTAGGATAAAAATGGGTAATTTAAACTTCTAGGACCTCATAAGATAGGAGAAATACTATAAAGGATCGGACTATTCAATAGAACATTAGTGTTTCTCAAATATTATAGAAGATATATGCTGAAAAGCATGACTGAAACATAGAGATTGATATTAAAAATAAAATATTCCTCCACATATCTCTAAGGGATAGAGTAGTGGGGTTTGGGAAGATGGGATTGATGAGACCCCAGAACATTGTCCCCTTTAAAAATTTAATTCACATTGGAGTTATAGCCTATCGACTACACTCCCTCCAACCCATTCTCAAGTATTTTATGTATCCCTCGTGACAAAGTACATACTAAATCCCTCACAAGTATTTCATTCATTGGTATTCAAAATGGAAAATGATCTCTCTTATGAGAAGAAACTTGTGAGGATCATGGACCATAGAGATAATGTTCTGCACAAAAGACACCACACCTAGTCAATGTACTTTGGTGAAAATATATGTATGAGTTTTCTAAATGGGAACTAGATAAATCTATAATATAGAGATACCCACACCAATTTTCAAATTAATTTGTAAAATGATATTCCAAGGGTTAAATTTTTTATGTGTGGGAAGAATATAAGAACACGGTATTTTATCAATGTAATCTCCTATCGAAATATAAAATTGTGACATTTTTTGTAATATTATATAATATAATGCACATTCAACACATGATAAACCAAACTAAATTTTATTATAATAATATGAAAATCACATGTATAGAATAAAAATTTCCATTACTACTTAAAGTAATACAATGGGTCAAAAAATAGAAAATTAGATAATAATAAAAGGAAAATTTGGATCTTCATGATCCCTAGAATATTCTCAATCACAATCAATATTGTAAAAAATAAAGTAGAATGTTAGTAATATAGTATGAATTTGGAAATGAAAAAATATAACTTTGATAGAAATATAATTTAATGTATAATTAATGAATTAATAGGTATTTATAAAATTTTGGGGACTCATATGAATGTTACAAAAATGACTATCAGAATAATAATCAAATAATATGAATAGTAACCCAGCAGTTCAAATAGTAATCAAGAAATTAGGAATAGTAACAAGAAAATTAAAAGATAATAATCACCTATGAAAGTGTAAAATAATATTTATATATCTTATAAAATTGGTAATATAATATGTTTATATAAAGGTACATATAAAGAAATGTTTTAGAAATTATAAATTATGATTTTATATTCTAGTAAAACTTGAATGTTTTAATTGATATTTTATTATAAATATAATTATTCAAAATATATTTTATTTTCATTAATGTATTTATACAGGGATATTATCTTTTATTATAATGATAATATAATTTTACGATACAATAAATAAATTTTCAATGGTTCGTAAAATTGATCATAATATCAAAGTTGGTATTTTTTCAAATAAATGTGTATTTTAATTATAAATTAAATATATCATACATAGAAAATTATTTTAAAAAAATTGATGTATTTTTAGGAAATTAAAAATAATAAATAAAATTGGGGGTTTTTTATTTTTATAAAATGGTTGATTTTTTATGAGTAGTGAAATACGGTAAAATATAGTACATAGTTTTATTTGATAAATACTTGAATTTTTGAGGCATGGATGATATAAAAACTCATTAGTTCTAAATAAAATTCCACATTTACTATTTATAGTCACATGAATAAATAATATTGATATTAATTATCCAAAATAATAAACTCATGAATGTAATATTCAAAAACTCCCATCGTTTCCTCTATTCAATACCACCCCTCACCATCACTTTCATTCACACCATAAAAGAATTTTTGATTTCAAAATATCTACAAAATTACCTTACCAGTCATGTTAGACACATCCTAGTGCATATATCATAACAAAAATTCTAATTTCATGTTTTTTAAGTAGTATTTCAAGGAAGTTACATTTTAGTGGTAATATTCTTAGTTTACCTATTCTAAATTTATTTAATCTAGTAAACATTCTTTAAGTACCTCATATATCATGTAATAATAATTCTAGTATAATATAAGTGCTATAGTTTTTATTTATAATGAAATATCATCCATCCACCCCTTTTTATCTTCTTTTACTTGAAAAAATGAAACCATATTCAATATAATGTCGATTCATTGCCTTTATGGATGTTGAGATTTCATTTTCCCCTATTACATTGATCGTAGGATTAAATTCCCTTTTAATGGTTTAAGTTGAATTAATTATGAATATTACATTTTTTCCCAATCAGAACTGAATATATATCTATAATATTAAAAAAAACAAAACTAGTTTGTGCAAGTTAGTAAACCGATCTAAATAAAAAACTGTTTAATGATATGTTTTTTACTAAAATAATAAATACAATGATGGAATACAAAAGGATATTTGGGAACATATAAATTTTTAAGTACATTAATTCCATTTAATTTTATTTAATTACATTTATCCTTATTCAAATGGAAATTCAATTTTTATCCACGAGTGATAAGACCAATAAACCATGAAATAAACATTCTTGGAATGATAATATTCAGTATTATATCTCATGCAGATGATTATAAATGAATAGAATAAAATTATAAAAAATATATGTACAAGGGAAATAATCTATATAATTTAATTAATCAATATAATTTTACTATCTTGTATATTATGAAACAGTACCAAATAAATCTAGACAAATGCTAATATATATCATTAAAACACCCTTTTTCTTTAGGTTATAAACTTATCTCTCTAAATCTCTTTTTATATCACTTTTATGTTATTAAATAATTCCATGATATGTATATATGTGTTTTATATCTATTCCAATATTATTATCCATTATCCAATATAGAGTAATTACACTAATAGGGGGAGAATCAGGGTACGACCAATTGAAAATAATTCCTATTTGGATCTTCTTTCATCATTAAACAATGAACTCTTCTCTCCCTTTCCCATATAAATGTAAGAGAATAAATTAAAGCATTCATGGGAAACAACAGTTTTACTTGATTCACAATCACTGGACTCTATCCAAGGATAATACATGGGCAATATGTCTAGGAACTGAATCCTCTAAACTGTATTGTTATCACAAAGTTCGATGTAAACTCATTTTACCTCATAGGTCATTGAAAATCACAATTTTTAATATCACCTCTCCATCATCTAAATTGAAGTCACTAATCCTCCATAAGATTATTCATTTCATCTCCTGAATAAATATTTTTTACACCTCATCCTTTCTGTAATGGAGTTCTAATTCTATCAACTTTATGAATAAATATTTACCCTTAAATTTCTGGGGAAATAATTTTTTCTCACATAAGATTCCCTTTCGCAGAAACCTATCTAACCGTTAATGAAAGTAAAATATTTCATGAAATACTTTCCCTTCTTAATACCCCAATTTTTAGAAAATTCTGTTATTTTATGATACTATAATCATCTGTGGAAACTTTTTAAAATTTATTGAATCTAACATGGTTTGATTTGAACCAGATTTTTCTTTTCAAAACTAACATCCTTAAGATTATTTTACATAATAATATCCTTCATGAAATTATCTCATTAATTCATAGACTTTGGATATTCAATAAAAATTTATCTTTTCAAAATAGGGGTACTTGCCTATTTATAAACATTGTCTCCCATTAATGAACATTTCTCTCTCATCATTTCCAATTCCTAAAACTCTTCAATCTATTCACAAAACTCACTTTCTTTATAAATCTATTGAAAAACACTTCTTTTTTGCATACACATCTGAAAAAATTGCAATCTTCCAATAAATTTTAAATTCTAAAAATTTCTAATTTTTAATAAGATTTATCCTATTAATCAATAATGATTCACAAAAAATTCAATATTTTGTAAGTTTCATGGAATTTTTTAATTTTTATGAGGCGGTCCTGGAAATCCATCTTCTAAAAAACATTTCCTATCCTTCACATTTTCAACCTCATAAATCTGGAAAACACTAGAAGACACTACCATTCAAAAAACATTTTGAACCACATCAATAGCTTCCATACCTATTTCTTGAATGATTTTAAACATTCTTCTTCAACAATCGTGTTGGAATTCCACAACCAACCTCATAATGATTTTTTATCAACTTAAAAATTCATCCTAAAAACACTAAAAGATCAATATAACGTATTTTTTCATATCTTTAAAATTTCCATTGATGGGTTAATACAATCCTAATTTTAATTTCACAAATTCATTCAATATAAAACCTCCATTCATTAAGATATGAATTAATATTATACAACCCACAACATTCCATGGAAATTTTTTAATTCGATTCACATGGATTGATTCCCTCCCTGACATACATAAGCTTGTACATGTTATGATATGATCACCCATATAGGAAACCAATTAATTAGGAAATTTTTTCATCCCATGAGATGGTATGTATGGGATTAGGGAGTGAACCTAATCTATGAGGGGACTATGTCCTCTATATGATGTTGTCTAACTAGTTAGGCTAGACTTATGGTTGTGTCATGAATTATGTTACTACCATGTTCCTATGATTCAATGATCATATGATTCCCTGATCTTTATGTCACACTTCAAAATTATTATTCAAGATCCTTTCATATTTATGATATCATTTTATTCCTTTTGACTGAGATGTTATGATTCTATATTATGTTTATTCCCTTAATAGGCTTTATATATCCCCACATTGGCTTAGGTATTTCTCTATGACAACCTTTATTTTTTTAAGAGAATAAAGGGATTTATGAGATCATTACATAGATTGAAATAATGAATTTTTATTTTAGTATAATTTTTAAGTTCAATGTACCTATTATCCCATAGATACTAGTTCTTTCGGTCCTTTGATTGTATTTAATAGATATTTATTCTAAAAACATTTAATAACATGTGTAAAATTATTCGGTTTCTATAATAAAGGTCTTTAAAAGTGTTTTTTATTCACCTTTTTAAAAACCTGTATGACTTTTCCAAGGCATAATTGTAGGGATTCCATTCCATATATTGATTTTTAAAATTAATTATTTTTTAATATTTCAAAATTTATCACTTTGAATGGTATGTCTGAGTTCTTCTTCTTTATAAAAATATAAAGCCATTTTTTATAAGACTCTTCTAATTTTCACTTACATAGTATTAATTTACTCAATAATATTTAACTTCTACAATGTTATGTTTTAAGAATTACTATTTAATTTACCTTATAAAAACACATTTGGGTGATTGAATATTTTGTATCAATAGATCTACACTTGATATCATATTATGTGATACCATTTCTAATTGATATGAATCTTATTTTATTTACATGGGTTCTTTATGCTATGATATTTGATTTATTTGGTCTATGGAACACATGTGTATATATTATCAGTTTCAGATTACATAGTTATAATATATCCCTGATATGTTTTGGGTCTAATAATTTCCCCTGAGATGGATTGGTTCTGATAATCCACTAAAATGGCTTGGGTCTAATAAATACCTAAGATGGTTTGGGTTCATTAAATTTGTCCAATAGATTGAATAATTTTGTATATCACATGAGATAATGAAATTTTGACATTATTTTTTTTGCAATCATAATGTGTTGAAATACTTAGAATTTTATAAATCTTATACGATAGAGATACATGGATTTGTTCACAACTCACAGGTTGGGCATGGATGGATTTGTTTACAACATAAAGGGTTTAAATTCTTATTTTTTCTTTATAAACATAAATTATATAAATACATAGATTTTTACACAAATTAGAAAGATAAAATTTATAGATTTTATCATAAACTAAATTGGTGCATGTACTCGGATTTCATCACAACATGAATAGTGATAATGATTGGGTTTTATCAAATTATGATATTTTCATATAATTATCTTATGTGCCTTTATAGAACTTCATTGATCATACATATTACCTCATTATTTTTCATATTTATGTTTTTCATTATGTTTTTTATTTGAGTTTTCATATCCTTTTATCACGACTTATTCAAAAATCATATTATTCTATGTTATTCTATTAAGATTTTTCTCTAGGTCATGTTTTCCATTATAATTTTTATATAAACTTTTGGAAAATTTTAATATTTTTCCCTCTATATGATTTTTATCTACCTAATTTCTTATATTTCCATTCCCCGTGTTATAAAGTGATGTTTAACATATGATAAATCTATTATAGAGTAGAGTTTGGTCATATTATCGAGAAATATTAATAATTATAATAAAATATGTAACATATGTAGCTGATCTTTAATGATTATAAACATGCACATATATGAATGTGTTATTTATAGAGATTAAATGTTTATCATATGAAAATTATATAAAATAAATATTCATTTAACTCACTTTATATAAAATCTTGTGTTTGAATACACTTTTTTACGAAAAATATCTTTTTGATTGGGTCTAGGGTTCATCAGTTTGTATCATATTAGGGTTTCATATATTTGGGGAATGTTTAATTACTTTTTTAAATTATTATAAAAAAAATTGGTGGGAACCCTAGGTAAATTGTATTGTATAAGTCTTTGTATATGAAAATTTCATGACATTTTGGTATAATAGTTATTGTGTGGTTTCCCAGCAATTATATATATTTTTGAATACTTTAAATTTTTTGCCATTTTGGAATATATAACTATAGTGGTAGCCACCCTAAAAAATTATTATATGTTATCAACTAAATATTCTCTATGGTGTATAATAAGAGGGCCTGAGACTAGAAACATGTCTAGAAACTACTATGATTTATGATTTGGTTAGTAGAATTCTCATTAAAATCCATTTTGAATGATTTATTATATTAAGGAATTATTTTACGGAATATTACATAACTCAACCTTATGAAACCAAGATATAAATGATAATGATTTTGGATGAACTGAAAGCTAATGTAATAATTTTTAAGCGTATGAATTTTTTTTGTTGAATTTCCCATCATAGAATAATTCTTTGATGGTGTTTATTTTTCACAACTCATGGTTAACTCCTTTTATATTTAGTAATGGATGAAACATGAAGGAATAAAGTTAGAAATGGATTCCATGGACATTGAAACATCATCCCATTAAGAGACCATATGGAATTGAAGCTTATATTGAAAATTGTTTGTTTATCCTAACCCACTATCATGATTTCTAATTAATAATTTTAATCATTATAAATATATTAACACACCAAATAATGTAATGATGATGTTTCATTGAATTCCAGGTGATAAAGATGGTTATGGAATAAATATTTAACTTCCTAATTATCAAAAATATGGGAATAAGAAGTTAGGGGAATGTCTCCATGTAAATAGAAAGTGTTTCCAATGTGGAAGGATTGGCTATCAAGAATGTGATTATCCAATTTTGGTGAAGTATCTTATCAATGAATTGATGGTAAAGAATATCCAATGCCTCAAATATTATGATTTTGGTTCCAGGGAAAACAATGAACTAGCCCATTATCTAACAAGGATAATAAATATCATCAACCTCCTAACCATGGGATAAAGTGAACTCTGATTCAATTCCTACTAGTGAATGTAGGTTGTTAAAAAATGTTAAATGACACACTCCCCCTCTACTCTAGATTTTTTTATATCCATTTAGACTCTAGTTCTCAAAACCGTAGAATTTGAAGGATGTTTTCTATGATAATCAAATAAACACCCCCATAATTTGAAATTATCATGTAATGGTTTTTTTAATATTAAATTACACGTTTCATTTTATGGAATATGATTTATAAAATTATTATTATGCCACCTTTATAGAATTAAATATGATTTTGGAAATGTGTTTCTTATATCCACATAGAATCCATAGTAATAAATAAAAATATAGATAACACTTTTAAAATTTCTGACCAACCTATGAGCATCTATTTGTGATGGTATGGACATGAGATCTTATGGAAATCTAATTATGTCATAATATTTATTAAACTAAATAATTATTTATGTTTAGATCAAATGATTGGATGAAAAATCAATATTATGATTTACTTATATTTATGGAATAATAAATTTTCCCACATTTTTTATATGAATCTAGAAATTACATCATCAGTCCTGTAAATCTCTAATATACATTTTTTTATGTTATAATTATATTTTTCAGGATGGAAATAATTTATGGGGGGAATATAACACCCTAGGATTTTGGAATATATATTTTTCTACACTAATGAGTTTCTGAATAAATTTCTCTAACCACAAATCCAAACTAAAACGAGTCATGATAGATTTATTGATTAGAAATTTTAATAATAAAAAATCCCCTAGTGAGAAAAATTATTGTAATCAATTATAAGTTTATACAAAATCTATTAAAATTACTTAATGTTGTAAAAGGGTGTTTTAAATAAAATTAGTTTTATTTATATGTTATATTTTCATTTAAAGGATAAATTTATAAATATTATAATTCTATTTTTTAAAAATTATCATAATTTTTAAATTGATCATATTAAAATTATCTTATGATGAATCTGGGTAATTTTTCAAAATTAATTAATTTTTAGGATAATAGTGAATAATACATATTTAACAAAAATCATTGAATTTAAAACTATATAATGAAATAAATATAACATACAAAAAATAAAAAACATTTTTTTTCCGAGAGATGTATTCCTGGAGTAAAATTATTTATTTTCAAAAATTATAATTAATTTTGAAAACCTATGATAGAACATTTTTTTAACATAGGTAATATTTTCCACTAAAAAAATATTTCTTTATTTTGTTCTCATTATATATTAGTTAGGTAAAATCATGATTAATATTTCATATAAAGTCATAAACCATTTATTTATATTATAAAAAACTAATTTATAACATTAAAATAAAACACAATGATAAATGTATCCTATGCATAATATTTAGACCTAAAAATATAGTTTTTCTAAAATGGGTTTTTACACATTACATGTGTTAATATTAAAATTAATCTCTCTTACAAGAATTAATTTTTATTTTATATAATTTATTTAGTATTAAGAATCATTTGATAAAAATTAATTAATATAGACAATTGATTTTTATTTATTCAAAAATAAATTACTTAGGTGAAAACAAGTTACTATAGAAAATGTCAAAAAAGGTGAAAGGGGTAACCAAAGGAGTAAAAGTATAAAAATGTTTAAAACATGTTTATAATTATTTTTTTAGGTTTTTAAATAAAAACCCATATATCTATCCCATTATTTTCAATTTTTGGTCTTCTTAACATGTGAATCAACTGATCTCTTTATATTAAGTAGAAATATTTTTGAAAATGTAATTCTCACCACTCACAAATGGGGTATGTCACAACCCCTTAAAGACCACTAAAAAAGTTTGGTTTATTCTTCCACCATTTACATATTTTCTTTCCATGAAATTTTATTTAACTTACTTTTTCTTCTACTCAAACTAATTTATCTAAATCACTCCATTTCAAAGGATTCCTCCAAGTAAATCCCAATTCGTATACATGAGGAATACATTTTCCAAAAAAAATTCCCTTTTCTACATTAATTTTCCAAATATAATTTTATCATTCTAATATAATTAAATTATAACTATTTTAATATTATATTTTATTATTTAATGGAAATAACTATTATCCAGCTTACCCCTTTCTAATTAAGAGAAATGAAAACCTAATTCATGTGTGTAAGGATCACCGCCTCCATGAAGTAAAATATATCATATTTTATCTAGATTCATTATTATTAATTAGAATATATTAATATTTGATTAAAAACACAAAAAATTACCAAATAATACTAATTTCAGTATTTAGTAAATATATTTTTTATAATGAAGACACTTTCAAAACCACAATCATCCATTAGTTATGGTATGATCAGTTTTTTGTCAGTCGAACAACCTATATGATCAATTCAATAAAATAATATCAAAAATTATTATTGGAATATAAGTGTAGATAATGGATGTTATAAATGATTAAATAATGATTTTATTTTTTTCGTAAATTGTTATATAAATATTAATCTCATTAATTAAGATACTAATGTCCATTTATTAATAATCCCCAAAACTTTCCCATCACTGATTTCATTTTTGATGATCAAATCAAAGACACACATAAATTGAAAATATAAAATTATATATATTTATAGAGCATTAGTAACAGTATCATTTTTAATCTAATGATATATTATTTTTTGAGAATAATTAAGAACAACACCTCTATTAGGAAACTAATTCAAAAAATTAAATATTTCTTTCATGTGATGTTCAAAATATACAATAGATGAATAATATACATATAGATAATAATTATAATTAATGATAATGAATTATATTGATATTATTAAGTTTATTAAATATATTATTCATATAGTTATTTTTTATATTGGGGATCCATATGATTTAGTGGAAGTCATAACTAAGGTAAGGGGTTTTGTAGGCCCACTTTAATTACTTAAGACATATCTCATAATATAAAACATGATGTATTTATTATAGTGTAATTACTTCCAATTAGATGTATTTTACCATATTATTATAATTCACTTTGCTTTGATATATATATGTGTGTGTGTGTGTGATCAATATTTAAATGGATTTTAATTCAAAAGATAATGACATTGTAATTATTTTTAAATAATATCCCTTCATTTTGTTATAATTATTATTGAAAATCCTTATTTTTTATTGGTTTCTTCCATCCATTGACTTTATTTCATGTTAATTTATTTTCAAATATATGTAAAATGAAAATTTGTATTAAAATGTTTCTCCTTGTTGACTTTATTCTCCCTAAGAATTATATCATTATAAATAATAATTCAAATCCTAATGTATGATACCTTTATCTCTTTATCGATATTTTGCATTCCCATAAATTTAATCTATTATATTTTGGTACCCTGTTATGTGTTATCTCATGGTACGTTCATATTTTCCTTCCATTCATTTAAAAATTATTTTTTTACTCTTTTTACAAATATTTTTTTGGAATAAGTGTATTTTATATTATTAAAAATCATTTTCATCCATTCATAATGAATTTTTTATCATAAATTCTATGTTTAATATCGATAACCATTATGTACATTAAAAGCTCTATTATTGGTGATTATTTTTAAAAAAAATTAATTTAAAAAATTCCCACCACCTTTTGATAGCATTATCTCTTTTTCCAAGATCCATTATCAAAGTCTCTTCATAAAAGTAAATGTTTTTAAAATATTTTATATTCATATATTGAAACCATTTTCTCTATTTTAAAGATCAATTAATGAATATTCTTTTTTAATGGAGTTTTTCCCAAAATTATTTCACATAAAATATTTGAAACATTTGTATTTTTTTCAATGATTTTTTTTAATATTTCCTTCCAATATGTTTTTAAAAATTATTTCTTGTTAATATTAAAATAGATATATTTTTTAATGTTAGGCATATCTATTTATTTGTTTTACATATTGATGATATTTTTTTCTAAATAATATTTTAATTTTTTTCTTCTATTTCCCTCTTAAAATATAAATAATTTCACTTATGGAGTATTTTTTATGTATCTATGTCCAAATAACATTATAAAAAATCATTTTGTATGATTGAATTTTTTGGAATCAACCAATCTAAATTTTATATCATGTTATGTGATACCATTTTTAAATGATATGAAACTGATTTTATTTCCATAGGTTATTAATGTTATGATATTGGATTTATAATTTATAGAATAGAAGTGCATGGATTGATATAATGTGATGTTTTAGTTCTGATAAATCCTTGAGATGGTTTGAGTTTGATAAAGTCAGTCGAGATGGTTTGGTTTGATTCAATCTCTCCAATTAAATAGGTAGTGTTTTTTATATCATGAGATAATGAATCATGGAAATGATTGTATTTTATCACAAACATAAATGGTCAATCTTCGTGTATATGTTTGCAACATATATGTTGTATATACATTTAATCCTTCACAATATATAGGGTAGACATGCTTAAATTTATTCCCAACTTACAGGGTGGAAATACATGGTTTTTTCCCCAAATTATAGGGTAATTATTAATTGATTTTTTTACAAATGTGATAGTTTTACAAGCGAGAACTTTTTTAGAACATCATGGAATATTATGATGGGGTTTTGTTCACAATATTATATTTTCATGAACATATGTTAGGTATCTTTGTTATACTTCACGGATTATCATTATTGTCTCTTAATATAAAACATTTAATCCATGTTACATATCTAATAATTTTATATTATATAGCCATATATAATTCATAATAGACAAATATTTTATTTGTTATTTGAATAATATATTTAACTCATCATCATGTTTTCCCATATGAATTTTATCTTCTCTATGATGACATGTTGATCCATTTTTCCTTGTTGAGTTATTAATATCGCACATTTCTTATGTTTCCATGCCCCATATTATGAATATTAGTATAACATATGAGAATTATTTAATTAATTTTATTTTGGATTGAATATAGATAGACTTTTATATGTATCATATAATAACATTTCTATATACCTGATCTATAAAGACATTAAACCCTCCATTATTGGTATTGAGTGACTATTTTTGTGACATGTAATTTTTTTACTTATGGAAAATATTAATAATTAATATAGGTTCATCCCATTTTTTATCAAATATTTTTTTTGAATAATGTGTTTTTATAATTGTACCAGAGATTGTAGGTCTAAGGAACTTTATTCACCGTAAAGAATAACAAACTACTTCCATACATTAACAACCCATTTAATGAACTTCTTGGATATCTATACATCTCAAAATTTGATCTTTATCATAGTAAAATTAAATTAATATGAAAATCGAATATATTAAAAAATATACCTCCTAAAATTCTTTAAACAATATGGGTTCATTATACTACCATTTAGACATATAAACAGTAAAATAATTGTTATGGATTTAATAAATAGAGTTAATAGGTGTTATTTTGATAATTTTTTTATTACTCTTTTATGATATATCCCTTAAATACATGTATAAATAAAATTGTGATGAATAAGTACATATTTTTTTTTATGATTTCATGTAAGGATAACTTTCATTTCTAGTTCAACAAATGTAAATTTTTGATGCACTAAGTCACATTATTCTGGAATGTGATCACATGAGAATTAATTTCTATAGATCCCTAAAAATAATGGTAATTGTGGAATGGATCGTATAATGACCATATCCTTTTACAAACATTACTATAGGATTTTAAGAATAATTAACCACGAAATAAATAATTGGATTAAAATATCTAATGACTTTGGATGATTAGGTACAAAATTAGAAAACATGAAACCAACGTCGAAATATCTACTATTTAACCTCCATAAAGATCACTAAAATTCCTTTTAGATCTTAAATATATATAGGATGACTTGGGGAATACCTGAAAAAATGTTATGAGCTAAAAATCATAGTAAGGGAACAACCCTAGGAATGAAGCATAGAACATGGGTTAAAAGAATAACATGATGAAAAAAGGCATGGAACATCAATAAAACATAGGAAGCATAACTTATAGAACATGGAAACATCTAATCATAGAATCATTGGAATATGGAATTGACATATGACATGATGTAACCATAAGTCAATGTTAACTTCTAATTCCATTTAACATGGAAGCGAATGAGTCAAGGATAACCACCAAAACCATTACACATGGAAAACCAAGTCTCATAAAGGAATTAGGGTTACTCCTTGTCCCAATAGGAAGTCTCATAATACCAAAAATTACCCAATTCATTAGAGTACTATCATGTTGATCCCATAATAACATGTTCATGTATATGTGTTTCATATGAATAATCAAACATAAATACAAGGGTTACCCTTTAAAATAAATTGGTATCATAATCAATTCATATAGCATAATAAAATGAGTGTATCATAAAAGTGTCCTTGAAAGAATGGATTTTAATAATACATGGAAATTAATAAAATAAATTAGTTATATATAATGATAAATTATGTCCAATTGAAGTGAAAACATGTAAAAAGAGTGTTTCAGAAACTTTAGAAATAAGATTCTTTAGTGTTTTTTAAGGGAAAATATTAAAGAATATTTAAAGTGGGAAAAAGAATAATTTATTTCATAAAACTAGATATAAACATAGATAGTTTTTATTGACAAAAATATTGTTTTTATAAAAACATTGGTGTCTTAAAACAAAATATGGAGTGTTCAGGAAAATTAGTGATCAATTTGGATGAACCCTATAATCAATAAAGCTTATCGTGAGTAATTGAGAACTGAACTTTTTAAAAACAAGTATTTCCCACCAAAATAATAAATAATTGTGCTAGGGAAATAATAATTGAGTATAGACATAAAATTAAAGAGTATTAAACAATAATAATTCATAATTACATTGGGGTAAAGGTAGAGAAAGTGTAACCCGAAGAAAAAATAGAGGTTCAGAGAGAATCTCTTACCTTATGTCTGAAAGTGTTCTACACTTGTACCTCATATCCATGATAATGAAATTAAATTCATTGATAATTTAATATAGAAATTTTTCAATTTTAATTTTATTCGGTATAATTTTATTATGTTCATCAATAGTCTTTTCAATGAGTTATAATATTAAATTCCGTCAATCTGGGAGTATTCACTTATTTATTTTATGATTTCTTCCATGTAGTTGAATTATGATAGTTCATATAAAATGAAGAAAAACTAAAAAAGTGATATTATAATATATTTTTGATTCTCCAAAATTTTAAATGGTTCAGTACATTATTAATTTTAGAGAAATGATATTGATTCATTACAGAAAATGTTAATGATGAACATCAATTTATTTTGTTGAATTTTTTATCATCAAGAACTAGTTTTGTTTTATTATTAAATATTATACATATATATGTGTTAAACAACATTATATATGTGGTAATAAAAATATTATTGTCTATTTTAATCTTAAAAATTTCTTTTTGACCAGACATGAAGGTAGTAATGTAAAATTAAAATGGGTCATCCGTGTTGGTTGTAAATAGACACGTCATAGTTGATGTTTTCATTTCATGAATAAAAAGGAGAGGAGAATGGGTTTAATGAGAGATATTTCATTAACATAGAAAAATTAAATAATATATATGATACTGGAGTTATCATTAAGTTTTTGACAATATATGTAAGTGTATGATATGAAAATAAAATAAATTAAAATTAAGTAAAATAGAATAGAAGAGGATTTAACATCTTGAACTAATTCTCCTTGAGAACCTCCTTAGGAAAATTTATTTTGAAATTTGTTTAGAGGAAAGGTGTAATAACTCGGATATTTTCTATATATTTTTTCACAATTTATTGTAATTATTTTGAGACTAGATGATGAGAGGACATTTGATTTTGATGCTCGGGGGTCCCAGAATGTAATTTTGAACTTATTTTAAGTTCACTTATATGAACGTGTGGGTAGGTTTTTTTATCTTTTGAACAGGTGCTCAGATAAGAAACCTCAGGTAACAGTTGAACTCATAGCATTAGGATTTTATTAGGAGGGACCTAAAATCAACTTGTGTGGGTCAGCCAGAAAAGTTATTTTTTTGAGTTTAAAGAATAAAAATAATAAACTATTTTATTATTCTTCATTTCAGTTGTGTGTTGACTCGTCAGCGATGCAACATAGTGACGAGGAAATACTGACTCATTAATTGTCCTTATTAATGAATCTCCATGGTGAAATTGTAATAATCAAAGTTTTCCCCTTAATTATTTAATCAGGGACTAAGGGGTGATGGAAAACCCTATATCTCTTCTAGTTTAACACTGGATAAACCCACGCCAACGATGAAAATTGGAGGACCATAGAGTGGCGAAAAATCTCATGGAGAATGAGATTGGATCTGAGAGTTGATGAATAGTGAAAAATGCCAATGTATCTAGGTTCAATGACGGCTTGGATCATAATCTATCATCTACGATTGATCTCATTCTAGGTAGGTATTTCATTGCTGTTGAATTCTCATTATTTATTCTAAAATAATGAATGTGGATCAACCCACGAAAAGGTTGATCCGCGGATCAACTGTTCTTGAGAGATGGTGTTCTCCTTGGGGTTTTTCATATGGATTTTTGATATCTTGATAGACCTCTGAACTTGATCCTCCCATGTTTAAAACTTCTAATGTGAAGGGTGTGGGCCGACAAAAATAAGGCACGAGCAGCCCCGCCTTGTGCGTTCTTTGTGGATGAATTCATAAAATGGTGGCAAGGTGAGTTTGAGGTCACCGTAGTGAAGGTGGAATCCCTACGGCCCTGCAGGCATAGAGGCATAGAGAAAAGGACCACGATAGAAACTCTGGTGGCCCACAGAAGAATCTTCCAGTGTGCCAACGCCGGCGGCGGTGGCCGATGGATACCCACGATGGCGATGGTTGGTAGAGTTAATTGGCGCACCACGGTGGTATGTAGGTGTGGTTCCAACCACCACTATGTGGAGGAGAGGATAGTGTCTAGGCAGCTATGGAAATCTGGCACCACACGGTCCATCCATCGTGTGTAGAATGAGTGATCGGCCTCATCTGGTTGACCAAATCGGTTTTCTATGTTGATTGGTTACAGGGGCAGGTGATGCCATCTAATGCAACCGGGTGATGAACCGTACAATGATTTTCCATGTCTAGGCTAGATAACACGACCCGCCTCAGTAGGCCCGGGTTGCTATGGGGGGTAATGTCCCACCAAGGAGTTTGGGACAACCATAGGCCTTTCCCATGAACAAGGGCCGGGTTGGGCCTAGGTCAGATTGGGTCCAGACCTAACCAGTCCCTATTTCACTGAAATCTTATAACAAACAAACTAGGAATCTAATTAACGCGTCGTCTACAGAACAAGGACCCCTATGATGGGGAGGTCCTTATGAGATAATTTATGTGAGTTTTGGAGAATTTTGGAATAGTTTTGGGTTGGATCAAAATCGAATCCAACCAGGACCTTTTAACAAAATACACATAACATACAGACTGGACATCCGTTAAAGGGTTCATCTTTTGCGTTGGGACTCTTAAGATGAGTTTTTCCTTTGTATTGGTCTATTTAGGACATCCTGTAGGTTAAGGTACGACCGATGTCTTGGAGATAATATCCTCCTAGAATCAAGCGTGCTATGTTTGGGAATCCAGGGATAGGATGTGACGTGAAGAATGAAGAGTGACCCTTCTAGGATCAGTAATGGAGTGACCCATATTAGACCAGCAATTAAGTGATCCTTCTTGGATCGGTAAGATAGAGACACTTCTTGGATAATCATGAGATTGATCCTTTATGGATCAGTATGAGAAAAAATCTCTAGGGATCAACATGAGAGTGACCATGTGTGGATCAACATGAGAGCGACCCTCAATTGATCAATATGAGAGAGACCCTCATTGGCTCAGAAGTAGATCAACCTATCATGGATCAACCGAAGAGTGACCCATCATGGATCAGTTACAGAGCAACCCTTTTTGGATCAGCAGTAGAGCAACCCTTCGTAGATCAAAAGTAGAGAAACCCTTCATGGATCAGTAGTTGATACTCTCAGTAGAATATAATTGTCTTTCATTATGACTATTCATTTGTACTTTTGTACTTAATTTATATATGGTGTCAACTATATTTTGAAGGTGCTATGTATTTGATATTTTTCTTTGTGGTATTTCCTTTGTGGTATTTACTTTTTGTTATTTTTCCCTTGTGGATTTATGAGAGAACTTCAGGGGGTCTTAGGGTCTCTACTGAGTGTTTATACTCACCCAGGATTGGGCATCGCCCACACATGTTCTATCTTGTGATGATGGTCAATGCTATGACACCGACCTTGGTGGTCTGAGACTTGGAGGAACTTAGTGATGCGGGACTGGGTGGGGAATACTTCAACAGAATCATTATTTAATTCCACTACGCTACAAGTACATAATTTAGGGAAGAATTTAATAGTATTGTTTACATTTAGGGTTATTGTTCTTGAATTCTAGCCCCTTTACTCTCACTTTATACCTTTTACTCTTAGTGGTGGTACTTTGTGGTGTTTTTACTAGTTTTTTCTATTCTGGTTTTAATTGGGCATTATTCCTTGTCTGTGAGTTTATGGATTCAAAGGAAATGCCTTCCCTTTTGGGGATATGCCTTTCTAGTGCTATTCACCAGCCTCTGGCCTAAGGATGACGGACTTGGGGTATTCATAGCACTGGCACTAGGGGACGGGTTGTGACAATGTGGTGTCAAAGGGTGGTCAGTTCTACAAGAATAACTAAGAGTCTATATTTTCATTGGGGGAAATAGTATTAAGATTCATGTGTTTGGTTTTCCGTCTAGGGATTCCAGTGTTGGTGTAAAGGCCGACCTATACATACATCAGAACCCTAAATTCTATTTTCCGACATAGTACATAAAAGTATTGGTTTTTTGTGTTTTGGAAAAACTTTTATCTTGATCTCTATTAAGTCAAATCACTAGGTAGAACTTATTGACTATGGTGCATCGGTTTCCCTATAGGATTCCTCCCCAAATATAGCCATCCTGTATTCTAGTGAGGGATCATGATGGTTCCCCACCGAGTGATGAAGCATTAGTGGAGGGACCACTTATAGCGATACGACCTTTAGGTGGTGTACAAGCATCACCACTACTCGTGGAATAGTAGTTGCAACTAGTTTCACTAGCAGACAGTGCACACCGACAAAGTCAGTAGCACATGTTCTATATATAGAGGTCTTTTAGGTTTCTAGGTGAGACAAATCCTCATGAATCTGAGGATTGGCTGGAGGCAGATATGCTAGTTTGTCTCCTGGTAGATAATCCTATGGACAAGATAGTGGTCCTAGCTGTAATCATTTTTCAGGGTACGGTAGGAATATGGTGGATCTTTATGCTCTAGACACCTGAGGATGAAACCATTGCACGGTTGGACTTCAAGAGACTCTTTTGGGTGGATTTCATACCAATGACACTAAGCTCAGTTTGTAATCAGTAGTTACTACACCTACAGCAAGGAAGACTAACTAGGGCCTAGAACTCAGTAAAGTTTACCAACATCTCCCACTACTCTACTAACATGGTACGGGGCCCTTTCTTCAGGGCCTAGACATTTGAGCAGGGACTCTGATGGGAGATCAGGGCATCAATAATTTTTATCAGCATCCTGATGCATGGTGGAGTGCTACAGAAATCAATATTAGTGAAGATCTTCCTAGATGATAACGAATCGATGGTGAGAGCCACCATCGGACAATAGGTGGCCATGTAATCTACACAAGGTAGTAGGTACACAACACAGAAGCTCAAATGGGCCAAAACATCTGGAGGATGACCCTAGGATGTAGGGACAGAGGTGCGGAGCTCAGGAGGCAGAGGAGGTCAGCTGAGGGCTAGAATTAGTTTCTCCTATAGTGTGATGGGACATGTGGCTCGGGACTGCCTGACCCACCGCATAGACAATCAAAAGATGATCAAGGGACTACCAAGGTAGAGGTAAAGGTTTGAGTGAGGAGGGTCGAACGGTGGAAGACGCGGCAGGGGAGAATGATGAATAGTAGGTGGTGGATGATTGTGTACCCCCATGTGGTCCACCACAAGCTCAGGGAGACGGATAATAGGGGCGAGCTCATATTCTGGTAGTATAGGCCTATGACCATAGTGATCTAGTGATTATTAAAGGTATGACCTATGTCTTATCTACCTTAAATTCAGTTCTAATAGATATAGGTTCCAGTCACTCATTCATTTCCAAGAACCTCGTTTGAGGCTCAGATATTCTGGTGGAGCTGTTGGATGAATTGTTATGATTAGATACTTCAACCAGAGTGGATTCGATGATTACACATTAGTTCCTGTGGGGTGAGATTAATATAGGAAGTGTGTTCTTTAGGTGGGATCTATTAGTAGCAGCATCGAGGACTTATGAGGTCATCATGGGTATGGACTGGTTATCTATAGTCCACACTCAGATCTACTATTTTAGGCATAATGTATGGTGTGTCCATGGGGATGGGATCATTTTTTCATTCACTGGTGAGAAGGTAACCTTAGCAGCATAATATGGACTTTCTCGGAGGAGGGTTCAGCTGATCACTCACCAGTTATCTAGCCTCACACTTGGTGCGATGGGTGAGAGGAGTTTGTGCTTTCCTATAGTGGTGGACTAGTATGAGGATGACTTTATTGCGGATGTTATGGGACTACCTTCACATATATAGGTAGACTTCTTTATCAACCTATACCCCAGGACGATGCTGATATCCACACCAGTATATCGGATGGCTCCCATGGAGCACTCTGAATTTTCGGGATATTTGGAGGACTTGAAAGATAAGGGTTTTTTAAGGCCCATTGTTCCACTAGGGGAAGCGCCAATGTTGTTTCCCAAGAATGAATATGGAAGCATGAGGTTATGTGTGGACTTCCATTTCATAAAATAGGTGACTATGAAGGACAAGTATCCACTACCAAGGATTGATGACCTCTTCGATCAGTTGAAGGTCGAAAGGTGGTTCTCAAAGATCGACCTCAGATCAAGATATCATCAGCTCCAGGTATAGGATGAGGATGTATCAAATACATACTTTATATGCCAATATGGCCACTATGATTATTTGGTTATTTTTTTAGCATGGCCAATTCCCCAGTGTTTTTCAGGGGACTCATGAATATAATCTTCCAACCTTACTGTGATCATTTCATGGTAGTATTCATTGATGAAATCGTGGTGTACTTAGCATCGGAGGAGGACCACACTACACACCTGTTGGTAGTTCTAGATTTGTTTTGAGAAGAATAGTTATATGGTATTCTCTTGAAGTTCTAGTTCTAGATTCTGGAGGTTTGATTTATGGGACATGTTATCTTAGATGCTGGATTTACAGTGGAACCAGTGAAGATAGAGGCAATTCTTTCTTGGGAACCACCCTGGAGCATGATTGAGGTGCAAAGTTTCTTTTGGATGGTTGAATACTACTAGGGGTTTGTGCCCAACTTTTCAAGAGTAGTGGAACCTTTTTTAGCATTGACACTGAAGGGAAACCCCCTTGAGTGGAAGAATAAGTGCCATTAGAGTTTCCATGAGCTCAAACGGAGACTACTGAGTGTTCTCATAATGAGTCTACTAGAAGAGGGTGTTGGGTATGTAGTCTTCAACAACACATTAGGGACCATACTGGGATTTTTCAAGATGCAAGAGTGATCAGTGATCGCCTATGGCTCACAAAAATTGAGGCATCATGAGTATAACTACATGACCCATAAACTAGAGTTAGTAGCGGTGGTATTTTCCTTATAGATGTAAAAACACTACTTGATGGGTGAATAGTTTACCATATAATATGACCACAAGAGTCTTAGGTATATTTTATCATAGTAGGAAATTAAGATGATATAGTGGTGATGGCTGGAATTCCTTGAGGACTATGAATTTAAGATAGTCTATACTCCTTGGAAGGGGAACATGGTGGTAGATACACTCAACATGAGGTATGGTTTACTACTATAGAGTGAGGTGACCGAGAAGCTTTCCGTGATGCAAATATCATTCATGGATGATTATGGAGTAGCTTGAATTCAGTCTATGACTACCACTCCTCTACTCTTACTGCGAGTAAGTGTGGAATAAATTGTTGATGTTGACATCGAGTCCCAACATTCTTATTTATCCTCTGTACAGGCCCCTGATAGAATTTTGACAGGTGGGGATCACACTATCCTTTTTAAAGGATGCATCATAGTACCAGTGATGTTACATGATGAGGTATTGGGGGGGTTCTATACAACCCCTTTGGTGGTACACCATGGTTTGGAGAAGATGTACTAAGACCTCCGACATCAGCACTATTGGATAGGGATGTATAAAGTAGAGGTAGTTTGTGGTTCACGATGCCTCACATGTCAACAAGTGATTGTCGAGAATCTGGTCCTAGTAGGCTTGACACATCCACATGAGGTACCATATTTTAATTGAGATGGTATCTCCATAGTCTTCATGATGGGGTTACCAGGCACATCTAGGGGCCAAGACTCTATCTGGGTGATTGTTGACTGACCCACCTTTCATCTCAATGCCTACCCATTCAAGATTAGGGACCTGTAGAGGGCATGGGGAGCCTTAATGTCCATAAGATAATAAGACGTCATAGGGTTCCTTTGATGATCGTCTCATAAAATGATGCATGCTTTACATCCCTATTGTAGAAGGGGTGGCAGGAGGTGTTCGAGACTCTGCTGTGCTTGAGCACAGCTTTTCACCGCCAGACAGATGGTTAGATGGAGCGAACCGTACTAACCATGGATGACATGTATAGTGTGTGTGTCCTAGATTTTGGTCGTTGTTGGAAGGAGCATGTAACATTGGTGGATTTTGAGTAAAAAAATTTCTACCACACCACCATAAGTATATCACCATTTGAGGCCTTGTACGAGAAGCCATACAGATCAACTCTATGGTGGACAGACCTAGGGGTGTCAGCACACGTGATTCCATAGTTGGTATGGACTACCACTGAGAAGGTGCAGATCATCCAGGAGTGTATGAGTACTACAAAGAGCAGGAATAAATCAGATACTGACCAGGGGTAGAGACCTATGTAGTTTGAGGAGGGAGACCACATGTTCTTTCGGGTATCCCTTTGACAGGGATTGTAGAGATTTGGCCGGGGCAGCAAGATATCTCCAAGATTCATTGAACCTTTTATGTTCTTGTGCATAGTTTGTGATGTGGCTTACCACCTAGATCTTCACCCATAGATGCACCGGGTGCTTGATTGTTTCCACATTTCATAGTAAATGTGTTACTTTCTTGATCTTTCACGCGTCATTGACTGAGGTGATCTGGACATCGATGAAGGGGTGACATTTTTAGAGTTCTCGGGGAGATGGAGGACCAATAGAAGTAGGTCCATTATGGATGGTCGATTTTACTAGTGTACGCTCAATGGTAGCATGGGAATCTCCAAGAGGGAACATAAAAGTGGGAGGCTCAGATTCGTGTTCAGTAACCCCATCTATTTGTTTATCCCTTATTTTTATTTTCTGGGACATAAATACCTTTGGTGGGGAGAATGTAATAACTCAAAATTTTCAATAAAATTTTCTCATTGTTTATTGGAATTATTCTGAGACTATGGGCTAAGACGGTATGTGATTCTGAGGCACAGGGTGCTTGGAATGGATTTTTGAACTTATTTTATATTTACTTAAGTGATCATGCGAGCTAGTTGTCCTATCATTTCACTTAGTTCTCAGAACATTTACATGATGGAACTATCAAACTCACAATGTTGGGATTCACATAGGAGGGACCTAACATCCACCAACATGGCTTGGAAAGAAAAGTCATTTTTTAGATTTTAAAGAAGAAAAATAATTAACTTTTTTATTATTTTTATTTTCAATTGAACGTTGACTTGTCAGTACTGCAACGTAGTGATGAGGCAATGCAAACTCATTAATGGTCCTCATTAATGAATCAATTTGTCTAAACTACAATGCTCAATGCATTTCCATTCATTAGATAAACAAGGATTTAGTTTTCACGGAAAACCCTATAACTCTTATCATTTAATGCCAGAGGAACCCTTTCCAATGACGAATACTGGAGGATCAGAGTACGGAAAAAACTCTCATGGAGAATGATATCATATATTGGAATTGAGTAATGGTGAATAATGACAGTGAATCCTGGATCGATGATGACTTGGATCATCATCCATCGCCTATGATAGATGCCAATATATATTGGTATTACATTGTGCTTGAATTCCCCATTCTTCATTCTAAAACAATGAATGTGGATCAACCCACAAATAGGTTGATCTGTGGATCAGGTGTTCTGGTGAAATGGTTCTTTCCATTGGCTTTTTCATAGGGATTGTTGATAGTTCGATAGAACTATGATACCAAACCTCCATTGTATCAGAAATCTAATGTGAAGGGCATGAGCCGACACAAACAATGCATGACCCCCTACTCCTTGTGTGTTATTTGTGGAAGAATTATCAAAATGGTGGTAGGGTTAGTTTGAGGTCATCTCAGTGAGGGTGGAAGCCCTATGGTCCCATAGGCATAGATGGTTCGAGAAATGGACCACCGGAGCAACTCTGGTGGCCCACAGAAGGCATTGTCACTATGTTGAAGGCGGCTGCAGGAAAAGGGAGGTTCCATGATCATTTTCTAATTTTGGTTGTGTGTAGTTGTGGCACTAAATGGTTCCACATTGAGGAGAAGACCATGTACATGCTGCTCAGGCGAGATGGTGGCAAACGGTCCGTCGACTGAAAGCAGAAGGATTATTTGGCAACTCAGCTAGCCATTCTGGACAAATAGATGTGGAAGATCCACATCTAACTGACCAAGAGAGTCTGCTACACAGACCAGTTTCAGGGGGAGGTAGCCATTCTTGGTGCCTCAGGGTGATGAACCAGACACTGCTAAGCCACATTCGGGCTGGAGAAGCATGCCAACCTCAGCGATCCGGGTTGCTGCATATGGGCCACATCCCACTGGGTATTCCGGACCAACCGTAGGTTATGCCAACCATGGGTCGGTCCCTCAACCAAGATGGTCGGGCTAGACCCAGTTGGGTAGGGCCTAGGTCAGACCGGGCCAGGACCTAACCAGCCCATGTTTCACTGAAACACTTGCAACTAAAAGACCATGATTTCGATTGACACACTCTCTAGGGAATGAAGACCCTTACGATAAGGCGTTCTTTCTGAGATACTCTATGTGTGTTTTGGAAGAGGTTGGAATATGGTTGGGTTGAATCAGACTCGAATCCACCCTAGCCCTTTTGACAAAAAAAATCTAATATCTTACATATCCGGTGTCCGTTCGATGATCCATCTATAGTGTTGGGACCTCTGCAACAAGTGGATATATTGGGTTACTGTATGTGGTACTTCCTAGTGATTGAGGTTAGACTGATGTCTTGACGAGAGGATCCTCCCTAAATCAAGCGAGTTAAGTGCAGGAATATGGTCGTTGGCTGTGACGTGAAGAATGAAGATTGAGCCTTAATTTATCTTCAATAGAGTGACTCTTCATGTATCATTAATAGAGCGATCCTTTGTGGATCAACAATGGAGAGACCCTTCATTGATCAACATGAGAGAGGCCCTTTGTGGACCAGTATGAGGGTGACCATCTATGGATTTGCAATAGAGTGACCCATCATGGATCTACATGAGAGAGACCGTTCATGGATGAGAATGAGAGCGACCCTCCATGGATGAGCATGATAGCGGTACTTTAGAGATTGTACTGAGAGATACCCTCCATGGATCAACATGAGAGAGACCCTTCTTGGATCTGAAGTAACACGAACCATCGTGGATCAGCTCTAGAGAAGAATGTCGTGGATCCGCAGTAGTGTAACCCTTCATGGATCAGCAGCAGAGCGACCCTTTGTGGATCAGCAGCATAGCTTCTCAACAGAATAACCTGATATTTTTTTACGACTAATAATTTTTATTTTTTATATAAGTTATACCTGGTGTGAGATGTCTTCTAATTTTTCAATTTTTTTGAGAACTTTCTTGGTGGTGTATCCATTGTGGTTTTCCCATGGGGGTATTTTCTTTTATGGTATTTTCCCTTGTGGATTTCTGAGAGACCTTTGGGGGTCTTGGGGTCCCTACTGAGTTGTTATACTCACCTCTACATGGGATTTTCCCGCACGTGTTGGGTATTGTGCAGACAATCGACGCTACAATGTAGACCATGGTTGTCTGGGACTCGATGGGGCTTAGTGCGGCAGGAGCGGGTGGGGCATACTTCTTCAGCATCAGGCATCACTACCACTACCCAAAAGGTAAAGACTTCAGGGAGTAATTTGATAGCGTTGTTTACCTTTTGGGATTTTGGGCTTCTATTATAGCCCCTTTAATTATAGTTTACTCATTTTACACTTAGTGTAGATACTTTTTAGTGGTTATACTACATTTTTTTAATGTTTTTTCTTGGTATAGTATTCCATGTCTGTGTGTTTAATGGTTTAAAATCAATGCCTTCCCTTTTTGGGATATTCCATTCCCATGCTAGTCAATATCCCCTAGCCTATAGATGGAAGGCTTGGGGTAGTCACGACATCGGCCCCAGGGGATGGGTCATGACAAAAGGCTCTGGGGAATTGGGGAGAGTCTTGGGGAGATTATTGGCTATAATTTGGACAAACTTCAAGGCTTTTTATATGTGATGAGTATAGGTGGTGTGGGGCAGTATTTAGAGAGGAGGATATGGGTGTTTTTTATTATTTTATTAATTATTTTATTATTTTATCTCTATTCTATCAATAGTGTGGATTCATATGACTATGTAAAGTAACTAGTGTATGTGAGTTTAAACCAAGGGTTTCATACATCATTAATGATGCAAAAATTTATTTATTTGTTTTAAAATGTTAAATATTGTAAATTACCATATTTCAGTATTCACCAAAAATTTCTACTAATTTATAAAAATCAAAAAATAATCCCTAACTATTTTTCAATATATAGAATTAATAAATGGACATTATTTTATTAAAATAATTTTTTGAATATGATAAATATAATTTTTAATTAAAATCATCATGTATTCAAAATATAAAAATTTTAAAATCATAACTAATTTTATGACACATTGATAAATTATTTAAAGTCTCATAAGAAATATTATAATCATATGAAAACAAAATATTAATTTATCAATCTATTTTATGAAAATAAATTTACTTTTTAATCATTATATTAATTATAATATCGTATATAAACATGTTTGTTTCAAAAAAATACCAATACTTAATTTATCATTGTTAAAACATCAATTTTTATAAATATAGATAAAAATAAATCCTATTTTCATATATAACATGCCTTACTTTTATTTATACTTTTATAGGGGATGTTACTATTCTATTATACAGTTTACTATTCTTAATGGTCACATTATTATTTTAAAGTTTGAGTAACTATTACATTATTAAAGGTTCTTTAATTTCTACAAATATCGATTATTTTATTAAGTTTTATATATGAAGTTTTAATTATGTTCTCAATGTGATTATATGTGTTTTATATAATATGACGTAATTATAAGAAGGTAAATTTCATTGATATAATTATGGGTTGTTACATTATTTCCCCCATATGAAATTTCAACAACAAAATCACATTTTACATTATAAGTTAATATAGGTGGGGGTACCTCTCTTTCATCAGTTCTTATGGTTCTCAAGTTTTTTCTTCATACTTACTATTCCACCATATTACTTTGACAAGGTGAGTAGTCTTTTTTAATATAACTTTATCATTAATGGTCAAAGATCCTCACCAGCTACACAATGTAAGAGAGATCATTTTCCCACTATACCACCACTGGATTTAGTACATGTGATGGATCTGATGTGTTCTTCTTCAATATAGATAATTGGAATACATTGTGTACATGAGACATGGTATGTGTCAGTTCTATTTGATAGGCCATAGCTTTGACACAATCAAGAATCATGAAGTGTACCAAAGACATAGATTTACATTCTTCCCAAATATCATGATACTCTTCTATAGAGACATGTGGAGGAATTACATATCTCCAACATTATAATTTAGGTCCCTTCAATGATTGTATGTATAGACCTTCTATCGAATTTGGTTTTTCATGACATGCTGCTGAATGGTTTTCACATTTTCTACCATGTCATTGACCATATTCAGTACTACCAGCCTATTCCCATTAAAATCATCTAATTATGTCATTTTTCTACATCTTTTTCCATAAAGGGATTCATATGGAGCAATTTAGATGATCATGTGGAAACTACCATTTTATGAAAACTCCACCAAAGAATGATGTTGATCACATACACTTTTTACGTCTATAGTTCATGCTCTTTATATGACTTCAAGTGTATTAATAGTCCACTCATTTTGGACATCAATTTGATAATTATAGTCCTTACTGGATTTTAACTCAGTGTTTATAGCATGTTGGAGTATTTTCCTAAACATGGTGGTGAATCATGGATTTTGGTCGAATAGAATCGAAAGGGGTACTCAATGTAGACTCACCACTTCTATGATGTATATCTATGTAAATTGGTCCAGTGACAAGTTCTCTAGAATTCTAATAAAGTTAGTTTTCCTTGTAAGAATATTCATAACAACCCATATAGTATTGTTTTTACTGGAAGTATTTGGAAGTCTGGTGATAATTTCAATGGTGATGTTTTCTAATTTCCATGTTGGTATGGTTAAAGGTTGAATCATACCCTTAGAATTTATCTATTCATCATTCACTTTATGACACACTAGGAACTTTGATGTAAATTCAGTGATCTTCTTCTTCATTTTTCCTCACCAATAGTTATCTTAGGGATCTCAATGCATCTTTCTGCTCCCTAAGTTAATAGGGAAGGTTATGCTATGTGTGCCATTCAAAATCTCTCTCTTTATCTATTGATTAGATAGTACACTTATTCATAAGAAAAATCCTAATATTACTTCCTTATAGATTTTTAAATCATATTATTTTCTTTTCATGATAGAATTTACCTTTTTCTAATTTCCTCATCATTTCTTTGAGAATAATTTATTTTCTCCATACAAGATGGTTGATCAATCATTCGAGGATGTATTGATTATTTTTCCTCCATAATGATTCCCATGTCCATACTTTGAAAGTCATAGAATATTGGATCCTTATCATTTCCCCCCATTTTTAAAGTTGTATAACCCTTTCTACATAGAGAATATTCTACTTCATTTTCCTTTCTAGGATGGTAGTGGATTGATCAGTCATGATCCATGATTATATATGACCATCCTTACTAGTTAATATTAAGAGTCTTTTATGTGAATATATAATTGATGTTGTTATTATTTGTATATATTTCACACTTCCCCCATAGAGATAATTCCACTATATTTTCAATGTGAAGATCACTACTTCCAACTCCAGATCATGTGTGGGATAGTTTATCTTGTGAATTATAAACTACCCTGAGGTGCTGACTATGAATTTATATTTTTTCATCTGTACACATCTAATCCCTAATTCAGAGCATCATTTTATACCAAAAATAGTTCCCCACTTATTGTATGTGTGAGAACTAGTGTAGTGATTAGCCTATTTTTAAACTATTTGATGCAGTCTTCGTATTCACTAGTATAGACAAACCTTTCTCCCTTATAAGTTACTTTGGTAAGTGGGTTTCATAAACATGAGATGTTATTCACAAATCTTTGATAATAACTAGCTATACCAAGGAAACTATGGATCTCTATTACTGATTTTGTCATGGGAAAATCTTCAGTTACCTTTCTCTTTGAAGGGTCCATAGATATTATTTTAGTGGTGATAACATACACCAATAATAATACTTACTCCATCCAATACTCTCATTTTCATTACTTTTCATATATTTTCACCATTCTCAATGTTTTTATCACATTATTAAAATTCTTATCATACTTCTTCTTTCTTTTGGAGTATTTTAGAATATAATAGATAAGTACTACCAAAAATTTTTTAAGGTAATATATAAAGACTATATTCATTAATTCAATGAGAACTTATAAAGAATTGGTGGATCTAAAGCCCATTATTGTGGACTCATAGTGTCCTTTAACCTTCGAAAGGTAGTCTTTTGAATATCTTCTTTATTAAAAATTAATTGGTAAAATCTCAACCACTGGTCTACCTTAGTGAAATACGTGACCTAAGGTAGTTGATTGAACAAGTCATATATCCAATTAATGTAATTTTTTTATCATGATTTTTTTGAGCTCTTAATAATCAATGAATAGGTCCATTGATCTATCCTTCTCCTAGATAAAAAGGATCTCCACACCACATGCTGAAGAACTCAGGTTTTTTAAACTATTTTCCAAATTCTTTTATAACTTCTTCTTTAGTTTTTATAGCTCAATGATTTCCATTATAAAAGTTTTATTTAATATAGGTAAATATCTATGACTAAATTTAATTGAGAACTCAACATATAATTTAAGAGGAAGAAAAATATATTCATTAGGGAATAAATTAGGTTACTCCCTCACAATGGACACATATTCGAACATGATTCTTTAATTTTTCTCAATCTTTTGATATAGATATTATTTCTCACAAGGAAACAATATCCACAATTGAGATGATGATTTTGAAGGAGATTCATTTTCCTCCTTATAATTTTACAAGATTGGAGGATACTTCAGGATGTGAAGATTGATCTCACTTTTTCTATTGATAAAGTTGAAATTATATATTGATAACCACTCCATGACCAATATAGCATAAAAATCCACTAAAGGATATAATATAAGATTTTATGGTAGGTTTAGTTCACAATCAATAACCGAGGAGGATTTATATAAATTTGATGCTATAATTACCCCTATTTATAGTATCAATGATAACTCAACCTACATATATTCATATCATGTTTCAATAGTTCTACTAAAATTGTATGATAAGAAATAGTGAATAGAACCAAAATAAAATAGTACATTCACTATTCTTGAAATAATAACCAATGTATGTGTCACAATATCAATTTGGGGTTCCACTATATAAGTAGTGATATCATATGCCATTCTTTATTTCTTTAAAGGATGTTCTTGTTGATTGACTTTGAATACCTTTGGCATAGGGTAGTGGTGTGAAAAATTATTATGTTCCTTTGTATTGAAACACTACACTATATGTTGACTGTGGATCTAAACCTTCCATTATTCTTACACATTTTGGGGATTCTTTATCTACCTTCTGTGATTATTATCTAGTTTCCCCTATCTTTCACATTTGAATCATCTTCTGGTTTTATTTAGACATTTCTCAATATGATTATTCCTATAATTTTTACACATGGGATATTGGGTTTTCTTTACATCATGGTTTTTATTTGTTGATACTATCATATATAACTCATATTCAGTTTCTTACCTCTATAACCACGAGACCATTATGAGTCTTTGGTGTCCATTTAAACCTTAAGGCATAACAAACAATCTTTTCATAGCCTTCAAAGTCTCGAATCACCAATTATTTTCTCAAAATAGAATTTAGACCACTAAAGAAGTGACACACCTTTATTTAAATGTTAATGAAAACCCTAAAGGCATATATTGAATTTCATGGGATTTTTTCTTCATATTCCATGATATAATTATCTTTATTTTCTTATAGTCTAAGGAACTCCCTCTAGATCTTAAGAAGGAGAATCTGGAAAAAATATTTATTAAAAAAATTCATTAAATATTCAAATTCAATGGAATTAATCCATACATTGGAATTTGTGTTCTTGATTAATATCCACACTGATAATATTCCCCATTAAAATGATAGACCTCCAGAACAAAATTCTCTTCTTCAGAGCAGTGGAGGAAAAAAAATATAATCTCATTGGAGTAATTCCAATATTGTATGAGGATGGGATTAAAAGATCCACCATGGGAGGACTTTTTCAAATAAAGGATTAGAACACAACTTCGACTTTATTAAGAGAAGGAGAGTGTTACTGATGATTAAAGTTATTATTCATAACATGACCTAGTTGTTCTAGTACTATAATGATGTTTTGAGCTCCCATACTCACCATATTTGTAATTTCCTTAGGGAAATCATCAAATTTCCTTTAACATTAATTTTTCGCATGAATTCTATTATTTCCAACCATTAAAGTGGATATGGAATATTTGATTTGGGTGATTGGATACTAATATATTATGAATATCAAAAATAAAAATTGAACATAAAATCATAAACTTTTAAATGGAAATTATATACTATATTGTGATTCACTAAGTTTAAATCTTTATTAACAATGGTGATAGATTTACCCATAGGTTTCCAAATAATTTTTTCTAGTTCTAATCTCCAAAATTAACTATATATTTATCTAATACCAACTATAATGGACCTAGACCTATTCACATATTGTTACATGATTTTAAGTATAATTAACCCTAAAATACAACCAATGATTATAAATTCTTGTGTCTTTGTACGATTAGGTATATAATTATAAAAAATGAAACCAAATTAAAAAAATATTTCATTTAATCTCTATAAAGATATATTATCATTGTTTTATATCTTACATCTATAAATCATAACCTGGGGAATTCATAAACAAAAGGTACAATCTAAAAATCCCGGGTAAGGAATAATAATAGGAATAAATCATTGAACATGGGTTAAAATTAAAAACATGATGACATTAGAAGGCATTAAACATGAATAAAAATAAAGAATAATAACATATTGAACAAGGTATCATATAATAATATCATCACGGGAATATTCCAAAAATATAAAAAAATAAATATTTATGAGTCAAGGCTAACTTCTAAGACCATTTCACATGGAGGAGCACGATTCAAGGCCTACTTCCAAGGACATTGAACATGGTAGAATAAGTCCTATAAGAGAATCATGTTTACTCATTATACCAACAAGACGTCTCATGAGAATAAACATTACCCAATGAATTAGAGAGTTATCTGGGTCCACCCATAAAAAATTTTCATGTATATGTGTTCCATGAGAATAATCAAACATAAACATAAGGGTCATCCTTTGTAAAATAAGGGTTTCGTAGTCATGACATAGAGCATGAAAATTGAGTGTGTTATAAAATTGTCCATGAAAGAATGGATTTAAATCATAAATGGGAATTCATAATACAAAATAGGTATATATCATGATAAATTTTGTTCAAAAGAATTGAAAACCTATAAAAACTGTGTTTGATAAACATTTTAAATGAATCCCTTATATGGAAGTTTAAGGTAACATATTGAAGATTATTTAAAAGAGGTCGAATGTATAATTGTTTTCATAAAACCAAAAATGAACATATATGGATTATAAAGAAAAAGGGATTGTTATTATAAAAATATTGGTGGCTTAAAATATATTATGGACTGTCCATGGAAATGGGTAATAAATTCCGAAGTTCTCTTTAATCGGGCATGCTTAACAAGGGAAATTGAGAATGGAACCATATAAAAACTTGTATTTACCTATAAAAGAAACAATAATTGAGCTATAAAACATTTTTGGAACATACACATAGAGTTTAGGAGGAGTAAATAGGAACATTTAGGAATTACATTGTTGTAAAAGGAGAGAAACTACAACTCGAAGGAAAAAAGGGAAGTTTGGAGAGAATCCCTAACCATATGTCTGAAATTGTACATCACATGTACATAATGTCATAGATAATGAAATATGATTCATTAATAATTTAATTAACAACACATTACACATATTTTTAATTTAGTATAATTTTATTAACATCAAATATGTATTTTTGTTAGTTATAAGATTCAATTTTTTCATTCTCGGGGTGTTCATTTCATGATATTATGATTGGTTCCGTTAGGTTCAATTATGGGAGTTCTTTTCAAATGGAAGAAAAATCCAGAAGTTTAATTATATGATATTCATACGTCTCCATAATTTTAAATTGTTAAATATATCATTTTCTTATAAAAATTATAATGATTCTTTAAATAAAATTTTAATGATTGATATATGTTTATTTTGGTGAATTTTTGTTATTCATGCACTTGTTTTCAAGAATAATTTAATATTACGCATATATATTAGTTCTAAAAAATTAATTAATCTGTAATAAATATATTATAATCTATTTGAACTATAAAAATGGTTTTATGACTCACCTATAAGGAATTAATGGAAAATGAAAATGTATCATCCTTGATGGTGGTAAATCGACACATCAATGATGATTTTTTATTTTGGAATAAATGGGAGAGGAGAGGAGGTTTAATGATGAATAATAAAATAACATAATAAAATTAATATATATATATATATATATATATATATGATAATTTATTTATCAATAATTTTTGGCTAGAGGAAGTAAGGAGGGAATAAGAAAATAAAAGAAATTAAAAAAGAACCGAAAATGATTTTACCTCACGAACTTCTTCTCCTAGAGAACCTCCTTTGGGAAATTGATTTTGGTATATTTTCGAGAAAAAAGGATAATATACATATGGGATTGGTTTCGTAAGATTTTCAAACATAATTTGGAAAATATTAAAGGATTTTGAGGTGTAATTAGAAGAGGCCTTGAGGGATTGTATTTATAGTGGAGGACAGGTGAGTTTTTTTATTATTTTATTCATTTTTTTATTATTTTGGATCAGGACTATTAATAGTCAATATTCTTTTCAATAAGTATGGTAACTATATCATTTGAGTTATAAAAAATGGTTTCTTATATTATTAATTACTATAAAATTGTTTTTGGCTTATAATGCTAAACAGTGTAATATAAAGTTTTCATTATTCACCAAAAAATCAACTATTTTAGAAAACCCCAAAAAATCACGCAAACCATTTTTCAGTGTGTAGAATTAAAAAATGGACTCAATTGTATGAAAATTATTTTCTTAATATGCTAAATCTCATTTTAAATTAAAATCATCATTTCTTCAGAATATACCGGTTTTAAAATTATAACTGATTTTATGACACTTTGAAAATTTAATTCATGTCTCCAAAATTAATCTTATAATCTTAATACATCAAAATATTAATTTTTTCAAAATTTTTAAAAATAAATTTCCATTTAAATCATTATATTAAATAATAAATAGTAAATAAATTTTTTTTACAAAAATGACAGTACTTAATTTATCATTTTTGAAACATTTATTTACATATATCAATATATAAATATATAAATTTTTATTTATAAGATTCCAAAACATTATTTATAATTTCATAGGTGAGTTTACAATAATATTGGATGTTTTACTAATCCTAATGGTCACATTACTATTCTAAATGTCATGTTACTATATTGTTGGTAATGGTTCTTTTATTTCTATAAATACCTATTATATAATTCATTATTCAGTTATAAAGTTTCATTATTTTATAAATGTGATTATATGTGGTTTATACTATATGACATAATTATAATATATAAAATTCCATTACATGAATTCTTTGTGACAACACCAAAAAATTGTTATAACAATTAATAGTTTTCTGGGAATAGCTGTGTATTATCAATACATTAAGAGAAACATTTCATGGTATTTTAACCCACTAACTATTTTGGAAACACAAATATGACTATTTTCCATTATGAAATAATTTAAATATTGATTTAAGAAACTAAAAAATATTCTATTCACTCTACCTATACTCACACAACCCTCATGTGTACAAGGATTTGTGATATACAACAATACTTAAAAAATGGATGAAGTTGTGTCTTTATGTATCATGATAAACATATATCCTATGAATCTCAGTAAATGACTATACATAAGAAAAACTTCTTCACACATGATCAATATTTATCAGTTGTGATGTTTTCATTAATGATTTTAAGGAATTACCTCCACAAAGATAAATTTGATATATAAACATATCATAAGAGTGTAAAATAATTTTTCACACATAAGGAACTAAAATAGTGTCAAAGATGATTGTTAGAGTTTATCAAGATGTATGATTACTCAATACACAAAAAATAAGAAATAATAATCAAGTAATTTTAACTCTTATAGTTATGGGACCTGCTACCCAATCCATGCGGGGGATTGGGATTTGGAAATTATAAATAAAGGATAATAACCCACCATTCCTAAATTATTCTTCAATATTCTATTAAAGATAAAATCAAAGGTTCATACAGGAATGATTCATATATATATATATATAATGACTTAATGACCAAGGATGAGAATCATCTTTAGTTTAACATTGATAAAGAATGATTCATTAATTTTAGAACCAGATTATGTGTGACATCAACATCTGAGGTAAATAATGAGCTATTGGATGTTGTATATAGCTCATAATTATCTATACACCAATTAATTTACGTGATGTATAATGATATTTTATGGATCTTTTGATTGGACAATATGAATAATGAGTTTAAAGAGTACACCCCAATGTTCCAGGTTTTTCAGATAGTCAAGGAAGAGTATATAATGTAATAGGGGAAAATACAACCATTTACTATACTAATATGAAAATGGGATAACATCAACATGGGTTTATTAATTCATCTTCTAAATAAATAAAAAGTAAATAACATCATGTGAATTTTAGTGGATCGACGAATCAAGGATAGTAAATTTCTCCCAAATTTGAGGATTAATTTCATGATAAACATTCATGATATATGTAATATATTGGGTGAGGTGGTATAGATCACCATATTTGACCATATTTGATCGAGATTCAAAATTTGTTGTTACATTGTAAAGGATTATTAAATATGACATGAACATGGAGTTAAATTTTAGTATAACCTATCATCACTATAAATATAATGATTTTTATAATACCATTAAGATGTTTGAAGATATTCTAGGATTTTTATCAATGTAATTCAAAGAATGTTGGGGATAGAATCTTATATTAGTTGATTTATCATAAAATATCCATTTCTATTCAGGTATTCATATTGATCAATTTAGATATCTATATATTAAGTGACAGAAAAACTATAATATCATAAGATTATTTTTGGGAAAAGAATATATTATGACCCAAGATTTTATAGGAAATGATATATAAAGTTCAAGAAATTCAATAAAATTTTAATGTAACAAAGATCCAACAGAATGGTATGATGAAAATAATTAAAGGGGCTTAAATATCAGAATTAGAGATAAATTATTTCATTGACTATCTACCAGGAAGAGTGTTGGGATATTTTGAATGAAATGAATGGTCACACCAAGGTATATTAGTTCCATCGATATCCATGGTCACATAATATTTCATTCATATCAATTAGAATTTCAAACAAATATGGATCAAGTGAATATTATAAGGACCCAACCTTAAACATTACTTATTATTGAATTAAATGAATAATTCTCATTGAGGATCTTTTCAGGTTTAGAGTTTTAGAGAATTATGACATAACTATTACATCTCAAAGGTTACAAAGTAGACACATCTACTCAGCTTCCATTTTTTTCACAAAAATAAAAACTCATGAATGAAATAGTCATTTCTAGTTCCTTGTTTTAGACAGCCTGATATTTCCTTGATTCCATCCTTGACCATATTCAACTTTATGTCCTATGAAAAACATTTCAAAAAAACATGGGATGAGCATAAAAAGCTCAGTAAGGGTTATAACAATATGGAGATAAAACATTAGTCCATGTATACATAAAAATTAATGAAATCATACTTTACTCATAAATCATAAGCAATTTAACATACCTCATGAAATCATAAGATTTATGAAAAACTTATAAAAATCATAAGACATAAAGATAACTTGATGCATTCATAACATTATTATATAGGGAGTAACCCTCATGGTTACGTTTGGAATACCCATCCTAGTATATTCCCTAAATCTCTTCCGAGAAACCTTAACGTTTAACTCCTTCGTGTTACCCAATGCATTGGAGAGCTATATCGGGCTCACCCACCCTTAGTTTATCACAGAACCACCCATCTTCATAAAACAATGCCCAATAACCATAACATAATCATAGAATATAACTTAATCATAAAGTAAAGATAACATTCCCACATTGCAATAACAATATAACATTTTAAGATATTGAAATAATAACTCCATTCTAAAAACCATTTTCAAAACCATTTAAATCATTTAATAAAGTGATTTTTGAATAAAAGTGTCCCATAACACTTTGAATATTTTAACATTATAAACAATTAATATCCATATAAATAAATCCTAAAAACCATTTTGGAATCATGGATATTAATTAGAAATATTTATAATAATAAATCAATAAAACATTTCAAACGATATTTTAGTTAAATGGTTTTTAACAAAATGAGAGACACTTGAATACAATAATTGAGGAATAACATTTAATCAGAACTTTGTAATATCATGATAATAAAGGGATTAATGATATAAAATTCCAAAGGATAGTATATACACCATATAAGAGTGAACTGGTTCCTAACAACAATGAAGTCTCAATAGAAATGTAAAATGTGATGAAATCCATTATAAAGAAGGTATCCTTAAATTAAGGATAAATCAATCTCATAATTATGTGTGACAAATATAAATACACACAATATAAGTGGATATTAATTTTAAAACAATCAAATGTAATTCACAAATATTCAAAGGATGACATATTCAATAACTACATGTTGAACCCAAAGAAATCGAAATTGGGTTAAGAAGTTCCCTTGGTAAAATTCGACAGCCTAACGGCGTCACTTTAAAATTCATAAAATTAATTGATGAGAGATAAAATTGTATCTCATCACTTGGACAAAAAATTTAAATCAATAAGGATATACAAGAACATATCCGAACATAAAAATATTTAAATTAAAAGACATAACAAAATAAGTCTTTTAAAAAGAGGAGGGTGAATGGTTCCCTTACTGACTTGGGTAACTTTCGAAACGTGCACCCCATGAAAGAAGGGTCATACAATAAATGTGTAACTACCCATAAATGAGATTATATTATAAAAATAGTATAATAATGGGTAGTACATACACCACACAAAAGGAAATAGTGTCCAATGTAGCATGAATCTCACGGGAATAAAAAGTGAGATGGAAATCCCCTTATGAAAATTCGGCAGCCTAACGGCGCCACATAAAACATCCAAAAATGGATTGATGAGATAAAATTGGTTATCTCATCATATTAAAATAAAATTTAAATAAACAGGAATATAAAATAACATCCCCCAACATAAGAAATAGGATCTTAAAGTAAGTTACGTAAAAAGAAGTGTACTTAAAAAGAAAGAGAGAGGTTGGATCCCTTACATCAAGTCTGACTTGTCTTGTTCGTTTCTTTATATTCTTGAATAATAAACTTTTGTCAATTTATAATTTATTAAGGAACTCATTTAATGTTTATTATTCAATTAATATCACATATTATAATGTTATAATAATTAGTTAATTATGTGATTTCATATCAATTGTTTTTGTCGATGTTTGGTACATGAGTCAAAAATGAACTTGTTTAAAAAGAATCATCTTTGTAGTTATAAGTAAATCATCTCCAGAATAGTATTAATGATTTAAATATTATATATATCCAGTACATATTCATTTTATACTATTCCATAACATTTTGAGATAAAAAAGAAATGAAATGCACCGTTCATGGAGACGGTAGGCCGTACGTACGCATGAACGCTACTTTCATTTCTTTGACATATTAATGGAATTAAAAATAATTGAGAGATATATATATTACAATTCCAGTATAATATATATGTTTTATAGGTCACAAAAGTTCATTAATTTTATTCTTTATATATTCCATGTATTGCATGAACAAGTCACATCACTTGAGGGGGCAGTAGTCCACACTTCCTCGTATAAAATTATCGCATTTGCACAACATGAAAAGCATAAAGGTATGTTTTAAATATAAAATAAAGAAGCATATGGGAAAAATAAATACCATATATATCATATATAAAATACAGTTACATCATAATGGCCACCATGAAAGGTGTTAAGAGAATATTGAACAATCATCGTTTCGTGAGGCAGTAATTCGCCATCCACATATACAGTATGTTCTTTAACCATTACATGGAGGTGTGTGTAAGTGTAGCTCGAATACATCACATAAAAACATCATAGTATATTAAATATACTGTTGTTGTTACAAAATAAAGGAATAAAAATATTTTAGGTGTTTGGAGAAGCAAAATAAAACAAAAGAACACAAGTGAAGACATTACCTTTAAATAGGGTAACTCTTCTTGGTTTGAACCAAAAGGGTTTCTTGAAGACCATTCTGCCAAATATGAGGATTCAATTATGAATAGAGGTATGTGTAGAGATTAATTGGGCAGGGTTTGGCCTAGAAATAGGCTTTGGAGGTGTGGGTATGGTGGTAGAGGTGGGGGCTTTTTATAAGAGAAGAGGAGGGGCACTCTTGGAAAGTTATAAAATATTACTTTATTATAAAATGATTTTCGGATTTTAAAGGTCCCAAAAGGATATATTTCTAGGATAAGGTGATAAGGTTTCTAAATACTCCCATCCAATAGGTTTTTTACAAGTGTAAGACTTATATTTCACCCTATCTTCTCATTTTATTTAAATCGGTCATTAATGAGGTAATCACTTCATCATCATGATGTCATAAATAATTTAATTTATTTAATGTCTAAAAATTATAAAAAAAATACTATGATGAATGAAATATTTTTATATTTCCAATTACTATTTATAGTCTAATAGATAGTTTATTAAGTCAAAATTAAAATTCTTTTACTTAGGTGTTACATACTTTTGTTACATTTTCCTTTCTTTAAAAAAATATGATAAAAGGTCACTATCACACTAAAGTGATTCCATGGGGTCCAGAAGTTGGCACAAGGCATCCCATGTTCGGAAATGACACCAAAAATATCATTAGGACACATGTTGGGGTCATTTTATATTTTTATGATATTATTTTCTTACCCTTAATTACCTGATTACTAATTAAACACAATAATTAAAGATAATTACCATCATTACTATTCATAATGTCCAAAAAAAGAGTCTTAATTACATAATTTGGACCTTATTATTCCAAATATATAATCCATTTCATCAAATTAAAAACACATAAATTGTAGTAATTAATTTAAAAGTAAATCCTGTTGTCAAAACAAAAGACAGGTTTTTAAGATGTAAAATTTATCAAAAGATTGACTTGTTTTTACATCCAATTGAAAAGTGAAATTACTTCCAATGAACAAAATTTTATTAAGTGATAAAAACATAATTCAATTATACTTTAAAAACAATTAAAATTACAATATATATATATATAAATAAATTAGATGAAAAGGCTGTTTTGAATTAAAAACTGTATTTTTTCACTATTCATTAAAAAAACATTATCAGAAAAATACCAAAAAATTAAACCTAAGCTATATTTGATATTTCAAATTCAGAAATTATTTCCATTTTAACAAATTCAAAAAAATAGAATTTTCATTAATAAATCATATAGTTACTTCCCACTGTCAAAACAAATAGCAGGTTTTTTGGAAGCAATATCTATGAAATGTTTGGCACTTGTTTATGTCCATTTTCAAAGTGAAATTAATTATAATGACCACCATTGAATTAAATTGTAAAAATATATTCTAATTAAACTTTAAAACCAATTAAAAATATAATATATCCTTATATTTAAATTAGATGAAAAATCAGTTTTGATGTAATATGCAATATTTTTCACTATTCATTAAAAAAATGAACATTGTCAGAAACATACCAAAAATTTAACCAAAGTAAATTTCAATATCCCAATCATAAAGAATAAGTTTATTTTGAAAAATCGAGCTTATAAAATTTTCAAAATTTATATTTAAAAAAGGTTCACCATCAAAAGGTGGTAAAACAATCTTTTAAAAATATTAGAGTATTTATTCTTAAAATTGGATTCATTTGGATTTTAAGCCTCTAACATTTATTAGATAAATGTAAAAATATTTGACAAACATATTTAATCATTTTGTAGTTATTTATGTTCATTCCCTCCATCACAACGGCTAGGCGTTAACTATTATAATATTATTATATTATTAGTGTGCAACGTAAGATTTCAAAGAAACTCGTTGTTGCCTATTGGGTACGTCATCGAGCATAGAATTCCCTTTAAAGTAGTATTAACATTTTATTCACAAATATTGATAAACATTAGAATGTAATATTATTTATTTACCTGGGATGTTACAAATATGGTGTTCCACATATCTCTCCTAAATAAGTGCATATATAATCCCTCATATATACTAAATATAGAGGTCATGTATCTGGAGGATTATATATAATATTAGGGGAACCCACATAAAATTTTTATTGTAGAGGAAATTATATACAACACAATAGAACTCACATTATTACTATAACTTGTAAAAATTATATTTATTAAATGGAACCATTATAACATAAGGATACAATGAGAAAAAATTACCCAGTGTTTTCATGAATAAGAATATGAGTTAAAATTTAAAATAAGAAATTTATATTGGTTATTATATTATTACCTTATATAATGATTTGTTATATTTTTTCAATAAGAAAATATATCAATATTGTTTGAGATGAGAATATTGAATAAAGTTTGTGAATTTATTATACTGATGTTGAATTGTCCTAGTGAGAAATTTATATATATATATATATATATATATATATTCTACTATGAATGTTTTAGGTAGTATGATGATAGAATTTATCCTGGTGTATTAAATATATTCTTGTATTTAATACTAGTTATATAAGTTTTTTAGTGTATGAGAAATGTATATTTGGTAATAGAGTGGAATATGAAAGTCAATGAAATTTTTAGCTTAATGTATTTGAACATGCGATATACTTATAATGATATGAGGATAAAAATATTATTGAAGGATGAGTTTATTTTGGTACTTGAGTTTCATATAAATAACTATTTTTGTAGGTTGTTGGATACAATGGTCTTGAAAATATGGTTATCTCGGAAGGGTTCTGTGTATTATATTTACAACTAAATGTGATGTATCAAGGGAAAATTTTAGATATTTTATCAAATAAATATTGTGGGACTACTATGAGGATGAATAAATATGGATGAGATTAAGTGATTCCTTATTTGGTTATCATGATTTATGTATGCTCCAATAAATGGAACATATATTTTTATGATTAAAAACTAATTTTGATCTAATTAAAGTTCTCTATTTATTTTTAAATAATTAAATCACAATTTTAAAAATATTTTTTTGATTCTAAAAGGGATTTGATGAAATTAAGGGAGTATAAGACCATTCAAATACACAAAAAAGTTTAAATGTTATGTAATATAGTTGGGATCATTTTTAAATTGATTTTTTTTATTAAATCTATTAGTGATTTGAGTAGAAATTAAGTAGGTGAAAATGATTGGTTAGTTATTTGAGTTGATACAAGATGGATGAAGTTATACAGAGTTCATATATAATAATAACTCAGATATTTTACTTGGTATAACATCCCTATTTAATTAGAATAATGGAAAATGAAATTTATAACACCCATATATAATAAATTGTTTATGTATCCATATAGTTTGTATGAATATGTGTAAGATTAAATCACTGGAAAAGTAATGTCTATAGAGTGATATGTAATAATAACTCAGAGCATAGAAAATATGAATATAGTGATGAAATATATTAAATCTAAAGTTACTTATCACACATAAGTTTAATTTTGGGGATACATGAGAGTAACTTTGAGATTCCATAGAATATAAGAGATTAAATTTATCTCATGTTTATTTAACTCTGATTTTAAATAAGATTAAAATTACTATTACAAGATATATAGAACATTCTTTAGTTGGATTACAATGAATTTATTGTAACAGGTTTTTATGAAAGCACATAAGTAGGTATATTAAAATTTTTAAAATAAATATACACTGTAAAAACTAATCCAATATGAAATAACAATTTATAAATATCATGATATTGTGTAATTGAATTAATAATCCAATCTAAATCAAAATTATACCATGTTTTACTCAAAGGACACAGTTCATTCCTCTCATAATTAGTGATTATTTCTTAAAGGGTCGGAAGTGGAATTACTCTATGTAATCAACATGTGATTCAAAACATGATTTCATATCACTATATGAATTATTGTTCTATTAGGGTTGATTAATGTGTATTTCGTCATACTGGTGATTATTGAAGCACCAATTACATAATCTTATAAGGAGATGTCTGATCACGGTTCATTAATCCCTTCATTATCACTCTAAGAAACAGTACGGATGATTGATAGGCTTCCAAATTCTTTCAAAAAATATTACCCAAATATTTGGGGTTATTTTACCCTCTATATGTATGTGAAAATATCTTAAAAAGAAACATTATTACATTATTAATTCTCATCTTCTAAATAAACCATTTATAACATTTATAACAAAATAAAAATGTCACAGTCTTTATAAATATTTCATCACCTTCTTGTGAAATTAAAACTATGTTATGTGAAACATTATGAGTCAATAACTCAACATAATTCTACCTCAAAATACTTATTGAACATTAAATAATAAATACTCATTCATAAAATATTTTTCATTTATTAACATAAAGACATGTTAAATCTATGAGTTGATCAATTTAAACATATTATTTTAATACCAAATAATAAACAATTTATTTAATTTCTTATGTTTTATCTCACTTAGGCACAATCAAATCCCCTTCGTTGGGCCCACCAAATCCTAAACACTAATTCATTTGAATTAAACATACATTTTAATACACCTAGTGTGTTATTGTTTTGGTTCTTATCTTGACAGTAGTGAATGATACTCAATGATCAGGAGTACTGTATGGAATAAAATCAAGGACCATAAAGTGTTAAGGTCTAGTAATCTCAATGACAACAACTCTTAAGAACATATACAGTGTAATATTATATCATTATCAAATGATATCATATAAATCTTGATATATATCTTATGTTACCATTATTAAATGATTTATTTTTTCTTTCACTTATCATATCACATGGGCATGCCTTATTCTTCCATAGAAGTATATTTAATAATGGTACAACCAACCATGTAAATAGGGCCTATGATTTCTCTTCTTATATTTAAAATTGACGGATTTTTGTTTGTCAATATTCAATCAATTTCATATCTTTTAATATGAACCCTACACCAAATAAATCACTATATACATAAACTATCATAGTTTTCATATTGAATTATAATACATGATAAATGATATAAATAAATAATAATATCAAATTAGGAGACCAATACACCTATTTATATACTAGAACAACTAATGAAACTAAAACAATGTGGTGTTCCTACTGGTGGGTTAGTCCCCATTATCACATTAACCAAAAATAAAAAATTAAGAATTTCGATAGAAGAAGTATCAAGGATTAAGTTCCCAAACAATAAATAGACTATCATCAACTATGAAACCTAAAATGATGTATCAAAACAATATGGATTATGTTGATGGTTATTTTCATAAAATAACAAGATCTCATTATTTATGGAAACTACTATAACTTTATTATATTATATATAATTGAAAACATTACCTTATATATATATTACATTGAAAGGTAATATAAAAATCATAATAAGTGAATAACATGTATATATCAATCTATAAACATTTAATAGTAGTCATAGATTCCATTTGAGTTGGTTCTAGGTCACCAACTCTCATAGAACTCCCTCTTACACTAGAGACATTAACTATCCACTCCCAATCTTCTTGGTGTCAAATGAGAATCATTTAAACATAATAAATATATTTCTCATGGTCCTGGGTATCTTATCCAATAGGGATACTCTAGTAACTATATTATCACTTATTTGATTAAAATAACACAAGAGAAGTAGCTTATGATGTATATTCTTTATCATTTCGTACATCATGTGCTCCATGGAAGGTACCATAACTGTAGTATTATGAAAGTATACTGTAAAATGGTTTACTGTATTTTGTATAAAACTATGATATGAGAAAAATATATGTATTCAATGTGATTACCTTCTAATATAATTAGTCATTCTATACTAATATTATATTATAGAATCAACAACCATGAATGTCCTCATTCTTGTCATGTTCACTACACCTCAATTTAGGAAAAATATATATCTTGATTATGATTTATGATCATCATGATTTTCTGGGAAGCTATCATCTGTGTTTCCCCTCACCAATTAAACCAAATATTCCCTACATAACATGAAAATATCCTTTATATGTCTTATAATATTCAAACTTTTTATCCAAGTACTCAATTTTTTTAACTTATACAACAAGAAAAACCAAACCAAAACGAACCATGAAATATTATTATTTAAATACGAATGTTGTAACCTACCTGTTGAATTTGTACGAATTAATTAAAATAACCCATTTATGAAGTATATATGGATTTCTTATTATATAAAAAATTATTTATTTCTAGGAAATAAATAATAAATTTTTTAGCAAAGTTGTTTTATTCTTCAAAACCAAATTTTCTTCAAAAATATATTTAATTTATTTTTGTGAGAAAATAATATAATTTATTTATTAAAATTTTAGAAACAAATATATAAAATTTTGACTGTAATTTTTTAAATTATCATTTAAAAATTATCTTAGGGTAAACTTTTTGGATTTTTTGGAACATATTTCATTTCGATAAATTGTGAAAAATACTTCTCTTTATTTAAAACTATATTATTGTATCAAGAATTGACAAAGACCCATTTTGTTTTAAATATTTTAAAATTTATAATTTATTAATATATGTTTTTAATAATAAAATTATTCTCATTGGAATCAATTTTTTGAAATAATTTTATATAAAAACATATTTATTCTTAAAAGTCAGTTTTCTGAAAAACAGTTTTCAATTGCATTATTTATTTTAATCAAAAATTAATTTCTTCCAATAATTTTAATCTAATATTTAAATATGGATTCAATTTTTTAATAAGTATGTTATATGAAAAAAAAATTACTTTTATTAATGTCATTATGAATAGTACTTATAGTAAATAATTGTAACCATTTAAGGGTAAATGGATAAATTAAGATTAAAAATTATGTCATAAATCAATAAAAACAACAAAAAACATTCCTAAAATTCATTTGACGAGTGTCTTTTATACATAATCATAAATTCATTAAAAATATAACTTTTTCCCATTTTTTGATGATTTTTACCTTTACAATACTTAAGTGAGAGATAAAGACAAAAATGTCCCTTTTCTTCTTTTAATGAATATAATTTCTTTGAAAGGGATACACACAGATTGCTTTCAGTTTTAAATAGTAATTTGAAATATAAGAAAAACATTTATCATGTTACTTTATTTATAATTTCTATTGACGAAAAAATTAACAAAATGTTCTTATGTCGCTGACACATCATTTGTTTCTTAATAAGAAAATATAATAAATCATTTTAAAAATAGTGAAAATTATATAATTTGAAATAATTATTTAGACCCATGAATGTTCTAGATAAATATAACCTAAATGTGATTTTTTTCTAGTTTTTAATTACAATTTTATTTTATTAATTTATGTATTTATATTGACTTAAAATAAATAGTGTCAAAAATGATATTTATTAATTTTATAATAAATAATATATTATTAAATGATTTAAAATTCATAAAAACATTATATTGTGAAAATTTAATTATATATATTTTTAACATAAAACATGTTCCACTTATGGTTCTTTCATAATATTACAGAACAATTATTTACCCAAGAAGGGTAGAAAGCTTCAGTACTACGGTAATCCTTAACAGGGTTAATGAGAGTTAAAATTAAAAGATATGGGTACAAAACCAACGCTTTCCCAAATTTCAATAAAAGATATTACATCAATAAATACTCATCATATATTATAATTATATCATTATAGATAAACATTAATATGAAAATTATTTTATATTAATTTAATACTTTAAGAAATTCCAAAATTTCTCCTCCCCTCACTTTTAAAAGGAAACCACGTCTTCTCTTTACTTCCCACATAAATAAAATTTTTGTTTGGAGAGTAAAAACATACATATATTAATTACATACCTTGACACATAATGTAGGTAAAATTTTATCATAAATATAGTAATGTAAGGATTATGGTGTAATCTAGAAAAAGTTTTCTGAGGAAAATATATCATTCTTAAGTTAGTGTTTGGGTTTTATTTCTTCTTCCACCACTTTTAAATATTAATAAACCATGAAAATATGATAAAATAAGTATCTAAAATATATTTATATATTATTATTATAATATCATATCCTATATAAATCTTCTCTTCTATCACATGGGAAACGAAACCATCATTCGTGAGTATGCCTGAATTCAACCTCGAGAACCGATGTAATTTTTTCCATAACCACATATCCCAACCTGGTATAATTATGGATTTAATATCAATATATATATATATATGATATTTATGAAAGAAATTTAATTATTAAAAATTAATAAGTGATATATTATCTTACATTTTTATTCATTGAAAAATGATAAGATTGTTCATGCGTACGTGTAGACCACCTCCTCTATAAGGGGATGTGACTCATTTTTCACCACCACATTACATGATAGGAAGATATATGTTTATTTAATTAAATAATATTTTATTCACTATTTAATTAATATTCTAGAAATATAACATATTTATTACCTTATTTCCATCATTATCATTGAAAATGGAAAACGTTACCCATGTGTTTGTATAACATATTGTCTCCCTAATTTTAACGTATGCCATTTTTTTAAAACATCTGCTGATTTATTTTAAAATTATAATAAATATGTAAAATTTATATTTATATCTTCATTATTATTTTTATTTTTAATTAAATAATACACATTTTGCTCAAAGTTAACCTATGAATGTCATTTTGGACATATGAGCTGAATGACATGAAAACATCTGATGTGAGCTTGATTGAGTAAGTAAATAAATATAACCTGGTAATAAATTTTAAAAAACAATAATAATAAACTTGAAAATTATTTTTAATTAATTAAATAATGGAAATATTTTAATAATTTTGGAAGATAATTAAATTATGTGACAATTCATACTTGAGGTAAGGTCTTTCATCTCAATTTCCACTCCATCCATATATGTTTGTTATTATGCACCTATTTACTTTTATGATTTGTATATTCTTCCAATTTTAGGTATTTATAATGAATATAAAGTTATTCATGATGTGTAATGATTCAATTAATTTTAATATTTCAGGATGTTTTTTTGAAATAAAATTCAATATTATTCCACTTTTTTGATCGAGAATATTTTTCTTCTATATACATGTTTTTAAAAAAATTAAAAGTCCTTTTTAATTATTCAAATAATTTTTGAAGGATGTTTTCTGCTATATATGACTTTTAAAATAGTTTAAATGGAATCATTGTAATTATTTCCCGAAAATATCATTTTTACTTTTATAATTAAATGTCAAAAAGAATATTTTATTTTAACAAATTTTTTGTTAATAATCTTTTACATGACCATAACTATTTTATGACCATTAGATTATTCTAAAAGTTTTTAATGGTTTAAAAAAAATAAAAGACTTTAGTAAAAACATATTTTAAATGTTTCATTTCTATATTCATCAACTCCTTGAATGAATATATTTTTCTAAAAAATCTAAATTTTATGGTCATCTCTCATCGTTTCACAAATCACATAGATATTAAATTTATCAGAAAAAATTCACTTTATTTTGATAACTGGTCATCATATTTCCATTAAATATCAAAATTATTCTAATAATGTATACTATTATTTCTTAAACCGTATTCTAATTCTACATATGGTAGTTTAATTTGAGATTTTTTTAATTGATTCAATAATTATTGATAATATGAATTCTTTGCTCAATATAGTAATTTTTATAAGGAATATTGTTTATAAATTTAATTATATTATTTAAAAAATAATAAGTGTATTGGAATTGAAATGAAATGTGTGGTCTGATTATAGATATCCCCTCAATATATCGATATATCTTGTGGGATAAATTTTTAAGCAATCATTAAATGGATTTCTAGTGAATACATACCCATCGATTAAGCTATCTTGGTAAAAGGATTTTATGGTATAGATATCATGATGTCTAAAACTGTGATTTCCAATATTTATCATTTCCATAATTTAGAATTAATTTATTAATATACATGATATTAATGGATTGATATTATCCATGGATTCATTTTTTAACTCATGTTACTGATTAAATGGATTGTATTTTTTATTATTTACCTTTCCATATTAATTATACCTTATTGATTTATGATATTTTTAATTGTGTGTACTCTTAATAATGGATTTAAATCATCTATTATTTGTTTCCTTTCCTCATGATATGAAATATGATATTATGAATAATATCAAATGTGAAAGAATTTTTTCATATGATCTATTTTATATTTCCAATTTAAGATGGGAATCATCTGTGTATCGAGTTTTAAAATCCTCTTACAATAGTCGGTCTTTCTCGGTGGGATCCATTTGAACAATGAATATACTAACTTTTGGTTAGTGAAGTTACAGTTGTTTGAGTTGGTATTAGGGTAAGTTTAGTAAAAACATTATGAACTAGATTTTAAATGACCATATATGACATGATAATTATTATAATCAATTATAGTATTGGATAACTTTTAACATTAAAAGGAATTTAGTTTTATGGATTAATGTTCATGATGATTATGATTTAACATAGAGTGTGTGTCATTATTTATTTATGGTGCCATATAGAAAAACGGTGATTAATATCTATAGAGTATGCACATAATGAAATGGTAAGAAAGCTAATACTGCTAGTACTATAAATAATTATATCATATCCATATTGATGTATCAAATATAGGTTTGGAGAAATAAAATTTTCTGAATAAAGAAACCTATTATTCCAATACATTATTATATTATGTTACATCGATTCTTGAGATAGAAACCTATGTATTTTAGTGTAAATACTAATCCATTTTTATCTGATCAATGGATTAAATCTCTCAAAATGATTTTCCAAGATATAAGATATGATAAAAGTGAAAAAGTCATTATTTTTGTGTATTTTTTGAAAAGATATATATATCAATAGTATTCATTAATCCAAATTGCAATAGAGGATGAATAAATAAAAAACATTTAATTAGGATCTTTTAATGTGATTTTATTTTATAAACACATTCCTTGACAACTACTACAAAATATGATGAGGAACATCTTAAATATAATGAATAATACGGTGTGGATGGGGATGATTTTAACATTACAATATAATCCATGCATTATTAGGACTAATTATGTAATCTGGAAAGAAATATTGACCATTTATTTGATGGTATCATGTTTACTCACTCAAGGGAACTATTTTCTAATCTCTTATAATCATATGATGATATTTTATCATGTTATATTAAGGTGGATAATGAGTTTTTTACATCCTATATAGTCCATTGAAATAATGAAAATAACTGGTCAGTTGATCAAAAATAAAAAGGGAAGGGTTCAAAGATGATGAAGACAATATAGTAATTTATATAATTTGAAAATTGTGCAAAGATACATCCTTGAAAATAATTGAAGGGAATGGATGTTTCTTAAAAGTACCCAGAAATATGTTATCTAGATAATTACTATAGGTTGAAGAAGTAATAAACTATTCTCATGTACTTCAAATACAAATAAATGTGTCATTATTCAAAAAGATGATCTAATATACATGAGAATATACTAGAAAAATAGGTTAAGGGTTGATGAACATGTTTATGTGATCACTATAGTAGAGGATGAAAAACCATAAGATATAGTGGCCATTAAATTAATAATAGCTTAAAATTTTTCAAAAGATTTATTTGACTCTAAATATTCAAAACATTTTTTATCGACTGTATCTTCAAAAAAAGTAATATATACCCTAAACATTATATAAGGGTGGTGTCATTGAGAACTCCTTGTAGAGATATCCCATCAACAAGGATGTTTCAGTAATTTCCCTTTAGGAAAAATAAATGTACTCTATTTACAAACATGATTATTATACCTATGTTTGATTTTAATATATTCCATTGAATAGATTGAATTTAAAAATATATTGAAAAATTTTATTTTAAATAGAAGTTAATTATGATTCCTGATGATGATGTCAAATTACTTATCTTTATAGGAGAGTATTCAACATTTGATTAATGTATAGATCTACCTAGAGTTTCTCTTCTCACTAGAATTCTTATAGAAGAAGGGTAGTCAAGTCCTATGGATAGAAAATTTAATCTGAAAATTTTTATGTTCATATTTTAGAGTAACACATTGTTTTATTTCCAATAGAATTTCATGGATATCCACTGGAGTATAAATTATAGCTTACCATTGATTTAATACATGAAAAAATACATATATCAAAGAATATATATTGAATTGAAGTTGTATATTTAGTGTTGTTAATGAAACAACTAGAGACTGTTTCTGGTAATGGATTTACAAACCCAAATGTTTCACCTAGGATAAACCATTTTCATTACATTAATAATAATAATGGATCTCTAATTTTGTGTATTGATTACAGGGAAATAAATTATATTATTATAATAAGAAATTATTATATTCCTCACATTGATGATTTACTCAATCATAGTTTTTATTCCATATATTTTTTATATATTCACCTTTATTATGAGTATCATAAATTATTATTAAGGAAGATATTCTGGAGATGAAATTTTGATTAATGTATGAACATTATGAATTTATCATAATTCCATTTGGATTGACTAATGCACCTTATTTTTTATTTATCTAATTAATAGATTATTCATATATTATCTTAAAAAATAGTGGTGTTTATTGATTATATATTATTGTAATATAAAATCTTTAAGGATCATTATAATCACTTGTAGATTACTCTTTATACTCTTATAGGAAGTGTGTAATATGTTAAACTTAGCTAATGTGATTTATGAACTTTGAAATTTTTTTTCATAGCCTTATTTTCTGTAACGATGGAATCTCATTTGATCTAGAAAAAAAAATAGTAAACTAATGGTCTACACCAAGGAACATAACTAAGGTATGTTGTTTCATTGGTTTGGGAGATTAGTATTAGTGATTCGTTAAAAAACTCTCGATTGGATAACCTATTAAAAAAGATACTTAGTGCCTAATAATATTAGAAGAATTGAATTATGTTCAATATATTATATGAAATGATAAAAAATGATTATAATATGTTGTAATTCCCATATATTTTATAGAATAAAAATATTTATGTTAGTATATCTGACACACAACACCAATCTTAAAAGACCTTTGAAATATATAATTTTTATAACCTGGCTATTTAATTTGAGGGTATAAATAAAATAAACTAATTTAATAAATGAATAGATATATATATAAATTTCCCACACAATAAAAATTATTGGTATATTTTTTGTAAACATTCAATAAATATTTTGTAATTAATTTTATTCTTTAAAAATCATCAAAAATGTTTTTCTTAATTTTCATGAAGAAAAAAAAATTATTAAATTTTAAAAATATTAAAAATTTTATTTGATAAAATGAAATTAATTTTTAAAATATTTATAAAAAAATTTACTTTTGGTTAAATTTTTTGGAATTTTCCCAATATATTGATATTTTGGTAAATAATGAAAAATATGAATATTTAAAAAAAATGTCATTTCTTATTAAAAAATTGCATAACCTAAAATTACCATTATGTTTTCAATATTATTTCATGTGTAATAGGAATAATTTATTTATATTTATTCAACTTAATTTCATTTTAAACAAATTCATATTGGAATTTAGTATAAGTTTGTTTTTATATTTAAAACTAGATTTTTCTGAAGATTGGTTTAATGTTCATAATGTTTCGACTTTTTAATTTATAAAAAAAACTAATTTTGATATATTTAAATATAAAAATATGTTTTATATCATTAAATATTAATTGGGATTCATAAAATTAATATTATTAGTCATATATTTAATATAAAATCATCTTTCACCTAAAAAATACAGCTCCTGAAAAATATCTTCTTCGTCATCTCTAAAGGCTAAATATTAAATTAAAACTTCTAACATATATAAATGTAATTTTTTAAAATTTATTCCATATTTTTAGTCAGAATAATTTACACTATATTATAATTTCAAATAAATTTTTAAACATAATTAATATTGAAAACAATGAAATTTAATTACCCCCTTTTGGGTGAAAATGGTTTTTAACTAGGGTTAAACTAAAAAGCGAAGGGTAAAAATAACCCAAAAATTTGTATGATATTTATTATATGAATATATTTCTACCTTTAAATTTATAATTCTTTCTAATTTTTTTCATCCTTTTTTATAAAATATTATTTTGTTATAACTTTTTCTTTCAAAATGTTACAAGTGTCCCACTCAGCTAGCTTATAAATGGAAACTCCCTATCATATCTTCTTCACACCTTCAAATCCTATTAAATAGTCTAATACCTACAAATATTTCTTCACTAATTAAATCTATACATCCTAGATTAATTGTATTGATAAAAAAATGAATCCTAAAAATCCTTTTGATGATTACTTACGGAGGTTGTCCGAAAAAGAGTTATTTTTCTTAACTAAGAATCTTTATTTTATTTATTCACAGACTTCATTAAAATATTATTAAATTATGATTATATAACAACAACAGTATCTTACATATATGACTACCTTATTGTTTTAATTTAATAATCTATATTAATCTTCACTTCCATCAAATGGGATATGAAATCATCATTTCTGTGTATAGTGAACTACTGTCTCGTGAACTGGTGTCATTTATTTTCCATCATCACCTCTCATAGATTTATATAATGATGGATTAAAATTATAATTATTATATTATTAAAACATTTCTACTTATTAAAATATAAAATTTCATATGCCATTTTACATTCTATTCTGTTGGGATATGATAGTATCGTTATTGTATACGACAGACTACCACATCACGATGCAATTTGATTCATTTTTCACTAACATTTTACATGTATGGTGATAAATATATGTTTTATGAATATATTTTATATAAATTAAGTAATTATTATATTAATTGCATTATTATTGGTATTAAAATATAATATATAATTTTATTTTTTTACAATGAGAAATGATAAAGTTGTCCGTGTGCATATGTGGACTACCACCTCTATGCAGTGATGTGATACTTTTTACAGCCTCAAAAATCAAGGATGATATATATATATATATATATATATATAATAAATTAATATGTTATTTGTGATATTATAATAATTATATAATGTTAAAATTTTACTTACCTTCTTTCCATAATGATTATTGAAAAATAGAAACATTACTCATGTGTACGTATGGAATACCATCTCCATGATTATAACATAGTTTATTTATCATGACTATATTTAATTATTGGATTTAATGAGTATAATATATTTATATATAAGATAAATATTTCAAAATTATTATTTTTTAATTTTTGAAACAATGACCAAGTTGACCATTGTCAACACACCGAAATCATTTTGAAATAATGGAGCGAACATACTTAAAAACCCGACATGGTCATAACTGATTAAGTATTTGAAATTTTCATTAAAAATAAATATAATAAATTATTTTTGTATAAGTTATTAAACATGTAATTTTTTCTTAATGTATAAAATAACTTTTGTAACCTTATTATTTAAGTTATAAAGTACATATAAGGAATGTCTAGACTTGAGGCAAGGGCTTTCTCATCTAATTTTTTATTTCCTTAAGACAAATGTCTTGATACCCACATGTTTTTATCATGTGGTGTATATTATAGCGATTTTATATTTAATAACATGAATTGTTCATACAAAATTATGTTTTGTATTAAAATTTACCTTGTTTCGTTAATTTGGAATTGACTGGAAATTTACCAAGTGGTAATTAATTTCCTAACACAAAACCTTTTCCTTGAGTTATAATATTTGTGTATTGAAATTATTATGTCATTATTATTTGTGTGTTTTCTTTTTCATTTACTTTTATTTTATTTAATCTTATTTTATGTGGTTTTATAATTTATTAATATAATATATTCATTGATTAAATATCAAATTCAATGGTATTGTTTTTGTATGGGTTATTCATCTCAAATTAAATTTCAATTGTTTCATATGTTTTTGATATGGACCTATATTCATTTTTGATGTGTATATACTTACATTGTACATGTTATATCACAAATATACTTATTTTTATGATAAATAAAGTATAATATTATGTTCTACATTCATGGGGATTGTGATTGTAGAGGTACCAAATATTAATGGATTTTTTATAGTCTCATTTCTATTAAAATTGTTTAGGTTTTTTGTTAGAGTAGAAGAAATAATATACTCATATTTTATAAACCCATATATTTTTTCTCCATTAATTTGGAATTTATTTCACTTGTTTAATTTCCATTTCTACCCTTCTTTATTGATGAAATGTCAAAATGGTTTTTTGTAAGTGATGTTAGTCTTGTATTTTCTTTTATATCTAGTATCTTTCTCTAACATATCCAGGTTTTCTAAAATAGATCCAAAAAAATTAATATAAATAAATTATTTTCTAAGTCAATTTTATATGATATTTTACCATCTTTTAAAATGGTTTTAATTTTAATTTATAAACATTTTCTAAATGGGTCACCATTAACTCCCTTTTCTAATTTTTTTAAAAAGAATATTTATTTTTTAAACATGTGTAATTTATAGGTTTTCCCGTTATCTAGTAGATTATTTTACTTATTTTTTCCATTACATATTTCCACGATTTTCCTAGTGGAAAATAATTTTTTTAATATTTAGAGAATTTCTAGTTTTTAAAATATATTTTTTAACTTAATAGTTTATTTTCCCAAGAAAATATTTTAATGGTCTTTTAATAGTATTTACATTCATAAAAATCAAAAAAAAAATATGTGTTGTTACATAGCCTAAAATGGAATTTTTTTGTGATGATACAACCCTAGTTCCTTCTTTAGATTGAGTATGATTGTTTCAAGGATAATATTATAGAACACTTTTCTTTTCCTTAGGTTAATGATTTTTCAAATATATTTTCATGGAATCTATGTCTTCCATAAGTTAATCAAGTTATGAATAGAATAATGTTTATTTTTTATATTTTTACAATGAAACTCAAGATATATATACATTATGATTGGTTCTTGGACATTATTAGATGATGTGTGTTCCCAGATAGCATCAAGTAAGCTCAATATAGATTAAATGGTGGGTGAAACTCCATAACACTCCAATTAAATGGGTTATTATTATGTTCATCGAAGAATTATTTTGGATGTTTTTAGTATGGTAATTCAAATTTTAGTGGTTCTATAAGGGTTTTATGATTGTGATGTTAAAAGATATTAATAGGATTTCATTGTGCATGATATGGCTATATGTGTTTCCATTGATCATGATTAATATCACATGGATCATGATTATAAATTTTGATAATGCTTTCCTTTTTGAAATCCTTATTTTATGTTTCCATGTTTAATGATCCATGTTTTGAGTGGAATTAACATTATTTTTCTATAATCATGAATATTGATTTATTCATCATGAATATATTCTCTTCTTATTCTCACAGATGACATTCAATTTATAATATATTTACATACCCTTACTAGTCATTTAAGATAAAACTTTGTATGTTTCTATCTCTATTTTATTGGAGAATAATTTTTAATGAATATTGTCTAGAAGGGTTTCATATTGATAATGATGAAGACTTAATGTGAAATAAGAAAAACTAGGTTAATTATAAGAAATGATCATTTAAAGAAAGGGTATTGTTTATGTAAGATTGTTTCTTAATTATATTTTACTCTAAACTTAAAAGGTCCTTGAAAATATAAGTGACTATAATGTTTCATTTTGATGTGTAATTTTTTATAGAAATTATAGGGTCACCTTCATTGGTATCAATTTTACAAATTTATTGTTTATGATTTTATCACCAAATCCAGGAGCTCGGGTTTGGGGATATTATAGTTGGTATCAAATGGAGGTTTGTATAACATTAAAGATTATGATATTTTAAAGTGATGTTATATAAAGATTTATATATATAATCACATTTCTATATGATTATGTTTAATCATATGTTCAAGGTCATACACAACCCATTTGATGTTTTATGTGATGAAATATTAAAGTGATTAATTATACATTATTGGGATGATTTATATATAAAGATTTTGTGTAATGTCAATTATTCCACAAAAGTTTCCAGAAATAATTTTTAAGGTATTGATAAACCTTATGGTTTATGTGATTATGGATAAAAAGGTAATTAGGGGAACAAAACATTTATAGTATAGATAACCATGGGGTTGAAAATTCATTTGGTGACTAAGTAATTATTTTTATTTTAAAATAAAATCTGTATATGTTTAGTCTTGAAAGATTAAAGTTATGAGAATAAATTTGAGTTTAAGACACTCATTAATTTTGAGGTTATTTAGGTAATTTTGTATATAGTGTTATTCATTTATTGAATGATTTTGTTTGATCTTTGGGTGTTACTATTGCATTATAAATATTAATGTATCATCTGAAGGTTTATTCATTTGGGGGATTATATAACCATGTGCTGACCATTTTTGTTTTAGTTAATGTATAAATATAAGTGTAATATATTGTTATCATTATGATCCTTTAAATGTTTCTTTTTAGTTAATTTTAAATGATAAAAATCATCTAAAATACTCATAATTTGGTGAAAAAGATGAAATTTTTCTATAAACTGATAAATAAGATAAAATTATACACATCAAGCATGTGTATTTTCTTTTGATCTTTATCTAGATAGTTAAGAAATTCATCCACTCTCAAAAAAGTATCTTGAAATAGTAATTTTATCATGGTACCATCATTGTTTATGAACCAGGTCTATTTTAACTCATTTAATATTTATGGTTTTAGGTCCATAACTTTATATTGATCATTTACTTTCATATAATCAATGGAATCTATCACTCTCTGTAATTATTTACACATTTCATCCATATCCACATCTTTATATTCTTCAACATTATCCTATTTGAAAACCATGATATATCATTACCTTTGTATTTCACATTATCTATTTTGTATAGAATGTTTTATTAACCCTTTTTTCAATATGGGTTTTTAAAAAGGTATTTTCAAATATACAACCTTTGATTACAAAGCTAATGTTCAAATTGTGAGGATGTGATTTATTAAAGTGGTAGAATGTAATGCCCCATTATTTTATAAGTGTCATATTATATTTATTAGAATATATTACATGAAACATTTATCTTATATGAGGATGTGACACCCTGAGAATCTCACAAATAAAACATTTTTTTGTATCATATTCGACACACAAGACCGAGCTTAGACGACCCTCAAAATATATAACTATTATAACATAGAAATCAAATTGGTGGATATTAATAGTATTAACAAATTTATGAAATATATATATAAATTTATTACTCAATATAAATTATTTAACAAATATTTGTAAATATTTAATTAATTTTAAGAAAATTAATTTTATTCTACAAAAAATTGATTTCATTAAATTTTATTTTTATGAGACTTTATGAAAATTTGCTATAATTAATTTTTTAATCTTTTAGAAAATTTATTTTATAAAAATAACTTCATTTTTTAAATCATCATATCAAAATTTACATTGGGTGGAATTTTCTGATTATTCTAACAATATTGATTTATTAATAGTGAAAATACCAACATATCTAAAAAATTCAGTTATTTTAAATAATTTAATATATTTTAAATTGAAATTATGTTTTGAATATGATTTCATGAAATATAAGTATTATTTAGTTATATTAAATCTAATTTATTTCTTTTCAATTAACATCATATTAAATTTTAGTATAAGTTAATTTTTTGGTTTAAAATTGGTATTTTTTGAAAAACAATTCTATAGTGCATAAATTTTCTAATTTTTAATTAATAAAAATCACTAATTTAGAGCTATTAAAATAAAATTTATAGATTATATACCAATAAATATTAATTTGGATTCTTATTATGAATATTATATGTCATGCCTACATGTTTAGTTTTAAATTAAATTTTATAACTTATATGAATTTAATTTGGTAAAATGGATTTCATATTATAAATCTGAATAATTTATAATATCTACAAAGTTCAAATTAATTTTTGAGCACAAATAATAGTGAAAAACTAAAAATTAATTACCACGGTTAAGGGGAAAAATGGTTTTTACTGAGTGTTAGGCTGAAAGGAAAAGTTCTAAAATGACATAAAAACGTGTATAAACAGTATTTATTGAAATATATCAACCTTATCATGAAATATTATTGATAATGGTCTATTTTTATAATTTCATAATGATAAAATATATGGTTAAAACTTTTTATTTCAAAGAAAAATTAAATGTTTCCCACTCACCACTTTTATAAAAGGCCACCCACTCTACTCTATTCTTCACTCCTTAAAACCCATTTTTATTGGTTGATACCTTCACATATGTCTTCCTTGCATCCATACCAACATCATAGAGAATTTATTTTGATCATAAATCAATCCAAAATTTCCTTCTGCTTTATAACAAAAGAGGTTATCAAATGAAGAGGTATCATCCTTAATTGAGCATCTTTTTTTATTTATTCTTCCAACTCCTTTAAATATTCATCAATTATATCAATATAATATCACTAGTATATTCAATATACTGATATGTAATTGTGGTAATTTAATATCCAAAATCCATCTCATATTCCATAATATAATATATGAAATTAGAACTCGTGTGTATAGCATACTACAGCCTCGCAAACCGATGTCATTCGCTTTCCATCATCGCCTCTCATAGATCAATATAATGGTGTATTATAAGAATATATTTGATATTTAAAAAATATTTATACTTATTTATATATGATATCACATGTAAACGTTTTACTTTCTATTCCATGGGGTATATGATAACATCACTCGTGTGTACAACAAATTATCCCCCCATGGTAAAATATGATTCTATTTTCACTAAAAATTTATATATAAGGTAATAAAGATAAAGTTAATTAATATATGTGATATATATTAAATTATTATTATATTTATTATATATTTATAATTTTAAAAATATAATAAAAAATTATTTTTTACACTAAAAAATGATAACATTCTTTGTGTGCACATGTGGAAAACCACCTCCACGAAGTGATTTGATCATCTTTCCATCACCAAAACATATGTATAATATGTATAATTATATTTATGGAAAAAATATATTATCTATTATATGATTGTCATTTTATAAATATAAAATATTACTTAACATATTTCAGTAATTATCGTTGAAAATGGAAATGATACTTGCGCATATGTACGGGCTAACATCTCCAGGATTGTAACATTGTCCATTTATCATAACTATATGACATGATTGGTTTCAAAAATAAATTCATGTATAAATAATATATTTATTTAATTGGTATAAATTTTTATTTTTTAAAATAACGGCCTCTTTGACCACAGTCAACACACTAAAGGCGTTTTAAAACAATGAACCCAACATCCTAAAAACACCCAATGTTTTCTTAACTAATCATGTATTTTAATTTATCATTAAAAAGAATTAAAATAGATTATTTAATTATAAATTATTAAACATTGAAAATTATATTAATAAATTAAATAATTTATATAAGTTTAATATATAGTAGTAAAATACATTCTAGAAATTTTTAGTCTTGATGGAATGGTTTATCATCTCACGTTTGAATTATGAGAGACATATACCATATTCCCCACTTGTTTTATTATGAAGTCTATATAATTAAAATTTTACATGTAATAACATGATTCAATCAAACATCATGGTCATTTATGTTTCTATTTTTATTATTACATTCATATGGAATTTAATTTTGATTTACTAAGGTGTAAATAATTTCTTAACTCAATTTATTTTCATTGCGATGTAGTACTTCTTCATTGAAATTATCATGTCATGATTGTGAGTGTAATGTATTTAAATTATATTAGGTTTTATTTAAACTTATTTATGTTTTATTATACTTTATACGTATAATCTATTAATATATTAAAAATCATATTCAATGACAAGATTTTTGTAATGGTTATTTAACTCAAATTCTTATTCTTTGAAATGTACATTTTTTATATGCGACTATATTCATTTATTAGGTGTATATACTACTCTTTTCATGTTTTATAATGAATATAATTTTTTTCATGATATATAATATATTATCTCAATGGTTATATCATTAAAGAGTTACTAAAGTGTTAAAAGTTATTTATTACAATATAAATTCTTTAGGGATATTTTTTTGTTTAAGGGAACATTACAAAAAATAATATGATCTTTTTTTTAAGATTTATTTTCTTATACATGGATTTTGAATTCAGTTTACTTGTTTAATCTTCTTTTCCTCACTTATTCATCGTTGAAATATCATGAAATGTTTTTTAAGTGATATCAATCATTTTTTTATCAGGTTTATTTCTCTTACATATCCAATATTTATAAATTTTTTTTTATAAAAATAAATGATTTCACAAAACCATTTTTTATTATACCTTCTTTTAAATGTGTTTAAAAATAAATTTCTTAAATTTTTCCAAATGGGTAACTTTTGAATACCTTTTTTATTTTTTTGAAATTAATTTTTATTTTAAACACTAATGACAGGAACTGATTTTCCCACTATAATGTACATTATTTTCCAGGAGTTTTATTTAAGATTTTTCCATGTTTTTTCAAATGAATGTAATTTTTAAACATTTTAATTATTTATAGTCTATAAAATAGATTTTCAAAATTATGTGGTTACCTTCCTCAAAATATATTTAATGATCTTTTAATTGTATTTTCATTGATCAAAGTCAACATATCGTTCTGTTACATATGATAAAATAGTGATAATTTGTAAAGATATAATACTCATTCCTTATAAAGATTTGTTATGATCATTTCAAAGCGATTGTTATAGAATCTGTTTCTTTTCCAAGGGTCATTCATGTTTCCAAGAGATGGTTATAGAATCCAATTCTTTTACTTGGTTTAATCGTGTTATGAAACTGATAATGACTATTTTTTGGGTTTTATAATTAAATTATAGATATATGTACTTTATTTATAGTCCATGCACTTTTTTATACAGTTTTTTAACACAAATAGAGTCGGATGATATTTATATAGATTATATGATGGGTGAATCTAGATAACACTCCAATGAATTAGGTAATGATTATGTTCACTTAATAATTATATTGTAAGTGGTACATATGGTTATTCCAATTGTAAGAGATATTTGATGGTTTTGTGATAATGATGTTCAAAGACACCAATAAAATTTCATTATGTTCACTATAGTTATGAATGTTTCCTTTAATCAATATTAGTACCTCATGGATTATGATTGTTTATTCTGAAAACTTCATTCATTATGAAACCCTTATTTTTTCTATTTATGTTTTATTATCAATGTTTTTATGAGTATGAAAATTATTATTTTTGGTCCATTCACTTTGATTACTTTATAATACCTTTATTCCATTTATATTATCATTGATAACATTCATGTGATAATGAATATCTTTACCCTTAGTAAACATTTTAGGACACACTTATTATGTTTCCTTTTCCCTAGGACATACATAATGACGTTTAAAGAATTATTTCTAGAATGTTTTCATATAGATGATGATGATTAATTATTTTAGAATAAAAAAAGTAGTGTAATGTTGGAGAAATTCACATTTAAAGACATGGTTATTATTTATGTAATATTTTTTCCTAATTCTCTAAAACACTAAATCTAAAATTTCCTTGACAATATAAGTGAATAAAATTTTCCCATCTGATTTTGTAAGTTTTTCTATAAAAAATTTGGTAACGATCATTAGTATCAAATCCAGAAATATAATATTTGTGATTTCAGAGCTGAATATGGGAGTGTGGTTTTAAGGCTACAACACATATGTTAAGGGGATAAATACATATAGAAAAATAAATAGGAAGAATATTTTGAATAATTGGGGAAGAGATTGGTGGATTCACTAATTTGTATTGTACTATAAAAAATTGATGTAATTTCGATATGTAATGATGCATCGAAGCAGGAAATTGGTCTTTTCCTTTTGTTGAATAAAGATATTTTAACATGTTCTTTAAGGTAAATAATGAAACTATAATATCACTATCCAAATCATGATATTAATTTGGTATCCATAATTTTTTCTCTGATGATATGTAGACATTATATCTATAGTGATAGATATGATATATATTCAAATTATAAGAATATAAAATACATATTTTGAAAAAAAACTCATCCTGGGGAAAATATGATCTCTATATGTACTCAATAATTATTATTTTTCCATACACTACAAACCATGGAAGGAAAATATGGTATCAAATTCAGTGAGAATAAAACATCATGGAGTTCTGGAAAAAAGAAGGGTTGAGATAGATGAAATATATATGAGAATTATTAAGGAAGGGTATACATCATTTATTTTTAATATATTTTCTATACAATATTTATTGGAAAATATAAAAAAATTATTTTTGATGATATTTTTTAGAAGAAAATTCATGCGTTGATGATAATAAATTTCTAGACTTCGTATATGAATATGGAATTATAGAATTTAGAAATAGGTTTGGTGTACTTTCCATCACTAAGCTAAAAGGGGAATTATTAAATGATTCTCAAATATCAAATTTCTATATACAATCTCCCAACATCAAGATGTATAGATATTTGAAATAATTTTTTTGGGATAATATAAATCTATAATGTTTTTACAATGTTTCATGATTTTTAGTATTTCAATAAGTTAATGCGGTGAGATATTATCCTAGAGGAGAATAATACCCTTACCCATTACTATGTTTAAATGGGATAACGTAACTATGGAATTATTAACGGTATTACCAAAGACACCAAGATTGAGTGATGAAATACGAGTTATTGTTGATTTACTTACAAACTTTGAACACCTGTTTACCTTAAGAGGATATATAAATCTTGATCTCCTTGAAAGTATCTATATTAATTTAGTTGTAAGCTTTCTGGGGCACCAATTTCAATTATGTATGATCATGGTCCATGATTTACATTGTAATTCTAGAAAGGTCTCCATAAGGTTGTTAATATTAAGCTTCATTTGATCACTAACAGTCATCCTCAATGTAATGTGAAATCCAAAATAAATATTACCAAATAGAATACATATTTTGGACATGGTCACATAACATTCAAGTAATGTGGGATCAGTATTTACCTTTGGTATATTTTCCTAATAATAATAGTTTCCATTAATGAATTCAAATGGTATCCAAATAACTATATGAAAATATATTTTATAATCCAAGCTATTCTGGAGAATGTTTTTGGAATAAAGCTAGAGGTTTTAGATATTATTGATGAGACAATGTCAATTGTGAACACCATTCATACTCACATTATAGAATCTCAAATTAGATAAAATAATTATGCTAATAACTAAAATAATTTTCTGGAATTTCATGTGGGATACCATGTTTTCTTTAAAGTTTCTCCTGGGAGAGGTGTCATATGGTCTAGAAGTAAGTGAAAAATAATTCCCAGATACATCGAAAATATTTAAATTCTGTAAATATTTCTATATTTGGATTACAGATATGCAATGTCACTAATCCTCTATAAAGTTCATGAGGTGGACCATATCTATTTTAAATGGAATTATATGCTTGACCCAATGCACTTTATCACCTTTAATGAAATATAAATAGAACCAGATTTATCATTCTTTGAATATCCAATCCAGATTATAGACGCTGGATAGAAAGTAATTAAGAATCAGATGACTTGAATGGTAAAGGTGATTTATAGAAATCATAAAATATAGGAAGCAGCATGCGAACTTGATGACTTTATGAAGATGAACCACTCTCATTTATTTTGAATATAATATTCATGAAAATTATGAGGATAAAATTTTTTGTAGTATGGAAGAACGTAATATCCTATTTTTTAAAATAATACTATGTTCTTTTGAATATAAAATACACAACACTGAGCCACAAAGAATCTTGAATTATTATTATTTAAATATGACCACTATGGCATGGACATTGAATTGGAAGGTTTAAATGGGAATAACAACATTATGTAAAATATATCAAGTTTATAATCCATGAAAATATATTGATTAATACTTAGGAAGTAAAGATGAAATTTTTTAGTAGACATTTTATTCTTCAAAAATACATTTTCTTCAAAAAATATTATTTTATTTGTGTGAGAAAATACAATATTTAATTTTTTTCATCATTTAGAATATTTATTTGATCAAATGAACTTCATTTTTGAGAAAATCATATGGAGTAGAAAAAAGTTCAGTCTTCTTGATCAAGAAATAGATTCTCTGGAAAGAACCCTTTCATGAGATTCAAGAGTCTATTACTCCCAACAACTTCCTTGGAAATGATGACCAATAGAAAAAGGATTCATCTCAACTCTATAAACTCACTGTGCTCAAGGATAACATTCACAAAGATTTTTTCTAATTTAAGTGGCTTACTGATGGTGATAGGAATACCAAATTTTTTAATGTACTTCAAAGAGATAAAATAGTCAATAGGCCTCTATCCCTTCTAAAGGATGGAGCCTTTATCTTGGATGATAGGCAGAGTCTCTCAACTCATATTGGCTCTAACTAAAAGAATCTTTTAACAGCCCCCGAAGAAAGGAAGAGCTGATAGATGGAATTATCCCAAATATGGTCACTGATGTAGATAACAATCTTCTCACCTTAACTCCAATAGATATTGAGATAAGGGAAGCGGTATTTGGTTTTAAAAAAGAAAGCTCTCTAGGGACAGATGGTTTCAATAATCAGTTCTTCCAATTTTATTGGGAGGTCATCCAGGATGGTGTGTGTAGAATGGTAAAGACTTTTTTCACAAAGGGATCTCACACTCAAAGTATTAATGCTCAGTTCATTTCCTTAATTCCTTGGGTGTGGAATGCAACTAATGTTGGTCAGCTCTGGCATGTAGCTCTTATCAACATTATCCACAAGATCATCACCAAAATCTTGGCCATTCACCTGGCTTATATTTCTAAGGGAATTGTCTCATTGAACCAGATTGGTTATATCAAACGAAGAATGTTTTAGTATTTCCTTATAAATGCCTCTGAATGTATAAATCACCTTCATAAGACCACATGACGTAGAAGAATTACTCTTAATCTTGGTATGAGGAAGGCCTTTGACACCATTTATTGGGGTTTTATTGGGCGTATCCTATATGAGTTTGTCTTCCACCGTATATTTATTCATTAGGCTAATGCTCTGATCATATCTCCTCATATTTCTATTTTTGTTAATGGATACCCATAGGGAAACATTAAATTCTCTAGAGGAGTGAGGCAGGGGACCCCCTATTCACTATTATTTTTGAAATTCCTAAAGATTATCTCAGTCGATATATCCTTGACAGAGTCAACAAAGGAGATATCAAAGAAATCTGTGCTGCCTGAGGTATCAGTGCCCCCTCTCATCAACTTTTTTTTGATGTCATTATTCTGTTTACTTAGGGAGACATGAGGAACATAAAAAATATCAAGATAACTCTTCTCCACTATGAAAAAACTTCAGGCTAGGAGGTCTATTGGAGGAAATCTTTCATTTTCTTTGGGAAAACTTCTCAGCCTCAAGGAAAAAATGCATGATCCATGAGCTGTGTATAAGGGATGTATTCCTCCGTTATATCTACCTTGGGGTCCAAATGTTCCTTGGAAAACCTAGGACCTCTTACTTTGCTGATGTTTTGAGCCATTTTAGAAGAACTCTATCCACCTCGAAAGAGAAGTCACTCACAATGGCTAGAAGAATCTTCCTGGTTAAACATGTGAATGTCTCAAAGCAGGTTTAATCCTTCAGGGTGTACTCCAAACTAGATTCCATTATTAAAAATAACAACTCCCTCAGGGGGAACTTTTTTGTGGAGTGGAAATATATTTGAATGGAAAATTATAATAGCTCCATGGAAGATTTTTTGCATTCCAACTACCATGGGTGGCTTGAGTATTAAAAAATATTGAAGTCTTTAATCAATCTCTCCAAGAACATTCTCTTTTGATACTTATAGATGAAAATCTGAATCCCTTGATTTCAATAGAACTAAAATTCTTAGAAGGTTGATTGAAGGGATGATGAATTATATTCAATCCTCAATTTGGCCAGGTCTAAAAAAGATTTTCCAAAAGGATAAAATGTACTCTCATAGGTTGGTCAGCTCGCACTCCTCCCTCCAAATATAGAGGGATAATTGGACTAATACCCCCTTGATCGATAGTGTGGACATGCAAGATCCATCAATAGAATAATATTACAATATAAAAATCAACTCGAGCAGTATAATCAGCTTTCACCTCATCTTATCTGCATGGTTTCCTCATATGATTTTCTGAGCACAGATGACATTCTAATTTGGGAACTGAGCTCAAATAGAATTCAGGACTCCAATTTCTTCAAAAATAATCTTCTATAAGTAATTGGTAATGGAGATATTAATTACAATAGAAAATGGTTGCCACCATCTAGATCTATACTCCTTGGGAACCTCCATCTCAACAAACTTCTAGTGGACAATAACCTACAGTGTATTGGGGTCTCACTCTGCTCTAGATGAGACTTATGTCTTTAGAAATGAGATGATTTAAACTATTTTTTCATGTCCTGTAAGACTGCATCTTCACTCTAGAACATGATCTTCAACTGGTTTTAGATTCATCCTCTAAATGTGAACTGCATAGTAGATTTCCTGCTTCTACTTCCAATGACCCAATTATCGAAGTTGGTTCAAATACTCTTCCTTGACCCATGTTCATAAGTTATTCATGTTATTTGGAAGAGCATAAACAAGGCTCTCCATACAAATTCTACCCTCAATTATATTGTGGTTCTCTATGAAATTTTGTTTGCATCTCAACAATCTAATTGTTAGATGCTGAAAAATGTGACAGCTCAATTAGATATTTCATTGTATTGAAGAAACTACACCTACAAGGTAACTATCCTAGACCTCTTGGAACCATGGAAGTCTTTTGGTTACCCCCTTTTGTAGGATGAATCAAATTTTATTCTAATGGAGGCTTGAGAGGACATCTAGGACCTACTGGATATGGCATTTTCTGTAGAAATCATGATGGTGACATCCTTGATGGGGTTCATGGTAGGTGTGGATAGGCCACGGATCTTGAAGCGAAGATAATGGCTCTCATCCAAGCAATTTAATTTTATCATCGAAGTAATTGGAAGAAAATATGGTTTGAAATATACTCATTCACTATAGTCTAAGTGTTTAGAATGGGACAGATTCACTTTGCTTGGAATCATACATCGAAATGGATTAAGTGCCTAGACAAACTTTCTTCAATGCATTATATCATTTCACGTATTTATTGTGAAGCCCACTAACCTATTGATTCCTTTGAAAACATGGGAGCCTATGGAGACACTTGCACCTATCATTCTAGTATTCCTAATGAAATGCTTCCAATCCTTTACAAAGACAAATGTAAACTTCCTTCCTATATAATTTTGTAACTCAATTTTCTTTTTTAGTTATATGAAGCCTCATTTTTTACTTTTTCAAAAAATGGATAAATAGAAATTATTTTTTGTTATATTAGTCAATTTAATAATTAATTATTTTTATTATTATGGTAATTTGTTTATAATTTCTAGTTCTGAATTAATTACCTTAAATGCTTCTTCAAAACCGACACATAAATTATTTAGTTAATAGAAAAATAAAATAATTGTTTTTAGAAATATTATAATAACATAATTTGAAGTCATTATTGTTTTACATGAATATTTTAGGTAAATATATTATTATATTGATTTTTTAATTGATTATATTTGAATTCCCTCTATTCCATACTATATTTATTTCCATATTAAATGAATATAATTAGATATGATATTAATTATATTTTATAATAAATAATATTTTTGTAAGTTATATACAATTAATATAAAATATTATATTCAAAAAAATTAATATTATATGGTTTAAAAACTCAATCGTGGACCATTTATTTTTATTTTTAAATTTGTAGAAACATTATTGAGCATTAAAGTATATAAACATTGGTAATGAGGTAATTTTAAAAAGGATTAACATTGGTTAAAACTACAATATAATGCTAAAAACTAAGACAAAAAATTTCAAAATTTTATTGGGTTATAGTATTTCAATCCATCCATATCATATCATATAATTATATAAGCCTTAAAACATTTTATTGTGAAATTTATTTTATATTAATTTAATACTTTAGAAAAAACCAAAAGTGCCCTGCCCCTCAATTATAGAAGGGAACTTCCTCTCCTCTTTTCTTCACACATAAAACCAACTTGATTTATCCAATACCTACCCAAATCCATTAATTAAATATCTTCACATATCATATAATCATTTTTTATCCTAAATATAATCTTCAATGGCTTTATTTATAATTGAAAAGGGGGTTTGTAGGGAAGAGGTATCTTTCTTCACCAAGCATTTTTTGTTTATATATTCTTCTACATCGTTAAAATATTATTAAATAATTCCAATATGAAACCCAAAATATCTACCATATACTGGAAGATTATTATTTTAATGTAATAACATATATTAATTTCTTCTCTCATAAAATGGGAAATGAAACTATCCTTCATGTGTATAGCTGACTACCACCTCGCAAACCGATGCAATTCCTTTTCCATCACTGCCACTCAAAATTGGTTATAATTTGTTAATAGATATATATATATATGTGTGTGTGTGTGTGTGTGTTTGTGGTTTTAATGAAGTATTTATCATTAAATAAGACAATATAACATTTAATTTCTAGTATACTCATTCATTGAAAGAAGATAATTTCATTCGTGCATACATGTGGACTACTGGCTCCACGAAGAAATGTAATTCATTTTTCACCATATAATAACATGATGGGTATATATAAGTTTATTTAAATAAATAAAATTTTATTTATTAAATAATTATCATTGTATAAATATAAAATAATACTTACCTTATTTCAGTCATCATCATTGAAAATGAAAAATTTTACTCATGTGTACGTATGGCATACCATCTCTTTGATTGTAACATAGTGCATTTTTCTAAACCACAGTTATTGATTGGATTAAAAATTAAAATTTATGTATATGAATAATAATTATGTCATGATTATTATCATGGATTTTATGAAATAATGGCCTTTTTCCATATTCAACATAACAAATTCATTTTTTACATATGAGATGAATATTGTCAAAACATCTAATGTGAACAAAAATGAGTAAGTAAATGAATATAAAATGTTAAAAAATAAAATTAATAGAAATGAACATGGAAATATTTTTTTAGAAATTAAATACTTAACATACGTTTATTATTTAGGAATATAAATAACTTAAATGACTAGTTTTCCCTGATGTAATGGATTTCATTTCAATTTCCTAACCATTGAGATGTATTTTTTATTATGAAACTATTTATTTATAAGATATGTATATACAGACCACTTGAATTAAATTTATTCATGATTATTAATTATTCAATTTTTTTAATTGTTTAATGAGATATTTTTAAAATAGAAGATAATATTATTCCAATTTTTTATCAAGTATATTTTTCTTTAATATCCATATTTTTCAATATTATTTTATAAAAGTCCTTTTTATCTACTCAATTGATTCATTATGGATATTTTAAGTTATTATTGAATTTTTAAATGGTTTTAATGTAATATTTATAATTCTTTCCTAAATTTTTGGTTTTAATCATTCTTTATAACAAATAAAATGAATGTTTTCTTTAAATGTATACAGAGTCAATGGAGTTTCCCACTGCCATGACTACTTTATTCATTTTAACATCATCTAAAATTTTTCAACAGTTTTAAAATTAAAACTCTTTGATGAAATATTTTTTTAAAAGAATCATTTCCATTTTAAACTATTCATTATATGAGTTTATTTTACTACAAAATCAACCTTTTAATGATTGTCTCTCGTCTATTTATTTTCCTCAATGAGATTAAATTTCTCTTAAAACATTCAATTTCATACAATCATTTTACATTATATTTCTCTTAAATACACTTTATATTTATATCAAGGATATTCTTATTGTATATCCCATATAAAATTTATATATATGGTTTTTTACCTTCAAATTATTTAATTGACTAGGGAATTATTGAAAATCTGTATTCATTACTCAAACCCAAAATTTGTTGATATGGAATATTGCGTATTAATATAATTCAATCATTAAATATATGTGAATTGAATTAGACATGCAGTGATGGGAAGGGATTAGTTATAGATTACCTATAAATGTATCGACAGGTCTCATGAGACAAATCAATAAGATACCATTCAATGGGTTTCTATTGTATACAAACCCATCAACAAAACTATATTGGAACAAGTATTTTATGGTATAGATATCATGATGTCCAATATTAAAAACTTCCTTCATTAGGAATTTAATTATTATTAACTATGAGATTACATCATTTATATTATCTGTGGTTTTCCATAAAATTACTACATTGTTATTATCCAATGATGTATTCCATTGTAAAGTTACTGAATGAATGGAAGATGTTTTTAGCTATTTACATTTCCATACAGATTATGATTTATTGATTCGGGATTGATTTTTTTGTACAAAAATATTACTGATAATATGAGATCTTTCATTATATTTTCCTTGTGATATGAAGAAATATATTATGATTAATATCAAATATTCAATAATATTTTTATTCCATGTGTTCTATATTTCCAATATAATATGTGTATATTTATTTCTATGACTATTAAACTAATAGATCATGTGTGGTGAGATCCGATGTAACTATATCATTGTAACAAAGTAGATATTATCTATGGGTTACTAGTGTTGGGGTTGTTACAAGTCTCATGTACTTTAGGATAATTTTAACAAATTTTCATTTTATATGTCCTAGATTTTATTGATATCTACCAACCATGATTAAATAATAAAAAATATAGAACCATTTATATAAAATTCCATTTAAAATATATCAATGGATTAAATTGAAAGTAACTTCAAAATTATAATTATAACCTATTGTGTTTATGGACACATATTCCTTGAGAGATTAATGAAATGTGTAATTTGTAAAAATATGATCTTTGGTAGTTCTTTATTTGTGTTTTTTTATTTCATATTCAATATATTTATTGTGGACTAGTCTATACTTTCTTTGAGATCTATCTCAACATATCCATATACCTAGAATATAGGATACTTCACCTACGTATTTCAGGAAGATTAATTAATTTAACCATATTTATGTTGATTGTATGACTTGTATTTAATTTCCCATTAATAATGTTTACTTAATATAAATTAATAATAAAATGATGGAACTCCCATTATCCTTAATTTAGATACATGGATTTCTTTCTTTCTTAATGGAACCAAATTTTCTTATGGTGTGATCGAAATAAATATCTCATGATCATGAAACCTTATAGTTCCCATAAATGTATCTTTGTTTCTTTCATACTTAATTTCCTTTCTTAAAAAATTATAAATCCTATAGTTTATTTATATATACATATTCAACCAACATCAATCTAGTAATTACTTTTAACAAAAAATTTAAGAATATTATAATCAATAATATAGGATATTTCAAATAATATTCACATAGATTTTAGAATTGCTTCATGTAAGATGGTTTCATCATTTTCAATTCCTTTGTGTTGTCTAAAATTATTTTTAACTAATATTTGTTTATTGGTATTTTCTCTAGCATCAATGTCCATATTATTCAAGAATTCTTATTTTCACCCAATAGTTTTTACTTCAATTAGAGGGTCTACCAATGTCTCGGCATTATTTTCATATGTATAATCAATTTATGAATTTAGGCATTCTTTCCATTTACCAACATCTTCAGCATCAACAACTTATTTGTAGTTAAGAGGTACATTATAATCAAAGAATAATGTGTCACCTAACTCAGGGTTAAGAAAATAATATCTCTCTAGTTATAAAACATCATTTTTAGAACTAGACATTACTTATATCTCATAACATCATATTCTCGTTTAACATTCATATTAAATATTCTGTATTTGGCACATCCATTTATACAAATTCATTCATTTTACCACTATTTCATTTGTAAATATGTTCCTTTTCTATAAATATATAATTTATTAAAATAATATATTTTCTTTCTAAAGGGTAATATATGTAATATCCTTTCATTTCTTTCTAATATCATTTAAAAATATACATTGATATTTGAGATTCTAGAATTAATTACGTAATTTCATAAAAAATATTTATATCCCTATATAAGCTTCTGTGATTAAGATTAGTTCTTTCCATACCGTAACTAATATGTAATACCATATACAACTTTAATCATTACTCAGCTTAGTGTATGTATTACTAAATGAAAAGGGTACAGTTTCATTAATTGTAAATTGTAACACCCCAAATATTTACATATTATTTTCATATTTAATGCATGAAAAACATAGTCTCTATAAAAACCCATTTCATATAACTAAGCTAATAAACATAATATTTCCACATTTGTGGTTTGAATTTTGAAAATATGACAAACACGGTTGCGTTCAGGGTGATTTTAATAGTTTAATATAAAAAACATAATTATTGTTGAATTATACCATACCTTTATGAATAATAACCTACACTAATGAATAGTAATGTTGCCCTTACGAATATTAATATGAATATTATGAATTGTAACCTCATCCATGAAAGTATAAAAAAAATTTAGGCACGTTATAAATGAAATGGAATATTTAATAAAATATTAATTAAGTATTTATATTTTTGTGAGTGATAAATATTTAATTTCAAATTTAAATTAATAAATTAATAAAATTTCATAAAATGGGTTCCATAATAAATATTTTACTCTCCTATGATTTTAGGATAATTTTATGAGACCATAGATAATTTTTAAAAGTACTATAAAAGGAGTTTTAAATATAAAATATGTATTTTTCAAGTAAGTAATGATTTTATTTAAAAATTAATTTTCACATATTTAGATAATTATTTTAATAAAATAGAGTAAATATTTGGATTATATATTTCAAAAAATGGATCGGTTTAATTTTTATGGAGTTTTCTAAAATAGAAGAATTTTTATGAATACAATAACACGATAATTTAAGAAAATGCTAAATACATGGTCTATTGAGTCATAGGTGACGTAAGGATGATTTAGGCACACTAGGTTGGAACTCAAATGCACTTATTACTTTTTTTCACATGAATCAATACTATTAATATTCTTGAGAAAAAATGATTAACTAATGATGAAGATAATGAGAAACCCCTCCTCTCATCCACCAAAAATACCGTCCCTCGTTACCACTTCTCTTCACTCTTCTCAAGCCTTGTTACTTATATAAATTCATCCCAAGTATCCACCCAAGATCCTCCCCCATATCCAGAATCCCTTGGTCTTATAAAAATACCAAATCCAATCCCTTAAAGAGGCTCTCAAGGAAGATTATTTAAAGATGTAAATTTCTATTTTCAATTCTTTTAATTTGTTTTCAAGTTCCTTTGTTTTATTTTCTATCCTCACCTATCCTCATAAAAATGATACGAAAACTCTAGTACCTTAAATAAAATGTAATTTTATTATGATGATGGAATAATATATTATCATCTCTCCTTTACCATTATTTTAAGCAAGTAGTATAAAACACTATCCTTGATGTGCTGATTTACCACATTCAAGGATGATGTGTTTTCAATTTCTATTAACGTATTCAATTATGGTCATGAAACCATTATTATTATTTAACCTACCTATAATATATGTATTATGTCTCATATATGGTTTTGGAATCTTTTTTAACACCTATTTTTTGATTTATAAAGAAAAATGAGTTCATTCCGTTCAAAAACCGCTAATTAACCCAACAGTTATTATTAAATAATTTATATATTGATTGATCTTCTCTCTAAGTAACCAAATGAAATTTACAATTGTGTAACCTTCTAGATGTTCAATAATAAAATATAACTTCAATTTTTAACAACCATTATAATTTTAAAAAACTCTACACTCATGTATATATGTATACTGATAATGAAATAAACAGACCTAAAATACAAAATTTAACCTCTTAACCCATAAAAAATACATAGATGAAATTAAAAAGGTTATAATAAATAAATTAAATGAAAACTAGATTCTGTAATTATTAAGTAATGAATAAAATTTTTATTATTCCGTTTATTAAGATCAAGTCGAGGACACATTCGAACATAAGGAAAGGGTTTTATAAATGAACCTCAATTTTTATCCGGGTTAAACTTATTCTCTACTTAAAAAATTTAATTATTATTTATTCATGTTAAATACTCATATATTCTATGATAATTTTCTATATATTTGTACCAACCATAATCATACTTTTATTTATGGGGTGTTATATGTTTTAAAAGGATCTTTCAAAAATTCTTCCTAAAATACAAGCCCGATTCAAGGGAATTTCTCAAATTCATACATATTTTCAAGGGAACATAATAATATATTTTTAGAAACCATTATTATTAAAAAGCAACTAATTTTATTATGAAAATAAAATATTACTACACATCTGGTTTTATACAATGATTTTTTAAGAAGAACACTTCTTTTCAAAGTAAAAAAATTTTTATCCCATGAATTACATGATGATTTTATAAGAGTATATTCATCTATTTCAACACTCTAGTTTGTTATTTTTTATTATTAGGAATCATATTTTATGATATAATATAGCATATCAAATTGAATGGTTTATGATTAGTTTGACTATGGATGTGCTATCTTGATACCCTTCACCATATTACTCTGAATGGTTAGTGTTTATGTTAAATGATTGGGGAACATAATTTAAATTTCATATGTTAGTTTTAATATGATTTTATATGCTGATTATATTCACCCCATTAATATGGGTAATGCATTGGACTGAGTATAGGATGGATGGGGCCTGATATAGCCTCTCGATGCATCAATAGGTCTCATGAGAATAATAGATAAGGACTTTGCTAAGGCCATTCCCATTTTTAGATACAGTTTTGGTTGTGCAATTAATCATTTTTATATGTATTGGTTGACGTATTCACTGTATATTTTAGAATGTATGGCATATGCATTTTAATCATTATGAAGCTTGTAATTGAAATTTCATGTGGTTATTTGACTTGTAGAATACCAATGATTATATTTTATAATGGAATTATTTATTCATATTTTACTGTTTCCATAATATGTAGAAGTTTGTTTTAATGGATTGTATTTTTTTATTCATTATGCCTAATATTTTTTTAAGATATCCTCTGTTGTATTTTTTACCCATACTGAGCATCTGATCTCACCTATTTTCGTATGTTTTATTTTTCCTAAAGATGCGAAGAGGTTTATTTTGAATGAATTTTTGGGATAAACATAGTGTTATAGATGTTCCCAATTAAACATATATGTTGTTTTTCATTTCATGTTTTAATGTTGAACTTATATATATAAATATATAGTTTTCCAAAATTACTTAAATATTTGGCCTTTCAGGATACGAATTATTTATAATCATTCCAATGTAATTAAATAATGCACAGACTCTAGGTTTCTAGGGTGGGGGCATTACAATTGGTATCAGAGGTGGTTTAGAAATAACTATAGAAACTATATTTAGAAAATATAGATTAGGTAATAAATCCCTAAGGTATACATGATGATACACATACAAAAACATCCTAAAATTGTGTTCAAGGAATAGAATATTTAGATGTTCCTATAAAATAAATATATGAATGGGTACTACATGTTGGCGTGGTTCTGGCACATATGTACCTAGGAGAAACAACTCTGACAAGGTGTTTTGTTCTTAACTCAGGGTAACTTGGTACATTATAATGGTCATTATTTCACACAAAATTTGACACTCCCTAGGGATATTCTTAAGATAACTCAAATTTTCGATACATGACATTATGAAACATTTGTTCCCCTAATGTATCCAACCTATATAGTGTTATGATTTGTCAATCATTAATTTATATTATGTACTATACCATGTTTAGGGTTATAAAAACATCATAATCTTATGATCTAATTTATTATATATAATTGATTAGAAAAAGAAACATTTCAAAATAAATGAGCACTTCACCAATTCATGTGATGCAATGAGTAAGAAGGACCATAACCCTTATTGTATTACGACATCATTTAGAAGTAATATAGTCTCAAATGTATCATCATAATATGTTGAGATAACAAAATGTGTTAAAAAGGTATAACAATAAATCCCCAAGTCTTACGTCTTTGATGGGAAGCAAGAGAAGAAGTGGGTGGAAGGCGAAAGAGTGGATAATGGGAATAATAAAATGATTAGTTTTCCAACATGTGGAACATGTGTAAGGAAACACCCCAAATCCTACCAAAAATGTAAATGAGTTTATTACAAGTGTGTATAAATGGGCCAAAAAGTTTATTTTTGTAAGGGTATTAAAATGGTTTTCAATGTATAGTGCTTCAACTGTAGGGAAATGGGACACTATGTGAAGAAATGTCCCCAGTGTCAAAGTAATATGCCCCAGATGATGTGACTAGATAATGATAAAGTCATGATACTTAAAAAGATGAAGTGGAATGATTAATATACCTCATTAAGAATAATGTCACTTGAATATTTTAACATCAATGTACTAGTTTTAAGAATTATGGAATATCTGAGGATTGTACTATAGCACAATTTCTTTAAGAATTTGAGGTCATGTGATTAATCATACCAAAGATAAGTGACTCAATAGAAATTTAATATTTTGGAAAAGTATATGGGTGATTGAAAGACAACCCTAAATACATTCATTATGATTAATATAATGAGGAATAAATTAATGATTTGGATAAGTACTCACTACCTAAAAACTGATTATTGACTTTTCTTTAAGTGGTTTATGCTATCATTGATGGAGTTAACAACATTTATAAATATAAGGAATATATCCAATAGAATTTTTAATTAGTATTTTATGTTTACAAAGTGGTTTTATAGTAATTTTAGTTATTACCATATTTCAGGATGATACATGAAAAAGATATTCACATGTTTTGAATGTGAAAATTTAGGGATATTTCATATTGATTAAAGGAAAATAAGGTAATAGATGCATTAAGTAGAATAGATTAGGGAGCTATGTAAAAAATGAGGATTACCAAGGACCTCATGTACATGGATCTAGAAAGGATGGATATGGTAATGATTCTAAAGTGTTGGATCATGATCTTTTGAAACATTAAACCATTAATTAAATTTTTAAGATAATAGATGTATGAGGATTTAGAGTTTATTGTCACCACACTATACAACCTATTCTAGGAAATAAAGTAAATATAGTTCAAGGAACAATGGAAAATTTTGTGTTTCTGAGATAGAAACGTATATTTATACTCATATAAGATGGAATAATTCCTCAAATCTAGGAAAAGAGTCTTAAACAAAAATGTTTTACTATTATCATTTTTTCATTACTCTACTTTATGGTATTTTGGTAATTATATTTCACCTTAGCTTGTTCTCTATAAATTTCCATCATAACATGATGGTTTTAATAATATTCTCGGACCATGTTATCTAATTAGAATGCATAGTTTTGTAGTAACTGATGCATTTCCCTCTCCCAATTATTAAAAGGTTATTTTAACAATATTTCTGATGTGGGTTTCCCAAAAGGAAATTTTCATATATCAATCAATAACATTGAAAATTTAATTTCAAAGTTTCAAGGATGATATTTTTTTAAGGAGGGGATAGTGTAACTACCCTAGGCTGAATTCTTGAAAAAATTAGTCTCTACTGAACAACCCTTTGAAATATCTGAGCCAATAAAAATAATATTTCCCCTTTTGTGATTTTAATTTCTTAAATATGTCATACACGATTACGTTTATGGTGATTTTTTGAGTCAAATAGAACAAACTTATTTTTTAGTGGATAGTAACCTATCCTTATGAATAGTAACCTACCATTATGAATTGTAATGTTACCCTTACGAATAGTAATATTAACTTTAGGAATAGTATCCTCACCCATGAAAGTATAAATAATATATAGTCACCTTATAAATGAAGTAGAATATTTTATAAATTATTTATTAAGTATTCATATTTTTGGGACTCATAAATATTTAATTAAAATTTTTAATTAACAAATTACTTCATTTTCATAAAATGGGTTCCTAAATAAAAAAAAATTTTGTCCTATGATTTTAGTATAATTTTATGAGCCCATAGTTATTTTTTGAATGTATTATAAAAAGATTTTGAAATATAAAATATTTTTTTCCAAGTAAATAATTATTTTAGTTAAAAATTAAATTTCTCTAATTTAGAAAATTATTTTAATAAAATGGATTCCATTTCTGTATTATACATGTCAATAAATAGATAGGTTTTTTTTTGGATATTTTTAATGTACAATAATTTCGGATTAATTGTAAAATATGATAATTTATGATAAATGCTAAATATCTAGTTTATTGAGTCATAAGTGAGTTATGGGTGATGTAGGAACACATGGATTGAACTCAAATGAAATTATTAAGGTTTTTGGACATGAGACAATACTATGCATAGTCTTGAGTAGAAATATTCAACTAATGATTCAGATAATTTGAATATGCTTCTCTCCACCATCATAACTACCACTCCTCTTTACCTCTTCTCTTCACTCTTATCAAGCCTTGTGACTTGTCTAAATTCTGAAGACATATCCTCCAAAAATCCTTAACCACATCCATCATCCCTTGGTCTCATAAAATTTCCAAATCCTCTCCCTTAAAGAGGCTCTCACGGAAGATTAATTCAAAAGTTGATTTCCTATTTTCAATTCTTGTACTTTCTTTTCATGATCCTTTGTTTTCTTTTCTATCCTCACCTCCCCTCATCAGAATGTTATGAAAACTCAAGTATCATACATGTAATATAATTTGTTTATGATACTGTAATAAATTACTATCATCTCTTATTTACCCTACTTTTATGGTAGTCATAAAAATCACCATCTGAGATGTGCTCATTTTCCACATTCAAGGACGATGTGTTTTCAATTTCTATTACCATTATAAATTTTGGTAATTAAACCATTATTATTGTTTAACTAGTCTATAATATATTTATTGTGTATCATATATGGTTTTGGAATCTTTTTTATCACATGTTTTATATTTATAAAGTAAAATGAGTTCGTTACTTCAAAAAAACCCTTATTAACAAAAACGGTTATCATTAAATAATTTAAATAATGATTTATCTTCTCTCTAAGTAACCAAATGAAATTTACAACCATGTAAAATTATATATGTTTAATAATCACATATAACTTCTATTCTATACACCCATCCTCATTTTTCATGATTCTCCATTCATGTATTTAAGAATACCTATCATGAAACAAACGGACCAGAATAATGAAATTGAACCACTTAACCCAACAAAAACATCATGAATGAACATAATAAGGTTATAATAAATAGATTATAATAAAATTAAGTTTTTTAATTATTAATTAGTGAACCTAAATTTTATTATTCAGGTCATTATGATCATGTGTATGACACCTTCAGACTTATGGTAAGGGTTTTCTACCCGAAACTCCATTTTCATTCGAGTAACACTTATTCTCTGTTTACCTCAAATAATTCTTATTTATTCATATATACTTATCATATATTATATGAGAATGTTTTATATATATGAACCAACCAGAATCCTTATTTTATTTATGGGCCGTTATATGCTATAAAAGGATCATTGAAAATTTCTCCCTAAAATACAAGCCTGATTTAAGGGAATTTCTCAAATTCATACCTATTTTTATGAAAAAACTATAAACTATTTTTGGAAAACATTATCTTTATAAAATAACTAATTTTATTATAAAAATATTATTTTACTACACTTTTGGTTTTATACCAATATTTTTCTAAAATAACTCCTCTTTTCAAAGTAAAAGATTCTCTATCCCAAAAATTACTCAATGATTTTATAGGAGTATCGTTATCTATTTCAACATTATTGTTGATACTTATGTATTATTATGACTCATTTTTTATGATATCATCTTCAATATTCAAATTAATGGTTTTTGATTATTTTTACCATGGATTTTCTATCTTGATACCCTTCACCATATTACTCTGAATGGTTAGTTTTTATGTTAAATTATTGGGGAATGTTGTGTAAATTTCATATGTTATTTTAAATATAAATGTATTTGTTGATTATATTTACCCCATTCATATGAGGAATGAATTAGACTGAGTAATTTATAGATGGGGTCCATTATATCCTCTCAATGCTTCAGTAGGTCTCATGAGACAAATAGATATGGACTTGGCCATGGCCTTTCCCTTTTTGGATATGGTTTTGGCCGAGGCCTTAATCATTTTTAGATGTTCTGGATGACACCTTGATAGTAAGCTTCAAAATATTCAGCTTATGCATTTCTATCATTATGAATCATGTAATTGAATGTTAATGTGGTTATTCATCTAGTATATTACTCATTATTATGTTTTATTATGGAATTATTTATTTATCACTTATTCATGCCATAGTATCTACAAGTTTATTTTAATGGCATGTGTTTTTAGTCATTCACCATGCCTAATGTTTTTGTTTATGATATCTTTAATTTTATTTTTTACCCTTACTTAGAATCTGACCTCACCACTTTTCTTATGATTTATTTTCCCCAAATATTCCAAGTGGTGTATTATGAATGAATTTTAGGGATAAACATAGTTTGGTGGATGTTCCCAAAAAAACATTTATGTTGTTTTTTATTTCTAGTTGTAATATTGAACCTATGTATGTATCTAGTTTTCCAAAACTTATTAACTATTTGGTCCTTTAGGATATGAATTCTTTTAATCATTCCATTATAATAAATTAATGCACCGACTTAAGGTTTTTGTGGTTGGGCATTATTGTTCATATCAGAGGAAGTTTAGTATAAAATGTAGAAACTAGATTTAGAAAATATAGATTAGGGAAAAATCCCTAAGATTTACTTGATGATACACATATAATAAATTCCTAGAATTTTGGATAGGAATTTATTATTTAGATCTTTCTAAAAATAAATCAATGTCTTGGTACTAAAACTGAATGTTGTTCTAGCACAGATGTACTTAGGAGTTAAAAATATGACATGGTGTTTTGGGCTTGACTTAGGGTAAATTAGTACATGACAATAGGCCTTATTACACACATGGTTTGACACTCTCAGGGGATATTTTTAGGATAATTCAAAATTTCTATATAACCCATTATGAAGGATTTGTGCCCCAAATGTATCCAAAGTATTTGGTTCTCTGATTTTTTATGCATAAATTTATGTTATGTGAAATAAAATGTTTAGGGTTATATAGTCTTCATAATTTTATGATCTAATTTAGTATGTGTAATTGATATAAAATGGAACCTTACAGATGGAATGAGAACTTCACCAATTCACGTGATGCAAAGAGTAAGAAGGATCATATATCATATTGTCTTAATCCATCATTTCAAATGAAGATAGTCTCAAAATTATACTCATCATATTAGGAGATAATTCCATGTGTTAACATGTTATATAAATAACTATCTGATTCATATGTATTTGATGGGAAGTAAGAGAAGAAGAGTGTGGAATAGGAAATTGTGGATAAACAGAAGAATAAAAAGAGACGTTTTCTAACGTGTGGTACTTGTGGAAGGAAACAACTAGGGGAATACATAAAAACAAATTGAGTGTGTTACGAGTTTGGAGAAAATGGGAAAATGTTTAATGATGGTAAGGGTAAGAAAATGGTTTCCAATGTATAGTGCTTCAACTACAAGGAAATGGAACACTATGTGAATCAATATCCCAAGAATCATAGGAAGATGCCCAAAATGATGTTACTAGATAATGATCAAGTCATGATATTTCCATATATTAAGTGGAATAATTAATATACCTCATCAAGAATAATTTTATTTGAATATCTTACTAGCAATGTACTGGTTATAAGATTTATGGAATATATGAGGTTTGCACTGTCACACTATTTCTTTAAACATTTAAGGTTGTCTGATGAATTATACCAAGGATAAGTGACACAATAGAAATGTAATATTTTGGGAAAGTATATTGATGAGGGAAAGGTAGTCCTAAATATGTTCTTGATGATTAAGCTAATGATAAATAAATGAGTGATTTGGATAGGTACTCACTACCTCAAAACTGATTATTGACTTGTCTACAAGTGGTCTATTCTATCATTGATGGATTTTACACAATTTATGGATATAAGGAATAATCCAATAGCATGTGTAAGGACGAGTTAATGTTTCCAATAATGTATTATAGTAATTCGAGATATTACCATATTTTAACATGATACATAATGAATATATTTACATGTTTCGAATATGAAAATTTAGGTCTACTTCTGGTTGATTAATGGAAAATAAGGTAACATATGCATTAAGAAAAATGGATAAGTATAAATGGTTCAATCATCAATATAGAAGCTGAAATATCTAATGCAGTTGTGAGTTATTTCTCTGAGCTTTATTATGAGAATGGAGTTGAAAATTCTAGCAAGATTGCACAAAACATCATGCCATCCATTTATGATCAAACTAATGATAATCTTGTGGAAATTCCGAGGAGAAAAGAGGTAATAGAAGCTTTGTTCACCCTTAACCTTGATTGTGTTGTTGGGACTGATGGCTTCACCAACAAGTTATTTATGTTCAATAAGGAGATGGTTCATGATGAGGTTGTGAATGCAGTAATACATTTATCTATCACTGCCTCTATTATCTATGGCTCCAATTCTAATTTTATTTCTTTGATTCCTAAGAAGGAAAATGCCTTTGACATTAAGGACTTCAGGCCAGTTTCTATTGGGAATATCATTCCTAAAATTATCAGGAAAATCACTTCTAATAGGATGTATCATATGGACAAAAACATTATCACCCCTAACCAATTTGGGTTTGTCCCTGGAAGGAGAATTCAAACATGCATATTTACTACATCTGAATGTATAAATTCCATGAGGAAAAAGGCAAAACCTGGTTGCTTTGCCATAAAAATTGATATCTCTAAAGCCTTTTACACTATGAAATGGAGTTTTCTCTTCTCCATTTTGAAAATGCATGGGTTTTATAACAGGTTTATCAATTTTATTCATGCTATCCTCAAGAGTGGTAAGCTTTCCATTTTGATTAATGGATCTCCAAGGTGCTTCTTTCAGTGCTATAGGGGCTTTCATCAAGGAGATCTATTTTCTAGTCTTCTTTTTGCTTTGGCTGAGGATTATTTAAGTCACTGTCTTGATAAACTGGTCCAATGTGGTTTGTATAATAAAATATAAGTTAAAAGGGATCTTCATTCCCCCTCTCATCTATTCTATGCTGATGATATCATGTTATTTGGAAGGGCAGACTTCAGAACAGATAATTTGATCAAGGATATCTTCTCCCATTATGAAGATGTTTCAGGACAGGTTATTAACTTCCTTAAATCCTTTTTTGTTTTTGGGAAGGGAGTGTCTACCAGAAGGCAAAGGAAACTTTCTTGGTCGATTGGAGTTAAGAAGGATTCTCTATCTTTTAATTATCTTGGTGTACCACTTTCTTGGGGCAGAGTTAAAAGATGTCATCTTTAGCCCATTTTCACATGTATCACTGATCAAATGACTAATTGGAAGGGGAAGGAAATTTCCCAAGCTGGATGAATCTTTCTTGTTAACTATGTGGTCACATCCATGTTTGTATATGTTTTTTCTATTCACATATGGCCTAGAAATCTCATCAAGGAGCTTAAGAGGCTTATAAAAAACATCATATAGACTGGCTCCATGTATGAAAAGAAACTGGTGGTTGTTGCCTGGAAAGAATGCATCAAACCCATTGATATGGGGGGTCTTGGCATCAAGGATCTGGCTCTCTTTAATGATGTCCTCATCAGAAAATTTACATGGAATCTCATAAAATCCTAGGAAAATCCAATGGATTTTATTGGTTCCCGGTTTATATCAAGACTATGTACTGAATATACTCATTACATCTCATCCTCGGTTTGGCCTGCTATAAAGTCTTCCTTCAATAGGATTCTAATTTCATCAAAATGGCTATTTAGTAGAGACTCAATTATGAATTTCTGGACAACTTCCTGGCTTTCCAGACCTCCTCAGCAAGATGTTATTATTCCCCCGAATATGATGCATGACCAGATTTCCTCAGTGAAGAATTTCAATCCAGACTTTCTAGATCTCATCCCCTCCAATATGCATTATAAATTCCTGAACTATAGGTACATGGATCAGGACACTCTTATTTGGTAGCCTGGTAGCAATGGGATCCTTAATACCAGAGATATGTACAATTACTCTTGTACTGGACAATCCCCAGCACCCAGGTGGCTACTTTCCTTCAAGACCTTCATCATTCCACCCACTGATTTTCTGCTTTTATGGAAAATCTAGAAGAAAATACTACTGTCCCAATGCACTCTTCATTGGATTGGGATTTATCTTGACTCGACCTTCCCTTTATGTTATGGAAATGTGGAATCCCTTGAGTATATTTTCCTCTCTTTTCCCCTCATTTACAAGTTATGGAATTACATTCAGGACATGACAGGGTGTTCTTTAAATATCATCTCGATGGAAGGTCTGCTTTATTCTACTTTATATTCTCAATGTAGTGAATAGGTGAGGAATCTGACTATGGTTGTTGTTTCAGCCTCTATTGGCTTCATTTGGGAGGCCCATAATGCCTATATCTTTAATAATATCACTCCCACTCTATATTATGGTGTCAAATCTATTCACAGGATGGTTTTCACAGCTTCCAGGATTCAACCTAGATGTATCAAAAATGATTTAAATGAATTTATTGTTCTGAGGAATTTTGGTGTTAGTGGTAGACCCAAAAACACTTAATGTTGATGTCCATTAGATGGATTCCCCCCATCCCTTCATGGATGAATGTTAATGATGATGGGGTAGCTGTAGGGACACTTGGACCTTCAGGCTGCGGTGGTGTCATTCGTACCTATCGAGGTTTTCTTAAAGGTTGTTTCTATCATTTCATTGAGAAGGGATCTGCTATTGAACATGAATTATGGGATATTATCAAAGCAATCAAATATGTTATCCAATTTGATTGGCGTTTTTTATGGCTAGAATCTGATTCTATGGTGGCGGTGGAATTACTCAAACCGAGATCCATGAATGTCCCATAGGTTATGCTACCTTATTGGGTTTAATGCCTTCACCTTCTTGATGATATTATCATTGATGTGACACATGTTTACAGGGATGCCAATCAAGTGGTTGATTCTCTATCAAAGTTGGCTGTTGAAGAGTCAAATTCTGAATGGTCCTTTATGGATATTGAATGTTGCATACGCTTTGTTGAGGCAGACGCTTGTGGAACGGTGTTTACCAGACTTTGTAAATCTTCTTTCTGATGCTTTGTTTCTTGTCTTTATTTTTTAATAAAATTTGGTAGGGGTGGATATTTGATTCATCCCTGGGCCTTTTGAGTAAAAAAAATGGATCATGGAGTTATAAACAAAATGAGGATTGCCAAAGACCATGTGTACATAGATCTAGTAAGGATGGATATGGGAATGATTCTAAATTGTTGGATCATGATCTTTTGGAAATTTAAACCATTAATGAAATGGATTGAGTTTATTATTGAATGATTATTAAGAGTTTAATTTCACCACAAGATGAAATCTATCCTAAAAAATGAAGTATAGATGGTTCAAGGAACAAATAAAGGATACGATTGTGTTTATGAAATAGAAACATATATTTATTCTCTTATAGACTGTAAAAATTCCTCAACTCTTGGAAAATTGTATTAAAAAAATTCTTATTATCATTTTTTCATAACTATACTATATCTTTTTGTGGTAATGATCTTTCATTATAGCATGCTTTATATCAATTTCCATAAAAACTTAATGGTTTGATTATTCTTCCCTAACCATGTTATATAATTTGAATGTGTAGTTTTTTAGTAACTAAGGCATTTCCCTTTTCCACATATTAAGATGTACTTTTAACTATATTTCGGATGTGGGTATCCCATATAAAAATTTTTATGTATCAACCATTATCTTTCGAAATTCAATTTCAAAATTTCAAGGATGAATATTTTGTGACGAGAGAATGTAACACCCCAAGGATTTTTAAATAAATTTAATATTGATTTCATGAAAAAATTAGTCTCATCACAACAACCCCTTTTTATTACTATTCCAATAAAAATAATATTTCCACTTCTGTGATATGAATTTTAAAAATCTGACTAACACGATTGCATTCAAGTTGATTTTTGGATTCTGATAGAACAAAATTATTTTTTGGTGAATAGTAACCTAACCTTATGAATGGTAACCTAACCTTATGAATAGAAATTTTACCCCTATGAATAGTAATATGAACCTTAGGAATAGTAACCTCACCCCTAAAAGTATAAATAAAATTTAGGCATCTTATAAATGAAGTAGAATATTTTATAAATTATTAAATACGTATTCAAGTTTTTGTGAGTGATAAATATTTAATTAAAATTTTAAATTAATAAATTAAATCATTTTCATAAAATGGGTTTCTAATTAAATATTTATTTTTCAAATGATTTAAGGATAATTTTATGAGACCATAGTTAATTTTTGAAAGAATTATAAAAGAAGTTTAAAAATGTATTTTGTATTTTTAAAGTAAATTATTATTTTATTTCAATATATGTTTTCACATATTTAGAAAATTATTTTAATAAAATGGAGTCCATTTTTGGATTATACATTTCAAAAAATTGTTAGGGTGATTGATTTGGGATTTTTCTAAAATACATGAATTTTTTATGAATAGTTAAATAAGATAATTTACGATAAATGCAAAATACATGGTTTAATGAGTCATAGATGATGTAATGTTAATGTAGGAACACTAGGTTAGAAATCCCATATAAATATTACTCTTTTTGGTCACATTAATCAAGGATATTAATATTCTTGAGAAAACATATTAAACTAATGATTAAAATAATTAGAACCCCCTCTTCACCTCCACTAAAAATACCACCCCTCCTTACATTTTCTCTTCACTCTTCTCAAGCCTGGTTCCTTATCTAAATTCTTACCAAGTCTCCCCCCAATATCCTCCCCCACAACAATTATCCCTTTTTCTCATAAAACAACTAATCCCCTCACCTAAAGAGTCTCTCAAGGAAGATTAATTCTATAGTTAAATTACTCTTTTCAATTCTTTTTATTTCTCTTCAGGATCCTTTGTTTTCTTTTCTATCCTCACCTCTCCTCATACAAATGTTATGAAAACACAAATATCATACATGTAATTTAATATTTTTATTATTTGGTATTACCTTATTATAATCTCTCCTTTACCCTTTTTATATGCTAGTAGTAAAAAAACACAATTCGTGATGTGCACATTTTCCACATTCATGGATGATGTGTTTTCAATTTCTATTTCCAACACCAATTATGGTCATGAAACCATTATTATTGATGAAACATCCTGTAGTAAATATATTATGTCTCATATATCATTCTAGAATATTTTTTAGAACATGTTTTTGATTTATAAAGAAAAATGTGTTCGTTGTGCTCAAAAACCGCTAATTATCCCAAACGTTTATCATTAAATAATTTATATAATGATTCAACTTCACTCTAACTGACCAAATGAAATTTACAAACATGTAACATTATGGATGTTAAATAATAACATATAACTTAAATTATATACAACCATCCTCATTTTAAATGATTATCCGTTCATGTATATAAGTATATCGATAATGAAGCAAACAGACCTGAACAATGAAATTGAACCTCTTAACCCATAAAAAGGGCCATGAATTAACATAATAAGGTTATATTAAATAAATTACATGAAAAAGTGGTTAAGTAATTATCTATTAATGAATCTAAATTTTATTATTCGAGTCATTAAGATCATGTGGAGGACACCTTTGGATTTAAGGTAAGGGTTTTCAACCGGAACCTTAATTTTCATTCGGGATAAACTTATTCTCTATATAACTCAATTAATTTATAATTTATTCATATTTACCCATCATATATTCTGTGATAATTTTTTATATTTATGTGCCAACCAGAATTCTAATATCAGTTATGGGAAATTATATGTTTTTAAAGGATCTTTTAAAAATTATTCTTGAAATACAAGCCAGATTCAAGGGAATTCCTCAAATTCTTACATGTTTTCAAGGAAACTTTATAATATATTTTTTGAAAGAGTTATCTTTATAAAATAAATCTTTTTTTTTTGAAAATACTATCTTACTACACTTCTCATTTTATACAATGAATTTTTTTCAAAATAACACTTCTTTTTAAAGTAAATGATAATTTATCCAAAGAATTAATTGATGATTTTATAAGAGTGTCTTAATCTATTTCAGTACTCTTGATGATTCTTATGTATTATTAGGACTCAAATTTTATGATATCACCAACCATATTTAATTGAATATATAATGATTTTTTTTACTTTGGATGTGCTATTAGGATACCCTTAAACATATTACTCTGAATGGTAAGTGTTTCTATTAAATGATTGGGGAAAGTTATTTAAATTTCATATCTTATTTTCAATAGTAATGTATATGTTTATTACATTCTCCCTTTTTGTATGAGGAATGAATTGGACTAAGTAAGTGATGGGTAAGGCGTACTATAGCCTCTAGATGCATCAGTATGTCTATTGAGATAAATTGATATGAACATGGTAGAGGCCATTCCCATTTTTACATATGGTTTTTGTTGAGCCCTTAATACTTTTTAGATTTATGGGCCAAATCCTTAACAGTAAATTTCAGAATGTCCAATATATGAATTTCCTTCACTAGGAAGCTAGTAATTTAATTTTCATATGGTTATTCGACTAGTAGACTAACCATGATTATGTTTGATTATTGAATTACTTATTCAGATCTTATTTGTGCCTTATTACGTACAAGTTTATTTTAATGGAATGTGTTTTTAGTTATTCACCATGCCTAGTGTTTTAGTTCATGATATATTCCATTGTATTGAATACCATTAATGATCATATGAGTTCACCCCTTTTCTTATGTTTTTTCCCAATATACGAAGTGGTGTATTATGAATGAATTCTAGGATTAAACATAGTGTTTTGGATGTTCCCAATAAAACATATATGTTGTTTTCATTTCATGTTTTAATTTTTAACTGATGATGTATCTTGTTTTCCAAATCTACTTAAAAATTTGTTCCTTCTAGATAATAATTCTTTGTAATCATGCCAATGTAATCAAATAATTCATTATCTCTAGATTTCCTGGGTCACGACATTATAGTTAGTATCATTGAATGTTTTAGTAGAAAACATGGAAAGTATATTTAGAGAATATATATTAGGGAATAATATCTAAGATATACGTGATTATACACAGACAAGAACATCCTAGAATTTTGGTGAGAAATATATTTTTTGGATCTTCTTAGAAAATAAATCCCCTTCTGGGTACTACATGTGGACGTGGTTCTGGCACAGATGTTCCTGGGCGTAACAAATCTAACAAGGTGTTACGGGAGTGACTCGGGGAAACTTGGTACATGACTAGGGGCCTTATTACACACCTGGTTTGACATACTTGAGGGATATTCTTAGGGTAATTCACTTTTTCGATACTAGAGATTATGAAGGATTTGTTCCCCTAATGTATTAAAAGTATATGGTTTTGGGATTTGTGCTCCATAAATTTTTGTTATGTACTATACCATATTTAGGGTTTTATATACATCATAATTTTATGATCTAATTTATTATTTGAAATTGATTAGAAATGGAACCTTACAAAAGGAATAATAACTTCACCAATTCATGTGATTAAAAGGTTAAGAAGGGTCATATCTCTTATAGTCTTAATCCATCATTTTGAAGGAAGATATTCTCAAAAGTTACTCATCATATGAGAAGATAATAGTTAACACGTTATATAAATAATTATCTGAGTCCTATTTCTTTTATGTGAAGTAAGAGAAGAAGATGGTGAAATAGGAAAAAGTGGATAAATGGAAGAATAAAAAGAGTAGTTTTCCTCCATGCTGTAATTAAGGAAGGAATCACCCTAGATCCGACTTAAAATGAAAAATGAGTCTATTACAAATGTGTAAAAAAGAGCCAAACGTTCATTATTGGAAGGGTAAGAAATTGTTTTTCAGTGTATAGTGCTTCAAATGTAAGGAAATGAGCACTATGTGAATCAATGTCCCAATTGTCAAAGTAATATGCTCCAATTGATGTTACTGGATAATGATCAAGTCATGTTACATAAAAAAATGAAGTGGAATGATTAGTATAACTCATCAAGAATCGTGTCATTTTAATATTTTATTAGAAATGTATTAGTTATTATAATTATGTAATATATGAGGATTGTACTACAATATTATTTCTATAAGAATTTGAGGTTATATGATGAATTTTACCATGGAAAAGTGGCTTAGTAGAAATTTAATATCATGCATAAGTATACGGATGAGGGAAAGACAACCCTAAATACATTCTTCATGATTAAGATAGTTATGAATAAATGATTTATTTGGATAAGTACTCTCTACCTCAAAACGGATTATGAAGTTGTCTACAAGTGTTATATGCTATCATTGATGGAGTTTACTACATTTATGGATAAAAGGAATATATCCAATAACATGTGTAAATATGAGCGCATGTTTCCAATAATGTTTTATGGTAATTTGAGGTTTTTCCATATTTCAATAGGATACATGATGAACATATTCACATGTTTAGAATATGAAAATTTAGGGCTACATCATGTTGATTAAAGAAAAATAAGGTAAAAGATGCATTGAGAAGAAGGGATCATAGAGTTCTAAAAAATGAGTATTTCCATGGACCCTATATACATGGATCTAGAAAGGATGGATATGGGAATGATTCTAATGGGTTGGATCATGATGTTTTGGAAAGATAACCCATTTATTAAATGTTTTAATTTGATCATTGTATGAGGATTTAGATTTTAATGTCACCACATGATGCAACAGGTGCTGTGAAATGAAGTATAGAGAGTTAAAGGTACAAACAAAGGATTGGATATTGTTTATAAAAAAGAATAGAATATTTATACTATTATATAGTGGAATAATTCTTCCACTCTAGAAAAATAGTCTTAAATAAAAAAAATCCTATTATCATTTATTCAGAACTTTTTCTTATGGTTTGGTGGTAATGATCTTTCATCTTAGCATGTTCTCAATAAATTTCCATCAGAACATGATGATTTAATTATTCTTCCCTAACCATGTTATCCAATTATAATTCATAGATTTTAAGTAGCCAATGAATTTCCAGTTCCCACTTATTTAGTGGATATTTTAACCATATCTCTAATGTGGGTTTCTCATTAAGTGATTTTCAAGTATCAACTATTAACATTCGAAATTCAATTTCAAAATTTCAAGGATTATATTTTTGTAAGGAGGGGAGAATGTAACACCCCAAGGATTTAAAAATAAATTAAATATTGAATTCATAAAACACTTATTCTCTAGAAAAAAATGCTTTGTTATAATCGTGCCAATAAACCAAATTTTTTCACTTCTATGAGTTCAATTTTGAAAATATGGCATACACGATTGTGTTCAAGGTGATTTTTGGAGTCTAATAGAACAAACATCATTTTTGTTGAATAGTACCCTACCCTTATGAATAGTAACCTACCATAATGAATACTAATGTTTCCCTTATGAATAATAATTTGAAACTTAGTAATAGTAACCTCACCCCTGAATGTATAAATAATATTTAGGGAACTAATAAATGAAGTAGAGTATTTTATAAATAATTAATTAAGTATTCATATTTTTGTGAGTGATAAATATTTAATTTTAATTTTAAAATAATAAATTAATTCATTTTCATAAAATGTGTTCCTAAATAAATATTTTTTAGACCTATGATTTTTGGATAACCTTATGAGACTATAGTTAATTTTTAAAGTATTATAAAAGTCGTTTTAAATATAAAATCGGTATTTTTCAAGTAAATAATGATTTTATTTAAAAATAAACTTTCAAATATTTAGAAAGATATTTTAATAAAATTGAGTCCATTTATTGATTCTACATGTTAGACAATGGAAAGTGTGATTAGTTGGGGAGTTTTCTAAAATACATGAATTTTTAATGAATAGTAAAATACGATAATTTATGATAAATGATAAATACATGGTTAGATGAGTCATAAGTGATGTAAGGATAATTTAGGCACACTTGGTTCTAACTCACATGTAATTATTAAAATTTTCAGTCACAAGAATCCAGACTATTCATAGTCTCGAGAAAAATATTAATCTAAAAAATAAAATAATGAGAAACCCCTCCTCTCCTCCACTATGAATGCCACCCATAATTACCTCTTCTATTCACTACTCTCTAGACTTTTTCATTACCCGAATTAGGCCCAAATATCTTGCCAAGCTCCTCCCACACGTCCATCAGCCCTTGGTCTTGTAAAAAGGCCAAACCCTATCCCTTAAAGAGGATCTCAAGGAAGATTAATTCAAGAGGTAAATTCCTCTTTTCAACTCTTTTACTTTCTTTTCAAGTTCCTATATTTTCTTTTCTATCCTCACTTATCCTCATAAAAATGTTATGAAAACACTATTACATTAGATGTGATGTAAATTTTTTATGAAGATGAAATATTTTATAATCATCTCTCCTTTACCCTTTTTTGTCTAGTAGTAAAAAACACCATCTGAGATGTGCTTATTTACCACATTCGAGGATGATGTTATTTCAATTTCTGTTATCATCATCAATTATAGTAATGGAACCATTATTCTTATTTAAACAGACTAAAATATATTTATCTTTTCTTATCTATGGTTCTAGAATATTTTTTTATCATATTTTTTTATATATAAAGAAAAATGAGTTCATTGTGATAAAAAACAGCTAATTAACCCAAATGGTTATAATTAAATAATTTATATAATGATTCATCTTCTCTACAAGTAACAAAATGAAATTTAAATCCATTTAAACTTTTTTATTTTCAATAATAATATACAAAATCAATTATTTAAATTCATCCACATTTTAAATGATCTCTGTTCATGTATATAAGTATATCGATCATGAAACAAACAGACCCGAACAATGAGATTTTTCCTCTTAACACATCAAAAACGCCATGAATAAACATAAAGATGTTATAATAAATAAATTCAATGAAAATTAGGGTCTTTAATTACTAATTAATGTACCTAAATTTAATTAACAAGGTCATTAAGATCTAACGGAGGACACCTTTGGTCTTAAGGTAATGGTTTTCTACCAGAACCTCCATTTTCTTCTAGGTTACACTTATTCTCTACTTAAATATATTAAATTTTTATTTATTCATATTTATTACTCATACATTATGTTATAATGTTCTATATATGTGTACCAATCAAAATCCAGCTTTCATTTATGGGGTGTTATATTTTTTTAAAGGGTCTTTCCAAAATTCTTCCAGAAATACAAGCTTGATTCAAGGGAATTTATCAAATTCATTCATATTTTCTAGGGCACTCTATAATCTGTTTTTTTAATCCATTATTTTTATAAAATCACACATTTTATTATAAAAATATTTATTTCTACACTTCTAGTTTTATAACAACAAGTTTTCCAAAAGAACTCTTCTTTTCAAAGTAAAAGATTATTTATCCTAAGAATTACTAGATGATTTTATAAGAGTGTATTCATATATTTCAACAATCATGATTATTATTATGAATTATTTGGAATAAAATTTTATGATACCATCAACCATATTTAATTGAATGGTTTATTATTAGTTTGATTGTGGATGTTCTATCTCAATACAATTCACCATATTACTCTGAATGGTTATTGTTCATGTTAAATTATTGGGAAATGTTATTTAAATTTCATATGTTAGTTTCAATATGAATGTATATGTTGATTGTAATCACCCATTTCATATGTGGAATTAATTGTATTGATTAATTTATGGGGAGGGCTCGCTATATCCTTTTTAGTCATCAGTAGGTCTCATAAGACAAATATATATATTCTTGGTTGAGGCCTTTCCCATTTTTAGATATTTTTTTGGTTGTGGCCTTAATCATTTTTAGATGTCTTGGATGAGGCCTAGAATATATGTTTTAGAATGTATAGAATAGGAATTTTCTTTCATTGTGAATCTTCTAATTTAATGTTCATAAACACCCATGATTATGTTTTATTATGGAATTATTTATTCGGATCTTATTATGGTCATAGTAGGTACAAGTTTATTTTAATGGAAAATGTTTTTCTTTATTCACTATGCCTAATGTTTTTGTTTATGATATCTTCCAATGTGTTGTTTACCCTTACTGAGCATCTGAGCTCACCCATTTTCTTGTGTTTTATTTTACCCCACAATTTTAAGACATGTATTATTAATGAATTTTAGGGATTAATATAGTGTTTTGGATGTTTTCAATAAAACATATATGTTTTTTTATTTAATGTTGTAATCTTGAACCGATGTATGTATCTAGATTTCCAAAACTACAAACCTGTTTGGTATTTTAGGATTCAAATTCCTTGTAATCATTCTAATGTAATAAAATAATTCCTTGACTCTGGGTTTTTTGGTTTGGGGAATTAAATAAATTATCTTATCATGTCTTGAAAGGATCAGTTCATCCATTCTCTTAAACCATTCCACTATAGCATATAAGGAGGAATGATTTTGGAGACTATCCTATACTATATAAAGTTATAGATCAATTTTTGTTTAATAAATTCTCTGCCATTGTCAAAGTAGAGTATCATAATCTTTCTACCATGTGGATTAAAAACATCCTTATGATATTCCTTAAACAAGTTAAATTAATTTTATTTATAAAATTGTAATTACATATAACCATATCTAAAATGTAATCGTTAAAAGTAATTAATTAAGAAAAGACACCCCATTACACTTCCTGAAATGAACCCTATATGTCAATAAAAAATGTATCTGGAGGTTTTATATCCCTTTATCCATACCAACTGAATGGTGATTTACTCAATTTTTCATATAAATAATAATAAAATACATCTAACAATTAAAATACGACAGAACCAATATACCATGTTTGATGTAGTTTATTTAAATAAATTTCATTTACATGGCCATGCATATTGTTTCATGGATGGGTTGGATCTAATTGTTTCATGGATTTATTTTTTTATTAGAAAACTAATTTTTCATGTTCAATTATTTATAATACATTGTTAATATATATGAAATCATAAAGTATTTCATCATTATAAAAATACATGAATTTTTAAAATTTGAATAAAATCTCATAGTGTTTATACTCAAAACTATGATAATTGTTTTACTAACTGAATAAATATAATAACAATTATCTTCTATAAGAACTAAAACACTATGTATAGTAAGATTATAATCCCAAAATTCCAACACTACTATTGTTACACCCTTCTCTTCCTAGAGATCCACCTCACTTTTTTCAATATTTTTAAATCTAATTGGTTCCATTATTTTTTATGAATGTATGATAGATAAGTTTTATCCAATTCATAACTTTATTTAATATATAAATTTCATTAAATAACATTTTTTTATTAAATAAAAGTATCACCTTGATTTTTATTTACAATTATGTAGTTATTTTTCTGAAGGCATCTCATACCATATGAAAAGAATAAAAAATATTGATCATGATTGCATTGAAATTTTGGATTCATGGATGGATAGTGAGATTGTGATATTTCATTTTCGCTAACTCATCGAAACATTTTCATGGACATTAATTCTTTCATACACCATAAGGACTAAAGAGTTTGTGTTCTTCATATCATTAGCTTCTTAGAGAAATATTTAATGTATATTAGGGAGTAGTTTATTAATTTTTTGTATTATAATTAATTATAAAGGTCCTTTAGATGGGTGGTCAATGTGAGAGTATGAGATCTATTGCTATTTCTTGGTCAGTTTGAACCCTAGAGACCCTAGTCACAATGTGTACCCCATCATATAGAGTATATTAAGTTTTTCTTTATCCCCTTCCCACAAAATAAACCAAAATAGTGTTTTAGATATCTCATACCATTCATTCCTCACTATCTCCATATATAATTCATGGAGATGAATTATCATTGTTTATGTTTCCTTTTCCTGGTGAATTTTTTGATATTATTTGGACATGGATGATAATAAAAAGCATTGGACAGAAGATTCATCATTGATATGTTTCATATAGGTTTCCTTTTCCCCTTGTATTCACATAGAGGATGATAAATACAAATTTACTATTGTAGTACATATAACTTCCTCACATGGAGTACTATTATGCAAAAGCACTGTATAAATCCTAGATGTTATTTTTGGTCATGATATTTTCCTATTTTGAAATTTATCAGAGAGATATGAGTTAATGTTATTGATTTATATTTTATATATCACAAAGAATTTTTTAATATTAGTACTTTTATTTTTACTAGTATTATATAAAATAATTTTTTTTAATCATTAAATATAACCCACTATTTTATTAAATCTAAGTATACATTAAATAATATATTTAAAATATCTAGTCAACTGAATATTATAATTTTATCAATACTTTAAAATATCTCCTTATAGTTAAAGTTATGTATATTCCACTTCTAATATTATTTTAAGGAAGGATTCATAAGACAATGTTTCTTTTTTAGAAATGAAATTAGGGGGGATTTGATTTTTTGATTGCGGAGGACGGTTCATTTTTAGAATAGGTATTCATATAAATATTCTTAGATCTTAAGTGTCCCAATTATATGTATTTATTTATGAATTATGTTCTGGTAGGTTCCTCGGGTTATTTAATGAGTCTTAGTAGCTTTTATATAATTTTAAGATGTTTTTTAGGATTCTTCCAAGGGTGAAATATTATGTAACATTCTCTCTTTTCAGAGTGGTTCAAATATTTATGTTATTATTCAAAAACTCTAATTTTATGCTAATAATAGACTCTATGGACTAAAGAGTGGATTTTGAGTGTATGGGGATCATTCATAGCCTTGGGCTACCAAATTTAATGTGAATGACGAAGCCATGAGGTTAGAAAATAGTTAGTGGTAACTGGGCAACTCAATAGTGTGAGTCTCCCCATGCATAGGGGAGTTTGAATGGTTTTTCTATAACCATGCGAGCCCGGCCTCCTACCGATGTGGTATTTCATACATCTTTCACAGAGACATTTCATACAACTAGCACATGATTAGTAAAATAGTGTGTGTAACCTATGTAATTGGTATCCCAAGGCAGTGAGGAGAACATAGTTGGCACATCATTTGGGAAACTATGAGTCTGAACTATGTGACTCAAAATTTAAGGGGTAAATTACCTTTTATACATTGTTATGTTCTAATAACCTCAATAGTTATCCCTATTTCATTTTCTCTAATATTTGGTGCCTAAATCTCATATTTCCTCTTACGTTAGAGATTTTGGTTTCTCCCTCATATGATCCTTGATTTCTTCATCATCGGGTGTGTTGAATCCCTCTTAGTGAGATCTGTAATCCTCTTCCTTCTATTATTAGTTTATCTTCTTACCTATGGTGGTGTTTTTGGTATGACCTAATTTTCACTATTTTCAAGAAATTTTCCAATTCTTTTAATTTATCCAATTCTAACTTGATTCATGAGATAACACTTGAAAATGAGATTGGTACAAACTTAAGGTATGTGGTTTATCTTATTTACCACTTGTTTAGTTTCTTTTATGTCTTGCATCATACTCTCATGCACCAGAACATTAAGTGTCACCTCTATAATATTACATTAAATAGATAAAAAAAAATTACATGTGTAAAAGGACCCTCACTACATGGTAGTCTACATTAATGGGTTTTTTCTTTGCATAAGACACCCCTTTGTAGCTGACATACCTTACAGACCTAACCACCCTTTCCTTGAATTGTTTATCCACACATTTAGATGTTATTTTACTTATCATAAATGATACTCCTGAAATGTATTTTAAATTAATAAATATGATAGGCCATGAGTTAGGCCCTGTTTTATATTCTATACCTTGAATCTGGAGAATTAAATTAATTGGATAATTTGATTAAAGTATCATAAATGTCATGATCTGCTAAATTACATGAATCATGTTTGTTGATTAATACTTCCATTCATAGATAAGGGAGATATAAGGGATTAAATTTATGGATCTCTATGGTTGAGCTACTCATATTATATAATTAGAAATTATAAATTAATTTCATATATGCTATGAGTGATACTAGGTATTCCTTAGATAGCATCACCATGAGTTTTCTATACCTCAGTGTGAGTGATAGCAATTCACTTGGGGAGAGACCATGAATGAAATCAGTGCCTAGATGGGTACACCAGGCCACGAGTGATACACGGTCTCCAATTTGGGATACCAAGGATTGAATTAGAGGTTTAGTACAACCTTTACAGCATTATGGGAGTGATACCAGGGATTCTATTTAACGATCACCTTGGACCGACTCCCACGACATTGATTGTTAATTTTTCTCCAAGTGTGATTCTTCTATTTCTTGATATATATTTTCTTGTCTGGGAAAAATGCCACTAATTTAATTTAAAGAGATGAATTTTGTTCATAAATCCATGAAATTTAATTAAATAAATATAATGATGTATCCACCATGACAAATCACATTCCTAGGCATGATCTATGTCTTGATTATTATATATAATAGTACATTATAATTTTTTCATACTTGTATTTTTTATGTGTTCAAAGACACCTTGATTTAGATGAATAAGGTAGAGATGATTGGGTATCATATGAGGAACCTGGTCCTATATATGTATTTATTTATTTAATTCCTTGAATTAAATATCATAAGAACACTTCTCATTTTATATACACTGATAGTATTGAACTTAACACTATTGGGGATGGCCTATTGATTATATCTCACACCCTTCTTGGGCCACCCTTGGTAACCAAGTAGAATTCATGGGTGCACATGTTTATAAAGGGAATCATATGGCTTATGATTCATGAATTTCAACACTTGTATGGAGTATGGGAGAATAGGATTGAGCACATGGTCATAATGCATGTTTAAGCATTTTATGTTCATTTTAAAAAAAATCTTGTTGTATTTGCCTACATCAATGTATCCCAAGTACGAATTTTCATAGATACATGAAATGATCATCATAAATTTTATATCCATTATTTATTCTGCTTATTAGTTTTTATTTATCTTGGATTATTAATATTAATTATTTGTGATGTTTCATTTTTATTACCACTTCACTTTTTTCAATTATTATTATTTTTTTCTATACTCTTACTCAAGATTGAATAGTCTTCCCATGGACATACCATAGGCCCAAGCTACTAATTGGAATTCAATTTCATTAGGGGAGGTGCGCTTGATATCATGTGGCTAACCACCTTATGGAACTGCTTAATGGCTCTCATGTTAGGACACTACAAAGTGGTATCATATCCCTTTTTTCGTTTGTCATACTCTTTGGGTATAAGATTGGAAACTATGATTTATTAGAATTTTTTAATGATCCACTGCATGGGATTAGCTAACCCGCTTATTGGGGAAACAATAATTACCTATAATGGGTTATTTATAATCCAATTTTTTCATATTTTAGTAGCATTGATTTCACCATTGGGTGGAACGCATGTTTTGTGATGATATTATTATAGATATATTATTAATATTATTTTATATTCTTGGACTAGTATGGTAAGGATGTATAAACAGATATATCAAACTAGGCACCTTAAGACTTAAATTTCATTCATAATTCCTAGCCATATTTATATTCTTATTTCATTTTTTTATTCCGTGTGATTTTTGGGAGTTCCTGGATTTTAATATATATTAAAATGGGAAAATATTTATTGAAGGGATAATATGAATATATTAATTAATGTGAACACATTAATCTAAACGTTTTTCACACATATATTGATGATGAAACCTTAATTAGCTAATTCTTCCACGATTGGGATAAGAACCACTACTACTGTGGGATGAAATATTAGTTTATTTGATTTTTAATTCCAATTTTAATTTATAAGTAATGTAATTTCATAAATTTGGAATGTTAGATAATTCAATTAAATCACCTCACATAACCTATTACACTCTGATATGAGAAGTATAGGTCATATCACTATTACATGATGTACCATTCCCAATTTCTAAAGAGTATGGGGCATTATAAGTTTGGACTAGTGATGCATTTATATGGATTGAGATGTATATACCTATATTAATAAAAATTAACTTCAATAATTTAATGTTTTAAAATGAACTGGTTACCATATGGGTTCCCAATTGAAAATAAAAGTGTTTTTTCCTCTATACCATTAATTAAAACTCCTTATATTTGAACCTGTACTATGTTATGTGGAACCTTCGCCCTAACCCAGCCTTATTAGTGGGTAGTGTGTTATGTCTCCTATGGTCTATCATGATTTTCACCATCACCTATACATGGAATTAGGAGCAGGTAGAGACGTGTAACTTGTTGTAAGAAGGTTTCAAACCTATCCCTTTTTTATTCTATTATTATCTTATCTTCTATTAACTATTATCTGATTCTTGTAGTTGGAAATTATAGAATTATGTCGCCTCGATGTTCACAAGTTGAATGCTAGGAAGATAGTTTTTACTAGGATACAGAGGTGGTGGGCCCTAAGACACCAATATTATCTCTTATTGTTCCACGTGTGGAACCTATAGTAGATCTTCTACTGGGAACTGATTCTCAGTTCTAAGATTGGTTCTTCTATTTCATTCAGTTTTTATAGGGAACTCTGATATATTCTCCTACTATAGAAGTGATGGAATGGGATTCCAAATTGTATCATCATCTTTCCTTCTTATGTTATAAAAACCTTGAGTCTAGAGAATCATTGATAGATTCCATGTTGACTATCAATGTGAAATTAGATATGCCTCCTAAGTGGAGGGTTTAGCTCATAACCTTTATGTTTTTATATTATTCTAAATGTTTGTGGGATGTGATTACCTAGGTTGGACTTCATTGATGTATGGTCTAGGAATTCTTCTGAATTTCCGTTAATGGTTACCTTTCCTCCAGAAATTATGAGAAAACTGTACTATGGAGTTTATACACCTGCAATAGGGTTCCTTGTCCGTGATCCACAATGTGTCTCATTTCATCTAGATCTAGTGTTTTTCACTAACTCATACTAATGAAAAGATGAAAACTATGACACACTTTGAGGATGGGCTTGTATACACCTTATGAAAAAAGGTGAACATTTTAAAGATTACTGCTATTTTAGATATAGTAAATGAATCCCTCATCATAGAGTGGAACCTGATGAAAGATGGAAATGTGAGCCAGTTCAATTCAGCTTTTAAGTAGGGATACATTTTATCAAGTAGAAGGAAGCATTGTTTTGAGGGTGAGAGTGGGGAAAGTTATAGCCATATGACATGCACTGACAGCTATGCAGTGTGTAACCAGTGTGGAAGGGCAGGAAAAAATCCCTAGTGTACGAGGAACCCAATTGACTTCCAAGATTACGGCAGGATGAGTCACCTTTAGAATTTCTACTGAATATTTGATCCTTTATCTATTGAGAAGGGATATGTGTCCACACCACTATCTTGTACTAAATCAGGGGCCCCACATCATGATGATAGTTGTTATACTACCATCTTATTAGGCCAAGGATTTGTTCATGGTTAGGGTAGTTGGATATTTGAGGCCCAATGCATATAGATCGGACCTTCCCCGGTTAGTCAGGTGGCATCTCAGGGTTATATTTTTAACCATATCTATGAAATATATCCTATTATTTATGATTATAATCTAGTTCCTTATATTATATGAAGTAATATTATAGTATCCTCTCTATTAGTTTCTTCCCTATTTGATGCATTTGAATTAGGATCTTTTACATCTGCCGTAATTATTGAAATTGTAGTCCTAACAATGGTGTAAATTTTTGGTGTAATGAATCTCAACACAATTTTAGGGGTCTGATCAGGGAGTATACACTATTAAAAGGAGTTCCACATTGAGATAGGTGGGTATCATTTTGTATGTAATTTATTTATCCTTGAGATGACTAGTTTGGATTTTATTCTCATTATGGAGAGGCTAGTTTCTTATCATTCGCTTGTTGATTGTTATTGATGGATGGTATCTTTTACATCACCTGTTGGTTGTTCTTAAGTACATAATGGATAATGGGATATCTAGACCAATCTAGATATACCCCAGCATACTAGGCTAAGTTGGGTGATATCCCAAATGGTTAGTATCTTTATGATCAATTAGGGGATATGGATTGTGGATTTACATCCTCTTGTAGATCATTTCTCGGATGTCTTCACTAATTATTTTTTCTTACTTACCTATAATGATATAGGTGGAGTTCACAATCATGTTATTTCTAGGTGGAGAACTAGTTTCCATTCCTCCCTATAGGATGGTACCTATAAAGATTCATGAACTCAAGAAACAATTAGAATTCTTATAGGAAATTTTTCCCATACGACATATTACCTCGTCATGGGGTTCACCTTTCCTTTCCACCAAGATGGTGAAAAGAAGCCTCATGTTGTTTGTGGACTACATATGATTGAAGTAGCATACGATAAGGAACTGGTATCCATTTCCTCTTATAGAAAATATCTTCGACCATCTAAGAGGACATACATTTTTCTCTAAGATCAATTTGAGTTTGGGCTTCAATCAGGTGTGTGTTAGATCGTCAAAAATACTATGTACAATGTTTTAAAGAAGTTATTGCTTATGGAAGTACCTATTTATGTCCTTCAATATTATGAACACACCATCTGCCTTAAAGGATTTAATAAATTATATTTTCAAACCATTTTTGAATTCATTTGTTTTAGACATTGTAAATTGCATCTTGGTGTATTCTCACACAAGACATGACGAAGGAAACCATCTTCATATCATTCAGGATACACTATGGGAGAACTATATACATGTGAAGATTACAAAATTCACATTAAGATCAATATGTTCCAGTACGTGGGTCGTATAATTTTAGAGGAAGACGTATCTATTGACCCAGATAAGGTGAGTATCACTATTTCTCGGGAGAAACAAAATAATATCATTGACATACATAGTTTCTTAGGGTTGACTGGATATTATAATAGATTCATTTAAGAATCATCTTTCAAAGTATCACCTCTTATGGTCTTGACTAAGAAAGATATGATATTTGAATGGTCAGATTATTGTGATATAGTCTTCCAAAATTTGAATGGGAGGCTGACATTAATGTCGATCCTAATTATTCCAAAGTCGGGAATAATATATCCCATCTACTATGATTCTTAAATAATTGGGCATAGAGTAGTTATCATGTAGGTTGAGTGATTTGTAGAATATGTGTCTCTCCAGCTGATACCTCATCTGTTGAATTACCCAACTCATGACTTCGAGCTAGTACTTGTGGTTTATGATTTTTGTTGTCTGGGGAATTATATATTTGGTGAGAGGTTAATTGTTTATCAGAACCATTAAATGCTCAAATATATCTCCACATAGTGTGAATTGATTATTAGTTACCACAAGTGGGTAGAATACCTATAGTCATTCGACTTTGATCTTTATTATACGCCCATAAAGGGTAATGAATTAGCTGATAGCCTTATCCTACAAACTTAGACAGAGGACATCTAGGAGGGAAACAATGAGTGGAAATTGATGTATTTTATTTCTAAGATGTGCCTAGTGGTTTAGTAACATCATGTTTAGTCCTTTTAAAGTGCATGAAATCATCCATTTAGGAGATGATGTGGATGATATAGTCACTAGATACCAATGGCCACATTCTAAGGGAGAGATTCTAATGTGAGAACCCACCGCCTGGTTGGGTTATTAATGGGAATGAGATCATATACATTTAGGGGCTTGTACGGTTGCCTACTGATATATAGGAAGAGTTGATGTCGTAATATCATTTTACTTTTTTGGTTGTTCACCCTAGGCATATCAAGATGTATGCCATTAGTATTTGTGTTGAGGATTGATTAGGTAGATTATTGGTCAAATCTTGAGGTGTTCCACCAATCATCATAGGACGGAGAAGCACCAGTGCCCCGATGGATTTATCAAGCTTCTATCCATCCTTGAGTGTAATAGGAATGACATCACGATAAATTCCAAGTTGGGTATGATCAGATCCCCTTAAGGCAGTGATGCATTATGGGTGGTTTTTGATAATTTAACAAAGGTAAAATAATTACTACCAATAAAGGTGACCTTATTCATGGATGATATTGGGAGGATTTATATATGGGAGAATATATTCCATCATAGTGTTCTCCATTCTATAATATTAAATAGAGATACCCAGTTTACATCACAGTTATTGAAGGGGTTATAGAATAAACTAGTTTAATTGGTTATATTGAGTATAGTACATCACTCTTATATTGATGGGTAGTCTAAGTAGAAAATTTGGGTGTTATAGGACATGATATAGGGATTCGAACCTGATTTTGGACATCCATGGGACAAACATATGCCACTGGTAAAAATTTCCTACAACAATAGTTTTTAGTCAAAAATTCAGATGGATCCTTTTGAGGCCCTCTACGATAGGCTATTCAATTATCCTCTATGATGGTTAGAGGTAGGTGAGGAAGCACTACTGGGTCTTCCTCTCATTCAAGAGACTCTAGAGTAAGTGAACCAGATTCAAAAAATTGTGTCTATATAAAAGTCCTATAATATGTCTTATATAGATCAATTACATTGACCTTTAGTGTTTGAGGGGTACATCGGGTCTTTATGTCAGTTTTCGAAGATCGGTTTATAGATTGATTTGAGGACCTGAAAAGGTATCACCCCGCTATGTCAGGCCTTTCAAGATAATAGATATATTTCATCCAATAGCCTATTGGTAGTAGTAACATCATAGGTATCGAGTCATGCATGATGTCTTCCACAAATCATAGCTACAGAAGAATCATGTTGACCCATGTCATTAATTTGATCCTTAGGATATTGAGCTAGATGCAAATTCATCCCTTGAGGATCATTTGATATGCATCATTGATCAGAGAATAATATATCTATGGGGTAGGTATGTTCCCCTAGTATGGGTGTTTTGGTAGCATTATCATGTAATGTATGAGAACTAGGAGTGGAATTATGATATACATTCCCAATGTCTACAACCTTTCTCAGGTGATTCATTACCATCCTCAGAAGGGAAAATTAGAGAAAATCCATTTTATGTAGGGGAGGTTATAATGTCTTGTCTTTTTAGAGAGGCACAATATTTTAAAGTATAGTTAAAACCCTCTGGTTTAATTATAATAATGACCTATAAGGTATAAGGAGTGGTTAGGGAGAGTTGGGGCTCATCTATAGACTAGATATTTAGAGTTCAAGGAGGAAGACTATGCTATACAGTTAGCACACAGTTAGTGCTCACTATGCAACTCGACAATGAGAGTCACCAAGTGAACTAGGGAGGCCACACATTTTGTTGAAAATTTGAGAGATAAGTTTCTCACTTGATTGGGATTATAGACATCCTTAATAGATCCATTTTACATTGATTTCACATTGTTAGTAAAATAGTGTTTTTAGCACAAGTGGGGGTTGTCCCTATGCAATGAATGGATCAAGGTTAGAGGATGGTTTACCAAACCATGATTCCAAACATTGATAAAAAAATAAATGGTAATTTAGTTTTTCCCTTTTTTATATTTTAATACTATAAATCATTCTCCCTCCTTCATTTTCTCCAGTATCTGGTTGTTGAAGCTCCTCCTTCCTCCTCTATTAGTAAATTTTCTACCTCCAGCATATAATATCTGATTTATTCACTATCAGGTGCATTGGATCCCACTTAGTAATATCTACACTCCTCTTCCATCTATTCTTAATTTTGTTTCCTACATATTGTTGTATTTTTTGGTGAGAACAAATTTTTACCATTTTTATGGAATTTGAGGATTCTTCTAGTTTCTCACATTCTAGCTTGATCTGTGGGACGAAAATGGATGAGGAGAGGACTAAAAACCTATGTTAGGTGGTGTAGATTCTTCCCCCCAAGTTTATTTTCTTTATATCATGCTTTATAGTTTCATTCCCTAACCCTTTCAGTGTCACATTATTAATGTTAAATTAAATAAATTAATGGTTATATCTTTGAAAAATATGATTCTTACTACCTATAAGTCACCCTCATTGTGTGTTATCCTTGTCATTATCCACCCCTTTATGTGAAAGATACATTAAATTCCTAACTGTCATTAACTGGAATTGTTTATCTACCCTTTTAGGTGTTCTTTTCATTATAGTAAATGATAATACTGAAATTCATTTTGAATTAATAATGATGATAGGCCATGAGTTAGACCCATGTTCTATTTCGAATACCATTAATTACATGAATTAAATGAATTGAATAATTTTATTAATGTATCATAAATTTTATTCTTTTCTAAAGTAATCGAAATGTTATTGCTTAGAAATAAATCCATACATAGCCAAGGGAGATACAAGGGATTCCATTTATATATTTCCTTGGATGGAATCTCCAATCTCTATAATTATAAATTAAGAATGAATTATAGATACATCAGTTGTGATACTAGGTATACCTTAAGCCAGATCATCATGTTTTTATTTACCTATATACGAGTCATACCAGTTCCCTAGGGGAGACATCGTGGACGGGATTAGTGGAAACATGGATACACCATTCCAAAAGGGATACTCAGTCCCCAACATGTGATATTGTGGATGGACAAAGAGGTATAGTACTATTTTACACACTTATGGGAGTGATTCTAGGTATTCCATTTATGGAAAAGCTTGGATGGACTTTCCTGAAATTGATTATTTATTTCTCTCTTGGTTTATATTTATGGGTTCCATGATATGGTTTGCCTTAGACAATAATGGGATGATGCATATTTATTTTCAACTGATGGATTTTTACAAAAAATAAATAAATTTAATTCAATAATTTAAAGGACATATCCATCAACCAAAATCACATGCTTATGAATTTTCTATATCTAGATACATATGTTTAATATCCCATTATACATTGTTTCATAATTTTATAGGTTACCTGGGTTCAGAGATACCCAAATTAGGCTAAAGTAGGTAGATATGTTTGTGTATCCTATGAGAAACATGTTCTGATGTATAACCCTATTTATTTAATTCCATGAATTTATTATTATTGTAATAGTTCTAATTTTATATGCACGGGCAGGATTGTTCTAGACACCATTGGTGATGGCCTACTATGTTTATCTGAAACACTTCATGGGTCACCCTTAGTACCCAAGAAGAATTTATAGTTAGAGTTTTTTATAAAGGGAAGTGTCTGCCTTACAATACTTGATTTTAATTACTAGCATTGAGTATAGGAGTATAGGATTGAGCCTATTCTAGAGATACATGTTATAACAATTTTGGTTATCTTGTACTTTTTTAGCATGTGGTGTATGCCTTCATTCCCTGTATCTTGTGCACCCATTTGTTTATAGCTACATGACATGATCATCATCATTTTTGTATTAATTATTTATTATTCTTCCACCTGTTAATTTATCTTGGATGATTTATCATTATTATTTCTACTACTTCATGCTTATTACTGCTTCCTTAGTTATAATTTATTACTTATTTTTGTGTTACACTCTCACTCGTGAGGTAATATTCTAACCATGGACACACCATAAGAACTCGCTTGTAGTTGGAATCGTATGCCATACGAGGAGGTTCTCTTGAGATATTGTGACCAACTACCATAGAGAACCGCTCAGTGGATTTTGGGTTGGGACACTATATATTTGGTGTCAAAATTTTAGGAAAAACATTGAAACACTTTGAGTATGAAGATATTTTCAGTTCGTTTTATCCGTAAAATGGTTAGATCAAGGATTAGAGAAAACACTATGGATCTCAAAGGAAACCATGTGAGGTGGCCTAAAACTGGGACACAGTGCACGGTTGGAGAAAACCCATATGAAATATTGTTGAGATAATTATCACAGATTGTTTTTGGTTTGATAAGTAGTAAAGATTAAACATATGATAGTGGTGTAACTAGAAATATCTTACTTCATTATTGGTGCATGTTTTGTCCACCTATGTATAAAAACCATGTGTATCATTTGAAGAGTATTTTTATGGTTTTCAATGTCAGTATTTTAAACCCCAATCACCCCTTTATCCTTTTTCCCTTGATGCATGGTCAAGAAACAATAACTTATTCTTCTTCTTTTGAATCCCCACTAATTTGGGTAGTTTTATGTTGGTTTTCATTTTGTTTAAGATGATTCTTTTACTTTTGTTTTTTTCTATTTTTTTCCTCACCGCCTTATTGGTTTATATTTTCGGAATTAGGTTATTGGTCCCAATTCCATTGAATCATGGTGGAACAATCCAATTATGATGGGTATTTAATGTGTCCTAGTGAGAGGACATTTGGTGATGATGTCTACATGTTGTCTCATGACTTTTAATTTAGGGTCCATAACCACTAAGATTTTCTAAGGTATTTTAATGTAGATTAAATAAAATTTAAAATGGTTTTTTTCTTATTGTTAGGGTGACTTCCTAGGATGGTTTCTGGAGTATGTTTTCATCCTCTTGTGTGCTTCTAGTTGTGTTTTTTATTTTTTTAGGGAACCAAGTGAGATTCCAGGAATTGTTTCTAATTGAATTAAAAGTATAATATAATAAAAATTTGTCAAAATTAAATCTATAATGGCTTATAAATTTTTAATAATGAATTATTTTCTTTAATTTTTTGGTGAGTTAGTGCCTCGGCTAATTTCTATGATTTTCGTTCTACATGGAAGGGTTTCCAAGAGAGTTGTTGGTTGGTGAACTAAAAAGGGAATAAATCCCTAATTATGGTCCATGGTCCATTGGAAGACCCCCATAATGTTTTATTCGACTTATTGTTATTGGAATTTAATGTTTTTTAATAACCCCAAGAACAAATAACCTATTTCAATTAAATTAGTTTATTAAATTAAAAAAAACATCCCATGAATTAACTGAACAAAGTGTTAAGGACATAAGGAACCATAGGCACTGGATTTATTTCCTTAGTTTTCCATTGACAAGGAATTGATATATAATTTATTCCAAGTGATCTTAGAGCCCTAAGTGTTTTAATTTGTTTAAATGAATGTAATATAGTGGACCTGTTATAGGATTCCTTGGAGACCTTTAGGTAGATGTGACTGATGAATTGGGATTAATTACATACAGATTGGCCCTATGAGAACCCTAAGATACCTTAGATAATTTATTCTAGTTCATATGTGTGTGGGAGATAATTTATCCCCCACTAAAATGTGATTTACTACATTGATAAATATTAGGATATGAGAGGATAAGTTGGTTTTTTATACCAACCTACAGAGATATAGAGAAATATTTTGACTAAGTCCATATCCCTAGTGATACTTTCTATGGAGTCTTTAAAAATCACATTGATACTATGGCGGTGAAAAGGGATATTTTTTATTCTAAGTGACAAGTGTCGACCCATGTGATAAGATGTGGTAAAGGATCCCAGGTGAGGGTGTCTATGTGATGGTGTCGCCTGTGGGGCCTTAGTGGGTGTCCTAGTGATATGACAGCCCCTAGGAGGTTGTGTGTTGCTAATGAGTAGTAATGATTATGGGTGTCACCTTATCACCTGAATCAAATATTTGATCCATTGAGGTTTCTATGATTGAATATTTAAGACATGAGAGGCCAACCTTCCTATATGATATGGGCTCTAATATATTTCTATGCATGATGATATGTTAATGGTGAGATGTTCTATCCTTAATAGAATCATGTAATTATTTGAATTAATTGGACTACTTCATAAGGTTTAGAAATGAATGATAATGACTATGGAATGTCACGTATTTACTCATGAGGTTATTGAAGATGCCTTTTAACTATGGAATGCTCAGGATTTCCTCATGAGGTTCATTGGTGATTCTTGGTAACTATGGAATGCTTAGTATAACAACCCAAACATCGACAATAGTGATTTATGATTATGGATCCCCATAAATGTAACATGTGTTTTGTCTTTGATCCTAATGATTATGGAAACACCTAGGGTTACCTATATGTAATTATTGATTGCTCCTGATGACTATTGATTTCATAGGATCACCTCTAAAAAATCATCCCACAACTTAAATCTATTGGGATACCTACGGATGCATTTAAGGATTTTACATTTATTCCTACAACTATATAGTCTTGGGTCAATGTATTCATAGAAATGATCATGTGACATGGTTGGGGACACTCCAACAATGTCTGAAGTAGTTATAGTTGATCTCGGGTGTCTTGTTAAACCTCAAGGACCGATGATGAATTTTTTATATTTCTATAATTATGTTTATTTTTATGTGAACCTGTCACATTAGGGAGCATTGTATTAAATATTTGTTCATGGTAATGTGTTGGTGATCAAATATTGATTTGTTCTCAAGCCTTGTTTAGGTTTACATGGATATGGGTTCAAAAATAAACCTCAATATTTATAGGTTTGGGTTAGTTAGAGTCCCAAGGATACATGATAAATCTAGATTTCTTAAAAAGGACTGAAGATTGAGACAAGGTTAGACTATGAGATATTGTAGAGCCTCTTGTACTTTTAATTCACTATTTTATTCATTTTTCATATGTTGTTAGACCTATGGATAGATAATAAGTCTTTATGACTTTCTTTGTGGTTCCACATTCGATTTTTTTATTGGATATGTTTGTCTCTTCCACATACTCCAATTATTTACTAATGTGGATGATGTTTTGTTTATTTTTATCTATAATCGGATAATATAATATGGGGTATTGTCTCCCCACGTTACAAACCTAGACCCTATTCCTAGTTGGAATCAACTTCTATATGGGGAGGCCTTCCTGAGGTCACATGGAGAACATGTTTGGTTATTGTTCATAGTGAACTGATGTGTGGACATTAAAAATTGGTGTCAAATCCTTTATATGAATGGAATCATATAGTTAATTAGGGATTTATATTATATTAAAACTTTAGGAGATGGTAGAAAGGTATATTATATATGTGTAACATCTTGTTATTAATATTTCACTAGTGAATTTAGAACACCTTTTTTGATAGAAAGTACAGGTTACCAAGGGAATGGAATTAATGTTCTTTGTTTTTGATTATATGGTTTTTTGGTTTTCACGTAGAAGAACACACATGTTGTTTGGGTTTATGATTTATATTTTATTATAGATTTTTGTGTCTTAGAGGATTATAAAGAGTCTTACTAAGATAAACATGTTTGGAACATTTTATTCACATGAAATTTTGGTGCATGTATGTGATTCATATAACGAATGATTAGGTTCGTCTATTTAAACTATCCAAAAAAACATAAATGTTGTATTACCATATATATTGTTTGTGGAATTAAACTTATTTGGAACACAATATAGTTTCATTCTGATGGATGATCTTATGGATCTATAAATACATTCCCAATTATGATAATTATATAGTCTCTAGGTGTATTGGATGTAAAGAGACCCATGGTAGGTTGTTACTTTAATTTGATTCCTCATTGATCAACCCCATGGGATGATTTTAATGTTGTTTTTGGATATGAATTTATTTTGGATTTTTTAAAGTTTCTTTAAAAACATATATAGTGTTTTCCCATATAGATTGTTCATGACATTCAATATAACCAAACCCTACAACTATAGTATATCTGACATAGATCATGGTAGGATGATTCCAATATAAACATATACTGGATGATGGTAATGTGATCCACCTAGAGGATAATCCTATATAAAGATTCCTTTTGTGGAAAAAACATAACATTGCATATTCTTTATGGGTAGTATAGTATGTGGATACTTAGTGAGAGTCAATAACCTTATTGGTGGTGTTTTTCATGTGATTTCAATGGAAACTATTTGTAAATAAGACCCTTTAGTGGGTAGTTGGGTGGATGAATCATTATGTAACACATGAGAAGATATTGGAGATGTGACCCTATGAGTTTTAAATTTTGTGATATATGACCTAGTGAGGTATGTTCTAGATGATATGTGGGATATCTTAGTGTTTGAGGCATATCATAGGATATTAGTGAGATGTGTGTTTTCTATGGGTAATGATATTCAATGGTATCCAAAGAGAGTGGTCATATTGGTCTTGTGAGTGTCATTGATACTAAAATCATAGATATATTCTATAGGTTATGTTTGATTAATGAGATGTACTATCAGATGCAGGGTACTAGTATGGTGGTGCATCATTCTTTTAATAATGAAATGAATAATTTTTTCAATTACTTGAGTTCAATGTACATGATGTTTTATGGAGATATGGTATAGAAATAGAGATATATAAGGATTTTGATATAACCACTAAAAGTGTTAGTTATTTTGGTATCCAGGTTTGGTTTCATGGTCATGATATATTGGATACCTAACCTAATGTATTTTATATTTTTTACAACCAACAACAAGGTATATTGTTTATTGAAACTTGTGGTTTTGTATATGATTCCCTGGTTAGTGGTTGATCATGTGATAGCTCTTGGAATATGTCAGTTTCCTTAATTTGAATAGGAACACAAAGGTTCATTTTAGTTTGAGGATAATGAAATGTCATAGAGAATGGTCTTCTTTTTAATCATGTGATTGGTGGTAAAATGTGACACAACTCATAAAGTTGTGAGTCGAGTGGTGTGCATGGGGTTGTACTTGATTATAAAACAATTGGTTTTTTTTTAACTTTTGGATTGGTCGGTGGTTGTGTGTGACTTTAGGGATGATTGATTTCTTGAAAATATTGTGGGATTGGTTGCTCAGGGACTTGATAAAATGGGAAATGTCACTTCATAGTATATGTGACATCAGAATTAGATTATGGTGTGTTGGCACATTTGATCCACATATTGATCTAGTTAAGTTATTGACATGATAGATGAGCATTTCCCAGGTGGAGTGAGATGTATTTTATTATTTAACTTATTAAGGTGGTGATCAAAGAGTAGTATAAGGTAATCCATAAGGTGGGTAACACACCATTTTCCATTCAATGGAATTACCTCCATTGTAGATTAAAATTTGGTGGTTGTCGAGTATAATATTCCTATTAGTAGGGGATGGTTAGCAAAATATGCTTAATGAAAGTGATTATTTATTAGTTGAACAACCACATCTAGTAATTACATGTGGTAATGGATAGAGCATGTAGTGTGTAGTTGTGGCCCTATTTTAGTAGTGTTGTGGGATTAGTAGAAACGATTATTGGATGGATGATATGCAATTTGGATGTTGGGGCACTGAAGAATACATATTATATAATCAATTTTCAAATACAAAATAAAATATTCACATGTGATTTTGGGTGGATTTAAGGCACTGGCGTTAGGATCATGATGATATTGATGTAATATGAGCTTGAATTGGATTGAAGTTGCACTAGTGGTTAGTTGATAGATTGATGAATGTATTAATTGGTTAAGGATATAATAAAATAATTTCCTTGAGAGATAGTTGTATACCTCAATTTTGGATATTTAAATGATCTCATATTTCCTTTGAGGAGTAATTCATAAGGATTGGGTGAATAAGGCATTGTGATAGTGGGTGTGACTATGAATTTTTTAAAATGTTCGGCTAGAGGAAGTTCAAACAATGATTTCGAAAGAGATTTGATTTGGTGGGTTTGAAATAATATTTGGAATTTCAAAATGGTTGTGATGGTTTTTTGGGAATTGTATGGGATTTTGAGGAAATTTCAATGTAGGTTGGCCTCTTTCATAAATGGTTGAGGCTCACTCAATTTTTTTATAAATCAAAATGAGTAGTGGTGTTAGGTTATAACTAGTTATTTCATATATAATTATGTGTCTTATGATGAAATCCACTCCAAGATTGTATTTATACTATTTTAAATCTATTTATCTTTCCAATTTCAATGGTGGGAATCATTATAGACAAAATTAGTCAATGTAAGAAGAGTCTATTTTGGGTAGAACCATGAGAAAAATAATAAATTGATCTATATAACCATGGTTTATTGGGATAAGAAATTCTAGGTGATAATTTTCTTGATGTTTTAGAGATGGTTTCAAGTGGAATATATGTTTTTGAGAAATAGTTTTCATTGGGATTAGAGTACTATAGTTGGAGCACATTCCATATTTAGATATGGAACATGGTGAGTTTGTGAGGATTTTATAGACTAAGTAGGTTATCACTGATGACTAAGTATTTAATGAGACATCTTAGGGACAATAATTTTTACATTGGGGAGTTTTTAAAAACCCATGCCTTTATTAGTAGGTTAATTATAGGGAAATTTGAATTTTTTATATTGGTGGATAGTTTTTTTAAACAAGTATTTAAATATATATTTTTATTGTTCAGTCATCATGGGATGATTTTTTTCAATAATTGTTATCCTCAATATATTACTCAGGTCCTGTGATGAGTCTCAAGAATTTTTATTTCAATTTTAGATTTTTTAAAGATTATTCTCACAGTGCATAGTTTATCATGCACATTTTAGGTGAAACAAAATACTACCTTTATTTTAGGTCACTTTGTAGATAATTTTATAAAGTGAATGGTTGTTTGGTATAGTTAGAGATTATTTTTGAGTAATCCAATAAGATATAGGGTTTCAAACAGACCATATGAAATATTTCATATTGTTGCATTTCTAATTCACACAGTTAATGTATTATATATTAAACAATGAAGACCAAATTTCCAAGAGGTATGTACTACGATAATTCTTACAAAATTTTTGGCACATATTTTGGCCAACTATGTGATCATACCATGCATATCATAAAAATTGGATCTTATTTTTTTCCCCCACTGATATTTAAAATCCATAGCACACTTTTCACCCTCTTCCACATGTGCATGGTTCATCCAAGATTCCCTCATCTGCCACTATCAAATACCTTCAGTTTTGGGTTCTTAAAAGTGTTTTTTTGGTTGTTTAAGCTGAGTCCTTCCCTCTATTTAAATTAATTTTTTTGTTTTCCTTTCTTTCCTTCATATTTTTTTTACAGACATAGGTTTTTGGTTTTGATTCCACCAAATTTGTGTGCAATTAACCTATTATGTTTTTTATTTTGTGTAACATAGGTAGAGTATTTCCAAATTTGTTGTTTTCATTCCATCACATGTCATTTCGGTTGAGGTACATCACACTTTTAATTTTAATAGTGTTTGGATAAAATTAAATGAAATTTAAGGATTTCTAGATCCAATTGTTGGGGATTATTCTCAGGATAGTGATGGGATTACATGTTGGGCATCCAATTTGATTTTGGTTGTGGTGTTAGTGTGACTAGTGCTCTATTTGAAATTTTAGGAATTATTCCTAATGGAATGAAAATTTTAGATTATTTATAAATAATAATAATGAATTTGTTAATTAATTATACATTTTTTATAATTAATTAATTTTAGTGTTTCTATGAGTTAGGACCTAAATTTATTTGGATGTAGGTTGGGGCTCTTGGATGGGTCTCAGTGATAGATAACCAAAAGTGAACTAAAAATATAAATACATAGTAATTGAGGTATGTGTACTCTTTTTATACTAATGTTGTATTTTCATTTCATTATTTATGTTGGCATGTAATGTATAGTCACTCCCCTGAGATCAGCTGGCCAATTTTAATTAACTAATTTTTTTATTTAAATAACTACTAATGAAAGAACTAAAAAATGTTATAAGTCCACGATAGACCTCAGACACTAGCTTGATTACCTCAATCTCTTATGGTTGACTCCTTAATATAAATTTTATAAAATGTGACAAAGAGACCCTAAGATTTGTTAATTAAATTAAAAGAAAGTGATGTAAGGGCATTAGTGTGGGATACCCTGGTGGCTTCAAGGTATATTTGACTCATAATTTGGGATTAATGGCCTATGTATTATCCATGTTAGAACCTTGATATTCCATAGAAGTTTTTTGTGAGTTGAGATGATCATGGGTGATCATTCCTTCCCAATTAAAACATGATTTACTTAGTGGGTATACCTGAGGACATTTTTTGATAGGTTGGGAGTTTAAAATCCTATAATGACTTAGAAATGGGGTGTAATATTCCATATATCCATTTTGATTATTTCTTAGGATCCCAGATGGGTCTTTTTGATGGTTGCAAGTGATGTTATTACCTCCTGCTGATGGGTTTCTAACCATGTCTTGAGTTATGATAATGGAATCCTTGTAACGGTGTTTGTGTGACTGTGTAACATAGGGGACCCCAGTGGGTACCCAAGTGTTATGGGGACCCTATAGAGGGTGTGTGAATTTAACAGGTAGTGATGATATGAGTGTCACATTATTACTTGAATTGAAGATTTTAGAAATTATGGTTGTGATTATTATAGGTTGGAGGATGAAATATTTATGTGATATGGGCTCACAAAAATGGCTGTCACTAAGGAGATATTATATGAGGATATTTATACCCCTGTGATATTTATTTTATGAAATGAAAACTTAGGATTACCTACTAAAGATTGGTGATGATGCATGATGACTATAGAATTCTTAGGATTAACTCTTGCAGTTCACTAATTATACTTGAGGACTATGAAATGCATTGGATTTCCTTATATGGTTTAGTTGTGATTCTTGATTACTATGTAATACATAATATTACCTATTAATGTTTGTATAAGACAACTAATGATTATATAACACTAATGATGAAACATGGGGTTCAAATCATAGCCTAATGACTATAGGGTATCCTAGTATTACCTTAAAATGACTGATAATTTTTCCTAGTTACTATTTATTTCCTTGGATTACCTCTTGGGGAGTGGATTTTTTTCATGTTAGTATTGGGATTCCATTATATTATTTCAAGGATTCGGTATTTGTTCCTAGTACTATATGTATATTAGGATGGGTATTGGTTTTCCTGGTCTTGTGATATTCTTAGATACACTCTGACACCTTCCAAAGCATATATAGTTGATGTTCAATGTCATGTAAAACCTCCCAGAAAAATAATGATTACTAATTTAGGTTCCCATGGTTATTTTTTTCAGATTATCATGTCACATGAACATACAATGTAATTAATAGTAATTTACGGGACCATGTTAGTGGTTCCCAACTGAGTTGTACTCACATCATGCTTGGGTGTCCATAGGACTTGGGTACCCAAGAAGACCTCACTCTTTTTTGTTTTAGGATGTTCAGATGAAGGAGGTTTCATGATCGAGATGGATATCTCATAAGAGACTAGATATCGAGAATAGGTGAGGCTCAAAGATGTATTATACCATATTATATGTATATTTCATTGTATTATTCATTTTTTGTATATGGTTGGTTAGATGGGTAGCCAATGACACTTTATGATTTTTTATTCATTTATCATCGATGGATATGTTTACAACTTCCATGTACTCTGATTATGTATATTTTTGGATAATTATTGGTTTATTTCTATCTATTATTTCCCACCCTAATATGGGGGTATAGTTTTCAATGAATCTACCTAGACCACCACTTCTAGCCAGTATCCTAACATGAGATTTTCTTAATGATTTTCCTCTAATGTTAAAAAAGTAGGATAAGAATATTTCCTTGAAATATACATGAATTAAATTTTCCCACCACTTTCATAATAAATCTTGAACTATTTTATGGACTATAAACTATAGATGGTGATAATTTCATATTATAGTTTTTCTAAAATTCTAGTGAGAGAATGATTTTGGGATAATATCATGGGTTTATTGTTTTTATTTTTCTTTTTGAATGAAACCAAATTCTATTTTTCACTATTTTATAAATGTGATCTCACTCACAACATTAAACATTAAAAATAGAAATAATTATTTGTGTGATATTACATTATATCTATAAATTTTTATTTATAATTAATTGTGATAATTTATTATCCGTCGATGAAAAATAACAAGGAAAAATATATATGATAAAATAAACAACATCACCATAATATTATTTTTAATGGTTGATCCATCGAGTATATAATGAATCAAAAAACACACTAGGGATAACTCCTTGAGCCTCATTTGAATCTACATGGAATGATCACCCAATTCAAAACATTATATTATGTTTGTTTCTTCATTAATCCTTTACCTGAAATGAATCTCCCTTTTGCTTATTATATAATCATGCTCACTCATGGGTGAGGGGTTCATAGGGATATGGGATGCATATAAATACTCTCTTAGGTGTACATAGTATATTGTATATATATAATGAGTTATATGAATGATATTAAAATAATTATTTAGAAATTATTTATTAAAAATGTGCACATAAATATAGTTATAAAAATAAATGATAAATTTCCAACATATATTAGACCATCCCAACTCATGATCAGTCTAAATGCATAAATATTCACAAAAAATTTAAAATTGCTAAAATTATACACTGATGGAATTTTGATGAATTAATATAATATGAAAATAATTTTAGCTCATCCCATAGCCATAAAATATTTATCAATATGTTCATAAATTTATAAATTAATTTTTAAAATTGTATTATATTTTTTAAAGGTTTGGGACTCTTATGGTCTCCAGGAGCGGTTCTTGGTCTACTACATATCTAGATGGGATGGGAGGGTTGGATAAGACCCAACATACATATCTTAAGTTAGGTAGCAGTATCTTTCTCCAAATAAGATAGGTATAATAGCCCAAAATTTTCATGCATAGATATTACATCTTTTTAAGTGAATATTAAATACAATATAAAAACACATGCCTGAGGATCCTAGATGTTTAATGCCTTTGTAAGTTAGGAATCATAAAAAATTGGTTCATAAAATATCTACATCATCTTTCATAGAGATCTTCCCACTTAGTACTCCTCATAGGAATTCCTTTTAAAACATTCTTCATATCCTGGGAAAAATAAACATAAGAAATGGGTATGATTAGATGCACATTAAGGGTAAACATGGGAGACATCAATAAAAACATGAACATACAGATATTAAATTGCTAAAATTTCTTTTGAACATCATACCTTAGGTAATATATATCATAATCTTAAGTCATGGAATAAATCTTCACAGATAATAAGATATAAATTATAAGGGATCATGAGACATGAGATAATAGTATTGGTATAAAGACATGGAATTGTGGAAAACACATAAGCATAAAAATTAATTTAATTATTAGTTAAGGATATTTGAAATGATTATCATAGTTTAATGGATTTTCTCCCTAAACCATCATAATAGTCAAGGTTCACTCCCAGGACTATCGCATTGGTAAAAGTCCTTCACTAAACCATGTTCTCCTTTCATTATGGGCCTATCTATCATATTATATATAAATAAATACCCAATTCATTATAGAGATATATAGGTCTTACCCATCACATAATAAAAACTAAAAATATTTTTTCCACATAAATCATTATTTATATCATAACCCTTGAAAATAAATAGGTTAAATGTTCATTTCATTATAACATAACCCATTGAAATAAAATTGGTTTGATAAATATCAATCTATCATAAACATAAACCAACCATTGAAAGTATAATGATTTTTTTCATGAATAATAACCCCTTTAAATCACAAGTAACATCAAATAATGATATATTAGATGTAAAATAGTTTTTTTTAAGATTACTTGAAATAATTCTTGTGGAAATATCCTTTCCAATTTTAAAATCATTATTTCATTAAAAAGACTTATAATTATTAAGGAAAACACTTTATTTGAAAAAAACCACATAAACCTGAAATGTATATATACTAATACTAAGTAATCATGAAATTGGGAAATCCTCTAATGTTGTACTTGAAAAAAAATTCCTTCTATATGTTTTTTCAGAAAAGTCACAAATATACTTGTTTAGAAAACAAAAAAAATTCTTTCAAAATATTATATAAAAATTAAAATATAGGTAAAATTAATTTAAAAAATCATAGGAGAATATAAAAAATAATTTTGAAAAATATTTTATAAACATGGACATGGAGCGGAAATATTCCCCAGTGGACACTTAAATGGAAACTATCCTGAATAGTTATAAGATTGTGAAATAAACCATTACCACCTTGTAATTAGTCTAATCATATGCCCCATAAAATAAAGTAAATTATATGGATATGTAAATACCATATTTTTTAGGATAAGAAACAAAAAATAAATTAATGTGTAGTATATAAATCGCACAAAAGAAACAAGTACTTTATAAGAAATGGGTCCCACCAAAATAAAAGTGAGACAAACAAATATCTTACCTCAAGTATTGAATTTCATTGATCACATTGAAACCTACTATATAATAAATATGAAATTTTTATTCATGTATTCCTTAACCACATATCTATCATATCATGTATGATTTTTATATATCACTTTATAACTTATTTATTAATATTTTTTTAATAAAATCACAATTTGGGGATAATTATATATTTTTCCAACCATGTTTTGGTTTGGTAGTCCCGGTACTTATACAATGATCATGGTCCCACAATTTCGAAAAATTTAATAATAGTTTAAAAATAATATATATCCATTATGTACATATTTATCATCATTTATAAAAAGTATAGATAGAAAAATGAATCACATTGTTCATTGAGATGGTTGATTGTGCGTACTCATGAAAGTTGTTTCCATTTTTTATCTAATGGAATGAAAGAAAGGTAAATAATAATAAATATTTCTAGATTGATTTTTATGTTATATATATATAATATTTTCATAAAAATTATAAATTTTACCATCCATTTGAATTATAATTGGACATTAATCACATTGCATCGTGGATATTGTAGTTCATACGTACACATGAGCGACGTCAGAATTTCTCAAAAGATTAAATGATGATAAGGTATATATAATATTATCTCTCAAAAGGTATAATTATATTATAAATATAATATATAATCAATAATCTCATAGTAATACCCTTTCATATAATATGTTCTTGAAAAATAAATTGTATCGCTACGTGGAGATAGTAGGTCGTGCTTACACACAAGCGATGATTTTACTTATTTTTTGTAGAAAATAGGGTGTATAATTGTGTTTTAATAATAATAATAGCATTTATGAAAATTTAAGACAAAAAATGTATTATTTTAAAATTAAACCCATACATTTATAGGAGAAAAAATTAAGAGTAGAAAAAGAAAGTGACCGGTTAGAGTGATTTCCTCTTGCTTGAAACGTCTCTATTGGTTCTATTATAAATGGCATTAGGGTGGGTATTTTGAAAATTCCAGAACCTATAGAATATTTATATAAAATTTTATAAGATAAATTGTCATGGTATGTTTGAGATATAAGGCTTATATTGATCTTAATAATTGATTAATGAGGTTACCTTTTATAATTTAGGTGAGAAGCACTTCTGGAAACTCTCTAAATATTAAATTAATGTAAATTAATTTTCAATTCCAAATGGCTCAAGAAATGAGTTATTTAAATTATACGATGAAGATGTGTCAAAATTATCTCATCATGTAATTATTATACATGTTTAGGTCCCATTTTGTACCCTTATCTTTTGGTTTTAACCCTTATTTAATATCTTTCACTCTTACCATAAAAGCATGTATTATTACTCTTTGAGGGTTAATATAGTTACTATAAAATGCCAAACATCCATATCACATCCATGATCTTTTTTGAGGTATTATTTTGTTTTTTGTTTCATATCCCATTTATCTTTGGGTTTCCCCTTCATTTTTTGGTGAAAATTGGATATTTTGGGCATGACTGCAAAGTGGCGTATAGTTTGGGGAAATCATGCGCCCTCACCCAAGAAATCGTATGGAAAATGTTAAATTTGGAAATTGGAAACCACATGTTTGGTGCATTGTTTTGAAAACTATTTATGATAATTGTTTGTCTTTTCCCTCTTTTATGGTGAGGGACGTACAGTTTCCACACTATTTGGAATATCGTGTGTCCTAACTATTTGGACTATCCATGTCATTAAAAATGGGGAAATTACTCTTGTTATCTCTTTGATTTTTACCCTAAATCTCCTCCCATTCACCCAATATGGTGTTCTCATCCATGGTATCTTTCTAAAAGCATTGTAAGATCCTTTGAACATCATTCCTCGCGTAGTTTTAGCCTTGGAACATCAAGGAACCATCAAGTATATCTCTTTTGTCATGATTTTTCCCTTATTTAATGGTTTATCTTCCCACATTCTTGATTTACACATTTGTAGTGGGTTATTTCACATAATGAGGGTCCAATAATGATATTTTGGCTGAAATTATGTTGGTTATTGATCAATCTTTCCTTTATAGGGTCTTGTGGTGGTGCAGTTTTGGTTCCACAGCAGATTCTAGAATATTACAAGTTTGAGGAAGGTGGTTCTGTATTTTTACATTATTAGATTACTTTGATTTCTTATTGATAGTTTAAATATGTTGTATGTATTATTTTTTTGGTAATAAACATGTTTTTGAAATGTTTTGAGATTCAAATGTGATGAAAATGTGATTTATAAATGAAATTGGTCATGTTTCATTTGTGCTTCATTGAGATGTTTCTTGAATATGATTAATACCTGGATTGAATGGTGTGAATTGTGTTTTCAAAGTTGTTTAGAGGTGATAATGGGTTGAAATGTGATTTTTTAAGGGAAATTTGTTTTGTTTCTTGTTTTTTCCTTTGTTGTGCATGTTAAATGTGTCATTGAATTGTGAAAATAATTTAAAGCATGTTAGAAAATGGTATTGATGTGAGTATGAATTTGAAAAGGGTATTTTACCTGGGAAATAGTTGGATTGCATATATTTTCTTCTGGTTATGTTTTCAAATGGGGTTTATAAATTGTGAATGTTGTGAAAAATGTATTTCCAAATGGTTTTGGGGGGCCTTTGAAATAAGAAGTTTTTTTTAAATAGTTGTTTCCAGGGGATTTTGATAATTGTATAAATGTGAAAATGTGAACATGGTGATCTCCATGTGTGATTATTACTCTTGGTATGTGTATGTGATAGTGATGATTTATACGATATGTGAAATGGAATTTGAGCACGAATGGAATCCCCGGAATCTCAGTGGGAAAACTAGAACTAGTATAGTATTTGGTTCAAAATTATTTTAGGCCTATATTCTTCCTGCAGGATTCATGCTATAAGACTAACTAATCATGGGATATGATTGGAGACCAATAGACCTTAGGATGGGATCCCATCTAGTTGTTCATCCACTAGAACACTGTTGGTATTGGCTTATTATTTGGAGAAGAATGGACCTTGGGATTTGTTCCCATCTAATGGATCTTTCATGGTAATGGTTTTGGTAGTTTAGTTGGAGTATTTTGATCATCGAGGTATGAGGTTCATTGGATCACACTTCTTCTAGTTTCCTATAAGGATTTCCCATGGTGATCTCTTGTGACATGATTCTCATGTCATGAGGTTCCATCCATTTCATATGGATACCTTGTGCACATTTTTATTTCTAGAAATCATATTGGTAAAAAAATTCCCTTAAAAAGTGTTTTTTGGTTTTCCCTATAAAAATAATATAAATCATTCAAATATTTTTAAGAAATGTAGATGCTGATTTTCATTATAACATTTTAGCATAGAATCTTCCTTTTGGTTGGAATCCTACTAGGCTTTGGATTATACCCTTAAAAAACATTTCAATTTTTATAGACTATGTTATGTATGGCCCTACTAATGAAAATATATATTGTGGTGGTGGAAATGGATCTAAATTATAGTGTTCTACTTCATGAAGGAATTAATGGAGGTGGCATGAAGCTGATTTCCCTTTTGTTTCATAGAGACTTTTGGGATATTTATCCCATTCCGTTTTAGTACTTTTTTGGGTTAATATTATAAAATTTTGAATCTGAATATTTTTTTAACTCGTTTAGTAATGATTATAAGTTATTATGGTACTTATTATTGTTGGTTTTTTTGTTGGTTATTTAAATATGTGAAATCATCCCCAAGGTGATTTTTTTTAAACCATGCACTAGTTTCCAGACTGTGGGGATTTGGAAAGCCCTTCAGGCCATGCCATGAATCGAGTCAGATGTTGGGTTGGATGGAACCCCTACTAGGTTCATGAAAAAATGGTATCATAGCAGGTTATTCCCTTTTTAGGCCATGTTATTTTGGAAAATTCTGGATAGATTAGAGCTTTCATTTTTAGGGAATTAGGTTCTGGTTTTGAGTGGGGCTTTAGGCCAACACACCTCATGATAGATCTTGAGATGCAATGGAATGTTGGGATTTGGTTTGAATTCTCCTCTAGTTAATAATTACTGGCTGCAGACTATATATGGACACTTGGTAGAGGTATATTTTTTTCATAGGTTTTTATTGTAATGGATTTAATTATGTTTGATTTATGGAAATGTTTTATATTTTTAGTAGTTTTTTTTGGAAATTTTCAGAATCATTGTATTGATGGTTTTCCTTCTGTTTATTGCTTGATGTATTTAGATTCCTCCCCTAAGACTTCCTATGAAACCATTGGAAGTGTCTATATAGGTTTCTCCCTCACTAATAGGTCATAAATTAGTAGAGGCAAGGGTTTCAGCTATCCAATCTATGGTTCAAGGAGCAGGCTCTGGTCCTACTCAGGTAACGGATATTGAACCAAATATTTGAAAGTAAAAAGATCAAGAGTTCCTCAAGAACAAGCCACCTTTCTAAGGTATCATGGAATATAAAAATGTAAAGGAGTGGCATCAGAAATTTGAAAGAATTTTTGAGTTTCTTAATACTCCTTTGGAAGTTAGAGTGATGTTTTCTTCATTCATGTTTGAAGGACCCAATCGGGGGGGTGGGACTCAGTGGTGCAAGAAAAGAAACCTGATTATATAGGTTGGAAGGACATTAAGGCCATATTCAACAATTAGTATTGTCCTAAGATTTTGGCTTTCACCAAGTCATGAGAATTTTTTGATCTTTTTAGGGAGACCGAACCATGATGGAATATGCTATCAACTTTATAGAGTTATTTTAGAACACACCAAAGGTTATTTCCAATGAAAAGTTGAAGTCTCGAATTTTTGAGATGAGGTTGAGACTAGAAATCGTATCTCATGTCTTCATGTTCAAGAAAAATACTTATGTTAAGTTGATTGATTATTCTATGATGGTATAAATTGATCATAATGGAATGTATAGTTTCTATGGGGTAATTTTTTTAGTGTTAAGTGGTAGTTTATAAGAGAAGAAGAGGAAGTGGGATGGGTTGGGGAAGAAGGGAGGTGGTAGTTCAAACCATCCTTCTCAGTTGTCTTTGTTTTCAGATTCTGATGCCAGTTATTTGCATCAAATCTGTATATAAATGTAGAACTTGTGTGATATAAAAGTATATATACACCCATAACTTTCCACCAGTGTGTAATTATGGAACCCTTTCATCGATTTTGAAAAGTGGTGCACTCATATCAGAGTGGTAAAGGATCTGTATCTTTAAAAGGGATGTCATCTGCATAACCATTTAGCATAGTGTGTTCTCATTTAACTGGTTTTCATGGAAGGGATGGATCATATTCTAGGAAGATTTAGTTTATGGTATATTCATAGGTTAGTGGTCATTTTGAGGTTTATGAAGAGATGATGAAACTTTATGTCATTGAATGAGAACCACTAGAATCAGATTTAGTGTATGTCATAGTCTAAGGTACCATACTTATTGCATAATGTTTTTCTATTTTTATGTTTGATACTGGGGTTTTAGTTTTTTATTTCTTACTGTAATTGGTAAATATTAATGTTTGATACATGTCTTATTTCGTATGCAATGTAGTTGGTGACATCACTTTCCAATAAGTGAGAACATGGTTTTAGGTGTCCAACTTATGCACTCACCATCTCTGGGGTAGAGCTAGAATGGCTTTTTTGTTTTTGTAAATGGACCTCTATGATGTGATCTTTTGGATGGATTTAATGGTGTGTTTCCAAGTACAAAACAATTTTAATATGCATTGAGTGAATTTTTTTAGCACCTAATGGAAGTATCTATGTTTTTCAAGGTGAATGTTATCCTCATTTGGGATGTTCAAAACATCCACTTCTGAATTTGGTAATCCTTGTTTATCAAATATCATCGATCACATTATACGATGATTATGGTGCTCCTAATGGTGGATTAACTCTTGTGGTGGATGAATTCCAATAGGTTTTTCTGGAGGATTTATCTGGTTTTCCCTCATAATAAGATGTGTATTTCTCAATAGATTTAGAACTGGGAACACAGTCGATATCTATTTACTCATACAGTGTGGTGACCACTGAGTGTAGGAAATTAAATGTATAAATGAAAGAATTAAAATAAAAATGATTCATTCACTCGAGAATCTCACATTGGGCTACAATAGTTCATTTTGAGAAAAAGGTCAACGGATCTCTATGGTTGTACATTTATTACTAAATGTTGAATAGGTTGAAAATCAAGAACAAGTAACATTTTCCATGTATTGGAGACCTCTTTGATCATATTATGGGGAAAGTTGGTTTTCAATTATTGACTAGCACTCTGGGGATCACTAAGTTATAGTTCAACAGGAAAAAGTTCTAAAAATAGCCTTATGAAGTAGGTATGGATATTTTGAGTACTTGGTCATGCCTTCAAGTTGACAAGTTCTTTAGTGGTCTTTATGGTTCCCATTAACAACGTATTCCACTAGTACCTCGATTACTTTTCTGGGGTTTTCATGGATAAAATCCTGGTCTATTTTGGGATTGAGGAAAAGAATGAGAGGAATTTAAGAATTTTTTCAGGCACCATTCATGATCATCATCTCTATATGATTCTTTCTAAGTGAACCTTCTGGATGAGGGAGGTGAGGTTTATGGGTCATGTAAACTCGAGATAAGGGGTTTCAGTGGACCCTGAGAGTATTAGTGTAGTTATTTTATGGGAACAGCTAAATAAACGTTTTTATATCATGATATTTTTGTATTGGAATGATATTACAGGTGGTTCATTCAAGATTTCTCTCAACTTTCTTTGTATATGAAAGTTATTACCTAGAAAGGGGTAAGGATTGAATGGATCCTAGAGTGTCATACATCCTTTGAGTAGATAAATTTTTTGTTGAAAAAAAACCCTATTTTTGTCTTTCCAATATCTAGAAAAGGCTACGTGTTCTATTTTGAAGCTTTGGGTATGGGTATTGGTTGTGTGATGATGTAGGCTATCCATTTGTGGCTTATGGTTCACTCCAACTTAGACCACATGAAATGAATTATCCAACTCAAGACCTGAATCAAGTAGTAGGGATTCATGCCCTAAATATGTGGTGCCATTATCTTTTTTTGGAAATGATTATTGTTAATTTAACCAACCATTCAATATTTTATCTTAAAAACACTTTAGGGGCTATTTGAGAACCCTCACAAAATGATTCCATCACAAAAACCTCACGTTCCTAATGCACAATGCATCAAACTCTATAACAGATCACATAACCACTAAATGTAAGAATAAGTATATTAGAAGATTTATCCCTATATAATTTTCAGTGTAGCGTATGTACCTTGATTTCTGGATCTTCCTTAATATGGTATTTAAGATGACAATCCAACTTTTCTTGTGTTTTAATAAACTCTTCCATGTTTATTTTTTTCATTGAATCCTAGTGTCATAATGAGTTCATTCTTGTTGAACCACCCCCTCTACTCATTATTGGAATCCACTAGTAAAAATAACTATACTATTCTGTTTGAATCTTCTTGGGAGGCATTAATCACAATGGCCTTGTCCAATATTTCCTCCCTGGAGTTTATGATTACATCAAGTGTCTAGTAATTATTCACAAACTAACCCTCCCTTTCATTATGTTGTCCCTTTTTATCAGACCATGTCTCTATTGGCTTGGGAAAATACGATTAATATTTCCTTAATTTGGGTGACTTAACTTTATTCGGTATACAACTCCTTGTGTCATGATTTCATTTCTTCCCTTTCTTCCTTCTTTGGTAGTGAATTCCCCTACTATTTATTTTCATTGTGATTTTCATTAAAGAATACTATTAATGCCTTTATTTGATTCTATATGATATGCTTCTTTATCCATGAAGGAGGGATCCACCTACTCATGGGATCATTACTCTTCTGTCTGTCCCTCAATTTCCAGTCCTTCAAATCTATTTAATTGTTTGATGGGGTCCCTATTTCTGATAGGACTATACCTATTCATAGTAATCAACCTTTTCCCCTGAAAAAAAATGATATCTTGGTTTCTAGATTTTGATTATTATGGCTGGATAGATCACACTCGCATAAATCTTGAGTCTGAGAAAGAACTCAAGATGGTCTAGTAGCCTCTTCATATTATTCGGGGGTGATTTCTAGCTGTTAGTAGTCATTTTTATCTCCTTGGTTTCCACTAAGCAAACATGATCCTTCCTTGATGAAGTACATTCACCCAAGTCTCCCCTCAAATGATCATATATTTCTGCAACCTTCAACTGAGGATGCATTATTGGAGCCTCTTTTTAGATGATAGGAACCTAACCCATATCGTTGTTTCTAGAGCATTCCACCTAAAGGTCCTTACAGGATGCAAGATACCCACCAAACCCAGTTAGTCATTCATCCTAGCACTACAAGGCTATTTTATGATGTGAATTAGTAGTGCTGGTGGCTAGGTATGAGTTGATATGTAGTTGAATTCATATTACAATATTATACATTTCAATAGTTTGAAGAAAAACATCCAAGTCTATATAGTTCTCTTTATCTACTACCTATTAAGTGGGATGAGATCTCCATGGATTTTATTATTATCTTACCTCATAAACTCTGGGGAGGAATTATATTTGGGTTTTGATTGACCATCTAAAAAATAATTCCATTTCATTCTTATAATTGATTCATCCTATGAGGATGAGCTAGGTTGGTTATATTTTAAGGTGTTTGTGAGGCTTCATGGTGTTCCATCATAAATTATGTTAGATAGGAACCCATATTTTACTTAGTGGTTTTTTCGAGGCCTTAATAAGCTGATGGGGTCACATCTCACGTTGAGTATGGAATACCATCCAAGAAAATATGGTCAGACAGATCAACCAAATCGTATTTTGGAATAAATTCTTCAGGAATGTGTTTTGGATTTTTTTAGGTTTGTGGGATAACCATTTGGGATTGTTTGAATTTACATATAGACATTGTTACTGATACTCAATTTGAATGGATCCTTTTGAATCACACTACGGTCGGCTATGTTGGTCACATTTGTATTGGGTTGAGGTGGGTCAGACCTCATTGTTAGGATTGATCCTTTTGTAAGAAATGTCTAATAATGTAAAGATGATATGGTAGTGGTCATTGACCATAAAGAGTCATGATAAGTCTTATTCTGATTATAGGCACGGATCATTGGAGTTTTCTATGGTTTAGCAGGTGTTCCTAAAAGAGGAACCTCACTTGGGTCCCAATCATTTGGGTAACCAAGGGAGTTAAATATAAGATATATCCAACCGTTTGAGTTTAACATGAGATTTTTTAAGGTGGAATATAGGTTAGCCTCACCCTCTTAGTTGACATCAATTCATGATGTGTTCCATGTCTCTCAACTAAGAAAGTATAACCCAGATCTGTCTCATGTGTTGAATTAGGAATATTTGTAATTGGAACCTGATTTTTCTATGTTTAAATGGATAGTATGGATTTTGGATTCAAAGGAGAAATTTCTTTGTGGGAATACTATTCCTTTTGTTTGAGTTATTTAGAATTGTGGTAGCGATGACCATGAAAGCTATGAAAGGAACTCTTGGGTTGATGAGGAGTATCTATTTTTTGTTATTTTGTCACGAATTAGACTGAATTTCTGAGGCTGTAAATTTTTCAAGGTGGAAAAATTATCTCACATGTAATTTATTTAGGTAATCTTTTGTTTATTTTTTGTTCTCTAATTTATCCTTAGGTTTCCCCTTGATTTTTTGTTTACAGATCAATATTTTGGACTTGAAAACTGGTTGTTCATAGTTGGCACCTAGTTTGGGGATACAATGTGTCATCTCGAAGGAAACTAGGAAAAAATGTTCATTTTGGATAGTGGTAACTTTGCGGTTGGTGCATTTCTTGGAAAACCATGTGGGCTAATTGTTTGGAAAGTTCCTATTGGACAATGAGTGATATACGGTTTCTGCACTGTTTGGAAAATTATGTGGGATAATCATATAAAATGTATAGGTCATTAAGAAAGGGGGAAATTAATCTTATTACCTCTCTTTTTTTACACTAAATCACCTCCCATTTATCCCATATGGTAATTTTGTTTGTTCATGTGCATCATCTTTTGTTTGATTACTTCTTTGATAATGTGGGATTTTTCATTTATAAACCCTTATATATTTTTATGATTTATTAAAATCAATTATATTGATTTATAATATTCTTTCTACATTGGTAAGATAATAGATTTATGTACATTTAATTAGTTTATGGTGAAGTCTGAAAATGCATTTTTATTACTTGAAAAGTTTGACTATGTTGCTTCTGTGGTTTTAGAAACTCTATAGTTTTCAATTTTAAAAAAAAATTATGCTTTCATTTTACTGAAACCTAAAAAGATATCAGATATCCATGAAATGTGATTACTTATCAATACAACATGTGTATATTTATTTCATTAGTTTGCATAGGTTTTAAAAAATGTTATTTTAATGGTGATTAAATTGTTTGAAGTTCTACATTGATTTATCAAAACAGTTGTTATCCATAATGTTGTTGGTTTTGTTTTTCGATGATATTTGGAATATTATATGTGATAATTAATTGATTCTTGATTATTTGGAAAGATAATATGTTTTTATTTAAAAAAGTATGTTTTTCTAAATTCTAAATCTATTGTTTAGAGCCCATAAAAATTCATTTAAATTGGTTCAAAAAAATTATCCATTTTTTCCACAAAGTATTGTTCATAAACCCTATGGTACTATTTATCACCCCTACACTACATTAATGTTCATCATACAATGTATTGTTCATCAAAACTAAGTTATTGTTCATCATACCTATGCTACGTTAGTGTTCACTCTAAAAATTATGATCCATCAACCTTACATTATTTTTCATCATCCATACACTATGTTACTGTTCATTTTTCAAATTATGGTTCATCAACACTACGTTACTATTCATCAACACTATGTTACTATTCAAAAACTCTACATTATATTACTATTAATTCCTAAAGTTACTATTTCTTCCGTGATTTTTTTTGGAAAATTGATTTTCTTCATATATGTGGACTATTTTCAAAGGTTTTTTACAGTAAATGTTCACATTAAATATAAGTATTATGATTAAAAAAATTTTAATGTTTTAGTGGAATATTTAAAAATAAAAATTAATAAATTATTTCAATGTATTTTTTCAATAAATTTGGTTGTTTCAAGTTTATTTATTTTCAAATATTATAATTTACATTTGTCTTGTGGTGTTATTTTTGTAGGAACCATATTGAATAAGTTTAAAGGATTTTAAATTGGTATTTTAAGTCATCCAAAGCTATTATTATTCTATATTTTTTATTGAAATACTATTTCAAATTATTTTGAATTATTTTTTTAGATATTTATTCTGTGGGAATTAAGAGGAAATGGTTATTCATTTTTTATGAAGATATTTATGAATGCTCTTGATTCAGTTTATTTTGAAAATTAGAAGGATGAATAAACGTTATAACTCCTAAATATCTACTCTATATATATCTCTCTACTTTGTGGGATAAAATATATAGAAAGATACGAATTTTGAGAAAAATGTTAACATTTTTTATACTCTCTTTTTTTCAAAGATAAAGTACATGTTACCATTTTTGATACATTATTTTTTCAAAGAGAAAGTATTGTGATCTTTGAATCTACTATGCATTTTCAATATACTAAAACACTATGTTTCAACCCCAGTGGGGTCCCTCAAGTGCAGAATAGTTTCTTCTTTGACTACAATTTCCTTGACAATACTTCCCTATCAAGTACTCAATAACTTGTAATTTATCTTTCATTATTTATCTTATAATTTATGGTTTTGATTTTACAACACTTATTGTCATCTCGTGCACACAATCTATTTTTCTATTTTTTCTTTCACTCAAAAATCATAATTTTTTATTTTATTTTCTCAGGATGTGACTCAAATATTTTAAAGTTAGGTTGTAAGGGTTGTGACTCCCTGTATCTAAAGTTAAGACTATTTGGGTTATGACTTCTAGTGTCTAAAGTCAAGTTGTATGCGTTGTGACTCACCATAGAAAAATCATTTTTTTGGTTATCCCTCCACAAGAAAAATATATTTTAATTAGTTTATGATTCCCCCATAAAAAAATTAGATCACACGTATCTCTCACCGAGTTGAGAAGTATAAGAGTATAAGTAGGCTCACTTCATACTGAAGTACTATAAAAATATCCCTACGTTATTTACTTTTTCCTTTGTTATGTAACCTCAACAATTAAATTTGATAATTATTTTAATTAATCAATATATTTGTTTAAATTTTAAATATTGTATATTCACCCCCTCTATAACATTTTACATAACCCTATCTGACCTAAAAATTGGTATCATAGGGAAATACTTTTTAGAATTCAATAGCTATATTATTCTCTTTTTTATACCTTTCAACTTGTATCAAAATATTATTCTTTTTGGAATTATCAAATCCCTCTCTAGAATCTTATTTGATTTTTTCTTGTGCTAAATGTTTCCTATACCTCACAGTCTATGGAAAATATCTTGTAAAATGGAAGGATTTAAACCAAATGATGCTTGGATTACTCAAAATCCACCACACATTGACGGTAATTATTATACCTATTGGACATCCTCAATTGAGACTTACCTTAAAAAATTTAGAATTAAGTTCGTGACTATCATGTCAAAATTTTAAAGACTTCCTGAAGATAACCCAGATACTCTTACTGAAATGTGATGCTACAAGATGTTTTTTAAATTATAAAGTTGTTAATATTTAATATTATGTGATTAAATAAATTTTTTCTAGTCATATGACTTCTTCTAATACAACTCATGAAATATAGAAGACTCTATAAGTTACTCACCTTGGATCTAAAAAATAGAACTATTCCAAACATGGAATTCTTTGTGTTGAGTACTATGAATTTATATTGGGTGACGATGAAATGGTAAGCCAAATGTTCCATAGATTCACAAGCATTGTTAATGGAATTAATTATCTTAGAGAATCTCTAGAAAACCTAGTATTAGTTGAAAATGTTCTATAATCCAAAGCCATGAAATGGTATGAAATGAAGGTTTCTATTGATGAAGAAAATAATTTCAAAGATTAAGCACTTGATGAATTTATTGAATCATTCCTTCAGTATGGATTGGAACTAAAAAATGTAGTTTTTGATGATAAAATAAAAATGAAAAGGTGTAGATTTTAAATCTATGAATATTGTTTCTGCTGACTCTTTTGATTCAGATCTACAGTACTATGAAAAAGAAGATATGTCTCATTTTTTTACTGGATTTTACAAAATAATGAAAAAAGAAAGAATTCAAGAATTGGTTTTGAAGAAACCCTTAGAAATAGAAATATAAGGAAGATAAGAAAGGTTATATGAATTATAATGATTCATATGTAACTTTTTATTATTGTAAGAAGAAAGGAAATATCAAACATTTTTTTACTAAACTAAAGAATTAAAAAATATAAATATAAACACAAAAAGGTGTTGACCACTAGCTTGAGTTGTAAAAAAAATCTGATTCTAGTGATGAATTTGGAAATGAAAAATAATGTTCTAAATTGGAATCCATTACATCTCTTGGTAAGGTTTATAATTCTCGTTTATATTTTTAATATTTTTATTATAAATGTGATTCTAAAAACCCTAAAGGTTTGGAATTAAATAAATAAATTAATAGATTAATGAAAGATATTTGCAAAGCTATTTATTTATATAATAATCCTAAAAAAATTTAAAACTTATATCTGAAAATAAAATACTTTTGCATTATAATTAAAGGCTAGTGACCCTACTTCTACTTCTCATTAAATAGTGTATGAATGTTTGAAAAATTCTTGTTATTTGAATGAAAATTTGAAAAATTAATTTGAATGTCTTAAAAAAAATTATCTAATTTTATTCAGGTTCATGAAAAATATCATGAATTGATGTATTTGACCAAAACTAATAATAATAAATATGGTTTTGTCTATGATATATGATCATCCCAAATATATATAACTCATTTTGTTAAAATTAATAAATCTTGTACTTTTGCACTTACTTGTTTTAAATGATGAAAGAAAGGTCAATATGCCCATTAATGTTCTCATACATTTAAACAATCCTTGGGATTTAAAAAAAGAATTATAAATACTTATTATCTATGGTACCTTACAATACAAGTTTAAGTTCATTATGGGTACCTAAAAATTGTTTAACTAATCTTATTGGACCCCAAGTAGCTTGGATACGAAAACTTTCAAGTAGTAGATTTTTTTAGGAAAATATCTTGGATGTCTCAAGAATAAAATATGGTACATGTATAATTGATTTTCTAGAAATATAACTAGGGACCCATAAAAGTTTACCACTTACAACACATGTGATGGATACACCAGTACTTTTGGGTACAATTTAAAAGGAAAATTAAAAGGTTTTGGTAAAGTTAGTATATCAAATTCTACATTTATTTATAAAGTGTTATATGATGATGGTTTACAACATAACTTAATTATTATATCACAATTATGTGATTATGGAATAGAAGTTATATTTCAAAATGATAAATATTTATTTTTTAAAGATAACTATTTATTATTTTATACTAATCGAAAAGATGTAATATTGATTTTCCTAAACTAACTGTTGAACATGTAAATTGTTTGAATGTTGTATTGAATGAATGCATCCTTTGGCATTGGCGTTTAGGTCATTTCAATTCCAAAATTTTGCAAAATATCTCAAAACATGAGAATTTTTTACATCTTCATTCCTTGAAGAAAGAACATCTTCATGTATGAGGCGCTTGCAGAAGAGGGAAGCTACAAAGAATTTCCTTTAGACCCACCAATCAGAAATGAACTAATAGAAATTTATAGTTAGTAAAAATTTATTTATTTGGTCTCACTCAAATTTCCATACTTGGTAGAAGGAAATATACCTTAGTTATTGTTGATGATTATAATAGATTAACATGGTTATACATTCTTACTCCTAAAAATGATACATTTTCTAGATATACTACTTTTTTTAAATTAGTTCAAAATGAAAAAGGATTTATGGTTATTTATATTCTTAGTGATGAAATAGGTGAATTTCATCATTTATATTTTGATTTTTTTTTGAAAATAATGGATATTTTTATAATTTTAATGCAAATAGACCACCACAGTAAAATGTTGTTGTATAATGGAAAAATAGAACTCTTATTGACATGGCTTGAAATATGTTGACTGAGTATAATTTTCATAGATATTATTGAGCTAAAACTATCATTTAAACATTTTTTATTTCAAATATAATTATTATTAGAACATTATTAAAGAAAACTCATTATAAATTATTCAAAAATAAAAAACCTAAAGTTGGTCACTTTAGATTTTTTGGTTGTAACATTTTTATATTAAATTCAAAGGATAAATTAGATAAAATTTATGCTAAGAGTGATGAAGGAATTTTTCACTGTTATTCTAATAATAATAAATCATATATATATTATAATAAATTAACTAGGATTATTAAAGAATTTTTTCATGTTATGATTCATGAAGATAATATTAAAATAAATTTTAATTCTAATTATATTGATGAAGAGTTTAGAGAATTTAATTTTGGTGAAAAAAATCCTCAAGATAAGAATAAATCTATTGAGGGGGAGAATACTCCTTATCAATAAGATCCAAAATCTTGAAATATTCACAAATATCATACTATTGAAAATATTATTGGCAATGATAATTCTGGTGTTAAAATTATAAATTTTATAATCAATTTTTGTGCCAATTCTGCTTTGATTTATGATTTTTACATTTAATGTCGATAATGCTTTGAAATATGAAAACTATATTGTTTCTATGCAAGATAATTTAAATCAATTTTTTATAAATAATGTTTGAACTTTAGTATAATTGGCTAAGGATAAATGGGTGATTGAAACTAAGTGGATATTTATAAATAATCTAGATGAATCTTTACATACAGTTAAAAGTAATGATAGTGTTATTGCTCAAGGATACTCTAAATAAAAATGTATAGACTTTAAAGATTACTTTGCACCTATTTATAGGTTAGAGGAAATTATAAATTTATTGTATTTTTCTTGTTTTCAATGTTTTAAATTATATCAAGTGGATGTAAAAATTTATTTCTTAAATGGTTTTATAGCTAAAAAAGTTTATGTTTCTCAGCCCCTAGGTTTTGAAAGTGAAAAATCTCCTAACCGTGTTTTTAAATTATCTAATGCTTTGTATGGTTTCAAACAAGAAACTCTTACTTAGTATAAAAGGCTTTCTTTTTTTTCTTAAATAATGATTTCAAGAAATTTAATGTGGATCCAAGTATTTTTATTAAAATAACTTCTTATGATATTATTGTTGTTCAAACTTATGTTGATGATATAATTTTTGGTTCCTCTAGTGTAATAAATTTAAATAATTATTTTTATTTTATGTCTTCTGAATTTGATATGAGTTTAATTAGAGAACTAAAATTCTTTCTTAGGCTTCAAATTTTTCAAAGAAAACAACAATGTTTTCTTAATCTATCTAAGTATGCTAAAGTGTTGGTTAAAAGATTTTTTCTTATTTCTGATAAATCAAAACAACACCTATGGGTACTAATAGTAAATTAGATATTCATGATTTTGGTAAATATATTGATTTTAATGTTTATAGAGTCCTGATGGGTAGCTTCCTATATTTAACTATGTCTAGACCCGACATCATTTTTTAGTGTTTTATTACATGTGATTTATCATTTAAAACCCTTTATGTTTTTTGAGTATTAAATAAACTAAATTGTACGTATTTATGTGATTCTTATCAAAATTATTACATAATATATTTATCTAAAATTCATTAGTTTATTAGGAAGTCTGAAAATGAATTTTTTTACTCTAGAAATTAAACGAATTTCTACTATTGTTTTGGAAACTCTACAGTTTTCATTTTTAAAAAATTTGTTTATTTATTATACTGAAACTTATAAAGATATAATATTTTCATGAAAAATTGTTTTATAGGTCCAAAATGTTTATATTTATTTCATTATTTTACATACAAGTATATAAAGTTCATTTAAATGATGATTATATTGTTTGAAGTTCTACTTTGATTTTTCAGAAATATTGTTTTCCATGATGTTTTTGGTTTTATATTTTTGTGATATTTGGAAAATTGTGTTGGACTCACCTATTTTGATAATCCCAAATCATTTTTCAATTATATAAATCACCTTATTTCTCATATAGGATACTCATTTATGGGAAATTCATGTTTATATTAAATTAATAACTATGTACTTCTAACCTCATCGCTCTCTTGTTTAAGCTCACAACACAAAATTTATCTAAGTGCAAAAGGTTACCGTTCCAAGGTCACCGATGCAAGGTCACCGTTGAAAGGTCACTATTTTAAGGTCACTTATGCAAGGTCACAGATTCAAGGTCACCGATACAAGGTCACAGTTTCAATGTCACCGATGCAAGGTCATTGTTTTAAGGTCACTGTTTCAAGGTCACCGATGCAAGGTCACCAATGCAAGGTCACCATTTCTAGTTCATAGATGCAAGGCTACTGTTGGGAAGGTTACCACTAAAGGATACAAATGGAAGGTTATTGATGGAGAGTTATCGATGGAAGGTTACAATTGGAAAGGTTACCAATGAATGTTGTCGATGTGCACTTATTATTGAAGCCTTCCATTGTGAATGCTACAGTTACCAGTCTACCATACTCTTCTACTCCATAATTTTTAAAATTCATTAATATTTTTCTAATGGTCATATTTGATAAATTAAATGCTTCTAACATTAAATAATGATGATTGTATATATATCAAGCGACAGTGTCTGGGGACAGTACAACGTATGAGAAAGATCGCACATGATGTACTTATTCCTATTGTCGGACCTCAAATATAAAAGTGAAGACTGAGGATGAAAAGAGAAAAGGAAATGAGAATCACATGTCCAGAAGTTAAGAAGATGAATTCTTGAGAACGAACTTACTATAGAATAAATAGGAACAATTAGAGAATTTTCACTATGAACATAAGAACTTCAAGAAGATCATAATGGGAGAACAATTTCAAGGCTTCCTTTTTGTCTCATCAACTCTTAATCATCACAAAAAGAAATACACTCAATTCTTGAAAGCTAGAATAGGGAGTTACGACACTCTATTTTAGAGTCAACATCCAGAGAAACACTCGAACAGCCAATTCTTCACTCAAAAGAGTCAAGAGCTAAACTGCAAACAAATAGAGCTTCATGAACTCTAACTTATAATCATAGCTCTATTGTGTTCCTTCATTTTAAATTTTTGAGAAGTTTTTGTTTGTCTGTTACACACACTGTCTCATATTCTTGACCTGGAGGATATTGAATATCCTCACATTAAACTTCACTTACATCTAGTTTCCCACGTATAACGGTGGAAGAGACCGTGTGTGGTCTGTATTGTTTGTTTCTTCCATGAAGAACTATGGTAGAGGGTGTAAACCCTGGACAGTTTGTGAAAACTATTAAAAATCCAAAGACAGGTTATGTATCATGTTTATTTTCAATATAAACTTCTTGGTGGTAGGTGATCACCAAGGGGAGAGGATTAAGTCTCGGCTTGATGCTGAACTTCTTGTTTAACTCCACTATGCTCTGTAATTTTTATTGTATATTGTTTTATCTATTTTTCACTTCTTATAATTTCTAAAACATAAAACTATTGTTTATTCACTTTTATAGTTAGTTTTGGTGAGTGTGTGTACGTGTTTAATTCAATAAACTTGTTTTAAAAGTTGAAGAAGTGTTTTACACTAATTCAACTTAGGAATAATCAGCCTTTGAGAAACGTGTTGACCAATTAGACATATATATCTCTATTTACTTAATTAACTGGGTCATTTATAAATTTGGGGGATCTTTAAAATAAATTATTTAACATAAATTTTAAGTAGGAACTCAATTCAACCCCCTCTTTAGATTCCACTCTGACCAACATTTGGTATCAAAGGGTTTAGTTTAGTTTTTATTACTACTACCTGAACTGTTGTTTAATTTTCCAAATCCATTAATTGTGATTTCAGTTGTATCTTAAATCTCTTAAAATTATTGCCAAATCAAAATGTTTAGTTCTTTAAAATTCTAATTTATAGTGGATAATAGAGTTAAGGGTGCTGCTACTAATAGGCCACCTTTCATTAATGGTAATAACTATGCTCAGTGGAAATTAAAAATGAAAATGTATCTAGAGATCATGGGACATGAAATCTTGGACACAATTAAAGGACAACATGTATTGACTGCTACTTCTAGGGAGACATGGTCTCAGTTTACTAAAGATACATATAATAATAATTTTAAATAAATGAATGCATTTTACTATTCTCTAGGTGATGAAGAATTCAATAGAATAATTTCTTGTAAAACTACATATAAAATTTTGATACTTCAGCTGTTTCTCATGGGGGAACAACCAATGTTAAAGAAATGAGATTAAATACATGTACTATTAAATATGAAAATTTTAAAATGAATCCTGATGAAATTATCTCTAAAATGTATCTCAAGATCATTTAAATAGTGAATACCATGAGTCTTCTTTGGAAACCAGTGGCCAAAATGGATTAGATTATGAGATTTATTCGATGCCAACCTGATATATTGAGAGGAACTTCTATTTCTATCCAAGAATCTTATGACATAGGAAATATAAAAGTGAAATAACTAATCGGAAATCTTATAATGTATGAAGAAGAGCTTAAGGTAAATCAAGAAGTAGATGAATAACCAAGGAAGAAATCTGTATCATTCAAGACTTATACCTCAAAAAACAACGATAAAAAAAATGTCAATCTCTTATAAACAATTCCACCTTTGAAAACTCATATTCTGACAGTGATGATGAGATGGCTCATCTTGCAAGGAGATTCAAGAAGTTCTACCATATAAAAAGTTGTTTATAAATTCAAACTATAAAGGAAGGTATTATAATAAAGGATAATAGAAAAAGTACATAAAATGGAATGATAACACAAATGAGATAGTTTGTTATGAGTGTAAATGAAAAGTTCATGCGGAAGCTGATTTCCCTGTGCTGAAATTTAAGAAGAAGTATAAAGACAAGGGAAAGGGATATAAAAAGGCTATGAAAGCTACTTGGAGTGCCTCAGAAGATAGATTATATTGATCTGAAACTTCTGATATTGAAAAGAACTAAAATCCAAACTTGTGTTTCATGATAGATACATCTAAGGAAACACCCAGTTATCCTGTACATAATTCTTACTATTCTAAAAATGAAAGTGAATTGACTAATGATGCAAATTTTACTATGGATTAACTATTTGAATACTGTGGAATACTTGAGGACACCTTTAATGAACCCAAGGATAAATAAAAATTATTTAAAAGGAAACATGCTCTAAATTCCAATTATAATTCTGACTTGGATATTGAAAAAGAAAATTTTGATCATCTGTTAAAAGAAAATAATGAACTTAAATTATCAAATAATAAATTAAAAAGGGATTTGGAAAAGTTTACTACAGGTAGAGATACCTTGACTCAGTTTCTCGGAAAATAAATTACAAAAAAATATATAACTGGTATAGGATATCAACTAGGACAGAGAAGGATTGTTAAAACTAAATTTGTTCCAAAATATATAGAGTTCACTGAAAGTTCATGTTCTGTACCATGTGTTGAAAAATAATTCTATAAAGAACCAAACAAAGTGTTCATGTCTCAAACATATCTGTTGATTATAGGAAACCTCTGATACAAGTATGGGTTCCCAAAGCATTACTTTCTAACCTGTTTGGACCCAAGAAAATTCAGGTTTCATTGTTACCCTACACTTAATTTTTTTTGTAGGAAAACTTTTTAAATAGATCCTATAAAATTCTATGGTACTTGGATAGTTGATGTTCAAGGAACATGACAAGAGACTACTCATACATCAAGATCCTGATTAAAGTTCATGGTGGACATGTTACATATGGTGATAATGAAAAAGGTAAGATCATTGGATTAGGCCAAATTGGTAACCCTAATATTGTATTAATTTCAAAAGTACATTTTATTGATGTGTTAAATTACAATTTACTAAGTATCTCTCAGTTATGTGATGATAGTTTTAATGTTAAATTTGAAAATGATGCATGACATGTTTTTAATTCTAAAAATGATTTAATATTCACTACTCTTTGAAATGAAAATGTATATGCTGGTGATTTAAATTATTTAGTTAAGCAAAATGTTTCATGTTTAAATTCTTTTCATAAGGAATCCTGGTTATGGAATATAAGATTAGGACACATCAATGTACACTCACTTTGGAAACTAACTAGGAATTGTTTAGTTAGATACTAACCTATATTGAAATTCCCACTTAACAAATGTTTTTAATCATTTTCTAAATGGAAAACAACACAAAGTTTATTTCAAACCAAAGAATGTAATTTCTACTTCTCAACTGCTTGAGTTGGTTCACATGGATTTTTTTAGACCATATAGAGTTTCCTACTTAAATGGGAAGCACTATGTTTTTGTTCTTATAAATGATTTTTCAATATATAATTGGGTATACTTTCTTGCTCACAAAAGTGAAACATGATATTACATCATTAAATATTTCATTTCTGTAGAAAATCTTAATGTACATAGAACTAAGACCTTGAGAATTGATCATGGGTGTGAGTTTGAAAATCATGAATTTGAATCTTTTTTCTCACAAAATGGATATACTCAAAATTTATCTACTCCTAGAACACCTCATCAAAATGGATTTTTACAATGAAGAAATAGGACACTTCAAGAGATTGCTCAGACTATGCCAAATGAGTATAATCTATCTATCTATTTTTGGGATGAAGCTGTTAATACAGCTTCTTGCATTGTCAATAGAGTCTTAATTAGACCTGTTCTTAGGAAGACCCCATATAATATCTAGAATAATAGGAAGCCTAATGTTAATTAATTAAGAGTTTTTAGTTTGAAAAGTCTTCATCCTTAACACTAAGGACAATCTTGACAAGTTTTCTTCCAAAAGTGATGACTGAATTTTACTAGGTTACTCAATCTCTAGTAAAGCATATAGAGTATTCAGTAAGAGAACCAAATGTGTGGAAGAATCAGTTCATGTCAAATTTGATGAGACTGATCCATTTGAACCCAAGACCTTTATTGAAAATTTTGAGGAAGATGTGTCAATTTTGGACCTTATTGATAAAGACAGTGAGCCCTTAGTGAAAACAGCCAGTTCTAGAAATTTTTTGGAATCTGTGCATGGTGAATCGGGACTTATATATATTCATGAGGAGTCTACTTCAACTCTTTATAGAGGTATTATAACTCTCAATAATCATCCTTTAGATGTGGTAGTAGATGATTTAAATAGAGGAACACAAACTAGAGCTTCTCTTAGAAACTTGGTTGAAAATCAAGTCTTTCTTTCACAAATTGAACCTAAAAATATTGATGATGCAATCAATGATGAATTATAGGTGATAGCTATGAAAGAAGAATTAAATCAGTTTGAATGAAACAAAGTTTGGGAATTAGTATAAATACCTTAAGAGATGTTGACCATAGGCACTAAATGGGTGTTTAGAAATAAAGTTTATGAATCTGGAAACATAGTTAAAAACAAGGCTAGACTAGTTGCACAAGCATATAGTCAAGAATAAAGAATAGACTCTGAGGAAACCTTTGCACCTGTAGCTAGACTAGAAGATACTAGGATACTACTATCTTATGTAGCTCATCTGAATTTCAAACATTATAAAATGGATGTTAAAAGTTCATTTTTAAATGGGTACATAGTTGAGGATATATTTGTTGAAAAAAATGTTGTTTTAAAAATCCCCATTTTTCAAATCATGCCTTCAAACTTTCAAAAGCTCTATATGGTCTGAAAAAAGATCCAAGATCATGGTATGATGTACTTAGTTATTTCCTTATTTCAATAGGTTTTACTAAAGGAATAGAGTATCCTATTCTTTTTCTTAAAAGTATTTCCAAATATGTTTTAATAGTACAGATTTATATAGATGTCATTATTTTCTTATCCTCAAAAAATTCATTATGTACTGATTTTTCAAAAATGATGCAAGATGGATTTGAAATGTGTTTAATGGGGGAACATAAAATTTTCCTTGGATTTCAAATTTTTCAAAATAAAAATGGTATTGTTTTAAATCAAAGTAAATATACCAAGGATCTTTTGAAAAGTTTTGGTTTGGACTGCAATAAAGGAAGTGATACACCTATGAGTACCACGTATAAGTTGGATGCTGATGAAACTGGTAAACCAGTGGATCAAACCAAATACAGTGGTATGATTGGAGGTCTGATCTATCTTACTACTAGTAGACCTAATATTATGTTTAGTGCAGGCATGTGTGACTTCCATCAATCCAATCCTAAAGAGTCTCATTTAACTATCTTTGCAAGGATTTTTAAATATCTCAAGTATACTATAAACATTGGACTATTTTAACGAAGAGGGAAATCATTTGATTTAATGAGTTATTCGGATGCTGATTTTACTGGTTTCAAATTAGATATAAAGAGAACCTATGGAACATGTCACATTTTAGGCAAGTCACTAGTATCACGGTGTAGTAAGAAACAGAATTGTGTTTCATTATCTACTATTGAAGCTAAATATATAGTTGTTGGGATTTGTAGTGTTCAAATTATGGGGATTAAACACACTTTACTAGAATATGGATATCAATTCAAACATGTCTCTATAATGTTTGATAATACTAGTGCTATTAACATCTCTAAAAACTATTATTTCATTCTAGGACAAAGCACAATGATGTGAGACATCACTTCTTGAGAGATCATTATCAAAGAGGTGATATCACTCTTGAATTCACTAGTACTGAACACCAATTGGCTGATATATTCACAAAGCCTTTGAATTATGAGAGCTTAAATTACATCAAACATGAGTTAGGTATGATAAACTGTTATAAACCTCATTGTTATAAACCTCACCATTAGGAACATCATTGTTAGACCGCACCATTAAAAACATCACCATTAGAAACCTCACTGTTAGAGACCTAATTGTTTGATACCTCACCATTAGAAACCTCGCTATTAGAAACCTCACTATTAGAAACCTCACCATTAGAGACCTCACTGTTGGACCACACCATTAGAACCCACGCTGTAAGAAACCTCACCGTTATAGACCTCACTATTAAGAACCTCACTGTTAGGAACCTCACCATTGGACCTCACTATTAGAAACCTCATTGTTGGACCTCATTGTTATGGAATTAACTGTTAGAACCCTCACTATTATAAACCTCACCATTAGGACCTCACCATTGGAACCTCACGATTGTTACCTAACTGATAGTCAATGTTTCTGGGACTTTTTCTCTTCCAAAATCTGAAACATTTTCTGCATTACTTATTTCTTTTATCTGATTGGTTTTTTGATCCCTAAGTGATAAAATTAAATACATACCACATTTTCATCCACCTCAAACTCTCTCCAGAATATCTTTCTCCCTAACCTCAAAACCTAACCCTATTTCGAAACCCTTGAACTGCTTCAGATCACATGGAAAGAGTGAAGATACCATTGGTCATTGATGAAGGGGATGTTCCAAATACAAAGATACCTTGGGCTGGGTCAAGTAGTGGAACCAAGGAAGTGGAAAAGCTGATTAACCCTTATCTGTAGAAGAGGGAAATCATAGTTGAAAAGTGCATAGTTCTGAATGTTTGCTGGGGAAAATATCTTTAGTGCTAAAGGAACTTGAATCTCTAGGATGGGTTGAATGATTATACACAACAATGGACCCAATTACCTAGAGTTAGTGAAGTATTTTTATGAGTTTTTGAAATTCGAACAGACTGAGGATGAGAACAGAATGTATTCAAGGGTTAGTAGAATGAGTATGAGTTTTTAATCTATTGAATGGTCCGATTTTTTGAGAGTACCATATGAAGGGATTTATGATTACTTATCAAGAGTGGTGCCTCCACCTACTGGGTTCTTTGGTTATGAAGAAGTCTTAGCCTAACTAACTAAGAGTGGGATCCCTAGTAAAGTCATTGATACTAAGATGGAAGGAAAAGGCAAGCTAATTTTTATGTTTTTCTAGCATGTCTTGAGTCCCATGAGAGGAGACTTTGCTACATTGAAATTCTAGGATGTATTTCTTTTATATCTATTGAAGCCTAGAAATAAGATAAACTTGTGTAAGCTTCTGATTATTCAATTAGAGGATATGAAAAAGCCTAGTTCCAAATCCAATGCCTTAATTCTTGCTAGATTGATATACTTGATGTTGAAGGTGAAAGGAGTTGCTAGAGATAAGGAGGAAACAATTGTATTATGGGAAAATTTATGCATTACAAAGTTAATTTTCAAGTTGATGAAGATAAATTGGAACCCCTAGAAAAGAAGATGGGTAAATGATGAGGCTAAGATATATGAGGAATTCAACCCTGTCATCATTCTACTAGGCCTAAGGATATGATATATCCTAGTCTAAATCTTGGTGAAGTAGAGACTGCATATTCAGATGAAGAAGGAGAATATGTTGATGTTCCAAAAATATAGGATTCTCTTATAGATGACAGGAGTGATCTAGACCATACCTCCAATCCTCGTGCTAATATTGTATCCTTTGGTTACTCTAGTCCACAAAAGAGATTACCTAGATGGAAGACAATACTAAGGGACAGGGATGATGAAGAGACCCCTGAAGAAGAAGGGGAAAAAATGTCTTAAGAGACACTAGAGAGACCTCATATGAGGATGAGGACACTGAATCTAGTCATGATGACATTGAGACAGCTGCTGATACAAATGAAGAGGAATTTCTTAGTCTCATTCCTTTGATATGGAATATAGAAATGGTTGAAAGTGTAAATGAAGAGGTTGCTAATTCAGTTGAATCTGGAATTAATTTAGAATTTGTTGATGATCCTGTGGAGGAAGTGGTTGTGGACCCTTCTGTTGATGTAGATGCTCAAGGAGGTATAGAAAATCTGAATGTGGTTGATCAAGATATTTCTCCAACTGAGGGGGAGGAATAAGTTTCCAATGGTTTAGTTGTTGTAGCTCTTGGAATAGAGGATTGGTCAGAAGACCATGGATTAGTGGTCTTAGGCTTAGATTTTAGAGACTCTGATGATGACCAGCCTATCATAAGTCCTCCAATTCCTACTATTTCAGAAACTAATATTGTGTAGACAGAGGTTTTTTTATCATAAATATGTGAAGAATGATGATTTGGAATCAATGAAATCAGATCTGAAGAGCCACATTGATGAGAGATTTTCTAGGTTAGAGAGGGATATGACCCACAATCAAGAATTTGTCACTTCTACCATGGAAAACCTAGTTTTTACATCTGACTCCATCCCTCTAGAAGAGTTAAAATACTTTCAGAATAAGATCAGAACCTTGGTAGATTTTATAGAATCTATGAAGTAGTCTATTTCCAGATTAGACTTTTATATGATTTCAAGGGTTCAGGTGGACAAAGATATTCGATTTATTAAAATTTTGGTTCAGAAAATGGTCACTTTGTTTTATGACTTTAAGAAGTCCATGGAGACACATGTGAGTGGCCAAGATGGTGATGTGAAGAGGTTGATCAATGGGATGAATAAATCTTTTAATGAGATAGTGGCTTTAACTATGGCACATTTATGTGCATCTGCTTTATCTTCAACCTCTCCTCCTGTTGATTTAGAAGCCTTCAGATTGGTTGTAAGAGAAGAAGTTGAGAAGTTCTCTAGTACCAGTACCTCAGATCCTCAGTCAATGACTCAGGTTATTTACACTACCAAAGAAATTTATAATATTTTGGGAAATTATTTTAGGGAAGCTTCTCAAGATAAAAGGGAATCAAAGAGAAATTTTATTTCTACTACAAAAGGGTATATACTAAGCATCAGATGGATGGTCACTTCAAGTTTTTATTAGAGAACATGACGATGCCACCTATCACTCGAGCATTTAAGGATCAGGTAAGTAGAATCAGAGGGTTTACTCCTTCCTTGGAGAAATTCAGGGAGAATAAAGATGATTGTTTCTCAGCCATAGAGAGAGGAGGAAGTATTTTTATGGATTTTAGAAATCTTCTTTTACCCTTCCTCTATGTAGACTGCACACCCATCATTATTACTCCATCCTTGAATTCTACCTCAGATGCTTCAGGATCTACCAGTGGTGTACCAATGATGACTCTTACACATGCCAGCAGACGTTTGACCCCTATGATTCCTTAGATATCTATGCACTACAGGTCTAATAATGATTTTATTGTAGCTCCTCCTACCCTACTTACTGCTATCCCTCGGCCTATCCCTCCATCTTCAGCACCTGATTCCTCAACTCCCAAAGACAAAGCTCCCTTTGAAATATATGATGTGGATTTAATGTTGGGTGTCTTAGATGATACAGATCATTGTAACATGTTTTTATATTAAACTTTTTCTTCATTACTAGAAAATCCTCTTTTATTTTTTTTGTCCTCCTGTCTTTCTATTAATCACAAAGGGGGATAAATATTTAAGCTTTCCTCTCAAAGTTACCCAAAGGGGGAGACAAATTTATGTTAACTGGAATGTTTTGTATATATATTCTATCTTATTTTCCCCAATACATTTGGTTCAAATTTTTTTAATACACAGCTCTAAAGATATTAGAAAACGTGCTTAACCCAAATTCAGAAAATACTGACATAATTTGTGATTATCAAAAAGGGGGAGATTGATGGAATCCCCTGTTTTGGTTATCCCAAATAATGGTTCATTTATATAAATCACTTTTTTTCTCTTACAGTATAATCAGTTATGGGATAATCATGTTTATATAAAAGTAATAAATATGTACTTTTAAGCTCACTTCTCTTTTGTTTATGCTCACAGTGCCAAATTTCTCTAAGTGTAAAAGGTCACCATTGAAAGGTCACCGATTCAAGGTCACCGTTGCAAGGTCATCGTTGCAGGGTCACCGATGCAAGGTCACCTATGAAAGGTCACCGCAGAATAGTCACTGTTACTAGGTCATCGATGCAAGGTATCGTTGAAAGTTCACCGATGCATGTCTATTGTTGGGAATGTTACTGCTAAAGTCCACCAATGGAAGGTTACCGATAGAGAGTTATCGATGGATGGTTACCATTGGAAAGGTTACCGATGAATTTTGTCGATGTGCACTTACAGTTGAAGCCTAACATTGTGAAGGCTACCATTACCCATCTACCATACTCTTCTACTCCATACTTTGTCAAATTCCTAAAGATTATTCTAATGGTTGTATTTGAAAAATTAAATGCTTCTGACTTTAAATAATGTTAATTATATACATATCAAGAGACTGTATCTAGGGACAATACGAGGTATGAGAAAGATCGCATGTGATATATTTTTTCCTATTGTCGGACCTCAAATATAAAATAGAATACCATGGAAGAAAAGAGAAAATGGAATGAGAAGCACAAGTCCATATGTTAAGAAGAGGAATGCATGAGAAAGAAATTTCTGGAAAACAAGGATGAACCCTTTGAGCAGATTCACTATGAACCCAATAACTTCAAGAAGATTATTTTGGGAGAACAATTTCAAGGATTACTTCTGTGTATAATTAACTCATGATCAACACAAGAAGCAGAATAATCAGTTCCTAAATTCTAGAACTTGGAGTCGCAACACTCTATTTTAGAGACAACATCCAAAGAAATACTCGAACAAAAAAATCTTCATTTAAAGGAGTCAAGAAAGGAACTGCAAACAAATAGATTTTTCTAAACTCAAACTTATAATCTTAGCTCTATTTTGTTCCTTCATTTTAAATTTTTTAGAAGTGTGTGTTTTTCGGTTACACACACTGTCTCTAGTACTTGAACTGGAGGAAACTGACTATCCTTACATCAAACATCAATTTCATCTTATTTCACATGTATAACTATGGAATAGATTGTGTGTGGTCTGTATTGTTTTTTATTCCCATAAAGAACTATGGTAGAGGTTGTGAACCCTAGATAGTTTTTAAAAACAATTATAAATCCTGATACAAGCTGTGTATTATGTTTATTGCTAATATAAACTGCTTGGTGGCATGTAATCACCAAGTAGAGAGGATTAAGTCTCGGCTTGAGACTGAACCTCTTATTTATCTCCACTGTCCTCTGTACTTTTTGTTGTACTCTTTTTATCTATTTTCTAATACTTATAATTGATAAAACATAAAACTGTTTTTCATTCACTTTGATAGTTAGTAATGGTGAGTGTGTGTATGTGTTTAATTCAGAAAACTTGTTTCAAAAGTTGAAGAAGTTTTTTACACTAATTCAACTAAGGACTAATCAAACTTTGAGAAACCTATTGACCAATTAGACATCTATATCTCTACTACCTAAATTACTGGTCCATTTCAAAATTTGGGTATATTTAATACATTGTTTTTAACAGAAAGTTTATGTAGAAACTTAACTCACCCCCCCCCCCCCTCTTGAGATTCCAATCCGACAAACACAGCATATGTCAGATTGATTTTATTCTTGATTCATTAGAATGATAATATGTTTTTCTACAAATATGTATTTTAACAGAAGTCTGAAACTATTTTTTATATCCCTTAAAAATTCATTGAAAATTGTTAAAGTATGTTGTTTAGTTTTTATAAAAAATTTGGTGTATCAACCCTACATTACTATACATAATCCCTACAAAACATTACCATTAATTTAAAAAAGTATTGTTCATCAACCCTATGTTACTTTTCATCATCCCTACAATTTGTTACTATTCATTTCACAAAGTAGGGTTCATTAAACCAACATTATTGTTTATCATATCTAGGCTATATTACTATTCATTCCACAAAGTATGGTTCATCAACCCTATATTTCTATTCATCAACTCTATGGTACTATTCATAATACCTATGATAAATTACTATTAATCGTCCTTACATTATTTTATTTTCCATTCCTGATGTTGCTTTTCATTATGTTCATTTTTTTCTGAAAATAGTTTTTTGGAATATATATATATATATATATATTATTTTCAAATAATTTCTACTATAAAAAATAACATTAAATCTAAGAATTATGATCAATGGTTTTTAAATTCTTTTTGTGTATATTTAAAGTGAAAATTGAAAAATTATTTCAACACATTTTTCTAAAAAAAATAGTGGTATCAAGTTTATTTATTTTCAAGTATTTAAATTTATATTTCACCTCTACTGCTGGTTTTTTAGGAACCATATTGACTTAATTTATGTAAATTTAAATTGGTATTTTAAATCATTAAATGATATTATTATTTTGGATATTTTATTGCATGACTTGATCAAATTATTTGGAATTATTTTATTATAGATTTATTCTACTAGAATTAAGAGGCAACAATGTTTCATTTATTATGAATATTTTTATGAATGCTCTTGACTGAATTTATTTTGAAAATATGAAGGAAACAAAGCTTCTATTACTATTTAATATATACTCTATATGTATCATTCTATTTTTAAGGTTAAAATATACAGAAAGATACAAATTTCAAGATACATGTTATCATTTTTGATACTCTGTTTTTTCAATGAGAAGGTGTTGTGAACGTTGAATATGTTGTGCATTTGCAATATCATGTGAGACTATGTTTCATCACCTATGTGATCTCCCAAGTTATGAATATTTTCTTCTTAGACTAAAATTTATTTAACAAAACTTTTTAATTAAATCCTCAATAACCAATACATGTTCTTTCATTTTATATCATCTCATTTCTGATTCTTTGTCTGTAACAATTTTCCCATCTCTCACACGCACTCTATTTTTCTGTTTTTCCATTTACACCCAAAACAATTATTTATTATGATGGTTTCTTGGGATGTAATTACTAGATTCTAAAGTCAGGTTTAAATGATTCTAATATCTTATATCTAATGATTAGACTATTCGGGTTGTGACTCCTAGTATCTAAAGTCAGGCTGTAAGGGTTGTGACTCCCCATACAAAAGTCAGTGGCGTAGTTATCCCTCAACTAGAAAAGGATTTTGTAATCAGGTTATGATTCCCCCCTACAAATCATTTTTTGTACACATGTATCTCTGTTAGAGTAGAGAGGTATACCATAAGAAGTAGTCCCACTTCAAACCGAACTACTATAAAATAATCCTTGTGTTTTTTCTTTATTTGTTTCTAATTAACCTCAATAATTAACATTGATAATTATTTTAATTAATCAATTTATTTGTTTAAATTTTTAATATATTCTATCCCCCCCTTCTTGACCATATTGAAAAAACCTATCCAAACTAATAATTTTTAGCAGTGGGAGCTTCCTTTGAGCCTTCTTGGAGCCTTTGAGCATCAATATATTGGCGGTTTTACCCTTATAATTTCAAGGAATCATCATGTTAGTCTATTTTCTCCAGATTTAACCCATATTCTAGAGTTTCTCTTCCCAATTTTTGAGTAATTCTTTCTTAGTGATTTATTTCAACTAATGAGGGTCGAATATGGTGATTTTGGGTGCAATCGTGAGGGTTATTATTCTGTCATTCCTTTATAGGGTCTTATAGTGGTGTGGTTGTAGTTTCACAATGTATTTCGGAAGTTTATAAGTGTGAGGTATGTTCTTCCATGATCTTACATTTTTATATGAGTTTTATTTATTGATTGATTGTTTCAATGTTTTTTATAGATTATTTTTGTCATGAGAAACATTTTTTTGAAAAGGTTTAAGATACACATGTGGTGACAATCAGATTTCCAATGGAAATTTACCAAGTTTAATATGTTATTCATTGTGGTCTTTCCTGAAAATGTTTTATGCCTTATGTAAAAGGTGTGAAATGTTATTTTAAATATATTTGAAAGTGTGAATGTGGTGAAAGTAGGTTCTTTGAGGGAAATGGGTTTTTTCATGTTGGCATATTTTTTTGCATCGTAAATATACCTTTGAATTGTGAATGTGATGTGATGCATGTTATAAAATGGTTTTAATGTGAGTATGAATTTGAAAAGAGGATATTCCCATGGAAATGGCCATATTTTATAGGTGTTATTTTTTTTTAATTTCAAAATGGATTTCAAAAATTGTGCAAGAGGGGTGAAATGTCCTAAAAATGGTGTTTGTGTATTTGTGAAATAGGAAGTAGGTCTGTTTCTTGAAATGGTGGATTCCCTATGGATTTTGATCGTTAGATCAATGTGAATGTTTGAATGCGGTTATTTATTTTTTCCCCTTATGATTCTTGGTATGTTTATATTGAAGGGATGATTTATGTGATTTGTGAAATGGAATTAGAGAACAAAAGGAATCTCTGGTATCTAGGTGGAAAAACTAGAACTAGTGCACTAGTTGATTTTGACGTGGCTAAGGCCTAGATTCTTTTAGCTGGATTGACAATAAAACACTTACTAAACATGTGATATGATCACAGAGCACTACACCATGGGATGGTAACCCCTCTAATGGATTGTTAATGGGAACTCTATTGTTGTTGGATTATGATTTGGATATGACTAGTCCTTGGGATGTGTTCCCCTCCAGTGGTTCATGCACGGGAACATTGTTGGTAGTTTAGTTTAAGTATTTTGATCAATAAGGTTTGTGGTTCATAGTGTCCCACATGTGATATTTACAAATAGGTATGGACCATGGTTCTATCTTGTGACATGATGATTTTGTGATGTGGTATAAGCCTTTAGTATATAGAAAACCTTGAGTACTTTTTTATTTTATGAAAGAATATTTGGGGAAAATGTTTTCCTTAAAAGGGGTTTTTTTGGAATATTTTACTTAAAAGGTTTTCTTCTAATTTTTTCAAAAATTATAATGGAAATGGTTATGTTCATTTGTATTATTTTTATTTAAAATGTAATTTTTTATTTTGGGTTTTATACCATCGGTATTTGGATCACACCCTAGATACACCTTTGTGTCTTTGTACTCTTTGTTATGTATTACCTAGGTAAAGGAAACATGTATCATGGTGGTGATGGTGTATCTGGTTACTGGTATTCCACTTCTTATAGGTGTTGGTGGTGGTGGCTTGAGTGTAATTTATATCCTGTTTCATGGTGGTTTTTGTGATAGTTTTGTTGTTCCCATTCTATTTTAGTACTTTTGATTTGGGGTTAAAGTTGTAAAACAATGAATATGAATATTGATGCACCTCATTAGGATATGGTTATCAATTATTATTATACTTAATACATTTTTTTTTGTTCTTATATGAATGGGTTAAATAGTTAAAAAAGTGTATTGTTAATACCCAGGAACAATTTAACATCCCATGGGGATTGGGAATGCCCTTCGGGCTATGCCATGAATCAGGATGGCTGTCAGATTCGATGGCACCAGGACGTGGTTCGTGACAATCCTATAATTGGATAACTGATTAAATTTTCAACACTAACCCAATAATTTCGTAAAATTATAGATTTTTTAAATTTTATATCATTTAATAAAATATTATTTATTTTATAATCTTGTTAATTACAAATTTTGACATTATTTATTACATTAACTTTTAAAAGATTAATAAAACCAAGATAACTTCAAAAAAAATTATAATATCCCCAACATGACAAGTTAATCTATAAAATTATTTGTATATATAAATTATCTCAGATTATACATATTTTGATATTTTTTATATTATTTATTTTATGTTTTCATTAATAAAATAATTAATGCATTAGTGTTGTGCAAGAACATAATATATTTATTTTTATACTACAAACTCAAAATAAATTACTATAATGAATATAATTTCATTAAATTTAAAAAGAATATTTATAATAGAAGATACATTTTTTATATCACTATATTAAAAATGTTATAGTTATTAAAAACACAAATGTGGCATCTTTATCTTTTCTTTAAATAAAATATTATATATATCATAACTTCATCCAAATGGCCATAAATGGTCATATAAATGAACATCAATTGATTATGGGAAAATTTGAATCATATAATAAAATATGGAACCCATTTTTTAAATCAAAAACATATACGTTGTAGAATTTAATTTAAAAATTATCTTTTAATACGGAATGAAAAATAGATTTATTGAAAGATGAATTTTTTGCCCAAAATTGAACATGTATCAAAATATGATATAAGAATGATTAAAATGAAATTAATTATATTATATATAACTAATGATTAATTAATTCATATTGATATCAAATTAAAATCATGAAGGTTTTTTTAAAATAAATAATGTAATCCTTTTATAAAAGTCGGTAATTTTTACTATTCAATGAAAAATAAATCTTTTTACAAAATTACCAAAAATTCACCATCTGATAATTTTAATATTATGATTTCAAAAATGAAGATAATTTTTTCTGATAAATTTTATAATGGTATATAAATCTAATTATATTTATTTTCTCTTAAAAACATACTTAAGAGAAAAACATTTATTTGAAGAATTAAAATACATTACTAAAAATTAATGTTTATTTAATAATCATTAATTGATAAATTTTTATTGAATATTAACCACATATATTTTTCATAATATATTTATTCCTATTCCCACCCTCCAATTTAATAGTTTTTTATATTTTTCATGTAAAAATAATAATATTACTAGTATATTATGGTTTGTTTAAGATATTAGTTTTTTTCACCACAAGATTTAAAAGGGATTAAATTTATTTTAAAATAGAGATTCCATAAAATATTTTGTTTTTAAATTCTCCTCTTTTAATAAATTTCATACTCATAATTTGAAATTTCACTTAGAAAATCAAAGGATGATAGTTCAAAATTATCTTGTGAGAAACCTACATCGTAAATAGTGTTAAAAAAATACCCTCTTAATAATAGGGAAAGAGAAATATGAAGTTCACAAAAAATTAGGTTTTATAATAGGAGAGGATTATAGGGAAGTGAAAATATAGATATGGAAGAAAAATTAAACAATCATGTTTTTATGGAAAGTGATAAAGAATATGGTCACTAGAAAGTTTAACAGAAAAACATCATAAATATAAGATCGGTTAAAGGACTAATGATTTATCACAAAGAAAATTAAACATATAATATTTTTTCCAAAATCATTTTCCTATGGTTGAGGGATTATTTTACTATACGTATAAGAACATACTTGATTTATTTCCTTGTCATAAGCATAATCTTCTCATTGGGTTTTGTTTTGGTCAATTTCTACTTCATTTATTATTCATGTAAATGGATATTGAAGGAAAAGTTTTATGACTAAATCACGTATATCAAATGATCCACAACACATTCAATTGGATTTTTTTAATTTCAAAAAGAAAAATGTTTATCAAAGGGTAACATAAAAAATCATTAATTAACATAAAATAATAATATCTAATGTTAAAATTAATCCATTCTGTAATTATTCAACGTTATGACTCATCCGAACTAAATTTTTATAGAATTTTTTATGGAAGTTCACTCAATACACAAAATCAACTTAACATTTGATTCACAAAAAAATATAATATAGCTCTTAATATCACATCAAAAATATATGATTACCTTGATCACCTTAAAAGCTTAATGAAAACAAGCATACTTTGAAAAATAAAATCATAGATTGATTAATATATTTCTTAAATCCAAACATCTAATAATCACATAATAAACCATCAATTCACTAAGCACCTTCATGGTCACTAATATTATACTATAAAAATATATTTATTATTATAAACAAATCAAACACATCTAAATATTATCCTCCCTAAATCATGGTTTTTTATAAAGATCAACATTCCATAGAATTGCCTCTCTTGGTTACTAGTACTATTCATCTTAGACTTCCCAATCCATAAAAGAAAAAGTATTGCAGTACAATCCTAATGATTCTTATAAGGATAATATCATTGATAAAATAATTTTAAAACAAAATTATTGAATCCAAATATAAAAATAATTTAATTATTCCACTTTGACTGTACTAAGAGAATAATTTTGAGCTTAATCCCTTGTCTTATTTTGAGATATATTCCCTTGACCCTTGGGATATTGTTTTGTGTAGTTACCCATATCCTTACTATTGAAACATTTTACATTATAAAATTCTCTATTTACCTTCTAATCACGTCCCTAGAGGAATTTTTCTCCAAATTTGTAGCAAACTCTCATCCCAATAAAGAAAATATTGATGAGTTTCTTTCCAAATTATCACATGTGGAAAATTACTTCTTTAGTTTCTTCCCCTTATCTATTTTTTATCACTTGGCCTCTTCTTTTATTATATTCCATTAAAACCATAAGATGTGTAGAATTTTGTTTAATGAAAACATAAGATTCTATATACTCATATGATGAAACTATTATAGAGACTTTTTCCTTTAGGAAAAATGGTTTAATCCTATCAAATAAATTGTCAATGTTACTCTTTGGATTACAAACATAGTCTATAGCATTCCTGGATATCCTTGTAAATTAACCTTTATAATCTATAACATTTTAATCATCCTTTTTTGAGACATAATAATTGTCTCTCCATATCCACTTATTGATCTCAAGAAAAATATTTTTCCATGAAAGGTTATATAAAATCTTTCTATTCCATGCTTCTTTTTTCTTCTTCATCCATACTGTTTTGAATCAATGAACATCATTGATTTTTATCCTCTAAGAGATTATAAACATATATGATAACCTTACCCATTTCAATACATCCCAAATTATGGAATATCTTTTCTACGGAACTTATGAATCTCTTATAGAAAAATTAATCATAGTTATATTGAATGATGGATTTTTCTGATGCATAAAGTGTGCTAATATGATTACACCACATTGTGGATCATCTGGATATTCCATATTTTTAATGTTATTTCTCATAACCTGAGTCATTTATCCCAATAGATTTATAATTTTTTCATCTCCAACTATAGATCCATCTCTAGTCAGTTCTCCAACTCAACCTTTAGTATCATTCTAATAAGAGAAATACCTATTTGGATTACTTTCATTGATACGGTTCTCATTTTTTCCACTTAGTGTCATTTCTAAAAAAATGGAATGAACTAAAATAGATCATAACTTTATTAAACCTAATGTATAATATGTAAAATTATGAAACACATAAATAAAATTGAAATTTTAGGTATGAATAATCTCTAAAGGACGAGCCTGGTTGCTTTGAGAATAATAAAAAAATCTGCCATAGGTTTTCATTTTCTAATCTGGGTTTTCATAAATATATTTCTCAAGTATTCTACTAAACATTTTTGATACCCACTATAACATCCATAACATTTAGAAAATACATATTACATATTTTTATGTTAATATTCATTACATTACACAAACACATGCCTAAGTATTATAATGGTAGAGTGCCCTTGGACACCTAGAAACATAAACAACTAGTTTTATAAAATATCTACATCATCTCCCATATATATCTTCTCAATTAGTACTCTAAATAGTAATAACCACTATAACATTTCTTCATATCCTTGGAAAAATAATCATATGAAATTGGTGATCTCAGATGGTCGGTAAGGGTAAATGAAAGAGACATCAAGAAAAACATGAGTGTATGGATATAAAAACATGAACATACTTTTTGAACAACATACCTGACATAATATATATCATAATCCTGTGTAATGGAATAAATATTAGTATTTTATAAAACCTAAATCTTTCCATAACATTATCCATGGGAAAATATCATTGGCATAAAAACATAGAATTATGGAAAAAACATAACCATAGAAAATTATTTTATTAGAATTCAATGTTATATTCTAAGACAATCATAGTGGAATGAGTTTACACCCAAACCATAATAGTTTTTATGTTTCACTCCCAATACTATCATGTTGGAAAAATTCCCTCACTTAACCAAGTTCACACCCCCTCATAGTAGTCAATGTTTACTCCCAAGAAGATCATGGTGGACAAAGTCTCTCAATGAACTGAGTTCACTCCCCATTCCAGTCATGTGTACCTAATGAGATATAAATCATTACCTAATGAATTGGAGGGTGATATAGGTCCCCCTCATCACAAAATGAAAACTATACATGTTTTTTCCACAATAATTATTCATCATATCATAACCCAGGAATAGAAAAAGGATTCATTAACATTTCATCATAACATAACCCATCGTAAAAAAATGGGATTCATAAATATCATTAAATCAAAAAATAAACCAACCATTGAATGTATAATAATATTATCCTTTAATCATTACCTTAATGAAGCATATGTAATTTCAAATAATGTTGTCTTAGATGGAATTTTTTTTCAACATTACTTGAAATAATTCTTGAGGAAAAACCCCTTTACATTATTGAAAACATTATTTCATTTAAAAACATCGTAATTATAATGGAATATATTTTCAGTGAAAATAGTGTCATAAAATTATAATGTATTTCCTAAGAAATTAAAGCTTCATGAAAGTGTGAAAATATTTTAATGGTTTATAGGTTAAAAAACATTAATTCTATATATTTTTATCGAAAATGAAAAAAAGTACCTTTTTTAGAACACAAATAAAGTATTATTTTAAAACAATTTTTTAAAAAGTAAAACATGGTTAAAAATTAATTTAAACATTCATCGCAGAAAAGTAATAACCTTTTTAAATTTTTATTAAAAAAACATGGATATATAATAGAAATATTCCCTAGTGGTGACTTAAAGATAAACAATCTAAAATAATGATGAGATTATAAAATAAAATATTACCACTCTTCAATTAGTTGAATTATATTCCCCATGAAAGAAAAAAATTATATGGATAAGTAAATACCATAATATTCATGATAAGAAAAATAAAATAAATTAATGGTAAATATATACAGTAGAAAAAATATATAAGTAGTGAATAAAGCATGTGCCCCATAGAAATAAAATTGAAACAAAAATATCTTACCTAAATATTTGAATTTATTTTTTCATGTTAACAAATCCTATATAATAAATATGAATTTAGTATAAATTTATTACATAACCATATTTCTATTATGTAGAGAACAAGGTTTTTCCTTATAAGACATTGAAATATTTCTATATGTATTTCTAGAGTTAGGCGATGAGACAGTGTGCGATTCAGAGGCCCAATGTGCCCAAAATTAATTTTATAAAACTAGTAAATATATTTTATATAGTGAACATAAAGATTTATAAATAAAATGGGAAAAGTCTTAAATGGAAGCTTAGACCAGAAATCTAGGACTAAATTTCAGTCTAGAACTCAGCATTTTCTCTAAGGGCGGTATAAAATGGGTCTGCGTGTGGAATTCAGACTCTTCAAATGTTAGGGATTAGTTTAGTGATTTAATTAATTAGTAAATTAATTAACTAATTCATTTTGACATAGGGAAATTATCTATAAGATTAATTACATAGTAATTTATCTAGGGTGAGTCGTATAAACCCTAGTAGAATTCTAGATCTCTTTCTTTCTTCTTTGTTGGACAATCACATATGGCGATGACAAAACGCCAGATCAAAGCAGATCAGGACACATAGAACATAACTACATCACCCAATAATTGGTTAGTGTGTTCTTTAAGGAAGAATAATCCAATATTAGGTTAGGACTCATCAGTTAGGTTACTTGCACCATTTTGATTAAATTTATTGAGTAGATTGACGCCTTCTATCAATGTGTTCCAATTGAAGCCTTTACATGATCTTGGTTACTGATTTAAATTGATTCATTTCAATGTTTTCTATCCTCAAATTCCAATTTTTGATCCTTGGCCAATAAAAATTGGGCAATGATGTTTGACCCTTTTTTTTCCTTTATCACTTTTTTCTTTGTGTTCTTCACTGGTTGGACCATGTAGTCTACGTTTAACATTCAGGGGGGTACCATGCCTAATCGGGCACCTCTAGTCACAATGAAATCAAGAAAAAGGCATGGATTGATGAAGTATGGAAAAATATTGGATGTTTAAAAGTTTTTCTTCATTATTTAACCAACCAAAATAGGAATCTTCATTGATCTATGGTACAATATGTATATGTATAAAAACACACAATAAAGGGCCATTAGAGATCAATTTTCAGTGAAAGACAACAAAAAACTAAGAATCATGGCCAAATACCTTCATCATAGATGGACTCGAGGTGGAATAGATGGTGAAACAGAGTGAACCGTCAAATCTTGAATGTAGATCATAGATCTGGATTTCACGAAAAATACTTACTACACACCAGGTAGAAGGATTATCACATGGAATATATCCCCTCAGAAGTGATGGATTGGGTTATGAAAATTTTATGGACTATGCGACATGTAGCCCTCCTACCCACCATGTACCCCTTCCCCAATTGTTAAATCTGTGTGGGGGATCACACTGGTGGGATCCCATTTGGTAGTACATGGTTCGGTGCATAGTTGTGTACCCGAGTACAACTATGTGGCTAGATCACACAGGTAGAAATCCATGTGAGGTTTCACGTTGTGTATAGATGTAACACCCCAAGATTTCATAGTATGTTATTTCTTCAAAGTAATTCAATAACTTTCACTACACACAACACTGAGTTCAAGTGCACCACGACTTACCAAACTAGCCATTCAAAAGCGGTTATGAATAGTATTAACTGAATTTTGAACCCTATGTTATCCTTATAATTTTAGAATCCATATAATGAGTTTTATAGACATAATGTAAAAACAAATTCATTTTTTCAGATAAAAAAAGTATTTTTCAAAAAATGCACTTTTTCAACCTTTTAATGGTGAACCCTTTTTAAATCCAATATTTTAAACTTTTATGTATTCAATTTGACACAATAAACTTCCTATTTAGAATCGGGACATAATAATTTATTTTCAATAAATTTTTGGTATTTTTTTGATAACTTTCATAATTGGGTGAATAGTAAAAAATACTATATTTTAACTGAAAACAACCTTTTTAATCAAAATAATTTATAGCGTTCAATTATACTTTTTAGTGGTTAGGAATAATAAATAGATTATATTTTTACCATTTCATCCAATGCTAGTCATTGTAAGTAATTTCACATTGATATTGGACATAAACAAGTGTAAATCTTTTGATAGTTATTGTTTCTTAAAAATACGCCTTTTAGTTTTGACAATGGAAATTAATTTTAAATTAACAAATTAAACTTCTATGTTATTAATTTGGTAAAATAGACTTCATTTTTGAATTCAGAATATCAAAATTAACTAAGGGTAAATTTTGGGTATTTTTCTGAACACTTTCAATTTTTGATTAATAGTTAAAAACCCTAAGTTCTTGTTTAAAACTGAATTTTTATTTAAATAATTATTTATTTTATTTAAATTTATTTTAAGTCAGAATATATTCATAATTACTATATATGTTCAATGTAATTCATTGGAGTCGTTATGTAATAATATTAGATATATAAAATTTTATTGAACTTTTCACCATCTTTTACCCACTTCCTATGTGAATTTGCAAATTCACATAAAACATAATTGTACCGCTTCTATGAGTTTAATTTCAAAAATATGAGAGAAAAAATTGATATAAGTAATAAAAATGTAGTTCAATAAGATAAAAATAATTTTTGGTGAATTGTAACTTTTTACTTTTATTTACCACGGTTAAAAGTAAAAAGGGTAATTAAGGGCAAAAATTATATTATATTACCATAACACATGTCCAAATTATATTGTATAATTGTAACTAGACCAAAAATAGCCTTAGTAATAGAATATTATTTTTTAGGCCCACTTGGATTAGATTAGGACATTTACTATTATTTAATTAAAAGAAGAGTTAAAAGGGTTAAAATCAATGTTTAATGACTAAAACATTTTTAATATAGTGTGTTACATAAGATAAATTAAACAATAAATATTAATTAGAAATATAAAAATATTTCCTAAATAATGGTATTTTATTTATAATTTTTAGACTTTAAATAATTAAATTTATTTTTGACACAATAATGATGCAGTAATTACCGTATTAATGAAAGATTAAAATAATTGACATTATAAATATCCAAATAAATGTAATTTGAAACTTTTTATAAATTAAAATAATTTTATAGGTTATCATGAAATTTTAGGGTTGTTTAAAGAATTTTTTTTGAAGTAATCATGCATTTATGATTTAAAAAACAAATACCAAATAGTGTCAAAATTAACATAAAATAGTTTTTAAAGAAAATGTTATATTATTAATTGATATAATAGTCCTAAAAATATACGGTTAGGCCAAAAGACTTATATAATAATATAAATGACATTAATGAACCAATTGGGGTCGATTGGCATTTTATATTAAGTTTATTAACCATATAATATAAAAATACAAAGAGACAAGGTAAATGGCACACAATTTAACTAAGAGTTAAATCTAAAAGTTAAGGTTAATATGGTGAACTAAACCTATCTAAAATCTATTGGTTGAGTGTTTTTCAACTAATACCCACATTAATCCTTAAATAATTCATTTTTGAGCCTTTAGAAACCAAAAATGAATTTATTATAAAATACTATTTTAAGCTTTTCCTATGGTTCCCCTCACCGCTCTTATAAAGAGCCACTTCCCCTTCTCTCAAATTCACAACTCCAAAGCCATTTTTCTCGGACAAAACCTACCCAAATATCCTCCCAACTATCCTACCTTCATACTAGAGGCATTACTTTGTTCATAAAGCCAACCTATGGATCCCTTTTGATCAAATCAAAAGAAAGAACCCGAGGAAGAGATAATGATTTCACCACCCTCTTTCAAGTTATCTTATTCATCCACTTACTCTTTCTTTGTAGTTTACATTATAAAATAATAACTCCAGTATCTTATATATACTTTTATGTTATTATAAATATTTCACAACTATATTCATTATTAAATCCATCTTATGAATGATAATGTCACCATGTGTGCGTACGTACGGCTTGTCGTCTCCATGATGTGGGGTAATTTTTTATTCAACACTATGTTATTTGGATGGTTGTAATGATGATTAATATGTATATAAATAATTCAAATAACATGATAATGTATCTTTAAATTTAATATATAATTGAATTCCAACCCTTTAAGGAAATTATATCATCACGAGTGCGTACGTATGGATTATCGTCTCCACGACGTGATGGGATTCATTTCCACGTTCACCATTCATCGACGATTATAAAAATATATGTACTACTAATAAGTATTTAATATATAAAATAATAATGCTATTAGAGATATATATATATATATATACTTACATGTATCATATTCACTTAGTTCCGTTCAATACGATATGAAAACGGAAACAGTGTTTATGTGTACGTACAGACTACCATCTCTATAAATGGTGTTTTTCATTGCATGTATATGTATATTATGCATAATTATTTTCTAAATATATAAGATATATAAATCATGTTTTATATTTTGGAAGTATTTAAATCTTGATCTAAGTGATACAATCAAGAGTAACAAGTTAAAACACGTACGATAAAGAAATTGATTATTACCCAAAATGTTAATTTAACATGGAAATTATTATTAAATGGGTAGCATAAAATAATTAATGAATCGTGTATGATATCATAAATATTAAAAAATTTCTGTTATAATTTAATAACATACTACGATCTTCATACAGGAGGTTAAACGTACCCTCGACGAAAGGAAAGTTCAAGGTAAGGGTCAATTCTCAATCTCATAATTATCTGAGATTGTTTATGTGTAAGTATTTACTGGGAAATTTTTATCATCCATGTCCATTTTTCATAAAAATGATTTCAAAATAAATATTTTAAGGATTTTTGAATGGTACTCTTTATCAATATCATAATTTTAAATGTCTTAAAAATTTATATTTCTAAATCATTTTAATTAATGTTCATGTTTTCAAAATGGTTTTAAGTATTTATTTATATGGACATGAATGTTTTGAAATAATAATTATTTTCAAAAGTTTCAAAGTGGTATGGGAAACATTGATTCAAGAATCTATTTTAAATGACTTCCTATATAAATTCATTACATTTAAATGATTTCACAAAAAAGGATATTTTTCTCAAAGGTTTTTAATGATTATTTTTAACTATGTGAACATCTTTTTTGGATATTATTCTTTATTTAGGTTGATTTATTATGAATAAAATATTCAATATTGTATTTAATGAGATATGATATGTTTTACTGAGAATGTGATATTTTTATACCATTCATCGTTTATGGTTATTGTTTTGACATTTCATAGGCTAGTTTTAATACGAATGCTTATGTTATGTTTCAACATTTTCATATGAGGAATGCATTGGACTTAGTAAGTGAAGAGTGGAGCCCACTATAACTCCTCGATGCATCGGTAGGTCTTATGAGACAAAATAGTGTCTTGGCATAAGGCCTTGACAAAAAATTTATTTGTAGTCTTGGCACAAGACCTTGACTATGTGGTAATAATTTCTGGCGTTAGGAATTCCCTCATTATGAAATTAATTATTACATGTGATTATTCTACTAATATAATATCCATGTGAATGTTTTTATGGTAATTTTTGATTTATGTTTTCCATATTATGTTCAAGTTTATGTTTAAAAAGGTTGTTTTTTTATCACACATCTTTCCTTGAAAGTTTATAGCTTCTACTAAATTATTTACCCTTACTCGGCGTCTGAGCTCAACCCTTTCTTATGTTTTCTTTTCCCAGGATTCCAAGAAGTGTATTATGATTGTTATGCAGGGTTAAGATAAATAGAATAATGGAGTTCTCAAAGAAATATCTATACTGTGTTTTATTTTTAAAAATTTTAATGTAAAGTTAATGTATGTAATCTATTTTCCAAGGCTGCTAAACTGATCGGTCCTTCGGGACTTGTTTCCTTATAATCATGCCAATGTTTTAAAATAATGCACCGACTCTGGGTAACTGGGTTTGGGGCATTACAGTTTGTATTAGAGGAATTTTAGTAATAATTTTGGAAACTAAATTTAGATAAACTCGGATTAGAGCACATTACCCAAAGATAGACTATGAGGATTATTATAGAAGAACTTCCTAGAATTTTGGTAATGTTGAGACTTTGTGATTTTTCCAAGCAAATACATCTCTGTCTGGATATGAGCGGGTAGAGGCAGCTCTGGCATAGATGTACCTAGGGGTAAAACCCGAAAACACCGCTTTGAGCTAGACTCGAACGGTAACTGGTGCACGAAAATTAGCATTTCTGCACTCTTGGTTACGACACTCCTAGGGGATATGCTTAGGATAATTCTAATTTTCTTTACAAATCATTATGAAGGATTCATGAGTATATACCTCCCCAAAGAAAATATTTTTATGGATTATATCCGTAAACTATTCAATTTACATTAGGTATTTTATAGGTTTGGAATTATTCATTGCAATTCATAAACTAACCTAGTGTATGCCATTGTATAGAAATGATGCCCAGTAGTAGGAATGTGAACCCCAGCAATATGTATGATCCATAGAGTAAGAAGGATCATATCTTTCATGGTATTAAGTGCCAACATTTAGAAGGTAAATAGTCTCCCATGTATTCTCAACATATGAATAAATAATATCATGTGTTAATAAGATTAGTAAAGAATTCTTTGAGTCTTATGGCTTTGTAGGGATGCAAGAGAAGAAATGGATGGAAGAGAGAAATATTGTTAAAGGGAAGAGGGAAAAGAAATATTATCCTATATTTGATAACTGTGGAAAGAATCACCTTGGAAAATTCTTGAAGGGAATGGGAGTTTTTTATAAATGAGGAGAAAATGGACCCCATGTACGTGATTGCAAGGGTAAGAAAAAAGCATCAAATGTACAATGCTTCATCTTCAAGGATTTAGGACACTATGCGAATCAATGTCCAAATCATCATAGTATACCCCAAATGCTGATTTTGGATAAGAATAAAGTTATGATACTACCAAAATGAAGATGAATGATTATAAGTTATTATGTTTTTATTAAATTATTGTGTCATTTGAGTGTTGTATCAACGATGTACTGGTTATATGAATTATGGAAATAAATGAGGATTGTACTGCAGTACTATTTAATTGGGAATTTGAGAATAGATGGTCCTGATACTAAGGTAGTAATTTTGGAATAAGAGATGGTTGATTTGGATAAATTATATTGGATATTATTGACTATCTTGGAACTGATTAATGGTTTGTTTATTTCATGATAGTTGGAATATTCAAATTTTTTGGATATAAGGAATATATCCAGTATTATATAAAGGATAAGGGATCATGAATGTAATCAATATGGTTTTATGGTAATTCAGGGTGTTACCATGTTTTAAAATAATACATGATGAAGGTGTTCACATGTTTTTGCCAGGAAAAGAGGATCTTCATTGTGTTTAACTTCCTTATAAATTTTGGATTGTGAGTTTGAATAGAAGTATTCTGGATAATTCTAAACGTTGGAATAGATTAAGTTTGAAATTGGATATTATAGTTAAGGTTATTTTTGGATTGTTATAAAAATGGAAACACGCAGACCGTGTGACAATTCGTCGCGTCGGAAAAAGCTGTGGGAATTAAACCCACGCCATAGTGCGATTGAGATTTATCACCTACCACTAAACTACATGAAGTCCCTGGATGGTATAATCTAGATTTTTTAAAGGGTCTGATAGTTTAATTATAAATTCATTATTTTTGGAACCTTATATGATTAGGATAAATAAAATATTTTTCTGCAATCTTTTGGAATGAAAGATGATTTTGTGGTAGGAATTAGTCAATGTATGTAACTCTACTTGTCAAATATATATATATATATATATATATTCTCTCTTATTAAGAATAATTTTATAAACCCAATTTTCGATATGAGTTCTCCACCAAAGTATTTTCTATTTTCAACCTTTTATTTTTGAAGAACAATTTCAAATGATGAGGACTCAATTTATTTATGGAGGGTAGAATGTAACACCCCAAGATTTCATAGTATGTTATTTCTTCAAAGTAATTCAATAACTTTCACTACATGAAACACCGAGTTAAAGCACACCACGACTTACCAAACTGGCCATTCAAAAGTGGTTATGAATAGTATTACCTGAATTTTAAACTATATATAATCATTATAATTTTAGAATCCATTTTATGAGTTTCTTAGACATAATTAAGAACTAATTCATTTTTTCAGATAAAAGAAGTATTTTTCAAAAAATGCACTTTTTCCACCTTATAATGGTGAACCCTTTTTAAATCCAATATTTGAAATTTTATATATTCAATTTGAAAAAATAAACTTCTTCTTTAAAATCGAGACATAATAATTTACTATCAATAAATTTTTTGTGTTTTTCTGATAACTTTCATATTTGGGTGAATAGTAAAAAAATACTATATTTTAACTGAAAATAACTTCTTTAATCATAATAATTCATAGTGTTAAATTATAAATTTTAATGGTTTGGAATTATAAATAGATTATATTTTTACCATTTAATCCAAATTCTAGTCATTGTAAGTAATTTTACTTCGAGATTGGACATAAACAAGTGTCAGTCTTTTGATAGTTATTGTTTCTTAAAAATAAGCGTTTTTGGTTTTGACAACGGGAATTAATTTTAAATTAATAAATGCAATATATATGTTTTAAATTTGGTAAAATAGAATTCATTTTTGAATTCATAATATCAAAATTAGCTTAGGCTACATTTTTGGTATTTTTCTGAAAACTTTCAATTTTGTATGAATAGTGAAAAACACTGAGTTATTTTTTAAAACTGAATTTTTATTTAAATAATTATTTATTTAATTTTATTTCATTTTAAGTCAAAATAGATACATAATACTTATATATGTTCATGGTAATTCATTGGACACATTTTATAATAATATTAGATATATAAAATTTTACTGAACATTGCACCGTCTTTTTCCCACCTCATATGTGAATTTGCAAATTTGCATAAAACATAATTTTACCGCTTCTGTGAGTGGAATTTAAAAACACTAAGACACACTATTTATATCAGTAAGAAATATTTGGTTCAATAAGATAAAAATAATTTTCTGTGAATAGTAACTTTTTACTTTTATTTACCACGGTTAAAAAATAAAAAGGGTAATTAAATGTTAAAATGATATTATTCTTACCATAACACATGTCAAAAATCTATTGGATAAGTGTAATTCGACCAAAAAAACCTTAGGGAGAAAATATGATTCTTTAGGTCCACTTGGATTAGATTAGGAAATTTATTATTATTTAATTCAAAGAAGAGTTAAAAGAGTTAAAATCAAAGTTTAATAACTAAAACATTTCTTATATAGGGTTATACATAAGATAAATTAGACTATAAATGTTCATTATAAATATAAAATTATTTCTGACATAATGGTAATTTATTTATAATTTTTAAATATTAAATAATTTAATTTATCTATGACACAATGATGATGCAGTAATTACCGTATTAATGAAAGATTAAAATAATTGACATTATAAATATCCAAATAAATGTAATTTGATACTTTTTATAAACTCAACTAATTTTATAGGTTACTACGACATGTTAGGGTTGGTTAGATCAAAAAAAAATGAAGTAATAATGTTGTTAGGATTTTAACAAAAAACAAATACAAAATATTGTCATAATTTTCATAAAATTGTTTTTCTTAAATATTATATTATTAATTAATATAATAGTCCTAAAAATATAAGTCTCGTCCAAAAGACTTATATAATAATATATATGACATTAATGAACCAATTTTGGTGGATTGGTAATTTATAATATTTTTATTGACCATAAAATATATAAATACAAAGAGACATGGTAAATGTCAAACTATTTAAATAAGAGTTAAATCAAAAAGTTAAAGTTAATATGGTGACCTAAACCTATCTAAAACCTACTAGTTGAGTGGTTTTCAACCCATCCCCACCTTATCCCTTAAATAATTAATTTTCGATCAATTAGAAACCTAAAATAAATTTATTATAAAATAATATTTTAATTTTTTCCTAAGGTGCCCCTCACCCCTCTTATAAAAGGGAACTTCCCCTTATCTCAAATTCACACCTCCAAATCCATTTGACTTAGCCAATCCCTACCAAAATACCCTCCCAACAATCCTAACTTCATAATAGAGGCCTTCATTTGGTCATAAATCCAACCTATGGATCCCTTTTGTTCAAATCAAAAGGAAGAACTCGAAGAAGAGGTAATGATTTCACCACCATCTTTCATGTTCTCTTATTCTTCCACTTACTCTTTATTTGTTGTTTCTCTTATAAAATAATAACTATAGTATCTTATATATACTATGATGTTATTATAAATATTTCACAACAATATTCATTATTCTATCCATCTTATGAATGATAATGTCCCCATGTGTGTGTATGTACGGCTTAGTGTCTCCACGCTGTGGTGTAATTTGTTATTCAACACTACGTTATTTGGATGGATGTAATGATGAGTAATATGTATATAAATAATTCAAATAACATTATAATGTCTATGTAAAATTAATATACCATCCAATTCCACAACTTTAAGGAAATGATATTCTCTCTCGTGTGTGCGTACGGATTATCGTCTCCACGACACGATGGGATTCATTTCCACGTTCACCATTCATCGATGATTATAAATATATATGTATTAATAATAAGAATGTTATATATGAAATAATAATTCTATAGGATATATATATATTTATGTATTTATGTATGTATGTATGTACTTACATATATCTTATTCACCTAGTTCCTTTCAATACGATATGAAAACAGAAACAGCGTTTATGCGTACATACGGACTACCGTCTCCATAAACGGTGTTTTTCATTTCATATATATGTCTATTATACATATTTATATTCTAAATATATATGATATATAAATCATTTTTTATATTCTGGAAGTATTTAAATCATGATCTAAGTGATACAATCAAGAGTAACAAGTTTAAACGCGTACGATAAAGAAAGTGATTATTACCCGAAATGTTAATTTAACATGGAAATTATTATTAAATGGTTAGTATAAAGTAATAAATGAATCATGAATGATATCATAAATATTAATATGGTTCTGCTATAATGTAATAACGTACTATGATCTTCATAGAGGAGGTTAAACATACCCTCGACTAAAGGAAAGTGCAAGGTAAGGGTTAATTCTCAATCTCATTATTATTTGAGATTGTTTGTGTGTAAGTATTTACTAGGACATTTTTATCATCCATGTGAATTTTTCATAAAAATGATTTCAAAATAAATATTTTAAGGATTTTTTAAAGGTACTATTTATAAATATCATAATTTTAAATGTTTTAAAGATTTATCTTTCTAAATCATTTTAATTAATGTCCATGTTTTCAAAATGGTTTTAAGTATTTATTTATATGGACATGAATGTTTTTAAATAATAATTATTTTCAAAAGTTTCAAAGTGGTATGGGACACGTTGATTCAAAAATCTCTTTTAAATGACTTCCTTTATAAATATGTTATAGTTAAATTATTTCACAAAAAAGGATATTTTTCTCCAAGGTTTTTAATGATTATTTTTAACTATGTCAATATCCTTTGTGGATATTATTCTTGATTTAGGTTGATTTATTATAAATAAAATCTTCAATATTTTATTGAATGTGATAATATATGTTTTCCTAAGAATGTGATATTTTTATACCATTAATGGTTTATGGTTATTTTATTGACATTTCGTATGCTAGTTTTAATACGAATGTTTATTTTATGTTTCAAAATTTTCATATGAGGAATTTCATGGACTCATTAAGTGATGGGTGGAGCCCACTATAGCTCCTAGATGCATTGGTAGGTATAATTAGAAAAACTAGTGTCTTGGAATAAGGCCTTGAAAAAAAATTTATTTTTAGTCTTGGCACAAGGCCTTGACTATGGGGTAATGATGTCCGGCGTTAGGAATTCCCTCATTATGAAATTAGTTATTACATGTTATTATTCGAATAGTAGAATATCCATGTGCATGTTTATATGTTAATGTTTGATTTATGTTTTCTATATTATGTTCAATTTTATGTTTAAAAAATCTGTTGTTTTTATCACACAAATTGCCTTAAAAGTTTATAGCTTCTGGTAAATTATTTACCCTTACTGGGCATATGAGATCACCCCTTTATTATGTTTTACTTTCCCCGGATTCTAAGAAGTGTATTATGATTGATATGAAGGGTTAAGATAAATGGAATAATGGCATTCTAAAAGAACTATCTATGTTGTGTTTAATGTTTGAAATTGTAAAGTTAATGTATGTAATCTATTTTCCCAGGCTACTAAACTGATCGGTACTTCGGGACATGATTCCTTGTAATCATGCCAATGTATTAAAATAATGCACCGACTCTTGGTAACTGGGGTCGAGGCATTACAATAGAATACACAAACATGGGGTCAATACACAAACATGGCCAGTATGACATGGCCAAATCATAGTTATTTTAGACAAACTATGTAGTCCACCTACATTGTGTGTACTACTACATGGGTTGGGAACTGAATTCCATTAGGGATAAGGCTAAGTCATGGAGCGAGACTAGAAATCGTGTGGTTCCCCTCACACATATTTTACCCCTTGACCTCTTTTGAGGAAATTTCAATGTTTTGTATCTCCTCTATTTGAACATGGATTTTTTCATTTTAGAATCCTATCTTAAATGGTTTCCCGTATATAATGCAATTGTCCTCTCATTTATTGATTTCAATATATGATATGAAATGTTCCAATTATATTGCTTATATAAGAAATACCCTATGAAAGTAGTGATCTGGAAGAATCATCAATTACTTCCGATTTATACCCTCTAGTAGAGCTGGGAATCAAAGTCCTCGATGGCTAGAGTGGAACCCCCCCATAAATATAGTCACGGGACCCCTATAGCTACCTTTTAACTGGAACCCCCTAATGTACTATGTTGTGGGTCCTTGATGACTATATTGAAACCCCCCCCCCCCCACCCATTAGTATGTGTGCAGGTCCTCTATAGCTAAATTCTAAGTGGAACCCCCTTTATGTACTATGTCGTTATACCTCCATGACTATAGTGAAACCCCAAATCAGTATGGGTGTTATTCCTCTACAACAATCTTTCATGTGAAACCCCTGACTGGGTAGGGAACTATTCCTCAATGATTTGAGTGGATCCCCACTAACATACTAAGGCACAGGTCCTCAACCTTTATAGTGGAACTCCTCATCGGTATGGTCACATGTCCTTTATATTACCATGTGTAACCCCCTATCAGTATAGGGAATAGGTCCTTGTGACACTTGAGTGGAACCCCCCCATCATCATGGATGTGGTCCCTTTAAGGATTATATCAGAATGGATCCCGCCTGCTATGCTACTGTGAAGGTACTCTACATACAGTACTTGGTTCTTTGACAATGAGTCATATTGTCGATGTGTGGCATGACTTGGATGGTTACTTCTAAGCAGATGTGTGAGATACCGGGGCATCATTTAGGGACTTTTGGAATTGTTGACTAATCTTCTTCCTGGGTTGATCTATGAGATAGATATCCTCTTACTATCCCATTTGGGATTCTTTTTACTGAGAATATATATATATATATATTCTTCTATATACAAACCTTGGATTTTATTACACTCTTTCCAAGGGAGTCAAAGACCCATGGTGTATTCCATGTGATTTCTATGTTTATATTATCATGGATATATGAGTCTACTCTTCAGCTATAGGTGGTAAAGACTCGATGGGTTATTCATCTACTCACCTTGTTGAGATTCCAGTTATTGGATGAGGTTAATTTCACTATTGGTTTTGGGTTGATCTGTTCTATTTGACTGTATCATGAATATTCTATCTTTCCTGTACTATTTTTTCTCTTGCTACTACCCCTTTTGATTTCGGGGTGACCTACTAGGTATATATATACTCGCCCCTACATGGTATTTCCCACACCTATCATATCTTTTGTAGATGAGGGATAGGTCGGTGATGACTTCAGTTGATCTTAGGGATACCTAGTACTTTGGACCGTTTTTGGTGGTCATAGATTAGAGATATTAATCAAGGCTCCCTCAGTAGTTTACTTTTCTAGTTTTTTCAGGTTGGGACACGTTCCGGTAAGGTAAGTATTTTTCCCTTTTACTTTTCATTTTTTTTTTGTCATACTCTGGTACTCCTTAGAGGTTATATATTCCTGGTTTACTTTCTATATTTGTTTCATATTTTCCTCTTTACCTCTACACTTCTTCATTCATATGGATGTTTGAGTGTGTATTAAAACATAGGAAAATCCTCCCCATGTCAATTATTAATTTGGTGCTTGTCTCCACCCCATGACCTATGGATACGGGCTTGGGGAAGTAACAGCATGATCCTTAGTATGGGTCAGGTCATGACAGAATTGTATGAGAGAATCTTCATTCCTTGTGTGTTTTTTTACTATCCCCTTTAATATAATTTTTATTGGGTTTAGGGTAATTGTTTCAATGTTTCTAGAGTTTGGATATGAGGTCAGGGAGTCTATGAATGGCTTGATCAACTGACATATCCATTCACCAAGACCCTGACAACCTTCTTATTGACTAATCATACCAATACATTTTTTGAAGGTATCAATGGTACTTGCATCATATAGGATTGATTATTTGACTTTCCCTATTGATGTACCTCCCCATTTACGTGATATATGTATATATATATATATATATATTAACAAGATGGTGCTTTGGACATAAATCCAAGGAACAATATTTAACAAATATAGAGTTTACAAAAGTCTAAAATACGGAAACATATTACAATCCCTACTATGAAGGGGAAGTAAATCAATGGGAAGTTTCTCAAGCCAAGTGATATAATTGTTGAAACCTTTTTTGGGAATTACATCACCAAATTGTTGGATTCATAAAATATATGAGTGACGATGATGTTAATGTCTAGAAGCGAGTAGGTGAAGTCCATCTAACGGGTGGTGAATGACCCCGCAAGGTGTATCACACCATTTCATATTTCCTGCATGATGGTGGTTGAGTCGCTCTCACTCTAGAGGTTCCTCCAACCAAGTTTCTTGGAAAAATAAACAACATCAGTCATACTCATCATCTCATCTTCCAGTGAATATGAAATTCCACATCTACCATAAAAGAATCCTAGGATCCGACCAAGATGACTCTTGAAGATGGTTCCATAGCCCGTGGGGCCTGGATTGGTTTTGGATACACCATCCACATTGACCATATTCCATCCAGGGAAAGAAGCACTCCGGAAAACATCAAAGGTAAAAAGGGGTTGGAAGAAGTTCCCATCAACATGAATACATCATAGTATTCTACAATCATTCACTATGTTGCTGCAATTGCCTTTTTGGATCAAAGCAGCTTCATGTATGGTAATGAGGTTCTACATATGACCTGGTTTATGGATTATTGGGTATTTATTTTGAATAAGATAATTTCTATCACACCAGATTTCATGGGGAAGCTTAGCAATAGCAGTAAGGAAAGGGTTCTTAATTTATAGAGAGATATCCATATCTGCACATCTATTTAGTTGAGATTTTAAAGAGCCACGATTCAACCCTCTACTATCAAAAATGTTAAAAATATAGTTCCCAAGAGTAAAAGTAGTGGTGCAATAATTAAAGAAATTGTTGGTATCTTCTCTGTTTTGATTACAAAGGCTTCATTTAGATTATAGTTTAATAACTTACAATTGAAGACATTCATTACATACATATATCTATATTCTCATATGATTGTTATGTATCTTGAAAAATCTCAAGATACCTCCACAACTAAAGTTATTAAAGATACAATTTCAGCACCGTGATGATGATCTGATGAGCGATGGGGCCCTGTTCATAGTCCATACCATGATCCCATTCCTCTAGGTGGATAGGTAGAAGAACCTCCACCTATTGACCATAATATCATTCTATATGAGTAATTTGAGAAAGCACGCAAGATTAGAACACTATGTGAGTTCTTGTACCAGAGGTCGTTGAGGTTATATGGTGATCCAGATCCATAGGCATCATAGTATTGTCTATATTTGGTGGTCATTTTCTTCTATATGATTAAAACACTTATGGATCATGTTTTTTCATTGAGATTCAGCCTCTTCCATGGATCAGATGGGTGCTGGTGGAGCCCTATTACATAGATTCATGATGAGTAAACATTCTAATGAACAAACATTTAAAATATATTCTGTGATGTGTACTACCTATCCTTTTTGTGCACATTTTAGATACAAGAGCATATAGAGCAACAATAGGGATAGATGATACTGGATGAGTATGCAGTGAGGTTCAAAAACCTTGAATGGTACTCTCATGAAATGATCTATAATGGATACTTACGATCATGGAAGTTCGAGATTAGACTCTATAGAGAAATATGTGCAAGAATTGTGCCCTTATTCATACCCACTTATCTCAAGGTGTTAGAGAGAGCACTAGTCAAGGTGTTAGAGAGAGAACTAGTGGTAGATATATTTAATTCAGCGGTATTCCATATAGTTGGGGCTTCCAGTGAGTACGACAGTGCTGAGTCATCTATAGAAGCTAAAAAGAATCGCAAAGCACCAGGATCAGGGTGTAGGAGATCTCCTCATGTCCACACTCAGAAATGTGGTTAGAGGCAGTATATAGAACAAGGGAATCATGGAGAGGGGTGGTCTCTATGGATTCATAGATGGTAGAGGATTTGGAGGAGCTATGGGTAGTGGGATATTCTATGAGATCCTTCTTCCACCACCCCTAGGTGTGCCACGTTAGACATAGGTAACTAGCAGATGGGGTCATGGATAGCTGCAGGCTTTGTAGGTTGACAACCCTATATCTACCAAGATGATTAGAGGTATGATATGTGTGTTTTATACACCTTATTCATTGTTAATTGACATATGTTATATTCATTCTTTTATCTCTATATTCCTAGTGATATAGATGGATCTCCCAATTGAGTCTCCACCCCAGAAGCTTCGTCTTGAGGTTGCAATAGTAATCACTTCTTCTGTAACTTTTATCTGCCAGAAGTGCAAACTATTTAGTGGTGGAGAGAGGTTCATGTGGGACCTCTTGTATGTCATGATATAACCTTATAAATTCATCCTGATTTTGGATTTTCTATCCATGTTCTAATACCATATTGATTTTCATCATAGAAAAGATAGATACCTAGGCACTGATTGGACAAGATTCTCTAATTCTGGTGATAGATATCTCACGGTGGGACAAGTGGGTTCTAGGAGAAAGTTGTTGTCGACCATCACCCATCAGTTGGAGAGTATATACCTTGGTTTTTAAGTCTCATCATGAATCTTGTTTCCTTAATTTTTTGTGGATTATATAGTCTTCTTCCCCAAGGACATTCCTAGACTACATCTAAGGTGGGATATCGAGCTTTGAATTAACTTGAAACCCATAAATAATCTGAACACTTATTCAGAATATCAGATGGCCCCTACCATGGTTCTGGAGATATTTTTGTAGTTGGAGGACCTTCATGGGAAAGGTTTCATCAGACCTAGTGTGTCCCCCTAGGTGGCTCTATAGTTGTTCGTGATAAAGGCAGATAAGAGCTTGTGGATTTTCATAGATTATCATCACACAAACAAGTGAATGATAAATATAAATTATCCCTTATAAAGGATTTATGACCACTTTGACTAATTTCAAGGCATGGTATGGTCCTTGAATATGGATCTCAGATCTAGATACTATAAGTTGAGGGATCATGAGGTTGATATTCCAATGTTGGAATTTTGATGTCTCTACAGATAGTATGAGTACCTAGTGATTCCCTTTGGTGTTAAAGATGATATCACATTGTTTATAGCTCTGATGAACCAGGTTTTTTAGATGTACTTGGACCTGTTTATGGTAATATTTATCTACAGCATACTCATCTATTCTAAATTAAATGAATAACATTTAGAGAACTTAAGGATGGTTCTATATTTTCTTCAAGACCACCATATTTATAGAAATCTCTTGAAGTTCCTATTCTATATTTATGTCGATCACTCTCTAGGGAATTTAATTCTTTAGAATGTTTTATTCATGGATCCAGTGAAGATAGAGGAATTTATTTCTTGGGATCTACCTAATAGTGTGTCAAAGGTGATGATCTTTCATGGATTTGTAGGAAACTACAGAAGTTTTTTGGTGGACTTGTCTAGAACCACAGCCCCTTGGATTACCCTGATGCGGAAAGGGATTCTTGTTACCTATTTTGATTAGTTCCATATGGATTTATAATATTTTAGGCTAAGGATTACAAGTGCACCAGTTTTGAGGCTACCATAGCAGGGTGTGGAGTATGCAGTTTATTATGATCCCTCAGAAGTTGGGCTCGACTGTGTGTTTATGGAGCAGTAAGTAGTTATCACAAATGGGTAAAGGAAATTTATAACTTATGATATGAACTACACAAATCATTAACTAGAGCTCGTAGTAGTTTTATTCTCCCTGAGGATTTTGAGAAACTACCTTCTAGGAGAGTTATTTTTTGTTTTCTCAGACCATCAGAGTCTTAGTTACATATTCATATATAGATACTTTAACTTGAGAGAGAAATTATGGTTTGAGTTCTTACAATACTATGACAACAAGATAGTCTATACTCTAGGGAAGGAAACATTTTATAAGATTCCATTATAAGGAATTCCCCATCTATATTAGTGTAGGATGCTTCGGAGCACTTGTATTTTATGAAACTAACCCAGGTGGAGAAAGAGGGTATAACTTTCCTATAATCAATGGTGTTGAATCCACCACATCTCAATTATGTGAGAGAGACCTAGCTAAGATAAATCAAATTTGAGGTCTTATGTGATCAGATATCTATAGGTGACTCACCATATGGATGTTATAAAGGAATGAATCATTTCATCCTTTTTCAGATATGGATGTCGGTCCTAGTCACAATATTGGAGGAGGTGATGTGAGTGTTCCACACATCTCCCCTATTTTTACAGCCTATTTTGGGTAACATGTATAGATACCTTCAACATAAGATTTTGTGTTCAGGAATAAGATGGAGAATATATGAGTTCATCTCTTAGTGTCTCATTTATCATTTGGTGAAAGCTGAGCAGCATGTTATGGTGGATTTGTTATAGCCCCTTATGATCTCGGTGTGGAAATGATACGACATGTCAATGGACATTGTGATAGGGATTCCATGAACAATGAAGGTCTATGACACTATATGGATGATAATAGACAGACTCGCGATGTCCACACACAAACTTGCTATCAGGGAGAAACGTTTGGTTGAGATTTTGGGTCATCTATACATATACGAGATCATTCTCCTTTATGGGTTTTCCTAAATGATTTTCTTTATTCGTGAGATGTGGTTTACATCAAGATTGTGTAGAGGACTATACTAGTCATGTATAACCAAATAAGGATGAGTACAACCTTTCACCACTAGACCAATGGATAGACTTAGCATAATATTTAGGTATTAGTGGATATGTTGAGGGATTGTGTGTTAGACTTTGGTCAGAGATGAGAGGATCACCTTCCCATGGTGGATTTTTCATAAAACAATAGCTTTAACACTATTATCATCATGACACCTTTTGATGCCCAGTATGGGAGACCCATTAGTTCACCCTTGTGTTAGATATAGATCATTGATACAAATATTGTGAGCCTAAAGATGGTGTTGGTGACAATAGAGAATGTTCAGGTCATTCTTAACGAGATGAGGATGGCCTAAAGAAGAAATAAATCTTACATAGATCACCATCATAGGTGATTGGAGTTTGAGAAGTGAGACCGTGTTTTATTAAGATTATTCCCATTATGGGTATTGTAGAGGTTTGTTGAGGAAGGAAAGCTATAGTCGATGTTCATTAGGCCGTTTGAGATCATAAAGATGGTAGGTGAGTTTGCTTTCCACCTCTCCCTACCCCCATAGTTAGAGTGGGTATGTAACGTATTCTATGGGTCGCAGCTGAGGAGATATGTGCATGACCCCAAAAACATGATTGACTAGGCTGAGCTGGACATCGAGGATAGATCCACCTCTATAGAGCACCAAATGGTGATCGAGGATCGGCATGATAGTACCCTTCATGGATGGACCATACACTTGGTCCATGCGTTGTGTTAGCAGAAGAACCTGTAGGAGACCTCCTATGAGTGAGAGAGTCAAGTGGAGGTTTAGTATGCTTAGTTATTTCTAATTTTTTTTCATTTTGATGATGAGAATATTAAAGGATGGAATGATGTAGAGACCCAGCTTTTTTCTTCTAAGACATAAATTTTTTCAATATATAATTCCAAAGCTATCAATTGATATTGAATGTGATTTCGCGGCCCAGTGTGCCCAAAATTAATTTTATAAAATTATTAAATATATTTTATCTTTTTCACTATAATATTATTAATTAAAATGGGATAAATCTTAAATATATGCTCAGATTATAAATCCCAAACCAAAGTTGAGTCTGAAACATGGTGTTTACCATTTGTGTGACATAAAATGGGTTGGGATGCGGTGTCCAGACTCCCTGCTAATTGGTGGTTCATTATATGGGTTAATTAACTAATTAATTAGTTTTGACACAGTTAAATGATCTTTAAGAATACTTTTGGGGTGATTTCTCCAGGTTTAACCACCAAAATACTAAGAGAATTCTAGATATCTTACTTTCTTCTCTATTTAGTGAATCAGATTAGATGACAATGAAACATCGGATCCAAGTAAATGGGATGTAGTGAATGAAAACACGTCTTCCAAACATTAAAGAACGTGTTATTCAATGAAGAACAACCCAATCTCTAGGTAGTATTCATAAATTTGTTGATTTAAACCATTTTGATTAAATTTATTGATCAGATCAAACCCTTCTATCGGTCTATGAAAGTTTTACCCTTTTCAAGTGTTTGGGTATTAATTTCAATTGATTTATTTAAATTTTTTTAACTGTAGATTGATTTTTATCCAATAAAAATTGGAAAAAAAAAATTAAACCTTTAATTTTGTTATTTTAACCCTCATTTTCTCGGTGTTCTTCCTTGGTTGGATCATGCAGTCCTAGTTTGACATTTTCTAGTGGTACCAAGCTCGATCGGACCTCAATATCCTGAAAAAATCAGGAACAATGAATATATCAATAAAATATGGATAGACCTGGGATGCTTATGAGTTTTGGTTGATTTTTTCACCAACTAAATGTTGAATATTCACTGATGAATGGTTTGGTGTGTACAGGTATAATGACATTCCACTAAGGACCATCGGTGACCAATTTCCTACGAACAATGGATAGAAACCATGAATCACATCCAGATCCACTCATCCTGGATGGATTCAAAGTAGTATTCAAGGATAAATGGAGTGAAATAGTAGGATTTGGAACACAGATCATGGATCTAGTTTTCTTGAAAGATCCTGACTACATGCCATGTAGATGTATGAACCCATAGTGTGTATCCCCTCAATGGCGGTGGCTATGGTTTTGTTAAATGTTAGGAGGACTCGGTATATAGCCCTCTTATATTCCATATACCCCTTCCCGTGTTTTGAAACATATATCGAGGATCACATGGGAGGGATCTCATGTGGAAGTATGCATCCAGGTACACAGTTGTGTTCCCGAGTACATAGACACGACCAGATCACGCGGGTGACACCCTATGTGAGGCAATACATCATGTACACAGTACATAGAGATGAGGTCAGTACAAGGACATGGCCAGTCGGACATGGTAAGGTCCTGGTTAGTCTGGACATGCTATGTAGCCCATCTATATGGTGTGTACTACTACATGGGTTTGTATTTTTGTTCTATATAGTTACACGACTAGGTGGTTGAATGAGACCACATGTTATGTGGGTCCCATCACACGCCACATACCCCTTGTCCACTTTTTAGGAAACTATAAGGTTTCATATATCCATCATTTGGACTCATATTTTTTGCCATGATTAGAATATCTAAAGTGTTTTTTTGTAAATAATGTGATAGTTCCCTTAGTTGTATATTTCCGTGATATGATGTGAAATTTACGGGAACTCATCTTATTGAGGTGATGCTCGATGATAGCAATGATCAAGTAGAATAACTGGATACCACCAAGTTGTACACTCTCGTAGATTAGAGAAGTGGAATCAGGGATGAATAGAGTAGAACCATCCATATTCATGGAAGAGGGTCTTCTATAGCTACATTCTGAGTTGAATCCCCTTGACATACTAGGGAACAGGTTCTCGATGACTAAAATAGGAACCCCATCAATATGGGTTTTGGTCCTCTAGAGCTATCTTTCGATTGGAACCCCCAAACATTCTAGGGTGTGGGTCCTTAATGAATATAGTAGAACCCCCATAATTATTGGTGTGATTCCTCTACATTTATCTTTCGATTGAAACCCCTACTAGGTAGGGAATAGTTACTTGATGATTAGAGTGGAATCACCCTATCATACTAGGGAATGGGTCCTCAAACTTTACTATAGACCCCCCCCCCCATATGCATGGGCATGGGTCCTCTACCTTAATGAGTGGAACCCCTATCATCATAGTGAACAGGCCCTCCTAACACTAGATTGGAACCCCTCATCATCATGGGTGTGGGTCCTATATGGATACTATCAGTGTGACCCCCCCCCCCCCAATGTACTACAAACGGGTCATCTACTTTGAGTTTATGATCCGTCAATTGTGCAGCACTATGACAAGTCATGGAAATACTTGGACAGTTACTTCTAAATAGAGACGTGAGATGTTCGGAATTGTTAATGTAAATTTAGAATTATTGGTTACTCTTCTTCTTGGGAACATTTGTGAGATGGAGGTCTACTTACTCTCTTATTTTGGATTCTTTTGACTAGGTATATATATTATTGTATATCCAAACCGTATATTTATTTACTCTCTTTACATTGGAGGTAAATACTGAGGGGTATTCTATATTCTTTCTGTGTTTAGTTTCTCATTTTTTGGATCAGTATAATCTCAAACAATAGGCGGCAATGACTTGATGAGTAGTTCCTCTACTCACCATGTTGATCCCCTTGTGCTTGTATGGGGTTACTTTCACTCTTGGTTTTGGTTGAGATATTCTATTGGATTTTATCTAGAATCTACTATCGTTCCTTTCTTATTTTACCTCTTACTACTCCCCCTTTAGGTTTCAGTGTGTTTTGTTGGGTATGTATATACCCATCCCAACTTGGAATTTTCTGGCATGTGACGTATATTATGAAAACAATGGATAGTTCAATGGTGAATTCATAGGATCCTTGGGATACCTAGTACTTTGGACCATGTACGATGGTTGTAGCTTGGAGATCTCGAGCAGGGATCTCTCAGCAATTTACTTTTCCATTTTTTTAGGTTGGGACACATTTCTTGTTAGGAAAGTATTTTTCTTCTTTACTTTTTAGTTTTCAATGTTGTACTCCTATACTATATACAAGTTAGTCATACTTGGTTTATTTTTCCAATTTTTTGAATATTTTACTCTTTCCCTCTTCACTTATGTATTGATATGGTTGTGTGTGTGCATAAATTTACTTAGGAATAGGCCTCCATGAATTAGTTATGCATTCAGTGCTGGTCGTCACCCCATGGTCTATGGAGGCCAGCTTAGGGTAGTTGTGGATTGATTCTGGGATTTCATCAGGTTGTGACATATCATATCATTTATGATTTTTCTATATAATCTTATTACCTATTTACAAAAAATATTTTAAATCACTTTTCTGGGTGATAACTTCTTTGTTCTCTAAGAATATTTTGGTTTGGTGGTCCCTTTACTTATACTTTTACCTTGGTCCAATAATTTCCATATTTTTAATCATGGTTTAAATATAATAAATATCTATCATATAAATATATATAATTATTCATAAAAACTATATATAGAAAAATTAATTACACCGTTCATGGATAAAGCAGGTCGTGCATACGCATGAATGTTGTTTCCATTTTAAATCTAATCATATGAAAGAATGGTAAATAATAATAAAATATTATAAAATCATTATAATGTTATATATATTGTATATGTTAATAAAAATTATAATTATTACCATCTATGTGAAGCATGAGTAAAAATTAAGCACATCACATCATGGAGATGGTAGTTCATTTGTATGCATGAGCATCATTATCATCTCTCAAAATATTTGATGATGATAGGGTAGAAATAATATTATCATCACAGATGAATAATTATATTATAAATATCATATATAATCATTATTCCTATCATAATACCCATTCATAAAATATTGTGATGAAAAATGAATTGTATCTCTACACAGAGACGGTAAGCCTTACATATGCAGGCCTTATTGTTTCACTTCTTCTTTTATGGGAAGGAGGGTTTATAATTGTTTTTTAATAATCATAATAACATTTAAGTATTTTGAGGATGCATATGATATCATTTTATAATAAAAATCCAATATTTATTTAAGGTAATTAATAGTATAAAATTAACGTGATTTATTAAAGTGATTACATCTTCTTCGAAATGTCTCCATTTGACCTCCTCCAAAGGGCTCTAGGGTTGGCCTTTTGAGAATACTATCACTTCTAGAATGTGTCTATGGAAGTTGAGAAGATAAATTTTCATGGGATATTTGAGCTATAAGTCTCAATTTTTTTACGAAGAAGTGATGGGGGATGTTTCCTTTTATGATTAATATGGGTGGAACTTTTTGAAAATATCTAAATATTAAATTAATATAAATAAATTTTTAATACTCAATGGATCCAAAATGAGTTACTTAGAAGGTGAGATATAGATGGGTCAAAATACTCTCATCTAATAATTTTATACAATTTTAGATCACATATGTTACCATTATATTTTTTTAATCCTTATTTAATCCCTTTCACTCTTAGCATGACCAGATTTATTTTTACTCTTCAAGGGTTAATTTAGTTACTATAAAATTACAAACTATCCATAACTGGATCATTGATGACATGTTCAACCTTATCCCAATAACGTTTATAAATTTAATATTTTTATAAATTTTATATCATTTAATAAAAAAATATTTATTTTAAAATATAATTAATTTCAATTTTTACACTATTCATTCAACTGATTTTTAAAAAAATGAAGACAATAAGATAACTTTGAAAAATATTTTATTATCCCCCAATAAGGCAATGTCTTCTACAAAATCATTTGTGACATTAATTATCTTAAATTATATTTATTTCAATACACTTTATATCATTTATTTTATATTTATATTAAAAAATAATTACTACATCAGTGTTATATAAGAAATTAAGGTAATTATTTCTTCACTACAAATTATAAAAAAATAGTATAATGAAGATAATTCTTTTAGCTTTCAGGAGAATATTTATAGTTGAATATACCTTGTAGAAAACAAAATAAATTGTCATATAAACTATCATTAATAGATTATGGATGAAATAGAACCATCTAATAAAATTTAGGCTAGTTTTAGGGTCATTTTCTAGTCCTTATCATTTTATTTTTAACCAAAATTACCCAACTTACCCTTTGTCGTGGTAAAAAATTTACAAAGGATACTGTTCATATTGAACGAAAATAAAAGGGACCTACTTAATAAATTTTGACCTTTTGAATCCAAATATGGTGTCTAGTGTTAAAAATTAAAAATACATAATTTTTGGAATTTAAATAAAATTAATCTCGTAATATTCAATGAAAAATTGTTTTATTGAAAAATGTATTTTTAATCCAAAAAATGTACTTGTACTAGAATAAGGTACAAAGACGATTAAAATGTAATTAATTATATTATATATTACTATATATTAATTAGGTCACATCAATATCATATTAAAATAATAAATGTAATTTTAATATAAATAAATTAATATTTTCTAAGATTCGGTAATTTCCAATTTTCACTGAAAAATAAATATTTTCAAAAAAAATCTGGAAAAATCACCATAAGATAATTTTAATATTATGATTTAAAAAATATATTTTATTTTATAAAATATATGTTCTAAATGTTTCAAAAATTAATTATATCTATTTTTTCATTAAAATCATTTTTTAAGAAAACATGAATTTGAAAAATTAAGTCATTACTAAAACAATGTATATTTGTTTCCTTTAATAAATAAATTCATATAGAATATAAACCTGATATATTTTTTATAATATATTTATTCTTATTAACACCCTCCAACTTAATAGTTATTTTATAATGGTTATGTTAAAATAATAATGTTACTAGTATATAGCGGTTCATTTAAGCTCAATGTTTTCTCCACTATAAGCTATCAAAAAGATTGAATTTATTTAAAAAGACGCATTCCATAAAATCTAGGGTTTTTACATTCTCCCCTCCTTCAATAAATTTCTTCCTCTTAATTATAAATTGCACATCGAAAATAAAATGTTGATACTTGAAAATTCTATTATGGGAATCCCAAATCGTTAATAGGGTAAATAAAAAGTACATTTAATAAGAGGGAAATGGAAATTTATAGGTTACAAAAAAATTATTATTTCTAATAAAATAACATTATTGAGAAGTGAAAATATGTACATATAAGAAAAACCAAAAAAATCTTGTTCTGATTGAGGTTGATAGTGAACATAGTTATTAACCATCACAAAATCATAAATCTGTGATTAGTTAAAAGAGAATTAATTTATCATAAAAAAAAGTAAAAATGAAAACATTTTGTCCAAAATTATTTTCCTATAGTTGATGTAATATTGTACTATAAAGATAATCACTTACTTGATTTATTTCCATGTCATCAGAATTATCTCATTCTTTGGTTGTGATTTGATCTATTTTCACCTCATTTCTTTCACCAAGAAATGGATATTCAAGATAAATTTGATGTATGAAGCACTTTTATCAACATATCTATAAGTAATTTTTTCACACATTAAATAATTTCCAAAATAAAAATTGTTAGAAAAGTTTTTATTCAGTAAATCATACTTTAATATCAAATAATAATATTTAATGTTCAACTTAATATATCTAAAATTAGTTAACCTTAAGACCCATCCAATATACATTTGTCCCAAACATTAAATGGAAGGACATTAAATTTCCAAAATAAACATAGCATTATATTATCCAAAATAAATGATGTAGCTCTAATTTTCACATACTAAATATATTCATACTTTTATCACCTTAAAAACTTAATGAAAACATGCATGTTTACAAAAATAAAATCACAGATTGTTGAATATATTCCTTAAATCTGAGAATCTAATAATCCTATAAAAAATATTCTTATCACTAACTACCTTTATGGTCACAAATAATATTCCATAAAATTATCTCTATTATTATCTCAAGATCAATCACATATTAATATTATACTCCCATAGTCATGTATTTTTTAAAAGATCAACTTGCCACAAAATCTATTCTCTTGATTACCAATTCATTTAAATATAGATATCCCAATCTTTAAAGAAAAACTTTTTAAGTACATTCAAATGATTCTTATAATCATGATATCATTCAATAAATAATTTTATAGCAAAATTATGGAATGTAAATATACAAATAATATTATCATTCCACTTTGAATGTAGTGAAAATATAAGATTAACCTTAATCACTTTTCTTCTTTTGAGATATATTCCATGGACTCTTGGGACATTTTTTTGCATAGTACCCTATATCCTTATAGTTGAAAAATTTTACATTGGAAACTTATTTCTTTCCCTTTATTTCATGATCCTAGTGGCCTTTATCCCAAAATTTCTTGAAAAGTCACATTCCCTTCTTGAAAGTATTGGGGTGTTTCATTCATGGTTATTACATGTGGAAAATTACATATTTATTTACTTCCCCTTATACATTTTATTATCTTTTATTATATTCTTTTCTTTTTTCCATTAAACCCATAAGATATTCAGAATTATTTTTATTTCTTGATAGCTCAAGATACTGTATCTTCATACGATGAAATATTTTGGGAGATTAGTCCCCTTTGATAAATTGGTTTAATCCCATTAATGAAATATTCAATATTACTCATTAGATTGTTTTCATAGTCCTCCATATGTTGGGATATCCTTGTGATGTTATCTTCATATTGTTTCTAATGCTTTCACTGGGGGCACATTCGTCACGCAGAGGACGCGCTGCTGTTACCCCGCATTCTCGCTTTCCAAAGGCGGGCAGCATCCACTCATTATTCAGGGATGTCTGCTCCTTAATCGAAACGGGATAATGGTGTGTTGTCTCTTCCTTCCATGGATTCATCCTCGGAGCTCATCACCTAGTTTGGGTCTCCCTCATAGATTTAAAACGTGGTTTATGAAGCTCTTCATGGTGTCATATCTTCATGGACACCAATTAATTATGTCGCTTCTGTCAGGACATTCTAGGGGGTCCAGTTAGGGAAGAAACCTTCGGTTAGGAGAGTAGTCACGTTGGGGCATCACTGGCATGTCTTGAAGATGGGGAATTTGCATGTCTACCTTCTATCCTTTATGATAAGGCTTCTCAAGGGCAGATAAGCATGAGGCATCCCACATCGAATGTGGGGAATTTTATACCATAGGCATGTATCTGAGGTTTTCCTCAGCCTCCCATGTTTAACACAGGGTATACCGCAAGTTTAATGTTAAGCGGATACGGATTGGACTGATCGGAACACTAGCTAGAGTAGATCAAATTGATTAACCCTTGGAGGGAATACCAATGTTGGGGCTAGCACGTGGGAAGCCTCCCGAATGATGTGGAGGGTAATGAAGTGGCATGATCCCACCGGGATGTGGCGGCCCATGTAAGAATCAGGATTAATGATGGCTTTGGTCTTGGGTCTCAAAGAGACTTCCTACGTATCCTTGTGGTAGGGATCAAAGTCTGTGTAGTTCGAAGATACGGTGGGACACCTGAAGAGGCGACCTGTGAGAACGGACACATGGATAGGACCCAGAGGAAGTAGAACCTCCGGGTTAGGGCATGATCTTCCCAAGACACGTGGGCTCGAGGGAGATATCAGAATAAGACACTGGTGTTGGGATTGAACCTCATGGAGGTTTCCTACGTATCCCCGTGGCAGGGAGTCAATGTCTTCTTAGTTTAGTTGGTCGATACAGTTTAACATCATGTGGGATGAGAACGGGGCTTACACCCTAAGGCGGCCCATGGTGGTGGAAAACCGATGTGAATGGGGACCTGGGGTCTATATGGATTGGGACTCACACTCTGAGGCATCCCAAGGGGGAAATGGGGGGCTTGGCACACCGTCACGGAGACGGTTGGGGCCAATGGTTTTTCATGATTGAACCTCATGGAGGCTTCCTACGTACCATGCCTTAGCACAGATCAAAGTCCCCGTAGTTTGGGATGGATGGGGCTTACGCTCTGAGACGACCCATGGTGGTGGGACTTGAACCTCATGGAGGCTTCCTACATACCATGCCTCAGCACGGATCCAAGTCCTCGTAGTTCAGGATGGATGGGGCTTATGCTCTAAGACGGCCCATGGTGGTGAGGCTTGAATCTCGTGGAGACTTCATATGTACCATGCCTTAGCACGGATCAAAGTCCCTGTAGTTCGGGATGGATGGGGCTTACGCTCTTAGACAACCCATGGTGGTGGGGATTGAACCTCGTGGAGGCTTCCTACGTACTGTGCCTTATCACGGATCAAAGTCCCCATTGTTCGGGATGGATGGGGATTACACTCTGAGACGACCCATAGTGGTGGGGCTTGAACCTCATGGAGGTTTCCTACGTACCATGTCTTAGAATGGATCAAAGTCCCCGTAGTTCGGCATGGATGGGGCTTATGCTTTGAGATGGCCCATGGTGGTGGGGCTTGAACCTCGTGGAGGCTTCCTACATACCATTCCTTAGCACAGATCAAAGTCCACGTAGTTCAAGATGGATGGGGCTTACGCTCTGAGATGGCCTATGGTGTCATGACTTACTCCAGGATGGAGGCTTGAGGGCTAAAAAGCATAGTGGTAGAGGGAGTTGAGAAGGAAGAAAGGAGGAGACTCGTTCCCTATCACGCCCTCCGCTGGCCTTGGCACCGAGGAAGTGTGGAGGATTAGGGGTGCTTCCTCCTACAAGAAAATCTAGGGGCTTACACCAAGGTGGCTTCCCTTCCCCGCGGACAAACGCCACTCTAATAAATCTCCCCCTATGAGGGATGATCCCACCACCCCCATGGAGACGAGCGGGTGTAGAGAATGTCCGAGGCGGGGGGGACCCTACGTGTGAGGCACGGGGCCAGGTCACAGTTTAATGTCATGTGTTGAGGATGAGGTGCTTGGCAGTTTAACGTCCTGTAGCTCGGACGAGGTGGGTTGGCTCCGCACCCCTAGGACTTACATAACGGATGCCCTCTGCCCCTTTTTAAAGGGAAGTCATCACCAAGGCCATTTTGAGGGGGTGTCATGGGGAGAACCATCGAGGGTTCCACATTAGCGTGGTTATAAGAAGAAGAAATATCTGTTAGCATGCCTATGAGAAGAAGCATGAGGCGGAGCAACGCAACGAGAAGGTTTGTCCAAGGGACCTTGAAGTTACTTCGTACGAGCCGAGAAGTCCGTACGGGAAAACTATGTATGATACGAATGTCGGGGGAGTACAAGACACCTACAAATGGAACCCGGAAGGAGGGCATCGGGTACTCGCGTAGAGGGGGTGCCCAGGGAGCACCGAGTTGAAGGGCACTGAGGGATTTCACGCAGCCCTTGGGGCTGCGCGAAATGAAGGGATCATGGCATGGAAAGCCCCGAGTTGGCGCGAAATTAGTGTTTCTTGCATGAAACTGGGGGGGCAGAGGATTTGCACGTGATGAGAAGGGATTTCGTACAAGGGGCAGAATTACACGCAAGCGGCAAGCGTCGCGCGTAAGGGAAGGGGGCACACAAATCCAGGGATTTTACGCAATTGACCGGCATGCACGCAATGGAAAGAATTTCTCACTGGGGGCAAACCCTGAGGGGGTGGGAGTTTAGTCTATGTGAGGGGGGTCTCACGCGAAGGTGGATCTCGGGGTGAATTGGCACGAAAAAGAACCCTACCTGAAAGCCATATTTCATGTGTGCATAATGGAAATTACACGCATGAGAGGTGGTTCAAATTCTTCTGCCTCGAAAAGAAAGGGGGTCACCTTCTATTTATAGACAACCCGGGGCACGAAATCCAGGTTTGTGTGAAATAATTACACGATCGATGCGGTGGTACGAAATGTCAACAATGCGGGGTGCGGGCATGAAATTATTTCTCACCGGCACTGGGACTTTTCGAAAATCCTAGTATCTTCCGCGCAGGACATTTTTTTTGCGCACTTCTCCCTTTTTTCGTGTAACAACTCTGGGCCCTCCAGACCGACCCTCCGGGTCTGAATATGACTTCGCCTTTTCATTATGGAACTTTCTCTAGTTCTTATACACTTTCTAGTGTCTACAAATTCCCCCCCTTGGAATTGGATCAGTGAGGGGTCACCAAGATCATATTCCTAGGGAAACGCTGAAATGCAGGGCCTGTGGGCCGCTGGCGCACAAAATCTCGAGCAGTGCAAAAAAACCCGGTCAGGCATGAAATCCTCTTTTCGCACCGGTGCGGAACCCTAGCTTAGCCTATAAATTCTGTCGTGGGTCCCATGATCCATATGACGTTTCTCAGGTGATAAGCTTAGATCTCTTATGGATGAAATTTCTTCCATTATTGAGTGAAAACCGCTTGGTTGCGTGTAATACTGCCAAGATTTAGCGGCCTTTTATGCGCAAACCTGGGATTTTCCATGCAACACCCTGAGATTTCGCACAAGCCACTGATTTTACACGCCCAACTCCTAGATTCCGTACCAACCTTCCATATTTCGTGTAGCACTTCCAAACACTTAGTTAAATGAATATGTCTGCAAACCGGGTTGATGAGGGGGAGGTTGATGAGCGCAGAGTTGAGATGGCTATGAACATGGAGGTTTACGATGCAAAGAGGGTGGCCTCCTATAATCGAACCCTCTTCAACATACTAAATCCTGCCCAGAAAGAGTATGCCTTATCTGATAATCTGTTGTTGTGGGACTTTGGCATTCTGCAGGAGGTCCCCCTACCGAGCTTCGAGGTTGATACCCCGCAGTAATGGTTGACCCACGACGACAACCTTCCTTGATAAAACATCACCAAAAATGTTCTTCCTGCCAGAGAAACAAGGTACATGGATATATATGTCAGAATCCTAGGACCAGGACTATTTTTGGGGGTGATCCTGTTGCGGAGAACTCACCAACCCTCTATGTGAGAACTTTCCTTCAGATCATCACCGACGAGACCAAAGGCTAGCTGTAGGACTGGGATCTTTGGTCTGGAGGAAACTTCACCAGTGAGTGGGCTTGGGAATATGGGGTTTGCCACATATGCGACCAATTTGGGGCCAAGCTATGGCACATCGGTCTATTCAAGGCAGTGTGGACATCGCAGTTCCACTTCTACCAACAGCCTGAGCTTGGACTGGAGCTGTTCACTCGGTGGTCCCCTAACACCAACACATTTGATATTCACCATGGGGAAGTTGACATCAGTCTCTAGGAAATCCACTACATCAGAGGCATCCCTTTGGAGGGCTATCCATACGACGAGTTCCTCCCGCAGATGAATATCTGGTGTGACAGGTCTCAAACCCCCATACTAACGAGGAACCTACTGGAGTTGGCTAGGGAAAGGCTGAAGGTCAAGGACTTTCTGAAGGACATTTCCTACAAGTACTGGTTCAGCCTGTTCTTGGAGAAGGACCTGGAGGTCAAGATTTCAGGGCGGGGAAAGTGGTGCCCAACCGCGGTTCAGAAGAGAAAGAGTGGATCCTATTAGAGGATCCTGGAGGCGGGGAAATACCAATCATGGGGCTACATCATTAATGACGTCCGGGACCCAAATGTCTAGTACGCTAGATTCCTTGCCACATTTCTGAGTAGGTGGATCTGGTCGGTATGGGATGCAAGGATGGGCGTCAACCCAGCGACTCTGGTGATGGCGGGCATCATGGCTTCCAACAAGAGGTTTAACCTAGGGGTCCCTGTGATGGCTCGGATGTATGCCATCTTAGGGAACATCTCAAGAGGGGGATCAACTAGGAGATTATGTGGCCCCTTCCAGATCTTCCATAGCTGGGTTTCGGGTCACTACGGCGGCTACACCTTCCCAAATTTCATTCGTCCCTCAGGCAATATCCTACGACCCTCCCTACTGATTATTGTTGGGGTCATGCCAATGATGCTCAATGAAGAGGGGGTACGGATCAGGATTGGTAACCATGCCAACTTGCCTTCAACCCATTCCCCACCCCAACTGGTTAGCTGGTAGATGACAGTCAAGGCTCGCTGGTGTATAAGGAATACTTCCAAAGCATCAGAGGTGGGGTACTCATGGCCCGGATTGATGGGAAGATTTTCTGAGAGCCTTATGTGTCGTCCCGGTTAGCTAGGCAGTTCAGATGCCTCTAGCGAATGCATAAGAGGGTATACACAGATGTCTGAGAGGAGAGGCATCCCTATGTTCTTCATCAGCTGGGGTTGATGTTCACAACCTACAGCTCTGGCGACATCATCACTTTTCCTCCCACCGGTGCTGAAGCGGGCCTCTCAACTGATTATGTTGAATAATGGACCAAAGCATACCATGAGGGGCTTCTGAGGAATCAAGTCCAGCAGCTCAAGGTTGTCAGTGCGGAACCTCAGTGGAAAGGTAGTTGGCAAGGTGCCTCTAGAGGAGGAGAACCACAAGTGCCCCATGTAGTGGGGCCTGCCCAGGCTGGGACCTCCGCGGTGGAGGCGTTGCATGGTGAGACCGCACCCTCATTTCCTAGACAAGGAGGGCCCAATGGAGCGGCTAGGGAACTTCCTGGGAAGAAAATAATATATTTTCATCAACCTTCCCAGGAGGCCATCTTCCTTACACTGTGGTCGGCTTGGATAACCATGCGGCAGTCAATGAGTACTGAATCTCTCTGGCAGAAGATAGTGCGAGACGGGATCCAGCTCCCAGAAGTCAGGCTTGTCCGGGTCATCGATAGAGTGGACTTCCACCAACGGCATGCATACCTGATGACCATGGTCACATATGCACTCCAATGAGGTTGGCATGTAGATCCACCTCTCTTGGTAAAGGTGCTACTCGGCTAAGAGCATGACCCGGAGACGATACTTCCAGGGGAAGATGACGACGATGAATTTGAGGGTGAAAAAACATAGAGAGTGGGCTGAAGGAGAAGGGGGAGTTAAAGGAAAGGGAGAAGGAGAGGGATAAGGGGAGTTCGAATGTGAAGGGTTGCGAGGGGCATCCCACCAAGGGAGTCTCCGAGAAAGCAGCAAGATCGTCGGCTCTGACATGGATGTGGCCGAACTGCTCGAGGTAGGCTTCATCCCTTATATTCTATTATGTTCTCTTTCCTTTGAAATCCCATAATCGATTTTTTATTTCTTGCGCAGGAGAATATTAGCGATGACCAATCTTCTCTAGCCGAAGGAGTGGAGGAAGCGTCAATAGGGAAAGGCAGGGCACTAATGCTTGTTATCGAACTGACAAGTGTTGAGGGATCCCCTGCCATGACAGCTCTTGTAGTGGCCAGAGCAATATAGGTTGATGCCTTGGGTTTCTGTAAGTTCCTTTCTTTGACACGGGTACTCACTATCGGAGGACTCAACTGATTCGGGTGCTCCTTGTCTGTACAGTGATCACGGTGCTAGAGGCTCGTCGGGCTGCTGAGACCGGTCCATCTGTTATCATGTCGATGGAAAACGTGTCGCCCTATACAGGAAATGCCTCCCAAACTGAGTTGGCTATGGAAATTGGTGAGTAGGGAGTAGCGTACATCGGTGGTGCAGTCGTCGGGGAAGGGCCGGAAGTTGATGCGGGTGCCACCGGAATCGAGGGGAGAGAATAAGGTCACCCAAATGCTAAGGAACCTATTCCCCTGGGAGGAATCTCTGAGGAAGACCTTTTTTATGCCCTGTTGGATGTCTTCCCTATCTACCAGCCCGCTGATCCCAAAGAATTGGATGATTCAAATTCAGAAGTGACAGAGGAGAGTCAGATAACGCGACGCAAAGGATGGAAGTGCATCTGACATTTCCTCAATCAACCCCTAGAGGAATGGATGAAGGGAATGGGGTCACTCCAAACCTGTTTGTGCTTCCTATGTGGTGGAGTGGTGGATTCTCAACATCTTCATCTGATAGTACTTGATTACATTGCTGAGGGAATGCGGGAGAGTAGTCGGCATGTCGTTTTCATTCGGTGCCAGGAGAATTCAGGGAGTACCCAGGAATTTATAAGGGCGGAGTAAGAGGTATGATTCCTTGAGGAACAAGAGAACGAGCAGGAGGTGTTCATTGAAACCTACTTTGAGCTTGTGGAGCAGTTGAGGGCCCAGCTAGAAGATGCTCAAGATCAACTCATAGAAGTGACTCATCAGGTGACTGAGCTCCAAGCTGAACAGGAGCGGGCACAGGCCAGGGCCAATGAACTATGCTTCACAACTACTGATGAAGAAAGAGTTTTTAGGGGATGGGAGGAAGTCCTGGAGGCCACCATCCAAAAGGTGGCAGCGTTGGAGAGGTTTATCTTATAAGCTGACCCTTAGGGGCCCTGTTTTGGCCACACCCATACACTTGTCCCACCTTACTTCTTTATGTTCTTCTGAACTATATGTATAGACAAATTTACTTGCCCTCTTGCTTCACATACTTGTCCCTTGGTTTATCATGCTCAACCATAATCCCAAAATAAATATCAATACATCCCAAAGCACACGTGGTCCGTGAGAAAAAAATGAGGCTTGTACTATCACTTCGTTCAATTGTGGCAACATCAACTAGGATTTGTGCATTCAGAATTCGAACCCAGGTTCCCGAGGAGATGAGGGAGGCCCAACCAAAGGCAGAGGACCTCAGACCAATCGATGTATTGTCTTCTCAATGTGCACTAGAACACGAATGGGGAAATTCCAGGGGAATTGGAATCAGTCCGAACATAGGGAAATGAAAAATGTGAATCAGATTACCCAAATTCAGAACACTATGGTAGGGGCATGATGATGAAGGATAGCTGTTGACCGTGGCGGAAATGCAGCATCCATATCGTATTAGCCTAAAATGGGGACAACAAATTAGAGCTGAATGCTGACCATGTTTGCAACATGGGGCCTAACTCAAATAATGTCAATCATTCTTCGGGAACGTTGGCCCATGACAGCAGGTGGATCATAGGTCGAGCATCCATGCTATTAGTGGGTCCCTCCAAACATGACCAGTCTTCTGGAACGTTGGCCCAAGATAGCAAGAAGACCATAGGTTGAGCATCCATACTTTTAGGGGGTCCCCTCAATGAAAGAGGATGAAGATCCGAATAAAGGGGCACACGAAGCGTGGAAAGAGAATTGATGGTTTGTTCGCATGGAATCCAACACTCCCAAGATTACACCACCATGGTGGAGGCACAATAGGTGGACGTATTAATCTGGTCATGGATCATCCCTACTTTTAGATAGGACCTCTCTGGTGAGGTAATTGTTGCTTCCCAACGTCATTATGGGGAATCCTGAACTTATTCGGGGCAATTGCTGTAGTTACACAACTCCCAAAGAAGTCAGGCCAAAGTGTCGACAGTGAGGGGGGATAGACTTGTGATTCCCAAGGCTGGACCTGAGATGAAATGTCTAGGTGTTCCTATGTATCCCATAAGGATGGGATTCCATCTGCATGTAGTTCTGGAAAGGATCTCAGTTTAAGGTCTTATAACTCTGACCAAGTATGGGTAAAGAGAGTAGGAGACACACGATAAGGTGATTACGAAACCCGACGTGAAGGAGTACATAAGCCCTACTTACCATGTGTTCCCTGGGGAAGTGTTCTGGTCAAGGAACTTAACATTAATGTTAGACTGGGCCTGTGTGGAAGTGTCCGAGCGCACCTACATATCTCGAGAGAATGAGAATCAATCCATACGTAGTTCTCGGATGGTGGAACGACATGGTATGGTACCTGTACAAATGATGAAATGGGGATGCGGGTCTAGCCCTTGCACCAAAAAAAGTGGCATTTGATGTATCTTTTTTGTCCTTTAAGGTGAATGGTTTTTATTTTGTGGAGCGACCGGCCTAGGGTAGAAATTCCCCCAGGTCCAAGCATTAACAAATGGTATGGTAAATGACTGATACCCAATGTGATGTCCTCAATGGAGATGTCATCACAATGCAATGTCGTTTTTTTCGTGCGGCCGGGATGACATCATCACAGTATAGGGTCATGTGGTAGGACCAACCAGCACAGTTTAAGGTCATATGTCTTGGACCTGGGGGAATGCACACGATGCGATAAAGTATACCTGATGTGGATGAGGACATAATCCCACACCATCACCATGCGCGATTCTGGGAGATGAGCCTCGGGCCAAGGGGCCGACAAGGGTCAGAGGATATGGGCCATGAGACACTAGCCTATAGCTGAGATGGGCCCGAAATGCAATGTCTAGGTGACCCCACATATCCCATGTGGATAAAGTTCAAGCAGCGCATGGCTCTTAGAGAAGATCCCAGCCTATTGTCTTAGCGCTCGGATCACAGGAGCCCCGAGAGATGCTGTATTGCAGCTTTTTTTGCCTGACGTGTGGAGGTGCACTAAGGGTTGGTGCAAAGATTTTTGATATTCCACCTGGACATGATGGGATGGAACATAATTTGAATCATGCAACCAACATTTAGGGCCTAAAGGGGCTGGTGTGATGACAGAGGATTACTGTTGACCTTGTTTGCAACACATCATCATGTCATGTTCGCTTGAAATGGGGACAAACAAATGAGCATCAACCACTGACCATGTTCGCAACGCGAGATTTTTATTAATTTGTTGTCCAAAACCCTCGGGGTTGTTGTCCCGTAACGATAGGAGATCCCTTAGGCATTGTATCCTGGCCATGTTTTGGGGGTCCCTCCGGGTGTGAAAGATAACAGGGTCCTGAATTAAGGGAAACACAAAGCTTGACAAGTGGACCGAACTTTCCTAAGTTGAATCTGACACTCCAGGTCCTAGACCAGAGTACTCTGGACACATTGGCAGTGTAACAGCCCAATATTTTATAAAAAAATATTCTTTTTAATTTTATTAATGACTTGTGTTGTACGCTACACCAAAAGGAGCTTGCACAACACGCATCCTTGACTTGCCTTTCATTACACTCAATCGCGACCTTCCTCGATAGCGTGTGTAATACGCCATACCGAGTTTCACTAAACAACGATATGCTATTAAAATATTATTAAAACTAGCCGTTATGAATAGTAATAACCACTTTTTAAAATTCTGTAAATCTTATTTTTCAAAATGAACTTCATTTTTTGATTCGGAGTATCTAATTTAGCCTAAGGTGAAATTTTGGTACTTTTCGGATAACTTTCATATTCTGATGAATAGTGAAAATTACTAAATTATAATTAAAAACAACTTTTTTAATAGAAATAATTAATAGTGATAAATTATTATTTTGAGTGGTTTTAAAGTATATTTAGAATATATTTTTACAATTTAATACAATGTTGGTCATTGGATGTAATTTCACATTTAAACCAGACATAATCAAGTGTCAATCTTTTGATAGATATTGTTTCTTAAAAACACGCTATTTGTTTTAACAGCGGGATTTAATTATAAAATTAATTAATGCAAATTATATGATATGAATTTGGTAAAATAGACTTCATTTTTGAATTCGGAATATGAAATATATCTTAGGATGAAATTTTGGCATTGTTCTGAAAAACATCAATTTTTGATTAATAGTGAAACTACTAAGTGGTAGTTAAACAAATTAATTTCTTCATAAATCTTAATTTTACCGCTTCTGTGAATAGAATTTCAAAAATCCGAGAGACACGGTTGATGTCAGTAAGTAAAATGTGGTTCAATGAGATTAAATAATTTTTGGTGAATAGTAACTTTTTACTTTTTTTTTCACGGTTAATAGTAAATAGGGTAACTAAGGGTAAATATGATATTACTATTACCCTAACACATGTCCTAATTCTATTGGATAAGTGTAATTCTACCAAAAACAACCTTATGAATATAATATGACCATTTAGGTCCACTTGGATTAGATTATGACATTTAATATTATATTATTTAATGAATAGTTAAAATAGTTAAAATCAAAGTTTAATAACTAAAACATTTTTAATATGGGGTTATACATAAGATAAATTCGACTATAAATATTCCTTAGAAAGATAAAAAGATTTCCTACATAATGATATTTTATTTATAATTTTTAGACTTTATATAAATTAATTTATTTATGACACAACGATGATGCAGTAATTACCCTTTTAAGGAAATATTAACATAATTGATGTTATAAATGCTCAAATGAATGTAATTTGAGACTTTTTATGACTTACACTAATTTTCTAGGTTACTATGATATATTATTGTTGATTTAATCAACTTGGTTCGAACATATAATTCTGTTATGACTTTCACAAAAATCATATATCAAATAGTGTCAAAATTGACACAAAATAGTTTTTAAATCAAATATTATATTATTAATTGTTATTTTATTCCTAAAAATCTAAGGTTCGGCCAAATGACTTAGATAAGGATATATTTATTAATAATATACAATTTGGGGTTCTTTTTGAATGTTATAGTAAGTGTATTAACCATATAGTGAAAGAAAACAAAAAGACACGGTAAAAGTTAAATTATTTAACTTAGAGTTAAATCTAATTGATAAGGTTAAAATAATAACCTAAACTTGTCTAAATCATATTGGATGACAGGATTTCGACCCATCCCCACTTTAGCTTCGAAATAATACCATTTGGAACCATTATAAACCGATTTTGACTTTAATATAAAATAATATTTTGAGATATTCCTAAGGTGCCCCTCTCCTCCCTTATAAAAGGGCACCTCCTCCCCCTCCTCCTCACACCAATTTGAGCACTCAAGCTCGGCCAACCCCTGCCAAAATACCTTCTCCACTTCCCTAGAATAATCCTAGAGGTCCTGGTCTTCTTCAAAGACCAATCTTAGTTCCCTAAGTGGAGTATTCAAAGAAGCGTTCCAAAGAAGAGGTAATATCCATTACCGATCTTTTCAATTTCTTTCTTCTTCAACTTCTTCTTCTTTAGTTGTTTCATGATAAAGTAATAACATCAGTATTTATTGTATACTAATATGTTATTATAAATATGAAACAACTATAATTAACCTTCTATCCATCCTACGGAAAAAGGAAATCACCGCGCGTGCGTACGTACGGAATACCGTCTCCACGCCGTGGTGTAATCTATTTTCCACCATCACCTTACAAGGATGGGTATAAAGGTGTAATGAGTAACTATATATAATTATTATAAAGTGATATTGATACTGAAATAGTATACATACACTTCAACACAATTCCACGACCATGGGAACGATATCATCGCTCGTGCGTACGTACGGACTACCGTCTCCACGACGCGATGAGATTCATTCTCAATGATTAACCATTAATGAATGATTATAAAGTATATATAATAAGTACTAATGAAATATATGACCTGAAAATGATACTGGAATTATTTATATTTATATGTATGTCATCTACTTAATTCCATTCAATTCAATAAGGAAACGAAAACAGCGTTCATGCGTACGTACGGACTACCGTCTCCATGAACGGTGTATTTCTTTCCATTTACTGATTTATTATATATGTATATTATGAATATATATATATATAAATCATGTTTTATATTCTGGAATTAAGTAATCATGATCTAAGTAATCATATGAATAATTACAAGTTAAAAACACGAACGACAAATGAGACGATTTTACCCAAAACGCTACTTTAACATGAATTTACAAAAGAACGGGTAATATAAAGTCATAAGTGGATCATATATGATATAATAACAATGAATATGATTCTGTAATAAGTCAATAACATGATTTAAATCATTATACAGGAGTTTTGGACACTTACAAAGCAAGTCGGACCTAAGGTAAGGGAAATATCACAATCTCATTTTTATCCGAGATTGTTTATTCGTAAGTATTTACTGGGGTGTATTTTATCATCCACATCCATGTTTCATCAATATGTAATATTATTTCCATCCACCTACAATTGTTTAAATCCATTTTTACCCTTTGGTGAGTTTTTAGTAATATCTATGAAAGGAATCTTTTGTCGTACGAGGTACTTTTTGACTTTTCCGACAAAAGTACGAAGAATGTTTTTTTTAACTTATACGGCACGAACGGATTTTTACGGTTTTATAAAGGCTTATTTTCATGAACCTTCCTCCAAAATATTTCATGACTATTTTCAATAAAATCTCTTTCTTTTAAAATTTCATGATGTTTTGTGAAAAGAAATTGATTTTGAAGAAGAAAGGATATTTTCCTCAAGAATTCAATTCAAGTGTTTTATCAAAATTATTTTCCATCTAAGATAATAAAGGGTTCTGTTTCTATCCATATTTTTACATTGATTTGACTATGTTGTGATGGAATTATGTTTATGAATTCCTTTATCTTAGATGAATGGTTTTATGATGTCATGTTGTTTAAGAATCCCATTTTTATTACATGGGTTATGCAATGATGTATGATTTATGATTTTGTGGCACACATAAGAATGGTATCATTATGAGATGGGTGGGACCTATATCTCCCTCCAATGCATTGGGTAAAGATTTTATATCTCATGAGATAGACATGGCTGGAATGGTAGGTTATACCGGTTCAGTGAAACAGGACTGAAATGAGGGTTACTCGATTCAGAAAGGGACTTTGTCCACTAAGATAGTCTTGGCAATGAGTCTTGACTAACAAGAAATGATTCTCTATGATTATGTGTGAATGCCACAAAGTTTCATGTTTTATGTTATGATTATTGTGATTACATTTCACTACCATGATTTATCCCATGTTATGAAATTATGCTCTCTCTTTTGCAGGTTATGATTTCCAAAATGTTATGTTCTTATGAATATGATGTGATTGATATTTCTTTTGTTTACCCTTACTGAGCATTTGAGCTCACCCTTTTATGTTTTCATTTCCCCAGGATATAAAGAAAGGTTTTAGGTAAGAAAAAAAGGAAGATCTTTATGGGAGATATTGGAGATCTTTTCACCACGATTAGAAGATTACGTTCCGAGTTTCCAAAGACACTAAACTATTACGATCCTTGTGTGTGTGTTTTTGTTATGTACTAAGTATTCCGCAAAAGTAATGTAATGTCCATGTACGTCAAGATACGGGTCTCTACAGTTGGTATCAGAGGAAAGGTTTAGTCAACCTTTGGAAACTAGGATGCGAAAACGTTAATGAGATCCCTAGAGATATTTCTAAGGTATGTCTAGGGATGTCTCTAAGGTTAAGTATACGTATAGGTTATAGTCCTAGAATTGCGCTAACGATCTTCGAATTTAACCTAAGATGTTAGATATTGAGGGTACTACCCCTTTATTATGTTGTTTTCCCTAGCATGATTTTTGCCTCTCACACTATTCTTTTGGGGTTTTAGACGATGGCTGGAACCCGAAGGAACCGTGTTAATGCGGAATGTGATGGGCAATGCAATGATTGTCCCCCTGAGCAACCAAACGATATGGGAGCTGGAATGCAAAATCTTGTAGCCATGCTCACACAACTTTCTCTAGCTATGAATCATGCAGGACTTCCAAACGAGCAAAGGAAGGAGCAACATTCTGTTGAATCCTTCATGAGGCAGCGTCCACCTTCTTTCAGTGGGTCTACTGATCCATTAGTTGCTGAACAATGGATTAGTACTACTGAAAAGATATTTTCAGTTCTTCAATGTTCTGAACATGATAAAGTCTTCCTAGCAGTGTATCGTTTGGAAGGAGATGCTGATCAATGGTGGAATCTTATTAAGAATATGAGGCAAAGGGATGAAATTGAGTCTATGGAATGGGACGAGTTCAAGAACTTATTTTTCAATAAGTACTTCCCTCGTATTCTCCGAACAAAGATGGAGAAAGAGTTTCTTGAACTGAAGAAAATGGATGATGAATCTGTTGGTACCTATGAAGCAAATTTTACAAGACTTGCAAGGTACGCTTCTGGTATTATCATCCAACCTGAAAGTAAAATTGATCAATTTTTCAGTGGCTTAAAACCAAGTCTTTGAAGGGAATTAGCTATAAGAGACTTCAGTAGCTATGAAGAAATTGTGCGTTGTGCTATCAAGGTAGAAATGGAAGTTGGTGTTACATATCAATCTCATGGGTTTGACAAGAAACGAAAGATGGAGTTCAAGGAGAAATCTCAGAATAATGGTGAAAAGAAGATGAATGTTTCCTTATGCACAAAGTGTGGAAAGAAGCATGGTGGAGATTGTCTTAAAGGGACTAGAAAATGTTTTAAGTGTGGAAAAGAAGGTCATCGAGCAGCTGAGTGTCGAAGTAATGGAAAAAGGGATTCTAATGAAGTGAATAAAGCAAACACTGCAGAGAACGTACAACCAACACTTCAATGCTTCAAGTGCAAGGAAATGGGGCATTATGCTAATAAATGCCCTAATCCAAGGGTTAGTGATGATCAACATGAGAAACCACTGAAGGCAAAGGACAAAGGGAAGTCACATGCGATCACTATTGGCAATGTTGAATATGACAACGATGTGGTGGAATGATTAAGTGTTTATGTAATGGGATTCCAAAATAATGTTGTATCATTGATGTGGTATTCAAAGTGAGTGAGATATTTTTTTGGAAATAAGATGATATGCGCATAATGAAGGGAAAACAAGAAAATGAAATGTTTAATAGTATTCATGAGCTCATGATTGATATAAGGACTAAGTTTGAGTATATAGAATTTTGAGGATTTTTGTATGTGAAAAGTGTTAACTTTTAACTGCATTCATGTTTTCACTAAGGTATTCAAGAGAATACACGATTAAGGACTTTGAATGTTTGGAATGTGACCAACAAAACATATCTTATGATATATGGGGATCGACGATGGTGTTAAATCTCTTGTAATCGTTTTCACTATATTATGAGAGTCGACTGCAGTATTATGGATAAGCCTAAAGATTGGAATGGATTATGTTGGACATAAGTTAGTATTGTTTGTTTTTTCGATATTATTGATGGGATGTTATATAGTTTTGGAAAAAGGACAACCTGCAGGACGGGCGACAGCCCATCGCTTCGGACAAGGCTGTGGGAATCGAACCCACAACCGAAGTGCGACTGGCCTTTATCACCTACCACTGGCCTACAGGAAGTCCCTGTTTAGTAGAAACTAGTTTTATAATATTAAGCAGTATGATATATGAAGTATAAGTCCATTTTAGGAACCATATATGATTAATCTCACTATAGATCGACTTATGTATATAATTTTTGCTAACCTTTTGTTTGAGATAGATGGAATGACCCTTCATTCTATCACGTGATCTGCTAACACTTCACGAATAAAAAATTCAACTTCATTTATTTAAGATATGAAGTGGAAATTGTTCAAGGCACGAACAACAGTGAGATTGTACCAAAATCATGTAAGTATTTCTTTTAATTCATCAACTTTAGGGAAATGATCTTGAAAACCAAAAATGTTGTCCTAGTGATCTTATACCTGATGAATCGGATGGTACCTTAGATCGTCACAAATTTATGGATTTTTGATTGTTGGCTTTTCCATAGCCATGTTCTCTACCACTCTCCATCAGAACATGATGGTTAGACTTTTCTTCCATATCCATATTTTCACCTATGTGGAAACCCAGTGATTAGTTTATTTGGGTAACCGTTAAGTTTCATACTTTTGTTTTAAAATATTGGTTTTGGTATTCCTTTTTACGATGTGGGTTTCTATTAAAGAAACATTCTAATAGTAAACCATTTATAACCCCAACGAATTTCGAGGGCGAAATTCATTTTAAGGGGGGTAGAATGTAACAGCCCAAGATTTTATAAAAAAATATTCTTTTTAATTTTATTAATGACTTGTGTTGTACGCTACACCAAAAGGAGCTTGCACAACATGCATCCTTGACTTTCCTTTCATTACACGCAATCACGACCTTCCTCGATAGCGTGTGTAATACGCAATACCGAGTTTCACTAAACAACGATATGCTATTAAAATATTATTAAAACTAGCCGTTATGAATAGTAATAACCACTTTTTAAAACTCTGTAAATCTTATTTTTCAAAATGAACTTCATTTTTTGATTCGGAGTATCTTATTTAGCCTAAGGAGAAATTTTGGTACTTTTCGGATAACTTTCATATTCTGATGAATAGTGAAAATTACTAAATTATAATTAAAAACAACTTTTTTAATCGAAATAATTAATAGTGATAAATTATTAATTTGAGTGGTTTTAAAGTATATTTAGAATATATTTTTACAATTTAATAAAATGTTGGTCATTGGATGTAATTTCACATTTAAACCAGACATAATCAAGTGTCAATCTTTTGATAGATATTGTTTCTTAAAAACACGCTATTTGTTTTAACAGCGGGATTTAATTATAAAATTAATTAATGCAAATTCTATGATATGAATTTGGTAAAATAGACTTCATTTTTGAATTCGGAATATGAAATATAGCTTAGGATGAAATTTTGGCATTGTTCTGAAAAACATCAATTTTTGATGAATAGTGAAACTACTAAGTGGTAGTTAAAAAAATTAATTTCTTCATAAATCTTAATTTTACCACTTCTGTGAATGGAATTTCAAAAATCCGAGAGACACGGTTGATGTCAGTAAGTAAAATGTGGTTCAATGAGATTAAATAATTTTTGGTGAATAGTAACTTTTTACTTTTTTTACCACGGTTAATAGTAAATAGGGTAACTAAGGGTAAATATGATATTACTATTACCCTAACACATGTCCTAATTCTATTGGATAAGTGTAATTAGACTAGAAACAACCTTATGAATATAATATGACCATTTAGGTCCACTTGGATTAGATTATGACATTTAATATTATATTATTTAATGAATAGTTAAAATAGTTAAAATCAAAGTTTAATAACTAAAACATTTTTAATATGGGGTTATACATAATATAAATTCGACTATAAATATTCATTAGAAAGATAAAAAGATTTCCTACATAATGATATTTTATTTATAATTTTTAGACTTTAAATAAATTAATTTATTTATGACACAACGATGATGCAGTAATTACCCTTTTAAGGAAATATTAACATAATTGATGTTATAAATGCTCAAATGAATGTAATTTGAGACTTTTTATGACTTACACTAATTTTCTAGGTTACTATGATATATTATTGTTGATTTAATCAACTTGGTTCGAACATATAATTCTGTTATGACTTTCAAAAAAATCATATATCAAATAGTGTCAAAATTGACACAAAATAGTTTTTAAATCAAATATTATATTATTAATTGTTATTTTATTCCTAAAAATCTAAGGTTCGGAAAAATGACTTAGATAAGGATATATTTATTAATAATATACAATTTGGGGTTCGTTTGGCATGTTATAGTAAGTGTATTAACCATATAGTGAAAGAAAACAAAAAGACACGGTAAAAGTTAAATTATTTAACTTAGAGTTAAATCTAATTGATAAGGTTAAAATAATAACCTAAACTTGTCTAAATCCTATTGGTTGATAGGATTTCGACCCATCCCCACTTTAGCTTAGAAATAATACCCTTTGTAACCATTATAAACCGATTTTGACATTAATATAAAATAATATTTTGAGATATTCCTAAGGTGCCCCTCTCCTCCCTTATAAAAGGGCACCTCCTCCCCCTCCTCCTCACACCAATTTGAGCACTCAAGCTCGGACAACCCCTGCCAAAATCCCTTCTCCACTTCCCTAGAATAATCCTAGAGGTCCTGGTCTTCTTCAAAGACCAATCTTAGTTCCCTAAGTGGAGGATTCAAAGAAGCGTTCCAAAGAAGAGGTAATATCCATTACCGATCTTTTCAATTTCTTTCTTCTTCAACTTCTTCTTCTTTAGTTGTTTCATGATAAAGTAATAACATCAGTATTTCTTGTATACTGATATGTTATTATAAATATGAAACAACTCTAATTAACCTTCTATCCATCCTACGGAAAAAGGAAATCACCGCGCGTGCGTACGTACGGAATACCGTCTCCACGCCGTGGTGTAATCTATTTTCCACCATCACCTTACAAGGATGGGTATAAAGGTGTAATGAGTAACTATATATGATTATTATAAAGTGATATTAATACTGAAATAGTATACACACACTTCAACACAATTCCACGACCATGGGAACGATATCATCGCTCGTGCGTACGTACGGACTACCGTCTCCACGACGCGATGAGATTCATTCTCAATGATTAACCATTCATGAATGATTATAAAGTATATATAATAAGTACTAATGAAATATATGACCTGAAAATGATACTGGAATTATTTATATTTATATGTATGTCATCTACTTAATTCCATTCAATTCAATAAGGAAACGAAAACAGCGTTCATGCGTACGTACGGACAACCGTCTCCATGAACGGTGTATTTCTTTCCATTTACTGATTTATTATATATGTATATTCTGAATATATATATATATAAATCATGTTTTATATTCTGGAATTAAGTAATCATGATCTAAGTAATCATATGAATAATTACAAGTAAAAAACACGAACGACAAATGAGACGATTTTACCCAAAACGCTACTTTAACATGAATTTACAAAAGAACGGGTAATATAAAGTCATAAGTGGATCATATATGATATAATAACAATGAATATGATTCTGGAATAAGTCAATAACATGATTTAAATCATTATACAGGAGGTTCGGACACTTACAAAGCAAGTCGGACCTAAGGTAAGGGAAATATCACAATCTCATTTTTATCCGAGATTGTTTATTCGTAAGTATTTACTGGGGTGTATTTTATCATCCACATCCATGTTTCATCAATATGTAATATTATTTCCATCCACCTACAATTTTTTAAATCCATTTTTACCCTTTGGTGAGTTTTTAGTAATATCTATGAAAGGAATCTTTTGTCGTACGAGGTACTTTTTGACTTTTCCGACAAAAGTACGAAGAATGTTTTTTTAACTTATACAGCACGAACGGATTTTTACGGTTTTATAAAGCCTTATTTTCATGAACCTTCCTCCAAAATATTTCATGACTATTTTCAATAAAATATCTTTCTTTTAAAATTTCATGATGTTTTGTGAAAAGAAATTGATTTTGAAGAAGAAAGGATATTTTCCTCAAGAATTCAATTCAAGTGTTTTATCAAAATTATTTTCCATCTAAGATAATAAAGGGTTCTATTTCTATCCATATTTTTACATTGATTTGACTATGTTGTGATGGAATTATGTTTATGAATTCCTTTATCTTAGATGAATGGTTTTATGATGTCATGTTGTTTAAGAATCCCATTTTTATTACATGGGTTATGCAATGATGTATGATTTATGATTTTGTGGCACACATAAGAATGGTATCATTATGAGATGGGTGGGACCTATATCTCCCTCCAATGCATTGGGTAAATATTTTATATCTCATGAGATAGACATGGCTGGAATGGTAGGTTATACTGGTTCAGTGAAACAGGACTGAAACGAGGGTTACTCGATTCAGAAAGGGACTTTGTCCACTAAGATAGTCTTGGCAATGAGTCTTGACTAACAAGAAATGATTCTCTATGATTATGTGTGAATTCCACAAAGTTTCATGTTTTAAGTTATGATTATTGTGATTACATTTCACTGCCATGATTTATCCCATGTTATGAAATTATGCTCTCTCTTTTGCAGGTTATGATTTCCAAAATGTTATGTTCTTATGAATATGATGTGATTGATATTTCTTTTGTTTACCCTTACTGAGCATTTGAGCTCGCCCTTTTATGTTTTCATTTCCCCAGGATATAAAGAAAGGTTTTAGGTAAGAAAAAAAGGAAGATCTTTATGGGAGATATTGGAGATCTTTTCACCACGATTAGAAGATTACGTTCCGAGTTTCCAAAAACACTAAACTTTTACGATCCTTGTGTGTGTGTTTTTGTTATGTACTAAGTATTCCGCAAAAGTAATGTAATGTCCATGTACGTCAAGATACGGGTCTCTACAGGCAGACCACTGAAAAGGGTCAAGGGGCTCAATTTGAGAGCATCCAAAAGATGGCAGATTCTCGGGGGAATGGGGCATGGCGCCAAAAATTCTGGACCACACCTATATATCCCCCTCATGGAGAGGGACAGGCCAAGAGGCCTAGGTGACCCGGAGATCACGGGATCTCTTAAGAGATGGGGCTGGACTTGAAATCTAGGTGTTCAAGTAGTCCTATGTATCTTATAAGGATGGGAATCAAGACACACGTAGTTCTAGAAGGAAATTTTAGCATCATGTAGGATGATGAGAGGAATCTCATCTGTGGATGTGTATGGTACAGTGAGAAATCCTACATGAATGAGGACATAATCCCACACCACACCATACAATCCCACAAGAGGGAACTTGGGTCGGGGGCCTGAGAAGGCCAAGCTCGGTCAGGGGGGCCTGACCAACTTGTAGTTTAATGAATTGTAGTGAGGACAAAGGCCAAGGAATGTATCACCTGGGGATGTGTATGGCATAGTGATCAACCCAATGTGAATGAGGACATAATCCCACACCATACCATACAATATGGAGAGGACTGGGGCTAGAGCCCAAGAAGTCCAAAGGGCCTGAGGCCGGGCCTCTGTCAGGAAGGCCTGAATAGCTTTCAGTTTAACATCATGCAGGACGAGCATGCAGTTTAAGGTCATGTGGGATTTAGGGGCCTGAATGTGGGACCAAACTCAGTTTAAGGTCGTCCAAGAACAAATGTAATTTAAAGTCGTACAGGACCCGATACAGTTTAGGTTCATGCGGGACCAGATGCAGTTTACGGTCATGTGGGACCAGATGCAATTTAGGGTTATGTCGGACCAGATGAAGTTTAGGGTCATGTGGGACCAGATGCGTAGGCAAATTACTTCTTGAGGAACTTGACATTTTTGGTAGGAGTTATACGCTCACTATCCATGGTCACCAGGGAGTATGCTCCATTGGGATAAACCTTATGAATAATGAAATGCCCTTCCCATTTGGGCTTCAACTTGGGAGGTTTCCTACCAATGATCATTGGCACTCTGAGGGCCAATACCAAGTCACCTTGCAAGAAAGAACAGAGTCGAAACTTCTTGTTCAAAGCTCGAGCCATCCTACTATGATGCCTCTCTAGGTTGTTCAAGTCACAAAGCCTATTCTCGTCTAGTGCTTCTAATTCTTCTATACAGATTTCAGCAACCCTATCTGACACTTTCTGGTCATAGAACGCTGTGTACAATGAGGGAAATTGAATCTCAATGGGTAGGATAGTATTCGTTCCATACACCAGGTAATATGGGGTCACTTGGGTGGAATTACGGGTTGTCGTCTAATAAGACCAGAGGGTGTTGGAGAGCTTATCCGGACAAATTTTCTTGTTTTGACCTACTATTTTCTATAGAATGTTAGAGATGGTTTTATTAAATGTCTCAATATGTCCATTTACTTGTTCATGATAGCAGGAGGTATGGTTGGATAGAATGTTGTATGTGGCGTACAATTTCTTCAGCTCGACTGCTCAGAACATGGTGTCGTTATCGGAGAGGATAGTGTGACGTACCCCAAATAGAAAGATGATATTGGAACTCATGAAGTAGATGATATAACAGGCCTTGACTTCCTTGATTGGAATTGCTTCCGCCCACTTGGAAAAGAAATCTGTAGCGGTCATAATGAATGGGCATTAGTGAGCTGTTACCTGTGGGTATGGTCCCATGACATCTAACCCCCAGTCTACAAAAATCCAAGAGTACTTGGTAGTATGGAGAGGCTCTATTGGCCGATGCACAAAGTTAGATTGAACTTGGCATGCATGAAACCTCTTGGATAACTCGATGCAGTCGTGGATCATGGAGGGCCATAAGTACCCCAGTCTCCAGATCTGATGGGACACCTTTGGCCTAGTCTAGTGGGCACCGTAGGAACCGGTATGAACCTTTTGCATGAACTATGGAATATCAACTCTTTGGATGCAACAGAGGATAAAACCATTGAAACAGTGCTTATAGAGGATCTTCTCAAGACTCGGACCACTCTGGAGGGTAAATTTCAGCACGCGGTGTCGGATTCACTTGTGCTCGGCTCGATCAGCCGGGAGGCAACCATTTGGGAGATACTCGACAAAAGGGGCTCTCCAATCGGGGGTCATTTCAACCACTGCATCTGAAGAGCCTGGGGATCCTGATGTGGAGGCACCAGTGGTAAGATGGTTTAACCACGGGCCGTCATCATCCCCTGGGGTGACAGGATCAATGACTCTTCGATGCACCACGTGGATAATCAGGTCATCCTATTCGGACTCTGCAATCAACATGTCCAGGCTAGCCAAAGCATCTTCTTGACTGTTCTGTGACCGAGGGACATGGATAACCTTTGTCTGAGAAGGTAACGGGGCCATTAGCCGAAGGGTGCTCTCTAACAACGGTACAAGCTCTGGCATCCTGACAACATAGTCTCCATTGACCTGCTTGATGACTAGCTTGGAATCCCATTTCACTTGAAAATGGGGCACGCCAATCTCAAGGGCCAGCTCGAGACTAGTAATGAGAGCCTGATACTCTGCCTCATTGTTGGTGCAGCCTTCTTCCAATAGGAATGAGTATGGAAGAACGGATTTCTCCGGGGTGATGAAGATGACACTCAGGCCCACTCTGTTGAGCCTAGGATCCTTGAGCCTCTTACCGGTGGGGCTCCGGGAGGCACCATCAAAGTGAATCTGCCAACATGGGACAACTTGATCGACTGAGAGGACTACCTCGTCAAGAAAATCCAGGTCCAGTGACTGGTTCGCAGAGGTTGTATGGGCAGCTAGAAAGTCTTCCAATGTCTTCCCCTTGATAGACTTCTGGGACATGAACCTGATGTCAAACTGCTGGAGGATCACCGCCCACCGCGCTAGTCGGCCAGTCAACATGGGGTGATTCGGGATGTACTTCAATGGGTCTACTTGAGAGACCAACTGTACCTCATGGTGATATAGGTAATGTCGCAGCTTCTTCACAGTAAATACGAGCACAAGGAAGCTTTTCTCGATGGGGGATTATCTGGTCTCCGTATCAAAGAGCATGCGGCTAAGGTAGTAGAGGTTTTTCTTCATCCCCTCATTGTTCTTCTAGGCGATAAGGGCACCATGGGATCATTCCAGGGCAGTGACATATAGAATTAGTGGATTCACGGATATGGGTGGCATCAAGATCGGAGGTTGGAGCAAATATTGCTTGATTTTTTTAATGGTGGTATGGCACTCCTCATTCCACTTGTAAGTGGTGCCCTTCTTCATGAGCCGAGAAAAGGGCTTACACTTGCTGTCCAGATTCTCAATGAATCGGTGTATGTAGGCTAAGTGGTCTTGAAGACCTTGAAGCTCCTGAATATTGCTTGGGGGAGGCATCGGGCCGATTGCCTTGATCTTCTCTAGGTCGATCTCGATGCCCCGGTACCAGACAAAAAAGCCAAAAAAACATCCCAGAGGTGACCCCAAAGGCACAAATTAATGGTTTCATCTTCAGTTGGCGGGAATTAAGGAAACCGAATACTTTTTTTAGGTCCTTGAGATGGTCCTAGCACAGGCGATATTTGATCACCAGGTCATCCACATAGCATTCCACCAATGTCTCGAGGATTGTCTTAAATATGTTATGCATGGCCCGCTGATAGGTGGCACTCGCATTCTTTAGGACGAATGGCATGACCTGGTAATAGAAAGTACCTTGGGATTCCCTAAAAGCGATAGATTCCTCATCCTTGGGGGCCATCCGGATCTGGTTGTATCCAGAGTAACCATCCATGAAGGAGAGGGCTTGGAATCCGGCCATAGCGTCGATCAACAATTCTGTCACTGGAAGGGGGAAATCATCCTTCGGACAGTGGCGGTTGAGATCGCGGAAGTCGATACAGACTCTGATCTAGATTTTATTCTTCCTGACTAGTGTGATGTTGGCTAACCACTTGGGGTAAAGAACCTCCATGATGACGTTGGCTTTGATAAGATTGTCAACTTTGGCCTCGATCATGGCACCGTGAGATGGATGCATCTTTCTGGGAGGCTGCTTGAACCCGCGATGGTTTGCAGGGAGACCGAGGCGATGGACGGCTACCTGAGGATCTAGTCTTGGCATCTCGTCGTAACTCTAGGAAAACACATCACAGTGTTGTTTGAGGAATTCCACGTATCGATGCTGCTCCTTGAGGGACATAGCGGCGTTGATCAATGTGGGTCTCGGATCGGCCTCCCTTCTGAGGTTCACCTGTACCAACTCATCGACCGTGGCCGAGACGCCTTCCTCAAAGGCCGGGGAAGCATCATCTAAATCTTCTTCTCCACTTATGGAGGAATCATCCATAGGGGGATCTGATTCTGAGCTATCAAACTCTAATGGGCGGCTGATACCCGCTTGTGCGGCCGTGGTCATTGCATCGGGGCACTCTGGCACCGCTGAGACCATGTCTATGAAGGTTGTCGACCCAATCCCATTTGTTCTTTGGCCCAATGGGCCATGCTTGATAATATCAAAGTAGTAGTGGCACGTCGGTTGGAGTCAACTTATCCTAGCCCGGTGAAACAGACAAGTATGATGGATTGTCATTGCCAGGAGCCAGACGTCTCGATACCTGACGAGAGTAGGAGGCTCTAACATCACTGGATCCTAGTTCATATTAGAATACGTAGTGATCCTCTGGAGTCTCCTGGATTTGGGAGCATGATTCCCCCTTGTCTCGGAAATGAAATAACAATGCCCTATATCGGGGGTTGTGGCCTCCAATCGAAGAATCGTGAAGATGTAGGCATCATTCAGGCCTATCCAAGGGTCAGTGGTAGCGGCAACGAGCTCAACCCCACATGCCTGGACTTGATTATCCTTTCTCTTGTAATAATCAGCATCCATGTAGCGGGATTTGCAAGAGGAGAAAGGAGCTGCATCACCTTGGAGTACACCTACTCGACCATTAAGGGAGTACTTGAGGCATTGGTGATATGATGAGGGGATGATTGCATGCAGATGGAGCCATGGCCTACCCATCAATACATTGTACGCGGTGTCCTGGGAGACAACCATGAATTTAGTGCTAGTAACCAGGCCACCAAACTGGTTCTTTTGGTGGATCTTGGCGACTGGGGTCTATTTTGTCCTATCATATCCCTGGATCCTTAAATCAGATGGATTCAGATCATCCTCGGATAAACCTAGCTTCCATAGTGTCAATGAGACAGCGGAGAACCTCCATGCCATTGAATTGTCCAGTGGTATACAGCGGGCAGATGTGCCCCTATATGGGGGAGCCTTAATCCTCTCTCAAGAATAAGATGACGGCCTGGCATTCGGCATTCTCAACTGCTTCAGCATGGAAGGCTTATGCAGCTGCTACCTCTGTCTCAAACTGGAGGGGGATTCTTAAAGCCTCAGCAAGTTCTTCGCACATATCTGGTGACAGGTGAAGTGATTCATGGATAGAGAGCCTTGCTTGGATGCTGGTGAGGTGCTTCAGAACATCATACGTCCACGCCACGTGCACACCTCCGCCTACAGGAGGCCGCTCTGTTATCGGAGGCATGGAGGACCTTATCGGCTCGACCGGTGACTGACTGGTACTAGGGACATCCCGTTCTTCACTAGTCGGAGCTCGGAGGGTAGCTGCCGGATAAGGACCAGGTGATTGAGATCGGCCTATGGCTGGGTGAAGGTAATCATGATACGGCTGAAGTGGCTCTGCCTGATCCAGTAACACAAACGGTGGAGGAGGAGGGCCTGTCGACACCGGATGAAGAGGTTGCGCGTGCTGAGTTCTACGTTGGACCTGCTGTCTGGTCTCAGCGGTGTGCATGACCTAGCTGGAGGTGCCAACTGACATACCCTAGAGACCCATATGGTTGTGGTCCCACCGACGTTGGCGTCGTCTGGGGACATTGGGAAGGTTTTTCTGGCGTCGCCCCGCGTCAAGAGTCATATATGGATTTACCAACTCGACAGTGCTAACTGAAGTGTACCCCTGACTGTCACTTGAGGAATCATCCACCACTAGGCAGATTCTGGGAGGGATTCCCATCTCCATGGGCATGAAGTCGCTGAGATTGCAGTACGATGATGGCATAGGGGGGCATGCTGCTTTTTATTGCACCTCTGATGTTTGCTCTACTGGGAAGAGGTCGGCTGAGATGATGACGCTGAAGTGGTGGTTGAAACTTCTGAAGGCTCTGGCTGATTCAGGCATGCACGGATAATGCCATGAATGTGGGAGACCATCCTTCGATCCCTCTAGTCACTTTACTTCTGGGACCCACGTTCAGGAACCTACTTCCACATGCCTTCATCGTCGCTACTACTATCTGATCTCACAAAGACACCTGCCACTTGTGCCAGTGCTGGGCCCAACCGGACTATGTTGTTGTTAATCTGGTCCTGGAGCCAATCCTTGAACACATAGCATTGCTTGATAGTGTGCCCTAGGATCTGGTGATAAGGGCAGTATTTATGGTGATTAGTAAGATGTGCCTCTTCCGGCTTCCAGCAATCAGGGAGTCGCACGATTATCTACTCTAAGGTGCTATGGAAGTAGCTAGGAACCTAAGCCTCATTGAACAAGTAGGTCTGATTCTTTCTATCTAGAAAGAGGGATCTAGGGGCATGACCCTGATGGGGGGCTAGAGAAGCCTTCCGAGGGGGCGTAACTTGATTATCTTGCTTAGGAAACGGCGGCGCATTACACGGAGGTGCCTTTCGGTTCTAGGGCGGGCACTACTATGCTAGAAATTATGCCCGAGGTGGAGGGACTCTGCGAGGTTGTAGAGCTAGCTCCACTAGAAGCAATTCTAGCTGCCTGGGGTCCTCGATCTGGGCCACGGTAGTGGGATCGACTCTAGCATTTCTCCTTGCTATAATTGTAGGGGCAGCAGCGTGCCTGGAAATCCTATTGTAGAGCTTCCCGTTAGCGTTGGGCCTTATCCAAGAAGTCTTGTAACCCTCCGGGATAATTCTGAGTAATCAGGGAGAGAACCAGTTCCATCTTGACATTCTCTATGCACATCATCAGTAATTTCTCCTGATTCACCGACATGTAAAGGGTGTATGTGAGCCCCTTCCACCGGGTGATAAAGTCTGGGACACGCTCTTCAGGACTTTTCATGCACCTAAAGAGGTATGTGATGTTCGTCTTCCGGGTGGTAGAGATGAACTGGTAAAGGAACTACCTGTGAAGGTCCTCCAAGCTTGTCATAGATCCAACTGGGAGCTGGATGTACCAAACGAAAATCGGCCCCTCCAGCATCTGAACAAATCAACAGAGCTTGGCAGAGTCCTACTGCACTGGAGTCCCTAACATAGGCCCACACCTCGAGTTGAAGTGGTCCAGGTACTACGGTGGGTCCCCCGTCCCATTAAATGGGGATAAAGTTGGATTTCCAAATCCTGGGGGAGTCGGCATGTCATCTACCCAAGTCGGGTATGGATTTCCATCAGGTGGGACAGCCACTTCTCGCATTTCCAAAGCTTCCAGGCGGGCAATAAGTGCCACAATCAGATTGTCTAGATGTGGGTCCCTGTCCTGACAATGATCCCATACCATGACCACATTACTGGGCTCTTAAATGCGGTAGCTGATCTCAACGGCTCGTGGAGTGGCTGCTGGAGCGACCCTTCGGGCGGCTTGGCGAGCCCGGACGGGTTCCCTGGGTGGTCGCGCCGTTTAGGACGGTTCGACGAAACATACTGCGCCCTCTTCTTAGGGGCATGTCCTCACTACTTCCAAGTGAGTCAGTCTACTGGTGAATCACACTGAAGAGGAGGGCAGCATAATGCCCCCAGCCACAGACTTGCCCGTGGGGGGTAGCCTCCTTGACAACTCTCCAGAGTACTTAAAAACTCGGAATGCAGTGTTGTTGGAGGGACCTGTAGTGGCCATGTCACTCGGGGTGTCGGGCCACAAGGAGTGTGGCCAAGTCAACCAGGCGGCATTGTTCGTCGATGCTTTGAGGTTCTCTTGGCTCCCGGGATAAGTCACTCGCGGGTGGTGAATATGGAGGTGAGCCGCCCAGAGGGTCTGGCAGAAACATTCGAACTCCTCTAGGATGAGTGATTCTGGCGTACCAAAATTTGATCATGCGACTGGCCAAAACTTCTCAAGGATGTTTCCCACTACGAGGATGGTCCAGCCATTCCCCGGCTCAGATCCTGGGTCTGACCTTTGACTACCCCACTCATCAACTGAGGGAGGCTGAGGAACTGCCAGCGGCACTGAGTCGGGCCGCTGGGATGGCACACTGGCCGATGGAGAATATGGATAGTGGGCTGATTGGATGCCAAATGTTGGGTTTTCCCCTGAGGATTGCAGTGACCAGGCCACCATGTCACTATTGGATAGACCGACGACCAGAACCCCTGATACAGCAGCAGTGTCTGCCGAGGTTGGGTTACTTCATGGCTCTTCCATCATTGACCCCCAAAATAGCTCCAAGGTAGAGGGTGCTTCCGGAGACGATGATGGAGATTACGTGGTCAGCCCTAGGAAGAATTCCAGGGTCTCATTCTCCTGGATATACCTTTGAAGGAAACCAGGGATCATGTGGGCTTCACATTCAGGGAGCACGAGGTTGATGCACCTTGTTCTTGCCACATCCCTTGACTAGGAGGATTGAGGGGGGGGCTGCGCTGAATCATACTCCGCCTCAGAGTCTGAGAAACGGACCGGCCTAATTCCTATCTAGACTTCCCCGGGATTCCTCTTACGACAACGGTGACCTACTCTCCTACCTCTGGATGGTTCTTCAGGGCAGGGCTGATTTCCGACATGGGGTCCTCCAGCTGCACCAGCGCCAGGGCGGAGAAAGTTCCCACCCGAGGATTCCGGGGTGTGAGGGGCACCGGGATAAATGTCAAAAGGGACACGGGGAGGACCTCTGTGCTGGTGAGCGACCAGATATGCAATTCCTCCATGCTCGCTATTCATGGTAGGGGGAGTGACCCCGTACCCTGTGTAGTGGGCCCGAGAGAGACCCCCATATGGAGTGTTGCTGTCACAGGGAAGACCCTCGCCATGGGTGAAGGTGGAATGGGGGGAGACCTTCAAGTCGAGATTGCAAGCAGGGAGAGCCCTCACCTTCCGTATTGGTGGTGCGGAGTGAGCCTCCGCACTGGGCGACACTACTACGGATTGGTTCGTGGCGGCCATCACCTGTTCCAGCGACCGGGAGAGTCGACCAAACCTTCCCGCAAGACGGTTGGGGCCTCAATCCAGGTCGGGCGTATAGTTTCCCCTACTCAACGTATGCAGAAATTTGGGGATATGAATCATCAGTGGCTCATGTCATAGTAGTTGCTGATGTGGACGCCCCACGTTGAGCGTCCTCTTCTGCTCATGCTCGATGCTGGCATCGGGTCAGGTGGACTGGAGCCAGTGGTGTAGGTGCGTGGAATACCTTCTACTCGGCTCAGGGAACTGGGCGGCAGCACTGACGTAACCTAGTGGGGGCCCTTTCTTAGATCCCTTGAAGCGGGACTCCGATAGGACCAGCCCGGATACCTCCTACTTCATCAGTGTAGGGGATGGAGTTACAAAGGCTCTCTGGGGACAAGCTACCAAAGTGATTGAATGTTGGGGTGGGGAGCAGCAGCTCCTTGTGCATCCCTCTGGGGTGGCGTGGATGGTGATGCGCAGCTGCCTCAAGATCTAGGCGGGCCATATCCCTGGTGGGGATTACCCCTTCCTCCTCGAACCTACGTACAAGGTCATTGATTACCCATATTTGGATAATCTCTGATGGGGGAAGGGGGCGTGGGTGCCCTGCAGTCGTGGTGGTCACGACCGTCGTGGAAGAGGCAAAACTGCCTGGGGAAGCCACGTTGATATTGCCCCTGCCCCTGCGTCAGTGGGCAGGGGATCGAGCTCCGGAGGCAACAACTTGATTACTGAAGCAGGGAGAGGAACTCATTAATACTTCTAGGAAAAGGAATCGAAAACCAGTTCCCCAACATCATTCCATATTCTGGGGTTGGTAAGAGGGATCCACGCTGACAACATCGCAGAACGGAATGCTCAACATCCTGACTGTCCGAACTTCTAGCGAGTTTCACGTCAGGCCTGCTCGTTGGGACCTAGTACCGGATGATGAGGTCAGAAGACATACTTATCCCATGATGTCTCGAATGCTACTATCCCCCAAGCTGAGGAGAGAAACTTCACATCAGGTTCACCATTTTCTGTTTCCGACGCTTTTTCCGGGGCGCGCACATCCGTCACGCAGAGGACACGCTGCTGTTACCCCACATTCCCTCTTTCCAATGGCGGTTGGCATCCGCTCCTTATTCAGAGAGATCTGATCCTTGATTGAAACGGGATGACGGTATGTCAGTTATTCCTTCAGTGGATTCCTCCTCAGAGCTCTTCACCTAGTCCAGGTCTCCCTCATAGATTTAAAATGTGGTTCATGAAGCTCTTCCTGGTGCCATATCTTCATGGACACCAGTTAATCATGTCGCTTCTGTTAGGACCTTCCAGGGGATCCGGTCAAGGCAGAAACCTTCAGTTAGGAGAGTAGTCACGTTGGGGCATCACTGGAATGTCTTGATGTTGGTTAATTGGCATGTCTGTCTTTTTTCTCTTATGATAGGGCTTCTCGAGGGCACGGAAGCCTGAGGCATCCCACATCGAATGCAGGGACTTGTATTCCATAGGCATGTATCTTAGGTTTTCCTCAGCTTCCCATGTTTAACATAGGGTATGCCGCAAGTTTAACATCTAGCGAAGATGGATCAGATTGAACAGAACACTAGCTAGAGTGGATCAGATTGAAGAACCCCTTGGAGGGAACACCGATGTTGGGGCCAACACGTGGGCGGCTTCCCGAATGTTGTGGAGGGGAATAAAGTGGCATGATCCCACCGGGATGTGGCGGCCCAGGTAAGAATCAGGATGAATGATGGCTTTGGGCTTGGGTCTCGAAGATACTTCCTAAGTATCCCTGTGGTAGGGAATCAAAGTCCGTGTAGTTCGATGATACGGTGGGACACATGAAGAGGTGACCCGTGAGAATGGATGTGTGGATAGGAACTAGAGGAAGTAGAACCTTTGGGTTAGGGAATGAGATTCCTGAGACACGTGGGCTTGAGGGAGAGATCAGGATGAGACATGGGTGTTGGGCTTGAACCTCATGGATTTTTCCTATGTATCCCCATGGCGGGGAATCAAAGTCTTCATATTTTTGGTGGCTGATATAGTTTAACGTCGTGTGGGATGAGAACGGGGCTTACACCTTAAGGCAGCCCTTGGTGGAGGTGAACCGACATTAATGGGGACCTGGGTTCCAGATGGATTGGGGCTTACACTTTGAGGCAGCCCAAGGTGGAAATGGGGGGGCTTGGCACACCGTCACGGAGACGGTTGGGGCTGATGGTTTGTCAGTCTTGAACCTTGTGGAGGCTTCTTACATACCATGCATTTTCACGGATCAAAGTCCCCATAGTTCGGGATGGATGGGGCTTATGCTCTGAGACGGCCCATGGTGGTGGGGCTTGAACCTCGTGGAGGCTTCCTATGTACCATGCTTTAGCACGGATCAAAGTCCCCATGGTTCAGGATGGATGGGGCTTATGCTCTGAGATGGCCCGTGGTGGTGGGGATTGAACCTCGTGGAGGCTTCCTATCTACCATTCCTTATCATGGATCAAAGTCCCCATAGTTCGGGATGGATGGGGATTACGCTCTAAGACGGCCCATGGTGGTGGGGCTTAAACCTCGTGGAGGCTTCCTACATACCATGCCTTAGCACGAATCAATGTCCCCGTACTTTGGGATAGATGGGGATTATGCTCTGAGATGGCCCATGGTGGTGGGGCATGAACCTCATGGAGGTTTCCTACGACCATGCCTTGGCATGGATCAAATTCCCCATAGTTTGGGATGGATGGGGCTTATGCTCTGAGATGACCCATGGTGGTGGGGCTTGAATCTCATGGAGGCTTCCTATATACCATGCCTTAGCACAGATCAAAGTACTCGTAGTTCCGGATGGATGGGGCTTATGCTCTGAGATGGCCCATGGTGATAGGAATTACTCCAAGATGGAGGCCCGAGGGTTACAAAGGGTAGCGGGAGAGGGATTTGGGACCGAAGAAAGGAGGATCCCTATTCCCTATCATGCCCTACGCTAGCCTTGGCACTGAGGAAGTTAGGAGGAGTAAGTGTGCTGCCTCCTATAAGAAAATCTAGGGGCTTAAACCAATGTGGATGCCCTTCCCCACGGACAAACTCCACTGAAATAAATCTCCCCCTGTGAGGGATGAACCCACCATCCCCTCGGAGACAAGCAGGCATGGAGAATGTCCGAGGTGGGGGGACCCTGCGTGCGAGGCACGGGGTTATGTCACAGTTTAACGTCATGTGTTGAGGATGAGTTGATTGGCAGTTTAACATACTGTAGCGCAGACAAGGTGGGTTGGCTCCACACCCCTAGGACTTACATAATCGTTTCCCTCTACCCCTTGTGGAAGGGAAGGCATCAGCAAGGCCGTACTGAGTGGATGTCGCTGGGCGAACCATCGAGGTGTCCATGTTAGCGTGGCTATGCGAAAAATCAATAGTTGTTAGCGTGCCAATGCAAAGAAGCATGAGGCGGAGCAACGCAATAAGAAGGATTGTCCAAAGGACCTTGAAGTTACTTCGTACGAGCTGAAAAGACCATATGGGAAAACCATGTATGATACGAATTCTCGGGGTGCACAAGACACCGACAAATGGTACCCGGAAGGAGGGCATCGGGTACTCGTGCATAGGGGGTGCACAGTGAGCACCGAGGTGAAGGGCACCGGGGGATTTCACGCAGCCATTGGGGTTGCGTGAAATGAAGGGATCCTGGTACAGAAAGCCCCGGTTTGGCGCAAAATTAGTGTTTCTTGCACGAAACAGGGGGGCTGAGGCATTGCGTGTGATGATAAGGGATTGCGCGTAGGGGGTAGAATTACATGCAGGTGGAAATGGTCGTGCGTACGGGCAGGGGGCACGCAAATTCAGGGATTGCGCGCAAATGACTAGCATACGCGCAATGGAATGAATTTCACACCAGGTGGGAAACCCCGAGTGGGTGGGAATTTAGTCTAAGCTTGGGGGATCTCGTGCGTAGGCGGATCCTGGGGTGACTTGGCGTGAAAAAAACCCTACCTGAAGGCCATATTGCATGCACGCGGAATGGAAATTACGCCAATGAGGGGCGATTCAAATTATTCTACCTTGAGAAAGAAGGGGGATGACTTCTCTTTATAGACAACCCAGGGCATGAAATCCAGGGTTGTGTATAATAATTGATCGACCGTTGCGGCGGTGCAAAATATCAACCGCGTGGGGCACGAGTGCGAAATTATTTCGCACTGGCGCCGGTAATTTTCTCGAATATTGGTACCTTCTACGCGGGACATATTTTTTCGTGCACTTCTCCCTTTCTTTCGCGCAACATCTTTGGGCCCTCCAGACTGGGTCTCCGAGTCTGAATATGACTTCGCTTTTTCATTTCGGAACTTTCTCCAGCACTTACGCACTTTTCGGTGTCTACACATACATAGAATCATTTTCCCCTTACTTTTATATCAAACACAAGAATTCTGTGTCCATATCCTCTCTTTGTTCTTGAGGAAAATATTTTCCCATGAAATGTTCCTTAATATCCTTTCATTGAATGATTTTTATTTCTTCGTTATCCATTGTGTTTTGAATTAATATATTGAAATGATCCAGATCCCATGAGATATGGTAAATTTCCATAAAATCCTTCTCCTTTCATTACTTTCCAAAGTGATCAACATCTTCTTTAAGGAACGTATCCATATCTCAACTATAAATGGATTCATAGTTTCATTGAATGATGAAGGTTGCTGACACAAAAAGTGGTCTAACATTGTTACACCACATTTTGTATTAATAGGTTGTTCTATATAGCCAGGGTTATTTCTCATAACCTGATTCAAATATCCAGATATAGTTATAGTTCTTCTATCTCTCACTTTATCATTAACTCTATCTCTAGATTCATTATCTTCCCCATGAGGGAAATCCCTGCATGTATTACACGCATTGATATGATTATCATTCCTTCCACAATTTTACATTTCTAAACAATGGAATACACTAGATTATATCATTACATTATGAAATATAATGTATAATCTCAAAACCAATAAATCAATTCATATAAATTAAAAATTTAGGTATGGCTAATCTCTAAATCATAATCCTAGTTTCTTTGTGAATATGTACAAATTATGTCATATGGTTTCATTTTATAATATTTATTTTCCTAAATATAGTTCACAACATTTCTAATAAACATCCTCTAATACCAACTGTTATAGCCCAAAATTTTCATACATAGATATTTCATCTTTTAGATTAATATTCATTACATTACAAAAACACATGCCTGGGGATCATAAAGGTACAGTTCCATTGGAAACTTGGGAACATAGAAAACATTGTTAATAAAATATCTACATCATCTCACATTAATATCCTACCTCTCTTAACTCTTCATAAGAATAACTATTGAAAAAATTCCTCATATCCTAATAAAAATAAATTACAAAAATGGTGATCTTAAATGATCCATAAGGTTCTACAATGGAGACAGCCATAAAAACATGAGCATAAGGATATAAAAATGTGGACATACCTTTTGAACATCACAGAAAGTATAATATATATCATAATGATGAGTCATATAATAAATCAAGGTAGTTCTTAGGCCATAAATCATATGGGAACATGATCATTGTGAAAATAGCTTTTTCAGAAAAACATGGAGTTATATAAAACATGTAATCATAGAAAACTATTTCATTTGAAGTAAATGATACTTTATAAGACTATCATAGTGGAATGGGTTCAATCCTCAAACCATTATAGTGGTCTTTGTTCCCTCTCTAGAATATCATGGGGGATAAATTCCCTCATTGAACCTGGTTAACTCCTCATTTCATTCTGGTCTATCTCATAATATATAAATCATTCCCCCAATGCATTGAAGTTAGATATATGTTTCACCCATAAAATAATGAAACCTATATATATGATTTTCACATGAATCATTCATCATATCACAACAACTGAAAAGAAATATTTTTCATAAAAATTTCATAACATAACCCATGAAAAAGAAATGGGTTTCATAACTATCATTCCATCATAAAAAGAAACCAACCATAGAAATAATAAGGATAATATTCTTGACTAATAACCATACTAATGTATAAGTAACATAAAATAATGTAATATTATATGGAAAATGGTTTTTTTGAAATATTACTAGAAATAATTCTGGTGGAAATTATCCTTTCAATTTTTAAAATCATTATCTCATTTAAGGAGCAATGGAATTATAAAGGAAAACGTTTTATTTGAAAATAACCATGTAATATTGTAAATGATTCCTAAAGAAATTATGGAATCATGAAAAATGGAAAACAAACTCTAGATATATATTTAAAAAACATTCTTTCCATATAGTATTGTTAGAAAATTTATAAAGATCATTGTTTAGAAATTAAAAAAAACATTTTCAAACCATTTTGAAAAAAGTAGAACATGCATAAAAATTAATTCAAACATGCATAGTATAATTTTAAAAAAATTGATTTTTTAAAAAAAATTGATATAGTATAGAAATTTTTCCTAGTGGATACTTAAATAGAAACAATATAGAATAATGATGAGATTGTGACATAAACTCTTACCACTTTGTAATAAGCTAAATCGTATGCCCCATGAAAAAAATAAAATTATGTAGATATGTAAATACCTTAATATTCATGATAAGAATAATAAAATAAATTAATTTTCAATATATAAACCACTCAAAATAAACATATAATGTATAAGGATTATCTCCCACATAAATAAAAGTGAGGAAAAATTAAAAAAAAAAATCCCTCACCTCAAAAAAATGAATTTAATAGCTCACATTGAAACCCCAAGTATAATAAATTTGAATTTATTAAACATATATTAAATAAAAATATGTCTATAATATCATTATGTATTTTTTTATTTCATATTATCACTTATTTATTAATAATTTGTTATTAAAATAACTATTCTGGTTAATAATTACATTATTTTCCAAGCAGTTTCGATTTTTTAGTGTCGTTCCTAACACATTGAGCATGGTCCCATAATTTCTATAATTTTAATAATGTTTTATACATAATATATATTTATTATATACATATTTATAATAATTTATTGAAATTATATATAGAAAAATTCATTACACCCTTTGTGGAGATGGTAGACCGTACGTACGCATGAACATTGTTTCCCTTTTTCATCTAATATAATGAAACAAGGGTAAATAATAATAAAAATTTACAGAATAATATTATTTAATTTATATTATACATGTTTTTATAAATTATCCTTATTACCATCCATGTTAAATATATGTGAAAATGAATCACATCATGTCATGGAGACGGTAGTTCATACGTACAAACAACTGACGTTATAGTTTATAAAAAGATTGGATGAAGATAGGTTAGGAATAATATTATCATTATAGAGGTATAATTACACTATAAATATAATATATAATCACTAATATCATCATAATACTCATACATGTGTGGTAGTGATGAAAAATGAATTCTATTGTAATGTGGAGATGGTAAGACATATGTACACACGAGCAAAGCTTGCACTTCTTGTTTGATGGGAAAGAGGGTGCATAATGGTGTTTTAATAATAATAATAATAATAATAAATTTTTTAATATTTAGGATATTGAATTTATTATTTTTTGATAAACAATAATGATTTAGAGGATGCAATTAAAAGTATTAAAAGAATGTAATCAGTTAGAACGATTACCTCTTCTTTGAAATGTCTCCTTTGGATCTCCTCTAAATGGATCTAAGGTTGGTGTTCTGAGAAGAAAAATAGATCAATAATGTCGATACATAAGTTTAGAACACAAATTAGTTGGGTATGTTAGATCTATAAGGAAAAATATGTTGTGGAAATGTGAGGGAGGATGTTCCCTTTTGTAATTGAGGTTAGGGGCACTTTTGGAAACTCAATAAATATTAAATTAATAAAAATTAATTTTCAATTAAACAAGGCTCCAAAATAATTTTTATATAATATAATTTGATTAGGGGTTGAATTAATCTCATAAAATAATTTTTAGACCAGTTTATCTTCCCATTTTAAACCTTATATTTTGGTTTTAACCCATATTAAATCAAATTAACTCTTACCATCACAACATGTATTTTTACTCTTAGTGGGTTAATATAGTTACAATAATATTTCAAACATAAAATAAATGGATAATTGATTGAATTTTAAACTTTATCTCAATCCATTGATGAATATAATATTTTCAAAAAAATTATATAATTTTATAAAATAATTTTTATTTTAAAATATCATTAATGTCAATTTTGAATGAATTCATTTCATTGACTTTTAAATAAGTTAAAAAAATAAGATAACATTGAAACAAATATTTTATTATTTACCTAAAATTTCAAGGTCATGTATAAAATTTATTAGTGACATTAATTATATAAAATTATAATTAATTTAATATTTTAAGTGTCATTTATTTTTGTATTTTATTTTATAAAATAATTAAAGTATGAGTGTTGTTTTAGCACATAAGGTAATTATTTCTTGAGTAAATATTTAAAATAAATCAAAATGATGAAGATAGATAAATTATATTTAAAAATAATATTTATAACCTAATATATCTTCTAGATAACAGAATATTGAAAAGGATATAGTTTTTAAAAATATGAATTTGACATCATTAACTTTTATTTGGACAAAATATTATAAATATCATAACCTCATCGAAATGGAAATAAATGATCATATAACCTAAAACTAATTTCCTATGGATGAAATGGAGTTATAAAATAAAATATTGTCATGTTTTAGTGTCATTTTATAGCCCTTATCATTTTATTTTTACCCTAAATTACCATATTTACCCGTTAGCGTAGTAATAAAAATTACCAACATTACTATTCATATTGAAAAATAATAAAAGGGGTATATTTTCAAAAAATTTAAATTTTGAATCCAAATCTGGAATCCATTTATCAAATTTTACAACATAAATGTTTCAGAATTTAATTTTAAACTAATCTCACAATATGCAATGAAAACAATTTTATTCAGAAATTCATTTTTAAGCCCAAAAATATAAATATACAAAAAATAAGGCATAATGATGAATAAAATGAAATTATTTATATTAAATATATCTAAATATTACTTTAGAAAAATTTAGATCTAATTCAAATAATAAAAAGTCATTTAATCTTAACAAAGTAGTAGTTTTATTAAAATCGGAAATTTTCACTATTTACAAAAAATAAATCTTTTCAGAAGATTACAAAGAATTATTCATAAGATAATTTTAATATTTTAATTTAATAATTAAATTTAATTTTATCAAATTAATTTTATAGAAGCTTCAAAAATTAATTATATATTTTTTCTCATAACAATCAAATTTTGAAGAAAAAATATAATTGATGAATTAAAATACATTACTAAAAAATGAATATTTATTTCCTAAGAAATAAAAAATAAATTTTTATGTATTATAAACCACATATAATTTTTATTATATATTTATTCATATTCACACCCACAAATTTAATGTTTAGTTTATAACAGTGTTGTTAAAATAATAATATTACTTGTATTTTGCTATTTGTTCAATCTCATTGTTGTGTACACCACAATCTATCAAAGAGATTAAATTTATTTAAAAATATACATAACTTAAAATCATGTTATATTATAATGGGTAGTTTTAGGGATGTGGAATATGATTGGGGGCACCTCTGTGTATGACATCCCCCATTTATGTGGGTGAAAAAACTTTTTATAAAAAAAAAATTAAAAGAAACTAAGAATCTAGAAAATATGAGTCTCATTCTCAAACCCATGCCCGATGTTAATGGGGGTGGGTGAATATTTAGACACTAGTATTTTCACAAAACATATTATTTATTTATTTATCTATGTATATATATTATCTTATATCTTTAATGAAGCTAACACCCCCTTCCCCCCATCCGTATCATAATCTGTTGATACACACTAGTGAACATTGTACAGCGATTCCCTAATACACACACACACACACAGATATATATATATATATATTTGATTTCTAACAACAAATCAATCATTTAAAACCCTTATCTCAACCATCTAACCTCCAATATAATCATCATAAGTGGGATTAGAACAATATCTTTGCTCTCTATCTAAATTACAAAAAATATAATTAAAATTTTTGAAAAAGAAATTTCAAGATTTATTTGATACCACTTGTTGGTACCATGAGTTCCATTGATAGAGAATATAGAGATTTAACGAAAAAATTAACACCAAGTCACGATCATAAAAATAAATCTGTAATGGACATCCAAATTATCCATATAGTGAACTTATTTTATTCAATTACACTTGAAAAATAAACCAAAATGTTCAATCATTCAATTTGAATATGTAGGTGTGTTTTTATCATTATTGGTGATCATTTCACAAAGGATATGAAGTGGGGACCCTCAAGATCATAAACGCATTCTTAAAAATATTGATTATACATCAATATATATATATATATATTCACACTGATAGCATAGAGAATATAAGTTACTTAAGACATAAATGTGATCACTCAAGTGTTGATTACTTGATAAATGAAGGATATCATGAATCATGGTACTCATAACCCCTCATTACCACTCAATAAAATGTTCAAAAAAGAGAGAGGCTCTTAAATTCATAAAATCAATAGTAGCCATAGATTTGGGGATATTTTATATTTAATTGTAGTTTAAAATTCATTAATATATTAATTTAGTCATTTGAAATGTTTATCCTTCAAAATAAATACTTAATAACACTGTTGACCTAGTAAAAAATCAATATTGTTGAAAATATTTTTTTACTAACTTGTAACATTATAATAATAATTCATGAAAAAATAGATACATTAACATGACTCTATTTTCCCATAAAATATTTTACAAATATTTAATTATGAATATTTATTCAAGCAATATTTTTATCATATAAAGTTAGAAACTTCTAAATACAATTAGTTATTAAATTATATAGTTACTATTAAAAATTTAAATAAAACTGAATTTATTGAATTTATTATGATATTTGATAATCGGAAAATCCTATCCCATTCATTGGGAACAAAATTTTATAAACACCACTTTTCAATTGTAATATCCCAGGTAAATAAATAATATGACATTTTCATATTTATTAATATTTTTGAAAAAAATGTTAATATTACTTTAAAGGTAATGATATGTACTATGGTGTACCTAATACGCAAAAATGAGTTTCTTTGAAATCTTACGTTGCACACTAATAATATAATAATAATATTTTAAATGTTAGTTAACGTCTAACCGTTGTAATAACGGGAATAAACAGAACTAACTAAAAAATGATTATATATGTTCGTTAAATATTTTAACAATTACCCAATAAATGATAGAGCCTTAAAATGCGAATGAATCAAATTTTTAGCTTAAATATTCTAATATTCTTTAAAAGATCGATTAAACGCCTTTTGATGGATAACCCTTTTTAAAACTAATTTTTTTCAATTTTATATGTTATATTTTACAAAATAAAATCCTTCTTTAGAATCAGGACATCAAAATTTACTTTGTGTAAATTTTTTTTATTTTTTCGATAAAGTTCATTTTTAATGAATAGTGAAAATGATGTATTTTAATTCAAACCCACGTTTTAATATAATTTATTTATATGGTTATATTCTCTTTTAAATTGGTTTTAAATTGTAATTAGAATATATTTTTACCATTTAATTTAATGGAGGTCATTGGAATTAATTTCACTTTCAAATTGGATATAAACAAGTGCCAATCTTTTGATAGATATTGTTTCTTAAAAACACGCAATTTGTTTTGACAATGGGAATTAATTATTAAATTAATTAATGAAACTTATATGATTATAATTAGGTAAAATGTACATCATTTTTTAATTTGGAATAACAAATTTACTTTGGATAATTTTTTGGTATTTTTCTAACAAATGTTCATTATTAATGAATAGTGAAAAATACTGCATTTTACTTCAAAACTGCTTTTTCATCTAATTTAATTATATAGATATATTGTCTTTTTAATTTGTTTTAATGTTTAATTGAATTATATTTTTATCACTTAATTCAATTTTGTTCATTGGAAGTAATTTCACTTTTCAATTGGATGAAAAAACAAGTCAATTTTTGATAAATATTACTTCTTAAAAACCTGTATTTGGTTGTGAGAACAGGAATTATTTTTTAATTAATTAATGAAATTTATATGTTTGTAATTTGGTAAAATGGATTCCATATTTGGAATCATAAGGTCCAAATTATGTAATTAAGATTCTTTTGTTTTTGTACATTATAAATAGTAACAACGGTAATTAGCTTTAATTATCGTGATTAATTGGTAATCAGGTAGTTAAGGGTAATAAAATAATATCATAATAATATATAATGACACCAAAATGTGTCCAAATACTCTTTTTTGAGTCATTTCCGACCATGGGATGTTTTTTACCAAACTTGAGGGCCCATGGAGTCACATGGGTGTGATAGTGACATTTATTACATTATTTTTAAAAAAGAAGAGAAATATAACAAAGGTTTGTATATCCTAAGTAAAAAAATTTTAATTTTGTTTAACTAAATGATATCTTAGACTATTAATAGTAATTATAAATCTAAAAAGATTTTTTTAAATCATGGCATTTTTTTATAATTTTTATACATTAAATAAATTTATTTATTTATGACACCATGATGATGCGGTGATTACCTCATTAATGAACGATTTAAATAAAATGAAAAGATAAGGTAAAATATAAGACTTAAACTTGTTTAAAACTTATTGGATGGGTGTATTTAAAACCCTTTATCATATTATCCTCGAAATATATCATTTTGGGACCTTTAAAATCCAAAAACCAGTTTATAATAAAGTAACATTTCAAGACTTTCCAAAAGTGACCCTCCTCCCTCTTATAAAAGGCCCCCACCTCTACCCCCTTACCCCCACATCTCAATCCCTTGGCTCTTCAAACCTCTACTAATATTATCTCTCCACATACCTCTATCACTCCTATAAGCCTCACTTTCGGTATAAGTCTTTCCAAGGAATCCTTTGTCTCAAATCAAAAAGAGTTCCCTGATTTAGAGGTAATGTCTTCTCTCGAGTTTCTTTCTTTTATTTTCCTTCTTAACTCACCACTATATTATTATTATTTGATATCATAATAACAGCAGTATCTTCAATATACTATGATGTGGTTATGATAATGACTCTACCTACACATACACACACCTCTGTCTAATGGTTAAAGAACATATTGTTTTTGTGGATGGCGAATTACTGCCTCACGAAACGATGATTGCTCAATCTTCTCCTACCACCTCTCATGGTGGCCATTATGATGGAACTATATTTATATATGAGATATATTATATTTAGTTACTCTATATAATTCTGTATTTTATATTTAAAATATACCTTTATGCTTTGCATGTTGTGCAAATGCGATAATTTCCTATGAGGAAGTGTGGACAACCGCCCCCTCAAGTGATGTGACTCGTTCATGCCAAACATGGAATTTATAAAGAATATAATTTATGAACTTATGAAACATATATAACATGTATATTATAATTTAATTATAATATACCTATGTATCATTATTTTTTCATTCCATTAATGTATGAAATAGAAATGAATGTAGCGTTCATGTGTACGTACGGCTTACCGTCTCCATGAACGTTGAATTTCATTTATTATCTCCAAATGTTATATAATATTATAATTACATATATATAATGGATATATATGATATATATTTAATATAAATGATGAATATAATTCTAGATTTAATGAAATTTTGACCACATGAACATCATGTAATTATAAGAAGTCCATTTTTTACTCAAGTTCTGAACATTGACAAAATGTACATTATGAACTCAAACAATTAAATAATTGTTATAGAAAGGTAATAAGTTATATAAAAGGAATAATAAACTTGAAAAATATTCTTCATCAATTAGAAATTAATTTAAGTTTATCATTCAGGAAGAACAAGGAACATACAAGTGAGTCAAGTTGGACTCGAGGTAAGGGGATTTCTTATCTCACATTTAATTCCGTGAGATTTCCATTGTTCACCAATTATTTATTGCATGTGGTTTATTGTGTACTTACATTTGATATATATTATCATGATTCTATTTATATTCATGGTATTCTGTGATTCATTTGGTTCTTATTATCTTTTGGTCATACGACTTGATTGATTACAACGAGGTAAGGGGTTTTTATCTCACTTTTTATTCTCGAGAGATTCATGCTATATTTGCCACTATCTACTTTTAGTGGTGTATGTACTTACCATTATTCTACACTTTCTATTATATAATTTCGTTTATGGGTATTCATATCAATTTTGTATAGTCCTTCTTTCATGGGGTGTATGTTTCGAAAGTTACCCAAATCGGTAAGGGAACCTTTCACCCTCCTCTTTTTAAAAGACTTTTTTTGTTAGGTATTTTAATTTAAATTTTATTAATGTTGGTATGTGTTCTTATATATCATTATTTCTGTAAATTTTATTTCCAAGTGATTAGATACCATTTTTATCTCTCACAAATTCATTTTTTGAATTTTAAAGTGACGTCATTAGGCTGTCAAATTTCTATAAGGGAACTTCTTAACCCAATATCAATTCCTTGGGATAAACCTATAATTCTTGATTATGTAGTACTATGAATATGTGTGGATGACCTATGATTTTTTTACACTTAATATCCACTTATATTGGGTGTATTTATATTTTTCACACATAATTATGTAATTGATTTATCCTTAATTTAAGGATATCGTCTTTGTACAGGACTTCATCTCAATCTCCTTTCATTAACGAATCTTTTGATTTCTACATGGCTTTATTTTATATGATGTATAAAAACCTTTTAATTTTACATTTCATTCAAAAGGAGTCTTTTTACATGAATCGTTTTACTAAATGACAAAATGAATGTTTTTGTATTACGTATGCGGAGACAATGACTTCTCCGCCGCCGTGACCATTATTGATTGTCGGCTTCCTCTACAAGCAATAATGTTTTTTATTGAAAAATAAATACCATATTTTAATTTTCATTTATTTTGGTTTTGAAAATGGTTTTGATATTGTTTTAATTATAAAAATGTGGTGTATTGGTATCCTGTGATTGGAATGTGGAAAATGTTATTTTTCCTTTATGAATGTTTTTATGTGTTATGAATATGTTATGGTTCTTGGGAATAGTTTATGAAACCGGGTGGTTCCGTGATAAACTATGGGATGGTGAACCCGAGATAGATCTCCAATGCATTGGGTAACATGAAAGAGTTAAATTCTAAGGTTTCTTTGAAGAGATTTAGGGAATATACTATGATGTGTATTCCAAATGCAACCATGAGGGTTACTCCCTATGTATGAATGTTATGAATGCTTCAAGTTACCTTTATGTATTATGATTTCTATGAGTTATTCATAAATATTATGATTTCATGAGTACTGTTAAAGTGCTTATGTTTTATGAGTGCAGTATGATTTCATTTATTCTTATGTATACATGGTCTAATGTTTTATTTCGGTATTTTTATATCCCTTACTGAGATTTTTATGCTCATACCAAGTTTTTGAAATGTTTTCCACAAGACTTAAAGATGAATAGGGTAAAGGATGGGATCAAGGAAAGACATGTTGTCAAAAACATGGAACTAGTCATGTTTATTTTTTAATAGTTTTTATTTTATGAAAAAATGGAAACGGAGTAGAATTGTCTACTTTATAATCTTTTGAGATATAATAGTTATGCCTTAATTCTCTAAGACTCTAAACCTGAAAATATCCTCAATGTGTATTCTTAAAATAACACAAGATTATGTAATGTTTAAGGTTGGTGCCTTATATTTATAATTGGATGAATTTTTTAATATAATAATTATTTGACCTTCTCAGAACTTATCTTGAAAGTAGTGAGTTCTATGAGTACAACAAGTGTAGCGGACAGGAGATCAATAGAGGGAAGAGTAATATCTATATCACAATATCATGTCTGATTGATTTTAGGAAAATAATTGAATAAATTATGGGTGTTACTAGTAGGTATTTACCCATGTAATATCTATTTTTACATATCTCTTTGAGTAGAATAATTATTCATCATTTTGATAGTCTTATTGAAAAAATTTCCAACTGTCTTCTCAACTAGAAAAACCAATTTCTATCCTTTAATAGATGTATCACCCTGGTTAATATATTGATTTATTAAATTAAAATTCAACTATGTTTTTTTACCAATATTTCAAATAAAGTATATAAAAATATTGTGAACATTTTGGATGGATTTATATGGGATGTGCAGGTGGAAGGAAAACATCATTGGGAATTGTGGCATAGGATGGCCCATTGAATGATGTTTGGAGGTATAAATATTAGAATTATTTCAAAAACTATGATCTTCATCAAATCTAGTCTGGACTAGTTCTTCACGGAATTAATATAATTGTGGGTAATATTTATCACAAACAATAATGTCTCTCGTTTGGATAGATAGTGGGGAAAATCTCTAGACTCTGAAAATTCATCAGTTGACATCAACCTGATCTTTAACAAAACTCGCAATAGATAGTGGGGTATCTATCACTCAATTTCTAGGATTCAGTCTTGGTGGGGATCATTTTGGGATTCACAAAATATATGCTTCCAGATATTTCCTTCACATAAGCCAGTTTATTTCCCTCCTTCATTTGCACCACTCTCAATCCTCAAGAGAAAGAGGAATACAAAATCTTTTTAATCAATGATGAATATAATAAACTAGTTTTTCTTACTCTTTTATAGGATTATTCTCATTAAAGAGAAAACATAATTTCATTCATGAAAATTTTGAACAAGATGCATGGGGTGATACTCTGTGGTTCCATGATATTCCAGCTAAATTAAAAATTCTTATTTGGTGTATTTGCAATCCATAACTCCATAGATACTATAGAGTGAGATTCAAGGGAATCTCTATTGTATCCAATTGAAAATGTTATGGTGTTACAAAATAGTATTCATCTTCCCACCATTTTTTTAAAAAATGTGGGCATCCTTTTCTTGGCATGATCAATGATTTTTCACTTTCATAGAGGTGAAGGGAACTTCTTGTGAAGTTTTTCTCCACTACTGGTTTCACGTCAAGGAAGGAAATGCATATGATTATAAGGTGAGTTTTTTTCAATTGGTGGTCAGATATTGGATTATTTTGCAAACTCATAAAATGGTTAAGAATGATGGGATTCCCTATGACCCACACACAATCTTTAACAACACAAGATCCCTTCTCCTGATTGTATTGATGACTTCCTTACTAATTGGGCCTCTCTAAGAGACCCATGCACTATATTTACCAATATAGGATCCCTTACCCTTGATTGTGTTAGTTTAGTTAAACCTCATTCCCTTGGGATATATAAATGTAGACCCCCTTGAAATATTTATCCCTTGTCCCCTTTTATTGAAATAAAATTTCATAACATTGGATGGAGTGAGTTCTACTCGCATACAAAAGAGGTCTCTTGCAACACTTTAAGGACACTAAAAAGACATGGTCATGTTATAGTAGTCAATACACTTCTAAAAACATATATTGTGTAATATAATCTTTATTTCACAAGATATCTCAGATTAAGAGATGAATGAATTGTGTCAACATAATTATTTGATTTTTATTCTTTCTTCGTCTATACTTAATGGGATAAACATATTCCAACATGGATATATATTTAATTAAGATACAGCCATCATTTTCTACAGTACCAAAGATATATATTCCTATAATTGAAAGATACAATTCCATTCTTGACTATTAAATCAATTCTATATCATCAATGATAAACTTTACATAAGATACCTCACCATAAAAATTAACTATCATGGTTTTCATCAAGAATAACAGTAAGATATCAATAATATAAAATAATGAAAATTTAAAAATATGTACCAATAAAATTTTTCCAAAATAGGGACAACCATTGAAACAAAAATCTTTTTGGGTTCTTATTAGTGGTTAGGTACTCATGATTTCATATACTCAAGATCACTGAGTGAAAAATTCATGAGAATAAGACTCAATGATTTTGATCTGCCAACATATAATAGTAAAAAAAACATCTACATCACTCGAGATTGATTGAACTATACCATAATAAATATGTTTATGATTACTATCATAGTATCTCAAGGTTTTCCTTATAGCTAGGATCATTTATATTCTTTCTTACTGAGAATCATTCTAAGGACATTATCTTACAAATATCTTGTACATATAGAAGTAATATTATTATCATAGTTATAGAAACACACGCACACATTCACAAAAACAAACAAATATAAATATATCAAATAGTATATGTAGAGGCCCGAAGCCTGACGTACATTGACATTACATTACTTTTGCGGAATACTTAGTACATAACAAAACCACACACACAAGGACCGTAATAGTTTAGTGTCTTTGTAAACTCGGAACGTAATCTTCTAATCGTGGTGAAAGATATTCAATATCTCCAAAAAAGATCTTCCTTTTCTTACCTACAACCATTCTTTATATCCTGGGGAAAAGAAAACATAAATGGGTGAGCTCAAATGCTCAGCAAGGGAAAATAAAGGAAATAAAAATCATATCATATCTTTTTGAAAATCATAACTTGCAAAAGAGATCATAATATCTTAACATGGAATAAATCATAGAAGTGAAAATGAGATCCCCATAATCATATCATGAAACTTGAAACTTTGTGGCATGCACACATAATCATGGAAAATCATTTCTTGTTAGTCATGACTCATTGCCAAGACTATCTTAGTGGACAGAGTCCCTTTCTGAACCGAGTCACCCTCGTTCTAGTCTTGTTTCATTGAACCGGTATAACTACCGTTCCAGCCATGTCTATCTCATGAGATAAAAAATCTTTACCCAATGCATTGGAGGGAGATATAGGTCCCACCCATCTTATAATGAATCATTTCTTATGTGTGACACATAATCATAAATCATACATCATCGCATAACACATGTAACAAAAATGGGATTCTTGAAGCATCATGACATCATAAAACAAACCATATAAGGTAAATGACTTCATAAAAATAATTCCCTCACAACATAATCAAATCAATGTAATAATAGGGATAAAAACAGAACCCTATATTATCTTAGATGGAAAATAATTTTGATAAAACAATTGAACTCCATTCTTGAGGAAAATATCCTCTCTACTTCAAAAACACTTTTCCTTTCTTAAAATGTCATAAAATTCTAAACTAAAATAAGTTGATTAAAAATAAACTTGAAAACTTGTAAAGGAAGCTTCTTGGAAATAATGTTTTAAAAATCCATTCATGCCGTATACGTTAAAAAAACATTCTTCGTACTTTTGTCGGAAAAATTCAAAAGTACCTCGTACGAAAAATGACAAAAGATTCCTTTCATATATTTTACTAAAAACTCACCAAAGGGTAAAATAGGTTTTAAACAATTGTAGGTGGATGGAAATAATATTACATATTAAGGGAACATGGATGTGGATGATAAAATACACCCCAGTAAATACCAAAGTAAAAACAATCTCTGATAAAAATGAGATTGTGATATTTTCCCCTTACCTTAGGTCTGATTTTCTTTGTACGTGTCCGAAGCTCCTGTATAATGGTTTAAATAATGTTATTGACTTATTCCAGAATCATACATATTGATATGATATCATATATGGTCATATTCTTAGCTTCTTGTTAGTAATATTTCATTGTTACTTGTTACTCGGGTCTTTATTGCCTTTTGTTCTTATGCGTGTTTTGCCGAATAAATTCTTATTCTTTTTTTAAGGTTATAGATACCTTATATCCATAATGGTATTAGTGTAACATATATCATATTTATTAATTCAATTCATTTATATAATTACTATGTAATGATGATCATGTAGAACGAGTCACATCACATCGTGAAGACGGTATTCCGTACGTACGCACGAGTGATGATATCATTCCTATGATCGTGGAACTGTATTGGAGTATATATATATTATTTCAGTATCAATCATAAATAGTTTCTCATTACACCATTATACCCATCCTTGTAAGGTGATGGTGGAAAATAGATTACACCACGGCGTGGAGACGGTATTCCGTACGTACGCACGCGCGATGATTTCATTTTTCCGTAGGATGGATATGAGGTGAATTAGGGTTGTTTCATATTTATAATAACATATCAGTATTTAAGTAATACTGATGTTATTACTTTATCATGAAACAACTAAAGAAGAAGAAGTTGAAGAAGAAAGAAATTGAAAAGATCGGTAATGGATATTACCTCTTCTTTGGAACGTCTCTTTGAATCCTCCACTTAGGGAACTAAGATTGGTCTTTGAAGATAACCAGGACCTCTAGGATTATTCTAGGGAAGTGGAGAATGGATTTTGGCAGGGTTTGGCCGATCTTGAGTGCTCAATTTTGTGTGAGGAGGAGGGGGAGGAGGTGCCCTTTTATAAGGGAGGAGAGGGGCACCTTAGGAATATCTCAAAATATTATTTTATATTAAAGTCAAAATCGGTTTATAATGGTTCCAAAGGGTCTTATTTCGAATCTAAAGTGGGGATGGGTCGAAATCCTATCAACCAATAGGATTTAAACAAGTTTTGGTTATTATTTTAACCTTATCAATTAGATTTAACTCTAAGTTAAATAATTTAACTTTTACCGTGTCTTTTTGTTTTCTTTCACTATAAGGTTAATACACTTACAATAACATGTCAAACGAACCCCAAATTGTTTATTATTAATATATATATCCTTATATAAGTCATTTTTCCGAACCTTAGATTTTTAGGAATAAAATAACAATTAGTAATATAATATTTGATTTAAAAACTATTTTGTGTCAATTTTGACAATATTTGATATATGATTTTTGTGAAAGTCATAACAGAATTATATGTTAGAACCAAGTTTATTAAAGCAACACTAATATATCATAGTAACCTATAAAATTAGTTTAATTCATAAAAAGTCTTAAATTACATTTATTTTGGTGTTTATAACATCAATTATGTCAATATTTCATTAATAAGATAATTACTGCATCATCATTGTGTCATAAATAAATTAAATTATTTAATGTCTACAAATTACAAATAAAATACCATTATATAGGAAATCTTTTTATATTTATAATGAATATTTATAGTCTAATTTATCTTATGTATAACCCCATATTAAAAATGATTTACTTATTAAACTTTGATTTTAACTATTTTAACCCTTCTTTAAATAAATTAATAATAAATGTCCTAATCTAATCCAAGTGGGCCTAAATGATAATATTTTACACTTAAGGTTGTTTTTGGTGGATATACACTTGTCCAATAGGATTATGACATGTGTTAGGGTAATATTAATATCATTTTTACCCTTAATTACCCTATTTACTTTTAACCGTGGTAAATAAAAGTAAAAAGTTACTATTCACCAAAAATTATTTTCATCTCATTGAACCACATTTTACTTACTGACATCAACCGTGTCTCTCGGATTTTTGAAATTCCATTCACAGAAGCGGTAAAATTAAGATTTATGAAAAATTAATTTTTTTAACCACCACTTAGTAGTTTCACTATTCATCAAAAATTGAAGTTTTTCAGAAAAATGTCAAAATTTCACCCTAAGCTATAATTGATATTCCGAATTCAAAAATGATTTCTATTTTACAAAATTCCCAACATATAAGTTGAATTAATTAATTTTATAATTAATTTCCGCTGTCACAACAAATAGTGTGTTTTTAAGAGATAATAACTATCAAAAGATTGACACTTGTTTATGTCTGGTGTAAATGTGAAATATTACATCCAATGACCAACATTGTATTGAATTGTAAAAATATATTCTAAATATACTTTAAAACCACTCAAATTAATAATTTATCACTATTAATTATTTCGATTAAAAAAGTTGTTTTTAATTAAAATTTAGTAATTTTCACTATTCATCAGAAAATAAAAGTTATCCGAAAAGTACCAAAATTTCACCTTAGTCTAAATTTGATACTCCGAATCCAAAAATGAAGTTCATTTTGAAAAATAAGATTTACAGAATTTCAAAAAGTGGTTATTACTATTCATAATGGCTATTTTTAATAATATTTTAATAGCATATCGTTGTTTAGTGAAACTCGGTATTGCGTATTACACACGCTATCAAGGAAGGTCGTGATTGCGTGTAATGCAAGGCAAGTCAAGGATGTGTGTTGTGCAAGCTCCTTTTGGTGTAGCGTACAACACAAGACATTAAAAAAATTAAAAATAATATTTTTCATAAAATCTCGGGCTGTTACATTCTACCCCCCTTAAAATGAATTTCACCCTCGAAATTCGTCGGGGTTATAAATGGTTTACTATTCGAAAGTTTCTTTAATAGAAACCCACATCGTAAAAAATAATACCAAAACTTGGCTTTAAAAACTAAAGTATGAAATGTAACGATTACCCAAATAAACTAATCACTGGGTTTCCACATAGGTGAAAATATGGATATGGAAGAGAAATCTAACCATCATGTTCTGATGGAGAGTGGTAGAGAACATGGCTATGGAAAAGCCAGTAATCACAAATCCATAGATTTTTTATGATATAAGGTACCATCTGATTCATCAGGTATAAGATCACTAGGACAACATTTTTGGTTTTCAAGATCATTTCCCTAAAGTTGAAAATTTGAATTAGAATAAATACTTACTTTATTTTGGTACAATCTCACTGTTGTTCGTGCCTTGAACAATTTCCACTTCATCTCTTAAATAAATGAAGTTGAATTTGTTATTCGTGAAGTGTTAGCAGATCGTGTGATAGAATGACGGGTCATTCCATCTGTCTCAAACAAAAGGTTAGCAAAAATTATATACATAAGTCGATCTATAGTGAGATTAATCATATATGGTTCCTAAAATGGACTTATACTTCATATATCATACTGTTTAATATAATAAAACTAGTTTCTACTAAACAGGGACTTCCTGTAGGCTAGTGGTAGGCGATAAAGGCCAGTCGCACTTCGGTTGTGGGTTCGATTCCCACAGCCTTGTCCGAAGCGATGGGCTGTCACCCGTCCTGCAGGTTGTCCTTTTTCTAAAACTACATTACTATAACATCTCATCAATAATATTGGAAAAAAACTTCTATCCTTAAACAATACTCACTTATGTCCAACATAATCCATTTCAATCTTTAGGCTTATCCATAATACTGCAGTCCACTCTCATAACATAGTGAAAACGATTACTAGAGATTTAATACCATCGTTGATCCCCATATATCATAAGATATGTTTTGGTGGTCACATTCCAAACATTCAAAGGCCTTAATCATGTATTCTCTTGAATACCCATCAAACCTTAGTGAAAACATGAATGCAGTTAAAAGTTAACACTTTCCACATACCAAAATCCTCAGAATTCTATATACTCAAACCATGATATCACTTAGTCCTTATATCAATCATGAGCTCATGAATACTATCAAATATTTAATTTTCTCATTTTCCCTTCATTATGCGCATATCATTCTTTTTCCAAAAATATCTCAATCACTTTCCATGGTTACTGATACCATAAAATTATTGAAAACCACAATAGACCAATACATAAATATTCTAATATTCCACGATACTATATACAACACTATTTTGGAATCCCATTACATAAACACTTAATCATTCCACCACATCATTGTCATATTCAACATCGCCAATAGTGATCGCATGTGACTTCCCTTTATCCTTTTCCTTAAGTGGTTGCTCATGTTGATCATCACTAACCCTTGGATTAGGGCATTTATTGGCATAATGTCCCATCTCTTTGCACTTGAAACATTGAAGTGTTGGTGGTGCGTTCTCTGCAGTGTTTGTTTTGTTCACATCATTAGAAACCCTTTTTCCATTACTTCGACACTCAGCTACTCGATGACCTTCTTTTCCACACTTAAAACATTTTCTAGTCCCTTTAAGACAATCTCCTCCATGCTACTTTCCACACTTTGAGCATAAGGAAACATTCATTTTCTTTTCACCATTATTCTGAGATTTCTCCTTGAACTCCATCTTTCATTTCTTTTCAAAACCATGAGATGGATATGTAACACCAACTTCTATTTCTACCTTCATAGCACAACACACAATTTCTTCATAGTTACTGAAGTCTTTTATAGCTAATTCCCTTCGAAGACTTGGTTTTAAGCCACTGAAAAATCGATCAACTTTACTTTCAGGTTGGATGATAATGCCAGATGCATACCTTGAAAGTCTTGTAAAATTCGCTTCGTATATACCAACAGATTCATCATCCTTCTGTTTCAGCTCAAGAAACTCCTTTTCCATCTTCGTTCGAAGAATACGAGGGAAGTAATTACTGAAAAACAAGTTCTTGAACTCATCCCATTCCATGGAATCAATTTCATCTCTTTGCCTCGTATTCTTGATAAGATTCCACCATTGATCAGCTTCACCTTCCAAACGATATACTACTAAGATGAATTTATCATGTTCAGAACATTGAAGAACTGAAAATATCTTTTCAGTGGTACTGATCCATTGTTCAGCAACAAGTGGATCGGAAGACCCATTAAAAGAAGGTGGACGTTTCCTCATGAAGGACTCAATAGAATATTGTTCCCTTCTCTGCTCATTTGGAAGTCCAGAATGATTCATAGCTTGTGTAAGTATAGCAATAATATTTTTCACTCCATCTCCCATAACATTTGTTTGTTCAAGAGGACAATCATTGCATTGTCCATTGCATTGATCAACACGGTTCCTTCGGGTTCCAGCCATCGTCTAAAACCCAAAAAGAATAGTGTGAGAGGCAAAAATCATGCTAGGGAAAACAACATTATAAAGGGGGAGTATCCTCAATATCTAACTTCTTAGGTTAAATTCTATGATTGTTACCATAGTTCTAGGACTGTATCTTATACGTATACTTATCCTTAGGGACATCCCTAGACATACCTTAGAAATATCTCTAGGGATCTCACTAACGTTTTCGCATCCTAGTTTCCAAAGGTTGACTAAACCTTTCCTCTGATACCAACTGTAGAGGCCCGAAGCCTGACGTACATTGACATTACATTACTTTTGCGGAATACTTAGTACATAACAAAAACACACACACAAGGACCGTAATAGTTTAGTGTCTTTGGAAACTCGGAACGTAATTTTCTAATCGTGGTGAAAGATCTTCAATATCTCCCATAAAGATCTTCCTTTTTTTTACCTACAACCTTTCTTTATATCCTGGGGAAAAGAAAACATAAAAGGTTGAGCTCAAATGCTCAGCAAGGGCAAATAAAGGAAATAAAAATCATATCATATCTTTTTAAAAATCATAACCTACAAAAGAGATCATAATATCTTAACATGGAATAAATCATAGAAGTGAAAATGAGATCCCCATAATCATATCATGAAACTTGAAACTTTGTGGCAATCACACATAATCATGGAAAATCATTTCTTGTTAGTCATGACTCATTGCCAAGACTATCTTAGTGGACAGAGTCCCTTTCTGAACCGAGTCACCCTCGTTCTAGTCTTGTTTCACTGAACCGGTATAACCTACCGTTCCAGCCATGTCTATCTCATGAGATATAAAATCTTTACCTGATGCATTGGAGGGAGATATAGGTCCCACCCATCTTATAATGAATCCTTTCTTATGTGTGCCACATAATCATAAATCATACATCATCGCATAACACATGTAACAAAAATGGGATTCTTGAAGCATCATGAAATCATAAAACAAACCATATAAGGTAAATGACTTCATAAAAATAATTCCATCACAACATAATCAAATCAATGTAATAATAGGGATAAAAACAGAACCCTATATTATCTTAGATGGAAAATAATTTTGATAAAACATTTGAACTCCATTCTTGAGGAAAATATCCTCTCTACTTCAAAAACACTTTTCCTTTCTTAAAATGTCATAAAATTCTAAACTAAAAGAAGTTGATTAAAAATAAACTTGAAAACTTGTAAAGGAAGCTTCTTGGAAATAATGTTTTAAAAATCAATTCATGTCGTATACGTTAAAAAAACATTCTTCGTACTTTTGTCGGAAAAATTCAAAAGTACCTCGTACGAAAAATGACAAAAGATTCCTTTCATATCTTTTACTAAAAACTCACCAAAGGGTAAAATAGGTTTTAAACAATTGTAGGTGTATGTAAATAATATTACATATTAAGGGAACATGGATGTGGATGATAAAATACACCCCAGTAAATACCAAAGTAAAAACAATCTCGGATAAAAATGAGATTGTGATATTTTCCCCTTACCTTAGGTCCGATTTGCTTTGTACGTGTCCGAAGCTCCTGTATAATGGTTTAAATAATGTTATTGAATTATTCCAGAATCATACATATTGATATGATATCATATATGGTCATATTCTTAGCTTCTTGTTAGTAATATTTCATTGTTACTTGTTACTCGGGTCCTTATTGCCTTTTGTTATTATGCGTGTTTTGCCGAATAAATTCGTATTATTCTTTTAAGGTTATAGATAACTTATATCCAGAATGGTATTAGTGTAACATATATCATATTTATTCATTCAATTCATTTATATAATTACTATGTAATGATGATCATGTAGAACGAGTCGCATCACATCGTGGAGACGGTATTCCGTACGTACGCACGAGTGATGATATCATTCCGATGATCGTGGGACAGTATTGGAGTATATATATATTATTTCAGTATCAATCATAAATAGTTTATCATTACACCATTATACCCATCCTTGTAAGGTGATGGTGGAAAATAGATTACACCACGGCGTGGAGACGGTATTTCGTACGTACGCACGCGCGGTGATTTCATTTTTCCGTAGGATGGATAGAAGGTGAATTAGGGTTGTTTCATATTTATAATAACATATCAGTATGTAAGTAATACTTATGTTATTACTTTATCATGAAACAACTAAAGAAGAAGAAGTTGAAGAAAAAATAAATTGAAAAGATCGGTAATGGATATTACCTCTTCTTTGGAACGCCTCTTTGAATCCTCCACTTAGGGAACTAAGATTGGTCTTTGAAGAAGACCAGGACCTCTAGGATTATTCTAGGGAAGTGGAGAAGGTATTTTGGCAGGGGTTGGCCGAGCTTGAGTGCTCAATTTGGTGTGAGGAGGAGGGGGAGGAGGTGCCCTTTTATAAGGGAGGAGAGGGGCACCATAGGAATATCTCAAAATATTATTTTATATTAAAGTCAAAATCGGTTTATAATGGTTCCAAAGGGTATTATTTCAAAGCTAAAGTGGGGATGGGTCGAAATCCTATCAACCAATAGGATTTAGACAAATTTAGATTATTATTTTAACCTTATCAATTAGATTTAACTCTAAGTTAAATAATTTAACTTTTACCGTGTCTTTTTGTTTCCTTTCACTATATGGTTAATACACTTACTATAACATGCCAAACGAACCCCAAATTGTTTATTATTAATATATATATCCTTATCTAATTCATTTGGCCGAACCTTAGATTTTTAGGAATAAAATAACAATTAGTAATATAATATTTTATTTAAAAACTATTTTGTGTCAATTTTGACACTATTTGATATATGATTTTTGTGAAAGTCATAACAGAATTATATGTTCAAAGCAAGTTGATTAAATCAACACTAATATATCATAGTAACCTAGAAAATTATTTTAATTCATAAAAGTCTTAAATTACATTTATTTTTGTGTTTATAACATCAATTATGTCAATATTTCATTAATAAGATAATTACTGCATCATCATTATGTCATAAATAAATTAAATTATTTAATGTCTAAAAATTACAAATAAAATACCATTATATAGGAAACCGTTTTAGCTTTCTAATGAATATTTATAGTCTAATTTATCTTATGTATAACCACATATTAAAAATGATTTACTTATTAAACTTTTATTTTAACTATTTTAACCCTTCTTTAAATAAATTAATAATAAATGTCCTAATCTAATCCAAGTGGGCCTAAATGATAATATTTTACACTTAAGGTTGTTTTTGGTCGAGATACACTTGTCCAATAGGATTATGACATGTGTTAGGGTAATATTAATATCATTTTTACCCTTAATTACCCTATTTACTTTTAACCGTGGTAAATAAAAGTAAAAAGTTACTATTCACCAAAAATTATTTTCATCTCATTGAACCACATTTTACTTACTAACATCAACCGTGTCCTCAGATTTTTTAAATTCCATTCACAGAAGCGGTAAAATTAAGATTTATGAAAAATTAATTTTTTTAACTACCACTTAGTAGTTTCACTATTCATCAAAAATTGAAGTTTTTCAAAAAAATGCCAAAATTTCACCCTAAGCTATAATTGATATTCCGAATTCAAAAATGATTTCTATTTTACAAAATTCCCAACATATAAGTTTCATTAATTAATTTTATAATTAATTTCCGCTGTCACAACAAATAGCGTGTTTTTAAGAGATAATAACTATCAAAAGATTGACACTTGTTTATGTCTGGTGTAAATGTGAAATATTACATCCAATGACCAACATTGTATTGAATTGTAAAAATATATTCTAAATATACTTTAAAACCACTCAAATTAATAATTTATCACTATTAATTATTTCGATTAAAAAAGTTGTTTTTAATTAAAATTTAGTAATTTTCACTATTCATCAGAAAATAAAAGTTATCCGAAAAGTACCAAAATTTCACCTTAGGCTAAATTCGATACTCCGAATCCAAAAATGAAGTTCATTTTTAAAAATAAGATTTACAGAATTTCAAAAAGTGGTTATTACTATTCATAATGGCTAGTTTTAATAATATTTTAGTAGCATATCGTTGTTTAGTGAAACTCGGTATTGCGTATTACACACGCTATCGAGGAAGGTCGTGATTGCGTGTGATGCAAGGAAAGTCAAGGATGTGTGTTGTGCAAGCTCCTTTTGGTGTAGCGTACAACACAAGACATTAAAAAAATTAAAAAGAATATTTTTCATAAAATCTCGGGCTGTTACAGTATACATGTAATAGTAATAAAAGTATACATTCACATTGGGGATTAGGACACCATCTCATAGTAATATTAATTCTCTATTATCATGTGTAATGAAATATTAAAATTAGATGAGGATATTTTTTTATTTAGTGAATAAATAGCATGATTATATAGGATTAATCTGTGATTTAATATGGGATTTATGATGATATTTAAATATGTGTATTTAACCATTACATTACATTTTTTATCATAATACTATTACTTCATGTGGGTATACATAGGTCAAAATGAACAACAATTTATTGTGGGAACTTAAAGGAATGAAATAATATGATTTTTTTAGGGGTGTTGATGATTATATATTGACTAATATTTGAAGATATCATTGAATATTTTTAATTATAATATCCATTAATGATATGTTTTGAGGTTAAAATGATAAGTTATGTTTCTATATATTATAGGATTGATCGTATATAATTTTTAAAGAATATATGACCAGTATAAAAATGAGTTATGACTATGAAAATCATGATGTTTAATTAAATATTGTTTCAATATTGGAGTTATAGATAATTATCCACGTGCTCTTGATGAGTTAATAAATAAGATGAAGGATTAATGTAGAATTTATCATATTGATAACTATGTACAAACAATGTGATGATTCAGAATAAAATAATGATTCCAAGAAAATAAAATATATGGAGAGACGCTAAGGTACAAATTGATAAATATCTTCATTCAGTTGATGTATTAAAGAGAGAGAAGAATATTGAGAATGAAAAACTACTAATATTTCATATCTCAAGTTTCATTGTTCTTGAGTTGAAAAATATATTTACTTATAATGAGTATTCTACAAGACTGAGGTATAAGATCATACTAGAAAAATTTTATGAAAACTTTGTCTTATCCTCTTGATTTATCTTTATGAGGACCAAATTAAATCTAGTTATGAAGAAATGGCTAGGTTGATTCCAATACTGTGAATAAATACAAGTGGTTGTTAGATTTATTTGTTAGTTTTTTTCATTATAATTTTATTGGTTTTTGGTAAAAGGGGTCAGGACCATGTTCCCTTGGGTTTTATTGATAATAAAAGACATGTCATGTGTGTGGTATGAAAACCATTATTGATAGAGTAATAACTTACACATTTTTAGTGAACCTCATAAATTTATATCTTATATGTTTTTACTATTTTTTCTAACATGTTCACAGACTGAGTGTTATATAGTACATTGAGATGTATTCACTTTAATTGGTGCATATATAAAAGAGTATGAACTTTTAATAGTGAAATATTTTGTATCATCGATTCCCCCTCTACCACCCCCTCATTTTGGCCTCTTTTATCCGATATAAACTATAATTGGTATTATATAACAAAATTTTACCACTTATTTTAATCTCAGCTATAAAATATTTGAGATTTTTTAGTATTTATTCCAGTGAATGAATTATGAAGTGAAATTTTAAATACGTATTTGATTTCTAAATGATATAAAATATGGAAGAAATATCTTACAAGACATTATTGAAAAGGAAGAATATATAAGAAATGAAATTTAGTACATTCCCATTAAGGAAAAAAGAAAATAAGTATTAAAAACTAATTAAATATAATCCAAGTTGAATAATTTATATTTTATCCATTGATAACTTCTCTATTGATTATTCCAATTTAAAATTTTATGATAAGATATCCTTCATATGTATATCCAAAGAAACACAAACTTAGATTTGTTTTTATCATAAATAAATCATATTGGTAATGGTAAGTGAATATTTTGTAGATAATTACACAGTGAGAAGATGAAAAACACTTATACCATATGGGTTTTAAAAACTTTACATTAATATAAGGTAACAATGATTACTTATCAATATATTCCATTGGATAAACAAATTATAGTTCCTAAGGATCGTGATTCTAATGAAACCAAAGAAGATGCATATTCTATTTTGAAAATAACCCTAGAAAGTTTTCCTTGATAATTTTGTATATTTTTTAATGAATGTTTTAGATAATTGAAGGAGAATATCACCTTGAATGAAGAAGAATAAAAAATAATGGTGGGAGAAATATAATAAAAGTTATTGATGTGTATAAATATAACCCAAAAAATTGAGTTTTTAGTTTCATGAAGAAATATATTGATATGATTATAAATTATTCTATAGAAAAATTAAACTCTATTAAAGATACGATGGATGATCTAAATCGAAATTGTTTTTGTCTTGTGGTGAAATTGAGAGATCTAGAAGCCACACACAATGACTAGTCACAAACATATAAGAAAACATATCTTATAAAGAATATTTCTGAAGAGGACCATAGTGGAAAAAACCTCAACCAATTTTCAATAAGGACTTATAATTAATTTTTGAAAAATTGATTATAGATAACATAAAATATGTAACCCCTTTTCAATAAAAAAAATTGGTAAAACTTTTTTATAATGATATTGTGAATTTTACAAAACAAATTCTGAAAAATAAGTGTTAATAAAAACTATAATAAGTACATATCTATTTAAAATAAGGTTTTAATAATATGCAATAAAAATAGTTCTCCAAAGGATGATAAAAATGAATGTTTTTTACATAAAATTAACAAGTTGAGAATGTTTGATAGATTATTATTCAGAAAATAAAATCAAGATTCACATTCAATTAAGGTTTTGTGAATGGTTTGGGCATGATTTTATTTAATTTTGGAATAATATGTAACCTTTGATATAAAAAATAATCCTTACATTAATGGGGATCGGTGATAAGTCAAAACAATTTACATTTATTAATAGTAAGATTAATCTATCAATTTCCAACATATTTACAATTTTGTAAAATATATATGATAATTTCAATAAATTTAGTCATTATGATGAATTTATTTTTTATTCAAATAAACCAAGAAAGATCCAAATTAATTTGAATAAATAGGAAAAAAATATAATGATTAAACAATGAAGTTGTGAGAGTGGGTTTTCTATGGTTTATAAGGCATAATAAAGAGTTAAATAATTTATTCCTAAGAAGGTTAAGAAGGATACTGCACCCAAAAGGATATGTTTCATCTATTTGGGAGGAAAGGACACACTATTGACTTTTTTTATCAATACATGTGTACTGGTTTAAATGGAATCAATATGGAGAAATCAATAGTAGAATCAATCCATAATATAAATTATAGGATTAGTTTAGTGTAATTCATTTTTAAGAATAAAAATGAAATTTATGTTTCAATGGAAGTTCCAAATAAATTATGACATGTGAATTCATAATAATTCTTGTTGAAGGTGCTATAAATCTTGTCACATTTCAAAATATTACATAATTATATTTCCAAAAAAAATTATACTACTGAAGAGAATAATAAAATTAGAATGGAATATAGATTTTTCGAATTTTGATGAGAATAAGTAAATCCCACAAAAAGACAAAGATTTATGGAATAATAAAACCATTCTCCCCATGAAGAATAATGTTTTGAAAATTAATAGAGTATGTAGGTTGGATTATCTCAATGTCAGAGCTAAAATTGGTATAGAATATCGGTTGATAAACCAAATAAATATATTTATCGCTCACTAATCATTTTATAGATCCCAACATATTATCATATATGGTTTTTTTCTATGAAGTGACATGAAGGTGATATATCTAGGGAGATAGTTGTAAGGATAATGGATATTATTATTTTACAAAAAACATGAATATCTATCTTATATTGCATCAACTCATGAAGGAAAATTACAAAAATAATCCTTGATTTTTATTTTTTTAAAAATGGAACATCTTTGAAGATTAAAATATAGAGTGTACACTTTTGGGGGGAGAAAATTTGAGAATGATAAAATAATTAATAATTTTATTTGAATATATAAATTCATGAAATTAATTGATATTTTCATTACTGATGTATGTTTATCTTATTTTTATTATACTTGTTTTGAAATAATAAATATTGAATTTAAGGGGGATTAGTTTGATTACTCAACGAAATTAATGATGAGAAATTTTTTAGATACACATGGCTATAAAGAAATTTTTTGATAAGTTTATTAGTCACTATAAATTTATATATTGATAATTTCTAAAGTCTACATAAATTTTGTTAGTTGATTACACGTATAGACTATTTATCTTAATATTTATTATTTGAAAGTATAATAAAATGAAAAAGTATTTAAAATATATATACTTTAATTTACATTATAATAATTTATAATGAATCAAAAATAGGTGATTATTAGTCCCTTAGATAATTATTTTTCATATTTTTTCACAATGAATAAATTTTTAAAAATGTTTTGATATAGAAATATTGGATCAATTATAAAAAAACATTGGACTGAAGTTTAGTTTCAGTTGAGAGTATTGTTATCTATATATTATACTATCAAGGGTCTATAGGTTATTATTATACCATTTATAATTCTTCATTACATCTGTTAAATTTTTAAATATTGGGTATGAAAGAATGTTAATGAATGAAAAAAATTGATTTGGTCATATGATTGAATATTACCGTTAGAGATGTTATTATCTTGATGAATTTTAAGCTATGTGATATTTTTAATGATATAAAGAAAAAAATTATAAAGGGTTGAGTGGATTCTTCCACATGAAGTTTCATATATTGAAAAGGTTTGGAATATTTTTTCCTTTAATTGGATGTAGGAGATGGTTAGTTGTAGTAGTTTCATGGATCATGGAGACTAATTCATGTGACTTCCCTAGTAATATGTTTATAAGATAGTTCTGATGAATCCTGATGGAATTATATCTGGAAGAATGATGTTAGAAGGAATTATAATATCCATTCACATGTTATAAAGCTAAAAGAGTACTATAATATAAGGAAGATGAAATTAAATGATAATGAAATATCCATTGATAATGAATTGGTTGATTCTGAATAATATTTGATGAAATTTATGTAATGGAAGACTATTAAAATACATAATTTAGTTTATATGCATTTTATGATATTTGAGATAATTCTAATATAGATGAAGATATTTTGATGATTTCCATTAGTGATTTTAGATGAATTTATGTGGATGAAGATGATTGCAGTTTTTTAGTCAATTTAATGAGGATGAGGAATGTTAGAGATCATACATATAAATTACTCTCATATTTTTCTTTATATATAATATATTTATGTTAGAATAAAAATGGAAATGGAAATGTGTAGTACCTCATATAATAAAAATCAATAATTTACTAGGTTATTTTTCACCAATATGTGTGAGATTAAATCTGAACCTATGTCAAGAGAATACAATGATACATATGAAAAAATTAAAGCATAAATAATATTAATCTGGTGATATATTGGATTAAATTCAATTATTCATATCTTATATAATATGTATTTTTAGGATATGTAAGATTAATTATGAGATTCAACATAATACGTAAGAATACATTTACCTCATGTAAGGTTAACTATAATCATATATTAGAGTAATATGATTATTTCATTATATATAGAAGAAATTTTTTTTGGATTTATAATATTAATGTTTTTTTAGGATAAAATAAATATTAAAATATGATTATTATATAATACTATTCAGTGTTTGAATAACTTAATGATTTAGGATTAATATTTGATTAAAACCTAGATTTTTTATTTTATTTGAATAAATAAGATAAAATTCAAGTTCATGTCTTTCACCTAAATATTATTACTTCATGGGAGCATTTATATGTGGAAAAAAAGAAACATTTTTTCTGAATATTTTAAGAAATATAAGAAGAGATATATAGATATTAAAAGGCATTATCTTGAATATCCATTAAATATCATATTGAATAATGTAATGATATTATAGGTGGTCTGGATGGGAATATATATTTACATATCTTAGAAGATTATTAATATGGTTTTTTAGAAGAATATACAACCAATAGAAAAATATGTCGTTTTAGAAATTAATATCATAATATTGAGATAAATGGTGTTTTTATAATTGAATTATAGAATATCATTAAAATAGAATTCATTATTTTATAAAGTATAAAAATAGTTAATAAATACTGGGTAAGGCGAAGAGATATCAACCATGTTTTGAATTTAAATATCATAAGGTGTTGAAGAGGAGAAAAAATATTGAGATATATTGACATGGATATGGTTTATTATATTTTATCTATCAATGTGTTTAATTATAGTAACAATTTTTGAGACACGGACACTTCTTCTATTTGATATCTCGAGTTTTTAATCTCTTGATGTTTAAAAAAGCGGTAACCATGAAGAGATTTCTGCAATACCGAGGAATAATATTAGAACTACTCAGTCTAAAGGATAATTTTTCTTATCAAATATATCTTACATGAATAACACCACATAAAATCAAGTTTTAGATATTAGACCTAGTTAGTTTTAGTTTCTATGAGGAATTTTATGTGGTGATTTTTGTGATGGTTGGTCTAATTCATTGTAATTTGGTAGGTGTCAGGTATAATGTTTAAATATCATTCCCTTTCCTATGGTTATTATTTAATATAAAATATCACTCATGTGGGTATGGGATAACAACCACCATACACCAGGGACTAGATCACACATTGAGAGTGATTCTTATAAATATCTATGTATTTTGTTCTTTTTGTTTTATATTTTTAATTTTCATACAAAAAGGTGCGAGAATATAGATTTATATCCATTACCTTTAATAGGTTTAGAGGTAAAATGAAATGTTGTTTTAATATTGAAATAGTTGGTGACAGAAATTCACCCCCTCTCATAGTGGATGCATTCATCCTGTGTGTACAATATAGAAGAATGTAATAACCTAGGCTACTCAATTTTATAAATTACCCTCTTAATATAAAATTATGTAATATTTAGGTATTGTTTATAATATAAATAAATCTCATGAACCACATATATAAAAAATAATATCTTTTTCCAACAACAAAAACATTACATATAAAGGATTAATACACTCAATAAAATTTAAAATAGTAAAATTAAATAATAAAAAATAAAATGATTATAATTTTACAATTCATAGGGTCATATTCTACTATAAATATCACTTCCTTTTACATAATAGAAATATAATACTAAAATAATAAAAATATGTTCAACATATTGAGATGTTGTACAAAAACATGATAAAAACAAATATATTGATGAATTATGGAAATATGAAACTTTTATAGAATCTATAAATGATATATGACCACTAAAATAGAAACATGACCATTGGGATAATAGTATGATAGTTATAATACTAATATAGATGTCATAATAATTAAATTTCCATTGAAAAGTAATATTAAAGGTAAATAATTTCATATTTGAAGAAAAAATTAAAGACAAATAATATAATTCTATATAATAAATATTCGAATTTATAAACTCAAATAATGTAAAAGTGTATATTATTAAAAAAATTGTTTTAACTTGTTTTAAAAATAAATATTCTATGTTATTATATAAATTTTAAAATTACCTGTGTTTTAAAAATAATAACTTACAGTTAATACCATTTTTTGAATTAGAATATTGAAATAATCCAATAATTACTTTTTAAAATTTTTCTAAAAATCATTATTTATTATAAAAATAGTAAAAATTATGTCTTCCAAATTTGGTATGTTTTATATCATAATATTGATCTAATATTTACCAAATATTTTAAATGATGGATTTATATTCCTTAATTAAGATTAATTAGATAAATAATCTATTTAAAACATTTAAATAATATAACAAACATAAAATGTTATTTTTGATGTCAAAAAATATAATTTATCCCATTTAAAATTTGTTTAACATTTTTGTTTTCTTCCTTTAGATAAATGAATAAGTTCCATTCTTTAAGGTTTTATAATTAATAAAAACATTGATTTTTAATTATTACTATTTTTAGTATAAATAAAGGTGACTATATCAATTCAAGGTCATGAAGTAATATTTTATTCATTATTTTAATCCAAAACTCCACTCCCATTTAATTATAAATACCCCCTCACACCCCTTGAAAAATAACTTTAAGTATTTATTATATTACTCAAGACTTTTCCAAACCCCTCTTATTAATCCTGTTTATATCCTTAGATATATAATAAAGTCATCGCAAATAAATACTTCATTGCATTAATCCCTTATCAGTGGGGTAAAACTCAATGATGAGGTAACATGCCTTAAACGTTTATTTAGTTGTCTTCTATTATTCTATAATTCTCATATCATACTAAAAAATTTAAATAGATTAACAAATAAATCTACTTGATATAAATTTTATTATTTTATAGTATATTTTTTTAATGTTATTCATAATATATATATATATATATATATTATCTCTCTCTATTTTGATACATCTCTTTAATGGTCAGACTTTTGACAAATGAGGATATTTTCAATTATTTAAATATAAACTCCATCACAACTTGTGATTATAGCTCATATATAATATATTAATATAAATTTTCATATATTTTTAGGATCTTGATGTTAATTGAGCTATAGAATAAATAAAAATGATTAACACTATAATATTATAATGAAAAATGAATAATTCAAAATAACATGTCATTGGTCCATTTTATAATAAAATATTAATAAATAAATTTAAATGAAAATATTTTTTCAATAATAACATATTTAAAATTAATATACTTCTATAATAGGTTTTAATACAAAAAATCAATTTAGGTGGTGTAATCATGATGAAACAAAAAAGGGACATCATGTGAGAAGACTCTAAAACTCCTTCCTTTTCTTCTGTATTTTTATTATAGATTCTTATATATCTTTTATATGATTATTTAAAATTTTAAATACTTATCTTCTCAATGTAATTGGTTTAATTTTCTCTATCCTTATTGTTGGGATTTACAAGTCTTTATTTCCTTGAAGATGACTTATTTTCCACCTCTAATAATTTTAATAAAGGATTTTTTGAGAATCGCTCTATGATAATTATTATAGTGTTTTATATTATCTTCATAGACTATACACATTTTTTATCATTTTATTATACACTTTAGTGTCAAATAAAATTGATTCCCTTATTCATTTAGGTATCTTCATGTTTATCCATCGATATATTCTTTACAACAATATTCTGATGCCCATTCTATTCTAATGGGTGTATTTTATGCTTATTCCTGATATATGTTTCTTTTATTTATAAAACACATAATTCTGAAAATATCATAATGTTACACGTAGTACTATTATTATAAAACAATTGAATTTAATGTGTAAATCATTAATCAGATGATATTAATATATATATATATACATGATGTATTTATCTTTGTAGGAAATGTTATTTGTGGACATGATACCATTTGAATTTTTCTTTTATGTTATGATATATTTGAAATAATAATTTATTTATATATCCCTTTCATTAATAGTATTCCTCCACTTAATAGGTTTTATCTCAATATTATTTTTCATGTATCACCCCAAGTGGACACATTAATTAATAATATTGTGAATTTCTATAGGAAAACTATTTTTTAGTATTAAAATAATATTAAAATGAAGGCCTTCGGGCTATTTGATGGAAATAATATTTAATATTTTATGTGCATTAGTTTTATATGATGCTATTTTATAGGACATTAATCCTACCAAGTATTTTAGATAAAATAATATATATGTATTTCTTAAATATGATATAATAATTATGAAATCTATGTATGGGTTTCTATAACAATGAAGTATGTTTTTGAACAAATTTGGTCATTTCTATCTCATATGATCAACTCTCTCCCACTTTTCCTTAAAATATTGGTCTTTGAAACCACAATACTATCAGTATAAGAATAATCCATAATGTATGTAATGTATTCTATATTTCATATATTCTCTTTATATTTTACAAAAATGTTTCATTGGGATCTAAATTCACCATATCTTAGAGGGGAACTTGGGATGGATATCTTTGGAACTTAACTAAAACAAAAAAATGAAATAGATAATGCTCTACAACATTCAATGGTGGAAATTTTATATTGTAACATATGTCTCATATTTATTCAATGGCCTCAAATAGACCCGTGTAAAGGGGTATACACTTCATTTTCTTCCCATGTGATCGGTGTCCAAACCATGGTGAAACTCATAAGAAAACACAAACTCCAACTATGAACTATAATGTTCATCAATAATAGACATCTTAGAAATCTTATGAAGTTTTATTTCCAATTAGATGCTTCAATATTGAGTTAAATTATTCTATAATCTTCTAAAACAAACTAGTTTCATGGATAGATTTACCTATTTAATCAATATAACATGGTCTAGGTTAGCACAATATTCCTTATAACACTTGAAATGAATCTCTTTGATTTGATTATTAATAGATATTGTGGTAGAAAAACTCCATTGAGAATCATGATCACACTATTATCACCCATAATCATCATACATGCATGGTGTATGTCCTCAAAATTCATTACGGCCTACGTAAATTACATGTCTTTCTTTGGATGATAATACATAATAATCATTAGATGAGATATAGTCTCTCTTATTTGTCTTTATGAATGTGAAAAGGTAAACTATTGATATATATCTGACATAATTGATAAAAATATCCATGAATCCTAACCACTTATTTTATATACATATTATCCTTATATTTTTTAAATAGTACCTCTTAAATGGGTAAAAAGGTGATAAAATTATAAATTGATCACAATCACCAATAGAGAATCATTCATTCATGATGATCTAAGAAAGATGACCATGAAATCCATCACAATATTCTACCACTTCAAAGTCAGTTTACTAAAAGGATTAAAATGTCACACTGGTCACTAATGAAATTATTTAACCTATTTATATTTCAAACATCAAGTTCCTTAATCATCGTTGTTTTTATTCAAACCCACCTATCATAATTACCATCTGATACCATACTATATCTTCTTCACTTCTGGATGAATTGATCAACAAAAGTTATGAAAAGAATACATAACCCCCCCTTTCAAGATACAGGGTACCAAAAATATATCTAAAATTTACATCATCGTGTAAACTACTTGTTACAACCTTTTAATAAAATTTAGTCAATAAAATTTTTCAACATAGTATATTAACCATTTTAGGTGTCAATAAACATTTCCAACTTAGTATTAGTCATTTTAATCACCTTTACTCAATCCAAAACTGTAGAACTCCCATTAATCTATTATAACACTAGAGTGGTTTCATATGATTTAATAACACTTGTTATTTTAAGAGAGTATATTAAAATAATAAAAATGATCATTTTTTCTTACAACCGAAAAGATTTATTAATAATAAATGAAGAATATATCATACACCAATAAGGTACAAGAATTTTATCTTCATTCACCCACTTGATGATGATCACATAAAAGTAATGAAAGTATTCATTCCTTGTAACCAAATAACATTTTAGATTATATTTTTCTATAAATTGATAATATATTTGATAAATTTTGGAATACATATCACAAGTCTAAAATAATACATGATTTATAAGATAAATAAAATTATTAAAATTTATTCATAATAAAAATTTTGATTCCCTCTAGGTCATAGGTATGCCTTAGTTTGAGATTGATTATCCTTTGGGTTGTTTGAAAGGTTTCCTAGAGTCAAAAGTTGAAAGCTTTTATTTTTTAAGAAAATAATTTATGTACATTATATTGGTTAATTTTTATTAATAAAAATAAAAAAACATACTGTGTGGAACTATAAGGATCCTATGGAATTTTGAATGGTTTGAGCATGGTTAGTCAACCTGTGTGACTCTCCATGTTACCATTCAGGTGACTATGTAGTTTTAATAAGGTGTTTAAAGTCTTGATCTTGGTTTTTACAAACCCAGTAGCTCTTACTAATGAATATATGTGAATTTAATTTTAGTGCAAACAGTCACCACATAGTTGGCACATGGTTTGTTAAACCATGTGTCTTAACTATGTTCCCAGATTCAAACCTCTAAAAAGTTTGAATTTACCTACTTTTTGGAATTTTATATATTTGATAACCTATTTATCTATCTTATGTAGAAATAAATCTTCCTTGGTGCTCCCAAGGTCTCTCCCATTGAATTCATGATTATTTTATTTTATTCTATATGGGCCTCTTCAAGTAATATTCTGTTTTACATCTGTTTTCCCTCCTATTCTTTTATCCTTGGACAATCTATTCTACCCTTATCTCATTATATCCAGATTGGGTTATGGAGGCTTGATATAAGTTATTTGATATATATTTTATGATTTTTCTTATGGATCCATTCACATTATGACCCAACAAAATCGGTCCCAATCTTTATTTTTAAAGGATTCCCATTTTCCTTTATTTTTGAGGTAGGTGTCTCTATATTAAGGTTCTAACTCGGTTATATTGTAAATTCAATTGGTTTGTTTTATGAAATTATTTTATTTGATATTAAATTTCATTTTATTAAGAAATATATGTTTTAAATGGGTTTTCCTTTCAAAATTTATTTTTGTATACAATGACTTCAACAAAAATTTTAATAGTGGTTTTGATTTTAAAATGGATTTTTAAAAATGGGAGTGATGATTATTCACTAAAAAAGTGTTTTCTAAATTATTAACATTTTGTTAAAATATATTTATGAGACAATGGAATTGGTAACCTTTGGTGCATCAATAAATGGATATGTCACTTTAGTGTGTGTCACCACTAATTAGTGTTTTGTGTATATCAAAATATAATTGTTGAACAAAATTTTAGTGGAATTCACATTAATCCTGGAATATAGTTCCTTCATGTGTTTTAGTATGTATTCCTATAGGCTATATACCAGTCTTGTTATATGTAATTGATTATTTGTTTTATTCATGGTTATACATTTTAGGCAAGATTCATCACTTGTAATTCTTATGGTATATGAATGGATGGATTTATTTATGTTTTCAGGTTATATTTCATGTACTCATTATATTCCAATTTTTTATGAAGATGAATTTTTTTATGAAAAATAAAATGAATTTTTATAGAAAAAAAATTATATTATGAAAATTACTTTTAAACTGGATTTTTTTAATATTGATCTAACATATTCATTATATGGGGTATTTTAGGAATTAGGTAAATTAAAAGGTATAGTGTAGTTCACTATATTCACTTGGTTGTTTTCCTTCTTAGTTAGAGGGGTTACTAATGAATAATGGTCAAAAGGGGACTCAATTTTTTATGTCTTATTAAACTTTATAGTTTAGCATGTTTTACATAAAATTGTTTGCATCATTTAGGTATACCCATATTCCACACTATAATTTTTCATTTTTTATCTTTCTTGTTTTCTGTGAAACCATGTTAGTTTTTTTCAATCATTATCTTATTGTAGTCCAAAATGGGTGATATATTAGGTTGAACTTGGTTGGATCATTACAAAATGATATCAAAACAATTAACCAATTATAAGTATTATAAAACATCCTAGTTTTAGTTTAGGTACTTTAGTTTATAGGAATTAGGACCCTCATAATTTGGTATGTATGTGTGGGAGGGTGTCCAGCTATAATGACCAGAACTCTTACAAATGAAATTTTTTTTATGAATAAATAAATATATTTTTGTGTAATATAGTGATAGAAAACACATGAAATTGTTTTGTTATTTTTGGAATGTTACATCCTTTCATTTTTAAAATAATTTTAATCATTGTAACTATTTATAATATAGTCATTTAACAGTGTTCATATTATTAGTATATATATAGGGTTATGATAAAGTCCAATTGATATATACCAAAAAAGTAATATCCTCAAAATGTAGGATAGTGCCCTAAAAATCCAATTTAGTAGAGCGCCAGTGGGAGATAGAATCACTATAAATTACCCTTGATGAAGACAAAAATCAATATTCAAAAACTAAATCATGTACAAACCCATTTATGGCATAAGTTAAATCTTATTGATACCACAACCCAAACCATGTTCGCTGATCCACACCCTGAAAATCTCATCATCACACACCTTACCCTTATGAGATTTCCTTGTATAAAAAAAGACTCTATATCAAGACACTAAAATTATGATTTTTAAATTTTATTTTTATAAAAAAAAATATTATATTTATCTATTATTTTTTTTTACTTTTTTGTGATTAGATAACGAGTTGATAAAAATTAGATAGAACAAAAATTTTATATTTTTAAGAAATGTATATTTACAATAAGGATGCTCTATTTTAATGAATTCAAGAATTATTTAAATATAATATATTTTAAAAAAAAATTTATTTTTAATTAATTTTATTAAATATAAATTATAATATTATTTTATGATGTAAAAAATAATTTTTATATGTGTCAGAAAACATTTATTGTCAAAAAATCTAGTATTTTAAAAAACTCTAGATTTGTTATTTAAATGAGTAAACTATTATACCTAGTGATTTTTTAGATAAAATACATATATGTTTTGAAATAATCATAAAAAAATTAGAGAATTGTGATTTTTTGAAAATTTTCATAGACAAACAAATTTTTTTGTTAATATTAAATATGACATAATTATACAGTGGGTATTATAGCCTTATAATGATACAGAAGTGACGTAATATATTCCATAATGGGTATCCAAGACAAAATAAATATTTCACCTAAAAAATAATGTTTTTATAGGTTTTTTAAATTTTATAAACTCTTTATTAGTCCTCTAAAACTAAATTGTATATTAATGTTTTAAAATAAATTCCTTATGAACATGACTCACTTCCACATCACCAAAAGTAATATTTTAATGAACATAGTTACTAAACCTATAAAAAATTTAATTCCACATTACATTAGTATAAACCATGGGAAAACAAAATTGGAATATTCATGGTCTCCAATAATTTTTTATATAGGATCCAAAACCTATGTTTGTAAAATAATAGAGAACTCCCCTCCCTTTTTCTATATATTACCAAAAAACACCAACTTATAATCATTTAAAAACTATTCAGTATGAAATTACTCTTCCCTTTACTCTATATCCCTCCCAAGGTTCCCACGAGCTCCCACGAAACTCATCACAAGCTCTTTGAAATACCCCTTCAAGGTAAGGGATCCTCTCCCTATCCTTTCTATTCAAGCACCATATTTGTATTAGTTTTGTAATTATAAATTGGTCATGTTTTAATATGTTATTAAATATACCTAAAACTACCCTTATGATTTAAAATTTATTATATCCCCCCCATTAAATGAATTTAATTTATCCATGGAATATTTGAGTACCCCCATTATGCAGCCAAAATTATCATATTCTTTTCCATTCCATATTATTTTCTGTTCATAATCTTACCTATTTACACTAAATTGTTTTAACCTAGATGAACATATATTTTATTTATTATATAATTCATTGTATGTTTCCCACACTCCATAATTATGTAATTAAATGTGATGAAATATGATCATATATTGAATTAACTTTTTTGAAAACTTATGCATATTTATAATATGAATGTGACGAGTAGGACTAAAAATATATATCCCAAAAATTCATTGGGTAATTATTTAATCTCATGATATTCTATTTATGGTTTATGGTGGGTTATTATGAGCATAATATGTTATGTTTTTTGGTTATCCTTGAATCATTTTTATGATACTATTTTGCAAGTTGTTACCACATTTTAATGATGTATTTATGTTATCATCATATATCAAGCTTAAAAGTTAATTTTTATGATACACACTCATTTTATGTCCCATTAAAAATCATATTGACTAACATGTAATAATTTCTTCATGTTTTTTTTCATTTAGTCCCCTAATAGTGTTTATATATCACCCCTTTATTATGTATGTCCCCAGGTTATCCCACGTTATTTTAAAAGATAAATAAAATTTATAATCATGTTAATAATTTTTTAAATAGTTTTGTTTTATCCATGTATCATTTTTTATGTTATGTACATATAATCACAAATACAAAAGGATTAATTATCTTTTGGGATTATTTTAGTAATTCTTTTATGTAATAAATCATGAAATTAGGTTTAATAAATATATGGGTTGTCATATCAGTCATCTCACTCTCAAGTCTAAAAAAATTACCATCAGTGTTCAAGGATTTTGTTTCAATCTAGAAACATAGTTTTCATAGGTTATTTAAATGAAATTGATTTGGGTTAAATTAAATGAAGAATTTACTTTTAATTTCTTGTCATTCGTTTATAATACTCCTTGACTTTTTAAATTATTATTGTTTAAAGGTTTTGATTTGAATTCTTGAAGTTGGAATTTGATTCTAGAACATCCCTCATGATAATTTGTTATCGAATTTTTTATTCATTAGAGGATTCTAACTATAAGAAATCTTATAAATAAAGGAGAGGAAGCTATGAGATAATTTCCAAAGGTAAATTCTCTAATAGATCCTTCTTTAGTGGAAGTAGTTATCCACATTATTTAGATAATGGGTGAGGTTGGAGTTGGAAACTAGGGATTAATGGTGGATTATGGAACAAAATATAATTTCTAGAAAACACTCATCTTCTGTGGGGACAAATGACCCTAGGAATCTGAATAATATGTTGATCATATTGATGGGATCTTTCATTTTTTTAAACTGTAGAGGACTCAAAGGTGGGTATTTCTACTTACATACTTAAAGGACCAGGAAAAAATGTTTTTGACTCTATCATACAAGATAATATACATAGATATACTACCCAATGTTCATTCAAAAAAATCATCAAATATTAGTTTTATCCTTCAATAATGAAATTGGAAATGACCTAGGAATATCTGATCATATGGAAATGGGATTGTTCAGTTTTGGAGTATTCTACCCATTTCACTGAGTGTGTTCACCTAGAAAATAGGATTGTTACTAATAATTACCTTAAATACTTGAGGTTTGATATGGGACTGAGTAATGATATTTGGTCGCTGTTGATTCTATTATACCTTCCAATATTTTTGGAGGTGTTCAGAAAAAATATGTGTGGATAAGGTATAATTATTTGGTAATATGGGTTTAGGTGGAACTAAAGCTTATACAGGTGGATGGTAGGGTGTTTCTTGTGGCCATAAAAGGAGTTATAATGTTTTCCATTTCACATCAGGACTAGTTCTAAGAGATTCATCAGGGAAGAAATAGGTAATTCTATATCAATATACGAGGCAAGGTCATAACAGGACTAAATGTACAGAGGCTTCTAGGACTTTCCACCATTGTTTCCAATATGATCATATTTAGTGTTTGGTGGAATAATGTACCATGGTAATACAGAGGGATCCATCCTCACCAAGGTCTCATCAGTTCATTTTTTTGATTCCTATGTTAGTGGACCCCATTATCATGCTAATGGGGATATTCATGTGGTGAGGAAAGGTATGGAAGGAGTTGAGACAATGTTTCTATATGTTATATATTATTTTATAGATGAATCTAAATAAGGGTTGGCTACTTCTAGAGGTACATTGTTCATTTTATCCCATATAATAATACCTTTTGTTTTCTAAATGTGATAATAATTCATTTATAAGATCTAATTTAATTGAAATTTTATCATTATGTTTAGAGATTATGTTGTTCACATTGGATATTTTCACACCTTTATAAAAGAGGTACAAGCAAGGTTGTAAGTGTCTCGCATGTTGAGTGATGACATCCAACCATGAACTGGTCTTAGAATTCTTATTCCTTTATCTTGATATCATCAACCTTATTATTGGAATGGATTGAATGGTTTTCTTAAAGACCTAGATGGATTGTTATCATCAATGATTTTAGTTTTTATATCATGATGGATTCTCTCATATATTATAGAGTGAGTGTGATTTTCAACCTGGGAGAGCAAGGTATGTTGTTATTTCTACAAGGGAGATCAAAATCAGTTATTAGAGATATTCCTTGATTTCATTGGTTCCCATGTGATAATACCACTTCCTATAGTAGTGAATGAGGACCCCAAGGTATTTCTAGGTGATCCTTTTGTGTTACCACTCGGTGGGAGATCATGTTTATTATTGGAATACATCTTAGTATGATGCCCATTACTATCTCATCATATCACATGGAATAAACTATGTTAAAGGAACATATCATTTAATGGTGATCTTAAGTCTAATGGATTTATTCATCCTATTGTGTCACCTTTGTCTTTTCATATTCCATTTTAAAGAAGGAAGATAGAAGAATCTAACATTTTTTTGATAATCGAAAGGTAAATTGGGTGGCCATTAAAAAAAATTCCCATTACCAATAATTAAATATATTTTTTAATCAACTCTGATGGGGAATTTTATTTTATCAAAGGTTCACCTATTGTTATGGTATCATCAGTTGAGATTTCAATAAGAGTATAAACCTAAAATGGAAATTCGGATATGGTTTTTCAATTTGGAATTTCTATTCAACACATTCGGTCTCACTAGTACCCATGAGGTATTTATATCATTGTTGAACTAAATATTTCTTTAGTTCTTATAATCTTTCATTATTGTTTATATGGATTATTTTTTTGTGTGCATCTAGTTAGAGGAGGAGCACATGATAAATTTTGATATCATCCTTAAAATCATGAATGGACATCACTTGTATGGTAATATTTTTAAATTTTACTTTTATATCCAAGAAGTTTAGTTTTGGAACATGTTATATCTAAGATGAGAATATTAGTGCATATTTTAAAATATTTATCTAGTAATGTCTTTATTTAAGATTTTGATTTTCTTAGGATTATCTAGTTGTTGGAGATAGTTTTTTCAAGACTTCATTAATATTACATCTCCAATGAAAGCTTTGACTCATAAGGGTGTTATGTTCGAATGTAATGGAAAATTTCAAATCTCAATGAAAGATTTAAAAAAATAGTTTTATTCTACTCTAGATCTGATTCTTGTAGAACCTTACACAATTTATGGTGTTTACTAAGATATGTCTAGTATGCCACTCGAATGTGTCTTGAAATATGTTAAGTGGACATTGGCCTATAAACCTCTTCCATTATCCCTTTATGTGAATAATTGCCTTACCCATGACCAAATTGATATCTATTTTTCACTCTCTCAAAATATGGTGTCATTATCTCTTTGTGAAATGATTTATGAATGTATTCTGATCATAAGGGAATAAAGTACATTTTTACATAGAGAGACCAGAAATTACAACAAAGATGCTAGATTGAGTTTCTTTAGAACATTATTTTTGATATTGATTATACTTTTAAAGAAGTTAATGTAGTGTAAAACACTTTGAGTATAAAATTACTAACTCAAGACTTGAAGGAATCTATGGATGAAAGGTCTTTGATGAGTTTTCTCACTGATATGAGCTTGAGAATGGGAAACCATAGTGGATAAGTGTTCCTACATTTATCAAAGAGTTTATTTTAATTTGAGGATATTTTTATACTTGAATAGGTATCATACACTTATTAATAATTATTTAGTAAAATCTTAAATGGTGGAGATACCTCTATAGATTTTTCATTATACCTCATTGGTGTTTTGAGTTTCTGAATTATTTGGTTGTTCCAATGTCTCTGAGGTAGGAGTATATGAGAGGTTGAAACTAGACTTGTTGGTCTATAAACCTTGGTACTGCCAATATGTATCATGATATGAGACATTGATATGGATGGTATAGAATAAGGAATTAAATCACATGATTTGTGTCATGGTTCTGTACTTTTTAGATAATTAATATAGAGTATCGTAGACCTACGAGGTTATTTCATCCTTTTCTCATCCCAATATGGATGCAGTATGATATTTCTATATAATTCATCATTGGTTTACCTTATAATCTTAGTTGTAATGATTCTATATGGGTGATCATTTACTGACATATAAAATACAATCATTTCATCCCTATCCAGTAGATGATGAAGGTGGAGTAGCTCGGGTATATATATACTTGAGAGGTTGTAAGGATTAAAGGGTTTTCCTCTACATTTGTTTTTGAAAGGAACCAAAAATCTCCATCCATGATATTAATGATTTTAAAGAGATTATGGGTTCCTAATTAAAATTAATAAGTTAATATCATCCATTAAAGGATGGGTAGACTGATCAAGCTATTCATATTATTGAGGATTTTATTTTGGCATTAATTCTTAATCTTGGTTGTGGTTCAGAAAAGAATCATCTTCTGGTTGAATTTTCCTATAAAATTTGTTATTAAGATTATATTAAGATGTAACCCTTAAATTTTAAATATGGGTGTCTGTGTTGATCTACCATATACTACAAATAGTTTAGAAAATTGTACTTAGTTTGAAAAATCCTTGTTTTGGAGATAATGGAAATGCTGCTGCTAATCTATAAGAGGTTAATGGATTATAATAACCATCAAAAGACCTATACTGACCATCTTCATTACCCACTAGATTTTTAGGATGGTGATTGGATCTTTCTAAAATTTTCACCTCTCTTGGGACACATTGTATTGGGTATGTAGGGTTAGTTATAACCGAGGTTTGATGGCCCCTTTGAGAATATATAAATACTAAGAAATGTGGAATCTCAGTTAGACTCTCCATATTACTTAATTTAAATATATAATGTCTTCTATGTTTCCTATATGGAAATGTATCGACTAGTCCCTTCCCATGACATTGGATGGGAAGATTTTGATCTTGATCCTGACACCACTATGGTTGAAAAATTGGTTCAAATTATAGATCACCGGTATAAAGTGATACACTCTTAAAAAATTCCATTGGTCTATATATTGTAGTAGTTCAGATGGGAAATCAATGATATGTGGGAATAAGAATCATTAGAGATTCACCAATTTCTTTGTCTTATTTTGAGTTTACAATCTTGAGAAATTTAGAGAGGAAATGTGATATTATGGTAAGGATAATTTAATTTCCCTTAAGATCATAGGTATGTCTTAGTTTCTACATAACATATCCTTTTGGTCATCCAAGTTTTTTATGAGAGTATATGGAAGAAAAATTTTATTTTGAGAGAAAACAGGCTAGGATCAAGGTTTAATAACATTATTGGTTATAACTATGTGTAAACCATGCTTTATGAAATTGTGAGAATGTACTTGTGTTTTGTACTATTTGAACATGGTTAATCAAACCCAGAAACTCTTCGTGTAACTTTGAAGATGTCTGGGTTATTTTTTAGATGTGTCACACTACTTGGACATAGTCTGACTAAAATGTTAATCACATAGCTAGGTAATCGTGTACTTTGTTTTTCAAGGGATATAGGACACACATTATTGGAACATGGTTTGCTAAATTGTGTATCCTAACTATATGACTTGATCCAAACCTTTTAAAAACTGGAATTTCCCATATTTCATATGTTGTTTTTATATGTAATCACCATATAATTTATCTTTGGATTTAACTAAGCCTTCCCCATCTCTCAATAGGTATATATCCATAGATTATTGATTATTTTCCTTCATTATTATTGGATCTATAAAAGGTATGTTCCTTTTTAAAGACAATTTTCACTCCAATTATTCTATCATTTCTTGATCTCTTATCCCATCATTTTGTTGGAAACTAATTAGGTTTTGGTGTCAACAAATAATGATTTGATAGATATTTTATTATGTATCTAATGGATCTAGGCATATGGGAACCTAATCTACTCATTTCAAATCTATATTTTTGAAGGTGACTACTTTTACTTTCTTATTGTAGTAGGTGTATCGATACAAAGGTTATAACTAGTGAATTACTCAATTTTCTTCTAAATTCATTTGGGTCATTTTAGAAAATTTATTTATTTAATATAAAAGTTTATTTCTTTCAATAGATGCATTTTTTAGATGGAATTTTCTTTAAAGTATACTTTTTCACACTAGGTGTTCCCTAAAATTCCATATTGGTGGTTTTGATCCTAAAATTAATTTTAAAGAATGGGATAGGTGATAATTCTCTAAAAAAGTGTCTTATATATTTTTATCATCATCTTAAAATGATTTTAGAAAACATAGATCCTTAGGAACCTTGGTTTCATCATGAAATAATTATGTCACCTTAGTGTCTGACACCACTAAGTGTTATTTTTTTATATAGAAAGACTTTGGTTAAACTAGATTTTAGTGGGATTCATATTATGCCAGGTTTTGAGTTCCTTCTTGTGTCTGGGTATGTTTTCCAATAGGCTAGATCACATCTTTTTACTTAACATTGATGCTTGGTATTATTCATGATTGTACATTTCTTTCTAGGTTTCTCACTAATAATTCTTATATTGTATCCTTGTATTATTTAACTTATTATTTCATGATATATATCATGGAATCATTATATTCCTAGTTTATGTGAAGATGTAATGTTTTTATGGATAACAAATGGATGTTTTACAAAAAAATTATGCTATGAAATATTTTTATAAAATATATTTGTTTTAAAGATAGAGCTAACATTTGCATGGTATTAGACTATATATAAATTTTTTGGTGAAATATAACTAGGTTTAGTTCTTTCACCCTACCCATTCCTTTAGGAATTTTTAGATATTGTTTTTTAGGATTCATAAATAAAGGAATGGTGTCATGTACTTCACTAATTTCTCTTAGGTATCATATAATTCATAGTGAGATAGATTTGTGGTGATGGATGGTCATATGGGGACACAGTTTTGTATTATTTTAATAAAATTTTTGTTTTATGATTTTTGTATTCACATTGTTTGTATCATGGAAGATTACCCTTCTTCTAAATTATAATCAGTTTTTTTATATCTTTCAAGTTATACATGAGACCTATTTAGATATTTTTTCTATAATTATCTTGTAGGAGGCCAATATTAGTGGCATGTCAGGTTAACATGATCTATTTCATTAAAATAACTATAGTAATATATTTTAAATTTGTATAAAATAGGAATTAATTACACTTAATTATTTAAAAGTAAGGTTTTCAATAAAACTGATTTTATTTATATTTTGTCTTTTCATTTAAAAGAATGATTTTAAATTTATAATTTTAATTTTGTAAAAGGAATTTAATTTTTTAATGAGAATATAAAAATAATCCTAAGATTAGTTTTTTATAATTTAATAAAATAATTTAATTTTAAGTGAGTAGTAGAATTTAAACATTTTACCAATATTTAAAATCTTATGAATTAATTATTCTATTAGAGAATCATAGAAATTTACTAACAATATTAAATAATTAATTATGTATTTAAGAGGTAAAATTATTAATTTTAAATTTAATTATAAACTATGATATCCTATTTTTAATTTTTAAAAATTAGGTAGCTTTTATTCCAATTTAAAAAACAATTTTGTTCTTTATTTATTTATATTTTTTATAGTAAAATTCAGTTTTGGATTTATTTTAAAAAAACCTTTATTTTATTTATAATAAACAAATTTATTCCATATAAATTAATAAGTTGATAATTTTAACAAAAAAAAACTTTATAAATAAAATAATACTTTTTCTTGAAAAAATATTTTACACATCCTCTGTGATAATTACAAAATTTCCTTTTCAAAAATATAGATATTTTATTTGATAAAATTATTTTCATTTTTGAAATTATTATGTTCATATTTTTAAATAATTCCAACAAATTTTTTTTCATTAAAATCCTTTACCAAGGTTGAAAACTGCAGTTACTGTAGTAAAAGTAAAGACGTTAAATTTTTTGGAAAAGTGAAAAAGTCCTAACGAAATTAAAAATGTGTTTTTAAGTGTGTGGATGTGTAACTTCCTTGAACCAACTGCCACTAAACAGTTCCCTGATCCCAGTTAGCTATATGGCCTCAAGGGCATCTCCTCGAATGACAGAGGATTTCAACTAGAAATGAGGGACTATGGTGTGTCCATGGGGAGGATATTCCCTCATTACCAGAGAGTAACATAATGGAAAATCACTAACAGTAAATAGAGGAAGCAGTATAATAGTCAAAAAATAGATAAATAGTATGAATACATAAATAATGTTAGAAGTATCTCATATAACATTATGATCATTTCATGTGTCTACAAAGAATCCAAAACTAGTACATGGTAGAAAAATACAATATATGTATCAAAATACCAAAAAGAAAGAAAATAACGTTCTCCTAGTAAAATCATAATACATAGCTTGGTTCTATGCTCCCCTTATCCTAATAAAGGCATAAAGACAATCATCAAACTTCAGGTGCTTTCCATGGCACCTACATGTATCCATAAAGTCTGTTAGGCTACCCAACCATGGCCCAAACAAAGTGTGAGATACGATCCCAGTAGGTAATCACCCAAAGGTCTATATAAATTACACGATGTGAAATATGACATGCTAAGGTATCATTCAACTTATATCATAGTAAATCATTAACTAAATTTGAATTTCCCATAGCATATATACTACAAAAAAAGTGATCATTTAAATCCCAACAAGGCTCCATATAAAACATGGGTCATCTCCTATAACAATCCAGCTATAAATAAAAAAGAAACAACTAAGAATACCTCGCCTAATATTCATGCATATAATGTTAACCATGACCCTATCATATAACCTGTGTAAAAACTAATCATGGTTTTTTCTTATAACTAGGAGTTTCATCACAACCACAATAGCGATGTATAACCAAGCATGTCACATTTACCATAGTCATTCCATGTAAACACATTTCAGACCCTGTAAGGCTAGATCCAATGTATAGTGGACCAATTATTCCTCAATAATTCCTAGGATCGTATCGATGAAAACTCATCTAGTCTTCAATTATGGTCCAATTTGAATTTATACTGATCATGCCCACCGCAACCCCAACGAAATCAGAACCTAGGGGTAACTAAGACTAAGGCATCACATAGAATCACAATCCAGGAATCATATAGGTCTAAGGAATTCTCTACCATATCTATTACCAAATGGTGTAGCACACACATAGAATCCTATGTGACCATTCATCAATACATTTTCAATTCCCATGAGTAGACCCAATCATAAACTCAACTCGCATTCAATTATATTCCACGGTTTTACCTACTCGTATAACAAATCATGAAAAAGAAATTAAACAATTTAACAACCCACTTCACATGGAAAAAGTGGAGGAACATCTCGTAATCAAGTGATTCAATTAAAAACATTTATATACAATCTTACTCTATCTATGAAAGCACAAATATTATCCCCCTGGGAGGTTTAAAAAGGGAAATATCCAAAGGAAACCCCCATGGGTGACCTTTGATGGGGAAATCCCTCCAAAAAGTATCAGTGGAACAAAATTCCATCCTTAAGAGGTTCCATTTCATTTAATTATATTAATAGATTCATTTTTGGGGCCATGATGGAAAATTAAGTGGGAAAAATAGGAAATGTCTTAATAAAGCACAAATCAAAGAAATAAAATTATAGACCATCTACTATAGGTCTACAGTAGAGTGATCATCTAATATCATCTCCCTATTCCACTCAGATCAAAATAAAAATAAATAATAGACGAAAGAACTTGAAAGTAAGTAAAATTATCTTTCAAATAAATAATGTGGCTGATTCCAAGAATAATGAAGAATGGCACAAAATGAATTGAGTTCTCATTGGTCCAGATCCAATGGGATGATTGGTTATCGAATCTAAGAACGGAAAAATAATGTAAGGACCCTGACCTGAGTAGATTGGAGCTAGTGTGTTACTTTATTACATTGGTATGATTACAAGGAAGTCACATACCAAAGTAATTAATAGTTTAATAGTTTTTTAAACAACATTATATACATGAACATTTCATTACAAATTTTAAGGAAAACAACAAAGAAACTCCATGTATAACACCCACTAATTATTCTATTATCCCTACAAGTCATTCTTAATAAACCTCTTGGAATTATGTGAAAAAGAAACATATGAAATGGGTGAGCTCAGAATCTCAGTAAGGGTAAATAGTACAGTGGAATCTATAAAAAAATATATGATGAATAAATAATAATGCATTCTATTAAAACATGATCTTGAGTATAATATGATAGCAATAAAAGATGAATAATTAATCCCATTTAAATAATCACATGATACTTCACCATGGAAATTATACTAGTCTAATAATCACATGAGTTATCAATTAATAGTATCATAATGAGGGAATAAATATTTTTTACATCATAAAACTTTCGTCAAGGCCTCGGCTAAGAATTTTGAAAATAAATGGTTAATGCCTCAGCCAAAATCCTTTTTTGTCTTATGAGACCCACCGATGCATCATGGGGGCTATAGTGGGCCCCATATGTCACATGCTAAGTCCGATGAATTACTCATATGTCCAATAAAAATATTTCATTCAATCAAATTTGCATAGGCCACTTTTAAATTTTTCAATCACAATCATAGTTGGAAATACACAAATAAAATCATCGATAAATTCTCTAAGGAAAATAATCTTTGAACATTCCAAAGTGTCCCATGGAAGGTGAATCTTTAAAATCGTAGTAACATTGAAGGAATAACATATAATATAATAAGAATAATAAGATTAAATATTTGATACATAAAATGATAGTACACACATCACATGCATTGAATAAGTGGTGAACAAGGCATATATCTCATAGAGGTAAAATCGAGACATGAAAACCCCTTTTTTACTTTTGAAAGAAAATCTCTTTTCGAAAACCATGTGTATTGGTCCTAAAATCATATTGTAAACATGTATATCCCAGAAAATTAAAGTTATTGACATTGAAATTATATTTTATGCATAACTTATTTCCCACTGATGTGAAATCATGTAAAAACCATTTGTTTGAAACTTTTGAAATGAATCATTTTAGTGCGGTTTAAGGAAAATATTAAAGAGATTTTAAAGTGTAAATACATGTTTGTTTTCATAAAACCATAAATGAACCAGTAAAAATTTTTATGATAAATTATTATATTTTATAAAAATAATAATGTCTTAAAACAATTATATAGGACACTTGAAAATGGGTATGAATTCGGGAAGATCCCTTTAATTGGGATTGCTTAACGGGAAGAATTGAGAAGGTAACCTTGTAAAACCTTTATTCTACCATCAAAAAATGATGAAATTTTTTTGATATATAATTTTTGACCATATATACACATATATATATATATATTAGGACAATTATATAAAAATAATTATGATTTAAAATAGTTTATAGAGAAAGAAAGCATGACCCGAATGAAAACGGATTTTTGGGAAGAAAACCCTTACAAAGATCGTATCATTAAAGTGAGGAAAAATCAATGACATAATTATGTGAGAAAAAATTAAATCCACACAATATTAGTGGACATACAGTATAACATAATTAGAGGTCATTCACACATTTTCTTGGAAGAAAATAACCAATGACAAGGATGTTTTACTCAATGAATTGAAATTGAGTTAAGATATCCTTTACATTGGGTTTGACTTCCTTAAAATTTGTTCAAACCTGTTATGTAAGGGATTCAATAATTTTAATAATTTATTATAGAACTAATATCTTGTTTATAATGCCTTAAATAGTATTCTTATAACATTTCCCACCAATTTATTAACAATATTTTGTTATTTCCATTGTTTTGGGTGCGTTCTTTTCATGGTTTCCGAGGTCGGTTTATTATGGTCTTCATTGTCGAAAATAAAATAATAATATAGAAGTGATAAAATAAATATTTATTTTTTTCATTTAAATTGTTATATGTGAATTTAAACATTCCATGATTTCAGTAAAAGGGAAGCAAAGAATCATTGTCCTCGGAGGCTTTGAATTGACGCACCACGAATGATGATTTCATTATTTAAGAATAAAAAAGAGGATATGAGAGATATTAAGATGAATTATCCAATAAATAAAAAAATTATAGTATATATATAATACTATAGTTTTCATGAATTATTGGATAAAAGGTAAGGATAAGGTAGAAGTGATAAATGATTTGAAAGAGAAGAAGAAGGAATCTTACCTCTTGAAAATATCTCTTTGAAGACCTCTTTAAGGCTCTTAGAAGTGGTCTTTTTGCGAGACCAAAAGCACTATAATGTGGTAAGGGGTGAGGAGGAGGGAATTTTTCATTGTATATCTAGGAATGATGGCTTAATTTGATGAAAATTTGTAAAGTAGGGAGCCTCCTTTTATAATTGAAGTGAGGGGTAACATCAGAATTACTCAAATTATTAAAATATAATTAATTTATTATAGGTTTTAAGACTTTTATAAGGATTAAAAGTAATATTATATCCCATATAAAAATAATTGTTAATATTTTTTATTTTTTCATGATTTTTGTATTTTAAATAATTTAATAAAATATTTTATTCATGGAAAAACAATTCTATCAAATTAAAAAATATTCACAATAACGAATTTTACCACATCCACACAAAGTTTACAATTAAAATTAAATTTTTTATTATATCATATACATAATATAAATACATTTAGAAATAGTTAATTTCCATGAAATATAAAATTATATTTATTTTACTTTTTTTATGTCATCAATTTTATTTATTTAGTAATTAAATATTTACTGTAACATAATTATTAAATGAATTAATGTAATTATTTATTATCAAAAAAATCTATAAGAAAAATAATTATATTGTATTTCCAAATACTATTATTTTTTCAAAACACTTCCATAAAACATCATATTAAAATAATATACTAATTGAAAATTATAGTGTGAATAGGTTGTCTTTCTTTTTAATAAGATAATATAAAGGGAATAATGTGATCCATGTGGGTCCAACATGTCCTCAATTTAAATAAAAAGGAGATATTGGATAAAATATACACATTCAAGTAAATTTATATAGTTTATGGGTCAGTTAAGTACTCTTATAAATTTAATCGGAACAATTTATTGATTTTATCTATCTCTTGAACAAGCATTACATAAGCATTAATGTTAATTATTTATTATATAAAAATTAAAAATAAATAACTATAATAAAAATAAATTAATTAGGTTAAGAATAAAATTATATATTTATTCATTATAAATATTCACTCAAATACATGTTAAGAAAACTTCTTAAATGTGATATTTTCTCTTTCCTTGCAATATGTAGTCATTGTAGTGACATTTGGATAGGGTTAATGTTATATACCAATAAAATTATAAATTCCTGGAAAAAAATATCAATTATAAATTATAATTAATAAAAAGTTCATAAAAAAATTTAGCTATTAATTATTAATAAAAAGGAACCAAATTGGATTTGTTAGTGAGGCTTAGATTCTACGTCAACATAGACAATGGTTCTTTTATACTTACCAATTAAATTATAATTTATATGTTCTAAGTTATTTATATACAAAATTTATCTTATAAAATAATTATTTATTTATTAAATAAGTTTAATAAATTTTATATCATAAATACCTCTTGACGTTATCATAAGAACTATCATATTTTCTTAAATACTGTATTTTTATCTATTCACTAAAAATTCAACTATTTCAGAAAAATACCATAAATTCATTCAAACCATTTTTTGAAATTTATAATTTAAACATAAACTCAATTTTATGAAAATAATTTTAAAAATTTTTGAAATTAAATTTTAAATTAAAATCACCATTTAATCAAAAAATAAAAAATTTATATTTATAACTGATTTAATGACACTTTGAAAAATTAACTAAGGTATCATAAAATTATCTTATAAATATATGACATAAAAATATTAACTTATTATTTATATAAATTCATTTTATTTTGAATCATAATAAAAATTAATATTTTATAAAAATACTAATACTTAATTTATAATTTCTAAAACATTTATTTACTAATACTGTCATATAATTATATAATATATTTATTTACATGATTCCTAAATTTAATTTATAATTTCATGGGTGGGGTTACTATTCACATGGTCGGTTTTCTATTAATAAGGGTCGTATTACTATTCTTAGGAGTAACATTGCTATTCCAAAGGATCTGTTACTATTCACCAAAAAATTAAATTGATCCTAACAGACTCAAAATATCTTATTAATCGCAATAATGAAAGTCTGTTTTTTGAAATTTAATTCATAGAAGTAGAAAAAAATTATTGCTAATTTATAACTATCCTGTTTAAATAATTATAAAAAAAGTGTTGTTTCACAAAGACTTGGTGTGGTTTGTATGACATTCTATATTAAATTTATTTTCAAATCCTTAGATTGTTAGATTCTCCCCTTCTACAATAAATTACATCCTCACAATTTGAAATTCCAATTTGAAAAAGAAAAAAATATTTGATACTAGAAAGTTCCTTTGTGGAAAACCCACATCGAAAAAAGGTATTAAGATAACATTTTTTCCAAGATTTATTCCCTAATGTTGAGATACTGTTTCAATCTATAATAATGTAAGGAAATATGAGTACTTGATACATCACAATCTTATCCTTTGTTTGTGAATTTAACTCTTCCTAATTCATTTCATGAAACAAGTTTCATCATAGGGTAAAATAATATCTAAAACCTTGTCCAAATACAAAATTAAACCACTTCATAAATGGTTAATATTTCCAAAATATCATGATCCAACACTTTAGAAAGAAGGACACCGAATTTCCAAAATGAACTAATTAAAAATTTTGAAGTAGATCTTAATCATCACATATAGATATGTGAGTGAATTCTCCTTTTATTATCTTAAATCGTGTTAATAACTTTAATTACCATAAAACCCTATTGAATATATTCAATATTCCTTATTCCTTATGTAAAACATAGGAATTTGGATTTATTCCTTAAGTCCAAAATGTTTTAGACTCTACCATTTTTTCAATAGTCCATTATTTATACCCAATATAGTAGCTTCTATACAATTTATTTTATCCAAGTCAATCATATATTTATTATGAAGTCTATATCTCAGTATCAATAAAATATTAAGGTTTTTGTTTCCCTCAACCATATATTTTCAAAAAATTTTAACTTGCTACTTTGTCAATTTTCCATGGTACGATTAATGATATAGTACAACAGTAAAATTATTATATATTCTATAATTATTATAGCCAGTAAATCATTGGTTAAAATACACATTTGGAAAAATTATTGACCCCAAACATAAGCACGTTAATCATTCCTCTTCGTCTGTGGTAGTAGCATAATCTTGAACAAGATCTATTTTCTTCTTTTGGTTTATATTTTTTTGATGCATGGTATATTGATTTTTGTAATGTCCAATCTTCTTATAATTGAAGAATAGCACATTATAAAATTTCTTCTTAACTTGAAATCAAAATAATAGTGTTCTTTATCACCACACTTATAGAAAACTCCAATTCTATTTAAGTAAATACTAAGGTTCTTCCTTCCACGATTATCACATGTTTGAAAATACATCATTCCCTTATTCCCTTTATCTATCATTTTTCCAAATTTCAAATTCCTATCTTTCTTCTTTCTGAAAAAAATAATACATAGAAAAAACTTTATACTTCTTATTATGATATGATATTGTCTCCTCATATGATGAGAATGTTTGATCAGTTGGTTCCCAATGAAAGACGAGATTAAACACATCAATGAAATAATCATTCTTACTCTTTAGATTATGTGCATTGATTTGATTCTCATTCCTTTCAGTATGTGCCATATCTAAGAAATTTAATACAATATATTATATCAAAACATTAGGAAGCATAATGTAAAATCCCAATTCTATTTTAATACATAACATAAATTGAAAATTTTATGCCTAGAAAATATCATAATTGTAAACATGGTTTATTTGAGGGCATGTTTACATTTGAATCCTTAATAATGATTAGTAAATAAAATTAAAATTATCCTAAGAATATCCCCAAGGATTGTTAAACCAGGTGTATAGTAAGGCCCATTATCGTGTACCATATTTCCTTGAGTCAGGCCCGTGACACCTTGTCAGAGTTGATACCCCTAGGTACCTTTGTGCCAGAACCATGTACACTTGTAATATCTTGATAGGCATGAATTGCTTGGAATATCCCCATAATCAATAACATACCAAAATTCTTATATGATCTTGTATTCTTATCCTCAATGTCTATTTTAGTGTTAGGTTCCTAATCTATGTTTTCTAAATCTTGTTTCAAATGTTTCTATTAACTATCCTTGGATAATAACTGTAAGGACCCAGAACATAGTAGCATGGAGATAGTGCCTTACTTTATTACGTTGGTATGATTACAAATAAGTTGAATCCAGAAGTACCAAATAGTTTAACATTTTTTGAAACCAGATTATATACATGAACATTACATTATAAATTTAAATAAAAATATTGAAATTCCATTGATAACACCCAAGAACTCTTAGATTAACCTTGTAAGTCATTTATAATATACCGCTCAGAATCTTGGGGAAATGAAAAATATAAAAGGGGTGAGATCAGATGATCAGTAAGGGTAAAAAAACAGAGTGGAATCTCTGAGATAAAAAATAATTTATGATTAATAAATAATAACACATTCCATTAAAACATTATCTTGAGCCTAATATGGATGTATGAAAATATGAATAAATAATTCCATATAAATAGTCACTTGAAACTTCATTATGGTTATTATAAATTTAAAATAATCACATTATTTATATATTAATAATACCATATTGACATAATGCATATGTTGGACTTTATAAACATGTTTTCAAGGTCGTGGCAAAGACTTCGGAAAATAAATGGGACCAACTGATGCATAGAGAGGTTCTAATGGGCCCCATCCATCACTTTCTAATGCCAATTCATTAATCATATGTATAATAAAAATATTTAAGTATCCCATACCACTTTTAAAAATTTTAATTGTAAACATAGATCAAAATACAAAGATAAAATCATTGAAAAAATCTCTGAGGAAATAATCATTGATCATCCCAAAGAGTCCCATACCACTTAAAACATTTAAATATTAATCACAATTAAGTAATAACATATAATATCATAAAAATAATAATAATAAATATTATATACATAAAATGGATTTACACACATCACACGTAATTAATAAGTGGCGTACAAGGGATATATCTCTTAGAGGTAAAAGTGAGACGAGAAAACCCGTTTTTACATTGGAAAGAATAGTTCTTTTGTAAAATAATTTATATTTTTTCAAAAATCATATTGAAAACATGTAAATACAATAAAATAAAAGTTAAGGATATTAAAATTATATTTTATTCATAGATTATGTCCCAGTGAAGTAAAATCATGTAAAAAGAGTTTTTTAGAAACATTATATATGAAAAAAAAATTGTGTGGTGTAGGGAAAATATTAAAGATATTTCAAAGAGTAATGAAATGTTTTTTTCATAAAACCATAAATGAACAAATATAATTATTCATGGTAAAATGTGTGATTTTATAAATATAATGATGTCTTAAAACATATTATATAGTGCAATTAAAAATGGATAAGAATTCTGGAAGATCCCTTTAATCGAGATTTCTTAATGACAAGAATTGAGAATGGAACCTTGTAAAACACTAATTATCCCATAAAATAATAATGTAATGTGATGGATATATTATTTAGTATCATATATACATAAGATAGGATAATTATATAAAAATAATTAAGAATTGTGTTGGTGTATAGAGAAAGAAAGTATGAACTAAATGAAAACATTTGTTTGGGAAGAAAACCCTTACAAAGATCATATCATTAGAGTGAGGATAAATCAATGACATAATTATGTGTCAAAAATATAAATCCACAAAATATAATTGGATATTTTGAATACAAAATAGAGTCCCTTCATTCATATTCTTGGTGGAATATAACCAATGACAAAGAAGTTTCACTCATTGAATGGAAATCGGGTTAATATATCACAATTATCAGATACGAATTCCTTTAAATTTGTTAAAAAATCATGTTTAATGGTTTGAATAGAGTTAATAATTTATTAAAGAACTAAAATAATCATTATAATACCCTAAATAATCTTCTTACAACATTTCCCACTATTTTATTAACAATATTTTGTTATTTTTGTTGTTTTGGGTGCCCTCTTTTCCTATTATCAAATATCGGTTTATTATGGTATTCCTTGTAAAAATATAGTAATAAATAAATGATAAAATATATATATTTATGTCACTTTTAATTATTACATATGAATTTAAACTGTCCATGAGTTTGGTAAAAGGGAAATGAAGAATCATCATCCCTGAATGTGTAGAATTGACACACCATGGAGTTTACATGAATCCTTAGATAATAGGTAGGGATAAGGTAGAAATGAGAAATAATTTGAAAGATACGAATAAGGAATCATACCTCATGAAATCTTCTCTTTGAATTCCACCTTAAGCCTCTTTAAAGTGGAATTTTTTGTGAGACCAAAAGCACTAGAATGTGGTAAAGTATGAGGATGAGGGAATTTAGTAGAGTTTAGTAGTGAATTATGGACTAAGGTGATGAAAATTTGGGAAGGAGAGTGTCTCCTTTTATAATTGAGGTGAGGGGTAACATAGGAATTACTCAAATTACTAAAATATAATTAATTTAATATTGGGTTTAATACTTCCCAAATGATAAAAAATCAAAGGATATCCCTTTTTTGAAAGAATATTATTATTTTTAGATTTTTTATGATTTTCAATATTTATATATAATTTAATAAAATACATTATTCAAGGAAAAATAATTTTTTATAAATTTTAAATTGTTCATAATAATGACTTTAATCACATATAAAAGTTTAAAATTATAATAAATTTTTAATTATATCATATAAATATTATAAGTACCTATATATATATTTAATTGACTTTAAAATATCATATTATATTTATTTTACTATTTTTAAAATCATTAATTTGATTTATTCATTAATTAAATATTTATGGCAACATAATAGTTCAAGCCATTAATGTAATTATGTATTACCTAAAAAATAAAATTAAAATTATATGGGAAAGATAATTCTATTATATTTCCAAAATCTATTTTTTTTAAAAAATCTATAAAAATTCATATTAAAATACTACACTGATCGAAAATTTTAGTCTGAACAAGATATATTTCTTTTTAATAAAATAATATAAATTGACTAATGTGTTCCATGTGGATCTAAAATTCCCCCTTTTATAATAAAAAGGAAATATATGATGATACATAAACATACATGTAAATTTATATATTTTGTGGGTCAATTAATTATTCTTATAAGTTTAATTATAATAATTTATTTATTTTTCTTTCTCTTTCACAAGAATTACATCCACATTGCATAAGAATTAATAAAATATATTTAATATATAAAAATTAAAAATAAATAAATATTATAAAAATAAATTAATTAGGTTCAAAATATATTTCTTTATTTTTTATTATAAATTTTCACTCATATACATGTCAAGAAAACATATTAAATATGATATTTTTTATTTTCCTACCCTGCACAAGCATTGCACAAGAATTTGGATAAGGTTAATATTATTTAAAAATAAAATTAGTAATTATGGGCCAAAAATAAATTATACATAATAAATAATAACAAGGATCTGAAAATAATATTTATCTCTTAATTATTATTTTTAAGGAACCAAATTGGATATGTCAGCGCGGTGCAGGTACGGTGTTGACCATTACAATGGTTCATTTATAATTAACAATAAAATTATAAGCTATATGTTATGAATTATTTATATATAAAAAACTCTTATATAATAATTATCTATTTATTACATAAGTTCAATAAATTTTATACCATTAATATCTATTGATTCTCTCACCAAAACTACTGCAATTTCTTAAAAATCTTATTTTTTAACTATTCATTAAAAATTTTACTATTTATAAAAAATAAAAAAACTCATCCTGACCATTTTGGTTTGTCTATAAATCAAAATTGAACTATATTTTATGAAAAAAAATCTAAATATGAGAAAAAAATAATTAAAATCCTCATTTACACAAAAAATATAACATTTAAAATTATAACCGATTTAATGACACTTTGAAATTTTAACTAAGGTCTCATAAAATTATCTTATATTCATATCACATAAAAATTTTAACTTATGATTTACATAAATACATATTCTTTTGAATCATAATAAATATTTATGTTTTATAAAAATACTAATACTTAATTAATCATTTCAAAAACATTTATTTGCATATACTATGATATAATTATATCATAATATCATTTACAAGGTTCCTAAATTTTATTTATACATTCATGGGTGAGTTTATTATTCATTTGGATGGTTTACTAATCATAATGATCATATTACTATTCATAAGTGAAACATTACTATTAAAAATGGTCAAGTTACTATTCACCAAAAAAATGTAGTTGGTCCTATCAGACTCTAAATATCTTACTGATTGCAACTGTGTATATCAATTTTTCATAATTCAACTCAAAGAAGAAGAAATATTATGTTTAACTATTAAGTTATAACTATTTTGATTATATAATTATAAAAAAAGTGTTGTTTCATAGATACTCAATGCTATGTTCATTAAATTCTATATTAAATTTTTATGTAAATCCTTAGGTTGTTATAGAGAAGATCCCCAAATTCATAGATTAAGCTTTAAGAGTAGCTCCAAAATTTCATTGCTACCCAATGTGAGAGAAATGGGAAAGTAGGTTAATGTTTAAAATAATTTTTAAGGGGAATATTTTAATTTCACCAAAAATAATTGTTCGCATGGTTTGGACCCACGGTTGGCCAAATCATTCGGCAATCATGTGCCCAATGTTGTGTTAAGGGGGTACCTTCATGGTCACTATGCTTTATTTTACTAATAATCATATATTGTTCAAAATAAATATATCAAAATGTCTTTAGTTTTTTCATGGATGTGCACCTCCATTCACATTGTTTCTTTAAATGGTGTGGCATGTAGAACCTCATTGTCCATAATAAAACACATTTAGAATAACCAACCATCATTCCCCACATGGTTTCTACTGACCATTTTTCCTACCTATTGTCCCCTATAACCTGGGCTCTGAGATAGGACCAAACCTCAGACACCCTTGATAACTTCATGACGTCTAGGAGTATTTACATTATCCCATACATATCATTTGAACCAAAAATAAATAGATATTTATCTTTTGAAAAAATGAAGGAACATACGATATCCCCCCCCCTAATGAAATTAGTCCCTAAATTTACCTCTCAAGGGTGGTCAATAGTCGTATTTGAAAAACTCCAGCCACTAAGCATGTTCATAGACATCCCACTCCCAAGTTCCTTTTTATAAATGGATATGCTACAATAGCACCCATACTAGAGGAACTGACCATCCTTAGAGAACCTTTTATCTCTTATCAATGATACTAATATAATTATCCTCAAAGGATGCATGAAACTGTAACTAAACCTCCTCATGATGAAAATAATTGGATAGTTTTAAAAGATAATGGCAGAACTGAGATGCGTGAAAGAAATCGTGTGTATCCCAATACATCTTAGGTAACCACAACCAATACGCTACGAGAATGACTCTATCTAAAACCTAGAAAGACCCAACATATCGTAGTGAAATCTTACCATGTCTCTAAATCCTTCTACGTCCCAACATCGATGAAACATGTACAAATACTAGGTCCCCGACCTAAAACTCTAGAGGCCATATACAGTTATTGACATAAAATTTCTATTGATACCAATTATTATCCATCCCCTTTCAAATAAATTATACCTTCTTTGAAGTCTCTGATATGAGATGTGGTCCTAGTAAAGTTATCTCACCAGTTTTTAACTAACATAGGAGAAATCTACAAGCCTTACTATAAATATTCTCATAAGGTGTCATCTATATAGTCTCCTAATATTTATTATTTTTGGAAAACTCAACCATGGGTATATTCCTCTCCCAAGACCCCCCAAAATCTAGGACATGAGCTAATAGAATGTCCTTAAGAACCTATATTGTATGATCTGACTAGCCACTAGTCTGATGGGGGTATGTTGTCTCAAAAAGACATGTTTACCCAGTTCCCTCTGAAAACTCTTCCAAAAATGAGATGTAAACCAAGAATCCCTATCTGAAATGATAGTGTGTAACACCCCATGATGTCGTTCTATCTCATGATTTTAAAACCTCCCAAACTCATATATGCTAAAGAACTCATTGATTAGTAGTAAATGAGAAACCTTCATGAGGCTATTTAAATTAACCCACAAATCATCGCTACCTTGAGGATAACTCAATAAACCTATCATGGAATATTTCATTATTTCATCCCATTTCCACTCAAGAATACGTAACTGCTGTAAAATTCAGAATGGTATTTGATGTTCTTCCTTTATTTTCTAATAGGTGGAACACCTCATAACAAAAATAGATACCTGATGCTCCATACTAGACCACCAGTACTAATAGTGTAAGTCATGGTACATCTTTGTAACTTCATTATGAACTACCCAAACTAAGGAATAAAACTCCCCCATAAGAACCTCATGTCTGTCCACTAGAATAGATATGAAAACATGGGTATGAAGAACCTCATCCTCACCTATGGTCCAACCATGACATGGGTCCTCACCTTCTACACTCTCCCAGAGGACTAGGACCTAGGAATCTGATAGCTGCATCATCCTTTCCATATCTAGTATGGTAGAGGCCATAACTAATTATAAAAGATAAGTCTTCCCCTAACTCTCCAACAACTCCAAGTGTATCTCAAAGAACAAATCCATAAGCTTTCACTCACTACTACCCTATTGAACTACCTATATATAAGTACTATTTCTTAGTGCATCAGCCATGGAATTTTCTTTCCCAAGCATGTAGGCAAGCTCGAAGTTGAAATATTATAGGCATTCAACCAACCTTTTCTACCTTCTATTCAAATCACAATGTTTAAAAATTTACTTGAGGGATTTATATTTTTTGTATTTTTTACACCAGAAAATGTTTTCCCAGTACGTAATGTCGCCAAAAGTGAAAATCTTGAACAACTACAGTTAACATGAGATCATCCCTTAGGTAGTTCCTCTCATGTGGCCTCAGTTGTCTAGATCTATATTCCATGACTCTCTCACCCAGCATCATAACTACTTAAAACTCAATACATGATGCATAAAAATACACATTTTAGCTTCTTACCTACTCTAGATAAATCAAGACTGGTGATGAAGTTAATATTGCTTTCAGTACTTGGTAGGCTATCTCAAGATATCTACCCATACAAATATCACAGCCTTCTTAGTCGTGCTCATCAGTGATGCTGCTAAGAGTGAGAAGTCCGGTATGTAATTCCTATAATATTCATCTATACACATGAAACTATATATATTATAGATGTTATTGTATAATCCCAGGAAACTACAGTTGTCACCGTATTTTCGTTAGCTGATACTTTTTTCTTTGAGATAATATAACCCAAGAAGTGAATTCTTTCAATCTAAAAGTGCAACTTTGTGAGCATAGAATAAAACCGATGCACTCTTAGTGTATCCAAAACAATATGAATATGTTTTGAATATTCATGTAGATTTTGAGAATACAAAAATATATAATCCACAATTACTATGAAAAATGAATCCAGATAAGGATGGAAATATCAGTTTTTCTGCGCCCTGAGAATCACTAGTGCATTCATAAAACCTAATGGAATTACCAGATACTCATATAGACCATAACTACTATGAAAAGTTGAATGAGGTATGTTTGTAAGTCAAAAACTTTCCTAGTGATATCCAAACCATAAATAAAATGTTGAGAATACCTGAGCTCCTCAAAGCTGATCAAACATGTCATTTATCCAAGTCCGCAGATATCATTTCTTAACCATCCACTTGTTAAATTTCCTATAATCTATGCATAGCCTAATGTTAAATTCTTAATTTCTTGAAAAATGGACCAGTGAAACCCCCAGATAATTACTGGGTCGTATAAACCCCTTTTACTCCAAATCTTCTGACTGCCTCTTGAGTTCCTACAACTCTATCGTAGCCATCCTATAAAGAGGAATGGATACTGAGGCATCTCATGATTCTATCTCAATGGATAAATCCTCCTCTATCTAAGGATATAAACCAAAAAATTCATCCAGGAATATATCTCTAAAATGATCAACCACTATAGTATATTAGGTCTGACATGCTCCCTAATCATCGATATATAAACTAGAAATATGTGTTTTTGTCCCAACCTACCTAAGATGGTGTATTCCATATCATCATTCATAGATGTCCCATTCACCATTATGAGTATAAAATATATCCTATGGTGATTTGAAAGTCACCATCTAACAATAGAAGTCAACATAGGCTCGATAAGCCACTAGCCAGTCCATCCCAACTATGAGGTGAAACATAGATATCTTGAGGACTAAAACATTAAAAATGAAGTGACACCCACCAACCTCATAGGGGAACTCTGTTCATTGACATATATCCTTATTTATGATCACCAATTTAGTTTCAAGTGTTATAACTCCCTCATAAAATTTTATAAGTATCATAAGGTTTTCCACTATAGGTAATGATATAAAACAATGTGATGCACCTATGTCAAAAATAGACGATACAAGAGTTGAGGATACTAATATCGTATCAATCACTATATAAATTCTAACACCCTAATCCTTGGGTGAATTTTAACACCATGAAAATTCTAAAAGAGTAAATTTTTATTTGATAGCTTGTATGACATGCAACACCATGCGTGTAAGTGAATATAATATCCCTACACTTTAAAATATATTTACTATTTATAATAAAATATATCTATGATTTTTTATTCAATGCATGTGATACTGAGTTAGAGTGTGTCCCACACAACAATAAGTTTCTTCAATGGCTTGCGTTATATGCAAGACCGATTGTTATCAAAAAATATATATTATTAAAATATTATTTTTTTCATATAATAAGATATAACCTATCCATTAAATTTTTGGTTATTAATAGTATTAACTAAATTACGAGAAAATGTATATTATATATAAAATCAATTTTTTTACATTCATCCAATATATTTTGTAATCATAAGATAATAGAAAACCCATTATTGCACATAAAAACCTATATTTTTTAAAGCAACCTTTACCACATTTTAATAGTGAACCTATTTTAAATAATATTTTTTGAAATTTTTTATATTTTATATGTAAGAATAATATTACTTTTTTAAAGTTAAACTTACAAATTATGTTAGGGTAAATTTTTGGTATTTTTCTGATATATTTCTTTTTTTGATGAATAGTGAAAAATAATGAATTTTAATTCAAAACTTCTTTTTCTTCTAATTTATTTATAAGGTTAAATTATATTTTTTATTTTTTTATAACACTAATTAGATAAATTTGAAATACATTTATCCAATTTAAGTTATTTTCACTAATTTCACCTTTATATTCGATAAAAATACATTTCAAACATTTTAACTTTGAAAACCTTCTTTTTTATCTTACATACGTGTTTAAATTTAAATTAATTTATTCCAATTATGTTGCTGGAATTTGTAAAAATGGATTAAATATTTGGAATCATTGTAATTTAAAATTTCTAATGCAGGTAACTTAGTTTTTGACAAAAAAATATTAGTGACAATAATTAAAATTAATTACATCGATGAATAGAAAAAATTAGATTAAGAAGGGACTAAACCTTGAACTTAAGAGCCTAAATGACCTAAAAAATTGTAAAAAATCCATTTTATATCCATATATAGACTATATACACCCTTAGATTTAATTTTTTCAATTATTGTAACCACTTTACATAGTAAAAATGTCGTTGTAATTATCTTTTCCAAAATATACAAGAATGAAACTCCTCCTCCACTATAAAAAGGCACTCACCCCTCCCAATTATTGACACCTATAAAGATATTCATCCCACTAAAAATATTCCCAAATAGGTTTTTGACAACACTACCCTCATACTATAAGCATCACCTTTGGATGAAAGCATACCATGGAAGTATATTGGTTTAAACTAAAAGGTGTTACACGAATAAGAGGTAACATTCTACAAAGATCATATTTTGTTTCATTTACTCCTACACCCATTAAATTATTATTATTCCATGATAATATAATAACATAAGTATCCTCAATATAATGAAATATTTTTATTTTAAGGTTTTTACCTACATTGACATACACTTCCATCAAATGGGTAACGCACTTACTAATATGTGTACGGAGAACTACCACCTCACAAAATGATGATTGTTCATTATTCCATTACCACTATCATGGTGAGAATTATGATAGAAATGATATTTATATATGTTATATTTGATATTTATAATATATTTTTACTTTTATAATACTTATATAATAAATTATTTCATGCATTCCATTTTGTGGGAATACGATGACATCATTTGTGGAAGTGTAGACTACTGCCTCCTCAAAGCAATATGATTCATTCACATTATAAATAGAATGTATAAATGATGGTTTTAATAAAAATTTGTGACATACATTAAATATATATGATTCTATAGAGATTATATACATATAAATCATTTAATTTTCCTTCTTTTAATATGGAAAAAAATGAAATTATCATTCATTCGTATGTACAACCTACCATCTTCAGGAAGGGTGTATTTCATTTCCTATATTGAAATTTTATATATTATGATAAATATATATATAATGAATATATTGGATAATTAAATAATTAATTATATTTTCTACATGATCAAATCATGATCTAAATAATATGAACTATAGATAACAAGTCAAAAGATACTCAAGAAACTAGGCATTTAACATTTGAGATAGTGAAAATAATTAAATATTACTAACAAAAAGCTAATAAGATATTATAATAAGATCAAATATGATATTATAAGTATTATCATTGTTCACTTATAAGTTATTAACATGTTTTAAAATACTATACTATAGGATAAGTACCAAACAACAAAAAAGAAGGATAAAGTAATGGATTTTCATCTCGCTTTTATATTGGTGAGATAAATGTCATATTCACCACTTACTTTTTTTGTGTGGTGTATCTACTAAATCTTTTGATATATTATATCATGAATATTTTTATATTCATGTTATTTAAATTTTTTACTTTGAATTATCCCACCCAATGGGTTTTGACATGAAAATTATCATGTGGTAAAAGTTATCTTTGTAATACCAGTTTCTTTTGTGATTGTTTACTTTATAATGAAAAAATCACATAACTAGGATAATTTTACACAAAATATAAATATTATCATTCAATTAATATTATTAATATATAAAACATATACCATTTTTACATATGGTGTTCACTTTACCAGTTATTTAATTAAGTTGATAATTATTGAAAAATTCATATCTTTTATTCAATATAGTTAATTGATAAGTCACATTTTTCATGAATTAAATAGATTTTTCAATATATGAGGAATTATTTGTAAAGGTATGAAATGGGTGGGGCCAGATTATAGATATACCCCTAATTCATTGGTAGTCTCATGAGATGAATCATTTGGTTAAATTAGATGAGTTTCTACCCGATATGCTAAACTGTCTTGTGAAAGGCCTTGATAGTAAATGTACAATGTAACTAGGAAACATGGAATACAATAATTAATCATTTCCCTCATTTAGAATCAGTTTTTATTTACCCATGATATTTTTTTCTTTGACATGTCTATGGATTCATTTAATTCTCAGTTTATTGATTAAATGTCATGTGTTTTGGTTATCTTCCATTCCATATAGATTATGTAAAATATAATTTGTTCAAATGGAAATATTATTCTATTATTTAACCTTACACATTGTTTATTCTTATTAATTCATTATTTCTTCTATTGTACTCACCCTTATTGAGAATTTGAGCTCACCCTTATTTTTATTTCCTTTCCCCAAGTTTGGCGAGTAATCCTTTGAATAAGAATTCAATTATGAATTTTACTACATTTTATTATGTATAATTATTTATTTTATATTTACAGATGTAATATGGATATCATGTATGTAATCTGGTTTCCCAAAATTGCTAATTTGATTACCCCTTTTGGATTTGATTCCCTGCAATCATAACAATGTAATAAGGTAATACACCGGCTCTGGGATTCTGGGGTTCGGTGTTAGGGGTATGTTTTATAGAATATATCTATCATGAAGTGTGGCCCAGTTAAACAACCTCACTATAGAGTAATCACACATGATGTTTTGTATAAAACGGGTGTCTAAACACCTCATCCATGACCACTCACTACTATCCTGAATGTCATGATGAAATGTTGTGCATAGCCCATACTGTCGAAAACATTTTACGTGAATGGGTCACGATAACAATGATTCTTATTATATAACTATGTTTCACAGTGATGAAAAAAAACAACATTACCAGCACCATCATCCTCTCTCATAATCATCTCATGGGAAGCCTCCAAAATGGTGCTTTGTACCTAGAGATGATGAACCAAAGGGTTGAAAGGTTGTACTACACTGCTCTATGCCCCTAGATTCTCTAATGTTCTACTTTTTAATTAGTACATGGTTTACTATATCAGTAATAGAGGCCAATTTAAACACCTTAACATAAGATAAAATGGAATTTCAAAGACCTTCCTCATAGAATCACACCCTTGATAACTAATCAGAAAGGTATATTGATGAAAAACATTACATCTTTGTAATGATTGTCGATTACTCCATGATCGTCACAGTTCCCTACTCCTGACACATGAACTCACTATCCTACTCTTCTCTTAGAGTCCTAGGGTATAATTAATTATAGAACCTAGTAAGGAAATCATCCAAAACAATATCTTGCAGCCTACCATCCTATTTCATTATATCCCACCAGTGCTTTCCTATTCCTTGAATCGTGTATGTTTCAATCTTCACTATCCTCTATAGAGGTGTATTTAGATGCTCAAATATCGATAGCGTTGCATCAATCCAAAGATCAACAAATAATGAACTACCATCCCCTGAGAATTTGGGAGGATGCAACTTTTAGAACACATACATCAACTCATCCATAGATAAGAAAGACTATATCACTTACTAAAAAGTCTTCATGTAGAGGAGAAACCCCTTATTGAACCATGCCTCCATACCAGTGTCTGAAATAATAGATGGTTCTGTAATTGGCACTAAAGAAGGATATACTAGTATCCCATTCCCCCCCCCCCCCCGCCTCTATAATGTGGTTGTCACCAGCCTCCCTGCATACGATAGGATTTCGATAGGGTGGGATGTCTATACAAATCAAAAATCATGCCTAGAAAAATATGTATATCAAACATAAAATCTAAAAATTAAGGGATAGATCAAAACATTCCTATATATATGTCATGTCACATAGCCTACTCTTAAGGATAGGACCTTAAAATAGAATTGTCCCAAATTCACTAGATAAACTACCCCTTTTACACTCAGAAGTTGGGTTTAGGTCAGGTTCACTATCTTCATTTAAATTTTCCATTTTTAATTTCATATTACTTTCATATTTAATTTTAATAGCTGAACCAAATTGTTAATCACTTCTGATCCAAAAGGGTGGATACTCCTCCTGAACCAAAATATATAATCCACCTAATTCACACCATAACACATTCCAGTCCATGTGTCTCAAGTTCAATGACTCAATATTCCACAATTCAAAGATCATAGTGTCTATTATACCCTAATCAAGAAAACACATATTAGGTTATAGAAGGAAATCTGAGTACTAACCACCACCACCAATGTTTTTTTTAAATTTATTAAATAAGAAATGGTTAGAAAATCCTCCAAGAAAACAATTAAGAAGGTCTTTTGTAATTAATCCCAAGAGAAACTTCTCAAACAAAGTGAATAACCTTGGGGGAAGGATCCAGGAATAGAAAAGATAAGAGACAGGTTGTTATGAGACTCTTTATAAGTAATAAATTCCACCAAAACATTCCCCTCACTCCAGTTTTAAATAATAGTTATGTGATCATTCATGAGACCCTTGAATTTCCTGATAAAATAATAAATGGACCAAGGGACCATCCTTTACCTATGATTATGTTAGAGAGAGAAAGTAAATCAATCATGATCTCCATGATATGTATGTTCCTCTATTTACAAAGGAACTGATGGGAGAGCATGCTAAGGGATTCTTCTTGACAATAATTTCCAAGACCCAAGAAAATAAAAAATCATCTATGACCGATTCATTGATATCTCTGATAACTCTAACCCTATACACAGTTCCCATGCAACATGAGCCATCTGATTTCATCTTGTACCCCAAAACTGGTGGCTTCTATCTTACCCATGAACCTTGGGATATAGGATCCATGGTGGGAGTGGCATGTTGGGGAATAATAGGGGTGATGGATGGGGTAGCCACTATGCCTTTTCATAGCCTGCTAAAATATAATATGAGTTTCTGGGTTTTGAAGATAATACCTGAGTAGGTGGCCGCCAGATTCTAATGTCACTTGTCATTCCTTAAAGCCCAAAGGATCCAACACCCCATATTAAAGATAACTGCTTTTGCCCTTTATTCTATGTTGGACATATCTATCGTAAGGAAACACTACTGAATAAAAAGTTCAGTAGTGAAAGTCTAATCAGACCATCCAATAATCTATCCAAAGGAACTCCAGATAACTTTTCCCATTCTCTATTGAGGAATAGGTTCTTTGTAGATTCTTCCCTCAAGTCCCTATTGTAGAAACACATTGAGGGAAAGATAACTTCTCTTCACTAAACATTATTATTCAAGGGTATATTATAATGTCGTACATGTCAAACAACAAATAGAAATTCGGAAGGTAGACTATTTCACCAGATAATTTCACCCCAATGGTCCTGAGGGGAAGAAATGGGTTAAATTTTAAGGATGTATTTGATAGAAAAATTACCTAGCTTATTCAGGACACCAATTAATTTAATGATATCAAAACTAATTTTATGGATCACATCAAAGGTGGTTCGAATGATAATAGAGTACTCACTAGACTCCCTAAATGATATATACAGTGAGGGAAAGCTCAGGAAGTACAGGATTGACCCTTCCCAATTATGATGCCAATAACTGATGCCCCCATTTCCAAAACTCTAACAGGTATGCTGGTAGAGGTTGTGAATATAAGTTTGTATCAACTTAAGAATTTTGGAAGGTTTATATCTAGAATAACTTTTCTCAAGGCCATATTTACTTTTCATGTGCTTTACCCATAAATGTTTCCCCTCATGTAACTCCCATGAAAGAGTTTCATAAAGACCATTCATAGAACCCGACACACTCTTTATGTCAAGACCCCTTCATATACATGCTTTTATAACTTGTTCTTGGAGCTCACTACTATAAATAAGGCTTTGAAAAGCACTAGAAACTTCTTTTAATAGTGCTATAAAAGCATTTTTAATCGCGACGAAGATAAAGGGGGTCCCCGTTAACAGCACTAAAAAGTGCTAATAAAGGTTCCCCCATTATTAGTGATTTTTTAGCATGGATAAAGGGCCACCTTTATCAGTGCTATTTTTAGATCTAATAAAGGCCCAATTTGTCAGTGCTTAATTATAATTTTATAATTATTTACATATATTTATTTATTTATATTTATAATTATAACAATAAATAGTATATATTTATAAATACTTGTATATAATAGTTAACATATGTATATTAATAAAATTATAATATTATTTTTATACTTTTATAATTATTTATATATATTTATAATTATAATTACAAATGTATTTGAAAAGTATTTATATATATCATTAAAAATATAATAAAATATTTTTTTTATTTAAATATATTAAATGTAATTTTATAAGTACATTTTTTAGAACATATATAGTTCATATGGGTAACATTATGAATTAATCAATATACCACATCAATGGACAATGTGATTTAATGTATAAATGATCATGCATGATACATGACATATGCATGATCAAAATATTCATTGACCAAATTCATTAGAAAACACATATATATTCAATAATTTTAATTATAAATATATATATTAGAAAGTATTGTATAGTTATAAATAAAATAAATATATTAAATATTACAAATATAAAATATATAATGAATTAATCCAATAAATATAATAAATATAAATAGAATAAATATCTAATATATATAATAAATCTAACAAATCTAATAATTTATTTATTATTTAATGTAATTTATTATAATATTATAATTATTTAATTATATATATATATATATATATATATTTAATTATAATCTTATAAACACTTTTTTCAATTAAAACATTATATATATATTTTTTAATTATTAAAAAATATATATTAATTATAAAAAAAAATTGTTATTTAATGTATACTAATAAAAATTATTTTTGAACATAAATATAATAATTTTTTATAAATTAATAATATTTTTTATTAAAAACATTTATCCGCGCTTTTAGCTAGTGCTGGTAAAGGACCATCGCTTTATCATCACTCTATGCACAGCACTGATAAAAGGCAACGCTTCCCTTTCCCTATTTTGTGGTAGTGGAGGCCCAATGAAATTTATCTTGGAGGTGGCCACCCCCTAAAAATGATATCAAATTAAATTCAATGTTGGAAAGCACTTTCTTTGGAACATTGATAGTAGGCATGATATTCATGAGTATAGAGTATAGAATTGAGTTGATCAATGTAATTTTTCCACAAAAATATTAGAATCTAATCTTCCAATTGAGGATATGGCCTGTTATTTTATTATAGACCATGTCAAATTATCTGATAAGAAGGGTGTTAGGGGACATTGGAGCACCCAAGTATGTCATAAGAACGTATCTTTTGTGTATACCAAGACTAGACTATAGAAATCATGTCCAACTATCCAAGAATTTAGTGGGAACAATGAATAGTCTCTTCTCACAGTTAACAACTTTCCCAATCCAACCAAAACAAGTCTTCAGGGCCTCATTAACCCCCTAAATAGATATTATACTACCATTGAAAAATTGGATGGTGTTGATTCTAAACATCAGGTGATAAATTTCACCTAAAGGATTGCTTATTGTGGTAGGGGTCACTTTGGCCACTACAATGCAATGATTAAGATTGTAGTTGAGAATATCTTCAGTAATGATGAATAGAGAGGGGGAGAGAGGATCCCCTATCTCAAACCTCTAACATCTTTGAAAAAACCCAACTTCTTAATCATAAAGGAAATTTCCATCCATGGAGAACAAAAGCAACTTAATATTATATCAATAACCTAAAAAGTGAATCCCATGCTTGGAAGGACCGTAATGATAAAGCTTCATTCCACTCTATCATATTCGTTACACATATCATGTTCGATGGAAGAATTTATTCCTCATCTTTTCATATTGATTTCACTAATTACTTCTTGGGCTAAGGCAATAGCCCCTTGAATAGATCTTCTTTTCAAAAAATCGTGTTGTTCAGCATCATCCCAACTTGTAAGAAAGGGATCCAGCCTTGAGTACAAAATGATAGAAAATAATTTTTAAGAGAAATTACATATACTAATAGGTCGGTATTTATTCATAGAATATGTAGTCATGATCATGGGAACTAATACAAGTTTGGTAGAACATGCCCCATGGGGAAGATTTCCTCCTTTAAAAAAACATGTATATTACTTATTAAACATGATTTCACTGTATCCTAGGAATTCCTATAAAAGGAGGTCGGGAAATAATCTGGGCTAAGGGAACTGATATTGTTAATGGCTCATATAGCCTCTTGGATTTTGTCCTCATCTAGTAGAAGATTCATTTTACCATTCACTACTTCAGGTGCCGAACAAGGAATAACGTCAAACAAGGACAATGAGCTGATTGGGTATCCATCTACCATAAGAGGATTTAGATCAGATAGTAATGATCTTATGTGGATGTTTTTCAAGATTCCTATAGTTTCTCAGACATTTTTATCAGATTGATCCTCTATTAATACATTAGGACTAAAAAAATACATTTTTCCTTGATCCGGGCGTGGAAATAGCTCATGTTATGATCACCTTCACAAATCCATTTGATCTAGGATTTCCCTCTCGTAGTACATTCCTTCTCCAATAGAAAATCAGTCATAATTTCTTTTTCACACCATAATTCCAAAAAAACAACATCATCCCAATCACTTTCTATCCATGACTCTAATATATGGATGTCCATGGTAATAATCTCCCAATAGGCATCAGTGGAGGGGAGATCATTGGCCCATGATCGAAGAATATTTTTCAAATTCCATAAATTGTTTTGTAGGGTGATCTAGGGGTTACCGCTAATATTTTGGTCCCACAAGATATGAACAATGTCAAGGAATTTTGAATTATCCACCCAAGATGATGAAAAAACAAAGGTGGCCTCGATGTCACCTCTGGCTTCCAACAAAATTCTGAGGGGCAAGTGGTCTGAGATTCCATGCACTAGGTGAAGGATTTTGATGTTAGGGAAGGCCAAGATAGAACCTCCATTAACTAAACATCGATCAAACCAACTAAAAGATCTTTAATTACATCGTTCTTTATTCAACCAAATAAAAGGATCACATGATAAACTAGCATCCCTAATACCATTATTTTCTATGAAAGATACAAAAGACTGGAAATATATTCTATGAAATGGGAACTATCCTTTTTTCTCATCTGGATGGGCCATGATGTTGAAATCCTTACCCACTATCCAAGGTGTGTCTTCTTAATTTAAGGAGATCAATTCATCCCATAAAAAACTCTATCCTAAGAGTCGCACTTGGTATAAAAACAGACAAAAAATCATCTTCCCCTCCCACTGAAATCTTGATATTGAGGCATTGGACAGACATAGAAACCAGGTCCACTAAAAATCATGATTTCGAAAATAGCTAGATGTGAGAGTTAGTTATAAAATCATAGAGACATCCATGGGCTCCCATTCAGTGATAAGAGAGTTTTATTTTATCTAAAATGTGTTTGGGTTCGAATACTACAACCATAGAAACAAATTGAAAATGAAATTAATTAGAGATAAAGTCATATTTTACCTGAGTGCCCAAGCTAAGATCCATCCACATGAGGAAATTAATCATTGAAGGAAACATGTCTGGAACAGGCCCCAGACTCATGGTCTATAATTGTTTTTTTGTATCTAACTTTGGATTTAGATTCTGATTGAGATTTGGTCTTCATTATGTTATAAGAGAATTGGACCAAAGATAAAGGATTATTTTTCAGTACCAATGATTTTTGAATAGATGGATGGATGCGCATGGGAGGGGGTATAGAATAATCACATACAAACACATTTTAGGAGAACTTATGATTGGAAAAGATTTCTATGTAAGATTCTTAGTATACTCCCTCAGATCTATCTCCTTGATGAAAATACAAGGTAATAAAGGAGGTACAAGAGAGGAAAACTCTAATATAAAGGAAAAAATCAGCTTCACAACATTTATAATTCAAGGATAAGAAATCATGGGATGATTTTGTTGCACATGAACTATATCATGGAAGGGGGGACCGAAGCCGACATAAAATTAAGCTCTGAAGAGGAGGAGGATTCCATACACAGAGGAAAGAGGGGTAACAACAATTTATTCCCTCAATATCAAGGGCTTTCATATTTCCTAGAAGGAGGAGAAACTGGCATCACATAAGGATCCATAGGAGGGTATGGAAGCTTCTATGGAACATGATTCTGCGACTTCCTAGACTTGTCATACTCAGTAGAAGAATGGCCTTGGGGGAGGAAACCTAAATAGAAATTCATAGATTAAGGGTATCCAACACCTAAGACCAATTGTCCATTCCTTCCACTATTATTAGTAACTTGGGTGGGATAGGGATCGCATGGTCCATATATATGCATATTATAGTTGTTGTATTTTTTAGATGGAGATACCGCTGATCTGCATAGAGAAAGGGGCCCAAGGAGTTCCCAATTCCATGAAGGAATTCTGGAGTGTTAAAAGGTAGATGTATACCTAGAATAGAGATCCACACCATGACCATGGTTGAATATCTACCCAAGTGAGAATCAATAAACCACCTGAGAAGGGATAACCTCTATTATCTGACAAATCGGGGAGAGTTTAACCAAGCGAAAATAAAATCATCTTGTGAGCAGTGCACGATACTGAAAGAATTATGATTTAGCACTAAAACTCAAGAAGGGTAATCTCGATTCCATGAGATAAAAAAGATCTAAAAAAATTTAATGTAGTTTTATCAATCCTGAACCTCACTCCCAAGTTCCATTGAATATGATCAGAAGCTGCATGAAAATTAGCTGCCAAGACATCAATGATCGAAGACCATTAACTGATCGATTAGAAGATCCCTATAAAAAATCAAGATGATCTTCAAAGCCCTTCGAATTGGAAGAGTTCAGGAATATAATATACTTGAAATAATGGGTTCATAGAGGCTTGGTAGGAGGTGGTTCACTAAGAGGAGATGGATCTGATGCCCTATCCAAAGCAATGGGAAGACAAGATGGGGAAGATGACAGCATCACATAGGGGATGTTCATAGAAGATTCAATCTCCATATTTCAAAATTCTATGAGTACCAACCATGTTTCACAATTTACTACACAAAATTATATCACAATAGTAGGAATATCTATCATGAAACCTGTCACAATGTCATGAAAACTAGAAATACGTCATATATGGCATGGCATAATGCATGGAATGTGATTTCTAACAAGTGAATAAAATGATCCATGATATGGAATACCATCATCTAATTAGGTTGCAATAAAATATAAACCACGCTTATATCACTAATAACAACACAACTCAATTGAATCACCCAGTGTTGGAATCTGAGAAACTATAATATTCAAAATCTTGAAAACATCAATTAACATTGGAGGAAATTTGGATTTTTTATATATGTGGGTTAGTTACACCTAGGCACACCTCATTACTAAATTCTTATTCCCTCTTATACCTATCAATTTTTACCAAATAATAATCTAGAAAAATAAAACACCTTGGATACCACTCAACAGTGACTCGAGCCATATTTCTTACATGGCCTCAATCACATATCCCTGTGTGCTATAGGATTTCGACTAATATCAAGGTCCTAGGGTTTGTTTTTGTGGATACTATACCCTCACTACGAAAGTTTAACATTATGTAAAATCAATAACATTAAATATAGGAAGTAGTATAATAGTCATACAATAGATAAACAATAGGAATATATAAAAATTTCCAAAAGTATCTCATATACAATGATGACCATGTCATGTGTCTATAATGAATACAGAATAGGTATACAGAAGTACAATACAATACATTTATCAGGATAAAAAAATTACCAAAAATTATTATCTCCTGATAGAATCATGAGCCTCATCTCAGTCTCATGCTCTTATGCTCCAAATAAAGGAAAAAAGTCAAGAATCAAACTTCGTGTGCTTTCCCCGGTCCCTACCTGCATTCCTAAAGTATGTCTTTTTACCCAAAAGTGTCCCGAATATGGTGTAAGATACGATCCTATTATGTAACCACCCAATGGTCTATAGTAAGTATTGGAAGGTCAATATGAAAACCTAAAGCAATATGAAATTTAAATCACAATTAAGTAGTGAGTAATGATTAAGTGACTATGGCATATATACTACAAAATAAGTGATCTTGTAATGTCCAAAAAGGCTCCATACAAAATATGGGTCAAATCCTATAACTAGGAAACTATAAAAAATATAGAAAAAAAACAACACGCCCTCACAATACATCTATACATGTCATTCCAACAATGACCTTTCCATATAACCTGTGTATCAAACAATCACGACCTTATTGTATAACCCGGAGTGTCATCACAACCCTGGGGCATGTATGCCTATATAGTAAACCAAAGAATCCTCATCGAGTCCTAGGATAATCTCGATGGAAACATAGTTAGGATTGAATTGGGGTATAGTGACCATGTCTACCAACCATTTCCACTTTGATCCCAACCAAAATGGATCCAAGGGGTAGCAAATCCCAAGGCATCCTATATAATCAGAATTCAAGGAGCATACAGGTATAAGAGAATTCTATACTATTTCCATGACCCATGGTGTAGTAGGCACATGGCGTCTTATGTAACAATTCATCAATTCGCATTCAAGTCCCATGACTATACCCACTCACAACATAATTTTCATTCAATTCCATTCTATGAGTTTACCCACTAATATAACAAATAATGAATCAAAAATTAAAAAAATCAACATCATGTATCATATGGAAAAAAGATATATTACAACTCTTAATCATGAAATTTAATTTAGATAATTTATATACAAGCTTCCCCTAATTAGGAAAGCACAAACCCTTACCCCATGGGTGGTTTAAAAAGGTAAATATCAAAAGGCACACAACATGGGACACCTTGTTTGGGAAAAACATCAAAAAAGCCTTAATGGGACTAAAGGGAATCCCTAAAAAGTTCAATTTCATTTAATTCAATTAATGAATTCATTTTTTGGGTCTTTCTAGAAAGTATAGAGGGCATCATAATAGAAGATATCCTAATAAAGAACCAAACCAAATGGGAAAAGTACATACCACCTACCATAGTTCATAGTACAGTACTCATCCAGTATCATCTCTTGATTTGAATTAAATATAAATAGAAACAATGAACATATGAAGACCGTGAAAATAGTTCAAATTAGATTTCACCTATATAGATCATCTGATACCAAGAAGAGTGGTTAATGGCACAAAAGGAATTTTGTAATCACTAGTACAGATTCAACGAAATGATTAGTTCTCAAGTCTGAGATAGGATGGAGAATATCCTCTAATTCATAGATTAGGTTTCAAGATGATCTCCCAAATCCCATATCTTCCCAATGTAAGATAAATGAGAAAATATGTTTAGGTTTAAAATGTTTTTAAGAGAAATGATGAAATTTCACCATTAATATTGGGTCGCGTAGTTTTTCTACATGTATAGACAAAAAATGCACCAATAATGTTCCAACTAATGTGCTAAGGGGAATCCACATTGTTATTTTGTAAGGTTTGACTAAACATTTAGAAACCATGAAAAAAACCTCTTTCCAAAATTCCATAGTTTTTTCATAGGCGTGCATCTCCATTCACACGATTTCCTCAAACTGTGATACCTATAAAAACCCATTTTTCAGCCTCACATGATAATATGTAACCATGATCCCTGCCTTCCACAATTTCTACTAACATTACAGCCTACCTATTTTTTAAAAAATTCTGGTTCTAGGCTCTAAACATTTCTCGAAAACCCCCCAATACCCCCATGACCTCGAAGGGTATTCACATTACATCATAGAAAACAATTAAAACAAAATGAAAAATGATATTCACCTCCTACAAAAAACCAAGATCATACATGATGAGTGGTTTCTCGCCTAAACCTCCTCCTCTTCATCATTTTAAACTTTTGGATCCTTTTACCCTTGTATAATTACATACCATTGTGGAATGTAATGGGTACTTCCTAAATTAATTTGGAAACCCATACTCCAATAACCCAGAGCTGGCGGTCACTTTATCACATGGGTATAAGATACATTGGATATCACCATATAGGATTGATTGAAAAGACCCATAAAATTCAAGGGAAATTTTTTCTAAATTTTCTTTGGGATTTTACAAGAATGTAGTTTTTGACGGCGCCTGATTCCGAGGCCCGGTGTGCCCGTAATTTCTATCCGAAGTTTAGCTCGGGTACGTTCAGTGAACGAACGAGCGGGAATTTCTAACTTTTGAACCGGTGCCCAGAATCGAATTCTGAGGGCACCGATGGAACCGCAGCACTGGTAATTGCTTAGGAACTCCTGTTTCGGAGCTGTGTTTACACGAGGGGAGTTATTAATTTTTGTGGTAGTTGAAAATAAAAATTAACAATTTTTATTTTTCCCACTTGGTAGTTTTATCCTAAGTAAGGATGTTGGGGGTGGGACCCACTTGTGATAACCAACATTGAGAGGATAAAGTAGGGTGGGACCCACACGAGCCCAACCCCTCACTTTCCTAACCCCTCTAAACCCCCCATTTAATTTTTGTTAACTTATCACCTCATTAATTTTATAACATCTTATGTTAATAACTTAAGTGAGTTAAATGTGGGTTTTGAATTTTCAAACTCTTGAAATTAAAAACCTATGTTGGGTTAATAAAATAAGTTGGAGGATTATTTTATTTTGGGGTTAGTTGTTCTTGTGGTGGAGACTTGGGAGAGAAAGGGATAAGTTTGAAGTCTTCTTCTTCTTCAACATCGACGAAGAACACCTCTGACGAAGAACACCGTTCTTCAACGAAGAACATCTCCACCGAAGAATGTGACGTCTTCTTCCAACGACGTTTCCTCTTCGAACGCACCTCGACGACAACGGAATCGAAGTTCATTTTCCACGACCCCCGACTTCCGCGACGCTCGTCTTTTGCGGCTCGTTAACGTGCACCGTTCTTGAACCGAGGTAGGGGTTTTATTTATTTATTTTTTTGTGAATACCAACTTGTTGATCTTCGTGGATTTAACCGCTTGTTATCGAATAACGCAAGGGGGTTGGACCGCACAAACACAGCTGACCCTCCTCCTTAATTTTTTTATGATTAATTCCTTTGTGGATTGGTTCGGGAAGGTGTGGTGCCGTCGCACCACACGGAATCAAGTGAAAGGAAACGCGTGGCGCTGTCGCGCCGCGCCGTGGAAAGAAGTTCAAGGACACGACGTCGTCGCGCCGCATCGAAGAAAACCGAAGACGCTGTGGCCAGAGCGGGGCCATGGCGGAGGGGCGCGGTGTCGTCGCACAACACCAGACGACAAGGGCAGCGGCCGGTTCCGGGCCGCGGCGGAGCAGGGTGACCGGCGGCCGGTACTGGGCCGCCGGCGAAGGAGCTGGAAGGGGTCCGACCATCGCCGGTCCCGTTGAGCAGAAACCGGCCGGCCAGGTCGGGCCGGCCAGACAAGGGGGAGTCGGGGGAATTAATTCCCCTGGCTGGATTTCAAGTGGCCCCAATTAAGGGGCCGCCGTTTTCATAAAGGAGGGGCAACGCCCTTTTCTTGGCACATGCGCGGCACAAAGGCCGCGCTGGCCGCACTCGCTGGCCGTGCTGGCCGTGCCGCCGCGCCGGCCGGGCCGTCGGCCGGGCCGGAATTCCAGGCCAGGCTGGGTCATCGGGCCGAGCCGGGTCGTCGGGCCGGGTTGACCCGGTTCGGCTGACCCAGGGGGGTGCTGGGTCGGGCCGGGCCGGGCCCAGAACCCATATTTTCGGACTCAGTTGGTTCAAACGTCCATATCTTGGGCTAAGGAGTTCCGATCGATGCACCGTCAGTGGAAACGCGATCCTTGGATCGAGACGGTCGTTTCGGTATATTACACTCAAGGTTTTGGAGAACTTTGGGTTCGGCCAGGTTGGTTCGTACACGAAACCAACCGGGCCCTCGGAGCGGAAACGCTCATATCTTGAGCTTCGGACGTCCGAATGACGTGCCATAGACTTTGTTGAATTCCTCTAAGTGAGACGGATCTTTTGGCTTACTCCGCTCGAGGTTTGGATGCTGTCAGAGTACGGTTGGGTTGGTTCTCTCACGAAACCAACCGGGCCCTTGGAACGAAAAAGCCAATAATTCACAGACTGGGCGTCTGATTGACGTGCTGTCTGTTTTGTTGAATTCCACATGATGAGACGGAACTTTTGGTATACTTCTCCTGAGTTTTGGATGTAGTTGGAATATGGCCGGGTTGTATTGTACCCGAAATCCAACCGGGCCCCTGGAACGGAAAATCTGATATCATATAGACAGGACGTCCGTTTGACGAACCGTCAGCGGCATTGATGATCACGTTGAGAAACGGTCCCTATGAGTATACCCTATGAGAGTTCGGGGTACAGTTGAGATACGGCTGGGATTGGTTCGCTTACGAAACCAACTGGGCTCCTGGGACGAAAAGGCTAGTAACTCACAGATCGGGCGTCCGATTGACGCGCCGTATGTTGCGTTGAGACCCCTATGACGAGGTGGTCCTTTGAGATACTTCTTCATGGGAATTTGAGATACTTGGAGTATCGACTTGTAGCTCGTGGAGAAGACCCTCCCAGAGACGAGCGTGCGGAGTACGGAGACCATGTAGCCGGCTGAAACCTGACTACTGCTTGACCGACTCAACTTGGAGTGATTCGACTAGCCCGGTGGACGGAGCGCCCGGTATTTAGTGACAGACCCATGGTGGATGGAGCGCCCAGTAGTTGGATGCATACCTGCGGTACTCGGCAGGAGGAGTACCTCTGTAGGCTATTAGGGGGAGCGCCTGGTATTTGGCGACAGACCCATAGCGGACGAAGCGCCCGGTAGTAGGCCGCAGACCCGTGGTACTCAACAGGAGGAGTACCTCAGGAGTCTTAGGTTAGTGAGCAGTACCTCGGAGTCGTGACAGGACCACTGTACACTCCAGAGATGGAGCTCTTCATCAGTTACGGTTTCGATAATGAAAATCTTGGTTTGAGCTGAGTCAATGACCTTTGTGTTTAACTCTTGATTGAGATGGGTCACTTGGTAACTTAGGTATATGTATGGGCATATACATGGGTAGTGGTTATCCATTGATTTCATAATCCTTGTGTTTCCTCATGATTGAGATGGGTTACTTGATAACTTAGGTATATGTATGGGCATATACCTAATTAGAGGTAATCTGTTGAGATATTCTTTGTTGTTATCCTTGTTGGATTTAGTGAGACCTTGAGGGTCTCGGGGTCCCTACTGAGTATCGTTATACTCACCCCTGCACGGGCTTTGCCCGCACCTCGTTGTGTTGGTTATAGACGGCGGCAGTGCTGACGGAGGCCGAGTGTTCGAGGACTGGACAGCACCCGGAGGTGGACTACATGACGAGTCAGTATCTGGAGGAGGACTTCACAGCGAGACGACACATGGAGGAGGTTGATGGGCGAGAGCGTTGGGGGGGCTATCTGTACCTACCCTTCAGGTAGGATCCATGGCGGGTGATCTAGGAGTTGCGCTATCTGTACCTACCCTTCAGGTAGGATCCGAGGAGGACGACCCAGGAGCTGCTTCCTTCTTCCAGATGTTTGCCTTTTTCTGTTGTTCTTTCGTTTAGTTGTAGCTGCACTTTCAGTTGGGTTTGTATTCTGGCCCATTTACTTTTCAGCACTTTCTTTTGTACTTAGTGTTTTGCTTCTGCTTGTACTTTGTGGTGTTTTGTTTACTTTTATAAAGGAAATTCCTTCCCAGTTATCGGGATTTACGCCTTTGGTGCTAGTCGCCAGCCCCTGGCCTATGGAAGGCGAGCTTGGGGTAGTCACGGCACAGGCTCCGAGGACGGGTCGTGACAAATTGGTATCAAAGGAGTGGGTTCTACCACAGAACTTATAACTCTGATATTTTCTTTTTGTGAAGCAATAGTGTTAAGGGTACCGAGTGTGGTCTTCAGTTCAAGGAGTCGATTGTTGGTGCGGGCAGCTGACGTATCCATACACCAGGACCCTGACAACTGAATTCAGACTCTGTGCACGAAAACATTGAATTGCATGTGTGTTTTCCGGAAGTTTTATTTAAATATTAGCTCAAACCAGGTCAGCTCACTAGGTATAATCTTTTGACCCTGTCACGTTGTTTCTTTCAGGATGCCTCCCCGTGGATGACCAGCTATAGCCCCGAGAGTGGTACGTACTGACAGCCCGCCTAGCGACGAGGCCTCAGTACAGGGCCCTATCCCAGTTGAGGCACCAGCGGAGGTACCAGCGGTACTACTACCCGTTGGACCACCGATGCCACATGCCCCAGCAACAGAGAGTGCACGTCGCTTGAGTGCACTACACGAGTTCCAGCGCTAGAGACCACCCAGGTTCCAGGGAGGGACGGACCCGCAGGCGGTTGAGGATTGGCTGGAGGCTGTGGTGAGAGTCTTCAGGCTAGTGGGGATGCCGGCAAACTTCATGGTGATCCTTGCTGCCAGCCTTCTTCAGGTAGCAGCAGGCAGATGGTGGATCTTGATGCTCTAGATGCATGACGAGGCGACACTTCTTTGGGAAGACTTCAAGATCTTGTTCCAGGTAGAGTTTGTACCATCCACCCTTCGAGCGGTGCATATTCAAAAGCTACTTCAGCTACGGCAGGGCAGCATGACAGTGGCACAGTACTCAGTGAGATTCACAGAGCTCTCGCGCTACTCCACAGATATGGTACAGGACCCGTTCTTCAGGGCCCGAACCTTCGAGCAGGGGCTCAGGCGAGAGATTAGAGCTTCTGTTGTTTCTCACAGCATTCCGACGCAGACAGGGGTGTTAGAGAGAGCCCTCTTAGTGGAGATTTCCCTTGCTGAGCAGTCTCCAGTAGCAGGACCCACCACTAGCCAGCTTTCGGCAGAGTCTTCTGCAGCAGGCAGTAGACAGATGACGTAGAGGTCCAAGAGGACCAGACCTACCGGTGGCCGACTGCACGACTCAGGTTCAGTTGTGCGGGGGAACCGGGGTGGATTCAGAGCCAGTCGTTCCGAGAGTGGACAGTGTTACTCCTGCGGCGGGATTGGTCACATGGCACGTGACTGTCCGACCCACCATGCAGATGACCAATGGTTAAATGAAGAACCTCTCAGCCAAAGGCAGAGGTTCGATCAGGGCAGACTACAAGGAGTAGGCGGCCATGGAAGAGGAGCTGGTCGTGCATCTGGAGGTGGACGACACTTCGGGGTGTTGCCACCCCCACCACCAGGAGTCCCACCCCGACCACAGGGGACAGGAGGACATGGGAGAGCTCAGCTTCAGGCAGATGAGGCCTACAGTCATGGAGCTCCGGAAGCAGATGGACAGGAGCGGGACTGGCTTCCGACCTGGAGGCTATTGATCCTATTGCTTCTAGTTTTGTTGATGTTTTTCTGTAGTTGCTTTGTGTCTTTGTACTATGAGCTGCAACAATGAAAAGACACTTATCTTTGTAAAGTTTGTTTTCTTGTCCTTTTTGTTTGGTTGATACTGAGTGGTCCCGGTTAAGACTATTGACTTGACCCTCACTTTCGAGATTTCTACTGGAGGAGACCTAGTGACCTCACACTGATGCCGACAGTGTGACTCGACCCTTGGAGGCGAGAGTGACAGTTGGATCTCTTGGTAGTTACGTCGAGGCCTTACGACGTCATCCATGGCATGAATGCATCATTCATGTCAGGATTGACTGTATTAGGCAATGAATGTGGTTCATCCAGGGGATGAGACCGGATTTCTCTTATCGGCAAAGAAGAAATCATAGCAACTCTTGTGAGACTAGAGAAGTTCCAGGTCATCCAAGAGCGGATGAGGATAGCACAGGGCCGACAGAAGCCTTATGCTGACAGGACTTGGAGGCCTCTAGAGTTCGAGGATGACGATCACGTCCTTAGACGGGACTCACCTCGACAAGGTTTACGGAGATGTGGCCAGGGAGGCAAGTTATCTCCAAGGTTCAATGGACCTTTCTAGGTCCTCAGCTGGGTAAGCGAGGTGGTTTGCCACTTGACCCATCCACCTCAGTTGCACTAGGTGCATGATGTTTTCCAGGTATCTCAACTGAGGAGATATGAGCTCGACCCTTCACATATCATCGACCATGAGGAGTAGGACAATGGCGATGAGGTTACTTCCACAGAGGTTCTAGTGGGGATCAAGTATCGATAGGAGTGGATCCTACGAGGACGATCTATTCCTTGGGTGCACTTTCTCTGGCAGTACGGGAACCTCCAGGTGAGCACATGAGAGCGGGAGGCTCAGATGCATGCTCAGTACCGCTTTTCTATCCTTAGTTTGTGTTGAAGCATTACGGGGACGTAAATCCCTGATGTGGGAGTAATGTAAAGACCCGTAAAATTCAAGGGAATTTTTTTCTAAATTTTCTTTGGGATTTTACAAGAATGCAGTTTTTGACGGCACCTGATTTCAAGGCCCGGTGTACCCAAAATTTCTATCCGATGTTTAGATCGAGTACGTTCAGTGAACGAACGAGCGGGAATTTCTAACTTTTGAACCGGTGCCCGGAATCGAATTCTGAGGGCACCGATGGAACCGCAGCGCCGGTAATTGCTTAGGAACTCCTGTTTCGGAGTTGTGTTTACACGAGGGGAGTTATTAATTTTTGTGGTAGTTGAAAATAAAAATTAACAATTTTTATTTTTCCCACTTGGTAGTTTTATCCTAAGGATGTTGGGGGTGGGACCCACTTGTGATAACCAACATTGAGAGGATAAAGTAGGGTGGGACCCACACGAGCCTAACCCCTCACTTTCCTAACCCCTCTAAACCCCCCATTTAAGTTTTGTTAACTTATCACCTCATTAATTTTATAACATCTTATGTTAATAACTTAAGTGAGTTAAATGTGGGTTTTGAATTTTCAAACTCTTGAAATTCAAAACCTATGTTGGGTTAATAATATAAGTGGGAGGATTATTTTATTTTGGGGTTAGTTGTTCTTGTGGTGGAGACTTGGGAGAGAAAGGTCTAAGTTTGAAGTCTTCTTCTTCTTCAACATCGACGAAGAACACCTCCGACGAAGAACACCATTCTTTAACGAAGAACATATCCGTAGAAGAACGCGACGTCTTCTTCCAACGACGTTTCCTCTTTTAATGCACCTTGACGACAACGGAATCGACGTTCGTTTTCCACGACGCCCGACTTCCGTGACGCCCGTCTTCCGCGGCTCATTAACGTGCATCGTTCCTGAACCGAGGTAGGGGTTTTATTTATTTATTTGTTCGTGAATACCAACTTGTTGATCTTAGTGGATTTAACCGCTTGTTATCGAATAACGCGAGGGGGGCGGACCACACAAACACGGCCAACCCTCCTCCTTAATTTTTTTATGATTGATTCTTTTTTGGAATGGTTTGGGAAGGTGTGGTGTCGTCGCACCACACAGAATCAAGTGAAAGGAAACGCGCGACGCCGTCGCGCTGTGCCGTGGAAAGAAGTTCAAGGACGCGACGCCGTCGCGCCACATCGAAGAAAACCGAAGACGCCGAGGCCGGAGCGGGGTCGCGGCGGAGGGCCACGGTGTCGTCGCACCGCGCCAGACAACAAGGGCGACGGCCAGTTCCGGGCCACGGCGGAGCAGGGTCACCGGCGGCCGGTACTGGGCCGCCGGTGAAGGAGCTGGAAGGGGACTAGCCATCGTCGGTCCCGTTGAGCAGAAACCGGCCGGCCAGGTCGGGCCGGCCGGACAAGGGGGAGTCGGGGGAATTAATTCCTCCGGCTGGATTTCAAGCGGCCCTAATTAAGGGGCCGCCGTTTTCATAAGGGAGGGGCAACGCCCCTCCCTTGGCACATGCGCGGCACAAAGGCCGCGCTGGCCGCCCGCACTGGCCGCGCCGCCGCGCCGGTCGCGCCGCCGGCCAGGCCGAAATTCCGGGTCGGGCTGGGCCATCAGGTCGGGCCTGGTCGTCGGTCCGGGTCACCTCCCGGGCCGGGTCGACCCAGTTCGGCCGACCCAGGGGGGTACTGGGTCGGGCCGGGCCGGGCCCAGACCCCATATTTTCGGACTGAGTTGGTTCAAATGTCTATATCTTGGGGTACGGACCTCCAATCGATGCACCGTCAGCGGAAACACGATCCTTGGATCGAGACAGTCGTTTCGGTATATTACACTCAAGGTTTCGGAGAACTATGGGTTCATCCAGGTTGGTTCGTACACGAAACCAACCGGGCCCTCGGAGCGGAAACGCTCATATCTTGAGCTTCGGATGTCCGAATGATGTTACGTCGACTTTGTTGAATTCCTCTAAGTGAGACGGATCTTTTGGCTTACTCCGCTCATGGTTTGGATGCCGTCAGAGTATGGTCGGGTTGGTTCGCTCACAAAACCAACCGGGCCCTTGGAATGAAAAAGCCAATAATTCACAGACTGGGCGTCCGATTGACGTGCCGTCTGTTTCGTTGAATTCCACTTGATGAGATGGAACTTTTGGTATACTTTGCCCGAGTTTTGGATGCAGTTGGAATATGGCCGGGTTGGATTGTACCCGAAATCCAACCGGGCCCCTAGAACGGAAAATCTGATATCTTACAAACAGGACGTTCGTTTGACGAACTGTCAGCGGCATTGATGATCACGTTGAGAAACGGTCCCTATGAGTATACCCTATGAGAGTTCGGGGTACAGTTGAGATACGCCCGGGATTGGTTCGCTCACGAAACCAACTGGGCCCCTGGGACGAAAAGGCTAGTAACTCATAGACCGGGCGTCCGATTGACGTGCCGTCTGTTGCGTTGAGACCCCTATGACGAGGTGGTCCTTTGTGATACTTATTCGTGGGACTTTGAGATACTTGGAGTATCGACTTGTAGCTCGTGGAACGGACCCTCCTAGAGACGAGCGTGCGGAGTACGGAGACCGTGTAGCCGGCTGAAACCTAACGACTGCTTGACCGACTCAACTTGAAGTGAGTCGACTAGCCCGGTGGATGGAGCGCCCGATATTTGGCTACAGACCCACGGTGGACGGAGCGCTTGGTAGTTGGCCGCAGACCCGCGGTACTCGACAAGAGGAGTACCTCTGTAGGCTATTGGGGGGAGCGCCCGGTATTTGGCGACAGACCCATAGCGGACGGAGCGCCCGGTATTAGGCCCCATACCCGTGGTACTCGACTGGAGGAGTACCTCAGCAGTCTTAGGTTATTAAGCAGTACCTCGGAGTCATGACAGGACCACTGTACACTCTAGAGACGGAGCTCTTTAGCAGTTACGGTTTCGATAATGAAAATCCTGGTTTGAGCTGAGTCAATGACCTTTGTGTTTACCTCTTGATTGAGATGGGTCACTTGATAACTTAGGTATATGTATGGGCATATACCTGGGTAGTGGTTATCCGTTGATTTCATAATCCTTGTGTTTCCTCATGATTGAGATGGGTTACTTGATAACTTAGGTATATGTATGGGCATATACCTAAGTAGAGGTTATCTGTTGAGATCTTCTTTGTGGTTATCCTTGTTGGATTTAGTGAGACCTTGAGGGTCTCGGGGTTCCTACTGAGTATCGTTATACTCACCCCTGTACGGGCTTTGCCCGCACCTCCTTGTGTTGGTTGCAGACGACGGCAGTGCTGACGGAGGCCGAGTGTTCGAGGACTGGACGGTCCCCGGAGGTGGACTACACGACGAGTCAGTATCTGGAGGAGGACTTCACGGTGAGACGACACATGGAGGAGGTTGACGGGAGAGAGTGTTGAGGAGGCTATCTGTACCTACCCTTCAGGTAGGATCTGTGGCGGGTGATCCAGGAGCTGCGTTATCTGTACCTACCCTTCAGGTAGGATCCGAGGAGGACGACCCAGGAGCTACTTCCTTCTTCCAGATGTTTGCCTTTTTCTGTTGTACTTTTGTTTAGTTGTAGCTGCACTTTCAGTTGGGTTTGTATTCTGGCCCATTTACTTTTCAACACTTTCTTTTGTACTTAGTGTTTTGCTTCCGCTTGTACTTTGTGGTGTTTTGTTTACTTTTATAAAGGCAATGTCTTCCCAGTTATCGGGATTTACACCTTTGGTGCTAGTCGCCAGCCCCTGGCCTATGGAAGGTGAGCTTGGGGTAGTCACGGCATGGGCCCTGAGGACGGGTCATGACATTGATCATTTTATCCATCTCTAATATCATGATAAATATATGATTCCCATATTACATTGGAAACATAAAATACATATCATAAAAAATTGTTCCATCCTTGATATTATTCATAATATCTATCTTCATATCCCACAGAAAGTGATTTTAAATAATAATTTAGAGTTATTTAAATTATATTCTACCATGAGTAAATAAGTAATAATCAATATGTATAGGTAAATAGCTAAAAATATATTCCATTTAATCAATAACATGAGCACGAAATGCATCCATGGGTACTATCAATAAACTGATATTATGGATAATAATAACTAAATTATCAATGATGTAAATGCTTAATATTTGATTCCATGATCTCAAAAATAAATATATATATATATATATATATATATATATACATACCATGGAATTTTAATCAATGGGTAGGTTTATATGAGAAAACAATTTAATTTTCACAACTAATTTACCACATGGACATGTCGATACATCAGGGAGATATAAATAATTGTGACACAACCATCACTACTTATTCAATGTATTCCTAATATATTTAATGATAAATTCAATTTATAAAAAATGACTTATCAAAAAATATCATTATATATTTAAGAGTACATATTTATCTGGATTTTCCCCCATTCAATCAAATAACCTTTATTGTAAAACACCATATATAGAAATGATATACGGTTTAAGAAGAAAGAATATCCATGAGGGATATTTGAGTTAAATATAATATAAAATGAAAAATGATCATAATAATGTGAATGTTACAAGAATAATTTAATTACCACCAAATTAATAAGAGATAAAATAGGGTGTTCAAATCATTTTAAATACTTGTTTTGAAATAAATTCTTGTACTTTGGAGAATAAAATAAAATACATGAAAAACACTAAAATAATAATTCATAAAAAAATTTATTTATAAAACCATTTAAAACATTTATCAGAATCCAAAAGTATACCATGGTTATGGTTTTGGGAAAATTCGTTAAACCCACATATGTTAAAAACATTCTTTTTGGATTTTTGGTAAATTTTTTGAAAAACAATTCTTTAGGAAAACATTACTAATGATCCATTAAAACATTTTATAATTAAAAGAAAACATAAAATATATTTTTACTTAATAAAATTTAATTTTTTAAAATAATTTTGAAAAATATGGGCATTAGAGGATAAAACAATTGACTGAAAAGTATTTAAGATCAACTTTTCTTTTGAGCATTTCTTTGTTGGATTCAAGTTCCAAAGAGATGAAGATTTAGAAAAGAATATAGAAACTACACAAAATAGTAAACTAAACTCGAAATTGTAATCATAATGAATAAATATTTATTATTATAAATACATAAATGGGGTTTTATATACACCAAATAAAAGTAAATAGTTGCATATTACCAAATATGTCTTAATGAAGTATGAATTGAGATGAAATCTTTACATCTAGTACAAGATGTTTCATAGGTTTGCTAACCATATTTATAATCAATTTTAGTTAATTATAATTAAATAATATAACCATATTATTATCTATAGTATCATATATGATACATTTAGGACATTTTATGACCCATTTTTCTAATAATAAATTATTGTTTTTATTGTATCGTGTTTTGACTGATTTATTTTTTAGGGATGTTTTGATTTGGTTGTTATGAACATTGTACTTTGATTATGGTAATATTATATCTATAACTTTATTCATCAAATATATTATATATATTAAATACAAATATTTTTATATTCATCAATAAAATATAGATATAGAAAACTGAATTACATCATTCATGGATATGGTAGGTTGTAAATACGCATAAATGTTGATTTCCATTTTCAATTGATGGAATAAGATAATTTTTAGTAATATTTCACATTTATAAAATCATAATTATATCATATATATATAATATATTAAAAAAATATTCATATTAATCTATGTAAATTTGAAATGAAAAATGACTCACAACACTTCGTGGAGGTGGTAGTCCACAAGTACGTATGAGGGATGTTATTGATTTACAATTGTTTTGAAGGTAAGTAGGTGGATGTGATATTATAATTTTAGAAACATAAATTTTTCATTAAATATATATATATATATATATATATTCATTTTTTCATCTTTTTAACCATCTATGTTTAGTGGTGATGAAAAGAAAATTACACTGCACATAGAGACGGTAAGCCGTATGTATGTTCAAGCGATGTTTTAAATCTTCATAGGATAGAAAATTTATGTAATATGGTTTTCCCATAATAATAACATCTAATTATATTTACTGTTCAACATTAATTATTTTATGTTGAGTATAACATATTAAGAGGATGTATAAGAACAAATAAACTTAAAAGAGTCGGTAAATATGATTACTTCATGTTTGATAAATTTCCTTTATATCTATAAAGGGACTTAGGGTCGGTATTTTATGAATAAAATAACCTCTATATCTTGGATAAGTATTTTTTTATTTCTAATTTGGTAGGGTATGGAAAATAAAGGAATCTCAAATTGGTCTAAATAAAAGAGATAAGGGGTGTCCATTTATTAGTGGGTGGAGAAACATTCTTAAAATTTATTAAGGTATTAAATTAGCATATATTGTTTTTTTTAATGGATAATAATTGATTCAATAATAATATTATATGAGTAAGAGTATAAATCATCTAATGAAATAAAATTTTCCTAGTTTATGATAGTTTTTTGAGCCTTATCATTTAGTTTTATCCTCCCCTTTATGTTTTTGAAAATTACTGCAATATTAAAGTTGTCTACACATTAAGGGTCAATAATGTTACCATAAGTGGAAAAAAAAGACTAATAAATGGACCATGGTTTATGTTTTAAACCTTATCCCTTTCACTTGGGTGAATGTAGAATTTTTATGAATTTAAAATCATTCAATAAAATATGAGTTAATATAAAATATCATTAATTTTATTTTTTATATTATTCAATAAATTAGAAATTAAATACATAAATAAAAAGATTTAAGTAAAATATAATCCATTAACACATCCAAAAAAATGTTATGTATCTATAAAATTAATGTAACACTAAAATTAAACCATTCTCTATTAGTTTTAACATTTTGAAAATAATTTATTTTATTTATCTATTAACTAAATAAATAATGTGTCGGTGTTGCGTACGAACTAAAGATAATAATTGAATAAATAAAAATAAAAAATTAATTTACATGGTAAAAAAAATAATTTTCATCTCAAATTAATATTTAAAATTGAACATAACCTCTTTTTATCCTTATAAAAAAATATTAGATACATTAAAGTCAAGAATGTGTAATTTGTTTATTCCTTTCTTAATGTACTATAAATGTAAATATCCAATAAAAAGGAAAAAATTATTCATATTTTCTAGAATTATTTGTACATTGATTAAATAAATTAATATAATATGATTAAGTAATTTTTTGGAGACATTTTAATGCCTTATCAAATTATTTTTTAACCTAAATTATATGATTTACCCATAACCAAGGCAGTAAATCTTACCATTGTAACTATCCATAATGATGAAAAATATAAGGAATTAATTAAAAAATTTGAACATATTGATTGAAAATATGCAATATATTTTATCAAACTCAATTTATATAATAGGTGGAAATTAATTTTAAAATAAACTGCAAAATGTGATAAAAATGGTTTTCGGACAAATGCATATTTTTTGTCCAAAAATGAATTGAACTAGGATATACTATAATAATGAATAAAATATTATTAATTAGACTATTTATAACTAAAGGATTATTATTTTAATTAATTATTTCACTAAAATAATTTTGGTGATTTTTCAATTAAATGAAATGATAACTTTACAAAATTTTATATTTTTTACTATTTTCACATAATAATATTCTAATAGGTTTTCATAGTTTGTTTAAACTTTGTGTTTTGTGAAAAGTAAGCTATTAAATAAATTAATTTAAAGGTAAATATCTTTTAAAATATCCATTTATTACATTCTAACCCCCTTAGAATATTTTATACCTCGAAATGACATCACATTCATACAAAAAGTTAAGGATACTTCTACCTCATCACATCATAAGGTTCCCACATAGCATCCTCAATATTCTGATTTCAACACAAACTTTGACCAAATGAGTGGTTTTTCATCATATTACATTCTCTATATAATTCATAATTTCAACAGGTTGTTAATCATAAGAGGGATATTGATCCAGTGATATTACCACTCAAATTAGTATATGAGAAGGATTATATATTTAATTTATTATGAGAGATACATTGATAACATCATTGACTTGATAGAGATTTTGTAGAACCACTAATTAATAAGTTATAGTACTTATAAAATAAGAATTTTCAAAGGAATATATATATCTTGGTATTTACTTTCCTTTCCTTCCAAATATAATAATCGTGTGCCAATGATATATTCATTATAATACTTTATCATTAGCTTAAAACTCTAGGTATCACCAGTGACTGTTAGCATAACTTTTTTTTTCTTTGATCGGCCCTTATGTGATGCTGAATGGATCTAAACTTATCTATCATTTCCTCAGATATATCAAATCCTAATTTCTTTCTTTCTCAAACTTTATCCCAACACATTGTTGTTTTGTACAACAATATATAGTGGGATTTATAATTATCCTTCTTTATTTTTAATAGAAGTATAATTTTGTAAAAAAACTCTATCAAAGGAAGATGTTTATCCCAACCACCTTTGAAATCTAGAGATCAAGATCTCAAAATATCTTCTAGTGTCATGATTATCATATTAGAGTGACCATATGTTTAATAATTACATGTTATATTGTAACATAACTCTATATTCAAATCCTACTGAAGTATTCTCTATAACTTCAATTTTAAAAATGTATATTGATAAGATACAATTGAGAGTGGTACTTTAGGAAATCTCACAACTTCTTTAATGTATAACTTAGTAAGATTATAAATAGATAAATCATCTATAATAAAGATAATATGCACTAATTTTATAATTCTAAAAAATATAATCCAAATAGAATTATTCACATTAGATGGTTTGGGGAGTCTAATGATGAAATAAATGGTAATGTTTTCCTATTTAAATTCTAGTATGGTTAATGGTTGTAACATCCCATTCCATTTATATGTCTTGGAAATAACATACTAAAACTCCAGGAATTATAATATATACTATTTGAATTACCTTTTCATGTTATACCACTATAAATATTTTTTCAGGTTTTTATACATCTTTGCACTTCAAGGATGAAAAGAGAATGAATAACTATGAGATTAATCCAACAAATCCTTATTCAAATCTATTATTGATGTGACACATACTCATTTCATATACCTTATCTTTCTATCATGATCATAGTTGAACTCAGGAACATTCCTCACCTACTTTTCCAATTCTACATCTTCCTTCTACACCTTTATAATAATTTCATAGATTCATGGTTGAACATTCATCTAAGAAAGATAACATATGTTCCCATTCCTCTAGATTTCAATATTATACATTTTTAAATCCATAAATACTAGATCTCATTCAATACTCATCATGGAAAAACTAGCATGATCTTTCTGACTAAGCATATCATCAACCTTGTTTTCCTCACCAGGGTGGTAATTTATTGTGTAGTTATAATCATTGATCAACATCTACCATATACTTTGGAGAATATTTAACTCTTTCTATGTAAATTTATACTTCAATATTTTATGATCAGTATATATATCATATATTCACTATAAGGAGAATGATTTCATACCTTCAATGTAAAAACTACTAATTTCATCAATAAATCATGAGTAGGGTAATTTTTCTCATGAATTTTTAATTTTAGATTGAAATATTATAAAAACAATCAATTCTACATAAATATGCATCCCAATATTATCATTGATGCATCATTGTTGATCTCAAACACTACTCAATTGTAGAGTAGTGTAAGCACAGGCATGCTAGCTAACCTTCACAAATATTCTTAGAAAATTTCCTCACATTAATCTATCCATAAGAACATAACCAACTTTTGAGTCAACTTTTTTATTAGATTATATAGACATGATAATTCTTTCATGAATTGTTAGTAGTATCTATCCAATATAGGAAAATTAGGGATCTTGGTTAATTTGGTTGGGATTCGATGTTACATAATAATTTCCATCTCTGAATGATCCACTAATATACCCTAACATGAGATTACACGACCCAAGAATGTAACTGGTTGATCCAAAACTAACCTTTAGTAAACATAGTATGTAACATTACCTTCCTCATGGTATTCCGTATAATGATCAAATTTTCATCATCCTCTTCATCTCTATTTTAAAATAAAAAAACTTTATCTATAAATACTACCATAAACTAATATGGGTAATCTGTAAGGACTCTATTCATTAAATCCATAAATATATGAGGATCATTGTTATGTTGAAATATAGTTTCTATAAATTCATAATGACTATACCTCACATGCAAGGTTTTTGTGGGTATATACTCTTTCTTGACCCTTAGATGATAATATTTGGATTGAAGACCAATTTTGTAAAAATATTGAGCTCCTCATAATTGATCAATTAGATTATTTATACATTGTAAATGATACTTTTTAATAATATTTATTTTTTTAAGTTCTTAATAACAAATGAGAATATGTATTGAACTATATTTATTATTAATAAAAATAAAATGTACTCCCTATGGAGATGAAGTGGGATAAATGAGTCCCTTATCAAGAATTTCCTGATGTTTCTTCATCAATTCATATACCTTAATTAGGACCATTCAATATGAAGTCATTAAAATATGTGTAACATTATATATGAGTTTTATTGAAAATTTACCACATGATTCAATGTAAGAATGAGAAATACTTCTAGAAAGACATAAAAAAACTCTTGTATAATAGTTACATCTATATTGTTTTGTTTCTCCATAATGATATTTGACAAATATCCCTCATTATTATGTATTAAAACCCATATGATAGAAGTATTTTCCATTGAGAGTTATGGTTCTTCTTTTCACTAATATACTATCACACATTGATTTATAATATAAAATGTATCTTATCTTCCATGATAGCTGATATGGGCTCTATACTGATATAGCCAATCCATTCCAAAAATTACATCAAATTCAACTTGATGTAGAATAATAATATTTGTATGAATCATATTCCCAGAAACTTATATCAAAGTGGAAATATAGAGTTGATATGTCATCATTATACTATTGTTATATTTTAGTGTTACATAAATATATAATCATTGATGTGGTGACGTGATACCCTTATAAAATTAATAAGATATGAATGACTTGGTATAACTTGAATCAAATAAAACATTTTCACTTTTATAGTGGATGATTAGTGTACCTTACACGTCATTTTTATAAACCTCCACTTCATCATTATTAATTTCATATTATTTTCATTCTCCCCTTGGATTCTTCTATGCTATGTTCCTAGAATTATTAGGGAATTGGTTTGATTAATTCCATATCTCTTTACAAATAAAGCACTAGATATAATTGGGTTCATTCTTTGGCTTACAGTAATTAGCTTGATAAACCTTATTTCCACACATGTTATCAAATCCATTTCCCTCCAATTATTTACCAGGATGTTTCTTTCCACAAATTTTTACATGATATAAATTTTTTATTCACTTATAATTATTTAATGTATTCTCTTTTTCTTATTGTGAATCTGAACACTTATTATCTTAATTCCCTTGAATATATATCATCTATAAAATTTATTCTCCATTTTAATAGATTATGATACCATATCATAACATAATAAAATTGTTTAAGAAACTAGTTCCCATTGGAGACTCGATTTAATCCCATTAAATAAATTACTGATCATTCTTTTTATATTATGTATATAGTTTAAATCATGTCGGGTTAATGTTATAATGTTATCTGCATACTCAGCCACACATTTTTCTTTTTTTCTACCTTAAATTGAGGAACATCCACTCTATTTTACATCATTATTATCATGGGAAGTATTTCTCAAATAAAGTCACTTTTAATGTTATATATTCCATTATTTCTATTGCTTCTGTCTGTTTAGTGTTCTAGGTTAATGACTACCATTGACCAGTGTCTCCTTTCACACAATACACTCCTAAAATAACATTTATAGTTTCATTACCTCCCAAATTGAAGAATGTATTTTTGAGAGACATAATTTCTTTCTCATCTACCAATTGATTACTATTTCTACTAAAACATGGAAGTTTATATCCCATGAGTTGATCCAACATAAGAGAATTATGCTATGGAACAATAGGTCGATCTATTCAGGCAAGGCTATTCTTTATATCCTAACTAATATTTCCTAATATGGCCATGATTAGATAAGTTTTAGTTCTAGTTTTATTGTCAAGCTTGGAAATCTAGTCTCTATATTATCTATAGGTGTTTATTCCCTTTCTTATATTTGAATCCATCACTATATAGTGTAACACACTAAGTTAGCTCCTAATCATCATTAATATTGATCCATAAAATACAAAATACTCATAATGGTAAAATTTCTCAAATACTGTAAGGGATTATCATAATTCTTATATTAGCTATCTATATTTATATTATAGTTCCCAGTTATTCTACTAATATTTCCTCTTATAAGAACTATAGAAACCCCAACTCCAGCAACCTAGAGCTAGTGCTCACTTTATTGCATTCATAGGTGATAAAAGGGACTCACTAGAAATGATCGATCAGTTTAGTAATATTTAAGATCTACATGAATAAATTGTTCCAAAATTAAATTTGAAACATAAAATATATATCATAAAAACATTCTTTCATCCTTTATATTTTTTATTATATCCTTCTTCATATCCTATGGAAAGGAAATAAATAATTGGTGGTTATAGATTCTTAGTCAGAGTTACATAAAATAAAATATATCATGATTAAATGAGTAATAATCAATATAGAAAGTCAAATAACTTTAATAAATTCCATTTAACAAATAGCATGATCTTGAAATTCATCTATAGATAATATTAATGTAATAATATCATGGAAAAAATAACAGAATTCTCATTTAACTGAATGCTTAATTCTAGATATCAAGATCTTAAACATCATGATATTTATGTCATCAAATACATGTGTCAAGATGTTTTAATATATTGGTAGCTATTCCCAAGAAACCCATTTAATTTGGCCAATAGATTTGTCTCATGAGACATGTCGATGCATTGAGGGGCTATTTATAATCGGGCCCCACCCAGCACTGCATATCCAATGCATTCCCCAAATATTTTGTGAAAAAAATTCATTAAAAATATTAATTATTAATGAATATCTATATTGAGTAAATAATGAAGTTTTATCAAGATTAACCCCATTTAATCAAATATCTTTCATATTAAAACATCTTATAATGTTATGATATATTTATTAAGCAATAAGAATATACATGATCGATATTTAAGAAAACTTTAATGACCAATGAAAAATTATCTCAATAAATTTAATTTTCAAGGGAAATTTGATGACCAAAAATTATTAACAGATAATAGATGACCTTAAATTATTCATAAATATATGTTTTGAAATTAATTCATGACATTTTGGGGAAAATGAAAAGGGATGAGAATCATTTAAATTATATTTTTAAAAATGTTTTATATGTAAAACTTTTGAAAATTTGTAGAATAAGATAAGGATGGGAAATATTTATGGTTGAGGGAAAATCTATTAACATCATATACATTAAAAACATTCCTTTCTACTTTTTGTAAAGAAATTCAAAAAATACCCTTTCAAAAAACATTATTAATATTTCATTCAAAACATCAAAAAAATAATGGATAATTTAAAATTTCTATTATATAAATAAATATAAATTCTCTATATGAACCATTTTGAAAAATATTAGTATGGAAAAAATATATACCTAATAAAAATATAAATAAGATCATCTTTTATTTTAAAATTTTCGTTGCTCAATTAAATTTTCAAAGAGAGGAAAAGTTGTAGAAAAATATGGAAAATTCTTAAAAGAGTAAAATTGAATTGAAAAATTAGTGATCATGATTATAAATATATTAATTTTAAATACATATATGTAGAATTATATACACAACATCAAATTAAATAGGTTTATAATTCCAAATATGTCTTAATTAAATGTAAATTGAGACAAAATCTCTTACCTCATATTTGAATAGTCTCATATATGTTCAAAAATCCTATATAATAGTTTTGAATTTATTATAATTATATAAAATAATGTTATTAATCTATATAATATCATATATAATCCATTTATAACATTTTATCATCCATTTTTTAATAATATATTATCTTTTTCATTGTTCCCAGTGTTAGCTGCTTCATTTTTTATGCATATTTTGATTTGGCTGTTTTGGTCCTTGTACATTGATTATAGTTCCATAATATCCAAAATTTTATTTATATTATAAATATAATATATATTTAATATAAATATACAAATATATATATATATATATTTATCTAGATACATCCATAAAGTATAGTGATAGAAAGAATAATTACGTTATTCATGAAGATGATAGGTCATACTTACACATGAATGTTGTTTTAAATTTTCAATAAATAGAATGTATTAAATGTAAAAAATAATCCCCTTACCATAATCATAATTTTATCATATATATTCATTAAATATATCCTTATTACCATCCATGTAAATTGTAAATGAAAAATTAAACACATCGCTTCATGGAGGTGGTAGTCCACATGTACGCATGGGAAACGTTATCATTTTCCAACAGATTAGAATGTAGAAAAAGATATATGATATTATAATTTAAGAAGAATTATTATTTGATAAATATACTATATTTTCATTATTTGTATCTTTACAACCATCCAATTAATGTGGTGATGAAAAAAATTACCCCGCAACATAGAGACATTAAGTCCTACATATGCACGAGTGATGTTTTCACGTTTCATAAGATTAAAAAGAGATAGAATATGTATGTATTAAGACAATAATAGATAAATATAATTTATATAATTTCATTATTATTTTATTATGTTTACAATATATTTTGATGAAGTATAATAAGAAATAAACAAGAAATATTTTTTAAATATGATTACCTCTTTTTTGTTAGACACCCTTTAGCTATCCTCTTAAGGGAATTAGAGTGGGTGTTTTAAGGAGTCCATAACCTCTAGAACTTTTATAAGGATTTTTAGAAGGTAATATTTTAATTTTTGGTCAAGAAATGACTATAAATGTGGTATAAATAAAATAGATAGGGTTTCCTTTTATAATTTAGGGAAGGGTCATTCTTTGAATTTTGTAAAGTATTTAACAAATATAAACTATTTCTCATTACAAAATGGATCCAAATTTATATATTAAAAAATTAATATGATTACTAGTATAAATAATCTCATAAAATAAAATTTTGACAAGTTTTAGTTTTTTTCACCCTTAACTTTTACTTTTAATCCCTCATTATCCCTTTTGAAAATTGCCGCAATATTAATGTTTTCTACACTTTAAGGGTCAATATAGTTACCATAATAGGAAAAAAGACCCATAAATAGACCATGGTAACTTCTTTCAACCTCATACCATTAATTTTGTAAAATATATGATTTTTGTGAATTTTTATGAATTTTTAATCATTTAACATAATAGTATTTTTGTAAAAATAACATTAATGAAGTTTCTGAAACAATTCATCTAATTTGAATTTAATACAACAATACAAATATTTAACTTAAAAAAACCATTCATACATCCCTAAAACACAATAAGTATCTATAAAATTCATAGAACACTATATTTTATAAAACTTTCTATTACATTTTATATTTTTTAAATCATTTATTTTATTTTTCTTTTAATTGAATAAATATTGTGTTGGTGTCTTGTATGCATTAAACGTGAATTTTCAATCACTAAAAATTAAAAATAAATTAACACAGTAAATAAATTTTATTTTAATTTCAAATTTACATTTAAAATGAAACATAACCTCCACTAATCATTATTTAAAAATATTAGAGACATTAAATTCAGAAGTGTGAAAATTTTATTTTATTCCATTCTTAAAGTAATATAAGTGTTAATATCAAAGTAAAATATCACAAAGTATTCATATTTTAGATATTGGGATCGAAATTTCCCATATAAAAATATCTAATATGATAAAGTCATGTGTTATAGTAATTTTCAGTCCTTATCACTTTCGTTTTGGACCATAATTACTTCAGTCAGATTTTTTTTCAAACCACTTTTAAAAGGTGAAGTGGGAACCCACACAAAACCACCCAATAATAAATCATCGTAAACCCAAATTCAAAATTCAATAAAGTATAATTCAAATATAAAATTTCAAAACCTTAGTATATACCCTCTGGAATATTGTTCTCACTCGAGTAGCATATCTGAAAACTTCATTGGGAACCATTTCAAAAGACTGGCTGGGAGAGGAGTAAAGGATCCAAATGTAAGAGTAGAGATCAAAGAAGACTCAGCCTTACCTACAGGATATGACCTACGCTAGGACTGTTATCTCTTTCCTTCAAAACCTTTCCATGAGAAGCTATAATCAACACCATGGATTATTACCCTCTAGAGAAACCTATTGCACCACTATTGGCATCTGCATATCACTGATCCTATTCCTGATGAAAATAAGAACATAAACAACCAAACATCAAACCTCATCAATTATAATGACCATAAGCATCACAACTATCAAACTGAAAAGGTGGGAGAAGTGGTCTTTAATCAACTTAAAACCCACCATTACGAATAACCACAAAAAACACATCAAGAAAGAAGAAAAACAAAAAAAGAAACCATCACATCCCATCTCTGAAACTATGGGCATTACTAGATTCAAGAACACTTTATTCGAAACAAATTACATGATATTAAAGAACTTTCACTGCCACTGATGAACAATAGGTGAGAAAACACCAATGAGACCTAAAGAAAATAATAAGATAAATATTAATAAGTAAATGAGAGGGTACTCTCTGGATATGTCATCAACTCGACTATTGCAAGCCTAAAATTCCCTCAAACACCAACATTCTAGGCCAAAATTGGGTCTTGTATGGTGGGATAGGAATCATGGGAGAGAAGGGTGGTGATCAAGATCTTCTACTTGGAAACAAGTGCTAGAACAAAACCCCATAAAGAAACCCCAAGTCAAAGCATATGCGACACCCGAATTAGTTCCACTAACACAAACTCAATCCACCTCAGACTCCGTAGAACCAAATCAAATGTGTAGTAAGGAATGATGGATCAGGTAGAAAACGAGGAGGTGGAAATAATACTATGCATGTGACTATAGGAAAAAGGAACATGATGACAAAATAAGAATAAGAAGAAATTCCTGAAAGTTACTAGTGAGTTACCATGTCCAGATGATTAAATCGTGATGAATATATAATTGGATAGGAACTATGAAGAATAAAATCCGTAAGACCGACCTAGGAGGAAAAAACAAAGAGAACTAAATGAAGACCTACAGGGGACAAAGAGAACTGAAGATAGAACTTCTCTAGGAGGAGCCTCTACTTTGAAGGAAAAAAGGACGAACCCTATTGAAGGGACTAAGAGATAGGACTGGGAGAGTGTATATATTTTTTTAATCTTAATTACTTGATTAACCCTTTACTAAGTTGACAAATTTTACCACTGTTACTATCTAGAATGACCAAAAAAAAGAACCTACATAAAAAATTATCCTCTTGATTCAAAATTTGGAATCAATTTTTTCAAAATAATTTTATATAATTTGATGAAATTAATTTAAATAAATACAAAAAAAATGTCACAACAAAAAGTTTTCTAAAAAATGCTATTTTAGTCTAAAAATGATCTTATACTAAAAGAAGGTATAGTAATGATTGAAATATGATTAATTGTGTTATTTATAGCTAAATAATTTTTGTTTTAATTTATTAATTAATTAAATTTATTGTGGGTTTTTTCAACTAAAATAAAAGGATGTTTTACAAAAATCAATATTTTTCACTATTTGCTAAAAAATCAATCCCTTCAGGAAAATACCAAATTTTCAACCTAAGATAATATTGATATGTTGAATTAAAATATTATTTAAATGTCACATAATAATTTTATAATAGTATTACATTTTTTTTAACTTAGTTTCAAATTTAACAAAACATATCAATGAAATTTATTTAAACAGAAATATATCATAAAATATAAGGTTGTTACAATTAACATTCTCTTTACATATGAAAGACGATCACTTATAGAACATAATTATAAATTTATCCCTTATAAATTAAACTAAAAATTCTTCTACTTTTCTTCTCCTATAATATTCTCCCATATTCATAGTCCTCTAGACTCAATTAGTCAAACTAAGTCCTCCAATTCCAATGATATTTCTAAGATAAATCTCGATTTCCCAATGTGATGATTTCTCACTCTTCAGTCTTTTCTTCTTAACATTACTAATCAAAAATAATTTATAACCATAAAAAATATTTATTATTAATATATTATAATGTTATTTTATTATTTGGTCAACCATTATTCAATCCTTTCCATACACTATTAAAAAAACATCAATCATTTGTATGTGAGGACTACCACCACCCTGAAGTAATGTTGTTTGTTTCTTATCCCATCTATGGTGAACCTATATTTTTTAATGATCATGGATCCTATTTTATATTTTCCTACAACCATTATTGTATTATAATAGTAAACTATATTCTATATATAATAAGAAAAATATCATAAGTCTTAAGCTATCAGTCTCTTTACCCTTACTTACAATATACTACCACTCATAGGTACCATTAAATCAATAAGAAACCACTATTTCAACCCTTTTACTACCATTTTCTACAATTATGCTTTGGGGCCATCAAGTGGAGATACATTTATTAGGTCAAATAGGGTAATTGAAGAAGGTCTAGAGGGGGTAAATCAACCTGATTTAAAAAATTAATCAAATTAATTGACTAATAAAATAATTTATCAAAGTTAAATATTAATGTTAATTGGCAGCAGAAAATGTAAATTACACAAGGATGTTTTATAGTAGATTGGTCTAAAGATGGACCACTTCTACTCTTACACCACTTTACATGGAGAGATATACGTGTGCACTAAAAATTATTTTTATGGGGGAATCTAAACCCAATTTCAGAATTTTTTTTCTAGTATATGGATAACCACGACACTGACTTTTGTATGGGGATTCACAACACTTACAACCTAACTTTTGATAAAGGAAGTAGCAACGTGAAAATCCTAACTTTAGATACTGGGGGTCAGAACCCTTAAATCCTAAATTCAAAACTTAGGAGTCACAACCTGATAAAATCGACTAAAAATTAATGATTTTTGGAGAAAAAACATAAAAAGAAAAATGGATTGCATGCGAGAGATGAGAAAAAGTGTTAAAGACTCAAAACCAAACAAGAGAAGACAAATAATGAAATAACAGGTATTGGTTGTTGAGGATTTAATTGGAATGTATTTTCAAGACAATTCTAGTCAAAATAGAAAAGATTCATCACTTGAGAGATCTCATAGGTGATGAAATAGTTTGTCATAGGATGTTTCTAATGCACAGAAGATTCAAAGTTCACAGCACTTCATCTTTAAAAAAATAGAGTATCAAAAATGCTAACGTGTGTATCGGAGAATTCGGAGTCTGAAAATAGAATACTTTATAACCAAGGATTTATATGATTCCAAGGTTTTAGATGTGAACCCGAATTTTAGACTTAGGAATAAAATGAGTAAGATTTAGAGAAACTATGAAATGAAAAATGAAAACAAAGGTAATGAAAAAATTTCCTTGGAGAAGGAAAATTTTACTTATTAAGATAATTATTAGGAAAAAAATAATTTTCCATAAGATAGAGTGTTTGTGATTTTCAAAACATAGAGGAATGGAAAAGTTGTAAGGAAACCTTATTGACTGAACAATGTATTGCTAGGTCGTAGGTGACATCCCCAAGACACCAAATATGACAACCCTACTTTTTATTACAACTTAAGCATGCTTTATTACATAAAACATCACTTGATACAACAAAGAAGATCAAGAGGTTTAGTGTCTTTGGGGATTAGGATCATTACATAAAAACTTTAAACTTGAAATACAACATCTTTATTGAAAACTTCGTTTACATGACCACTACACTCCTTCGTACTTAGCATTGCATGGGATAACCTGAGGACATGCATAAAAAAAGGGTGAGCTATAAAGCCCAGTAAGGGAGTACACAATGAATAACATGAGTACAATACATGTTAGTCAATAGTAACATCAATAGAGCATTAGAGTAGAATGAACATAAATTCATGATAAAGCATGATAACCATAACATGGAAATGTGGCAACAACACTTAACATTGAATTAGCATGAGCCAAGGCTCATTGCACATGGAGCATGAGTAAACCCTTATTTCACTTGAAGCACGATTAAACCCTTGTTTCACTTGAATTAGAATGAGTTAACACTCATTGCACATGACGTATCATGATACTATACTTTACCCAATGCATTGGAGCGCTATAAAGGGCGCACCTTTCTTAAACATTTCATTTCATGCATAAGTGTGCCACATGGATCATAAAACATGGATTCATAATACATAATCATTTATTCCACGATAAAGGAATGTGGAATTCACACATGAAACTTTAAAATCAATAAGTAAATGTGCATAAAGGTGAATACCCTTGATGGAGAAATGGGCATGGTATTCACTACACAATGACATTGGCTTAGAAAATCGGTGCGATTTCGGCAGCGTAACGGCCTGACATAAGAATTCATAAAAAAGTTTGATGAGAGAGAAAGGGGTTCCTCATCATATTTACATGTAATGGACAGTAAGGATATCATATATATCCATTTCCCAACAATTGAAGTGGAATTTAAATTCATGATACAAAAGTATTGCTTGAATGTAAAAGAAGAGAGAGAAGTTCCTTTCGGAATTTCGGCATAGTAACGGGTGTACATGGGAGGCATTTAATGAGAGGGAAAGGGTTCTCCCATCATTCAAAAAATAAGAGGGCAGTATGGGGGAGGTGCGAAACCATACCCCAACATTTATAATTGAAATTAAAAGGGCAATACAACTTAAAGAAAATTGACAAACATGAGAAAGGAAGAAAAAACCCTTACTTGGAAGTGTGCATCCAAAGGCTAGAGAGAGGCTTGTGAGAGGATTATTGGGAATTTGGGGCACCTTGGGAGGATTCTAGAGAGAGTAGGGCAGAGGTTGGACGAACTCCAAGGGATTTTAGTGAGGAGGAAGTGGGATCTTGGGTGGGTTTATATAGGAAAGGTGAGAGAATTCTTTATTATTTAGGTTTGGGACCCCTTATATTAAAATAATCCAAACCACAAACCATCCCATGTTATTTGCCCATGGTTTCTGGAAAAGGAAAGAGGAAAACAATATTTTAAAATGCCAAGGTCCGAACTTATTAAAAAAATTAGGGTTGCTTATGTGGAGGTGAGTCACACTCCTATGGAAATTAATTTAAAAAGGCAAAGTGTTGAATAAGTCTTGAGGGCTCCATTAATGCTTTGAAAAGTAAGTCAAACAAACCCAAAACCTCATTATTTTAATGATAAAACACATATTGGCCGAACATAAGGATTATGATATTTTATTACATCACCATTGGGTCATTATGATGTCATAAAACACATTATATATTTAAATGGTAATTAATTTTTACCCAAAAATTTGACTGTCTCAGAAAATTATGAAAAATTCACCGTTGGATAATTTCGACGTCCTGATTCCAAAAATAATATTTATTTTATCTAAATAATTTTCTAAATATGTGAATTTTCACTTTTAAAATAAAAACCGGCATTTATAAAAAAAATCACAGGTTTTGAGAGAAATGGCTTTCAAACCTTAATAAAAATTTTAATTGCATTCATAAAATTATAAGATAATTTATACTTAATAAAAAATTAATTTAATATTAATAATAATATTTTATTAAAATATTATTTAATTAAAAAATCCTTTAATTTAATAAAATATAATTCTTAATTAAATAATAACTAAAAACACCATTTGTACTTTAAAAACTAATTACAATGTATCAAAAATGACTAGAAATTATATTCACTATTATATAAAAAAATAATGTACATGAACATGGTGCTACTTATTTGTTACATAACCCCTTAAAATATCCGCATAAGACCTAAGGGTAAGGTGCGCGATGGTGACAGACTCTTGGGGCGGCTCGGATAACATCACTCGAGTGGTAATTTCAATCAACTTCCACTTTTCCCGTAGATGATCACGTTTGAGCTTGACTTGATGAAGCTCAGCTTGGGCTTTGTCAAGGGCAAAGCCCAAAGACGCCACCTCTTTTCCGAGCTCTGACAAATGGGCTTCGTAAGGGGCAATTCTACTGGATGAGGCCATCGCTTCCTTTGTCTGAGTAGAAATGGGTTCGTTAAAGCCTTATATTTATACTACTCAGATGATCACTGCTCAACAGCTAAAAAGTAACGGTCACAAATCTTAACGTAAAACTAAAGAAGTTTACATCTTATAAAAACATTTTTCATAAAGAAACATTTAACTGGATCAATAGGTATTTTCCATTAATGAAACTTTGGGTCGTTACAACATTCCCCCCTTAAGAAATTTCACCCTCGAAATTTTCCTTTTCCCACACTAAAACAAATGTGGGTAACTTAGCTTCATCATATCCTCCGACTCCCAAGTTGCTTCTTCAAACTTGTGGTTTCTCCACAACACCTTGACGAGGGGTGTTGTCTTATTTCGTAGAACTTTTTCTCTACCATCTAAGATCTTCACTGGTTGCTCCTCATAAGAAAGATCGTCTTCTAATTGTACCACCTCGGAAGAGAGTACATGTGAAGGGTCTGGTATGTACTTCCTTAAGAGGGATACATGGAAGACATCATGCACCTTGGACATAGTAGGTGGAAGTGCTAGTCGATAGGCCACAGCCCCAACACAATCAAGAATCTCGAAGGGGCCGATGTACCTTGGACTTAACTTCCCTTTCTTTCCAAATCTCATGACCTTATTCCACGGAGATATGCGTAAAAACCCCATGTCTCCGACTTTAAACTCAAGGTATCGTCGACGATTATCTGCATAACTCTTCTGTCAACTTTGGGCTGCCTTGATATGCTGCTGAATGGTTTTCACCTTCTCCACCATTTCTTCGACCATTTCTAGTCCAAGCAGCTTACGTTCACCGACCTCATCCCAACATGCCGGTGTTCTACACCTTTTGCCATACAGGGCTTCATATGGTGCCATTTGGATGCTCGAGTGGAAACTATTATTATAAGAGAACTCAACTAGAGGAATATGTTGATCCCATCCTCCTTTAAAGTCCATTGAGCACGCTCTCAACATATCATCAAGTGTTTGGATAGTCCGCTCGGATTGGCCATCAGTTTGAGGATGATAGGCCGTACTGAAGTTCAGTTCAGTATTCAGAGCATGTTGAAGACTCTTCCAAAACTTAGAGGTAAATCTTGGATCTCGGTCAGACACAATAGATAGTGGTACTCCATGCAACCGTACCACTTCCCTGATATATATCTGTCCCAGTTGATCCAAAGAGAAATCCTCTCGAATAGCAATGAAGTGTGCAGTCTTTGTAAGACGATCCATAACAACCCAGATTGCATTGTTGCCTTTGGATGTCCTTGGAAGTCCGGTGACAAAGTCCATGGTGATGTTCTCCCATTTCCATTCTGGTATGGGAAATGGTTGCATCATCCCCTTATACTTCTGCCTCTCTGCCTTCACTTTCTACACACCAGGCACTTTGATGTATATTCAGTGATCTCCTTCTTCATATTATCCCACCAAAAGTTTTCTTGGAGATCTCGATACATCTTTGTGCTCCCTGGGTGAATAGAGAAATTTGAACTATGTGCATCATCCAAAAGTTCCTTCTTCAGCTCCGAACTTGATGGAACACATAGTCTTTTCCCAAACCGCACAATTCCTTCTTCATTAACATTAAACTCTGAGGATTTTCCCTTTTTGATAGCTTTCACTTTTTCTTGGATTCATGCATCATCCTTTTGAGCATCCTTTAACCTTTCCAAAAGAGATGGTTGAGCAATCATTTGTGAAATGATTGATGATGTTCCCTTCTTTATGATTCCCACATCCATCTTCATCAAGTCTAAGAAGATTGGATCCTTATCAATTCTCATCATTGATAGAATCGCTGGATCCTTTCTACTTAGGGCATCCGCCACCTTGTTCGCCTTCCCAGGGTGCTAATGTATTGAACAGTCATAATCCTTGATGAGCTCTATCCATCTTCTCTGGCGCATATTAAGCTCTTTTTGTGTGAATATATATTTAAGACTCTTGTGGTCAGTATATATCTCACATTTCTCTCCATAGAGATAATGCCGCCAGATTTTCAAGGCAAAGATCACCACCGCCAACTCCAGATCATGCGTTGGATAGTTTCGCTCATGGATTTTCAACTTCCTTGAGGCATAGGATATCACTTTATCATTCTGCATCAGCACACATCCTAAGCCCTTCTTTGAAGCATCACTGAATACCACAAAAAGCTCCCCACTTGTGGGTAAAGTGAGCACGGGTGCAGTGATAAGCCTCCTTTTCAACTCCTTGAAGCTTTCTTCGCATTCATCACTCCAAGAAAATTTTACTCCCTTTCGAGTTAGCTTGGTAAGTGGGTTGGACAATCGTGATAAATTTCTCACAAATCGTCGATAATATTCAGCTAACCCCAAGAAGCTACGGATATCCGTTACCGATGTTGGCCTCGGCCATCCCTCAATTGCATATGTTTTGGAGGGGTCCATAGATATCCCATTGCTTGTGATGATATGTCCCAAGAATGAGACCTCCTTCAACCAAAACTCACACTTGTTGTACTTGGCATAGAGCTTCTCCTTGCGCAAAGTCTCCAGTATAGTTCTTAAATGCTCCTCATGGTCCTCCTTGGTTTTGGAGTATATAAGAATATCATCTATAAAGACTACTACAAATTTGTCTAGGTAATCTCTAAAGACTCTATTCATCAAGTCCATGAATATTTCTGGAGCATTGGTGAGTCCAAAAGGCATTACTATGAATTCATAGTGCCCGTACCGTGTACGAAAAGCAGTCTTGGGGATATCTTCCTTCTTCACCCTTACTTGATAATATCCTGACTGCAAGTCCACCTTGGAGAAGTATTGTGCTCCACGCAGCTGATCAAGCAAGTCATCGATTCTTGGGAGAGGATACTTTTTCTTTATCGTGATTTTGTTAAGTTCACGATAATCGATGCAAATCCGCATTGACCCATCCTTCTTATTGACAAAGAGGACCGGTGCACCCCATGGTGATGCACTTGGGCGTATAAACCCTTTATCCATATTCTCATGTAGTTGTTTCTTCAGCTCTTCAAGCTCAAAAACATCCATTCTATATGGAGTCTTGGATATTGGTAGCGCCCCAGGTATAAGTTCAATTGAGAACTCAACATCTCTTCTTGGAGGAAGACCAGGAAGTTCCTCATGAAATACTTCAGCGAATTCCCTCACAATAGGCATTTCTTTAAGGGTGGTTTCTTCCTTGGACTCAAACATCTGAGCCAGATATCCGTGCTCATAAGGTAGTAATATCCATGCTTGAGATGATGGAGCTAAAGGAGATTCATCTTCCTCCTGACACTTGTAAAGAATCGGAGGTCAATTCTCCATATGGAGTGTGATTTCCCTCTCCCGACAATTTATGTTGGCTCTATTTAAGGAAAGCCAATCCATGCCAAGAATTGCATCAAATTCCACCAAAGGGAGTATGACGAGGTTTTCTGGGAAATTCAATCCACAGATTATATCAGGGGAGGACTTATACTCATGGGATGCAGTGATTTCCCCATTTGTCATACTCATCGACATCTTTACTTCCATGATTTGTGGTGGTGCAGGGATTGTTCTACTAAACTTTTGAGATATAAAAGAATGCGTAGAACCTGAATCAAAAAGTATGTTTGCTATTCTTGAATGAATAACTAGCGTACCTTTCACCACTTCATTGTCGGGGTTCACTTCGGCAGAAGTGATGGCAAAAGTTCTTCCTTTCTGTCTTGGAGGTTGCCGGTTGCCTCTGATAACCCTTGGATTAGGGAAATGATTTGAAAAATGACCCGGTTCTTTGCATTTTTAGCATTGAACAATGTGTTGAGGTTCGAACGGAGCATTTCTCTCCTCTGTCGTAGCCACGGGTCCTTCTTGCTGACAGTTAACAGCTAGGTGCCCTTCTCTTCCACACTTGAAGCATTTTCTTGTCCCCCTAAGGCAATTTCCAGGGTGCTTCTTTCCACACTTTTGGCAAGTGGGGTGCTGGAATTTCTTAGCGCTGTTGGATTTATCCATCGGACCACCAGTATTGAAGTCCACCTTACGCTTCTTGTCCCCATGATACCCCTGTGATTCTCCGATCTCCATTTCAACCTTGAGGGCACATCGGACAATTTCCTCATAGCTGTCGAAGTCACGGATCGCTAATGCTTTCCGCAAGCTAGGCTTCAGCCCACCAAAGAAGCGGTCAACCTTGCATTCAGGGGTAACGACAAAGCCGGAAGCGTATCGTTCAAGCCTTGTGAAGTTTGCCTCGTACGCTCCCATAGATTCTTCATCTTTCTGTTTGAGGGAAAGGAAGTCCCTTTCCATCTTAAGACGGAGGGTGCGTGGAAAATATTTATCAAAAAACATCTTCTGGAATTCCTTCCATTCCAAAGCCTCGATCTCCTCCTCAGGCTTCGTATTTTTGATCAACGTCCACCATTGATCAGCTTCACCCTCCATACGATAAACCGCCAGGAGAACCTTCTCTTTTTCAGAGCATTGGAGGATGGAGAATATCTTTTCAATGGAGTTGATCCATTGTTCAGAGATCGTGGGATCAGATAATCCACTAAAAGTAGGAGGCCTTTGTCTCATGAAGCTTTCAATAGCGACTTGTTCTTTCTTAGGGGGGGGGGGGTTGAACATTCCTCTTGACCGGTGTTTCTATTCAAAACTTGAGTTAGCTGAGAGAGAAGCGTGACAAAGTTTGCGATTCCTGCTCCCATTGGATTGGGCATCTCATAAGTACAATCATCACACTGATCTTCACAACAGTTGTTAGCCTGAGTTCTCCTATTATCGGCCATTGGATGGAATAAAAGGAAATTTAGGGGTAACACATAAAGGGTAATACAAAGACAAAAGTTTATGACTTATAAATAAACTTTAATCTCTTTAACTCATGAGTCTATAGGATTCAATCCAGGCATTCCATGATCTTCCTTCTAACATATATTCTTAGGGGCATTTTTTCCTTAATAAGGGTTCATACTAAGATTGTGAATTTATCAAAACATATCCTCTGGGAGTGTCGTAACCAAGATTGCAGCAAGGCCCGTTGTCGTGCACCAGTTGTCGTTCGATTCTAGATCAAATCGGTGTTTTTGGGTTTTACCCCTAGGATACATCTGTGCCAGAGTCGCCTCTACCTGCTTGTATCCAGAAAGGGATGTATTTGTTTGATAAACCAATTACTTAGTATTTACCAAAACTTAGGGATGTTTTTATTATGCTTAGTCTTGTATCTAAGGCTTTACTAGGGTTTCCTAATCCCAAAAATAACTAAACCTATCCTCTGATACCAACTATGACAACCCTGATTTTTATTACAACTTAAGCATGATTTATTACATAAAACTTCACTTGATACAACAAAGAAGATCGAGAGTTTTAGTGTATTTGGGGATTAGGATCATTACATAAAAACTTTAAACTTGAAATACAACATCTTTATTGAAAACTTCCTTTACATGACCACTACACTCCTTCGTACTTAGCATTGCATGGGATAACCTGAGGACATGCATAAAAAAAGGGTGAGTTATAAAGCCCAGTAAGGGAGTACACAATGAATAACATGAGGAGTACAATACATGTTAGTAAATAGGAACATCAATAGAGCATTATAGTAGCATGAACATAAAGTCATGATAAAGCATGATAACCATAACCTAGAAATGTGGCAACAACACTTAACATTGAATTAGCATGAGCCAAGGCTCATTGCACATGGAGCATGAGTAAACCCTCATTGCACTTGAAGCACGAGTAAACCCTCATTGCACTTTAATTAGCATGAGTCAACACTCATTGCACATGACGTATCATGATACTATACTTTACCCAATGCATTGGAGCGCTATAAAGGGCACACCCTTCTTAAACATTTCATTTCATGCATAAGTGTGCCACATGGATCATAAAACATGGATTCATAAAACATAATCATTTATTCCACGATAAAGGAATGTGTAATTCACACATGAAACTTTACAATCAATAAGTAAATGTGCATAAAGGTGAATACCCTTGATGGAGAAATGGGCATGGTATTCACTACACAATGACATTGGCTTAGAAAATCGGTGCGATTTCGGCAGCGTAACGGCGTGACATAAGAATTCATAAAAAAGTTTGATGAGAGAGAAAGGGGTTCCTCATCATATTTACATGTAATGTACAGTAATGATGTCATATATATACATGTATCAACAATTTAAATGGAATTTAAATTCATGATACAAAAGTATTGCTTGAATGTAAAAGAAGAGAGAGAAGTTCCTTTCGGAATTTCGGCATAGTAACAGGTGTACATGGGAGGAATTTAATGAGAGGGAAAGGGTTCTCCCATCATTCAAACAATAAGAGGGCAGTATGGGGGAGGTTCGAAACCATACCCCAACATTCATAATTGAAATTAAAAGGGCAATACAACTTAAAGAAAATTGACAAAAATGAGAAAGGAAGAAAAAACCCTTACTTGGAAGTGTGCTTCCAAAGGCTAGAGAGAGGCTTGTGAGAGGATTCTTGGGAGATTGGGGAACCTTGGGAGGATTCTAGAGAGAGTAGGGTAGAGGTTGGACGAACTCCAAGGGATTTTAGTGAGGAGGAAGTGGGAGCTTGGGTGGGTTTATATAGGAAAGGTGAGAGAATTATTTATTATTTAGGTTTGGGACCCCTTATATCAAAATAATCCAAACCACAAACCATACCATGGTATTTGCCCATGGTTTCTGGAAAAGGAAAGAGGAAAACAATATTTTACAAGGCAAAGGTCCGAACTTATTAAAAAAATTAGGGTTGCTTATGTGGAGGTGAGTCACACTCCCATGGAAATTAATTTAAAAAGGCAAAGTGTTGAATAAGTCTTGAGGGCTCCATTAATGCTTTGAAAAGTAAGTCAAACAAACCCAAAACCTCATTATTTTAATGATTAAACAAATATTGGCATAACATAAGGATTATGTTATTTTATTACATCACCATTGGGTCATTATGATGTCATAAAACACATTATATATTTAAATGGTATTTAATTTTAACCCAAAAATTTGACTGTCTCAAAAAATTATGAAAAATTCACCGTTGGATAATTTTGACGTCCTGATTCCAAAAATAATATTTATTTTATCTAAATAATTTTCTAAATATTTGAATTTTCACTTTTAAAATAAAAACCGTCATTTATAAAAAAATCACGGGTTTTGACAGAAATGGCTTTCAAACCTTAATAAAAATTTTAATTGCATTCATAAAATTATAAGATCATTTATACTTAATAAAAAATTAATTTAATATTAATAATAATATTTTATTAAAATATTATTTATTTCAAAAATACTTTAATTGAATAAAATATAATTCTTAATTAAATAATAACTAAAAACACCATTTGTACTTTAAAAACTAATTACAATGTATCAAAAATGACTAGAAATTATATTCATTATTATATAAAAAAATAATGTACATGAACATGGTGCTACTTATTTGTTACATAACCCCTTAAAATAGCCGCATAAGACCTAAGGGTAAGGTGTGCAATGGTGACAGACTCTTGGGGCGGCTCGGATAACATCGCTCGAGTGGTAATTTCAATCAACTTCCACTTTTCCCGTAGACGATCACGTTCGAGCTTGACTTGATGAAGCTCAGCTTGGGCTTGGTCAAGGCCAAAGCCCAAAGAGGCCACCTCTTTTCTGAGACCTGACAAATGGGCTTCGTAAGGGGCAATTCTACTGGATGAGGCCATCGCTTCCTTTGTCTGAGTAGAAATGGGTTCGTTAAATTCTTATATTTATACTACTCAGATGGTCACTGCTCAACGGATAAAAAGTAACGGTCACAAATCTTAACGTAAAACTAAAGAAGTTGACATCTTATAAAAACATTTTTCATAAAGAAACATTTAACTGGATCAAGAGGGATTTTCCATTAATGAAACTTTGGGTCGTTACACCAAAGTCTAGAAAAAACTAAAGGTTCATGAAAATTTGGGGGGTAATTTTTTCTTTTAAAGAAAAAATATCCAAACCAAAACAATAATAACAAAAACAACCTCTATATGATTCATGAGTAAAAAAATCAACTCCAAAAAAAATCTAACCTACAACCCATATTAGAGTTAAAACAGAAACCAAAAATACATACTCCAGGAGACTAAAAAGGACTCAAACCTAAAAACTCCAAGAAAATAATAACCAATAACACCCCACCCACTCCAAGATCAAACTTCATATGCCATGTTATTGTATTAAGAAGCATCAACAAAGAACTGAGATACCATTCATTTACCTATGTCTTGATAGATAACATATTTAAAATCACAACAGTTCTCAAGAAGGTGGTGAGACTAAACTCAGTATGTCATCCCCAAATGACTTCCCAACTCACACCACTAGTATAAAACTTGTTAATAAATTTTATAAAATACTTTCATGTGGAAAAATAGTTTATATAAAATCCATAAACTAGTATTACAATTAAATCATTAACAAATCCTTTAAATTATTTCTCATTTAATTTAGCATATTCATTTCCATGTACACACACACAACTACACACACACACTTTTGGTGTTACTATTGATGGTGGTGGAACTTCACTTCCATACTTCATCCCCTTTAATGGTGGTACATCATGACCATTATCCTACCTATTCAACTCACACCCAATAGTTTATGCCAACATCATGACAAGACATTTTAATCAAAACATTTCCTTATTTAATGAATTTCAACAAAACTTTACATGAGCCAAACCAAACCATAATTTTAAAACATCATTTTAAAATAATTAAAATGGGGTTTCTCAAAAACTAATCAACTTTCCTAATTTCCATGCCAATACCAAAATAATATCTTTATCAATAGTAACATAAGAATGTCAAAATTATTTCAACAAAAACACTTAATTAAAAATAACACTTTATGTTCTAAATCAATAAGAGTTAAAAGATAATATACCTATATCTCAAATTTTAGTGAAAATGAATAATGGCACAACACACATCAATATCTATTCAGAACTCATGTTCCCTTCACTAGATATAATAATACATCATCATAAAACCATTCATCACACACAGATGTATCTATAATAGACTATATATGTAGTTCTAATTGAAATAAAAACCATGGATGGTGAATAATAATAGGCAGTTACTGATGAATCCAAGCTTCCAACACACTTTTATTCCTTTAATGATTACTCTCAAATCAAATGGAATCATCTCTACTGAATTGGGAGAAAAAGGGAATTCAATTTATGGGAGGATTAGGGGGAAAAAGGTACTAAGGGGATAATTCAAATTAGAAACCATTTATAAGGGGGGTCAACTGTACACTTCATAGTTTGGAAAACCATGAACCAACTATGCGGTGATAATGTATTAAGTCCAAACCTTGAATAGTTGGATAACACAGTTAGAAAAACGGTGTATCAAACATCAATTTCCCTCTATTTCATGTTTCATAGTTTCTTCTGTGCACCTCCATGGTTGTTCCAAACCATACGCCAACTGTGGGCCTACCTAGTTCTTATAGTATTCCCTTTCACAGTTCCCTGAAGATTCTTCATGGTTTCCATTAACTATAAACTAGCTTTTCACCTCTATAAAACCATTCAAAATGTAAAAACCCCCTTAGAACCTCCCAAAACAAAACCCTAACATTTTATGGCCTCAAAGTGCCTCAATAAAGGGGTATGTACCTTAAACTGAGGGTGTAACATTATCCCCACTGTTGGACTTTCTATCCTCATAATGTAGAAAACCCTTGTTGTCCTAGAAAATTCAAGGTCATTTCTCCACCATTTCCTATTCATGATCTTGAATTTCTTCCTGAATCTAACCATATTTCCAAAAAACACACACTAAACTGATGCTTTTACCATGAAATATATTCTATTACATATCTACAACTCATTCCGATATATTACTCAATATAGAATTTGTATCTAAGATAATATGATCCCATCAAATAACATGGTATGAAACATCTTGGTACTTCTTCAACTGAGATACATGAAACACATTGCTCACTAAAATAAACCTCGGTGGAAAAAACAACTAATTATCCACCTCACTAACTCATTAGTGTATCTTAAAAGGGAATACACATCAAGTATATAACTTTCACTTGTTACTAAAATGATGATTCCCAAGCCATGAAGTGATTCTTAAGAACACATGATCACTCACCTAAAATGAACATAGTCATCAATGAAGATCCTCACATGATTTATATTGACTCTGAGATGTGTATATTCTCCTTATAATCAACTAAATATTCTTTATTATCTCTTACATAGGGATGGGTCTTATTATTAAAGTCTTATATGCTTCCACCCAACAAAGTGGATGAATACAAGGAATCCCATATAATGTTTCAAAAAGATCCATATGTATCGAGGCTTGGAAACTATTTTTATATGATAACTCCACTAACATAAAATGATCCTCATGTGAGCCACAAAAATCCATGATATAATCCCTAATAAATTCTTATAACATTTTTATTTTCTATTAAGACTATTTATATGTTTTTGGATGATATTACATACTCATATTCAGCTATCCTCCAATGGGTTTACTATAATGATTTCCCAAAATGATATGTAAACCTTGGTTATATTTCGATACTATTGATACTATAACATCATGAATCTTTGAAGTTTCCTGAATATAGATTTTTGACATATATTCCACCAAATTAGTTTCATGAATAGGTATTAAATGAGCGGACTTCATGATATAATCAAATATCACCATTATAGAATCAACTTTCTTAACCATCTTTTGTGGACCTATTACATAATCCAAGGTTATCCTCTCATATTTCCAAATTATAATTAGTATGGACTACCACATACCTACTGGTCATTTATGTTTTTCCTTGACCTAAAAACTGGTGAGGCATCTTGAGACAAAATCCACCACACCTCTTTTCATTTTGACCCACAAAAACCATTATTTTGATGCTTTATAAATTTTTTGAATCGTTGGTTGAATAGTCCATCTCAAATGGTGGTAGGCATAAAGAATTTTATTCTTAAACAGTGAAATATATGACCATTTGATCTTCAAAACCAATACATTGAATTCCCATTAAGATTAAAACCCACATTGATCTCCCTACCTTTTGTTTTAACCTAATAACAACACAATTATGATCAGATGTCTGGTAAACTCTAACATGTTGGATCAAAATATGAATGTAGATGCTCAGTTTACAAGAGGGGTGAATTGTAAGTTTAAAAAATTTATTTTTAACCTTAATGAAAACTATGTTTAACAAATATAAACAAGGTAAATTCATAAGAACTTGTTTAGTTCTACTAAAAAAAGATTCTAGGTTCCAAAAATATTATTCCGGAAATACAAATTAAGAAAGTTTTATAAGGAAAAGATTATACCTTAAAATGTATAGAATCTCTCTAATTAGAGTATAAAAAAGTAAAATATTATATAAGAAGGATATACTTTCTTCCTTTATCAAAATAAAGTGGAAATAAACTTTAAACAAAACATGTAACAAGTATAAAATATTTTAACACAAAGAGAAGGGTATCCAACATCCTTTGATAAATGTCCCTTGATTTATACTTTCAAGAAAATTTGTCTTACCCACACTAAGGTAATCCCAAAATAAGAATATCGGAATCTTTCTTGTTATCCCCGCAAGACCTTGATCTTTAATGGTTGTTGGCTCCTATATGTTCCTATCTCTAGAATTCCTCAAACATTAAGGTAGTCAGTACCTCTGTCTTCATATCACCAGATGTTTTTGATTGTACACTAAAACATTTGGAGCCGTAGGAAGCAATCTAAATAATATTTTCAGTGCACACAAAGCATGAGAGTCTCTCTCTATAAATCACTTCAGATGCATGAAATATATAGGTTTATTAACATATATTCTCAGTGATGAGCTTATTCAAATGATATTTTTTTTATAGGAACTTATCCAATGATCGGAACCCTACTCCAATGGTTATATTTTTCCTTAAATATCAGAGGGACCTATACACGTATCACTCAAACAATAGTTTGTTAGAAATAGATTATACAACATCATTTCATGACTATAATAAGTGTAATAAGAATAAGGTTTCCTAACCAAAACTATTTTTTATAGTCTAGGAAAAAAATAATGTTCAAAGTCTAACCAAATAAACATTAGGAGACTATATATCATGGATATTCGGATTCTGTTTTCCAAGGAATTCAGAATCAGAATTCTATAGATTTCAGAGTATGAATTCCAATGAATTAGGAATATGAATTCTAAGGAATTCGAAGTCGGAATTCTGAGGAATTTTGAGTCTGGATTCTGAGGAATTTGGAGTCATCATTTTGAGGAATTTGGATTATGAATTTTTAGGAATTCTGAGTCATAATTCTGACAAACTTTGAGTCTGAATTCTAAGGAATTCATAATCCTAATTTCAGAGAATTTAGTGTCTGAATTACAAAGAATTCAGAATCTGGATTTCAGAGAATTCGAAGTCTGAATTTTAGAAAATTCGGAGTCTGAATTTCAAAGGATTCAGAACCTGAAAACAGAATACTCTATATCTAAGTATTTATAGAATTCCAATGTTTTAAATATGAAACATAATTTTTACACTTAGTAATAAATTGAGTTAGAATTAGAGAGACTATAAAATGAATTATGAAAACTTAGGTAATGATAAAATTTCCATGGAGAAGGAATATTTTCCTTATTAAGATAAAATGTAATTTGCATCAAGATTGAGTGTTTGTGGTTTTCAAAACATAGAACAATGTAAAAGTCATAAGGAAACCTCATTGACTCAAAAATCTCCCCCTTTTTGGAAAGCACAGACATCCTTATGAAAAATAATATGACGACTTAGAATTTTTTATGAACTTGAAAATAAAAAAAACTTATCTCGCTTTACATATGAATCATAGTGAATACGACTAACTACCCATTAGGTTTTAAAATCCTTAAAGATCATATTCTTGATTTCTTGAACAAGATTTTACATTTTCTTACATATGAAAATATTTTTTGATAAGAACTTCCCCTTAGATAGACTCTCCCTTACATAGGAAATTCTTATCTTTACATGGTATTCTTTTTATCATTACTTTCTCCCCATTTGTGATTTTCAAAAAGGAATAAAGAGAGTAAAAAAAATATGGTACCTGAAATATTAGTACTATACAACAAAAAAATCATGAGGGATAGTGAAAATTTCATTACGATTGAATGAATCTGTACAAGGAAGGAAAATAAAACAAAATATCAGATTGGAAAAAAAATATCCTTCAATATACTTCAACATTAGATTCTTCACAATGGTTCTCATATTTTTAAGCTCCTTGTGATCTTCTTTAACACACTTCAATAGTTGATCCTGATCTTCGTGTTTCTCCTCTAAGGATTTGATCTTTTCTTCCTGATCCTTAAGAATTTCTGCTTTATCTTTCAAAAGATCTTCTTGATCATTGATTTTTTCTTCAAAATGTATTTTGATATACCTTTCTATTTTACAATTTATATCCATTGAATTAATCATCTCATTTAGGTCTTTAACTTCCTTCTTCTGGGTTGTTTGTTCGAGACTTAGCTTTTTCTCAAAACTTTTAGTGAGATCATTGAACTTTCCATCTTTAGTATCAAAATCATCCTTCACACTTTCCTAAAAATCATCAATGATTCTCATATTTTTGATTTTTTTCTTTGACCACTTTGTTATTTCCTTCCATGAACTTTTGCGAGATTCATATACAATTAAGAAAGATTTGAAATCATCCTCAGGCCTAACAAACTTATCCATAAGCATGGAAACTGAATTCTCTATTTGATTAATTGAGTGTTGGAGAAACTGGCACCTTGAGTCTATACTCAGAAACAAGAAAATAGTATCAACCAACTTCTTAAAAAATTGGAATACAATGTCATGTCCAAGAGAGGACGATTCTAAATTAGATTGATTGGTTGGTGAGGATTATTTCTCTATCTTTTCAACTTTTCTCTTCAAAGAATGACCAACATATTTCTTTTCCACTATGACTTTTATTGATATATCAACCAACACATGTTTTCCCTTATCAACTCTCATAATTATTTCTACTATTTTGGTGACTCGTATTCACTATCTGATAGTTGAACTATTTTATCTTCATCAATGTTTTCTTTCTCAGCATCTACCACTAAATCATCTTGTTGAACAAAGTTAGGATTGTTACTTTCATCAAAATAAGGTTTATTCACTTCTTCCTTCCCCTTTTCTTCTTTTCTTGGGGTATCATGTTTTGATAATTCATCTTGAGAAGTTTGGATCAAAAAATTTTTAGAATGACTTTCCTTCTCCCGATAAATCTTTACTTGCCTCATTAAATCATCGGTGTCATCCCTTTCTTCCTCTTCTTCTTATTCTTCTTCTACTTCCTCTTCTGGAAAGATTTATTCATCTTCTTATGGTTACGGAATCACCATATTCTTTCTTGAATTATCTATGGGTATTGGTTCATTGAGAAAGGTTTTTGGTGCCTAAAGCTGCTCAGAGGCTTTCTCAGTAGCATTTAAAAGGGATCGAATAATTTTGGCTTTAGACCTTTTCTTCTTTTGCTTCTTTTCTTTTTCTTGATTCTCAAGATCCTCATCAACCTTCAAATTTAAAGCTTTTTCCTCAGACGGGTCCAAGACAAAACTAATCCCCCCTTATTATTCTTCTTCTCTTTTCTCCACATGGCAGCCACTTCATCTGGATAAGTATTTTTCTTTTTTGGCTTAGGTGCTGCTGATTGTGTTTCCTTAACAGCATGATATTTTTTTCTATTCTAGTTCCTTCACCTTCATCTTCTTACCACTCTTGTTAGAAGTATCATCTACTTCTTCTTTCTTGGATAAGGCTTATTTTTCAACTTCAGATATATCATAAAATCTCTGAATTTAATATTAAAGACAACCTTCAACCTTCTAAGGGTGTCATCACTAAGCAATATGTCCTTGAAATTCGTTGTCTTGAGCTATAGGGGATTCTGAATGAATCAAGATAGAGAACTGTGATCTTGGAAAGAATGTACAGATATATAATAATCTGATACTTGATAGTTCCATTCTTGATGTTTGAAATTTTAAGAAAGATATACTGCAAAAACATAAATCTTTATGAGGTTTTCCAAAAAACCAGAATATAAATGTCACTTTTTTCAGGGTGTCCTTACTCATTTTCTCAGAATGATAAACCCTTGAACCCATAATTCTAGAATCTAAAAATTCAATTTTGAGAAGAACCTCCCAAAGACATTCATATTTGAGGAAAACCAAGAGATTTAGAACGGTCTTTAAGTAGAGGAGTAGAAATTCATCACCCCAAGGATTGATAACTGATGTGGGACAACCATCAGGGGGTCTTTTTATAGATGTTTGAGGTGATAGTTAATCTTCTCAAAAAGATCCAATAGTGGCAACATGCTTGATATTATCTGACAGTTGATATTGATAGTATAATATGGAATTTGGAAGGTTCTGATCTTTTTATGTTTTTAAGATAAAAATTCAGATTCAAGGAAAATGAATCCAAATATTTTTTTTAAACAAGATGAAAATACCAACAAGAATGAAAATAATTACGAAAAATTCATTAAGTAAACACACCATCTGAGATGATAGGAAAATTATTAGTAATAAGGAAATATTTTCTTGACTAATTATAGATTGTAGAAAATTTTAACTATGAAATTTTTTGACTATGAAAAAATTTTGACTACGAAAAATTTACTACAAAAAAAAATTTGACTACAGAAAAAAAAAGTTTTTCTATAAAACAAAAAATTAACTACAAAAAAAATTTTGGCTATGAAAATATTTTTGACTACAAAAAAAGTTGACTACAAGATAAAAAATTGATTACAGGGAAAATATTGACTAGCAAGAAAATGTACTATCCCTATACAATTGAGTTTATTACTATAGGTAGATAGGTTTCAAAAAATGTTAATATGGGAGTTTACCTTATGGTTATAATTCCTTACAATTGTTTAATTATTCAAATCTATCAGAGGGTAAAGATTTTGTGAAAATATCTGCAAGTTGATCTTGCGTTATGATAAATTGAAGAATGATATCTATTTTTTATGTGTGATCCCTATGAAAGTGATGCCTTATATCTATGTGTTTTTCACGAGAGTGATGTGCAGGTTTTTCACTTATGGAAATGGAATTAGTGTTATCACACAGTATTTGTGTATCGGTAAAATTTGTACCATAGTCTGTGAGTGTGTGTTGCATCCACAACACTTAGGCACAACAACTTCCTGCTGCTACATATTCTGCTTCAGTACTGAAAAGTGTTACTGAGTGTTTCTTTTTGAATGACCAAGAAACTAATGAATCCCCTAATAAATGAAAAGTTTTGGATGTATATTTCTTATCCATTCTACATCCTCCAAAGATAGCATCTGAAAAACCTTTTAAAACAAAATCATTTCCCGAAGTATAAAAGAGTCTTAAATCCATGGTTCCCTTTAAATAGAAAAAAAATCACTTCTTTTAAATAAGATTCCTTATGATTGGATTGTTATGTTGTACACAAATATACTAAAAAGATTATGTTCGGTTGACTAGCTGTCATGTATAGTAAACTTCCAATCATACCTCTAAATAACGTTTGATCTACTGGTTTTCCAGCTTCCTCAAGATCAAGTGAATTTGAGGTATCAATGGGAGTACTTATACTATTAGCATTTCCAAATATGTACTTTGTAAGAAGATATATAATATACTCATGTTGGGATATATAATTTCCTTCTAGTTTTTGAGGAATTTAAAAACCTAGGAAAAATGATAACTCACCCAACATACTCATTTCAAACACATATTTCATAAAATTGTCAATGGAATTGGTTAAATATTGCTGAGTTGAACCAAATATAATGTCATTAACATAAATTTGAACAATCAAAACAATTTTCTTACCTTTATTTATAAAAATGGTTAGATCAGAATTTCCTTTAACATAGTTGTTTTGTAACAAAAATCTTGTAAGTTTATCATACCAGGCTCTAGAGGGCTTGTTTAAGTCCATATAATGCTTTGGTAAGTTTGAAAACATGTTCAGGATGTTTCGTGTCTTCAAAACCAGGATGTTGTTGAACAAAAACTTCCTCTTGAACGTATCCATTAAGGAAATCCCATTTTACATCCATTCGAAATAGTTTTAAATTAATGAATGCTGCAAAGGTAACTAAAATATGAATGGATTCAAGTCTAGCTACTAGAGCATAGGTTTCTTCATAGTATATTCCTTCTTGTTCATTATAGCCTTTAGTAACTAATCTAACTTTATTTCTCACAATGATTCCATTTTCATCACACTTATTTCTAAATACCCATTTTACTCCAATAACATAAGTTTCCTTAGGTCTTTTAACCAAGGTCTAGACTTTATTCTTTTCAAATTCATTTAGTTCATCATTAATAGATTTAATCCAATAATCGTCACCTAAAGTTTCATCAATGCTTATTTTTTCTAATTGGGAAAGGAATTATATATGTTCTACTTAATTTCTTAAGGAACTTCTTGTCCTTACAGGTTTATTTACATCACCAGTGATACTATCACTAGGATGATTCTTAAAAAACAACTGATTTGGATTTTTTAAAACTTGTTCATCAATATATGGTAGAAAATATTCATGGGTAAATTCTTCAGAATTATTTTTTTGAACATTATCCTTATATGAAGAATCTTATATCAAAGGTTGATAATCAATATTTGAAAACACATCTGAAGATGTAGGTTAAGGTTGTTTAAAAACCAAAGGATCAGTGTCATCAAATTTGACATGAAATGTTTCTTCAATAGTACGAGTATTTTTATTAAAAACTCTATAAGCCTTAGAATATGTGGAGTAACCTAAGAAAATTCCATTATCAGATTTGTGTGCGAATTTATATAAATTTTGTTGAGTATTCAGAATGGTTACTTTTCAACAAAATACTTTGAAGTATGAAAGTCTAGTTTTTCTACCATTCCATAAATCATATGGGGTTTTATTAAGAAAATTTCTAATCAGAACTCGATTTATAGTATAACAAGAAGTACTTAAAGCTTTAGCTCAAATGTGTTTAGATATATTATATTCACTCTACTTGGTTCTAGTTAGCTCTTGAAGAATTTTATTTCTTCTTTCAATAACACCTTTCTATTGAGGAGTTCCTAGAGCTGAGAAGTTATGAGTAAAACCATTTCTAGTACAAAAAGTTTTAAAATTTGAATTTTGAAAATATCTTCTTTGAACACTATGAATAGTTATCAATGGAAGTTTTTTCTCATTTTTAACCTGGGCTCTAAAGATTTTGAAATAATAAAAATATTCATATTTCTTTTCTAGAAAATAGACCCACATAAATCAAGTTTAATCAACAACTAAGATAAATACATAATATTTTACTACAATGCTTCTAGTTTGTGTTGGACCAAAAAGATCCATATGCACTAACTGTAATGCATCATTAGTTGATACTTCACCAATTGATGTAAAACATGATTTTTATTTCTTTCCATATTAAAAATAATTAAAAAAATTTGATGAATCAAATCTGAGCCCCGATAGATTCTTAACTAGTCTTTTCATTTAGAGTTTTCATAGGTTCCTAAGGTTACGATTCCCTAACCTTCTATTCCATAACCAATATTTATCTTCCATTTCACTAAGGAAAGGTAGATATTGGATCTTAAGGTCTTATAGGTTTAGTGTGTATACATTCTCTTACCTATGGGTAGAAAGAATAAACTCTTCCTTGGAATTGTGTACTAAGCATTTATCATTTATAAAATTCACAAGGTAATGTTAATCACATAATTGACTTATGCTAATTGAGGTTTTTCTTAATACCCTTAATAAATAAAACATTTTAAATAAAATTTTTCAAAGAAGAATAATGTTACATATACCAATAATTTTTCCCTCAGCGTTATCTCTAGAAGTTACTTTTCCTCCTTTGGTCTTGATAATCTTTTCAATGAATTTTTTATTACTAGTCATATTCCAGGAACATCTACTATCCATATACTATGTATTTCAGTTGGTACTATCTTTATTTTCGTTAAAATAATAGTGTTAGACTTTCATAATACATACTTTCTTATATTCAGAAATTTTAGAAAGAAAGATTTTAGGAATACAAATTTTCATATAAAAAAGCATTATGAAAACCTAAAGACTGGATTTTATTTAAAGAACAATTTTTCCTTAATGTCCACCACAATGACATTTAGTGAAAAATGGATAACTTTGAGGAAAAAAATTTATTACTAAAAACTATTTTAGAATGAGTATAACCAAATCCAGAAATATTTCTTAATAGTAAAATCTAGGAATACATCATGTAAAAATTTTCCTTACCAGAGGTAAAGTTTGAAAACAGTTCCTCAAAGAGAATATTTCAGACTATAGTTTTATAACTAAGTTTTTATCCTCAAAAACATTGGTTTTAGAACTAAAGTCATTCTCTAGAATATGTTTCATAGAAATTACATTGTTTAATTTCCTTAAAAATTATATCCTTATCAAAATTAACTTCGTTATGGTTTTTGGAAATATTTTTAAAGTCATAAATTTTCTTATCTAGATATTTATATAGATAAGATACTTATTTAGTAAGAACATAAATTATAGAATTTTTTTATCATGTTTTTTTTTTGAGTTTTGAATTTTCATTCTCAAGAAGTTTTGAAAACCTTAAAACTTCTTCATAAGAGGGTAATGAATTATATTTATTAGAATAATATTATTCATCTGAAGATTCATAATATTTACCATTAGTATAATTTTAATTTAAATATACATTAGTGATAGATTCAGAATTGTGTACCTTATCCATTAGACAACGATTTTCAATGGGAAGTTTGGTTAGTAGACCAAGATTCTTCTGACTAGAAGATTCGTACACTGAGGATTCATCTGAAGAATCACCACCACTGGAACTCTAGGTGTCATTGGATTTCAAGACTTTCTTAGCATTATCGTTGTAGTATTTCTTTATATTCTTTTTTAGAATGATTTTCTTTTCTATCCTTTTTCTTAAGAATAGGATAATCCCGCCTGATATGCCCAGCTCTTTTTCCTTCATATCAAGTGACTTGTGATTCTTTCTTGTCTTTTCTATCATTCTTTTTATATTTATACTGAGATTATTTCTTTCCAACTAATTTTTTAATCTTTTGAGAAATAATAGCTAGTTCATTCTCACTATGTTTACTTTCACTAGATTCATATAAAATAGTTACTTTCTTTGACTTGGATATTGTAAACCTTTTAGAAGTCTTGACTTTAGTAGTAGTAAAGGCTACACTACCGTTGCCTTGTTCTCTTCTTATTCATATCAGCATCTCTTTTCATTCATGTCTCCTGTTGAAGAATAGTTCCAAAAGTCTCATCAAGAGTAATTTGAGATTCTTTTCTATTCTCATAAATAGTGTTTATCTAATATTCGCACTCATTAGGCATGATATATATAATCTTTTCCACAAGTGAATCATCATCTAGACCTTTCTCACCCATAGATTGTAAACTATTAACAATATTCATAAACCATTGTTGCACTTTTCAAACTGGCTCTCCATAAAGAAATAGAGATCTATGATATTCTTCTCTAAGCATAGCTCTTCTAGTTTCTATAACTTTGGATGTACTAAAACGAGTAACCTCTAATTTCTTCCTGATAAAGTTAGCTTCTTCGCAAGAAGAAATCTAACTATATATATTCCTAGTCATGAAACACAACAAAGTATTAAGTACCATGTAGGTTAGTTGATATTCCTACTTCTCTTAATTGGTAATGGTTTTTTACTTCCATGTTAAGAATTTTGTAATCTCCAGTAAGAATATAAAAAATTTCCACTCCAGTATTAATAACAAAAGTCTTCATACAATATCCCTAGTACTCATAATAGTTTCCATCAAATATAGGTGGTCTTGTAGGATTTAGATTTTCAATTAATCCAGCATTCATTCTTGCCATTCTAAAAATATATATTCCCATAGAAACATGTTAATACTAAAAGATTGTAAATAGAGATAAAAATCCCTAAGAAAGGAAAATATTTAGGATAAAGAAAACTTGACCAAAAAAAGTTATATATGAATAAAATTATTTTAGAAATTCTCCTCTAATACCAATTATAGGATCAAAAAAAGAATGTAGTTGCTCAATTTACAAGAGGGGGTGAATTGTAAGTTTAAAAACATTCATTTTTAACCTTAATGAAAACTATGTTTAACAAAGTTAAACAAATAAAATTCACAAGACCTCTTTTATTTCTACTAAACAAACTTTCTAGGTTCCGGAAAGGTGGTTCTGGAATTGAAACTTAAGGAAAGTTTACAATGATAAGATTATACCTTAAAGAAAATAGAATCTCTCTTATCAGAGTATAAAAAAGTACAAGAAAGTATAAGAAGGTTATAATTTATTCCGTTATCAAAAATATAGTGGAAATAAACTTGAAACAAAACATGTAACACGTATGAAATCTTTTAACCCAAAGAGAAGGGTATCCAACAACTTTGGATAAAGGTCACTTGATTATACTTTCAAGAAAGTCTGTCTTACCCACACCAGGGTAAGCCCTCAATTGAAATATCAGAATCTGTCTTGCTATCCCCGCAAGCACTCGTTCTTTAAGGTTGTTGGAACCTCTATCATCCTATCCCTAGAAGTCCTCAAAATTTATGATAGTCGGTACCTCTTTCTTCCTATCCCCAGAAGTCCTCGATTATACACAGCAGTAATCGAAGTTTCCCAAAGCAATATAAGCAAGATCTTTAGTACGCATAAGGAATGAGAGCCTCTCTCTCTAGAAATCACTTCAACAGCATGAAATATCTAGAGTGATAAATAGATATTCTGAGTTCTGAGTTGGTTCAAATGAGCTCCTATTTATAGTCACTTCTCCGACTATCGGTTCCCTCCTACAACAGTCATATTTTTTCTTGAATCTCAGATGGACCTATACATGGGTCACTCAAAAAAGGGTTTTTTAGAAGCATACTGTAAGACATCATTTCATGACTATAATAAGTGGGAGAAAAATAAGGTTGCTTCTAGAAAAAAATAAATCTCAGAGTATAACCAAATAAACATTTGGAGAATATATATCATGGATATTCGGATTCTGTTTTTCATGGAATTCAGAATCTGAATTCTAGTTTGAATTCTAATGAATTCAGAATCTGAATTTTGAGGAATTCGAAGTCTAAATTCTGAGGAATAAGGAGTTTTAATTCTAAGGAATTCGGAGTCTAAATTCTAAAGAATTTAGAGTCGTAATTTTAGAGAATTCAGAGAGTCTAAATTTTAGAGAATTTGAAGTCTAAATTTCAAAGAATTAGAAACGAAAATTCAGAACCTGAAAACAGAATACGCTATATCTATGTACTTATATAATTCTAAGGTTTTAAATGTGAAGCTGAATTTTGACACGTAGGAATAAAATGTGTTATAGTTAGAGAGACTATAAAATGAACAATAAAAACATAGGTAAGGATAAAATTTCCTTGGAGAAGGAAAATTTTCCTTATTAAGATAAAATATAATTTTCCTTAAGATAGAGTGTGTGATTTGTAAAACATAGAGGAATGGAAAATTCATAAGGAAACCTCATTGAATCAACATAACCTACTCAACCAAATCAAGAATAAACAAAAATAGAAGGAAAACAACAACACTATCTTACTCTATTCATTCTAGATGAATATCTGTTATAACTAACATTAGAATCCACTATAATGAAGCATAATTATCCAACTGAGCATATTACATCCTACTAAATTCATCTAAAATAGATCCCCCTTTACCTAGTGTATACATTAAGTAAAATTTAAACATTTATGGATACTTTATTCATCTGTGTTGTCTTAAATATAAATATCTTTATGAGAAAATGTGTTTCAAACTATTATGATCTATAAATGCTTTACATTTCTCGCTAAATAGGTAATGAGGCCATGTCTTTAAATCATGGACCACAGTATCTAATCCCATGTCATGTGTTGTGTATTTCTTCTAATGTAACTATATTTTTCAGGATCCAAAACAACAACTTGATCTCCTTGCATGAGAACACATCCCAACCCAGATCGTGATGCATCAAAATAGACTACATGCCCCTGTAGAGACTCTAAAAATGTGAGGATATGTGTTAATGTAATTATAACCTTAAGTACATGAAAGGATTTATGAAATTTTTTATTTCATTGGAAAGGATATCATTTCCTCATGAATGTTTTCATCGGTGATTCCAAATGTGAAAACTCACATACAAAACACCTATAGTATCCAACCAAGACAAGGAAACTATATATCTCAAAAAATATTAGTTGTATTCTGAGGGATAGTAGCTTATATCTTTTCCAAGTCTACAGAAATGTATTTTTTAGAAATGACATAGCTAAGGAAAATTAACTCTTATATCCAAAAATCACACTTTGATAAACTGACATATGTACGATGTTCCCATAATAAACCCAACATTACATCCAATTGTTGTTCATGGTATACTTTTTTACTAGAATACAATAGTATATCATCAAAACACACCACCAAAAAGGAATATAGATACCTATAAAGTAGTTTATTTATCAATTCTATAAATAAATTTTGGGTATTAATAAGACCAAAAATAATTACCACATACTCATATTGGATATATCTTTATCCAAAAATTCCTTTGGAATATCCTTCTTCAAAACTCCAAATTGTTGATATACTAAATGTAAGTCAATTTTTGAGAACCACTTGTGTCCCCTAAATTGATCAAATAGGTTATAAATAAAAAAATAGACTGATTATTATTTATTATAACTTGGATAAGATTTTGATTGTCCATAAAAAGTATAAGGGTTCCATCCACCTTCTTTAAAAACAGAACTGGTCTTCCCACAGAATAATTCTTAGTAGAATAAACCCTTTACTTTACAACTCTTCTAAATGAACATTTTATTCTCTCAATTATATTGGTTCTATCTGATAAGACAAAAATTATATAGTACTAGTACCTAATAAAAGATCAATCATAAATTCTACTTCACGTTTGGGTGGAAAATCTATGAAATTATTGGGGAAAATGTCATGAAACTGACCAAAAGTAGTTAGAAAGTCTCAATTACCAATATCATCCATAACTTCCGGGGTATGTGCTTATAACTGATAAGATATGGTTCTAACCACCTATTCTAAAAGTTTTACTTTAATATTCTTTACACCCACAATATCCTCTAAAGATATTCTCAATGACATAGAGAGATGTGAAATGTAACGCCCCGACCCTAGTTACCCAGATTTGGTGAATTATTTTAATACATTGGAATGATTACAAGGAATCAAGTCTCGAAGGACCGATTAGTTTAGCAGTCTTGGAAAATATATTACATACATAAATGTTACATTACACTTCATAACATACAAAACAACCTAAATAATCCTTTATGAATGACATTATTCCCTTGTCTTAACCCTGCATATCAATCACAATACACTTCTTGGAATCCTGGGAAAAATAAAACATAGAAATGGGGTGATCTTAGATGCTTAGTAAGGATAATAAAATAGAGGAAACTTTCATAAGTAAACATAAACATTTAAGGAAATTTATAACTAAAACAAAAGCCTTTTAAACTTGAACTTCAGCATAATATGGAAAAGATAAAATGAAATAATTTCATTTAATTATTCATATGGATATTATACTAGTCAAATAATCACATGCAATATCAATAACCACTTTCATAATGATGGAATGCATAATGCCATACTATCATAACCACGTATCCAAGGCCTCGTGCCAAGACTACAAATAAGATTTTGTCAAGGCCTCGTGCCGAGACACTAGTTTGTCTCATGAGACCTACCGATGCATCGAGGATCTATAGTGGGCTCCACCCGTCACTTATTAAGTCCAATTCATTCCTCATATGAAAAGTTCTAAACATAACATAAACATTCGTATTAAAACTAGCGTACGAAATGTCAATACTTTACCAATAAAACATGAATGGTATAAAAATAACACATCCACAATCAAACATATCACAAAACCTTTAACACAATATGGAAGATTTGTATCATGATAAATCAACTTCAAAACAAGTTTAAAGTCCATTAAATAATTTTGACATGGATGAAAATGATTTGTAAAACTCTTTGAGAGAAATACCCCTTTTTCATGAAAATATTTAAAAGTTTCACAATTTAGAAAAGAATTCATTTAAAGACATTTTGTAATCAAAGTGTCCTATACCACTTTGAAACTTTTTAAAAGAATTAATATTTTAAAAACATTCATGTCCATATAAATAAATCCTTAAAACCCATTTTTAAGACATGGACATTAATGTGAAAGATTTATAAGAATAAATATTTAAAACATTTGAAATGATGTTTTTGTAAATAAAAATCCCTTAAAAAATCCCTTTGAAAACACTTTTATAAAACATGGACATGGATAATAAATATTTCATAGTAGATACTTACGCAAAAACAACCTCAGATAATAAAGAGATTGTGAAATTAACCCTTACCAATTTGGTAACTTAAAAAACATACAACCCATGAAGGTGGTATCCTAAAATGAATATGTAAATACACATAAATTAAAGTGTATTACACAAATAATACAATTATGGGCAGTACATACACCACACAAAAGGTAATATTGGCAATATGGCATGGATCTCACGGGAATAAGGAGTGAGATGAAAACCCCTTACCTTGCACTTTCCTTTAATCGAGGGTACATTTAGCCTTTTGTATGAAGAAAATAGTATGTTATTAAATTATACAAGAACCATATTAATATTTATGATATCATACATTATTCATTTATGACTTTATACTACCCATTTAATAATAATCTCCATGTTATATTAATAATTCGAATAATAATCGCTTTCTTTATCGTACGTGTTTTAACTTGTTACTCTTGATTGTATCACTTAGATCATGATTTAAATACTTACAGAATATAAAACATGATTTATTTATCATATATATCTAGAATATAAAAATTTATAACAGACGTATATATGAAATGGAAAACACCGTTTATGGAGACGGTAGTCCGTACGTACGCATAAATGCTATTTTTGTTTTCATATAGTATTGAACGGAAGTAAGTGAATAAGATATATGTAGTAAAAAAATACTTATATATAAAAATATATATATCTCTATTAGCATTATTTTATTGTATAGTACATAATTATTAGTAATATATATTTTTTATAATCATCGATGAATGATGAACTTGGAAATGAATCTCATCGCGTCATGGAGACGGTAATCCGTACGTACGCATGAGTAAAAATATCATTCTTTTGATATTAATATAATATATAATTGGATGGTATATAATATATACAGAATCCTTATCATGCTATATTTATTATTTACATCAAATACACATCATTATTATACCCATCTAAATAATAATGTATTGAATAACAATTACACCACGACGTGGAGACGGTAAGATATACATACGCACGTATGGTAACATGTCATTCAAAGGGTGGATATAATAATGAATTTGATTTTAACATAATTATAACAACATAAAATTATATATAATATACTGTATTTATTATTTTATAATGGAAACAACAAAGAAAAGGGAAGTGGAAGAAGAAAGGAACTTGAAAGAGGGTGGTGAAATCATTACCTCTTCTTCAGGTTCTTTTTTCTGATTTGATCAAAAGGGCTCCTTAGGTTGTCTTTATAATCAAACTAAGGCCCTTAGGTTGAAGGTATGATAGTTGAGAGGGTATTTGGGTAGGTTTTTTCCGATCCAAATGGCTTAGAAGGTGTGAATTAGAGAGAAGGGGGAGTGCCCTTTTATAAGAGGGGTGAGGGGCACCTTAGGAAAAACATAAAGTATAATTTTATAATAAATTCATATTCGGTTTCTAATGGATTAAAAGTTTATTATTTAAAGTATAAGGTTGGTATAGGTCTAAAAAAACTCAACCAATAGGTTTTATACAAGTTTAGGTTACCATTTTAACCTTATCATTTAGATTTAACTCTAAGTTAAATAATTTAACTTTTACTGTGTCTTCTTGTATTATTACACTATATGGTTAATAAACTTACTATATACTTCCAATAGAACCCCAATTGTTTCATTAATGTCATATATATTATTATATAAGTCTTTTGGACTAACCTTACATTTTTAAGACAATTGTATCAATTAATAATATAATATTTGTTTTAAAAACTATTTTATGTCAATTTTGACACTATTTGGTATTTGTTTTTTGTTAAAATAATAACAACATTATTACTTCAAAAAAATACGTTTAATCAATCCTAACATGTCATATTCACCTATAAAATTCGTGTATATCATAAAAACATTGAAATTATATTTATTTTAATATTTATAATACCATTTATTTTATTCTTTCATGAATAAGGTAATTACTGTATCATCATTGTGTCATAAATAAATTTATTTATTTAATGTCTAAAAATTATAAATAAAATACCATGATTTAGGAAATATTTTTATATTTCTAATGAATATTTATAATAGAATTTATCTTATGTAAAACTCTATATTAAAAATTTTTTAGTTATTAAACTTTGATTTTAACTCTTTTAACTCTTCTATGAATTAAATAATAATAAATGTCCTAATCTAATCCATGTGGACATAAATGATAATATTTTATTCCTAAGGTTGTTTTGGGTTGATATACACTTGTACAATAGAATTAGTACATGTGTTAGGGTAATATTAATATCATTTTTACCCTTAATTACCCTATTTACTTTTAACCCTGGTAAATAAAAGTAAAAAGTTACTACTCACCAAAAAAAATTTATCTTATTGAACCACATTTTACTCCTTGATATTAACCGTGTCTCTAGGATTTTCGAAATTCCACTCACAGAAGTGGTAAAATTAAGTTTTATGTAAATTTCCAAATTCTCCTAGGAGGTGGGTAAAAGACTCTGAAAAGTTCAATAAAATTTTTATATATCTAAAATTATTCTAAACTAACTTCAATGAATTACATTGAACTTATATAGGTATTATGTATCTAAATAAAATAAATAATTATTTAAATAAAATTTGGTTTTAAACTATAACTCTGTATTTTTTACAATTCATCAAAAATTGAAAGTTTTCAGAAAAATACCAAAAATTCAGCCTAAGCTATATTTGATATTATGAATTAAAAAATGATGTATATTTTACCAAACTCAAAACATATAAGTTGAATTAATTAATTTAAAAATTAATTTCCATTGTCAAAACAAATAGCATGTTTTTAAGAAATAATAACTATCAAAAGATTGACACTTGTTTATGTCTGGTTTAAATGTGAAATTATGTCCAATGACCAACATTGTATTAAATGGTAAAAATATCTTCTAAATATACTTTAAAACCACTCAAATTCATAATTTATCACTATTAATTATTTTTATTAAAAAAAATTAATTAAAATTTAGTAATTTTCATTATTCATCAAAATATGAAAGTTATCCGAAAAGCACCAAAATTTCACCCTAAGCTAATTTCGATATTCCGAATCCAAAAATGAAGTCCATTTTGAAAGATAAAATTTATCAAATTTCATAAAGTGGGTATTACTATTCATAATGGCCAGTTTGATTGGTTGTCGTGTGTTATAACTCGAAGTTGCGTACAACACACGCTACTGTATTATTCAAAGTGAAGTGTACCGTGGAATCTTGGGGTGTTACATGAAACTAACCTTCCATGCATAAAAGTCAATATGGGCCTTAAATGATGTAAACCAATCCATACCCAAAATCATGTCATATACATCCATCTAAAGCACAGGTAAATACCAAATCAACTTAGCCACATCTATAGTTATAGAACAAGAGTGAAACATAAAGTCTTGACACTCCCTTTGGAAAAGAGGATTTTTATTTTTAAAAATGAATGCATTATCTCAACATGAAAACCTATATTATTAATAAAATGAGGAGAAATATATTAGTGGGAGGAACTTTTATCAAAAAAATCTTTCATAATGATATAATTAAAAATATTCATACCTATAAACATTTAAGGACTACATTTTTCATCCATAACCATTTTCTTAACTACATATAATTCCATAGCTATTTCACTTTTCTCTTTATTATAATGTTGAGGTTTCACTAATTCAGGATACTTGATGTTACTAGAATCACATTGGATCTCTCTATTCTTATTATGAGAATTATTCTATTGCACTCATCCATTCGAACTATAATATACCTTAGAAACATGATATATGTATCTAGCACTCGACCTTAGAGAACTATGACTATAGAACTCTACAAGTCCCATCATGTTGTAGTTCTAGCAAGATCATGGTGTTGTACTACTATATCACTTGATGTGATCCAATGAACCACACTAAAAACATCCCAACATAATTTTTGGTTAAATAGGTAGATTCATTGATCCCATGGTCTAATTTTGAGGTTTCCAACCACTCTATAAGTAGGTGTCTCTCTTCCAATTATTCCCAGCATAGAGTTCCCACCTTTTCCTATGTGGATAAACATGGTCCCTCTAAACATAATTATTGAGATATCCTTTTCTTCTATAGTCTCCCTATTTGTAATATCTATATAATTTATTATACAAAGGACAACAATCATTGAGAGAATATATAGCCATAATCATGACTCAAAAAAAATTTCCTTCAAAGATGCACTAATAGAAAAAAAATTGAAAGTCAGACTAAATTAATAAATTTACCCACATACTTTATCATTAATAGATTTTCTTATGTAAAAATGAATTCTTTTGTTTCTCTGTAAATTTGAAATGTATGGTGATAGAATTTTTTATTTAACAATTCTAAATTATCTACCCATGTCAATTCTTAGTTCAATTTAGCCTGAAATGCCAATTCCTACCTTTGGAATTCCAAATCTACCACCATATGAATTTCCAACAACACTTTCAAATCTGGGGGTGTTCCATGAAAAAGAATATTTGATTCATATTATTCAACCATACTTCTTCTTTTTACATCTCTTAGTCCCCCTAAAAGATGGGTGGATTTTAATTTTGAAACTAAATCTAATAGTCCACTTTCCATAGTTCATCCTTCCTACTAACCTTACCCATGCCCTGTAAATCCTAGGAAAATGCTTTGAACTAGCAGTTGGTTCACATATGGATTAGGGAAAAAACATTTTTAGTGGCCTCTTCTGGTTGGTTTCTATGATGACTACCTATGTCATTCAGTATAAATAGAACATAACTCCATTTAGTCCCACCGATTAGAAACTAAGGGCTTAGAAATTACAATTTACAACATTAACACATATCACCACATAGCTTTCTTTAATTCAACCATCACTAAATATTTCACCATTTTTCAAAACATCACACCCATTATTTTCAAAATTTACCAATTTCACTATTTTCAAAAATTACACTTTTTCGGTTTCATAAACTATTTTACTCAAAATGAACAATATAGTCCCCTTAAGAGTCTTACTATTAATTCATGTCATGCAACTATCACTGGCTAAACCCATAATAATAAGATGACAACACACCTAGAAGTGTATAAAAACACTCATTTACCCAAAATCCATGCTAACTTTATGATCAGAGTAAATAGGATAGATATGCCTTTTTATACTCTACATTTCATGCCTCAACAATTGTACTCATTATTATAATCCAAATAGATATATTGACAATATTTCTTACTCCAGGATCAAAAACAACTAACACAATTTCCAATGGCAATGACTTAACAATAGTGATACCATTTATCCTAAAAATATGGATGAAACAAACAAATATGGTACCATTTTTTATATACAGGATCAGACAAACTGATACCATTTGTCTGAAAAATGAATTTGGACAAACCAATACTACTACCATTTGTCTCAAAACTATTTTTGGAAAAACCAAGAATAATATTATTTGTAACATACAGCACCTCACCATTAGCTTGAGAAGTGATAGGTGTGAAACAAGGCCTTAGGAGACATCCCCAACAAACTAAAGGCTTGAAATAAATTCCAAAATCTTTTCTTGGCGGATGGTTTTCTATATGAAAGATAAAACATCCAACCCATCAAAAAAATAACCAAACCAACCTCAATATGTTTCATGAGTGAAAAATAAAACTATAAACATAACCAAACAAACAACCTATATTAGAGTATAAGATAAAACAAAAATGCATACTCAAGAGGAACAAAGAGGCCAAAAAACTCAAAACTTCGAGGTTATAACAACTAGAAACACCCAACATGCTCTATGTTGCAACTCGAAATGCCATTTCATGTTCTAGAGAATCATCAATAATGTAATGAGATACCTTTTCTTTAACTACTCCTTGATAGTTGAATTCTGTAAATGCACAATAGTGTCAAAGTAATGGTTGATTCTAAAATCAGTTGGTTTTCCCTAGATGACTTCTCAAATCATTCCACTAGGAAAAAAGTTGTTGTTACATTTTATAAAATAGTTTCAAGTAGTAAAAATAGTTTATATCGATTCCTCAAACCATTTTTTTAAGGAAATAATAAAAAATACATTAAACATTTCTCTTTTGATTTTTCATATTCATTTCCATGTCCAAACAAACACACACACACATACACTCAATCATAGTGTTACCATTGACGATGGAACATCATGTCCATACTCTGTATCCTTTGATAGTGGTACTTATGAACATTATCCCTACCATTAAAATCATTCCCAACTATTTATTCAATCATCTTTCTAATTCATTTCAATTAAAACACTTTCTTCTTCAAATCATTTCAAATAAGGATTTACCTACGTTAAACTAAACTATAATTTTAAAAACTAATTTTAAAATTATAAAGAGTGGGTTTTCTGAAAACCAATCATCTTTCAAAAATTTCCAAGATAATATCAAAACATTTATTATTGTTCCACATATTCAATTTTTTATAAATTTATGCTAGGTTTCCATTATTATGTTGTTTTTTAATGTTTTTCACACTTTTAAGTCATATTGGCATGTTTTTAGTTATTTATTTGTATTTTGATCCAAATCATAACTTTAACACATACTTAACATTCTAGTTAAGATATTATATTACTTTATAATGATTTATCATATTCATATATGGTATTATGATATCATAGTTACGTATTTAATTATTTCTCTTATGGTTCTTCATTTTTATGATCTAACCATTTTTGACATGTTTTTCACTTACTGATCATCTAATATCACCCCTTTCATATTTTTCAATTCCCCATGTTAGGGGTATTATTATATCATGTGATTTATATAGCAAAGGTTACATAGTAGCATTATTATAAGGAAAATTTCACCAGTGTTTTTTAAAATATGTTTATGTAGTAAAAATATAATTCATTAAAAAATTTGGTCTCTGGGTTGTGTAGCTTTTTGTATGATGTGTTATTTAAATATTGATATTAATGTATTATTTATATAATTTTTGGATATTTTCACATCAAAATCCCACTAAATAATATCTCTTATAAAACCACAGCAAAAGATAAATACAATTAGGATAACTCATTTATATTATATGATGTATAACATCAAAAAAACTAAAATTGATTTTTCCATTAGTAACATATAACATATCTAACAAATTCCATTCCATAAATTCATAGCTTAATTTATAGATTGTGGTATAAAAAACCTTCAAAAATCATATTTCAAGCTCATTGGGCTCTTCGAAATGAAATTGAAATCATAGGTAACAACCACTCTATATTATGATGAATTTTAATCATATTCATTGAAATATAATAGTGATCCAGAATGTTCCAATAATAGATAGTTTAAATTAGTTCATAAAAATATACAAATGAATGTTTAGTTCATAAAAACAGAATATAAACCCAAACTTTTTATTATATCAAAAACCATTTGAAGTGTATTATGATTTAAAATGATCCATACAAATAATTATTTGACATAAAAGTATCCACCTTTATTAAATTCAAAAAATACACCTAAAATATTTGTAAAATGTATTTCTGACCATAATTTAAAAACAACACTTCCTATAACATTCAATAAACCAACTCGGGATATAATAACTATAAAAATAAAATCTCTCCATTAAGGAACGCACATGGTTTTTAAAAACAAATCTAAATCTAAACTAATGAAAAAATTTCAATTTAAAACTATCAACACTTTTCTAGAATACACCCATTTTTTATTTTAAAAAATAATTAAAAAAATTTCAATATAATTTAAGCAATAATAGGACACCTTAAAGATAAAATAAACTTGTATATAAACTTCTTATACTTTTATTAACACTATCCCCTTTGGAGATATGTTTCAAATTCATAATAGTGAAATTATATATAAAATCCATTTTCTCCCTCTAGGATATGATTATCCCTTATATTGAAACATCATTAGAAAATAAAAAACCTCTCTCCCCCTTTAGATTAGAAAAAAAAGGTCAATAATGATAATCAATGCAAGATATGAATATAAGGTGTGAACTTTCCAAATATCATTTTCACAAATTAGGTTCTAGAAAATATTCTTAAGGATTATCTTATCTCCAATATAATAAGAAAAAATATTATGTGAAAAGATTAAAAAGTCAATTCCCCCTTTCTCAAGGGTTAGAAAAAAACATTGATGATACAAAACAAATATAAAACCATTACACAAACAAGAAAAAAATACCAATTATATTTATGAAAAAGATATCAATATGTAACATATTTATGGATAATATATTCATACATAGGACATTAAAAATAATGAGAAAGTTATGTAAAAAAGAGAAAAAGTATATTGGAAATAAAAAACATAAAAGGAAGATAAAAAAATAGGCTAAAAAGACTTATAAATAAAAGAGTATATATTCATGTAAGAATTAAAACATGAATTAAATTATACATGAAAAAAATATAATTACCATTAAATGAAACTATTGATGCTAATAGTTTATTTATTTAGTTCTATAATATGTTTAAATTATATCTCATATAATCCATTTTATAAACATCTAAAAAAATTACATATATAAAATGTTACAATAGTTATAAATAAAGAATTTCCTATACCTTTCTCTAAGTGATTCTCAATGGAATTAAATAGTTAATTGAATATAAGAACTTATGATTATTTTTCAATGATCACATATAATTTTTTTAATATATTTAAATCTATTAGAATTTAGTTATTTCGTAAAAAAATAATCAAGGTAATTTAAAGTTCAGATATAATTGGGAATAATATCTTTTTTTGGGTTTGTAACTACAAGAAATGGTGTTTTATATCTATTTTATTGGATTATGTATGATTTGAAAGGTTTATTGGAAATTAATACCACTTTTGTGATAAAAAAGAATCCTATTTTGGGTGAAAATAAAACTGAAGTCTTGTGTGTGTGTTTCATTGATTACAATTGATCCCAATAACTTTCTACTACCACATATTCAATTTTAGTAATTGTTTTTGAAACTAAATATTGCTTCTATCAAGACTATGAGACTAAAAATTCTCTATGAAATTGACATGTTCATGAATTTCTCTTCCAATCTATTATATTTCCTCCAAAGTTATCATCATTATAACCCTTATCAAAAACTCAATTCTAGATAAATAAAAACTCCATGTTCAAATATTCTATTAAGGTATGAAAAGATCCATTTAATTGTATTAATATAGGAAACTTTCATATTATCTTGGACTCTTACACATAATAAAATAAAAACATAATTTATTATCAACTATTCATCAAGTAATATGAATATGTAATCCTCTATCAAAATAAATTCTGATTATTTGGTTTCAATGATTCCTCAAGTTAAATATTATATGAGGTTCCTACTGGTGTATTAATACTAGAGGAATTGTAAAAATAATGATTAATTAAATCTGTAATATACTTAATTAATGATAAAATGGTTCCTTTATGATTCTGAGTTGTTTTGAATCCTAGAATATAATTAAGTTCACCCATTATTCTCATCTAAAATTCACCTTTGGAAAATTTTGAAAAACTCTCTACATGTGTTTGTTGGGTTAAACAAAAAATAATTTCATCGATATAGATTTGTATAATAATGATTTTATTAAAAAGTGTATTCTTTAAATGAGTGGGATTATCCATTCCATTAACAAGATAATTTTTAAGAACCTATAAAATATATATTACAAGGATTTTGGGGATTTTTTAAGTCTATATAATGCATTGAAAAGTTTAAATACATGTTCTGATAAGTTAATATCATCAAAATAGGTAGTTTCACACAAACTTCCTTTAAAGAATATATATTAAGGAAAAAAATATTTATATCCATTTGAAATAATTTAATACGAATATATACTATAAATGAAAATATAATATGGATATAATATAGTCTAGACACTAGAGTGAAAGTACCTCCGTAATCTATTCCCTCTTACAGGTTATAGACCTTATCAACTAGCCTATTTTTATTTTTAAAAATAATCCCATTTTCATCATACTTATTTTGAAAGTTCAAATTGAAAAAAATAACTAAAATATATCTAGGGAATTGAACCAAGTTATAAACCATATTCTATTTAAATTTATTATCCTCCTACAAAATATATACCATTCAATATTCATCACCCAAGGAATCACCTACTATTTTATGTTTAATTTGGGGTAGGAATGCAAGATACTCAAATTCATTTCTTCACAATTTTTGTGCTTTTGAAAATTTATCTACATCAATAATGATATTATAATTAGGATGATTTATTAACATTGACTGATGTTTATGTTAAAGAATAATATTTTTACTCATCAATAAAATTATTAACTTTTGGGAATCTAATTTATGATAAAATAGTTTTTTTTTTTAGTTTTCCATCAACAATGTTAAATTTTATGGATTGTAATCTACTTATGATATAAAAACAAAAGGTTTTTTAGAATAATAATTCATATTCCATTCATAATCTAGATGATTTAACTTTACAAAACTATAAAGAACATCAAACATGACATGTATCATTTCTTTAACTTTATTTTCTTCATTTTATGAAAATCGTATAAGAATTACTATTAATTTACAATCCATGAAATATACCTTCACCAATAATTGGAACAAATTTATTCATATTATATTTTATATTCAATTTAAATCCAATTCATATAAAAAAATATAATAAACTATATTTAGGAATCTGACTAGTATACATTTCATAAGTTGTTTTATAAAACCATAGATGAATTAAGACTTGATTTATAGTTTAACATGCAGTATTAATGGATTCAACCCAAAATCTATTTTGATTCAAAATATTTACATCAAATTTCGTAATTTAATTCCTAAAGTGATTCAATACTTTATTCAACTACATTATTCTATTGTATACTTATTGGTTCTAAGAAGTTATAAGTGATGCCTTATTCACTATAAAAAATTTTGAAATTGGAATTTAAAAACTCTGCATAAAGATCATTCCAGATAGTGATAATTGATAGGTTTTCCTAATTTTCAATTGAATAAAATAAAATTTTAAAATATTGGAATAATTTTTTATTTAATACTTTTAAAATAAACCCATGTGTATCTAGGGTAAATAATAAATTCACACAAAGTTTCTCACCAATACATCTAGTTTTTGTAGGTCCTAAAAGGTCTATGCGCGCTAAATGTAAATTTTTAGAAGTTGAGAATAAAAAAATGGATTTAAAAGCTAACTTGTGTTCCTTATCTAATTTAAAAGGATCTATACATTAGGAGAATTAAAATCATCATTTGGTAGATCCCTCGGTAGTCTTTTCATTGAAAATTTTACTAAGGTTCAAAAAATATTGTGTCTTAAAATTCAATTCCAATGCTAAGACTTATCCTCAACCACAGTAATGAAAGGTAAGCTCAAGTAACCAAAGTCCACTACATATAAAGTGTAAATAATATCTTTCCTATTATCGGATAACGTGTGAGATCCTTCTAGATGTTGGATGGTATATTTATCATTCCCAATCTTTATAGAGTAACCTTCATCACAAATTTGAATTATGATAATGAGTTTTTGCTTATGTCTATGAACAAAATGTAAATTAGAAATTAATGACTTTCTAAGGAAACAATCATCTCAAACTCTGAAAAAAAAATTCAACATGCTTTATCCAATTGTAATACGCCCACCCTTCACATTCTATAAGTTCTATAATTTGGAATTGTATCCTGAAATTTACTAAAAGAATTTGATGCCCATGTTCCATGAGTTTCTACTACTAGTACTCATCCTTACTTTCTAATATAATTAAAGCAAAAATATTTGTAAAAAAACTTTCTTGAGTTAGTTTATGTTATAAAATCCTTCCGGAACCCACAACATTCCAACCCAACAATGTTAAATGGCTTTGTTCTCACAAGAAATATAATCCATACAATTTTAAAATGAATTAACTCTATTCAAAGAAACATTTTTTCTCTAATTACCTCCTCACAGAAATTTAGTGATGAAATATACATATTTGGGAATAAAATATTTTGACTAAAAAATTTACATAATAGAAGTAAAATATCTTCTATAATATGTATGATTAGTTCAAAACTATCTTAATATATTTAAAATTTTCCTCATACTAGAAATAAAATTAGATTAAAACTTTTTTTATAATCCTCATAACTTTATCCTGATAATCACTTCTTAAAAAAATATATATTTAGCATATAATTCAAAATTAAGCTTCAAAATACTATAATTTTAATTATAAATATATAATAATATTCTAGTAAAGTTATATTAATATTCTCATACAATGTAAAATAGAAATTAGGCTGTAAAGAATAAAATTTAAGAGATTGGGAAATTTTCTTTTCTATTAATAACATGTCATTTATAATATTTTAAGCATTAAATTGGATAATCTTATTGATATTATTTCTATCTAAAGCGATAATGTCATAAAAATATGATGGGTCTTCAGAAGAACTCCAAATATAATTTTCATCTCTAAATTAATTCCTTTGTTTTTTAAAATCATACTATAATTGTTTCCCATTTTTCTCAAGTCTATAATAATCTATTTGAATGTGTCATAACTTCTTAGAATCATTATATATAACCTCAATAGAGTCCTTATTATCATATTTCTACTTTATCCCATTTTACAATCTTTCAGGATATCCTTATTTCAATAATTTTTTACATCCCCCACTTAAGATGAGAAATTTAACCTTCACCATCTATCAAAAAACTGTTATCTAAATGAGGTTTAGAGCATTTCATTATTAAAGCACTAAGCTTAGCATCATTAGTTTTAGAAGTTATTCCATTATAATATGATGAAAATCAAACCTCATTATTCTTATTTTCATTCTCAATATCATGTTTAAGACTAATCAAATATTTCATAACAGTTCAAATGAAATAATCAATATTATTCTTTCTCAAATACTTTTTTTCATCCATAGTTTCCCACTTAGACACCCATTCTTTTAAAAGAACTTCTATTATCTTCTCTTCGAGAAATTTATCATTGACCTATTTCTCTATAAGGTAATTTAGGATTTTTATTATGTTCATAAATATATGGTGCATATGACCCATGGAATCTCCTAGATAAAAATAAAAGTCTTAAAAAAATTCATGAACATTTATTCTTACATTTTCCACAACATTATATGTTATAACATTTGAAATATCTATATTTTTTAAAATAATTTTTCCTATATTAGATATATAAATATAAATTAATATAATATATTTAATTAAGAAGAGAAATGGTATTTTAGACCATTTCATTATCTTGATAATCATGTTTCTTCACATGAGTAAGCATTGATATTTTGTTCTCTGAAATTCAAAAATTTCTATTCATTATTAGAAAATAGTCCAAATCCATATTGATAAGTGATTAAGATCTTCTTTTTATAAATTTTATTTTCTAATTAGATGTTTTTAATCAAATAAATATGTTATTTTATGGGAAATTGTCATGTTTTTAGGTTTTATTAGTAAAATGAGCTTAATTATAGAAATGGACTAATTTTGGATTTCTAACTATTTTAATTCAATTTTGAATTTCCACTAGAACATTTTCTATACTAATACAAATTAGAAAATTAAATGTTTAATCTTAAAGACTTATGGTATACATTTCATTTAGTTTTATCTTGAGAAGAATCCTATATTTTGAGTTCCAAATGAAGTTTTTAATTCAAGACTCAAAATCAGTGCACATATTGGATAACATTTAAATATAGAACTGTATCTCTCAAAGTACCAAAAAACAGAGAAGAAATTTGACATAATGATATAAAACATAGTTATAAATAATTCATTAAATTATAGATGTATTTGATTCTATATATATCAAGTTTATAATGGAATGGGAATCTATTTTAGGGTAACTTACACAGTTATCCATGAAAGAAATGTATTTTATAGTAAATCTATAATAACTCATGCTACTTGATTCCAATAAAGTTCACTTTTTGTGGGTAGATTGATAAGACATAGATGAATAACATTATAGAAAACTATATTCCAAAATTCATACTGTTATTGTGACTACTAACTGTGATATATCTAGGAATATTTTAGAGAGATATCTAACCCCCTCCTTATAAAAATGTACAATATATCATTTCTCAAGAGTTAATCATTTTCGTTATCAATTTTTGTTAGATAAGTAAGATTTAATTTTTTATTATAATATTCTAATTTTATAATATATATCAGTCTCTATTTCTAATCATATTATATTTTCTTTTCTATTTTTTCTCCCACTATTATAACGCCCTTATATTTTTAAAATAAATTTATGTTCAATAGCATATGTAACACACAACACTAAACAAAAATAAACCATGAAATATTAATATATAAATGTTATAGTTATAACCAAGATGTTAAATTGGTGCTTCTGAATATTATTTAATGAATTAAGATATATATATATATATATATATATAAAGGTTCTACTCAATAAAAAATTATTAATTAATTCTTGTTAAATAAGCACAATAATTTTCAGTAAAGTCCTTTTACGGTACAAAAATATATTTTCTTCACAAATAATTTTTATTTATTTACGAGATATTGAAATATATTTGGATTTTTGGAAATTTTAGAAATTATATTTTTAAAAAATTATATCATTTTTAAATTATCCTTTCAAAAAAATTTAGGGTGAAATTTTGGGATTTTTCTGAAAATATTTATTTTCCATTGAATGGGGAAAATATTACTTTTTTGTAAAATATTCATTTATTTTCATTAAGAAGTCCCATTATGATTTAAAATTTGATCAAAAATTAAGAAAAACAAGCTTTATTAATAAATAACATAATTAATTACAAATTAATTAGCTTTATACTTGATTTTTTGTATAAGTTCATTTTTTATGCTTAAAAGCCAATTTTTCTATAATACAATGTCTGTTGTGTTTTATGCATTTATATTAAAAGCGATATCTTCCAATTAGATTAAATTTAATTTCTTAAATGTGATTAATATTTTTTTTTCTCAAGTCAAATTTTACCTAGGGTGCATTTTTTATATTTTTTCAAACAAGTTAATTTTTTTTAATATTAAAACAATTATAGTTTTTATAAAATATGGTATCTTTAATGAAATCAAAAAGACATAAATATGTTATATAATTTTGAAAAAATGATAGAATGGATAATATATGATAATATACTACAAATATAATTTTTAAATAATTCAAGATATACATATTAAATTTTATCTCATGATAAATATAAAAATTATTTTCCATGCTAAAGAAGTGCGTATAGAGGACTAGAAAAGTAACATTTAGTGTTTTAATGATAAACAATGGAGAATAAAAAATTATTTTCATGATTATTTTGGTTAATATTACATATAAATGATGATTTCTATTTATATTTATTAATTTTTTATTTATATACAACAATCGTATCCAAATGCTTATGCAGTGCTTGTGCAAGGCTAGAAATAACAAAATAACAAATTAAATAAGTTTTAATGACATAGATATGAGTAAATATACAAATTTAAGGAATATAAAGATTTATTTTTCACTTAATTTGTTTATTATAATTATGGTAATTTATTTTTAATATTAAGAAATGAAATAATTACCTTAAATATTTACACAACGCCGACACAATGCTAGTGAAAACTATAGAAAAATAAAATAAATTATCTTAAAAACTATAAAGAAAATTGGGTGATTTATGTTCTTACTGATTTTTATAGGTAAATATGACATATTAGAAATTTTTTAATGGTTTATATTTGAATTCATTTTCTATCATTTTATTTTCAATGTCAAATTTAATGAATAGTTTTAAAAATGACATTATTGATATTTTATGTTAAATAATATTTTATTAAATTATTTAAAAATCATTAAAAAAATAAAATAGGGAAATTAATATGATAAATGGTCAAAAATTTCAACCCTTTCCCATTTATGATCCAATTTTCACATTATATATAAAATCAAAACCCTTTAATATTGAAAAATTCATTACCATGGTTAAGGTTAAAATTTGATAACCAAATGTTTAATCTAAAATATAACATTTAAAATTATATAAAAATATAAAAATTTATTAGATTATTATATTAATTCTACTCCCTAATTATCACCCAATCCTTGTCATTTTGGAACCATTTTACATTAGTTGGACACATATTATATTATAATATTTCATGAATTTACAAAAATGACATTAATGATTTTTTATAATAATAAAAATATTATGTTCATATAATTGAATGTGGTTTTATTTAAAATATTTTTCATTGTCTATTTATGGATCACTTTTCCTTTTATAGTAACATTTTTTCTCCATTAATTTAAAAAACCTTAATATCATGGTAACTTTCAAAAGGGTTGATTGGGGGTAAAATAAAGAGATAAGGGTAAAAACACCACCTAACATTATATATATTTTATTATATGATATAATTTAGAAATAATATCATCCTATACTATAATGATTTCAATTTGGATCCATTTTCATATGATGAATAATTTATATTAATTTAATATTTTATTTAATTCCAAGGGTAAGCATCCCATCACTTATAAAAGGGTAGCACCTATCATCTCATCTACACACATAAAGATAACTTTTATTGAAAATATGTACCCAATTCCCTTTAAAACATCCTTACCCAAATTTTATAGGACTTAGTTTGGATATAATATCATCCTTAGAGGGCTTAATGTTTAAATAAATGAAGGTAATCTGAAGAAGGGGTTTAACTTTTAACTGAATGTTTTAGTTTTAATTGTTATTCTACCTCTTTCAAATATTATTAGAAAATTATTAGATGATAAAACTATTATATTAAATATACATATATTTTTTAATGTTAATTTCATAAACAATATTCATATCCTCTTTCATCATATTAATGAAACCATCATTCGTTTGTACGGTGGACGACCACCTCATGAACCAGTGTAATTCTTTCTATCACCACCTCTCATGGATAGTTATAATGAGGAATTTAATTTATCTATATAATATTCATGAAATATTTACAATTATTTAAATATAATCTATTATCTATTATCTCATGTATCCATCCATTTAAAAATGATAACATTGTTCATGCATGTATGTAGATTACCACCTTCATGAAGCGATGTGATTTGTTTACCATGAATATATCATGTGTATTATATATATATAATTTATTTAAATAAATAATATTACATTTATAATATAATCACCATTACTTAAAGTTATAGTAATACCTACCTTATTTTCCATCATATTCATTGAGAAATAGAAATGTTTCTCATGTGTATGTATGGCCTAACGTCTCCATGATTGTAACATAGTCCATTTTTCATAACCATATTTTATGGTTTTTTTAAAGTATATTTAATGTATATAAATTATAATTATTTCATGATTATTATTCTATATATTATTTTATAATTACCACTTTTTTCATATTTATCCAACTGATGTCATTTTTGGACATATGAGTCGAATATCATCAAAATGTTGAACATGAAATTAATTGATTCATTAATTAATCATAACATGGTAATAAATAAAATTAGAGGAATAAAAAGAGAAAAATTTTCTTAGTAAAGTATTTAATTAACATGGTTATATTATTTATGAAGATAAATAACAAATGTGATGAGTCAAGTTTGAGGTAAGATACCCTTTACCTTAAAAACTAGTTTTAAATGTTTTCAAAGATATATTTTTATAAATATATTTCGTCTATGAAAATATTCTGAAATTATTTAATGTGGGTATTTATATAAACATATATTATTTTTAAGGGAAATTTTATCTCACTTTTTATTTTTATTTACTGGATTTCAAAAGCAGTCTTTTTATGTATTTTATTATAGAAAATTTTAAATTTTTTTACAAAATTAAGAGAATGTTATATTTTATGGTATACGGTGTCAATGGATTTTACCTCCACTACAAGCATTATTTGATATTTGTATTCCCTTATAATATTCCATGTTTTCATCAATGAAAACCCCTCTTTTAACAAATTTTGTATATCTTAGTATAGAAAATGATTTTTATAATAAAATGAAATTAAATATTTTAAAGAGTTCTACATATGGGTTAAAAATAGTTTTTCAAGGGATTTATGGTGAAATAGTACAAGATTAAAAAAATTTATTCATGATATGTTCCTTGAGAATTTTTTATGATCTAATAATCCTAGTATATCTCCCCCAATATAATGGATAATGATTATTTTCATTCAATAATTATGTTTCAATTCAATTGTAATGGTTATTCAAATTATAAGGTTTATTATAAGGGTTCTTGTTAGGGTTATATGAATACGATGTCTAAAAGAACCTAAATTAATTTTATATTTTTTTAAATAAATTTCATTTAAATCCTTCGATTATAAACGGTAAGATAATGATATTTTTATATGGAATTATTGTTCCCTTTTCATTTAAAAATTTACACTTTTAAGAAAATGTTATTATGGGTTCTCATGTTTTTTAATAAACTATCGTTATTATGATTTTTGACATTATGTTTTCTTATAAAGTTTTTTATGAATAAAATTTGGTTATAAAGATGATTTCATGTGTAAGTAAATTATTATTTTACCTCGATGTTTATTATGTTAAAGAAAAAATCTTTTTTATGATCTCATAATTTTAAAATGGACTAATAGGTTTTTTTCCTTATTTTTATAACCCTTACTGAGCCTTTTTTCCCATCCCACATTTCTAAATTGTTTCACATGGTTTAAAGATAAGTAGTAACAATGATGAAGATATAATATGGGAAAATAAAAGCTACATAAAGTATAAATAATGATCACTTAAAGATATTAGTATTTCTATGTAAGAGTTTATCCTATGTTTATAGAAATCTAAACCTAGAATGTCTATGGGTATAAATGTGATTCCATGTTTTCTTTTGATTTTATAAGTTTTGGATGGTTGAAATAGGGTTAAATTTTTTGTATAAAATATTTAAATTTAATGATTATGTTTTTAGTAATAGATATGTGAGTACGGGTTCTTATATAAAAATGTTTTTATCAGAGTATTGTTTAAATAACATTTGATTATCATTGAGTATTTATATATGTAAACATGTTTATTGGTCCTTAGACTTGAGATTATTATTAATGTGTATCATGAATCATGTACTTTGATGTATATAAAAAAGATTATGACCGCATATGTTCATAGAAAGGTATCATATATTGGGTGCATCATAAGTGATATGACATTCATTTAATAAGTTAAGAAAGGATTTGTCCCTTCCATATTAAAGTAATAACATATCTTTGTCCCTTTGGATTGAAATGGAACTTTTGACTAAATCCCTATCCATGGTAGTTCATCAACTTGTTCTTTTTATAAATTCAATGAAATATTAATCAAGTTTATAGTATTATGATTCAAATTCATATCAAGATTTATGATATATAGAGAGGAAGGTATTATCTTACACAATAGTGTTTCTATAAAGATTTTTATTATATGGAAATTAACTTCTATATATATGGGTATATTAATGTGTTTCTAAACACTGATCTTGGATTGATTACACTGAGAAAAAGGCATAAAGGGTCGCAAAATTAGCGTAAATAGAATCTGTTAAAATTATATTCATTTCAATATTATGAATAAATATTATTTTTGTATTAACCGGGTAAGTGATCCAGAGGTGAAAGACCCCTGACCATTTATTAAAAGAAAGAAAAAGTACAATAGAGAATATTATTTTTGTATTATAGAATAATAATTATTATAGTTTTATTGATTATTAAAATTCAGTAATTAGATATTGATGTTAATAATATCTCGGTATAATTTTATCTTTCATTTATTAGTCAAATGGTAATAAACAAATATTTTCTTATTCATTGATTTAGAGAATATATTAATATAAATATTTATTTAATTCTGTGAATATTAAAATAAATATTTATTCACTAGTTTAGTGAATATAATATTTATTTATTTATCAAATAAATAATATTTATTTTTAAAAACATATATTTTATTATTCCTAGTTCTATAAATTTCCTGTAGGATCGATAGGTAGAGTAAAATACTTGATGAAAGTGATATATTTTATTAAATATCATTTAAATAAATAATAACTTGTTTATTCAGAAAATGATATTTATATAAGTTCATGTTAAAAAATATAATAACAATATTATTATTATTATTAGATGTATATATATACTTAAATTAAATATTTGATAAATATATATTATGTAATTCTCAAATATCAAACATAATTGTAAATTAAAACATTCAATATTTTTCAATAAAGAGAGTTTTCATCCACAATGTAGAAACTCTTGAGGATTCTCTCAAGCCCTAGAAAAACATACCCCACCCTCCATCTTAAAAACAAATGGAAAATAATACAACTATGTGTTAAAATCAATCCCAAATTATTTGAAGTGCTTATTTACACATATTTATAACTCAGAATACCAAGAATATTTATTTTTGGATTCAGGTAGAATGTGTGGTTAAAATTAGAGGAGTCTTCTCTTAGATTATCCATCACAACATCAACATGAAAAGGTCTACAAGTGAAATTGATTGAAATGAATTATAAGTTTGGGTGATTCTTGTTTAAAATAAAATATAAATTAAATTTTAATGATCCTCTCTAAGAGATTATAGGGTTTCATTCATCATGATCTTTGGACTTATCAATTTACACCATTGAGGAATCAAAAAAATGTTCATTCTTCACAACTGAATCATTTGTTAAAACATACATACCACAAGAATGAAACCAATATTATATAGAATTCATTGATATACTAGGGGAATTAATTATTAATGGTGAAATCCCTTAGGTATATACTCAAAAATTAATAAGGTTCCAATGAAAATGACTTAATTCAGAGAAAACTGGTAAGATATGTTGTTCAGAAGCTTTTGGACTCTCAATCATCCTAGGGATAGGGATGGTTTGTGAATAACACACTAAATTTAGACCCTTAAATTCATTAAAGGATGAAGAATATATTCTAGTGATATTCTAACTATTTATTGATTTCTCTACCATTGATTAGCCAACCATCCATAACCATGATAGTTATTTTGATCTTCTCGATGTTAAGGTTATTTATTTCTTAGATTAATGAATTTAGGGAATACTAAGTATATACACCTTGAATTAGTCTAACATGTAAAATTTAATGGTCTCTTAATTCCACCAACCCTATAATAATTTATCCTTCTTTTTCTATACATCATAATAATTATCATCACCACTTACAATTATAGTGGAAACATTTCCCATTTCAGGTCTTCTTTCTATGATTTCCTTGAATCTTAAATCTAATTTAATACCCATCATAATAATCCTTTTTTAATTAAAACACCATCAACTAAATATTAGGTAGAATAACCCTCTAAATACAATTATCACTAATTATTTAATATAAGACCAGCTCTAGTAAATATAATATTTTTTCAATAAAGCAATGATTGTACTCTATTATCAACCATTATTGCTAATCAAAGAAAAACAATTCCATAAATTTCACCACCTTTAATTCTTCCTAGAATTCTTTTTTAATTAAATATTCCTTGAACCCTTCCCATGAATATCCCCATTGTGAATTATTCTGAATAATATAATTCAACCACATCCAACTTGTACTTTCAATTTCAAATAGGGGAAAATTGAGTTCTATATATTTTGAAATATCAATAAGGTTTAAAATGTTATCAATATTTTCTAGACACTATTATGGTTTAAGGAAAAATTACACTCCATGGATGGTATAAGGGAACAAATAATGAAAATTTTGAACCAATTACCTGGGTTGGGATTGGGAGAAAGGAATGTCATTCTTCCTAATTGAAATAGATTAGACAATCGACTCACGTATAAATTAATCAATTAGAGGGTTAACTTGTGTATATTAACCTCTAACTCCAGCTTGAGGATATATAGGTAATTATATGTTAGAATTATATAAAATAAAACAAGATACTAACACAATCAAAAGATGGATCAAAATTACATGAATCTAAATATAAACAAGTAAAATAATATCAAAGAACCGTGAATATCCCAGTTATACCACAATAAATTTCCCTTTATTTATTTATCTAATATCAATAATATAAAATAAAAAAAATAAGAACAAAACATATTACTAATAAATCCCCATTTATTTTAAAACAATTTTCTAGGAAACCATATAATTTTAATCTTACATTACAATATCTTAGTTAACCTATTTATAATCTAAAATATCAAATCATAAAGCTTTATAATAATTCCTTTTTCAAGAATGTTATAAATACATAGAATCAAGTTATAGTTACTAAAAAATTAGATATCAAATAATAGGAATCATTTATAATTCCAAATATAAAATAGTGCTTAAATATATTTTATGAAATTCAACACTGAAATCTAAAAATATTTTACACAGGTTATTTTTTCAAAATAATGAATAGTATTTGTAATAAAAACATAACTTTTCAATTAAAAACATCTTATAACACTTCAAAAATCATTTTATAAAAAAATTATTACTTAACATATTAAACATAGCCAATATTAATTACATCAACAACCCATATAAATTACCTCAAATGATAAAAGAAAAATAAAATCATAAGGTATAAAAATATAAAAATTTAAGGAAAAAAATAAATTTTCATGGATTTTCTATATGTCCTATTAATCTATTTGATAATAATGTTATGTTTATTCTTTGTTTTACAGAATTGGTTTCATTTTCTATTAATGGTTCCCCAAACAGTGCACAGTAAACATACTCCCAGGGATTTTTACCCATTTTAACTCTCAATCTTGGATTTTCTCATAATAAATCATGTAAGTTTAATATAAAACCAAAAAAATAAAATAAATTTTAACATTTCTCAATGAAAATCAAGAAAACTATCAAATTTGGGTAATACACACATCCTAATAACCTTTTGAAACTCAATGTTTAATAGAAACATCTTGACCTTTAAATATCGTATATCCTAACTACAATGACTCCCCAAATAATATCCAAATTCTAATACCAATTTTTAACAAACCAAAATGGACAACCCGGACTCAATACTCGATTTGTCTTACTATAAGGCCCAAACACATTTCTGATCACTATAAGTTGAAAATTAGTATTGGGGAATCAATGATTCTCAATTGGGAATAATTTGTCACATTAAAAAATATTTAAAATAGAAATAATCATGGATGTTTTTAATAACATCCCCATAAGTCAGAGAATAAAGTGTCTAAAATAAGTATTTTATAATATTGTACAATATGAAACAAGTTATAAGGGAATAAATAAAACTCTTCCAAATAAAAACATATACAATGACCAAAAGGAAAATTTATAATAATATAATGTAAACATGAACCAAAATACAATCATAGATAATATTAAAGAAAGGATAAAATGTAATAATACATAAGATAAACAATTATTCATAAATGAAAACATAGACTCAAAGAAACCCAAAATGATTTTTCTATACGTGACCTAAGAGCTCCCTCTTTGTGATTCCTCCAACAATCCTAAACCATAGCTTGGTATTTTTTTACTCTAAACAATAGTTACATTACATAAACCTTGATTATAAACTATCTATTCTACATAAACACACACATTATATGTGTTTTTAGGGAGTGAGAAATAAATCCCACTAGGTATACTCCCCACTTCCCATGCACAACCATTATAAATAAATCCAATTTTTGTTAGTTTAAATTATTAATTTGAAAGAATTTCTTAAATTTTTAATAAGAAAAGTGACATGAAACATATTACCTTGAATCATTATATTCCCAAAAGTTTTCAATTATTCTATTTTTAAATAAAAATGTAGAGTAAAAATCAATCTCATTAATGTTTCAAGATTTTTAGGTTGGTTGTGTTTTTGGAAAAGTAATATTGGAAAACTTCCACTATGGTTATTAAATTGTATTGATAAATTAATAAGATGATGTTCATCCTAAAATATTTATAAGTATGGGTTTCATAAAATTGGAATGGTGTTAGGGGTGTTTTGAAATAGAAATTGATCAAAGGAATATTATTCATGAAATTGTAATGTTGTGTGAATAGGATTAAAGTTTCATGAAATTTAATAATAAAGGTTGACACATAAATATTTATAAAAGGGAATAATTTCATGTACATTTTGGGAATTCATTAAGGATGATGTTTTGTGAATAAAATCACATTATTAAAATGATGTAAATTCATATGTGATGTTTTGGGAAGATGGTGAGTCATGTACAAAAATAGATGATGTAGGTGACTTATATATTGGGGAAAAAGTTTCATGAAAGGTTAGTGGTAGGTGAATAATTTTTAAACACAGTCTCTCATGCCTATAAATAGTTTTTACCCCCCCCCCCAATTTCAAGTGTCTAATACTTGTAGATTATCAGATATCTATTTTCATATAAGACATACATGAATGTATATATTATACAAAACAAGTTACATAAAAATTAGTTGGTCAAATTAAAGGACTTATATCTAAAATTCCATGTTAATTTTTTAAAATATTGAGTGTATTTAATATTATTGGGAGTTTAATGGAATTATAAAGTTGTGTAAAAAATCTACAGTTTTGAAAATGTTTCACAGGGGTTACATAACATTGAATGTTATATGAACCAAAAGTAATTTACCATATATTCAATAGTAAATTGGTATTCATTAGTTGGATGAAAGAATAACATCATGAAAAAATAATTACAATGTAATCAATTGTGATTCAAATCATTAGAGGATATATACTAAAGGAATAGTGATTAAACTATAGTAGAGAGGGTGGTGATATTTCTATGTGTGAATGGTTATAAACAAGGGGACTATGAATCCCCTTAAAATATTGTAACCACGGCTCAATTTAGTAGATTTTGTAACATTGGAATATTTTCTTTTGATACTCTTTATACTAACCCAGTTAGGTTTAAACATATAAAATTATTATATTTCAAGCATTCTTAATTTCCATTTATATATTTATCTATGAAAGAGAGAGAATATTGATTTGTCTAATGAGGAAATAAGATCAAAATATGGGGATTGTTTTGACTTCACATACCCTAATTCAACACCCCCCCAAAAACACACAACATGTGGTATTTATCCTAGTGGGTCTAATAATTTCTATAAAATAAAGATGTTAAATTGGGTGAATCTATATCATTTAAAGTCATAGTGATAGTCAATCAAAAATTAATTATAATATATGAGGAAAACTATTTTCAAATGTGGAATAATTGGATTTATCACTAATTATTATCATTGTAAATGGATGTGTATACAACTATTGTGCATGGGACCTTAGTATTTATGGATAGTAAGGCTTTATAAAATGTATAAAGAAGATAATTTGATTCATATGATAGAGGAATTAGTGCATTTGGGGTATCTTTATACAATCCAATTTACTTGATGATGATATTGTTTAAGTCCTCTCATTACCTATGGGAGAAGATAATAAAAATTAAAAATGTGATTAAAAATTATAAGAATATAAATTTAAGGATCTTTAGAATAATTACAAGGACATGAGGATGAAACAAAATGAGTCCATTGATACATTATTTGATTAGATGAATGTTATATTATAAGACATGTATAGTTTTAAAGAAACCCTCAATGATTTAAAGAATCTCAAGCACATCCTAATATTATTTAGACCATGGTTCAATTTTAGAATATCTATACTTGAGTAAAAATATCAAAACAAGATTACATTGGATAATTTTAACAGTACTCTTGATTTATATGAGATGAGAAACGATGATCATGAGGATATAGAATATGTAAGTCTAAGTTAGAGAAATTTAAAGAAAAAAATCATTAAAATATATAGATATTACATCATTTTAGATAAATATTAAGCACATTTACAAAATTACATTCCTAAGGACCATAATTGTTTTGCGTCTTTGGTAACTTGAAATAATAGTGTTATATCTTACTCAAAGATATTAAATTTCACCCTTAAATATCTTTCCCCTTAGGGATCATACTTAAAACCTTTATTTATAACCTAGGGAAAAGAAACATAAGAAATGGGTGATCTCAAATGCCCATTAAGAGTAAATAAGGGAGATATATAAGCATAACATGAGAAAAATGGTTTCATAACATAATCATGACGTTAGAAGATCCAACCCTGCATATCAAAGATCACATTAAAGAGTCATGGTATAAATATTGGTAGTTTATAATACATGAATCCTAAGGAAATTAAGATAATTATACATAAAAGAGTAATATAGTAGTAAGTCATATAATTTTTGGTAGACAAATAAACATGTAAAATCATTCATTAAGTGTAGAATCATTTACAAAACTTATCTGGGCACTTCATGGGGACTGCACCTATTGGGTAGGACACACCACCATCCCCAATCACAGCCCTTTACATATAGTGGATCAGGTTGTACCTTCTTCCCATGGTGTATCAAGCCTTTTGACTGGTTCCTATCATTATATTATGAGATACAAATTTTTTACCAATTCATTGGAGATCTATCTAGGTCGCCCCATCATATAAGTTGTAATTGTATTATCCAGTGTTATCTAATCCACCCCATCATATAAAATTTAATGGGATTATATGATTCTATTTGTGTCACCCCAATCATATAAATTTTAAGGGGCTTACCTAATTCTATCTTGGACACCCCATAGTAAAAGATGTTACAGGCTTACCCAATGCTAACTATTCCACCCTATCATATAAGTTGTAACAGGCTTACCTAGCACAATCTGGGCCACACCATCATATAATATATAACATACCTACCCCGTGCTGTCTAGGCCACCTCATTATATAAGTTGTAATGATCTTACGTAGCGCTATCAGTCCCATCGCATCATATAATCTGTAATGCACTTACCCAGTGTTATCTGGTCCACCCAATCATATAATAAATTTCTATGAACCAGGGCATGAATAATGTACAAATATCATTAATATAATTATAAAAATTCATAAAAAAATAATTCTTTCATATCCTGATTAAACCATGGAAAATAAATTGGTCTCACACCAATATCATTGGAACATGATTGACCTATGGAAAATAAAAGGGTTTTACAAATATCATTTCATCAAAACATAAACAACTGAGACGAAGAATATGAATGTTATCCTTAGATCATATCCATAGTAAATAATGAACTATATCAAAGGATGTCATCTTAGATAGATAAGGACTTTAAAATATCACTTGGAAGAATTCTTAAGGAAAATAACCATTCTTTAAAAAACATAAAAAAATCCAAATACTTTTCTTTGAAAACCGCATTGAAAACTTATGAAGTAAGGTTTAAAAAAATAAAACATTTCTTGAGGAAAATATACATTTAACTTTGTAAAGAACATTTCAAAACAAAAAAAATGAAAATGTTTTTTTTTAATAAATTTTTTAACTTATAAAAAAATCTTCAAATAAATGATGGTCATGATGGTGAATAAATCCATTTATTTCAAACATTCCTTTTGTGTCGTAAGATGTTTGGAAAAGTACCTCGATTAGAAAATAGTAGAAAGACTCCTTTTAAAAAACTATTTTTTAAAAATGGTAAAACATGTGTCAAATTATATTTTAATTATCATAGGAAAATAGTAGAATATTTTTGAAAACATTCTTAGGAATCATGGTTTTTAAATAACATTGAATTCTGACTGAAGAGAGAGATAAAGTTTTATTTTATTAAAAACAATTTATTAATTATTTTAAGTACTAAATATGGTAAAAATATACCATTACATTAAGATATCATGAATAACCATATAATAATAAAATTCATGAGATTTATTGAGATATAGATCATAATATTTCATCAATGGAAGCATAATCATAATCAAACTTGATAAACAATGAGATTGTAGCAATAAATTATTACCACTTTGGTAACTCTAAATCATAATTATCGTGAATGAATAACATTACATTAAAAATAAAATTTCATTAAAATAATTATTTTCATGATATAACATGTCAAAGGTAATTATATACACCTTGTAGAAGAATATAGGTGCATAACATGGCATGGGTCCCAAAGAATAAAAATTCAGAAAAAATTACATTATTGATTTGGTATCTTCTGGACCATAAACCCAATAAAATATAGGTCATAAAGTAGATATGTAAATACCTATAAATTTAAGGATAATAATCATCAAAAATATTAATGGGTATTATATATACTACAAAAAATAAATTGGTGGTTAATATGGCATAAGTACCTTAGAAACAAAAGTGATACTGTAAATCCCCTTACTACACGGGTAACACTTGAATCATGTGATCCATGAAAGAATAAAATAAATTGAAACGTTTAATATAATAAAATAATTAAAATTCATCATATAAAATGTCATATTTTATTATATACATGACATATTAATAATTAGTGGTGAATATAGCATATATCTCACAAAAATAAAAGTGAGATGAGAAAGTTGTTTCCATAAGTATTTACTTTCTTCGTACACATTCAAACCTATTGTATAATAAATATATATTTTTTACATATATCATGGAACCATATTATTAAATATCAAATTATAAATAATTTTATTATAACTTTATATTACACATTTATTAATAATTTCACGTTAATGTTATGTTTCAGGTAATAACTACTTTGTTTTTCCAATATGTTTTGAATTTTATTCTTGATGATATTAATTAGACCATGATTTTTATATTTAAAGAATTTAAAACATGATATAGATATAATTATATTTTTATTATATTTTTATTTATAATAATATATAAATATATAAATATGAAAGAAAATACATCATTCGTGGAGATTGTAATTCATACGTACGCATGAACGTTATTTCCATTTTCTTATCGTCTTTTTAAAGAATTAAAAGTGAATGACATATATATATATATATTATTTAAAATATAATTATTATTTTATATATATCACATATTTTTATTAAATTCATCTGTAATACATTCTATTTAAATCTTGAATGAATCACATTGCTTTGAGGAGGCAGTAGTCCACACATCCATAAAAGAAGTTATCGAATTCCCACAAAAAGGAAATCACGAAGGTATGTGTTATATAATAATTTTATAAGAATAAATAAATCATAAATAACATATATATTATATAAAAATAGTGATTCTTTCTTCATTATCAACCTTTAGATGTGGTACTGGAAGAACAAACGGCATCGGTTCGTGAGGTGGTAGTTCATCGTACACACAAATGATGATTGTATATCTCATTTTATGGTTGTGTGTGTAGGTGTAGGTAAAACAATAACATAACAACATCTAATTAAATTTATTTTAATTATTATTTTTTTATTTAATCATGGAATAGGAATAATTTAGGGTATGGAGAAATAAATAAAACAAAAGTTCTTATTGAAGGATGCTACCTCTTCTTTGGGTAACTCCTTTTGGTTTACACCAAAGGGATTCATTGGTTGGATTTAAACCTAATTAGAGGACACTAGAATTAAGGTAGGGAATTTGGGAGCATATTGGGGTAGATTTGGATGAGAAAACAGGTCTTTATATGTGTTAATAAGTGAGGAGGTGAGTGCCCTTTTTATAGTGGATGAGGAGTGGAGTTCATGTAAATATAAAAAGGAAAAAAATATTGAGAGGTCTCCATTACATAATGGGCCTCCAATAATGGTACATTTTTTAATAAAATGGAGGATATGGTCTAAATATGTTCATAAAAATTATTTGGTACATGTTTATGTGTTATTTGTTCCCTTAAGTTAATGTTTAACTACTAATTAAACTCGTTTTTACCTTTTATGCTGTAATTATTTTTAATAACATTCACTAATATTTTTTGGTAAAAAAACTAATTTTACCTTACTAGAAATTATAAATTTTTAAAATTAATAATTTTTAATCAATTTTAAATATTTTAATCATATAATTGATAACATTTAATTGAAAATTAATCCCATATAAGGGATAAAATAATTGGGTTTTAAAGTGAAAATTATTCAAAATATTGAAATGTTTTTATATCCAATTTTGATTTTAGTTTTATTATAATAACCAAAATTGTATTAATAGATTTATAATTGATCTAAATATGCTTTAAAATCAATTTAAAATATAATTCAACTATATAAATAAATTAGATGGAAATGCAGTTTTCAATTAAAATTGAGTTTTTCACTTTTCAATAAAAAATGGAACTTTTTAGAAAAATACCAAAAAATTACCCAAAGTAAATTATGATATTAAAATTTCAAAAATTAAGTTCATTTTTTAAAATAAAAATTAAAAAAGTGTAAAAATTATATTTTTTATATGTTCTCTATAAAATGGTTGTAAAATTACCTTTTAGAAAAATATATCTTTTTATTCGTAAAGTTAGACTATTCTTATAGTATACCTCTAAAATTTATTGGATGAATTTCAAAACATTTTTTTGAATTTATAATAAATAAATACCATTAATATCTCTCACTAAAATTTATGAATTTAATTTATTAAGATAATATTCCTTTGTGGTAATAAAAATGGTTTTTTCATAAAACACTTCCTTTATATTCAATTGGTTTTTATTTTCATTTATAATTAATTTATAACCAAAGAATTAATTTTATAAACTTTTTTAAACCATAGTTTCATAATTTGGTTAATTTTATTCATATATTACATTCCAATTTCTAGGTGATAATTGTAATAAAATTTAAATATTATTAAGAGTATATTGTAGTTTTGTAAAACTTGGTATTGCGTGAAAAAAAAAAGCTATAGAAGGAACTTTAAATTTTGTGTAAAACAAACAAAAAATAAGGTTATGTGTACTGTAAGATAATCTAATTGTTTTAAATTGATCATGATTAAATTTGTGTTCTGTATATTTCAAGAATATATTTCTGTGTCTTACAATGAAAATCATCAAAGAAATTTAATTTATACAAAAAAATCAATTCATAAGACCTCGGTTTGTTAAATTATACCCCCTTTAAAATGAATTTTACCCTTGATATTCTTCTAGATTAACAAAGGTTTAAAACATGAAAGTCCCTTTTATAGAAACTCACATCATAAAAATGAATACAAATACTTTCTTTAAAAAAAAAATTTGGAAACATAATGATTTCCCAAAGTAAATCTTAACTAGGTTTCCACATAAGTGAACATAGGGGGGAATGGAATATTGTACATGGAAGAAAAGTATAAATAATTATATAGTGTAATTTAGGTCATTAATCACAATGAATCTAATAATCAATGGAAAGTTAAGGGCCTCAAACCCAAAAAAATGTGATGATTTATATGACTATCATTTCAACATAAATGAAGGTATTGGGATAAATATTTTTCAATATCATTTTCCTATAGTTGAAGAATTATTTTACTATCTGAAAACAAAAGAAAATATACTTACACAATTTCATTCCTTTTCATATTCACAGTCTCACCCTTTTTTGTGAAATTCTTTTATTTCCATTTCAACTCATACTCAAAGAAATGAAGTTGAAATTTTCCTTCTTAAAGAACTAACATATCATGAGAATGATAATTAATTTTATCTATCATTAGTTAAAATTATAGAAAATGGTTAGCATATATTATCCAATATGAATAAATCCTCATATACAAAGATAATAACTTAATCTCCAATAACTCATCTAAATTTAAACATAAACCATTCCATAAATGGTTACCCTTGTAACCCTTCTGAAATATGAAAATGAAAAACATTAGAAATCAGGTCACTAAATTTTTAAATTCAACTTAACATTGATCGACCATATATCATAAAGTATCTCATTTTTTTCACATACCCAAAATGAGACTAACTTTATCATTAAATATCTTGAAACACGGTAATAAACTAAATTACCATAAATAATTGTTAAAAACATGCATGCTTAATTATTACAATGATTATTGGGTATATTCATTAAATCTAAATATGTTCTAAACTTCATCAATAATATCATAAAACAGTTTTTTAAAAAATCCTTTATCATATTTATAGTTATAAATACAAACCAATTTACTTTATCCATAAAATCATCTTGTTATCCATATTAAATATCATTTTATCATCCTCAATAACATTTAAAGGGTTACCTTCCCATAATATAATCTTGACATTGAATCATCTTTCTAAGATATTATAAGCATTAATTTTTCTTGTGAATCCTTAATGGAAACATTTACTTTACGATACATATAACATAATTCTTGAATTTCAATACATATACACTTCAATCATCCAACATTATTATTAATCCATTACTTAGGTTTCATAATCTTATTCTTTAATACCCCTTTCCTGTGATATTAAATATGAATCATGTCTTAATGTTCCTCAACTTCAATTTAATCATGCTTCTTGTGACTAATTTAAAAACTATTATTAGAAAATTCTATATATTTAACATGTCATTAACGATCTCTTTATCTTCTTCAGTATAACCAATACTCAAAGCAACTTCCTAATTCTCTTCATGAGATCTCCACTTAGTAAAATAATTCATAATCCACATACATTCCACATCTAAAACATTAAATATTAACCATGTTCCATCTAGTTTTCACTATTTAAAAAAACCAAAAGACATAGTGTGAGAAACACTTATCATAATATAAAACCCTATAATCATGAAAAAAAATTATAAGATGTTTAAATAATGACTCTGGAATATTTAATCTATGAAACCTTAGTTTTATCTTAGTTTATTCATAGTAATGTTCTATTTAATTTATTTATGTTGTTTTATGAATAGTTTTTGAGTTTCTAGAGTATATACCATGAGTGTTCCAAACTAGGTGTTTAGAAATGCCTGTTGTAGAGAACAAGTTCTCAATAGAGTCTAGATCAGTATGGTATTTTCTAGAGTATTACCACTATGTACATTTGTACTAAATCCACATCCACTTGAAGTATTTAGATAGTGATTTATTGCTAGGAAACCACTTTAAATATCCTTTACCAATATTCTAAGACAGTTTTCTATACTTCAACTCCTCCATAGACATATCCTTAAAGGGATCCCTATATGTATACTTATAAATACCCCTAGGGATATCACTAAAGATTTATCATCCTAGTTTCCAAGGGTTAACTAAACCTTTCCTTTGATACCAAATATAGTGACCAAGACTTAACACACATTGATGTTACATAATTTTATAGGAATATTAATCACATTACAAAAGTACATGGGTGAGAAACTTATTAGTTTAGTGTATTTGGAAACATAGAAATATAATCTTCAATCTTGGTGAATGATCTTCAACATCTCCCTTAATAATCTTCCCCATTAGTGATCTTACTTAAAACCTTTCTTTATAACCTTGATAAAGGAAACATAAGAAAAGGGTTTTCTCATATTATCAGTAAGGGTAAATATGGGAGATATGTAATTATAACATGATCATAACAATATGAGAACATGATAATGACATTAGAAGATCACACCCTGCATATTAAAGTTAAAAATCATGAGTCATGACATAAATATTGGCAGTTCATAAGATATGAATCATAAGGTAGTAAAGATTATAATCCATGAAAGCATAACATAAGAGTAATTCATGGAATTTTTGGTAGACACATAAACATGTAAAATCATTTCCCATGTCAATAATCACTACTAAAACTTATGAAGTCACTACATGGGGACTACACCTACTAGGAAGAACACACCACTATCCCTAGTCTCAACCCTTTCCTTATAGTAGATTAAGTTATACATGATTCCCATAGAAGATTAATATTTTTAAATTGTCCATGTCATTATATTAAGTGATATAAATCTTTAACCAATTCATTGGAGAGCTATCTTGACCACCCCATCATATAAGTTGTAATGGGCTTACTCGATGCTATCTGGGCAACCCAATCATATAAGTTATAAGGTTTTTACTCTGTTATATCTAGAAAACTCCATCATATAAGTTATAATGTTCTTACCTGATTTTATCTAGGACACCTCATTATATAAGTTGTAATGGGCTTACCCAAAGCTATCTTGTCCACCCCCATAATATAAGCTATAATGGACTTACTTGATGTTATCTATGCCTCCCTATAATATAATCTATAACGGTCTTACCTAGATTGATCTGGGCCACCTCATTATATAAGTTGTAATTAGCTTACCTGGTTCTATTTTAGCCACCCCATCTGATAGGTTTTAATGGGATTACCTGAAGATATATGGGCTAACCCATCATATAATCTATAATAGGATTACCCAGTGTTATCTGGGCCATCCGATTATATAAGAAATTTACCTGAACCACAACATTAATAATGTTCAAATAGATTGCATATCATTATAAAAAAGTTAAAAATAATTAGTTTTATAGCTTAAATAACCCATGGAAAAGAATTGGGTTTCATAAAAAAATATATTTGGAACATGACTAGACTGTGGAATATAAAAGGGTTCCATAAATATCATAACATCAAAACATAAACCATTCAAAGAAATAATATGAATAATATCCTTGGATCATATCCCTAGTAAATTATAGAATATATCAAAGGATTTAATCTTATATGGAGATGTATTTTGGAATATCACTTGGAATAATTATTAAGGAAAATAACATTTCTTTGAAAATCATAAAAAATCAAAATCCTTTTCTTTTAAAACCACATTGAAAACTTATGAAGAAATATTTAAAAATAATTTAAACAGTTTCTTGAGGAAAATATCCTTTTATATTGGAAAATGATTCTTTAAAAATAAAACCTTTAGAAAACATTTTTCTTAAATAATAATATTTAAAAATTATAAATTATACTTCAAATAATTGATAGTCATGACATTGGTTGAATCCATATATGTTGAATATTCCATTTCCACTCTAAAAAATATAGAAAAAAGCTGCCATTAGAAAATGACAATAATAATACTTTCTTAAAAAGTTAAAACATGTGTAAAAATTATTTTAAATATTATATGAGGATAGTATAACATTTTTGAAAAAAAATCAGGAAACATTGTTTTGAAAGAACACATATTTCCAACCTAATAGATAGATAAAGTCAAATTTTCTTAAAAACATTTTCTTATTTATCTTTTGTACCAAAAAGTTAAAAATAGTAACATTAATTTAATATAACATTAATAACCTTATTAGAAGAAAAATAATGAAATTAATTAAGATATATATCATAATATTTGACCAATTTAACCAAGGTCATAAATAATCCTAATAAACTATATGATTGTAGCAATAAATTGATACCACTTTTGTAACTTTGAATCATAAATCCAATGAAATAATAACATTAAATGAAGCTTGAAATATAATGAAAATAATTATATTCATTATATAACATATAAAAGGGTATTATATATACCTAGTAGATGAATATAGGTTCATAACATGACATCTGTCTCAAAGAAGGGAAATTGAGGCAAAATTACTTTACTGATTTGGTAACATATTAACCATAAACCCCATGAAAGATAGATTATAAAGTGGATATGTAAATAACCATAAATTAATTGATAATAATCATTTAATAAATTCATGGTATGTATGTAAACCATTCAAAATAATTAAGTGGTGAATAATGCATAAGTCTCATAGAAATAAAAGTGAGACTAAAAATCCCCTTACTACATGAGTGACTTTTAAATCATGAGATCCATGAAGTAATAAACTCAATTGAAAATTTTAGTAGCATGAAATAAATTAAATTAATGATATAAAATTTCATAAGTCTGTAAATACACCTCCCAGTAAGAATAAGTGATGAATATATCATATATCTCATGGAAATAAAAGTGAGACAAGAAACCCCTTACATTAAGTGTTAACTTTCTTCAAACATGTTCAAAAATCCTATATAATAAATATATGTTTATTATAATTCTACCAAAGAACTAAATTATTATACGTCATACCATATATTACTTTATTATGACTTTATGTTACCCATTTATTAATAATTTCATGTTGAAGTTACGTTTTAGGTAATAATCACTTTGTTTTTCATATATATTTTGACTTGTTACTCTTGATCCACATACGTAGAGCATGATTTAATTATTTAAAAAAAATTAAAACATGATATAAATATAATATATATTTATTATTTATGTATTTATAATAATCTATAAAATATATTCATTTGTAATGAAATACACCGTTTATGGAGATTGTTGGTGGTACCTACGGATGAATGTTGTTTCCATTATCTTATCATATTTTTTGGAAAGAAATGTAAATGACATATATATATATAAATATATTTATATATATATATACATTATTTATAGAATTATTATTATTTCATTCATACATAATATTTTTATTAAACCCATACATAATACATTCCATTTAAATCATGAACAAATCACATCCTTTTGAGGAGGTGATTTTCCACACATCCACAAATGAATTTATCGTATTCTCACAAAATGGAAATTAGGAAGGTATGGGTTATATAAAAATTTTAGAAGCAAAAATGATTCATAAATTTCATATAAATCATATGAAAAGAGTATTTACATCATTATTCTCAACCAAGATGTGTGGTAATGGAAGGACGAATGACCCCAGTTCAAGGGGAGGTAGTCCTTCATACATACGAACGATGATTTCATGTCCCATTTTATGGAATTTTGTGTAGGTGTAGGTAGAACCCATAAAATAAAAACACCTCAGTATATTTAATACACTGATTTTATTAAATAATTATGGAATTATAATAATCTATATGAAGGAGATAGTAATAAAAAATTTCTTGTTGAAGGATGTTACCTATAATTTGGGTAACTCCTTTTTATTTGCACCAAAGGGCTTCCTTGGATGGATTTCTGTCCAAATAGATGCCACTAGGATGAATTGATGGAATTTGGGAAATTATTTTGGCTAGTTTTGGATAAGTAAAATGTCTTGATATTTTTTAATGTGTTAGGGGGTGAGTGCCATTTTCATAGTATAGGAGGAGTACCATTCGTATACACATTAAAAGAAAAACACTATTGAGAGGTCTCCCTTACAACATGTACCGTAAATAATTATCCATTTTAAATAAAAAAGATTATATGGTTTAATAATAACCATTATATTACTTTTGGATATGTTTCCAGGCTATTTGGTTCCTTAAATTAAATTTTAACCACTAAGTAAACTGGTTTTTACTATAATCGTTGTAATTAGTTTTAATTAATTTCAATAATATTTTAGTTTAAAACTAATTTTACCTTTCAAAAAAATATAAATTATTATTATTCCCAATATTTAATCCATTTTTTCAAATTCCAATCACATAAGTGAAATAATTTAATTTAAAATTAATCCCACAGACGGGATGAAACAAAGGGATTTTAAACTGAAAAATGTTTAAATGTATAAAGAGTTTTTATATCCAATTTTGATGTAAAATTGATTAAAAACCCAAAAATGTATTAATAAATGTATAATTTATCTAAATATAATTTAAAAACAGTTTGAAATTTAATTAAAATATCTAAATAAATTTTATGAAAATTTTGTTTTCAATTAAAATTCAGTGGTTTTCACAATTCATCCAAAAATGAAAATTCATAGAAAATATAAAAAATAACCCAAAGTAAATTTTGATTTTATGATTTCAAAAATAATGTTTATTTTTTAAAATAATTATTTTTAAATTGTAAAAAATTGGATTTAAAATAGTTATTCCATTAAAATGCATTAAAATTACCTTTTAGAAAAAAATATTTTTATTCCAAAAATTGGATTTATTCTTATCTTATTGCTATAAAATATATTGGATGAATGTAAAACAATTTGGTTTTATTTATAATATATATTCCATTAATATATTCCAATAATAGTGATTAATTTAATTTATTAATACAGAACTCCTTCATGGTCATAAAAGTGGTTTTTTCATAAAAACACTTCATTTATATTCAATTGGTTTTATTTTTATTTATAATTTATTGATAAAAAAATAATAAATTTTATAAATATGTGGAAACCATATTTTAATGATTTATTTAATCATATGTATATATTCTATTCCAACTTCTAGGTGATAACTATTATAATATTAATAGTATATTGTAGTTTGGTAAAACTCTATCTTGCAAGCAACACAAGCTATCAAAGGGGCTCGGTATTGTGTTTAACCCAATAAAAACATAGATTTGTGTGTACTGAAATCTAATATAATTGTTTCTTATAGATCAATCTTAAATTTTTTTTATTTATAACTCAATCATATCTAGGTGTTTCATGCAATGTAAGACATTAAAGAAATTTAATTTATTCGAAAACAATTAATTTATAAAAAAATCGAGGTGTTGTGGAATTAAAGGGAATAAAGAATATCACTATGGAAGTGGATAGAAATAAGAAGATTTGTATGAAGTTATTTATTTGATTTTATAAAATCTAAAAAGGTGGAATGTAAATTTTAAGTAAAACTTACAATCGTATGATTTCTAAGTGAAATTGTTGGAAACCTTACCAAAAAGTGTCTCAAGAACATTCTTAAAGTTGATAAGGTTGATTAAATTCTCATAAATAAGTATCCATACAATGTAAAAGCAATGAGAGAAACTAATTGTAATTTATTCGAGAATAATAACTATCTTTCATAAGAAAAAAATAGTTCATTAGATAGTGAGGTAAATGAAATAGAAAACTGCAAAGTCTGCAACAAAAACTTAATGGTGGTTGTTATGAGAAACACCCATAAAATGAACTAGATTAAGGATAATGAAGAATATATAGAAGAATGATTTTATCTTCATGTTAAACTAGAGTTTACAAGAATAAATATATGTTCTGAGAGTAAAAATGAATAAATTGAATGGAGTGGATCGTGATGTAAAACTCAATATACAATAGGAAGTAGAATATAAGTTTAGTATCAAATTAAAAAATGAAAATATCAACCCTAAAATATAAAAAACTCAAATAAATATGTTGATTATGGGATCAAAGTTTAATAACATTATAGGGTTATAAATATTCTTATAATGATAGTTAAAAATCTATTAAAATGAATCAAAGGTCTGGAGGAGTACTTTTGTGTCCTATGAAGAAAAATAGAAGATCATGGGAAACCCATGACTCTTAGTATGAAATTAATAAATAATATCACAAATAATATATAAAAATTAAAAGTGGAGCATGGAGGACTATAAAATTGGTCAAATGAATATCAAGTGGGGTGGGGGCTGATCATAAACTGAAAGCAGTAATGGTTGATGCTTGACCATAAGCACCCACTCTTAATTTGAAGGTTGATTTGGGTATAAATTAAATTCAGAATATTTCGAGAACCCAAGGGATGGTTGATTTTAGAGTAGTGAAGCCCAATAATTAACCTTATATTATGTTTCCATATTATATAAATTTATTGAATTCCCAAAAAATTGTTCTATATATAAGATGTACCTAAGGGAATAAGATATGTAATGAAAATTGGGAAAATATCAATATTCTAAGGATGGTTTTAATTTCCATTATTTTAGGTGAAGAGTATTTGGACATATTCTTAGGCATTTATTGTCAATAATGTTGAGGAATATGCTGATTAAAACTGAAAGTGGTCCTATGAAACAACTCAAAGAATTATTTAGAGAGATTAAAAAAATTATTTACAGCATTATGAGATAAAGGGGGTCCAACATTATATGAATAATAAAAATAATTTCAATCAACATCAGGTGTAATTCCAAATACATGGATCAAAAAGAAAATATCTAAGAATGTATTAGTTATATAAATTTCCATAAAATCATTATATCACATGGGATTTAAGATCCTTAATAGTGGATACAATACCCACATGATGGGGGATTAGTAACTTCTCATAAGAATAAATAATTAGAAGGTATGTGTCATTAGATTTGGAATTTATTATGTTATAAAGATTATTGGCTCTAGGAAATCATAACTTGGGCTCAAGATATGAAACATTTAAATTTATTTTTTATTGAAGGTCTGAGTCAAAAAAATTATGTTTTAGTTAGTTATGTAACTCAAGGAATGAAAAAAAAAAATTTCTAATAAGGAATATATGATCAATTAAAAATATGTTATAGTTTTTAGGAAATGGAATTGAAATAAGGGAAATCTATACCTTATCATTGGAGAAGAATATAAGTGTTATATATCCATCGAATGAGAAAGTATAATTTGGAATACGTATATTGTTCATTTAATCCAAGCAACCTTTCAAGATAAAGTGAAAAGTGATAATGATCAAGATATCCCAAAGATATCACTTTCTCAAATACATATTTGTAACACTTTCCAAAAAGGGAAGAAAAATCAAAATACATGCAAGGAATAAGATAAAAATATAACAAGATTCTTTGAACTTGTACTTATTGATGTGTGTTGACCTATATCACAAATAATTTGGATGGGAGGAGATGTTAAACTCTTTTTATTAATCATTTCAATAGGATGGTGTAGATTGTGTTTATCCCCTATTAGTGTGATTTTTTTAGTTACATGACATAATATCTTTAGGGGGTTGAAAATATTATTGGAAATAAATCTATAAAATTACAAAATGATAATGGAATGGATCTTATAAAAATCTATGTGTGTGGGGTTATCTTGAAAACATTGGATAAGGTACCAAGTTTCATTAGTGGGAACTTATCATCAAAACCACATGCTTGACCAAAGAAATGAGATCATAAAAAAATGGTCAAAATGATACTTATTGAAAATTATTTTTCAGATATATTTTCGAAGGTATAAGTCATGGCATTTATCTTTATTTTTAATAGTGAATTATTATATCTAAAATAAGATAACACTTTATATGAGATATGGTCTAGAAAAAAAAATCCTATATTGAAATACTTCCATATCTTCAAAATTAATTGTTTCCTTCTAAATAAGAAGAAACATGAGAAGATTGAATCCCATGGATACTAAGGGAGATTTATTAGAAAATAAAGTAAAATAAATGAATATGAATTCTCCAATAAGTGTATATGAAATGAATTTGAAATAAATTATACCACTAAAGTGAATAATGCAAAAAATATTTAAAAACACAATAACCATATTTCTAGTGAGAGTGATGAGGATATATGAAATTCAGGTGGATGAGAAGTGGAAAATTTAGATTCATAAGGAGATATTGATGATGAGAATAACTATATGAGACATGTATCTACACAAAAGAAAATGATTCAAGACGAATTTGGGAGTCAAAATATCATCATTGATCAAAACGTTCTGGTGAAAATTATGAGAATAAAGTATCCATATAAAAAATTATTATTATAATTTGTATAGCTAAAAAATAATGAAACTTATGGACATGATAATTGGGTTTAATTGATGTATGAATCACTTTCCTAGATTGAGAGGAATCATACTTGGGATATTGTTTCGAGCCCAGTAGATAAGAATTTCATTGAGAATAAATGGGTCTTATATAATAAGTTAAATAAATATGGTATGGTGATTTGAAAAATGTAATTATTAGTGTGAAAGGGGTACTAACAAATTAAAGGAATCAATGTTTATGAGATGTTTTCACTCATGGAAATGTTAGAAGAAATTTAAATATTCTTATCCATAATAGTACAAAGGAAATTAAGGTCTGTCCAAATAAACATAAAGTTAGTATTTTGAAATGTATTTATGGAGTAATAAGTATAAATCAAATAAAAAAAAATTTGTTATTCCTTAAGTTGAGAAAAAAAACTTTTTGGATAAATAATGCATTTTATGGGTTAAATCAGGCTCTAAGATCATAGTATTCATGACTTGACCAGTACATGAAGTAGATTGGTTTCCAATGTAGTGGAATTTATTAAAATATATTATTCAATAATTAATGTAATCAAGGATTTATGGATCTAGTATATTTAAATGACATAATATTTGGTACAAAGAATAAATAACAATGAAAAAAAATTTAATAATTCATTATGTGTGTGTTTGAATGCCATTAATTAGAGATCTAATGTTTTTCCATGGTATAAAGGTAACACAATGAAGTGAGGGTACCTTTATTTCTCAATTTAAATATTCTAATGGTTTTTTGAGAACATTTTAGATATATGATTTTTGGGACAAACCTATGGTTTCTATTGGGACAAAATAGTTAAGATGTGTTGATGTAAAAGTGGTAAATGTCACATAATATAGGAATTTCTTTTAGAAATCTATTTTACTTGACTGAAATATGACTTGATATTGTTTTTCCCATATTTGAGGTGGCCTGGTATCAAAGAAAACATAGATAAATACATTTTTTTATAATAAAAATAATATTATTATATATTAAAGGAATATTTGCTTTCATATTGATGTATACTGAAACATATTAGTAAGAGTTGTTGGGATTTAAAAATGAAGATAAGGATGTTTGAATGGATGATAGAAATTAAATATCATGCAGTGCTTTAAATATAGGTGTCAAGGGAATTTCATTGCATAACAATAAAAAAACTACATTTATATAAGCCCAAAAAATATTAATATATTACATCTAATCAAAATTAGATTCATTAATTATAGATTAAGTGGTAGCTTGAAGACATTGGAGTTTAATTTAACTCTTAGATCAGAATCAATTTTGATAATTCAAGTACAAGAAATCATAGAAAAAATATATCCCATCACTAAGGGATGAATCACATTCAAATCAAGTATCACTTTATCAAGGATGAAGTAGATCATAGGTGAGTGCAGTTTTGGTATGTGCTTACAAAACAATATTTCACAAACATCATCAAAAAATTCCTTACCCAAAAAATATTTAAAAACATAATTATCTAGCACTCAGAGCCCATTAAAACTATATCTCTTAAGTAGTTTTAATTTGGAACCCCACTCCCAATTGTATGTTAAAAATTTCACTATGTTCATTTAATTGTTCTTTTCTAGTTACAGACCCTTTAGGAGTGAATTTTGGTGTCATTAACAAAGGGGGCGATTTCGTTCATAAATAGGTAAGAATTTTCACAAACAAGTTATAAGAGAGAGTGTGGTAGAAAAGGGTGGGAGTGATTTTATATATTAAATTAGGTGTAGCAAGGATGTTGGTGGAGTTTAAAATCTGATGGTGTTGAAGGTACTACTGATGGGTTCATAAAAGAAAATTTTTAAGAAGTGGTACTGAATAAGTTGTCTTCTCATGAACTATAATATGTGTTATTATCATGTGAAAAAAATGGTATCAATCACCAACAAAAATATGTATCATCCTTCAAGGATCATTTTTATCTAAAAAGTTTTAACATGTTTTATCGAGAATGAAGTGATTCATTGATAAATTGTTCTTTCTACTCTAGTTTCTCATGATGATCTTGTCTCAAATTTTCTTAGATAATGTTTTTAGAAATTCTTTGATTATTATATGTAGTCTAGTTGTGTAAGTGGTGTTCAAAGAAATATGTGTGTCATATGTGTTAACGAGTTAGCATAGAAGGGTTTATAGTGGTTCTAAATAATTGTAAAAAAATATAATGGGATATGTTATTTATAAAATATATCTCTTTTTCACATTTTGAGTTTTTTTGGTTTGTTATGTTAATTGAAAACCTTATTGATATCGTTCCAATGTGGTTTCATAAAAAGTATTTTTCTAGAGTTATAGAACCTTGGAGACCTTAAAAATTTTATGAATAAGGGTTATGGAAACTATAGATCATTTTCGGGATGTTGTGTAAGAGAAATCGATTAAAGGCTTTTCATAAAAGCGTGAAGTTGTAGGAACATGTGAAATATTTCACAAAAGTGAATATTTGAGGTTGCAACATAAATATTTGTAAAATGGAATAATTTCATGAAATTTCATCGAATTTATAGAAAATTTATTTTCATGAATCATATGGATTCATTGGATGTTGTAAATTTAGATGGAATGTTTTGAGAAGATAGTGAGTTATAAGTGAAAAGTGATAAAAAGGGTGACTTATTTTTTAGATGTGCAAAGATAAATTAAATTTCAATGGAGGACACATAATTTCATGAACTATTGCCAATGCCTATAAATTGTCCAGTACCCCCCTAATATGATGTGTCCAAGACTTAGAAAATATCTGGGATTTGTTTCCACATAAGTCTTCTGTGAATGTATTATTATGTGATACAAGTTACAAGAACATTTATTCGGTTAATAGAAGGATATGAGTATAAATGAAAAATTTAGTTTCATGAAATATTTAGTAATTTATAAGGATTTGTATACTCCAAAAATTGGAAAGTTTCTTGAATGATTCAAAGTTGTGTAAATGTTTTTACAAAGGTTTTACAAAAGTGAAAGTTATGTGAAATAGAAGAAATTACCCAAAATGCTTTACAAAATTGGTATTTATTAGTTATATAAAATAATAACCTCATGACACACCAATTTTGGTGTACTTTATGGTGGTTCAGATCATCATAGAATATATACTTAAGGAATAGTGATTACACTTTAGCAAAGAGAGTAGTGGTATTTCAAAGTGAGAATGGTTATAAACTAGGGAGATAGTTATTCCAATGTAAAAACTATAACAATAGTGTACTTTATTAGATTTTTTAACAATGGAAGATCACATTTTTATTCTCCTTAGACTATAATATCTAAGAAAAACCATGTAAAATTGATGTGTCTCATGCATGCCTCCATTTGTATTTATATATTACAATGAGAAAGATATAGAAGACAGTTTTATATAATTAATAAATGAGATCAAAAGAGGGAGATTTTTTTCATCAAACATACTTTAATTCACCACCACCCCCCCCCCAGTTTATTGAACCTAGTAGGGCCAACAAAATCCACTTTGAACCCATGAAGAAGGAGTGTCTAGATATAGATAAAAAATAATCATAAATTTTACATTAAAAACATCCATATTTAGAAGAACATTAAATTTAATCTTTTTCTTAGAAAAAATATAAATAATTTCATGATAAATAACTAAATAAGAGTGATCCTTTAATAAGTATTTTTCCATATATAGATTAAAAATAAAGAGAGAAAATTACATTTAAAACATCTCTTTCTACCATATAAAATGATCAATTTAACCCTAAACCCACTATTCACCCCCAAAATTCCTCTGGCTCATAAAATTTCAAACTTATTCACTCTTTACAGTAAAATAACCCTCTTTAACCCATGAATTTTTTAAACCATGCAATATTCACAATCATAAACCCATATCACACAACAAGCATAAAATTATAAATACTTCATTCTCATAACAAAATTGTTTCACCCTTACCTTTCCAAATATATTCTCACCCTCTCTCATAAATAGATTATTATTCAAAAAACCACATTTTTATAATTATTACAAGCCTAAAAAAATTCATAGAACACATTTATTTATTACCAACATACCAATAAAAAATTCTTCATTATCCATTTCATCTCAAAATACTGTTTCCATTTTTTATACTTTCACATCTTAACATAATAGTGATAAATATTCATAAAATTAAATAATTGTATCTCAATAATCATACTTAAGATGGATTAACCTCATAATAAATCCCCTTTACTACCTTCATTTTGTTTTAATCAACAACAAATATATTTTTTCTTCCATATAGTTTTACCATATAATTCATATTCATCAAATTTTAACATAATTATCCAATCGTGTTTAAACCTTGTTGATCTAATTATCATATCTATACAATTTACATCAATTTTATTTTATTTATCATTTATTTTCATGTGAATATAATAAATTACACATCACTGCACTAACAAAATTATATAAATTCACTAAACATGTATAAAGATAGATGTTATAATCCCTTACATCATCAAATATAATTTTTTTTAGGATCATCTATTGGTCTCAATGTATTAATTTGTAAATATTTATCCCTAATGATAAATTCATGGTTTATCCATACACATACCAATTACTAAAATTAATTTAGAGAAATAACAATTTACTAATACATATCCAAAAACATAAACAATGAATCCTAGTGAAATTTTATCCATGCTTAAATTTTATCACTCCCATTAAGATAAAAATTGAAGGATTTCAAAAAACCCTATATATATTCCCCAAACTTTCAAAATTATAACCAAAGAGCCAAGGAGAATAAAATATCCAAAAATGTATCATATATAAAGTACATAGAGTATGCATTTCATTATAAAATCATTGAAATAAAATTTATTCATTTCAAAACATCAATAACTATAGGAAAAGAAATGGGTTCCATAATTATCTATTTGAAACATGGTTTACCTGGAGAAAATAAACAAGTTCCATAATTATCACTTTGAAACATGATTAAACCATGAAAAATAAATGGGATCCATAACAATCTCTTTAAAAAAAATCATAATCCATCTAGAGAGATAATAATTATTTTATCATTACAAAATATCCCTAATAGATCATAAGTAATAACATGGGTTATTTAAACTGAAGAATGGAATACCATTAAAATATCATTAATGCATTCTTGAGGAAAATAACCTTCTCACTATGAAAATCACTTTTAAAAAATAAAAAATCATATCCAATTGGAAAAAAAAATTCTTTGAAAATAACCTTATAAAAATATAAAGGAATATTTATGGAAAATAATAAACATGATGGTGGTAAAATTTGTTCGTTTCATAAATGTTAAAAATAAGAATTGTTTTCAAACATTTAGTGAAAGGTTACAAAAGAGTCCCATTTGGAAAATGTTAAGAAATTTCCTTCAAAAAAATTTACAATAAGGAAAAATACCACGTAAAAAAGATTTAGGAAATCATTTATATTTAGAAAAAAATATTTTAAAACATTTTAGAAAACATAGATATGGAAAATAAAGATTCTCGGTCTTGAATAAGATACAAGATCTTTATCACGTAAAAAGTCATTTCTTAATATTTATTCAATATATAAGGGAGAAAATAGAAATTAAACATGTGATATTCATTCATAAATAGAGTGTAAGAAAATATATTTTGTTTAAGAAAATAAGATTATATGATTTCTTCCAAAGTAACCTTGAATATAAATAATCCCGATAGAATATAGATTTTAACATAAAGCCTTTTCCACTTTGGTAACTTTTAAATGGTAATTAAAATAAAAGAATATCATTAAATGAAACTTTAAATATAAATTAAATAATGATATTCATGATATTACATGTAAATGGATCATTATATACCCCTAAAAAAGAAGTTATGCCCATAACATCAACATATGTCCCAAAGAAAGATAATTCAAGATGAATAACCCATAAAAAAGTCATATAATTGAATTCAAAATTATTAAATGGAGATATTATGTATAATAAATTTCCATCCTCAAAAAACATGTGGAAATACATAATAAAAATAATTTATATCAATTCACACATATTAATAGAATAATAAAGTCAATAAAGAATAATTATAACCCAAAAAAAGGAAATTGAGTTAAGAAACTCTTTACTACTTAGTAACACTCAAATCAAATACCAATGGATGAAATAATTCCAATTGAAATGTAAAATACCATAATGTATGAAGGAATCATGATATTGCATGTAAAAATTGTAGTATATACACCATATAAAAGAAATTATGTTCATAATAGTAAAATATACCTCAATAAAATTAAATTTAGATTAAATCCATTACGAATTTAGTAATATATGGATCAAAACACCATGAAAGATAAAACCACCTATGGATTTTTAAATACCAATAAATTTTATAAAAATAATCATAAAATAAATTCTTTTTTAGTATATACACCATACAACAAAATTATGTGTTGAATAGGTAATATGTCTCACAAAAATTAAAGTAATATGAGAAACCTTTACCTAAAGTCCAGATGTTCCATGAATTTCCCTTAACTTGTGTATAATAAAGTTATTTCAAATACTTGATTTAGTAATAACCTTTTCCAGGTTTAATACCTTATAATTAAATAATTTATTTTATATATTTTAATGAAATACTTAATGTATCATCCTAGTATTTTATTAATTGTTTTTCTAAATTAATTCAATCTTTTTATTAATTTTCATTTCACACAACACTGAAAGCGATCTATTTTATATTAAAGTAATATGCATAGCTTCAATTATATGAAACAGAAAGTTATTAATTCACTACATGAAACAAATATTTTAATTTAATTTATATGTTATATATTCAAACAAATATTTTTTATAGTCATCCAATTGATTTTATATGCATAAGATGAGAACAAGTCAAATATTACACATAAAAACCTATATTTTATAAAAGTAGTTTTACCACCATTTAATGGTGACCCAATTTTAAATCTAAATTTTGGAACTTTAAAAAATATAATATATAAAAATAAACTTTATATTACAAATAGAAACATAAATATTTTGTTATCTTTAATTTTTGATACTTTTCGGTGAAGTTATATTTTTTGATGAATAGTGAAAAATATTACATTTTAATTCAAAAATTATTTTTCATTTAATTTATTTATAAGGTAAAATTATATTTAAAATTAGTTTAAAAGTTTAATTATATTATATTTTTATAAATTAATCCAATGTTACTCATTAGAATCAATTTTACATTGAAATTAAATATAAAAACAAATAAATATTTTGAACATTTTTACATTAAACCCCAAAATTGCCATTCCATTATAGGATTAATTTTAATTTATTTTATTCCACTTCAATGAATATAATTTGGGAAAATGGAATATATATTTAGAACCAGAATAATTTATGATGTTTAATAATCTCAACATATTTTTTAACCAAAAATATTAGTGGAAGTAATTAAAATTAATTAAAACAATTAAAGTGAAATTGTCCAAAACCCATTGGATGTAAATAATTTGGCCATAAACCTTCCATTCATGATTTTTTACAGTATTTTATCAATTTTTTTAGGTTAAAATGTGGGCACACCTAACTTGTTTTCAAACATTCTGAGTGTGTCCTTTCCCTTCCGTATAAAAGCCCACCACCTCTCCCACTTCCTCACATCTCTCAACCCATTTCGGTATAGCCACGCTCTACCCAATACAATTACAAACAACCCTAAATTACTCTTTGAATCATATATTTTGGTATAAATTTTTACAAATAATCCCTTTGGGGTAAACCAAAAGCAGTTACCTGATTAATAGGTAACACCCACCCTCTAGATCCTTTCTTTTATTTCCATTCTCCACTCCCTTTACTATTCTTATTCCATTATTTTACAAAAAAAACAATATTATAATTATAATTGGTTGTTTTTATTATAATATTTTGACCTAAAATTACACACACTTCCATCTAATGAGTAACTAACATGCTGTTTACATGCATTGTGAACTATCGCATCATGAAATGATGATTGTTCATATTTCCTTTACCACCTCTCATAGTGACATTATGATGGAAAATATATTTATATATGATATATATGGAATTTATAAAATATTTTTGATTATATAATTTTTATTTATAACATACCCTTTATTCTTTCCATCTTTTGTCAATAAGAAAATTTCATTTGAGGAATTATGGACTACCGCCCCCTCAAAGAGATGTGATTCGTTCACACACTACATGGAATGTATTAAGGTTATTTTCAGTGAACCTATTTGATATATATGACATAATAATGATAATTTAATGATATTATATACATATATACATATACATATATGTAATTTACTTTCTTTCTTTCAATAGATCAATAAACTGGATGTGGCGTTCAAGCATATGTACAGCCTACCATCTCCATAAACAGTGCATTACCTTTCATACTTCTATGATATATAGATTATTATAATAAACATATAATAAATATAAATTATATTTATATAATTGTTTACATTCTTTAAATTTTTATATAAGTATGAGTATCAATGATATAAAAAGTTAAGACACAAGCGAAAAAAATTTAATATTACCTACAGCGTAACCTTAACATGAAATTGTTAACAAGTGGATAATATGAATCCATAATCAAACAATATATTTTATTATATATAATAATATATTACTTTAAAATATTTATAATAAAATTGAATTTATTATATCTGAGGTTTGAATGAGTACGACAAGAGTCAAGACACAAGGTAAGGGGATTTCATCTCACCTTTTTATTTTTTTGAGATACATGCCTTAATCACCAGTTATTTCATTATTGTGGTGTATATAATTAACATGGATTTATTCAGTGATTCATATTTTTAAATTTATTTTTATTTACTTATCCATTATTTTTTCTTCCTTTCAGGTGGTTTAAGTTACAAAACTTACCAAATAGGTAAGACAGTTTTTTCTCAATTTTCCTTCTTCGAGACTCATGCCCTGCTATACACCTATATTTTTTCATGAGGTTTATATTTTACATTTTAAATTTTATATCATAAATCTCCTACTTTACATGATATTTTATGCTTCATGTAATTTCATTTTCTTACATGGGGAGTATGGTTCAAAGTTACCAAGTGGTAAGAGTTTATTGAAATAATATCATCCCTTTTCAAGGTTGTTTATGTTTATTCTTCCTTTGATGAAATATTATGATCCATATCTAAATAAAATTAATTAATTTTATTTTCCTATATTTATTCATGATATATTCATTTTTTGGTACCATTTTCCACTATTTTTTATATAATATGATCAATAAAGTGTTTTTAAGAAAGTCGGCTTTACCTCTCTCTTTGGTCGGAAATATATATTCCTTCAAAACTATGATTTATAAACTATTTCCAAAAATAATCTACTATTATAATATGTCCATTAAAATAAATTTTCACCCATATTTTACCTTTTTAAATAAAACGTATTTTTTTAAAGGATTCTTCTTGTCGTTTTCCAGTTAAGGCACTTTTCTAAACTTTTTATGATATAAAATGAATGTTTGGAATGTATGGATTTAACTGCCAATATTTAATTGAAGCTTAATTTAAAATATTAAAAAAATTATTTTTCTTAGGAAAAATTTTTCCTAATATTCTGGAAATTTTTTGTCTTAAATTGGTTTTCAATGAAATGGTTTCCATAAAATTTTCAAGCTTCTTTCATAAGTTTTAATGTAAAAAGTTTTTAAAAACCTCTTCAATCTTTATTTATAAATTTTGATATAATTTTCAAAGAAATAGTTTTGAAATTGATTCCAAGATTTCTTTATAAGTTTTCAAAGTATTTTCATGTAAATGGTTTCTAAAACATTTTCAATCTTCTTTTAAATAATTCGAGGAAAATGGTTTTCAATATTTTTTCAAGATTCTTTTATAAGTTTTCAAGGGGAATGGGTTTCAAAATATTTTTAATCTCTTTTTATTGGATTTCAAAGAAAAAGGATTCCAAAATGTTTTCAAATAATTCTTTATAATCATTCAAGTTTATTTTCATGAAAATGGTTTTCAAAAGGTTTTATGTTTTGAAGAGCCTTTCTCCATAAAGAAAGGATATTTTCTTAAAATAAATTAAAAAAATATCATTCCAAGTTATTTTATATCTAAGATGACATATGTTGATTCTACTCATTCCCTTATAGGAAATTATCCAAAGGTTTCATTCATATTCTTTCTTGAATGGTTTATGTTTTTATAGAATTATTCCTATGAAACACATTTCTATTTCATAGGTTATATGCTTTTTAAACCCTATTCTTTTCTTCAGTTATGATTTGATTAAATTACTATGAAACATATATCTTTTTAAAAGGTTATGATGTGTCAAAATTTTAATAATACCCATTTAATTTCATGGGTTATGATTTTATGTTTATAGATCCCATCTCTTTCTAGGGTTCTAGATATGATGAATGTTTTATTATCTTGTGTCAAATGTATGAATGATTTTATTATGAGATGGGTGGGACTTATATCTCCCTATGATGCATTGGGTAAAGATTTATAACTCATGAGATAATGATGGGAGTCTTGTTGATGAGCTCGATCCACTATGGAAATATGGGGAAACCAGAACTCTTACAAGGAAAGTAATGTGACTTGGGATGGTGGTGTGTCCCACCTTGTAGGTGTAGTCACCATGAACATAGAATATAGGGAAACCCAATCCACTATGGGAAGATAGGAAAACCCAATATGTGATGGGAAGATAGGGAAACTCAATCTGTGATGGGTAGATGGGGAAACCTAATACATTATAGGGAAAATACTACGAATGGGGATGGTGGGTTATCTTGTCTAGTAGGTTTAGTTCCCATGAAGTGCCTTGATAAGTTCTAGAAATTCATCTTGACTTATAGGGAATTAGATCACATGTTTATGCATGCCACAATTCCAAGTTTTATTCCTAAGTTATGATTTCATGGCTTATGTTCTTTATTTCTATGTGATTCATGTCTTATAAACTTCTAAGCTCTATACCATTAATCATGTTTATGATCTTTAATATAAAGGTTATGATATTTAATTGTTATTTCCACATTCTCATACCACTATGCTCACGTTTATACTTAGATGTCTCCCTTTTTTAATTTTACTGAGCTTCTAAGCTCGCCCATTTTTTTGTTTCCTTCCCTAGGTTATGAAGATATTTATTAAGTATGATGTGCATAAGATGGGTTCTATTCATTAAGGAACTATTGGGATATAATGTAGCTCAATTATGTACTATTGTTCTAGTTTCCAAGTTTTCAATTGAATTTAAAATATATGATCTTTGGGCATCTGTTTTTATATGACTAAAATATTTTTCAAAAGTTATGTAATGTTAATTTATGTTAAGAATGTGTTGTTATAGTTGGTTTCATAGAAAATATTTATTTACCCTTTAGAATCAATAATGAGAAAACCTTAGCGATAACTCTGAGTAAATGTATGAGGATAAGTCTAAGGTTTTGGAAAAGTATATGAAAATTTCCTAGAATTTTTTTAAAGTGTAGAGTGAGTGGTTTCATAGAAATTCATCCCTATCTATATACTAAAAGTGTATGTGGCTTTGTAATAGATGTAACTAGGGGTTACTAATCTGATAAGATGTCTCAGGCCATACTCGGGGTAATCTGGTACCTGACAATGGGCCTTGTTGCACACATGGTTTGACACTCTCTAGGATATGCTTTGGAAATTAACAAACTCTCCACAAACCATTATGAAGGATTTGAATATAATATGGCTATCAATAACCAATAATAAACCTGATTTATATTCTATTAAAAGGTATATGTCGTGATTTAGACATCCTATAAGAAATTTTCTAAATTATGTGGTTTTCTTCTATGATATGTGTTTCTCACCCCATTCTTTCTAGTTTTAGTCAATGGAGGAAACTAGATGGAACATGGTCATCATTGAATGTTTCAAAAGTGGAATGTATGGGAATTTTGAAAATAAATTTCCCAATTAGAAATCTCATAAAGTAAATCAGGATAGTCGTATGAGTATTGGTTATACTTCCGATGATAAAGATACTGCAAACGACATGTGAAAGGTATGTGATGTTCTTCCAGTATTATTTAAATTAATCATAAGAATCATTATTATATAGAGTTTTAGGAACCTTAAGACATGATTTGTATTTAATATTCTATGAAACATGTATTAATGAATAATTTGACTAAGCTAAAGTAATGGTTTAATAATAAAGTTAGATGAATAATGTACTTATGTTTTGGAATTCAAAGATTGTGAAATATATAATTATTTTTAGAATAAGTTATCATTATGGATTGAAAATGATATTTTTAATGGTGAATAAGACTTAGAAAATTGACATTATTATTAATTTAAGGTAACCCTTAATTTGATCTAGATGTTGAAAAATTTGTCTTTCTCTTAGATAAAGGGATGATTGATTTGGATAAAGTAAATTGGATAGCACTGATTACCCTAGATCTAATTATTGATTGGTTGACAAGTGGTATGTGTAATAATGGATTAAGCCTAAAACTTATTATATTTATGTAATATATCCATTAATATTTGGAATAAGTTTTCATTAAGTTTTTCTAAAAAGTATTAATGGTAATTTAGGTTATTACCATGTTTTAAAAGAATATATGATGAGGGTATTCGCATGTTTGGAATATGACAACCAAGTTCTACTTTGTAAAACTCATGGGATCAATGATAATCTAATTTTTTGAATTTATTTCTAAAGTTTTTTATTTTCATGCTTAGTATGGGTTATAAGGTAAACCATTTATGTAATGTTTAAGTTAAACTTTGGATGAATTATTTATGTAGTGACTCTGTATTGAAAACCTTTGTAAAAATTCTATCTAGTGATTAAAATTATTTCAAGGATTTCCATCATATTTTTGAAATTATAATAGTGTGGTTTTATAAAATTATATCATGTATGGTGGGTGAAACCCAATCAAGTCTGGCAAGGTCGTGGGTCTTGAACCCATGACTAATGAACAATATAGGTTTCACACCTACCATTGGACTACGTTATTTCCTAGTTAATGTATAATTATTTTTTATGAATAAATATATATGATGAAATAGTAATTTTACTTTTTATGTACAGATATTAATGTGTTAACAATATTTATTTTTATATATTTTTAGAGACAAATAGTTATAATTTTCATTCTTTTACAGACCTTAAGATCTTATAAAATTTTATTTTAGTGCTTCTGGAATCAAAGTAAATTTCTGGACATCTATTTATTGAAGTAATATATAACTTTGAAATATATAAAGTCACAACCAAATAATGAAAAAAAACTATATAAACATATAAAGTTATTTTATTTCCTTACATTATTTTTCAATAAAATAATTACTCAAAGATAGTATAATGATCAAAAAATGTGTTGTCGTAATACCTTAGTTTTTCTTAAAGAGATAGACTTCTAAATCATCACAGATTTATGACTTTTAGTCTTCGAACTTTTAAATAATCATTCAATTGTTTTTTATTGATGACCCCAATCACTCCCTATGAATATTTACACTTTTCCACTAAGTTAATGTTTTCACTTTCCACATATGGTATCCTATGTGGAACCCTATTTATATGTAACTTTGGGTAACCTTTATCCTTCCAACATTCCCTATTTAAAAAAAGTTTAGGATTCAGTCTTACAATGTGTGATTATATGAAAGGAACTTTAATGTATTAAAAATATTATCACCAAAATTGATTCCAAGGGAAAATTCATTTTAAGGGGGGTAGAACTTAACACCGTAAGATATTTTTAATTATTTATTCAATTAATTAAATATTTTTGATGTTTTTCATTTCATGTAACACTGAAAATAGTTTATTTTATATTAAATCACTATTTCTAGATTCCATTATATAAAAAAATGTTAATCATGAACAAAAAACAACATAAATTTTATCTTTCTCTATATGGAACACCAAGGTTATCTTATGTTACATATAATACTGACTTTCTACAATGTCTTACGCAACATTCAAGATCATGTGTTACTGAACAAAAAATCATTATTAAAATATTAATATTTAATAATATATAACAACATATTTAAATTGAATATTATATTATTAACTAAATTATAAATATATATTTTTGAATTAATTGTTTACTAATTAATTATTAATTAATATAGAAACCAAATGAATATAAAGAGAATGATTTTATAAAAGACTATTTTTATAAGAAAAATATTATTTACCTTAATAAGTTAAATTAATTACTAAAATTGAATGATATTAAAAAAATTATATTTTATTTTTTCAGAAAAATATTTTTGATAATAATCCAATTGATTTTATATGAATAGGATGAGAATATACCTAATATTCCATATAAAAACCTATATTTCAATAAAAGCATATTTACCGCCATTTTATGGAGAACCAAATTTAATACTAAATTTTTTAAAATTAATAAAGCTAATATGTAAAAATAAAATTCACCTTTGAAGGAGAAACATAAATATTAGTTTAGGTTAATTTAAGGTACTTTTATGCGAAGTTTCATTTTTTGATGAATAGTGAAAATGTTGAATTTTAATTCAAAAATTCTTTTTAATCTAACTTTTTTATATGGTTATATTATATTATAAATTAATTTAAAATTTTAAATGGATCATATTTTTATCATTTAATCCAATTTTGTTCATTTTAATTAATTTCACATTGAAATTGAATATAAAAAATAGAAAACATTTGAATGTTTTTACTTTAAAAACCTACATTTTCATCTCGTCTGCAAGATTAGTTTTAAATTAATTTATGTCACTTTTATAATTTGAATTTGATAAAATGGATTCCATATTTTGAATAATTATAATTTATTATTTATAATATGTTCAAATTAATTTTTTTCCTAAAATATTAGTGTAAGTAATTAAAATTAATTACAATGATTAGAGTGAAGTTAAGCTTAACAAGGGGAAAAAACCTTAATCTTAAGGGCCCAAATGATCTAGAAACTTGTCCAAAACCTATTTAATGAAAATATTTCGTCCATAAACCTTATATTATATTTTTTTTTCTATTTTTATGACTTTAATTAGGTAAACACGTGGGTACACCTATCTTGTTTTTAAAAATTCCATGTGTGTCTTCTCCTTACATATAAAAGGATACCACCTCTCAAACTTCCTCACACATATAAAACCACTTAGGTTAAGAAAATATCTGCCCAATAATGTTATAAAAACACTTATTTACTCCTTTAATCCTCCCTTTGGTAAGAAATACTTATAAGGAATCCCTTTGCTGAAAACCAAAAGGAGTTACCTGATTAAGAGGTTACACCCTCTCTCAAGCTCTATTCTTTTATTTCCATTCTCCACTCCCTAAAATCTTATTGTTACATGATTTTATAATAAAAAAAAGTATAATAAATAAAATAATAAGTATTTATTCTTTGGTTTTGACCTAAACATACACACACTTCCATCTAATGGTTAATGAACTTATTTTTTACATGTACGATGAACTATCGTCTCACGAAATGATGATTGTTCATTTTTCTTTTACCACCTATCATGGTGGAAATTATGATGGAAAAAATATTTATATATGATATATATGATATTTTTAATGACTTTATTATTTTTTTAATTTTTATTTATAACATAACCTTATGTATTCTATCTTGTGTAAATACGATAATTTTGTTTGTGGAAATGTAGACTACCGCCCCCTCAAAGCAATGTGATTCTTTCACACACTACATGGAACATTTTCAGGATATTTCTAATGAAAATATATTATATATATGAGAAAATAATTCTACTTTAATTATATTAAATACATATATGTCATTTATTGTCTTTCTCTCAATACGTCAATAAAATTGTAGCAGTGTTCATGCGTATGTACAGCCTATCGTCTCCATGAACAGTGTATTCCCTTTCATGATTATATATTCTATAGATTGTTATAATAAATATAAATTATATTTATATAAATTTTTAAATTATGTAAATAGTGATATAATTATAAGGGCCAAATATATATCAAACTAAGATACAAGCGAAAAACAAAGAGAATATTACCCAAAGCATAACCTTAACATGAAATTATTAACAAGAGGGTAATATAAAGTCATAATCAAAACATATAAGGTATTAAATATAATAATATTCTTATGTAAAATATTTATAATGAAATTAAATTTATTATACAATAGGTCTGAATTAGTACGATAAGAGTTAAGACACAAGGTAAGGGGATTTCATCTCACCTTTTTATTTCCGTGAGATGCATGCCTTAATCACCACTAACTTCATTTATCTGGTGTGTATAATTATCATGGATGAATTATGTTATTATTATTAATAAATTTTTATTTATTTACTTATCTATTTTATTTTATTTCTTTCATGTGGTTTATGTTTCAAAATTTACCAAACAGGTAAGACAGTTTTGTCTCAATTTTCCTTCTTCAGGACTCATGCCCTGTTATACACCTATATTTTTTTCATGAAGTGTATATACTACCTTTGAAATGTTATATCATTAATCTCAAACTTTACATGATATTTTAATCTTCATTTAATTTCATTTTCTTACATGGGTATTATGGTTCAAAGTTACAAAGTGGTAAGAGTTTATTGAAACAATATCATCAATTTTTGATATTATTTATGTTTATGCTTCCTTTGATGAAATATTATGATCCATATCTCAATAACATTCAGGAAGTTTCTTCTCATATGGTTATTCATCATAAATTCATGTGTTGGAACCATTTTTCCACTCATTGGTATAAAAGATGATAAAAAAACTATTTTTAAGAAAGTCTGACATTACCTCTCTCTTTGGTGAGAAATCTATGTTCCATGAAAACTATGTTTTCTAAAATGTTTTCAAAAATATTATATTTTTTTACTATGATATTTAAAACAAATTTTTACCCATATTTTATCTTTTTAAACGAAAGGGTTTTTTAAAGTAACATTCTTGTTGTTTTCCCATCAAGGCACTTTTCTATTCATTTTATAGCACAAAAGGAATATTTAGAATGTATGGATTTACCATCCATCATTCCATTTAATCCTCATTTAAAATATTAAACTTTTATTATTATTTTCAATAATATTTTTTCCAAAAATTCTATAAATTATTTTTATTAAATTTGTTTTCAATAAAATGTTTTTTATATCGTTTTTAAGCATCTTTCATAAGTTTTCAAGTAAAAATGTTTTCAAAACATATTCAAGCCATATTTATAATTTTTCAAAGTATTTTCAAATAAATGGTTTTAAAAATGTTTTTAATCTTTATTTATATGTTTTAAAATTATTTTCAATGAAATGTTTTTAAAAACGTTTTCAAGAATGTTTTTTAAGTTTTCAAGTAAAATGGTTTTCCACATGTTTTCAATCTTATTTTATAATTTTTCAAGGAAAATGGTTTTCAAAATTTTTTCAAGGTATATTGATTCAATTTCAAGAAAAATTATTAAAAAAAATTGAAATAATTCTTTATAAGATTTCATTTTTATTTTCAAGAAAATAGTTTTCAAAAAGATTTATTTTTTAAAGAGAATTTTTAAAGAAGAAAAGATATTTTCCTTATTAGAAGTTTTTAAAATATATTTCCAAGTTATTTTCCATCTAATATGACATCCATTGATGCTACCCATTCCAATTTAGGAAATTATCCAAAGTTTTCATTCATATTATTTCTTTAATGGAATATGTTTTGATGGAATGATTCTTATTGTAACATCCATAGTAAATAAAGAATATAAAATTTTCATATTTATTAATATTTGTAAATTAATTATTAATTTTACTTTAAATTGGATACTATGTTCGATGGAGTACCTGATACACAACAACGGGTTTCTTTGAAATCTTATGTTTCATACAATGCAAAGTCATACAGAAAAATAATAATATAATATTATTTTAAATGGTTGTTAACCCCTAGTCATCGTATTGTAGTTAATGTAAATAACTAACTAAAATATGAATATACATGTTTTTTAAAAGTTTTTACATTTATCCAATGAATTATAGAGGCTTAAAATAAGAAATAATCTGATTTTAAGCATAATTTACTTTAAAAGGTTGATTTACCGCCTTTTGATGGAGAACCATATTTAAATATAGTTTTGGACACTTTCCTATGTTCTATTTGACCAAATAAAATTATTATTTATAATTGGGACATTAAACTTTACTTTGGGTAAATTATTGGTATTTTTCTGATAAAATTCAATTTTAAATGAAAAGTGAAAAATAATGTATTTTAATTCAAAACTGCCTTTTAATCTAATTTATTTATATGGTTAGATTATATTTTTAATTGGTTTTAAAGTGTAGTTATATTATTTTTTTACCATTTAATTCAATTTTAGTAATTGGATGTAATTTCAGTTTTAAATTGGACATAAAGAAGTTTCAAACCTTTGATAGTTATTATTTCTTAAAAACACGATTTTTGTTTTAACATCAGAAATTAATTTAAATTAATTTATGCCACTTATGGGTTTTGAATTTGGAAAAATGGATTCAATATTTTTAATCTGTAGTTCAAAATTGTTTAAATACATAACTTTTATTTTTAGACATTATGAATTTTTACTTGAGTAAATATTTTATTTACCGTGGTTAAAGGGTAAATCAAGTAAATAAGGGTAAACAAATATTATTATTATAATATAAAATTACTCTAACATGTGTCATAATTATATTGGTTGATACATATCTGACCATGGTCATCCTTGGTTTTATTTTGGGACCCCATGGATCCACTTAAGAGTGATAATGACACATTATATTAATTAATTTAAAGTAAAGACAAAAATGACATAAACAAATATATTTTAGTAAATTATTTTTTACAAGAAATTATATAAGTTATACATTTGAATATAAATATTATTCAGAATTATAAAAATATTTCCTACATCATGGTAATTTTTTTATAATTTTTATACATCAAATAAGTTAAATTATTTATGACACAATAATGATGTAGTGCTAACCTCATTAATAAACGATTTTAATAAATATGATTATAAAGATTCTAATAATGTCAAAAACCTATCCAATTATTATTTGATTATTTTATTTCGACCATTATTCATCTTATATTTGACTTTAATATGTTTTGGAACTTTAGAAACCGAAATTCATTATATAATAAAATAATAGTTTCACATTTTTCTAAAGATCCCATCCTCCTCCTTATAAAAAGACCTCACTTCTAACCCATTCCTTACACCTCTCAATCCCATTGTATCATCCAAACCCTAACCAAATAATCTCTAAATAGCCCTATATTCCAACTATAATCCTTAAATTAGTCATAAAGCACTTCAATAAGTCCTTTTAGTTCAAACCAATGGGAGATACAAAATTTAAAGGTAATGTCTTCTCTTAAGTCCTTTTGTTTTATTTAACATTTCCAACCCCCTAAACTCTTTATATTCATTTATTTTATAAAAACTATAGTATCCTAAATATTATAGGTTTTTTTATGATAATTATTATAACTACACTTGCACACACACCTCCATCTAATGTGTAAATAACATACTGTTTTTGTGGATGGCAATCTGACGCCTCACGAAACGATGATTGTTCAATTATCTACTACCGCCTCTTATGGTGGCCATTATAATGATAATGTATTTATATATGATATTTATTTGGTTTATTTGTTTCTTTATTCTTCTGTATTTTTAATTTATAGCATACCTTAATGGTTTCCATTATGAGTAAACGTGATAATTTCATTTGAGGAAGTGCGGACTACCGCCCCCTCAAAGTGATATGACTCATTCATAACATATGCGAGACGTATAAAGGATGGATTTATTGAAATTATATATGATAGTATACTAGAATTATAATATAAATATTTATCATTAAGTTTCATTCAATTAAAATGTGAAATTTAAATGAAAGTAGCGTTCATGCGTACGTACGGCTTACCGTCTCCATGAACGGTGCATTTCATTTCTTATCTCCAAATGATATGTACTGTTATAAATAAATTTATATAATATATATATATATGATATCAAAATAATGAATATCATTCTAGAGATAATGGACTCTTGAACACATGGACAACTCGTAATTATAAGGTGTTCATTTTTTACTCAAGTACCAAATATTGACAAAACGACCATTATTAACTTAAATGATTACCTAATGTTTATAACATGGTAATTAGTGGTATAAAAGGAATAATAAACTTGAAAAAGTATTCTTAATCAATTATAAATTAACTTAAGTTTATTATTCAGGAAGAAAAAGGAACAAACTAGTCAAGTCGGACACGAGGTAAGGGATTTCTTATCTCACTTTTAATTCCGTGATATTTCCATTATTCACCACTAATTTATTGCATGTGGTATATTTTATACTACTATTTGATATATATTATCATGATTCTATTTATATTCATGTAATTATGTGAATAATTTTGTGTTTATTAAATTTTGGTCATATGACTCGATTGATTACAACATGGTAAGGGATTTTCATCTCACTTTTTATTTCTGTGAGATTCATGCTATATTTTCCACTCTTTCCTTTTGGGTGGTGTATATACTACACATGATTGTATTAATTATGTAATATAATTAAATTTATGGTAATTTACATCTTCATTTTATGATCCATCTTTCATGGGTTGTATGTTTTGTAAGTTACCAAATCAGTAAGGGAACCTTTTAACCAAATTTTCAATCCTTGGATTAATCTTATAATTCTTTATTATGTCATTATATAATTATGTGTGGAATAACTATTTATTTATTTATGTTGTAATTTACACTCCCCTTTGTGTGGATATACTTTTTGAACACATAATCACTCCATTGATAAATTCTTAAGTCATCGATATGAACTTGATAAGAGTAATTTTAACTCAATTTCCATTCATTGAGTTAAACATCCATGTAATTGGTTTTGTCTTAAAAAGAACATGTGTGAATGTATTATGATTTATTTACACTAAATATCCAATCATATTGAGTGCATTTATATTTTTCACACATTATTATGTAATTTATTTATCCATAATCTAAGGATACATTTTTTATAATGGATTTTGTCTCAAATTACACTCCATTGAGACTTCATTGTTCTTATGCACCAATTTACTCTTATATGGAGTATATACTATCCTTTGGTATATTGTATCATTAATCCCTTTATTCTCATGATATTATAAAGTTCTGATTATATTTTATTCCTCAATTATTTATATTCAAGCATCTCTCATTTTGTTAAAAACTCTTTAACTAAAATATCATTTTAAATGTTTTAAAGATTTATTATTCTAAATATTTCTCATCAATGTCCATGTTTTCAAAATGGTTTTTAGGATTTATTTATATGTAAATTAATGTTTTCAAATGATAATTCATTTAAAAGTTTCAATGTGGTATGTGACACTTTGATTCAAAAATCTCTTTATTAAATATTTTAAATGGTTTTAAAAATGGTTTGATAATGCATTTTTTATTTCAGTATCTTGATATGATATTTTGTTATTGGAATGTGGAAATGTAATATTTCTTTTATTCTTGTGTTATGTGTTATGATTATGTTTTTTTTATTGGGCATTGTTTATATATAAGGTTGGTTTTATGATAAACCAATAGTGGGTGAGCCCGAGATAGCACTCCAATGCATTGGGTAATGTGACGGAGGTAAACGTTGATGTTTCTCCTAAGAGATTTAGGGAATATACTATGATGGGTATTCCAAATGTGACTCCATGTGTAGATGTGATAGCTATAATGTAAGTATCTTATGAATTCCATAAGTTACATTTAGGATTTATGATTTGGGTGTGTTATTCATAAATATTATGATTTCATAAGGTATGTTATGATTGAAAAGTATGGTTTCATTGATTTGTATTTATTGATGGGATAATGTTTTCCTTCCTTATTTTATAACCCTTACTGAGCTTTTTATGCTTATCCCAAGTTTTTTAAATGTTTTCCATGGGACATAAAGATGAATAAGGTCAAGGATTGGATAAAGTAAAATCCATGATATCTAAAACGTAGAACTAGACATATTTATTTTTAAGTGTTTTTATTTTATGAAAAAAATGGATACTGAGTAGTAGTTTCTACATGTAATATTCAAGTTGTTATGTAATAGTTATGGCCTAATTATCTAACTAAAAAGATCCTAAATTTTAATTCTTGACATATTTCAAGATTATGTAATGTTTTAAGGTCGGGTCCTTATAGATGGTATCAGAGGTGTGTTTAGATAACTTTAGAGGTTAGGGTGTTCTTTAAGAATAAGTGACATAACCATAATGGTTAGGATTTTAGAAAGAGTCATAGTTATTTTATATAATTTGAATGAGTTTAAGATAACATGAATAAGTCTATCTTAGTATTTACCCTCCTCATAAGATATTATATGATGATTTTACTGATATACTCAAAACTTGATTTTATGGTTTTAGTAAATGGTTGGATCTAGCAGGCACCAAAGTAACAGTGGATGTGAAAAAAATGGTAGCGGTTTTCAAAATGAGTAATTGAATGAAATGGGAGATTCAATGAGAACTCTTATGGTTATTCTCAACCAACTATGTGGATTCATTATTGACCACCTGAACCATGGTGATTTTTATAAGGCATCATATATGCGAGAAACAAATCTATACGGAAGTTCAGGTAATAATCATAAAGGTAAGTATGTTCAAAAACCTATGTGTCAAGGATGTGGAAAGAAACACATAGGAAAATGTTTCAAATGGATGGGAAGATGCTATAGATGTGGAAATGAAGGTCATAAATCAAGAACCTTCCATGGAAAAATGAAGCATCCAGTTGACTCTAGGAAAGGGAAGGAAGTTCTTTCTGAGGGATCAATTGAATGTTTCAAATGTGGTTTGCATGTTCTTTATACAAACAGATGTCCTACGAAGAAGTTTTGGGAATGGGATCATCAGGATCGTACAAATATATGTTTATCAATACATAATTATATTATTATTGAGGATGAAGAAACTGATAATGACCAATGAAAGGTATGGATTATGTCTTAACATATGTTTTGATATTATTGAATCTTAGGATATGACTGGTGATTTTGTATGTAGGAAAGAATTATTTCAGAATAAGTTGGTAAATAATGGTAAATGGATCATGAAGAACTTTAAATGAGTAAGAAATCAACATATAAGGGATTCAAGAGTTATGGTATATTTTAATATGATGAAATACTTAAAGGAATTAAGGATCTTTTGAGGATGGGATTACTTTGGAAGAATTTTTATAATGTGTGTAACCCTGAAGTTTGATATATGAAAATGTTATTCAAGGAATAATTTATTTTTTGATGTTTAATGGTGGAATTTTATTTAGGAATAATCTATGTTTATATATTGGATATATGATGATTTGGGTTATTTATGGAAATTATTAACCTATCATAGGTAATATGTGATTTAGTTAATTACACTTTAGTATGAGACTTTAAGAGTAGTCAATTTTATTAGGAGATAAATGTTAAGATTTATCTTGGAAGACTATGTGAATAGATCCTTCTGAGATTTGGGTTTCAATATTAGTTTGGATTACTTTGAATAATTTTATTGACATTTGTTTATTGAATGGTCCTTGTTGAACTTTGGGTATTGTTTGAAAATTTTTATAGATTAAGAGTAGTTTTTCTTTTGGTAATAGATTATCCTTTTGGGGATTATCTGATCTTGTACTAACCATTTTGGTTTTGGTTAATGTCTAAAGACATGGTATAAATATAGTTCATCTTTTATGGATTATGTGATTCTATAGAAGTTGATTATAACTCTGTCAATGTGAACAAGTCATCTTGAATACTCATCGTTTGAAGGAAAAATGAGTTTGTGGTAGGAATTTAGTAAAGTGTGAAAGTCTACCTGACAAGTAAGTATGTTTCCTTATGTTTTTAGTTAAGCTCATAAATAAAATTCCTCAACATTATGAAAAGTAACTTAAAACAAAAAAAATTTGTCTGTTTACTTTTTCTACTGGGAAATCAAAGACCTTTTAACCCATCACATGTTTGTGACTTTCTGGTGTTAACATTCTCTTAATCATGTTTTCTATCACTCTCCATCAGAACTTGATGGTTTGTTTTCTCTTCCATATCCATGTTTTCATGGAATCCTAGTATATGTTGTCTCAGGTGACCTTTGTACTTCTATTCCTTTATTTTAAAGTGATATATTTATATACTTCTTTTCTAATGTGGGACTTTCAAAGAAGTTTTTGAGCCCAATTTTAAAATTGTGAGGACACAATTCCCAAAAGGGTGGAAGGATGTAACATTCTAATAAAATAAATAATATGACATTTACATATTTTTTAATATTTATAAATTAATTATTAATTTTACTTTAAAGGGGATTCTATGTTCGATGGCATACCTGATACACAACAATAGGTTACTTTGAAATCTTATGTTGCACACAATGCTGAGTCATACTGAAAAATAATAATATAATATTATTTTAAATGGTAGTTAATTACAAGTCATTGTATTAGAAATAATGGATAGAACTAACTAAAATATTAATATACATGTTTGTTAAATGTTTTTACATTTATCTAATAAATTTTAGTGGCTTAAAATAAGAAATAATATGATTTTAAGCATAATTTACTTTAAAAGGTTGATTTACCGCCTTTTGATGGACAACCCTCTTTAAATATAGTTTTGGTCACTTTTAAATGTTCTATTTGACCAAATAAAATTCTTCTTTATAATCGGGACATCAAAATTTAATTTGGGTAAAGTTTTGGTATTTTCTGATAAAATTCACTTTTTAATGAAAAGTGAAAAATACTGTATTTTAATTCAAAACTGCCTTTTAATCTAATTTATTTATATTGTTAGATTATATTTTTAATTTTTTTTAAAGTTTAATTGTATTTTTTAATATTTAATCTAATTTTGTTCATTTAAAGTAATTACACTTTTAAATTGGACATAAACAAGTGTCAATCTTTTAATAGTTATTATTTCTTAAAAACACATTTTTTTTGTTTTAATAGCAGGAATCAATTTTAAATTAATTTTTGCCACTTATATTTTTTGAATTTGGAAAAATGGATTCCATATTTATAATTTGGAGGTCCAAATTTTTTAAATAGGTAACTTTTATTTTTATACAATATGAATATTTACTTCAGAAAATATTTTATTTACCATGGTTAAAGGGTAAATCTAGTAAATAAGGGTAAACAAATATTATTATAATTATATAAAATTTCCATAACTTTTGTCCTAATACTATTGGTAGATTCTTATCCAACCATGGGCATCCTTGGGTCGATTTTGGGACCCCATAGAGCCACATGGGAGTGATAATGACACAGTATATTAATTAATTTAAAGTAAAGACAAAAATGACATAAACAAATATCTTTTAGTAAATTAATTTTTACACAAGCTTATATAAGTTATTTTTTGGACTATAAATATTATTTGGAAATATAAAAATATTTCCTACATAATAGTAATTTGGTTTATAATTTTTAGACATTAAATAAGGTAAATTATTTATGACACAATAATGATGCAGTGTTAACCTCATTAATAAAAGATTTAAATAAATATGATTATAAAGATTACAATAATGTCCAAAACCTATACAATTCTTATTGGATGATTTTATTTCGACCATGAGTCATCTTATATTCTACTCTAATATGTTTTGGACCTTTAGAAACTAAAATTCATTATATAATAAAATAATAGTTTCACATTTTCCTAAAGATCCCCTCCTCCCCCATATAAAAATCCATCAATTCTAACTCATTCCTCACACCTCTCAAGCCCATTTTCTCATCCAAAACCTACCTAAATAAGCTTTCAAGAGACCTATATTATACCTAGAGTCATTAACTTAGGAATAAGACACTTAAAGAAGTCATTTTGGTTCAAACCAAAGGTAGATACACAATTTAAATGTAATGTCTTCTCTTAAGTCCTTTTGTTTTATTTTACATCTCCAACCCCCTAAACTCTTTTTATTCCTTTATTTTATAACAAAAACAACATCCTAAATATACTATTTTGTTTTTATGAGAAGTATTATAACTACACTTACACACACCTCCATCTAATGGGTAAATAACATATTATTTCTATGGATGGCAATCTAACGCCTCACAAAACGATGATTATTCAATTATCTACTACCGCATATTATGGTGTCCATTATGATGGTACTGTATTTATATATGATATATATATATATATATATATATTCTTTTTTCTTTATGCTTCTGTATTTTGAATTTATACCATACGTTTATGGTTTCCATTATGAGTAAACGTGATAATTTCATTTGAGGAAGTGTGGATCACCGCCCCCTCAAGGTGATATGACTCGTTCATACCATACGTGGGACGTATATAAGGATGAAGTTATTTAAATTATATATTATATTATACTATAATTATAATATAACTATTTATCATTAAGTTTTCATTCAATTAAAATATAAATGAAAGTAGCGTTCATGCGTACGTACGGCTGAGCGTCTACATGAACGGTGCATTTCATTTCTTATCTCCAAATGATATGTATTGTTATAAATACATTTATATACTATATATATATGATATATATGATATCTAAATTATGAATATAACTATGGATATAACTTACTCTTGAACACATGGACAACATATAATTATAAGGTGTTCATTTTTTACTCAAGTACCAAATATCAACAAAATGGCCATTATTAACTTAAATGATTACCTAATGTTTATAACATGATAATAAGTTATGTAAAAGGAATAATAAACTTGAAAAAGGGTTATTAATCAATTATTAATAAAATTAAGTTTATTATTCAAGAAGAACAAGGAACAAACAAGTCAAGTCAGACACAAGGTAAGGGGTTTCTTATCTCACTTTTAATTCAGTGAGATTTCCATTGTTCGCCACTAATTTATTACATGTGGTGTATTTTATAATAACATTTGATATATATTATCATGATTATATTTGAATTCATGTTATTCTGTGAATAATTTGGTGGTAATTAACTTTTGGTCACATGAATCGATTGATTACAACATGGTAAGGGATTTTCATCTCACTTTTTATTTCCGTGAGATTCACGCTATATTTTCTACTATTTCCTTTTGTGTGGTGTATGTACTGACCATGATTATATAAATTGTGTAATATAAATAAATTTATGGGTATTTACATATTTTTTTTAGGATCCTTATTTCATGGGTTCTATGTTTCGTAAGTTACCAAATCGGTAAGGGAACCTTTAAACCCAATTTCCATTCATTGGGTTAATATTCTAATTCTTAATTAAGTCATGCTATAATTATGTGTGGAATCTCTGTTCATTTATTTATGTTTTAATTTCCACTCCCCTTTGTGTGTATATACTTTTGGTACACATAATCACTCCATTGATAAATTCTCAAGTCATCGATATGAACTTGATAAGAGTAATTTTAACTCAATTTCCATTCATTGAGTTAAACATTCAAGTCATTGGTTTTGTCTTAAAAATAACATGTGTGAATGTACTATGATTGGTTTATACTAAATATCCAATCATATTTAGTGTATTTATATTTGTCATGTCTTATTATGTAATTGATTTATCCTTAATCTAAGGATACAGTTTTTATAAGGGATTTCATCTCAAATTACATTCCATTGAGACTTCATTGTTGTTATGCACCAACTCACTCTTATATGGTGTATATATTTTACTTTGTAATATTATATCATGAATCAATTTATTCTCATGATATTATAATGTTTTTATTAAATGTTATTCCTCAATTATTTGTATTCAAGCGTCTCTCATTTTGTTAAAAACTCTTTAACTAAAATATTGTTTCAAATGTTTTAAAGATTTATTCTTCTAAATATTTCTCATCAATGTCCATGTTTTCAAAATGGTTTTTTGGATTTATTTATATGGACATTAATATTTTCAAATTATAATTCAATTAAAAATTTTAAAGTGGTATGGGACACTTTGATTCCAAAATCTCTTTATTAAATATTTTAAATGGTTTTAAAAATGGTTTGATAAGAAATTTTTATTTCAATATCTAGATATGATATATTGTTATTAGTATGTGGAAATTTAATCTTTTCTTTATTCTTGTGTTATTTTTTATGATTATGTTATGGTTATTGGTAATTGTTTACGTATACGGGTGGTTCTGTAATAAACCTTGGGCAGGTGAGCTCGAGATAGTTCTCCAATGTATTGGGTAACATGACGGAGGTAAATGTTAATGTTTCTCCTAAGATATTTAAGGAATATACAGTGATGGGTATTCCAAATTTGACTCCCTGTGTAGTTGTTATAGCTACAATGTAAGTATTTTTTGATTTCTATAAGTTACCTTTATGGTTTATGATTTGTGTGTGTTATTCATAAATCTTATGATTTCATAAGGTATGTTATGATTGAAAAGTATGGTTTCATTGATTTGTATTTATTGATGGTCTAATGTTTTCTTTCATTATTTTATAGCACTTACTGAGCTTTTTATTCTCATCCCATGTTTTTTAAATGTTTTCCACAGGACTTAATGATGAATAGGGTCAAGGATGGGATCAAGGAAAATTCATGTTGTCTAAAACATGGAACTAGACATGTTTATTTTTAAGAGTTTTTATTTTATAAAAAAAATGGAAACTGAGTAATAGTGTCTACATGTAATATTCAAGATGTTATGTAATAGTTATGGCCTAATTATCAAAAACTCTAAACCGGAAAAGATCCTTAATGTAAATTCTTGACATATTTCAAAATTATGTAATGTTTTAATGTCGGGTCCTTATACTTATGACACATGTTTAACTTCCATGAGTTATATTCTTTTGAAACCATCTTCATCTCATGGGTTATGATTTTGATCCACTATAGGAATATGGGGAAACCTGATCCCTTTCAAGAAAAGGGCTGTGACTGGGGATGGTGGTGTGTCCCACCTAGTAGTTATAGTCACCAGGAAGATGGAATATGGGGAAACCCAATACACTATGGGAATATGGGGAAACCCAATCCCTTATAAGGAAAGTACTACGACTAGGGATGGTGGTGTGTCCCACTATGTAGGATCAGTTCACATGAAGTGCCTTGATAAGTTCTAGTAATGTTTCTTGACATATAGAGATTGGTATCACATGTTTACGGATGCCACCATTCCTTATATCATTCATAAGTTATGATTTCATGGATTATGTTATTTATTTTTGTATGATTCATGTCTTATGAACTACTAATATCAATTCCACTATTAATTTTTTTGATCTTTGATTTGTAGGGTATGATCTTCTAATGATTTTATCACATTCTCACACCCCTATGCTCATTTGTATGCTCACATGTCTCCCTTGTTTACCCTTACAGAGCATCTATACTCACCCATTTTTATTTTTCCTTCCTCATCTTATGAATATATATATTAGTTATGATGTGTCTAAGAAGGGTGATAGTCATGAAGAACCTAGTGAGAGATAATGTATCTCACTTATGTGCTAGTGTTCATGTTTCCATGTTTCCAAAGGTGATAGATTAATACGGTCTTTGGGTGTATATTTTTGTAATGTCTAAATTATTATGAAAAAGTTATGTAATGTTAATGTACGTTAAGACTGGGTTGTTATACTTAATCCATTTAGTCGATGATGGGTGTTTTGAGGATGTTCATTTCATTGTTTCAAAATAGATTTGGTGTGTTGACTGGGGTCCAAGAGTTCATTATTTTAAAATCTCCATAATAATAATCATGAAATATTTATCATATTTATACATCTAATATAATTTTAAAAACAATCATGAAATATGGATGGTAGGTCATATGTACACATAGGTAACATTTCCAATTTTCAAGGATCGTTATGGAAATATAGTAAGAAATATTTTATCTTTCAAGATTGATCATCTTGTCATAAATACCATATTATTTCATTAAATATAATTATATATCATCCATTTTTTTGGATGATCAAAAAAGTATTAGATCGATTGATGGAGGTGGAAGTCCACATGTATCCAAGAAAGAAGTTATCATTTTTCATTGTAATAAAGAAAATTATATATTAAATATACTCATTTGTGAAGGTAAATTCACTTAAATAGTGAAATTAAGATAAATATAACTCACATACATAGATTTGGTTACTCCTATAGCTTAACTTTTTATTTTATAACACTTTTAAGGGGATAGTGATAACCCTCACAGAAAAACAAATCAATCATCAAAGGAAACTACTGACTTATTAAACACAAGTCTAAGGAGATTGGAATCTCCTACCCTCAACAGTTTCCAGGGGAGGGAACTTACCTAGAAATCTAGATCTTCCTCTATGTTGTCTTCATAGTACCTTTCTAGATAATCCCAAGCATTCAAATATCATGCTTTACTAATCTTCTCCATATTGAATCCTCTAATAAATATAAGATCTTTCCTATCAATCCATTAAGCTTTATCCTTGGAAACATCCACTTGGATCAATCTTTCCATCATTTGGTCATCATCTTCCCTTGCCTCCTTGATCACCAGAACATCCTCCTTCAATTCTTCTATATAGTACATGTGTAGTTCCATATGAGTATCCAGATCCTCATTCATCAGGCACTGAAATCCATTGAGATATTCTAGATCACATTGTTGTCTAGAGGGAAGAGTATATTTCATCACCAGCATCGTCTACTCACAATGAAGATGCATCTCCTCTTACTGGTTATCTGCCTTGGAGGCTCCTTTCACTTGGAATTAAGACATTGTGACACCATCCTGTTGAGCCTCCTCTCCTACCTCTAGTTGGATCTCATGCTCCTTGATTTTACCCTCTTTTTTGGACAATCGACTCTCCATCAGTTTATGAAGATAGGAGTAGTCCTTACGTACCTTAGGTTTTGGATTCTTGGAAAGAATACATCTCCTCAGGTCCCTGTTTTCCTTATTCCCTTTCTTCCTTATTTGATTGTGAATACCTTTACTAAAACCTCCCAAAATAATGTCATCTTAGGGTTTTTCATATCAATCAGACTCATACTCATAGGAATAGTTTGATTTTCCTTCAAACACTACCTGATTACTTAAAATTTCAAATTTTTTGTTTAAGTTGAGGTAGGACAAAGTCCTCCCCGAGTAGGTTCCCTGACTGATGATCAATGGACTTCATACATCATGTGCAGGCCTCTCCCACTCTTGTCTATCCTTGGACATACCCTTTCCAGTAGAATGTATTACCCTGTCAGATTTGTTGTTATCACAAGCATGCACAAACCTCTCATAGGTACATGGGTTAAGATTCTTCGTACCCTTGAAAGTTGGACCAACATCTCTAGTAGAGTTCATTAGAGCCTAAGACTGAGCAATTTGCATATAAAAAGATGCCTCGACCACCACACTAGTCTGGGAACCCTGTGAAATCGAATTTCTATATGGAGGACTCTCCAAATCGCTCTGCATCCTTTTAAAGATCTCTGTTAGACTAGGTTCATGAGTTAATCTCTTTACTAGTTTTTTCTTTATTGATACATCTGAACATTGGGTATCCTCAACATTGGTTTTCCCCTAACCGGAACAGTCACAACCATCACTAGACCATGCACCAGTCCTAACTTGAAGATTACCATCTTCATTAGGAGGACCACCTTGGATGCTACTTCTCAAATCCGTAGCTATGCCCTGGTCCTCAGCTAGAACAAAATTACTGAAACCCAGATAGTCAGGCTCTTCCACCATACTAGCTTTTGGATTAAACGTGTTAACCTAATTTTGAATGTTGAAAGGGATTCCATCTCCACCCATACCCTGATGATCCGTCTTATTGGCATAGCTCAAATCATCCAGCCACCTTCCAAGATACCCTGAGGGGTAACATTCCGAGCAATATTAGAGGGGCTTAGATGACCTCTATAAGTATCAAGACCCAAACGTTGACATCCAAAACTTATGATTCATAAAAAACTTATGATTCCAGCAGATCTCTCCTTAAATCTTAATGATGATGGATTCCAAAAGCCCCTTTGAAACATTAACTTCGATTCAAATTCTCTGGGATACTGGATGACAAATGGTGCTACTGCGTGAATCTAAACAGATTTAGTGACCTATCATATTTCTGATTAATGGAAGAATCACCGGATTCTAGAAAGGTAATGGAACACTAGGAAGTGAAATCCAGAGTGTCGTAAATAGGGAGTTACACATCAGATGAAAATCATAGGACCATAAAAATAGATTAAACTAGAATCCATCCATTACTCATAGAGCATTGGCCCAAGCATAGATCAGATCTTCCTCATACGAAAAACGAATCTGAATGTGCTTTGAATCTAAAAGACCAGCAACCACCCAATCCTGAAGCATCCAATAAGAGAAAACGAACTATTCGGAGGTGTATACTAAGGGTCTCTTCTTCCCAAAATGAGCGACTAGGGTAAGATCCATCATTTCCAAAGCATTCATGAACTACAAGGAAGAAATTGAAACTGGTGGATCTCTATTCGCATAAGAATGCACTTTAGGGCTCACTTTGATTGAAGGAAATTGAGGGAGAGAAGGTGGGTTGGTGAAGGGGGGAAAGGAAAGGTCACAAGATGGAAACATGATCAAGGAAGGATAATCAACCCCACTCCCTAGCTAGAGCGGGCCGGGGAGGGTAGGTAGGGGAATGACCATGACCAACGACATCATCACCATGGCCTCTTTTAGCAGAGCTCTTGGATATAAAATGATATATTATATTTTCAAAATAATAAATATGTAATTAATATAATAATTGTGTAATATTTATCACATATATTCATTAACATTATCCTTATTAACTTCCATGTAATGGGTTATTGAAAAATGAATCATGTCACTTCATGTGGCGATAGGTCGTCGTACACACAAACGACATTATCATTTCCCCCATGGAATGGAAAATAAGAAGTTATATGTGATATCATAACTCCAAAAGTATAAATATGTTAAAAATATAATATATAAATATACACACTTTAAATCTATGAATATAAAAAACCATCATAGGTGAAGAGAGAAAATGAATGACATTAGTTCGTGAGGTGGTAGTCCGGCGTACACAAGAATGATCTTTTTTATCCCATTTTATGGAATATGTGATGGATTTAGGTTATTACATTAATATAATAACATAAAAATGTATGTGAGATACTTTTTTAATTATATAATAATTATGGAATAATATTTTATGCTTTGGAAGAAGAAATAAAAATCAAACCCTTGGTTAAGCACGACACCTCTTCTTCAAACAACCTTCTTTTATTATCACCAAAATCCTTATTTGGGTGGATTTATTATCAAAAAAAGGATCCTGATAATGGTTAGTGAATTCATTATGTAATTTGGGATGTTATTAACTAATAAAAAGGTATTTTATGGTGTGAATAATAGAGGATGTGGGATGTCCTTTTATATGTGTGGTGAGTGACACACTTGTAATTTTTTTAAAGCAAAGGTGTAACCATGTTTCTCATATGCCAAAAGGATAAAAAAATTAACCATTATAAATAATTATTCATTATAAGATCAATATATTTCCATAAAATATATTATTTTATAGTTTTTAGGTTATTTTAACCCTTACCTTTTTAGTATAAATCCCCAGTTAACATGTTTTCACCTTAACCCTGAAAATTAATTTTTACTATTTTCACTTTTCATTATGATAAAAAATTAATTTTAAATTATTAGATAATATAAATTATTCTTATTATAAATATTAAATAAATTTTTCCAAATTCAATTCACGTATGTGGAAATTTTTAGTTTAAAATTAAACCTGAAGATGCAATGAAAAAGAAAGTTTTCAGGAAGTGTATTTTTTTAAAAAAAATTATTTTCTAATATTAAATATAAGAAAAATAGTAGTAATATAAATCCCAATTAATATTTATTTTTTCATGACCCATCATCGGGACCCGTGCCGTGACTACCCCAAGCCCTCCTTCCATAGGCTAGGAGCTAGCGACTAGCACCAAAGGCGTAAATCCCTTAGCTGGGAAGGCATTGCCTTTATAAAAAGTAGTCACACACAATCAGGGTACACAACTGGAAGAAAAACACTAATTAAAACTGAATAAAAAGGTAGCACTGAAAGTAAGTGGGCCAGTATACAAACCCAATTGAACAACAAGAACAAGTACAAGTAGAAAGGGAAAACAGCTCATGGATAGTCCACCGGGGAATCCTACCTGAAGGGTAGGTACAGATCTCAAAAAACTCTTCCCTAAGGTACGTCCCATCTAGTCCAGCTCCTAGAAGCCTCCCGTCCATCACCCTCAGCCTCGGCCATTGCTAACCGTCGTCTACACAGAACACATCAACGTGCAGGCGAAGCTCGTGCAGGGGTGAGTATAACAATACTCAGTAGGGGACCCCAAGACCCCTGAAGGTCTCCCAGAATCCACTATGGATAAACCATAGTATAAAGATACAATCACAAAGTATCAACCATCCTTACTTAGGTATATGCTCATACATATACCTAAGTTACCAATCACAAACCATCTCCAACTCTTAAGACCAACCACATTCCTTTCCACAAGTGTAGAAACACAACAAAAAGAAAGTACAACACAAGGTGTATCCCTTGGGTACAGATCACAGAAGAAAGCCACGTGGGCTTCACCAAAACACATCCACGAAGAAACATCCACCCTTACTTAGGTATATGCCCACACATATACCTAAGTCATCAAGAGTACACGTCTCATACATTAGGTAAACATGAAGGTAATGACTCAACTCACATCAGGTATACACAACTTAAAAGGGAGTAAGAGATGATTACTTGTAGCCACTGAATCATCTTTCACTGTCGAATGGAATATATCCGTAGAAACCTAAAACAGTAGTCTGTCGAAGTTATCGATCTTACGTGGGATCTCGGTACAAAAGTCTTCATTGTCGAACCCACGGAGGATCCAAGCCCAGTCTCATCACTGTCGAACCCACGGAGGATCCAGGTCCATTCTCTTTACTACCGAACCCACAGAGGATCCAGGTCCAGTCTCCTCACTGTCGATCCCACCGAGGATCCAGGTCCAGTCTCATCATAGTGGAACTCACATAGGATCCAGGTCCAATCTCATCACTATCGAACCCACGGAGGATCTAGGTCCAGTCTCGTCACTGTCGAACCCACGGAGGATCCAGGTCCAGTCTCCTCACTGTCGAACCCACGGAGGATCCCGGTCCAGTCTCATCATTGTCAAACCCATAGAGGTTCCAAGTCTAGTATCCTCACTGTCTAACCCACAAAGGATCTAGGTCCAGTATCATCACTCTCGAACCCACAGAGGATCCAGGTCCTGTCTCGTCCCTGTCGAACCCACAGAGGATCCAGTCCAGTATGATCGATTCTGGTAGGGTCCACTCCTCGAGCCAAGTTTTGATACATCAACTACCAATAAGTCACAATTTGATGTATCTCGTAGTTCCGCCTCATCATAAGGAACCCAACGCGACAGACGGTGCGTCAATCGGACGCCCAGTCTGTGAGTTATTGGCTTTTCCGTTCTAGGGCCCCGGTTGGTTTTTAGGTTCAAACCAACCCAGCCATACCCCAACTATGTCCAAACCTCAATTGGGGTATGCCAAAAGAACCATCATGCTCTAAGTCATTAGTCACCATAGACGGTTTGTCGTTCGGACACCCGTAGCCCAAAATGCAGGCTAAAAGGTGTAATCGGTCCATAGCAGGTCCAGGTCCGATCCGACCCAGTCGGACTGACCCGACCCGACCCCGTCCGAACTGGGGTCTGACCTAGTCTGCGGTTCTGACCCGGTCCAAACAGCCCGACCCGAGTTTTCGGCCCGGCCCGAGTGGGCGGCTCGTCCCGAAGGCGGCCCGGCCTGAAGGGTAGCCCAGCCCGGTGGTCCATATGGCCTGGTGGCGGCCCACATGGCCCGGCCTGGCGGGCTATGTGGCCCGGCCTGGCTAGTCGTGCGGCCCGGCCCGACTGGTCGTGGCTGGTCGGCCGCGTGGCCCGGCGGCTGGCCGTTGGGCCTGGCAGGCCGGCCGCGCGGCCCGGGGGTTGGCCGTGGGGCCTGGCCAGCTGGCCTCGGTGGGTTGGCCGCATGGCCCGACTGGCCCCACCGTGCGGCCCGACGAGCCCGGCCCGAAGGGTAGCCCATCCCGGTGGCCCGCGTGGCCAGGTGGCGGCCCGCATGGCCCGGCCTGGCTGGCTATGTGGCCCAGCCTGGCAGGTCGTGCGGCCCAGCCCGGCTGGCCATGGCTGGTCAGCCGCGTGGCCCAGCGGCTGGCCGTTGTGCCTGGCCGGCCGGCCACGTGGCCCGGGGGCCGGCATGGGGCCTGGCCAGCTGGCCGCATGGCCCGGCTGGCCCCGCTGTTCGGCCTGGCGAGCCACGCCGTGGGGGGGGGGGGGGTGTCGCATCCCCCCTTTGTTCGTAACGGCCAACGCATGGTGCTACCCCCTATAACTGTGGGACCTGAAGGGTCCTGCCTATGTAGCGTGCACCGGTGGCCTACTTAGTTGGCCGCCCTCCCCTATCCACCGTGGCCTTAGGTTGTGGGTATTCTCCAGCACGGCGCAACGGCGTCGCGCCCCTGCTCTCCCGCCACAGCCTGCCCTAGCCACGGTCTTGCTCCACCGGCACGGTGCGACGGTGCCGCACCCCTCCACCGTGGTCCGCCTTGGTTGTGCCCTCCTGTTGCCCTCCACGTGGCGTGATAGCACTGCGATCCTCTACCGCGACCTGTTGTGGTTGCTACTCTCCTCCACGTAGCGAGGCGGTGTTGCGCCATCTTGGCAACCCAGTGGCCTTTGTGCTGCCAGTTTCTTTCACGGCCGGCCTATCGCCGGTCACCGTTGTTCACCGTGGTTCATTCCTCTGTCATCAACAAACAAGATCAATCAAAGCGGGAGGGTTGTCTGTGTTTGTGCAGTCCAAATCCCCCATGTTATGTTGATAACATTTGGCATAACGAATACCAAAATATTAACGATGTAGAATAGGAACAAAACAACTCAAATCCCCCTACCTTGTAATTGTCATCCGTTGATGATGTCGGAAAAAGAGCAGACATCCATTTGTTGAAGAAGCCACGAAAAGGGCGACATCGATTCATTGACGTTGGGAAGCGTCCGGGGTAGGAGTCCGAGGAAGAAGCTTCATTGGTGTTCTTTGCAGTCAGCTTCTTCTCCTTAGGTGTGGTCAAAGATCGAGAAATGTCTTCTTCATTCTTTATTGGGGATGAAGTGGCGTTCTTCGAGTTCTTCGGTAGAGAGCTCTTCTCCCCCTCAAATATTCTTTACAATCCCTCCCAAAAGATTATTCCAACCCCCAAAAAAAAGTATCACACCTTATTAAATTGTTGGCTTAAAGAATTCAATAGGATTTTAATTAAATGAAACCATTCACTTAATTAATGGGTGGAGAGTTGGCCTAATTAAATGTTGGGGAAGTTCAAGGGTTTCACACTTAAGTAGGGGTTCCAAGGGTTTCATCACCCGGGTGGTCCCCACCAAAGGATAACCTCCCAAGGGAGGTTATCTGCGGGTGGGACCCACCTCCATAACCTCTCATTGGAGGTTATGGTGTGGTAGACCCCACTACTAACCTCCTCTTGGATCTTTTAACCACCACCAATAAAAATAAAGTTAACACTTTATTTTTATTCAGCTTAATTAAAAACCCCAAAATCTAACATCCACTCTCATTAGAAGGAAACTACGGTGAAGGTCTCGCTAAGAAATCACTGACGCTGCGAGTTCAACGGTGCCCTCAGATTTTAGTTCCAAGCACCGGTTCAAAAGTTATAAAATCCCACTCACATGTTTACTGAAAATACCCGAGAAAAACTTCTGCAATTGATTCCAGGCACACCGGGCCTCGGAATCAAGCGCCTTTAGAAACTGCAGACTCATAAAATTACCATGTATTAAAAAAATTCCACAGGAAATCTAGGTCTTTACATTCTCCCCACCTCAGGGCTTTACATCTCCATAAGGTACAACTAGAACTATGGGAACAAAAGAGGGTAATGAGAACGCATCTGAGCCTCCCGCTCCCATGTGCTCTCCTGGAGGTTCTCGTGCTGCCAATGAATGTGCACCAGAGGTATCGACCATCCACGTAGGACCTTATCCTGTTGATCCTCAATCTCCACTAGGACCTCAATGAAAGTCTCCCCATCATCGATGTCCATCTCCCCATGGTCGATGATGTGAGAAGGGTCATGCATGTATCTCCTCAGCCAAGATATGTGGAATACTCCATGCACTCGGTGAAACTAATGTGGAAGAGCCAGGTGGTAAGCCACCTCGCCTACTCTGATCGAGGACCTGGAATGGTCCGATGAATCATGGAGATAACTTTCCTCCTCGTCCAAAACTCCGTAGACCTCGTCGAGGTGAGACCCGTAGGAAGATGTGGTCTCCGTCCTCAAACTCTAGAGGTCTCTGTCTCCTGTTAGCATACAACTTTTGTCTGCTCTACACAGTCTTCATCCACTCCTGGATGACCTGCACCTTCTATGTGGTAGCTTGTACCATCTCTGGTCAGTAGGAAGTTGACCGACTTGGTGAGTCAGTCAACGATCACCCAAATATAGTCATGTCCCATGGATGTACGTCGAAGACCCATCACGAAGTCCTTGGATTTCTCATCCCTCTTCCACTCTGGGACCTCTAAGGGATGAACTAATCCTACTAGAACCCGGTGCTCCACCTTAACTTAATCACAAGTGAGGCATTGGGAGATAAACTCTACTACTGCCTTCTTTATACTTGGCCACCAGTACTATCGTTAGAGGTCCTGATACATCTTCGCCACTCCTGAATGTACCGCTAAAGGATATGTGTGGAACTCCCTCAACACTTCCTCCTGAAGTGCAACTTGTACCATGGTACGTCCTATGAAGAGAATGACGTGCTCTCCACCTTCAGAAAATCCATCAGATGCATGCCCTATTGATATCTAAGCATGTCGCATCTCACAGTCAACGTCCCCATGCTATGCCTCCCTGACTCGCTGAAGAAGTGAAGAAGTGACTGTGAGAGACTGTAGAAAGACTTATCTATCTCTATCTGCAAGGATATCTGCAACGCGGCCAGCTGCTTTGTCACCTCTCCTAGCAGCTGAATTCCAAATCTCCTACTGATAGTATCTGCTACAATGTTCACCTTTCCAGGAGTATATACTATCTCAAAGTCATAGTCCTAGAGGAACTCTAGCCAATGTTGTTGTCTTAGGTTCATGTCCTTCTATGAGAAGACACACCTAAGACTATTGAGATTAGAGTAAACCGTAAACTGTTTTCTCAACGATCTATGGGTGAGACTAGCCAATTGTAAAGAACTCAAGTACACCCTTATTTGCATATGTCCTATAAGAGGTGATAAGATTTATCCTTTGCTGAAAAGAGAAATCTGGTCTCATCCCCTGGATGAACCATGTCCCTTTCCTAATACAGTCAATCCTGACATGAATGGTACTAATTCATGCCATTTAAAACATCGTAAGGCCTTGACTCTACTATAAAGAGATCCAACTGTTACTCTCGCCTCCAAGGGTTGAGTCACACTATCAGTATCAGTGTGTGGTTACTAGGTCTCCTCCAGTAGGAAACTCGAATGTGAGGGTCAATTCAACAGTTTAACTGAAACCTCTCAGTATCAACCACACAAAAAGGTAGGAAAACAAACTTCACAAGGAAAAGTGTCTTTTATTACTACAGATCAAATTACAAAGACACAAAGAAACCAAAAAAATGACATCAACGAAGCTAGAAGCATCATGAACAAAGGTCACTATTTCTGGAGCTAGTTTCGCTCCTATCCACCTACTCTCGGAGATCAAGGTGAACTGTCTGGGGGTGGTGGTGGTAGTTCCCAATGACTCTGACCACCATCCACTGAAGGACCTACTCCACTACCTCATCCACCACTCGGATGATGCTCAAGCTCCTGCCGCTACCTCTATCTTGGTGGCTCCTCTAACTCCTGTTGATCAACTATGTAGGGAGTCAGATAGTCATGCACTCTGTGACCCCATTCCTTGCGAGAATAACAGACCATTCTTTGTTCAAAGCTCCCTCGACCTCAGGTGCCCCGCATCCCCGATGCCACATCTTGGGGTAATATAATAGTATATCTAACCCACTTTTTCCCCCGTGTCATTTTTCTATCGCCTGCTACAGATGTCTCAGCTACTGTTGGAATGCCCTGTGGCAAGTGCAGCAGCTCTTGAGTACGCACAGAGCATAGAGTCACTGATATAAACTCCGCCCTGAAAATACCCTCAAAGTTCCCCTAGGTGAGGGTCACCTCATCGTAAAACTAGATCATCAGGCTCCACCACCTCTCAGTTTCTCCCTTAAAGAGGCTAACAGCTAGGTGCACTATCAAGTCAGCGGGTGTCTCAACTATGTGGAAAACTCATGCTACAAACTCAAGCCAGTACCCAGCCGTCTGAAAATTTGTCTCACCTTGAAACCTCAGAGGCCTCTGTCACAGGAACCCCTACAACGTTCTAAAGAGGCGCTCACCCTCTTCTATTGGGGCTGGTAGTAATGGTAGCCTAGTAATTTGTGGTACTGTTGGTGCCTCCGCTGTGATGGGGCCCTGCATTGAGGCCTCATCGCTCGGTGGGCTACCGTCATGCTCTCCACTCGGAACCCATGCTAACTGACTAAGTGAAGACATACTGAAAAGAAACAGGTGCTCCACAATAAAAATTATACCAAGTGAGATAACTCAAATAAATCACAAAGAAAACTTTTCAACAGAAACACAAATGCAATCAGGGTTTTCCATGCACTGAGTCGGAAATTAGAAGTTAGAGTCCTAGTGTATGGATACGTCGGCCGCCGAACCAACATTGGTTTCCCTAAACTGATAACCACACCCAAAACACTTAACATTATTTCCATTAAAAGAATTATAGTCCAAGTTATGAGGTAGAATCGACTCCTTTGATACAAATTTGTCACGACCCGTCCTTGGGACCTGTGTCTTGACTACCCCAAGCCCTCCTTCCATAGGCCAGGGGCTAGCGACTAGCACCAAAGGCGTAAATCCCTAAGCTGTGAAGGCATTACCTTTATAAAAAGTAGTCACACACAATCCGAGTACACAACTAGAAGCAAAACACTAAGTAAAACTGAATACAAAGGTAGTGCTGGAAGTAAGTGGGCCAGTATACTAACCCAACTGAACAATAAGAACAAGTACAAGTAAAATGGGAAAACAACTCCTAGATTGTCCACCAGGGAATCCTACCTGAAGGGTAGGTACAGATCTCGAACAACTCATCCCTAAGGTACATTCCATCTAGTGCAGCTCCGAGCTGCCTCTCATCTATCACCCTCAGCCTCAATCACTACTGACCGTTGTCTGCACAGAACACAACAAGGTACGGGCGAAGCCCATGTAGGGGGGAGTATAACAATACTCATTAGGGGACCCCGAGACCCCCGAAGGTCTCCCAGAATCCACTATGGAAAAACCACAATAGAAAGATACAATCACAAAGTATCAACCATCCTTAATTAGGTATATTCCCATACATATACCTAAGTTACCAATCACAAATCGGCTCCAACTCTTGAGACCAACCACATTTCATTCCACAATTGTAGAAACACTCCACAAAGAAAGTACAACATAAGGTGTATCCCATAGGCATAGCTCACAGAAGAAATCTACATGGGCTTCACCAAAACACATCCACAAAGAAACAGCCACCCTTACTTAGGTATATGCCCATACATATACCTAAGTCATCAAGAGTACACATCTCATACATGAGGTAAACACGAAGGTAATGACTCAGCTCACACTAGGTATACACAACTTAAAAGAGAGTAAGAGATGATTAGTTGTAGCCACTAAATCATATTTCACTGTAGAATGGAAGATGTTTGTAGAAACCTAAAACAGCAGTCTGTCAAAGATGTCGATACAACGTGGGATCTCAGTACAAAAGTCGTCGTTGTCGAACCCACGGAGGATCCAGGTCTAGTCCCATCCTTGTCAAACCCACAGAGGATCCAGGTCCAGTCTCTTCACTATCGAACCCACGGAGGATCCAGGTCCAGTCTCATCACTCTTGAACCCACAGAGGATCCAAGTCTCATCTCATCACTGTCAAACCCACGGAGGATCCAGCTCTAGTCTCCTCACTGTCGAATCTATGGAGGATCCAGGTCCAGTCTCATCACTCTCGAACTCACAGAGGATCCAGGTCTAGTCTCTTCACTGTCAAACCCACAGAGGATCCAGGTCCAGTCTCGTCCTTATCGAACCCATAGAGGACCCTTGTCCAGTCTCGTCACTGTCGAACCCATAGAGGATCCAGGTCCAGTACGCTCGATTCTGGGAGGGTTTTCTCCTCAATCCAAGTATCGATACATCAACTACCATGAATTCTCTATTTGATTTATCTTGTAGTTGCGCCTCATCATAAGGAACCCAGCGTGATAGATGGTGAGTCAATCGGACACCCAGTCTGTGAGTTATTGGCTTTTTTGTTCCAGGGGGAAAATTGGTGTTTAGGTTCAAACCAACCTAGCCCTACCCCAAATGCATCAAAACCTAAAGTGAGGTATCCCAAAAGAGTCTTCGTGCTCTAATCCTTCCGTCGTCGCAGAAGGTTCATCGTTCGAACACTCGTAGCCCAAAATGCAGGCTAAAAGGTGTAATCGGGCCATAGCGGGTCCGGGTCTGGTCCGACCCTGCCCAACCCAGTCCACAGGTCCAACCCGATCCAAGGGGGCGGCCCGACCTGAGTGGTCGGCCCCACCCGAGTGGTCGGCCCAGCCCGAGTGGGTGGCCCATCCCGAATGTGTACTGGCCCAAAAGGTGGCCCGGCCCGAAGGGGTGGCCCAGCCTGGTGGCCCGCATGGACTGTTAGTGGCCCACGTGGCCCGGCCCTGCTGGCCGTGGGGCTCGGCCCGACTGGCCGTGGGGCCCGGCCCGGCTGGCCGTGCGGCCCGGCTTGGCTGGTCATGCAGCTTGGTGTAGCTGGCCGCGTGGCCTGTCCCGGGTGGCCGCGGGGCCTGGACGGCTGGCCGAAGTAGGCGGGTCGCGAGGCCCGGCGGCTGGCCGTGAGGCCTGGACAGCTGGCGTCGGCCGACGGGTCGCGAGGCCTAGTAGTTGGCTGTGTGGCATGGCTGGTTGGCCTCGGCTGGCTAGCCGCGTGGCTCGGCAAGCCACACCATGTGGGCGAGGGGTGCTGCCCCCCCTGTTCGTAATGGCCGGTGCATGGCGCTAGCCCCTGTAACCACGGAACCTGAAGGGTCCCGCCTGTGTAGTGAGCACCGGTGGCCGGCTCAGTCGGCCGCCCACCCCTGTCCACCGCGGCCTTAGACCACGGGTCTTCTCCAGCACAGTGCGATGATGCCGCACCGCTGCTCTCCCATCACGGCCCGCCCTGGCCGCAGTCCTGTACCACAGACACAGCGCGATGGTGTCGCACCCCTCCGTTGTGTCCTGCCTTGGTCAAGACCTCCTGCTGCCATCCACGCGGCGCGACAGTGTCGTGCCCCTCCGCCGCGGCCCGTCGTGGTCACGGCTCTCCTCCGCATAGCGAGGCGGTGACGCACCCTCTTGGTGACCTAGTGGCCTTTGCGCCACCGGTTTCTTTAGCGGTCGGCATGTCACTGGTCGCTGTTGTTTACCGCGGTCCATTCCTCCATCGTCAACAAACAAGATCAATCAAAGGGGGAGGGTCAGCCATGTTGGTGCGGTCCAAACCCCCCATGTTATGTTGATAACATTCGGCATAATGAATACCAAAATATTAATGATGTAGAATGGGAACAAAACAAATCAAATCCCCCTACCTCATAATTTTCGTCCGTTAACGATGTCAGAAAAAGAGCATATTTTGATTCTTTGATGAATCTGCAGAAAGGGCGGTGTCGATTTATTGACGTCGGGAAGTGTCCGAGGTAGGAGTCTGAGGAAGAGGCGTCGTTGGCATTCTTCACAGTCGGCTCATTCTCCTTAGGTGTGGTCGAACATTGAGAAAGGTGTTCTTCATTCTTCATTGGAGATAAAGTGGCATCTCTTTGCGTTCTTTGGTGGAGAGCTCTTCTCCCCCTCAAATCTTCTTTCCACGCCCTCCCAAAAGATTATGCCAACCCCTGAAAAGAAAAATAATAAAGTATCACGTCTTATTAAATTGTTGGCATAAAGAATTCAAAATGATTTGAATTAAATGAAATCATTCACTTAATTAATGGGTGGATATTTGGCCTAATTAAATGGTGGGGAAGTTCAAGGGTTTCACACTTAAGTGGGGATTCCAAGGTTTTCATCACCCGAGTGGTCCCCACCAAAGGATAACCTCCCAAGGGAGGTTATGTGTGGGTGGGCCCCAACTCCATAACCTCTCATGGGAGGTTATGGTGTGGTAGCCCCCACTACAAACCTCATCTTGGAGCTTTTAACTACCACCAATAAAAATTAAGTTAACACTTTATTTTTATTCAACTTAATTAAAAACCCCGAAATCTAAATTCCACTCCCGTTAGAACGCAATTGCGGTGAAAACTCAAAAAGAAATCACTGATGTTGTGAGTTCAACGGTGCCCTCATATTTCAATTCTGAGCACCGATTCAAAATTTATAAAATCCTGCTCCCACGTTTACTGAACATACCCGGGCAAAACATCAGAAATTGATTTCGGGCACACCGGGCCTCAGAATCAAGCGCCGTCAGAAACTGCGGACTCGTAAAATTCCCATGTATTAAAAAAAATTCAATAGGAAATCTGGGTCTTTACATATTTATATATAATATATATTTTTAATTTTAATAATGACTCAATATAGGGTTTTTTAATTAATTAAAAATGAGAAACATTATTCACATTAAAATAGTTTTAGGAAAAATCTAGTTTTTAAAACCCAAAATAAACTTATAATAAAATCCAATATAAATTTGATTCAAATGTAATTAAGTGAATAAAATATAACTAAATATTAATTCTATTAGTTTAAATCATATTAAATATATAATTAGACATTTAAATTACCTAACTTATTGAAATTAAATGATATTTTTACAAAAATTGGTATTTTTCACTATTTGCTGAAAAATAAATATTTTTCAAAAAATAAAAAAATATAACTCTAATGTAATATTGATATTATTATTTAAAAAATTTATTTAATTTTAATAAAAAAATTCAAAAAGTTTTTATAATTAATTGTAATATTTTCTCAAAAAATCAATAAAAACATTTTTAAAGAAAACGTGTTTTAAGAATAATGTTTCATTACTAAAAACTGATTGATTATTTACTAATAATTTATCAATAATTTATATTGATTTGAATATTTATATATATTATGAAGTATGTAATACTATTCATCCCCAAAAATTTAACAGCTAGGTTATAACTATTATAAATTATTGGGGGTCATATAAGCTTGGTGTTTCTTGTTGAATATGTGATCGAACATAATGCACTTGTTTTATAATCTCATGGTCTTACATCCTCAATAATAAATTTTATCCTCAAAAGTTTAAATTGATCTCAGTAGTAATATAATTTATATTTGATTACACGTTCTTTGAAATCCCACAATATAAAAAGGTTCAAAAAAACATCCACTTGAGAATAGAGAGAGGGAAGTATGAAGGTCATACAGAATAATGAAAAACCAGGTTTCCTTATAGGAGAACATTTGTGGGAAGCGGTGATATTTAAATGGAAGAAAAATATAATGTGGAAATAATTATCGAGAGTGATATAGATCATTAATCAAAAAGAGTTAAATAATCAAGATAAAGTCAACAACCCCAAAAACAAAAACCAAAGTTGTGTAAAAAAGTCATTGATATAATAAAAACGATGGTAATAGTATAAAATTTTATTTCAGGATTCTTTTAATAAATTTGAGGAATTAATTTTCAATATATACTAGGATCATAAGTAAATATGCATACTTTATGGATATGATTTCATATTTTTAACAATTCTATGACAATAGCATCTTTTTATCCAAATAATGAGTATTCAAGATGAATTTATTTTCATGCTAGAAGCACTAAAATAAACTTATAAAGGATCAAATAACCATAATAGGGTTAATAATCTATTCTCTTTTTCTTTATGCATTAACCAAAACCAAAATGTTTATAAAAAGTTAAGTTAATTCCATAAATTAATAAACTATTATATGATGAAATAATACATTAATCTCCAAAATTGAACTACAATGCCCAAAGTTCAACCTAAATCATTCTATAAATAAACAACCCAATACCCGAAATAACCTCAATAAACTCAACATTAAAGATTATTTTAATATAAAAGGTTATCTAATACATTTCATCTTATAATACCAAAAACGTGGTGATCATATTTTTAAATAACATTAATCACTTAGTCACCAAATCACTTTTTAATCCCATGGTTATCTATAAAATATAATCCTTTTTCCTATAATTACATAAAAATCCAATGTCATATAATCCATAAAGGTTCTCAATTTCTCAAAAAATTACAAAAAAAAATTAATCCATTCTAAATGTTAATCCAAATCATTACATATACTTCAACATAATGAAACATCTCATAAGATCTAATTAATCTCTTGAAGATTTCAAGGACTAAAACCTCAAGGGGTGTGTAAGTCATTCAACCTATGTTAATCCAAAATATTTCATACCTATGATGGTATCCATATATCTTAAGATAAACTCTCCTGAAATCATCCTAATATGCAATTTTATTTAAACCCCACTTTCATACCAAGTATAATTGCCTCAAACCCGTACTCTTGAATCCAGTGATAAAAACATAAAATTTACAATTTTGGATTTGATACTGATAAAGGTGGAATGATTTTAACCATACAAAACATACAACATCAAAAGGAAATATTGGATCACTTCTATACCCAAATAATTTTTATGTTTAGAGTTTTATATAATTTTTACAAACTCTTATATAATCATTATCCATGTCTTTAAAATATTATTCCTCCCACTTAACCTAGAAATAATAAATTCAACATCAATATTGATAACCAAGGGAAAACGGAACATAATAAGGATAAGCTCAAATTATTAGTATGTGTAAACATAATTATTTAAAATTTAATGTCATTAGTTAGAATAAGATGATAATAAGATGATCATAAGGGTATGATGACATATTCAAAGTGTATTAGCATAACAAAAGAATATTGATAAACATCAATACCTAGATTATCATACATGAAAACATAGAATAAGTTTTTAACAAAGGTCATAGTCATAAATATTAATAATCATAATCCATGTGATATCAATTTTTATCAATGGAAACTTTTATAAACCATAACATCTATAGAAAAAATGTGTTGGTATCTTGGTACATTATCTTCATAACACTATTACAAATAGAAAAACTATAATGGTCACCATCCAACTCTAGAGTACCAAATTAATTATTATGATATCAAAAACCCACCCATCCATGGTTTATCAGGGAAACACCCATTAATTGTTTATCACAAAACCACTCATCCTTGGGTTATAATGAAAACTTGTGTCCTTGGTTTATAATGGAATAACCCATCATCATATGTTATATCCACAAACTATATCATGAATAAAGTATATATGGAATTCATTTCATTATAAACTCATAGAAAAAAACATTTATTCATTTCATAACTCGATTAACTAATGGAAAATAAGTAGTTTCCTTGAAAATCTCTTTGAAACATAATTAACCTGTGGAAAATGAATGGGTTCCATAAAGATCTCTTTGAAACATGATTGAATCATGGAAAAGAAATGGGTTCTATAACAATATAATTGGAATTATAATAATATATCTATATAATGAATGGGGATGTTATCATTATAAAATATCCCTATTATTTCATTAGTAACAACAAGGTTTTTTAATATTTGTGAATAAAAATACCATTAAAATATCATTAAAAATTTCGTGAAGAAAATAAACTTTTAACATTGAAAATCACTTTTAAAAAATAAAAATTCACAAAAATATTGAAAAAATAATTTTCTTTGAAAAAAAGAGAAACATATAAAGGAAAATTTGTGTAAAATTATATACATGTCATCTGGAAAAAATGTTCATGTCATAAATGTTAAAAATAAACATTGTTTTCAAACATTTTGTAAAAGGAGTCAAAATTGATCCATTTTAAAAACATTAGGAATTTTTCATTCAAGAAAATATAAAATATTGTAAAATAACATGTAAAATATATTTATTAAATAAATTATATTTATAAAAAAAAATATTTTTCAAAACATTTTAGAAAACATGTATATGGAAGAAAAAGATTCTTGATCTCGAAGAAGATACAATATTGGTATCACTTAAATATAAATTTATTGACATTTCAGTAGTCAATAAGAGAGGAAATAGGAATTAAACATGTTTAACACAATCATTAATAGAGTAGAATAAAATATATTTTGTTTATGAAAATATGTTCATATTATTTCCACCAAATGAACCTTAAACATAAACAATCCTGAAAGAAAATATATTTTAATATAATCATTTTCCGCTTTAGTAACTTTTTAATCATAACCTCCTCCAAAAAATAATTTCAAATTAAACATTAAATACAAAAAAATGATATTAATTATATTACTTGTCAAATGGTTATTATATACCTCTCATAAAATAAGTTAGGTTCATAACATCAATGTATGACCCAAATAAAAATAATTTGACTTAAATGACCCATACAAGCATCATATCATTGAATTGAGAATTAATAAATGGATATATTATGTGTAATAAATGTAAATCAAATAAAAACTAGTTTAAATACATAATAAAACAATTTATAAATCAATTCACACATAATAATAGCATAAAAATTCAATGAAGAAGAGTTATAGCCCAATGAAAGGAAATTGAGTTAAGAAACTGATTACCACTTGGTGACATCAAATAAAATCTCCATGGATGAAATAATTCAAGTAGAATCTCAAAATAATATTATTAATTAATTATTTATGATATTAAATTTTAATGGGATAGTTTATACACCACATAAGATAAATTAGGGGTATGATAATAATATATTTCTCAATAAGAGTATATTGAAGAGAAATCCCTTATAACATTGGTAATCTCAGGATCAAAACCCCATGAAATATAGGACCTCGTATGGACTAGAAAAATCAAAATTATTTTCATGAAAATAATTATAAAATAAATTCATGTGAAGTATATTCACCACACACAAAAATATTTTGTGAATATGCATATGTATCATAGAAATAAAAGTGAGACGAGAAACCCTTACCTCAAGTCTAGGAATTCTGTGTATGTCCTTTAACTCCTGTATAATAAACATATATAAATTATTTTATTTATTAATAACCTTTTACATGTTTAATATATAATACTTAAATTATTTATTTTATTCATTTTAATGACATACTTAATTAGTTAAGTTTATGTCATGTGTTTTGAGGACATTTGGTTCATTGTTTCAAAACAGTGTTAGTGTGTTGATTGAGGTCAAAGTTTTCATTATTACATCATCTAAAGAATAATAATCATGAAATATTTTTCATATTTATACATAAATTAAAATTTTACTTCCAATAATAAAATATGGTTTTGAAAAATGAGCAATGTTACAATCGTGGAGATGGTAGGTCATATGTACGAATGAGTAACATTACTATTTTTCAATGATCATTACAGAAAGAAATTAAGTAATATTTTATCTTTTATAATAATAATAATATCATAAATACAATATTATTTAATTAAATAAACTTATATATATCATCCATGTGTTTTGGTGATGAAAAAAGAATCACATCGCTTCGTAGAGGCAGTAATCCACACATACATACGAATGATGTTTCATTTTTTAGTGTATGAAATAAAATGATATATTATATTTTCATCATGATAAATATTATATAAATATATAAATTTTTTTAATTTCAAAAATATTCATTAACTTTATCCTCATTGTCGTCCATTTAAATCATTAGTGAAAAACAAATCACATTGCTTCGTAAGGCGGTAGTTTGTCGTACACTTGAGCAATGTCAATGTATCCCCCATGAAATGAAAAGTAAGAATGTATATTTGATATCATAAATCCAGAAGTATAAATATGTTAAATATATAATAAATATATATACTTCAAATCCATCATTAAAACTAGCTTTTATAGGAGATGATGGATAATGAATGACATCGGTTCGCAAGGAGGCAGTCCACTATACAAATGAATGGTGATTTTCAATACCATTTTTTAGAAGTTGATATGAAATTAGTTTATTAAATTATCTTAATAATATCTTATAATATGGTAGAAACTGGTTTTTTATATCCTAAAAATTGAATAATGTTTGCAGGGGTGGAATAAGAAATAAAATAAAAACACTCAGTTAAGAAATATACCTCTTCTCCGGAAAACCTCCTTAGGTTAGAACCAAAAGCATTAATAAGACTTATTTATGATAAATTAAATGGATATAGGTTATGTGGAGGGAATTTAGAAATAAATTTTTTTCTGGTATTTTCTGATACAACGGTCTTTGAAGGTGTGAATATGAGAGAAAACTTGTAATTTTTTGAATAGAAAAAGGTGTACCCAAATGTTTTACATGATAAAAGGCTCAAAAATGATCCATTATTCAGAATTAGACATGATAAGTTATAAATATGTAGATACAATAGATTTAAAACAAGTTTTAGTCTATTTTGACAAATATATTTTTAGTGTAACACCTGGTAAATCACTTTTCACTTTAATCACGATAATTAATTTTTATTATTTCCACTATTCATTATGATCAAAAAATAATTTGACCTTATTAGATAATATAAATTATGATGATTATAAATATGTAATATATTTTACGAAGTTAAATTCACATAAGTTATAAATATTAATTTAAAATATAAACTACAAACACGACGAAATTGTGGGTTTTCAAACAGTTAATTTTTTAAGTAAAAGATGATTTTATATTAACACTATGAATAATAATAATAATAATTGTATGAATACCAATTAATATTTATTATTATAGAATAAATAAATTTTATTTTAATAATTCCTCATTATTGGTAGTTTAAATTATTAAAAAAGGATAAACTTTATGCACTTTAAAATAGTTTTCAAAAGAATTCTATTTTTAAACACAAAAATACTTATACTAAAATCCAATATAAATATTATTAAAATGTAATTAATTACATTTAATATAAATAAATGATAATTATTTTACTTAAAATCATGTTAAAAACAAGCTTAAAATTTTAAATTACTTGATTTATTGAAAATAAATGATAGTTTTATAAAAATAAAAAAATTATTATCCAATGAAAATAAATTGAAAAGTACCAAAAAAATCAACCTTATTTAATTTTGATTTGATTATTTCTAAACTAAATTAAAATTTATCAAGTATATTTTATAAAATTTCTTAAAATTTGTTACAATATTTTATCACAAAAATTAAATAAAATCATTTTTGAGGAAAACATATTTTTGAACATTAAAATAACATTACTAAAAAATTATTAATTAATTACTATGAATTTATCAATAATTTATATTGAGTAAGAAATTTATATATATATATATATCATAAATTAGTTAAAAGTGTTTATACCCACCAATTTATTATCTAGGTTTTAACATTTATATATTTCAAGGTTCATTTAAGAAAAGTTTTATGTGTTGAATTCCCTATCAAACATAACCCTATTCTTTTAAAATATGATGGTGTTACATGAATCCTAGAGTGATGTAATTATTTTTCAAGTAATATTTATTGAATAGTAAGATATCTCAAACCTAATATTTTTATAACCAATTAGGATTGTCAATATAGGCTACCATGGTCCAGTTTCATCTGCTTTATGGTGCGGAGTAGATTTCGTTGTACAGTGCTACCTTAGATAGAATCACTAAATTATTCTTTATTATTAATCTCGGTTCATAATTTCACATAGAGTGAAATATTCTTTATGTATAATAATTCCATTCATTTAAGTACACCATCAAGTATTGTACTGACATTTCACAGTGTGAACTATTGTTTGTCTTGATGGGTTGTGGGGGTCTGTGGCATTAAAAACACAAATGTTAGAGGAATGAAAATAAAAAATCATAAATAAAAAAATCATTATGAAAAAACCTATGAACTCATGGTGTTAATAAAACTAGTTAAATTTAAAATTAACCTTATAAAACTCATTATTATGGTACAACTATAGAGTTTCGATATGATCCCCCCTTTTTACAACTACTTCTATAATCAGCTTTATATTCTTCAAACTCTTTAATAGTACTTACAAAAAACATATAATTGAATAATTAATATATTAAAATATATGGTTGAAACACTATTTTTATACACAATAGGTTTAGTTCATATGATATTTTGAGAAATTACAATTGGTTGGGATTATTATTTATGATTTTCAATCATTCTCACAATAGTCTAAATTTTTTTAGTGTAAGTGATATGGGATTTTATTAAAAAAATATTTTAGAGGTACATAGGGGTGGGCTTAACAATTATAAACCCCAATAATTTATTTTCCTTTATTTATCAATATTTGTTTCTATCTAGACTGTGTTATTATAAATAAATCTCTCCGTTATTTTAAAAAACCATATAACCAAATGAAAATGATATGATGAGTTAGTAGACACATTGTACTTTAGTAAACTATTGAATTTAATTTTTCCAACAATAACAAAAATAAAAGTGTTTATGATATAAAAACCCATCAATGTCACTATTTTTCGAGTTGCAATATTCCTCAATATTTTCAGGTCTTTCTTTAAATCTTATAGAAAAATATGATCATCGCAAAAAAATGAAGCATTAGATGATATTTATATACTCTTTTAAATATAATTATAGAGATTAATACCTTACATATAATATTATTAAATAATTTTTAATATTAAAATACATAATATTACCACTCATAAATTTGATAGGTTTAATATCTTTGGAATATTAACTTCATACAACATAAACACTTGTAAAATTTTTAACTTTACTTAAACCCTTTAGGATAATACCCATATATTTTTCCATAATACTTATATTTCAAGTAAGAAATTTTGGACATATATAAAAAATGGTGATCTAAAATCCCTTTAAGGGGAGGAATAATCAATATCAACATGATAGATGAATCCACATGACTACATAGGTGAGAAAAATCATTATTATCATATCATAGTATATGATCTTGATAAAAAATTTGTATGAATAAGTCATGGAATAAGGATCATGTATAAAAATGAAATATCATAATATAAGGCTCACTATAAAGATATCACAACCTTATAGACAAAAAAAACTACTTCATGTCCATGCATAACATTATAGAAAAACCTAACAACTTTATGTCTATGAATAATGATCTCATGAGATAAAATAATTTACCCAATTAATTGGAGGGATATATAATTCTAGGTCCACCCATCACAACATAATTTTCTAATAATAAATCTTGATACATTTAAAAGAAAGATATATCAATCATAATCATGAAATAAACCCATGAGAAAATAATAAGTTTCATAACAACGTGGTAAAGAATATATCAATGAAAATTTTATAAGGTTACCAGTCACGAATCAACCTGGGCCGACCCTGAACCGGTCACCCGAATCGATCTACGAAAAGGCCCGAGAGGCATTCCCAATCATCTCAGTCTGGCGACAGGCGCCAAGTAATCAACAGAGTATTAACAGGGAACAATTTTACCGAATAAAAAATATGAAAAAAAATTACTAACAAGAAATTGTATAAATCTAAAAAATATGAATAAGACTGAATTGAATATTATTTAAATAGGAAACTAAAAAATAAAAAATCTTGAAAACACAAATATATCGACCAAACGAGACAACCACTATCTCGGTGTCACCCCATGGTTCACTCTCCAACTAAATAATCAAATGTCACCCAAGGTGAACCCACCAAATCTAGAACCTGCACAAGGAATAAAAACAAAAAATAACTATAGGCATGTGTATTAAAACTTATAAGGTTATCCCAATATTCTACTCCCCAATGCACTACCTTTAAATTTAAGGAAACATTAATTTTATGTTTTAACTACAATATATAAAAGAATACATTTATAAAGTTTTTTACTAAAAATAAAAGTACAATCCATTGCCCTTAATCATTTTCAAACTCAGATCCAATCCTTAAGTGTTATAATGCTATTTCAATGAGAAATTGATGATTTCATTTAAAACTACCACAAAAGAGTTTGCAATATATTTTATTCTGAAAAAAAATCATAGGAATTAGGAAACCAAAAAAATCACTTTCCATGAAAAACACCACACAAGAGTACCAAGGCAGTAATATAGAAAGGGAAATGTAAATAGTTATACAAGTATCTCCCCAATAGTTCAAATAGAAAAAATCCACTAGACATAGGGAAACTCTAGAGATCAACAATAATCTAGAAAAAAAACTTATACCTATGACCCCAGGTACAGTAGCATTCCACATAGGATGAAGTATAATGCTCTATACGCTTATCCTCCCTTTATTAGTACAGGCTGAGGGAAAATATCATAGCATTGAACTCGGTATATCCGCCTACTATGGGCTAATGGTTTGTACCATAACCTACTAGTGTATCACTCATCTCAGAAAATTCTCTCAATATTCCAAGTTCCTAGGTCACAAGTATTAAAGGGGGTAAGTCCTCAGATGCCGCTGAGCAACAAATCACAACCTATATTTATAATAATAACCATAATAAGTCACACCCTAAGTCTCCCCAAGGACAACTCTCATGCCTTAAAGTCAATATATTACCAAGTATTCCCAACTGAGGAACACGTATAATGGAACTCGGGGATTCCATACTAAGGACATCCCAACCATTCCATTTCAACAAGGCATGAGTAAAATCCAACATGGGTTTTATGACAAACATTATTCATCATTTTTCAATGTGGCAAAATGGGACCTTAAACGCACCATAAAACCAACCTTTATTAATAACACAATCCAACTTTCAATGGAGGCGAAAAAATACTATTTTAAAATAAAAGCATTTATAAACCCCCTTTATAGGACATTTATGTTCCACTTTTGAACTAAAACCATGTTTTTTAAAATACCAACTATGCTATAATTCAACATCATGTGAAAAATGAATTTTAAAGGCCAGCCTCACACTTCTTTTAGCTTAAAAACATTTGAAACCATTTCAAGAAACCCCAAGTCCATCATTTCACATGCCACAAAATTATTAACAATGAAAAACCATGATTTCAATATTAACAAACAATGACAAGGGACAATTGGTCATTATGGACATACATTTGGTGTGTTCTATTTAATGAAACAAAATAAATTATCACAAAATAAGGCTTTAAGAAACATTGGCACACCAAACGAATAAACCAAGGCTTTTACATCATCGCATATTAATCATAGGATGTGTGAAAAGAATAAAATTAATTATTCTTAAATTAAAAAGGACAATTGCATGGGAATCCTACCTCAAATTCATGGCTCGACGATAATGCATGATTGAGATTTCTCCATGAAGGATTCAAAACCCCTAACCTATGAAGAAAAACCCTAAACTATCAAAAATAATCCCTAAAAAATAAAAAACCACATCTCAAACAAGGAAAAATAAATGGATAAGGGGTTATTGGAGGTGTGAGGGAGGTACTGGTCAGAGGAGGAAGCAGCGCGTACTGGGGTGGCTGGAGGAGGGCCAACCTGCGACAGGACCAGAGAGGGGGGGCGCAACCAGCAGGGGCGGCACTAGTGTTGTGTGCGCCGGTCGGGAGAGGGTCGTGCGGCCATAGGTGGGTCATCAGGGGGTTTGCGCTACTAGTAGAGGGGATGAACACTGGTTGGACAGGTCGTCGATAGGGATAAGGGGATTCACTAGGTCTGTTGCAAGGAAGGGAGTTGGTCGGGATGGAGAAAACTCACTAGGGGTGGGGGTTGGGTCCACACCGCATGAAGAGGGGAGGGGTAGCCAACTAGGGTTTTTGTTTTTTTTCATTAAAAAACACCCTAAAATAATTGAATGGTTAAAAATAGTAACAAGAATAAGAATATCTTAATAATATCCTAACAACAACAATAACAATAATATTAATAATAATAAAATTAAAAAAATTAGTTTTAACCTAAAATAAAAAATAATAATAAAATTATTAATAATAATAATAGTTAACATTCATAATAGTTAAATTATTTATAATAACAATAACATGATTCTAAATAATCATAATAACTTTAATAATAACAATAAAAAATCTAAATGACACAATAGTAAACATTCTATTTAATCACAAAATTTACTCATAATAATTATACTAATAAATACACAAAATAAATATAATTTGAATATTATAATTATTATTAAATATTCTAATTTTATTACTCATTTTAATTTTTTTCATATATGGATAGGTCATGAAGTTGTTTAGGAGAAGATGCATAGTTTCCAAATCATGCTTTGTTAGTGCGCCCAATGACATCAAACCCAGAACGCACATAGAAACCTACAACACAATGTTGTGTAGTTTCCAAATCATGCTTTGTCAATGTGACAATTCTCTCCACCATAATGCTCTATGCCCACAGAAACCTACAACACATTCCATCCAATTGATCAAAACCTATGGATTCCAAAACAACATGGTTGAACCACTAAATCTGGGGATATTATACTGACCACCAACGGAACATAACCTCATTGATCGAAAAAAATCACCAGTAGAAGGAAGGCTTGAATGGACTCCATGCCCTTAGAATTCAATTAGAATATTACGTCTCAAGAGAAAACTCAATGAGACCCATGGTGGGTCTCCCCACCATTAAGAACAAAACTAAACATGACTAAACTAAAATTCAACATGAACCCTAATACGGGCCTTTCTCAAGCTAAAGTAACACAACATTAACAACTAAACCAACCACTTCCGTATAGAGGGGACAATAATTGAACTGAAACCTCCTACAGGGACCAAAAACCCTCACCACATGGGTGGTCCACACAAGGACACTGACCTGAAACCTAAATCCAAGAAAACATAAAAATAGACATTGTGTGTGGGGTAAGTCCACCATGCTCTTTGTGATAAGAGGATATTTACGATGATGGAGAAACTAAAACAAAAACTCTATAACTGTCTCACTGCAACGATAGAGGCACAACCTTAACAAAAAATCTTAAACCCCTAGGGTTCCTGACTATACGCCAACTTCACTCCGAGCCCTTCTGGCTAGAACTCAGATAGATAAAGCATCTCCATCCTCACAGTCATGTTTTAATAATACCAATAGGAAACGTACATATTTTGATTTGAAAAATTAAAGGACATAATTTTGAAATGGAAACCACACTGGAATTGGAAATAGGAGTTCATCAAAAAAACCCATGACATTCCCATGCATTTGAAAACCCAAAACACCATCAGTAAAACTTCCACGATAAGAGATACCTTACACTAGAAGGAAATTTATACAAGAAACATTAAACAAAAACTCAACAACACATCACTTCTGATAATTTCTTCCATGAAGCTTTCTAGCAAATCCCGTAGAGAATTGCTACAAGTGACCCAAGCATCCACAGGACTAGCTGACCCATCTTTCCACACTAATAAAACATGAGGATATATTGCTTTGAGGAGTTTGATAAAAGATCATGAGGCCTATTGATTCCATTACTTTCTCCATCAACTTTCAATCACTTCCTCAGTTTTTGACTAGAATCCTAACCAATACTCCAAGGAATTGAAGGAGTAGGGACTACTTCAAGCACTCATTCCATCACGACTCCAACATGAAAATATTATCTCACCACATTGGAAAATGAATTTTGGTTGGACTCTGACACCTTTGACTCCAGATCAAGATAGAGACCCACCTCAAAACACCAAGCCTTCATAAAGTCATCTATGGAATACTGTAAATCATAAGAGACTAGATCCAAAAATCACTATAAATGCTCCAACATTGATCCATCACCCTACTGCAAACAACACATCTCCATCCCCTTTTTCACCCTTTCTTTATTAGAGAAATACTAACGAATGAACAAAGCCTTGAAAAACTCCCAAGTAAGATTATGACAAGGATTTTTCCGAGATACTGACTTCCACCACATCCAATGTGAACCTTCAAGCATGAAGGTTAAAAACATGACCTTCAACGACTTGGGAAACTCAACAAGGTTAAAGTCCCTTTAGATCCTTCACATTCATTCCTCTTATACAGAGGGGTCTACTTGACCATAAAAGATAATTGGATCTAGATTTCAGAAATCAAGCATAAAATCCTTAGGTTAGTCAATCGCACAACGATCACCCATTGAAGTTCCATGGGAACAACCAGTGGATAATAAAAATTTAAGAACCAAATAAAATTCAACTCAGTAAAACCCTCAAGAATGAATACATCATAAGAATCTAGTATCAAATATAAGAAAACAAACCATTATTAATAACAAACATATCCTTCTTGAAGGCATTTTTTATTTCAAGAACAAACATTGTGTATTTTCACCCTCACTAATGGTGTTTCACCGAGCCTCACTCACATGCATATTTTTGTGCCACACTAAGCACCCATCCACCATTCCATATTGGAATCCATCCCCATTTCCATATAAAACCATGAATGTGAGAATCCATTTAAACTCAAAAGTCTAAAACAAAAAAACTTCATTTTCCCAAAATGAATCATTCATCCCATTACGAAAATCATGTACCTTCCAAAGGCAAACTAACCACCAAGTAAAAAAATTCATTTGGTTTAAAAATCATCCCATTTCATTTAAAATAATCCATAAATAAAACATGACATTTTAAACAACCATTTCCCCAAAACAATTTTTCCGATTCAAACACTTTTCAGAATTCAAAGGAGACCCCAAACAACTGAAAATGGGAACTAGTGTTAATGGGTTACTTGGCCATATAGTTGGCGGCCATATGCCAAAAACATCACTGACATAGAGAGCCTTATATGACTATACCCCTAGCTCCATGTGTCTTATCAGGTCGTGCGAGCTTGTGATAACTAATAGCCTAACTCCCTTCATCGTAACCCAATCAGAAAACATTCTCTAAAGATGAAAGAAACTAATTAAACCAGACTTCCCAAGGAAACCTGAGGATCATACCAAGAAAGGGTTCGTGACGCTCCTCCCAAAACTACCCCTCATGTTTTGAAAATCCTTCTACATCTACCTTAACATCCCCAAATAGAAGAGGGTGCTCTGAAAAGAAAGGTCCGCTAAGAACTGACCAACTCTGATACCATTTTTTCATAAAGCAACCTAGGATGACCCTAAACCGGTCACCCAATCCAATCTGTAGTAAGGCTCGAGAGGTGTTTTTGATCATCTTGGGATGGATAAAGACACTAGGACATAAAAAGAGTATAAATAGGCAATTATTTCACCCAAAAAATAATTCCAAAACCAAACATTGTCAAGAAAGCGCATGCAACTCAAAAATATAAAAAATACTGAACTAAATATCATTTATACAAGAAATGAAAAAGGAAAACGTATAAAAACACCATTATACTAACCGAGTGGGACAACCACTGTCTCTGTGTGACCCTTTGGTTTATTCTCCAACTTAATGATCAAACATCTCCCAAGGTGAACACATCTAAGATGGAACCTGCACAAGGACTAAAAACAGAAAAGAACTATAGGAATGAGTATTAAAACTCAGTAGGATGGCCTGATATTTTATTCCCCAATGCACTACATTTAAAATTAATGAAACTTCAATTATAAGTTTGAACTAAAAAATATTAAATTATTCACTTATACATTTTTTTAATTAAAATCAAAGTACAGTCCATTTCCCTTAATCATTTTCAAAACTAAATTCTATCCTTAAGTGTTACCGTGATATTTCAAGGGGAAAGTGATGAATTTATTTTAAACTAGTACTAAAGAGTTTGAAACACATTTTCTTTTCAAAAACATTTTCATGTGATTTTGGAAACCAAAAAATAACTTTCAATGAAAAATACCACACAATAGTAAAGAGGTAGTCATATAGAAAGGGAAATGTAAATAGGTATACAAGTATCTCAACAACAGTACAAGTAGCTAAAAGCCACTAGACATAGGTGAACCTGGGAGATCAAGAATAATCCATATGACACCAATACCTGTGACCCTATATACAGTAGCATGCCACATATGATGGAATCTATTGCTCTATATGCTCATCCACCAATTCGCAGGACATGATGTGGGAAAATCCCATAAAAATGAGACTAGTATATCGACCTACTATGGACCACTAGTCAATACCATAACCTGTTAGTGTAACACTCATCTCAGACAATTATCTCAATATGTCATGTTCCTAGGTCATAATTATTAAAGGTTTTGATCCATCAGATGCCACTGAACATCAAATCACAACCTATATTTATAATAATAATCACATCAGGTCTCACCTTAAGTCTCCCCAAAGACTACTCTTGTGACTTAAAGTCAGTAGATTACCAAGGGTTCCCAATTGAGAAACCCATATAATGGAACCCGGGGATTCCATACCAAGGAAATCCCAACCATTCCATGTCAATAAGGCATGAGGAATATCCAACGGGGGTCTTATGATAAAAACTTTGCATCATTTTTCAAAGTGGTCAAATGGAACCTTAAACGTACCATAAAACCAACCATTATTAATAACACAATCCAAATATGAAAAGAGGTGATAAAACACCATTTCAACATAAAACCATTTATAAAACCCCTTTATAAGAAATTTTTGTTCTACTTTAAAACTGAAATTGTCTTTTATGAAAATACAAATGGGATACAATTCAACATCACTTGACAAAACAATTTTAAAGTCTAGCCTTACACTTCTTTCAGCTTAAAATCATTTAAAACCCTTTCAAGAAACCCCAATTACATCATTTAACATGCCACAAAATTATTAACAGAGGAAAACCATACTTTCAATATTACCAAACAATCACAAGGTCCAATCAGGCATTGTGGATATACATTTGGTGTGAGTTATTTAACGTAACAAAGACAATTATCACCAAACAAGGATATAAGCAACATTTAAACACAAAACAACTAAACCATGGCTTTAACATCATCACATGTTAATACTATAAGGTGTGAAAAGTGTAAAATTAATGATTTTTAAATTAAAGATGACAATTGCATGTGAATCAAACCTTCAATTCATGTCGTAATGACAATGCATGATCAAAATTGCTCCATGCGGGTTTCAAAACCCCAAAACTATGAATAAAACCCCTAAACTATCAAAAATAAACCCTAACCAATCAAAACCACCATCATAAACAAGGAAAAATAAATGGATAAGGGGTTACCAGTGGGGAGAGGGAGGTGCTAGTCAGAGGAGGAAGTGGCGCCGGCTGGGGTGGCACTATTACAAAACAGGGCAAGGGAAGCGCTGCCCTTTATCAGCGCTAAACAGAAAGCACTGATAACGGGGTATGCCTTTATCAGCACTATATAAAAGCACTGATAAATATTACATATATTAGCGCTAAAATAAGCGCTGATAAATGAATGTTTTATCAGTGCTTTTATTTTAGCGCTGATAAAACATACCTTTATCAGTGCTTTTAACGAGCGCTGATAATGGTTCTGTCGATTTTTATTTAATAACCCTAACAGGCCATCCTTGCTTGAATGCAGTCAAGCTCTCGCGGAAGCTAAACCAGGCCCCTCGCCGCGCGACCTCGTCCTCCTCGTCCTCCTCCTTCCTCCTCCTTCCTCCTCCTTCCTCCTCCTCATCCTCCTCGTCCTCCTCCTTCTCCGCTGCAGCCGCCGCCTCCGCCCCCGCTCCCGCTACCGTGACCGCCTCTACCTCAACCGCCTCCACCCTCACTGCCGCGACCACCGCCGCCTCTTCCGCTACCGCCGCCTCCGCCTCAGCCGCCGTCGCCACCTCCACCCTCGCTACCACGACCGCCTCCACCTCGTCCTCCTCCTCCTCGTGCTCTCAAGGTGGGAGGTGAGTTCCATGTATGGTATTCCATTGGTATATTATTTATATATTGTGTGTGTGAGGACCAAATAGTGAATATAGATGTGAGATATGAATAATACCATATCTTGAGCCTAATTCCAGTAAGGATTTCCATAATAGATAGTGTGGTATTAATGTGATTATGATTATGTCTAGGTATGTGATTCATAACTAGTGATGAGTGTTGAAATAAGATATGTTATTGATATTTAGAAACACAAGTGGGTTGTTTGTGAATGATGTGGAATTGGATACCCTATAGGTTCCATAGGGATATCTTGACTCTAAGATAAAGTATATGGTAATTGTTTAGTTATGATGGTTCACATGTGTGAGAGGTCTACCAAGGTTATGTGCGATGACTTCTGTGGATAACCAACCCTTGTTTTCATTTTTTTATTTTGAGTTACCATGGGCGGTAAGTTCTACCCCTTCGAGTTGAATATTTATGTATGAGATACAAAGGAAATAGTTTTTAATCTTATGGTTATATGGATTCCCAAAGATTATCCCAATGGAAATAATGATGGATCCATATTAATTTTCATCACATAGCGTAATCTCATAGTTATATGATTAGACAAAGATGAACCCATAATACAAAAAATATCACCTATTATGTCTGTCACATATACAAATAAATAAATTAGAAAAAAAACATGCTACAAATCATAAAGGTACCATTAAATACTTACATTGGTTAACTTGTTTTAGAAATTGTTTATCTTCATTTGTGCCTTGTACTTGCACCCATGAATTTGAAGGTGAATATGCGTACACGATAGTTGACCTTTTTAGAGAAGAGTTTCTGGAAGAGTATAAGAGACATGATGCAATAAAGATCATTTGAGTGTTGGATTAAATTTGGTTGCTACAAATAATGTGTCAATCGGCTTGTGCAATGCGGCCGAAGTTACAACTTGCAGGTATTGTAACTTAGGCCATGTTGTACAAGCTGATTGCCACAATGAATAACAAGATCTTCATTGCTTCATGTCTCTTATACTCTTACAGAAACTCTTCTCTAAGAAGGTTAACTATCGTGTATGCATACTCACCTTCAAATTCATGGGTGCAAGTACAAGGCACGGATGAAGATAAACAATTTCTAAAACATGTTGACCTATGTAAGTATTTAATGGCACCTTTATGCTTTGTAGCATGTTTTTTTCTAATTTATTTATTTGTATATGTGGCAGACATACTAGGTGATATGTTTTGTATTATGGGTTTATCAGGAGTTTGTATGATTTACTGTTTCCACATTTCATTTTAAATAGCATGTTATAATTATATATTTACTGTACCCTAATGGCTCAAATAGTCAGGCATATTGTAGATATTTCTAGAATGTTGTAGGATTCTTTTTCCCCAATGGTAGTACATTTTTAGGATGTTTTCATTGATGAGGTATAAAATTTACTTCTTAATAAAGAGATAAACTCTATAATCTAGTTAGTTTTGGGAGAAAATTCAGTTTCTATCACAATTTCTAAAATAACACCAAAAGAGCATCAGTTGTTTGAATTACAATTTGATGATATAGAATATAATGGTTTCATATGGCATAGTACTTTACCATGGGGTTTTATAGTTCTCTAAAATAGATGGTTGATTGGTATTTATTATTTTTTTGGACTATTGGAGATTGAACCTGATGAGAGTCAGGAATATGAATCCTCATCCACGCATTGATAGTCACATTGATCATCTATGAGGTTCTATGATCTTCTCCAAGATAGATTTGACATTAGGATACCATTAGATGAGTTGGACATTGATGGACCTACCATGGACTGCTTTTAGGATTAGTTATGGCCTGTATGATTTTTTAGTGATGATTTTTGGTTTAACTAGTGCATTGGTTATATTAAGGGACTTGATGAATAGGATATTTCATCCTTTTCTGGATCAGTTTTTAGTAGCTTTTTTCAATTAAATATTAGTGTACTCCGAACCCATAGTTGATCTTGACCAACATCTTATCATCACCTTGAGTACATTGAGATAGCATCATATTTATTACTATTTTCTCTTGTTACTCATTGGTTTCCTCTTGTTCGCATGTCATGTATTTTCTAAGGCATCATTCAGTCTTTGTAAGAATAACTTGGAATAAATTTGATATATGTCAGATTAAATTAGGTATCTTATACATACACAATGTTCACCCTACTAGACACACCATGTATATGGATTTCACATGTGTTTAGAGTCATTTGTACCATGATTTGTTTTTATAAAACCCAAAAAATGCTACCTGATTAATTAAAACATAATATTAGGCAAGTTCTCAAGATCGAACCCATAAAGATGATGAATATGAATAAAGAATGGATGAATACCAATTGGTTGAAAAAAGAGTATGAAGATGGCGTGAAAGAGTTTATCAAGTTTGTAGAATATCATGCATGTAACCCTTCTGAAATCCTTTGTCCGTGTTTACGCTGTTGTTATTCAAGAAAAATTAGTCCAGAGGAGTTGGAAGAACACCTGATCTTTCATGGAATAGATCAAAGTTATACATGTTGGAATAAACACGGGGAAAAACCCAATGTAGATAGTGACTCAGAGAACACAACATTTTATAGATCATCGGATATGATTAGAATCGTGAACAGTGAAGACGATCGTATGGAGGGTGTGATTACAGATTTGAACAATGATGAAGATCGTATTGAGGAAATGACAAGGACAGTTGAAGATGAACTTCGTGATTGCCCAAAATTGTTTGAGAAGTTAAAGAGTTGTGCAAAAACGTCATTGTATGCTGGTTGCACTAAATATACAGAATTTTCAGCAGTATTGAAGCTGTATAATTTGAAAGCAGGAAACGGGTGGAGTGATGCCAGTTTTATGAAACTACTTGCTCTCCTGAATGACATGCTCCCAGAAGATAATGAACTCCCAAGACGAACATATGATGCCAAACAAATGCTATGATCGATGGGTATGATCTCTGAAAGAATACATGATTGCTCGAATGACTGTATATTATTACGCAAGGACCACAAATCACTTAAAGAATTCCCAAAGTGTGGTGCTTCCCGATACAAGAAAGATGATTCTAGTCCTACGAAAGTTGTATGGTACTTTCCAATCATTCCTAGGTTTAGATGCCTATATGGAAGTGAGGAGACTGCAAGAAAATTAACATGGCATGCAGATACAAGAATTAAAGATGGGAAACTACGTCACCCTACAGACTCTCCTCAGTGGAAGAGAATTGATCACGAGTATCCTGAATTTGGGACCGAGCCGAGAAACCTTCGCCTGGCGTTATCTACAGATGGGGTGAATCCTTTTGGTTTTCAAAGCAGCAGTCACAGTACATGGCCGGTTATGTTGGTAAATTATAATTTACCACTGTGGTTATGAATGAAATGAAAATACATCATGTTATCTATGCTTATATCAGGACCAAAACAACCGGGTAATGATATTGATGTTTATTTGGCCCCATTGATCGAGGATTTGAAAATATTGTGGGATTCAGGTGTTACGATGTATGATGCTTACAAAAATGAACAGTTCACTTTGAAATCCATGTTGTATGGGACGATAAATGACTTTCCTGCTTATGGAAATTTGTTAGGATATAGCATTAAAGGAACTCAAGGGTGTCCCGTTTGCGAACAAGGTACACAGTCAATTAGGTTAAAACATTCATCGAAAATCGTGTTTCTAGGACATCGCAGATTTCTACCCTGATGACATAAGTACCGATCTTGGACGACATCATTCGACAGAAGTTCAGAGGAACGTACAGCACCATCTCCACTAACAGGTGATCAATTGTTTGAGAAAGTGAAAATTTGGACACTATTTTTGGTAAACCATTTTTGAAAAACCTTACGAAAACTGGTTGGAAAAAGAGATCATTTTTTTTTGAATTACCATACTGGAATTGTTTGTATGTCATACATTTTCTTGATGTTATGCATGTTGAAAAAAATGTATGTGATAGTGTCATCGGCACGTTGCTAAATGCACCCGGCAAAACAAAGGATGGAATTAAATCTAGATTGGACATGGTTGAGATGGGAATAAGAGAAGAGTTGGCACCAGTAAAGGGTGAAAAATGAACATTTATTCCTCCTGATGCTTACACTCTTTCCAGGCAGGAGAGATATCAGTTTTGTAACTTCTTGAATGACGTAAAGATTCCAGAGGGGTATTCGTCAAATATCAAGAACATCGTTTCAATGGGATATTTAAAATTAAAGGGTCTGAAATCACATGACTGCCATGTTTTGATGCAAGATCTAATTCCTATAGCTTTATGTTGCATTTTGCCCAAGAATGTCCGCCATACATTAACGAAGCTATGTTTCTTCTTCAAAGCTATATGCAGCAAAGTTATAGACCCGACGAAATTGCCAACTATGGAAAGATAAATTGCCGTCATATTATGTGAATTGGAAATATTCTTCCGACCAACATTTTTTGATATGATGGTTCATTTTATGGTTCATTTGGTGAGAGAGATTCGACTATGTGGTCCTGTACATTATAGATGGATGTACCCCATTGAACGGTATATGAAGATTTTGAAAGGGTATGTCAAAAACCGAAGTCGTCCAGAGGGTTGTATTGCGGAGCAATATATTGTTGAGGAATCTGTTGAATTTTGTACCGAATACCTCTCTGGTGTGGAAATTGTTGGCCTACCGAAATATCGTCACACTGAGTGGCTTGAGGGTGAAGGAATTTCTGGAAGAGAGGTTGTCACAATCAATATTACAGATCGGGAGCAGGCCCACCTTTATGTTTTGCATAACAGTTTCAACGTTGACCCATATGTTCAAACCCACAAAGAAATTCTTAGGCATTTGAATCCTTCTAGGGATGAAAAATGGATATCAGATACACATAATAGACAGTTTATAGGATGGTTTTGAGGCCATATTTTTAAGCAGTTAGATGAAAATCCAGAGTCAATTTCATAACAACTTTGATAGCTGGCCGGAGGATCAAGTGTGTACGTATTATCTTACAATTCTTATGTAGTTAACGGTTATACATTATATACTAATGAACATGATGAAGACAGTGCCATGCAGAATAGTGGGGTTACACTTGTGACTGAGGCGATGCATGTTTCTGGTGCTAAGGACAAAAATTCAATTTATGCGAATATGTCATACTTTGGCATCATCAAACGAATATGGGAGTTGGATTATACGAAATTCAAAGTTCTGATTTTTCAATGCAAGTGGGTTGATAATAGGACTACTGTTAAAATAGATGAATTAGGATTCGTGAAAGTTGATTTCAGTAAGGAAGGGGAGAAAGATGAACCATTTATAATGGCATCACAGGCAGTACAATTATTTTATGTTCCAGACCCCGCATACCGAATTTGGTCAATTGTTCTGTTATCGACCAAAACAACTGAAGGGTTAGATGAAAGTTCATCGGAGGTTGACCCTTTTATAGGGACTTCACAATCATTTCACAGCGGTCCAAATGTAGACGGTTTTTTGTATGTCAGAGGAGACCACAATGAAGGAATTTACATAGTCGATAGAGGAGTCAAATCACTTCATCCTTTAAAGAAAAAAAAGAGAGTACAATAATCAAGTTATTTGTTTATTGTAACATACATTGTGTTACGTTATGTTATTATCTGTTCGCTTCCATTTTTATGTAATATAAATTAAATATTAAACCACTTCTACAGATAATGACTTCTGCACCTGCTGATGCGCCCAATCCCGAGGCACAAAAGGTCTCTCATCCAGCAGCTGGTGGTCCCACTGCAGAGCAACAACAGGTTTCTCAACCAAATGCTGGTGGTCCCAGTGCAGAGCAACAACAGTTTTCTCAACCTGTTATTGTTGGTCCCAGTGCTGAGGTACAACAGGTTTCTCAACCTGTTGCTGCTGGTCCCATTGCCAATAATAGCGCTCTGTGGGAAGATATTGATGCTACTTCTGAGGAAATGGTAGGAAATGAAACCCTGAAAGCACAAAAAAAACAAGAGCGTCGTAGTTTGACAGTGTTGGCCAAAATCCTTAAGGCAAAAGCAAAAGGCATCAAATTTGAGGTGGGATGGAATAAGCGAGGCCAACATGTTAACCCCAACAAAGCCATCTTTAGTAGCTACATTGGAATCGTCACTCAGAAACGTGTGCCGATTGATGTACAGTCGTCGCACCATGTTGTCACTGGGCTGAAGACACTAATGTGGGAAGAGATTACGGTAACATTATGATATCATTTTTTTAAATTATTAAAATAAAATAAAATACCAAAACATTGACTTACTCTTCATCATCCATTGCAGAGTGAATTTATAGTATATATCTCGCACAAGGAATATGTATTAAGAGTTGTAGGAAGGATTCATAGAGGTTTCCGCAAAATTTTAACGAAATATCATCTTAAAGATGCAGAAGGGAAAATCAGGCTGCACACACCTCCTCTTTACGCACACTTGATATCCCAAGGAGCGTGGGATGCATTTAGCAACTTTAATGGGGAGAATAATTTTCAGGTACATTGTGTGGGGTAATAAGTTGTTTGACGTTTTCTTGTATTCATCACTCTGATTGACAGTTTTTTATTTATGAAACAGCTACTGAGTGCTGAAAATAAAAAACGCACAACAGAACCAGCGTACCCTTACCGTAAAGCAAGGATGGGGTACGTTGAACTTGAGAAAAAATTGGTACGTCTTTTAAATCTACCCTACTACTAGTATGTGACATAAAACAACACCATAACCATGTTTCTCTATTTATATGCAAATTGATGCATCGAAATCGAAAGCCATATCCATCCCACACCATGTGCTATGGAAGGAGGCTCGTGTAAATAAATAGGGGACATTGATAGATGAAAACACACAAAAAAGTGTGGGAAACAAGTGTAAGTATGACATAATATAAATTTGAGTTGATTTAAATCGCTATTACATTACAATAAATACTTATTTTTCTATATTTTCTATCTGAAATAGTCATCAGAATCAACAACAACCACACTAGATGCAGACATACTTTCAGCAGCCTTGAAGCAGCCAGAAAAGTATGGTCGCGTCAGAGGTGCGGGTTTTGGGGTGACACCCCAAACATATTTTCAAAAACAAAAACGGGAGGAGGATCAAAATGAAAAAATTGAAAAGCTGCAAGAAAAATTATCTATTTTTCAATAAGAATTACAATACCAGAGAGAGATGATATCAAAATTGATGGGGGAGAGGCAAAGAGAAGAAACAACTCAACAAAAACCCGTGCGTGACGATCTCGCCCCACCCCCCACCAGCTTTGAGGCGAGCCATTCCCCTAAAAACCTAACTTAGATGAGGTAATCAATGTTTTAATAATTGTTTCTGTGAAATGTGATTTACATAGACACTGATACCTTTCCTGTACTAATATTCCATAGGGTGAAAATGACTGTGATTTATATTTATCAACTCCCACCTATCGCCTTGTAGCGAGGGCTACGGTGTTCAATATGCAAAACAACATGCTACACAACATACAGCTTCCAAAAGATCATCTTAGAGTGTCAATTAACATAGCTAATGAGCCGAGTGCCGAGCTACCTGTTCCAAATGACGATGACGACATTCATACGGTTGAAAAAACTATTGGAACATTCATCGCATGGCCGGCAGTTCTTGTAAAAAAACATGTTGACAAAAAGGTATTCATTTCTTATTTATTTTTCAAGATGGACCTTTAACATTTAATGAAAAAATGTCTGAACCGATGACTGTTATTACAGAATGACAAAGACTGTGGGGTGAAATGAAATATCAGCTCAAAACTATCTCAAGGATCAACCAACTGATTGAAACGGTATACTGAGAGCACCTTCACCCCGCCCGTTCTATATCCATAGTTAATATCATTGCAGGCTCATGTGGATACAAAGTTGAAAGAAGGCAGTACTCACATAGTTGCTTTTTAAAAAGATATATATGGAGAGGAGATATCATATTTCATTAGTGCTGAAAATGTAAATAAACTCCTCAAGTATGAATGGTTAGGCGCCTCAGTTGTAAATGTATACATGAGGTAAGTTTTCATGATTTGATTTTATAAAAGATGATATACTCTGATAATTTTGACTAAATACATTTTATATTTGTCACATACGTATATATGAAAAACAATTGAAGGGATTTCCCCATGAACAAAAATTTGGACTCGTTAGTCCTCACACCACATCTTCAAAAGACGAAATATATTCTGTTAAAGAGGCTGCAATAATGTCATCCCTGCTCAAATCATTTGAAAACAAGATTACGGATGACAGACTCTTTTTAATACCAATGATGCAGGGGTAAAACTCTACAATTTAATCATATCAACTATATTTTTATTTCTGTCTTTACTTATTCCTTTTTGTATTTTTAGGGAGCATTGGATGCTGATTGCAGTCAATTTGGATACTCTAAAGATTTATTTTTTGGATTCAACACATGAATATCCAACAAACCGACCACGCATGATGGAGTTTGTTAATTTTTAATGCACTAGATCCAACATTTTAAAACTAAACATCTAGTTATATAATTTATTTTATCTTTTAATGAGGATTCTATTATGATAGGGTGGTGCATCAATATCATCTAATGCATGGAATGAATCTAGGGCATAAGGATAAGAACACCTACAAGATATACAACTGGAAAAGTATCCGGGTATATATAATAAAATTTTACTATCCAAACACATATAAAAAAATTACTTATTGTTGTCGATGTTTCTGTAGTGTCCAAAACAAACAAACGGAAAGGGCTGTGGTTATTATGTTTTTAAATTTATGAAAGAGATTGTATTTCATCAACAAACTAGCATCCCTGATGAGGTATTTTTGAAAATAATTACGAGTTAATTTAAAATATTTATTAATCCTTTGTGTATTTATATTTTTTCAGTACTACCATGACTGTCGCAAAAACTCATATTCAGAATATGATATACATGTGTTTAGAAATGAATGGGCAACATACCTGATGGAATATTGTACACAAATAAGATGAAGGTGAATTCCAACCACTTATGTTATCTATATATGATCATTGATTATCCTCCAACCTTCTTTGGTGAATTGAGAATGCTCCGATGTATTGAAATCTTAATTTATTACTCAATGTTTTCTATCCCCAGATTCATATTATTGATCTTTGAACAAATCAATATTGAAGTAAGGCATGATGGTGTACAGTGTGTATGGGGTGAACGACGAAACCACTGAGGATCAACAAAATCCATTTTTTGTATCTCGTTTGTTTGAACTTGTATTTGAGCACATGTGTTGTTGTTTGACTTGCACAATTATTTCTAGGTAGATGAATGAGATAATCAGTATCGTTGAGGGATTTTTTGGAACCAAAATATGTGTCCCAGGATAATTCAAGTAAGGGAAAGGCTGGTTGAGATGAAATCCAAGCTCAAACGACCAGTACATCATCAAAAGAATCAACCCTGTGATGCACCATCATGTAGAATCTGGTCCTAGTGATGTTTTGAGGTGTTTATGAAAGGTATGGGGAGTCTGATAAGCCACATGGTCACCATAAATAATGTTTACAGACATCTCCACATGTTTTTTGTGCCTCATTCCTCTTTACAAGGATCACGCCATTCACATGGTCCATCTTAGCACGTATGTCCCATTCATCCCATTGCTACTCTTGGAAGAACCTGAGAATCTGACAATCCATAAGCCCCAAAAGACCCATACTCATCCAACCAATAGTATTCCTAGTGTGAAGGGAAGCTAACCATGGGTAATACCCACAACATACCTCTTTTAAATATATGGGTTTTGATCCTTGTATTCTAAATAGGGTATGTAGGAAGCCTCCATGAGGTTAAATCCCAACCAATGGTAAACCATGGTGACCCCCTCACTGGGGTACACCTTCTATTATTTTCCCTATTGTATTTCCCTTAGTGGTATCCGAATAATTCTTCAAAATGAGAAACCTTACCTTTATGGGATGCACTACACTTGGGTTAGACCTCATTGGGTGTTTTGATCCATCTATCAGGTAAACATTCCAGGTGCTCCCTCCCAGAGATGTACCTACCTAATCCACCTTTATAAGTGTTTTGATCCACCCAGGTCTTACATCTCTTTAAGACATTAAATCATGACCCTCTATCCTTGTGGGATGTTAAACTCGTGGAATACCACAAGTTAAACATGGGTTTCCATTAATATATTCAATATTAATGTTTAATCGGTCCTTATTAAGGTATTGTGGAGGTGTGGTTTTATGTTTTCCAGCATATTTCGGAAGATTACACGCTTTATATAGGTGATTCCATGCTTTTACATTATATAATGATTTTATTATTTAGTATTTGCTTGCTAACTGTACTATATGAAATGTTTGTGTGGTTAAAAATGTGTTATCAAAGCAATTTGGGGTGTGTATAGACTTGAAAGTTATTTTTAAAATGAATGCAGTTGTATTTCTTGTGGATTTTCATGCTTAAGTACTTTAAATGTGTTTGAAGAAATGAGAAAGTTGTGTGATGGGTGTTTTCAAATGGATTTAATGTGTTTGTGAATTTTAAAGAGGGTTTTCTTATGAGATGTAGAGATTCTATATATGTGTATTTACATTGAATGAAAGTACATGAGAATGTGTTGATATATATGATGTGTATAATGTAAATTGAGCACAATTTCCATACAAGGTATTTTCTTTATGATGTGCAGGGGATAGGGTGAGAGGGCAGGGGTGGTTTTTTGGGGGAGGAGGAAGGGGGAAAAGTGGTAGGGGAAGGGGTAGGGGGTGTGCTGGGTTCTTTTGAAATATATAGGGGGTGGGCAGGGGGTGTGCAATGGGCAGGGGGGAAGTGCAGTGGTTAGGGGTGTGCTAGGGAAGGGGGCAGGGGGTGTTCAGGGGGCAGGGAGTGTGCAGGGGTAGGGGGTGTGCTCGGGGGTGGGCAGTGTGTAGGGGGTGTGCTGGGGAAGGGGGCAGGGGTGCTTCTTTTTTATGGAATGTGGGGATATAATATTTGTTTTATGTTTTGTGCCTCACTAGTATAATTGGTTATTTTATGTTTTGTGCCTCACTAGTATAATTCCATTTAGCAACCCCATTATTTATTTCATTATTGTATTACTAACATAATATTTGTTTTATTATATAGGTGAAATCTTTTTCCTCAGTTCGAATGCTTTGTTTGGAAACCACCGCCATGGATGAAAATTTTTTAGAATGGATGGATGCAAAAAGGATGGAGCATCATTGTTTTTTAACTGTTTGTTGGATAAATGTAATTGTAACCAAATTAAACATTGTTTGAAATGTATATAGAAGTGTGTTGTTTTGTATTCATGATTTCAAGTAAATGTATGTATCATTTTTTGTTCTTCTGTGCTTTGTGTGTGGGTGTTGTGTGTGCTGTGTGCAGGTTTTGTTTGGACTGTGCAGGTGCTATAATGTGTGCAGGTGTTGGGCAGGTTCTGTGCAGGTTCTGGATTTGGATAGGATCTTTGGCCTTTATCAGCGTTGGTTAAGCGCTGATAAATGGATAATATATCAGTGCTATTTTGAGCACTGATAAAGGTAGTTTTTATCAGCGCTCAAAATAGTGCTGATATATTATATATTTATCAGTGCTGAAAATAGCGCTGATAAATACTAACTTTATCAGCGCTCACTTAGCGCTGATAAAGGGGCACTTTTATCAGCGCTTTTTTTAGCGCTGATAAAAGTCCCCCTTTATCAGTGCTATTTTTAGTGCTGATAAAGGGGACCCCCCTTTATCTTTGCTAAGATTAACAGCGATTTTTTAGCGCTGTTAAAGGCTGTTTTTAGCGCTATTATAAGCCATATTTGTAGTAGTGTGGCTGGAGGAGGGCCAACCCATGACGGGACCGGAGAGGGGGGTCATGAGCGGCAAGGGAAGCGCCGGTGGTGTGTGCGCGAGTAGGGAGATGTTCATGCATCCGGAGGGGGTTCAATTGGGGGGGCTACACCATTGGAATAGGGGAGTCGCGCTGGTTGAATAGGTCACTGACAGAAATAGGGGGTGGCATTGGGGCTTCTGCAAGAGAGGGATCTTGATGGGATGAAGAGATCGCACCTACGGTGGGGGTCGCATCTATGCCGTGTGAAGAGGTGAGGGGGGTATCCAACTAGGTTTTTCACTTTTTCCCCTAAAAAACTAATTAAAATGTTAACAAAATAATAATAAAAAGAATAATATCTTAATAATATCCTAATAATAATGATGATGATGATAATAACAATAAAAATTAACAATTTTACTTTTCACATAAAATAATAAAATTATAAAATTATTAACAACAATAATAGTTAATAATCATAATATTTATATTTTTTATAATAAAAATAATAATATTATAAATAATCATACTAAATTTAATAATAACAATAAATATTCTAAATGAAAAAATAATTAATATTCTCTTTAATTACAAAATTTACTCATAATAATTATACTAATAAATACCCAAAATATTTATAATTTGAAAATTTTAATTATTATTAAATATTCTATTTTCATTAATCAGTTTAATGTTTTTCAAATATTGACAGGTCACATAGTTTTCTGGGTGAAGCTATGAGGTTTCCAAATCACTCTTCGCATGTGCGCCTAATGACGCCAAACCCAAAATGTGCACTTTTTAACATAAACTAAAAAAATTTCATCTAGGACTCAACCTGAACATAAAAAAAAATTATTCAAAACCAAGAAAATAATAAAATAAAAGAACCACACTGGTAGGGGTGTGACATTACCAAAAGAAGAAGGTAAAAATAATTTTATACATTATTAAATTATATGATGGACTATAGGTCTTAGAGAAAATTGAAAATAATTTAAGATAAATCAATTGGATTTTGGGAAAATAAATTCTTTTTCAAAAATCATTGGAGGTGGATAATAATCAATCCAATGGAATTAAAACACAAAAATACCATGAATAAAAAAAGTTAAAATTCAATAAATTATATTTATATGGGTTTTGGGAAGATTTATAGTAATCTAGAGGAATATAGTGAAAATAAAAATAAATAGATGATAAACCCAAAATAATGGAAATTGGTTTGAGAGTCCCTTTAACATAGGCCCCATTTTTTTTGGCACATTTACACATCCTCTATAAACAAATAATGTTTATTAAAACATTAATATAGATAAATGTTACATTAATTTATGTTATTATTTATCAATTATACCAACTATAATTTAGTTAATAATACTTCATTGAAGATAAAATGGTTTGATTATATGTTTGTTTGAATTAATATAATTTCATTCTAATTTTAGGTTTTTGGTAAATGTTTATTCATATATTAGTAAAATTACCCATAAATAGCTAAAATTAAATAAACTTTCTTATTTATATATTATATATAGGTTATTCTAAAAATTGATAAAGGTGGTGATATTAAAAAAAATGGAAATGTCTTTATATGAGGTTTAATCAACTATGAACTAGAAAATATCAAAATGAAGTAGATATATATATCACAAATAGATTATAATAATTATATAGTATCATAAAAAATATATTTATATAAATATTTATAGGTTAAAATAACCATACATAAAGAAGGTGATTCATAATGAATTGACAGTGACGGTCGGGGTGGATAAAACAACCCCTTAACAAGGTGTGATAAAAAGAGGGGAGCGAGATATTATACATATTATACATAGTTTATAATGAATCTATAGTTGTATAATAATATTTATTTCATTTTGATAAACTCATTAATTAATATAGGTAGTATTTTTTATAAGTGTGAATAGTAATAGAAGATTAGAAGAATGAAAAAAACAAAGGAAGAAAGCGGGAAATGTTACCACATCCTTAAAGTTTCACCTTTTCTATGACCCTTAATTTGGAAATGGATTTAGGTGTGCTGATAAAAAAACATATATAAGTATTATAATAGTCATAAAATGGGAAAATTGAGAAAAACAGTTGTCAATGAAAATAATTTTACAAGTTAATTTTCATGGGGGTGAGAGGGGGTACTTATACTTTAGAGGGAGGGTATTTTGGGTAAAAAAATGAATAAAATATTATTTCAAGACTAAAAGATATTATAATGGTTTTATTTGAGAGTATTAATAGTATTAAATTAAAAATACCTTTTTTATGGCTTTGAAACCCTTCCACTATTCTATTTAGTAGTTTATACAAAGGATTAGAAGAATAAATGAAAACCTAGATTCAAATTGAATACTTTATAATTTTAGACTATGGAAATTATTTTTTACATTTATAAATTCAATTTATTATTTTTAAATATAATTATTTTCTTATTAAATTTAATTTTGTTTGAGTAAACCATTTTAGAATTTATTATGTCGTTATTAAATCAATATTAATTAAAAAAATATATGATGTTTAAAAAATTATATTTTTACTATTCACTTGAAAATTCATGTCTTCAAGAAAATTACTAAAAATAATAACTCATGGATAATTTCAACATTATTATTTTAAATATAAAATTCATTTTATAAAAAAAAATTAGTCTTTGATAATTTTAATATTAAATTACTGGGATATAATTATGTTTTTTTAAAGTAAGTCAAAATACTCTATTAAAAATATGAAATTATACTTCCTTTGAGTTTACAAATTTTAATATTTATCGTATGAAATTATTATATTTATATTTACTTTATTTTATTCATGAAAAATATTATTTACAAGTCATTTTACTATTCCAATTGTCATATTACTATTCTAACAGTTATGTTGTCATTCTAATAATCAGGTTACTATTCCAAAAGTCGTGTTTCTATTATAGTGATCATGTTACTATTACCATAGTTATATTGAATTTATAATTCAAATACATACCTCTCATTTTATTCATTCATCCTTTAATTGGTTTTTATTGTAGTTCTTAATATGTTTTAAAAAATTAAAATGTGATCGCTATAAATTATAAAATAAGAACATTGTATCAAATAGAATTTGTGACACGCAAAACTAAGTGTAAATAACCCATAAGATATATTTATTTAAATTTAATCTCTCTAGTATATTTTGGAATATTCAACCCTGAGTCTAAATGAAACATAATATATCATACCATTATAACATATCCATTAAATTAGTAGGTATGAATAGTACTGACTAAAATATGAAAATTATGGTTATCTATTGATTAGAAATAAAATTAAAATCATTTAAAATAAAAGGAAATGTTTTCTAAAAAAACTATGTTTTTCTAAAAGATGTATTAGTCACACATTGATAACAGAAATTTAAATTTATTTTTACCTCTTAAAAAATATTATAAAATTAACTTCTTTTTTGAAATCTTAATATCAAAATTAGCTTAGGTTGAATTTTTTAGATTTTTTATGAAATGTTTCATTTTTTATGAATACTGTTTACCTAAAGGCTCGAAGACCATACATTTTTATTTATTTTTTGGATAATACCTTTTTAAATTGGGTTATGGGGGAACCCTACATGGCCCATAGGCCTAGTAAGCATATAACCTAACACATTACCAGAAAGTCCCCTGAGATCTGATACTATAAGAGTAGACCCTTCACCAGCATATTTTTTATACAATTAACCAAGAATATAAATCTTTCTGGGATGCATAGCTAGCATTGCCTCGTGCAGAGATACAAGGTTCCTGGTATTGGTAGCATATGTCATACCATATCTTCCTTACAAATTTGGTGGCCCTACAAAGCTGAGCGTGCCACTCTAAAGCATCATTTTGGTCTGAAATTTGAGGATACCAATTCCCATATTTATTTTTAATATGGAGGCCACCCATATTAAAAGTAACCATCACCAAATTTTCTCTCATCTGAATCATTATTACCATACTGAGAACATGCCCCACCTCTGCCGAGATCTAGTGCACCATCAAGCACCCTCCACTACCGATCTTGATGTTGCGGTTCGCTGATCCCACTTAAGCTGATAACAAACCACTTTCCATAAATAAGGACCTTATTTTAGAACCTCTATCCTTTCACTCCATGCACCAGTAGTGACATGACCTCAAAACCCTCCATCCCACCGAAGACATGTTTGTCGCTACTCTTCTCTAACGCTGCAGCACCCCTTTATGTCTGTGGTCGGTACAACTAAGCACCAAGAATTGAACACCACCACAAAATTTTTCACTTTAGAGACTCAAGCCTGTTTTTTTTTTTTGGAATAAATATTATAGAGCTTCACTACCACTCATCTATAAGCCCTGCTAAATGATAAATAATGAAAATGCTTATTTTTATTAGAAAACAACCTTTATATTAAAATAATTTATAATGTTAAATTATATTTGGAATTATTTTTAATGTAACGTTAGTATAATTTTATATCAATTAATCCAATTTATTTCATTAGATTAATTTTCCTATTTAATTTTGATATAAAAATTTTGTAAACTTTTGGATATTTTCTCTTTAAAACTCTGCTTTCTCGTCACGTCTGTGGGATTAATTTTAAATTAAAATTTTCAGCTTCTATGAATTGATTTTGGAAAAATGGATTAAATTTATATAATGAGAATAATTTATAATTTATAATATTTTCATATTATTTTTTTACCAAAATTAATAGTAAAATAGTAAAGCTTATTTACCCTGGGTAAGGTAAAAATGGATTTACCTGTCGATAAAAATATGATGTTAATGGATAAAAATGACCTACCAACTTTTAAAACGCCCATTTTATATCCATATTTCAAGATTATATTTTATAGGTTCTTGAATTTGTATTTTTAGAGGATTTTGGAATGATAAAAATATGGGTCTAATTGAATCTTTTCAAAAATTACCAGTGTGTCACTCACTTCACTTATAAAAGGACACATAATCATCTATCTTCTTCACATCATCAAACCTATTTGTTTAATCAAATACCTGGAAAAAAAATATCTTATAAAATTCCCTTTAATCATCTTATAAGACTTAGTTTTGGAAAAAATCCAACCTTTGAAGGATTTTGGTTCAAACTTAAGGAGGATACTCAAAGTTGAGGTAACATTCTTCTACAAGCATCATTATTTTATTTCTTTCACAACATCCTTAAATTATTATTAAAATTTGATGATATAATAACCATAGTATATTCCATATAATTATTTTTTTATGTTAAGGTAGTAACTTATAACCACCTTTGCTTCGATCAAATGGGTTAGGAAATCATCATTCATGTGTAAGGAAGACTACTGCCTCACCAACAGATATCATTAATTTTTCAATTACCACAATTCACGATTGGGTATTATGATGGATATAAAATTTATATGTGATATTTATAACATAATTATACCTATAGAGTAATTATATCATATATATTTACTTTTCATTTTATAGGGGATATGATGACGTCTCTCATGTGTACGGCGGTTACAGCTTCACGAAGCGTTGTGATTTGTTTTCACTAATGCTTTATATAGAATATGATAGAAATATGTTAATGATTACATGATATATAAATAAAAAATAATATGATTTTAAAAAATATATATTTATCAATATGAAAGGATCATATAACATTTAATTTCTTAGACCGTAAAATGACAACGTTGCTCATGTAAGTGCGGACAACCACCATCACCAAGTGATGTGACTCTCTTTTCATCACCACACCACATGGATGGTATATATAAGAATATTAAAATAAATAATATTTTATTTATTATATCATTATCATTATATAATGAAAATATATTACTTTTCTCCTTTCCATAATAATTGTTGAAAATGGAAACATTACTCATCTCACATACAACCTACCATCTCTGTGATTGTAACATAGTCCATTTTTCATAACTGTCTTTCACGATTGGTTTTAAAAGAATAATTGATGTAAAAAAGGTAATTATGTCATGATTATTATTCTGGAGTTTATAGAACAATATAATATTTTCAATAAAATAATATTTCATGATGAAACACACATGAGAAAACAACAAAATTAACATTTGAAACAATGAATATAATGAAATATTATTAATGAATGGGGGAAAATATGTTATAAAAGGGAAATATATGCTATTATAAATATTAATATATTTATTTAATAATTTAATAACATTTTTAAAACTCCTATACAGTAGGTTAAATTATATTCAACCAATAGTAAGCATAAGGTAATGGATTCTATCTCAATTTCCTTTCATTGAGGAAAATATGTATGTTATGCACCAATTTCTTTTATATAGTGTGTATACTACCACTTTGACATGTAATATAATTAATAATTCATTATTAATGGAAATTTAAGAATTAATTTTAATTATTTAATCTAATTTTATTTTAATTAAAAGTTACCAAGTGGTAAATAATTTCATCACTAAATTTCTTTCCATTGGGTTAATTACTCATTCAATGTTACTGATTTCCTAAGATTATGTGTGTAATTAATTATTACTATATATTGTTATTTATAAACATTTATTATTTTTATTTATAGTTGATACATGTAATTAATTCATTAATTAATTCTCACTTTAATATTATGAACATTGTAATGGATTATTTCACAATCTCATTCTAATCGAGGTTGATTTTTATTGAATTTTGGTTGAAATTTATTATTTAAAGATTTACTAATAAAACCATTTAATTTTATTATCCTCTATATATTCAAAACATTTTCAATTAATTGTAGCATTTTTTCACTCTATGGTAATTAAAATGTTTATAAAAAAAATTTACGAAAATCTGACTTCAATTCTATTTTTGATCAGAAATCCACTTTCTTCCAACACAATGATTTCTAAAAAAATTAAAATTTTTTTTAAACTCTTATAAATTATTTATTAAATTTAGTTTTACCCTTTTTAACATTTAAAATTTTTTTCTAATGCAATATTCATATATTTTTTAAAACAATTTCAGTTGGTCTTTTATTAAAAAAGTGAAAGGAATCATTATTTTAACGTGTATAGTAAGAATAGAATTTCCTGATATAGTGACCAAAAAAATTATTTTATTTAATTTTATAAGGTTATTTTTAATGAAAATTATTTTCAAATTTTTCTGGAAATTTTAGTTTTAAAAGTTGATTTTCAAAATGAAAAAAATAATAATTTCCTCATAAATATTTTTAAAGTTGTTTTTATGATATTTAAATTCATGAATGATAAAAACCATTTATTTATACATATAATACACTAGGTATATTTTTCATTCATACCATCCTTATTTTCCCTCTACATGGTTTATAATCATTTTTACTAAGGAAAGTTTGACATTCACTTTCTTGATTCATTTTTATAGTTATTAACTTTCCATTGAAATATTCAATTTCCCATGATCATTAGACATTAAATTTACCCTATATTTAAATTTTATTTATCATGGATATGATTATTTCTTATAAAATATATCATTTTTAAATATTGTGTTTACTTTAAAAGTAATTTTATCAACTTTGGAAATATTGATAAATATGTATCCTTTACCCAATAGTGATATTTGTTAATAACGAACATTTTTCATGAATTAAATAAATTATTCTATATATGAGGAATTATTTGGACATGTATACATGGATGGGTCCTTGTTATATATATCTCATCGATGCATCAGTAGTATAATGTGATAAATCAATTGTCTAGCCTTAGTTTAATGGGTTTCTTCCCATCAATTTTAAATTATCTTGAGGGTGGATCTTTATAGAGACCCTCGATTTTCAAACATAAACATTACATAACTTCTATATAATATTTAAACATTATACAAACAAACATCCAAATACCGTAATTGTTTTAGTTCCATTTAAAACATCGAAACAAAAACACTGGTATATAAATGATCTATATCATCCCCCACTATGTTCTTCTCGACTAACAACCTTCTTAGACACCTCAAACATAATACATATCATCATAACCTAGGAGAAATAAAACATAAAAAGTTGTGAGATCATATTTTCATTAAGGGTAAACAAAGGATAAATTTAATCATAAACCTGAGCATAAGGGTATGAGAATGTGATCATGAAAATAGAAGATCATACCCTACATATCAAAGATCATAACATGAATCATTGCATAATGATTGGCAGTTTATAAGACATGAATCATAATTAAATAAAGAGCATATTCCATGAAATCATAACATAGGAATAAAATATGGAATTGTGGAAAACACATAAGAATATAATATGATTTATATAGTATCCAAGGCATCTCTTCCAAGACCATATTAGTATTATGGATTCACTCCCCATACCATCTTGGTAGTCATGGTTCACTCCCATATCCATCTTAATAGCATGAGTTCACTCCCAATACCATCTTGGTAGTCATGGTTCACACCCATGGCCATCTTATTAGTCAAGGTGCATTCGCAAGATCATATTAGTATATCTCATGAGATATAAATCTTTACCTAATGCATTGTAGGGATATATAGGTCTCACCCATCTCATAGTGAGATCATTCATACATGTGCCACAAGATCATAAATAGTCACATCATAACCCATGAAATTAATTGGTTATTATAAACAAGTATTTATTTCATAACCTATGGAAAAAATAAAAGTTTTATATCATAAACCAAGCCTGTGAAAATATGTGGATTTCAAAAGCATATAACCTATGAAAGAGAAATGGGTTTCATCAACATCATTCCATCAAAACATAATCCATTTAGAGAAATAATATAAATGTAAACATTGAATTATTTTTCAATAAAGTAATGAGTAACACCAATGGATGTTATCTTGGATGGAAAATAATTTTTAAATAACTTTTAAAAACATTTCTAGAGTAAAATATCATTTCTTCTTTGAAAATTTCTTTTTATAACATAAAGCCTTATTAAAACCTCTCTCTTTGAAAAAAATATTTGAAAAAATATAAAGGAATACTTGAAAACAATAATATATTTTTTAAATTGGTTTTCCTTGGAAATGATATTCTAGGATCTTTTGAAATAATTTTTTAAAACATTTTCAAAAACATGGGTTTTTTAATACAATAGAATTATAACCGAAGAGAGAGATACGGTCTGATTTTACATAAAAACATAATCTTAAGTTCCAAAGAGTGGAAAAATTAGTAATATCACATGATAATGTATTTTATAAATAGTTTATAAGGAAACCCATGATTATTCTAGAGATATGGATCAAAATATTCCATCAAATGAAGAATAAATGTAAACAATCTCGAAAAGCAATGAGATTGTCTTAATAAAAAAAATTAAATCAGTAATGTGGGATCATAATGTCCATGTAAGAAAATGAAATTAAATTAGTCTTAAAATATCATGAAAATAAGTATATTCATGATATAACTTGTAAAATTTTATTATATACACCTTGAAAAAGTTTTTAGGTGCATAGAAAAACATGAGTCTCAAATAAGAAAAATTGAGAGAAAACATTTTTAATGATTTGGTAACTTTTGAATCTTAAACCCCATGATTGAAAGTTCTTAAAATGGATACATAAATAACCATAAATTTAGGTATGATATCTATATAATAAAAATATTTTCTTCATATACACCACATAAAAGGAAACAGATGAGAACATAACATGTTTCTCACGGGAATAAAAGGTGTGTTGAAATCCCCTTACCTTGTGTCTTGACTCTCTTTGTACTCATTCAAGATTCCTGTATAATAAATATAAGTTTATTATAAATATTTTAAATAATAATTTTCTTATATATAATACCATATATGGTTTTATTATGACCTTATATTACCCTCTTGTAAACAATCCTATGTTAAGGTTTCACTTCGGGTAATGTTCTCTTTGTTCATTGCATGTGTCTTAATATGTTATATCATTGGTCCTTATAATTATATCATGATTACAGAATGTAAATAATGAAATAAATATCATGAATTTATAGTGTTTTTATATTTTAATAATATTTATCATAAAAGGTAATAAATTTAATACATCCATTATGAATACAGTAAGTTGTACGTACGCATAAATGTTGTTTCCTTTTTTAATTATCGTATTGAAAGAAAGAAAGAAAATGAAATAAAAGTGTATATGTGTATATTATCATTAAATGATAATTAAAATGCTATATATAACATATAATTTTACTAAACCCTTCAATAGTACATTCTATTTAGTGTGTGAACGAATCACATCACTTTAAGGGGCAGTAGTCCACACTTCCTCAAAAACAATTATCATAATTACACCAAACATAAAGAAAAAAATATATGTGTTATAAAATGAATAAATAAGATTAAATAAATAACAAATATAATACATGACATGTATAAATATATTTTCCATCATAATTTCCACCATGAGAGGTGATAAAGGAGAAATGAATAATCATCGTTTAGTGAGGAGGTAGTTCGTCGTACATGTAAACAGTATGTTCGATATTCATTAGATGGAGGTTTGTGTATGTGTAGGTTAAACCCTTAGAATAGAAATATACTATTATATTTAGGATACTTTTTTCCATAAAATATTTTAATAAAGAGAGTGTTGTGGGTGTAGAATGAAAATAAAGGAAATGATCTTGAGAGAAGATGTTACCACTTAATTGGGTAACTCCTTTTGGTTTGTTCAAAAAGGCTTCCTTGAGTTGCCTTATGTGAAAGGTAGGGCTTATAAGATTAATTTAGGGTATTTGGTAGATTATTTTATAAATTTTTGGGAAATCCAAGGGGCTTGAGATGTGTTAGGAATTGGGTAGAGGTGGTGGCCTTTTATAGGGAAGGGAAAGGATACACTTGGCATTTTTTAAAACAAGTTAGGTGTACCCACGTTTTTTAATAAAACAATCCATAACAAACCAAAAAAGTCAATAATTTAAGATTCATGGATGAATAATGGGAATATAAGGGGTGTTGGATAAGTTTATAGGTCGTTTAGGTCTTATATTTATGGTTTAATACTTTATTAACCTAATTTTTCTCTTAACTAGTGTATTAATTTTAATCACCTTCACTAATATTGTTATCCAAAAACAAATTTGACCTTATTATATATTATAAATTATTCAGAATCCAAATATTGAATTTTTTTTCTCAAAATTGTAATCATATAATTGGAATAAATTAATTTGAAATTAATCCCGTAGTAGGTTCAACAATGCGGGTTTTTAAAGTAAAAAATGATCAAAAGTTTATAAAGTTTTTATATCCAATGTCAATGTGAAATTGGTTCTGATGACCAAAATTGGATTAATTGATAAAAATATTATCTAAATAAACTATTAAAAAAATTAAAAATATAATTTAACCTTATAAACAAATTAAATTAAAAATAATTTTTGAATTAAAATTCCATATTCTTCATTATTTATCCAAAAAATGAAGTTTGACAGAAAAATCCCCAAAATTCACACTAAGATTATTTCATCATCATAAATTAAAAAAATAACTCTATTCTACCAAATTAAATTTATAAATTTTTCAAAAATTAATTTTATTATTTTTCACAGAAGGACATTAAAAGTGGTTCATTCGAGAAAATTGTATTTTTAAACATATAAAGACTTTACCAAAAATCATATCTTTAATTATCAATATGTTTTATTTAAAGAAACCCTTTAAAAAATTTATTTGATAAGAATTTATTACTATTCATATAACAAAGTTTAATATCTATATTATAATTATCTCATTTAAATAACTATAACAATAAAATGATGTTTCATAGAAATATCGGTGTTGCGTGTAACGTACGCCAAGTTGGGGTTGTGTGCATTGTACACCAATTTTGTTCCATGTGAAAGGAATGTTTGACTTAGTGTATTGAAATATATAAATTAAAATTTAATTTATCAAATATAAGGTCCATAAAAACTCTAAGTGTTACATTCTACCCCTTAAAATGAATTTCACCCTCAAAATGCATCACTCATGTAAAAAAATGAGGATTATTATGCTTTATCATATCCTCAAGTTCCCACATACCTTCCTCTAACTGGTGATTTCTACACAAAACTTTGACCAGGTGAGTGGTCTTGTTTCGTAGAACTTTATCTGATCGGTCCATATTTAAACAAGTTATTCATCATAAGAAAGATCATTCTCTAGTCGTATGACCTCTGAGTTAAGTACATGTGATGGGTCAGGTATGTACTTCCTCAGTAGAGATATATAGAACACATCATGGAATTGAGAGAGATTTGGAGGAAGTTCCAAGTGATAGGGTACTGTCCCGATATGATCAAGAATCTCAAAGGGACCAATATACATAGGGATTAGTTTACTTTTCTTCCTAACTCTCATAACTTTCTTCTAGGGTTAGATTCATATAAACACATTTTCACTAACCTCATATTGTAGATCACAATGATGGTTATCATCATAACCTTTCTATTGACACTGAGATTCCTTGATATTTTGGTGAATGGTTCTAACCTTCTCAACTATTTCTTCAGCAATATTAGGTCTTAGTATATTTCTTTCTCCAACTTCATCCCAACACATTGGAGATCTACATTTTATCTTTTAGAGGGATAAATTATTTTCCATATTAATTCTTGTGAGAAATCTATTATTGTAAAAAAACCCAACTAGAGGAAGGTATTGATCCCAACCACCTTTTAAATCTAACAAATAATATATCAATATATCCTCTAGGGTTTGAATTGTTCTTTTAGATTGACCATCTATCTTATAATGATAAGCAGTGATGAAACTAAATTATTTATCAAGTTCATTTAGAATACTTCGCTAGAACGTTTCGGTAAACCTTGAATCTTGATCTAATATAATATAATGTGGTAATCCATGAAATATTACCACTTTCTTAATGTATTTCCTAGCCATATGATCTAAATATAAATATTCTCTGATATCAATGAATTTTGATGACTTTGTAAGGTGATAGACCAGCACACATATAGAATTAAACCCTTTAGAGGTTTTTGGTAGTCCAATGAAAAAATCCATAGTGATGTTCTCCAATTTACATTCTCGTATGGGTAATGGATGCAAAATCACTTTAGAATTTTTTCTTTTAGCCTTAACTTTCTTGTATATTAAACACTGAGATACAAACTCCATAATATCTCTCTTCATTACATCCCACCAAAAGTATTCTTTCAAGTCCATATACATCGTCAAACATCCAGGATGAATAGAGAATGAAGAACTATGAACTTACTCTAATATCCCCTTCTTCAAATATGGAATGGAAGGAACACATACACGGTTCCTAAACCTTATCATTCCATCTATATCAAGGTAAAACTCTGTAACATTTATGTATTTTTTTTTTCAAATATTCATATTCTTTTTGTTCATCCTTAATCTTTACATGGATAGAGGTTTGAACATTCATTTGAATAATATAAGTTTTTTCCCTTCCTTTAATATTTCTATATCAATCCTATGTAAATCTAGAAATGTTGTATATTTTGTGATCCTAGTCATGGATATCTAGAATTATACTTCTAAATAAAATCATCAGCCACCTTGTTCATTCTCCTAGGGTAGTAATGTTTTGAGCAGTCATAATCCTTTATCAACTCTAACCATATTCTATGGAACATGTTCAAATCCTTCTATGTGAATATATATTTCATACTTTTATTATCAGTATATATATCACACTTTTCACCATAAAGATGATTCCTCCATATCTTTAATTCAAAAATTACAACTTCTAACTCCAAATCATGAGTTGGGTGATTTTTTTCATGAATCTTCAACTTCCGTGAGACATAAGTGATAAATATGTTATTCTTCATAATAACACATACCAATACCTTTATAGATGCATATCTATATATTAAAAACCTTTATACTCTATAGGATAATGCAATAAAAGGTCTACTAACCAACCTTTTCTTCATTTCCTTGAAATATTCATCACATTCATATGTCCAAAAGAAATTGACACCCCTATAAGTTAACTTGGTCAGAGGATTGGATAGTCATGAGAAATTATCCACAACCAATCAGTAATATCCAGATAAACCAAGAAATCTGTGGATCTTAGTCATCGTGGTTGGTCTAGGCCTACATTATTAAATCCATAAAGATAACTGGGGAATTAGTAAGACATAAAGGCATTATTATATATTCATAGTGACCATACCTTGTATGTAATTTCATCATGGGTATATCCTCTTTCTTGACCCTCAATTGATGATATCCATAATGAAGTTTAATCTAGTAAATGTATTTAGATCTGCATAGTTGATCAAATAACTCATCAATATGGGGAAGAGGATACTTGTTCTTGATTTTGATCTCGTTCAACTCCCAATAATCAATGCATAGTCTCATTGATCCATTCTATAAGGAGTCTTAAATTTTTGTGGAACCAGTTCTGAGTTCTATTGGGAATTAAACTTCGTATTTTAGTGGAAGGATAGACAAATATTCCAAAAATACATCCAAAAAATCCCAAACAACAAGAATATCATTGATGTCAATCTTTTCCTCAATCATTTGAGATAAACAACCCTTTTGAATGGGAATTAAGACCCATACACTTTATGTAATATCCAAAAGAAGATCATACTTATCATCACATTGATGGATGATCATAGTTGTGTTTGAAATATCGAATGTAACTTCCATTCCTTGACAATTGATGTGAGATTAATATAGATACATCCAATCCATGCCTAAGATGACATTAAATTCAAACAAAGTAATAATGAAAAGATTTGTAGGAAGAACATTCCCACAAACTCTAAATAGAGAGGAATCATAGAATTGAGATGAAATCATTGTACCATTATGGGTTTGCACAAAAAATCCACATCTAATTGTTTTGGAGGTATTATAACACCCTTATAAAAAAATTTATATATGAAAGAGTTGGTGGATCTAGAATAAAATATGAAATTAGTCATTCTAGAGTGGATGGTAAGTGTACCTTCTATCACATCATTATCACACCCCTCATCAGAAATAGAAATTACCTGATATTTCCCATTTTCCCTTTTCATTAGTGGTTTCTGACATCGATCTTCATCACCAAACCTTATGTTTTGGATGTGGTTTTCATAATGACCATTCTCCTTACACTTGTAACACTAAATTGTGGGAGGTATATTCTATGCCTCTTTTTCTCTATTATAATTTTGAGCTAACTTCTTCTTGTCACTTTGGAAATAAATTTTCTGGTGACCTTCCTTTATATATATAAAACATTTATTATACCCCTCAAGTAAATTTCCACCATAATTCTTACCACACATAGTTTATAAAGGAAAGATCATATTCTTTTCTTCATGGTTTTTAGATTTTATAATAAACTCCATCTTACAATTTTTTTCAAAACCATGAGATTGATATGTGAATCCAACCTCTATTTCAACATTGATTGCAGAAAGTACAATCTGTTCATAGCTTCTAAAGTCACTTATAGCCAATTCCATTCTGAGACTTGGCTTTAAGCCACTGAAGAACCTATTAACTTTGGATTCGGGTTAGATGGTAATTCCTGAAGCGTACCTTGAAAGTATTTTGAAATTATCCTCCTAAGTACCAAAAAGTTCATCACCCCTTTACTTAAACTCAAGGAACTCTTTCTCCATATTGGTATGAATAATTTGAATAATGTACTTATTGATAAATAATTTCTTAAAATCATCCTATCCATGGATTCAATCTCATAATGATACCTCTTATTCTTTATTATATTCTACTACTGATCTGCTTCATCTTCAAACCGATAAACATATAGAATGAATTTATCATACTCTGAACACTAAATAAAGGGGGAATATATTTTTAGTAGTACTGATCCATTATTTAGAAAAAATTGGATAAAAATTCTTTATGAAATATGGTGGTATTTTCCTCATGAATGATCAAATAGAATGTTGTTCTCTCCTTTACTCATTTGGAAGTTTACCATGATTCATATCTGGAGAAATCTATGTGATCATAACAACAAGTTTTTTCATTCCAACTCCTATAACATTCAGTTTATTAGGAGTAAGATCATTTCATTTTCCATCAATATCACCATTAATGTGGTTCCTTTGGGTTCCATCCATTGAATAAAATAAAAATCATAGAGTAAGAAATATTTATCATAATGAGGAACCACATAATCCTAAAAAATCACTTATAGGATGTCTAACATATTACACCTTCCTTAATCTATGAATCATAAGGTTTATCCTAGGTTATTCATAGGTAAATTATATTTAAATCCTTCATAATGGTTCATGAAGAGTTTGTGAATTCCCAAAACATATCCACCAGGAGTGTCAAACTGGGTGTAAAGCAAGGCTCATTGTCATGTACTAGACTACCCCAAGTTAGGTCTAGAATATATTTTATGAGTTATTTCCCATAGGTACATTTATTCTAAAGCCACATCCACTTATAGTATCCAAAGAGGGATATATTCTAAGAAACCACTCACTTTATCCATCATTAAAATTCCAAGACATTTTCTTATACTTATCCTTATCCTTATACTTATCCTTTGATAATTTCTTATATTTATAACTATGTTTTTATCATAATATATTCTAAAGGTTAACTATACCTTTACAATGATACCAAATATAGAGACCCTAACTTTTCAAACATAATCAATACATAACTTTTTTAGAATACTTAATGTCACACACGGTTTTTTTGTCTTTGTATTGATCCGGTCCATTGGAAATCCCGATCATTTTCATGGGTATTTGGTGAGCTGAATCCTGAGTTTTTAAGTTTCATATATGTCTGACCACCCTAATTTGGGATCCCCGTTGTTTTTTTAGTAGTTTTTGAAGAAAGGGTGGTTACTTCATGATTTGGGCCAACCGTGAGCTCATTCTGAGTTTTAAAAACCGAATTTGTTTATTTTATAACTCTTTTTTTATCCTTTTTCACCAATTAAACTTCCCACTTGTCCTATACTGATATATTAAAACTTATTTATCCTTTTGGACCCATTTTAAATTCATAATCAGGGGAATTTGGGTTACTTATTTATGTATTGGGCCAGCCCACGGGCCCATTTCCTGTTTTAAAAAAAATAATTCGTTTCTTTTATATATTTTTCATTTTTTAATATTTTTTGGTGATTCTAACTCCCCCTAGAAACCAATAACCCTATCCTAACCCTAATAATCTATTTTACCTCTTTGGAGCTCATATGGGTCGCGGATTAGGGAAAAAATTATCAAGATACCTCAAATCGTCCAGAATTGACACGGTAAATTGTATCATTCGTAAATATATCAATTAGTACTCTTCTGGACACCAATATTCTTTCCCTGGTTCTTCCAGACCTTATGCGTGTCTCCAAGAAGTTTCAATCCATTCCCTTCTCTATAGGGTTGCATATCTAATGGAAGACGAAGAGTTTTCTAGGATGAAAGGTGAGATTCCTTCTCCTTTCTCCTTCCTCTTCCCCCTCCTTTCATTATTCCTTGGATTTATATTGTCCCCTAGTATTGATCAACCTAGGATTTTTTTATACCATGTTTTTTATGGGTTTTCTGTTTGTTTAGGTCTGGTCTTTATAGTTTTAGGGTTTATAAACCCGTGGCGGATGATTTCAGGTGTGCGTTTCAATTACGCCAAGGATTTGAGGTATGATATCCATTTCACATGACTTTATCATTAAAGTTTCATCATTTTAATATTATAATAAACTGATATACATGTTTATTATTGTTTTTAAGCCTTTGGATAATTTTCTTGGTGTGCAAAGTGGTTGTTTAATCATTGTTTTGTGAAAGGTAGTGTTGTTTTGTCATGAAAGTGCTCAACAAGTGTTTGTTTAAATGTTCCGTTATCTTTTGCAAATATTTTGTGAGGTTTATAATCTGATTTATGGTATTTTTAACATTTTACAGTATATTTAATGAAAATATGACATTCAATTGGTGTTTTATTCCTTTTCACGTACTTAAAATAAATTATTTTGTTTAAAAAGGACATGACATGTGTTCGGTAAATTGCCCGGTTGGATTTTATGTGTGATGTGTGATTTAAAAGTTATTTGTTTGGATTTATAAAGGAATATGAAGAATTATAAATTTTATTTTTTGGTCCTTATATGTATTTCCAATTTGGATTTCTTTTTACAAACATGTGGGTTTTTGGTTGACAACATATTTTGGCCCGAATTTCCCAAAAATGGACTGTTTCACATCTTTATGAAAATGGTTGTGTTTTGAATATGTAATCTGAGTATTATAAGAGATTTATGAATGTTTTTTTCTACTTTAAATGGTTTTTATACACATCCTTAATAAAATTAAAATTCATACCTTCATCAAACTTTAGTTTTGAGAAAATGTTTAAAGGCCCGTTTGGCATTTCCTAAAAATAAAGGAGTGTTTTACTTGTATATACCAAGTTGTGCAATTGGGATTGTTTTATGGTCCATTAAATGATATTATTAAATGTTTCTAGGGCTTCCAAATATTTTTTTTTTTGGTTTTGATGTATGTTTATAATTTAAAGAGTGTTTTTGAATGAGTTTTATGTGCAAAGCCTCAATACACTTCATGAAATTGTTTTACCAAAATATTTAGCGGTTTGTTGATTCGTGTAAGAAATGTGAAGAAATGTTATGGGTTGTTTGTGTTTTTATGGTTTGGTAATGGAATGTAGATGTGAAATGTGTATTTGATAATATGTGTAACTTGATTGAGCACTAAAGGGAATCCCCGGTATCTAGGTGGGTGGACGTGTACTAGTATGCTAGTGATTCTGTGGGGGTTGGCCTCGGTTTCACGTAGCAAGTTTAACGATGACAACACTAACTAAACTATGATTATGATGATGATTGGGGACCAATAGGTTATGGGTATGTTCCCTACTAGTGGCTCGTGCACGAGAACGGATATTTATTATGGTTACTTTCACCGAGATACGAGGTACCTGGGGCTCACAACTAACTAATGCCTAGGGGTGTTCCCATGACTAGTGCTCATTATCTATTTTGTACTCACCGTTGGAATACGGTGTGTTTGGTTGGTAAATTCAGTAGTATGTGTTATTTATTTAAAATTTAAAATTCTTTAAAGCATCCCTCTTGAAAACTATTTTCATTTTGAAGTTTCACCTCTTTGAAAAAAATTGTTACTTCCATTTTTGTTTATTAAACATGCATGTTTTTGTCTGATAATTATTATAGCATAGAACCTCATTTGAAAACCATACTTTCATATATTGAATTTAAAACTATAAATTGATGTTTCTTTTATTTTAAAGTAATGTTCATTGGGAATAGAATATCGGGCTAACCTACTGAGTTTTAATACTCACGCCTATAGTCTTCTTCTTTTTTTAGCCCTTGTGCAGGTTTCATCTTTAGTTCGATCACCATGGGAGACATTTTATCATTATGTTGGAGAGTGACCAGAAGTGTCACATGGAGTTATTTGTTCATCGGGATTGTTCAGTTGAGTTGTTGGTTTTGTTCTACTTTTAGTTTCTTATACAAATAATATTTAGTTCTATTTTTATATAAATTCATTTTGAGCTGTCCGTTTATTTCCGTTGTTTGTTTTATTGTTTATATATGGGATAAATCTTTCCCTTGTGTACTCTATTGATGCCCTTGGTTCTTTTAACCATCTCGGAAGGATTGGGAATGCCTCTCGGGACTTGTCGCGGGCTGGCCTGGGTGACCGGTTCAGGGTCGACTCAGGCTAGTTCGTAACAAAATGGTATCAGAGCAGGTTGGCTCTTAGCAGACCTTTCTTTTTAGAGCACCCTTGTTATTTTGGGGTTGTCAAGGTAGATGGAGTAGGATTTTTAGGACCTTAAGGGTAAGTTCAATAAGAGAGTCACGAACTCTTTCTTGTTCTAATCCTCAGGTTTCCATGGGAAGTCTTGTTTTATTAGTGTCCTTTATTCTGGTTGATTTTTTGGTGTTGGGATATGACAAGGGGAGTCTGAATAATGGCCTCCATGAGCTCACGGTGCCTAGAAATCCATGTGGAGTTGGGTAATGGTCCTAATAATTCTGTCTGTGTTGGTTTTTTGTTTGGCATATGGACGCCAACCATATGGTCAAGTCACCCACCGACAGTAGTTTCCTTTTTTGGGTCTCTTGAACCTTTCTTGAATTCTGAATTTTTGTTTTTAAAATCCTTATGTGAGAATTGTGGAAATGGGTTTTAAAGTAAGGATTAGATTTTTAAATGTGAAAAAGGGGATTTTCAAAAATTAAATATAATAATGGTTTTGGAAGGTTTTGTTTTTGTAAAAAAATGGAGGGAAGTGGAAATGATTTAAAGGGATTGGATTATCCATAATCTAAACTTGTGGTTTGTTGAAATAAAATGTTTTGAAATTGTGAATCATTTTAAGTTGATTCTAGATCTTTGTTTTAAATAGGGTTTTTTGGGATGTTAAAGAGTTTTTGAATTGGATAAATTAGTTTTGGAAATTGGTTTTGATTGGTGGGTGTTTTACTAGAAATGGTATTGGTCTCAATAAACCTCGGATTATGAAAATATATGTAGCAGAATTGTTTTTAAAAAAATGGGAAGGGGTTGTTTGAAGTGGCTTGGTTATTTAAAAAGTTTTTAAAAATGGAAAGGGGTAGGTTTTTAAGAAAATGTTTCTTAATTAATTGTTGTTTTGTTTTGTGAAATATGAAAAGGTTTTTTGACTTGGTGGTTGGTGTTCCTTATGAAGGTAGAAATTTTTTGGAATGATGTTGTTTTGTTTTAGCCTTTGGTGTTTTCATGGGTTCTAACATGCATGGTTTTATTTATATATAGAAGGATGGCCTATATGGTATGGTGCTTGGGTGCCTGGGGTGGCATGGAAATGTGCATGTGAGTGAGACTTTATGAAACATCATTGGTGAATGTGGAAACCCACCAAGTTAGTTTGTTTTTTCAAAATTGTTTTGAGCTGAAAATTGTGGCCTTCTTTATAACCAATGGTTATGTGGCTTGATTTTTCTATGTCTTAGAAGATTTGTTTATTTGTTTAGATTCTATATGATCTATAATTCATACTCTTGTTCTATCTAGAGATGATATATTATTGGTGGCTCGGTTTTGGAGTAATTTTCATTGGGTTTCTAAAGATGTGTTTGATGTTGTGATGTGGCCATGGATAGTTCTCCGTTGGAAATATTTCCTGCTGATCAACCTAAGGATTAATTTAAAATGTTAAATCCACCTATTTTGATGATGGATCAACCTATTTGTTGGAATAGAGAGCTGTTTAGGATCTATTAAAAGTGCTTCTAGGTTGTGATAATTCTTTTGGACAGAGCAGTTGTGTTCGGTGATGTTGATGTGTTTCGTCGTATTCCTTGTCCATTCTGCCCCTCATTTAGAGTGAGATAGAATTTTGATATGTATCTATGAGTTTCTATTTATATTAATTTTTTTTTTGGTGATCAAGTGAGGTTTTTTTTTGAGTGGTGTTATCCTTATCACCTGACTGCGGTGCAGCAAATGCTTCAAGAATTAGGGCTCCAGCCATAGGCATCGGAGTGAAGCTTTTCACGCATTCAGGGAATCGACAGAGGTGTGGAGTGATCGATTAGGATCCTTCCTCCTCTTTTTTGGTAAGTTAGTCTCTATGTCAATGTTTTAGTTCCTCATTTCTATGAATTTCCCTTTTTCGCAACAAGTGTGGTGGACTTAACTCCTCACACAGTGTCTATGGTTATTCCTTTATGGATGTGGGTTTTCAATCAATGTCCCTGTGTGGACTGCCTGTAAAAATCAGGTGTAGTCTTGGTGTTACCTATTCATAGGTGGAGAGTTTTGGGTAGTTTATTTGTTTCTTTTTTGGTTTCAGTGGCCAAATTTTTGGGTCCCCTTCCCTCCCATCCCCAAGTGGTGGGGGTCCAGAACTGTGCTGAATGTGTTGGCCAAGTTCTTGCCCCCTCCGTTCGGGGGTGGGTGGTTTATATGTTAATGTTGTAACCCTATTAACTTGGTATGGTAGGTTTTTTTAGGAGTTTTTTTTGGGATTGTGTGAGTGAGGCCCAATTATATCTCATGTTTAATTCTTGTCTGTTCGTTGCTAGTTGGTTTCTAATGGTGGGGAGACCCACCATGGGTCTCCTGGATTTTCATCCTAAGAAAATTTCTAGTGCTAGTTGATTCTTAATGGTGGGGATTCCATTATGTACTAACCTAGAATATTTTGTTTTTGTGACTTCTCTTTGGTTTGGGTGATGGTTGGGTTCATTGAGAGAAGGCCCAACAATCGGGTTCTTGGCTTGGTTGTGGAGGTGGTGTCTTCATCTTTCCGTTGATTCTCCAGACGTGGTTGTGAGTTGTGTTTTGTGTGGGAAAGAGTATTAAGTTGCATTGTTGGTGGTTGATATTTCCTTATCTTTAGAGGCTGTATTATTTTGTTATGGAATCCTTAGGTGTTTTTTTTCAGCTGGAAAGTTTTATGGCTTTCCGGGGGCAGAAAGCTTTAATGGTGGGGAGAATTGTCACACACGGTTTTTTTTGTCTTTGTATTCATCTGGTCCATTGGAAATCCTGATACTTCTAATGAGTATTTTGTGAGATTAATCCTAAGTTTTTAGGTTTCATATATGTCTAACCACCCTAATTTGGGATCCCCATTGTTTTTTAGTAGTTTTTGAAGAAAGGGTGGTTACTTCATGATTTGGGCCAACCGTGAGCCCATTCCCAGTTTTAAAAACCGAATTTGTTTCTTTTATAACTCTTTTTTTTCATCCTTTTTCACCCATTAAACTCCCCACTTGTCCTATACTGATATATTAAAACTTATTTATCCTTTTGGAACCATTATAAATTCATAATCAGGGTGAATTTGGGTTACTTATTTATGTATTGGGCCAGCTCATGGGCCCATTTCCTGTTTTAAAAATAATAATTCGTTTCCTTTATATATTTTTCATTTTTTAATATTTTTTGGTGATTCAACCTCCCCCTAGAATCCAATAACCCTATACTAACCCTCATAATCTATTTTATCTTTTTGGAGCTCATATGGGTCTCGTATTAGGGCGAAAATTCTCAGGATACCTCAAATCGTCCAGAATTGACAAGGTAAATTGTATCATTCTTAAATCAATCAATTCATACTCTTTTGGAAACCAATATTATTTCCCTGGTTCTTCCAGACTGTAGGAGTGTCCCAAAGAAGTTTCTATCCATTCCCTTCTCTATAGGGTTGCAGATCTAATGGAAGACAAAGATTTTTCTAGGGGGAAAGGTGAGATTCCTTCTCCTTTCTCCTTCCTCTTCCCCCTCCTTTCATTATTTCTTGGATTTATATTGTCCCCTAGTATTGATCGACCTAGGATTTTTTTATGCCATGTTTTTTTATGAGGTTTCTATTTGTTTAGGTCTGTTATTTATAGTTTTAGGGTTTATAAACCTGCGGCGGGTGATTTCGGCTGTGCGTTTCAATTACGCCAAGGATTTGAGGTAGGATATCCCTTGCACATGCCTTTATCATTAAAGTTTCATCATTTTAATATTATCATAAACTGATATAAATTTTTATTATTGTTTTTAATCCTTTGTATAATTTTCTTGGTGTGCAAAGTGGTTGTTTAATCATTGTTTTGTGAAAGGTAATGTTGTTTTGTCATGAAAGTGCTCAACAGGTGTTTGTTTAAATGTTCCTTTATCTTTTGCAAATATTTTGTGAGGTTTATAATCTGGTTTATGGTATTTTTAACATGTTACAGTATATTGAATGAAAATATGACATTAAATTGGTGTTTTATTCCTTTTCACGTACTTAAAATAAATTGTTTTGCTTAAAAAGGGCATGACATGTGTTCGGTAAATTGCCCGGTTGGATTTTATGTGTGATGTGTGATTTAAAAGTTATTTGTTTGGATTTATAAAGGAATTTGAATAATTATAAATGTTATTTTTGGTTCCTTATATGGATTTCCAATTTGGATTTGTTTTTACAAACAGGTGGGTTTTTGGTTTACAACATATTTTGGCCCGAGTTTCCCAAAAATGGACCGTTTCACATCTTTATGAAAATAGTTATGTTTTGAATATGTAACCTGAGTATTATAAGAGATTTATGAATGTGGTTTACTACTGTAAATGGTTTTTATATACATCCTTAATAAAATTAAAATGCATACCTTCATCAAACGTTAGTTTTGAGAAAATGTTTAAAGGGTCGTTTGGCATTTCCTAAAAATGAAGGAGTGTTTTACTTGTGTATACCAAGTTGTGCAATTGGGATTGTTTTATAGTCCATTAAATGATTTTATTAAATGTTTCTAGGGATTTAAAATATGATTTGGTTTGGTTTTTATGTGTGTTTATAATGTAAAGAGTGTTTTTGAATGAGTTTTATGTGCAAATCCTCAATACACTTCATGAAATTGTTTTACCAAAATATTTATCGGTTTGTTGATTTGTGTAAGAATTGTGAAGAAAGATTATGTGATGTTTGTGTTTTTATGGTTTGGTAATGGAATTTGGATGTGAAATTTGTATTTTATAATATGTGTAACTTGATTGAGCACTAAAGGGAATCCCGGGTATCTAGGTGGGCGAACGCGTACTAGTATGCTAGTGATTCTGTGGGGGTTGGCCTCTATTTCACGTAGCAAGTTTGACGATGAAAACACTAACTAAACTATGATGATGATGATGATTAGGTACCACTTGGTTATGGGTATATTCCCTACTGGTGGATCGTGCACGAGAATGGATATTTATTATGGTTACTTTCACCGAGATACGAGGTACCTGGGGCTCACAACTAACTAGTGCCTAGGGGTGTTCCCATGACTAGTGCTCATTGGCTATTTTGTACTCACCGTCAGAATACGGTGTGTTTGGTTGTTAAATTCATTAGTATGTGTTATTTATTTAATAGTTAAAACTCTTTAAAGCAGCCCTCTTGAAATCTATTTTCATTTTGAAGTTTCACCTCTTTGAAAAAAAATTGTTACTTGCATTTTTGTTTATTAAACATGCATGTTTTTTTCTGATAATTATTATAGCATGGAACCTCATTTGAAAACCATACATTAATATCTTTAATTTAAAACTATAAATTGATGTTTCTTTTATTTTAAATGAATGTTCATTGGGAATAGAATATCGGTCTAATATACTAAGTTTTAATACTCACCCCTATAGTCTTCTTCTTTTTTTAGCCCTTGTGCAGGTTTCAGATTTAGTTCGATCACCTTGGGAGACATTTGATCATTGTGTTGGAGAGTGTCCAGAAGTGTCACATGGAGTTAGTTAGTCATTGAGATTGTTCAGTTGAGTTGTTGGTTTTGTTCTCCTTTATTTTCTTGTACAAATAATGTTTAGTTCAATTTTTATACAAATTCATTTTGGGATGTCCGTTTATTTATGCTGTTTTTTTGATTGTTTATATATGGGAGAAATCATTCCCTTGTGTACTCTATTGATGCCCTTGGTGCTTATCACCATCTTGGGAGGATCGAGAACGCCTCTCAGGACTTTTCGCGGGATGGCCTAGGTGACCGGTTCAGGGTCAACTCGGGCTGGTTTGTGACACTTAAACATTATATAAACAGACACCCAAAGACTATAATTGGTCTAGCGGCTTTGGAAACATCAAAACATAAACACTAGTATATAAATGAGCTACAGCATCTCCCACTAGATTCTTCTTGACTATAACCCTTCTTAGAAAACTCAAACATAATACATATCATCATAACCTGGGGGAAACGAAACCTAAATAGGGGTGATCTCATATGCTCAGTTTGGGTAAAAAAGGAGACATGTAAGTATAAACATGAGTATAAGGGTATGAGAATTTGATCATGAAAATAGAATATCATACACTGCATATCAAAGATCATACCAAAAATCATGGAATAATTATTGGAAGTTCATAATACATGAATCATAATGTAATAAAGAGAATAATCCATGAAAGTATAACATGGGAATAAAACATAGAATTGTGGAAAACACATAAGCATATAATATGATTTCCATAGTAGCCAAGGCATCACTTCCTAGAACATTTTGGTAGTACATGTTCATTCCCTATACCATTTGGGTATTCATGGTTTACTCCCATGGCCATTTTAGTATCATGTGTTCACTCCCCATACCATCTTGGTATTCATGGTTCGCTCACATGGACATCTTAGTAGACAAGGTTCATTCCTAAGACCATATTAGTCTATCTTCTGAGATATAAATATCTTCCCAATGCATTGGTGGGAGATATAGGTCCCACCCATATCATAGTTAAATCATTCATACATGTTCCACAATAACATAAATAGTCATATCATAACCCCTGAAATAAATTGGGTATTATAAACATGTAATCATATCATAACCTATAAAAAAATAGGTTTCCTAATCATAAACATAACCCGTGAAATTTAAGTAGGTTTGAAAATCATATAACCCTTAAAAGATAAATGGGTTTCATCAACATTATGTCATTAAAAAATAATCCATTAAAAGAAACAATATTAGTGGTAAAATGGAATGATTTACCAAGAAAGGCATGAGTAACACCAATGGATTCTATATTATATGGGAAATAATTTTGAATGAACTTTTAAAAACATTTCTTGGGGAAAATATACTTTCTTCTTTGAAAAATTATTCTTATAACATAAAACCTTCTGAAAAAACATTTTATTTGAAAAAAAAAGATTTTAAAATTTATAAAGGGAGCCTTGAAAACAATAAAAAAAAATTAAAAAAATTCCTTGAAAATTATATTCAAGTATATTTTGAAAACATTTTCAAAAACATGGGTTTTTTAATATAACAGAATTCTGACTAAAGAGGGAGAGACAATCATATTTTACTTAAAAAAATTAACTTAAGTAACAAAGAGTGAAAATAGAGGTAATAACACATGATTATATCTTGAATAAATATATTATAAGGAAAATCATGTGTATACTTGAGAGATTGATCAAAATATTTCATTAAAGGAAGCATAAATGTAAATAATCTCGAAAAGTGCTGAGATTGTCTCAATAAACTCTTATAACATAGTAACTTGGGATCATAATCTCTATGTAATAATATAAAATTAAATGAAGCTTAAAATATCATTAAAATAAGGATTTTCATGATATAACATGTAAAATTTAAGTATATACACCTCAAAAAATAGTTCAGGGGCATAACAAAACATCAGTCTCAAAGAATGGAAATTGAGACAAAATATTTATACCAATTTGTTAACTTTTGAAACTTAAACCCCAGGAATGAAATTTAATAAAATAGATATATTAATACCCAAAAATTTAGTTATAGTATAAATATAATACAATCATGGTAATGAAATACACTACACAAAATGAAAGAGTGGCGAACATAGAATGTTTCTCACGAGAATAAAAAGTGCGGTGAAATCCCATTACCTTGTAGCTTGAATCTCTTCGTACTCATACAAGATTCTTGTATAATAAATATAATTTTATTATAAATATTTTATAGAATAATATTCTTATACATAATACCATATATGGATTTATTATAACCTTATATTAAATTCAAATAAACAATCCTATGTAAAGGTTTCACTTCGGGTAATATCTGCTTTGTTCTTCGCATGTATCTTAATTTGTCATATCGTTGGTCCATATAAATATATCATGATTACAGAATATAAATAATTTTATAAATATAATTAATATAAAGTATATTTATATTATAATAATCTATATCACAAATAATTATGAAATATAGTACACCATTTATGGAAACGGTAACTCGTGCGTACACATGACTGTTGTTTCCGTTTTAATTGTCATATTGAAAGTAAGAAAGAAAATGAAATAAAAGTTTATATGTATATAATATCATTAAAGTATAATTTTAATTTTATATATATAATATTATTTCACTAAACCCATCTTTAATACATCCCATGTAGTGTGTGAATGAATAACATCGCATTGAGAGGAAGGTGGTCCACACTTCCTCAAATGAAATTATCGTAATTACACCAATTGGAAAGAAAAATGATGTGTCTGGTAAAAGGAATACATAAGATTAAATAAATAAAAAAATATAATTTATGAAATATATAATCATATTTTCCATCATAATTTCCACCATGAGAGGTGGTAGAGGAGAAATTAACAATCATCATTTAGTGAGGCGGAAGTTCACCGTACACAAAAACAGTATGTTCGATTTCCATTAGATAGAGGTGTGTGTAAGTGTTGGTAAAAGCCATAGAATAATAGCATCTTATTATATTTATAATATTTTTATTTTTAAAATATAATGTAAAAAATATTTTTAAGGGGTTGTTGAAGGAAAATAAAGGAAAGGATCTTGAGAGAAGACGTTACCTTTTAATCGCGTAACTCCTTTTGATTTGAACCAAAAGTATTCCTTGAGTTTCCTTCTACCCAAGGGAAGGATTATAAGAGGAAATGATGGAATTTGGGATATTATTTGAGTATATTTTGGGTGATCTAATGGTATTTATTGGTGTGAGGAAGTTGGTAGATTTGGTGCCCAATTATAGGTAAACGAAAGGACACTTGATATTTTCAAAACAAGTTAGGTGTACACACATTTTTACCTAAAAAAGTAATTAAAAATAAACCAAACTAAATAATAGTAGTTTAATGGCCAAATAATGTCCCTAAAATTAGTTTTTGACAAGTTTTTAGGTCATTTTAGGTCTTATATTTAAGGTTTAGTAATTTATTAACCTAGTTTTTCGCTTAACTGGTGTAATTAATTTTAATCACTTTCACTAAATTTTTTTGTCAAAAAAAACTTGAAATTATTATAAATTATAAATTATTATTATTACAAATATTGAATTATTTTTTTAAAATTATAATCACATAAGTGGCAGAAATGTATTTAAAATTCATCCCACAGTCGAGTCGACAATGTGGGTTTTTAAAGTAAAAATGATCAAAAGTTTTCTAAGTTTTTATATCCAATTTATATGTTAAATTTCTTCCAATAAACAAAATTTAATTAATTGAAAAAAAAATATTATATAACTAAACTATTAAAAAAATTAAAAATATAATTTATCCTTATTAAAAAATTAAATTAAAAACTAGTTTTGAATTAAAATCTTGTATTATTTACTATTCATCCAAAAATGATGTTTGTTAGAAAAATGCCAAAAATTCACCCAAAGCTAATTTAGAAGTTCTAAATTAAAAAATGAATTATATTTTATCAAATTATATTACTAAATTTTTCTAAAATTAATGTTATTATTTTTGACATAAGGATAATAAAAGTTGTTCATTCGAGAAAACGGTATTTTTAAACATAGAATGACTTTACCAAATATCATATCTATTATTATCAATTTGTTTTATTCAAATAAAACATTTATAAACTATATTTGAAAATTATTTATTACTATTCATATAACTGAGTTTAATTTCTAGGTTATAATTACCTCATTTAAATAATTATAACATTAAAATGATGTTTCATAGAAATATCGGTGTTGCTTATAGTGTACACCAAGTTGGTGTTGTGTGAATTATATACCAATTTGGTGTCTTGTAAAAGGACTTCTTGACTTATCTTATTAAAATAAATAAATTAAAATTTAATATATTAAAAAAGGGCTTATAAAAACTTATGATGTTACAATCTTGAAAATAGAGGTATCGCGTTCCTAGTAAACAAGACGACCAATAATTTAGCAATAACTTCATTAATAATTTAGTTATTATTATCCATGATAATTTTGGAATTATATAATCTCTTGATGAATTTAATTCTTATTTTATTTATTAAATATCATTTAATTTTAGTTATTTACATTTCCATATTGATTATGCCTTATCCAGGAATGATTGTCATGTTAAATGCCATTTTTTCAGTTATTTACATTTCCATATTATTTTTTCCTTATATAGTTATGGTAGTCATGTTATTGATTAAATTTTATGTATTTTCAGAAATTTACCTTTCCATATTTATTATGCTTTTCAAATTATTTAAATGTAATTTTTGTTTGGTTATTTAACTTTCCATGTTTATTATTCTCATTAATTCCTCATAGAATATGATGTAATTAACCCTTAATAAGAATTTGAGGTCACCGTTATTTTGTTTCCTTTCCCAAAAATTCAAAAAAAAAATCTATGAAAGATATGAAAGATTATTCTATAGGGAATAATGACATTCTAGAAAAAAAAATATTTTGTAATTTTTTTATTCAAATGTAATATGGGAATCATGTATGTATCTTGTTTAATGATACTACTAAACTATTTGGTTATCTGTAAGTAATTCCTTGTATCTTATTCAAATGTATTGAAGAAGGAACCATATCTAGGCTACTGAGGTTAATGTCACTACAGTTTGTATCAAATGATGTTTATTAGAAACCTTGAGAACTAGATTTATGAAAACATTGACTAGGGGTCATAACCATATGATAGACATTGAGGATAAGTACAGAGGAATAGCCTACCATTTTGGTAATGTAGATATTATGTGGTTAATCGTTGAAATACATATCGATCTTGATATAAAAGTGGACATGGTTATGGAACAGATGTACCTAGGTGTAATGACTCTAAAAATGGTGCATTAGGTTTCACCTACGCATCACCTGGTGCATGACAACGGGCCTTACTACCCACCTGATTTGACATTCTCAGGGGATATTCTTAGGTAACTCACATTTTCATTACAAATAATTATGAATGATTTTAATAAATGATTAAAATTAATGGAAATGGTTAAACCTAAGGTGTGTTAAATTGAAAATCAGGTGTCTCAAAAGAGCCGGAAAATTTTTTATCTATGAAAAATAAGGAATAAAGCAATGAATTTCTGAGGAAAAATGAAGATTATAATAAAAGGAAATAAATAACATCCTAGGGGTCCATCTATAGTTCATTATCTTAATTGTGGTGAACTAGTGCATTATCCGAGTAAATTCCTTCATTTAAAGGTTAACTCCTATACTAAGAAAGTACCTATATTGAAATAAAATAGTTGAAGTATTTATTTAGATTCTAGAATTATACTATAGAATTATTTTTACCAATGGTATTTTGGTATAAAAATAATGAAACATTTATGTATTATATTCAATTTCATAAGCATATATTTCTTCATTAATATAAGATTTATTGATACCATCATGGGTTTATGATTTTAATATTTATAATAAGTACATAATCTTAAACACCCTATTCTTTTGGTTTTAGGTGATATAATTCTACCAAGATTCAGTACATTTTAGAAAAATTTATGACAATTATATGTTTTAGTAGAAAATTTATTTAAGGAATAAGGCCTTTGTATTTTATATAAATTATTTTAAAGGTATTGATATCCTTTAGGGTTAATATGATCATTAATTACATTTTAATAATAGTAAAATAATATTATTATACTTTTTAAAAAAATGTATTGAAACCCATAGTAAAAAGGTTATTTAACTATTAATCATATTTTTAGGAACATTATAGGAGTTATATTAATATAGTTTATAAAAAATAAACTTGTATACTAAAAAAACAACCCATCGTATCCGAAAATGTAGACGGGATTAAACCCATGACTGAAGGACGATAAGGGTTTAACAACTACCACTGGTCTACATGATGTCTTAGTTAGTATGTCATTATTTATACTTAAATGACTTGATGTATAAATATTAATGATGAATTATTTGTTTTACCATTGAGGTTTATAGATTAATGTATCATATTGGATAAATTATGCTAACAATTTTGGATTTATAAAATAGTTAGAGACACATGGAAAGAATTTTCACTCTTTAATAGATCTTGTGATCTATTAAAAGTGAATTTTAGAGCTTTGGGGATTAAGATTTAATTTTTTGATATTCATTTCTTGGAATAAAGGGTGAATTGGAAACTGATTGATGCACAACCAAAGGACCAAATTGTACTTATGAAATAGATACATATCAAGTATATTTTCTTATAATATTATACAATAAAAAATAATCCCTTAACTTTAGGAAAATGTTCTTGAAACAAAAATCATATCCTATTACATTCATATTTGATGAATTAGGAGGTCTTTTAAATCATCACAAATTTATGGTTTTGAAGCCCTTAACTTTTCATTGACTAATCACTTTCTTTTGATCAATGTCCTTAATCACTCTCTAAAATTATTAACTCTTTTCTTCCATGTCTATATCATTAATTTACATAAAGGATATACTACTTATAAATCTAGTTATGTTTTATTACATATGATATTTTTACTTCTCTTTCTCTCTTCTTAAGATGATATTTTATTATCTCATTTTACAATGTGGATTTTCAACAAAAAATAGTCAAATATAAAACACTTTATTACCAAGATCAAGTTTAGATTGAGAGGATGAAATTTATTTAAGGTGGGGAGAATGTTACACCAGAAAATTATAAATTAATATCATTGTATTTGATATCATATTCAACACACAATGTTGAGCTTAAATTACACAAAAATATATTTCTTTAAATTTAAAATATTCAATAGCTTGAGGAACACACATCCCTGAGTCTAAATGAACCATAATATAGTATATCATTATAACCAAGACCTTAAATTGGTAAGTATGAATAATGATAACTAAAATATGAAAATTATGGCTATCTATTGATTATAAATAATATAAGAATAATTTAAAATAAAAAGTAATCTTTTCTGGAAAAACTATATTTATTTTAAAAATAGATTAGTAGTTATTTTCACACGTAAGTTAAAATTATTTTTTACCAATTTTAACAAATTTATTTGATAAAATGAACTTGATTTTTAAATCATAATATCAAAAAAATTAGGGTTAAATTTTTTGTATTATTCTAAAAGGTTTTATTTTTTATTAGTAATGAAAAATATTAAATTTTATTTGAAAACTACCTTTTAGTTTAAATAATTTATAATGTTAAATTATATTTAAATTTGTTTCAATGTAACATTAGTTAAATATTATATTAATTAATCCAATTTATTTCATTAGATTAATTTTCATATTGAATTTTAATAAAAAAACATTGTAAACTTTTGGATATTTTCTCTTTAAAACCCTGCTTTATCATCGCATCTATGGGGTTTATTTTAAATTAAGTGTTGATAATTATATTAATTTAATTTAGATAAATTGATTCTATAAATAGAATAAACGTAAATTATAATTCCTAATAATTTCATCATAAGTTTTTACCAAAATGAATAGTGAAATCACTAAAAAGTATTTACCGTAGTTAAGGTAAAAATGGATTTACCGGTGGGTTAAACTAAGAATATATGAGTTAAAAAAGACATAATGACTTTTAAAAAACTCATTTTATGATAATATTTAGACATTATATCTTTTATATTTGATAATTTCACATTTTAGAGGCTTTTCCATGATAAAAACTTGGGTATGATTGAATCTTTTGAAAAATTATAAGTGTGCCACTCACCTCCCCTATAAAAGGTCTCCCCCTCTCATCTCATATTCACACATTAAAATATATTTTATTAATCCAACAACTACCCAAATAACTTAAAAAATTCCAAATAATCATCCTATAAGTCTTATTTTGGGTATAAATTCAATCTAGTAAGGAATTTTGTGAAAACCTAAGAAGGACGCCCAAAGAATATGTAATATTCTTCCACGAGCATCTTTGTTTTATTTCTTTCTACACCTAATTAAATTATTATTAAAACATGAAGATATGATAAACTCAGTATATTAAATATAATTATATTTTTTATATTATGGTCATAACCTTCAACCACCTCCACTTCCATCAAATGTGTTATGAAAATATCATTCATGTGTACGGTGGATTACCGCAATTTGAACCCATGTCATTCATTTTTCCAATACCACATTTAATGGTTTGGTATGATTATGTATATAAATTATATATATTGTATTTATAATATAATTACACCTATTGAGTCATTATATTATATATACCTTTTTACTTTCCATTGTATAGGGGATACGATAACATCTCTCGTGTGTACAGCAAACTTCCGCCTCACGAAGGGATGTGATTAATTTTTACTAATGCTTTACATGGAATATGATAAGAATAAATTTTATGATTATATGTGATATAAATTACATAATTATGATATTAATGAAATAATTATCATTATGAAAATATAATATATAATTTTATTTCTTACACTGAAAAATGATAATGTCGCTTGTGTACGTGTGGACTATGGCTTTTAGGAAGGGATGTGACTCACTTTTCATCACTTCACATCATGGATAGTTTACATAAGTATATTTAAATAATTAATATGGTATTTATGATATTATTATCAATATATAAAGTCAAAATATTATCAAACTCATTTTCATAATAATCATTAAAAACGGAAATGTTTCTCATGTGTACATACGGTCTACCATCTCCACGATTGTAACTTAGTCTATTTTTCATAACCATCTTTCATGATTAGTTTTAAAAGTAAAATTGATATGAAGATATGATAAATATTTAATTATTATTATTCTATAGATCATATAACTATATAATATTTGCAATAACCTAATCTTTCATGATGTAACACACATGAGAAAACAAGGAAATTGACACACAAAACAATGAAAATAATGAATGATTTTTAGTGAATGGGTGATAAGATGTTATAAAAGGGTCATATATGACATTATAAATATTAATATGGTTATATAATAAGTTTATAACATTTTTAAAACCAATATATAGGTTTTCCAATCATGTTCAACCAAAAAAAATCATGAGGTAAGGGATTTTGTCTCAATTTCCATTCATTAAGGTAGATTTGTATGTTATTCACCAATTCATTTCATATTGTATATATACTACACATTTTAAATTTAATATCATAAATAATTAATTATCCATGGTATTTTAATATTTAACTTTAATTATTTCATCTAAGGGGATTTGAATTAAAATTTTCTAAGTGGTAAAGAATTTCATAACTCAATTTATTTTCAATGGGTTATATTACTCATTCATTGTCTTTAATATCCTAAGATTACGTCTATAATTAAATTTGACTATATATTATTGTACTTATAGTTTTTTATATGGATTTATATTTTATACACATAATCTATTCATTGATTAATTCTCACATCAATGTTATGATCATTATAAGGGTTTATTTCACGATCTCATTCTAATTGAGATTGTTTATTCTTAAATTTGATTTTAATGAAACTACTTGACCATTTACTAATAAAATAATTTCAATTTATTATAATCTGGTTATTAATGATATTTTAAATTAATATTACCATTTTTTCACTCTTTTATAATTAAAATTTTTTAGAAAATGTTTTTAAGATAATTTGACTTTATTTATCTCTTGAGTAGGAAATCCATTTTCTTCCACCACCATGTTTTCTAAAAATGTTTTAAAAAAAATGTTTTTATACTATTTAAAAATGATTTATTAAATACATTTTTACCCATTTTTACTTTTTACAAAAAAAAATTAAAGGAATCTTCATGTCATTTTCAAAGAAATTCATATTTGGATTTTACTGGAAAAAAAGTGAATAGAGTATTTATTATAACTTGTTTAACATGAATGAAATTTATAGCCATCATGAAAACTCAAATATTTTAAATATTATTTTATAATTTTAAAATTTTATTTTGAAATAAATTTTTTTTTGAAATTTTTTTTGAAATTTTAATTTTAATTTGATATTTTCAAAATGAAAAGTATATTATCCTTAAGAATCTTTTAAAATAAAATTTTCTGGTATTTTTATTCATAAAAAACCCTCGATTTTACATATAATCAATTGTGTATAATTTATAGTGATACCATCCTTATTTTTCATCTATATGGGTTATGATCATTTTGAAATAGTATTAACATTCACTTTATTGATTCATTTTTATAGACATTAACTTCCCCTTGAAATATTCAAATTTTTTTGCTCATTAGACATTAAATTTACCTTAAATATCCATATTATTTATCATGGATATTATTATTTCCTAAACTCTAAATCATTTTTACACATGTTTCTTACTTTTAATGTTACATGATTAACTGAGGAAGTATTGATAAATCTATATCGTTTACTCAGTAAGGATATGTTTTTATAAGGCGCATTTTTTATGAATTAAATTGATTATTTGACATATGAATAATGATTTGGAAATATATAAATTGGTGGGACTTAGTTATTGGTAGGACCTAAATGCATCGATAGTCTCAAGAAACAAATTAGTATGATAGCCTTAATTAAATGGGTTTCTATTGATCAGTTGTAAACTATCTTGAGGATAGATCTTGTTGGTAGAGGTATCATGTGCCTAATCAATTTAACATACAATAATTAAGCATTAACCTAATTCAAAATTCAGTTATTATATTCACTAATATTTTCACAATGATATTATCTTAGGATTAATTTCATTTTCAATGTATTGATTAAATGGATTGTTTTTTCAGTTAATTAAATTATCATATTGAGTATTCCTTATCTAGTTATGATAGTCATATAAAATGTAATGTGTTTTCATTTATTTAAAATAGAATAGTGATTATGTTTTATCTATTAATGATATTCATGTTACTGATTAATTGAAATTTTTTCAGCTATTTACCTTTTCATATTGATTATGCTTTTCAAATTATTTAAATGGAATCTATGTTTAGTAATTTAACTTTATATTTAGATTATTCTCGTTAATTCATGATATATTCCACTATAATTAACCCTAAATGAGAATTTAATCTTACCATTATTTTGTTTCCTTTCCCATGAATTAATAAAATATACTATGAATGATGTGAAATAATATTTTCAAGGGAAAAATAACATTCTTGGGAAAAAATAGTTATTTAATTTATGTATTCAAAGAAACATGGGAATCATATATGTATCTAGTTTACCAAGATTAATAAACTATTTTTCCCTTCATGATGAGATTCCAGGTATCATATTCCAATGTATTAATTCAGGCTTTGGCTCTAGGCTAATATGTTCAAGGTCTCTATAGAAAATCATAATTTTCTTATTTCCTTTATTTTTTACCGTATTGTTTATGGGTGTGATATTTATATAACACTATAACCCTATAGATTTTAAAAGTATACTTATATTTCTTATTTGTTTTTATTTTCCCATTAAAATATTTTTATTTTTATATAGTGTATTTATTCTCTATGTGTAATGACCTATGTTGATGAAATAATTTTGTGTTTGTTTTTATTACATGGTGCTTGTGTTTTATATGATACTAAATTTTAAACATAAGAAATAAAATTTAATATTGAAAAGAATGGTTTATTACATTCTTCCCCTTTTATAAATTTATCCCTCAAAATTTAAAATCGTATACTTAGTTTAGAATTTATATAGTACTTTGGTTTCATTTCATCCTCAGGTTCCTATATTTCCTCTTCATGCTTATAGTTTCTTAAAAGTAATTTTAAATAGTGGGTTTTTATATTATGTAGAACATTATTTATTTGGTCTAAAATCATCACCAACTACTCCTCAAAATATGGGTCATTTTTCAGTTTTACAACCTCCAGATTTAGTACATTTGAGGGATCGGGTATGTACTTTCTTAGGATAAATTCATGGAACACAATATGAACTTGATATAGTTTTATTAGAAGTATTAGTTTATAGGTCTCTACTATTATGAAATAAAGAATCTAAAAGGGAACATTATTCATAATGATAATATTTCCATTCATTTTAATCGTCATTAATCTCTTCTGGGGTGATATTTGAAGGAACTCTTTATCTCTACCATTAAAATCTGAGTCACTTCAATGATTTTCAACATATATTTTCTATCAATTCTATGATAATGTAATGTATTATTGAATTGATTGGATCTTTACTTTCATCTCTTGTATAATTATGGGCCCCGTTATATTCTGTTTACCAACTTCATCCAAGAATGTTGGTGTTATGAATCTATTTATTTATAAATATTCATATGGGGCTATCTGAATACTTGAGTGGAAACTATTAATAAATGATAACTCAAATAGGGTAATATACTGATCCTAGGATCCTTTTAAGTCCATAAATAAATATTTCATCCTGTCTTCGAGTGTATGGATGGTCAATTTAGATTGAATATTTCTCTAGGGGTGATTGGTTGTACTAATGTTCAATATAGAATTTAGGTAATATTAAAGACTCCTCTAGAATATAACGCTTAATATCAGGTCTTGATCAAATATTATTGAACCCCATACAGCCTCACCAATTCCATGATTTATATCTTAGAAATTTGATTGATAGATAAATCTTCTTGAATGGAAATGATGTGAGTTATCTTATTAAATCTGTTCACTATAACCTATATAGTGTTATCTCCTTTAGATATCCATGGACTACCCATGAAAAACATCATTGTAATATTCTACCATTTCCATGTTGGTATGGTTAATAGTTTTATCATTCCATTGGGTTTTTAACAACATGACTTATCTTTTTGGAATATCAAATAATTTGAGTTATATCTAGTAATCACTTTCTTAATATTATCCCACATGTAGTACTCTTGAATATCTTAGTATATATTGGTAATTTATTAGTGGATAGAGAAAAATGATTAATATGTATCATTTTAAAGCACCTTATTTATCTCTGTCATGACCTGACCCAATGGGGCCCAAGCCATGAATACCCCAAACCCGCCTCCAATAGGCTAGGGAATGGAATCCAGTAATGAGTAGGCATATCACACACATGGGAGACCTTAACCTATGATAATAATACACATGTACCCACATACATCTCCATCCAACAATTAAGATATAATATAACTAAAAAATTCATGGATACATCTATCCCAAAAATCGAGTGTAGAAGAAGTAAAAAAAGAGAAAAATAAAATCCCACCAAAAACTATAAAAGTGTTCAACATTCTCGGATGGAGGGGATCACTATCAAAAGAAACTGCCATAAATCTCCTCATCCAAGCCTCTATAAACACCTTGGTCGGTCTAGCTCACTAAGATCTTCCTGCTCCATGTCATCCTGGGACTCCTCTAAAAGATATATCATCTAAAAAAAGACACTAAATGTTTGGGAAAATCCATGTAAGAGTGAGTATAACAATACTCAATAGGCATCTAAAAACCCAAAATAAAAGGGAGAAACTGAAAGGTAGTAGTCCACTCAACCCAACCAGAGGGAACCCGAAAGAGAGAGAGAGAGAGAAAACCCATCTCAACCACTCCTCAAGTATGATTTACTAATCATCTTAGTCCACATAGTTTTTTAAGAAAAAAACATGAAAAAATGGAAGTTCTCCCAAAATCACTCATGTATACTTGTTTCAGACTCCTTGTCTCCTGAGGTAATGAACTCTTAACCGTCCATAGGATTCTACTTGATGATCAAAGGTAACGCTCATCCAAGAGCACACACTCTACAAGCCCAACCATCCCATATGGAACTCATATGATAGATAGAACTCCATTAGAAATAGCTCTCTAGTTTCAACTCTAGTGCCCATCACAAGAGGTATTATAATCTCTATCTTGCACCCATAAAAATCTCATAGGAACCCAAGTGGAGAGGCCCGCTCCTCGCCACTACCCACAAATGAGGGAACGTTTCTCCTGCCCGTACACCATGTGAATCCTATCTAAATAGAGAGTATAGATATAATCATACCCTTCCACAACCCTACATCTGAGGGAGTACTATCTTCTAACCACCCTGTAAACCCACAGAAGTACTTGTAGGAAGAATCCCACACCTCACTGAATCAAGGTATCACTCCGTCCTGACTAGGTATTGCACATAACAACTGAAGGGGCCCACTTATCACAACTATTATCCATATTCAAGGATGTTCCAAATTTGGTAGAGGGCCTTCTCCCCACTATTACTTGAATATGGGGGAGTAACACTCTGTATATAGAGGACATGTTCCCTGTATAGAGGGGAGTTCTGACTCTACCTATCTAATCAAAATATGGGACCCACACCCGAACATGGTAGGTGAGTAACAACCCTAGAATATAGGAATCACACCATGTTATTTAAAGGGAGTATCAACTCTATTTTAACATCACATATGGAGGACATGTTCCCTAGAGTGACAAGGTAGTACCAAATCCATGGATAGAGGACCCGCACTCACACACCTCAAGGGAGTAATGACTTTATCTGCACAATGAGTATGGAGGGACCGTGCCTGGGTATGATAGGGGAGCTATGTATCCTACTCCATGAACAATATGGAGGACCCTCACCCTAGTCCAATAGGGGAAAGAGTACTAACCATGAGAGGGATGCTTCATGATTATAGGACCCTCACTCTCTATGGGGTATTTTCCTTTCTACCAATCCAAGAGGTATGGGAAAATTGTGCCCTATGACAATAGGGGAGCACCTATCCCAACACCTCTCTCTGATAAACTAAACTAATCTTTTATATCGATTAAGAATCACTGAGAGGAGTGTCACACTTGTTAGATATGACATCACAGCACAACCACAGGTAGGGTACCCACACCCTATTATGACAGGGGGGCACTGCTCTAATAACCTAAAGAGTCTAGGGGACTTGTATGATGAGGTGAAAGGGAAGGGCATCGACCCCAACATCTCTCTAGTGATCCACCCCGGTCACTACCCATGATCAAGCATTGATAGTACAATATAGTGCTCAAATCATGACACGTTGTATCCCTAAATACACCATAAGGGATACAATTGTGTTCTATGCATACAAATACTCATGATAGGCTTCTTTTAGTCCAAAACCGAAGACCCAAATAAGGAAATATGATAGAATGAAGTATCCAAGAGGAGTACATAGTGCGTACTGAGGTCCACATGGATTATGTCCCTAAACCAAAACCTATATATTTCCTCTACTGCATGGCTTGGCTATCCATGTGAGCTAACTTGGTGTGTACATGATGAACATGGAATTTATTGCCTCTCTCAGGATCCTAGACATGTTCTTCCCCGCACAGTTCAGCTAGCCATGTCTCCCACATGACATACACCCCTAAAATATGGCATGTCTTGGCTAACCAGAATCTTGGACATTATCTTAGATCATGCTCATTTCCAGAACCCCAATCTTGTGTACTCCAGTCATGTACTTCCACATGTCCATGTCCCTTGACGTAGATACCATGTCCATGTACCTTGGCCACATGACTTGGGATCACTACACTATGTGTAACCCTAGTACACGTTGTGTAGTACCTAAAAATAATCTTCCATGAATGGGAAGAACACATGACATTTGACCATGCACTAAACATTGTGTGATCATCAATTCTAAATGGGAATTTCTTGTGATCTACACAAAACACCCCTTCTTCAACATAAAACTACAGATTGACCCCCACGGGGTACCTAATAATCATATAAGGGCTCTATAACATTAAAAAAAATCACCAAAAGTGTTTTTGGGGCATAAACCTCAAATATTTTTACCTCATAGAGAATTTCCAAAGATTTGTGTTTAGATCCAAGCTTTGAAGCCACTATACCATGATCTAGTAGTGATCATTTTCAATATCATAGATCAGTGGTGCCTCATCCCCTTAGTTTTTCCTATGTTCATCTATTATTCAAGGGGGTATCTTATATCCTATTCTGTGAGAACACAAAGTGGGAGGGGTGTTGATTTAATTTTATTAAATCAATATCCTCCATTTAACACCTTCCAAGCATGCCTCCACCCCAGAACTTGACACTGAAAATTTTTATGTCATGCCAAAGAAAAACACCATGTTCTGAACTCAACTACGACCTTATATTTCTAATCTGAGACTCTGATCATGATTTATCCCATGTTTCCAAAGAAAATTCATTTGTGTGATAAATTATTTTTTATATTTTTTATATTTTTGATATCATTTCCCTTTGGCTCTTCAGGCCCCAGAATGTCACACCAACTCAATGCCTAGATTTGTAAATATTTCTAGAGATATTCCAAATTATTATAGGTCAAAATCCAAATCACTAAATCATTGCCAAATTAATGATTTTCATCCTTGAAAAGCTAAAACCTATGTAAAGGGAGAAAAAATAATCTCTCCAGTGAGACTCCCACACCAGGGATACCCCGTTATCAGCGCTTTCTATTTAGTGCTGATAAAGGGCAGCGCTGCCCTTGCCCTCTTTTGTGGTAGTGAGACTTACATTTTAGGAATGAAATATATTTTTTTTCAACCAAGCCAATGTGTTTTTATTTTTGTTATGAATTGAATATGAGGGTTTGGTTATAATTTATTCATATAAGGTGTAAACTTTAAATTGGAATTGATTTCTCTATTAAGAATTGATATGTGTATAATAATATTTTCTTTCGAACTTCTCATTAGATTGGTGGCTTGGGCTCTCTCTAGAATAGTGAGGGTTAGAAACCCATCACACAATACCTACTCTTGTGAGGATTTTGGTACTATATAAAATAAACCTGTAATGGTGGTCATTTTTTATGTTTAGTGGTGGTTTAATACTTCACAAAAATATTTCACAATGTTTTTGATAAGCCTCTATGAAGTGTGGTGGTTGGAGGAATTTTTTTTTGAAGATTTTTAACAGTTCTAGTAGTTTTAAAGTGAGTTCATTAAACAGATATGTTATGGTTATTTTATTGTATTTTTATAATTTTTTCATATGAATTGTGCAAAAAATCTCAAAATTTTAAACCAATGTAACCTAATGTAGTTAAAAAATTATATTTTAGATACCAAATGCTAAACAAAAATCAAAAGAATAAATATATAACCAGTATATTCTATATATTCATATATATCCTATGATTCAAACATCAAAATATATTTAAAAAAATGATTATATAATCATTAAAAATAATAATAAGTCAAATAATATATAATAACACAATTATATATTTTATCATATAACATATAATAACAAGTTATAAGTTCAGTTACATGTTATAAAGAAAATAATATTACCAATAACGAGTTCAAAATCCATCGTCATCATTACTACCCCCCCCCCCCGATGAATGAAAATGATTGGATCCATCTCTACTAATTTATTTTGGTTTCTATTTAATAATTTATTTAAAACATATATATGTTTTATATATATATATTAATGAAAATAGAAACAAATTAGTGTTCTAAATGATTATAATGTTATGAAAATTACCAGCTGACTTTTTCCAACCATAGAGGCAATCTCATCAAAGAAATTTCTAGTTTTATTCCCATATTATTCAAATAATTCATTTTATAGATTTGCGATCTCTACATATTATATTTTTTTCAAATATCTTGTTCCTTGATTTTTTTTTCATCACTATAAATTCCCCTCAAGATTCTAGAGAAATAAGAACACTAAAACCGAAAAAAATATATGGTCATGGTAAATGACTTCGATGGCATGTCAAAGACCTAAGATGGGGATGGTCTAGAACCCACCCCATGCACGTGACAAAGAATCTTGTTCCCTAGGTCATAGACAATAGGACCATCCTAGGATATTGAGTGGGAGTGTATAGGGTTAGGATCCTACAATTCCTTTATTTTTACCCATAAATAAGATAATATTTAAATTTAAAGTAAATTAAATATTAATACAAAAAAATTACCACAACTTCTTTAGTGGATTCATTAACATAACTATCATAAGATTTGGTATGGACATTTAACCATATATCTACCTAAGAAACTTACCACCATAACTCTTTTATCTATATGAAAACAAGGTAAATCAAAATTTCAACATACATAATTTGTAATAATTTACATATAAATATTTTAATTCATGAAAATAATATCATTGGAGATATTTTTTCTTAAAGAACAATTTGAACCAGGTGTTTGAGGGATTATTTATTTTTCTGTGCTTGGATTATTTTTCCTATACACATATTAAAATAAATAAAAGGTAACTAAAAATATTTTTATACATATTTATAAGACAATTTTAATATAATAATATATTTTTCAATACCAAATGTTGATCAATGAAATGACCATCGACAAAAACATTCTATTCTTATAGAGGACCCATTCAGGCACCTTGTCAAACACTTATTGAATAATCAATGATATATCATTGAACTCATGCCATATTCTCTTTAAAATCCTTCCATTCCTACCCAAATGTTTTTACATCCTTGGGTGTGAAATCATATCAAGCATAGTAAAATAGAATAACATATATAAAAACATTTATTTAAATTGGTAGAATTTGACTATTTGATGAAATCAAATTTAATCAGTTTTGTTTAAGGTATTAAAATCACCTTTATTTGTGAATCAAATTCCCCATTCATCCAAGATATAGGGATATATCTCCAATATGAATAATTAATGGGAAGGGGAATTAGATAACAAGACAATTAGCCTAAAATATGCCTGAATATTCCCTCTGTTATCCTCTTTCTGGACCCTAAAACTATTAAATGATACTACTATATTAAAACTAAAAACAACCCACAAATTTTAAATATTATTGTTTCTCTATTTTAATTTTTTTTTATCTTTTTAGAAAACAATTAATCTATTAGTAAAAAATAATGAAATAAGTTTTTTCGTATTAGAATCTATTCTTTTAATCATGACTCTATAATATCATTATGAGGGAGGTGGAGTGACAACATGCTCCGTTAATACATGAACACTACATGAAAAACCTTATAGAATACCATAAAAAACTAATGGACTAAATATAGTAATAGTATGTGTTACAAATGTTTTTATAAAGGAGTTGGAGGTCATACCAAATTTAATATAAGAGGCATTAGCAGGAAAATTTTATGAAGTCTATATTATGGAAAGACCATGGGGTGTAGATCAGCTAGAGTTACTAAAACTTGTTCTCATTGGAATTCATATCATAAAAAGTTAAAAAAAATCAAAAACAAGTATTAAATAAAATTACGAAAATAAAATAAATAATTCATAAAAATAAATTAAAATACAATAAAATATGCACAATATTAAAAATAAATGATATAATGAATAAATTAATTGATAAGTTCATGAATAAATACACATATAATAATTCTCTCCTTCAATGGTATTATTTTTATCATGCTCTATCATTAGTTCTACTTTATCCTCCAATAGAAACTAATATTTTTAATATCATTATGAACAAAAAAGTCAATGAATTGTCATTGATGGTATTCAATGTAAAAAATTAATTCTTTTACTTTATCATCCATACCATATAAGTATCATTATTTTACATGAAGAACTACACTTCACCCTTTGTCTATTGCATCTTATAATATAACATTTTCATTTATGATTCCAATATATAAGGATCATGTTCATTATAGGTAGCAATATCCATAATGTGATAGAAGTTTACATAAGTAAATTGTAAGAAATATATTTTAATACTCTTATTAATATTGACCCACTTTTTTTGAATAATACAAATGAAAAATTAACATGGTAGTTTAATTTAATAATATCATTTAACTGAACTTACTATCCTAATTCAAAGACTTTACTAGCCTGATTTAGAGTACCCCAAGCTAAAAAAAATCAAATATTCTAACACTTTAGCTCAAATATCCACATTGATGATCTATAAAAATTTAAAACAAATTATTACATTTAAAAAACATATATTTCAAAAAAATAATTAAATTAATTAAATTATTTATGTACTTACATGATGAGAAATAAATTTTTATTTCTCTCAATTAGCATATTTTATTATATCTGATTCATTGCATGTTTGACTGTTCAAGCATCGCTTTTTTTGTAGCCTCAATTATTAAAATAATGGCTATTAAATTTTACTATTTAATATCATGCATATATATTCTTTTAATAATTATAATTACCAGTATAATATTTTAGAACCTTCCTACTTTTCATCCTATAATATGAAATATTATCAATTTCCTATTAGGCTAAAATTGATTCAATATCTATTAATCATTTACAACATGATTAAATCATGTATTAATAGCATCCAAGTACCTAGATTATAAATTAAAACAATACTATACTATGTAACCTTTAGAAATATAGCCTTCTAATTGGGATTTATTTTTTACATATTATTTCAAATGACTAAATTATTTGTAAAAAAATGAATGGAACATAATTAAATATATATATAATGTGTCACAAAGAATGATTTACATACAAAGAGAAATATATAGTTAAGTACCGATCAATTTAATATGTATGTTGATTATGTATAGGTCCTCTTAATTTATTTTTCTCAAACAAATCATAGTCAAATGCATCATAATACAAAAAAATTATAGGGGAAAGTTTATATCCATAGGAAAAGGTGTAAATATAATTATTTCTTTAATATTATAAAGATATATCTTTTATAGAGTTTTCTAAAAAACTATTTTTTAATAATGTGTAACACTTCATTAAAAGTGCATTTAATTTTCCAGGTAACAATTTATGCAATTAAAAAGGTAGTTACTGCTCTATAAAAATATATTGATTATGAATTTTCAATTCATATTTACTATAGTGCTTTAATTCAACACATTTTGAATTGTTAGTTGAATAAACATCAAATTATTTCACATTATTTAATATTTGAATGAATATCTATTTTCCTTATTTTTAATTTTAAAAAAAACTATAGCATACTTTACATTATCCTCTATTCATAGATCATGATTTATATTCATCAATTTTAAGTCTTAGGCATTAAAATGGGCCTATGAGTTCCCATGCTTCATAAATAATGAGACAATAAATTCATCACAAAAATTTTTTCTCAATATTCATAGCATAAATATTATGGCATGTAAAATTAAACTCATAATATATAATCCTAAAAAATGTAATATCTTATTATATTATTATGTTCATACATTAATTGATTAAGTACATTGAATATGTTTTCCTCTTCTATTCAAATTATAGACCATACTAAATTTTCCTTCAATATTTACTAGTTGTACCAATATTTCTAAACTTATGAAAAACTTGGATGGTGATCTATTTCCAATGGTTCCATTTAATCTTGAATTGTTTAACTAAAATTTATGATATGAATCGAGAAATATAAGATGAAATTAGAATCATAACTTTAAGGTATTCATTTATGCCCAAAATCAATGTTATAAACTAGATAAGAAAAACTAGTTTAAGTTTTCCAAATAGATAGGTACTTGAGTTTATATAAGTCACTAATGGTCTATATTAGAGTATAATTCATTTTGAATATTTTTAAATAGATTTAACTTATAATATGACACCATTATTCCATAAACCCTATAATTATTTAATAAGAGGCTGAAAGTATTCACCAATGTCATTTATAAGTATTTTTCCCATAATAATCATTAAAATGATAAAGGAAGTTTTCTATATACACATCCATGGATATATATTATAAGGGATTATAAAAACTATAAAAATGTAACAACTAGAATAAAAATATCCAAATTTATTGAATCCACCGGTAAAAAATCTCAATAATGCATTCCTAGTATCAAATGAGAAATATAGATGTAATAAATCACATTTTTTCTATACTTTTGAATCTATTGGATGTCATTTGAACCCATCATTATTACCTTCCATAGTATAAAGCTTTATGCGCTTAATGTTTATATATGACATAAACAATATTTTATATCATATTTTTAAATAAAATTATTATAAAACCTATATTCCAGTTTTCATTTTCTATATTTTCATAGTATTATATTGATTAAGACATTAAACATCACTTGATGAATTCCATACATAATTTAAGAATTTTTTTCTGTTTTCTCTACTTGAATCCCCCCCCCCCCAATATTCCATACAATCATTGGGACATGGATTTATTTTATTTTAATTAAGTCCATACTTGTGAATAACTTTATTAATTTTAAAAAAATACTCAAGGAACTTAGATTCAGTAAATGCGTCATGAAACAATTCCAATATCATAGACATTTCTTAATTTTTAATTCCACATAGGCACTTAATAAGGTAAAACATCAACAGAAACTAAAATTTTAAATACCTAACACATCCTCCATACAATTATTTATTTTTTTTCTTTAACTAATTAATAAAATACATTTTTTATCAGTATATTTTTCTCTCTTATTAGTCTCTGCAGCATCAAAAATATTATCCACTAATATGTTACAATCTTGAACTGGTTTTATGAAGTTCCAAAAACATCATTTGTCAAGTTAATATCTGAAATATACTTGAGTGATTATATTTATGTGTTTTGATGTTTATTATGTTTCCCTTCAATGGTGAATTAATCATTTATCATGTTTCAAAATTCGTTCACCACTATCATGGAAGTAGTGTGTATATTCTACTAATATCCATTTGTGTTAAAACTTTATTTAATGTTTCATTCTCCATGAAAATACAATTCACTTCTTGAGAAATTAATTTTTTCAATATAAATTGTTCATAAAACTCATGTCCATTAAACCATTATCTTAATTTTAAATTAGTACATGGATATTTTATTCTTTCATCCACAAATTGATTGGTAGGTGAAAAATATAAAAAATCCTACAAACCCTTAGCATAATGGGGTTTGTTATGATGTTATGTGATTCAAATTTTAAATTTGTATCACCAATAGTCTAAAATTTCATAAAGAAAATATATTTATATAATAATTTGGGGAAAAAATAAAACATTAAAATTTAAATGTAAAAAAATCATAATTTTTTAATTAGAGGAGTTTCAAGAAAATCGATTATAATATCTATCTTATAAATTTAAAGAGAGACTAAATCCCCCCCACACACACCATAAATATATATGTATGTATGTATATATATATGTTTTATTGGGTTCTGCAATCAACCCTAAAATATATCTTAAGAAATATTATTATTCTTTGAATTCAGTTGAAATATCTAATAAATTTGATGGTAACTAAATTGGTATTTTCTTAATTTTTTAATGTAATTATTTTAATATTTTATTAATACATTTTTAGTTAGTTTTGTAAAATAAAATTTAACATACTCTCAAAGGAGTTGTTAAAATGTGATTTCAAAATATTCGCATGCTTATAATACATAATATTAAAGGAACCCCATTGGTTGTGATCCTAACTAAATAATATTAAAACAATATAACTAATCATAAATCATCAAGTAAAAACACATTACCATGGGCATAATAAACACATAAAAATAAAATAATTACATCACTATATGGAAACACACCTAGAGAACACTAAAATCAATCAAATAAAAATATTACTAAGCCCAAATTTTTTAAAAATTAACAATTATTTTATCAGACAGTCATAGAACTATTTCATTCCATAACACCATAAATTTTTCATTCCCTAAGAAAACCAATTAACCAAAAAATAAAAAGAAAACTCATATAATAAATAAAAAGTAATAATGTAGAACTCATATAATATATAAACATTACCATAAATTTAACCAAGAATCAACATTATGTTACACTAAATTATATTTATTAACTATTATATGTATACATTAAATTATTTTTCAAAAAATTAATTTGTTTCAAAACTATACTGAAATATTATTCAATAATCTATATATATATATATATTAGAAATATAATTTAAAATAATTTCATAACATAATTTTAAAATAATTAAAAATTATTAAAAAAATTAAAAACAAATATTAAACTAATTTTATATATATATATATAATCAAAAATATATATATTAATAAACCTTAACATAACTAAATTTAATATATTGGATTTCATTTTCATTATAAGTTTAACTATTTTAAGCTTCAATTAAATTTTAGAATTTTAAGTAAAATAACATCATACTTTTTAAAATATACAATATATTTTTTAATTGTTGGATTTTAGGTAATATTTTTTTCATCATAATATTAATAAAATTCATGATAAAACACATAAATCAGATATCATTTAATAAGATAGATTTTTAATCCTTAATAATGATTATAAAATAAACTCAACTAATTTATCAACACTTTTGTAGTATATAGTTTTTTAAATCTATTTAAAATTGACAAGAAAATTTTATTTTATTCTCAAATTTGAAGAAACTAATTACAAAAAATCAAGGGAAAATTAACAGGAAAAAATTGGAATATATGTGGTCACCATAGGAGAGGATGAATCCAAATAACCATTTAAGCACATAATTGGAATAAAAAAAATATTTTGCCTTTAACTATCATAGGAGTATTAGAATGGCATTGTGGAAGAGTTTTAAATGAAGGAGTATTTCACTTCATGAATAAATAGGATGGTTAAGATTATTTTTCAAGAGGGGTCTCTTTTATCAGTTAGGAGGGAGGTCTTGAAATGGGAGTGTTATGGATTCATGTGGTGGAAGCACATTTGTTTTAATATTATAATAAAATTTTCAATAGTAATTTTTTAAACCACTATATTTATTTTTTCTTAGTGATGGTTCCTAAAACCACATTTAGCCTATGAAATTCTTAGAGTGTGGTTTTGTAAGATTTTATGAATTTATATGAAAGGGATTCATATATTTTATACAAGGGGTATATTTTGATATTTGTAGAAATAATTGGCTTTTATTGTTGGGTTAACAATAAAATTCATTAGATGTATAAGGTGTTATTCATTAATTTTTTTCAAGCATATTAATTTGGTTATGGAATAGGATTCAAAACTAAATTTCTAGAAGAATACATACATATAAATTATAAAGCTTCAGATACTGACTCAGATGTCATTCAAGCTTGTCAAATTTTAATTATTTGTATTCCTACTAACTACAGTATATGTGGCAAGCAGGGTCGAACCCATAGAGAAGACAAATTTGACCACTATTCTTCTAAAAACTTTCAAAAGACCCCACTGTTGTTAGTAGTGGGGTATATTTTCTATTTTTTTACTTTTTTGTGTGTTTTTATTAAGTTGTAAAGTGATTTAACCTTTCAAATCATTTATCTAATCTAAATTGAAGTAAGAAACAGTTGAAAACATAGAGAAAAAGAGATATAGAACTCTGAAAAATGAACAATCAAGTAAAACGCTCCGGAAAAAATTCTTTATTCTACTGGTTTTAAAGTATTCCATTTCACTTAAAAGTTATTGTATTGTACCACCATTTAAAAAGAATGACTTACCTCCCTTTCCATAAGTTAAGTCACAGAAGCTGATCAATTTCAGAGTTCGCTACCCCAAAATAAATCAACTATGAAAAAATTTGATTTGAGAATGACAACAACACTAACTCGCTGTAATTCTTGAAGTATTATGATTTTTTTTTGAAAGATGCGTCCATGATCAATCTCACCGATTAATTGTGGAGTTTTGAAATTAAGTTCTAATAGTAAAAAGAAATTGAATGAATTCAATATTAATCTCACCGATCAATTCTGAATTCATTGAAATGATTAAGTGAAAAGGAAGAATTTAAGGATAACCAGCAAAACTTCACTTTCTCCCCGAACTAGAAGGTTTAGCCTAACATTATCTCTATTACATAAACAAAAATCATCCAATTACAAAGAAAGAAAATTGAAAGAAAACGGAGGAAGAGATCACTCTCTCCTAGCTCGAATAGCTGCTGCTCCTGGCACTAGGGTCTCCAGGGTGTGGTTCTCCGAGAAGCACTCCAAGAATTGCCACCAGTTTTCCCTCTGCTCTAGACGGGTTTTTTTTTAAATAATTTTTTTAAAAAAAATATTTTTTAAAAACAGGCTAGGTTAAAAAAATTTCTGAAAATACGCCACAAAGGCGGCATCCTTGATGCCGCCTTTGGGCTCGGGTGAAAGGCGGCATCCTAGATGCCGCCTTTCCCCTAAAACAGAAAAAAAAAATATTTTTTCTAGAATTTATATTTATTTTTTGTTTTGTTTTGTTTATATATATATATATATATATATAAAAACAAAACAAAACAAAAAAAACAAAAATAAAATTTTCAGCAGAATTTATCCGCAATTTAAAATCCAGCAGTACTGCCATTACAGCAATCTGGATTCTGACAGAACCTCTCACCCAGGGCTCCTTTTTATAAGAGAGCTTACCCTGAAAATCATTCTGCATTTTTGATGTGGGATTCTGGTTCTCCATTTCCTGCACAGAACATTCTGCATTTCCGATGTGGGATTCTGTTTCAAGTACGTGACTTTGAAAGACTATAAAATATAAACTATAAGGCCAATATAAATGAAACTTAAAACATGGATTAAAAATATAAAAAATAGTTTAAAACAAAAACAAAATCATAAAAAATGATGATAAAAAATAATTTATAAGCTTTCAAAACCACTTACTTTAAACATAAGAAGTTTCAAGCATGTGATTTTGAAAGCTTATAAAATATAAATTATAAGATCAATATAAATGAAACTTAATACATGAATTAAACATAAAACAAATATTTGAAAATAAAAAGAATTTCGTAAAAAATATTGATGAAATATAATTTATAAGCTTTCAAAACGACCAACATGAAACTTAAAAATGTTTCAAGCACGTGACTTTGAAAGCCTATAAAATATAAACTATAAGACCGATATAAATGAAATATAAAACACGGATTAAACATATAACAAATAGTTGAAAATAAAAAGAATTTCGTAAAAAATGTTCATGAAAAATAATTTATAAGCTTTCAAAACCACCTACTTGAAACTTAAAATGATTAAAGTATGCAGTTTTGAAAGACTAAAATATAAACTATAAGATCGATATAATTTAAAGTTAAAACATGGATTAAACATATAATAATTTATTTAACTATTAAATTAATATTATTAATAATTAATTATACAATAGTTAATTAGTAATATAATTATTCATTATAATTATTCATTAGTAATTATTAAAAATTATTATATAATAAATAAGTAATTAATTAGTAATATATTTATTCATTATAATTATTCATTATAACTATTATTTATTATTTATTATTTATATAATACTTAATTAGTAATATAATGATTAATTATATAATTATTAACTATATAATAAATAATTATTTAATTAGTAATATCATTATTAATTATATAATAATTAATTAGTTAATTATAAATAAGATAATTATTTATAATAAGTAATTATAATTATTAATTAGTAATTATTAATAGATAATTATGTAAAAATTAATTAGTTAATTAATAATATTATTATTAATTATATAATAATTAATTAGTACATTTGTAATATGATTTTTAATTATAATTATTCATTATAATAATTAGTTAGTAAATTTGTAATATGATTTTTAATTATAATTATCCATTATAATTATTAATTAGTAATTAATAATAATTAATTATATAAAAATTAGTTAGTTAATTTGTAATATTATTATTAATTATATAATAATAAATTACTAAAATAGTAATATAATTTTTAATTACATTTATTCATTATAATTATTAATTAGTAATTAGTAATTAGTAATTAGTAATTATTAATTATTAATTATTAATTAGTAATATAAATATTAATTACAATTAGTCATTATAATTATTAATTATTAATTATTAATAATTAATTATATAATAGTTAGTTAGTTCATTAGTTATATAATTATTAATTATATAACAATTAATTAGTAAATTAGTAATATAATTTTTAATTACATTTATTCAGTATAATTTTTAATTATTAATTAGTAATTATTAATAATTAAATATGTCATAATTAATTAGTTAATTGGTAATATTATCATTAATTATATAATAATTAATTAGTAATATAATTATTACATATATAATAAATATTTAGTTAATTAGAAATACAATTAATAATTATAACTAATTAATTAGTAATTATTAATTATTAATTAGTTAATTAGTAATATAAATATTTATTATAATTATTCATTATAATTAGTAATTAGTAATTAATAATTATTAATAAGTAATTAGTAATTAATAATTAGTTAATTAGTAATATAAATATTAATTATAACTATTCATTAAATTATTAATTATTACTCATTAATTATTACTTATATAATAATTAATTAGTTAATTATTAATACAACTATTAATTATATAATAATTAATTAGTTAATTAGTAATATAATTATAATCTTTCAAAGTCACGTACTTGAAACATTTTTAAGTTTCAAGTAGGCGGTTTTGAAAGCTTATAAATTATTTTTCATTAACATTTTTTTGGAAATTGCTTTTGTTTTCAACTATTTCTTATATGTTTAATCAATGTTTAACGTTTCATTTATATTGGTCTTCTATTTTATGTTTTATGGTATTTCCAATTCACACACTTGAAAAATTTTAAGTTTCAAGTATGTGGTTTTGAAAGCTTATAAATTACTTTTCATCAACATTTTTTTGGAAATTTCTTTTGTTTTCAACTATTTATTATATGTTTAATCAATGTTTAAAGTTTTAATTATATTCGGTTTATAGTTTATATTTTACAGTCTTTCAAATTCACGTATTTGAAACATTTTTAAGTTTCAAGTAGGCGGTTTTGAAAGGTTATAGATTATTTTTCATCAACATTTTTGAGGAAATTCTTTTTTTTTCAACTATTTATTATATGTTTAATCAATGTTTAAAATTTCATTTATATTGGCCTTATAGTTTATATTTTATTGTATTTCAAAGTCACGTACTTGAAACAGAATCCCACATCGGAAATGCAGAATGTACTGTACAGTAAACGTAGAACCTGAATCCCACATCGAAAATGCAGAATGATTTTCAGGGCAAACCCTGTTATAAAAGGGAGGTCTGGGTAAGTGTTTATGTCAGAATCCAGACTGCTGTAATGGCTGTAGCGCTGGATCTTTAATAGCAGAGAAATTTTGCTGAATTTTTTTGTTTTGTTTATATATATATATATATATATACAAAACAAAACAAAATAAAAATAAAAAATTTCAAAAAAAATATTTTTTTAGGAGAAAGGTGGCATCGCGGATGCCGCCTTTCACCCGCAGCGCAAAGGCGGCATCACAGATGCCGCCTTGCCCCTGAAATGAAAAGGCGGCATCCGGGATGCCGCCTTTGAGGTGCATTTTTAAAAAAAAAATTGCCGTAAGCGTTTTCTGGAAAATATTTTTTTAAAAAACGTAAAAAAAAAATTCCGCTCTAGACCGAAGTTGATGATCCAATGTATCGACTTAAAGTCTCCCTAATAATTCTTGATGCTCTGATTTTAAATTTACTGTCACCTACTTCATGTCACCTATTGTTTTCTACTGACTTCAAATGTCCTTCACCTGTGCACCGCACACGTGCATTTTTTTCATGACTGACACGTCGCGCTATCTTTTCCCATGTAACTAACTCCCGGTGAGTTAGTTAAGTGAACCTGGATGTGTTTCCGAATCTAGCATGAACCTTCACGGTAAAGAATAAAATAAATAATTAAAAAACAGAAAGAAAGTATTATAGTTATTTTTAGTTTAATGTTATATTACTTATTAAAATTTTTAATTATTTATTTATACATTTAATAATTTAATAATTTACAATTATTAATTATTATTAATTTAGTTTTAGGTTTGTTATTTTTTTTTTTTTAATATATCATTTCATCCTCCCCCGTCATCTCCATCCTTGCGCTGAAATTGGGGGAGGGTTTTCCGCCTGTTCATTTTCTCCATTGAAGAAGAAGCGTTGGTTCCTGCAATATTCTCCACAACACCAGCGAAGCCTGCGGCAGGTTCTTCCTCAGAAGCGTCTTGCGGCAGAAGCGATGTTGCAGCGGACTCCTCACACAGCGACCTCCTCCTTCGAATCATGGAACTGTGTTTTGAACCCTGTAGATCTGGTGACTCCAGCAGGTGGTGCGGCGTCCCGGCTCCTTTGCTCATCTCCAGCGCGACGGTTCCTTCAACGGACGACGGCATGACCTCGACTCAAACCGACGGCGGATCCCTCCATCTCATGAAGACTTCTGCAGATCTCCTTCTCAAGCTCTCGCAGCGGTGATAGTCCAGCAAGTTGGCTTCCTGGTTTGTTCGTTCTTGCGACGGCGGAAGCTCCCCTATGCAGGCGATTTGAATTTAGACCTCGATTGAGATCCAGGTGAAAATCGGTGAAAAGACGTAGGTCCTGGATATGGCGTTGTTCCTCAAAACAAGTTCTCAAATCGGCTCGCGGTGGATCATTGCAGGTGAGTTTTCTTCGGTTCACAAGGGTAATGGGTTCGCGTGAGTTCTTTGGTCCATGGGTCTCCACTTCCGGTGAAACTAGGGTTGCAAATCTCAATAGGTGGCGGCGGCGAGAGGTTTTTTTAGATCTGGAAATAAGACCAGTTGAGGTGATGGGAGGATGGGTTTTACTATGGTATTTGGATTGTATGGTGGTGATTTTTGGTTGAAGAATTGTTGTGCAGTGGTACCAAACAGGTGCAAGGGAAAGGGGGAAAAAATGGTCTCAGGTCACTCTTGAACCTGAGGGTCAGGTTGGCCAATGGATGGCCGTCACGTCGCGAAATTTCGAGGCCATCCATTGGCCGAAACTCAACTTGAGGGTCAAGTTGAGCACCCCAACCTGAGACGATTTAAATCCGAGAACCGGTGCCACCATGAATGAAGCAACGTCGAGGGGTCCACCATAAAGGGGATATGGTGTCACAGTAATGGGTCAATACGGTTCCACCTTATTGCAAAACGGTGGCACAGTTGAGGAGTAAACAGGTGGCATCGGACTTGGCCTTCAAATAAAATAAATTTAAATCAGATCAAAAACATAAACTAAAATACATAAGAAATAATTTATTTAAAACTAGAATTAATTAAAACAAGTATATATAACTTTAAAACTTAAATAATAAGATTGAAACAAAAAAATATTAGATTATAATTAACTTCAAAATATTAAACTAAAATTGTAACTAAACTAAAACTTAAATTAAGAAACAATTACATCATTCGTAGTTAATATAAAAAGAAATCAGATTTAAATTAAATATTCATAAAACCAAATTAAATTATTGAAAATAGTTACTTTATAAAATTAAATAAAAGTAGGCATTTAATTATTCTGTTATTAAATAATTATGTAAAAAGTTTAAAATACCTAAATATATAATTAATGAACTACTAAAAGGCAACTAACAATTAGATTAAGTTATTTTAACTTAATTAATATTTGATACATGAAATGTTGAATTAGCAACTAAATAATTAAAATGTAATTAAGGAGATTAATTAATTAATTAATTAAATAGTCAAATGATTAATAATGAAGGATCAGACACTAAACTAAATAATAAATTGTTAGACTATTAAAATAAAGTAAACTATAAATTAACTATTTTAAAGCTTAAAATACATGAATTATTATATAAATTATTAGTTAATAAATTTATTTATAATAATACAAAAGATCACTTATTTAGTAAAAAGTGTAATAATAATTAAATAAATCAATAACAATTACTTAATTAAATGTGGAAAAACATGTGTTTTTAACGCCACATTAGATACTGAGTGATCTCTATCCTAGAAATTTATTAAATTAAATATAAAGTGGGAGTGTTACAAGGAGGACTTATAAATATATGTGTGGATATCCTACCTAGAATCTAAATACACAATGGATGATAACCATGTAGAAGTCAAAAATGACCAAAAAGGACTAACCTCCAAAATATCGTTCTTCGATGGTATATCTACCACTTGATTGGCCTCTTTTTAAACATGTGTTACATTAAAGTGTAGGTTTTCAACATCTTAGAGGAATTCATACCAATCTGTAATAAGGTTCCAATGAAGGTTTCATGATCTATCTATCAATCTCCAATAAGAAAAGGTTGACTCAGATTTTGTATAGATAAAATTACAACAAAAAAATAGTATACTTGATGTCATAAATCATTGCCCGTATCTTCACCTCATAATAAATTCCCTTACCAATGTTGCGGTAGAAGAATACATTGATAAGGCCTTGGTGTGTCTAAAAGATAACTCCAAAACACTAAGTGATAGGCACACATGAGGCCGAACCATCTACATTTACCATGTTTTAATCTGTAGTTGGTGGGATTCACAAAATTTACTTCATCAGATGAGGATTTTTGGCCTTCTAGAAACACCAAACATGTGAAAATAAGTAAATCTGAAACATCATTATTCATCGAACCTCTTTGTAATTTTGACACAACATGAGAATATCTATGAATAGTATTGATACCAGCTTTGACCAAGGCTTTATTATTATCAAACATTATTCATTCCTCATGTTCCATATGAAAGGGAAAATCACTTTTGTAGAATCCATGAATATATTAAAGACCTACTCATTTCAAACTGAATCAGTCGTGGAGTTCATGGGTTAGAAGAGCTCATTATTCTGACACAAATTCACATTAAAAAGGTACTAAATGTATTCCCATAGCTTTACCTCTAGGATGAATCTAATGAAAGTGGGTTGTAACCATTATCCACCAAGAGGAATAGAGCTTGGATAATTTATAATATGAATTGGGAAATGATTTTTCTACTTAACTATCTAAGATATATATTTGATTTTATTGACATAATTTCAGACCAAATATATTCATGGACTATATTGTGAGATTATTTGGTATAATTCATAATGAAATATAGTTCTTAGATAACTAAATGAATATGATGTATGATTTCCTCAATTTTAGTTTGAATACATTCAATAAAATCTATTTTGTAATGATATAAAGTATAACTCACCAAAATATATGTATTATTCTATATTATAGAATTCATCATTAATATCACCTTTATATCTCATATAGTTTGGACTTATAGTTTAGTTGATTGGTATCTAAGGTTGAAAAGTGTTCTCAAGCTGAATAATTTTTAAGCATATATATTTAAAATATACTAAAATCAATTTATCCAATTCTAACTCATGGTTATTTCATATTAGGTGTACACTACATATTTGTGTTGATGTGAATATAATTAGAAATAGGATAGAATTTGATGAAAGGAGAAATAGATTAATTTTTTGTAAATGTTAAAATATTTATTACATTATGAGTCAACACTTAATATCCAAGACTATTTTTTGATTAGTTCTAGAATTGGAAAACCGTTATTATGTTTTGACCATAAATATAAATTTGATTTTTATATATCATTTGTAAAAGAAGGGATATTCATTCATAATTAACAATAAGAGTTGTTTTATATACATGAATGAAATGTTTTATATAATTCAGAATATGGTGAATGGTTTATATATTCTATATATGGATAGTTAATTCTATAACATTTCATATTACAAGGTCAAGGTTGTTGATTCTAACAATACTTATATTTTTCATATATTACTTGAGCATATAAATGAGAAATTAATCCAAAACTATATGGTGATATATTACTATAATCATTTAATTATAAGGTTTTTTTTTAATTTTAATTTTTTGTATTACAAAAAATGAACAAATCACCTTTTAGTGTAAAAAGTGGGAGGACTATTGGACTATTGGATCTTATGCATAATAATGTATATATATTGATTAGTAATAGAGAAAGTGTGGGAATATGTTCTTTAGAAACTTCACTAATGACTTTAGTTATAACAGTTTTGTGTTTCATATGGCATATAATTTTTAAACCTCTAAAAAGCTCAAAGAATTCAAGATTGAATTAAAAAAACATGGAAAAAGTATAAAGATTCTCTGATTTGATTGGGTTGGTAAATAATTAGAGCCATGAATTTTCTAATTATATGAGAGATTAACGAAATATCATATAACTCACTCTTCCTATAAATCCATTGTGAAATGGGGTGTCTCATAAGAAAAATAACACATCGTTGGAAATGGTTTTTTCAATGATGAGTTAGTGTGACCTTTATATATCATTTTGAGGATATTCTCTAGAAGAAATATATTTCATACTAAACTATATTCTATCTAATATAGACACAAAGACATTATGTGATATATGGAATGGGTGGCATCCCAGTTTACTATTTAAGTTTATTTTGAGTTATGAGGAATAAATGCAATGTTTAGCTTCAAACATTCTTGGCCCTAACTAAAAATAATAATTTTTTATTGGTTATCCCAAAAACATGGAATGATGTTATATTTATAATCCAACTAAACAAAAATTGTTTATATCCTGACGTGGTATATTTCTTGAAAAATATCACCTTTCTCTAGGAGTTAATGGGAAGAAAGTTAAACATAGAGAATTTTAATACCAATAAATCAGAATGGTTCTTAAAATAAAAATTGATTTGGTTCTAGAACTGGTTGTGGAAACTAAATAGATATTGATTATGTAATAGACTCAATGGTCTAGTATGATTCACTGGTATCCTAATAGGCATGGATTTCATATAGAAAATAAGGATTAAGTAGCACTTATATAACATGAACCTACTACCTACAAGGATTCAACTGAGAATTCTCATTCTAAGATATGGTTGGAGACTATGAAATATATTATGGACTCTATCTACACTAAACAAGTATAGAAGTTGGTGGATGCACTTGATTGGGTGATAACCATAGGGTACAAGTGGTATTTCTATAAGAAAAATAACATAGATGGTAGAGTGTCCTGCTAAAAACATTTATAGGTGTAGAATGGTATAAAAATTAATATTATTAACTATAAAGAGACATTTTCATTGTTAATGGTGATAAATTTTACTTAGATATTTCTTTCTATATTAGATCATTATGATTACATGATATATCAAATGGATGTCAATGAAACTTTCTTTAAAGGGAAATTAGTCATGGATGTGTTGCTATATATCTTGATGTTTTTGGGGATCCAAATGATGTTTTTAAGGTATAAAAGTTTTAATAATGCATTTATATATTTAAGTAAGCTTCTCATAGTAGTAACATCTAGTTTTTTGAAGTAATCAAAGAGTTTGGCTTCATCAAGAAGATGGATAAGTCTTATGTATATAAGTTGGTTAGTGAGGTTGTTTTGGTATTTCTTGTATCATATGTGGGTGTCGTAAAACTAATTAAGAATGATATACCCAAATTTACACTCTATAAAGACGTGGTTGGTAAAAAACAATTAATGAAATAAATGGGTAAAGCATCCCATATACTGGGTATAAAGATCAATACATACAGAATAAATATGTTACTTGTTTTAAGTTACAATATATACATTAGTAAAGTGATAAAGTGGTTTATCAAAGAGAACTCTAAGATGAGGAATTTACATGTGTTAAATTGTGTGAGTATTATGTAGTATCTTTTTCTTTATAATAAGCTACAAAGTAAATATATGGATGAAATTTCATATACTTCAGCAATTGGATCTATTAAGTATTCCATGTCAAGTACTCGACCTGATAAATCTTATTATTTGAGCATAACTACTATATATTAATCAAATACTAGTTAGAGCCACTGTATTAATATAGATAACATCCTTAATTACTTGAAAATAACTAAATATTTTTTTCTTAGTCTTTAGATGTTAGGAAGATCTCATGTTATGGTGATACATTGATTCTATATTCCAACCCAACAAATAAGATTCAATATATCAATAAAGTTTATGGGTTTTCCTCAATGGTGGTGAAATTAGTTGAAATAGTTCTAAACAACCCTCTATAGTATACTTGATAATATAGGTATAGTATATCACTACATCATATAAAACAAAGGATGTAATTTGGATAAATATTTCCATCACTAAACTTGGGGCAGTTCCTATTATATTGGGAGAAATGGAGCTCTATTATAACAATAATGGATTAGTTTTTTAGGAAAAGGTACACTAGTCTCACCAAAGGACTAAAAACATTAATTAAAAATATCATCTCACTCAAAAACATATTGATAGGTGTGATGTTAAGATTGGTTAGGTGGAAATATAGGAGATTGTAGAAGATTCATTGATAAAATAATTAACATGGGAGAAGCATAGATCCATGTAAAGTCTCTAGGAAATAAATACATGGAAGAATACTACATTTTTTCAATGTAAATATTCCATAGTTTAATAATAAAGGCAATATCTATTTATCATTCATTCATGTGTGTTTCATATTTTACATTAGATTGGAATAATAATAAACCCTCAGTGTATGGATTTATTTATCACTAATTGGTGATCATTTTGTAGTATTATAGATTGTGATGATATGTTAACATTATCATGAGTGGAGTATCATATATGATATAGGATATACTCATGATATTATATGTTATGGTTTATTTTTTGTACTGACGTGCTAAAGTATATCACATTAAATGTCATGTGTAGTCACTAATATACTTAGGTGTGTATGATTTATATTTATCTAAGGTAGTCAAAGTATAGCACATGTGAACCTTCATAATTTGATACTCTCTTACACAATCCAAGATATTGAGCTAATAAAGTGGTTTTTGGGTATGTTGTTGATCAATTGGTGAGTATTTTTTAACCATAATGGGATTTTTCCATTTGTATTAAAAGGATGACATCTGGGTTCCCGATTAAATTAGACTGGAAAAATTCATGCATGTTTAGTTGAGTGGAATTTGAGTTGATCATATACTTTGATGAATGAAATGTGATTTATTCATTAAATATATTTAGTCTATTTCATAGAATCAAGAATGTATGAGTTTGAATTTGTAATGTACCAACCAAATTTACCTAAACATTTCCTAAGTCGGGGCATCATGTGACCTCGAGCATGCCTCGTCATATTCCAGAGGCTACTAAATAGTGGTGAGGTACTATTAAGTTCTTGAGGTAACTACTCCCTCAAGGTAAAAACATAAAGATCACTCCCAAGTCTACAAAAAATTCTACACCAGTCCCTATATCAGACATACTAAAAACCCATGAAAACAAAAATAAGAATCCAAGAGGGTGTCTTGCAGTCTAGTATATAACAAGAGAAAATCACCTATATGATAAAATAATATAAAGCACATTAATCCAGGAATATAAATCCCAACATCCATAAAAAATAAATAAAAAGAATAGTCCCTTGGTCAATACATATATTATATAGATAAAATTAATAAATTATAATGGCCTATGGGCCAAATCACTAGACTCTTCCTGTAAAAACATTGGCCTCTATGAAATTGGTTATCCAGATTCATATCTCTAGATAAAAGCTAATATATATACCTATAATAATATACAAGGTCTATATATATATATATATAAACTCATGTCATGTACATCAGTACATGTAATTTCAATGATCGAGAAGATTCATCGACTTTCCTTAACTACTGATTGATAGTAATCAAGTGAATACACGTGAAAGTATGTGGTAACTATCACTCAACCCACCCAGAACCACAATACATCCATGTTCATTAAAATCCATACACTCATGCCATCATGTATATAAAACCACACACAAACTAAGGACTCATACCAATACTACCCACCTAGGACAGGTCCTACATATTGGTGACCAAAGACACATATACCCTCATATCCTAATGCGTGGTATACATTTTCACCACTCTATTCACATAAAATGATCATTAATAGTCACAACTGATATCTAAAAACACCATATCATATAATTCCTACCAAACCCATCAATTATCTCACTACCATCAAGTTACCAACCCTGAAATATCATGATAAATAATGATAGTATCAAGAAAGAGAACAATGGGATGCCAAAAAACTCCCAACCATAAATAAAAAACATAAAATGATAATGAGAACTAAAATGGGTGATCATAGTGTACATAAAGAAAAAATGTTGGTTAAATCTGAAATATGTGATAAAATAAATGGGAAAACAATTAATGGGTCCTAATTACAAGAAAGATCAGGTCCCAATTCTCATTACCAACCCCATCTCATCTCAATGGTTTTTTCCAGAGCTATCATCTAGACTACTTTTCGAGCACATTATAATTTTTCCTATATATTTAAAGTAATTACAGGATTTTTCTCCTACTATATAATTATATAAGACTCCAACGATGCACTAATTCTTCATGTTATACACAAAAGAAAAAAATAAAATATATTCTATTACATGGCCACTATCCTATCATGGTGAAGAAATATGGAAGAAAATCCTCCTATAAGGTAGGAATTTTCACATCTATCAATGGATATATCCTTATCACCATGTGATTAATCCACCAACGCATTGCATCTAGTTGAAAATCAGTAATAGCACTACTAGGGGAGTCATTGTTATAAATTAAGAAAATTATTCTCTATGTGTGTGACCTTATAATAAAATAAGTTACTCCATACTCAAACTACATTGTGATCCCTGATTAAGTATTTGATGTTACCTCAAAATTTGGGTTATAACATGATCTATGAGTTCATCCTAGATAAAGCCTCCATGACTAAGGTCATCCACTAAACCAAAACCTACCTCTAAAGAAATGTAACTAGCCACTCCATCTCACACAGGTAAAATAAAAAAACAATATGGAGGAAACCATATCTCCCTCACTCCCATAATCTTGATCACCATCAAAGATCATCATAATTTAGGGACTTTCGCCCCAAAACTATCCCTAAACATGAAGAGAGTCCCAAGGAACTTCTCTCAAACTATCCCTTTACATGAATCAAAATATCACATGGTTAAGGGCCATAACATAAAAATCGCAACCATAAAGGTTGATAGTGAACATGCTCACCATCACTAAATCAAAAAAAGGTGTCTCACACTATCCCAAGGTTATCCCAGGAGTTGATCATAATTTACATGTGATATCTCACTGATATCATGAGGGTTTCCTTTACTAGGATCAAATAATTTAGTGAAACAAAAGGTCCTAGACTTTATCTTGACCTTAAATAGAACCTTGAGGCTCTAATAGACATAAACCAACAAGGAACCTATAGAAATATTAATAAAAAATATATATATTTAAAGGGAATGTTTCATATATAGATCCTAAGTTATGATGAATACTTATGTAGAAGGATATAACATACTTGGAAACCATTAATTAAAGAAAATCACACAGGTATCCAATCTTTATAAAACTATGGTATCTCCCTCATAAGTTCAAATAAACCAAAACTCTTTATAAAAACACACTATATATGTATTTTCCTGATAATAAAAATGAAATACCACTTTTTAAATCATTTTAACTACATATCATTCCATATTTACTCACCCAAAAACCATCCCCAAACTAGAGAAAATTTCCTTTGGAATTCCTCTATTTCCCCTTGAAATCTCATTTCAAATTCAACCATAAAAAATTAGATTTCTATTTAAAATAATATTTCAAAATTATTTCTCAATTAAAATACTATTTAAATAGATAAAAATTTTAATTTTTAGAAAACCAATTCAAGCACCATACTATTCCAAAATGTAATCTATAATATAGTCCATCGATACAAATTCAACTCATTTTCCACTAAATGATCCATTTTATAAGAGATGTGATTCTTTGGGGAATATTAGGTGGACATGGGAATATCCTATTTATAACTTATATCATGTCTCATAATTATTCTAGTAATCATAATAATTAGACTAACATAATGAAACTAGTAAGTGAACCAACACATTATAAACACTCTCTTCTCATAATAAGTAAAGGTTTCCTACCTCGCATCAGGATCCATATAATAATAAAAGATCATACCATCATTGTTCAATTATATGATAATATATCTCATTAAGAAAACACAAATTTATCAATTAATAACCATTTATATTAATATATCATTATTATATAACATGTGAAATACTTACTAGGTGGAAGTAGGATGTAGAAACCAAGAGAAACCAGGTGCATAAAGTTATAATGTATTCCCAAGAATAAAAAACATAAAATATGTAATCTATAACACCCAAGAAATCATATATTTGATTTTAAGTTAATGAAAAGACAATAATAAATCACCAAGTGTGATATTTTAAACGAAACAATGTGAAACAGTGAAAAAATACCCTTTTTAAACCCCTCTAGTGATCGTCAATGAAAGCCACCTAATTTTGTTACGAGCATACCATGCTCTAGTGGAATTTTAAATATAAATCCTTTAATGATAACACCAAAATTAAAGAAAAAATAATGAAGGACAAAGGGAATATGAAAATTATACCTCTAATCAATGTGTTGAGTTAATGCTAGACCAACCAAATTAATTGAAGGAGAAGGGTGAGTAGGGGAGGGTGAAACTCCCTTTTTTATATGAATACCCACGAATTAATCCTTAACAAGGGTCTTTAAAATAAAAATGTATAAATTCCACTTTATCCCCCCATTTTTTAAAAAGGGTTCTAGGGGCCATAGGGTACCCATTAACCTTACCCTAGACACCTAATCTCTAAACCAATAAGTTAAACCCATCTATCTTTTTAAAGGGTACTCAACAACTTATCACCAGGTACCTAATTTCTTCTCCAACCACCCACAAACCCCATTTAAATAATCAACACCAAAAACTCTATCTAAGCATTTTTAACCTATCTTTACACCTAAAAACCCATAATTAACACATTAAAAACTTGAATATAATCTATTTCCATCGATCCAAATTCTATTTTTAAAATTCACATTGATTTTAGTTTTATTGGAATATAAACCTTCTTGAAATTCACAGAAACCTAATGAAATGATCCATTGATAACTACCCATCATAATTATTTTCATCTCTAAAATCATCAGTTGTATTTTTCTTGTAAAACATCAATTATCCTAATCATGGATTAATTTATGACTCACCATGTTCTATCCTTGAATGCCTATCGCACTTTCACTTCACAAGTCCAATCCCAAGAGTACACTATTTAACAAAGTCAAATTATATTCTCTGTAATATTTCCACTAATTTTTATATGATTTCCATCAAATCACATGTATAATTTAACTTTGAATAATTTTAAATGATCTTGCAACACCATTTTGATCGCCCTAGCACTCGCTTGTTCCACTAATATAAAGTCAGGATGGTGTAGGAACACACCCACTAATCCTAAAAGGATAATGGTAAAACAATATCTAACCTTTTAACACTCCCCACCATAATAATTGGATACTAAAAAAACATAATCCACCTAATATTTCTCCCCATAATAGTAATCAACATCCAAATATGCATCCCATGCAGTCAATATTGTGGAACTATCTATTATCTAACTCGATAGATTCAGAACTACTAAAAATGAAAATACTTCAACCCTAAATTGCATAGGCCTCTCAAATAAATTATAGAATATAGATTAACACACATAGGTCACTCTCATGAAACTCATTTAAAGTCATGTAACTCGGTCAAACAGGCATTGATTTTGAAAATAATCCTTAGCATCCATGGGTTTTTATTGATATTCATAAATCCTAATGTCTTTGGCCTCTATAGACTTTTTCTAAAATCTGTTCCATGAAATAGTTTTACAAACATTGTGTAATTGTATATAATTTCTTTTCAAAACTATATTCTATCTTAATAACCTTTTTCATTACAAAAAAATCTACTTCACAATCAATTTCAAACAAAAATAACTTGTAATTTTGTTTACACAAGTCTCATGAAAACCTATGAGTTTTCTTTTAACCATAGTTAACATCCCATGTTTTCAATGAATATTTTCCCTTGAATTTGTTATGTAAATATTAAATGATTTATTTATTTATTTTTCTAAAAAATACGATTCAATAATTTATTAATATTTATCATATAATTATTTTTATTTATTAAATAAATTTTTTATATAAAATATTAATTTGATTATGATGGAATATCATAAATGTAATGAACCAACCTAGGAAACTCTGAACAGATACACAATCCATCCAGCCAAAAGGTCTAAATCACATTCCTAATCACTGTGGTCTAGAAAATAGTATTGGAACATCAAATATACTCAATTGGAAATAATTTTAGAATTAAAAATATTTAAAAGAAAACTCCCATCCTATGTTTTTAATCACCTATAAATAATTCATAGAATCATTCATATGAAATAAGTATTATTTAATACTATACAAAACTAAACATTTCATACGAGCATAGATATAACTTATACAAACACAAACATGACCAGTGACCATAATCAAGGTACTATAAATTACATAATAATAAAATTTAAACATAAAAAAATATGAATGAATAGATTAAATGGAATAATACATGAGATGAACAATAATATATAAAATAAATTATAGACTCAAAGAAACCCCAAATGATCTATCTCCACATGGGATAAGTAATATATCTCTTTGTCACCTTCAACAAACCTAAACCATGGGATCATAAAATATGACCAAGAAGTATTTTTCATAAACCTACAACACAAACAATAAATTCCACACATACACACATTGTGTGCGTTTATAAGGTTTGAGAAATAAAACCTTGTAGGTATATTTCCCATTCCTCATTCAAAATAATTAAAAATAAATTACGTTTGTGATAATATAAAAAATGAATATGGAGGTTTAATTTTATATTTATAATATAACAAGTAACATGAAACTATTTTCATTGAACAATTCAATCCCAAATATTAGTGAATTTTTCCGCTATAAATCAACTTTGAACTCAATAATAATATATAATGCCAAAAAATATATGAAAACACAATCTTAAATCTTACTTTGAAGATGTGCCTATTTAGAAAAACATAAAATATAATCAATATCTTAACACCTTAAATCCTTTTATGAAATCCTTAACTAAATAATGTAAAGCCTTTAAAGAAAAATGGTATCAAAATTTATATTGATAATAAATATAGAAAACTAATTTTAAAAAATCCATCACTACGTTATTAAATGAAAATTTTCCTAAAAAAATGGAAGTATATTTCAAAACCTTTATATAAATCATACATACCAAGTATAACTAGAGGGAAAAAGAAATAAATAACAAGTATAAATAAATTATTCACACAAATAAAGGTAATTATAACTCAATTATTTAGATATAATAAAATATAAAATATCATAAGAGCACCTAGGGGACTTGTAAATAATATAGGATAGAAAAATAGTGAAATATATCTAATTGGGATGATCAATGTCATTTTGCAACTTAAACACTCGATTTCTCACTTTCTGTCCTAATTGAGAGGTAAACTCCCCTAAACAAAGAAATTTTATAACTTAGGTCCCACTATATAGAGTGTCATCTTGGATAGTGAAGTATTCATACCTAGATTTTCCACATATCAACCTAATGATTCCCACGAAATATAAATGGAGGTGAGAAATTAAATATAACATATTATAATATAACAAGATAAATCACAAATAAATGATAAAAAAGCTCACCATTGCCTCTAAATACTCATCATGGAATCATACTATTTTATCAAGAATATTTATATAATAACCATAACCATAAACCAAGGTAAATCCATGAATATTAAATTATATATATATATATATACATTTTAATTTTTACTTAAATTACATAATGGGGATTCCTTCATGGTTTCAAAATAGCCAAATCATTTAAAAATATTCTTAATGAGATGTAATCCCTTAAAAATTAAATAAAAATATTCAAAAAACACATTTTAAAATCCAAAAAAATTCCCCTTTATTCAATGTAAAACAAAAAAATTCAAGTGTAATCCCCTAAAAAAATCCCCTGTAAAAGTGGAGAAAAATGGACTATCCCTTTTTAAAACATTAATAAAACATGATTTTATATTTTTATTATTCATAAGATGTTAATTCATGATTTTTTTTTAAATTTATTCAATGAAAACTATGGGAGAAATTTCATTAAATACCTTATGGGAATAGTCTATAAGAAAACATGGTTTAATTATTTAGATAAAAATTTCCTCTTTATGCCAAATGAAAACCAAAATGAGTTCATCAAGTTTTCTATAAGAATAAGGAATATATCTAATATAATTTTTATATCATTCAAAACATTTATTAGAATAAATAAAGAACTATTTTTTTTCATGTTCAAAGGATGATACATATAGAAGGCTACCTTAATTTTTTAAATCCATTAGAAATGGTTGGTGTTATAACACCCCAAAATTCTTATAAATGATTACCTTTATATACGTTCATGTTCTTGATAGCTTTCTCCATAAGAAAAAATGAACTTAAATGAAACCATGATATAGTTAGATAAAATATAAATATTTAAGTATAACTATTAAAAAAATACATTTAATTAATGATAATGAATAGAAGTAATAGTTTATGAATTATATTTCTATAAAAAAAATAAAGGCTAATTTTAATATGAATTAAATTCAATTTGTTTACCTAAAATGACTAATAATATCATTTATTATTTAGAAAATAATTTTTCAAAAAAAACCTTTAATGAAATAAACTTTTATATTTCATAAAACATATCATTAATGATGGTAAATTATATTTTATATTAATAATTGGTTTACAACAATTTATATGGTAAACTATATGAAATAAAAATAATAATAGTTAATATTTGAAAATATCATATTCCAATTAAAATAGATTTTTAATTATATTTTTTGATTTTATTCAAAAACTAAAATTATAAATTTTAGAATTTTAAGTTAAGGAAAATTAACTTCATTTCTGAATTCCTCATATAAAATTTTCTTTGATGAATTTTTCTTCTTTTTTAGAAAAGTCAATTTTTAGTCAAAAAATATGATTTTTCAAAAACTTGTAATTTGTATGATTTTACCATGATATAAGAATGACCTAGGAATTTATAAAACCCTTTAATGAATAAAATATTAATTTAATAATATTAAAATATTCTCTGAACATAGAAAACCTATAGAAATCATTTTTATAACTAATTAAAATGACACTTTAGTAAAAAAATAATTTCGGTATTTTCTGTCAATTTATTATTTTTAAAGTAGATTTGGTTGTTGATTTAGTTATAATCATAATATATTTTATTTTATTTATAATAAATCAATTAATTTCATTAAAATATGTAATGAAAAATTTTATATTGTATATAAATATAAAGATTAAAAATGTTATTTCAATAAAAATCATTTTTACATGATTAAGTTTATTTATATTAAAATTAAATTTTCACACCTTTAAAGATATTATTTGATAAATTGATTTTCAAATTTTCAATTATAATTATAAAATAATATAAAAATTTCAATCATAGTATTATTCATTAAAAGTAATTACTAAGGTTCGTAATAAATTACAATGGAAAAAGTAAATTAGGGTAAAAATTAAAAAACATAAAAAACCCATAAAAACTCAATTTTGTGTCAAAATAGAGTGGTTTAGGTGAGTTTAAACCCACACTCATTTTCCTCTCATATTTTATTTCCATTTTCTGGCCTTTTCCACTTGAATTGTAAACTTACATTATTGAAAATGTTAGAGTTACTCCCAAAATTACCCTTTCCTTTGATTATAAAATAGTTTCATCTTCACCAATTCAAGACACACATATCATTATAATTTATATTTGAAAGTCTATAAATTTTATTCTAATATAACCCTATTTCACTTTAAAAATCTTTTGGTCAGCATTATTTTGCATAAGGCCTTCATTTCCAAGAATACTTTCAAGGAAAATTCAAGTCCCTAATGTGAGTATTATCTTCTCCTTAGCTTTCCTCCTTAATTATATTCATTAAAATTTATTCATGAAACACTAATATAGTGATATAATTATCATTTATATACTTTAATTTTTCTATATTAATGGGATTATCATTGTTTATTCATACACCTCATCCATTATGAGAAAATAGTTGTTTGTGCATTGTGCGGACTACCACCTCCATGACGTAACCTGTTTTTTTGCCTTCACTTCATTAAAAGGTTACATATAAGGATGAGATTAAAAGATAAATATTATTTTTATGATATCATTAAGGTTATGGTATAATTTTTTTTAATAATTTATTAATTATATGATCAACAAATGATCATCATTAATTTAATAGTTTCAAGTAATCATGTTAAGGGGATAATATTTTATCCAAATTAGTTAATGTTCTCATATAAATTAATTATTAATAAAATTAATTAAAATTATGATATATCACACTAAGAAATAATAAATATGTAAAGACCCAGAAATTCCGTGAATTTTTTTTTTCTTAAATTCATGGGAATTTTACGAGTATGCATTTTTTGACGGTTCTTGATTCCAAGACCCGGTGTGCCCGGAATCAATTTCTAAAGTTTTGTTCGGGTACGTTCGGTAAACGTACTAGCATGATTTTATAACTTTTGAACCGATGCTCAGAATTGAAATCTGAGGGCACTGTTGAACTCGCAGCGTCAGTGATTGCTTAGTGAGACCTTCACCGCAGTTGCGTTCTAATGAGAGTGGAAGTTAGATTTTGGGGGGTTTTAATTAAGTTGAATAAAAATAAGAGTTAGCTTATTTTTATTTCCTGGTAGTTAAAACTGCTAAGGGGAGGTTAGTGGTGGGGCCTACCCTCACATAACCTCCCTTGGGAGGATATTATTAGGTGGGGCCCACACAAGCTTCAAACCCCCTAAACCCTCATTTATTTGGGATGAAACCCTTAAACTTCCCTTGAGTTAATGAAGCCAACCCTCTCTTCATTTATTTGTAACCTTCCACCTTCCCTCATAAGTGTGCCAAACCACAAATTAATTAATGGCATTAATTAATTAATTTGAAATGGTTTGAATTATTTTTCCAACAATTAAATAATGGGTTGCTTAACCCATTATTTTGGTTGGAAACTAATTTGGAGGATCTTTTGGGGAGAGGAGGAAGAACATGGAAGAATGCTTCCTCTGTCAACGAAGAACCTTCGGTCAAGGGATGAAGCTGTCGCCCGTGAAGAACACCGACGATGTCATCTTCGACTCATCTTCTCTGAACTCTTCCTCTTCTGACATTAACGAAATGACGCCGCCTTCCCGCAACTTCGTCAACGATTATCGTCAAGCGAGGTAGGGGGATTTGAGTTATTTTATATATGAGTATAAAACTTCGTTTTTCGTCATTCAAATTTTTGGATTATGGTATGCCAAATGTTATCGCCATGATGAGGAGGGCTCGGACCGCACGAACATGGCTTGAACCTCCCCCTTTGGTTGTTCTTGTTGTTGACGATGGAGAAGGAGTGTGAAGAAGCCGGAGACGCAAGGCCGCCGGGTCGCCACAAGGGTGCGGCACTGCCGTTCCGTGTAGGGAACCGAGCCGTGGCCAGGCGGGCCGCGACTGTACCAGAGGGGCGCGGTGCCGTCACACTGTGCCATAAGAAGGGGGTCGTGTCCAGGAGGGTCGCGACAGTCGATGAAGGTGCATGGCACCGTCGCGCCGCGCGAAGGCTAGTAGAGGGCCGCAGCCAGGGCGGGCCACAGCGAAGGGGTGCGGCGCCGTCGCGCCGCGCCGGTGATGAGAAACGGCTGGCCGCTCGGGCGAGCCAGGAGAAGCAGGACCCCGTCGGGTCCTGTGTTAGCTGGACCAGCGTCACCTAGCGCCGGTTCGATTCCACCCAAACGGTTCAATCGTCTGGGTGCCAGGGGGTGCGCGCCTCCCCCTGGGTGTGGCTAGGGCAGGTTGTCGGGCGGCCTTTGGCCGGACCGCCGATGGTTGAGCCGCCCTCGACCTGGCCGCCCACGGCCGGGCCACCCTCGGCCGGGCCGCCCTCAGGCCGGGCCGCCTTTGGCCAGGCTTCCCTCGGGCCGGGCCTTTTCCTCAGACCGGGTCGGACCCTCAGACCAGGTCAGACCCCATTCCGGACCGGGTCAGGCCGGGTCGCTCCGACTGGGTCAGACCGAACCCAGACCCTCTATGGCCGGTTTTCACCTTCCCGCCCATATTTTGGGCTACAAGTGACCGGTCGATGAACCGTCTACGGAGTGGGAAAGATTAGAGCTAGACGGTTCTTTTGGTACACCCCTCTTGAGGTTTAGACGCTGTTGGGGTACGACCGGGTTGGTTTGAACCTAAAAACCAACCGGGCCCCCGGTACGAAAATGCCAATAACTCACAGATCTTGCGTCCGATTGACGTGCCGTCTGTCGCGTTGGGTTTCATATGATGAGACAGAACTGCTGGGTACATCAACTCAAGAATTCATGGTAGTTGATGTATCGACACTTGACTTGAGGATCAGACCCTCCTGGAATCGAGCGCGTTGTGTGGGGGAACCCTATGGCTGGCTGCGACTGAGATGATAGGATCCTATGTGGACCTAATACTATACCAGGATCCTCCGTGGGTTCGACATCAACAATACTGTACTGGGATCCTCTATGGGTTCGACAGTGATGACCTATGTACCAGGATCCTCTGTGGGTTCGACAGCGATGACTTCTGTACTGGGATCCTCCGTGGGTTCGACAGCGCTGATACTATTCTAGGATCCTACATGGGTTCGACAGAGGAGATGATTCAATGGATACACCTAATCATCTCTACCCCTATACATGAGTTGTATACCTATGTGAGATGAGTCTTGACTTTCAGTTGTTATCATCGAGATGATTGACTATACTTCCTTTGTGGAATGGGTTGTGCTTTGGGCTCGAGTGTTGGAGCCAGATTGTGATTGGTAACTTAGGTATATGTATGGTCATATACCTAAGTAGGGATGTTGATACTTCATGATTGTATCTTACTACTATGGTTTATCCTTAGTGGATTCTAGGAGACCCACGGGGGTCTCGGGGTCCCCTACTGAGTATTGTTATACTCACCCCTGCCCTGGATTCGCCCGCAACTTGTTATGTTCTGTACAGACGACGGTCAGCAGTGATCGAGGCTGAGGGAGACGGATGGGAGGCTGCTTGGAGCTGGACTAGACGGGACATACCTCAGGGATGAGTTGTTCGAGATTTGTACCTACCCTTCAGGTTGGATTTCCAGTGGATGATCCAGGAGATTTTTTCTCTTTTTACTTGTACTTGTACTTGTTGTTCAGTTGGGTTTGTATATTGGACCACTTATTTTCATCACACCTTTCTTTTCTATATTAGTACTTGTTGCTTCTACTACTTCTGTTCATATTGTCTGTGTTACGGGTTTAAAGGCAATGCCTTCCCTTTTTATCAAAGATTCGCCTTTGGTGCTAGTCGCTAGCCCCTGGCCTATGGAAGGCGGGCTTGAGGCAATCATGACACGGGCCCCGAGGACGGGTCGTGAAAAATTGGTATCAGAGGAGTCGGTTCTACCACAGAACTTGGACTCTGATTCTTTTAATGGAAATAGTGTTAAGTGTTTTGGGTGTGGTTATTAGTTTAGGAAAAATGGTGTTGGTGCGGCGGTCAACGTATCCATACACTAGGACTCTGACTTCTGATTTCCGACTCAGTGCACAAAAACACTGATTGCATGTGTGTTTCCTTTGAAATGTTTTCTTCATGATTAATTTGTGTTATCTCATGAGGTATATTGTTTTGACCATGACACACCTGTTTCTTTTTAGGATGACCCCACATAGGCAGCCACCTAGGGTTCCAAGTTTTGTACGAAATTTTAGCCCACCAAGCAACAAGGCCTCAGTGCAGGGCCCCATCACAGCAGAGGTACCCGTGGTACCAATACCCACTGGGAAACCGATACCACCGGCTCCAGTAGCAGAGAATGAATGCTGTCCGAGTGTGTTGCATGAGTTCCATCACCAGAGGACACCCTGGTTCAGGGGATAGACGGACCCACCAGCAGCTGAGGATTGGCTGGAGGCTGTTGTGAGAATTTTCAGATTGGTAGGGACACCAGCTGACCTCATGGTGATCCTTGCCGCGAGTCACCTGCTTGTAGTAGTAGGTAGATGGTGGAGCATGATGCTCCAGGTGCATGACAAGGCATCACTACTCTGGGCAGACTTCGAGAGTCTCTTCCGGTCAGAGTTTGTTCTAGCCACCCTTCGTGCGGTGCAGGTTCAGGAGTTGCTTCATCTACAACATGGCATCATGACGATGGCACAATACTCAGTGAGGTTCACCGAACTCTCGCGCTACTCCACGGATATGGTACGAGACCCATTATTCAGGGCCCGGACCTTCGAGCAGGGACTCAGGCATGTGATCAGGGCTTCGATGATCTCCCTCAGCATCCCGACGCAGGCGGGGGTGTTGGAGCGGACCCTTCTTGTGGAGAGATTTCCTGCTGAGCAGTCACCAGCAGCGAGACCCACCACAGGGCGACACGTAGAGGATTTATCTGCAGCCGACAGTAGACAGATGTCGTATAGGTCCAAGCCGACCACACCATCAGATGGGAGACCCCAGGATACAGGTTTGGTTGTGAAGACACACAAGACAGAGCCAACCATACGAGGATTAGGCAGTGTTATGTGTGCGGCGGGCAGGGTCACATGGCTTGTGACTGCCCGACCCGCCATGCAGATGAGTAGAATATAGTAGAGGGACCTCCCAGGCAAAGGCAGAGGTTCAACCATGGTGGTCTGATGGGAGCATGCAGATGTGGCAAAGGAGCTGGATAAGCAGCAGGTGGTGGACGACGTTTCGAGGTTCTACCACCACCACCACCAGGAGGTCCACCCCAACCACAGGGAGCTGGCGGACAGAGGCAACCTCAGCTCCAGGCAGTCGAGGAATATGACCATGACACACCTGAGATGATTCGAGGTACTATCTGTGTCTACTCTACCCTTGCTGCAGTACTTATAGACACATGTGCGAGTCATTCTTTTATTGCCGCTGCCCTCGTTCAGAGCTCGGAGATTCCGACGGAGCCGTTGGCTCAATCCTTATGGCTAGAGACTCCTATGGGAATAGACTCAATGATTACGCATTGGTGTTGGTAGTGTGAGATTACTCTAGGAGGTGAGAGATTTGGCTTGGATCTCCTCGTAGCGGCGTCGAGTCCTTACAACGTCATCTTGGGTATGGACTGGTTATCCACAGTTCATGCTCAGATTGACTGCATTAGGCAGAAAGTGCAGTATGTCCATGAGGATAGGATGAGGTTTACCTTCACCAGTGAGAAGGGAGCCTTTGTAGTGCAGGATGGACTTTCCTAGAGGAGGGGGCAGCCGATCACACATCAGCTGGCTAGCCTCATTCTCGGAGCGGTTGATGTGCGGAGTCTGAGTTTTCCTATTGTGGTGGATCAGTATGCAGATATCATCCTTGATGACATTCCAGGACTACCTCCTCATAGAGAGGTAGACTTTTACATTGACTTGTACCCTGGGACGACACCGATATCCACTCCAGCATATCGGATGGCTCCCACGGAGCTTCGTGATCTGTGAGTACAGCTGGAGGATTTGCAGGGGAAGGGATTTATCCGACCCAGTGTTTCACCCCGGGCATCCCCAATTTTGTTCGCCAAGAATGCAGATGGGAGCTTGCGTCTGTGTTTTAATTATTGGTGCCTGAACCAGGTGACCGTGAAGAACAAGTACCCACTCCCGAGTATTGACGACCTCTTTGATCAGCTGAAGGGAGTGTGTTGGTTCTCGAAGATAGATCTTCAATCAGGTTATCACCAACTCAAAGTACTGGATGAGGATGTGCAGAAGATGACCTTCAGATGCCGATATGGCCACTATGAGTTCTTGGTTATTTCATTTGGCATAACCAACGCACCAGAAGTGTTCATGGGACTCATGAATAGTAAATTTCAACCATACCTTGATCGCTTTGTGGTAGTCTTCATCGATGACATTATTATATACTCATCTACCAAGGAGGAGCATGCGTACCATTGGCAGGTAGTACTGGACACACTCCGAGAGAACCATCTTTATGGTAATCTCTCGAAGTGACAATTTTGGATTTGATATGTTCACTTTCTAGGACATGTCTTCTCAGTGGATAGAGTTGTAGTGGATCCAGCGAAGATCATGGCACTACTTGCTTGGGAGCCACCCAGGAGTGTGACGGAGGTACATATTTTTCTAGGACTGGCTGGGTACTATCAGATATTTGTGCCAGACTTCTCCAAGGTTGCAGCACTGCTTTCAGCATTGAAAAAGAAGGGGAAACCCTTCGTGTGGTTAGGGAGATGCCAGCAGAGCTTTCAGGAGCTGAGGCAGAGATTGACTAGTGCCCCCATCTTGAGGCTTCCAGAGGAGGGCGTAGGGTATGTAGTTTACTGCGATGCATCAGGGACCAGAATTGGGTGTGTCCCAATGCAAGAGCGAGTAGTGATCGCTTATGGTTCTCAGTATTTGAGACAACACGAGTAGAACTACGCTACCTAAGACCTGGAGTTCGAGGATGGCGACCACGTCTTTCTACGGGTCTCACCTCGACAAGGTCTACGGAGATTTGGTCCAGGCGTCAAGTTATCTCTACGATTCATCGGACCTTTCTAGGTCCTCAGTAGAGTAGGTGAGGTGGCTTACCGCTTAGCTCTTCCACCTCAGTTGCACCGGGTGCATGACGTCTTCTACGCATCTCAGCTGAGGAGATACGTGCATGACCCTTTTAACATCATCAACCATGGGGTGATGAACATCAATGATGGGGAGAATTTCATGGAGGTTCTAGTGGAGATTGAGTATTGACAAGAGAGGGTCCTGCATGGATGGTCGATACCTCTGGTGCGCGTTCGTTGGCAGTACGAGAACCTCCAGGAGAGCACATGGGTGCGTGAGGCTTAGATGCGTTCTCAATGCCCCCATTTCTTTCCTTAATGTGAGTTGTAGCTTACGGGGACGTAAAGCCCTGAGGTGGGGTGAAAATAAATACCCTGAAATTCTGTGGATTTTTTTTTCTTAAATTCATGGGAGTTTTAAGAGTCTACAGTTTCTGATGGCGCTTGATTCCGAGGCCCGGTGTGCCCGGAATCAATTTATGATGTTTTGTTTGGGTACGTTCGGTAAACGTACTAGCGGGATTTTATAACTTTTAAACTAGTTCTTGGAATTGAAATCTAAGGGCACCGTTGAACTCGTAGCGTCAGTGATTACTTAGTGAGACCTTCATTGCAGTTGCGTTCTTACGAGAGTGGAAGTTAGATTTTGGGGTTTTTAATTAAGTTGAATAAAAATAAGAGTTTGCTTATTTTATTTCCTGGTAGTTAAAACCACCAAGGGGAGGTTAGTGGTGGGGCCCACCAGCACATAACCTCCCTTGGGAGGATATTATTAGGTGGGGCCCACACAAGATTCAAACCCCCTAAACCCCCATTTATGTGGGATGAAACCCTTAAAATTCCCTTGAGTTAATGAAGCCAACCCTCTCTTCATTTATTTGTAACCTTCCACCTTCCATCATAAGCGTGTCAAACCACAAATTAATTAATGGCATTAATTAATTAATTTGAAATGGTTTGAATTATTTTGCCAAAAATTAAATAATGGGTTGCTTAACCCATTATTTTTGTTGGAAAATCTTTTGTAGGATCTTTTGGGGAGAGGAGGAAGAACATGGAAGAACGCTTCCTCCGTCAACGAAGAACCTTCGATCGAGGGATGAAGTCGTCGCCCGCGAAGAACTCCACCAATGTCATCTTCGACTCGTCTTTTCCAAACTCTTCCTCTTCCAACATTGACGAAACGACGCCACCTTCCCGCGACTTCCTCAACAATTATCGTCAAGCGAGGTAGGGGAATTTGATTTATTTTATAAATGAGTATAAACCTCCGTTTTTTGTCGTTCAAATTTATGGATTATGGTATGCCAAATGTTATCGCCATGAAGAGGAGGGCTCAGACCGCATGAACACGGCCCAACCCTCCCCCTTTGGTTGTTCTTGTTGTTTACGACAGAGGCAGACCGTGAAGAAGCTGGCAGTGCAAGGCCACTAGGTCGCCACAAGGGCACAACACCGTCGTGCCGCGCAGGAAACCGAGCCGTGGCTAGGTGGGCCGTGGCGGCGCCGGAGGGGCGCGGTGCCATCACACCGTGCCAGAAGAAGGGGGACACAACCAGGAGGGCCGCGGCGGTCAGCGAAGGCACACGACGCCGTCGCACCGCACGAAGGCCAGTAGAGTCCCGCAGCCAGGGTGGGCCACGGCGGAGGGGCGCGGCGCCGTCGCACCGCGCTGGCAGAGTGGAGAAGTCGCAGCCAGGGCGGGCCATGTAAGAGGGGCGCGACGCCATCGTGCCGCACCAGTGACTTGGAGTGGCTGGCCGTTCTGTCAAGCCGAGAGAAACGGGACCCCGTAGGGTCCCGTGTGAGCTGGACCGACGCCACATGGTGCCGGTTCGGTTCAACCATTCGGGTGCTAGGGGGTGCGCGCCTCCCCCCTTGGGCGCAGCTAGGGCAGGTCGTCGGGCCACCTTTGGCTGGACCGCCCACGTCCACCCTTAGTCGGGCCGCCCTCGACCTGGCCACCCACGGCCGGGCCACCCTCGGTCGGGCCTCCCTTGGGCCGGGCCGCCATTGGCCGGGCCACCCTCAGGCCAGGACATTTCCTCGGACCGGGTCAGACCCTCAGACCGGGTCGGACCCCGATCCAGACCAGGTCAGGTCGGGTTACTCCGACTGGGTCGAACTGGACCTGGACCCGCTATGGCCAGTTTTCACCTTTCTGCCCATATTTTGGGCTATGGGTGATCGATCGACGAACCGTCTACAGTGACGGAAAGCTTAGAGAGAGACAGTTCTTTTGGAATACCCCACATGAGGTTTGGATGTAGTTGGGGTATGGCCGGGTTGGTTTGAACCTAAAAACCAACCGGGCCCCTGGAACGGAAATGCCAATAACTCACAGACCGTGCGTCCTATTGACACGCCGTCAGTCGCGTTGGGTTCCATATGATGAGACAGAACTATGGGATACATCAACTCAAGACTTCATGGTAGTTGATATATCAACACTTGACTCGAGGAGTAGAACCTCCCAGAATCAAGTGTGCTGTGTGCGGGAACCCTATGGCTGGCTGTGACTGAGATGATAGGATCCTACATGGACCTACTGCTATACTAGGATCCTCCGTGGGTTCGACAATGACGATACTGTACCAGGATCCTCCGTGGGTTGGACAGTGATGACCTCTATACTGGGATCCTCCGTGGGTTCGACAGTGATGACTTCTGTATCGGGATCCTCCATGGGTACGATAGTGCTGATACTATTCCAAGATCCTACGTGGGTTCGACAAAGGAGATGATTTAGTGGCTACACCTAATCATCTCTACCCATCTACATGAGTTGTATACCTGTGTGAGCTGAGTCTTGAATTTCAGTTGTTATCATCAAGATGATTGACTATACTTCCTTTGTGGAATGGGTTGTGCTTTGGGCTCGAGTGTTGGAGCCGGATTGTGATTGGTAACTTAGGTATATGTATGGGCATATACCTAAGTAGGGATGTTGATACTTCATGATTGTATCTTACTTCTCTGGTTTATCCTCTGTGGATTCTGGGAGACCCACGGGGGTCTCGGGGTCCCCTACTGAGTATTGTTATACTCACCCCTGCACGGGCTTCACCCACACCTTGTTGTGTTCTGTGTAGACGATGGTCAGCAGTGATCGAGGCTGAGGGAGATGGACAGAAGGCTGCTTAGAGCTGGACTAGATGAGATGTACCTTAGGGACGAGTTGTTTGAGATCTGTACCTACCCTTCAGGTAGGATTTTCGGTAGACGATCCAGGATCTGTTTTCTCTTTTTACTTGTACCTGTACTTATTGTTCAGTTGGGTTTGTATACTGGCCCACTTACTTTTAGCACACCTTTCATTTCAATATTAGTACTTGTTTCTTCTACCGCTTCTGTTCAGATTTTGTGTGTTACAGGTTTAAAGGAAATGCCTTTCCTTTTTATCGGGGATTCGCCTTTGGTGCTAGTCGCCAGCCCCTGGCTTATGGAAAGCGGGCTTGGGGTAGTCATGACATGGGCCTCGAGGACAGGTCATGACAAAATAATATCTTTATGCTTCTTCTAAAATTATATTACATCCAAATCACCTTATAATCATTTATTAAATAAGTCTATGTTAATGTTTGGGTCAGTTTAACAACCTAATTGACCAATACAATGGATTTATGTCATGAATGGATATAGTAACATAGTTACTGGTATAATATGATATAAATGTGTAAATAATAATTTATTATTTTTTATAGAGATGTTATATCAATATTTATTTCATTAATTAAGAAAACACACTTCGATCATCAAGAATCATCGACACATGCTTATTATTGATTTCATCTTCAAGCATAAGAAATAAAACATGCTGGAAAGGATTTTAAAACATAATAAATCATACCTAATATGAACTTTATTTATATATTAATGATGAAATTTTAAAGAAGAATGAACACATACACCACTATTATGAAACCAATATAAACAATCAAAACTATAAACACCTGATGTGGAAAATTTATAGAATTCGTATAGATAATCACTATTTATAGAGTGTATAAATGAAAATAAAAATGTTAAATAATATTAATTAAGTTATTAAGATATATATGTTTATAATACATGATGTTAAAGTAAATTCATTGAATTCAGTATAAGTGGTAAAGGTTTTTGTTTGAATTTACCCTCATTGAAACAAATATTGTACATATGCACCTCATTTCATTTATGGGGTGTATAAATTTAAAATTGATATATAATATCATAAATTATATCTAAATCATGGTATTTTAAGTTCAATTTCAATCCCTCTCTTTTATGGGGTTTTGATTCAAATGTTTCCAAATCTATAATGGTTTCATTGTTCTCAATTATTATTCTTTGAAACATATTATATTTTGTGCACCATGATTATTTTTTATGTTGTATTTACTACCCATGGATGTATTTTTACTGTGATATTTGTATTTCATATTATTTACTATCCAAATAATTTACCCATATTCATGTGTCTATTCATTCAGATGTTTCCCTAGAAGTGAGGATTTTTTTTAACTCAATTTTTTTCCAATGAGTTATGATCCTTATTTGAACTTATTTCATATAAGTTAGGCACACTATACATTTTCATTGTATTATGTGGTATTATAAAATTATTTTATAGGGAGATAAATTCACACCACATAAAAAATTTGACAATTATTTCTCACTTTTTGGGATATGTTTTTTTAATCCATCCACATTCTTTCTCTAGATGGATTATGATCACGTTATTCTGGAATTGAATTAGTCATGTACCCATTTCTCTATTAGGTGTGAACATATCATTTTACATAATTCATATTAGATGATGTTCTATTATAAAGTATGTTATTCTATTGACATGGGGAAAATTATTGGTGTTCTATAAGCTTTTATTCCAATACGAATGATTACTGGAAAGTTGATTCTGTATTTTTTGACTAACCACCTTATTTATCAAGATGGGTTGTGATCATGTTATCCCTTTTATAGACATGAGGAAAATTATTTTCATTATTGATGATTATTGACTACTCAAATGGGTTGATTAAGTGTTTGATTTTTGTATTTTGTGTTATACGGATATCTAGGTTTTATTCAATAAGATGTTTCTTAGGGATTGGTGTGAAAGTTATTGATGACTCTTATAGTGAATGCATTGAATATTTTAAGGTGAGGGGAGGGGCCTAGAATTATATAGCCCCTTGATGAAATAATAGGTATCATGATACAAGAAAATTTTGGGTATTTGGTTTATGCCTGCAGAATTCAGCAAGATGTCTTGACTGCAGTCTCGATGATGAGTAAATTATCTTGAAAAAAGGCCTTGACAATAGGTTTTTGATGTTTGGAATTACGCATTCCATCAGAATGAGATCATTATTATTGATATCTATGCTTTAATTTATTTTCATGGATATAGGAAGATCTTAGTTTCAAGATGATATAGATTCCTATTGAATACCTATTCTTGTCATAATATTTATGACATGTTTATTTCATGATTTCTTTAGTTGTATGTCTTCCCTCACTGAGCATTTATGCTCACCCCTTCTTATTTTTTAATTTTCCCACATTATAAAGAAAATTAGTACATGTGACCTGTTTAGAAGGATATCACATGTGTAAGTATTTATGGGAAATGTTGAAGATTCCTTATGGATTAAGTATTTTCATATATAGTGTAAATATAATTCATCTCAATACAAATAACATTAGATTTATTATTTTATAATGTTTCAAAATTATCTAAAGTGAAAAACCTAAAAAAATCCTTGATATTTAATAGACTCCAATAATTGATATTTAAATTATAATTATGGATGGTTATATCCATTATTTTTCATCTATTATCAAATAAATTGTGTAAAGTGTGTGTCTATGAGAATCAGATCTAGGAGTATAGGTCTAGGGAATCATGATTGGTATCAAATAAAGGTTTTAGATAAATTTTTAGATTATGATGTTTCCTAAGGATAATTTTAGGGGTGATAATATAAGGTAGATCATAATAGATAAAATTTTGAGATAATATGATTTAATGCTAAGGATACATTATACATTTTAATTAGGGATTGGGATAAGAAAAATTAAATAAAAACCCTAATAATAAGTCTAAATATTATATAACATCTTTATTTTTTTAGTAAAGTGGATATTATGAGTTTTTTACTAACAATACATTCCTTTCTAGTTACTGACAAGTTGATGCATCTGAAGAATAGATGAAACTAGTGGTAATCACCTCGAAAAGGGTTTTTTGATAATTATCTCAATCGTCACTCTAATTCATGATGAGTGGGCTTAAGACTGCACACTTGGTGAGTCGTTCCTAGGAGATATGATTTTGTTAATTACATTAACTTTAGGAACCATTATTGTAACATCCCACCCCTCACCCATAGGTTTCGAAAGAGTCGTGTGTTCTACTAGGCCTTAGGTGACATCCTCAAGACACCAGAGGTTGATAATAAATTCTTGAGGGATTCAAAAACAGTTGGGGAATGATTTTACCTTTGAAAATGAACAACCAAACCAAGATAACCATAACCAAACAAACCAATATATGATTAATGAGTACAATGTAATAGAACACAAAAAATAACCAAACCGACAAGAAATTTCATAGTATAAAGATGAAACCAGACCAAAAAAGATAAAATAATTCAAAGAAACCAACACAAAAAGTCCCAACATGCTCCAAGCTCCACTCAAAAATCCATTCCCAAAATATCATGATTCATCACTAAAGAACCGGGATACATTTCTTTTACCTATGTCTTAGTGTACAATATCTCCAAACACACCAAAGTACCCAAGCATGGGGGTGAGTATAAAACTTAGTTTTTTTTATCTAATTACTTCCCAACTCATTCCACTAGGATAGAACATGTTCGCACAATTTATATAAAACAATTTATATAAAACAATTTAAAATTATTTATATCAAATCCAAACAATTTTCAAAACCAACCAATTTTCCCAAGAAATCAACTGAAAAATTCTTTAAAAACATTTCTCAAATTCCATTTTGGCATACCCATTCCATTTAAACGCATCCACACATCCACACATTCTTTCAAAAATAGAACTCGCTATACTCACAATTGGTGAGTCATCCTTTCACCAAGATATCACTTGGTGAACCAGTTTTATGGGGGGAACTTTATGCCCTTATCCATCCCATTCTTTTGAAAGGGGAAAATTCATGCCCTTATCGGTCCCAAATACACATGAACACACACTAACCAAATATTCCAAAAACCCATGCCAATCCATTTCAATAAAAAATTATTTTATTGAAAAATTTTACACAAACCTTTTTCTATAAATAAAAAAAATACATAATTTTAAAACTATCATTTCAAAATCATGAACATATAAGTTTACACAAAAAAATAATTTCCACTATTTCATAAATCACCCCTAAATAGGGTTTCCATTAAGATTTTAACATAAATTTTACAATTCATTTCATGAAATTCAATAAATTTGAAATCAATCCATCAAGTTCTAATCAATAGTAGTTGAGAGTGAATTCACCAACCTCACAAACATTGGTGAAACCAAATAACAACAAAAAACATAAAAAACATAGCTTGAAAATCCAAAAAACTAACCTTGGATCTTGTTTTATTAAAAAATATAATAATAATATCTCATTATGACTTACATCGCACAATATAGACTATAACTAATTGCCTAGATCTATGATTCCAAGAGAGGTAAGAAGATGGAATCTATGGAAAACCACCAAGAACAAGCATTTACCACCAAAACCGTCTTCCAACACAACTAGATTCTTCTTAGAATCACTCCTGGATCAAGAGGAATGGTTTTCACATCCTAGGGATGAAGATAAATTAGTGTTATGACTTTTTTAGGTGAAAAAGGAGTAGTTTAGGAGATGATTTAAATTACATCCAAAAAATCTGTATCTAATTTTTAATGGTTCATAGTTAGGGCACGCGGTTAGGAAAAATGTGCACTATTTTTTCACATGACACTACCTCCAAACACCTATCGCATGGTTGGCTCACATAGTTAGACAAAATGTACAACAACCATATTAAACCCCTCTTTCCCACATTGCATATTTTCTCTTTAGTGGATGCATGATTTATCCAAACCGTGCACCTAACCATGTGCCTACCCAGTGCCCATTATTTTAGTTTCACTATTTCCTATAAGGTGATGCACAGTTTCTACTAACTTTTCTTAGACCATAAAACTCTAGAAAATCCAACAAAAACATTCCAAAACTCATACAACCCTCTAAAAATAACCCAGTCACTTTATATACTTAAAATACATAAACAAAGCATCAATTACATGAAATAAATGGTTCTAAATTCTCACCACCATTGGTCTTTCTATCCATAGAAAGTTGAAAACCACCATTGGCCTAAAAGAGTTCGGTCCATTTATTGACCATTTCCTTCACATGCTCCAACATTTATTCCTAAATCCGACCATATTTCCATAAAACCTACACTAGATCTATGCTTTTCCCATGAAATAATTTCTCTTTCCTATCCACAATCCATACTAGCACATGAATGAACATAGAATCCAGCTCTATGTAAACATGTTCCCATTGAATCACATGGATAGGATTAGGTTGATACCTCTTCAATTGAGATACATGAAACACACTATTCACTGAAATAAAACTTAGTGGAAAATCATACCAATATTCCACTTCAACAATCCATTCAAGTATCATAAAGGGGCTTATGTATTGAGGAGATAACATTCCCAACTTCCCAAAATGATGATTCTCAAGCCTTGGATATATTCTCAAGAACACATAATCACTCATCTCTAATGAAAACGACCATTGACAATGATTTTCATATAATTTATGATGATTTTGAGCCATCTCCATTCTCAATCTGATCAACTGAATATTCTCTATTATCTCTTACATAAGGCTTGAAATCAGTGAATTCTCACCTATTTCAATACAAAAAAGTGCAGAATAACACAGGCGCCCATACAATGCTTTAAAATGAGTCATGTGTATTGAGGCATGATAACTTTTATTGTACAAGATCTCCACCAACGATATGAGATCCTCCCATTAGCCACCAAAATACATTACACAATCCCTAAACTTGTATTAAAAAGTTTTTATCATCATTTTGGAATTTCTATCCATTTGATGGTGATATATTGTACTCATAGTCAACTGAGTTCCAAGGTCTTACTGTAAGTATTTTGAGAAATTTGATGTAAACATCAGATCTTTTTATAATACTATCTAAACTAGTATATAGTGTCTTTCTACCATATCATAGATATATAATTTTTACAAGTAATACACCATATAAGATTCACATATAAGGATTAAATGGGATAAATTCATGAGTTGATCCACTATCACTCAAATGGTATCATATTTTTCAACCATCCTTGGTAGACCCATTACAAAATCCATAGCTATATTCTTCTACATGGGAATCAGTAAAGACTACAGTATACCCTCTAGTATTTGGTGTTATTCCTTGACCTATATACAAGTGATCCATCTTATACAAATTTATCCGTTTTCCTTTTCATTCCAACCCAAAAATATTTTTCTTTCATTTCCTTATACATATTTTTTATTACAAGATGAATATCCCATCTCAAATGGTGATAAGCTTTAAGGAGTTGTTCCTAAAAAACCATATGTACAACCATTCGATCTCAAAATCACAAAAATGATCTCCCATACAACTTCTATCCCTCAATAGTCTCCTCACCATTATATTTTGACCTCATTACAATATATTAAGAATTGGATGATGGTGCCTTTTTAACCATATCAACCAAATCAAGAATAAAATAAACTAGAAAGAAAACTACAACATTATATCAATCTTTATAATCTAAGTGAATACTATATTTCTCAAAAATTAGATTCCATTTATCTAAATCATATTTATCTAAATTAATATATGAATTCATTCTTAATGTATCTGAAATCAAAATTCCTTTACCCTATAACACCCCAAGCTTCTACGGTACGCTTCTCTTTGAATAATGTGATAGCGTGTGTTGTACGCAACACCGAGTTCTAACACACCATAACCAATCAAACTAGCCGTTATGAATAGTAATACCTACTTTTTGAAATTATATATATTTTATATTTTAAAATGGACTTCATTTTTGGATTTGGAATATCTAATTTAGCCTAAGATGAAATTTTGGTACTTTTCGGATAACTTTAATATTTTGATGAATAGTGAAAATTACTAAATTTTAATTAAAAACAACTTTTTTTAAACAAAATAATTAATAGTGATAAATTATGAATTTGAGTGGTTTTAAAGTATATTTAGAATATATTTTTACCATTTAATATAATGTTGGTCATTGGACATAATTTTACAATTAAACCGAACATAAACAAGTGTCAATCTTTTGATAGTTATTATCTCTTAAAAACACGCTTTTTGTTTTGACAGCGGGAATTAATTTTAAATTAATTTCTGCCACTTCTATGTTTTGAATTTAGAAAAATGGATTCCATATTTGGAATCAGTATTTCCAAATTGTGTAAATAGGTAACTTTTATTTTTAGACATTTTGAATAATTACTGCGGTAAATATTTATTTACCATGGTTAAGGGTAAATCTGGTAAATAAGGGTTAACAAATAATATTATAATAATACTAAATTAACCTAAAACGTGTCCTAGCCTTATTGGTTTATACATGTTCGATCATAGGCATCTTTGGGTCGATTTTGGGACCCCATGGTGCCACTTGTAGGTGATAGGGACACTTTTTTTTAATTAAGTTAAAATGAATACAAAAATGACACAAGCATATATATTTTAGAAATACAATTATTACAAAAGGTAATATATTTTGGATTTTAGATTATAAATATTAATCAGAAAGATAAAAAGATTTCCTACATAATGATATTTTATTTATAATTTTTAGACATTAAATAATTTAATTTTGTTATGACACAATGATGATGTAGTAATTACTATAATAGTGAAAAATTAAAATAATTGATATTATAAATACACAAATAAATATAATATGAAACTTTTAATGAATTAAACTAATTTTCTAGGATAATATGATATATTAGGATTGATTTAATTTACTTTGTTTGAAGTAATAAATCTGTTATGAGTTTCAAAAAAATCAACTATTGAATAGTGTCAATATTGAAATAAAAGAGTTCTTAAAACAAATATTTTATTATTAATTGATATTAAATTCCTAAAAATCTAAGTTTCGGACAAGAGACTTATATAATGATAGGTTCATCATTAATGGACCACTTTGGGGTCTCTTGTATGTATATAGTAAGTTTATTAACCATATTATATAAAAATACAAAGAGACATTGTAAAAGTGAAACTAATTAACTTAGAGTTAATACTTAAAGATAAGGTTAATATATGTACCCAAACCTATCTAAATTCTATTGGTTGAGTTTTTTTCGACCCATACCCACCTTAACCTTTAAATAATCAACTTTGGAGCCATTGGAAACCGAATATGAATTTATTATAAATTAATATTTCTAGATTTTCCAAAGGTGCCCCTCACCCCTCTTATAAAAGGGCACTCCTCCTTCTCATTTATTCACACCTTAAAAGCCTTTTGGTTCGGCCAAACTCTGCCCAAATACTCTCCCAACTTCCCTCACTACAACCTAGAGGCATTATTTTGATCAGAAAGCCAACCTAAGGAGCCCTTTTGATCAAATCAAAAGGAAGAACCTGAAGAAGAGGTAATGTTTTCACCACCCCTTTTCAAGTTCCTTTCTTATTCCACTTATTCTTTCTTTGTTATTACCATTATAAAATAATAACTCCAGTATCTTATATATAATGTGATTTTATTATAAATATGGTACAACCATATTCAGTATTCTATCCACCCTTTGAATAACATGTCACCATACGTGCGTACGTACGGCTTACCGTCTCCACGTCGTGGTGTAATTGTTATTCAATATATTATTATTTGGATGGGTATAATAATTATGTGTAACTCATGTAATAATAAATATAACATGTTAATGATTCTGTATATATGATATACCATCCATTTATATATTATTTTAATATCAAAAGAATGATATTGTCGCTCGTGCGTACGTACGGACTACCGTCTCCACGAACGCGATGAGATTCATTCTCCATCATATCCATTAAAGTATAATTATCATTTTATGATTTAAAAATAATTTTTAAGGACTTGGTATCATTTTTGATATGAATAAGATACAACCTATCGATAACAAACATGACTTATGTAACAAAACATATAAAAGAAAATGAGTAAGTTAACACCCGAAACGACGATAATTAAAAGATATTATTAACCAATCAATGTTAAAAGATCATATATGATATCATATTAATATATATGATTCTTGAATAATTTAATAACAATTATTTCACCATTATACAGGAGGTTAACCTACCCCAACCAAGGAAAAGTACAAGGTAAGGGGTTTTCATCTCACTCCTTATTCCCGTGAGATTCATGCCATATTGCCACCATCACCTTTTGTGTGGTGTATGTACTGACCATAATTATATTCTTTGTGTAATACACTCTAATTTATGTATATTTACATATTCATTGTATGATACCTCTTTCATGGGTTGTATGTTTCATAAGTTACCAAATTGGTAAGGGTTATTTCACAATCTCTTCATTATTCGAGGTTGTTTATACGTAATAATCTACTGGGATCTCTTTATCATCCACATCCATGTTTCTTCAAAATGTATTCCAAAACATTTTTATTATTTACAAGAATATGGGTTAAAGTCATTTATAACCTTGTCTAACTTTTTATGAGAGGAATCTTTCCGTCGTTTTCAAAACAAGGTCCTTTTTAACCTTTTCGACAGAATTAAGGTAATAATGTTTTTTTAACTTATACGGTGGGTGCGGTTATTTTCTACCGTTATAAAATCTTCAAAGCTTTCCTTAAAATCTTATAAGAATATTTTCAAAGAAAATGTTTTATTTTATATGGATCTTAAATGATTTCAAAAATAGAAAGAGATATTTCTCTAAAAAGAGTTTTGATTTCATCTATGTCAACAACCTTTGATGGATTTTACGCTTATTTGAAGTTGATTTATTATGATACAAAACTTCTATATTGTATTGAAGGTTTTGTGATATGTTTGACTGTGGATGTGCTATTTTTATACCATTCACAGTTTATGGTGAAATTATTGACATTTCGTATGCTAGTTTTAATACGAATGTTTATGTTATGTTTAAACCTTTTCATATGGGAATTCATTGGACTTAATATATGACGGGTGGAGCCCGCTATAGCTCCTCGATGCATCGGTAGGTCTCATGAGACAAACTAGTGTCTTGGCACAAGGCCTTGACAAAATCTTATTTGTAGTCTTGGCACGAGGCCTTGGCTATGTGGTTATGATAGTCTGTCATTATGCATTCCATCATTATGAAAGTGGTTATTGATTTTGCATGTGATTATTCGATTAGTAGAATATCCATGTGAATAAGTAAATGGAATTATTTCATTTTATTTATGCCATACTATGTTGAAAGTTCAAGTTTTAAAGGCTTTTGTTTTAGTTATACATTACCTTAAATGTTTATTCTTATTTATGAATGTTTCCGCTATATTGTTATCCTTACTGGGCATTTGAGCTCACCCCTTTTCTATGTTTATTTTTTCCCAGGAAGTGAAGAAGTAAATTATGAATGACCTGCAGGGATATTATGTGGGGATATGAGTGTGGATTATGAAGACAATATGTTGTTGTAGTAGTTTTTCATTTTATGATGTAATGTAAGACTTATGAATATATCTAGTGTTTCCAAGGCTACTAAACCAATCGGTCTTTCGAGATTTTATCTTTCTTGTGATCATGCCAATGTTATGTAATAATGCACCGACTCTGGGTAACTAGGGTCGGGGCGTTACAGTTGGTATCAGAGGAAGTTTAGTACAAACCTTGGAAGCTAGATTTAGATAAACTCTGATTAGAGCACGTAGACCTAAGATGAACTTTGAGGATTAGTATAGAAGAACTTCCTAGAATTTTGGTATTGTAGAGATTTTGTGAGTTTTCCGAGCAATATATCCCTGTCTGGATACGAGCAGGTAGAGGCGGCTCTGGCACAGATGTACCTAGGGGTAAAACCCGAAAACACCGCTTTGATCTAGACTCGAATAGGAACTGGTGCACGACAACGGGCCTTGCTGCACTCTTGGTTACGACACTCCCGGGGGATATGCTTAGGATAACTCTCATTTTCTTTACAAATCATTATGAAGGGTTTATGAGTATATACTTCCTCAAAGAAAACATTTTTATGATTATGGATTATATCCATAAATAGTTCAATTTATGTTAAGTGTTTTATAAGTATGAGATTATGTATTTTGATTCATAAACTGATCTAGTTTATGCAATTGTTTAGAAATGGCGCCTAGTGGAAGAAATGGAAACCGTATCAATGCACGCACTCCATGTAGGGATTTCCCTCCTGCTCAAGATAATTATAGTGGGGCTGGTGATGCAACTGGTGCCGATCAGCTAATCACCATACTGGGACAACTTACTCAGGTTATGAATAATAACCTTACCCATATGGAGCACCCTAATCCACAGCTTGGAGGATCAATGTTAGATCGATTAATGAGGCAACAACCACCAACGTTCAATGGGAGTACAAATCCCTTAGTAGCTGAGCAATGGATAAATTCCCTAGAGAAAATATTTCAGGCTTTGGGGAGCAGTGAAAGGGAAAAAGTTATCATGGAAGTTTACCGCCTCACTGGAGATGCTGATCAATGGTGGTCATTGATTCAAAACATGAAGGAAGATGATGAAGTATCAAATATGGAATGGAGGGAGTTCAAAGATCTGTTTTTAGAAAAATACTTTCCTCGCGACCATCGAGCAGATATGGAAAGGCAATTTCTGAGTCTGAGACAAAAGGAGGATGAGAATGTCACAAAGTATGAGGCTAACTTTACAAGGTTAGCAAGGTATGATGGAGATTATATACGTAACCCAAGAAGTAAGATTGATCATTTCTTTGATGGGTTAAAACCATTTCTTCGTCGAGCATTAGTCTCACAATCTTTTTCGTCGTATGAAGACATTGTATCATGTGCTATCAAGACCAAAAAGGAATTCTATAAGTCTTATGACTTTAAAGCAAAGCAAGAGAAGAAGAGACCTGCTGATCAATCTGGGAATGGAAATAAGGGGAAGAAGGGAAAGGTTGAATATCCATCTTGTGGTAAATGCGGGAAGAAACATCCTGGTATTTGCTTGAAGGGAATGTGAGTCTATTACAAGTGTGGTGAAAAAGGCCACCAAGCTCATGATTGCAAGGGGAAGAAGGAAGCTACCAACTTTCAATGCTACAATTGCAGGGAGATGGGGCATTATGCAAATGCATGTCCTAAGCGTCAGGAGAACTTACCTCAGAAAAGGCCAAGGGATCACGGCCAGGCTTATGCTATCACTACTGCTGAGGTAGAAGCTCCGAAAGACGTGGTGGAAGGTAATTTAATGGTTTCCTCAAGTTTATAAAATGCATTATTTGATTCTGGATCATCGCATGGTTTCATATCTTCCCAGTTTGCTAAGAAAATTAGATATTTTCAATTTGATTTAATAAGGGAGTTGTCAGTTAAAACTCCTAAGGGAAGTATCATTGCAACAAAGTTTTGTGAATCAGTCCCCATTAGAGCACATAAATGTTCTTTATCTGCTGATCTCATCGTCATACCTATGATTGAGTTTGATATAATCCTCGGTATGGACTGGCTTTCAGACTATGATGCGAAGATTTATTGTAAGAAGAAAGAGGTTACGATTCTTGATGATAATGATAAGGAACACCTTATCTTTAGAGCAGAATCATCACCACCTAATTCTTATTTAGATCCACCCCCAGTAGCTCAACTAAATTCAATTATTGGGGAGGAAGAGAATGAAATAACTATGGGTGAGGAAAGGAATGTTCAAATAGAGGATGTACCTGTTGTGAATGAATTTGTAGATGTATTTCCGGAAGATTTACCTGGACATCCTCCAGAACGAGAAGTTGAGTTTTCCATTGATTTAATTCCTGGATCAAGGCCTATATCGAAGACCCCTTATAGAATGGCCACTGTAGAATTAGTTGAACTAAAGAAACAACTAGAGGAATTGAGTAATAAGGGATTTATTCGCCCTAGTGTTTCTCCATGGGGAGCCCCTGTTCTTTTTGTTAAAAAGAAAGATGGATCTATGAGGTTATGTATTGACTACAGGGAGATCAATGCTATAACGATAAAGAACAAGTATCCCCTACCTCGTATTGATGATTTATTTGACCAACTGCATGGAGCTCAATACTTTTCAAAGATTGACCTTTGATCTGGATACCATCAGTTGTGTGTGAAGAAGGAAGGCATTCCGAAAACAGAATTTCGAACTAGGTACGGGCATTACGAGTTTACTGTAATGCCGTTTGGATTGACTAATGAACCCTCTGTATTCATGGATCTGATGAATAGAGTTTTCAAGGAGTATCTCGATGAATTTGTGGTAGTATTTATTGATGATATCTTGGTATACTCCAAAACCTACGAAGATCATGAAAATCACTTGCACATTATCTTGAAGACTCTGAGGAGGCATGAATTATATGGGAAGTTTAGAAAGTGTGAATTATGGATTCAGGAGATTTCTTTTCTTGGTCATATTATCTCTAGATATGGAATCTCTGTTGATCCTTCTAAGACCAAGGCAATCCAAGAATGGACAGCACCTATGAGTATAACTGAGGTACGTAGTTTTATTGATTTGGCAGGTTATTATCGACGTTTCGTCCATAATTTTGCCCGATTGGCTAAACCATTAACGAAGCTCACGCGTAAAGGGGTTAAATTTGTTTGGACAAAAGAGTGTGAAGAATGTTTCTAATAACTGAAGAGAAGATTAGTCAATTCTCCTATATTGACTCTACCATCGGGGAATGATGGGTTCGTTATTTATAGTGATGCATCAAAGAAAGGACTTGGTTGTGTCCTTATGAAAAATGATAGAGTTATTGCCTATGCATCACGACAGTTGAAAATTCATGAACAAAACTATACTACTCATGATCTCGAGTTAGCAGCTGTGATCTTTTCTTTGAAGATATGGAGGCACTACCTCTATGGTGAAAAAATGTGAGATTTATACTGATCACAAGAGTTTGAAGTATATTTTCTCACAAAAAGAACTCAACATGAGGCAAAGGAGATGGCTTGAATTACTCAAGGATTATGATTTCACGATACACTACCACCCGGGGAAAGCAAACAAGGTGGCAGATGCTTTGAGTTGAAAAGACCATGGAGTTTTGAACAATATGAGATTTGAAAGGGACCCAATTTTCATGGATCTAGTGAAGATGGACATGGGAATAACCAGGGAAGGTGAAACATCAATGATTTTTCAAATGGTTTCCAAACCATCTTTACTAGAAAGGATTAAGAGTTCTCAGACCGATGATGAAGAATTCCAAAAGAAGATTAAAGCTGTGAATGATGGGAGATTGAGAGACTTTGTGTATGAATATGGAATTTTGAAATTCGGTAAGAGACTTTGTGTTCCCGATTTACCTGATCTAAAAAGGGAATTGCTGGATGATGCTCATAGTTCCAATTTCTCTATACACCCTGGGAGCACCAAAATGTATAGAGATTTGAAGGAACATTTTTGGTGGGACAATATGAAGAGGGAGATTGCTGATTTTGTGTCAAGATGTATGGTTTGTCAGCAAGTTAAAGCTGGAAGGAAACATCCTGGAGGAGTCATGCAACCTCTTCCCATACCAGAGTGGAAATGAGACAATATTACGATGAACTTTGTCATGGGGCTACCAAAGACTCCTAGAAAGAATGATGCAATATGGGTTATTGTTGATCGTCTTACCAAGTCAGCACATTTTCTTGCTATAAGAGAAGATCTACCCCTGGAACGTCTAGCAAGACTATATATTAATGAAGTTGTGAGACTTCATGGAGTACCCCTATCAATTGTTTCTGATCATGATCCCCGTTTTACTTCAATATTTTGGAAAAGTTTTCAGAAATCCCTGGATACTGAACTTCATTTGAGCACTGCTTACCACCCTCAGACAGACGGACAATCAGAATGGACTATTCAGACCTTAGAAGACATGTTGAGATCTTCCTCACTTGACTTTCAGGATATGTGGGATCAATATTTACCACTGGTAGAATTTTCCTATAACAATAGCTTCCATTCGAGTATTCAGATGGCACCATATGAAGCGTTATAAGGAAAGAGATGTCGTACACCAACCTGTTGGGATGACGTTGGTGAAAGAAAACTTGTAGGCCCAGAACTAGTGGAGGAAACAGTGGAAAAGGTGAAAGTAATCCAAAATCACATCAAAGTATCTCAAAGTAGGCAGAAGAGCTATGCCGATAATCGAAGGAAGGATTTGGAATTTCAAGTCAGTGATCATGTTTTCCTGAAGGTATCACCATGGAAGAGAGTCATATGTTTTGGTAAGAAAGGTAAATTGAGTCCCAGGTACATCAGACCTTTCGAAATTCTAGAACGAATTGGGGCTTTGGCTTACCGATTGGCAATGCCACCAAGTCTCTCCAAAGTTCACGATGTGTTCTACGTATCTCTGTTGAGGAAATACATGCCTGACCCAACGCATGTACTCACCTATGAGGAATTATAACTGGAACCCGATCTTTCCTATTGTAAAGAGCCCGTCAGGATTCTTGATATGAGAGAACAAGTACTGAGAAACCGAACGACGCGTCTGGTAAAAGTTTTGTGGAGAAACCATAAGATGGAAGAGGCAACGTGGGAACCCGAGGAACTTATGATGAAGAACCACCCGAGTCTTTTCATGTCATAAGTATTCTAGAAATTTCGAGGACAAAATTATTTGAAGGAGGGGAGAATGTAACACCCCAAGCTTCTACGGTACGCTTCTCTTTGAATAATGTGATAGCGTGTGTTGTACGCAACACCGAGTTCTAACACACCATAACCAATCAAACTAGCCGTTATGAATAGTAATACCTACTTTTTGAAATTATATATATTTTATATTTTAAAATGGACTTCATTTTTGGATTCGAAATATCGAATTTAGCCTAAGATGAAATTTTGGTACTTTTCGGATAACTTTAATATTTTGATGAATAATGAAAATTACTAAATTGTAATTAAAAACAACTTTAAAAAAAAATAATTAATAGTGATAAATTATGAATTTGAGTGGTTTTAAAGTATATTTAGAATATATTTTTACCATTTAATATAATGTTGGTCATTGGACATAATTTTACAATTAAACCGAACATAAACAAGTGTCAATCTTTTGATAGTTATTATCTCTTAAAAACACGCTTTTTGTTTTGACAGCGGGAATTAATTTTAAATTAATTTCTGCCACTTCTGTGTTTTGAATTTAGAAAAATGGATTCCATATTTGGAATCAGGATGTCCAAATTGTGTAAATAGGTAACTTTTATTTTTAGACATTTTGAATAATTACTGCAGTAAATATTTTATTTACCATGGTTAAGGGTAAATCTGGTAAATAAGGGTTAAACAATAATATTATAATAATACTAAATTAACCTAAAACGTGTCCTAGACTTATTCGTTGATACATGTTCGACCATAGGCATCTTTGGATCGATTTTGGGACCCCATGGTGCCACTTGTAGGTGATAGGGACACTTTTTTTTAATTAAGTTAAAATGAATACAAAAATGACACACGCATATATCTTTTAGAAAAACAATTATTACATATTGTTATATATGTTGGATTTTAGATTATAAATATTCATTATAAATATAAAAATATTTCCTACATAATGATATTTTATTTATAATTTTTAGACATTAAATAATTTAATTTATTTATGACACAATGATGATGTAGTAATTACTATAATAGTGAAAAATTAAAATAATTAATATTATAAATACCAAAATAAATATAATATGAAACTTTTAATGAATTAAACTAATTTTATAGGATAATATGATATATTAGGATTGATTTAATTGACTTTGTTCGAAGTAATAAATCTGTTATGAGTTTCAAAAAAATCAACTATTGAATAGTGTCAATATTGAAATAAAAGAGTTCTTAAAACAAATATTATATTATTAATTGATATTAAATTCCTAAAAATCTAAGGTTCGGCTAAGAGACTTATATCATGATAGGTTCATCATTAATGGACCACTTGGGGGTCTCTTGGATGTATATAGTAAGTTTATTAACCATATTATATAAAAATACAAAGAGACATTGTAAAAGTGAAACTAATTAACTTAGAGTTAATACTTAAAGATAAGGTTAATATAAGTACCCAAACCTGTCTAAATTATATTTGTTGAGTTTTTTTCGACCCATACCCACCTTAAAATTTAAATAATAAACTTTGGAGCCATTGGAAACCGAATATGAATTTATTATAAATTAATATTTCTAGCTTTTCCAAAGGTGCCCCTCACCCCTCTTATAAAAGGGCACTCCTCCTTCTCATTTCTTCACACCTTAAAAGCCTTTTGGTTCGGCCAAACTCTGCCCAAATACTCTCCCAACTTCCCTCACTACAACCTAGATGCCTTAGTTTGATCAGAAAGCCAACATAAGGAGCCCTTTTGATCAAATCAAAAGGAAGAACCTGAAGAAGAGGTAATGTTTTCACCACCCCTTTTCAAGTTCCTTTCTTCTTCCACTTATTCTTTCTTTGTTATTACCATTATAAAATAATAACTCCAGTATATTATATATACTGTGATGTTATTATAAATATGGTACAACCACATTCAGTATTCTATCCACCCTTTGAATAACATGTCACCATACGTGCGTACGTACGGCTTACCGTCTCCACGTCGTGGTGTAATTGTTATTCAATATATTATTATTTGGATGGGTATAATAATGATGTGTAACTCATGTAATAATAAATATAACATGTTAATTATTCTGTATATATGATATACCATCCATTTATATATTATTTTAATATCAAAAGAATGATATTGTCGCTCGTGCGTACGTACGGACTACCGTCTCCATGAACGCGATGAGATTCATTCTCCATCGTATCCATTAAAGTATAATTATCATTTGATGATTTAAAAATGATGTTTAAGGACTTGATATCATTCTGGATATGAATAAGATACAACCTATCGATAACAAACACGGCTTATGTAACAAAACATATAAAATAAAATGAGTAAGTTAACACCCGAAACGACGATAATTAAAAGATATTATTAACAAATCAATGTTAAAAGATCATATATGATATCATATTAATATATATGATTCTTGAATAATTTAATAACAATTATTTCACAATTATACAGGAGGTTAACTTACCCCAACCAAGGAAAAGTACAAGGTAATGGGTTTTCATCTCACTCCTTATTCCCGTGAGATTCATGCCATATTGCCACCATCACCTTTTGTGTGGTGTATGTACTACCCATAATTATATTCTTTGTGTAATACACTCTAATTTATGTGTATTTACATATTCATTGTATGATACCTCTTTCATGGGTTGTATGTTTCATAAGTTACCAAATTGGTAAGGGTTATTTCATAATCTCTTCATAAACTGAGGTTGTTTATACGTAATAATCTACTGGGATCTCTTTATCATCCACATCCATGTTTCTTCAAAATGTATTCCAAAACATTTTTATTATTTACAAGAATATGGGTTAAAGTCATTTATACCCTTGTTTGAATTTTTATAAGAGGAATATTTCCGTCGTTTTCAAAACAAGTCCCTTTTTAACCTTTTCGACAGAATTAAGGTAAGAATGTTTTTTTAACTTATACGGCGTGTGCAGTTATTTTCTACCGTTATAAAATCTTCAAAGCTTTCCTTACAATCTTATAAGAATATTTTCAAATAAAATGTTTTATTTTATATGGCTCTTAAATGATTTCGAAAATAGAAAGATATATTTCTCTAAAAAGAGTTTTGATTTCATCTATGTCAACATCCTTTGATGGATTTTATGCTTATTTGAAGTTGATTTATTATGATACAAAACTTCTATATTGTATTGAAGGTTTTGTGATATGTTTGACTGTGGATGTGCTATTTTTATACCATTCATAGTTTATGGTGAAATTATTGACATTTCGTATGCTAGTTTTAATACGAATGTTTATGTTATGTTTAAACCTTTTCATATGGGAATGCATTGGACTTAATATGTGATGGGTGGAGCCCGCTATAGCTCCTCGATGCATCCGTAGGTCTCATGAGACAAACTAGTGTCTTGGCACAAGGCCTTGACAAAATCTTATTTGTAGTCTTGGCACGAGGCCTTGGCTATGTGGTTATGATAGTATGGCATTATGCATTCCATCATTATGAAAGTGGTTATTGATTTTGCATGTGATTATTCGATTAGTAGAATATCCATGTGAATAAGTAAATGGAATTATTTCATTTTATTTATGCCATACTATGTTGAAAGTTCAAGTTTGAAAGGCTTTTGTTTTAGTTATACATTACCTTAAATGTTTATTCTTATTTATGAATGTTTCTGCTATATTTTTATCCTTACTGGGCATTTGAGCTCACCCATTTTCTATGTTTTATTTTTCCCAGGAAGTGAAGAAGTAAATTATGAATGACCTGCAGGGATATTATGTGGGGATATGAGTGTGGATTATGGAGACAATATGTTGTTGTAGTAGTTTTTCATTTTATGATGTAATGCAAGACTTATGAATATATCTAGTGTTTCCAAGGTTACTAAACCAATCGGTCTTTCGAGATTTGATCTTTCTTGTGATCATTCCAATGTTACATAATCCATATTCTTTGTCTCATATTTAAATAACTTTTTGATAAAATGTTATTCAAGATCTTGTGATGTGTAAAAACCATAAATTTCTCATTGAAGAGGTGATGATGCCAATTATTCAAAGCATAGACTGCATAAGCTAATTCCATATTGTGTGTTGGGTAGTTCTTCTCATGAAACCATAACTTCTGTGATCCATAAGTAACAACATTATATCCATGCATGAGAGTACACCCCAAACTAGATTCCAAAGCATCAGAATACACCAAATAACCTTGTCTTGATTCTGGTAATATCAAGATCAGTGCTATGTAAGGTGAACTTTAAGGTCTTGAAAAGACTTATGGAATCCATAGTTATATTGAAATGGAAAAAGTTTCATTATAAAAGTTATCATTGTTGAATATATTCATGAAAATTTAGAAATAAAGCACTAATAATAATCATCCAGACCAAGTAAACTGCACATCTCAAAGATGTTATTTGGTGGTTTCCAAGATATCATAGCCTATATATTTTTTATATCCATATAAATACATCTTTTAGATAAAGCATGGCCAAGGAAACATACCTATTGTATCCAATGTTTTTTTAAGTTTCAAATACAAAAAAATAATCCCCCAAGATAGATAACACTATCACCAAGTGTTTCTCATGCTCATCCCATGTCATTGAATACATCAATATTTCATCCACAAACACCACCGCAAAGAAATATAGATACCTTTGAAATATCTGATTCATTGAAACCATAAATACATCTTGTGAATTTTTAAGACCAAAAGGCATAACAACATACTCATAATGGTCATATCTACTCCAAAATGATGTCTTTATAATATACTCCTTATGAACCTCCATTTGGTGATTTCCTGAATGTAAGTCAATTTTAGAGAACCACTGGGATCCTCTAAATTGATAAAATAGATCATTAATGCCTGGAAGTGGATATAGATTCTTTATCACAACATGGTTAAGCTTAAGATAATCAACACAAAGATGAAGAGTTCCATCATAATTTTTCACAAACAAGACCAGTGTTGCCAACAGACTCATGCTAGTACGAATAATCCCTTTTCTTTCTAACTTTTCCAAATGGGATTTCAATTCCCGCAATTCTATTGTTTCCATTTTATAAGATAGAAGTGAGATGGGATTAGTCCCTAGTAAGAGATGAATCATAAATTCAACATCTATTTTGGGTGGAAACCCTAAGAAATTATTGGTAAAACGATCAGGAAATAGATCATAAATTGTTAGAAAACTAATATTTATGATATAATCCATTGATGCTAATTTAAAATCTGGAATACGGTATGATATAGTTTTAATCAATGATTCCAATATTCATGTTCCACTTTATTTCACATTCTAATCTCCTTTAAAGAGATTCTTGATTCAATTTTTAGTTTTAATACTAACCCTTCAAGTATAAAAAATTATATGATCTTTGAAAAGTTTTCAACAAATATATACCCATAATTAAGTTATATACATCCATATTTAGTATAAATAAATCCCATATCAATTTAGCACCATCAATAGTTATAGAACATGCTTTGAAAATAATATCTCAACAATATCCTTGTCTAAGAGGAGTTTGAAGTTCCAAATAGAAGGTATCATCTCAACATGAAAACTCAAAATATCAATAGAATGAGAAGAAATAAATTAATGGGATGCACCTATAAAAAAAAACTTTCATAAGGGTAGAATTCAAAATAATCATACCTCTTACCATTGAAGGTCCAGATTGATCATCTAATTTTACTTTCTCAGCTCCATACAGTCTCTTACTCACTAAACATTGGTCCTTTTTACCATGTTAAGAGTGTACTAATTGAGGATTCATGGTATTCCAAGAATCACCATGGATTCTGTGATTTTTATGACAGTAATTGTTCTGATTCACTTGTACCATCAAAGAATATGACATCTGTGAAACATTAGATGCATTCCAGGCACCCAAACTTAAAAAAATACAATAATAGTGCTAAAGATGTCTCTTACAGATGCAGTTGTGACATGATCTAGGTGGTTTAAAATCCTACTTCATATGATCAGAAAAACCACACTAAAAAAATTCAGGCTTTCTTTTTTGTTTAGGAGGTAGATTCACTGATCCCACTGTCTAATTCTGAGTCATACTCCCACATTATAAATATGTTTCCTTCTTCCACTTAATTTAAACTGTAGAGTTCCTACCATTTATTATAGGTATCAATATGCCTCCTTCACCCATAATTCCTCAGATGTCTATTTCTGCCATATTTTCTCTATTAACCATCTCTGTATAATCAGTTATACAAATCACAAAAATATTTTAGTGACCTTAAATTCTCAACCCCAATTAAAAAATGAGTTCCTTCAAGGATGAACTTACAAAAAATTCCTATGAAAAGCAGACTAAATTAATGATTTTATCCATTTAATCTTCTATTGTGAGGTTCTCCTACTTTAAGCTAAAAAATACCATTGTTATAGAAATTTTGATCTTGTGAGGATAAAATTTTTATTGAAAAATTCATCAAAGTCCTCTCATGTCATTACTTTTTACAAGTTATACTAAACTGCTAAATACCACCATTGACATGTTAGATCCCCCAAAATATATGTTTTTAAATTCACTTTCATCTCAACTAGTGTTCTATTTGAATCAAAGGTTCAATTCATCTTATTCATCCACACTGAAGATTTTTCTGATTCTGAATCACCCTAAAAGATGGGTGAATTCTTCTTTTGGAACTGAAAAGAATGATCCAATTACCTTGGTTCATCCCTTATGTTCCCTCTATCCATGGCCTAAAAATCCTATAAAATATCTAAATTAGTTTTTGTTTCACCTTTGGTTCATGTGAAACCACATTCTCAGTAACCTCTTCCGGCTGGCTTCTACAATGCCTACTGGGTTCTATTCTCTGTAACCAAAAAAAATTCATTTAATATCACTCTCTAGAACCTAAAGGTTTATCAATTCCAAATTTACCACATCACACATATCAAAATAAGGAATTTCAAAATTAAATAGATTCTATTTTCAAATCATTGTTTAAAATTCCACTATGATTTTTGAAAGATAAACCATTTTCAACTACTTTAAAAAATCAACACTTTTTCATGAAATTATAAATCATTAATCAAAATGAATTATGAAATCATAGTTGTAAGTCATTTATATCAATGAATTTAATTCTCTTATCATGGAATAAACCCATGACAATGAGGTTACAACACCTAGAAGTTTCTTAGAACACTCATGTACCCAAACTCCTTGGTAAATTAAAGTTCAACATAAATAGGTTAGCTATTCCTTTTTATGATCAATATTTTAAGTTTGAAAAATCCTACGACTCACTACCAATACAACTCAAAGACTGAACCATAATGATTTTAAACTCCATGACTGAACAAACTGATACCATTTGTAACATCTCACCCCTAACTCATAGGCTTGGGAAGAGGCAGGTGTGCTACTAGGCCTTAGGTGACATCCATAAGACACAAAAGGCAAGAAATAAATGACAAGGGATTCATAAAAAGTTTGGGGATGATTTTATATTTGAAAATAAACAACCAAACCAAGATAATCATAACAAAAAAATCACTATATAATGTATGAGTATAATGTAATATAACTCAAAAAGTAACCAACCCAATAATAAATACCATAGTACAAAGTGGAAACCAAATGAAAAATCTCAAAGACTCTGAAGAAACCAACACAACAAGTACCAACATGCTCCAAGACCACTAAACAATACATTCCCAAAGTATTATTATGCATCACTAATGAACTTGGATACTTTTCCTTTACCTATTTCTAGAAATACAATATCGAAAAACGCACCAAAATACCCAAGAAGGGGGTGCATATAAAACTCAATAGGTTTTTACCAATGACTTACCAACTCACACCACTAGGATAGAACATGTTAGAACAATTTATATAAATCAATTTATAAGGAACAATTTAAAATATTTAATAGAAAATCAAAAAAATTTTCCAAAATAACCAATTTTCCAATGATATAATCCAAAAAAATCTTTAAAACCATTTCTCAAATTCCATTTTTTTATACCCATTCCATTTCCACACATACACACATCCATACATTCATGAAACCATGCACCACCCTATACTTGCGAGTGTTGAGTCTTATTTCTCCAAGACATCACATTGTGAACCATTTTTATGGGGGAAACTTCACACCCTTATCTATATCATTATTTTGATGGGGGAAACTTCACACCCTTATCCTTCCAAAATGTACATGAACACACACTAACCATATATGAAAAAACCCATGTCAATACATTTAAATAAAACAATTCTTTTATTTAAAACATTTCTACAAATATTTTCCATAAATCAAAAACAAAACCAAAATTTTAAAACTATAATTTAAAATCATGAATAGAGAACTTTCCACAAAGAAACCAATGTACACAATTTCATAAACCATAACTAAAGAGAGTTTCCATTATGATTTTCACATCAATTTCACAATTAAATTAAATAAATTCGATTAATTTGAAATCAATCCTTCAAGTTCTTATCAAGAGGAGTTGAGAATTAATCCACCTACCACACAAACGTTGGCGAAACCAAAGAAAAACAAAAAACTTTAAAAAATTAGCTTGAAATCCCCAAAACCGACCTTAGATATTGTTCCCTTTAAACAAAAAAAAAATCATATATTATCATTATAGACATCACACAACATAGATATATCCCCAAAATACATGATCTATGATTCCAAGATAGGGAAGAAGAATAAATATAAGTAAAACTACCAAGAACGACCACTTACCACCAAAATTAGCTTCCAAAGCACCTATATTCATCTCAGAATCTCTCCCAGATCAAGAAGAATGGTCTTCATAGCCTAGGGATGAAGATTAATTCGGGTTATGAATTATTTAGGGGGGAAATGAGTGGTTTATGAGGTGATTCGGATTAGATCCACAAAATCTAGGTCTTATTTTTAATGGTGCGTGGTTAGGGAACACAATTAAGAAAATCATGCGCTAACCATGCACAAGACATTACTCAAAACACCCCTTGTATGTTTGGATCACATAGTTAGAAAAATTTTGTGCCAACCATGATAAACCCCTATGTCCTACATTGCACTGTTTCTCTTGGATGACTGCATGGTTTTTCCAAGTCATGTGCCTAACCGTGCACCAACCCAGTTCCCACCGTTTTAGTTGCATGGTTTTCTAGTAGGTTCTAAACAGTTTCCACTAACCATTCTAAAAACATGAACCTCTAGAAAATCCTCAAAAACATTCCAAAACTCCTCTAAACCTCCTAAAATATAACCTAATCACTTTATATACTTAAAATACACAAATAAAGGATAAATTACCTAAAACTAGGGGTGATACAATTATAAAGGATTGAATAATGATGTTACCTAATTAGTTTATAGAACCTAGTAGAAAAATTATATATAGACAATGATTTAATAAGGAGATTTATAAGTTGATCTCAAATTATTATAATTTAAAAACAAATGTTTCATAAGGGAAGGCATATTTAGGATTATGTTTTCATATTCATATTGAGGGTATTATAAAAATCTTTTTAGTATTAGTATTTGATTTAAATGGGACCATTAAAATAAAGTTGAGAAAGGTATGTTACTAATAACTATTGTCTTATAACCTAATAAAATAATATACTCAAATGGTTGAGAACCTTATTATTTTCTTATTATGATGGAAAATGGGTAGTTTCATAGTGTTACCTAAGTGAGTAAGATTGATAATTTGATAATCTTGAAACTTTTAGTTATTCTCATTATTGAGTGATATTTATCAATGATATTCTATTATATTCTAAAATTTGTGAGAATTCTGTAAAACCCAATAGGATTTTTCTTCATTAGTTTTACTTTAAATATATGGAAACATATAGTCAATAGTATTAATAACCTTGAAAAGTTATTTTTGTTCAAGTTAAAAATTTAGGGAATAACTATGGAGAACACATGATTAAGGTATGGATAACTCTTATGTTTAATATACACATGGTGTTTTGATAATAAATGTTTGTTTGGTTTTGAAGAATTAATTTAGATAGTGATTGGTAACCTTGGGATTGATAATTTAATCATGATATTTTTGAGAAGTTCATATCATTTTTTGGATTATGATATATATTGAATAGTGTATGATCTTATAAACTAGTGGTTAATACCATTTGAGGGTTAAGTATAGAGTTAATTATTGGAGTAAAATATAATCTCATTGTGTCTTAATTTCTAGAAGATTAAAATTGGTTTTGAAAAAGTATTTAATTGAGATTATATGATTAGGTTATTAAATACTTAGGAATGTGATTATAGGAATGACTAATGTTGTTTCAGGAAGGATAAGTTGGATTTTGAGAGGATAGATTTCAATGATTATTGGTTTTAAAATATTTTAATAAATTTTATGGTAATCTGGGATCTTTATTTTAATAATTAGGTTAATAATTATGAGAGAACCCAACTCAAAGTAACCTAGGTTAATCCAAGAATGATATATGTTAAATTGAGAGTGATACCAATAAAATTATTTCTAATACAAGTTGAGTTGTAAGTACTATAGGATAATATTATAGTGCTATAAAGTGTGATATATTTAGGTGAATATTATTTTCATTTATTTATGATAATTCACTTATAATTATTATAACTCATGTTAACTCTTTTGGTTTTAGTAATGGTTGGATCTTGAAGTAACCATGGGCATGAGGGACCGTATTGAGACTACCTCAATGAGAAACCTAAAAAATGGGATCTAAAGTAAGAAACCATGTGATTATTCCAAAACAACTATCATGAAATATGATTAAAAATGTGGATATAGTAGAAGTCCCAAACACACTAAGGAAGAGAAATATGATGTCTCATTAAAGGTAAAATGATGAAGATAACGAAGGAAAAAAATATTGGATTTCCTATGTGTTAAAATATAAAAAGAAACATGAGGTAATTTCATTAATGAGATGGATAAATGATACAAGTGTGGAGTTAACAGTCATCAAACTCCTAAGTGTAAGGAAACTAGGTAAATTACCAAAATTCATTGCTTTAATTGCAAGAGATATGGGTATTATGTGACTCAATGTCCCAATCAAAGGGATAATGAGGGAGATAGTCATCAAAAACCATGGAAACTAGAAAAAACCCATGAAACTAATGTTAATGTATTAGATAGTGATTTTTCACTCTATATTTTCTAGATTCCTATATCATGTAAGTTTTCACCAACTATTGGATATTGAGATATAAATAAAAACCCTAGGTGATATGATTATAATATAAATCATTTTTTATAAGGCCCCAGCCTTAAACCTTACTTAATCTTGATTTATTATAAGATTACACATTGAGGATCTTTTCAGGTTTAGAGTTTTAGATAATTAGATCATAAAAGATGCATTACATTCCACATTTAAACAAAGTGGATACATAAAATATAGTATTCATTTTTCCCATAAATGGAAACATATTTAAAATAAAACATGGATTCTTTCTTGACACTTCCTTGACACTATCATCATATCATGTACCTTTCCCTTGACCTGTGAAAAACATTTCAAAAACTTGGGATGAGCATAAAAATCTCAGTAAGGGATATAAAAATATGGAAAGGAAACATGAGTACATATATACACAAGAATGAAATCATAATTTACCCATAAAACATAAGCACTTTAACATACCTCATCAAATCATGAATAAATCATAGAAATCATAATACATAAAGGTAAATTGAGGCATTCATAACATTCTTACATAGGGAGTAACCCTCTTGGTTACGTTTGGAATACCCATCACAGTATATTCCCTAAATATCTTCAGAGAAACCATAACGTTTAACTCCTTCTCATTACCCAATGCATTGGAGAGCTATATCGGGCTCACCCGCCCTTAGTTTATCACAGAACCACCCGTCTTCATAATAATGCCCAAGAACCATAACATAATCGTATCACATAAAACATGCATAAAGGAAACATAACATTTCCACTTTTCAATCACAAGATACCAATATAACACATTGATATAAAAACATTATGAAAACCATTTTCAATACCAAAATAAAAGAAAAGTAAAACATGGTATTTATTTTTCTTTTAAAAAAAGGTATGGCTTGTAGAGGAAGCCGAAACTCAAATAATGGTCATGGCGGCGGAGAAGTCGTTGTCACCGCATACGTATAACAAAAACATTCCCTTTTTTCGTTTAGTAAAACGCTTCGTATAAAAAATATTCCTTTTGGATAAACATAAAAGTCAAAGGGGTTTATACACCGTATAAAAGAAAGTTGTGTATAAAACATAATATGCCTTAATGATAGGAGATTGATACGTAGTCCCATACAAAGGTAAAATAGATCTATTATGTGTATTCACTATAATTAAACATAAAGAAAGTAAAAATAAAATATAGGACATAATAATATCATGACATAATTTGAAAGTAGGAGATTAACCCAAAGAATGGAAATTAGGTTAAGAAGTTCCCTTACCTCGTATCCGACTTGACTTTATCGTTCTTTAATCTCCTAAATCATAAACTTTAGTTAATTTCTACTTGCTTAAGAACCTTTTTAAAGTTCATTATTCCTTTTATATCATTTATTACCATGTCATGAACACTATGTTATTATTTAAGTTTATAACGGTCGTTTTAACAATCATTGGTGCTTGAGTCAAAAATGAACTTCTTATATTTACAAGTTGTTCACGTAGTCAAATATCCATTATCTCAAGAATTATATTCATGATGTAGATTCCATATATATCATATATATCCAGTATATACATTCATTTATAATATTACATAATCATTTAGAGGTAATAAATGAAATGCACCGTTCATGGAGATGGTAAGCCGTACGTACGCATGAACTTAACTTTCTTTTCTATGTCATATTAATGGAATTAAAACTAAATGAGAGATATGTATATTTTAATTCCAGAATTATATTCATCATTTATATGTAACATAAATAATATATATCCATTATATATATGTACTTATAATAGTACATTACATTTGGGGATAATAAATGAAATGCACCGTTCATGGAGACGATAAGCCGTACGTACTCATGAATGCTACTTTCATTTCTATCTCATAATTTAATGGAATTAAAACATAATGATACATAATAGTATTATAATTCCATTATGGTATCATATATAATATCATTAAATCTATCCTTTATACATACCACATATGGTATTAACGAATCAAATCACTTTGAGGGGGCGGTGGTCCGCACTTCCTAAAATGAAGATATCGCGTATACCCATAATGGAAGCCATAAAGGTATGCCATAAATGAAAAATACAGAAGCTTAAGGAAAACATAAATATATTATATATCATATATAAATATAGTGACATCTTAATGGACACCTTTGAAGGTGTTAGAAGAATATTGAACAATCATCGTTTTGTGAGGCAGAAATTCGCCATCCACAAAAACAGTATGTTCTTTAACCATTAGATGTAGGTGTGTATAAGTGTAGCTCGAATGATTCTTATAACAAAATCATAGTATATCGAAGATACTGGAGTTGTTACAAAATAAATGAATAAAAAGAGTTTAGGGGGTTGGAGAAGCAAAATAAAACATAAGAACACAATAGAAGACACTACCTTTAAATCAGGTATCTCTTTTTGATTTGAGCTCAAAGGCTTACTTGGGAATACTTCTGCCCAAAGTGAGGATTAAAGGAGTAATAGAGGGATGTGGAGAGACAAAATGGGAAGGGTTTGGATGAGCCAAAGTCTTGAGAGGTGTGGGTAAGGAAGTAGAGGTGGGGGCCTTTTATAAGAGGAGAGGAGGGGCACTCTTGGAAAGGTATAAAAGGATAATTTATTATAAAATTATTTTCGAATTTAAAAGGTCCCAAAATTATATATTTCGAGGATAAGGTGATAAGGGTTAGAAATATACTCATATAATAGGTATTTTACAAGTTTAAGTCTTAGATTTTACATTATCTTTTCATTTTATTTAAATCGTTCATTAATGAGGTAATTGATGTATCATCATGATTTCATAAATAATTTAATTTATTTAATTTCTAAAAATTATAAAAAAAATATAAAAATGTAATAAATCTTTTTATATTTATAATTAATATTTATAGTAAAAAATATGACTTATATAACCCCATTTAAAAATTGTTTTAGTAAAACAACTCATGTTTGTGACATTTTAATTTTGACTTTAAATAAAAGTCATTAATGTCATTATCTTACCCAAGTGGCTCTATGGGGTCCCCAAAATCTACCCATGGGTTGTATTGGTCGTCCATGACACATCCAATAAGGGTAGTACATGTTTCTAGGTCATTTCATATTATTAAAACATTATTTTTACCTTAAACTACACTAATTACCTCTAATCGCGATTAATAAACTTAAAAGTTACTATTCACCAAAAAAATTATTTTAATCCCATTGAACAAAATTTTTCTTCTTAATGAAAACAATGTATGTTGTATTTTTGAAATTCAAAACACAGAGGTGGTAAAATTTCATTTAAACGAAAAATCAGTTTTTTAAGTACCACTTAGTGGTTTCACTATTCATCAAAAATTGAAGTTTTTCAGAAAAATACCAAAACTTCACCCTAAGATATATTTGATATTCCGAATTCAAAAATGAAGTATATTTTAAAAAATTCAAAACATATAAGTTGCATTAATTAAATTAATAATTAATTCCTGCTGTCAGAGCAAATAGGATGTTTTTATGAAACAATAAGTATCAAAAGATTGACACTAGTTTAAGTCTGATTTCAAAGTGAAATTAATTCCAACGACCACTATTGGATTAAATGCTAAAAATATATTCTAATTGAACTTTAAAAACAAATCAAAAGATAATCTAATAATGTAATTAAATTAGATGAAAAAGCAGTTTTGATGTAAAATGCAGTATTTTTCACTATTCATTAAAAAATGAACATTGTTAGAAAAATACCAAAAATTTATCCAATGTAAATTTCAATGTCCCAATCATAATGAATATTTTTATTTTGAAAAATATAGATTATAAAATTGTCAAAATTTTTATTTAAAAATGGTTTTCCATCAAAAGGCAGTAAAACAATCTTTTAAAAATATTAGTGTATTCCATGCTTAAGATTGGATTTATTCTAATTTTAAGCCTCTAAAATACTATCTAATTCATAAATAGACATAGATAAAAATATCTATTATTAATTACTTACTTGGGATGTTACATCCTTCCCCCCTTTAGAAAATTGCGTCCCCGCAATTTATTTACTTATCGAATAAGTGGGGGTATTTTGCCCTTATTTCATTTTCAGATTCCCATGTTGCCTCTTCAATCATGTGGTTTTTCCACAAAACCTTTACCTGATGAATCACCTTATTTCGTAACACTTGCTCCCTGTGGTCAAGAATCTGGACCAGTTGTTCCTCATAAGATAGGTTCTCTTCCAGCTGAACTACCTCTGGACTCAAAACATGAGATGGATCTGACATGTACTTCCTTATCATTGAAACATAAAAAACATTGTGTACCTGAGATAAACTCAAAGGTAATTCCACTTTGTATGCAACTGATCCAACTCTCTCCAGAATTTCATATGGTCCAATGAACCTTGGACTTAGCTTTCCTTTCTTACCAAACCGCATCACACTTTTCCACAGTGAAACGTTGAGAAAAACATGATCACCTACCTCGAAAGATAGATCCTTCCTCCAGTTATCCGCATAACTTTTCTGTCTGCTCTGAGCTGTTCTCATGTGTTTCTGAATCAACTGAACTTTTTCTGCCATCTCTTCTACCAATTCTGGTCCCATCAGCTTCCTTTCACCCACTTCATCCCAGAAAGCTGGAGTTCGACACTGCTTACTATATAACGCCTCAAATGGTGCCATCTGTATACTGGAATGAAAACTTTTATTATATGAAAACTCAACCAAAGAAAGATGTTTGTCCCAACTTCCCTGATAATCCACCGAACAAGCACATAGCATATCCTATAAGGTCTGAATTGTTCATTCTGACTGCCCATCTGATTGCGGATGAAAAGCTGTACTAAAATTTAATTCAGTACCCAACGACTTCTGAAGGCCTTTCCAAAAGTTAGAAGTAAACCTGGGATCACGATCGGACATAATGGAGAGAGAAAATCCATGTAACCTGACTATCTCTTTAAGATACAAACGGGAAAGTTGATCTAGGAAAAAAGTATCTCGTATAGCAATGAAATGAGCAGATTTAGTCAAGCGATCAACAATAACCCAGATTGCATTATTACCTCGAGATGTATTCGGTAATCCCAAAACAAAGTCCATGGATATGTTTTCCCATTTCCACTTTGGTACTGGTAAAGGCTGAAGCATCCCTTTCAGTAACTACATCTCTGCTTTAACCTGTTGACAAGTCAAACACTTCACAGTAAAATCAGCAATATCCCTTTTCATTCCGTCCCACCGGTAATACTTTTGAAGATCTCTATACATCTTAGTACTGCCAAGATGAACTGAAAATGAAGAACTATGAGCTTCACATAACAAATCTCTCTTAAATTGTGAATCACACAGCACACACAATCTCTTCCCAAATCTCAAAACACAATCATTATCAATATTGAATTCAAGAAACTTACCTTTCTGAACCAGATCTACCTTTTTCTGTAACTCACTCTTCTGTGCTTGCTTGACTCTGTCTAATAGAAAAGATTTCACTGATACATGAAACAAAACAGAAGGACATCCTGCACCAACAACTTCTATGCCAAATTTCATCAAATCCTTAACCAAAGGATCACGTTCCAAACACAACATTGTTAATGAAGCATTACTTTTTCAACTCAAAGCATCAACCACTTTATTTGCTTTCCCCAGATGGTAATGAATTGTACAATCATAATACTTGATTAATTCTAGCCATCTCCTCCATCTCATGTTCAATTCTTTCTGAGTTAATATATACTTTAAACTTTTGTGATCAATATATATTTCACACTTTACTCCATACAAATGATGCCTCCAGATTTTTAGAGCAAAAACAACAGCAGCTAATTCCAAGTCATGTGTAGGGTAATTTACCTCATGAGTTTTCAACTAACATGAAGCATAAGAAATTACCTGATCATTCTACATTAGGACGCAACCAATTCCTTTCAATGAAGCATCACTGTAGATAACAAACTCACCATTCCTAGAAGGTAGTTCCAAAACTGGAGCATTCACCAATCTTCTTTTCAATTCCTGAAAACAATCATCACATTCTTTTGTCCAGATTAACTTAACACCCTTCCGAGTTAACTTAGTCATTGGACTAGATAACCGTAAAAAATTTCTAACAAACCTTCGGTAATAGCCTGCCAAACCAAGGAAGCTACGAATCTCAGTTACATTTGTGGGACTTGGCCATTCTTCCACAACCTTTGTTTTTGCAAGATCAACAGTTATCCCATCTTTAGAAACAATATGACCAAGGAACGAAATTTGTTGCAACCAAAACTCACACTTTCTGAATTTCCCATTCAATTTCTTTTTTTTAAGGTTTGAAAAATAACCCTTAAATGACTTTCATGCTCCTCTTTACTTTTAGAAAACACCAAAATATCATCAATGAAAACCAGTACAAACTTATCCAAGAACTGATGGAAAATTATATTCATTAAGTACATGAATACAACAGGTTCATTGGTTATCACAAAAGGCATTACTACGAATTCATAATGGCCATATATTGTTCGAAACACAGTCTTCGGAACATCTTATTCCTTTACCTTCAACTGATGGTACCCCGATCTCAGGTCAATCTTTGAAAAATACTGAGCTCCCTGGAGCTGATCAAACAAATCATCGATATGAGGCAAAGGATATTTTTTATTAATAGTGATGTTATTCAAGGCTCTATAATCAATACAAAGTCTCATAGAACGATCTTTATTTTTAACAAATAAAACAGGAGCACCCCATGGTGATGTGCTAGGTCGAATGAAACTTTTCTCTAAAAAATCTTGCAATTGCTCCTTCAACTCTAAAAGTTCAATTTGATCCATTCGATAAGGGGGTTTTGAAATTGGATTAGCATCAGGAACTAAGTTTACAGTAAACTCAACTTCCCGATCTGGTATTATTCTAGGCAACTCATCAGGAAAAACATCTGGATACTCATTTACCACTGGCACATCATTAATCTGAACAGTTCCCTTATTTTCACCAATGTGTTCAAGGTAACATTCATTTCCATCTTTTACAAGTTTCTCAGCCTCTTGATATGTTATCAATAGTAAGGGTTCATTCTTCAACACAAACTGAAAGTATTTCTGAAAAGAAACTTCTTTAGCTCTATAGTCAATCTTAGCATGGTAAACAGAGAGCCAATACATACCCAGGATAACATCAAACTCTACTAGAGGTAAAACAATAAGGTTTGCAAGTAGGTTCTTTCCACAGATAAGGATAGGAAGATTATTATAAATTCTTTTTGCCTCAACATTTCCCCCAGGTGTTTTTACCATAAGTTTAGGAGTCATTTCTTGAGATGGTATTCCCATTTTACTAGAAAAGTTTTTAGAGATGAAAGAATGTGTAGACCCCGAATAAAAAAACACACTAGCATAATCTGAAAAAAAAACAAAGTACCTGATACAACTTCATTTGATGGCCCGACATCTGCTGAAGTAGTTGAAATGGATTTCACCACCCCTTTCTGCTTGTAGTCTAACTGCTTCCCATCACTCAAGCTCTTTGTCGGATACTCGTTTGTATAGTGACCCATCTCATTGCACTTAAAACATTTCACTATCTGTAAATCAAATTTGGACTTACCATCACCTTGATCTTTTTCAGTGCAATCACAAGCCATATGTACCATCTTACCACATCAGTAGCACTTTCCAGAATTCAGAAGACATTCCCCAGCATGAATTTTACCACATTTATCACAAACTGGAAACTTAGTTTTCTTACTGTGAGAACTTTTTGAATAATTCTTTCCTTTCTCTTGCCACCTCGGTCTCTTCTTCTGCTGATTGTTATAGAACACTTGATCATCGGAAAACTCCATTTCCACCTTCTCATCACATTGAACAAGATTTTCATAACTTTTGAACTCACAAGAAGCCAATGCACTTCGATATTTTGGATTTAATCCTGAGTAAAAACGATTGATTTTACTATCAAGGTCTCAGATAAAATTTGGAGCATACCTTTCCAATCGAGTGAAGATTTATTCATAGGCAGCCACTGAGTCTTCCTCTTGCCTCAATTCCAGGAATTGTTTTTCCATCCTAAGTCGAACAGCCTTAGGAAAATACTTCTCAAGAAACATACCTTTTAATTCATCCCAGTAGAGATCATAAATCTCATCAGCGTCCTTGATATTTTTAACCATCAACCACCACTGATATGCTTCACCATCCAAATGGTAAATAGCAAGACTAACCTTTTGATTGTCTGAACACCCCATGACATCGAAAATCTTCTGTAGTGCTTTATTCCACCCTTCAACTAGCACAGGGTCAGATGATGCTCTGAATGATGGGGGATGTTGCCTCATGAAATGTTCCACCACTGACATGTTCCTATGTGGTTGATCTGGATGATCTCGTGCATGGATACCACCACCATTTATCGCTTGAGTCAACTAAACCATTACTGCAACAAACTGTTCAGTTCCAATTCCGACCATCTCAAGATGCTGATTCAGAAGGTTATTTCCTTATGTATTCCTTCCTAGCACTGCTTCCCTGTTTCCTCTGTCGAAAACCATTCTAAACAAACATGTCTTAGATGAAGCAACATGTTAATCTTCAAATGCTATATCATTTCAATTTGACCATAAAAAAATATTTTTGGATAATCATTTAATAGAATTCTAACTCCTGAAGTTATCTAAACCGACCTCTAATACCAACTATAAGGCCCCAGCCTTAAACCTTACTTAATCTTGAGTTATTACAAGATTAAACATTGAGGATCTTTTCAGGTTTATATTTTTAGAGAATTAGATAATAAAACATGCATTACATTCCACATTTAAACAAAGTGGATACATAAAAGATAGTATTCATTTTTCCCATCAACGGAAACATATTTAAAATAAAACATGGATTCTTTCTTGAAACTTCATTGACACTATCATCATATCATGTACCTTTCCCTTGACCTATGAAAAAAATTTCAAAAACTTGGGATGAGCATAAAAAGCTTAGTAAGGGATATAAAAATATGGAAAGGAAACATGAGTACATATATACACAAGAATGAAATCATACTTTACCCATAAAACATAAGCACTTTAACATACCTCATCAAATCATGAATAAATCATAGAAATCATAAGACATAAAGGTAACTTGAGGCATTCATAACATTCTTACATAGGGAGTAACCCTCTTGGTTACGTTTGGAATACCCATCATAGTATATTCCCTAAATCTATTCGGAGAAACCTTAACGTTTAACTCCTTCACATTACCCAATGTATTGGAGAGCTATATCAGGCTCACCCGCCCTTAGTTTATCACGGAACTACCCGTCTTCATAATAATTCCCAAGAACTATAACATAATCGTATCACATAAAACATGCATAAAGGAAACATAAAATTTCCACTTTTCAATCACATGATATCAATACAACACATTGATATAAAAACATTATGAAAACCATTTTCAATACCAAAATAAAAGAAAAATAAAACATGGTATTTATTTTTCTTTTAAAAAAAAGGTATGGCTTGTAGAGGAAGCCGAAACTAAAATAATGGTCACGGCGGTGGAGAAGTCGTTGTCAACGCATACGTACGACAAAAACATTCCCTTTTGTCATTTAGTAAAATGCTGCGTATAAAAAATATTCATTTTGGATAAATGTAAAAGTCAAAGGGGGTTTATACACCGTATAAAATAAAGTTGTGTATAAAACATAATATGCCTCAATGAAAGGAGATTGAGACGAAGTCCCATACAAAGGTAAAATAGATCTATTATGTGTATTAACTATAAGTACACATAAATAAAGTACAAATAAAATATAGGACATAATAATATCATGACATAATTTGAAAGTAGTAGATTAACCCAAAGAACGGAAATTGGGTTAAGAAGTTCCCTTACCTCGTATCCGACTTAACTTGATCGTTCTTTAATCTCCTGAATCATAAACTTGAGTTAATTTCTACTTGATTAAGAACCTTTTTCAAGTTAATTATTCATTTTATATCATTTATTACCATGTCATGAACACTATGTTATTATTTAATTTTATAACGGTCGTTTTAACGATCATTGGTACTTGAGTCAAAAATGAACTTCTTATATTTAAAAGTTGTTCACGTAGTCAAATATCCATTATCTCAAGAATGATATTAATGATGTAGATGCCATATATATCATATATATCCAGTATATACATTCATTTATAATATTACATAATCATTTAGAGGTAAGAAATGAAATGCACCGTTCATGGAGACGGTAAGCCGTACGTACGCATGAACACTACTTTCTTTTCTATGTCATATTAATGGAATTAAAACTAAATGAGAGATATGTATATTTTAATTCCAGAATTATATTCATCATTTATATGTAACATAAATCATATATATACATTATATATATGTACTTATAATAGTACATTACATTTGGGGATAGGAAATGAAATGCACCGTTCATGGAGACGGTAAGCCGTACGTACTCATGAACGCTAATTTCATTTCTATCTCATAATTTAATGGAATTAAAACATAATGATACACAATAGTATTATAATTAAAGTATGGTATCAAATATAATATCATTAAATCTATCCTTTATACGTACCACATATGGTATTAATGAATCAAATCACTTTGAGGGGGCGGTAGTCCGCACTTCCTAAAATGAAGATATCGTGTATACCCATAATGGAATCCATAAAGGTATGCCATAAATGAAAAATACAGAAGATTAAGGAAAAAATAAATATATTATATATCATATATAAATATAGTGACATCTTAATGGCCACCTTTGAAGGTTTTAGAAGAATATTGAACAATCATCGTTTCGTGAGGCATAAATTCATCATCCACAGAAACAATATGTTCTTTAACCATTATATGTAGGTGTGTGTAAGTGTAGCTCTAATTATTCTTATAAAAACATCCTAGTATATTGAATATACTGGAGTTGTTACAAAATAAATGAATAAAAAGATTTTAGGGGGTTGGAGAAGCAAAAAAAACGTAAGAACACAATAGAAGACACTACCTTTAAATCAGGTATCTCTTTTTGATTTGAGATCAAAGGTTTCCTTGGGAAGACTTATGCCCAAAGTGAGGCTTAAAGGAGTAATAGAGGGATGTGTAGAGACAAAATGGGCAGGTGTTGGATGAGGCAAAGGCTTGATAGGTGTGGGTAAGGAGGTAGAGGTGGGGGCCTTTTATAAGAGGAGAGGAGGGGCACTCTTGGAAAGGTATAAAAGGATACTTTATTATAAAATTATTTTCGGATTTAAAAGGTCCCAAAATTATATATTTCGAGGATAAGGTGATAAGGGTTATAAATATAATCATTCAATAGGTATTGGACAAGTGTAAGTCTTATATTTTACATTATCTTTTCATTTTTTTAAAATCGTTCATTAATTAGGTAATCGCTGCATCATCATGATGTCATAAATAATTTAATTTATTTAATTTCTAAAAATTATAAAAAAAATATCCTGATGTAAGAAATATTTTTATCTTTCTAATTAATATTTATAGTCAAAAATATGACTTGTATAACCCCATTTAAAAATTGTGTTAGTAAAACAACTCATGTTTGTGACATTTTAATTTTAACTTTAAATAAAAGTCATTAATGTCATTATCTTACCCAAGTGGCTCCATGGGGTCCCCAAAATCGACCCATGGGTTGTCTTGGTTGGCCATGACACATCCAATAAGGGTAGGACATGTGTCTAGGTCATTTCATATTATTAAAACATTATTTTTACCTTAAACTACACTAATTACCTCTAATCGCGATTAATAAACTTAAAAGTTACTATTCACCAAAAAATTATTTTAATCCCATTGAACCACATTTTAATTCTTAATGAAAACCATGTATGTCAGAGTTTTGAAATTAAAAACACAGATGTGGTAAAATTTCATTTAAACGAAAAATCAGTTTCTTAAGTACTACTTAGTGGTTTCACTATTCATCAAAAATTGAAGTTTTTCAGAAAAATACCAAAACTTCACCCTAAGATATATTTGATATTCCAAATTAAAAAATGATGTATATTTTACAAAATTCAAAACATATAAGTTGCATTAATTAATTTAATAATTAATTCCCGTTGTCAGAGCAAATAGCGTGTTTTTATGGAACAATAAGTATCAAAAGATTGACACTAGTTTAAGTCTGATTTCAAAGTGAAATTAATTCCAAAGACCACTATTGGATTAAATGGTAAAAATATATTCTAATTGCACTTTAAAACCAATTCCAAAGATAATCTAATCATGTAATTAAATTATATGAAAAATCAGTTTTGATGTAAAATGTAGTATTTTTCACTATTCATTAAAAAATGAACATTGTCAGAAAAATACCAAAAATTTATCCAATGTAAATTTAAATGTCACAATAATAATTAATATGTTTATTTTGACAAATAGAGATTATTAAATTTTCAAAAGTTTGATTTAAAAATGGTTTCCCATCAAAAGGCAGTGAATCAATCTTTTAAAAATATTAGTGTATTCCATGCTTAAGATTGGATTTATTCTCATTTTAAGCCTCTAAAACACTATATAATTCATAAATAAACATAGATAAAAATATATATTATTCATTACTTACTTGGGATGTTACATTTTTTGGGTTTTTAGGAGGTTATTATTTAGGGATATATAAATTAGTATAGTTCTATATAAAATTTGGAATCAGTTATCTCTATTTATAAAGTGCTTAGGATGATTTTTCACATAGATAAATATTATTTCACATCCTAAATGAACCCATGATCATCTAGAAGTGTATGGTTAATTATGAGTTCTCCATAAAAAATAATTTGATCTAATGAATCAAATTGTGTGGATACAATTTATTTTATGGGGGATAATGTAACAATAAATAATTATTATATATTATTATCTTTATATAATTCAATGTGTTTAATATCTTTCTCCACATGCAACACCAAACCTAAATGAAACCATGATATATTTAGATAAAATATAAATATATAATTATAGCCATTAAAAACCTAGTTGTTGAATTAAAAAAACTAAATAGGAGTGACCTATTTATGAATTATATGTATATAAAACATATAGGATACTTTTAATATGAATTAAATTCAATTAGTTTACCTAAAATGACTAATAAAATCATTTATTTCTTAAAAATTATTTTTATAAAAAAAAATTCTTTTATGTGATAAGAATTTCTATTTCAAGAAACATATGATTAATGATGGTAAATTATATTTGATATTTATAATTATTTTACATCAATTTATTTAGTAAATAACATGAAATAAGAATAATAACAGTTAATATTTAAAATTACATTTTCCAATTAAAATGGTTTTTTTAAATTATATATATTTTTATTTTATTCAAAAATTGAAATTATAAATTTTGAAATTTGAAATTAATAAAAATAAACTTCATTTTTTACTTCCTTGTATCTAAATATACTGAGTATTAATTTTTGAACTTTTCTAAAAAGGTCTGTTTTTAGTAAAAAAATATGGTTTTCACAAAACTTATAATTTATATAACTCAAATGTTATATAAGAATTACCTAGTAATTTATAAATACTTTTAAGTAATAAAATATTATTTTTTTAATAAAATTATTTATTTTAAAATATTCTATGAAATTATAAAACATATGGAAAACATTTTTTAAACTTTTTAAAACGTTTCTTTAATAGAAAAACTACTTTGGTCTTTTCATTGAATCAATTATTTTCAAGGGAGATTCAATTATATCATTCATTGGATTCCCCATATATTATATTTTTTATAATAAATTAATTTATTGCATTAAAATCAGTACCCAAAATAATTTCATCATACATATAAATTTAAATCTTATAAACATTGTTTATCTAAAAAAATTATGTTATTAAGTGTATTTTTAATAAGATTAACTTTTCTAAACTATATAAATTATATTTGATAAAATTATTTTAAAATTTGGAATTATAAGTATCAAATTAGTTAAAAAAATTAATCTTTTTATTTTTCTTTAAAATTAATTAATAAGGTTAGAAATAAATTACTAAGGTAAATATAAATTTGGATAAAAGTTAAGAAGTTAAAACAAAAAACCATAAAATGCTAAAATTTGTCTCAAAAAGTAATGGTGGATTTGATTTTATACCCACACTAATTTTCCTATCCCCTTTTCATTTTTTTATTTTTTCACTTGAAAAGTAACTTTATATTATTGAAAATGTAAGGGTTACTCCCAAAACTACCCTTTCCTTCAATTATAAAAGGGAAACATCTTCAAAACTTTAAGACACATCTATAATTATAATTTCTTCTTGAAAATCCATGATTTTTATAATAATATAAACCTTTCACACTTTCAAAATCTTTTAGTTACCATTAGTTAAGGTAAAGTCTTCTTTTGCAAGGATACTTCCAAGGAAAATTCAAGTCCTTGATTTGAGTATTATCAGCTACTTATCTTTCCTCCTTAAATATATCTTTCAAAATTTATTCTATAAAAACTAATATAATGATATTATTATCATTTATATACTATAATTTTACTATATTAATGGTGTTATCATTGATTATTCTTATACCCCATCCACTAAGAAAAAGAGTAATGTCATTCGTGGGTTGTGTGGATTGCCGCTTCCACATCATAACGTGTTTTCATTTCATTCACTGCATTAAAAGGTTGGATATTAGGATAGTATTAAAGGAACAATTATATGTTTAAGATATCATTAAGTTTCTATTATAAAAAAATAATAACCAATTAATTATATGATCATCAAACGATCATCGTTAATTTAATCATTTAAAATAAGGGTTTTAAGGGGGCAATATTTTATCCAAATTATGTAATGTTATAATATCTATTAATTATTATTCTAAATACTAAAAACTATCATATATCACACTAATAAACACTTTATAAGATCATTATTCTTATAGTATAATGATATGACAACAAAACCACCACATAATCATTCATTAAATCTTGGTATGTTCATTTTTGTGTTAGTATATCCACCTAATTAAACAATACTATGAATTTACATCATGAATGACTATGGTAACATTATTAGTGGTATAATATGATATAAATTTTTGAATAGTGTTTTTTTCTATATTTTTTCTATTAGTATTTAATTCATTAATTAAGAAAACACACTTTTATTGTTAAAAAAAATTGAAACATGCTTGTTATAGATTCATCTTTAAGAATAAGGACTAAGATACTCATAAAAGTAGTTTGAAACATCATAAATAATTATCAATATTCCATAATAGTATCTTTAATTATCTATTAATGATAAATTTTTAAATAATAATGAACATGGACATCACTATTATGAAACCAGTACAAACGATCAAAACTATGAATACCTGATGTGAAAAATAGGTAAAATTATTACTGAGAATGAATATTTATGAAGTACATAATTGAAAATGTATATGATTAAGGTTTTTAATTAATTTATTTATAAATTTATTTTTTTGATACATGAGGTTAAAGTGTGTTTGTGGAAGTATCGACAAGTGGTAGGGGTTTTTATCTCAATTTTCCTTCATTGAGAAAAGTATTATATTTATGAACCTAATTCACCCTCAGAGTTTATCTTTGTGGTAGCTTCCCCAATGGGTCTTATCTAGGTCTTTAGTTTGAGCCACACTAAGTACTTACTTGCCATTTTTATGTTGCAATCTTTTCTTTGTAATATATCCCCTTTCCCCCGTGTGGATGTAAATAATTTATGCACCTAATTTCATTTATGTGGTGTATATATAGTATATTTGATATATAATATCATGAATAATCATTTAATCAGGTTATTTGAAGGTCAATTTCAATCCATCTATTATAAGGGGTTTGGATTCAAATGATTCCAAAGCCTTAAGGGTTTCCTTAGTCTTAATTATCATTATTTGAGTCCTAATACATTTTGTACACCACGATTCCTTTGTATGGTGTATTTACTTCCAATGGATGATTTTCTATCATATTATTTGTATTTCATGGGATTTACTAGATAGATAATGTCCCCTTATTAAAGTGTATATTGATTCAGTTTTTCCTTATTAGTGAGGATTTTTTGTAACTCAATTTTCATTCCTTGAGTTATGATTATTATTTCAACTTATTTCATATAATTTGGATACATTCTACCATTAAATTGTATTATATGGTGTTATCTTGTGGTTTTATGGGTATATATATTCCTACCACATAAAAACTTTAACAAATATTTCTCACTTCTTAGGATATGTTATTTTAAATCCATCAACCTTCTTTCTATAGATGTCTTATAATCAGGTTATTACGGTATTGACTTGGTTGTATACTCATCACTCTATATGGTGTGAACATATCATTTTACATAATTAATATTTGATTATGTTCACCTAGAAATAATTTTATTCTATTTGAATGTTGAAAATTATTACTGTTCTGTGTATTATTATTCTAATATGGATTATTATTAGAAATTTGACTATGTATTGTATGAACATACATCTTATTTCTATGGATGGTTGCGATCATCTTATCCCCTTTTTGGACATGGGGGAAAAGTATTGTCATTATTTATTATTATTGAATTATAAAAAAAAAATTTTATGTGTTTGATTTATGTACTTCATATTATATAGATAAACAACTTTTATTTAGTAAGAGGTTCATAAGGTATTTGTAAGAAAGGTCATGATGACTCTTATGGTGAATGAATTAGTCATTATCAAGTGATAGGTGGGGCCTATAATTACATATTTTCTCGATGAATCAACATTTCTCATGAGACAAATTAGGTTTGAGTATTTTTTGTATGCGTTCCCAATTCAACAAGATGTCTTGATAGTAGTCTCAATGATAAATAAAGTGACTTGTCACAAGGCCATGAAATCAGATTTTTAATGCATAAAATTATGAATCCCATAATTATGAGATCAAGTATTATTTATATTAATGTTTTAATTTATTTTCATAGATATAGAAAGATATTAGTTTCAAGTTGATTATGACTTCCTATTGTTTACCTATTCCATTCATAATATTTATGCCATGATTAATTTAGTTGTATGATTTCCTATACCGATCATTTGAATTAACCTACTCGTATATTAACATTTACTTAGGTAATGAAGAAAAGTAGTATATGTTACATGTTTTAAAGGATATATTGTTTAAAATAATTTATATGTGAAGTTAAAGACTTCTTATCTATTAATTAGTTCCATATATAGTGGAAAAAATTTCTAATTGATTCAAATACCATGGGATTTATTAGTTTAGGATGCGTCTTAATTATCTAAATATTTAAACCTAAAAAGATCATTAAAATGTTAGAGATTAAATTAATATTTATTTATTTTGTAATTATGTATGTTTATATAAATTATTTTACAGTTGGAATCAAATAAAGTTTGTAAAGTATGTGTTTATGAGCATAAAATTCATGAGTGTAGGTCTGGGGATTCAGAGTTGGTATCAAAGAAAATGTTTAGATAACTTTGTAGATTAGAATGTTAATTGAGTATTATTTAAGGGTTGATATTTTAATATTGGTCATAATAGGAAACCCTTTGAGATAAATATAAGATTTATTGTTAAGGAAATAATTAATATTTTATTCAGGGATTAGGATTATAAAACTTCAGTGAAAACCCTATAAATAAGTGTAAATATTAGATAACATCTTTATATTTTGTTAAAGTATAGATAATGTTGTTTTTACTATAAATATTTACCTATCGGGATATTGAAAGGTATTTGGTTCTGGAACAGATTAACCTATGTGTAATCACCCTGAAAATGGTTGGTTGATCATTGACTCACTCATTAATATGATGCACAATGAGTGGGCCTACGGCTACACACCTGGTGAGACACTCCCTCAGGATATTCTTTGGTTAATTACATTCTATTTTTGAAACATTATTAAGTATTTAATAATTGTATTAAATAATTAGTTTGGATAACATAATATAAAAATAACCATGGATAACCAAGGATAAAACAAGGAGATTCATAGGTTTATCTGAAAGTATCATATATTAAAAACAAAGTTTCCATAAGTGAAGGAACATTTGGATTGATTTTTTCTTATTAATATTTTATATATTATCATAAAAATTTTTCTATTAGTTATTTTTTTAAATAGGATCATAAAAATGAAGCTGAAAAATGTATGTTCCTATAAACCACTGTGTCTTATATCCAAATAAGGGAACATACTTAAATGGTTGAGAACCTTATTGTTTTCCTATTATAAAGGAAAAGGATGAATTTATATGTCTTTCTAATGGTAGTGAGATTTATATTTTCATAATCTTGAAAATATTATTTATTCTCATTAGTGAGTGATATTTATTGATGATATTCTAGTGTATTCTAAATGTTATGTGGATTATGCGAAACATATTAAGATTGTTCTTTAGTATTTTTACTTTAAAGGTATGGATAAATATATTAAAAGGAATTAATAACATTTAAAAGTGATTTTATGACAATTTTATATCTTGGGGATAATTATGGAGAACACATGATTTAGTTATGGGTAACTATTAAGTTTAATATACATGTGATTTTGAGATAATAAAGGGTGGTTTGATTTTGAAGAAGTAAGTTATATATTAATTGGTAACATTGAGGATGATAATTAATTCAGGATATTTTTAGATAAGTTCATCTCAATTTTGGGATAATGATATATATTTACTAGTGTGTGACTATATAAACTAGTTTTTAATACTATTTAAGGGTTAATTATAGTGTTAATATTTGGAGGAATATATAATCTCATTTTGTTTTATTGTCATGGATATTAAAATAGTATTTGGAAAGGTATGTTACTGAGAGTATATGATTAGGGTATATAAATACATGGGTATATTATTATAGGAATGAATAATGTTTTTTGAGGGAGGATAAGTCATATTTTTAGAGATTATTAGGTTTAAAATATTTTAAGAAAGTTCATGGTAATTTTGGATCTCTATTTTAAGGATTTGGTTAATTAGTATGATATAACCCAACTCAAAGTGTCTTAGGATGATCCAAGAATTATATATCTTAAACTGAGAGTTATATAGGTTTAATCAGGTTTGATACAATTTAAGTTGTAATAACTATATACTAACACGATAGTGTTATAAATTGATACATCTTAAGGTTAAATTTACCTATAGTTATGTATGATAATTCAATTATAATTATCACTACTCATGTTAAATCATTTGGATTTAATATGGGATGGAACTATAAGGGTCCATAGGTGTGAGGGAAATTTTTTATATTACATCAATAAGAATCTCAATGGAATGGGATATATAGTGAGAAACCATATGATTAGGCCAAAAAAGTTATCATAAAATATGATTATTAATGTGAAAATAGTTGAAGTCCCAAACACACCAAAGAAGAGAAATATGAAATCTTGTGAAAGATCAACAGATGAATATGATGAAGAAAAAAAGATCCAATTTCTTATATGTAAAAATGTGGGAAGAAACATAGGGGAAATTTCTTTAAAGGGATGGGTAAATTCTATAAGTGTGTAGTTAAAGGTTTTTATACTCATGAGTCTAAGGAAAAGAGATAAACTACAAAAATTTGTTGCTTAAATTGTAAGAGAGTTATAAATTATGCGACACAATATCCAAATCCAAGGCCCAATGAGGGATATGGTCTCCAATAACCATATGAACAAGAAAAATCCTATGCAACTATTACTAATGAATCATATCACTCTATATTTTATAGAGTCCTATGTCAATTAAGTTTTCACCAACTGTGGAATATTGAGATATAAATAAAAATCTCTAGTGGTATGATTATCATATAAATAATATTTAGGGTATGTGGGAAGTTAATCCTTTAGGATATATATATTATAATAATTTTATGTGATATTAGGAATGGGTTATCACTATTTATAAAGAACTTATAATTATTTTCATGTATGTAAATCTCATTCCACATCCCAAATAAACCCATGATCATCTAGAGGTGTATAGTTAATTATGATTTCCCTATAGAAATTACTATGATATTATGAGTACAATTGTTAGGACACAATTTATTTAATTTGGGAGAATTTAACTCCACAAAATTATTATATTTGACTACCTTTATATAAGTCAATGTGTTAAATATATTTCCACACAAGAAACAATGAACTTAAATGAAACCATGATATATTTAAATAAAATATAAATATTCAAGTTTGACTATTAAAAAAATAGCCATGGAATTTGAAGACATAAAAAGGATAAAACACTTAATGAATTATATCTATATAAAAATAAAGGTTACTTTTAATATAAATGAAATTATACTAATTTACCAAAAATGAAAAAAAGATCATTTTTTCTGTAGAAAATTATTTTTATAAAGACTTCAATGCGATACAAATTTCTATTTCAAGAAACATATGATTAATAATGAAAAATTATCTTTATATTAATATTTTATTACATAAATTTAGTTAGAAAATGATATGAAATAATAATATTAATAGTTAATAATTGAATATTTTACTTTCTAATTAATTTTTTTCAGTTATATTTTATGATTTTATTCAGAAAAATGAAATTATAAATTTTGGGATTTTAAATTAATAAAAATTAACTTCATTTTTTAATTTTTTATATCAAAATTTTCTTTGTATAAATTTTTTATCTTTTTATTAAAGGGTTAGTTTTTAATTTAAAAATATGTTTTTCATGAAACTTATAATTTTTATGACTTTACCACTATATAATAATGACCTAGAAATTTCTAAAAACATTTAAGCAATGAAATATTAATTTTAGGTATAAAATTATTCATTTAAAAATATTATTTGAACTTATAAAACCTATGGAAAACATTTTTATAACAAGTTTATATATTACTTTAATAAAAAACCTTTTTTTGGTCTTTTTTAAATCATTTATTTTCAAGGTAGATTAGGATTTGGATTAAATAGGAAGCATAATATATTTTTATTTTTTCTATAATAAATCAATTTATGATATTAAAATTAGTACCCCAAAAAATTATATTATATCTAAATTAAAGCTTAAAAATGTTATTTCTCTAAAAACAGTTTTTATGTGATTAATTGTATTTATATTAAAATTAATTTTCTATGCATTATGAGAATTTATTTTATCAAATGATTTTAAAATTTTGAATTATAATTATAATATTAGGTAAAAATAAAATCTTAATCTTTTTCATTAAAATTAATTACTATGGTTAGAATCAATTACCATGGTAAAAGTAAATTAGGGTAAAAGTTAAAAAGTTAAAACAAAAAACCCATAAAACTCTAAGAGTTTTTTCAAAAGGGAGTGGTGGAGGTGATTATTGAGAAAAAAATCATTTTAATCTCCTATTTTTTCCATTTTTTTACATTTTTTACTTTAATATTAACCTTACATTATTTAAAATGTAAGGATTACTCCAAAAACTACCATTTCCTTCACCTATAAAAGGGTAACATATTCACCACTTCAAGACACACATATCGTTCTAATTTCCCCTTGAAACTATACAAAATTTATCCTCCTAGATCCCTCCCCCACACTCAAAAGATTAGGTTCTCCATTGGTTTTCAGAACGCCTTCATTTCCAAGTATACTTCCAAAGTCTCCAATGTGAGTATTATCAACTACTTACCTTTACCCCATAATAATCTTGTTTAAAATTTATTCTAGACACACTGATATAATTATATTAGTATTATTTATATACTATAATTTTACTATATTAAGGGTATTATAATTTTTTATTTATATTCCTCATTCGTTAAGACAAACAAAATCACCATTTGTTTGTTGTGCATACTGCTACCACCATGATGTAACATGTTTTGTTTTCCTTAACTACCTTATAAGGATAGATATAATGATGGTATTAAAGGTTAAATATTATTTTTATGATATTTTTTAGATTATTATATAAAAAAATTTAGAACATATTAATGATATGATAAACAAACCATCATAGTAAATTTAATCAATTAAAATAAGTATACTAAGAGGATAATATTTTATCCAAATTATGTAATGTTATCATATCCAATAATTATTATTATATATACTTAGAATTATGATATATCATTTTAATAAACACTAAATAAGATCATTATGCTTCTATTATAATGATATTACATCAAAACCACCTCATAATCATTCATTAAATCATGATATGTTCATGTTTAGGTCAGTTTAACCACATAATTGTGCAATACTATGAATTTATATCATCAATAACTATGGAAACATAGTTAATGGTATAATATGATATAAATTTGTAAATAATTATTTTTTTATTTTGTATACTTATTTCTATATTTAATTCATTAAATAAGAAAACACACTTCGGTCGTCAAGAATCACTGAAACATGCTTGTTATCAAATTCATATTCAAGGATAAGGACTAAGACACTCATTAAAGGAGTTTAAAACATAATAAATAAATATAAATAATCTCTAATTGTAACATTAGTGATCTATTAATGATAAAATATTAAATAATAATGAACATGGACACCACTATTATGAAACTAGTAAAAATGATCAAAACTATAGACACCCGATGTAGAAAATGGGTATAATTCATATAAATAATGACTATTTATTAAGTGTATAAATGAAAATTTATATGATTAAGATTATGAATTAATTTATTGAGATAACTATGTATTTGATATATGAGGTCAAAGTACATTCATGGAATTCAGTATAAGAGGTCAAGGTTTTCATCTCAATTTCCCTTCATTGAGACAAGTATTGTATTTATGAACCTAATTTCATTTATGTAGTGTATATATTTCTAATTTTGAGATATTATATCAAGAGTTATATTTTAATAATGGTATTTTATTTTCAATTTAAATCCCTCTATTTATAGGGTTTTTGATTTGAATGTTTCTAATGTGGTAAGGATTTCCTTGGTCGTAATTCTTATTATTTGATAAATAATACATTTTATACACAATGATTCCTTTATATGGTGTATTTAAGGACCATGGATGTATTTTTATTTCACTATATTTATTTCATGGGATTTTTTATACAAATAATTTCCTCTAATTCAAGTCTCTATTAATTGAGTTATTTTTCACGTTGTGAGGATTTTTTGTAACTCAATTTTTGTTCATTGAGTTATAATTATTATTTGAAATTATTTCATATTCATTGACTAAGTTCTTCAATTTCATCATATTATTTTTTGTTCTCTCATTTTTTCCATGTATATAAATTCCTACTATATAAACACATTGAGAAATATTTCTCACTTTTTGGGATATGTTATTTTGATTCAATCCTCCTTATTTCTATGAATATATTATGATCATTTTATTCTGGTATTGACATAACTGCATACCCATTGATCTATATAGTGTGAAAATATCATTTTACATAATTCATATTTTATTATTTTCACCTATAAAGTATTTTATTTTATTTACATAGGTAAAATTATTAATATTCCATATGTTTTTATACCAATACAAATGATTATTGAAAAGTTGACTATGTATTGTTTGACCATCCACATTCTTTATCACAATTTTTTATAATCATGTTATCCTTTTTATGTACATAGGGAAATGTATTGTCACTCTTGATCAATATTGATTTTTGAATCATGTTTATTCTGTTTTTTATTTCCATATTTCATATTATATGGATTGCCCGCTTTTATTCAGTAAGAGGTTCCTCAGGGAATGGTTTGAATGGTCTTAAAAAAATCAATGGTGAATGCATTAGACATAGTCAAGAGATGGGTGGGGCCTAAAATTATATATCCCCTTGATGCATTGATAGTTCTTATGAGACAAAACAGGTTTGGGTATTTGGTGTATGCCTACCAAATTCAGCAAGACATCTTGATTGTGGTCTCAATGAAAAGTAAAGTGTATTCTCACAAGGACATGAAAATTGGTTTTTTATATCTAAAATTATTAATTACATTAGTATAAGATCTTTAGTGAACCTGGTTTTTCCTTGTAAGACTTTGAAATATATTATGAAATATTTTCGAAGCCAGGTGCTTAGATGGTGCAAGATTCCAAGGCATGAAGAGCCCATAATTGATATTATAAAAATTTTAAATATATTAACATCATACACACACAGTTTTTATAATTAATGTAATATCTCATGAGTGGATCCTCAGATAAAAAATCTGATACCATGGTTGAATCTGAAATGTGTAATTTACTCCACACATGAGCTAAGGTTGGTCGACGCCAGACGTTCAGTTGAGGCAGTCGTTGATGGGTGCATTGAGTTAATTAATTAATTAAATTAAATTATTTATCTAACTAAACATACCTAACCCTCCATCTATAAATAAATCATTATAAATATTTTTACAAGGTTTATCTATATAACCCTTACAATATATGAGTAGAGAATGAAAGTGTTCTTTGTTGCTGAATCAACATAAGACGATGAACGATGATCAGATCGAGGTGGATTGAGAGACATAGAATGTATCAAGTATTCTACATCACATAAGAGTGTGTTCTTAACCAAGAATTGATCAAACCAAGGTAGTTCTAACAAGTTATAGTTTCCTCCTTTGATTAAATGTTTTAGCATGGATTCTTCATTTTCTTTATCTTTGATTTTCATTTTCAAACCCATGGAATTAGCTCATCAAAATGATTGAATTGTATAATAAATTTATATTTTTATGCCCTGATATCTCCCCTAGACATTCTATTATGATAGAATTTTCCATGAATGTTTGGATAGTGAAGGAATAATTTTTTTTATTGTGCATTTCCCCTCTACATTCATCTCATTCCTTACTATTGGACTATAGGGTTGTTATTAGACATTCTTGGGGTGGGTTCAAGAATAATAAAACCCTTGGATTAATTATAGTAGCATAAAAAACTCATGGATCAATGATTTTCATATGGATCGAGGAATGAATCGGGATTCGGATGATACCCTATGGATCTGGGATTCGATGGGGTGACGAGATCATGCAGCAGGTGATTAGAGGGGTGACACATAGAATTACAGTCTTTGAGGGGATCACCATAATATGATTTTCGGCCATCAAAGGCTGGGAATCAATAGTAAAATGTAGTTTCCTCTTATTTTTGATGGTCAATGGGCATGATTTGTTGTAGAGAGGTTGGATCAAGAAAATTAATGAAGAATCTATAATTTCTGGAAAAAAACTTGACTACATGGAATGTACTAGGATGAACACATGAGATGTATCCCCTAGCTATGATGACTAGGGTTTTTGGGAAGATAAGGATCACACATTGCATGGTTGGGCCCATAGATCATGTGACCCTCCCCATGTGGCTAAACCATGTTCCAGCTAAACATGTATAAGACACCATGTGGGAGGAAATTTTGTGTGCTCTAGAAGTACATGGGAATTGTTCTGTACCTAAGCATGGCCAAGTACATGAGCATGCCTTGAAAAACATAGGTATGGACTAGAGAATACATGCAGGACACATGTGGATAAAAATATTGGGTGGTCCTACTTGCATATTTTTTATGGTGATGTGGACTACGATACATGTCCATAGGAAAACAAAACCGTACAGAGTGCAAGACCACATGCCATGTGGACCCCATACACACTATGTACCCCTATGAAAAACATATACCTTGCATATCTCCTTCATATGGACTCAGATTCTTGCCCATGAATATCATATCCTAGACTATTTTTGATATAGTATGTAATGGTATCCTTTGTATTAGTTTTCGAGATATGATATGGAATAATATGATTATGACGCTTCAATAGGTGGCACTGGATGGTGGTGGTGATTAGGAGGAATCATTAAAGAGATAATGGGGTTGGGAAAACCATGTTTCACCAGGGAACAGGTCCCCCATACTCCTTTCACTGGTTGAGTTCACCCCCATAGAGTAGAAGTTTGTGGGTCTTCTAACCTTTGAGTGGTGCCCTCTTGAAATACTAGGGTGTGGGTCCTCTATCTGTATACCGAGTAGAATTGCCTTAATTTACTAGGGTGTGGGTACTCTTTCTATTAGAGATTTCACCCATCAGGTTGTCAAGAAGTGGTAGTGTATGGGTCCTCCTCATGAATTATTTGAACAGACATGCAAGATGCTAGGAATTGATGATAGACCTTTGGAGATATAGGTAGAATCATCATCCTGTGTGGGGTTGGGAGATTTAGATCCCCTTGATCTCTTGACTCAGTTTCTTTTTGAGAATATATATGTGTATATATTGGGTCTTTTTTCCCTCTTACTTTAGCTTGAGTGGACTACTTCTATTATTTATTCTATTTCTCCTACTTTGGTTTTGGGGCATCCAACTAGGTTTGTATATACTCAACCCTACATGGGATTTTTCGACACAATTCATGTATTATATTGATGATGGATAGATCGGTCGTAATTTTGGTGGAGCATAGGGATACTCAGGTGTAAAGATCGAATATAGTGGTTGGGCTTGGAGATATGGAGTTAGGCACTCTCAACTTTCCTTTATTATAGTTATTATTAAGTTATAACATCATTTATTTTTGGGAATGTATTTTTAACCTTTAATTTTTTTTTATTCTTTCATAATCTAATGTATTATCTAGAGTTTATTGTATGAATAGTTTTACTCTAGATGTTACATCCCTTTTTATTATTCATCCACACTAATGCATGAAGATGGTTGGATGTGTACATATAGGTACACTAGGAAATGGAATCCCATTCATGTTATGCCTTATTGATGCTTATCACCAACTGATGGCCTATTGAAGGAGGGATTAGGGTTGTGATGGATCATCTTTCCACCATCCAGGTAAGCCTTAGTGGTTTGGGTCATTACAGAGTGGTACCAGAGGTGGTTCATCCTCATGTCAGTGTAGAGATGGACCAATGTTGAGGATTTATTGGGAACTTAGGAAAATATTGTTTGAGTGTCTCAAGTGATACTTTCAAGAAAGGCTTCAGTGATAGTATGATGGCTGAAATATCCATACACTAGGACTCGAACTACTTTCTTATTGACTTGGCATATTGAGACATTAGTTGTTGGGGATAGTGATATATGCATCTTATAAGATTGAGTTCCTTGACTATCCTTCATGAGTCAACTAGCCATATATGTATTCTCATTTTATTATGGTATGTCTTAATAACTTTTAGGATGGATCTTTGAATAAATACATCTAGGTTACCAATTCAGGATCATGATGAGGATCCAATAAGGGATGAGGCCTCAGTTCAGGGGCCATCTCACAAGGTGTTTCCTCTATGTGGGAAGGTAGTAACACCCCTACCTATCAAGTAACAACTAGTACTAGTAGGGAAAGAATAGGATGTGTGTAGGCTTAGTGCACTACATGAGTTCCAACATCAGATATCTATATGGTTCCATGATGATCTAGATCCTTAGGAAATAAAGGGTTGGATTGAGTTAGTGATCTAAGTCTTCATGATCATGTGGGCTCCGATTGATCATATGGTTTCACTAGAATCCAGTCTTTTCCATGAAACAGTTGGGAAATGGTGGATTCAAGTCATGTAGACTCATGATGAGATGATTCTCTCATGGTATAACATCTAGAATGTATTTCATATTGATTATTACCCCTTTTTCTTATGATCAATTCATATTTAGGAGATTCTGTAGCTGCAGTAGGGTATTATGATGGTTGTTGAGTATGTTGTGAGGTTAAATGACCTTATGTGGTACTCCCTTGACATGGTGTGGGATAGTTACTTATGGGTGAAGAATTTTGAAAAAAGTCTCCACAGAGACATCCATACCAATGTGATTCCCTTATGCATTCCCACCTATGATGGAGTTCTAGAGTAGAGACAGATGATTGAGATCTTTCTTTAAGAGGGATACTAGGAAGTTGGAGTTGATAGTGGGCTTCATGGGGTTAAGTCATCTACAATAGCTAGTAGGAGTCAGTCAGTAGGATATCAACATATCATACCTCTCCATGGAAGATGTCAGGCACATGGACATGTGTCATAGGTTTATCATAGAGGAAGATATTAGACCAAAAAGAGTATATGTCATGAATTTGATGGGAGAGTTCACATGGAACATGATTTCTAGTCCGAATGTTTCGATGAGGGAATGCATGCAACATATGGAATGTCATAGAAGAGGTTTCTCCATGATTAGGGTTCTCTCAGGAATGTCTTGGGTATCCCCCAAGGAGGTGGTTCTAGTAGAGGAGTGGGTGGAGCTCAAAGAGGATGATCCATTGGTGGAGGGTGACATTATGAGCTACTTCCACCATCACCACTAGGCACCCCATACCAGAAACATGGACCTAGTGGTCGTGGCTACGAGTAGCTACATGCCATTGAGGCTTATAACCTGATAGCTTATGAGATTATATGAGGTACGATTTGTGTTTATTCTGCACTTGATCCATTACTTGTAGACACAGTTTTGAATTACTCATTTAATTCCATATATCTTTTTTGAGAGCTAGATCTACCTATTAAGGGACTGATGTAAATTATATATTTCATTTAATATCATTTAAATAAATATTATTTTATTTATTTTAAAGAATATATTTAAATATGATAATGTCAAGGGTTATAATGATATTAATAATATTTTTATCAGATATATGGAATTACAAAAAACTTGGATTTGATAAATGGATATCACTTAATTATAAAATATTAAACCTAAGAATAAATGAAAACATATATTATTTTCAACTAAGATATTTTTTTGTGAAAAATGGTGAAATGGTTGAGATAAAGAGGCTTTGAGTTGTTATAAAACAAAGAAAAAATCTTTTTATCTGTAAGAGGAAATAATTAAGGTGTTTTCTTTAGTAGTCAACACATAAATATTTTTTTTTTGAAATAGTTTTAAAATCAATCGGTTTAAAGTGAGGTGTTCTTGTAAAGATCAAATATAATGATATTGTTTATCATGATTATTTTTATAAGTTTTTGGATGAAGAGATTTCTATACATAAGGAAAATTTAAAGGATATAGAAATATTAGTCTATAGTACATGGGTAATAGGATGGAGTCTAGAGAACATAGGTGATCATAAGAATTCCAATTGGCTGAAGTGATCAGATAAAAGAAAAGGTAATTTTTTTCATCTGATATTGTTCATAGGGACACTAGACTAAGTTATCCAAACATGTACAATTAATAGATTATTTATTATGCTTAAAAGTACCAAAAATCATGAATATTCTATGGTATTCATGATTCTAGTTGAGTTTTCTCAAAGGAATAATTGCAGGACCATAATATCTTTTGAAAACAATTTTCTAAATAGAGGTATCTAGATGAATTTTCCTCAGACAAATAAATATTTAGAATTCCAAATAGAGTCACTTGAAATCTCCAAATAGAGTAAACCTATAAATATTATTATACAAATTCTATTGTATGATCTTTTATGAGTCCATTAGATGAAATTTAATAGATTGAAAAATAAGAATACTATCGATCATATAGGTACAAGACAAACAAGAACCACATAGAGGAATGTAAACATTACTGAATAGAGGATTGCGTATCTTTACAAAGTTTTTGTAAAGACATACATTGTGATAATAATTAGATAATGTTTAAAGTTTAAATAATCACAAAGGAAATATGTAACAACTGTGTCCCAGTGACAACACAGACACCCCGCCTTAACATGGTCGTCCGGTCCTGGCCCACCAGGTACAACCAATTGCCCTATAGATATGTGGTCCCCACCCTGGGTCCCACCCACATACTCCAATGGGTCATCTGACTAATGACTATCTCCACAGGCCAACACATGTCCTTTCCTGAGTGTTTTTTCATCACTCACATACACCCTGGGAAACTTCCCAGAAGGTCACCCATCATGACAACTACTTGTCCTCACTCACATACACCATGGGAAGCTTCCCAGAAGGTCACCCATCATGACCACCACTCCGGCCCAAGCACGCTTAACTATGGAGTTCTAATCAGATAAGCTCCCTAAAATGAAGGTACACCTTTTTGAAATGAGTAATATCATTTAGTCATTTAACTCTTTATTATTCTCAAGTGTTACAATCACACCCCCACCCTTTAGAGAACAAAGTCCTCATTGTGGGCCCTATATCTCAACCTAGGTAGTGCACTGCACTTAAGGATTGGTACCACCTCTGATACCAAATATAACAACAGGGTCCCAGTGATAGCACAGACACCCCACCTTTAACATGGTCTTCGGGTCCTGGCCCACCAGGTACCACCAGTTGCCCCATAGACACGTGATCCCCACCCTAGGGATCACCCATGTGTCCAAATGGGTCATCTAACTAATAAAAGTCCCCACAAGCCAACACATGTCATTTTCAGAGTGCTTTTTTCTCACCCATACACATCCTAGGAAACTTCTCAGAAGGTCACCCATCCCAATCACTACTCCAGGCCAATCACGCTTAACTGTGGAGTTCAAATCAGGTAGGATCCCAAAAAGGAAGGTTAACCTTATTGACAAGAATCATATCATTTAGTCATTTAACCCTTTATCATTCTAGGGTGTTAAATTTATCCCCCCTTTAGAGCACAATGTCCTCATCGTGGACCCTATATCTCAACCCAGGTAGTGCACTACACTTAAGGCTGGGTACCACCTTTGATACCAAATGTGACAATTGGGACCTAGTGACAACACAAACACAGCGCCTTAACATGGTCGTTGGGTCCTGGACGGCCAGGTACCCCTAGGCAGTGCACCAGACTTAAGGTTGGGTACCACCTTTAATACCAAATGTGACAACTGGGCCCCCATGAAAGCATAGACACCCCGCCTTTAACATGTTCGTCGGGTCCTGTCCCAACAGGTACCACTAGTTTCCCCGAAGACATGTGGTCCCCACCCTGGGGGATACCCACCTTCCCGAACGTGTCATCTAACTAATGACATCCCCCATATTCCAACACATATCTTTTCTAGTATTATTTTTCCTCACATACATTGTGATGATATTGAGATAAACATTTAATGTTTAAATAATAACAAAGGAAATATGTAACATCTGGGTCCTGGTGACAACACAGACACCCTGTCTTAACATGGTCATTGGGTCCTGTCCCACCAAGCACCACCAGTTATCTTGTAGACACATGGTCCCCACCCTAGGGCCCACCCACATGCCAGAACGGATCATCTGACTAATGACTATCCCCACAATCTAAAATATGTACTTTTAAGTGTGCTTTGTCCTCACTCACACACACCCTGAGAAACTTCCTTGATGTTCACAAATCATGACCACTATTCTAGGAGAAACATGCTTAACTATGGAGTTCTAATCAGATAGGCTCCTAAAAAGGATGGTTCACCTTGTTGACACGAGTTATATTTTTTTTTCATTTAACCCTTAATCATTTTGGGGTGTTACAATCACCCCCACCCCCACCCCCACCCCCCTTAGAGCACAACGTCCTCATTGTGGGCCCTACATCTCAACTCAGGTAATGTGCTACACTTACGGCTGGGTACCACCTATGATATCAAATGTAACAACTAGGTTCCAGTGACAGCACAGACACCCCGCCTTTAACATGGTCGTTAGGTCCTGGCCTATCAGGTACAACCAGTTGCCTAGCAGACACGTAGTCCCCTTACTGAAATGAGTTGTATCATTTAGTTATATAACTCTTTATCATTCTGGGGTGTTACAATCACCCCCCTTTAGAGCACAATGTTCTTGTTATGGGCCCTACATCTCAACCCAGGCAGTGCGCTTCACTTAAGGCTATGTAACACCTATGATACCAAATGTAACAACTAGGTCTCAGTGACAGCACAAACACCCCAAATTTAACATGGTCGTCGGGTCCTAGCTAGCCAGGTACCACCAGTTTCCCCATAGACATATAGTCCCCACCCTGGGGCCCACCCACGTGCCTGAATGGGTCATCTGACTAATGAAAGTCCTCACAGGACAACAAATGTCTTTTCTAGTGTGCTTTGTCCTCACTCACACACATCCTTGGAAACTTCCAAGATTGTCACCCATCCTAATCACTAATCTAGGACAAGCACGTTTAACTGTGGAGTTCAAATCATGTAGGCTCCTGAAAAATAAGGTGCACCTTGTTGACATGAGTCATGTAATTTACTCATTTAATCCTTTATCATTCTGGGGTGTTAAATTCATCTCCCCTTTAGAGAACAACATCCTCATTGTGGACCCTACAACTCAACCCAGGAAGCACATCTCATTTAAGGCTGGGTACCACCTCTGATACCAAATGTGACAATTGGGCCCCAGTGATAGCACAGACACCCCACCTTAACATGGTTGTCAGGTATTAGCCAACCTAGTACCCCCAGGCAGTGCACTGCACATAAGGCTGGGTACCACCTCTGATAACAAATGTAAAAACTGGGCCTCGGTAACAACATAAACACCACACCTTTAACATGTCCTTTAGGTACTATCCCTCTAGGTACCATCAGTTTCCCCAAAAACACATGGTCACCACCGTTGGGCACAACCACGTGCATGAACGGGTCATCTGACTAATGACAGCCCACACAGGCCAACACATGTCCTTTATTCTGATACCAAATGTGAAAAATGAGCCCCAGTGATAGCATAGACACCCCTCCTTTAACATGGACTTCGGGTCCTGGCCCTCCAGGTACCATCAGTTGCCCCAAAAACACGTGGTCACCAAACTTGGGGCCCACCCATGTGCCCCCAAATATGTGGTCACCACCCTAGGGCCCACCCACGTGCTTAATGGGTCATCTGACTAATGAAATCCCCCACATGCCAACACATGTCCTTTCCAGTGTTCCTTTTCCTCACTCACACACATCCTGGGAAACTTCCCAGGAGGTCACCCACCCTGATCACTACTCCAAGACAAACACACTTAACTATGGAGTTCAAATCAGGTAGGCTCCTCAAAAGTAAGGTGCACCTTGTTGAGATGAGCTGTATCATTTAGTCATTTAACCCTTTATCATTCTTGGGTGTTAAATTCATTCCCACTTTATAGCACAACGTCCTCGTTGTGGAACCTACATCTCAACCCGGGAAGTGAATCACACTTAAGTCTGGGTAACACCTCTAATACCAAATGTGACAACTAGGCCCCGGTGACAGCACTAACACCCTGCCTTAACATGGTCGTCGGGTCCTGGACCTCCAGGTACCACCAGTTTCCAACACATATCCTTTCCAGTGTGCTTTTTACTCACTCACACACACCCTGGGAAACTTTCCAATAGGTCACCCATCCTGATCACTACTCCATTCCAAGAACGCTTAATTGTGGAGTTCAATCAAGTAGGATCCCGAAAAGGAAGGTTCACCTTGTTGACATTAGTCATATCATTTATTCATTTAACTCTTTATTATTATGTGGTGTTAAATTCATCCCCCCTTTATAGTGCAATGTCCTCATTATGGACCCTACAATTCAACTCGTCCTATGAACCATACTTAATGCTGGGTACAACATATGATACAAAATGCGACAACTGGGCCCTAGTGATAGCAAAAACACCCCACCTTAACATGGTCATCAGGTCCTGGCCCGCCAGGTACCACTAGTTGCAAAAAACATGTCATTTCTAGTGTGATTTTCCCTCACTCACACACACCCTAGGAAAATTCCCAGAAGGTCACTCATACTGATCACTACTCTAGGCCAAGCATGCTTAACTTTGGAGTTCAAATCAGGTAAGCTCCTGAAAAGGAAGGTGCACCTTGTTGACATGAGTCATATCATTTATTCATTTAACTATTTATCATTCTGGGTTGTTAAATTCATCCCCCCTTTAGAGCACAATGACCTCATTGTGGACCCTACATCTCAACCAATCTAGTGAACTGCACTTAAGGTTGGGTAAAACCTCTGATACCATATGAGAAAACTGGGCCTCGGTGATTGCACAGACACCCCACCTTAACATGGTCTCTAGGTCTTGGATAGCCAGGTACCCCCAGGTTGTGCACTGCACTTAAGGCTGGGTACTACCTCTGATACCAAATGTGAAAATTGGGCCTCGATGATGGCATAGACACCCCACATTTAACATAGACTTTGGGTCCTAGCCCGCTAGGTACCATCAGTTGCATCACAAACATGTGGTCACCACCCTGGGGCCCACCCACGTGTCCAAACAGGTCATCTAACTAATGAAAGCCCCACAGGCCAACACATGTCATTTCCTCTGATACCAAATGTGAAAATTGCGCCCCTATGACAGTAGATACACCCCATATTTAACATGGACTTTGGGTTCTCTCCCACCAGGTACCATTAGTTACCCACGCAAACACATGGTCACCACCCTGGGGCCCACCCACATGCCCGCAAACACATGGTCACCACCCCGGGGCCCACCCATGTTCCCAAATGGGTCATCGGGAAAATGAAAGCCCCCACAGGCCAACACATGTCCTTTCCAGTGTATTTTTTCCTTACTCACACACATAATGGGAAACTTCCTATAATTTCACCCATCCTGATCACTACTCCAAGCCAAGTATGCTTAATAATGGAGTTCAAATCAGGTAGGATTCTAAAAAGGAAGGTTCTCCTTTTTGAGATGATTCATATCATTTCATCATTTAACCCTTTATAATTATGGGGTAATAAATTCATCCAACCTTTAGAGCACAATTTCCTCATTGTGGACCCTACATATCAACCTAGAAAGTGCACCACACTTAAGGTTGGGTACCACCTCTGATACCAAATTTTGCAACAGGGCCCTAGTGACAGCACAAACACCCCTCCTTAACATGGTCATCTGGTACTGGCCTACCAGGTATCTCCAATTTCCAACACATGTCCTTTCTAGTGTGCTTTTTCCTCACTCGCACACACCCTAGGAAACTTCTCAAAAGGTCACTCATCCTGATCACTACTCCAGGCAAAGAATACTTAATTATGGAGTTCAAATTAGGTAGGCTATTGAAAAGGAAGGTGCACCATGTTGACATGTGTCATATCAAATTTAACCATTTGTCATTCTATGGTGTTACATTCATCCCTTCTTCAGAGCACAATTTCCTCGTTTTGGACCCTACATCTCAACCTAGGCAGTGATCTGCACTTATTACTAGGTACCACATCTGATACCAAATGTGAAAATTGGGCCCCAGTGACAGTACAGTCACCCTGCCTTAACATGGTCATCGGGTCATGGCCCGCTAGGTACCACCAGTTTCCCTAAAGACACATGGTCCCCACCTTGGGGCCCACCCACATTCTCGAACGGGTCATCTGACTAATGAAATCCCACACAGGAAAATACATGTCATTCCCAGTTTCCTTCATCCTCACTCACACAAATCTAGGAAAACTTCCCAAATGTTCACCCATCTTGATCATTACTCCATCACAAGTATGTGTAACTGTGGAGTTCAAATCAGGTAGGCTCCCAAAAAAGAAGGCGTACCTTGTTAACATGAGTCATATCATTTAATCATTTAACCATTTATCATTCTGGGGTGTTACATTCATCCCCCCCTTTAGAGCACAATGTCCTCATTATGGACCCTACATCTCAACCTAGGCAGTGCACCGCACTTAAGGCTGGGTACCACCTCTGATACCAAATGTAAAAACTAGGCCTCAGTGATGGAAAAAACACCCCACCTTAACATGGTCATCGGGTCCTGGCCCGCCAAGTACCACCATTTGCCCCGCAAACACATGGTCACCACCCTATCCAATACATGTCATTTCTAGTGTGCTTTTTCCTCACTCACACAGATTCTGGAAAACTTCCCAAGAGGTCACCCATCCTGATTAATACTCCATCACAAGTACGCTTAACAGTGGAGTTCAAATCAGGTAGTCTCCCAAAAAGGAAGGTGTACATTGTTAACATGAGTCATATCATTTAATCATTTAACTATTTATCATTCAGGGGTGTTACATTCATCCCCCCTTTAGAGCACAATGTCATCATTGTGGACCCTAAATATTGACCTAGGTAGTGCACCGCACTTAAGTTTGGGTACCACCTCTGATACCTAATGTGATAACTAGACCGCAGTGACAGCACAAACACCCCAACTTAACATGGTTGTTGGGTTCTGGCCACCAGGTACCACCATTTGCCCTGAAGACACATGGTCCCCACCTTGGGGCCCACCCACGTGCCCGAATGAGTCATCTGACTAATGAAATCTCACACAATCCAATATATGTCATTTCCAATGTCCTTTTTCCTCACTCATATAGATCTAGGGAAACTTCCAAAAAGGTCACCCATCTTGATCACTAATCCTTCCCAAGTACGCGTAACTATGGATTTCAAATCATGCAGGCTATTGAAAAAGAAGGTTCACCTTGTTAACATGAGTCATATCATTTAATCATTTAACCATTTATTATTATAGGGTGTTATATTCATCCGCCCTTTAGAGCACAATGTACTCATTGTGGACCCTACATCTTAACCTAGGCAGTGCACTACACTTAAGTTTGGGTACCACCTCTGATACCAAAATTGAAAACTAGGCCTCAATGATGGAACAAACACCCCAACCTTAACATGGTCATCGAGTCCTGGCCTGTCAGGTACCACCATTTTCCTCGCAAACACGTGGTCCCCACCCAGGACAATACATGTCATTTCCAGTGTGCTTTTTTCTCACCCATAAAGATCCTGGAAAACTTCCCAAAAGATCACCCATCCTGATCACTACTCCATCACAAGTACGCTTAACTGTGGAGTTCAAATCAGATAGGCTCCCAAAAAGGAAGGTTCACCTTGTTAACATGAGTCACATCATTTAATCATTTAACCATTTATCATTATAAGGTGTTACATTCACCCCCCTTTAGAGCATAATGTCCTCATTGTGGACCCTACATCTTGACCTAGGCAGTGCACCACCCTTAAGGCTGGGTACCACCTTTAATACCAAATGTGACAACTGGGCCCCAGTGACAGCACAAACACCCCACCTTAATATGGTTTTCGGATCCTGGCCCACCAAGTACCACCGGTTTCCCCGTTGACACGTGGTCCCCAACCTTGGGCCCACCCACATGCCCGAAGGGATCATCTGACTAATGACAGCCCCCACAGGACAACACATCTCCTTTGCAGGGTGCTTTGTCCTCACTCACACACATCTTAAGAAACTTCCTAGAAGGTCACCCATCATGATCACTACTTCAGGCCAATCATGCTTAATTTTAGAGATCAAATCAGGTAGGCTCTCGAAAAGGAAAGTGCACCTTGTTGAGATTAGTCATATCATTTTGTCATTTAACCCTTTATCATTCTAGGGCATTACATTCATCCCCCCTTAAGAGGACAACTTCCTCGTTATGGACCCTATATCTCAACCAAGGCAGTACACCAAACTTATGGCTGGGTACCACCTCTGATACCAAATGTGACAGCAGGGCCCCGGTGACTACACAAACACCCCGCCTTAACATGGTCATCGGGTCCTGGCCCGCCAGGTACCACCAGTTGCCAACACATGTCCTTTCAAGTCTGTTTTTCTCTCACTCACACAAATCCTAGGAAACTTCCCAGAAGGTCATCCATCCTGATCACTACTCCATGCCAAGCACGCTTAACCTGTGGAGTTCAAATCAGGTAGGCTCCCAAAAAGAAAGGTGCACCTTGTTGACATCAGTCATGTTATTTAGTCATTTAAACCTTTATCATTCTAGGGTGTTAAATCCATCCCCCCTTTAGAGCACAACGTCCTCATTATGGACCTTAAATGTCAACTCATCCAGTGCACCGCACTTAAGGATGGGTACTACCTCTAATACCAAATGTGACAACTGGGCCCCGATGATAGCATAGATACCCCGCCTTAACATGGTCGTCGGGTCTTGGCTCTCCAGGTACCACTAGTTTCCAACACATGTCCTTTCCAGTGTGATTTTTCCTCACTCACAAACACCCTGTGAAAATTCCTAGAAGGTCACTCATCCTCATCACTACTCCAGGCCAAGCACACTTAACTGTGGAGTTCAAATCAGGTAGGCTTCCGAAAAAGAAGGTGCACCTTGTTGACTTGAGTCATATCATTTAGTAATTTAACCATTTATCATTATGGTATGTTATATCCACCCCCTTTAGAGCACAACGTCCTTGTTGTGGACCTTATGTCTCAACCTAGCTAGTGCACCGCACTTAAGGCTAGGTAGAACCTCTGATACCAAATGTGACAAATGGGCCTCAATGAAAACACAAAAACCCCACCATAGCATGGTTGTCAGGTCCTAGCCCGCCAGGTACCACCAGTTGCCAACACATGTCCTTTGTAGTGTACTTTGTACTCACTCGCACACACTTTGGGAAACTTCCTAGAAGGTCGCCCATCATGATCACTACTCCAGGCCAAGCATGATTAAATATGGAGTTCAAATCAGGTAGGCTCCTGAAAAGGAAGGTTCACCTTGTTGACATGTGTCATGTCATTTAGTCATTTAACCATTTATCATTATACAGTGTTACATTCATCGATTATTTAGATCACAATGTCCTCATTGTGGACCCTACATCTCAACCCAGTCAGTGCACCACACTTATGACTGGGTACCACATATAATACTGAATGTGAAAATTGGGCCCCTATGACGGCATAGACACCCTGCTTTAACATGCTCGTCAGGTCCTGGCCCACCAGGTACCACCAGTTTCCCCGAAGACACGTGGTCCCCACCTTGGGATCCACCCATGTGCCTGAACGGGCCATCTGAATAATGACAACCCACACAGGCCAATACATGTCATTTCCAGTGTGCTTTGTCCTCACTCACATAGATCCTGGGAAACGTCGCAAAAGGTTACCCATCCTGATCACTACTCGATCACAAGTACACTTAACTGTGGAGTTCAAATTTGGTAGACTTTCGAAAAGGAAGGTTCACCTTGTTAACATGTGCCATATAATTTAATAATTTTACCATTTATCATTCTGGGGTGTTACATTCATCCCCCCTTTAGAGAAAAACGTCTTCATTGTGGACCCTACATCTCAACCTAGGTAGTGCACCAAACTTAAGGTCAGGTACCACCTCTGATACCAAATGTGACAACCGGGCCCCGGTGACAGCACAAACACCCCACCTTAACATGTTCGTCGGGTCCTTCCCACTAGGTACCACCAGTTTCCATCCAGACACGTGGTCCCCACCCTCAGACCCACCCACATGCCTAAACAGATCATCTGAATAAGGACTGCCCCCACAGGCCAACACATCTCCTTTAAAGTGTGTTGTATCCTCACTCACACACATCCTAGGAAACTTCCTAGAAGGTCCCTCATCCTGATCACTACTTCAGGACAAGAACACTTAACTGTGGAGTTCAAATCAGGTAGGCTCCTGAAAATAAAGGTACACCTTTTTGACATGAGTCATATCATTTGGTTATTTACCCTTTATTATCTTGGGGAATTACATTCATCCCCCCATTAGAGCACAACTTCCTCGTTGTAAACCCTACATCACAACCCTGGCAGTGCACCACACTTAAGGTGACACCAAATGTGACAATTGGGCCCCAATGACAGTAGAGACAGCTCATGGTAACATGGTCATCAGGTCCTAGCCCACCAGGTACCGCCATTTGCCCCGCAGACACATGTTCCCCACCCTAGGGCACACCCCACGTGCCCGAATATGTTATCTGACTAATGATTTTCCCATAGGCCAACAAATGACATTTCTAGTGTGATTTTTCCTCACTCGTACACACCATAGGAAACTTCCCAGAAGTTTACCCATCCTGATCACCACTCCAAAAAAATCACACTTAACTGTGGAGTTCTAATCATGCAGGCTCCTCAAAAGAAAGGTTTACCTTGTTGATGTGAGTTATATCATTTATTCACTTGACCCTTTACCATTCTGGGATGTTACATCCCCCCCAGAGCACAACGTCCTCATTGTGGGCCCTATATCTCAACCCATGTAGTGCACCACACTTAAGGCTGGGTTCCTCCTCTGATACCAAATGTAACAACTAGGTCCCTATGACAATCCAGATAAGTTGCCTTTAACATGGTCGTTAGGTCCTGGCCCACCAGGTACCACCAATTTCCTAGCAGACACGTGGTCCACACCCTGGGGCCCACCCATGTGCCCAAATGGGTCATCTGACTGATGATTTTCCCCCCAGACCAACACATTTCCTTTCTAGTGTGTTTTTCCCTCACTCACACACACCCTGGGAAACTTCCCAGAAGGTCACCCATCATGTCTACTACTCCAGGACAAGCATGCTTAATAGGGGAGTTCTAATCAAATAGTCTCCCACGACATTGCGATCCTATCTGGGTTCCTCCTCAGATAGGATAGGTATGGTGAATCTAGTATGGAGGTTGATGAGTGTATGGCGCTCGTCATTGATCTGGAGGTTGAAAATTTAATTTTTATGATACACCTCCTCAAATGATCCCAGAACATTTGAACGCGTCTCTTCTTACATCTTCTCCACTCTCACAAGACTAGAGGTTAACCCAAGTAGTGGGTTCTCTTCAAACATGTCAAAAGGATCTTCCACCATTATTCCTTTCATGTTTCCACATTTTATGAGATCATGAAATAAGGATTTTCACATCCAAATGGATCACGCCATAGTAATCCTTACAGAAAAACATACAAGATTGACTATTTATTCACCCCAAACTGGCATCCGATGGAAAAATTCATAAGTCACCGCATTGCGCTTGAATGGTGTCACGTGGGCCGATGCCTCGATCTTGATTTGAACACCTGTAATTGGTCTTCAGAATTATGGCTCAATTTCAAGGTCAAAATGCTACTGACAACTCGCCAATTCGATGCCGTATGAGAGAGTTATGATAGATGCAAGATTCCACAACAACAACAATATTATTATTATTAGGAGTTTCATGGGCCCGACTCACAAACCAAAATTTAATATCCAAAATTGGACTTGAATATACTGTCTTAAATATAGGGTTATTTTACCGCTAATGGCACCTCAAGCGAGTGTCACATGTAGGAGTTATAGTGGGTCGAATATTTAATAATAATATTAAATATATTATTATTTTTAGAATTTCAGGTTCTCGATTCGAAAACCCAAAAAGACATCCAATATTGGACTTGTAGTGTCCATCTCAGAGTCTGGGGGTATGTGAATTGGATGTCAAACGAGGAAGTTACGGGGTTTAAACAAATATTATTATTATTATAATTATTATTTCTTTAGTTTTTTTTATTTTTGGTTTACCCTTCCCCGTAGGATTTCCCCACGCAACTTGTTCCTCACGCGGCCATCGCAGCTGCACACCCTGGTCGCTGCCCTTCCAGCCTACTACCACGCCGCCTGCGGCCTGCTGCTGCTCCAACCACCACCACCTCGGGTAGTCAGAGCCACCCCCTGCTCACCAACCTGAGTCATGTCTCGTCGCCATTCCATGCTTTCTGTGTACGCCAACTCCACCTCGGGCCGCCAGAGCTGCCTCGAACCACCGGGCCACCTCACCCGGGAGCTGTTAGCCACGCCTATACTGAATCCACTCAGCTGCCTTGGCCTTCCCTACATGAACCACGCATCTTCACGATAATTAATTATGAGGAGTCTTTTAAACATCCAACCAAAAAGGTAATCGATGATGAATAGGTGAAAAAAGAAGAACAAAAACATGATTAAACAAATATCATTGGCTATTTTTTGGGTTAGTCTTGATTTATCATTTCTAGAATTATAAACCAAGAATAATAACAATAATTAATAAACTGATAAAGTAGTTTATTTCAATTTCTAGGATCGTACAAGGGCGTAGATTGACAAATAGAAAATCAATATGATCAAAGTTTAACCAGAGTCATAAAAATACCAAATACAATTCCAACCTAAATTGGATCCCGCATTGTTGATGAAGGATGCATTCATCAACGAAATAAGATCTGATGCGCTTTGATCTGTCTAGATCCAGGGGTTCGTTGTCATTCCCCAACGAGAGGGAAATGAGAGGAAGAGGAAGAGGATTCGTCATTGGCAAAGGGATTGTGAGTCCAAATCCTTAAATTCTGAATTTATACTCAAAAAATTAGGTCAATATATAAATCAAATAATTAAATAAATAATTACTTAATTATTTATTTACTCAACCATGGTGGCAAATAAGATGATCTCCCGATGCCGACAAAGGTTATACCTTGCTTAAGCTAAAACCCATGTTTTGGACTCAAAGGAGGCCTTAGATTTCTCATTTGAGTCCCCATTTTTGATTTATTCGGTATTGATCTATTAAATGAATAAATGAATAATTTAATATATCCATTTAACACGCCGCCAATGAGCGAGGAATCCAAACATCCCACTTGGACTCATTTTATGTTGCGTCTAGGGAAATCACCATGTTCCAGACCCAACTGTGATCTCAGATTTCTGATCCGATCAAAAATTTAAGATATATCCCATTTTCTTTAATTAATTGCACATGCGTAATATATAATATAATTTTTTTATACAATAAATTCTGGGCAAACCGGGTCTCATAACTACATGTCTTCTCAGCTCCTAGCTCCATAATAATATTTAGAAATATATCATAGTCTTATAACGTAAAAATTGGGTCTTTACATTATTTTCTACTTCAAGATTTTAGTCCTCAAAAATCAAAACTAGGGAAAAAACTCGAGATACCAAGACCACAATTAGCTCTCCCAGAAGATAGTGTCTTCACATTCTCAGGGTGAAGACTATCCTTGTCAGTACCAGGTAGTGAGTCACATCGTTCTGTTCATGGGGTCTCCATCACCTCAACATGTACTTAATAACTGTAGTATCAAGACTTAAAGTTGAGCACACAAGGTACCAAAAAACTGGGTAGGTGAGTAAACCCATCCAACTACAAGAGGATAAACAAAGAAAGCACATGGAATACATTTAGTTTCTTCACCCCTCTTGAAAGGAGAGTAATATATAAAAATAGGCACTTGTCTACACAACAATGCCCTCTTCTCCATGCATTCGAAGATACGTCGAACAAAACTGACAAAGGGTTACACTGATTCCCCACATCACCCTGATAAAACCTCAAGCAAGGAGAAGGGAGAAAATATCATCTCACACAGTGTCTAACAAGTTCTACTACAAAAAAAAATATACTAGGCGTACCTCTTATCATCTCATGATTTGTGGGATCGTAGACAGACAAAGCTTGCGGCTGTCCATGGACCTAGTTACCAACTACCTGGGCCTCATGTGGGCTACCTAGTGGTGGTGGAAAGACCATACAACGTCTTCCCCCACCTCCAAAACCTCCTTCTCCTCTTCCAACACAACCTCTTTGGGGACCACCCCGATCATGACACTATCTATGCCATCGTGGTCCACTTGTTTCCTGCCTGGTGTTCTCATCACGTATGGTCAGGCATTATCATGCCCAATGACCTCTCCCATCACAAGCATTACACCATCCCTCTCTGGGATGACCTAGTGCCAGAGTCTGATCATGATAAGATCTCTCACATTGAGATCTTGACGTATGGAGTCTGCTAGTTGTGATAGACGTCTCAGCTCGGTTGCACTAATTTCCACAACCAGTTGTATGGAATCCTTCTGAGTAAAGGTTTTCTTCCAGCAGTACCTACTCCAGTACCCCAACATAGGTGGGGATGAAAAGGGGTATTATGATTGCATAGATCTCACTGTGAAGTCCCTACTCAAACTTCCATTCTTGAAAGTTACTATTAGAGATCATGTCTAGAGAGATGTGCGCAAGGTCTGTGAACCTATTCTCATACTCAGTCACTGTCATCCCTCCCTACCATAACTGAAGGAGCTCCTGAAGTTGAATGGAGTGTAAGGAGGGGTAGTACTCCTCGCAAAATAGCAGCTATAATTCATCCCATGAGAGTGTTGACTCATCAATTATCTGAGAAACCAAGATCAACCAATGTCCATATACTCCATGGAAAAGGTCGGTTTCCATAGCCACCATCTGATACTTCTATGTCCATATAACCCTAAGGATGCAGACCACCAACTCTAGACAAACCTCTACTTTCTAAGGGTCTGGGTCACCATGAAACCTCAATGGTCTTTGGCACTGGAACTCAAAAAGTGCAATAAACCTGTGCAGATCTCCAACCCGCTCTACTATAGCTATCTACTGCTCAGTAGGTAGGGGTGTTTCTACCTTCCCACCTGGAGAAAGGGGCTCGCGTGATGGGTCATGAACTAAGGCATCATCATTCACGGGATCGTAGCCACGAACCATAGCAAGTATCCTGGCTAGCTGGCATCATGGATACATCCTAAATGTTATCAAGGAGTACCACATTCATAAGAGCATATATATATATATGTCAATAAAAATGGGGATCTGAATCAAGAAGGATAGTCAAAGTCTCAATCTTATATGATGCATGTACCATTGTCCCCTACAACATGTGGCTCAGGGTGCCAAGTCAAAAATCAGGTAATCAGGGTCCTAGTGAATGGATACATCAGTCTCCCATACCATCACTAGACTCCCTGTCCTAAGAGATGCTCTTGAGACACTTCAAAAATACTACCCTAAACCCAACCAAGACCTTTTTAGGGAAACATCCGAACAACATACCAAGGGTCAAACCACCTCTCATACCACTTGTAACTCCTTCCTCTGAACTTAGATATTGGTGTGTGAGTAGCCTATCCTGAGTGTTTTTTCAGGTATTACGTGATGGTTGCCCCGATTGTATATTTCAAGTTACAATGCAAGATGTTCTGGGTGTGATGCCTATTTGGGGTGGAATCTGATGACTATATTGGAGTTTTTCCAAGAGGTACCATCCAGCAGGGATGGAAAGAGTTCATCAATTTTTTTTGAGAGGTACCATCTAGCAGGGATGGCTAGAGTTCCTCGATGATTTTCCAAGAGGCACCATCTAGTATGGATGGCCAGAGTTCCTCGATGCTTTTCCAAGAGGCACCATCTAGTAGGGATGGCCAGAGAAGATTCGGGTTTACCTCTAGATGGGCTGGGAAGTGGTCTCCAATGGAAGTTCTAAGTGTAACCCTCCAGTCGGGCTGGGCATGGGTCCTCGATATTTTTTTAGTTGAACCCTCCAGTCAGGTTGTGCATGGTTCCTTAATGACACTAGAGTAGAACCCTCCAGTGGGGCTGGGGATGGGTCCTTGATAACACTAGAGTAGAACCATCTAGTGGGTCTAGGGATGGGTCCTTGATGAAACTAGAGTAGAACCCTCCAGTAGGGACATGGATGGTTCCTCAATGACACTAGAGTAGAACCCTCCAACATGTATGGGGATTGGTCCTCGATGACCCTAGAGTAAAACCCTCCAGTGGGGCTGGGGATGGGTCCATGATGACACTAGAGTAGAACCCTCTAGTGGGTCTAGGTATGGGTCCTCGACCTTGTGACATGACCTCTCAATTGTGTTACAGTGACGAGGCATGCTTTGACATACCTTTGGAATCTCAAGGAAGAGGGACGCTTTCCCAACCAAGACACGTCCTTGTGAAGTGACCTAAAACCATGAGGGTGAGACAATGCCGCCCAAACTGCATAGTATCAAGGTGCATTGATTGAGTCCCTTTGACTTGTAGTTCGGAGTAGATGTATGGGATACTAGGCATCAATGGTTACTTATAGAACTGTTGGAGACTCACTTTTACTGGGCTGATCTTTTGAGATGGAGATCCACTTACCCTATTGTTTGGGTTTCTTTGACTGAGAATATATATATCCTTTCTCTAGTACCCACTCCTTGTGTTTTTTCTACTCTCCTACTAGGAGAGGCGAAGATGTGTGGGGTATGACACATGATTTCCATGTATAGATTATCATGGTTGGAAGAGTATACTCTCTTGCTATAGGTAGTGAAGAATCAATGATAAATTTATCTTCTCACTGTTTCTAGTTTCTTATGTTTGGATGATCTTACTTTACTCTTTTAGTGGGTTGAGCAGCACTTATTTTTTACTTTACCTTGTTCTTTATACTGGTCTTATTCTATTATATCTATTACATATCCCCTCTTTAATACCTCTCTTTCTACTCCCTCGAGCCTTTGGGGCATCCTATTGAGTATTTTTATACTCACCCATACTTGGGATTTTACCACATTTGGTGTGCCCTTACAGACGACAGACAGTTTGATCATGATATCATAGGATGAATATGGGGTTTTTGGACCGCGTGTAGTGGTTGTAGCTTGGGAATCAAGAGTGGGAATCTCCCAACTATTTTACTTTTTCACCTGTTGCTGGGTTGTGAAACTATTCTAGTTGGGTGTGTATTTTTCCCCTTTCCCTTTCATATTTACTTTTATTTTACTTGTATTGTTTAGAGGTCGATTCATATATGTCTTGTTTCCTTTTTATTGTAGTTTTGTATCTTTATTTATTTTCCTCTGAATTTTTTCATTGAGTTGGTTGTGTGTGTGTACAGTTTCTTTGGCAAAGGACTCCCCTAGTTTTTGTGCCTTCGGTGCTAGTCACCAGCCCCTGGCCTATTGAGGTGGGCTTGTGGTAGTTGCGGTTTGAGCCCTGGTAGGGGCCAGGTTATTAAAAAATACTATGATTGAATATAATATTTCATGATGTTTTGAATATCATTGAAACTAATATTTGAAGAAAGGTCTTATAAATTTTTTTGAGCCTAATTTTTATGACGGATTTGAAGGTCATCAACTAAATAAATCCTCAAGAAGGTAGTTCAAATTTCAAGTAAGAAATTAAAATTTGAAGTTCATGGTCCTCTCTTTTTTTCATAGAAACTATGAGTATATAAAGAGGACAATGTGCATCATGAAGTTATTTTTAAATAAGTGAGGTGACAACTATGTAGCTTGAGATATCCTTTTGTTGAAGTATCAAACACATGGTACAAAAAAAGAGTAGTATCAGTTAGAGAAGAATCAGTTAGAGAGGTACCAGATGAATAGGTATTGAATAGAGAGGTACCAGAAAAATATGTATCATATGCAGTGGTACCAGATGAAGAAGTGAAGTTACAGACAAAAAATTACTGGAAAAATAATTATCAGGAAAACTATTACTATATTGATAAGTTTTGAGAAAATAGGATTTGATAGAGAAGTTATTGAAAGATAATTATAACCGGTCATGTAATAAATATAATAATAATATCTAACCAACATAAATTCAAGTGTGAATCATTAAAGTTGAATAGTGATGACATGTTGAATCATGTTGTTGAAGGTTTATTTAGTTGTTTCAAAGATTTTATTTACCATATTATATATCTAAGAAGAACATGCACTATCCAAGGAAAATAATTCTTTGAAAGTGATGGATATACCTAACTTTTTTTAAGCATGGAGAATTTTTTTTCTAGTGGATGTATGATTTATAATTGTTTCTAGGACATTATAAGGACTAGCTACTCATATTGAGTAGTAAAACCTGTAAATTCTTGTGTTCCCATGAGTGTTCTTGTGTAATGTGATTCAGAGAAGTAAATTCTATATAACTAAAGGGGAAGATTGTTTTTTAAGAAGAAAAAATAAAAAAAATTGATCAGTTATTCACCCCCTTCAAGTGACCATAGAGATCTTGTATGGTCTTTTCAATTTGTATTAGATCCAGGTTTCCTTCATTGACTCGTGTTTAGGTTGTAGAATAAAGTTTCCATGGATGATTAGAACTTAGTTAATAAAAAAGGGATTCATTATTTTTATGTAAATAACTATCTTATATAGAAGGATATGATTCTTTTATATCTTTTATCCATTGGATATGATATTTTTGAATCTTTTATATATTTATTCACTCCTTCTGTTGAGGGTGCCCCATTAAAAGTAACAAATATGAATAATCTTGAGAATGATGGAAGATTTATAAATTATATACCTTCCACACTCTTTGAAATTTAATTCCTGAGGGTTAAAGTAATTGGAACAGTTAAAGTAACCTATAACAACTAGACAAATATTTATGAAGGGAATAAAAAAGTAAACAAATTTAAGATTTAGATCTAGAGATTACATTATGAAGACATTAAAATAGAAAAATATGAATCTATTAGTGAGTTATTTATAAGTTTTAGTGACATTGTATTCACTATAAGATGTTTTGGTGATAAATTTTAAGATTATACTATTTTTTAAAAAATTATAAAAATTATTCCACATAAATTTGATCCTAATATATCATATTTATAAGATATAGATCTAGAAACTCTCTCTCGATATGATTTTTATTATATTATCATCACATATAAAATGATAAGGATAATTATGATTGAGAAATATCTTTTAATGTTACTAAGAAAGGAAAATATAAAAAAATTACATGATAAGGAAGTGAGTAACTGTAAAATTGAAGATGAAGTGAGTAAATTTTTTTTATAAATTCATGTATTTGTTTTCAAAAAATGTAAAAAGAGGCATATGGATGTATAAGTCAAAGTAATCATTTTAGTGATTTAACTACAAATCCATTGTACATTTCACAAAAAAAAAATCTAAATCTAAAAAAATATTATGATAATTAGAAGAATTTGAAATTTCAAGAAGACCAATGAAGAATAAGATATAAAAATAAAGATCTTATTCAAAAGTAAAGTATAATAATTTCTCTAAATATAAAAATATAAACTTTTAATCCAAATTTGAGAAATATGATGATAGTAAATAGGAAGATAACAATTACAATGACGATTTTATTTAGGTGTTTCTTATTGAAAAGGTAAATGATCATAATTTTACAAATGATGAAATTAGAAAATATAAAGAATAATAAGAAGAAGACAAAGTGGAAACTTAGGTGGATTTTATTCTCTAAAGATAATTAAAATAATGTATTTTAAAAATTTAAAAGCTTGAGAAAGAGAAAAAGAAATTTAAGAGAGATGTAAAACCTATTAGAAATCAAGGAACATTGTATGAAGAGGAGAAAACTATATTGTTAATAGATATTGAAAACTTGAATTGGTTATTTGATAAAGAGGAAAATATAAACCTCAACCTTGATGAAAATATAAGGGTGAAAGAGAAAGAATTTATCCTTGTAAAACATAAAATATTTAAAGAGGAATAAGGAATATCAAACTTCTACAACTTAATTCTAGAATTTTTTGAAAGATATAAGAATTTTAAATCATATAAGGATCAGAAAATATCATCCTAAGAGGTTAACAACAAGGTTTAAGATATTTATATGAATAAGAATGCAAAGAGTAATGTAACATCCCCAACCTAGTACTCCCTCACATGATTGAGTTTGATCATTACTAAACCTCAAGTACACCTCCCCATATTTCAAATTATACTGACTAGTAGTGAGGGTCTAAGGAATATAATGATGAAACTATACCCTCTATAAAATATTTAAAAATACAACATAAATAAGATAAATCAATCACAACATGAAACTAAAGAAAAAGATATATGGATACCAAATAATCCAAATAATAATAAACTATGTCATTCCATATTTTATACCAAACTAAAATACATGTTAAAGGTTATACAAGTAAACTAAAATAGACTCCAAAAATTGACACCAAAAACCTTTGTCCAGAACCATTTTTCAGGCCTTGTATCTATACTCCAATCCTATCTAGTAACCAACCAGTCAAGAAAATGGATACTTTAACTTGTTTAAAAATCTATCCATGAAGTCTACTTAGGTACTATATGATTCCAGAATAGTGTATGAATAAATAGTCCATGCTACTATACAATAAATAGAGGAATTAATTCCAAAAATAATTCATAACATCAAATAAAATCATCGACCCTTGAGCTTAGGGTTAACACATAGGGTCAGCCAATATTGCCTCAACATAATTTCAGATATCTTAGTCCAAGGGTGGATTATACTATCTAGGATGAATCACCCGTACCATATGTGGATTCTCCTACTAAGGGTGAATCACCAAGAATATTTCAAGTAATTTATCATATTTCTCTTGAGTATCAATTAACCATGAAAAAGTAGCTCTATGTGGATTATCATGTTAGATTTCTTACATTTTCCCAAGGTACAATACCATGGTAATGGAAAAAGTAAATTTTCCATACTGGGATCTATGTGAATTCCCATAACATAGATATTTATGTGTTCCCATGGTGAAATACCATACCAAGGGGAAATTTATCATAAGAACCAATGTGAATTCCCATTCTAGGGCCACTTATATACTGATAGGGCATTAGACCTTGTGAAAATTTCAATGCTATAGATGATTTTACATTTCATGACAAATGATACATGATTAAATGCATTAAAATTCATCAAAATTTCCAAAAACATCACCATATTCCATATTGGATAACCTACCCAAAATAAAAATCTTTAATATTTACATTACATTAATCCAAGTTACTGTTTATTATAATAATTTTAACAATTTTGTTTCACTAATCAATTAATCCCAACTACCGTTTGAATTCCATGATATCTATATTTAACCGTATTATCATGTGAAAGAAAATTATATTCTAAAATAGTCACTTTTAGGAAAAATTTTACTTTATAAATACAATTATGAAAATAACAAAGTTATTCCAATTCCATGTTAAGTTAATTCCCCATTAATAATTTCCAAAGAATCATAGGTGCAAGGGTAGGCCCACCTCTTTGGTGGCCACAAGTCCCGGTCTAAATTCTAATGAAACAAATTGTATTTAAGAGAGGTATAAGAATATAGATTCATACATTTTAGTGGGTTTCCAATTACTATTGGTTTCATTCATAGTGTGTTGGTGTGGACTCATATGTTGCACACACTAGAAAAGCATAAAAGACTTTAGGGAGTTGTTTTAGATCACCCACCACATGAATGGAGAATAAGAGAAACCAAGATCGAATGTTGGATCAAAATACAACCCAATTATAACCAATGGATAGAAATTTAAACACCTAATAAAGGATGGAATAAGTGGATATAAGGAGGAAACATGAGGATTTGACCAAAGACAAGAGAGACTTACTGATTTTGGATCACCCGATCGAAGAACGAATTGAATAACCAAAGAGAGGTATTGGAGGAGCCTCGATAGCCTTGGAGAATAATAAAAAATTCATAAAACCCAAATTAGGGTATAATTATATGTTAAAAGGTGATTAAAATGGGTTATGGGGGTATAAATATGATTTCCCACTCTTAATCCAGCCTAGCCCAACACCACAAGGTAGCTGGTGGGAACCATCAGCTAATCAGTAATATACTCTAGGAAGACTTCATGGATGATAACCTTAAAATATAGACCATGGGTTCCCATTTTGTGGTCAATGGGTTTAATTTAGGATACCCTTCCTTCCTAGATCCCATCGGCTAGCTGGTGGGACTCTGGTAGCTTTACTAAGCTACTAAACAGCCAAACGGTCAGTCGGTGACTCTATAGTCTCTCCAGAGCTAAAAGACACCTCTATACTCCTACTAGAATGAATTAATAATTCCTTATAAATATATGAAACCATGTTATACAACATTTAAAAGTTTATTTTCCCAATATTATAGCATTTTAAAAATACTCAAAAAGGTTCATTTGAAAACTTAAAGAGAAACCAACCTAGAAAAAAGATGGGATCTTATAGCCTCCCTGTCATATAATAGCTCATTCCTAAGATATTATTCCAAGAATAATTTAGGGTTATCGATGAATAATCCAAGAAAATAAGCCCATATATTATACCCCCTCTCTTATGTCTCCTCTTGAACATGCATGTTCTTGTAATAGCCTGAGATTTTCTGATATATTTCTCTTTAAATAAATTTTATTGATATCTTACTTTGCATAAAACACTCAGTTTAAAAAAACTATGATAAAATATTAAAATTTTATAATGTAAAAATTAATTAATTTTTAATATATATTGTCAATATTCTCTTAGGTTAAAATTTTGGGATTTTTCCAAAATGATTGATATTTTAGCGATCAATGAAATATACTGATTTTTGTAAAACTAAAATTTACATTAATTGAAAAAAATCACCATAATTATTTGAATTAAATCCTAAATTAAAATAATTCTAATTTAGTTATAAATAATCTTATCAGTTAAATTTTAATCATTATTATATATGGTTTTAGTATAAGTTCATTTCTACTTTTAAAATTTAATTTTTCAGAAAACCATTTTTCGTCACATTTTACAGATTATTTTTAAACTATATTTTTCTAATTATTGTATTAAATTTGATAAAATGAACTCCATATATGTAATAATAAGGGTCACATTTGGTAAATAGGAACCTTTTACTTTTTTCAATATGAATAGTAATAATGGTAAAATTTATCACAGTGGTTAAGGGTAAATTATGTAATTAAGGTTAAAAACTAATGTAATAAGGCTTTAAAATTTATCTAAAACATTCCTTTAACCTATTTTATAAATATACTTCAGAAATGTACTAAAAATTATCTAAAATATGTTCACTTGGTTCTATTTTTATTTTATATTGACCATTATATTACTTTAACAAAGGAATAAAAACCTCCAATGGCCCGAAGGCCTTAATTTTTTATTGATTTTTGATAATCAACCTTTCAAGTGGTGAGGTGGAACCCTTACAAGGCCCATAGGCATAAGTATTACATGGACTGTAGGACTTAGAGGAATTCGTTGCCCGTAGGCTTCAGACATTACATACAACCCATACTAACTACTTGGAACTGTTCCTCCCCAGCATCTTCATCGTGAAATCAGCTCTCCACCTTTGCATTGCTATTCGGCTAGGCATTCCTGTGCATGAACAGACTTGTCCCAATGGAAGGTTCCATACCCTCTCATTCTTACAATCCATTTAGCTCTGCTATGGTGAAAGCTCATTGCTCATCCTCCTTATAGAGCTTGTTCCTTGTAGGTTGTCTGGTTTGCATCTGCACTAAATAGATTTTATATATTTTTTATTTTAATTTGAAAGATTAATTATTGTTTTTATCATGGTATTTTTATTATTTAATAAATACATTGAATTTTACACAACACTAACATAGTATTTATTTAATTAATAGTAAAATAAAATAAATGATATTAAAAATATTAAAAAGTAATATAAATTGGATGAATTATAGTGTTCCATGAATTTTATAGATACATGTACAATTTTATGTATTTTTTAAATGATTATATTAAAATTACCTTATTTTCTTGATGTATTTAAATCCATATTAAATGAATAGTGTTAAAAATGACATTAATGATTTTTTATAATAAATAATATTTTATTAAATGATTTAAAATTCATAAAAAACTTATATTCAGAAAATTTAATCATATAAGTTCTAAAAAAATCATACATGTCCCATTTATGAGTCATATTTCCTCTTATGGAAACATTCTTGACCCTAAAATGATAGAAAACGTTAATATTACAATAATTTTCAAATGGGTTAACAGGGGTAAAAACTAAAAGATAAGGGTGATAAAATAATCAAAACATGTACAAATTTTATTGGATAATATTATTTAGAATCATAATAATATTATATTTTAATTATATCAATTTTTATCCATTTGAACATGAAAAATAATTTATATTAATTTAATATTTTAAGAAATTCCAAGAATTCCCCTCCCCTCACTTATAAAAGGGAAGGCCTTATCTCTTTTTTTACACCACTTTTATCATTCTATATCAACTAAAAACCTACCCAATTATATTCTAAAAATACTTATACAATTTATATAATTTTTTATCTTCTAAAAATACCAACCCTAATTCCCTTAAGAGGATATCTAAAGGAAGTATACCAAAAATGAGGTAATCATCTTAACTAAGTCTTTCAAGTTTATTTATTTTTCTAATTTATATAAATATATTATAGACATCCTAAAATAATAACCCTAGTATCATAAATATTATAATATATTATTATTATTCTGGTAAAACCATATTCCATTTCTTTTCCATCCTATTAAATTAAAAAACATTGCTCGTGTGTACGTACAACTTATCATCTCCACCCACCGAAGTAGTTTTTTTCATAACCACTTTACATAAATGGTTATAAAGATATAAATGTTAAATATATATGATATTTATAACATAATTATGCTTATGAAATTTTAATATCATATCTACTTTCTTACCTTCCAACCCTTTGGAAAACGATAACGTTGCTCGTGCGCACATGTGGACTACCACCTCCATGAACTGATGTGATTCATTTTTTATTTCCAATTTAAATTGATGGTAATAAGGATAGATTTAATTAATATATATAATATATTATATAATTGATATTAATAATAATTAATTATTATTTATCTTCCTTTCATTTAATCCATTGAAAAGTAAAACTAGCTTTCATGCGTACGTACGACCTTCCATCTCCATGAAAGGTTTAATTCACTTTTATATCTATATATTTTATGGATGACTCTAAATAATTATATACTGAATATATATATATGATATTTATATCATTAATAAAATTTTATATATAATGGAATTATAATCAATGTACAAGTACCAAAACTACTGAATCAAAACATACATGAAAAACGATGCAGTTAACACCCAAAATAATAATAATAATAAAACATTATAAAAAAATGGGTGATAAAATATTCTAAATGGATTATATATGATATTATAAATATAAATATTATTATGATATTCAAGTATAAAAAATTTAAATTTATTATATAGGATGTTAGAGCACTAATGAGACTCTTCGAACTTGAGGTAAGGGATTTAGTATCAATTTCCACATCATTGAGACATATTTGGTATTATGCACATATTTAAATTTTTGTGGTGTATATAATTCCCATTTTATGTATTTAAAATGATAATATATTTACTCATGATTCATAAAATTTCAATTCAAGATTACTATTTTAACTATTTTTCATATTTTCTGCTAACTTTTAATTTATTTGGAACTTGAATCAATCAATTAAATGTTTAAAAGAAACTCATATCTTATTTCTATTTTGATCTGGTATATTTTCTTCCATGTCCATATTTAAAAAAATTAGATAATTCATTTATATTTACTCAAAAATAGTTTAATTTATCCTTTATATTTTAAAAGGTTTTAAAGAAATCATTCTAATGTTTTTTGAAAATGTAGTTTTCAACATTCTTCAAAAAAAGTAAAAAAGGAATGTTTTTATTAACATATATAGTATTAATAAATTTTCCCACCACCATAACCATTTATGATTTTAGATTCTTCTAAAATATTTCAACTATTTTATAATGTAATATCTTTTAGTAAATATTATTTTAATTTTTCTCTTCCATTTTATTTTATTCTTTAAAATACGTGAATTTATTTCAAAACATTTATTTCATATGGATTGAAGGTTATTTTTATCTCTTATTAATTTTAAGATCACAAAACTACCATTGAAACATTCACTTTCTTGTGTTTTTTTTCATTATAAATTAAATTTCTTATATATCCACCATGGATATACTTATTTCTTTAACCGTACATCATTTTTATATATGTTTTTTTAATGAAATTTATTTCATTTATTAGGGAACATCTTGATAAATTTGTATTATTTACTTAATAGATATATTGTTTTATTAGGAATACTATTTATGAATTTAATTTATCATTAAATATATAAATAATGTATTTTACATGCAATAATGGGAGGGGATAGGTTATAGATATCCCCTTGATGTATTGACAGGTATTATGAGTCAAATCAGTTCACAAAATTAAATGAGTTTATGGTGTATACCTACCCATCAATTAAATTGCCTTCACATAAGGCATTTACAATATAGATATCATGATATTTGAGATCATAATGTATAACATTGGTAATTTACTTTATTTATAATTTATTTATTATTATCCATGAAATTATTTAATTGATATTATCCATGCTTTCATTTTTTTCACAAGATATTGATTAAATGGAATTTGTTTTCATTTATTCACCTTTCCATATTGATTATGCCTTATTTACTCATGACATATTTTTATATGTGTAACTCTTACTGAGAATCTGATCTCACTATTTTTTTAATTTACTTAGTATATGAAGAAGGATATTATGAATAATAACAATGATGAAAGAATGTTTTTTTACGCTATGTATTTTATGTTTCTAATGTAATATGGGAATCATGTATGTATTTTATTATTCAAGACTACTAAACAAATCAATACTGTATGGTCATATACCTTATATCTTGTACCAATGTAATAAATTGAACATCATATTTTTTTTACTATAGTTGGGGTTTCTACAATGTTACCGCCACACTCACAATGAGTAATAGTCTTTCCTGAGAGATTCTTCTCACTTTGGTCCCCAATACAGATCGGTTTCTCCTTAAATGATTCATCAAAATAAAGATAGAATCCATCAAAATATATCACGTGAGAGGGTTTAGGGTGATCTATATGAATATGATACATTTGAAACACGTCATTCATGGAATTGTAGCGCTATGGAAGGGCCAATCGGTATGCTACTAGACCGACCCTCTCAACTATCTCAAACGGCCTAATGAACCTAGGTGTTATCTTTCCCTGATGATGGATATGATGTTTCCCCAACCTAGGTGACACCTAAATAAAAACTCGGTGATTAACCTTGATCTATAAAGCTTATCTTCATTAGTCAGTGTATGATTTATGTTTACTCTGCATGATCATCAACCACTTCCTAATCAACTGAACCTACTCAAACAACTCCTGCATGAGATTAGGTCCAACAATCACTGACTTTAACACCTATAAATAGAAAAAAGGATAAAAATAGACTTCCATATAATTCTTTAAAAGGATCTATTTAGATAAATTCATGGATGATGTTATTATAAGTAAATTTCACAAGTTCCATATGTTTCTCCAAAAAATATCAAAATCCAAAACACAGGCTCACAACCTATTCTCTAGAATCTGAATCATTCTTTCATATTGGCCAAAGGTTTAATGATGGTAGGTTTTACTCAAAAGAACCTACGATCCTAGTGCCTTATGATGGACCTACAAAAACCACAATGTGAAATAGGGAACTTAATCATAAATAATACTCATTGGGATACCATGCAATTAAACTATCTCCCACACATAGATATTACCTAGATCAATAATACCAAAGGTCTCTTGAAAGTAACGAAGTGGGATAAATTCATCAATTAATCCAAGATCACCCATACTGCACAATCTTTCCATTGTGTCCTAGGTAATCCTATTGAGATACCCTTAGTGACATCAACCCATTTTTATTCTAGAATGGAAAAGTATACATTAACCTAGGATAACTCTGGTGTTTGTCCTTAACTTGTTGATAGGTGAAACATTAAACCATAAATACTACTGTCTCCTTATTTATACTTGGACATTGATATTTCCTATAGATATCTTGATTTATCTTTTTTCTGATCGGGATTCACTACTTATTTGGAAGCATGTAATTCCCTCATCATCTCCTCACACAAGCTTGTAAGAACCCATACATGACCATGGATAATAATAAAATTTCCACTACCAAGATACCAAATTGATGGTGGATCCCCAAAATACATACTTTCCCTCAGAGTTAATCCCTCTAGATTATATAACTAATCTCTCTTGATACAGTCTAGAAGAATGGGAACAACAGTTGTCAAAGTTAGAGGTTATCATTACTAGGACTCCTAAACATCCATATAAATGTCTATAAATAGCTTCAGCAGCTACCACCCATCACAATAATCCTGAACTACCAATTTGTGTATCTTCCAACTAAAGTAAATAGAAAATATGTTAGCCCTTCATAGACTTTCGGGCAACTCAAAGTCAAAATACTCTGGATACTTGACCCACCCATTCTACTGAAGATTCAAATCCCATTATAAAAATATATACTTTAGGATATTTTATTCTATGTTCACCACAAACTAATAACCCAAAAGATAATATTTCTATAATATTAGAGTGTGTAACATGATAGAAAATACCAAATTATGAGTCAGGTAATTCCCCTCATGCGACCTTAGTTGTATGGATCCACAGGAAACCACTCAACCCTCCTACATTGGACTAATCTAAGCCCAAATCTTGATTCATCATAGTAAATGGTATAATCCTTACCCAGATTAGGTAAATTGATTATTAGTGTTGTGGTCAACTTACTATTTAGCTCTTAGAAATATCTATTTCAAGATTCTAACCAAAGAAACTTCACCCCTTTCTTAGTTAGCTTGAACATTAGTGATTCCCGATAGGGTAATTCCTGGATAAAATTCCTATAATAGTATTCTTGACCTAAAAAGATATCAATTTAAAACATGTTATTGGGACACCCCCAATATACCATGGTTTCAACCTTCTCTGGGTCTATTTACACTCTAGCTTTTGTGATGATGTGACCTAATAAGTACATTGTATTGATCTAGAAATTTCATTTAGATATCTTGGAATATATTTTATTCTCTCTCTATATACCCAAAAATATGTCAATATGTTTGGAATGATTATTTGTAGACTTGGATTACACCAATATTTTTTCAATTAAAACCAACACAAAATGATATAGAAATGTATGGAATATCTGATTAATCAACGACATGAATAACATCAGTACATTATTCATAACTAATTACATCATCACAAACTCATGCAATCCATACATTATTATTAAAGCTTACTAGGGTATGCCATACAGTCTCACCCTCAATTGATGGTACTCTGACCACAATTAAATCTTAGAGAAAATTTGGGAGCCTCTCAGTTGATTGAAGAGATCATCACTACATAGAAAGGAAGACCGATTCTTGACCATTATTTGGTTCAGCCTCTAATAATCTATGAATAATAAACAAATCCCATCAATATTCTTGGATAAAAACATAGAATAACCCCATGGTGAAATACTAAGTTGTAGAAACTCTTATCTTCATGATCTTGTAACTATATTTTCAACTCTCTAATCACCACTAATGTTATCCTATATGGAAGAATAGAAACTAGATCATCTCCCAACAACAACTTAATAGTGAACTCAATCTCCCATTTGGGAGGTAATTTAATGAAATATTTAGGAAAGACATACGAAAAATGTTCCACTTATATAGGAAAATTACTTTGTTTATACTCAAAATCATCTAAAACAACACTTGCTAACTTGTCTAAGAGAAAATAGAATCTACACTAAATTGGAAACGTATAACCAGCTTGAAGATCCCATTCACCCTGGTTAATATAGATTACCCCATTTGGATATATAAAGGTAACTCTCCTCTAGTAAAAATTGATATGATCCTAGTAAAAAAGTATCCAATAGATACCCAGAATCAAATCAAACCCCACCATTTATAGCACAAAAATCTATAAAAAATGATATCCACAAACTTCAAGAGAACAATCCTTACAGTGTCTGATTCCATCTGATCGCACCCCTAATGGTGTGTCTATGGTCATAACATCACCCAAACTCTCCATATCCAAACACAAGTCATTAAAAAATTGAAAAAATAAAAAACAATGTGATACTCATATATTTAACAAAACACATGCAGAATTATATTACATAATAATCACACCTTTGACAGTGGAAGGTCTTATGTCTAGACTAGTAGAAGTAGACTGTATAGTATGCATCTGACTCGCCCCACTACCATGGGATCCTGTTTGACTCCCCTAGGATGCTCCTTTATGTTGTTATTGTCTCTCATATTTCAGGTAACAACATCAAATACCCCATATTAAGCATCTGATAGAACTCCAATATCCCCTACCCTGACCTAAGCATCTAGTAGGGATGTCCTTTCCCAGCTATGGAGTTCTACACTTGTGGAAGGATGGTCCACCTATAGGGGTAGCTAAGTCCTTCCTAGACTATGGTGCATACCCTAATACACTTCCATCAGTTGAATGCTAAGGAATCTTATATAAAACCTATAGGTGGACCATCCTACCACAAGTGTCAAACTCTATAGTATGGAAAGGGCATTATGGGAACTTGTGGCTAGCCTTGTCGCACTGAAATCTATACACCTTCCTATATTCTGGAGATGGCTTTTCACTTACCTATATACTCTTACTGCCACTTCCTTAGAGTTAAATGTCATACCATTTCTTCTTACTATCTAAATAATATATATTACATCATCATACCATGAACACCTTCCTTCTACTCTGGGCCTCCCTCGGGTTCCCTTCTATGATGAGGTCTCGAGTAATCATGTTAGAAAATTTTCTTAGGGATAATATGTTCACCTATGACTTAATATCATAATGAAACACACCTAAGAAGTTCTTATCCCTAGCTACCTCATTTTATACCTAATATGGAGATAAACACTATAGTTTTTTAAAATGTCCAACATAGTCCATCACAAACATGCTCCCCTACATCAGGTCAATGAACTCTCGAGCCCTCTCATCCCTCAATGTATCTTGATAAAATTGACTCAATAAATTCACATAACATTCCATCTTGGATAGATTCTATTATTATCTATCTTTCTCCATGATATCCCACCAGCACTTGGCTCATCCTCATATAAAGTAAGCGGTAAGATTCACCCTCCAATATGTGGGTATCTCATGGTGCTTGAAGATCATCTGGACTAACTAAATCTAGAACTCAGTCATCTGTGGTCCTCCCACCCATGTGAACATGGGAGGATTCTATATCTAGAACTCTCTGGATAGATCAAACACCAAGGGTATGGTATTAGTATTCTCCCTTTCCCAATATCCCATGACCCATAGGAAACTATCATGAAGTTAATCATACACCATGTTCCCTAGAGATATAGGAAGTTCTGGCTCTTTTTTTAAGTGTTTTTGGATTAACAATCTCCTAAAACTCAACCCAAATATGATGAGAAGGAATTTTATCTACAAGGTTTAACACACTCTTTAAAAAATATGATACATAGAAAGATTAAAATTAGGAATTCATGACAATAGTAGAGAACCACCTTCATAAGGTTACTCTATAACTTGGCTTAATAAGTGAATTAGAATGTCATAATAGTTCCATTTAATTATTTTTATCAGATATACCATGTAATTATATTTTATAATTTATATAGACATATATGTCACATGTGATAAAAATTTCCCTATAATGAACAATGAATGTAAACATGTTTCCCTACGTTCCTATCATAATGCATGCATATGCACCTAGTGTAATACCATCCCATGAGTAAATTCTCATAAAAAATTAACATTACAAAACAATTGAATATCCCATTATGAAATAAAATTACAAATATAACAATAAAACAACATGAACAGTAATCCCGACCCTAGGTGCCTAGGTTTTACCTTACACAAGAGTTAGCTACTCCCATGCGTGAGCTCATTACCAAGTCCCAATACATCCTAGTCTCCTATCAACATTCCTAAATAGAAAAGAAATAAAAAATAAATGGTATCTAATACCAATTTGTAATATATCTACTTGGTACTCCATCATGTGACTGAGTTAGGTCATTACAAAACCTCAATAATGCCTCCCCATATACTAGAGGATGCTGAATAGTAGAAAGAGTCTAAGGAATATTGTGGGGAGACTATACCCTATGGAATACAGTATAAAATACAACATAAATAATTTAAATCAATTATGAAATAAAACTCGATAAAAATATATATGAATACCAAATAATCCAAATAATAATAATAAAATATGTCATGTCATGCCTTATGAAAAACTAAAAGATGTGTCAAAGGTCATGCAAGTAAGTAAAACTTTATCCAAAATAAATACTCCAGAATCTATTGTCCCAAACCCATGAATTGTCCAATCACCATTCCCCAATCTCATCCAGTAAGAAATTAATCAAGCATAGGGACCATTTTCATTTTCTAGTCTTGCATTTATAATGTCTACTTGAGTACAAAATGGTGTCTGAACAAAGTGTGAGTTCAAATCAATAGGATGATACCCACTGTATTTAAAAAAACTTGCATAAATAAATATTTCATCCAATGGGATGATAAAAATGGTAATTAATTCATAAATTAATTCATAACATAAAATAAACTTCTTATCCCACAAGATCTGGGTTGACACCCAGGGTCAGCCAAACTTAATTCAGCATGATGCTAGATATCTCATTCTAGGGGCATATTCTCCTGCCTAGGATGAATCACCTATACTACTAGTGGATTATCCATATAAATATGAATCACCCATATAATTTCAAGTAATCAATAATCTCTCCCTTGGGAATCAAGTAACTAACAAAAACCAAGAACTATGTGAATTCCCATTCCATATCCAGTTACATGTTCCCAAGGAACAAGGTTATACTAAGGGAAAAAATAAATGTGTCATATTGGTCTCTATGTGAATTCCTATTCTAGATCCACTTATGTGTTCCTATGGTGTAATATCATACAAAGGGAAAATTTATCATAGGGAATAGTGAAAATTCCCATGCTAGGTCCACTTACATGCTAAAAGGAAATCAGACGTTATGTGAATTCCCATGCTAATCTTGGTTTTATAATTTAAAAAAAAGAAACTAGATTCAATACATTACAATTCATTAAACATTCCAAATGTGTAATCATATACCATATTGGTTAAATTAAAAAAAATAAAAATTATAAACATTTATATTTTATTCAACCAAGTTACCAATTATCACAACAACTATAACAATTTTGTTCCACTAATCAATTAATTCTAATTACTATGTGCATGCCAAGATAGCCAAATTTCATCATATTATCCCACCAAATCCAATTAAATTACAATATAGTTACAATAATTACAAGTGTTATTTTCTCAATCCAATTATCATAATTACCAAGTTATTCCATTTCCATGTAAATACAATTCCCTGTTAATAATTTTCAAAGTATCATAGGCTCAAGGGTACACACTACTCTCAAGTGGTCATAGGCCCCGATCTCAATGTCAATAGACCCTACAGGATTTGAGGGAGGACTAATCATATGGTTTCAATAAATTATATGGGTTTATAACTATTTTAGTTCATTTTCATGGTGTTCCAGCATGATCACACATGTTTCACATACTTGAAAATCATAACAGACTTTAAAGATTTGTTCTAAACCAACCACCTCAAAAATGGAGAAGAAGATAAACCAAGATCGAGTTTTGAATCAACATGTAATGAAATAGTCCCCTATAGACAAAAATTGACACACCTATTCATGGATGGAAGAAGAGGATCCAAGGATGAAATAAGAAAATTTCACCAAATACAAGAGAGAAATACCAATTTTAGATCATCAGATTGAAGAATAGATCAAAGAAACAAAGAGAGGTGTTAGAGGATACTTGAGAGCCTTGGAGAAGATTTAAAATTTTATGAAACCAAAATTAGGGTTAAATGAGAGTTTAACATGTGATTAAATGGGGTTACGGGGGTAGATATATGATTTTCACCTCTTAATTTTGGCCTAGCCTGAGACCATCAGGTAGCCGATGGTGTCCTCTAGCAAACTTATATGGCTAGGAACCCCAAAAAATTGTTCAGTGGGTTCCCAATGAGTGTTAATAGTGTCTCTTGTAGGATACCCTTGCCTCTAGTATCCCACTAGATGGATAATGAGTCTTTCTGGTTGGTTAGTGGCTCTACAATCTCTCTAAAGCTACAAGACACCTCTATCCTCTTGCTAGCATGGCTTATTGAGTCCATGGACACCTCTGAAACCTTGTTTCACACCAGATACAAGGATAATTTAACAATATTAAAATGGTTTTAAAAAAATAAAAGAGTTTCAATTGAAAACTTAGAAAGGAACACAACTGGAAAAAATTGTGATCTTACCAAGAACATGTATATAGATAAAACAAGAAAATTCCAAAATTCTAGAATTTATGAGAAAATAAATATTGAGGAAGAAACCACTAAAATTAGAGAATTTATTAATTCTGAGAAGAATTATAATATGAATAAGAGGAATTCATGATTCCACAAAAAGTTTGGTTCATGAAAAGGATCCAAGATTGATGGTTAGAAAGATGTTAAAATACAGTTACTCAATTTCTTATAGTATATAGGCTACAAAGGGAAATATGATTTCTATAGTTATTTCCAATACTATAAAGAATTTGGTATACACCAATGATGTGTTTGTTTAATCATCGACACTATAGTGAATCTAGAATGTATTTTAAGTAGAGGTTGTGGGGAAAATCTAGTTTGAAAACTAAAAATAGGCTTCAACCATAAGAAATTGATGTTGAAAGATGTGATTATCCCAGACATATTTCTAAACGATGTATTTTAATTATACTATCTCAACAAATTATATATGAAAAATCTCAAATTCCTCATGTGAACGAGGAAAAAATAAAATAAAAGGCCTTGGTTATTGAAACTGCTCCCAATGCCACTAAAGGATAACAACCTAGGATATTGGATAGTGTGTGTTATTCACATATAACTGGAGATTTAATATTGTTACAAAATTTTAAAGTCTATAAGGAAGGGATAATGACTTTTAGAAATTATTAGACTCTCATAATCAAAGGAATTAGATCTGATGTCACTGGAAAATAAAAGTTGAATTCCATAAGTTCCTTATTTATTGATGGATTGAAACATAATTTGTTGAGTATTTTATAGCCATTAATTAAGGAAATTAATCATTATTCAAAAGATATTATTTTTTTATAATATATATTGAATATGGAAAAGTTATAACAAGAGGACAATGAACCAAGGGATTTTTTTCAGGTTATAAATGCACAAATATCATGTTATCATAACATAATGGAAGAAAATTAGTTATGGAACAAGAGGATTGGACGTATGTTCTAGATAAATATGAATAGATTGAAAAGGATAAATGTATTTGTGATATTCCAAGCATAAAAAAAAGATATTGGTGTTGTTTGATATGCTATAAAGGGAAGATTTCAAATTTAGTGTATAAATGGTTTGAGATATATACAACTCATCCCTTAGAGATTATTTATTCTAATATATGTGTACCCATGAGAAAAAAATCAATAAATGTATCTAAATATTTTATTTTATTTATTTATGATTTCACTCATACTATAATTATTATTTTTTTGAAACACAAATTAAAGGCTCTTAAAAAATTAAGAGTTTTAGGAGAATTGCTGAAGAAGAATTTGGATACTCTGTTAAGAATATTTTAACTAATAATGGTGTTGAATATTAAAATAGAAAGTTTAAAGGTTATCTTGAAAATCATATAATTCATCATGAACTTATTTCACCATACACACCATATCATAATGGTTTTTATAAAATAAACAATAGAAGTTTGGTTGAAATGGATTGAACCATGATGATTAAACATGATAATTCTTTGTTCATTTAGAGACAAGCTATTGGAACAACATTTTACATTAAATATTATTGTTTTTATAGTAAAAAATATTATATAAATCTATAAAATATGTATTACAAATAGAACCAATGTTTTAAATACTTAAGGGTGTTTAGAAACCCATGTATTATCAAATTCAAATGTGATAGTCATGGGAAGTTCAATTAAAGAGGTGTTGATGGTATCCTACATGGCTACCATCCAAATGGTAGAGGATACAAATGTTATATTAAGAAAACTAGAAGTATTTTTGACTATATAGATGTGAAATTTCTTCAAAATTTTTAAAGAAATGTTTCATAGTCATCTAAAAATATAAGAGGAAGAAAATATGATGTTGTTTCTAATAAAACACATGAAAAACTTTCTGAAAAAGTATAAAAAATGTATAAGATGAAAATTTTAAATCATCTATTTAAAGTGTTAAGGGAAAATTGTGTTAAACTTGTCCCAATATGATGAAGAAATTAGAGGTTTAAAATATCATTAGAGATCAATGAAACACATTAAACCTATAACAACTTTGAATAAAATTTATCATACAACTTTTTTTTATAGGTTGAGCTAAGAGATGTTGAAGAAGATTTGGAGAATAAATAGTGGACTGATTCCATGAATGAAGACTTGAATAATATTGGAAAAAATGTGAAATGGGAGATAGTTCCAAAACTAGAAGATAATAATGTGACTAGAATAAAGTAGGTTTTCTATAATAAGTTAAATAAAATATGTGAAGTTATAAGAATCGGGGAATTACTTTTTTGTATGGTATATTCCTAGGTTGAAGGCATTTATTTTGATGAGACCTTGTACCTAGTATAAATAATTAAAACCATTATAATATTTCTTATTATTTTTGTAAAAAAGATATATAAGATTATACAAATAGATATCAAATATGATTTTCTCAATTTAGAACTTGAAGAATAATTCTATATTGAACATGCAAGTGGTTTATTGCAAGTAAAATAAGAGGAAAATGTGTGAAAATTGAAGAAAGACTTATATAGGTTGATGAAATATGCAAGTGACTAATATCCTGACCTAGATTCATGTTTAAATAAGATAAACTTCAATAATGGAAGAGTGGAGAGCTACATCTTCATAAAATAAAATCCATAGATATCACTCATTGTGATTGTTTATGTTGATGATATCATATTTTTCGGGAACAATGAATAAGGATGTTAAGGATTTTTTAGTGAAACTATGACATTGTTTTAAATTTCTATACTAAGAGAAATGGGGTAATTTATTATCTTCTAAATTTATCACAAGAATGATCAAATTTTCTTATCACAATAAAAATATTCTAAGTAATTACTCATGATATTTATCATGGATGATTTAAAACCTATTTCTAGAGCTATCTCAGTGGGAAAATTCTATTTAAGGATAAATTTGGGAGGAATTTTGATCCTGGAGAATTTAGGAAATTGATTGGAAGCCTAATTTATTTAACATCCTATAAACCATAATTTTTTATATAGTTACCTGATGTGCTAGATTTCAAAGTGCACAAAAATTGAAACATTTTTTGGCTGTAAAAGAATTATATGATACGTTAAGAGAACTTAAAATTATGGGATAAAGTATTATAGTAAGGTAAAATTGAATATTTTTTGTTATAAATATACATACTGGGTAGGTTGTGTTGATGACACATGATACGCATCTAGTGGAGTTTTCTTTCTATGTGAACAATGTATAAGTTGTAATATGATCACATTTCAAAGAATCTCATCACTAATGAAGTTTAGTGTAACATCCTAGACTTAATAAGGTACAGATCCTTTTTAATTTTTTGTAGTCTAATTAATTAAGCAACCTGGGGAGTGTGCCTACGCACCTCACTAGAGGTCCCAGACAGCTTTTTATTTAATTTAAATAATTGCAGACGTTTCATGAAAAATGTCACGTCGTGATTTAGTGCGATGTTCGGGTTTAAATAATTTATTAAAGATTGAAAAGAATAATAAGGGATTTAAAGATGATTTAAAATAAAGCAAGAAAGGATAAAAATAAATTTTGAAATAAAATAAAGAGGGGGTTACGGGAAAAATGAAAATAATTAAAATGGGGGATTCCCGTTTTTAATTATTTTTATTATTTTCATTTCCATTATTTTGTTTTATTTTATATTTTATTTTATTTCCTTTTTTCCTTATCCTTTATTTTTCCCTTATTTTTATTTTCTTTTCTTTTTCTTTATTTGCTCTATTTTCTTATTTTTTCCACTCCTCTCTCCCTCTCCCACTCATCACATCTCACCCCTCAATCCCATCACACCAACTAGCAGCCCCTTCAGAATGTCACTTCTCCTCCGTCCGATGTCTGATTCCTTCACTGTCAGGTGTTTAGTAAACCTTAGTAAATGCTAACATTGTGCATTTTTAATCACGCGTTTTCGTTGAGTAATATGCGCATGGTTCGTCGCGGAAGATTTTTACCCTATTTTGGTGTTTTTCTAAAATCCTTCATTTTCATCCAGTTTAGGTCAAATAAAATCCCACTGTGGATCTTAGAGTCATCTATGACTACAAGTTAGGGTTCCTACTCTTTTCCCTCCATTTCATTGTCATTTATAAAAACACATTGTTGTGCCGTTAGTCAGTGGCTACCGACATTGTGTAATTTTACCCATTTTAATTACTTTAATGGTTTTACTTAATTGTTGCAGCCTTAATCATCTAAAATAAATTTGTTTGAATTGGTTCACCAAGATCGGACACCCCTTTGGGTGTGCCGACATAGTCAGTGTATTTTTTCGTTATCTAGGTTATTAATTTAATTAGATGCGGGTATTGCGCATCCCCTTTTTATTGTTTTTAAATTAAATGAATAGTTGTTTGAATTATTGCAACAAAGTTGGACACCCCTTTGGGCGTGCCGACATGATCAGTATATTCTTCTATTATCTGAGTTTATTTTTTGATTAATTGCATGTGTTGTGAAGCCCCTTTTTTATTGTAATTAAATTAAATAAATAGTTGCTTTGAACATGAACTCAAATTGTTGGATCATTGGCACTTGTTATACTGAACTGATTATTATTTTGATGTGTATTATCCTCTGAGATTGATATGATATGTATATTGCCTTGCAAGTTATTATGTTGAACTGATGATTATTTAAATGTGAATTATCCACTGAGGTTGATATGATATGTATATTTCCTTGCAAGTTGTTATGTTATATTGTTAGATTTATGCCTTGTGATGTGGGTGTATTTGGTTAGTTTTCAAGTTGTGGCATTATATACTGATTATGTCATATCTATTGATGTGAAAACTTTAATTAAATTTAGGGTAGGGAAAGGGGGAGGGTCCCGTATTAAGGGCCATGCATAGATACTCTGTTCCTGATGGGTTACCTCTAGGTGTCGGGGGGAGGTGTCATTGGATTTGTCGGATCGAGAATTCCACAAAATTTCTAATACTTTTGAGTGATACTAGTTCCAAAAGGGACCATTGTGAAAGATCTGTTGGCACTGTGGATAAGCCAGCCTCGGATGACACTTGACCCCTTTTTTCAAGATCGGTACGGACTCAGGGTAAATCCATACCTTGGGCGATACTTGGTCTTTCGAAAGATTGCCTTGGATGAGCTCAGTGGAATTGGATAAATTGAAGGATGTTCCGTAGTGATACCTTCGAGACGGGCTCAGACTCTAACTATCAACTTGAACCTTAAATAATGATGCACTTAAGGTTTATGTTATTGCTAATTGAGTCTCTTTAGAATTGAGATGTTTTCCCTGATATGTGGAAGTGTTCCTGGTTGACACTGGACTTGAACCCCAAGTTAAAGAACAATCTTGGGGTATACTTTTTCTTAGTTTTACCATGATTTTTGGGTTTATATATATATATATATATGCGTGTTCATGCATTTCTGCTAACAAGTACCCTTTCAGACTACCAGCTTAGGCTGAAAGAGCACGGGTGCCGTTTGAGACCCAGGCCGACTTATTTATTTCATTACACTACAATTTATTTATTTGAAATGGTTATGTAATGGCACAATGCATTTTTATTTTTGCATGAAATGGAAAGGTTTAGACACCGTAGGTACCAGCCTACTGGGATTTTATCTCACACCCTGCTCGGGCATCATTGACACTTGAGTAGATTACATGCTCATAGGTATTGACAAGGGGAAGTGTGCTTCTTCTGATGCTTGACTGTTCATTACTGCTTAAAATGGATACTAGGGTAGAGGACCGGGCCTTGCTCGCGATGCAGTTGCTACTTGTGTCTTTTCTTTTAGTTGACTGTGTGTTTGAGTTCTATTTTCCGTACATTCAGTTTAGACTTACATCATGGCATGTCATCTTTCTTTGAGATTCCACATTTGGTTATTACATTTCAGTTGTATTTATTTATATTGCTTCTACTACATCTTATTTATTCACATGCTTCCGTTATTTATTATTTGTTACTTTTTACTTCCGTTGTGATATTATCTATTACCTATGAGGTCATAGTCTCCCCCACAGACACGACAAGGGCCCTCACTACTAGTCGGCAGCCTCTGTCATTTGGGGAGATGCACTTGAGGTTATGTGACCCACCGGTCTGGCCACCGTCTTAGAGGTGAGCTGGGTCGGGATGTTACAAAGTTGTATCAGAGCGGTTTTTTCCTTTTTTCTTACTGTTTGGGTTATACAGGAGACTAGGATATTGGGATTTAGGATGTACTCAATGCTTGGGCATAGCTAACCCATGTACAGGGGAAAATCAAATCCCTAGGTTGGGATTGCGGTTGTTGATTATGCCAGTTACTATTGGTATGATTTCACCATTGGGTGGATCACTTGTATAGAATTGTTATTGTGTTGGTATTGTTGAGATAATGGGTTTACCATTTCATCCCGATGATACAATGGAAATACATTCCATGCATCATAATAGGCACTATAGGATTTAAATACCATGCATATTTCCATGCCATATCTACTTTCAGCATGCATTTGCCTATTTTCATGTGAGTGATGTTTTGCCTAGTGGTGAAATTTTGAAATCCTGGTTTATTGAATATAAAGTTGTGATAGCCTATTAGATGTTAGCCTGACTTAATTGAGGATTAGACTATAGAACTTGTTTAGTAATATTTTTTAGTTGTCTCTTCCACCTTGAAACCCATCCTTTGAGGTGGGTTGTCTATTGTTTAGTGCTTAGAGGCAAGCTATGTACCTAACCTCTTTTGCGCCTTACTTGTTTTTCTCACCTTCTTTACTCCCTGTCTAAAGGTGTGTGTTTGGCTATTATAGAAAAATGCCGCCATGACATCTTAGTGTTGTGCCTTAGGAGAGAGGCTATGAGCGCACTCTAGAGATGGTGGGTCCTGAACCACCAGTGGTTCCTCTCATAGAGCCTCCTGTGGCACTACCTCCTGTCTATATTATGAGGGACCTTGACGCTCAGTTCATCGATAGTCTCCTCGGGTTTATGCAGTCAGTTCAGAATATCCCCAGACCTGCCCCGTCTATGGTAAACCTTACGCGGGACTTTTTGTAGAATCACCCTCCCAACTTCTCAAGGAGTGGTGGGCCTCATGATGCAGAGTCATGGATAGAAGTTATACGGTCTATCTTCGACCACCTTGAGACGCCTCTAGAGCGAAGGGTCAAGCTTGCAGTCTACATGCTTCATGACACCACCAAATACTGGTGGGATGTTGCTTCTCAGGCTAAATAGGCCAGTGACATGGCTTAGGCCGATTTCCAAGCAGCCTTCTACAATCTCTTTTCCCCGTAGACTCTGAGAGATGATCATGTACGGGAGTTCCTACATCTTCATCAGGGCTCTATTACTCTATTAGAGTATTCTACTCATTTCATGGAACTTCAGAGTTTATGTTGTTCCTTCTCTTCATCTTCCAGTGGTAGAGGATCTGCACCTGCACCTCCTTCAGGTATGGGATCTATGACTCCACATCAGACTGGAATTTATTTTTCCACCGGTCGATCGGGTCGAGGTAATGGTGGAGGTCGTGGTCGAGGAAATCAAGTTCCAGACTATCAGCATTAGTAGAGTGGACCTACAAAGGCCAACCAGGAAGCATATCAGGGTCATTGATCGGGTCCCATGTACGTAGTGCAATTAGCACCAGAGGAGCAAAGTGCAGGACCATCTATAGTGAGAGGTACTATCCTAGTAGCCTATACTTTAGTTTATGCTCTTTTGGATACTAGTGCATCAAACTCCTTTATATCTTCTTATATTGTTGAGAGTATTGGTTTTCCAGTTGAGTATCATTGCGGAGTTATGTCTCTCGACACTCTACTTGGGGTCAGGGAAGAGAGCATATGCTAGTGCTAAGAGTTCTTCCTCGTGATAGACAGGTACTATTTTGTTTGGAATTTCAATATCCTCGACATGTCTGGTATTGAAGTCATCCTCGATATGAATTGGCTTTCTCCTTATCGTGCCCAAGTGGACTGCTATCGTTGTCAGGTGTCCTTCACATCCCCTAAGGGTGAAAAATATCTTCACAAAGGAGAATGGGATCTGTAGGTAGACTGAGCTAAGCCTAAATATGAAGGGTTGGGTAGAGTGACTTCTCAGTTGGAAAGTATCTTCATGAGCGATTAGGGAACACAAGTTGCTGATTTCCCTCCATTGGTGGATCTTTTCAGGGATATCTTCCCTGATGATTTCTCTGGCTTACCTCCTATGAGAGACGTGGAGTTCACTATCAAGCTCGTTCCAGGTGCGGCACCAGTGTCTATTCCACTCTATAGGATGGAACCAACAGAGCTATAGGAACTCAAAAAAAAATCTTGAAGACCTCGAGGCTAAGGGTTTCATCAGACCTAGCACATCTCTGTGGGGTTCACCTTTCCTTTTTTTTCAAGAAGGCAGACGGTACCCTAAAGTTATGCTTGGATTATCATCAACTCAACCAGCTCATGGTAAAGAATCGATATCCATTTCCTCATATAGATGATCTCTTTGACCAGATCTGAGGAGAAACTATTTTCTTCAAGACTGATCTGATGTCGGGATATCATCAAGTGCATGTGCGACCATCTGACATACCACGTATGACATTCTAAAGTAGGTATGGCTTGTATGAGTATCTAGCTATGCCTTTCATCCTCACAAATGTGCCAACAGTCTTCATGGCTCTGATGAACCATGTTTTTCATCTGTATCTTGATTCCTTTGTGGTAGTCTTCATGGATGACATATTAGTGTTTTCATGTTCCAGACACAACCATGCAACCCAACTTGAGATCGTGCTGAGTACACTGAGAGAGCCCCATATATACACTAAGCTCAGCAAATGCCACTTTTGGATTGATAAGGTACACTTCTTGGGTCATATTATATCTGAAGTAGGGGTATCAGGTGACCCAAAAAAAGTGAGCATCATGGTTTCATGCGAGTATCCCAAAAGTGTCTTCGACATCCACAGTTTCTTGGGGCTTGCTAGCTATTACAGGCGATTCATCCAGGATTTATACTGCATAGTAGTGCCTCTTACGTCCCTAACTAAGAAAGGTGTGTAGTTTATCTGGTTAAAAGCTTGTGAAAAGTAATTTTAGGAATTAAAAGGAAGACTGACCTTAGCCCCAATCCTGATTCTACCTGAACCTGGTAAGAGCTATACAGTTTATTGTGATGCTTCAGGAATTGGACCGGGTGAAGTTTTGATGTAGGGTGATCGAGTAGTGGATTATGGATCCCGCCAGTTGAGACCTCATGTGCGGAACTATCCTACACATGAACTTGAGTTGGTAGTTGTGTTTCATGCTCTACACTATTGGAGACACTATTTTTTGGGTGAGAGATTCATTGTTTACACGGATAATAAAATCTTGAAATATATCTCCACTCAACGAGACTTGAACTTAAGGCAACACAGGTGGGTTGAATACTTATAGTTGTTCAACTTTGAGCTTTCTTATACCCCTGGTAAGGGTAATGCTATGGCGGATTCTTTAAGCTGCAAGACACAGACACAAGCCGTGCAGGTAGCCAGTAGTGAGTGGAAGATGATGGCCTTGTTTTCAGAGATGCATCTAGAGTTTCAGGATCAGAGTGGAAAACTGGTTCTAGAAACTCTTATAGTGACATCCTCTCTTCTAGATCAATTACACAGGAAACAGTTGACTGATCCTGAGGGGCTTATTTTGAGGGAAAGTGTTACAGGATAGAACCCACCTCTTGGTTGGGTTGTTGATGGTAGTGAAACCCTACTTTACCGTGGCCATGTATGGGTACCTTCAGGTATGCATGGAGAGATGATGAAGGAATCTCACACCTCTGTTTGGCTAGTTCATCTTGGTCTGAACAATATGTATAGAGATATGTATCGACAATATTGGTGTCCTGGTATGAAAAATGAGATAGCATGTTTCATCACTCGGTGCTCACCCTGGAAACTGGTGAAGGTAGACCACTAGCAACCTGCTGGACTCCTCCATCCTCTATCCATTCCTGAATGTAAATCTAATGAAATCACCATGTATTTCGTTACAGGCTTTCCAAGATCTCCATGAATCAGCGATGCAGTATGGGTGGTTATCAATAGGTTAACCAAGGTTGCACACTTCATTCCTATCCAAGAGACCTTTACGATTGATGAGATGGGAAGGCTGTATATCCAGGAAATTGTGCAAATTCATGGTGTACCTCATTCTATTGTCTCAGACAGGGATTCTCACTTTACTTCACTATTCTTTCAAGGGTTGCAAAAGGAATTGGGCTCACAGGTACTTCTAAGTACTGCATATCACCCTCAAATCGATGGGCATTCCGAGAGAACTATAAGAGTGTTAGAGGATATGTTACGGGATTATATCCTTCATTTTGGAGGTTCTTGGGAGAAGAATTTACCTTTTTTAATTTTATATATAATAAAATCTTCCATGTGACAATTCAAATGGCTCTGTACGAGGCTCTCTATAGTAGACCATGTTGTTCGCCTTTATGTTGGCTCAAAGTAGGTGAGGCAGCTCTATTGGGTCCTCATCTTGTTCAGGAGAATTCTGAGAAAGTTCAGCTGATTCAGAAGTGTATGAATACATCTCAGTCCAGGAAAAATTCTTATACCAATCGTCATCACAGAACTCTGGAGTCCGAGGAGGGACATCGAGTCTTTCTGTGTGTTTCTATGAGGTTGGGTCACAGACAGATCAGGAGGTAGGGGAAGTTATCATTGAGATACTTCAGGCATTTTGGGATAGTGGAGAGAGTTGGGTTGGTAGCCTATCGGTTACTACTACCTCATAGGTATCATGTCATGCATGACATTTTCCATGTATCTCATCTTCGACAATATCATCCAGAACCGTCTCATTCTTTTGACCCCAATGGCATCGATCTTGACGCTGATGCATCCTTTGCGGAGCATCCGATCCGTATCGTCGACCGTAGCATGAAATTCCTCCAAGGAAAGTCAATCCCACTGGTTCGGGTGTTGTGGCAACACAGACACGTTCAGGATGAGACCTGGGAGCGAGTGATGGATGTATGTTCCCAGTGGCCGAAACTCTTCTCTGCCAACGTTCCACTACCCTCAGAAGGGAAACTTGGGGATGAGTTGTCTTCTGTTGGGGAGGTTGTAACGTCCTGACCTTAATCAAGTATGGATGTTTTTTAAATTTTTTTTCAGTCTAGTTAATTAAGTGACTTGGGGCATGCATATGCGACCTCACTGCAGGTCCCAGGCATCTTTTTATTTAATTTAAATAATTTCAGACGTTTCATGAAAAATGTCACATCATGCTTTAGCACCATGTTCAGGTTTAAATAATTTATTAAAGGTTGAAAACAATAATAAGATATTTAAATATGATTTAATATAAAGAAAGAAATGATAAAAAGAAATTCTGAAATAAAATAAAGAGGGGGTTACGGGAAAAATAAAAATAATTAAAATGGGGTATTCCCATTTTTAATTATTTTTATTATATTCCTTTCTGTTATTTGGTTTTATTTTATCTTTTTCTTTTATTTCCTTTTTTCCTTATATTTTATTTTTCCCTTATTTTTCTTTTCTTTTCTTTTTCTTTCTTTTTTCTCTTTTCTTTTTTTCCCTCTCCTCTCTCCCTCTCCCACTCATCACGTCGCACCCCTCAATCCCGTCACACCAACCAGCAACCCCTTCGGAAGGCCACTTCTCCTCCATCTGATGTCTGATTCCTTCGCCATTAGATGCGAATTAAACCTTAGGTAAATGATAAATTTTTGCATTTGGAATCGTGTGTTTTTGTTTAGTAATCTATTCGCAATTCATCGTGGAAGATTTTTACCCTATTTTGGGGTTTTTCTAAAATCCTTCATTTTCATCCATTTTAGGTCAAATCAAATCCCACTGCAGATCTTAGATTCATATATGATTACAAGGTAGGGTTCCTACTCGCTTTCCCTCTGTTTCATTGCGATTTATAAAAACACACAGTTGTGTCGTTAGTCGATGCCTACTGGCTTTGTGCAATTTTAACCATTTTAATTACTTTAACGGTTTTACTTAATTTTTTTAGCCTTAATCATATTAAATAATTTTTTTTAATGGTTGCAACAAGATTGGAAACCCCTATGGGTGTGCTGACATAGTCGGTGTATTTTTTTTGTTAGTCGGGTTATTAATTTAATTAGCTGCGGTTATTGCGCATCCCATTTTTATTTTTTTCAAATTAAATGAATAGTTTTTTGAACTATTTCAACAATGTTGGACACCCCTTTGGGCATGCAGACATGATCGGTGTATTATTTCATTAGACGATTTTATTTTTTGATTAATTTCATGTGTTGCAAAGCCCCTTTTTATTGTAATTAAATTAAATAAATAGTTTCTTTGAACATAAACTTGAATTGTTGGATTATTGGCACTTGTTATGCTAAACTGCTTATTATTTAGATGTGAATTATCCACTGAGATTTATATGATATGTATATTTCCTTGAAAGTTATTATGTTGAAATACTGATTATTTAAATGTGCATTATTCGCTGAGGTTGATATGATATATATATTGCCTTGCAAGTTGTTATGCTATACTGTTAGATTTATGCCTTATGATGTGGGAGTATCTGGTTAGTTTTCAAGCTGCGACTTTATATGATGATTATGTCATATCTGTTACTGTGAAAAATTTAATTAAATTTAGGTTGGGGAAATGGGGCGGGTCCCGTATTAAGGGCCACACTTAGATCCTCCTTTCCTGACGGGTTACCTCTAGGTGCCGGGGGGCTGTGTCATTGGATTTTCCGGACCGAGACTTCCCCAGACTTTCTAATACTTTTGAGTGATACCAGTTCCAAAAGGGCCCATCGAGACGGATCCATTGGAAATGTGGCTAAGCCAACCTCGGATGACACTCAACCCCTTTTTGAAAGATCGATATGGACGCAGGGCAAATCCATACCTTGGGCGATACTTGGTCTTTCGAAAGATTTCCTTGTACGAGCTTGGTGGCATTGGATAAATTGAGGGATGTTCCGTAGTGATACCTTTGGGACAGGCTCGGACTCCAACTCTCAACTTGAACCTTAAATAATGATGCACTTAAGGTTTATATTATTGATAATTGAGTTTCTTGAGAATTGATATATTTTCCCTGATATGTGGAAGTGTTCCTGGTTGACACTGGACTTGAACCCCAAGTTAAATCACAAGCTTGGGGTATAATTTTTCCTGGTTTTACCTTGCTTTCTAGGTTTATATATATATATATATATGCGTTTTCGTGCATTTATGCTGACAATTACCCTTTCAGACTACCATCTTAGGGTGAAGTAGGTGACCACGCACGGGTCCCGTTTGGGACCCGAGCCGACTTATTTATTTCATTGCACTACAATTAATTTATTTGAAATGGTTTTGTAATGGCACACTGCATTTTTAATTTTGCACGAAATGGAAAGGTTTAGACACCGTTGGTGTCGACCTACTGGGATTTTATCTTACACCCTGCTCGGGCATCATCGACACCTGAGTAGATTACATGCTCACAAATATTGACAAGGGGGAAGTGTGCTACTTCTGATGCTTGACTATTCATTACTTCTTAGGATGGAGAATGGGGCAGAGGACCAGGCCTTGCTCATGATGCAGTTACTTCTTGTGTCTTTTCTTTTAGTTGACTATGTGTTTGAGTTCTGTTTTCCGTACATTCAGTTTAGACTTACATCATGGCATGTCATCTTTCCGAGAGCTTCCTCATTTGGTTATTACCTTTCATTTGGAATTATTTATATTGCTTCTGTTGTAGTTTATTTATTCACATGCTTCTGTTATTTATTATTTGTTGTTGTTTACTTCCGCCGTGATATTATCTATTACCTATGAGGGCATAGTCTCCCCCACTGACACAACAAGGGTCCTCGCTGTTAGTCGATAGCCTTTGGAGTTCGGAGAGATGCGTTTGAGGTTATGTAACCCACCAGTCTGACCACCATCTTAGAGGTGATCTAGGTCGGGATGTTACATTTAGTATGTAGTTTCAACTCAAGATATAAAACAATTAACATAGATGAAGACACAACTAGAATATTTGTTAGTTGATATTAATCCACCCTTCTCGTAGGATATGATAATTAAAGTTTTATCAATCTCACTTAGAATCAAGTGAAACATTCAAGATCTAATAACATTGATACTATGTTTCACTTTATTAAATATCATGTGTAAAGAAATGAACTAAAGATGGAATTTGTTCATTTAAAAAAATAGGTATATGATATCATCATTAAGTCATTACTAGATGAAACATCGTAATAGATGAGGTTAATTGTGGGAATTAAACCACACTCTCTTTAAGGAAAAGGTATGTGATTTTTCAACTCTCTCCCCTTGCGTTTGGATGTTATTTTCAAAAGGGGATAAATATAACAACATTATTCTATCCATTTATATGTTTGTAACTTTAAAGGAAGATCATATATTTAGGGGGGTTAAAAGTAGTAATATATGTTTTCATTATGTGTGAACAATTTTGAAAAAAAGATAATGTGGATGCATGAATGTGTTATTTATAGGTTATAGCTTGTTTTGTTTTCTGATAAAATCTTGTGTTCAATTAAAAGTTTAGAAGGATTTATAATCACTAGTTTTTTTAAACATGGTATTATTGTTCAATGATTATTCTTTTTTTAATCCCTCAATAGGGTCTTAGAGTGAGATTACCCTAAGAGGGGGAGGGTTGATTCAATATATGAATAGTTATTAACTAATTAAAAAAATATTCTTTAATTTATAACTTTACCTAAAGGATCGTCACCTATCAAATTTGAGGGTCACTTATTATACTCTTTTATTGAATATACTTTAGGTTTCTTGATCTATTTTGGCATACGTGTATAAAGTAAATAGGTGCCTGATAATTTACTTGGTTCACCCTCATTAGGATATATCTAAGAATTATTCATCTTTATTATAATGTGCACAAAATAACTATTAATTTCACCACACTTCATGGGGGTTACTCCACATATAATTGATTTGGGATAGGATACTCTTTTTCTAGGCTCACTTTCATAAAAAAGTTTAGGGGTAGTTCACTACTTCCCAATGGTCACCCATTGAATGTTCCTTTTAATGCTCACTATCATTGGAAAAGATCACCTTCACATAGTTTATTTAATTTTTGGTCCCTTCACTGTCTTAATTTTATTGGATGTCATCCTTAAGTATGAGTGGATACTCTATTGTCATCCTACTTGAATACTTCTTTACAATTATTGAATATCTCCTCATAGTACCCTCTTATATTTTGAGAGAGAATATGGAATTACTATTCTCTTCATTGTTTACATAGAAATATCCTCTTCTTATTTGGTAAATTATTTAATTTATTTTTAATCATTCTTCTTTTTATCCCCTCACCTATAATACATATTTCTTCACCTTTGAAATTTGGATATGAATTTGTGTGAAATGTTCACCCCTTTACTTATAGTCGATCTCCCTCTGTGAAATAAGTAGGTCATGTTCTAAATCATTCGAACATATATCAAAATAATTATGGGTTAATAAAACCACCCATAACTCCTTGTGATATTCTTCCATTAATTTCATAATCGTAATCCACCATAACAGATTCATGTTCAACTGTTTCAATTTACAGTGTGTAATTACATCTATATTTAATTATATTTGTGTAGCACTACAAACTCCTTCGCATCAGGATAGAATCATGGCCTAAAATTGAGTCCCATGATTTATGAATCATTAATTATACATTCATGCATTATCAAATTTATTTCTCTATAAATCAACATATCACCCATCGATATTCACTTCACCATGACATGGTAAAAAACCCTTGGCTATTTTTTCCTTAAAATGCCAAGAACTACGGCTTAGCCACCTGATGTTAGCTATTTTGGATTTCATCTCCACACATTGACCACAAAACCTATCAAACACTACCAAAACCATAATGGTATTCCCTATTTTTTACAAGGATCCTCCTAATCCAATACATCCACCTCTACTGCATGGACCATCCCATGTTAGTCGTCTTGAACTGTATGCCTTCAATGCATCACTTAACATTAACTATGGATTACATAATGATCATATCATTCCTTACTCATTTTTCATAGGAACTACTCAATTATTCCAAGATCATCATTATTCTATGGTATAGGATATTTTACTATTTTTCACTAAACACAACATTCACTACAACCACACTGACCTTGACCATTTTGTACGAGTGCAATGGAACTCCACCATGGGGACAAGTACAACATGGTTCCTTTATAGTTAATCATGTTAGGAACTTCCTTCTCAACACACCCTATGATATGGGAATTTCCACCTAGTAATCTCATTTTCAACCTACACTATGTCCAACACTATGGGGTGGTTTTGTTTGGTTGTCTATGTTGCACTCTTGTGTAATGTTCTTATATTCTCTTCACTTATGGATTAACTCTGGACTTCTTTCCATCCTTTTTTTTGATGATGTATCCAACACAAAAAAAATCAAGATACCTTTTTAAAAAATCCAATAAACAATCAATAAATATCATTGTTAATAATCCTCTGAGCATCAAATATTATAGTTAAGAAATCCAACACTTATTTTCCATAAATACAACTCAATACTTTGGGATTCGTAACATGTTTCCTACACTGTGTTTTATCACGTGGGATTATAATTGTTGTATGATAATCCATAGCTTATATTTCAGAGTATTAGTGATTTATGATCTTTGGTTTAGAACAAAATCCAAAGATGGATATTATTGAGACTAAGAGGCATTAAAGTGTTTTTAAATAAGAAAAAAGATAGTTATCTAGAAGAAAAAATGATTATGGAATTGTCTTTTTTTGTCAACACATAAATCAGTTTTGTGTTATTGAAAGAGTTATTAAATAGATTTATGAAAAGTTAAGTGTTCATATGAAGCTAAAATATCATGATACTGGTTATCTTTATTCTTTTTATGAGTTTTTTGATGAAGAGTATTTAGTAAAGGAAACTTTACTAGACATCAAAATATGAGTCTAGATGGATAAGGTAATTTAATATAATCTAACATACATAGGTTATAAAACAAATTTCAATGGACTAAAATGATTTGATATAAGATAAGAAAAGTTATTTGTTCAGTGGTGTTCACAGGGACACTAGACTAGGTTTTTTTGGACAAGGAAAATCAGGCAATGATTTTATGTTCTTTAAAGTACCAAATATAATGACTATTATAAGATATTAATGATTCTAGTTGATTTTGTTTAAAGGAATAAGTTTAGGAACATAATATATTTTGGAAAAAGTTTTCCAGTGAGAGGTCTTTGGATAAAGTTTCATCAGAAAAGGAAATATTAAGGGTTTTCAACATAGTAACTTGAAAGCTCTATACAAATTAAGCCTATAAATAATATCATATAGTGTCTACCAGATGAACTATTATGAGTCCATCAAATGAATTATTCCAAATGAACTTTTTTGGGTCCATTAGATGGAGTTTACTAAATAGAAAAACAAGAAGAATACTGGATATAGGGGAACAAAACAAAGAAGCAACCTATGAATAATAATTAAATGGAGGAATGTAAACATTTCAATATAGAGTATTTAGGATCTTTAAAAAGATTTTTTAAGTAATAAATTATGGAAATGTTGATTTGTACATTCAAATATTCAATAATCACGAAGGAAAGATTAGGATTCTATCCTAGATTTTAGGATAGTTTGAAGATTTTTGACACTGAGATTTGAGGAAAAGTCTTAGGAAGTTTGTTGACCTTGATTTATTCAGAGGATTTAAAGGTGGTAAATAGAATAAAGACTCAAGAAGGAAGTTTAATTTTTTAGTGGAAATTTAAAATATGAAGTTAACGATACTTCGTTGTTTTTTGGATATGTTATGAGTATATAAATGAGAGTGGGTGTATTATGAAGTTTTTATTGAAGAAGTGAGGTATCGATTGAGTAGATTGAGATATCCTTTTATTGAAGAATTCGACATAGGTTATTGGATAGAGAGGTACCAGATGAATAGGTTTTATAAAGATAGGTTCTAGATTAATAGGTATTATATGGAGAGGTACTAGATGAAGAATAGAAGTTCCAGTCATGTAGTTATTGGACAGAGTTGTATTGGACAAACTATTACTGGATAGAGAAGTTACAAATGAACATGATTGAACTGATAAGTTCTAGGAAAATGATTACAAGTAGTTATATACGCAATAAAAAAATAATATTTAACCTATAAAAAGTAAGTTGTGAATAATTCAAGTAGCACAGTGATAGTGTGTTGAATCCTACTGGTGAACGTTCATTTCATTGTTAAAAAAATCATTTTATTATATTATCTATGAAATAAGAACATTAATCATCAATATAAAATAGTTCTATAAAATTTATGGATATAAACTACTTATTGTAACCGTTAAGGATTGTTTCCTAGAGGATGTGTGATCTCAGATTGTTTTTAGGTCATGCCAAGGACTAAATACTCTTACTGAGTAGTGAACCTTGTGAATTCATTTTATTCAATGGGTTTTCTTGTGTGTCATTTTTTGGGGGAGTAAATTATATCTAACCAAAGGAAAATGTTGATTTTAAAGAAAAAACATAAAAAACGGATTATCATTGATTCACCCCTACCCTTTTCAATGATCACATAGATCATGACTATTCATTTCAAAAACTCTCGACAATTCTCTCAATCCCTAGAGAGAAAATTTTCCACCATCCCTATAAATAACATGTAGAGAATAAGATAATTAATTTTTATATTCAATGGTAAATTATGTGAAGCTATGAGTTACTCCACTATAGCACTCAGAATACCAAGAATGTTTTTGGAGATTCATAGATCATGTTTAGATACAACTATAGGATTAATCACTCGGATTCTCCACTAAAACCCCAACAGAGTAAGATTTTTAATTAAAATTGATCAAAATGAATTCCTAGTTTGGGGAAATTATTATTGAAAATGATTTATAATTTAAATTTAAATAATCCAATATAGGAGATTTTGGGGCTACATATCCCAGGAAACCAACTGGCCGGAGGTAATAAAATTCAGTGTCATGTTTTATCCATTGAAAATAGTATTCATATAGGTTAAAAACTCCAACCTTTGATGATATCTTTGTAAAAAAGATATTTTTTCATCATGATCTATGAACCAAATACCTCCAACATGAAAAAAATCCTTTAACAAGTGTATGTCTCGGTAGAGTGTTAATGACACACATCGATGGGAGAGATCTCTAATTATACATGTGGGTGGTTAAGAGATAAATTTGGATTATGGAAGGAAATCATGGTGAACAAATTAAAATATAAAATTTGAATAGACCCATGTTAAACATGAACTATAGCTCATATATTCCAAATATATAAAATGGATCGGTCAAATTTTATCAATAATAGGCTTATTAATACCATCTATAAAAGCTTAGAAACAGTATAACCTCACACAGGAATGACTACCAGGTTATAGGGGCTAGCTTTCCTTCTATAATAAATAGCTCATACTATATTAATTTTAATTAAATAAAAATAAAATTATTTTTTATACCAATTAAAATCAAGTGAATAAACATAAAATGAAATTAAATTCATAAAATTAAATTTAAAATGATAGAAGTTAAAATAACCAATAGAGATTAGAATTTTCCTATGGAAAAACTGGTTTTCATGTATTATCCTTTGAAGCTGATGAAAAATAAAAAATATTGTCATTCTACAACCACTTTAATTACACCCTTAAACCTTAAATTCAAACTTACATACAAATAATATGACCCTAAACTCAAATGGACTTTATTAAAATACTATTAGAATTAATTATTAACTGTGAAAAACCATATCCATAAAAACTCATATGGTAATATAGATCCATTGAAAATGAACTAATTTAGATAAAACTGGTTAGATAGGTTGTTTAGAAGCATAAGAACTCTTGATATTTCTCTATATAACTATGGTTTAAGGAAGAACAAACTAATCTGAGACCATAAAATCTACTAAAAAGGGAATATTATTTTCTATTGATATTCCCACCATTTATTAATTCATCTATTAACCCTAGAATTTTATTATCCAATTTTCAAGACTCAAAACTAACCTCACTAATCAGGTTACTTCATTACCTAATTAAGAAATATCTTTAAAAAAATTGATGAAACAAAAATATTATATATAATTTAAAAAAATGATTCATTAGATATTTAGAATTGCTATGATAGAGTGTGCGAAACAATATGGTTTATGTGTTTTACCAAATTTATATGCCTAAAAATTCTTTTACCAATAAAGGATATCATCTTAACTAAACAACCACTTTAATAATACCATATATAAAAATATGTACCTTAATAGTAAATACCACATGTTTCTATTTCATTATCATCGGGTCTAATTGGTTAAACTAGGGGATCCTTCAAAGGAGTACATTTGGATCTACCACATTTATATGATTCTCTTCTATGGAACCTTCATAGATGGCCCAACTGTACATAACCATGATAGGTCATTAAATATTCCTAACATGAATATTTCATATGACCTATCTTACTACATTGATGGAATACCACAGATTAACACCCTAGAGAAGTTGAAGAGGTGAAATGGAATGGTATCTGAATACTACCACCTATGGAATGATTCAAACTAATTACTCTTTACACTACTATAATACTCATAATTACTTATAGGTATAGAGGAATCATTTCCCATCTTAGGCACTCCTACCATAATTTTATTGACTCTTACAACCTTATTTACTACTTATTTATAAGAGTTAATCCCTAATAAATACACCCTTATCTTAAGATCATGATAAAGAACCCTATAAAACAATGAGATTTATGATATTAATCTAAGAATATATCAAATAAATATAGTGATCATTCATAAAATTGATGAGTATACTCTATTACGGATTGGTATCACTGATCGAGGTAATACAATTCCATTACATTCAAAACCTTTACTTATTCATGGAATTATTTTTGAATGAAAAAATAACTTAAAACATTTCCATGAATGGTATTGTGGTGTATTAGTCTAAATAATGGGATTCCACCACTTCTAACTTAAACTTTATACCATAAATATATAAATCATAAGTTAGATATATTCTGAAATATCAATAAGGTTAAAAATATTCTCAATATTCTATCTCCACTATTATACTTCAAGGTAACCTTACAGTATATGGATTATATGTGGGGTCAAATTATGAAACACTTTAACCCAATACCTATGTTGAGACATGTTAAAAGGAACATCATGTTCTATGGTTGAAATATATGGTATAATCGACTCAGTTATACTTTGATCAATTGGATATTTTACTGGATGAGATTCACCAATAACTCCCTATTAAGAATCCATAGGGCCTTATGTGGGGGAATAATCTAAAAAAAAATAAACACAATAAAATGACGAATCAAAATTAAAAAAATACATGAAATTGAATGTAAACAAGTGTAATAGTGTAAAATCTTCAGGAATATTCCACTTATACCATAAAAAATTATTTACTTATTAAATATCTTGAAGAAAATAAAATCACCAAATTAAGTCTCAAACATATTATTAAGAAATAACTCTTTATTTTAAAACTATTTAATGATGAAACTATATAATTTAAATCCTAATTTAAAACATTTAGATAAACCCTTTTTAACATCTAAAATATATAATAAAAAAGTTTTATGAAAATTAATTTTACAATATTATTATAAATCCATATAAACACTTTATAGTAATTAAAAACATTATATAATCAAATTTATGAAACATTTAAAAGTCCAAGTGTTAAATATATATTAAATAAATTTCATAAAACTCTAAAAGGAAATCCCAAAATATTTTACAGAACTTTTTTTTTCAAATTAATACATAGTATTTATAATAAAAATTTCATTTAGAACTCAAAAAATATGATAACACTTCCAAAATAATGTTATTATCAAAGATTATTACATAACATAATAAACTCAAAAAATTTAAATAACATCAAAATCCCATGTAAATTATTTCAAATTAACAATATAAAATGATTAAAGCATCCTAAAGTCATAAGGAATCAAAATATCAAAATTTTAAGAAAAAAATTAATAAATTCACATGGTTTTTGCATATTTTCTAGAAACCCATGTGATAACCATATTAATTCTACTAGAATTTTTCCGAAACTCATTTCCTCATCTGTGCATGGTTTTCTAAATGATGCATAGTAACTATGATCCCCTGGATTTCTTCCCATTTTCACACCCAATCTTAGATTTTTTAATAATAACTCATAGATTCTCAATATAAAAATAAAATAATCAAATAAATATTAAAATGTATCAAATAAAATTAAGAATGAGGATCAAATTTGGGAAACATACTAATCTATATAACCCCATGTAACTAAAGGTTTAATAAGAAAAGTTTTGACCAAACACTTACTCTCACCTAAATCTTGATATCTGATGATCCAATTTCCCATCTACCATGACCCATAAAATAATATAAAATAATGACCTAGATATAATACCATTTTGTAGTGAACCAACCTAGGTTACTATAACCCCATACCCAATTCATCCCATTACAGGTCTTGAAGCATTTTACCAATCACCATAGGTTAATAACAAGTATCAAGAAATAAATAATACTCAATTTAGATTCAAATTTTCCATTAAACCAATATTTAAAATAGATCTCCAACCAATAAGTTTGGAATGACCTCCCCAAAATTTGGAGATTCATATTTGAAAAATAAGCAATTTTTAATACTATGAAAAATCAAACAAGGCATAAGACCATAAATATAACTCATACAAACAAAAAAATGACCAATGAACATAAGTAAGGTACTATAAAAATCATAATAAGTTACATTAAACATAAACCAAATTACAAAAAATGAAAATTAGAAAGAAAGGTTAAAATGGCATAATACAAAAGATAAACCATGATGCATAAAAGAAAATAGAATCAAAGAACCCAGAAATGATATGTCTACATATGACATAAGATCTTCCTATCTATGACACCTCCAATGAACCCAACCATATAAGGGATCATACTCTATGATGAAGTGGAACTTTACTTAAACCTACATCACAAACCATCGAGTACACCCACACACACACAAATGTTTTTTGTTTATAGTGAGATATTAATAAATCCTATCAGTTATCATCCCCACTCCCCATGCACAATTTTTAAAAAAAATTATTTTGTATTAGTTTGAAATATGAATATGAAATTATTCTATTACATTTTTAATAAAAAAAAGTAATGTAAAACTCTTTGGTTTGAACCATTCCATCCCCAAAATTATTCAAGCTTTCCATTTTTAAATAAAACCGACTTTGAACTTAAGAAGGAGTGTCAAATAATATATAAAAACAAACCTTAATTATTACATTCAAAACATACATATTTAAAAAAACATTAGAGATAATCCATGTATTATAAAAACACCTTAAATACTTTCCTGAAATAATTAATTAAATAAGTGTATGTTATTAAAGAAAAATGTTACCCAAATAAATATTAACAGTAAATAGAGAAAACAAATTTTAATATATTCATAAATGACTTATAAAATGATTATAATCTATAAATAAAAATGTAAATATATTTCAAAAACCTTCTTATTAACCATACCTTACCAAGTATAACCAGAGGAAGAATAAATCAATAAATATTATAAATAAATAATCCAAAAAAGGTAATAATAATCCAATTATCCTTAAATAATTAAATTTTAACTATCATTGAAACACCCAAGATAAAATATAGGACAACACAAAAGAATAAACCATCTAATTATCCCGACTGATGTTGTCTAGCTACCTAAAGACTCAATTTTACCCTTATTGGTTTGAAAAAGAGGCAAACCCCATAATAAAATAAAAGTAAAAACTTTGGTCCCATTATACATAGTCACATCATGGTAAGTGAAGTACTCATACCAAGATTTCCCACATAGCTACCCAAGTATTACCATGAAATATAAATGGTTGAAAGTAACAAAATATAAAATATAACAATATAACAAGATAAAGCACCAATAAATTATAAATAAAGATCAAACTCACCTATGAAAACCCTTTCTATTAATTTCCCCTTTTATCAATAATATTCTTAGAAAACCCATAACTATAAACTAAGGTAAATTCATAAATATCACATAATATATATTACATTTTAAGTTTTACATAAATGACATAATGAGGATCAGTTCTAGGGTACACAATAGCCAAATCATTTCAAAATATAAACATTTTATAAAATAAATGTAGTGAATCTTGATAAAAACAAGGTTAATGAAGAATAAATGAATTAAGTGGTATATATAGGAATTATAAGGCCTATATAACCATTGTAATGGGGTAAAGTAACCTTTAGAAATGCAACTATTAAAATAGTAGCATAACCTTTAGAATATTAAAATGACCATAAGGTTAACTAATTATATAACCTTATAAATAATATTTACTATCAATTAAATGAGAAAATATAAATATTAGTATACCATAAATCAATTTCTTAAATCATGTAGCATAAACTATGCATAAGATTATATTTAATATAGTATATTTTAACTTTTTTAGTAAAACATTATTTCTTATATTAAAATTTAAATAATAAAATTACATAATTCAAAAAATATTTACAAAATATATTTCATTTTTTAATCATTACATTGAAACTCTATTTGGGTGAATTTTTGATATTTTTATAAAAAATTGATTTTTAAATGAATAGTGAAAAATATAGTTTCTGTGTATATGGTAAGTTTTATAAGAGTGTTGTGATGTAAAAATAACTCAATAATTAAAAAAACATGATTAAAAATACATTTAAAGAGTAAAATAATTATTTTAAAAACAATAAAATTGGTTTCCAAACCTATAAATCAATTTTAAATTAATAAATTATACTTTATTCTAATAAAAACTATTTTTGATTCTTTAGTTTGAAATAAAATATTTCAAAGATTCCATTCAGTTTTGGGTTTGTTTAAACAGAAAATAAATATATATTTTTTATTTAAAAACTATTAATAGTCAAAATAATCAATATTATTCACAGTATGTTCCTAAATAATAAATTAATTTATATTTTATTTAAAAAATACCCCTCCCCCTTGGCTATATAAATACCCTTATCTACCCATTTCTCCTTACATCCAAAACTTTTTCTTTTTACAAAGAGATATCGAAATCCCTATCTTAACCCTTCTATAAATATTCTTAAGCCCCCGATATAACCAGAATACCCTCCCATAATGGTTTACTTCTCATTCAAAAAGATGCATCATAAAGATAAAGGAAAGTATTTTTAATCCTTACAAATTATTTAGAAAACAAATTCCATAATCACTTGTAAATGTCTTATTAATATAATTATGTACTTATAATTCCATAGTATTATCATTATTTTGATCTATTATCCATAATATATTACTCATTACCTCTCATTAAACCCTTTTCATTAGTCCTTAATATATTGAAGTAAGGGTTCCTCTTATAAATCTACATTCATTTCATGTATTGTTTATTTATTACCTATATTCTCTTATATTACTCATATATAAGGTCTTAAATTCATACCTTACTATTTTAAATATATTTTTATGTATTAATAATCTAATTTCCACCTTTATTGATTTATAATTCATGTCTTATATTGTTCATAAGGGGACTCTTACACTACTTTTATTCCTTTTGATTATGTTATTTATCTCTCTTTATATCTCTCTCTTGACCTTATATATATCTTCCATGTCCAGGTTATTTCCATTATATTTTGAAAAAATATATTTGGAATAAATTGATTTCATTTTTTATAATTTAATTACATTTTATTTTATTTATTTATTTATTTAATTTTATTTCAAAGATATTTTATGAAAATTCTAAAGAGATATATTTTAAAATTTCATAAATTTTATTATCTTCATCAAAAATATATTTTTTTCAATGACATAATTTGTATTATATAATATTTTTTATTGTTTAAAACATTTTTAATTAAAAAATATTTTTTTTCTTTTATATCTTTCCTTAAAAGTAACATTTTACTTATTTATGATTATTTTATAATTCTATAAAAACTAAGGAATATTTTTATTAAATATTTTAAAATTCATTATATTATTTTAAATTATTTTTAATCTACATTAATGTCCTTTTAAATTATACCATATTATTGTTATGTATATTATTTTCTCTCTCATTATACATTTTCATAAGTTTTACTATAGTGGAATACCTCTTTTATTCATTGTCAAAATTCTTATGTATCTATGGAATTGTGGAAATGATATCTATATGAGTGGATTGATATATCAGTTACTTTATCTTGTCTAATCATAAAATATTCTAAAATATAATATTTCTACCAAAACATTTACTTCATGATTACTCTATACTTCATTCTTCTGATTAAATGGTCTTCCCATAGACATTCATACAATTTAATTGACTAGGGAAAACAACTACATTTTTGTGTACCTCTTAATTTTATATGGTTTGAATACTTTATACTTCAATATTATAATTAAATGGTATTTAAATAGATAATCAGTTTATCTCTTAGGATGCCCATTTCATTTCCATGGTCTAATCATGCTATGAATTTGATAGATTTATGATTTTTTTTATATTCATGTTGTACACATATGTATGGATATATCATTATGTGATGGGTGGGCCCAGAACTACATATATCTTCTATGCATTGGGTAATTATTTATATATCATAAGATAAATATATTATGTTTCTATGTGATGTGGTTATATTTGTTCTCTATTTTATGAATAGACATGATATGATTTGAATTTTACGTCATGTTACGCATTGATATAATGCATCTAGATTTATCCACTATGTTTTGATGGTCTTTGTCATGAACCAACCTGGGTCGACCCTGAACTGGTCACCCAAGCCGATTTGCAGTAAGGCCTGAGAGGTATTCTCGATCCTCCTGGCCTGGTGATAAATTCCAAGGGAACCAATAGAGATAGAGGGAATTATTTCACCCAATAATAATAAAAAATAAAGGAAAATAAATAAATAGGAAAACCAAACTATGAATGATTTCCAAACTTTTCATTATTCACTTTCAATTAAAGAAAATAGAACATAGAATAACAACCAAAACTAGAATAACCAAACTAAACCTAACACCCAACACACCTCTATGTGACCTCGAGGTACACTCTTCAATCTGATACCAACATCACCCAAGGTGATCGATCCCGAACCAGATCTGTAGCAGGAACTAAAAACAAGAAAATACTATAGGAATGAGTATTAAAACTCAGGTAGGCCTGACTAATTCTATTCATAGTGCACATTCTTGAAAGAAAGAAAACATTGATTTCAAGTGTGAAATATAATATATAAATATATAATTTTCTACACTTTTCATTTTAAAGTAAACAAATCACAATCATAATCCATTTCCATGAAGTTTAAAATAAGGCTCAAGAGGAAAGGGAAAAAGGGGACCAAAAATAAATGGTTTATTTTTTAGAATAGTTCCAAAAGAAAGTGTTCTTGTAGGTTCAAAAAATTATTCTTGAAAACCTCTTTAGAAAACCACGCACTTCCAGTTTTACAAGAAAACTCCAAAGTTAAGTACAAATGATATAACTCCATATAATGAGGAAAATTGCACTAATGGTACTAATAATGGGGAAAACATGGGAATAACTAGGAACTTAGAGGGGAACCAGAGCATACTAATACATGTGACTATTCCTAAAGGCATGCTCTACCCGATGACGTCATAACACCCTAACTCTTGATCATTACCCTACCTGGCTTGACCAAGGGGCCCAATCCCAAAGCAATAAACCCAAGTATCCACTTGTTATGGTCCAATAGATAGTACAATAACCAATCCTAGTACATCAAATTTTCTTATAATTCCTCTTCTCTAAGCTAGGTTCTCATGGTATGTTCGTAATTGGGGGTGATAAACAATATAAGTAACAAGTAACACATATTTTATCACACATTCACACAACCGGCACCACCTTGGACACCTAATGGATCATCCCCTTAACATAAGTTATTATTACCCAAGTGGAGTCCCAAACCGAGGACATTCCCACATATTTATCCACCATAAGGAAAGAGACTTTCTTCTAGAGGTGTTTTCTAAAATAAACCACTTAAAAAGTTTCAATCAGGGAATTTGACAAACACTTAGTGTGAAAAACTTCACAAAAACACACCACATGTTAAAAATAAATTTTTCATATCATGCACACCTATAAACAGTTATCAAAAATGTTTCTCACCTATTATATAAATTAATAATTCATCTTAAAAGGTCTATAAAATAAAACTATAAGGCACCACAAGTATTTACACTCAAAAACACACTCAAACCCCCTTTTTAAAACCAAACTCACTCCAAAGACACTCCCTATCATGATTCGAATCACCTAAATAATTTATTAAATCCTTTGAAAATTTTGAAAAGAATTTACAAATGGCGCAACATGGTTTTACATCAAATCACACTCAATTTCACATAAAAATTCTACTTTAATATCATTCGCAGGCTAAAACATTTTTCAAACACCCATGCCTCATTTATAAAATTTAACAAAATGTTTACATAATTTAATAAATCACTTATACACCTAGTAAAACATTTTAAAGATGCACCTTAAGATTTTACACATTAAAAACATACATTCCTATTATATAAAAGCCACTTCAAAACCAAAATAATTACAAAAATATTTATAGAATTCAAGACATGCATCTCAAAAATCTTAAACCACATAAAAAGGCCAACTTGATTTTTTAACAAACAAATTTTGTGCACAGTTTCAACCAACTTACACCCTATATTCAAAATAATCAAACAAATACCCTAATTCACATGAAAAGATTTTTCTAAAAAAATCATAGATCACTAATTAACTATCAATGAAGGTGTTAAAAATAAGATATCAACAATTATTTAATTTTAAATTCTATGTGAAAAAGGGATCCTGCGTCTATTGACGAAGAACCTCCCAAAGCCAATAATAAATCTCAAACGCACCTCAACTACACCCTCAAGGAGATAAATCCAACCTATGAAACAAGATTGAATGCACAATTTTTTTAGGATTTAAACCTAAAAATTAAACCCTAAAATCTAGTGTTTGGTAAAAAACCCCTATCAAGGGAGAACCCCAAAACAAATAACCCTTACAAAAAGGGGGAGAATCGTTGTTGAAGGATGGTGCATCGGAGAAATCGTGGTCGCCAGAGAGGAGGCAACCAAGGGGATTTTCTACTGGTAGCAAATTGTTTATGATGATGGTGTGCTGCGAGTCAGGTCACACTGTAGAAGGGGAGAAGCACAAGTCGTGGGGGGTTCGGGTCGCGCCACGAGGGAGGAGCAGGCCGGTCAGAAGAGTCGTGCATGCTGGAAGGGAGAAGCATTGGCGCACAAGGAGGCCGGAGGTGAGATCAGTGCCAGAGGAGTGTTGTGTACCAGGGGGTTGTGCACTAGGAAAGAGAGGGAGGGGGATAATGATGCGCTGAAGGGTGGGGGAAGAGGAAGGAAAAGGAAATAAAAGAAAACCCTAAAAAATAATAATTCTAACATAATATTAATAATAATAATAATAATAATTATAACAATAATAATAATAAAATAACAATAAAAAAATTCTAATATTAATAACAATATTCTTTCCACTATTAATAATAATATTATTAATAATAATTTTAATAATAATCATTATAACAATAATAGTAATAATAGTCATCAATACCATAATGATAATAATAATAACATATGTTAAAATTATTAATAACATTTATTTCTTTCTTAATAATAGTAATATTAATAACACTTTTAATAATAAAAATAATAATTTCAATAGAAAAATTCAATAATAATATTAGTATCTTCTTTATTTAAATTTTAACTCATTTTTCTTTGTATAATTTTATTGATTTGAATGTCGCAACAGCGTGGTCCGCGCACAGCTCAGGCGACCTTGCGTGGATTGTGCAATCACTTATGTCTGATCCAGAAGCAACCAAACAGGTACCCAAACTGACCATATGGATTCTTTACGTGTGGTTCCTATGCACCAGCCAAAATAATAATAATAATAATAATAATAATAATAATAATAATTTATTAGTAACATTCTTAATAACAATAATAATAATAATAGTGTAATGATGCAAATAATAATAATAATAATAATAACAGCATAATAATATTCTTAATATTAACAATAATAATATTATCTTGATTATTATTATTGAAACCATAATTTTGATTTTATTTTACTTTTTCTTAATTTATTATTAACTTTTCATTTAACTCTGTTTTATTATTCATTTAACTTTTTAATTTATCCTGTATACTGGGTAGGCCGCGCGGTGGCCGGGGCATAGCCGCATAGTCGACCAACCATGCTATGCCCATGCTCCAGACACTGCCAAACCCAAAACACACATTTTTTCTCAACAAAACTAAAAATTTTAAACAAGGACTTAACCAAACCAATATAGAGTTAATTGAAGCAAAAAAAAATCATAAAATAAAGAGTTTAAAAAAGTCGGGTGTGACAATTCTCCCCAACATGACCCTTTTTTCCCCTGGAAATCCATAACAAGGCCAGAACCAATAATAGAAACTGATAATCCTTTACAGTTCAAGGATATTCCTGAATAGAGATAGACTAATAGATCACAAAAACACCACCAAAAAGAGAAACATTAACAAGAAGAACTCAGAAGACCGATATGGACTCCCCACTAAGTGTCATCCACCCCCAAAAGCTTAAACACCCCCAATCGATCGGTCTAACAAACATAGAACTTTCACGATTCCCATACCAACCTTTAAATATGTACACATTAAACATAATCATATGTAAATCAACCCTTCACCCAAAAAATGGACAAAAATTGAACCCCATCTTGAGGAAACCTCCATAACCTTAATTTAATGAAACCTCCAGAGCACTCCCATCCCAACACCCACTCCAAGGAAAAACTTATAATTAGGTGACTTCGTATGAGACCAAACATCACAAAACCAATACCAGGAAAGAAACCAAGATATTGAAATGGGGAGGCCCAAATGAACTCCCCTACATAGGAAATGGGATAACACTGAATTCAGTGAGACCCATGATGGGTCTCCCTGCCATAAGAAATAACGAAAATAAACATACTTGAAATATTTCTGGTGCACACAAAAAACCACACCACTATGAGAGGGGAGGGGAGGGCCCAAATAATGAAGAATCAAACCCAACTGACACACCCCAAAAACTTAACACCCTCGAGAGAACATGACCTAAGCTATGCTCGATTCGTGCAAATGGGACACACAGGGGCCCATTAATAAAGGCCTACACCTGGAGGCTTAACTGTCTTCGTCTTCCACACTGAGGATAAAAATTAAACTAAAACCTTTCTACACCATTGGGGTTCTCCTGACTATGTGCCAACTTCACTCTAGAACCTATGGTTGGATATCTGATTATTGAAGCATCTCCTATCTCGCAGTCAGGATTTGGAAACCCCCGAATAGATAACACAAATCTAAAAATTAAGAAACACACTTCCATTGAAATAGGAGTTCAAAAAGGGGTTTGACATCAACCATTATTACAATATGAAGGGAAAGAGACAGTACAAGATATGACTATTATATACATGGAACACTATAAAAATAAAACCCTAGATAGAATCCAAGCATCTCCATACTCCTACATATGGGATGAGGTGTCCATTGAAGAGTCAGGTATGGCTTCGCGATACTTCTGTGAAACACCCCTGTAGAACTGATGCAAGTGACCCAAGCATCCACAAGAGTGGAAGATTCTTGGAGCACTTGGGAACGATGACCTATTATGGCCCCACTTACCACACTAATGACAGATAATGACATTTCTCTCTAAATAAGTTGCCTAGAGGTCTAAATGATTCTTAATTATTCTACCATCACCACCAGTATCAAGATTCTTCCCATTCTTCTTATCAGAATCCTCTTTACCACTTACAAGACCAAAGGAGGATTTTCCATCCTAATTCCTCTTTCTAACTCAGCTTCGGCATGAAAGGATCTTCTCATTATGTCGGATAAGGTGGTTAGGTTGAGTTATTCTACCTTCGAATGCAGTTTAGGATAGAGCCCAAACTCAAAATGCCAAGCATTCGTAGGGTCATTTCAACACACCCTAGGTCATACAGAACTAGATCCAAAAAACCTCGATATAATTCCAATACTAATCTAACACCCAGTTTAAGTTTGAAAAACTTCATCATCTTTCCCAGGTTCATCATCTTAGATAAATATTATTGGATGAATGATGACTTTAAGAACTCACAAGTAAGATCTTCCTGAGTATTTCTTCAAGAAATGTACTACCACCATTTCCAAGTTGGACCTTTGAGTATAAAGATAGAAAAATTTACCTTTAATTTATCAGGTAGCATGAGGAAACTGAAGTCCCTCTCAATCTTCTGCATCCATTCATCCACCTCGATAGAATCATCTTGACCATAAAATAGAAGATGTTTCAACTTCTGAAACTCTAGGATGTAGTCTATAAGATGATCAACTTGATTGTTTTCTAAAGATGCACCACCTGAAGCTACACCTTGGGGATCCATCAAAAATTCATAGAGAAGACACTAATAAATAAGGAAATAAGGATTCATCAAAACAAATCCTTTAACATTTGAAATTCAACTTTTTAAAACTTCTAAAATAAGACTTTACAATGCGATTTTCAGAATTAAGAAGGTCCAGAAATTATTTACATAAGGAAACTAGCACCGATGGGCGACTTGGATATATGTTTAGAGGCCATACGCCATTTAAACCACCATCACAAAGAGTGTTCTAGGAAAATTTCTTCAGCTCCATATGGCTTTATAGGCCCTACGAGCTCACATAGACCATTTTCCCAACTCCCTTTATATTTCCTAATACAAAACAATTCACAAGAATCAAAGGACACCGACAAACATGGACATCCCATGGTAACCTAAGGTTTGGTATGAGTAAGGGTTCATGACATCCTTCTCGTTCCTACACCTCGAGCCCCGAAAATCCTACTCCTTCTACCATGACATTCCCATGTAACAATGGGAGCTCTAAAAAGCATGGTCCACTTATAACCCGACCTCCCTTTAATACAATTTTGTCATGAACCAACTCGGTTTAACCCAGAACTAGTCACCCAAGATGATTAGCGATAAGTCTTGAGAGGTGTTCCTGGTCCTCTTGGGCTGGTGACAAGCATCGATGACATCAATAGAGATAGAGGGAACAGTTTCACCCAATAAAAATAAACAAAGGAATAAAAATAAACAGGTAGAACAAACTAAAAAATATTTCCAATATTTTCATTATTTACATTTCATTTAAAGAAAATAAAAAACATAATAACAACCAAAACTAGAATAACCAAACAGAACCTGTCACCCAACACACCTCTATGTGACCCTAAGGGCCACTCTCCAATATGATACCAACATCACCCAGGGCAATCTATCTCGAACCAAACCTGCATTGGGAGCTAAAAACAATAAAGAACTATAGGTATGAGTATTAAAACTTAGTAGGTAGGTCTGGACAATTCTATTCCAGGTTTACATTCTTTAAACAAATAAAACATTGATTTTAGGTTTGAAATACATTCTATAAATATATAATTGTCTAAACTTTTCATTTTAAAGTAAAAAATCACAATCATAATCCATTTCCCTCAAGATTGAAATAAGGCTCAAGAGGAAAGTGAAAAAGGGGACCAAAAAGAATGATTCATTTTTTATAAAAGTTCCAAAAGAAAGTGTGCTTCTACGATCAAAACATTCTTCTTGAAAACCTCCTTATCAAACCACACACTTCCAGTTTTACAAGAAAACACCAAAGTTAAGTACAAGGGATATCACCGCAAATAACGATGGTAACAACACTAATGGTACAAGTAATGGGGAAAAAACATGAACACCTAGGAAATCATAGGAGAACCAGAACATACTAATACATGTGACTCATCCTGAAGGAATTCCCTACATGATGATGTCTTAATGCCCTAATTCTCAATCATTGCCCTACCTGACCTAACCAAGGGGCCCAATACCAAATAAATAAACCCAAGTATCCACTTGTTATGGGCCACCAACTAGTACAATAATCTAGACTAGTGCATCAAACATTCTCAGAATTTCTCTACCGTATGCTAGGTTCTCATGCTATGTTTGTAAGGGGGTTCCAGATAATAGAAGAAATAAGTCACACATTTTTCATCACACATTCACACAACCGGCACCACCCCGACCACCTCATGGATCAACCCATTTCCTTAAATAATTATTACCCAAGTGGAGTCCCAAATGGAGGACGTTCCCACATCTATAACCATCACAAGGTAAGATACATTCTCTAGGATGGGTTTTCTAAAAGAACCCACTTAAAAAGTTCCAATCAGGAAATTTAGCGAACCTTTAGTGTGAAAAACTTATCAAAAACACACCACATGTTAAAAATCCATTTTTAAAATCATGCGCACCTCAAAACATTTCTCAACCATGTTACTCACCTCCTATATAAATTAATAATTCATCTTAAAAGGTTTATAAAATAAAACCAAAAGGCACTTCAAGGATTTACACCCAAAAACACACTCAAATACCTTTTTTAAAACCAAACGCACTCCAAAGACACTCCTTATCATGATTATCTTCACCTAAATAATTTAATAAATTTTTTAAATAATTTTCAAAGCATTTAAAAATGGCGCAACATGGTTTTACATCAAAACACACTCAATTTCACATAAAAATAAGACTTTAAAATTAATCACACCGTAATTTTTTTTCAAACACCTATGCATCATTTATACAATTTAACAAAATGTTTACACAAATTAATAAATCACTTATACACTTAGTAAAACATTTTCAAGATGCACCTTAAGAGTTTACACCTTAAAAAAACTCATTCCTATTATATAAAAGATACTTTAAAACCAAAACAATTACAAACACATTTAAAAAATTAAATACATGATTCCCAAAAATCTTAAACCACATGAAACTACAAACTCGGCTATTTAACAAACAAATAGTGTGCACAGTTTCAACCAACTTACACCGCATCTTCAAAATAATCAAACAAACACCCTAATTCACATGAAACAATTTTTCTAAAAAATAATAGATCACTAATTAACTATCAATGAAAGTGTGAAAAATAACAAATCAAATATTCTTTAATTTTAAAGGCTATGTACAAAAGGGATCCTACCTTGATTGACAAAGAACCTCCCAGATCCGATGTGAAACCTCAAATGAACCTTAACCACACCCTTGAGGAGCTAAGTCCAACCTACATAGTAAGATTGAATGCACAATTTTTTAGGATTTAACCCTAAAAAATAAACCCTAATATATAGATTTATGTCAAACCAAAACCCTATCAAGGGAGAACCCCAAAACAAAGAACCCTTACCGAAAGGAGGGAGAACTGTTGCCAGAGGAGGGTGCGCCAGTGAAATCGTGGTCACCAGAGATGAGGCTAGCATGGGGAGGTGTCATCAGTAGTAGGGGATTCCCATGGGTTAAGTCGTACTGTTGAAGGGGGTTGGAGGAGGTTAGGGGGTTTGGGTCACGCTGTGAAGGAGTAAGAGGCCAGCTGGATGATTCGTGCGCATTGGAAGGGAGAAGCGTCGGTGAGCAGGGAGGTTAGAGGTGAGATCGGCGCCAGAGGGGCGTTGTGCACTAGGGGGTCATGCACTAGGAAAGAGAGGGAGGGGGAGAATGACACACCAAAGGGTGGGGGAATTGGGAGGAAGGAAAAAAAGAAATAATAGAAAACCCTAAAAAATAATTAGACTAACATTAGGTTAATAATAATAATAATAATTATAATAATAATAATAATAACATAATTATTATATTAATTAAAATATTATTTCCACTATTAATAATAATATTATTAATAAAAATTTTAATAATTATTATTATAACAATAATACTAATAATAATAATAATAATAACACAATGTTAAAATTATTAATAACATTTATTTCCTTCTTAATAATAGTAATATTAATAACACTTTTAATAATAATAAAAATAATTGCAATAGAAAATTTAAATAATAATATTATTATATGCTTTATTTATGTTTTATCTCATTTTTCCTTGTTTAATTTCTATCAATTTGAATATTGCAATGACACAGTCCACACACAGCTTAAGAGACCATGCAGTAGTTTCTGTCTAATCTAGAAGTGGTCGTACGAGTACTCATGCTGACTGCAAGGCTTTTACACATGTGATGCCCATGCACCGGCCTAAATAATGATATTAATATTAATTAATTAATTATATTCTTAATAACAAAAATAATTATAATAAAAGTATAATGATAATAATAATAATAATAATAATAATAATAATAATATTCTTGATAACAACAATAATAATATTATCATGATAATTATTATTGAAACCATACTTTTGATTTTATTTTACTTTTTATTATTATTTTTTTATATTTTAATTTTAATAGATTTTATTATTCATTTAAATTTTTAATTCATCCCCTATACTGATAAGGTCGTACGATGACCAGGGCATAGCCGTATGGTCTCCCAATCGTGCTCTGCCCATGCACCAGATACCACCAAACCCAAAACATGCATTTTTTCTCAAAAAAACTCAAAATTTTAGATAGGGACTCAACCATACCCCGACAGAGTTAACTGAATCCAGGAAAATTATAAAATGAAGTGTTTACAAAAATCAGGGCGTAATAGTCTTGGAATAGAGCCCTAATGTATTTTATGATTTTTTGTGATTATGAATGTATTATATTCCTATTTTATATCCCAATGGTCCAAGATAATTGTATTATGATATCACATCCTCATGTAATTGTATAGTCTATGCTTTTAATATCATCCTTTTATAGATTTTATGTCATGATCTATGATTATGATATCATGCCTCATGATCACTTGTTATGATTTCATGATCGTTTCCATTAATCATTCCATCTACCATGATCATTTATCTCACATGTTTATGATCTATTGATAACTCCTTTATATCTCATTATTAATATTTTACCCCTTACTGAGCATTTGAGCTCTCTCCTAGCTTATTTTTCTTTATTTACTTAGGTAGTCATAAGTACTAATGAGATTTTGATCAGTTTATAAGTGGTATTTGATTAAGGTTTTCAATAAATTATATGGTATTATTTAATATGATGATGTATTATGTGACTAGTTTCCAAAGACACATAACTTATGATTTTGGGAGTTGGTTATAATTTATGTCATATAAAAGTATGTATGTTTATCACTAGATTCATAAGTATTAGTTCAGAGGTTTTTTCACATAGTTTTTTTATAAAAACATCCCAAAATTATTTACACATGGAAATCAAACAATAAAAATCAATAAAACACAATAACACACAACCCCTATGATCAATATTAATCTAGTCACCCCTTATAATTTATTTGAAAAAAATTTAAATAGGTTATTATTTGATTTTAATTAATAAAGGACCATTTTAGGGATGTATGTGAATAAACACTGCTCAAAGGTAAATATACCAGACCCTAAACATGTTATTATCATGATGTAAGATAAATGTAAAAATTTATCCCAATAATTCCCTACAATATAACCAGAGTTATTTTCATCTCATAATTACATAAAAATTGACCACTTATACCTAAAGTTCATATTCCCAATAATGGTCATCCTCTAGAAACATAGATTTCAACCAAAGCCATGTTGGATAGGTATTCTTGTGATCTACCTCCAAGGTTTTGATATATTATCTCTACCTTTAACTAACTCCTTACTAAACAAGTTCATGTTTAGATACCACTTTGATATGTCCCAATATAGTTTAACCAAATGATTCTCAATTTGGAGTGTCACAATACCTCAAGTGAACCCGCCCATATTAAAAATCCCAAAAAATACTATAAAGTTATTGGTAAAGTTTTTAAGAGACTATATCCTCAAGTTAAACTAATAAAGGTCATGGTTGAATCTTCTAAAACAAATTTAAGACTAATTCATACTTCATACATACTCATAACCTATGAAAAAATAATAGGTATCTAAGAGGGAATATAAAAATTTTGTATATAAAAAATAAGCAACAATTTTTTAGATCAAACAATATTGTTGGGAAAAAATCCCTCAAGGTAACATTGTAGCATTTTTGGGTTGATTGTGTTTGTTGAAAAAGCCGGTTTCCAAGGTGAATTTTCAAGTTCCAGAGATTTTGTTGACAATCCATGTTGACAAAGAACCATGACAAAGGAATGGACAATCTGGAGGTAGTTCAAAGGATCATATGCAAGGTCGCGCCATTTTCCAGTGTTTGCTAAATTTTTGGGGTGAAAAAATTGGAGTTTTGTGAGCATAAAAAAATATGGATTTCTTTAAAGATCCCATCAAAATATGGAAAATGAATGAGTTTCACGAATATGGGACTCTAGATGTGGATTTCGTGAAGACATACAGAAATTTGACGGTGTTCTTCATGATTATAATGAGATTCACAAACAGAAGCATTGAAGAGAATTGTGGAGATGAAGGGAATTGCAAGTGGAGCTTCGCAGAAAAGACGCGAAGGAATTGACGGAATGATCCGATATTATGAAGAGCTTCATGATCCAATTTTTTTTGTGTTTCTTCGTGATATTGAGATAATTTCAGTGGAAATTTTAGAGCTTCGTAATTTGAGCTGACATGGCACTGAATTCACATAGAAGGTTCGAGGGTCAGTGGAATTGCCTATAAATATACCTCGAACACCTCGAGAGAAGTAGAGAGTTTTCTGAGAAAATTTGTTTCTCTCAACTCACAAAGGAGGTTCGCAAAGGCAGTGTGCTTCGTGAAAGAAGAAGCTTCATAGCAAGTAATTTAGCTTCATGAAGGAATTCACTCTGCGATGACTTGAGCTCTGCGAAGGCCTAAGATTTACGAAGTCTTGATCTCTGTGAAGGTTTGAGATATATGAAGAAGTGTGCTACGTGAGGTAGTGATCTCTACGGTGTGTACTTTGCGAAGAGGCATGAACTTCGTGAAGGCTAGTTTGAGCTTTGTGAAATTGGGAGCTTCATGAAGTAGGGTGCTTTGCGAAGGTATTTCCCAAATGTTGTTTCCCAGTGGTCAAGGGAAAAGGGGTATTCATCAGTAGATGAAATTTGGACTTCAAAAGAGCATCAACATATAGTGGAGGACGCATTCATTAGTGATAATGAAGAGACCTATAGGTCTATAAACTGTGAGTGGATCTTCTAAAGAAGCAGTGAGCTCACTTCAGTTGAGAGCGCAGTGAGTTCTCAAATTGTTAGTGGTTGTAAACCAGGAAGGATTGTGAGTCCACTCCAAATTTGTAAACAACAGTGCTCTTATAGTGGATTTGGTGCATCAGTAAAACGCTGGTGTATGCTCCTTGAACATAGCCCAGTGAGGGTGAACCAAGTAAAATTGTTGTGTCTTGTGTGTGATTTAAGATTCTTTTATACTCTGTAAAGGGAAGGAGAGAGAGAAGAGGGTTTTTTTTCTAACAACAAAACAAGATCAAAAGTTGAAGTTGTTTTAATTTTTCAAACCCTGATTCACCCCCACCCCCTCTATGGGCATCTAGCCTAGTGGAAATAACAATTAGTATCAGAGAAAAAGGTTAATATTAGTGTTCATCTATCAAATGGAGTTCACCAATCACAAAGGGATTCTGATCTTCGATGGGAACAATTTTCAGCTATGGAAGAATTGGATGCAACACGACTTCTGATCTTTGGGAATGGATGTGTTCACAGCAGCAATGCATGGCATAACAACTAATATTAATAGTGGTGCATTATCAGAAGCTGAGCGTACAGAATTGGATGTTGATTACAAGAGAATTAATGCTTTAGGGGGAGCCCTATCCAATGATATATATATAAAGGTGATGTCATGAAAAACATCACATGTCGTGTGGGAAAATCTATTGAATATATATGAAGGAGATAAAAAGGTTAGATAGGAAAAGATGCAAGTGTTGCGAAACAAGTATGAAGATCTGGAAATGAACCCAAATGAGTCTGTTGATGCATTCTTTGATAGGGTAAATGTTGTAGTGGAAGAAATGCGTGGTCTTGGAGAAGTTTTTGAAGACATAAAGATTGTGAAGTGCATATTGAGGAAACTTCCACCTCGGTTCAATCTGAAAGTTTTATTTTTGGAAGATAAAGACCCGAAAGAGCTAACATTGGATAATCTGCACAACACCCTTGTTGCTTATTAAATGAGACTTGATGATAACGATGTTGTGGAAAACGGGAAATCCAAATAAGTGGATTCAAGGCCATGAAGAAGCTCACCATTGAATATTCTCGGGAAGAAGAAGAGATAAATGAGGTGATGTCATTCCTTTCCTCAAATATTGAAAGAGGAAAAGGAAATTTTAAAGGGAAACTTCCACTAGCATGATTTCTATGTGGAAAGATTGGACACATTTAGAAAAGGTTCCCCAAGAAGTTCCAATAAGACGATGAGGATGAAGTTGATATTCCCAAGAATAAGTATTCAACCTATGTGAAAGGTAGGAAACTATTCAAAAGAAATTTCTTTAAGAAGAAGAATATCCTTTCACAATAATGTGGCAGTTCAGATGAGTCTGAGGTTGAGTATGTTGAAGAGATAGTGAACTAAAAAGATCGTGGAGAAAATGTTATGGTGGCGGTTGTTAGGAGTACTCAGAAAAAGGAAGAAACCGACACTGATGAAGAAGAATAATCTGAAGGAAGAGTTTATATGCAAGCTAGGTTAGAGGATTCTCTTGAGGAGATATATGTTTGGAGATCCAAAACAAAGAAATCCAACAAAGTAGTTCGTGACGCCAAACTCTATATGCAATAGTAGGAAGAATACAATTCTGATTTGATGAATAAATTGAGAAACTCAAGTCATCAAAACCAGAGGAATTAGAATTGGTTAGTGAGTATAAAATCAAGATTGAAGAATAGAAAAGGGCAGTCGATGGATTTAATAACACAAGGAAAGATCAAATCAAGTGTATTGAAGAACTTGAAGGAGAATTTGTTGGCTTGCGTAAAATGGTTAAGGATCAAGAAAAACTCTTGACTCCTACTGGGACATAAGGAAAGTAGATCACTTATAAAACCAAGAAGTTTAAAGTGGAAAATAGTGGTTTAGTTGAAAGGAAGCATGAATTATGTTTAGATTCTAAGGCTGATGGGGAGCTTGATCGAAAATAAAAAATCTATGAAAATTGAAGTCAGACCACAAGCACCTATTCCAAGATTGAAGGTTGATTTGGGAACATAGAAGAATCAGAATATTCAGAGATCTCAAGGGGAAACTAGAAGTGTGTAAGTGACATGAAGTTATGTTCCTTATATCAGGTGTTATTGTTGTGGAAAGATGGGACATTCACAGTATGTGTATTCCATAGCCAAGAGATATCGAAGGACACAAGAACACAGGTGGAAGACAAACAGAGAATGGTTCTCTAGAAAATATTTTGAAGGACACTGTTTTTGGTGTGAAGGATTTGAGAACATAGATAGATATTGTACACCAACCTTATAGAGGAATGTTCTAAAGAAGAATCAAAATGCTCGTAAGCAGTAGATCAATACACCAACATGTGAGATGAAAATGAAAAATAGATTTTCATCTTTTGAAGATGAATCCAGTCCATCATTCTCTGAAAAATATTAGAAGCCTCAATCTATGCTGAGTGTAAAAGAAAAAATATGGACCAAGATGAAAAAGGATGAGAAGTTAGTGGTGGAAAAAATTTCCCTTAAAGCATCAGACTATTCTAGTGTGTGGATCCTTGATAGCGGTTGCACATCTCACATGACAGGTAATAAGGATCTTGTTACATTCATAAAATATGACAAAGAATGAGTTTTCAAGTTTGGAAATGATGAAGGCCTGAATATTATTGGCTTATTAAAGGCTAGGTTTGGGGGCAAAGAGATGAGACGTGCTGATGTCTTATTAGTAGAAGGCCTCAGTCACAATTTTCTCAATGTTAGTCAACTATGTGACTCAGGACATTCTATAAGGTTTACTTAGAATATGTGTGTCTTCAAAGGAAGAGATGGGGTTGTAATTATTCAGAGAAAAATAACAATGGGAAATATCTACCTGGTAAGTGGAGAAGAAGATATGTGCTTTTTGTCTAGAGAGGAAGAAAACAAGTTGTGGCATAAACGACTTAGTCATCTATTCTAACCAGCCCTAGAAGATCTGGTAAAGTGTGATGCAGAAAGCGACCTCCCTAAGCTATCACGTGATCGTACTCACACGTGCAATGCATACCAACAAGGGAATCTCATCAAAAAGACATAAAAGGCAAAGGAAAAGAAGTCAACAAGAGTGCTCGAATTGGTGCATGATGATGTTTGTAGGCCTATCACACCCAGAGAAATTGACGGAAAGAAGTACTGTGTTGTTTTCCTTGAAGACTATAGTAGATTGGAATGGGTATTTGTTATTTCTTATATGTTTGAAGTGTTCAGCTGCTCAAAACAGTACCACAGATAGTGTGAAAGGATTCTTGGATAGAAAATTCTGAAGTTTCATACTAATAATGGTATGGAATTCACAAAATGTTAGGTGGAATACTATCTCAAGAATCACAGGATGAGGCATCAAGATTATTCAGTGAGAACTCCCCAACAGAATGGAGTTATTGAAAGGAGAAATCCTATCATCAAAAACATGGCCAGAACGATGCTTATAGAAAAAGACCTACCAGAAATTTTTTGGAAGGAAGTAGTATTGACATCAGTCTATATTTTTAATAGGGCTCTATTGTGTCTGAAGGAAGGAAAGAATCTGTATGAGATGTGGTATGGAAAGAATCCAATAATGAAATACTTTCTAATATTTTAAAGTACGTGATTTATCCTCAACAAGAAGAAACATAGGAAATTTGAGTTGCAAGGAGATGAGGGGATATTCCTTGGCTACTTAGGAAAAAGTAAATCATAAAAATTCTTTAACAAAAGGCTGAGAAAATTAGTTGAGAACAATGATTTAACTATATTAGAGAATGAAGAGAGAATTAAACAACACAGTGAACAATTTCCTAATGAAAGTGATGAGAAGGAAATCAACATAGGGGGAGCAGAAGTGGATGCTGATGATGCAAAAGAAAATACTAATGATGAGCATGAGGAGGTAAAAGCTGTATCTGAAAAAAATCCAAGAATTTAAGATGAAATCGACAGGAATAATATCATTGGTGATCATTAATCTCCAGTTAAAAAAAGAAGAATGAAATATCTACAGCATACATCTTTCTTATATCAGGTAGAGCCTAATTTTTTTGCGGATATAGATGATGATGAATAATGGGTTTAGGCTATGAATGAAGAGCTAGATCATATTGAGAAGAATCAGATATGGGAGATTCTTTTGAGGCCATCTGATAAAAATGTCGTCGAGAATAAATGGGTTTATCCAACAAGATGAATGAATATGGAAGAGTGATCTGAAACAAATCACAACTAGTGTGTAAAGAATACTCCCATATAGAGGGAATATATGTTGATGAGACATTTTCACTGGTTTCAAGGCTGGAGACAATCAGATTACTCCTAGCCATTTTAGTGCAATGGAAGTTCAAAGTATTCCAGATGGATGTAAAATCATCATTCTTGAATGGGGTTCTAGAGGAAGAAGTTTATATCGAACAACCAGATGGTTTTCTCATTCATGATGATGAGAACAAGGTTTTTCGACTAAAGAAGGCACTTTATAGGTTGAAACAGGCACCAAGATCATGGTACTCAAGGCTTGATCAGTATTTGAAGAAGCTTGGTTTCTAGCGTGGGGGAGTTGATTACAATCTCTATTTTATCACTGATAGTAATCAAAGGAAGATGGTGCTGGTTTATGTTGATGACATAATATTTGGCAGATCAGATGAATCTCAGTGCATACAATTTTTCAAATTCATGAAAATTGAGTTTGAAATGTCAATGATTGGAGAGATAAAGTTTTCCCATGGGTTACAGGTGTCCCAAGGAAGGAATGGTACTTCAATTTCTCAATCCAAATATGCTAATGAAGTTCTGAGGAGATTTGGAATGGAAAATTCAAAGGAGATGATGACTCTGGTTGCTACCCGGATGAAACTGTCCAAATATGAGGATGGAAAGTCAGTTAATGTCACAGAATTTAGGCAAATCATTGGAAGTTTTCTATACTTGACGGTGACAAGGCCTGGCATTATATTGGCAACATGTCAAGCAGTGTGATATCAATGAAATCCCAAGGAAAGCCACATGATTTTAGTGAAAAGAATAATTCATTATATCAAGGTAATGTTGGATTTCAGATTAATATATAGTGACAAATCTCAGTTAGAGTTATTGGGATATACTAAGGCATATTGGGCCGGTTTAGTGGATGAAAAGAAATCAACGTCAGGAGATTCTTTCTATATTGGTGGATTTTTTATTTCATAGATAAGCAATAGGAAATATTTTATTTCATTGAGCACCATAGAAGCTGAGTATATTGCGACCACTCAAGCATGCACTCAGTTATTGTGGATGAAGCAATAGCTTGATGATATGGGAGTTGAAGTGAAGTCTCCGATCGAAATCCAGTGCGATAACTCAAGTTCTATAAATCTTATCAAAAATCACATCCTTCATTCTAGGACAAATCACATTGAGATAAATTATCATTTTATCAAGGAGAAGGTTGAGCAAGGAATCATAAAGTTATATTATGTGCCTACAGACCTACAGGTTTCAGACATTCTGACAAAGGACTTACCCAAGGAATCTTATGAGAGGCATCGACTAGCTCTGGGAGTTTATTTGACTTCCCACACTTGAACATGTGTGGATGTGGCATCTCCCTCTCCCTGAGGTATGATGTGTTTTTCTCTACTGTGCTAATTTGGGTTCTTTCCAATGTCTCCGACCACATAGGAGTGACCTTTGGGTTCATTGAAAAAGGGGGAGAAATAGTGGCTCATCAAGGGGGAGGAACTGTGGCTAAGGAAAGGAGAAAATGTATTAGTCAAAGACACAGAGAGAAGCTGACAGGTAGAGTAGCGAGATAGGGGGAGAGCGATGAGATAGGGGGAGAGTTTTAAATCTAACGATGCATGAAGTGATTGATCAAAGAGTTGATACCACGATAGCTGAGGATCGTGGTAAAAGTAGAAGGGTAATGTTGGAATAGTGTGAGAAGGTTTCCAGCGATCAACAATTGGTATCAGTTTAGAAATTGGTATCAATTTGGTTTCAACAGTTGGTGTCAAAAATGAAGTGATTCATTGATGAACTTCTCATATTATTCTTGTTTCTCATGTCGAGCATTGCTCATGTGGGATTAGAGTATGTGGTGAGTGAATATTTGGTTTCTATATGAATCGCTAGAGGTGAATGATGGAAGGAGACTAAGTGAGGTATCAAAGTTCAAAAAATCATTCCGAGAATAGTTGTCAACAAACCTAAAGGAGTAGATTATTGGGAAAAAATCCCCCAAGGTAACATTGCAGCATTTTTAGGTTGATTGTGTTTGTTGACAAGGTAGGTTTCCATGGTGAATTGTCAAGTTCCAGAGATGTTTTTGACAATCCATGTTGAAAAATAACCATGGAAAAAGAATGGATGATGTGGAGGTGGTTCAAAATATCATATGCAAGGAGGCATTGTCTTCCAGTGTTTACCAAATTTTTGGGGTCCAAAATTTGGAGTTTAGTGAGCATCATGAAATATGGATTTCCTTGAAGATCTCAACAAAATATGTAAAATGCATGAGTTTCACGAATATGGGCCTCTTGATTGGATTTCGCAAAGACATGAAGAAATTTGATGATGTTCTTCGCGATTATGATGAGCTTCGCGAATAGAAGCATTGAAGAGCATTACGGTGGGGAAGTGAATAGAGAGTGGAGCATCGCAACGAATACGTGAAGGAATTGATGAAATAATCTGCAATTATGATGAGCTCCATGATTCTAAAATTGTCATGGTGCTTCGCGATATTGAGAGAATTTTGACGGAAATTTCAAAGCTTCACAATTTGAGCTGACATGGTCCTGACTTCGCGTGGAGGGTTTGAGGGTTGGTGGAATCGCCTATAAATTGACCTCGACCCCCTCGAAAGAATTAGTGATTTTTCCAAGAAAAATTTGTTGCTCTCGACTAGAGAAAGAGATTCGCGAAGGCAGTGTGCTTCTCAAATGAAGGAGATTCATGGCTGCTAATTTAGCTCTATGAAGAAAGTCGCTCTACGAGGACTTGAGCTCTACGATTTCCTAAGCTTTGCGAAGGCTTGAGCTCTATGAAGTTCTGAGCTCCACGAAGAAGTGTTCTCCATGAGTTAGTGAGCTCTATTAAGGTGTGTACTTCATGAAGAGGAAAGAACTTCACAAAGGCTTGTTTGAGCTTCTTGAAATTGGGAGCTTCGTGAAGTAGGGTTCTTTGAGAAGGTATTTCTCAAAGGTTGTTTCCCAGTGGTCAAGGTAAAAGGGGTATTCATCAGTAGATTAAATTTGAAATTCAATAGATAATATTCATACATTAAAGGATTCATTCATTATTGATAATGAATAGACCTACAGGTCTATAAATTGTGAGTGGATCTTCTGAAGAAGCTGTGAGATCACTTTAGTTGAGAGAGCAGTGAGTTCTCAAATTGTGGGTGGTTGTAAACCTGGAGGGACAGTGAGTCCACTCTAAACAAGTAAACAACAGTGCACTTATAGTGGATTTGGTACATCGGAACACCATCAGTGTATGCTCCTTGAACGTAGCCCAGTGAGGGTGAACCAAGTAAAATTGATGTGTCCTGTGCGTGCTTTAAAAATCTTTTATACTCTGCAACGAGAAGGAGAGAGAGAAGAGGGTTTTTTATCAAAAAAACAAGATAAAAAGGGGTAGTTTTTTTTAATTTTTCATACCTTGATTCACCCACCCTCTTAGGGTATCTAGCACAGTGGACCTAATAATTGGTATCAGAGTAAAAGGTTGATATCAGTGTTCCTCTATCAAATGGAGGTCACCAATCACAAAGGGATTCCGATCTTCGACGGGAACAATTTTCAGCTATTGAAGAATTTGATGCAACACTACTTCTGATCATTGGAAATTGATGTGTTCACAGTAGTAATGCATGGAATAACAACCGATATTAATAGTGGTGCATTATCATAAGTTGATCGTAGATAATTGGATGTTGATGCCAAGGGAATCAATGCTTTAGGGGGAGCCCTATCAAATTATATCTATACAAAGGTGATGTCATGAAAAACACCACATTTCATGTGGGAAAATCTATTGAATATATATAAAGGAGATACAAAGTTCAGAGAGGAAAAGCTGCAAGTGTTGTGGAACAAGCACGAAGATCTGAGAATGAACCTAAATGAGTTTGTTGATGAATTATTTGACCGGGTAAATGTTGTATTGGAAGACATGTGAGGTCTTGGAGAAGTTATTAAAGACATAAATATTGTGAAGTGCATCTTGAGGAAACTTCCACCTTAGTTCAATCTGAATGTTTCTGTTTTGGAAGATAATGACCCAAAAGAGCTAACACTGGATAATCTTAACAACACCATTGTTGCTTAAGAAATGATAAATGATGATAATGATGTTGTGGAAAAGGGGAAATCCAAAGAAGTGGCATTCAAGGCTATAAATAATCTCACCATTGAAGATTCTAGAGAAGAAGAAGAGACATATGAGGTGATGTCATTCCTTTCCTAAAATCTTCAAAGAGGAAAATGAAAGTTTGAAGGGAAACTTCCACTAGCATGCTTTCAATGTGGAAAGATTGGACACCTTCCGGCAAGGTGACCCAAGAAGTTCCAAGAAGACGATGAGGATGAAGTTGATATTCCAAAGGAGAAGTCTTCAGCCTATGTGAAAGGAAAGAAACAGTTCAAAAAAAAATCTTTAAGAAGAATAATATCCTTTCATAAGAATGTGGCAGTTCAGATGAGTCAGAGGTTGAGAAGGTTGAAGAGATATAGAATTGAAAAGATCTTGGAGAAAATTCTATGGTGGAAGTTGTCGAAAGTACTCAGAAAAAGAAAGAAACTGACATTGATGAAGAAGAAGAAGTTGAAGGAAGAGTTGATATGCAAGATGAGTTAGAGGCTGCTCTTGAGGAGATAGATGTTTGGAGATCCAAAACAAATAAATACAACAAAGTAGTTTGTGATGCCAAACTCTATATGCATTAGTAGGAAGAAGAGAAGTCTGAGTTGATGGATGAAATTGAGAAAATCAATTCATCAACACCAGAGGACTCAGAATCAGTTATTTAGTATAAAATCAAGATTGAAGAATATAAAAGGGATATCAATGGCTTGAATAAAATAAGGAAAGATAAAATAAAGTGTATTGAAGAACTTGAAGGAGAAGTTTTTAGCTTGCAGAAAAAGGATAAGGATCAAGAAAAACTCTTGACTCCTGCTAGGACATCAGGAAAGAATTTCACTCAAAAAACTGAGAAGTAGAAAGTGGAAAATAGTGGTTTAGAAGAAAGGAAGCATCAATTATGTTCAGATGCTAAGGCCGATGGGGGGATTGATCGAAAACAAAAAGCTGTGAAAATTGAAGTTAGACCACAAGCACCCATTCCAAGATTGAAGGTTGATTTTGGAACAAAGCAGAATTAGAATATTCAGAGATCCTAAGGAGAAACAAGCAGTACTGAAGTGACATGAAGTAATGAACCTTATATTAGGTGTTATTCTTGTGGAGAGATGAGACATTCACAATATGTGTGTTCCATAGCCAAGAGATATCGAAGGACATAAGAACAAAGGTGTAATCCGAATAGAGAATGGTTCTCTAGAACATATTTCGAAGGACACTATTTTTGGGATGGAGGATTTGGGAATATGGATAGATATTGTACATCAATTTTACAGAGGAATGTACCAAAGTAGAATCAAAATGTTCACAAGAATCATATTAATAAACCAACAGGTGATCTGAAAAGGAAAAATAGATTTACAGCTTTGCAATATGAAGTCAGTCCATCATACTTTTAGAAATATCAGAAGTCTCAATATATTCTGAGTGTAAAGGAAAAAAATATGGACCAAGAAGAAAAAGGATGAGAAGGCATTGGTGGCAGAAATTTCCCTTAAAGCATCAGAATATTCTAGTGTGTGGATCCTTGATAGCGGTTGCACATCTCACATGGAAGGTAATAAGGATCTTGTTATAGGCATACAATATGACAAAGAATAAGTTTTCATGTTTGGAAATGATGAAGGCCTAAAGATTATTGGCTCAGGAAAGGCTAGGCTTAGGGGTAAAGAGATGAGATGTGCTGATGTCTTAGTAGTAAAAGGCCTCAATCACAATTTTCTCAGTGTCAGTCAACTATGTGACTCAAGAAATTCTATATGGTTTACTAAGAATATGTGTATCTTCAAAGGAAGAGACGAGGTAGTAATTTTACAGAGAAAAAAACAAAGGGAAATCTCTACCTGGTAACTGGAGAAGAAGATATGTGCTTTCTATCCAGAGAGTAAGAAAACAAGTTGTGGAAAAAATGACTTGGTCATTTATGCCAACCATCCCTGGAATATCTAGTAAAGTGTGATATAGTAAGAGACCTCCCTAAGCTATCACTTGATCATACTCACATGTGTGATGCATGCCAATGAGGGAAGTTCATCAGAAATACTTCTAAGGAAAAGGAAAAGAACTCAACAAGAGTGCTCGAATTGGTGCATGCTAATGTTTGTGGGCCTATCACACCCAGAGAAATTGACAAAAAGAGGTAATATGTTCTTTTCATTGATAAATATAGAAAAATGGCATGGTTAATTGTTATTGACCATAATTATGATGTGTTCATCTACTTAAAAAAGTACTGGAGGGAGTGTGAAAGGATTCTTGGAATGAAAATTCTGAAGTTTCATACTGATAATTTTATGGAATTCACAAATAGTCAGGTGGAACACTATCTTGAGAAACACGGGATAAGGTGTAACACCTGAGACTTTTATGAGAAATATTTTGTTTTTATGTTATATAAATCATCAAAGGAATCTTTCACTACACACAACACTAGCTTGGCTTGCTTTACACGCAACCGCGGCCTTCCTCGATAGCTTACGTCGTACGCAATACTGAGTTTCACTAAACAACAATATGCTATTAAAATATTATTAAAACTAGCCATTATGAATAGTACTAACTGAATTTTGAATTTTATAACATTTTAATTCAACTTATACATTTTCTAGAATGAGGTATAAAAGCAAAATCAGTTTTTTTGGATAAAAGAAATATTTTTCAAAAAATATAGTTTTGCCACCTTTTGATGGCGCACCCACATTAAATCTAGTTTTTGAAATGTTTATAAGTTCAATTTGACAAAATAAAATTCTTCTTTTGAATCAGGGTATAAAAATTTACTTTGGATAAATTTTTGATATTTTTCTGATAACTTTCATATTTTGATGAATAGTAAAAATACGCTAATTTTTAATTAAAAAAAACTTTTTTCATTGAGATAATTTATATGAATAAATTATAATATTGAATGGTTTTAAAGTATAAATAGAATATATTTTTACCATTTAATATAATGTATGTCATTAGCAATAATTTCACATTGAATTCATAGGTAAAAACATTTCAATCTTTGGCAATGTTTTAACTTCTAAAACCCGTTTTATTAACAATGGGATTTATTTTAAATTAATTACTGCAACTTATATGTTTTTAATTTTGAAAAATGGATTCCATATTCAGAATCAGAGGGTCCAAATTATGTTAATAGACTACTTTTTATTTTTGGGCATTATGAATAGTAACTACGGTAAATTTTATTTACCATAGTTAAAGGTAAATCAGGTAATTAAGGGTAAATATAAGATTATAAAATTACCCTAACACCTACCAAAATCCTATAGGATGACTAAAGGTCGACCCATATCACCTAAGGGTAGAATTAGATTCATTTAATGGACTTTTTTCTATGAAAATAATTTAATTATTATTAAAACCAAAGAATGTGACAACATGTCACTTTCTTAAATCTTATAAGTATAATAATTTTAATTTGGTGATAAAATTAATGAAACTTCGAACATGAATAGTATCCAGAAATCTAATACAATTATCTACATCATAGGAATTTATTTATAATTTTTAGGGATTAAATAATTATCATTAATTATGACACAATAGTGATGTTGAAATTATTTTATTAATTAAAATATCAAATAAATTGTTTTAAAAATATTAAAATAAATATTATATGAACTATTTAATGTTCTAAACTAATTTTCTAGATACATATGATATTTTATAAATCTATTAAAGCTTTTATTTTGAACATATCTTCTGTATATATTTTATTTAAATTCAAATAAATGAATAGTGTCAAAATTGACACTATTGTTATTTTATAAAAATAACATATTATAAAATTGTTTAAAAATCACAAAAATATTTAAAAATTATAAATTAAAATTTATATGGTCTACAATGTCATAAAGTTTCAAATTATGGAAAATTCACAACACATATGTAATTATTTATAATAATTTAAAATTTAGAATATTATTACCACAAATAAAATTAAATTGATAAATAAGGATAAATCAAGTTGATAATGTTTAAAATAAATTCCTAACATCTCTAAATTTTATTGGTTGACGAGATTACAACCCTATATAATCTAATCTTCGGATATGAGTCATTTTGGAAGTATTTAAGTGGGGTTGGGATTTAATATAAACTAATATTTCTTATATTTACAAAGGTGCCCCTCTCCTCCCTTATAAAAGGGAACCTCCTCCCTCTCTTCCTCACACCAATTTGAGCCTTCAAGCTCGGCCAAAACCTGCCCATTTCACTTCCCCACTTCCTTAGAAACCTACTAGAGGTACTGGTCTTATCAAAAGACCAACTCTAGTGCCTTAAAAGAAAGTTTAAAGGAGGCACTTCAAGAAAAAGGTAATACCTTCTACCATTTTCTTCAAGTTCCATTCTTCTTCTACTCGCTCTTCTTTAGTTGTTTCATTATGAGGTAATAAAATCAGTATCACTCATATACTGATATGTTATTATAAATATGAAACAAACCTATTTCACCTCTTATCCATCCTACGGAAAATGAAATCACCGCGCGCGCGTACGTACGGAATACCGTCTCCACGCCGTGGTGTAATCTATTTTCCCCCACCACCTTACTTGGATGGGTATAAGGGTGAAAGTAATGAATATTATTATTGTAAAGTGGTATTGATTCTGAAATAGTATACATACACTCCAATACAATTACACGATCATGGGAACGATATCATCGCTCGTGCGTACGTATGGAATACCGTCTCCACGATGTGATGCGATTTGTTCTACATGATCTTCATTGCATAATGATTATATAAATGAATTGAATGAATGAATATGATATATATTACACTAATACCATTCTGGAAATGAGGTATCTATAACCTAAAGAGAAGAAGGCGCCGCACACGCCCTTGGCCTTTCAAAATTTTCTGACCGTTGGCTTCTCGCCGGCCGTTGGATCCTCGTCGATCGTCCCGTCGGCAGCTTCTCCGGCCCTCCCGACCTTCGATCCCGGGCCAGCGCCACCGGCTGTCGGCCCCTCTTCTTGGTTCCATTCTCCTTCCCGGGGTTCTCCTCGTACCTTCAAAGAGGCGTTATGTGGCTCGACGAACCTGCGGCCGTGTCCGGCGTCCCAGCCGGTGTCTACGGCGGTGATGCGGGAGGGTTCTTGTGTCTCGTTGGAGGTTCCTTTCTTGTACTTCTCGTTGGCCTCGAAGGATCTCAAATGGACGCTCGTGGCCCGTTTTGGTTCTTCTCTTCTGCCCCTGGAGGCTTTCAGGCGTTTCGTGGAGTCGTGGGGGCTTCTAGTGCCGGCCCGCATCTCCATCCTGCATCGGAATTCTTTCTGCCTTAGTCTGGGCTCAGAAGCAGATTTCGTCTTTGCCTGGTGCAAGGAGCCGCGCTGTTGGGATCGTTGGCATTTTAGCTTGTCCAGATGGTCCATGGAGTCTCACAGAGGAAGGGAGAGTCCTCAGGCTGCAGTGTGGATCATTTTACTGGGCCTTCCCCTGCCTTTCTAGTCCGATGTTTTTCTCAAGGCCATTGGTGACTCCCTCAGAGGTTTTCTTTGTTTGGATGATCTCACTCGCAGGGGTGAGTATGCTGCGGAAGCTAGGCTATGTGTTGAGCTTGATCTCTCCCTGTCCATTCCAGAGAAGTTGTCTCTAAGGGTGCAGGGCGCTTTTGAATGGTCCCAGGAGATTGTCTACCCGGTGTTCCCTAGGTTCTGCTCAGCTTGCCTTCTCCATGGGAATTCTCTTTAGGTCTACAGGAAGCATCAGGTGGATTCTCGGCGGCGTCGTCGTCCAAGGTCTCACGAGCCTGGTCTCTCGGCGGAGGAAGGTGGTTCTCCGCACGTTTCTATGGTGCCGCCCGCGGAGGGTTCGGAGTCTGTGGAGGGGAGAGGGGATGCCTCTCCATCTGCAGGTCCTCTGACCATGCTTTCCGGATCTCATGTCGTTGTTCCTAGCCAGTTTCGTCCTCAGTTTGGCGCTTTTGTTCTGGACTGGATGTTGACTTTGCTTCCAGTGGTTTTCGCTGCAAACCGGCTGTGGGAAGGCAGTTTGCTCGAGCGCTTTCTTCGACCATCTAGAAAATTCCCAGGTAATTTTTCTTACGGGACTCCGATAGCACCCCTTTCCTTATGCCAGGGCATGCACAAGGCGTTGCTTCCAGAGGCTCCAGCGAAGGAACATGATCTGGGGGGGCTGCCTCTCAGGCCGCTTTGCTAAGTCTATCGGCTACTTGGGGAGAGAGTCCTCAAGCTACTATCTCCGAATCTCCACCAAGTGTTTTGAAAACGGCAGGGTCACCCCCCTTCCCACGAGCGAGACAGGCTTCATCAGGGTCGCGGGCTCTAAGCCCGAGGATGTGTACCGGGTTGCAGTTGAAGAAGCTTCGGTCGCAGGAATGTGCTCCTCTCCCTTCCCTAAAATTGGGTCACTCGTCTGGGGCCAAAGCCAAACCAACCCGTTCCAATGTTGAAGGTCCTTATTTGGAATGCTCGTGGTCTTCGGGCCCGAGCCAAGACTGATTTTCTGGCTAATGAAGTTTCCAACAACTCAGTGGTTGTGCTGGCGATTCTTGAACCAATGTTGGCTTCGAATAAGATCAAGTAGTATGCTCTTCGCCTTAGAACACAGGGTTTCATGCATGCAAATCCTCTGAACTCTCATATTTGGATCTTTTGGAAGGATCAGATCAAAGTAGAGCAGATTGGTGTTTCAGATCAATATTTGGATGCTAGGATCTCTGATGGATTCCATGAAATCAACTTTTCTTTTATCTACGCCAAGTGCAATGCCATAGAGAGGGAAGAGCTCTGGAGGGATCTGGAAAGCATTACTAATGATAACACTCCATGGGTCGTCGGGGGTGACTTCAATATTATCACCACTCCAGAGGAGAAGCAGGGCGGGGGTGCTTTCCCCAGGAGTTCCAGTCAATCCTTTGTGTCATTTATGGCTAGAAGCGGACTCCAGGATGTAGGGTTTGAAGGCGACTGATTTACTTGGTGCAACAACCAACGTGGAGGAAGGCGAACCTGGTGCCGGCTTGATAGGTGTTTGCTGAATGAAGCAGCCATCTCTGCCTTTCCTAACACCAAAGTGTCGCATCTTGTCCGATGGCTCTCAGATCATTCTCCTCTGCTTCTTAGAATGGGGCATGCCCCTCTGAGGGAGGATCGGTTCCAGTTATCGAAGTCATGGGCAGAGGATCCGGGATTCTCTGATCTTGTTCAGGAGGTTAGGTCGCCCATTCATGAGGTGAATCCCTAGATCACTATCCACAAAAAGCTTAGACGGCTAAAGCTCCATCTCCAAAGTTGGAGGAGAACTATTCCTAGCCATGATCAGGAGCTTCACGAGATCAGTAGGGAGGTGGAGCTAATGGAGCTGGGTCTCGAACAGGGATGGGATGAAGGCATGTTTAACGAGCTCCGTCGCAAGAAGGATCGGCTTTCGGAGATTCTCATGAGGCAGGAGCGGATGGCTAGAGAGAGCGCCAGGGTGTGGTGGCTCCATGAAGGTGAGAGGAACACGAGGTATTTCCATGCATGTATCAAATAAAGGAGAAGAAGGCATAATCCAAATGTTCGCAGAGGGGATGGATCTTTCTCTAATGATCGTGATGAAATAGGAGAGATGCTCAATAACAGACTCAAACAAACCCTTGCAGGCCCGAACACTCTTTCTAATACGGGCTACCCAAGGGGGGCAGCAGAGATCTTTGAGGATATTCCTGATTGCGTTTTTAGGGAAACCTATGTGAGTTTGCGAAGGAGCCCTGATGATCATGAAGTCCAGGAGGCAATTTGGTCTCTGAACCCAGACAGCGCCCCCGGCCCGGACAGCATTCCAGGCTCCTTTTATAGGGCTACATGGGACATTATCAAAGGAGACATGGTGCATGCGATTCAGGATTATTTCAGAGGTGGGAACTTGCCTCGGATTGCATGTGCCACCAAGGTGGTGTTTCTTCCTAAAGTAAGTAACCCCCAATGCATCGACAATTACCGCCCCATTAGTATGTGCAACTTTCCCTATAAAATCCTTGCAAGTATCATTAATAAAAGGTTGGTGAGGCACATGGATTCTTGGTTAGCCCCTGAACAGCATGGCTTTATCAAAGGCCGGTCCATTCAAGGAGCGATTGGCATTTCAAATGAAATGGTTAGTGACATCAATCATAAAACTTTCGGGGGCAACTTGATTCTTAAGATGGATATGAATAAGGTGTATGATCGGATGGAATGGGGCTTCACCCTCAGGGTGTTGACCTGCATGGGCTATCTCACTGGACCAGGGATCTTCTGTTTCACTGCTTTAGTTCTGCTTGGATCTCATCTTCTTTCATGGGGAAACATATCGGATTCTTCAAGGAGTGTCGGGGCCTCAGGCAAGGTGACCCCTTATCTCCCACCATTTTTATTATCTCGCAAAATGCTCTCAGTTGTTCTATCAATAGGGGTATCCGTATGGGCAGAATCACCCCTTTTAAGAACCGCTATAATCCTCTGAGTATTTCGCACTTGATGTTCGCTGATGACTCCATTTTGTTCTGCAATTGTAGTAGGAGATCAGTGCAGGGTGTTTGTGGTATTCTTGAGGAATATTGTAAGTGGAGCGGGCAATTTCTTAACAGGGAGAAATGTCTTTACTTTGCCGCCATGAAGACCCCAGAGAGAAGGTTACGAAGTCTGGATGAGAGTCTGAATATGCGAAGAGGGCAGTTTCCAATTGAGTAACTTGGAGCTCTGGTCAGTCCATTTTCACCTAGAGTACATCACTTTGATAAAATTGTCAGCAAGATCACGGGGCAGATCTTTAACTGGAAGAATCGGCTTCTCTCTTTTGGAGGCCGCATCACGCTGGTGAATAATGTTTTAGTGTCCATTCCCATGAATGTGCTTTCTACTTTGAAGGTACCTAAAGCCGTTATCATCAACCTGGAAAGGATTATGTTTTCTTTTATTTGGGATGGGCAAATGGAAGGAAGGTATCATTGGGCTTCCCGTGAGCGCATGGAAAGGCCGATCCAGGAAGGTGGCATCAACTTGAGAAGCATCCATGATACGTTACAGGGGCTTCATGGCAAACTCGCTTGGGAGGCTTTGGAGGGTCGCACATTATGGGGTAGGTCCATGCAAAGCAGATACGGCCAGGACTTGGGATTGCAGAGACCCCATCCTTCCATGCCTTGGAAGCTGATCCATTCCCATATTAATACACTGAGACACCATTCGAAGTGGATGGTGGGCAGGGGTGACCTGACTTTCTGGCTTCATGACTGGGGAGCTGGCTGTCTCTGGTTTCCAGGCTGCCCGGCCCCTTCCTTGTCTTTTCGGGAGGCGAGTCATCACCCTAGTTTTATCTAGGCAATTCTGAATGAGAACCAGCAGGAGGTCTTCACAGATATTGTGCCCAGCGAGGAGCCGGATGCACTGATATTCATGGAATCTTCTTCAGGTGCATTTTCTGCTAAGGATTATCGGCGGGTGAGCATTTCTAAAAACAGGAGCGACCAGTGGGGGGAAATGTTGTGGTTTAAGGAAGTGCTGACGAAATTTAACTTCTTGCTTTGGCGTGTGCGGCAGAATGCCCTTACCACAGACGATAGGGTCAGAAGTCTTGTAATTAGTATGGCCTCAAGGTGCTTATGCTGCTTCCATCCTCAACAGGAAACAATCAGCCATCTGTTTATGGGAAGCGACTGGGCTCGAAGGATCTGGCATACTTCTGGTTTACCACTTGGTGAGGGGCATAGTGATGCTGTGTTGGAGAACTTTCTTTCATCCTGGATCACGGGGCCGGGTGTTCAAGGGGAAGAACAGGGTGGCCAGGTGCTGATTATCCTGGCCAGTTGCTAGACACTATGGAGTGCTAGGAATGAGGCCCGCCATGATAACTCCCCATTTACTAGCATGAGCATCGTTTTCAAGATGAGGAACACTCTTCTGGACCTGGATGGTTTGTGCAAGGGTTGCTTGGGTGCCCCCTCAATCAGAAGGTTCAGTCCAGCTCTGGGGTCTCCTTTACAGGGCGAAGGGCGAGGGCTGGGGAAATGGGTGCGGTGGAACTCTCCAAGGGAGGGATTTAATCTCAATACGGATGGTTCCCTCCTGAATGGAATGATGTGAGGTGGAGGAGTTGTTCGGGATCGAAGGGGGTCCATTATAGTAGCCTTCTCGGCCAGCTTTGGTGTGGGCGATGCTTTACGAGTGGAGACGTTGGTGATGGTCACCGGGTTGGATTTCTGCAAGGGAAGAAGCATCAGTCTTGAAGAGGTGGAGACCGACTCCCTTACTCTTTTTAATTCTCTCTCAAAGAAGACCAAGGGTCCATGGAATATTACTTACTACATCAGGAAGTGCTTCTCTCTTCTGGACAGCAGGACAAGTATCTCTCACACGTGGCGGGAGGGGAATATGGTGGTAGACTTCTTGGCCTCTAAGGTTCCCTCGAACTGTAGTATATCCTACTTCCTGAGCTTGGGTTCCTTTCCCCTTGAGGGGGTCCATTTTGTGGTTAATTATGCCCTTGGTCTCCATTACTTTAGACCGCCTTAAATTTTGTCTTGTCTGGACCTTTCCTTGTATGTATGAAAATCAATAAAAATAGTTGTTTTCAGGCCAACCATATATGATATCATAACAATAATTATGTTTATGGAATAAGTCAATAACATTATTTAAATCATTATACAGGAGGTTCGGACACTTACGAAGAAAATCGGACCTAAGGTAAGGGAAATATCACAATCTCATTTTTATCCGAGATTGTTTATACTTTGGAATTTACTGGGGTGTATTTTATCATCCACATCCATGTTTCCTCAATATGTAATATTTATATCCTTCTACAATAGTTTATATCCAATTTTACCCTTCGGTGAGTTTTTTTAAAAGATATGAAAGGAATATTTTGTCGTTTTTCGTACGAGGTACTTTTTGACTTTTCTGACAAAAGTACGAGAAGAATGTTTTCTTTTAACTTATACGGCATGAATGGATTTTTAAAACATTATTTCCAAGAATCTTCCATTAAATGTTTTCAAGTTTATTTTTAATCAACTTCTTTTAGTTTAGAATTGTGTGACATGTTAAGAAAGAAAAAGTGTTTTTGAAGTAGAAAGGATATTTTCCTCAAGAATGGAGTTCAAGTGTTTTATCAAAATTATTTTCCATCTAAGATAATAAAGGGTTCTGTTTCTATCCCTATTATTACGTTGATTTGATTATGTTATGATGGAATTATTTTTATGAATTCCTTTATCTTATATGAATTGTTTTATGATGTCATGATGTTTAAGATTCCCATTTTTATTACATGGGTTATGCTATGATGTATGGTTTATGATTTTGTGGAACACATAAGAATGGTATCATTATGAAATGGGTGGGACCTATATCTCCCTCCAATTCATTGGGTAAAGATTTTATATCTCATGAGATAGACATGGCTGGAATGGAAGGTTATACCAGTTCAGTGAAACAAGACTGAAACGAGGAGTGAACTCGGTTCAGAAATGGACTTTGTCCACTAAGATAGTCTTGGTAATGAGTCTTGAATAATAAGAAATGATTATCTGTGATTATGTGTGTATGACACAAAGTTTCATGTTTTAAGTTATGATTATTGGGATTTCATTTAACTACTATGATTTATCCCATGATATGAAATTATGCTCTCTTTTGCAGGTTAAGATTTCCAAAATGTTATGTTCTTATGAATATGATGTGATTGATATTTCTTTTGTTTACCCTTACTAAGCATTTGAGATCACCCTTTTGTATGTTTTCTTACCCCAGGCCAGGAAGAAGCTTATTAAGTAAGATATGCCAAAAGGGACTATAGATATGATGAAATAAATGGGAGACAGTGTAGAAGCTTTATGAACCAGTTGTTTATGTTTCCCAGTTTCTAAAGACACTATACCTATACGGTCCTTTCATGGTTTTGTTATATGTTGTAATAAGTACGCTTCAATTTTGAAGTAATAACAATGTATGTAAAGTATGGGTCATTATAGTTGGTATCAGAGGAAAAGTATAGTCAACCTTTGGAAACTAGGATGTGAAAGCCTTAGTAAGAACCCCAAGGAAAAGTCTAAGCATAGAACACAATCTTAGTGTTTTAGAAATGACCATGAATAACCTAGGATAAGACCTTAAGTGTGAAATTTTATTCTCGATTATGTGGTTTTCCTATTATAATTAGTGTTGATCACACTATTCTTCTTGGTTTTATTCAATGGCTGGAACCTGAAGGAACCGTGTTAATGCGGAAGCGACGGGCAATGCAATGATTGTCCCCCTGAGCAACCAAACATTATGGGATATGGAATGAAAAATCTTGTAGCCATGCTCACACAACTTTCTGAAGCTATGAATCATGCAGGACATCCAAATGAGCAAAGGAAGGATCAATATTCTGTTGAATCCTTCATGAGGCAGCGTCCACCTTCTTTCAGCAGGTCTACTAATCCATTAGTTGCTGAACAATGGATTAGTACCACTGAAAAGATATTTTCAGTTCTTCAATGTTCTGAACATGATAAATTCATCCTAGTAGTGTATCGTTTGGAAGGAGATGCTGATCAATGGTGGAATCTTATTAAGAATACAAGGCAAAGGGATGAAGTTGAGTCCATGGAATGGGATGAGTTCAAGAACTTATTTTTCAATAATTACTTCCCTCGTATTCTCCGAACAAAGATGGAGAAAGAGTTTCTTGAACTGAAGCAAAAGGATGATGAATCTATTGGTACCTATGAAGCAAATTTTACAAGACTCGCAAGGTATGCTTCTGGTATTATTATCCAACCTGAGAGTAAGATCGATCGATTCTTTAGTGGCTTAAAACCAAGTCTTCGAAGGGCGTTAGCCATAAGGGACTTCAATAGCTACGAGGAAATTGTTCGATGTGCTCTCAAAGTCGAGATGGAAATTGGAGTAACCCATTAGTCATATGGGTTTGATAAGAAGAGGAAAATAGAATTCAAAGGAAAATATAAAGATCACACTGAAAAGAAGATGAGCTTTCCCTTATGCTCAAAGTGTGGAAAGAAACATGGAGGGAGTTGTCTTAAAGGGACAAGTAAATGTTTCAAATGTGGAAAGGAAGGTCATCGGGAATTTGAATGCCGCAATGATGGGAAGAAGATGTCTAATGATGCAAAAAAGGAAGGTACACACAGAATGAACCTACTACACTTCAATGTTTCAAGTTTAAGGAGATGGGACATTATGCCAATAAATGCCCTAATCCAAGGGTTTTTTATGATGATCGACATCAACAAAATCTTAAGGCTAAAGAAAAAGGAAAGTCACATGCAATTTCTATCAGTGATGTGGAGTACGATAACGATGTGGTGAAAGGTACACATACCATCCACTCTAAAGTAGAAAATGTTTTATTTGATTCTGGATCCACCCACTCTTTTATTTCTGAAGATTTTTCTAAGGGTATCACCATTTTACCTCAACAATTAGATGTTGAGTTAGTTGTGACAACACCTAATGGCACAACAGTCGCATCAAAAGTTTATAATTCTTCCCCGATTGAATTTTGTGGGAAAGTGCTTCCTGCAAATCTTGTGATCCTTCCTATAGTGGAATTTGATGTGATTATTGGCATGGATTGGCTTTCTTTATATGGAGCTCATATCAATTTCCAAAGAAGGGAAGTCACATTTCATATTCCAGATCAATCTATGATCATCTATCGATGCAAGGATGAACATAACCTTCCAGTGGAAATTTCTTCCATCTTATGGGTCTTGATTCCACTTAATAAAGGTTATTTATCTCAAATGGTTGGTGATAAACTCACAATTAAGAATATGCCCATTGTACGGGAGTTTGATGATGTCTTTCTGGAGGAATTGCTGGGTCTTCCACCAAATCGTGAAGTTGAGTTTTCAATAGAACTCGTACTGGGTGCTTTGCCTATTTCAAAGACACCTTATAGAATGGCCCCAATTGAGTTGCAGGAATTGAAGAAGAAACTCCAAGAGAATCTTGATAAGGTATTCATACACCCTAGTGCGTCACCTTGGGGAGCACCTGTTCTTTTTGTTAAGAAGAAATATGGATCAATGAGACTCTACATTGATTATCGAGAACTTAACAAGATCACTATCAAGAACAAATATCCTCTCCCACGCATTGATGACCTATTTGACCAACTACGCGGAGCTCAATAATTTTCCAAGATTGATCTTCGTTCAGGGTATTATCAATTAAGGGTCAAAAGGGAGTATATACCAAAGATGGCTTTCCGTACAAGGTATGGACACTATGAATTTATAGTGATGCCATTTGGTCTTACTAATGCCCCTGCTATCTTCATGGATTTGATGAATAGAGTCTTTAGAGACTACCTTGATCAATTTGTGGTAGTCTTTATAGATGATATTCTTGTCTATTCAAAGAGAAAGGAAGAACATGAAGATCACTTGAGAATTATATTGAAAACCCTGAGAAAGGAGAAGCTTTATGCCAAATTTACCAAGTGTGAATTTTGGCTTCAAAAAGTTGCATTTTTTGGGTCACATAATCTCAAAAGAGGAGATATCTGTGGATCTAGCAAAAATAGAGGTTATCAAAAGATGGTCGAGACCAACAACAGTAACTGAGATCTGAAGTTTTCTTGGTTTGGCTGGATATTATCGACATTTTGTGAAAGATTTTTCACGATTATCTAATCCACTCACCAGGTTGACTCGAAAAGGAGTTAAGTTCGTGTGGACGGACGAATGTGAAGAGAATTTCAAGGAGTTGAAAATAAGGTTATCCAGTGCACCTGTACTCACACTTCCTTGCAGTGGAGAAAGGTTTGTGATCTACAGTGATGCATCCAAGAAGGGACTGGGATGTGTTCTCATGCAAAATGATATGGTGATAGCTTATGCCTCACGATAGTTGAAAATCCATGAGCAAAATTACCCAACTCATGATTTGGAGTTAGCTGCGGTAATCTTTGCATTAAAGATTTGGAGGCATTACCTTTATTGTGAAAGGTGTGATATTTATACTAATCATAAAAGTTTAAAGTATATTTTCAGACAAAAGGATCTGAATATGCATCAAACAAGATGGTTGGAGATGATTAGGGATTACGACTGGTCAATTCATTACCACCCTGGGAAAGAAAACAAGGTGGCAGATGCATTAAGTCGACAAGACCATGCCAGTTTATCCATGATGAGGATCAAAAAAGATCCAATATTTATGGATTTACAAAGGATGGATCTTGGAATTATAATGGAAGGGGGGAAATCATATCTTTCTCAAATGAATGTTCAACCATCTATACATGTGAAGATTAAAGAGGCACAGAAAGAAGATGTAGAGTTACAAAAGATGGTGAGAAATGTTCCTGAATTCAACCTTGATTGTGATGGGATAATAAAGTTCAGGAATCGGGTTTGTGTTCCTCCCATCCCCGAATTAAAGAAGGAGCTGTTGGATGAGGCTCAAAGTTCTTCATTCTCTATTCATCCTGGAAGCACGAAGATGTATAGGGACCTGAAAGAGTACTTCTGGTGGGATGGCATGAAAAGAGATGTTGCTGAATATGTCTCTCGATGCTTGGTTTGTCAGCAAGTTAAAGCTGAGAGACAGAAGTCTAAGGGGATGTTACAACCATTACCCATACCCGAATGGAAATGGGAAAACATCACTATAGACTTTGTCACAGGTCTTCCTAAAACATCCAAAGTCAATAATGCTATCTGGGTCATAGTTGATCGTCTTACAAAGTCTGCACACTTCATTGCTATTAGAGAGGATTTCTCTCTGGATCAGCTTGCCAGGATATATGTAAAGGAAGTTGTAAGATTGCATGGAGTACCACTTTCTATTATATCTGATCGAGATCCAAGATTTAACTCGAAGTTCTGGTGAAGTCTTCAGCATACTCTGGATATAGAGTTGAGTTTCAGCACTGCTTATCATCCTCAGACAGATGGTCAGTCTGAGAGAACAATTCAAACTCTAGAAGATATGTTGAGAGCTTGCTCTATGGATTTCAAAGGTGGTTGGGATCAACAACTACCTTTGGTGGAATTTTTTTATAATAATATATTTCACTCAAGTATTCAGATGGCTCCTTATGAAGCTCTCTATGGAAAGAAATGCAGGACTCCAACTTGCTGGAATGAAGTTGGGGAAACAAAGCTATTAGGACCTGATCTCGTTGATGAAATGGCAGAAAAGGTCAGATCTATTCAACAACACATAAGAGCAGCTCAGAGTCGACAGAAAAGTTATGTCGACAACCGAAGAAAAGACCTAGAGTTTGAAGTGGGTGATAAAGTGTTCTTACGAATATCTCCCTAGAAGAGGGTCATGATATTTGGAAAGAAGGGGAAGTTGAGCCCTAGATATATCAGTCCTTTTGAAATACTGGATCATGTTGGGAAGGTAGCTTACTGATTGGCACTTCCAACGAATCTCTCTCAAGTACATGATGTGTTCCATGTATCTCTCTTGAGAAAGTACATACCTGACCCTTCACATGTATTCAGCTCAGAAGTTGTACCGCTGGAGCAAGATCTTTCTTATAAAGAACAGCCGATAGAGATTCTGGATCGTAGCGAAAAAGTCCTACGAAACAAGACCACTCGCTTGGTGAATGTTTTATGGAGGAACCACCAATTAGAAGAAGCTATATGGGAGCTTGAGGATATGATGAGGGAGAGGTATCCTCATCTGTTTGTTACAAAGTGACGAATTTCGAGGGAGAAATTCATTTTAAGGGGGGTAGAATGTAACACCCAAGAATTTTATGAGAAATATTTTGTTTTTATGTTATATAAATCATCAAAGGAATCTTTCACTACACACAACACTAGCTTGTCTTTCTTTACACGCAACCGCGACCTTCCTCGATAGCTTGCGTCGTACGCAATACCGAGTTTCACTAAACAACAATATGCTATTAAAATATTATTAAAACTAGCCGTTATGAATAGTACTAACTGAATTTTAAATTTTATAACATTTCAATTCAACTTATACATTTTCTAGAATGAGGTATAAAAGCAAAATCAGTTTTTTTGGATAAAAGAAATATTTTTCAAAAAATACAGTTTTGCCGCCTTTTGATGGCGCACCCACATTAAATCTAGTTTTTGACATGTTTATAAGTTCAATTTGATAAAATAAAATTCTTCTTTTGAATCAGGGTATAAAAATTTACTTTGGATAAATTTTTGATATTTTTCTGATAACTTTCATATTTTGATGAATAGTAAAAATACGCTAATTTTTAATTAAAAACAACTTTTTTCATTGAGATAATTTATATGGATAAATTATAATATTGAATGGTTTTAAAGTATAAATAGAATATATTTTTACCATTTAATATAATTTATGTCATTATCATTAATTTCACATTGAATTCATAGGTAAAAACATTTCAATATTTGGCGATGTTTTAACTTCTAAAACCCGTTTTCTTAACAACGGGATTTATTTTAAATTAATTACTACAAGTTATATGTTTTGAATTTTGAAAAATGGATTCCATATTCAGAATCAGAGGGTCCAAATTATGTTAATAGACTATTTTTTATTTTTGGGCATTATGAATAGTAACTACGGTAAATTTTATTTACCATAGTTAAAGGTAAATCAGGTAATTAAGGGTAAATATAAGATTATAAAATTACCCTAACACCTGACAAAATCCTATTTGATGACTAAAAGTAGACCCATATCACCTAAGGGTCGGATTAGATTAATTTAATGGACTTTTGTCCATGAAAATAATTTAATTATTATTAAAACCAAAGAATGTGACAACATGTCACTTTCTTAAATCTTATAAGTATAATAATTTTAATTTGGTGATAAAATTAATGAAACTTCGAACATAAATAGTATCCAGAAAGATAATACAATTATTTACATCATAGGGATTTATTTATAATTTTTAGGTATTAAATAATTATCATTAATTATGACACAATAGTGATGTTGAAATTATTTTATTAATTAAAATATCAAATAAATTGTTTTAAAAATATTAAAATAAATATTATATGAACTATTTAATGTGATACACTAATTTTCTAGATAAATATGACATTTTATGAATCTATTAAAGCTTTTAGTTTGAACATATCTTATGTATATATTTTATTTAAATTCAAATAAATGAATAGTGTCAAAATTGACACTATTGTTATTTTATAAAAATAACATATTATAAATTTTTTTAAAAATCACAAAAATATTTAAAAATTATAAATTAAAATTTATATGGTCGAAAATGTCATAAAGTTTCAAATTATGGAAAATTCACAACACATATGTAATTATTTATAATAATTTAAAATTTAGAATATTATTACCACAAATAAAATTAAATTGATAAATAAGGATAAATAAAGTTGATAATGTTTAAAATAAATTCCTAACATGTATAAATTTTATTGGTTGATGAGATTACAACCCTATATCATCTAAGCTTCGGATATGAGTCATTTTGGAAGTTTTTATGTGGGGTTGGTTTTTAATATAAACTAATATTTCTTATATTTCCAAAGGTGCCCCTCTCCTCCCTTATAAAAGGGAACCTCCTCCCTCTTTTCCTCACAACAATTTGAGCCTTCAAGCTCGGCCAAAACCTTCCCATTTCACTTCTCCACTTCCTTAGAAACCTACTAGAGGTACTGGTCTTATCAAAAGACCAACTCTAGTGCCTTAAGAGAAAGTTTAAAGGAGGCACTTCGAGAAAGAGGTAATCCCTTCTACCGTTTTCTTCAAGTTCCATTCTTCTTCTACTCCCTCTTCTTTAGTTGTTTAATTATGAGGTAATAACATCAGTATCACTCATATACTGATATGTTATTATAAATATGAAACAAACCTATTTCACCTCTTATCCATTCTACGGAAAACGAAATCACCGCGTGTGCGTACGTACGGAATACCGTCTCCACGCCGTGGTGTAATCTATTTTCCACCACCACCTTAATTGGATGGGTATAAGGGTGAAAGTAATGAATATATATGATTATTTTAAATTGGTATTGATTCTGAAATAATATACATACACTCCAATACAATTCCATGATCATGGGAATGATATTATCGCTCGTGCGTACGTACGGAATACTGTCTCCATGATGTGATGCGATTCGTTCTACATGATATTCATTGCATAATGATTATATAAATGAATTGAATGAATTAATATGATATATATTACACTAATACCATTCTGGAAATGAGGTATCTATAACCTAAAGATAATAATAAGAATTTATTCGACAAACACGCATAAGAACAAAAAGTAATAAACACCCGAATAACAAGTAGTAATGAAATATTACTAATAAGAAGCTAAGAATATGACCATATATGATATCATAACAATAATTATGAATATGGAATAAGTCAATAACATTATTGAAACCATTATACAGGAGGTTCGGACACTTACGAAGCAAATCAGACCTAAGGTAAAGGAAATATCACAATCTCATTTTTATCCGATATTGTTTATACTTTGGAATTTACTGGGGTGTATTTTATCATCCACATCCATGTTTCCTCAATATGTAATATTTATATCCTTCTACAATAGTTTATATCCAATTTTACCCTTCAGTGAGTTTTTGTAAAAGATATGAAAGGAATCTTTTGTCGTTTTTCGTACGAGGTACTTTTTGACTTTTCCGACAAAAGTACGAGAAGAATGTTTTATTTTAACTTATACGGCATGAATGGATTTTTAAAACATTATTTCCAAGAAGCTTCCATTAAAATTTTTCAAGTTTATTTTTAATCAAATTCTTTTAGTTTAGAATTGTGTGACATGTTAAGAAAGGAAAAGTGTTTTTGAAGTAGAAAGGATATTTTCCTCAAGAATGGAGTTCAAGTGTTTTATCAAAATTATTTTCCATCTAAGATAATAAAGGGTTCTGTTTCTATCCCTATTATTATGTTGATTTAATTATGTTATGATGGAATTATTTTTATGAATTTTTTTATCTTATATGAATTGTTTTATGACGTCACGATGTTTAAGATTCGCATTTTTATTACATGGGTTATGCTATGATGTATGGTTTATGATTTTGTGGCACACATAAGAATGGTATCATTATGAGATGGGGGGGACATATATCTCCCTCCAATTCATTGGGTAAATATTTTATATCTCATGATATAGACATGGCTGGAATGGCAGGTTATACCGGTTCAGTGAAACAAGACTGAAACGAGGAGTGAAATCGGTTCAGAAATAGACTTTGTCCACTAAGATAGTCTTGGAAATGAGTCTTGACTAATAAGAAATGATTCTCTATGATTATGTGTGTATGCCACAAAGTTTCATGTTTTAAGTTATGATTATTGGGATTTCATTTCACTACTATGATTTATCCCATGTTATGAAATTATGCTCTCTTTTGCAGGTTAAGATTTCCAAAATGTTATGTTCTTATGAATATGATGTGATTGATATTTCTTTTGTTTACCCTTACTGAGCATTTGAGATCACCCTTTTGTATGTTTTATTTCCCCAGGTCAGGAAGAATCTTATTAAGTAAGATATGACAAAAGGAACTATAGATATGATGAAATAAATGGGAGACAATGTAGACGCTTTATGAACCAATTGTTTATGTTTCCCAGTTTCTAAAGACACTATACCTATACGGTCCTTTAATGGTTTTGTTATATGTTGTAATAAGTACGCTTCAATTTTGAAGTAATAACAATGTATGTAAAGTATGGGTAGTTATATAAGGTATCACATTTTCTCAGTGAGAACTCCCCAACATAATGGATTGGTTGAAACGAGAAATAGAATCATAAACAACATGGCCAGAATGATGCTTATAAAAAAAGACTTACTAGAGAGATTTTGGAAGGAAGAAGTATTGACATCGGTCTATATTTCTAACAGGGCTTCGTTGTTTCTGAAGGAAATAAAGAATCTATATGATATGTGTTATGGAAAGAAGCCAACAATGAAATAATTTCAAATGTTTGGAAGTAAGTGCTTTATCCTCAACAAGGAGAAACATTGGAAATTTGAGTCGTATGAAGATGAGGTTATATTCCTTGGCTACTTAGGAAAAAGTAAATCATACAAATGCTTTAAAAAAAGTCTGGGAAAAGTAGTATAGAGTAATGATGTCATTGTAGTAGATAATTAATAGAGCATTCAATGGCATGGTATACAATTTTCTGATGAAAGTGAAGAGGAGAAAAGCAACACAGGGGGAGCAGAAGTGGTTGATGTTGATTTAGAAGAATATACTGATGATGAGAATAAGAAAGTAAAATATGTATATCCATAAAAGCCAAGAAGTTGAGCTGAAATTGACAAGTAGAATATCATTGATGATCCTTTAGTTCCAGTTCAGACAAGAAGAATGAAATCTCTACAACAGTCATCTTTCTTATCTTAGGTAGAGCCTAAATGTTTTGCTGATGTAGCTGATGATGAAAAATGGGTTCAAGATATGATTGAAGAGCTAGATAAAATTTAGAAGAATCAGACATGGGAGATTGTTTCGAGGCTAGAAGATAAAAATGTCATCGGGACTAAATGGGTCTATCGCAACAAGATGAATGAAGATGGAATAGTGATCCAAAAAAATCATGACTGGTGTGCAAAGGATACTCCCAGATAGAGGAAATAGATGTTGATGATACATTGGCACAAGTTTCAAGGCTAGGGACAATGAAATTTTTCCTAGAAATTGCAGTGCAAAGGAAGTTCAAAGTGTTCCAGATGGATGTAAAATCGGCATTATTGAATGGGGTTCTGGAGGAAGAAGTGTATATCAAAAATCCATACGGTTTTCTCATTCATGAGGATGAGAAAAAGTTTTTTCGGCTGAAGAAGGTGTTGGATGAGATGAAATAAGCACCAAGAGCATGGTACTCATGTCTTGATCAATATTTGAAGAAGCTTGGTTTCTATTGTGAGGGAGTTGATTAGAATATCTATTTCAAAAATGACATTAATCAAAGGATGACATTCCTATTTTATGTATATGACATAATATTTTGTGAATCAGATAAAGATCAATGCAAACAATTTTTTGAATTCATGAAAACTGAGTTTGAAATGTCAATGATTGGAGAGCTGATGTTTTTTCTTGGTTTATAGGTGTCCCATAGAAGGAATGGTACTTCAATTTCTCAATCCGAATATGCTAAGGATGTTCTAAGGATATTTGGAATGGAAAATTCCTAGGAGATGAAGACTCCAGTTACTACCTGGATGAAACTATCCAAATATGAGGATGAAAAGGTAGATAATGTCACAGAATATAGGCAAATCATTGGAAATTTTCTATACATGACTGTGACAAGTCCTGACATTGTATTAAGCACATGTTAAGAAGCACAATATTAAATCAATCCCAAGGAAATCCACATGATTTCAGTGAAAATAATTCTTTAGTATATCAAGGGCATGGTGGATTTTGGATTTATATATAGTGACAAATATCATTAAGATTTATTGGGATATACTGATTCATATTGGGCTAGTTTAGCGGATGATAGGAAATCAACATCAAGAGGTGCTTTCTATCTTGTTGGATTGTGTGTTTCTTGGATGAGAAAGAATCAAGGTTTCATTTCATTGAGAACCATAAAAGCTGAGTATATTGCAACCACTCATGCATTCACTCAGTTATTGTGGATTAAGAATCAGCTTGATGATATGAGAGTTAAAGTGAAGTATTCGATCGGAATCCAGTGAGATAACTCAAGTGCTATAAATATTATCAAAAATCCCATCCATCACTCTAGGAAAAAACACATTGAGATAAAGTATCATTTTATCAAGGAGAAGTTTGAGCAAGGAATGATGACGTTGGATTATGTGCTTACAGACCTACAGGTTGCAGATATTTTGACAAAGGCCTTACCCAAGGAAGCTTATGATAGGAATCGAATGGCTATGGTAGTTCTGTTGACTTCCCTCACTTGAAAAAGTGTCGATGTGGAATATCTCCCTCCCCAAGGTATGATGTGTTTTTCTCTACTATGCCAATTTTTTTTTCCTTCCAATGTCTCCGACCACAAAGGAGTGACCTTTGGGTTCATTAACAAAGGGGGAGAAATAGTGACTTCTCAAGGGGGGAAATGTGGATAAGGAAAGGAGAAAATGTCTTAGTCAAATACATGGGGAGAAGCTGATAGGTGGAGCAGTGAGATGGGGGAGAGTAATGAGATAGGGGGAGAGTTCTAAATATGAAGATGCATGAAGTGATCAATCAAAGAGTAGATATTACGATAGTTGAGGATCATGATAAAAGCAGAAGAGTGATGTTGGAATGGTGTGAGAAGGTTTCTAGCGATCAAAAATTTGTATCAGTTTAGAAATTGGTATCAATTTGGTGTTAATAGTTGGTGTTAGAAATGAATTGATTCATTGATGAACTTCTTATACTACTCTTGTTTCTCACGCCAAGAATTTCTCACGTGGGCTTAGAGTATGTGGTGAGTGAATCTCTGGTCACTATCTGAATCGCAAGAGTCAAATGGTGGTAGATGATGGAAGGAGACATAGTGAGGTATCAAAGTGAAGAAAATCATTCTAAGATGAGTTTTCAACAAACCCAAAGGGGGAGATTGTTGGGAAAAAATCCCTCAAGGTAACATTGCTGCATTTTTGGGTTGATTGTGTTTGTTGACAAAGCAAGTTCCCATGGTGAATTGTCAAGTTCCGGAGATGTTGTTGATAATCCATGTTGAAAAAGAACCATGACAGAGGAATGGACAATCTGGATGCAATTTAAAAGATCATATACAAGGTGGCACCGTTTTCCAGTGTTTGCCAAATTTTTTGGGTCCAAAATTTGAAATTTGGTGAGCATCGCAAAATATGGATTTCCTTGAAGATCTCATCAAAATATAGAAAAGGCACGAGTTTCATGAATATGGGCCTCTTGATGTGGATTTCGAGAAGACATGAAGAAAGTTAACGGTGTTCTTCGTGATTAAGACAAGCTTCGTGAATTGAAGTGTTGAAGAGCATTACGATGGTGAAGGGAATTGAAAGTGGAGCTTTGTGGCGAATACGTGAAGGAATTGATGGAACAATCCACTATTATAATGAGTTCTATGATCTGATAATTTTCACGGTGCTTCGCAATATTGATATAATTTTGGTATAAATTTCGGAGCATCGTGATTTGAGATGATGTGGCGCTGACTTTGCACGGAAGGTTTGAGAGATGGTGGAATAACCTATAAATAGACCTCGACCCCCTCAATATAAGTAGATAGTTTTCAAAGAATTTTTTTTCTCTCTACTCACGAAGGAGGTTCGCGAAGGCAGTGTGCTTCGCGAATGAAGGAGATTCGTAGTGGCTAATTTAGCTCTGCGAAGGAAGTCACTCTCCAACAACTTGAGCTCTGTGATGGCCAAAGCTTTGCAAAGGCCTGAGCTCCATAAATAAGTGTTCTCCATGAGGTAGTGAGCTCTGAGAAGGTGTGTGTTTCTCAAAGAGGCAGGAACTTCATGAAGGCTTGTTTGAGCTTTGTGAAATTGGGAGCTTCGGGCAGTAGGGTGCTTTGCGAAGGTATTTTCCAATGGTTTTTTCCCAGTGGTCAGGGGCAAAGGTTTATTCATCAGTAGAGGAAATTTGGACTTCAATAGAGCATCTACATATAGTGGAGGATGCATTCATTAGTGATAATTAAGAGTTCTACAGGTCTATAAACTATGATTGGATCTTCTAAAGTAGTGAGCTCACTTCAGTTGAGAGAGCAGAGAGTTCTCAAATTGTGAGTGGTTGTAAACCAAGAGGGACAATGAGTCCACTCCAAACTAGTAACCAATAGTGCACTTATAGTGGATTTGGTACATCAGCACACTGCTAATGTATGCTCCTTGGATGTATCCTAGTGAGGGTGAACCAAGTAACATTGATGTGTCATGTGCGTGCTTTAAGATTATTTTATACTTTTCAATGGGAAGGAGAGAGAGAAGAGGGTTTTGTCTAATAACAAAACAAGATCAAAAGGGGTAGTTGTTTTAATTTTCCATACCCTGATTCACCCCCCCTCTCAGGGTATCTAGCCTAGTGGACCTAACAAATATACAATGTAACTGCTAAGAAATATATATCACAATAGGAATCATAAATAAATGAACAATATGAATCCTTGGTCGATACAAATAAAATATAGAAAATGAAATAAATTATAACTATAATGGCCTCTATCCAAACTCACAATACTCCTCTTGTTGAAACCCTAGCCTCTAAAACATAAATCACCCCCAATTCCATCAATGAGACAATTTTTTGGCCCAAATACATCAAAACCCATGTCATGTACATAGGTATGGGTGAGTTTGATGACCTGGTAGTATTCCCTTACTTTCCATAAATCACTAAATTCTAATGATTAAGTTGTTTCATGTGCAAGTGTATAGTGGGTGTCACTCAACACACCCAAATTCATAATACATGAATTATCATAGAAATCCATTCCAATTCACCATCATAGAGAAGAAGATACATGTAGCTTGAGGACCAATACCAATACCAACCACCCTGGTCAGGTCTTACTACCTATGACCAAATATATATATACTCTCATATTCAAATATGGTATAACACACTGCTACTATTGTATTATAATATGAAATCATTAATAGGTTTCACTAGATTTTCATAAAGTATCTCCCATCAGAATCCCACCATACACATCGATTATCTCACTACCCATTAACTAAAAAAATCCAATTCTTTCAAAAAAAAACTTCAAATTTCAATGTTTTAAATCCCATCAATTAGTTAATTTAAGGGTGTTTATTACCTTTTTATATTATGAGAATAATTCATATTGAATTTTGAAAATAGAATATTTATTTAGTTTTAACTATTTTTATTCATATTTGATATTAATTGGTAAATTATTAATTTCTAAGTAATTATTTGATATGAATTTGTAATTAGAGAATGAGTTTGGAAATCATATGAAAATTCCAATTCTTCCCTTTAAATTTTGTTTAGGTATTTTATAAAAAAACATTCCATGTGTTAAATATTATTATGAAACTTTATTTAAAGATTTTTACACATTTTGGGATACAAATTTTATTTGAATACCTAGAGAAAGATCACATATTTTCATGTAGATAATGGGATCTAAATTTAAAATTGGAATGGATTAATCAATCTTAACATCACTTCAATGATCAGGTCATAACTATTCAATCTATGCCTGGAATGGTCGGAAATTTTAACATGAGTTAGAGAACTCAAAAAATAATATTTCGTTAAACCTAGAAAATCATGATTTTTGTCTTTATGATTGTCAAAGACATTGATCAAAACTATGGATTCAATTTAATTTGATATTTATTTTCAAATTTTATTACTATTATAACCTTATCCTCCCCTAAACTATATAAATAAGTATTATTCACATTTTGAGGAGGGGGTTAACATGGGAGGGGCTCGAACATAGGTTTTTAAGGGTTATGATTTAATAATTTAGATTAATTTACTATTTATTTATTTTTATTACTCTATAATTGAATTATTAATATTTTTAATAAACTATTTTGTTCTCTCCCTATCATTTTATCTAATTATCCATTCTTATCTATTATCTAAAAACACTCACAATGGTGAGTGACTAACCCAAGGAATCTCTTGGTGGATGAATCAATGTAGAACCTCTGCCTATGAATTCATATTTAATTTTTCTTATCTTATTTGGGTTCATTTATAGATTACTAATATTGAGAGAATTACTCTCACTACAGTTATATAAGGATTAACTTCTTCTTATACACTATCCTACCTCAATTATCATGGAGCAGGTAGATGTGCAGTGTACTTGGTGGTCATTGAGTACAATACATATTCAAAACTAGGGAAGAATTGGATTTCTACACCTATGATGACGTGGGTTCATTATGTATATTCAAGTTTATACATGAGACAATAAAGTTTCACTCGGGATGATAATCGCAGTAGTATTTCATTTCTTCATTAATTGAATTCATTCTATCTATACCGAATTACATGTTTCTTTTCTATTTTTTCTTCTCCTAACCAAAAACCTCAAATTTCTATTTATTTCTTAAATAAAAATAAAAAAAATTAATAAGTGAATTATGAATATTTGGAAAATTATTTCAACCACTCCTCATGTGATACGACCCTAGTATTCTATTGTAATACATTAGGAAAACAAATAATAGATTTTGTACCACCCTAAAATAGGTGTGCCAAAACTTTTGATAATTTTTGTGGGTCCAATCAGTCTTTAACTCACTATATCTTTTTTCCATTTTGCAAATATTTTTTTTATTTCATAAATTAAAAATAAATCTAAAAATAACAAAAAAAATGTGTTCATGATTCACTCAAACTTAGAATATTATTTATAGACTAAACACTCTAAGGATACATCATATGAATTAATTTATGATGAAGTAGAATATCTATTTCAAGAGTTTAGTAGATATATTCAGAGGTTAGGAATCAAATATAATTTTTAATGAAATACATCCTTGCATCCCATGAGAAATAATTATAGTAAATACAAGTAGAACCAGTGGTGGAGGAGACTTACCCACTAATTTTTCAAGACAAATAACCTGAGTATGTCGATGTGGAATTACTTAAATATATACTATGATACCTCACTCAACCATGTATATAATAGATTCATGAAGAAAAATTTCATGATGACACACTTGTTGGAGATCAAAAATATTTGGTTGAATTTTGGAATGAATTTATTAGTATTAGCATGTAATATGAGCATCATATATTTTAAGAAGAAGAATAAACACATGTGTATATTTCTTTGGATTTGGATGAATAAACCACCCAAGTGGTGGAATTTTAATATAAGATGGAGGATCTTGACTACATACTTTCATCCATTACAACCCAACTCCAAGAGGCCTTAAGTGATGAAGAATAAATTGAAGCTAATCTAACTCAGGGAGATAATTTTTTATTAAACTCATTTTCATTTAATGTTATTGAAACTGAGTCGAGAATTAATTCCCAGTGTTTAAATTTTTTAGATTCATCCAACACATGGATTTCCCTAGAGTGTGAAGATGTTGAAGAACATGGACCCATTTAGTAATGCATGAAGATCCCTAAATATATTAAATGTTTATTTAAGGAAATAAAAGAGGAGTTCTAAGTAGTTTTTTATAAATAAATTGAGTCATAAGAAATCTTCTTTTAGGGTTATTATTTTGATATTAATGCATATTTTTTCAATTCAATTCAACTACTGTTATTCTCTAAATTTTCCCTTATTAAAAATTTTTATATAGAAACATGTGATAAAGTCTTGGATGTTGAATAAGTGTCCAAGGAAATGGTAACCAATGAAAAAGAGGAGTAATCCTTCTTTTTTTCCTCACAATACATGTTGTACCTTATTTATATGGGTATGTACCTCTAGTACTATATCTATAGGATTCTTCATAATCAATGTGAAGTTATGAGCACTAAAATCAAAGTGGTTCAAATCAAAGAAACTTCTTCCACCATTAGATTTTGGATAACAACTATAAATAGTTGGCTAGGGTAAATAAAACCCTATTACCCATTTAGGGGTCTAAACCATGATTTATACCTTATTTACTTTATAATTATTTTCATTTATTTTACTTTAAGTTAATTTATCCTGTTTACTTGCTTTTATTTGTAGGTTCTCAGTGGGAAGTATATAGAATCTTAACTCAAGGTTTATACTACCAATAAGTTAGGTTACATTATTACTTTATCCATTATATTTTATATTTCCTAATGAAATTTTTCATGAAAAGTTGATAAGATCATTTATAAATCAAAAAGTGGCTAGTAAAAGTCTAAGTGTGGGAGTGGTACCAATTTGTTTAAGTCTTTATGTTTTTTTTTATAATTTTAATTTTTAGTGTGTTTTAGGTTAGGGATTTTAGCTTTATAATTTTTTCCTTCATGGTGAAAAATAGCATTATGGTTTTGAGTATTTCATATGAGTCCTTTAAAACTAGAGTAAAATGGGCAATTAGGATCCCACATGAAGTTTTGAGATATTAAGCATTTAAAAAAAGGCACAAAACCCAAAAAATTAAAAAACATGAAATGAATAATTATACAAAATCAATGGATTTATATTATGGTAATATTGATCACTAGATGGATAAGGGTTCAATTTATTTTTAAGAATGTAATTTGGGTTGTATCAAGGAAATGGGAAATTGATATTTGGAATAAGAAACTTGTGAATGATAAATTTATGACAGTTCCACTTTTAAAAATACTAACTCCACTAAATTATATTATATTAACAAAATAAGAATGTGAAATTTGGATAAAATTTAATTAGGGAGTTGATAGGAATTTTAGAAGAGGCATGATATTTTTAATGATGAATTAATCTTTATTTATCATATTTTATAGTTTATGTATTTGAACCAAGGTAGGAGAATTATTTTTGTTAGTATAATGAATTTAATTTCCTAGGATTGAAAATTTTAAGTATAAGGGAATTGATAGATCTAGTATTTTCAATAATTTTACTTTGAATTTCAATATTTTAATCCCAAAAATTTGTTTATTTAAGGGTGATTATTAAATTTTTAGATTATAAGAATAATTTGTATTGAATTTTAAAAATGGAATATTTATTTATTTTTAAGTTTTTTTATTCATCTTTGATTTTAATTGGCGAAACAATAATTTTTAAGTTATGATTTGATAGGAGTATTTTAATTAGAGAATGAATTGGAAAAATACATGTAAATTCTAGTTATGCCCTTTCAATTTTTCTATAATATTTTTATCAAAAAAATTATATGTGTTGAATATTAATTTAAAACGTTTTTATAGAATTTTACAAATGTTGGGAACCATATTTTATTTTATGACCTTGATCTGGTCTCTCTTTTTCATGGATATGAGGACCTCAAAGTTAAATCTAGTCTGAATTTGTCAATCTAGAAATCACTTCAAGGATTGATCCATAACTTTTCATCCATACTCAGATTTGGATGAAATTTTAACATGAGATAGAGGACTCAAAAAAACTCCATTAAATAGGATAAATCTCTTGTTCATTATTTATGATGGTCAGATACATTCCATAAAATTTGTGATTCAGTTTGACTAGATTTTTACTTTCCATTTTTATAACTATTGTAACCCTAGACTCGCCTCTACTCTATAGATAATTTTTATTCTCATTCAAAGGATGGGGTTCACATGGGATGGGTTCACACACTGGAGTTCATATAAATTCATGTCTTAAGACAATGTTTATGGGTAGGTTCACCCTACGGGTGGACTCAAGTTAGGTCACAACATTGATTCATCCAAATGGATCCAAGGAGTGGTCTCAACACATGATTATTAACTGCCATTATACCATTAGTTAACACACACCTTGTGTTGGATGATCAAATAGAATTTCATACACTTATACAAAAATAATTAGACCATAGGGATTTTTTCTAGATCACCTACCACTATCCAATTATTAAATCAAAACTCTCAATAGGAAACACCAATGAAGAATGAAGGAAAAGGAGATCAAAAAGGAAAACCTATATCACACACACACCAAGATCAAATCACGATTAAATGGAGGTTAGGAGATCACACCACTATAATGGAGGATAGTGTAAGAAGGATAAAACCAAAGTAAATGAACTCACCAGAGATCAAACACTAGACCAGGATATCCTGAAGGGATGTAATCACACAAAAATCACATAAAGCCACCTCAGGGTTCAAGAGAGGAGGTTTTACAGTAAAATAGGAAAGTGTTGGGCATGCAGAATGATTTAAAACCATTGGTTTTGATGAAATAATTTCATGAAACCCTTTCATAGCCTGAATTTAATGTACGCCAACAAACATGTCACCTTAGGTAAAAAAATCATTGATCGACCTTTTCACATCATTTAAAAAATTCACATATTATATCACATTCCCATTTTTACCCCATATTGAGCTCTCTTATCAGCCACACTCTCGATAATTTCCTAGGAATCAATGGCCAAGATTTTTCCCCCTCTGCCCATCAAGGGGGGGGGGGTTCTCTGCCTCCATCTTCCTCTCATAATTGCTCACACTCCTTTCTGACATTCTCAAATCATGAATTTCTCATGAAGTTTCCAAAGATCTCAGTAAGGCTGAAGGTTCCAAATCTATTTTAAGGTTCACCTCTTCTTATAATCTTGACATCAGAGTTCAAAAATTATTCAAATATTCCTAACTTGACCATGTTTCCCTGATTCTGACACCACCATCCATCAATCAATGATTTTGGTTGATTATTCTTTAGTTCCTAGGGTTTATAGAAACACGTGACTATGGGACTTCTTGAAAAAATTCATATCATGATCAGGTTTGCGTCAATGGATGATTTGATTACCAGATGGTCCAAAGATCCTAAAAAATATAATGGATTTAATTTCTATCTACTTAATTAGACTTATGATTTCCATATGAAGTGTGATGATCTGGTCTCAAAAAATTGGGTAAGTTTACATGAACTCCCACTTCCCTTATAAAACCCTTCCATTATTTGTATGCTCAGGAATTCGATTGGTCTCTTATTATGTTTTGATAGTAGAATAGTTTTTTTAGTCGTACTATTTATCCCTGTATTTATGTAGAGGTTTATGTGTTTAATAAAATGGTGGATTGGGTGTGGATAACAGTTGGAGAATAATTTTTTTGCAAGTAATAAGTTTTTTTTGAATCATGGATAGATTATTGTTCATCCTACGGTCGACTGGGTCATTTGGATCCATCCTATTCTTGTGGCCATTGGAACAGGTAGGTGAAGGATTTGAAGGTGATGGAGTATATCACATGAAATGACCTTGAGGTGGAATATTTTGGTGCTACTGAGATGTGTAATTCTAATGTATTCCATAAATAAGCAAGAACAATTAACTAGGAGTTGAATATCACAACCATCTATGACCGTTTGAGGTGTGACTTGGTTGATATAAATCTGACATGGCAGGGGTAGGTCAGTTATGGGGGGGATAAGGGGGTGCATGAAGGAGTTACTTCGGTCCCCAAGAGTATCATACTAAACTCTCCCTCATATGAAGAGGTTTTAAGACATTCTAGTGACCCTACTTATGAGGCAACAATCTAGGAGACAGGTGAGGGTGATCCTGACAGCTGTAATAATCAGAAGATTTCAATGCAAGGTTCATTAGCTAAACATGGGGATGGATTGAATTTAGTGAATTGATAAATTACTATAAGGATCATGGAAAATATTAAACTATATAACTGATATAAAGGGATAGAAATTTAGGGTACGGCATTAGATAAAATAGGTTCAGTACAGACAGAGTCCTCCAAGGAGGAGTGAGGATCCTCTGGGGAATAGGAAGATGATGAGAGTGATAACTACTTATCAGAAGATAGTGTAGAGTTAAGACATAATAAATGAATTCACTACCCAATAAGGAATAAAGGGAAGAAAGGAAAATGGGATTCTGGGAGTTGAACTCTGACCAAAGGGAATAATTCCAAAGCAAGGAAGTATTAATCATACTTTCCCAAACCAATGGAAACAAGGTCTTCTAAGAAGAGAAAACTCAAGGAAAGGGATGGTGAGTTATAAAATAATGGTAATTCATGGGAACTAATCACACAATCTAGGGGAGTAATGTTAGAGGAGGCCTTATTGATTAAGGACCCTGAGAGGATACAAACAATATAATTGAAAGATTACTTCTAGTGGACACCAATGATGAGAAGTGAAGGTGGTTCAATGGGAAGAACATATTATAATAAGAATCTTCAACAATAGGAAAATTAATGTGGGGGATTTCATTCAAACATAGGAAACAATGGATTATTACTTTAAAGACCTCATCAAGGATACCTAGAAATAAAGGTAAATACTTTTCACTAGAAATTATATAGGTATAATGCTCCTAATAGACTTAAACTTATTTTTAATGTCTTATTGATCTCTTATGGGGATTTATGCTTTTTGATTATGATGTTCAAGGGGGTTTTAATGATTTTGGTGTGGTATGATGCTCCATTTTAAGATGTATTCATTTTGTGATGGTTCTTAGCTAACCCTAAAAGTGATATCTGATTTGAAATAAAAAATTAAATTTGAGGTATATAACATTCACATGTTGAAACAGTTTCATGGCTTCTTCTGAGTGATGGATTCGCATCATGTATTACTTACACGACATGAATATTTTCTATAGGTATTAGTCACTACAAATTCCAACAGAAATCCTAAAAATCCTTCAACTCCACATGAGAGTATAGAGAATACCATTGTGACCTTAGACACATTTATACCTAGACTCCACGAATTCATAAAAAACATACATCCCTAAACTTTAGAACATTTTATTTGAAAAAAATATCTACATCCTCTAAGAAACATTTTTGACCAAAAAGGGTTAAAAGAAGAATCAACCAAAATAGGTTCAACCAAACTCAAAGAGGGTCATACCTAGAAAATACATGATCTTAAAAAACCACATTAGTTATTCACCAATATATGTGCTTTTAATTAGTCCAAATAACCAATCCAATCTATAATTTTATTCACTGATTAATTTCATTGAGAATGATTTTCCCAACCAAACATTTATATAATGTAAATTTGATATGTAATTTTCCATAAAGAGTAAGTAATATATATATATATATAATACGACAATAATTCCACTGATTTTCTATTATAAATAATAATCATCCAATATTTTTATAAAACCAAACTCTTTGATTTCATATTTAAACTAGATGTTCCAACTCTAAGAAGCTTAATTTAATCCATAACTATACCCTTAAAACTTTTAAGCATTAGTGGGATCATTTGAAACTTTAATACCATTGTTTTATATCATATACACATCCTTAAATAAATTCACGTTAAGGAAAGAGGTTTTGGTATCTATTTAAAATATACCATAATAATAATGAGTTGTAATATCTTTTAATATTTGAATAGACTTTATCATTGAAAATAGATAAAAATTTCATCATTATTAATTCTATGAATTTCATTGTAACCCTTTTCTACCAAAACATATTTAAAGGTTGGCATGATATCATCCATGATATATTTATTTTGGAATACCCTCTTTCAACATATGGGTCTTACCACTTCCGTTTTATCCACCATGTTCAAAAATTTTTTAGTGTACATGGATTATATCTTAGACTCTATGAATTTTAACCATTTATCTAAATAAAAACTCTCAATGAACTCTTAGCATGTAGTAGATTTATCATCTATGGACATTACTTCATTATACTTCAAGTTAAATTTTTTTATTTCATCCCTCCCCACACTACCTTTATTTAACCACTTCATCATAATTTTCCATAATAAATCAACATCTCTCAGACTCTTTATTAATCCTAATAAACATTCAAGGTTCTTGTGTAAGCTGGGTTGATTCTTCGTCTATAACTATTTATAGAACTAGTTCAGTTTTATTCTTTAGGAAACTTCCTATTTATTAGTATTAAACTTTGATAAGTTAATATTTACTCCTACTAAATCTTCAATTCATGTGATCCTTCTCAAAGAAAACACCATCTCAATCCACACACAAAAATTGTATTCCTTAGGAGTATAGAAATAATATCCCTTTTTTCCTTGGGATAATCAAAAAATAAACATTTATCTAATTTAGGGACAATTTTATCAGAATCCAAACATTCTACATATACCATACAACCCCAAATATACATAAAATACATATTGGGATGTTTCAAGTCTAAATCTCATATGATGTATTTATTACTACCTTAAAGGGAGAAAAGTAAAGTATGAATGTAGTAGTTTCCAAATAATATCCCCAAAATGAAATAGGAAGGTCACATTGACTCATCATTGATAAAACAACATAAAACATTGTATGATTACTACACCTATATACACCATTCTAGTATGGTGTTCTAGGAGGATTGAATTATGAAATAAATCCAAAAAATCTTAGATGACCAGTGAATTATTAGCTTAAGTATTCACCACCATGATATGATCACAAAATCGTAATACTTATTCCAATTTGATTATATACTTCATTCTGATACTCTTTAAATTTTTAGAATTTTTGAACATGTACCTCATCTGAAACACATAATCATGCTAAATAAAGTCATTTGTGAAGGTTATGAAGTACCTATAACCACTACTTTCTTAAATACTCATTGATCCATATACATCACTATATATATGATCCAACTTTCCACTAGATATTTCACCTTTTCCACTAAAATATGTTTTGGTCATTTTTATAATAAATAAGATTCACATGTATCAAAAAATTCATCGTCAAATAATTCCAATAATCCATCATTATAGAGTCTTAAAATATGTTTATCATTTATTTGTTCAAGGAGAAAATGCCAAAGGTAATTTGTATTAGAATCAACATTTACCTTCTTACTCTAAATTCTATAAGAAAGACTATCCATATCTAGAATGTATGAACCATTTAACACATTTCTACTATTATAGAACATTTCATTTATATATATATAATAACTCTTCTTCCTAACAATGAATGAAAATATAATATTATCTAAACAAGATATATAAATAAAATTTATTTTAATAATATGAACATAATAACAGTTTTACAATTATAGAACTAATCCACTTGGTAGACTTAGATCATAATTGTAAAACTATATCTAAGAAACTCTTTCCCCATTTCCAACACATATATCCACTTTATATTTCTTTAATTCTATACTAATTTTGAGTCTGTTTTTAGCATCACAAATGTGTGATGAACAGAAAATATCTAATACCCATGAGTCATAGTTGGTGAAATTGATTTCAATTTCATTCACATCCAAATGCTCAAAATGATTTTCTTTGAGAATACCTCTAAACATTAGATACTAGTCTAGAATTATTTTATATGTAATTCTTATAAGATACCTAAAAATAATAATCAAGATGTATTCAATAATCTAAAACAAATAAATATCTATATGTGAGTATCATATTTTATATATTTTCATCAAGTAAATTTAATAAAAGTACTCCCAATAAAATGATGACCACATAAATCATTACCTTTAGTGGGGAAAGATCCATATTTTACTAAGAACTGAACCCTCTTTGGAATGAACCTCATTAATTAATATATTTAGGTAGGTATAGGCCCTTCACTACTTGAGGAAATTCAAATTGCAACACACACTGCATTGACAGACTTGGTTACAATGGCTACCCCTTTGGAACCTTCTAAAGGTACTAAAACACAGCCCATTCATGGTGAATGTTTTAATGGTATGAAGATTGAAAATGTTCAATCTTCATACCCTTATTATTAATTGGGATGTGAATAAAAATAGGTTAGCATAATACTTGATACTCATGATGACCAGAAAAGGATGGTTGTGATGAAGGACTTTGAGCAAAACAAATGTCACCCTTCTGTGAATTCAAAGTTGAATAGTGATAGTCATATTGAGAAGATTCACATCTCGAAACAGACTACAAAGGCTTCTCTGGATAGCTCTAGGAAGAACCTGGTAAATCACTCAAGTAACTCACATGACAACCCTTCTTCAACTCCTTAAGGTACAGATCCTCCCCTTTTTTTCAATCCCACTATTAGTACTACCCAGGTCTTTGATCATTATGTTATGCATGCTTAATCTGGGAACTAGTTTACTAACCAATATTTTGACCATACTACTAATATTATTAATGAACCTATTAATTTACCTATGCTAAACCCATGCATTGATTCCTCTAAGGATAATACCAAAATAGGTAATTCAAACATCCCTCATGATACTTCTAAAAGCAATCAGGATAAGATAAAGAGCCCCAAAAAACTAAAAAGATCATAATATCTTCTTGAAACAAAGGCGCAGGAAACAAAAAAAGGAGTTCTAACTCCAAAATTAGATTTAAATGAATATCCTCTTTTAGACTTTTTAGGGTATCCCCAACTCGGACACATATTCTATTTTAAAAATAATGATTAATACCCACTGTACAACTTTGATTGATATTGCTAAACCTAAAGCTAATTAGTCTTATAAATACCATCATTTATATCAATATGGTTACTCCTTTATTTTATCCACAAAAAACTCTTCATATTTTGATTCTCTTTGGATCTTTTCACACTCCTCCATCCAAAATGTTAACTTTTTTAACATTTTGGAAGAATCCATCACTTGTGACTTTATTTTTGATGGCACTCATATCTTCTGCTTCTTTATTTATGCCAAGAATAGATATCAATATCGAAGGCCCCTCTGGGATGACCTTTCCTACTTAGCTTCTTGTATTAACACACCTTGGTTTGTAACTAGGGACTTTAATTCTATTCTCAATTCAAGTGAGAAAATTGAACCCTCACATGCCACAATCTCCAAGAGAGAATTTAAAACCTTGATTGAAGCCAATAACCTGATTGAAATAAATCTCAAGGGTGCCAAACACACTTGGTATAGAAAACACCTCAATATGGTGGTTGCTTCCAAATTGTATAGAGCCTTCACAAAATTATCTACTTTAGATAAATGGGACACTATCTCTAACACCATTCTCTACAAGCTATACTCTAACCATCACCCTATTTTCATTAATGTCTCCACAAAAACTATGAAACTCTCTATTCCTTTTAGGTTTAATAATGCTTGGTTATCTAACAATAAATTCACTGACATCATCAAGAATTTTTGGATTTACATGACACACATCAATGATTCCTTTGATTGTACTATCAAATTAAAATCTCTTAAATAGATTATCCAAAGTTGGTGTAGCTCTCATTCCAAAAAGAATAATAATGACATCATTTTTCTTGAGAATGAACTTAATCAAATTCAAAACATTAATACTAGATCTGAATTCATCACTGATCTGAACTGTGAAGTTAATATCTTAGTTAAGCTCAAATCTTTACTCACTTTTCAGGAGAATATGAAGAAATAAGCCTTCAAAGTTAAATGGTTATCTAACGGTGATAGAAACACTAAATTCTATAACTCTCTTCAAAGATCTAGAAAATCTTGTAGACCTCTAGTCTCTCTAAAGGAAGGAGATATATTTTTAGATAATTATGATAATATTACTAATCATATTGTATCTTATTTTTCATCTATCATTAATGGCCCTGATAATAACAAGGTCCTCTTACCTAATATCATACCTATGGTGGTCAACAATTATGACAACACCTTTATTCTTAAAATTCCTCTTTATCATGAAATTAAAGACACTGTATTTAGTCTTAATCCTGATAGTGCTCCTGGTCCTAATGGATTCAACAATGGATTCTTTAAATAGTACTAGGACATTATCCAATTATATGTTTGCAAACTTGTTAAATATTTTTTCTCTAATGGTGTTCTCCCTCATGGAATAAATTCTCCCTTTAATTCCTAAAGTTTAAAATTATTTATTAATTCACTTTTTAGGCCCATTTCTCTCATTAACACACTTTATAAAATTATCACAAAAATCATTGCTAAAAGACTTTCACCTATCACTAAAACTATTATCTCATGGAATTAATTTGGGTTTATTAAGGGTGGATCCGTTCAAAATTTAATTTGTCTTGCTTCAGAGTGTATTAATACTTTAAAAAAATCTACCAGTGGTGGTAATATTTCCATTAAATTGGACATCAAAAAAGATTTTGATACCATGGATTGGAGTTTTATGTTCAAGTTGCTTCATTATTTTGGTTTTAATGACACCTTTATCACTACTATCAGAACTTTTTTCAACTTTTCCTCCATTTCCATTCTGATCAACGGATCCCCCAGGGCCTACTTCAAATGAAACAAAGTTGTTAGACAAGGTGACCCGTCTCTTCCATACTTTTCTCCATTTCGGAGGACTATCTCAGTCACTTTCACAGTTGTCTTGTTGATAAAAAACTCAATCCCATTCATGTCTCAAGAAATGTGAATTCTCCCACACACCTTTTTTATACTGATGACATTGTTATTTTTCTTCAAGGTGATAAAAGAAACATTCTAAACCTAAAAAATTCTCTCGTGCACTATGAGGAGATTTCTGGTCAAGCCATTAGCTGGAAAAAATCTTATGCCTTCTTTGGAAAGAACTTTCCCACAAATAGGAAGTGAAATGTTTTAAATAACCTAGTTATTAAAGACAGGTCTATCCCTTTTACATACCAAGGTGTCCTACTATTTTGGGGGTGACCCAAATCCTGTCATTTCTCTACTATTCTTGACCAAGTTATTACCCATTTAACCTCTTAGAAAGGAAAATCTCTATCCATGGTGGGTAGAATATGCCTTATCAAATCTACTATTATTTCCAAATTGGTTTACTCTATGATGGTATACAAATGGCCTGCTAGTATCAAAAATATGATTAATATCTCAATCAAAAATTTCGTTTGGACTGGAATCACTATGGAAATGAAACTTGTAATTTTCCCCTAGTTGACCTATTGAAAACCCATCAACAAAGGTGGTATAGCCATCAAAAATATTAAGTACTTCAATGAGGCTCTTCAAGATAGGATCACTTGGAATCTTCTCTACAATAAATCTGACTCCATTTATTTTCTAAAAAATAGATTCCCTGAAAAACATAAGAAAGTAAACTCAAATTTCCTCACCTCCTCTATTTGGACATCTATAAAGCAATCCTTCTCCTCCATTATGAAAAACTCTAGATGGATGGTCTCTAAAGACTCTTCTATGAACTTCTGGTTGGATAATTGGACTGGATCTCTTTAATATCCATGGTCCCTCATGACCAAAGACTTATGAATTCCACCCTTTCTATTAGATATGTTCTTAATTACCAAAAATTTTAGCTCCCTGACACCATTACGAATGCCATTGACAACTACCCTTTCTCTAATAATGATGATTTCATAATTTGGAAACCTGTTCATAATGGTATTCTCAATTATAAAAAATTTTACAACCACTATTTTTGTAACTCGTAAAGTGATTTTGGTTGGCTTAAAAACTTTGATAAACCTAGGATCAAACCTTCCGGATTTACTCTTATTTGGCATCTGGTATACAGAAGGATCCCTACGCATGATTGCCTCCAATTACATGGCATTCAACTTTTCTCTAAATGTAGCCTCTCTAATCAACACAAAGAAGATTTAAACCACCTCTTTCTTTCTTTTTCTACTGCTTCTACTCTTTGTAACTATGTGTTTAACATCTTTGACTATAGTTGGTTGACTTATGACTCTGTCAAATATCAAATAAATAGATGTGTGCATATGGATAGCTCTCAACAGATTAAGAACCTTTTTATTGCTGCTGTTGTTGAGCATATTCGTGTGATTTGGTATGATATAAATTCTATTATTCATAAAAATTTCTCATTTAGGCATAATGAAGGTCTAATTCGGATCCTCACTTCCATATGTGAAGCTTCTTCGATCCAAAAGGGCCATTTCAACAACACAGTGAATGATTTTAGCATTCTGCGACATCTTCATGTTGATGGAAACTTCTACCAACCCCGACGTACCTTTGAAGTTTTGTGGAATTCTACCTTCCCTGTATGGATTAAGGTCAATGAGGATGGTGCATACAAAGGAAATTTGGGCCCTTCATGCTACGGTTCCATCTTCAGGAACCATCTTGGTCAGATCCTCAGATGCTTTTATGGTAGTTGTGGATTTTATTCTTTATTAGAGGTAGAGATGTTGAGTATGATTCATGCCATTTATTTTTCCAAGCATCAAGTTTGGAACAACCTCTATATTTAGAGCAACTCGACCACCATTGTGCAGGAGATATGGAATTGTGTGATGCACCTTTCATGGTTGATCAACACACATTGGATGGACTGCACTCTCTTGCCTCTCGACTTCAACTTCATCATCCCTCATATTTATTATGAAGCCAACATGGTTTTTGATGGCCTTTACAACAAGGGGTTAAATTAAAATATCATTTGGTTGAAATATCTTCCTACTTATTTACTCCCCCTTTATAATAAGGATTGTAAAATGTTTCTATCATTTAGACTTTTGTAATATCATTCTTTTATAATATTTGTGACTTGGTTTTCTGACCAAGGCACCATCCTCTTAAAAAAAATCTATTTAGTTAGGTCATTTTTTCAATCATGTCACACATGAATCTCATATGTTTGAGTGTAAAAATCATTTTCTAAATCCATCATATGTATAATACTCAACTTTATTACTATGGTATCATAACTCTTAGGGTTTTCCATCTAAGTGTCAAATAAATATCACAGTGGGATTTTGTTACTTAACTCTAAAGTTTATCCCCATAATTCATGAATTACATAATATATTCCATGGGAACCCTGCTTTTCATGAACCTTAATAGTTGTAGAATCAATATCATAACATTTTCTTTCATAGGATGGAATCTAACACTTGTTATTTAAGAGGTTTTCCTTTAAAATCTCACCAATTTAATATAAATCCCATGAATATTAAATATATAACTATTTAATCACATTAAATATTTATTATCCCATGTTTTATTCTTATATATACAAATTCTTATAATTATTTAGTTTGAAAATATTTATTTCATCCACTAAATTAATATGTTCAAACCATATTAATATGTAAAACCTTACACAACTCACAGTTTGTGTTACTCGCCAAAAAATAAAATTACAACATATATACATGTATCCAAATGAATCATATGAATATGTTATATGAAATATTTCATGTAAAGGTTTAAAATTATATGAATTTAAAAATCCCTATAAGATTAATCTTGGATCTACAGATAACCAATACCCACTTTTCTAGACAATTCATAATCCTCTAGGATAGTGAGAAGTATGAATCAAATTCCTTCTACCCAAGGATAGTTTACTCAAGAGAGATTTAAATTTCATCAAAACTTTAACACTTAATATGTATAAACTATAGTCAAACTCCAAATTTAAGCTAAAATATTTAACTATAAAATAAATTCAAGGTAGATAAAAACTAAATATTATGAATTTTTACCTAGAATGGAATGAAAATTTTATAAAAACAATTCATCAAAAAAAATATTCTTAGATAATCTTCAAATCATATAAAAAAATTATATTCATTCATAATTAAACATAAATAAATCAATTATTTTACATTAGATAAAAAAATTTAGACAATCAACTTTACCTGAACCAGTTTTGATGTGGTTTAAAGTTACTTTAAGCCTGCAATGGTAAAAGTTTTTGATAATTTTATTAAAAATATAATTTTCTTTAAAATTAACCTAAAATGGATTTCACTATGGAATGGTTAATTATATTTTGGCCTTCTAGAAAATCCATGTATCATATCCATTTTGAATCCATTTGAGATACCCAGGCCATTTTTCTATGGTGCTTTGGAAGTTGGGACATTTTTTGAAATTTATTATCAATATTGAATATTACATTGAATTCCTCATGTTAGAGCTCTACCAAATCATAAATAACTTCTCACCAAAACATTGAGAATCATCCTATGATACTCTATTTTATATGTTTTTTAATAGATGTCTAAAATGGTCATATTGATATGAACTATTATGTGGCCTCATTAATTTTATGAGTCGGTTCCCATTTGTAGGAGAACCAAATCATTTCCCTTTGAAATTAAAAATAATAATGACCACTTTAAGGGGAAACACCATGGTGCTTGGGTAAATGCTAATTTGGGTTCTCTCAATGGATCTTCATCCTATAAAATTATAATTTTTAGTTTCTATGATACCACTATTGGTGTTTTTGGGACATCAATCATCCTATTTTTAGTGGAAGATAATAAGAATTCCATACCCAAGATCCTACCAAAGATAAAATATAAAATAAAATAATAAAATGATAATCCATATATACTTCACTATATAAGCTTTTGATATTCATTTACAATGAGTTTGATTGAGTTCCCTATGAAAAAACCAATGGGGTCTTTCTTGTGATGGTACCCACCATCTAATAGAATAACTAAACACTTTAGTAAGACCTATTTTATCTAAATGGGTTTTTAACACCTCCTGCTCGAAGGAAAATCGAAAAACAAGAGTTTTATAGAGATTTTTACAGGTTTGTAACCAGTGTAGTTATATCAATGAAGTGATAGAACTCCCTTTTATATGAATTATATGTAAAATTTATATTCCTATTAGAATCTCATAACATTTTATATGTTATTAAATATCCAAACTATTCATCTCCCTTCATTGATGATTCTAAACATTGAAACTCTTTAAATTCTTATTTATATTTTATACATCATTAAAAGATGAGTTGAAAACCAAAGATAATTGACAATTACACTGGAAAAGTTGATTGAATGGTATTTATTACTATTTTACCATGCACCACACTGTGATGAAATACACCATGATTAATAATCCATCATGGAGTGGTGACCATCACCATACCATAGTCTATGATTTAGTGCATATTGTTTAATAAAATACTCATTACTTGTGTCACATCTCATCATCCATTAAGCCTCATCATCTAACCACTTCATAGTAGGCCTTATTATATAGGGCATGGCATTCTAACCAAGTTTTTGTGTACATATTACTCAAGGAAGGAAACTATTTAGTACATTAGACATAACATGGTCCTCTCCCACTAATACATACTCACAACTAACACCCCAGTACTAATCACACATCCCTTAGGCCTTCCCTAACCATAACCTAAATAGGTCAGTCTAATTCATACCCCAATTACCCACATCACTTTTTTAGTCTCAATACCCATGGATTATATCAAACCACAAACTCAAGGTTCCTTGGAAATTCATTTTCATTATATAATAATATACATCCCATGACCCATGAATGGGTTTATATCTCATTTCATTAAAGGAGAACTCACAATCCAAATGTATTTTAGGAATCCCTACTCATCACACTACATAAATCCCCCATAGAACATGTTCTACTCATAATAAGATCTAAGGATCCAAATACCCAAAAAGGGGGTGTTCCCATCCACCTATGAAAGGTAATATCACCGACATCCATGTTCTTGAACCCACCATGTTTTCCATACTATCCTTAAGAAATCTAAACTAGGAAATAGGAAACACAGTATATTCATGAAGATATATTTTGGTAATTTTGATCACTTGACTAGAATACTCACCCCTTGGTGATGGAGTCATCGATCCTTTATAAAACACTCGATATATAGTGGATCACTCTCTCTAATTTAAGGAGCCTCCATACCACATAATTTACCACTTAGGTGACTCCCAGCTCCTATTTAAATTTCTCAAAACCAAAACTCCATATAGGAATGCATTTCAAAGATAAGACAACATATGGTTAAGTATCATAGGGTCCACCTACCACTTTAATGGAGTTACAACCCTCAACCCAAGATCATCCACACCTCATCCATGCTCACTCCAAGACACATTGAGCTCTCAATACCCTATCTCATGGAACACCACTTTACATAATTAATTACATCATTTATAATCAATTAAACAATTTAAACTAACATGGAATATCCCCCTCCAAAGAACTCACTAAGTGATCCTACAACATTGAAACTATGACCAATGACATATGTATGGTCTATAGTGAAACCTAGATACATTTACAATAAAACTATCATTAAATGACATCCAATTTAGCCCCAATATCAAGAAAAGATTGAATAAATCCCTAAGAATACACAATAATCAATATCCACTCATCTAAATAATGAAAAATATTATGAGCTCCTGATCCATCATTGTATTTTATCTATCTCATAAAAAATATTCCTATTTTAGGATTATATTACCATGATCTAGTGGAATATTCATGCAATCATGAACCTAAACCCACCATAAATAAGTGAACAACAATGAATAAGAAGAATAATATAGGGATATGGATGATATTGTACCTCTAAAACCCATGAAAAATACAACAAAAATAACCCCTTCCCAAGGGGGATCCATGGGAGGATGGTGGGGGAATTTTTTCTAAATATCCCTCCCCATAATCCCCTCCCTTATAAAACCTAAAGGGGTAAATAGGGAAATTATAGTGATGGATCGATTTTTAGAAACTATCCCAAATCATACCAAGTACACAACAAAAGGTACCTGGTGTCCTCAAATGGAAGGTTATTGGCCTAGGCACACAATTGAGTGCCCAGTACCCTAGAATCAGATACTTAATGGTGGATAAAAAAAAGTCAACTCCACTAGGACCTCATCAGGTACAAGGTCCACAATACCAGGTACTTGGTAGTGTTTAATGTACTTGGATACAACACCAACCTACTCCAGACCAGTCTTGATTTCCCAAAACACCTCCCAACCCTCAAAAAATCCCAAAAAATCCACCTACCCATGAACAATAATCATTTATTTACTTTGAATCATGAAATTAAAATGCACTAAGATCTAACTCTAGAAAATTAGAATTTTATCTAATTTTTTCAATATATAATGATGAAAATCATTAAAAACTCTCTACCATAATGATTATCATGCCATAGAATCACTTGTAAACTTCTCTCGACTTCCTCTTCATCAATTCGAATTTGATATTGCTCCTTATTCCTAATTCTGAACTAAATGATGCTCAACCACTCATGCTCTCTACTCATATAAATTGTATTTTCTATAAAAAATCCTGATTTTATCATTGAAATAAAATATTCATATATCAAATGAAGTACCTGATAAAATTTACACATCACTGCATTCTTATTCAATTGAAAATAATTTGAAATCATACTCTAATTGAGTTATCTCAAAAATACTCGACCTCTCATGTTAGCGAACTATATCATCAACACAATAATGAAATATTATCCACCATTGATATAATGAGATCACTTGAACATCCCCACCTAAATCCAATCATGAAACTCTATGTGATATGGTGATGAAAACCTCATTTCATAACATCAGAAAATGTATCCTCTCTATGAGTACGATTCCACTCTTGATTTGAATCCCTCTCAGAACAATCATCAAATTCTACCATGATTTAGTTACCCAACACACCAACTTATTCAAACCCTATGATAAAATTTCAAATCGAGTATTTACCAAGGAACAAATGTAATTTATCTTCATTTTCACATGTATCTAGGGTGACATCTCAAGTACTCACCTACCAGTTTCACTACACTTTCAACCCTTTCAACATGAGTATCATATACAAAAACATAGAAAAGGTACTCCCTACTATTGGAGGATCCATAAAAGTATCCAAATGAAAAAAAATTATTAATTCTTGAACCTCATATCCATTCAGTTACCAAAAATAATGACCAAATATTACTAACATGATCATACCCGATCACCAATGAAAACTCCAACTTCTACCAATTTTATACATACCAAACAAATCACGGATAACACACTATTTTGTTGAATATTTTATTGATAATAAATGAAATAATTTCCTCACATTGTGTTAAATATGTTAATTTATAAAATATTTGGTATTTGATCATTCATTTGAAAATTTTGTGAAAATTCCAGTTTTACCCTTTATAGTGCACTGTAGTATTTCGAGGATAAATATTTTTATATTTATTATTTGAATTTTAAATTTTGTAAAAGTGTTTATAAATTAATTTTATACAACTTTTATTCAGGACACTAGAGCTAAAGAGTGCATTTGGTTGTTTAAAATGGGCCATGAAGTCAAAGTTGGGCTGGACTCGCCAGAATGGACATAGGTTCTGTATTTGAGCGATAACAAATTCATTAGTGCTTGGATTAGGCCCAAATTTTTATAGGAGATCTAGGATTAATTTTCTCACATATCATCCTTCTGGAAGGAGAGATGGTTCATGTTTTTAGAGGTCAAATGTGTGGTTCAAGTTTTATTAAAATATTTGGCCGAGATTTCACATTCACACTTGAAACCTCTTTAAAACTAGCCCCCCCTCCAATCTATAAATTAGTGTTTTTATCATTTTGAGGGGTTGGGAAGTGAATTAGGAGATTGGAGGCAGAGGATAATTGGTTTCACCCAAATTATCCAACCATTGTAAGAGGGGTAGCTCTTGAAGCAAGGATCCCCTCATCGAAGCCTCCTTCTCTTCTTCATGTTGTAATATTTTCATTTGTGTTTTAAACTTCTTTGTTCTTCTTTTATTTATTCTCTTTTATTATGTTTTGTTTAAATTTCTTCTTCTCTTAATATTCCTCTTTGGGCTGTAATTCTTGAGTATAAGCATTATTGGGTTATACCCATTATAAACCGTTGCAAATGCAATTCGCTTCTACGATGATTACGCCACCCATGGAAGAGTCATCTTTTAGTAATCGATCTATATCTTACCTTCTACATTAATTTATTTTGAATAAATTATATACTGTAATTCACATAATATGATCAATTAATTTAGTTTTTAATTTAATTTAAACTAATCAAGAAATTGAACAATTAACACAAAAACACGCGAGGATGAGATTTTGTGTAAATTGTGAGAGTGCGAACTTAATTGGTTATACAAAACCATAAGGGGTCAATTTGTAGTGTTCAAATATAATACCTAAACTCAATTAATTCTAATTTCTAGAGGGAAAATGTTCCTTAATTTACCACTAACCATAAGCTAATCTTATGACATCAATCAAAGAAGGGTGTTGCGATTTCATGTTCCAAAGTTAGCCTAGGGTTAAATTCACTTCATCTTCATGGTAAAGTTAATTCTCATAGGGTTCAGGATTTAACAAATTAAGGGATCATAATTAATTTAATGTTAATTTAAATGATAATTATTAATAATATAGTGAATATGTATATTTATATCGATTACGTCTTTTTAAATATTTTCTAAAAAAAGATCTTGTTGTATCTTTTTAATCAAACTTCGTTTCAAAACTAAAAACAAAAAAAAATGCAATATTCTTCCTGTAAACTTCTTCTAGATTTATAAACTCTAAACAACCCCCATCCTTTCAAGTAGTGTTTTAATTTTGTTCTATTTTATTTTTAGAATACCTTTAAGAAGTTGTTTTAATTTACTTCCTCCTTTGAGAAACGACCTTGGTCAGCCACTCTACTGCACCTAAGTACCCCAAAATCACACTAATCATTTGAGGGAACCCATGGCAGAACTCTTTAAAATTGGAACCGTTTTCGGGGAGGCAAGTAATTATTTCAACCAATTAGAGGTATTTATTTTATTTTACATTTTATTCTCTTTCTCTCTTCTTTATTCCTTCTTTACCCAATCTGCTTTTTTCTTCTTCTTCTTTTATTTTCTTCAACTTCTTTTTAGACCATCAAATCAAACTTATTATTTTTATTTTACTATGGTCCAATTTATTTCTTTTAATTTTTATTTGATTTATAACACGAAATAATCCCAAAGATCACTTAGATCTTGACCCTGAGATTGAACATATCCTTAGGGCTCAGATCAGACATTCTCAGTCTACGAGAATTTTCAACATTCAACCAGTTGGAGAATTACTCTAGTATCAGAACATTGAAATTGGAAGAAATTAAAATTCAACCATAAAATAAGAACCAATGGCTGAAAATAATGGAAATTAACTTAATAGAACCATTCGAGAATTGGTTTCACCTAATATTAACTATCATCCAAATTGTATTGCATAACCAAATCTCAAATCGGACTTTGAACTAAAATCGGGGTTAATTCACTTACAAAGTTTCATGGCATATCTAGTGAGGATCCCAATAAACAACTTAAAGAATTTAATGTGGTTTGCTCAACTTTTAATCCAAGAAATGTTTCTGAAGATCAAATCAAACTAAGATCATTCCCATTCTCACTTGATGGAGCTGCGAAAGACTGGATGTATTATTTACAACCCAAAGATGTAACTTGTAGGAACAATTTGAAACGTCTTTTCTTGCAGAGATTTTTTCCATCATCGAGGACCACTTTTATTCATAAGAAGATCTTGGGGATCAAGAAAGCACAAGGGGAGTCAATTTATGAGTATTGGGAGCGATTCAAGAAGTTGTGTGCAAGCTTCCCACATCACCAAATTTGTGAGAAACTCCTCATCCAATACTTTTATGAAGGACTCACACCTATGGAGAGAAGCATGGTAGATGCTGCAGCTAGAGGAGCATTGGTGGACAAGACACCAATAGCCGCACGTGCGTTTATCGACAAAATGTCCCAAAACTCCCAACAATTTGGTTATCGAGGTACACCACATGTCAGGGGAGTACATCAGGTAAGTCCATCTTCTCTTGAAAGTCATTTGATTGATACCAAGTTGGAAAAAATGACAACTATGGAGAGACAGATTGATTTGGCACAAAAGACATCTCAACCCCCTCCTTCAAGGCCTTGTGGTATTTGCATTGAGACAAGCCACCCAACTGACTGTTTCCCAAAACTCCAAGAAACAGAAGATTGTGCAACAGTGTTCCCTAGGAGACCATATCAGCAACAACAACAACAACCATATCCACAAAAGAAGTTTGATCCAACATACAAAAAAGGGTGTAAGGATCAATCAGACATGATGTAAGGATCTGGACAACAACAAAGGCCCTCTTTTCAACAAAACTTCAAGCAGCCTCCACCTTACCAGCAGGGTTTCAAACAACCCCAAAGGAGATTTGAATCTCAAGCATCAACAAGCCAAAAACAAGGGAATCCCCCACCCAAGGTAGATTCTAACACTGATAACCTTTTGAAGAAAGTTGTTCTTAATCAATAGAATGAGCTGAAAAGTCAAGGTTCAGAGCTGAGGGAGTCGAAGACTCAAATGATCCAGATTGCCACCGCCCTCCATGAACTTGTAAGTAAGAATTCTGGAAATTTACCTTCCCAACCCACTAAAAATCCAAAGGGGAATTTTAGTGCCATCACATTGAGAAGTGGGAAGCACATGAACAATACATTTGTACCTACCATTCCACCAAGATTCACCTCAACTCCAGATAAGCTCCATTCCATACCAACTGATGAGAAATCCCAGGAGAAAGATAAAGGTAAGAAAAATATTGATGATATTCCTCCTAAACACCTTCCTTTTCCAAAAAGGGTTGTTCAAACTAAGAATATGGCTGAAGAAGCAATGAAAAAGGAGGTTTTGGACACATTCAAGCATGTGGAGATCAACATTCCTCTACTTGAATCCATTAAGAAAATTCCAAAGTATGCAAAATTCTTAAAAGAACTTTGTACCAATTGAAGATGGATCAAGGGAAATGAGAGGATCAATCTTAGAAGGAATGTGTCAGCACTCATTACACCAACTCTAGAAATTCCGACAAAGTGAAAGGATCTTGAGACATTCACCATCCCATGCACCATAGGGGAGTTGAACTTTTCTGATGCACTTTGTGATTTGGGGGCTTCCATAAATGTGATGCCTCACTCTGTATTCTCTTCTTTACAGGTTGGTGAGTTGAACCTGATGAGAGTAGTGGTGCAATTGGAAAATAGAGCTACGACATATCCAGCAGGAGTCCTTGAGGATGTACTTGTCCGGGTAAGAGACATGATCTTTACAGAAGACTTCTATGTGCTCAAAATGGAGGATGATCAGGTAAGTTATCATTCCCCCATTATCTTAGGTAGGACCTTCCTCAAAACTTCAAAAACTATCATAAATTTCAATGAGGTTAAACTTTCCATGGAATTTGGGGATGGAGTTGTGATATTTAATGTTATGGATTCCATGAAGTACCCCTCAGAGGATCATTATGCATTTTTTATCTCCCATTTTGAACCACCAAGTAAAAACACCATGGAATTGGATTGTCCTACGCTTAGGGAGATTATGAGTATTGGTTCTAGTTTGATGTCTAAGAGTACTTCCACACCCGTTTCTAAGGAACAAGACTCTCTAAGATTTGATTTTGAAATGGAATAATATTCTAATTTTGATCATGTGAACTCTAATTATGACAAGGATATTGAGTATGCTAATGGATTTGATGCTTTATTCTATGATTTTGATGATGTATATTCTAATATTGATGCTCTTTGTGAACATATTTCAGTTACTTCTATGACCCCATCCATACGCCACCTCCCTACACTGGAACTCAAGCCATTGCCACCAAATCTCAAATACTCACACTTGTTAAGTGGTGAGAAATTACCTATTATCATTACTAACAATATTCCTTTTGAACATGAAGAAATTTTTTTGAATATTTTGAGGGAGAACATCAGGGCAATTGGGTGGACCTTGGATGACATATCAGGTATTAGCCCCTCCATTTGCATGCATAGGATTATTTTGGAGGATGAGGCTAAACCGGTGAGGCAACCACAAAGGAGACTCAATCCAACCCTTATGGAGGTTGTTAAAAAAGAGGTTGAAAAATTGCTCGAGGTAGGTATAATCTATCCCATTTCAAATTCTCAGTGGGTAAGTCCTATTCAGATTGTGCCTAAGAAAAGTGGTGTTACTATTGTTAAAAATGATAATGATGAGTTAGTTCCAATGAGGGTACAAAACAGTTGGTGTGTGTGTGTTGATTATAGGAAACTAAATCATTCCACTCGCAAAGACCATTTCCCCCTCCCATTTATTGATCAGATGATTGAGAGACTAGTTGGGAAGACACACTATTGTTTCTTGGATGGATTTTCTGGATATTTTCAGGTTCATATAGCTTCGGAGGATCAGGAGAAGACTATATTAACCTATCCCTTTGGAACATTTTCCTACCGGAGGATGCCATTTGGACTTTGCAACACCCCAGGTACCTTCCAGAGATGCATGGTGAGTATTTTTTCCAATTTTATTGATAACTACATGGAGGTATTTATGGATGATTTTACAGTGTATGGATCCTCATTTTATGAATGTCTAAATAGTTTGGGAAAGGTATTGAATCATTGTATTGAGAGGAATCTGGTCCGGAACTTTGAAAAGTGTCATTTCATGGTAGATCGTGGCATTGTCTTAGGGCATGTAGTGTCAAAACATGGGATAGAGGTTGATAGATCTAAGATAGACATTATTTCATCCTTAACCTATCCTTCATGTGTGCATAATGTTAGATCTTTCCTAGGGAATGCATGATTTTATCGGCGCTTCATCAAATATTTTAGTAAGATTACTCTTCCTATGTCATGATTACTTTAAAAGGATTCTGATTTTGTGTTTGATGATTCTTGCAGGACTTCCTTTGATGAGCTAAATAAGTGTCTGACCACTCCACCTATCATACAACCCCCACGGTGGGAGATTATCCAACTTCACGGTTTGAGCTATCTTATCTCAGAGGGTGGGGGCACGTTCACATGTGATCGCCTATGCATCGAGGACACTGGATTCATCCCAATCAAACTACACAACCACAGAAAATGAGTTTCTTGCTTTCATATTTGCTTTAGATAAATTCCGTTCATATTTATTGGGCTCTAAAGTAGTTGCTTTTTCTGACCATGTAGCTCTGAGGTACCTCTTAAAGAAGCCAGATGTAAATCCCAGGCTGATCCGATGGATGCTCCTTCTTCAAGAATTTGATATTGAGATAAAGGGAAAAAGGGGTCAAAAAACTTGGTGGCGGAACACATGAGTAGGATTACTCACACACTAGAGGATAACACCTTGGACCAGGTACCACTTCGGGACACTTTCCCTGATGAGAAACTTTATTCCATCTCAGGTATGCATCCTTAGTATGCAGATTTAGTTAAATACCTTTTTCCTCTGAAATCCCTACAAATTTAAAGAAACATCAAGTCCAAAAATTAAAAAGTGAGTCTCAGTATTATGTTTGGGATGATCCATACCTCTAGCGCATGTGTAGTGATCAAGTTATTAGGAGGTGTGTTCTTAATCATGAGTTGGAGTCTGTTTTACATTTTTTTCATACACTTGCTTGTGGTGGACACTTTGGACCCCAACAGACAGCTAGGAAAGTTTTGGACTCTAGATTATATTTTCCTAGCTTATTCCATGATGCCCATGTGTTTTGTAAGTCATGCTCTCATTTCCAACACACTGGGAACATTTCTAGGAGACAACCCATACTATTCTGTGAGATATTTGATGTATGTGGCATCGATTTTATGGTTCCTTTTCCTAGTTCCTTTGGTTTTTTGTACATTTTGGTTGTTGTTGATTATATGAGTAAATGGGTGGAGGATAAGGCCACCAGGACTGATGATTCTCATGTTGTTGTGGAATTTGTCAAAACGCAAATTTTTTGTAGGTTTGGAATAACGAAGGCCATCATTAGTGAACAAGGGACACACTTCTACAATCAGAATTTGGATTCCCTCCTTTGGAAGTATGGGATGACACACAAAACATCAACACCATACCACCCCCAAATAAATGGTCAGGCTGAGGTTTCAAATCATGAGTTGAAACAGATTTTAGCGAAAACCGTGCAGCCAAACAGTAAGGATTGGAGCAAGCGCTTGGATGATGCATTGTGGGCTTATAGGACAACATACAAGACACCCATTGGTATTTCCCCATTTTGGATTGTTTTTGGGAAAGCATGTCATCTCCTCGTGGAAGTTGAGCATCAGGCTTATTGGGCTATAAAGAAATGCAACATTGATTTGAACCAAGCTAGAATCCAAAGGAAACTGCAAATTCAAGAGCTTGAGGAGATTTGATTGTCTTCATATGAGAAATCAAGGCTCTATAAAGAAAAATTAAAATAAGATCATGATAGAATGATCCAAAAAAAGGAGTTTCATGTTGGAGAGAAATTCCTATGTAGTTCACGACTGAAGCTGATGCCTGGTAAGTTGCATTTCAGATGGTTAGGTCCTTATATTGTATCTAATGTTTTTCCTTATGGTGCAGTGGAGATCACACAATATGACACTGGAAGGAGATTTATAGTTAATGGGCAACGTTTGAAGAGATACATTGAAGGACTTCCTACTAATGAAATGGATTTTATCACACTGTATGACCCCATCATCACTTGAGCACATCAGGTTGTTCCTAACCCTTTCACTTTTATATTATTTTTCCTATTTAAAAATTTTTCATTTCATGTGCATATATCATCTCATGGGTTCACATTGAGGACAATGCAATATTTTAAGTGTGGGGGATGGAACTTTTTAGTTTAGTAATTTCAATTGTTTTCCTGTTTAAAAAAACAAAACAAAAAAAATTGTGTGTTTTTCAAATTTTGTGTGTTTATTTTTCAATTTTCTTTGTGTTTTTGAAATTTATGAGCTGAAATGATTCTCATCACAATTTTGAAATGCATATCAATGAGTGAAACAATTTATCCCATGAAACTGAGATTAAATGAATGTTGAAAATGACTTTGTTTCAAGTTCAAATATTTAGTAATTTCATGAAAAGTACATTGAATTTTGAATCTCATGCAACATCTCACTGTCTTTATATTTGAAACCACTTTCCTATGAGTCTTCTAAACCATTATTTTCATATTCTTTACATTCACCTAACTTCTTGAGAGAACCAAACCATGCTTTATTTGACCAGAATTTGATTTATTTCTATCAAAATTTGAGGGTTTGAGGTACTTATGTTTAAATGATTGAGACATTTGTTTGGTATTAAAGCCCCTATTTCAAAGAATACTTTTTTATAATGGCCTACCTTGAACATTTAATCCTTTTAGCCCTTAGAAGCCATGCACAACCTATTAGGTTAGCCACATTACAAACCAATTTTCCATATCCAACCAACTCTTAAAGTGAAATTGCATAATCTATTTGAGCTTAAGTGTGGGGGAAGCTATCTTGTATTGTGCTACCACATTCTGTGATACTTCGGGTGGAAAATTAAATTATGAAGAGATGTGTTTTCTTCTGAAGAAAATCATTATATTGAAAGTTGTTCCTTTTCTGGAGCTTTCATGACAAGTGAAACTGTTCCTTTTCTGGAGCTTCAAATTGAGGTTGAAAGCTATGCCTATCTGGAGGTTTCAAGAAAATCATGTTTGAGAAGATTGAAATTTTTGATGCTGAAATGATGAATGGTGTAAACTTTCCATAACTTTTCATGATGATGGAGCTGAATTGATACTATGGGGAATGAGGAGAAGACCATATTTAAGTGAAAATTAGATTAATGCAATTTTGCTTCAAAAAGAGTCAATCTCTCCTCATTCAGCCTCAGATTTTTTCACACCTTAATCCTACCAATTGAAAGCCACAGAACAACCTTGAAAAGTCCTCATGATAAACATATGTCTTTGACTCAAATCGGGTGGTGATTTAGGAATTTATCAAGCCTATGGTGACCCTTGTATGAGTTTGGATGTGAAAGACATTGCAAAAAAAAAATGATATTTGTGTGATAAGAGAAAATTCAAGCGAGGTAAGTGTTTTGTGCATGGGAGGATAAATGAAGTGGAAATATATTGAATGATATAAATGGATAACTTGAAATAATGATTTTTTATGAGGCATGATATCTTTTTTTCCTTTGTGTGTAATTTTTGGATCTCAAGGATATGTGTTTTAAAATTTGTTTTGATTTGATGTTTACTTGATATGAGGTTTTGCTCAGGAGTGAAAAAGGGTAAGTGTGGGGGAGTTGATAAAACACTATTTTTTGAATATTTTATTGATAATAAATTACATAATTTCCTCACATTGTGATAAATATGTTTATTTATAAAATATTTGGTACTTGATCATTCATTTGAAAATTTGTTGAAAATTCCAGTTTTACCCTTTATAGTGCATTGTAGTTTTTTGAAGACAAATATTTTTATATTTATTATTTTAATTTTAAATTTTGTAATAGTGTTCCTAACTTAATTTTCTAAAACTTTTATTCAGGACACTAGAGCTAAAGAGTGAATTTGGTTGTTAAAAATGGTCCATGAAGTCAAAGTTGGGATGAACTCTCTAGAATGGACATAGGTTTTGTATTTGGGCCATAACTTCTTCATTCTTGATTTTATTAGGCCCAAATTTTGATAAGAGATCGGGGATTTATTTTCTCACAAATAATTTTTATTGAAGGAGATCTGTTTCACGCGTTTTTGAGGTCAAATGGGTGGTTCAAGTTGTATTAAAATATTTGGCTGATATTTCCCATTCACACTTGAAACCTATTTAAATTTAGCCTCCCCTCCACTCTATAAATTAGTGTTTTTCTCATTTGGAGGGGTTGGGATGTGCATTTGGATATTGGAGGCAGAGGATAATTGGTTTCACCCAAAATTCTCCAACCATTTTAAGAAGGGTAGCTCTTGAAGCAAGGATCCCCTCATCGAAGCCTCATTCTCTTCTTCATGTTGTAATATTTTCATTTGTTTATTAAACTTCTTTGTTATTATTTTATTTCTTCTCTTTTCTTATGTTTTTTTTAAATTTATTCTTCTCTTAATCTTCCTATTTGGGATGGAATTCTTGAGTAGAAGTGTTATTGGGTTATACCCATTATAAACCGTTGCAAATGAAATTCGCTTCTATGATGATTATGCCACCCATAGAAGAGTAGTCTTTTAGTAATCGATCTATATCTTACCTTATACATTCATTTATTTTGAATCAATTATATACTTTAATTAAAATAATATGATCAATTAATTGAGTTTTTAATTTAATTTAAACTAAGAAAGTAATTGAACAATTAACACAAAAACACGTGAGGATAAGATTTTTTGTAAATTGTGAGAGTGCGAACTTAATTGGTTATACAAAACCATAAGGGATCAATTTTTAGTGTTCAAATATAATACCTAAAATCAATTAATTATAATTTACAGAGGGAAAATTTCCCTTAATTTATCATTGACCGTAATCTAATCTTAGAACATAAATCAAAGCAGGGTGTTGTGATTGCATGTTCCGAAGTTAGCATAGGGTTAAATTCACTTCATCTTCATGGTAAAATTAATTCTCATAGGGTTCGGGATTTAACAAATTAAGGGATCATAATTAAGTGAATGTTAATTTAAATTATAATGATTAATAATAGAGTGAAGAGGTAGAGTTAGATCGATTACTTCTTTTTAAATATTTTCTAAAAAAACATCTTTTGTTGTGTCTTTTTAATCAAACTTCATTTCAAAATTAAAAACAAAAAAATGCAATATTATTCTAGCAAACTTATTCTAGATTTATAAACTCTAAACAACCCCCATACTTTCAAGTAATTTTTTAGTTCTATTATATTTTATTTTTAGAGTACCTTTAAGAAGTTGTTTTAATTTACTTCCTCCTTTGAGAAACGACCTTGGTTAGCCACTCTGCTGCACCTAAGTACCCCAAAATCACACAAATCATTTGAGGGTGCCCACGACAGTGCTCTTTCAATCACCCTTGATGTTCAATAATCTCTCTTAAATTCAAGGACATACCCTCCAACATTCAATGGTTCACTCCCCACCAAATTATTTTCCTTATAATTATTACCTAGAAGTATCTCATCCTAAATCCATAAAAACTCTATAATTTTTATCTATATACCAGGATCATATGACCTAATTTCCACTAGAGAACACCAATTTTCTCAAAATAAATTCTTTATATTGTTTAGATCCTTAGTTAATCACCAAAATCATCGCTCCTCTACCCATAATCAATGTTGAAGAATAAATATTCCACTTTAAATTGAATCCTAAGTGTGAACCCAAACTAAATAAAAATAGAGTTCCATGACTTATCTAAAATAATATGGTAACTAAAGGGTACCATAACTATTCCAAAATCACTACACCACTTTGGTTCAGAAACCTATACAGCTCTCAAAGTACCTAACATGAGTTCCCTAGCAACACTACACATGAAGAGTAGATGTAACATGTGACCAAAATGAATCCATTATTGTATAATGTGACTTCCCACTGATAAGTTATGTCATCATTAATTCTTCCCTCCAGAGGCCAGAGTGAAATTGTGAAGATTCCTCTCACTCACAATTTTTTGAAAAACAAAACCACTCACTTTCCTGGTAGAATCATAATACCTTTGTATTACATGATTATATGACCAAATACATGCTCTTATTAGTTGTGTCTCATCAATTCCAAGCTCATGCGCTTAATAATCTATTCATGAATCCCTTGCACATTAGATGCATCTAACCCGGGGAACTCTATTGATGCCTTATTTTATATATACCCAATGAATTTCACTAATTCTAATACTAAAAATGTAATCACACCAAATTCATTCATTATTTTAATCCACAATTCCTACACTCATGCCGCACTCACCCTAGACCAACCCCTCTAGTGCTCCCTTCACTATTACACACAAAATCACAACCCAAACCACTAGGATAGGAACCTAACAGGTCCTACCCCATGATCATAATCACAATAAAATAAACACTATAAAATATTCACATCATAATATCTAAAGGAATCCCACGTTCCTTCCACTACCCTCTTAATGGTATATAACTCGTCAAGGAATCCAGTGCTCATTCTGAATCATATCTCTAGTATAGCCTATCTATATCAATTAGTATAGCATCATCAAGGCATCAAATTCTTAGACCATCCCACCAAGGGTCACCATACATCACCTACTCATAGGAACTATATAATAATAATTAGATAATAAAACAAAACACCATTATCATTGGTTTTAATTAATAAATATTCCACTGATATGTTATTTAGGAAAGCATCCATTAACTTATTATTGATCTTTAAATTAATTAAAAACTTTTCAAAAAATTACCTTTTTCATTTTGAAAATAGGTTTTACAAAAAACCATTTTACCTTCAAAAACCTCTTTATAATAACATTAAGTTATGAACATGTTTGTAAGAACCTACATACCTAGAATGATGCAAGTTTTTATTACTATTTATACCCCAAGTTAAGAGTAGAACAAAAATATAAAAATATCAAAAAATCACATCATATTTGAATAAATGTATCAATTATAAAAGTGAAAACCAAAAGCCACAATCCCATACCCCTGGTAACTTGGGATTTCCCTAGAAAAGTGTTCGTGAAGCATAATCCAATTTTCCATCCCAAATATTTGACACTACCTACCTATGTTTATAAGGTCCTAATTATTAAGGAAAAATAAATAATTCTTAGATACTATTTTGTAATTACCCAACTAAAATTACTTGAATGAAATATGAGATGATGTCCTCATATGGAATTATGTGCACATACTTGTAAACCAGAGGCTTCTAACTAATGGAGAGGTTCTATAAAAACAATTCAAGACTATCCTCTAAATTTCATGTCCATTAATGAAAAATAAATAACAAAACAAATTATTATTAATCACCTATCAGAGTATGCATATAGGATTTCAACTAAGAGAAAATTATAACAAATAAACACACCCCTATGTTGTAAAAATGAATAATATTGGTCATATGGTCATATATCTCAGAAATACCAACCACTAGTAAAATCATATATAATGCAAGGAAACTGGTATATATAAATACACCAGAGGTGCAACCACAATCCTCAAGCCTCACTTTGGTTCCATTTCCACACCCTATCGAGAAACTATAACATGATCCTCTTTACAACCTATGATTAGACTTGTATATCATACATAAGGTTTGAAATTCCATCAAGGTGAACATACATCTCATTAGGGATCCACCAAATGGTCCCCTAATATATTCCATGATATAATGACATATTCAAGATAAAAATAAGTGAAGCAGGAATACACATTTCATACAAGCATACAAATTGGTTCATCATGTGTTATCTAGGCCACCAAGATACCAACCATACCAGGTTATCCACATCTAGTAAACAATGTCTATCTCACTATAGAAGACTGATAATTTTATATATCATTTTTAATTAGCTTATAGTCTGACCATAGATTTAATGGCCCTATTTTTTGTATAAACCCTTAAAATATCTTAAATAATATTTATGGGTAGGTTTTTCATCCAAAGAGGTGTTGTGGACATTTTGGATCCTTGATAATTATATATTAAGAATAATATATTAATTTTATTGTATGCATGAATTCATGAAAATAATTAAATCCCTTCAAACCAGATCCTTGGATAGGAAATAAAAGGCCACATTTGTGTCTGGAATTGGTTTTTAAACCCAATGGAGTTATAAATATAATTTATATCATGATTTTTGGGATCAGTCATAATGGTTGGAATAATTAAATAAATTAATTGAATTGATTAATTAATTAATATTATACTTACCAGACCTAAAAACCCTAAAACACTCTATATACACCTATGTTACTCTAATTATATAGCTATCCACCATAAACCCAAGAATTTGAGAGGGGGAGGAGATCAATATAGATCTGGTGGATTTATAAAAATTGAGGAATGGAACTCTTCATTATAATTTCCAATCACTACATATGTGAAAAACATATTCATCAGTGAGCTTTCCAAACATGTGGTGGGGATTTTTTTATTTTATGTTTGTTAGTTCTTTTTTAATACTATTTTAGATTCATGAATAAAAACCTCCATCCTTCACGATTGAATCGGGGTTAATTATTTGTTAATTTTTCATTTAACCCACATTATAGTTTATCAGATCCCCATTATTTGATTCATAATCCATATTCCATAGGATTTATATGGAATAATAATTTTTTCCTTAACTTTTTTCTTGGTGTTTTCATGGATTTCATGGAATATTGATGGTGAACGAGGGGTTGGACCTCTACCACCACCTCTCTCTCCATATCCCTCTCTTTCTACCCTCTTCTTGTGTGAATGAATAGATATTGTGAACCAATTGGTCAGTTAATAATGGAATTATAAGGTGGAATGGGATATAATATAAATGAAGGTGATTTGATCATGTAAATTTGAGAAAGAGGATGTGGTATAAGGGGTAGATAGCGTGGAGGCAGTGGTGCTGCCTGAAGTAGGGAGGCATTTCCTGAGGAGGGGGAAGCCACATGAGGAATATTTGTCATGGTCTTGATTGAGATAGGTAAGGGATATGGTGATTGTGTGGATTCATAATATGTTTTAAGTGTACAGAGATATAGGTCAACCATAATGGTGGTTGTTGTTGTAGGGAGGCAACATCCATGCGAGGCACTATTGCACAAGGTGAAGGGGAGGGGAGGCATCTAGATCATTGAACCCATCTCCTAGGTGTATGTCCCCCTAGGATTATAAGGTAGGATGAATACAATATGGAAGGTGGTTGGTTCATACCAGACTATCCCCTATTTTTTGGGTAGTACACGACTCAGTTGGCATGCCCATGAGGTTGGGTGGGCGACTGAACCAGGTCAGTTCCACCTGATCTGACCTGAGGATGGAGTTAGGATGTGTGGAATACATGGTAACCATGTTACTTAATGATACCCTATTCATGGGGTGAAACTCTCCCAATGGGGCATTACCTCATCCTCATAACACCCCATATGGAGCACTTGAGGGATGCCCGTGATCTGATTTCACTAGTTTGGGGTTTCTTTACCTCTTTTACATAATGTATCTGTTTTATACATATAAATAACCCATCTTGGTAATTTATTCATGTATCTTGAAATGGAATAGTATATTTTTCTATCCAATTCTATTTGAGAGGTGAGATAGGAAGTTTTTTGTATTTTCCTATAAAGGGTCGATGAAGGGGATCAAGCATTATGATTAGAGAATTGTCGATATTGATACACTAATTGTGGTGTTTTTATGCCAAGGAATGGGTCTCATGAATCTCATATAGGGTTCAATACTCACCCAAATATATGGGACATGGTCCTCTATCTTTTGAGCTTGTACTCCCCCATCTAAGAGCTCAGGCAGGGCGTAGGTCCTTCAGTGGGGTCTGTGCTCCCTCAACCAATACTTTTAACATAGAGAGGCATGGGAACCCCACTATAGTACTAGTGAGGTTACTTGGATATTCTTATAGATGGGTAATTATCATAGAATAGGATGGTACCCCCTTGGACAAAAATTATTTGTGTTCAAGGTGTGGGTTCCTATATATATTTTCTCACACGATGACATGATAATGATAGGATGGTAAGGTAAAAAACTCCCTCAAATATCATATATGATTCAGAGAGGATAAGTCCCTCTTTTATAGTTTCTAATGTATATTTGGTCATTATAGAGGTAGATGATATTATATTGTTTGAGTCATGTGATTCCTCTAGCACCCCCTTGATTACCTTTAAGATGTGATATATAATTAGGCTATCAACTTCAGACTTTGTGGGCTTTCTAATTCTCCCAGCATCCTTATTTTCACATGAGAAACAAAATTTGAGAATTGGAGTAAAGATAATTGAGACTTCTCTTTTCCCTTGATACTTTTAATTGTTTGAGCATATATGGATCTCTTCATGCCTTACTTTTTAGTTACCCTCTCATACTAAGAGTTTTGAGCTAACTTATCTCTTTATATTTACTTTATGGTTTTAGGGAATCCTACTGAGTATGTTTTACTCACCCCTATACAGACTTTGTGCCCAAAAATGTTGTGTCTATGAAAACAAGATAGGGTTCAGAGATGGACTTGATGGATATATAGATGGCAAGGCTCATTCAGATCTACTTCCTGGTGACACTTGGTGATGTATAGTGGTGCATGAAAGTTCATGATGGGATAGTATCCATTAATCTAGAGATTGATCTAGGATTACTCACAATATGGAGGATCTTTCCAAAATCATGGGTTTATCAAATTATAATTCTTATAATATATACAGTTCCTTTTGTATTTTCTTATGTGTAATTTTACTTATATTTCATGTAGCATGCATGTTTTTATATAATTTAGTTATTTATATATATATATTGTTGTTGTTGATGGTTATTTTTATTCATTGGAGATATGTTTATATGGTTGGTTGATATAGATATGGCCTCCTATATTGTGTGATATGCTGATTTATCACTAGTCACCAACTCATGGCCTAATAGAGGCAAGCACGATGTGGCATTATTAGATTGATGCTAGCCCATGTGGGGGCCCTGATGGGTTGGGATGTTTTAGAGTTATATCAAAGTTTTCAAGTCCTAAGGATAGAGTTTGGAGTTAGTAATAATGTGAGGACTAGTTTGGGAATTTAGGGTAATGATGTTAAGTGGATCTTGAGTTTGGTTATCAAACCAAGGAGACCAGCATATGTGTGTTGGCCAATGTATCATTTCTCCATGAATCTGATAAACTATTAGTTAACCCAGATCTCTAATACATCATTGAATAGTACAAGTAAGTTAGTACATGAATCATATAGTAGTCATTTGTGATCTTTCATGTCATTCCTATATTAGATAATCCAAATATTCTCTAACCCTTATGGATTCATCCTATAAAATGAATGATGTTACCTGATTATGTCTAGATTTTGTGTAAAGATAGGGTCATGAAGAACCTGTGCCTATAGTTGGGACTCATTCCACAAATTAGTTTGGGATGAAGAATTTTTTTAGAGACTTGGTTGAGATATATCCTTGATACATGATCTATGTTATTTTTTGTACCTATAGTCCTTAGTGCATATCTTTCTTGTATAGAGGATTTTTTTCCTTCTGAGTTGGAAAATACTACCCATGGGCTAGATATTATAACTGATTTCCAATGATATAGGCCTAATGGGTTTGCAAGGAGAGATTGGTCCTTAGGTAAAAAAGGTTTGGATGGATTCTAATACTCACATTTACATTAGTTTCAGAGTCTCATTGACTATATGATGATTCTTACATTGAGATCCCTATATAGAATAGTAATCTATTAGTGGATGATGTTTTTATAAAATTCATAATGATATTTCTCTATCATGTTTGTAGTTTTAGACCTTGTCTAGGATAGAGTTTTACCCATGGATTTTAGACTCTCTTCAGGTTAGTTTGACCATGTTTGAGTATTAAACGAGGCATGAGGATCTCATAAGGTGTTCCCTAGGCATATTTTACTGTGGAAATTCTTCAATCTCAACAGTTCAAGAGGAGACTCTATAGAAATAGGTATCAAGATATGGTTGTATTTTGAAACAATTCCACATATTCTAGAGACCACTGATTGGGAATTAATAGATAAATGGTTCTTGTAAAGGATATATATTAGCTTTGTAAATGGGATAACACTTTGTTTTAGGATATATATAGCAGTGTTATGGATTAAACTCTATATTGAAGGTAGTGTTGATATTAGACACTATCCTATTCTAGGACTATTTAACCACTAGGAAACTATTTGGTGGAGAAGATAGTGGTGAGAGAGTAGTAAAATATGGATGAATCATTGATCTACTCCCACAATCACCACCATTTATTAGCTCTGGTTATGCACAAGGTGCTGAAAGTTTGGGTTATGGGAATATTTTCATGATGTATGGCTATGTTTAGGCATAAACTAATGTAGTTTGGAGTACATTTATGTCCTATATTCATGTACCATCATACTGTATGTCATGGGTATGAATTATTCTTCATACATCATATTTTTAGGATTTTGGGATTCCAGTGGAGCTTCTTTCTATATCCTTTTAAACTAGATATTTTCCACTAATAATTAATGTTTTTCACTCATCCCCTCTAGTAATTTGAGTTTTTCCTTAGTTAAAGAAAGAGATCCTTCATGGTATTCCTTTATGTAAGATATGATATCTGCTGGTACCTATATTGATATGTATTAGCTACAAATTCTAGTTCTACATGATGATACATGGTTGATTAAGTGAGGTGATGTCCACCCCTAGCAGTGAGTGGTATCCCCTCAGGTGTGATGAGTAAATCCCACACTCAAGAAGTTGTAGTCAGTAACCCATCAGAAGGTAATCATGTATTTATGCACTATGTTCATGGATGAATATTTACTTTATGTGGATGTAGAAGAATGTATGAATTTTTATGAAGGGTGAACCATGGTTTTATTTTAACAAGTGACTGGTGTGTGCTTCACCTAGCATTCTAGAGAAGGTTTATAAGTGTTTCTAAGTGGAATTATGGACTAAATCCCCATCACCAACCCTGAATGTCTCACGGGTTTCCCAAAAATCTTGTTTGGACCAAAGTTTCTCATACTTATTAATGGATTCCCAAAGGTATTGGTATCTCCCTTATAGTTCATTGAGTTTTTGTTCATCCTTGAATCTTATTTGGTTATGAGGTGTGTGTATCATATACCTTTGGTTGACTCATTTGGTAGGTTTCTCAACGAATCATAAGGAATTAGTAATGAAATGATCATCAGTTTCTTTGATCCTCAACACATTCTACTTTAATTTTAAGATAAAGGTGTCCTGATTGAGTCTTGGGATAAACCCCTGTATTTTTTAAGCTAGATCATTTCTTTTTATTTATGGAGTTTCAATTTTTATTTGATTAAAGATCCAACTACTATGGATTTCTGGTTGCATATTACTATCCTTACTCCCCCCTTTAAGAAACCTTTTATTCTTAAACTTTTTAGGAGATATTTTTGTAGATATCTCTGATCTGATCACCACACAATCACCTTTCCCTTTCTAATTACTCCATGTATTTCTGTAGAAGTTAATATCTAAAAACCCCTACTAAATTTTTTAGCTGTAAATCGAGGGAGAGTAATATTTCAATAAAAGAGTCATCATTGAGTCTTAGGTGAATTACTTTACAAGTTTCAACCACCAAGGGATTGAGACTCTTTCCTACTGATAAAGGAAGTATAATATGGAAGAACGGTTGGATAAAGATCTATTGGTGCCTTTATATACCATATGATATGGAACAAGAGGCTATTGAAGAAGATAAAATTTAAAGGGTAATTCATGTGAGGAAATTTTATAATTATGATAAGTCTCTTATTCACTCATAATAGTCCTAGTCTAGGAATACAAGTTATGGGCCAATGATTATGAAGGAAAATCTCTACCCTAAAATGTTAAGGTGTAACATCTTGGACTTTATGGAAGTATGTTTTTGATTAAATTTTGGTTTTAATCATTTAAATTTGGTTAATTAAATATTTATTAGGTGAATGAGGAAGATTAGGGGTGTTCGAGGGGGTTCATGATATGAAAGAAAGGGGAATCGAGCCATCCTATGTATATCGCGCGGTTGGAACACGATTAGTGAAAACCGTGCAGGTGGGGAAACAAAAATATGAGACCTTGTACAGAGGCATATCATAGGTTTGGAGCATCTTTTTTCAAACTGTGTAGGATTCCTAGGTCACCGTGTGACTTTGACTCCTCTTGGATAGAGTCATGTGAATGATTGTCATACAATTTGACAAATCATGCAGCCAAACCATGCACCCTTTTAAAAGTGAGAACTTAACAAATTTCCCCCTTAGTATTTTATGTCTCTCACATGATTTTTCTCCCCATTTCTTATCCTATATATCTAGTGAAAAAACAAAATCCTCCAATATTTCCAAGGATCCTTATAATTCTATTCTATGCCATTTGTAGCACCGTTGGTTGTGAATCAAAGCTCCGAGTGAGTCTAATACTTCTCTTGCTTTTCTTTTCCAGATTAGGGCTTGTGGTTTCATTATTCATTTTCTAAATCCATAAAACCCTATTTTTCTGATGGATTGTATATTTTGGATTCAAAGGGTGCTTGAATCTGAATCTAGGTCTAAGGTTAAGGGTGTATTCATCATCAGATTCGAGGTAGGTGGTTTACAAGTTATATCTCATTGTCTTGATGTTGATTTTTTCATGTGTGGTTGTGTTATTAGTTCCTTATTGTTGTTAATTTGATTCCTTTAGTGATATTTGGTGAAATGGTTTTATAAATGATTAATTGAATCCCTCATGATCCTCAAGGGATGCATTGAGGATGATTATATCAGTTTAGGGCCACCCATAGGGTGCATCAATACTCCTAAACATGGAAAATTGTAATATTAATCATGGAGTTGATTTGTGTTGAATTAGATCCCATGGTAAATATGATACATGTTAGTTTTAATTACAAATAGGGACTAATGGTATTTTTTTATAGTTTTTAGTATGGAATAAGGGGTTTTTGGTTTATTATTAATTTTTTAAATGAGTTATAGATCGTGAAGGGTAATTAGTTGATTGTATAAGATATTTGAATGATAAAAGGGTAAATTGGGCTAAGTTTTGTAAATGAGAATGTGTAAATGGGATAAGTCATGTGAATTGGTGAATGTGTTAAATGGGTTAATGAATTGGAATTGTTGAATATGCTAAATGGGTTAAGGTATGAGGAAGAGAATTGGCTTAAATGTTCTTTTCAATGTAAATGATAAATGTGCTAATGAGTTAGATATTGATGGTGGTTTACATGTTGAGTTAATATGAAATGTGTATGGTGTTTAATTGGTTAACATGGAATGTAAATGAAATTTATGTTAATGAAATTTGATTGATAATGATTTATGTATTTAACAACTTATGAATGGTTACTTGTTTTGTGTATAGATTGTAAATGTTTTGTGTTATGGTATGTGTGTTAAATGGATAAATAAGCATGTGCACATGGCTTGGTGGTGTGGGATAATGGTCTAAGTATCCTCACATAGGTCAGGTTGGACTGAGGGTCTAAACCCCACCCTAGAATGCATGAGTTAGGGAGTCTGACTGAGGCTCTAGGCCCCTAATGGTTTCATTGGATGAGAATACCTGGAATGAGGATCCAAGGTAAGTGTTTTGTGATTATTTATGAAATTTTCATCCCTAATGAGATAGGTAACTTGACTTGTTACCTTATACATGAAAATTGACTAACTTAGTCCATTCTATAAATTATGTAAATGCCCAACCCATGGATCATATGATGAAAATGGATTTGGTAAGGAATATGGGGTAAGTGATGAAAGGTAAATAAAGATATAAATAGTTATAGTAAATATTGTTAACTAATGGAACCCGAGCTGTCTGTTAGTTTACCTTGTAATTTAGTTCATACTTTCATGCACTATCTGTTAGACTAGATATTTGTTAGACACCGTTGGTTGTGGCCTACTGAGTTGTACTCACACCCTGCTTAGGCCTCCATTGGGTACCAAAGTAGTTTTCATTATTTCAAGTTAGAATAAGGGAAAAGGCCCTATGATTGGGAGTTTAGTTGAGTTTGGGAGGTTCATGGATGAGGATCTATACTTGGAGTCAGGACCCATTTTTGGGATTCAACTGTTGGTATTTATTTTTGGGTTTTCTTCACTTTGGCACTATTATCATGACATGGAATACTTATTTTTTGCTTTTGGTTTGTACCTTATTGGGAAATAGTTTGTAATTAATTTCCTAGTTTATTGTTTATTATTTCCTTTATTTCATATGTTATCTACTGTGGTTTAATCTGGTAAATAGGGTATAGTATCCCCATGTGATCTATTAGACCCTTAATTCTAGTCGGTAACCTCTAGAGTATGGGGAGGTGTGTTTGATGTCATGTGGAAACCCAGATTAGGGCACATGTTAAGTGGCCTTTGGTTTGGGTATGTTATAAAGTGGTATTAGAGTGGTTTATTTTCCATGTCTTTCTATATGAGAATTTTAGGCATAAGATTAGGAAGTTTCAGGCCTTGGAAATGAGCTCATTCTTGGGAGTATCTAACCCATGTATGAGGGAAAATCCAATTATCCAATGAGGGAATTATTTTTTTTGATGTGTGTTGTTACATTTGAATGATATTTCACCATTGGGTGTTTCACTTGTTGTGTGATGAGACTATTTTATGATATTTTTATCATGGATGGAATGGAATGAGGTTGTGCATTCATGCATTATTATAGGAACCTAGGAATATAGGTGGAATGCATCATAGTTGGCACACACGGGAAGGGTGTGTTGGACATGAAGGGTAAAATGCATTTCATATTCCTTAAAAGTTTAAAGAAATTAATGTCTAATAAAGGTGATGAAAATGGGAAGATATAATGAATGTTAAATAATGGTTAAAGAATTGTGCTAAATGGAAAGTTAAGAAGGGGTTAAAAAGTTGGTTTTAGTAATTTATAAAGATATAAATGTGGTTAAAAGAGATAGATTTACATTGTGAATGTGTGAGTTAGTTTACCCACATTAACCATGGCATGTGGTATGGATGGTTTAGGGTATTGTGAGAGGTGTGATCATGACGGTTGGGATAGTGTATATTGAGTGGGTTGTTTAAGATTGATAGTGTAAAAAAATTTCATATATGGCTTACTTCTATTGACAATCCTTTTAAGTGCCTATTGAGAAAATGTTTTGAAATATGGATTCAAATAATGTAGTTCCTTTTTAAACGTTGGGTAAATTGAAAGTTTAAAATTTGAATGATTGAGTTTCAAAATTGTTTAGTTAATTATAGAAGGATGTGTAATGAAGGAAATTTTAGGAAACTTGAGTAGTGATTTTTCTTTGTGTTTTCTATCTAGACCATTGTATGGGTGGCTTGGGTAGTGGGAGTTCCCTAGTTTGAGACTTTGGATTTGTGTCATGTGGACTTGATGAGTTTTGATGTATTGTAAAATAAATGTTCTTATTGTAAACTCAATAGGGTTATAGCCTTTGGGTCATGAGACATTATTCAGTAATGTGAGTGCATAAAACCTTGTGGGTCATGATCATGTGGTGTGTGTGTTGGACCTTAAGAATGGTACTGGTTTTTATGGTGACCTTTGTGGGTTGGGACCTTGAGAGTTGTGTTTTGGACCTTAGAGATGGTGTTTGTCTTGTAGTGTTTATCTATCTGTATGAGTATATTTGGTGAGGAACCTAGATTAAATTCTCACTTGGTGCACTAGGTACCATGTGTAAAGGAACAAGGGTAAGAGTGACACCCATGAGAAAAAAAATTATGGCTTGATGTGTATTGATTAGAGAGAGGTACAGTGGATTTTTATTGTCATGACTCTAGTTTAGGGATTTTTTATTGTTCAACCTTCTAGGTTACCTATGAGAAAAATCAAATGAGGTTTCTAGGGATTTTGGGTGTGTATCACATAGGTGGATGTTTCAGGATTTGGAAGCAGAACACAGAGAGTGTTTCCTAGTGTGGGTTGGGCCTATAGGGCTAAGTGGGAAGGTTGATGGTTTTGTTGATGCAACTCAAGTTGTGGTTATGAATTCAAAAATTTGGGGAAATTGAGGGTAGCCTCAAGGGTGGTTTGACCAGTGTTAAAGGTGTATTAGGATGTGAAGCGTAGGTGCACTACTAGAAAAACAGGTATTTGCGACGAGGCATTTGCGACGGGATCCCGTCGCAAATAGCCCGTTGCTGAAAACGGCGTCGCAACAACACCTATTTACGACGGGCCCGTCGCTAAATCCGTTTTTTGCGACGGTCATTCTCCCCGTCGCAAATAGTACTCCATATTTTTGTAAAAAACTTTTAAAATAGTTTTTGCGACGGGCCCGTCGCAAATACCTTTTGCGACGGTCCCGTCGCAAAAACTATTTTTTAAAAAAAATAAAAAACTATTAATAATACTAGTATTTGCGACGGGCATAGTATCTCGTCGTAAATACTATAAATAGTTTTTGCGACGGGACCCGTCGCAAAAACTATAAAAAAAATAAAAAAAAAAATTATTAATAAATTATTTTCATTAATATAATAATAGAATTATAATTCACAAATAAAAATAATAAATTATTAATAAATTATTTTAATTAATATAATAATAATAGAATTATAATTCAAAAATAAAAAATAATAGAATATTAATAAATGATTTAATTAATATAATAATATTATAATTATAATTCATAAATAAAAAAAATATTAATAATTTATTTTAATTAATATAAAAATAATAGAATTATTTTACATTCAAATATTAAAATAATTCAAGTATTACAAAAAATATAATTAAATTATAATATTATAAAATTTTAATATATATATATAATTTAATATTATAAAATATAAATAATATTATTATTCATATTAATATTGTTATTTAAAAATAAAATATTATTAATATTTTATAATGAGACAGAAACTACGAATAGAAAAAAAAAATTTGATTTCACAAATTTTATAACATAAGTACAATCTCTAATCTGAAGGAGGGGGGGTGGGGGATCTGCAGATGGTGGTGGAGGAAACTCCATCCCTAAAGCATGAGTGAGTCGGCGCATGTACTCCATCTGCTCCTGATGCTGCTGCTGCCACCGACTCGCCTGCTCCTCGTACAACTGCTGCTGGCGTCGACGCTCCTCCTCATGCTGCTGACGCATCTGCTCCTGCTCCTGTCGGAGACTCTCTATCTGTGCAGTCTGAGATCGCAACTGATCCTCATACTGTGTAGTAGAAGAAGATGCACGAGCTCCTCTTGAGCTGGACGCCGACATCGCAGCACTGCCATAATAATCTCCGGGAGTCAGTCGAGAGCCGATACCAACTACCCGGCCCTTCTCGAAGGCATACTGGGTGGCCTGCATCCATGCCGCCTCATCAAACTGACGGGCAGTGGTCTGATCTGATGACTCGGCCTGACTCTCAGGCCGGGCCTGTGACGCTGCGGCCTCATATGACTCCTATAGTTGCAATTTAAAATTAAAATTGTGAATATATTATATGTAGTTAATTTTTAAACTTGAAAACAAATAATACTGACCACGATGTGATGCTGACGATCACCTTTGAGCTCCCCAGTAGCAGGATCACTATACATCCTCCGATATACGTCGTACTCTGTAATATCGGGGTGCTCGACAGCCTATAAGAATAAAAAATAAACTGTTAATATTTATAGTTATATAAAATATTTATAAATAATGTACGTACCAGATGCTGTCTATGAGTACTGAAAGAACGACTCCCAGCTCGATGAGTCACCTCCTGTCTCCCCCGATTCTGCCTCCCCACCGATGATCTCCTCTGAAAGGCACCACTCAACTAGTGCGCACATAATCCATCCTATACATGGGATGAAATATACTCTGGTCGGTGTGCTCTACATGACTCGTCAAAATCTGACACTCCGGCTTTCTTCATCGCAGCTTTTCTTAAATTGTGCAAAAACTGACGAAGGCGATCACGCATGGCCACCTCCCATGCCTCGTGGATGGCGTTACGCATGGTATCCTCGATCGGATACCATAAACCCTACAAATAAATCAAAATATCAAGTTAGAAATGAAATAATTTTCGAAATAAAAATTATTTATTTACGTACGTACCAACCAATGGCCAAACATGGCCTACTGCACATCAATGGGAATCTGCTCCCATGTGGTCCACGGCTGAGAGAAATAGTTGCGCAAAATAGCGCTGCCCTGTCCGACTGCTATATGCGGAAAACTGAAAAAATAATAAACATTTATTATGTGAATAGATTAATGAAATCTTAGTCAAATCCACAGGTTATCACACAGGTTATCACACCTTCGTGTGCGTGGATCAAACCCAAGACGTGGACGTCGCTCGGGGACGGGGTCAGGAATCATCAATCGTGCAAGACCGTGCCCCCTCCGCGTACTCCCTAGAGCGCCTGCAGGCTGAGGGTCATCTGTCAGCAACTCATCCGCATCGAAAGTCAGGTGAGCATCCGCCAACTCACGAAATGTGGCGTCGTCCATCTGAAACAGAAAATGTTAATGTTAGCAAATAATTGATAATTACTATTATATATACATATATACATATTATGATTGTATATAAATACCATGGAATGCTATCAGTGTTCATCTTCATCATCATCTTCATATATGTCAATGTCATCTTCATATTCCTCCTCAATATCATCGATATCCATTCGAGTTACAGTTGCTTCATCTCTTACCATTTCAAATTCATATGTGACATCATTAACATCATCGTCATCACTGACTCTTAAATGTGGGGTGTCGTCATCGATACTCATGTCTCTTTGTAAAAAAGATTGATTTTGAGTACTCTCTTGAAAAACTTCAATTCTTTGCACATCAGTTAAAGCACATTCACTTTGACTAAACTGATTGTCTTGAATTTTGATTTTTATTACACTCCACCAATCATTCAAGTCTCTTGATGTTGCAAATTACTTTGCATAATAAACTTGATATGCCTGTTGAGCCAATAAGAATGGTTCATTTACTGCGAGAACACTTTTACATTTAATATCGATGATTCCATGAGTCGGATGAACATGCACGCCTCTCTCTGTATCCAACCACCGACATTTGAACATGGTTATGTAATGTTGTCCAAGATAACAGAGTTCAATGATTTCATCAAGTATGCCATAAAAGTCAACTTCATTTTCTCGATGATGAGATCCTCTCAAGCTAACTCCACTGTTCATTGTTTTTTTCGATTCCCCATATGCATGTGTGTGGAATCGAAATCCATTCACCACATATGCATTATAAGTTTTAACAAGTTTGGAAGGTGGGTTACTCAATACACACAGTCGTTTGTCAATTTTATCAGCATGTCGAGACACCTGAAAATTTGTGAAATAATTATCAATATAGTAAACTATACATTGAATGAGTTTCTAAAAGATAAAGAATTTATGTTACCAGTTTTTGAAACCACTGAGAGAAATTTTTCAGTCGACGTTCTTCGAGAGTAGCTGCTGTAATTTGTGGAATTTGTTTCTTGATATGATTATCATACAACCTATAAAAACCAAAGTTATTTACTGTAACATAAATGATAGAATAATTGATATAAACACTTACAGTACAACTGATGCCATTTCTTCACAGTTGAGCAGAACATACGTATGAGCTCTCTGATGTTCATCATCTGAAAGCCAGCGTTCATAAACTCCACCAAAACCAAGCTCTGACTGGTTGAAAATAGATAATTGATTGTCGATTTCATCAATATTCCTCTCGTTCCGTCCCATTCGGTTGTGTTTTGAAGGATACTCAGATTCAAAATAATGGGAGCAGAAAAAAGATATTTCCTCTTGCAAATAAGCTTCTGCAATAGATCCTTCAACAGATGTTTTGTTACGTACTTTTCTTTTCAATTTTTGCATGCATCTTTCAAATGGGTACATCCATCGAAACTGTACCGGACCTCCACATTTGGCTTCATATGAAAAATGTAACATCAAATGTTCCATTGAGTCGAAGAAAGACGGCAGAAATATTTTTTCCAGTTTACATATAATTACAACGACATCTTTTTCAAGTTTGCCTAGAGCATCATAATCTGCCGTAGCTGCACAAATTTCCCGAAAAAAATGAGACATGTCTGTTATTGAATCCTAAATCACAGAATTCAACAGACCTCTTAATCCAATGGGTAGAAGTCTCTCCATTATAACATGACAATCATGACTTTTTAATCCAGTAATATGACCATTCTTTACACATCTACCCAAATTAGAAGCACAGCCATCTGGAAGTCTCAAATCTGCAATCCACTGACAAAATAATAAACGGTTTTCTTTAGACAGTGTATAAGATGCTTTTGGTTTCAGTAACCTTTCTGTTCTGACATTCTCAAATAGTTCCAATTCTGGACGCCTGCAAATTTGGGCAAGATCTAAACGTGCATTTACATTGTCTTTGCTCTTTCCTGGCGTATCCAAAACTGTATGAAACAAATTATCAAAACAGTTCTTCTCAATATGCATGACATCTAACATGTGTCGGACCAACAGATCAGACCAATATGGAAAATCCCAAAATATTCTACGTTTAATCCAATTGTTTTCTTTCCCAAAACCAGAAATTTTCTGTTGGTTTATTGTGGGACCAAAAGTGATGGGAGGTAATGAAAATACAACTGATTTTAACTCCGAACCTGATAGCATTTTTGGAGGTCCATCCCTTTCAACTATTCCTTTTCTGAAATGAGATCTGTTTCTGCAAAAAGGATGATCAGCTGGAAGAAATCTGCGATGACAGTCAAAATAACAAGGTTTCTTTCCATGAATGAGCATAAATTCTTTGTTCTCTCCCATACAGTAAGGACATGATTTCTAACCATGTGTACTCCAGCCAGATAACATCCCATAAGCCGGGAAGTCACTTATTGTCCACATCAATGCTTCTCTCAGTATAAAATTCTGTTTCGTTGCAACATCATATGTACTGACACCATTACTCAACAATAAATTTAATTCATCAATCAATGGCTTCAAATAAACATCAATATTTTTCTTCGGATGTCTTGGAATTAGTAAAGTCAAAAAGATATATGGCTCCTTCATCAACATGCATGGAGGTAAATTATACGGAGTTAAAAAAATAGGCCAACATGAATATTGACTACCATAAGATCCAAACGGACAGAAACCATCAGTGGAAAGGCTCAGTAGAACATTTCTAGCTTCTAAAGCAAAGGATGGATGCACTCTATCAAAATGTTTCCATGAATCACCATCGGCTGGATGATTCAAGCTTTTATCGGTTGAAATATTCTCTTTATGCCATGACATCATTGTCGATGTATTCCTAGACATGAATAAACGCTAAAGTCTGGATGTAAGCGGAAAATATCTCAACTGTTTTACAGGAATCAAACCAGACTTCCCGTGTTGTCCTTCTTTATATCTCAGTTGCCCACATGTAGGACAACTATCCAACGACTCGTTTTCCCCAGAATATAAAATGCAGTCATTTGAACATGCATGAATCTTATGACAAGTAAGTCCCAAATTTCGAACCAGCCTCTTACTCTCATAGTAATTTGCAGGTAAAACATTTCCTTCGGGTAACAGTGTTTTCAGCAAATAAAATATCTGGTCAAAATAGGTGTTTGACATTCCGTTATCTGATTTGATAGCCATAAATTTTGCAACTGCTTCTAATTTGCTCATCTTGCAGCCAGGATATAATGCATCCTCAGCAGATTTCAACAACTCATAAAATTCAGACGGTGCCAACTCAGGATTTGAAGCTATATCAGCCGGAGTTTCTGTATGTTGAACAGATGAACCTGCAACATCATGTACTAAATCTTGAAACCGGGATGGATCCAGAATCAAGTTGGTATCACCTACTCTGGAACTGCGTTCACCGTGTTGATACCAAAAAACATAATCTGGTTGAAAACCAAAACGCAAGAGATGTTCTCCCACTTTGTCAAACGTGTCAAATGTTCTCAATGCACATTTTCTGCAAGGGCATTTTATTTTGCCTTCTGAAACAAATTCTAGATTTGATGCCACAAATGATAAAAAAGTCTCCACACCCTCAACATATACTGGATTTAAACCAGAACCGTTTGGATTTCTACATTGATTTATCCATATACGGTCACCTAATAATGATTGTCGACGACCTCGTTGTTCCATATTTCTCTATAAAATATAAAAGCATTACTGGTTTTGAATAATTTGTTAGAAAAAACACTCAAGTAAAGATTGAATATAATGAGAATAAAGCAAAACATGTTACAAATATTGATAATTTTAATATTATATTGATTTTTTATTATTTTAATAATACTAATATAATTTTTTCATAAACATTAATTATATAATAATAACATTATTACATTATTAGTATATTTTAATATTAATATTAAAATAACATAATTTTTTATATTATATACAATTCTCCTTTCATCTGTGTGTTTAACATTCTGTCTCCACATGTAATATTTGCTTTCACTTTCACCTCTCCATTGGCGAGTAGGTTGATAATTTTGAAAAAGAATGCGAATATTACATGTGGAGACAGAAAACACACAGATGAAAAGAGAATTGTATATAATATAGAAAATTATGTTAATTTAATATTAATATTAAAATATACTAATAATGTACTAATGTTATTATTCGTAAATATTGGTAATTATTCCAAATTATTGGTAATTATTACTAATTATTGGTAATTATTACTAATTATTGGTAATTATTTCTAATTATTGGTAATTATTACTAATTATTGGTAATTAATACTAATTATTGGTATTTAATACTAATTATTGGTAATTAATACTAATTAATGGTAATTAATACTAATTATTACTAATTATTGGTAATTATTGATAATTATTACTACTTATTGGTAATTATTACTAATTATTGGTAATTATTACTAATTATTGGTAATTATTACTAATTATTGGTAATTATTACTAATTATTGGTAATTATTACTAATTATTGGTAATTATTACTAATTATTGGTAATTATTACTAATTATTGGTAAGTATTGTTAATTATTGGTAATTAATACTAATTATTGGTATTTAATACTAATTATTGGTAATTAATACTAATTATTGGTAATTAATACTAATTATTACTAATTATTGGTAATAATTGATAATTATTACTACTTATTGGTAATTATTACTAATTATTGGTAATTATTACTAATTATTGGTAATTATTACTAATTATTGGTAATTATTACTAATTATTGGTAATTATTACTAATTATTGGTAATTATTACTAATTATTGGTAATTATAACTAATTATTGGTAAGTATTGTTAATTATTGCTAAGTATTGGTAATTATTACTAATTATTGGTAATTATTGGTAATTATTACTAATTATTGGTAATTATTGGTAATTATTACTAATTATTGGTAATTATTGTTAATTATTACTAATTATTGGTAATTATTACTAATTATTGGTAATTAATACTAATTATTGTTAATTAATACTAATTATTGGTAATTATTACTAATTATAGTTAATTATTACTAATTATTTGTAATTATTGGTAATTATTACTAATCATTGGTAATTATTGATAATTATTGGTAAGTATTGTTAATTATTACTAATTATTGTTAATTATTACTAATTATTGTTAATTATTACTAATTATTGGTAATTATTACTAATTATTACTAATTATTGGTAATTAATACTAATTATTAATAATTATTGGTAATTATTACTAATTATTGGTAATTAATACTAATTATTGGTAATTAATACTAATTATTACTAATTATTGGTAATTATTGGTAATTATTGTTAATTATTGGTAATTATTACTAATTATTGGTAATTATTGCTAATTATTACTATTTATTCCTAATTATTGGTAATTATTACTAATTATTGGTAATTATTACTAATTATTGGTAATTAATACTAATTATTGGTAATTATTACTAATTATTACTAATTATTACTAATTATTGGTAATTATTGTTAATTATTACTAATTATTGGTAATTATTACTAATTATTGGTAATTATTACTAATTATTGGTAATTATTATTAATTATTACTAATTATTAATAATTATTACTAATTATTGATAATTATTATTGATTATTACCAATTATTACTAATTATTGGTAATTATTATTAATTATTACCAATTATTGGTAATTATTGGTAATTATTGGTAAGTATTGTTAATTATTACTAATTATTGTTAATTATTACTAATTATTGGTAATTATTACTAATTATTACTAATTATTGGTAATTATTACTAATTATTACTAATTATTGGTAATTATTACTAATTATTGGTAATTATTACTAATTATTGGTAATTAATACTAATTATTACTAATTATTACTAATTATTACTAATTATTACTAATTATTGGTAATTATTCCTAATTTTTACTAATTATTACTAATTATTACTAATTATTGGTAATTATTGGTAATTATTACTAATTATTACTAATTATTGGTAATTATTGGTAATTATTGGTAATTATTGGTAATTATTGGTAATTATTACTAAGTATTGTTAATTATTACGAATTATTGGTAATTATTACTAATTTTTGGTAATTATTACTAATTATTGGTAATTATTCCTAATTATTGGTAATTATTACTAATTATTGGTAATTATTACTAATTATTGGTAATTATTACTAATTATTACTAATTATTACTAATTATTAATAATTATTCCTAATTATTCCTAATTATTACTAATTATTACTAATTATTACTAATTATTGGTAATTATTACTAATTATTACTAATTATTACTAATTATTGGTAATTATTACTAATTATTACTAATTATTACTAATTATTGGTAATTATTACTAATTATTACTAATTATTACTAATTATTGGTAATTATTGGTAATTATTGGTAATTATTGGTAATTATTACGAATTATTGGTAATTATTACTAATTATTACTAATTATTACTAATTATTACTAATTATTGGTAATTATTACTAATTATTGGTAATTATTCCTAATTATTGGTAATTATTACTAATTATTGGTAATTATTACTAATTATTGGAAATTATTACTAATTATTGGTAATTATTACTAATTATTGGTAATTATTACTAATTATTGGTAATTATTACTAATTATTGGTAATTATTACTAATTATTGGTAATCATTACTAATTATTGGTAATCATTACTAATTATTGGTAATTATTACTAATTATTGGTAATTATTACGAATTATTGGTAATTATTACTAATTATTCATAATTAGTGATAATTATTGGTAATTGTTCCTAATTATTAGTAATTAAATGAATAATTACCAATAATTAGGAATAATTACCAATAATTACAAATAATAACATTATTAGTATATTTTATTATTAATATTAAAATAATATAATTTTCTAATTTATATACAATTCTCCTTTCATCTGTGCGTTTGCTATCTCCACATACAAATAATACATGTGAAGACAGCAAACACACAGATGAAAAGAGAACTGTATATATATAAAAAATTATATTATTTTAATATTAATAATAAAATATACTAATAATGTAATAATGTTATTATTCCTAATTGTTGGTATTTATTATTAATTATTAATATTTATTCTTAATTATTAAAAATTATTACTAATTATTCCTAATTACTATTAACTATGAACAATACTAATAATTTAAATTTATTAAGTAACAAAACAATGTAAACATAATTAAATTACAACTAATTAAGAATAATTGAAACTAATAAAAAATTAAAAATAAATATTAAATTAAAATGAACATAAATACCTTGAAAATTGATCTGCTCTGATCGTTCTTCAAAACATTAATATCAACTCCGGAGAAAAAAATTAAACTGGAGAAAAACTGAACTTTAGAAATATAACTTCGAGAGAAGAAGAAGATGGAATTTGAGAATGATTTGAAAAAAACGGATGGGGGTATTTATAGGTTAGATTATTTGCAACGGGTCCATTTGCGACGGGATTCCCGTCGCAAATAGTATTATTTGCGACGGGTCCCGTCGCAAATACCTTAGCCGACATTTATTACGGTCAACGGGTAAATAGTTATTTGCGACGGGTCCCGTCGCAAATAACCACCTGCCGACATACTATTTGCGACGGGGGAATATTCCCGTTGCAAATACCTTTTACCGCCGCCGGTTTTTTGCGACGGGAATATTCCCCCGTCGCAAATAAGTTTCCCGCGATTTGGCGCGCAAACCGCGCCAGTCCTTTTGCGACGGGGAAAGTTGTCCCGTCGCAAAAGGATACTTATTTGCGACGGGTAAATAACCCCGTCGCAAATAAGTTTTTAACAGGACTATTTGCGACGGGATTTATTCCCGTCGCAAATAACCCGTCGCAAATGCTCATTTTTCCCGTAGTGGTGGTTACTTCAGAGTTGGAATCAAAGAACGGTGAGTGTCATCAAGTTTTGGTAAAATTGAAGGGTTACACTTTGGTTTCTTTCTCAGGGAGGCACTTGAGTATTGGTGTATAGGTTTTAAGGTTAGTTTCTAAGGGTTGGATCATTTGGGTGTCTAACTCATCTATTTTAACTATGATTAATAGAGGCCTTGATGTTGATTTCTAAAGGATGATACAAGGGTGACCAAAGTGTGGATGGATGATTTATTTATGTTGGTGACACATGAGGTGAGGGTGGTCATGTGGTGGGGCTTGTTTGTAAGAAGGGTTTGGTTGTTGGGTGAGGTGTTGAGAATGCCTTGATACTGATGAGGCTGGCAGACCAAGATGTGTGGCTAGGTTAGTAAGTGGGCATTTGGGCCGGGCTCTGGTGATGTTTGGCTCATGTGATCAGAAGTCGATTTAAGTGTGTGGTCATAGGAAAGTGCAAGAATTCAAGGTCTCCAAGGAGTTCCATATATGGACATGTGATGGTAATGCATGATGTCATTTGAGATGCATACACAGGTGTCTTGGAAGTAAGTGCATGTCATTATCCATGAAATCAATGGAAATCACTGGTTATGTGAGAGACCATTTGGTTCTGGATTGGTGCGGTGGTTCTTTGTGTTTCCATTGTGAATTTATGGTGGTGTTATAGAATAATTTGGGTGGTGTGGAGGTTTTAGGGCCAAAGGAAACATTGGTACATGACTTATTGGATGAGATTCATGAAGCGGTGGTGAGTTTGGTTGGTAACTCCACTTGAGTTGTGGTGGCCAAGTGTTGATGAGATGTTACAGGCAAGGATGCCCAAGGATCTTAGAACTAGGAGGAAAGGATGAGTTTCTTGAGTCCCTATAAGAATGCGCCACACACGCCTCCTCTTTTTCAAAATTATTCGACCGTTGTGGCCTCCTCTGCCTGCTTGGTGCCATCTGCCTTGGCTCCGGCCCCTTGTGCCTCTGGCTCATGCGTCCCTTCGTCGGTGGCTCCTTCTCCCCCTACAACATTCTCCCCTCCCCCTGTTGGAACCCCCAGTCTGGCCTTCTTTTTGCGACGCTCTCTATGGGCCTTCCTCTCCCACTGGCCATCCTTATTTCTTAGAGGTCTCCCTAGGGAAGTCTCAATCATCATGTGCGAGATCATGGATCTGTCTGGAAGTTCCGGACTCGGCATTTGAGGAATATTTGACATGTTTACATCTCACCATGGTAGCTCTCTTCGGCACCGATAAACCCTCGCTCATAGCCTTTTAATGCTTCTTGGCCTCCTGGGGCCTTTGGCTTCCAGTGTGGATCTTTGCCTTGCATCGGCATTCCTTTTGCGTGGTTATCGCGTCGCAAGAGGACTTCCTTCAGGCATGGTGCAGGGCAACCCACTCCTAGGGCCGTTGGAGCTTCAGTTTGTCCAGATGGTCAACAGATGCACATAGGGTGAAGGAGAGCGCTATTGTTGTGGTGTGGATAAATCTCTTGGGGCTTCTGCTTCCTTTTTAGAATGCAGGTTTCCTAAAATCTATCGGTGATTCCTTGTGTGGATTCCTGTGCTCGGATCCCCAGACTAGCGGCTACACGAAGGCCTCTGTGGCACGAATTTGTGTTGAACTGGACCTCTCCCTGCCCGTGCTGGATCAGATCTACCTCTAGGTGCAATTTTTCTTTTTCTAGACTCAAGATATTTCCTATCTGGTGTTCCCATGCTTCTGGTCTCATTGCCTCATTCAGGTGCACTCCATTCAGATGTGACATCACCTCCGTCAGGCTGGGCGGTGTCATCTGTTTCCTCCAACTAAGATCATAGGTGATCTTCCATCTCCATCCCATGGTGTTTTGTTAGGGGTGCACTCTGAGGTAGCCCTTTCCACCAGACCATTCGTGGTGTCTTTTTCAGGTGTCAAAGAATTTTTGAATCCTCCCGAACCACTCTTGGAGGCAGGAAGAGAGTTGTTTTGGGCCATAGTTCCTTTTTTTCCATGGTGCATAACTCAAGTTCAAGATATCACCCTTCTTCCTTCTCTTGTTCTTCCCCTGGGTCTGCCTCCCTTCCCCCCTTTGGCTCTGGCTCACAGTGGTCTAGGTGAGGTGGTGTGATCCCTTGCGATATTTCCTATGGGTTTATGCTTTGAAGGGACTACTTCTCTCAACACATTGAGTCCCCCCAAGTTCTCATCTCGACAGCTTCACAGTGGGAGGCTGATAGACTAGAGAGGAAGAATTCTCTTCCACAAAACAGGGGGAAACCAGGGGCCCTTATCCAAAACCCTGACTCCTCATCCCTTCCTTCTCCATCAAATGGTACTGGTGTTCTCATTAGATCAGAATCTAGGAAACTCAAGGGTCGTTCATCCTCCCATTTTATATAGGCCATGCAGTCTGGGGACATTCTCAGATCCATTAGTTTCTAATGACTCACCTGATCATCTGGAATGCCCAAGGTATTGGAGCTCATGTAAAAAAATGGATTTTCTATCTTCGGAGCTTCCCAAAGATAAGGTCTTTGTGGTTTCTATCTTTGAGAACAATCAGCAACCTTTCAAGATATCTATGTTCTCTAGAAAACTTAAATTTCAAGGCTACATTCATTTGAAACCGACCAACAAGAACATATGGTTATTTTAGCACTGGAGTTCCTCTATAACTCTAACCTAGGCAGGGGACCAGTTCATCACTATGAAGGTTACTCAAGGCCCCCATTCCTTCTTCATTTCTTTCGTTTATGGAAACTATGAATCCCATATTCGAGAGTCCCTATGGAGTGACCTCAATAATTTTGATCCTGGTAATCTTCCTTGGATCGTAGGGGGTTTCAATGTCGTCATTGATCCAGAGGAACGTAGGGGAAGAGTTCCATTTAACAGAAAGGCCAGTCTCTCTTTTTCTCAATTCATGGATAGTAAAGGTCTCATGGATCTTGGTTTCTCAGGCGACCACTTCATGTGGTGTAACAACCAGTGGGGTCCCCATAGGTCCTAGAGCTAATTGGATTGATGCCTGACCAACATTTATATAATATCAGCTTATGTAAATACTCATGTTACGCACTTGGCGCATGGTCTTTTGGATCCTTCCCCGCTCTTTATATTGTTATCATCCAGTCAAGATCATCATACCCATTTTCATTTTTATCATCAATGGACAAGAATATCAGGCTTTATTGATCTGGTTTGTAACTCTTGGGATCCCCCTGTTCAGAGCCATACATGGTGTACTCTCCACAACAAGCTAAGAAAGCTCAAGCAGAGTTTTTAGTCTTGGCCGAAGGATTTACCAGCATCAGAAAAAGACCTTGAAGTATTCATGTAGGATTTTGATCATCTTGAAAGGTGTCTTGATGAGGATTAGAATGATAGGATCTTTGAGGATCTTACTAGTAAAAAGGATCACCTCTCAGACATGTTGTTGAGGAAAGAACGTCGTTCTAGGGAGGAGGCCAGGATAAAGTGGCTTAAAGAGGGTAATAAGAATATAGAATTTTTTCATGCTTTCATAAAGGAGAAGAAAAGGTGGATCAAGATGAATATTGACCTGGGGGATGGCTCCTTCACAGATGAAAGGGAGGTGGTAGGGGCTTTTGCTAACTCTCAATTCTGCAACTTACTTACTGATCCTAGCACCACCTTCCCAAATGGGTATACAGGGGGCAGCATGGGGCTCCTCGAAAACCTCCAGACTATCTTCTCATACTACAACAATGAGGTCCTGAGTGGTATTCCTCAAGAGGAAGAAATACGTGAAGCCATGATGGCTCTGAATCCCAATAGTGCGAAAGGTCTAGAAGGCTTCCCTGGAGGCTTTTATAGAGATTTTTGGGACATCATGAAAGGAGAGTTAATTGAATCTATCCAAGACTTATTCAGGGTAGGACCTCTACCTAGAGTGGCATGTGCAACAACCATGGTTCTCATTCCCAAATCCAAATCTTCTACATCCATAGAGAATTTTCGCCCGATCAACATGTGCAACGTTCCTTATAAAATCCTCACAGGTATCATTAATGAAAGGTTATCCATCCATCTTACCAGGTCCATCTCTAAAGAATAGCATGGCTTTGTTAAAGGGAATTTCATCCAAGGGCGATCAGATTGGCATAGGAAATGATTAGGGATCTCAATGTTAAAACTCATGGATCCAAAATGGATGTTAAGTTTGATATGAGCAAGGCCTACGATCATGTGGAGTGGAGCTTCATAATAAAAGTTCTGGCATGTATGGGTCTCTCTCCATGGAATATTGATATCAGTTTCCGCTACTGAAGTTCATCCTAGATGTTGATATTTTTCATGGGAAAAATGTTCAGCTTCTTTAAACCAACATGTGGGATTCGTCAAGGAGATCCAATCTTTCTGATCATCTTTATCATCACTCAGGAAGATATCAGCTACCTCATTCAATGAAACCTATCTAGAGACGTGATCCTTCCCTTCCACAGAAGGATGCGCTCCCTGTCTGTTTCTCATATTATGTTTACAGATGACTCCATTATTTTCATTAACGCATCCAGCATGTCCATGCATGGCCTAAATAGAGCATTAGAGGTGTATTTCTATTTGAGTGGTCAGATCATCAATAAGAGTAATAGAAAATTCTATATCTCTAATACATGATCTGAAAGGTGTATCCTTTATGTGGGTTGCATTCTGGGCATGCAGAAAGGCAATATTCCCATGTTGTACCTTGGATCCCCAATATCACTAAGGCCTCTAGGTATTTGCGATTTTGACTCCATTGTTTGTAAAATCAAAGAGAGGGTTTTTTTAACTAGAAGATTAGTTACTTGTCCTTCAGAGGTAGGATCACCTTGGTGAACAGTGTTCTTACGGCCTCCCCGATTCATGCCCTATCCGCCATTAAGGTCTCTAAGGGGGTTATCCACAACATCGATAGGATTTTTCAAGCTTCATTTGGGACGCCATGAACAAGGGCAGAAGGAATTGGGTTTCTTGGCGTAATATGGCGTGGCCAGTCAATGAAGGTGGTATCAGCATCCAAAATATCAGTGATTTCCTTACCTGCATGCATGCAAAAATGGCATGGGAAGTACTGTAGAAGCGTACATTATGAGGAATGACCATGCAAGCATGTTACGTTGGGAATGGGAACGCCTCTTTTTTGGTATGAAAACTGGTGTGGGGTGGTAATTGGGTAATTGGGGTGCCTTATCACAAACATTCCCTTCATGGAGTCCATAAAACATCCACCTTTAATTAGTTATGTTCTTGACATGAACTAGGAGGATCTATTTCACCTCATTGAGCTGACTATATCTCTCGATCAGTGTGTGTTCAACCCATCTTTTTCTAGCCAATTCATGTCCAAATATTACTTTCGTGTGTCTTTCATGCAAGAAACGGTGGATGTTTGGAGAGATGTACTATGGGATAAATCCATCCCCATAAAATTCAACTTCTTTACTTGTATAATCCATCATAGATCCATTCCTACTAATTATAACATCAAAATTTGTGGGGTGATCATGGCCTCCAAATGCGTTTGTTTTAAGCAACACAAGGAGGAAACCTCATATCATTTGTTCTTTGAAAGCGATTGGCCAAACAAGGTGTGGAAATTTTTTGGTGATTTAACTAGATTTTATATTCTATCCATGGCGGATCAATCCTTCTATACCTACTGGTTTCACGGCTCAAGTGATGAGGGCATGGAGAGAAGAGCACACTCTCTGGTGTTGCACGTAGGATGCTGGTGCATGTGGTGGGAATAGAATGAGTACCTACATGAAGGGGTGGCCTCCTCTGTTTGAATGATCATTTTTCAAACTAAGAGCCTACTAATTGATATGGTCTATGTTCTCTACTCCTGGAGGGAGACTCCCATCCTTTTTAGACTTCTTCCCACCATGCATAATCCCCCTCCGGTCCTCGCTTCATCCTCTGGTAATTGGGATCAATGGATTCCCCCTCATCATGGTTTCAATCTCAACAATGATGGCTCCTATATTGCGGGCACCATGAGTGGCAAGGGTATCATTTGTGATTACAATGGATCGGTCATTCTCTCCTTCTCCATCCATTTGGGTCAGAGTACATCTCTTCTGGCATAGGTAAAGACCATTCTGGGAAGACTCCATGTGTGCATCCAAATGGGTGTGGTTCCAGTGGAGGTGGAAACCAATTCCATGCTCGTTTATAATTCTATCTAAGTCCTCGATAGCTCTCCTTGGTCTATTTATTATATCATCCAAAAGTGTCCGGGTATCCTTGGCATCAACACCAAAAGTGTCCCATACCTGGCGAGAGGGAAATAAAGATGTGGAATACCTTGCCTCAATTGTTTGTTCTAGACCTGAGGCTATTCTCTTTCACACCCCTCAAAGTCTGAAACCAATGGGGATCAACATTATTAGAGGGGATTCCCTCATACATCACCATTTTATACCCCCTTAGTCTATTTTCCTCGGCAAGCTTTTGCGGCTACTTGTGTGTCCAATTTCTTATGTTTGAATAAAAAAATTGCATTAGTGGTGGTGGGAAGGATGCCCAAGACTTTTGATAGGTGAATTTTTACCCCATAGTGGTAGGTGACATTAATGGTGGATAATTTTTTGTGGTGTTCTTTGATGACTTCTTAGCATACTTCTAGCTAGAGACGATCATGACCAACAACTTGACATCATCCTGGGTATGCTAAGAAAGCTCTTTCTTTATGACTGGTGACTTAAATGTGTTTTGGTTGTATGTGGGACATCTTGTAGGTCATGCTCATGGAGCGGTGTATGTGTATCCATATAGTGGGATGTATACCTTCAACCATTTACGGGTGAGGTCCTCAAGATGGATTGTGTGTTGATGAATTCCTTTGGTACTGTTCTCAGAAGCTGGGAACCGATATTAGGTAATGTTATTTTATTGTTATGGGAAAATCAAAACGACCATGTCTAAGTTTTGGGGTTTATTTTATGATTTAATCATGGGATATGGTGGTTGTAATTTCCTATGGAAAGCTGAGATAATGACACTCCTAAGGTGGGGAGTGATGATACTGTCCTGGACATGTAGAGAAGAGTGTGGAGTTGAGGTGGTGGCATTGGGATGCCAAGAGGAAACTGTGAGGTGCATGTTGAGTTACTAAAAAAAAGGTTAGGTGATCCTTGGATGTATTGGTTGAATGAGACAAGTGTTGGATTTGTATTAGGGTGGTTCCAAATGAAATTTGAGATGCCTGTGTTGAATTCATTAAAGGGTGTGGTAATACATGACAACAGTTTATAGAAAGGGAGGTTGGGTTCTATTACCTCATCAGAGGATGGGTGTGGACTCTGGTAGGTTTGTTTGGGTGACCATGGAGTGTCCTCAGGTGTGAATGAATCTTCTTAAAGTAAGTTAGTGACATGATAATAATGAAGTTGATCATTTCCAAGATGATCCAGTCAGGGGAAAGATTTACTCGGCTAGGAATAAGGGATAAAATTGGTGAGTTTAAAAATGAATTTGGTGAATTCTTTGGGAGTGAAAATTACATTTTGAAGTTTATAAATGGGTTGTGTAATAACGTAGTCTTCTTTAGTGAAGGTATGGACAATGGAAGTTCTTGTGCTTGGAATTTTTATGGGTATAATGAAGCACGATGATGTTTTTGAAGGTAGTGGATGCCTTGATGGTAGAGTTTACTAGATGTCAAGGAATAAACCTCGTAAGTGCATCAGAATTTATTAATAGGCCTTAAGTGAGAAGGCTCTAGGGAAAGCTGAAGGGGTAGTATTTCAATAGTGGAAGACGGGTGTTTTGGGACAAGCTAGTTGGGGGTGGTCCAACACAATATAGAAAAAGGATCTAAAGTGATAAGTTAGGACCCACCTCTGATTTGATGATCTTAGTGGAAATTATGTTTTGAAGATGAAGGTGAAATTTAAAGAGTTTAAGTTGTTCTTTGTTAAATAATGGGTGGTGGATGAATGTCCAACATGGGTGGTTTTGATAAAAAGGTCATATTCCCATGTAGAATGGTGTTCTTGTGGATGTTTGGGCGTGATGATTCAGGAGAAGCATTGTGTATGTTGTGAAATTTGAGCAAGTTTCTGGTGGTCTTTTCCAAAGTGTAGGTTCCAACCACTAGAAGATGGTGGTGGTAAGCTAAAGCATATGGTGGGGAGAACCATAGAGGAAAAGTGGAAGGTTGATGATATGACTAGGTGTTCATGGTGGATAGACTCGGGTAAGAACCATCTTGGTGTTTTGGTTTTAGTGATGGGTGTTGGCTTAAGTTTTGACCATATGAGTACCTTGAGATCAAGAATATGATTGAATTTTGATTCAGATATTATAGTATGTAGTGAGGCCACTGGGCCTCGAGTTGTGGACTGATGTAGATCGTGAAATGTGCTGGAAAAAATGTGTATTCCTTGGGTAGGTCCAAGCTTGGGTCATGTTAGAATTTTAAAAAGTGGGTAAGATGGTGCCAAGTGAATTGGGCCATGAGTTTTAGAGAGGGACAGGATAGTAGATTGATGATTGGATCTTCCTCGATAGTATAATGATATGTATGATTATTCCTTGTTTTGTGATTTAGGCAGTGTTCCTAGGCTTCCCTATGGATTTCTTATGGTTGATGTTTGGTTTAAGGCTGATTAATTCTTGAGGAGAATCTGGTTTATATTTTAAGTCGTAGTGAGAAAGAATTACAGGGTAAAACTCTACCTTTGGTTTGAGTTTTGTGGAAACATAGTAATTTTTAGGAAGATACTTGGGAAATAGAGTCACATGTGCGGGCCCTATGACCAAATCTCTTCACTTTGGGATCTCCATGATGCTTTCGAAGAACAGATCGAGGAAAATATGTTATAAGGTGGGGAGGATGTAAGATCCCATAATTTTTTAAGGAATTTTATTCTTTAAGTTTTGGTTTGAATACCTTAAAATTGGTTAATTAAATTCTTATTGTTTTTATGAGGAAGATCAAGGGTGTCTCAGGGGTTTGGGACACGAAAGAAAGGGGAATCTGCCCATCCTATGCATATCACATGGTTGGTTCATGGTTAATGAAAATTGTTCAAGGGTGAAACCAAACTGTGTGGCCTTATAAATAGTCATATTTCATGGTTGGAGAATGATTTTCCAAATAATGTGGGATTCCTAGGTAAACATGTGACTTGGACCCCTCTTGGACAGAGGCAGGCCCACGGTTGGCACGTAGTTTGGAAAACTATGCAGCCAAACTGTGCACCCTTTAAAAAGTGATAATTTACCAAATTATTGCTCAGTATTTTAAGGGTCTCACCATATTTTTCTCCCTATTTATCCTTTTCTAGCCCTAGTTATTAACAAAACTCCTACAAGATTCCCAAGTATTAAAATCCTTCGATTCTAATTCATTTGGAGTGATGTTGGCTGCAAATCGAATCTTTGTGTGAGTCTAATCCTTCTCTTGGTTCTCTTTTCTAAATTAGGGATTGGGTTTCTTTTCTTATTCTTCATAATCCCTAAAACAATATTTTTCAGTGGATCATAATTTATTGATTCAATGGGTGCGTGAATTTGTATCTAGGGCTAAGGTTAAGGGTGTGTTCATCATCAGACTTTAGGTAGGTGGTCTATAAGTTATATCCTTTAGTCTTGATGTCAATTTTCAAATTTGTGGTTGTATTATTGGTTCATTATTGTTATGAATTATATTCCTTTAGTTATATTTAGTAAAATTGTTTTATAAATGATGAATTAAATCCCTCATGATCCTCGTGGGATGCATTGAGGATGATTAGACCAGTTTAGGGTCATCCATGGGGTGTATCAATACTCCTGAACATGGAAAATTGTAATGTTAATCATAGAGTTGATTTTTTTTGAATTAGATCCCATGGTAAATATGTTACATGTTAGTTTTAATGAAAAATAGGCACTAATGGTATTTGTTTCAAGTTGTTACATGGAATAAGAGGTTATTGGATTAATGTTAATGGGTTTAATGAGTTATGGATCATGAAGGGTAATTGGTTGATTGTGTAATACATGTGAATGATAATTGGGTAAATTGGGCTAATATTTGTAAATGAGAATGTGTAAATAGGACAAGTAATTTGAATTGGTGAATGTGTTAAATGGTTTAATGAATGGGAATTGTTGAATATGATAAATGGGTTCAGGTATGAGGAAGGTAATTGGGTTAAATGTGTTATGCAATGTAAATAGTAAATGTGCTAATGAGTTAGATCTTGACAGTGGTTTACATGTTGAGTGAATACGAAATGTAGATGGTGTTTAATTATTTAACATGGAATGTAAATGAAATTGATGTTAATGAAATTTGACTGATAATATGGAATAAGGGATCATTTGGCATAATGTTAACTGGTTAATGAGAAATGAATGGTAAATGGTAAATATGTCATCGGGTCATGGCATGATAATGATTAATGTGTTGAACAACTTATGAATGGTGACTTGTTTTTTATATTGATTATAAATGTTTTTTGATATGGTATTTGTTGTAAATGGATAAATAATCATGTGCACATGGCTTGGTGGTGTGGGATAATGGACTGAGGCTCCTCCCATGGGTTAGGTTGGAATGAGGCTCTAAACCCCACCCTAGAATGCATGGGTTAGGGATTCGGACTGAGGCTCTAGGCCCCTAATGGTTTCATTGGATGAGACTACCTAGACTAAGGAACCAAGGTAATTGTGTTATGATTATTTATGAAATGTTCATCCCTAGTGAGATAGGGAACTTTAATTATTACCTTATACATGAAAATTGACTAAATTAGGCCATTCTATAAATGATGTAAATGACTAACCCATGGATCATGTGATGAAAATGAATTTTGTAAGGAATATGGGGTAAGTGATGAAAGTTAAATAAAAATATAAATGGCTAGAGTAAATATTATTAACTAATGGCACCCAAGTTATCTGTTGGTTTACCTTGTCATTTATTTCATACTTTCATGCACTACCTGTTAGACTAGATATTTTTTATACATCGTTGGTGGTGGCCTAGTATTTTGTACTCACACCTTGCTTAGGACTCTATTGGGTACCCATGTATTTTTTATGATTTCGGGTCAGGATAAGGGAAAAGTATATATCCTTGGGATTTGAGTTGGGTTTGGGAGGTGCATGGATGAGGATCCTGACTTAGAGTTAGGACCCATTTTGGGGATTCAACTGTTGGTCTTTATTTTTGGGTTTTCTTCACTTTGGAACTGTTATCATGACATGGAATACTTACTGTTTGGTTGTGGTTTGTATTATTTTGGGAAAAGGTCAGTAATGCATGTACCTAGTTTATTGTTTATTATTTTGTTTATTTCAAATGTTATATATTTTTTTACCCTTGTAAGTAGGGTATAGTCTCCCAATGTGATCCATTAGACCCTTAATGCTAGTCAGTAACCTCTGGAGTACGGGGAGGCGTGTTTGAGGTCATGTGGTGACCTGGCTCGGGGGAATTTATTTAGTGGTATCTAGGCTGAGAATGTTACATAAGTTAAGGCATAAATATAAATAACATGACTACTAAGAAACCCTTAATAACTGAGAAAATATATTTTTAAGATATAACAATCATTGGTAAGGAAAGTATAGCTATCATTTTAGAGTGAAAATCATCTAGCCAGGTTGTCACCATTATTATGCCTCATCCTCCTATACCCAGGTTAAGCCTTCTATGTACGGTAGTTCTTATAATATTTTCTTGGATAAAGAAAATAGCAGTAGGAATATTATGGTTTATAGGATAAAAAAGATAAATTTTTGGTCTATTATTTTAGGTCTATTCACATAGTAGGAGGGACTTAGGAAGTTGATACCTCCTCATAGGTTGGTTTTAGAGCCAAATCCACAGTGAATTCATATCAATTTTAAGATGAGCCTATAGAATAAAAAAATAATATTCATGAAGTAATAAATAAAATAAGGGAATTTTTGATATTTTGGAGTTTACTTTAAATTAAAATAAAACCATAAGTCACAAGTATTATTCATATTTACCCAAACAAATGGTGACTAGATTATTGAGGGAATTTATTAAATATAAGGTGACTAGTCTACTGCTTGAGGTAACTCCACTAAAATTCAATAAGGAGAATGAACCCAATAAGGTTATTATGGAATAATCCTTGGTATCTCTGGTTCCTATGAAATCAGATCCTAATGATTCTAGCACTAAGTTTGTGAAGGAGGGTCAATAAATTATGGAACAAGGGGTGATTGGTTTACAACCCTCAAAAGACCATGAGATTTTCTATTTTTCTCTCTATTTCACTAAAATTATGAGATAAACCTACGATAAATTTGCTATGTTCTCTAATAATGAATACAATTAAGCACAACGCTTTTAGTTATATGTGATAGAGGAGTTTATGGACAATGTAAATAATGGGAGAGAACCACTAGGCCTTAATGAATAACTTTATTGACTGTATCACTATAAAATTTATGTAATTTATTTGTAATTTGTACCTATGTATAATTCTAGTGATGTATTTTTGCTGGTTTATGATTTTATATAAGCCACCCTTGATAAAAACCAACGACATCCCCTCAACCTTGACATCAAGAATATATCTTGGAAATACCAGTTTTCTTCCAACATAAATTTTTAATGTGTTGTTTTTAGTGTTGTATTCTATATTGGTTTATGGTTGTAATGGTTCCCACTAAATCTAAAAAGTATTTTTTTTCTTTTTAAAATGAAATAAAAAATGGATTTGAGGAATGTAGAGGCTTTGTAAGACTCACATGGAGCATATGAATGTTTCTGTTGAGGTCACGCTTCATGATGAGAAATAGATGATAACTTTAGTGATGATAGAGGATGTTCTCATCTGGAGAGGTTATGTATTGATTTAATTTATATCTTATACCTCTAGAGATGAATTAATTTCATGTGAAGGTGGTTTTTAAGTCATTTTGGTAGTGATATTACTTTTTGAGGAGCCCTAATTATTTACTTCTAGGGGAAATGGTTTAATTAGATGAGGGTATAGAGACCCTATTTTTTACTATTTACACCCTTTGAATATATTAAAATATGTTTTTAATATGGGTTGCTAAGTTGGTGTAGATTTAGAAGTGTTATAGAGCCTCGATAATGATATATTAAGAGTAATATATTAATTTTAATGGTCACATGCACATTAACAAGAATGATGATTTTACTTAAAATATGACCCTAAAATGGGAAATTCAATTATATAATTACATCTAGAATGATTGTTTTACCCTTTGGGTGGTATAAAAAAATTCACTAGGATCTTTGAGATTGGTCTCACTGGTTGAATAATTGGATAAATTAATTGAATTAATTAATTAATTTTACATCCTATGAACCTATAAATCCTAAAACACTATATTTTAACATATTTTACTTTAATTTTATGGTTATAAGAGATAAAAATTATAATTTTATAGGTATTAGGAGGATATCAATAGATTTTTGTAGGATTCACAAAACTCAAGGGAAAAAACTCTTCATTGGAATTGCCAATGACTAGAGATATGAAGGTGATCTTAGTCAATAAGTGATTTAAACAAGTGGTCATGATTTTTTTTATTTTACTCCATTATTTTTTAATATCATTCAATATTTATGAATTTAATCCTCCATCCTTTATGATTTATTCATGGTGAATTATTTATAATTTTTTAACCCCTATTATGGTTTATCAGATCCCCATTTTAGGATTCATAATCCCTTTACCATGGAAATTTTATGGTAGAATAATCTATACACTCACACTTTTATTGATGTTTTCATAGATTTTATGGTGAACCCATGGTTAACAAGGGGTTGTACCCCCCCCCCACCACCACTCCCCCTCTCTCTATCTCTTCTCTTCTCACATGAATTAACGGACACTTTAAACCCTAGGATATGCCAACAGTGGTTGAACAGGGTAGCATAGTGGCTTAGATGAATGAATAAGCCTCAATCGGGGTGGATTGGGAGAAAATTTGAGACATGAGATTTATATAGCATAAAGGCAGTGGTGTAACACGAAGCAAGGTGGCGTGGCGTGAGGAGGTGGTAGTAGTAGGAGAAAACTCAAGAACAGGTTCAATTAGGTACAATGATAGGTCTAGGATGAGGGAGTGTATCTAGGAGGCGGTTTAGTAATATGATGATTAAGGTTGGATATGATGGTAGTTGGTTTTTCACTGAGGCGATGGTTGTGCAGGCCACCACACCACAAGATAAAGGGATGGGGGAGTTGTTAGGTCACCCCCATTCATATGATATCCTAGGTATTTGAATAAAGAATTCATTACATGTAAAAATTGGTTGGTCCAAGATATACTAGACATACTAGGATAATTGGTATGTGGGGCAACAAGTATCCTTTCCACATGGCTAGGCATGTCACTAAACCATGTCATTTCTACTCGACCCTACCCTAAGATAGAGGAGGGACATTTGGAATGCATGATTACCACAAACCCATGAACTACCCTACATTTAGTGTTCCACACACCTATAGGGTAACAATATACCCCTCCCATTATGCCATGTTTTATTCTTGGGGACCGCCACATGGCTCACTTTCTCTAATTTGGGTTTTTTTAATACTATTCTATTGTGTATCAGTTTCAAGAATATTAATATCCTATCCTATTATTTATTCTATATATATTAAAATTTCATGCCCCATTCATCCATATGAGTTTTTTTAGGTTTATTTGTTAGTTTTATTATTTAACTTATTAGGTATGATAATGGGGATTAGTGTGATGATTGGAGCTTTCTCAGGGTTGGTACTCACCTAGAAGTGTGTTTATATCCGGACCTATGTCTGTTGCATCTCATATAATGTTTTTTATCCCCCACATACATAGGGCATGGTTCCTCTATCTTAATATTTGGTACTCCCCCGTCAAAGAGTTATGGTGGGATGTAGGACCTCCACTGGGGTCAGCAATCCCATAACCTATACATTTCACTCTATGTGGTGTGGGTCCCTTGATATAGTTCTAGAGAGGTTGCATCGGTCTTCTCATGGGTAGATAGTTGTGATAGTAATGGTGTGTACATTTTTTATTGAAATATATCTATGGTCAAGGTAAAATTCCCCATATGTATTTTCTTATATGGAAATGTGGTAATTATAGGGGGTTTAGTTGTGGTACTCCCTTAACCATTATGCATGCTTTGGTGAGAAGTGGGACATACTTCATGGTTTCCAGTAGAAATTTAGTAGTTGGAGGGGTGAAGTATATTAGATTATTTGATAATTTTTATTCCTTTAGAACCCCTTAGTTTTATTTGAGATGAAATGTAAAACTAGATTATCAACTTAAGACATTATGGGATTTCCAATTCTTAGAGAACCCTTAGTTGATTATTAGGTGCAACATTTGAGGATTATATTTGAGATAACTGAGACTTACTTATGTCCCTAATACTTTTATATTGTTTATAATATATAGATATATTCATGTATTTATCTTTGTTACCCTCTCATACCATGATTTTTGAGCTGACATGTTTCTTTTTCTTTCCATTATGGTTTCAGGGCATCCTACAGAGCATGTTTATACTCACCCTTGTATGGGCTCTGTTCCCATGCATGTTATGTCTATGAATATGACATAGTTTTTAGTGATGGTATTGGTGGATGTGGATCTAGTTACTCTTGTTTAGATACAACACCTAGTGAACATTGGAAATTTATGGTAGAGTATGGAGGTTTGGGATGGTGGTATAGGTTTTTAGGACTATAGGTCGATCTGGGAGTACTTGTAGTGAGGAGGAGATTTCTAGTATCTTGGGTAAGCTTGATTTGGGGGATTGTAATATTTATAGCTAATTTGGTATTCAATTATTTGGTGTTGAATTTATGTTTGATCTAACATGTTTTGTATGCAGTTCAATTATTTATATATATATGATGTAGGTGTAATTAGTTTTTTTCATTGTAGATATGTGTCTGTTGTAGGTCGGTGGAGGATAAGGCCTCCCATATTGTGTGATATTCATACTTGGTGTGAGTCACTGACCCCTATACTATTTGAATCTAGATTGGGGTGGCATCATCAACTTACTGTTAGTTAGGGTAGGACCCTAGTGGGTTAGGTCTTGTTATAGTGGTATCAGAGTGGTCAATTTTGTAAGAACTCAGATCTTCTTTTCAGGTATGTTTTTATTTTCTGGTTTTATTTGAGGAAAAATAGGAGTTTCTAAAAAATTCAGGAGTACACTCCTTGTATTTATAAGTACACCTTGTGTACTTGGTTGTTGCGGGTGACTGTGTACTGTCTAGGTAGCGGCCGAGTACATGGTCGTGTGTGGTGACCTGGAGACTGCCTAAAGCGGAGGTCAGAAAAGGAAAGTACACATCATGTGCTTTTAAAGAACATGTCGTGTACTTTTTTTTATTAAATGTACCGGGGTCACGTCTAACAGAAAAAATTCACTTCTTCTCAACCTATTCTGTCCAGGAGCATCTGTACGGCCACAGATCTTCTCTAAGCCCCTAACATTCCGTCCATTATCCGAATCGACTGTCGTCGATTGCGTTGGAATCAAATTAGTGAGTTATTCTTTCTTCTTGAACTTCATATCATGATTTCTCCTCTTCCGATAGATATCATCATTTGAACATCTTAAGTGTTTTTGTCAATATACGATGTTCTGGTGTGATTCAAGGCATAAGGTTCACGTATATCGATCTCATGATGCCGAGGTAGGTGGTTTGTGCCTTTTTGTAGTTAGTCTTTGAGTTATATGTGAAAAAGTTCCCAATACACTCATTCGGGGTATTGGGTGTTTATGGTTTTCACCCTTTTATTTGCCTATTATGCCTTGTTTGATTGGATAGAGGTTAATTGTTTGAGAATAGGGTTATATTTTCCAAGCTATGGATGTTTTGACCATGTTTGTTTGTTTTTGACTATTTGGACTAGCCTTGCCTATTAGGCTGCCACTTTCTTTCCATGCCTAGTATTTTTGGGTGGAGTGATTATTATTTTACATGCTATGATATGATGTAGTTGTTTATCCAATTAGTTATTGAGGTTTACTTTGGCTGCTGATCATCTTTTGTGCACAAATTCTTTACACGGGGCTGCGGGAACCTAGTATAGTGAGACAATAGGGGAAATTGATGTTGAGGGATTTCCCATAGTGTCTGTTTTAATTATCACGTTGCAAGACCATAGGGGGGATTGACGTTGAGTGATCCCTGAGAGTGTTTATAGTTATGTTATGAGGCCATAAGAGGAATTGACATTGAGTGCTTCCTCATATTTCCCGTAGGTTACCGTTAAAAGAATATTGGGGGAATTGACGGTGAGTGCTTCCTTAGATAGTCTTTGCTATATATTCTCTTGTATTGTGAGCCATAGGGGTTAGGCTATGATAACTACCAAGAAGGTTTCTTGTATTTGTTTTTTGTTTATTAAATACTTAAAAGTAAATTTTTGTAAATGAAATTGTAGAACTGTTTACTTTTGAGTACTTCTGTATTCCCTACTTCTTTTTGCTTATTATCTGCCATATAGATTCACTGATAGTAAGATAAAGATATTTGGGTGGTTACCTACTGGGATTAGTCTCACACCCTGTTTGGGTCATTCTTTTGGGGTCAAACAGATTATATTGTTGTATGTATAGATAAGGGAAAGTGCCTTTCTACTTCATGTACTCGATTGTTGTGGAGCTAAGGAGCATGGGACCAAGATGAGGCTTGTGATGTTGTGGAGATGTTTACTTGCTTTTATTTTTTACTTTGGTTTAGTACTATATTCCAACATTGTGATTTTTTTGGCTTCTTTCCTAGTCATATGTATTGTGCATCATTTATATATATGTGTGTGCTTCAGTTGTTTATTAATTCCGTTGTTTACTTATTGCATGTTTTACTACTTCCGCTATTTTTATCTGTTTTACTTACATTGTGTTACTATGAAAATGAGGGAATAGTTTCCCCAATATCACACCTAAGTTCCTCACTTCTAGTCAGCAGCCTCTGGCATTTCGGGAAATGCACTGGAGGCCATGTAACCAACCGGGTACGGGGCACCTCTGGGAGGCTCTCAGAACCAGGACGTTATAAAGTGGTATCAGAGGAATTCTTTTCTTCTTGACTTACTATTTATAGCCTATATCTAGGGATAGGAAGAAAATAGGTACTTGGTAATAAGATGTTTCTGGGATTAGCTAACCTGTGTATTGGGAAAAGCCAATTTACCTCGTTATTGCAATTTTTTTGGTTTTTCAATTTTACAGTTGTCTTAATTTAACCATTAGGTGATTCACATGTTTTGTGTTGTTATTGTTGATATTATTGAGGTTATATTTCTTTTTCAACTCGATGAGATGAGGGTATTCCATCTCATGCATCATATAGGCACTTTCTAGAGACTACATGTCATGCATTCTTGCCATGCCATTTAGGGTGCATTAGAAATTGCATGTTTTTGTGATAGAAGTTGTGTTAGATATGCATGCTCTTGTGATAGATTTCTAGATAAGAATGCATTCTATTTGATAAGTTATTTAATTGTGTAAAGATTTAGTTTTAATGAATTCCAAACTTTGGTTTTTGAGGTGTTATGGGCCCTCATGGACAGTAATTTGGTGGATCATTGCTCTTTTATGTTGATGTATAACATGTATAAGATGACAAGATATGATTTGTGGGGATTATGGGCCCTTACGAATAGGAATTTGTCACCTTAATGTTCATTTCATTTTTTTGGGTTCCAGAGTAGTTTCTAAGGCTTACTGTCTAGAAAAACCCAGAATACAAGGCGTGTAATGATGAATACACACCATGTGTCCTTCTATTTGGAAATGAACTATTTTTCTTAAGTACACGTTGTGTACTGTATTACACACTGTGTAGTCTCTAACCATATCACTGGCTAAGTGAGAAGATACACAGGGTTGGAAAATATTTGGTGAGACATGTTGTGTACCAGATATACACGCCGTGTTGTGTAGACCATGTATCCACCCATCTGACTAATGAAACAGATGGATAAAACTTAGTTTATACATGTCGTTTCAAGATTTAACATGTCATGTATTATAAACCTTGTATCTGACCATGTAATGAACAATACAAGGCAGTGGAATCCTTCTAGTACATGTTGTATCTGTCATAAACAAGCCGTGTAGAGTCAGCCGTGTAACCGTCCGTGTAAATAACAACACGGGTCAGTGAATTTTGTCTAGTACACACTGTGTCTATCACTAACACTCCATGTAGACTTGTTCTAATAGAAATGTGTGTCTTATCTATGCAGAATAACTCATGAAGGGGAATAGGATTCAAGTACACTCCATGTGTTAGGAAAATACGCCGTGTGTATGTGGTGTCACACGTCCTGGGTTGAAAAAAGTACACGCCCATGTGGAGGCTTAAGGGAACACGCCATGTAGTGGATATACACACCATGTATCCATGTTTTTAATAAATTTAATGCTTCCTTTCTCATGTTCCCTTCATTCACTTCTAAGTTTCGATACTTGATAATCTTGATCTAAGGTATGTGCTTGACCTTGCAGAGTCATTCCACATAGACATACTCTAATTTTACGCTAGTTGTAGGGAAGTGATTGGACATCGAACATGGAAGATCAGGGACCACCAGTAGATCCTCCAGTCATACTCATCTTGGATCCATCCATTATCCAGGATGCAGGTGCCAATGCACAGTTTTGGGAGGGCTTTATGAGGATGATCCAGACCTTTCAGGGAGCACCGCATCCCACCCCTTCTATGGAAGAGTTGTCTCAGGTTTTTTAATAGTAGAATCCTCCCAATTCCTCAGGGGATGGAGGACCCTGGCTGCAAAGTCATGGCTAGAAGCCATGTTGTTGATCTTAGAGCATCTAGAGACACCTATGGAGAGGAGAGTCAAGTTTTCTATGTATATGCTTTGGGATTCCGCCAAGAGATGGTGGTATGTGATCTCATAGGTAGGATTTCAGAAGGTTATGGCTTGGGAGGAGTTCTAGTGTACCTTCTACAACTTTTTATACCTGGAGACTTTGAGTCCCGATCGAGCCCAAGTGTTCATGAGTTTGGAGTAGGGTACTCTTTTAGTTATGGAGTATTCTTCTCGCTTCATAGATCTGCAACACTTTACACCATTTCTAGGAGGTGATGAGTTATTCCTGGAAAGGAAGTTTGAGGATGGTCTCAGGCATGACATTTAGTCTTAGGTGAACATCTTCAGCTTGACTTCCATCACTTCTATAGTTAACTAAGTACTAATCACAGAGCACAACCTGAGGGATTATAGAGATGTGAGCTAGGGCGGTTCTACATCCATAGTTAGTGATTCTCCAGCTAATAGCATGAAGCGCCACAGGGAGTCTAAACGTGTAAATCCGAGTAGAAAGTATGAACCTTTAGGTAGCTAGGTGGTATGCTACCAGTGTGGAAGAGTTCGGCATACCAGGACACTTTTCTCGAGAGACCCATTGGAGTGCCGATCTTGTGGCAAGATGGGTCATCTTCAGCGCTTCTATCAGATATTTTCACCAAAAACTGGTGACATGGGTTCTTCTATGACTATGAATTAATGAGCATCACCACCATTTTTTCATCAGTCAGGAAACTAGAGTTCTTTAGGCCATTCAGGATGAGGTGGAGGTTGTGTCCGGGGTAGCCAGTCACTAGGATTTCAGCGATAGTAGGGTGGATCAGCTCAGGGTGGTCAGGCAGGGTCGCAGGGCCACGATGCAAGTCAACATTTTGCAGTGGAGTAGACCCAGTGGGAGAAGGATCCCATGCCATCTACAGTTCGAGGTACGATCCTAGTCACCTCAGTTTTAGCTTCTTCTATTTTTGATACAGTGGATTTCCATAGCATTATATCTGTTGCTGTTGTAGAGAGCATTACACTATGTATCTTTTCTTCTACTGATATCTTGATATTGGACACTCCATTGGGGACTAGAACAGATAGTGTACATCAGTGCAAGGAGTTACCTCTTGATTTTGGTGGGTGTCACTTCTCATTGGAACTCTAATTCCTAGAGATTACAGGCTATGACGTTATTCTCGGAATGGACTGGTTAGTTCTCTTCCAGGCCATTGTTGATTTCTATCGCTTCAGGGTGAGTTTTATGTCACCAGAGGGTGGTCTGTTTCTGCATAAGGGTGAGTGGGATGTCCAAGAGAGTAGACCAGGACCCGAGAATCATGGGTTGGTAGGAGTTACAACCCAGATTGTTAGTCTATATCTGGATGACCAGGGGACTTCACATATGGACTTTCCTCCAGTGGTGGATCATTTCAGAGATTTCTTTTTAGAGGACTTTCTAGGTTTGCCTCCAGATCATGAGGTAGAATTTTCTATTTATCTCATTACAAGAGTGGAACCAGTGTACATTACTCCTTATATGATGGCTACACCAGAGTTTTATGATATTAAGAAGCAGTTGGAGGAGTTACAGGAAAAGGGTTTCATCTGACCCAATACTTCTCCTTGGGGTTCGCCTGTCCTGTTTGTGAAGAAGGTGGACGATTCCCTCAGACTTTGTGTGGATTATTGGAAGTTGAACTAGTTGACGATCAAGAACTGATATCCATTTATGAGGATTGATGATCTCTTTGATTAGCTTCGAGGAGCCCGAGTGTTCTCGAATATTGACTTGAGGTCTGGTTACCATCAGTTTTGCGTTAAACCATCAGATGTACCTCTTACAGCCTTTTAGAGCAGGTTTGGTCTATACGAGTATGTGGTTATGCCATTTGGTCTCACGAATGCGCCTACAGTTTTCATGGCACTGATGAACTGAGTGTTCCATCCATACTTGTATTCTTTCATGGTAGTCTTCATGGACAATATCTTGGTGTACTCTCACACTCGACACGACCATGCCGCACATCTTGAGATCATTTTGAGTACACTGAGATATCATCATTTATATGATAAGCTCTCAAAATGACACTTTGGGATGGACCAAATTCACTTATTAGGTCATGTTATCTCAGAGACAATAGTATCAATAGACCCAGAGAAAGTGAGAGCAGTAGTTTCCTGAGATCATCTGAATAATGTCTTTGAGGTATGGAGTTTTCTAGGGCTAGCTGGTTACTACATGCATTTTATACAAGACTTTTCACACTTAGCAGCGCCACTGACGGGCCTAACTAAGAAGGTTGTGAAGTACTTATGGTTAGATTCTTGCGAGTCAGCCTTTCAGGAGCTGAAAGGGATGTTGAACTTAGCACAGATACTAGTATTTTCAGATCCAAGAAAGATCTATAATATATACTATGATGCATCAGGTATCGGGATGGGAGCAGTACTTATGTAGGGATAAGGATATGTTTTTTTACGAGTCTCGGTAGTTGAGGACACATGAGAGGAACTACCCGGCACATGATCTCGAGCTAGCTACAGTTGTTCATGCTTTACGCTATTGGAGACATTATCTTCTGGGAGATCATTTTTTGGTTTTCACCGACCATAAGAGTCACTACTGGGAAGTTGGGTTTTCCCAACGCTTTTATACCAACGGTTCAACAGAACCATTGGTATAGGGGTCATTTACCAATGGTTTGAATAAACTGTTGGTAAATGTTGAGTTAGTGAAGGATTTACCAACGGTTTGAATAAACCGTTGGGAAATCTACAAAATTTTCTCCCTTTACCAACGGTTTGCATAAACCGTTGGTAAATTCCATGATTTTTCCAACAATTTTTAAAACCCATTGGGAAAACTCCCCCCAAATGCAGCAAAACCACCCTCAATTACATAGAATCAGATAACTCTACATTTCCCCCAATTTCCAGAAGCCCCCGCATAGGTGAACCCTAACCCGAGGTCTTCCATCCGATCAGTTGCAACTCCCCCATCCAGGTTAGACTCCTTCAAACTCTTCCCAAATACAGACATAGAATCCTTTATTGAGGTAATTGACATGGTTAGTGTGTGGTCTACCAAACTCTATGATCTAACATGGTGAGTTGAGGTATCTTATTTGTTTCTAGTGTTGTTCATCCCAACTATGAGCTAGTTATAAGGATATCCTTCTATTCTCAACTTTTCTCCATTTATTTCACTATCTAGAAAGATCATGTCATTATTCCCAATTTCTAGGGATTTTGGAAAATTTTATGATTCACACTATTTGATATTGAATCAATGACTAATACTTGTTTGATAGATGTCTGTGGGTATATAGAAGATGGTTTATAAACTATCCCTTAAAGTATCACTATTTTGTGTTCTTTATGATGTGTAGTATCATTTACATACTTTATTATTAATATCAAATTTAAAAATAAATGTTTTTTTCTATACTTTATGAAATTAAAACTCTTTACGATCCATGAACAACCTATTAGTGTAGAATCCTAAACTTTATCCACCCATGGGGTGCGCTTGACTTGGGGAACTAATTGGGTAATGAACGGTAAGACCATAGGGATGCCAAGAATGAGTTATTGAACATGAGTGAACTATTTGGGATGCCTATAACACATAATGGGACCTGAGGCATGTTCCTCTTATATGAGACCTATTTAAAATGAATATAAATAAATTTTAAATTAATTTTTGAGTACTTATTCTTTGATTAATGATTTAGAATTCCTTGAAGAAACCAACCAAGGATTCATGTTAAAAACATAGCTTTTAATTCCATTTGGAAATCACCTTGGATTCATGATGATTTGGTTTAGAATACCTTGGGTAAATCTACCTTGGATTCATAGTGATTATGATTTAGGAAGCCTTGGGGAAGTCCCCCTTTGATTCTAAAATAGAGGTCTCTCTCTTTACATAGGATGGGAACTCCTTCCTCCCTATAAATCCATCTGAAGTCAATAAATTTTTCATTTCTACACTCCAAATCTGTAAGGCTTAACTTAGTTTTAATGTTTTTCATCTATTATTCTTTGTTTCTATTTTTATTTGACCTGAACCAGGTGGTGAGGTGTGTGGCATGACATACCTAATAAGTGTAGTTTGATTTGTTTTCTATTTTCGTTTTACAATTCAAGTGTCACGATTTTATGAATCAACTTGATTTGAAGTCTTCATAGCCACTCCTTTTATGTATTTAGTGAATCATATTGACTAATGGAGGTGCTGGTGAGATGTATCCCCACTCAAAGATGGTAAATGGTTTGTTTAGTCATATTTTCTTGAGGTGGGTAATGGATATAAGGATGATCTATGTGAGGGTATTGGGGATGGTTGGGGTAGTGAGGTAAGTGGTTTTTCTTTTTTTAGTGCGGGTGATATGGTATTTTATGTGGAATTTAGTTTGGGTGTTATGAAATGTACTAACTTTCCACAATATTTCCATTTTTTTAGCATCAATAACTTATTTAAAAAACTCTCTTTACACATTATGCATCTTTCATGAAAAGCCTTAACTTTGTAATATCTTGAACAATGTTCTATCAAGTCTATGGTGTCTTCTTATATGTGATAAATGAAAAAATTACAAAACACATCTCTCCTAAAATTTAGGCACACATAACTGAATTAGTATATCTTTACATTGTTTTAATAGTTCACTACATCAACTAGAAACTCCTTCCTTTATCATTTAGTTAAATATATTTTTGATTAAACTTCAATCTTATTTAATTACTTATAACGAAATTACGTATAACAATTATTTTTACAGAATGGATAGAAGTTAGATGTATGAAACTGATCAGATCTCAAGTGATTTTCAAAACAATTAGGAGAGCTTTTTAGATTTTTCAATTCACAATGCTTCAGATAGTGGTTGCATACACTGCCCATGTTTCAATTGTGTTGGTAGACCTTGGTTGAGCCATGAAGAAGTTATCTACCACATAAATAAATATGGTTTTCAAGAAAACTACTATGTGTGGTATCACAATTGGGAGAAAATGAAATCTCAAATTGCTGATGATCGAAATAAAAGGACTAGACTGGAGAATTTGTTAGATGACATGTTTCTGTTTATTTTTTATTATGAAAAAGAAAGGATTTTGAATCCAGAAGACTTCTATATGAGGATAGATGATGCATCTAATTAAAATGATGATATTTTTAGGGTGAAAAAATTGAATGATGCTACCATGACTCCAGTATATCGATAATGCGATATAATGAAAAAGATATAATTTTTAATCTGATTATTTCATGGGAAAACTATGTATGGGATTTATAATATAGCAATCGATTATATTTTTACCTTATTGAAGGATTTACTTCTATATGATACAGATATTCCCTCAAAACACTATATGGCGTGGAAGTTAGTTGAGGAACTTGGATTTTCAAGAAACAAAATTCATGATTGCCAGAAAGATTGCAGTTTATTCTAGGAGGAAACTGATGAATGAAATGATTGTATAAAATGTGGCACATCTTGTTGGAATTCAAAATCTGATGGAACACCATCCTGCATGCCACAAAAAGTAATGTGTCTCTTTCCATTGATCCCCAGACTACAGAATCTTTTTATGTTTGATGAAATATCAATAAAAATGAGATGGCATGATACCGAGAGAAATAAGACTAATGATGAGTTGGTTCACCCAGCAGATGGATTTTCATGGAAGAGATTTGATGCTCGATATCTTGATTTGAAAGCTGACGTGCGTAATATGAGTCTGGGTCATTCATGCGATGGTTTTAATTTTTTTGGGAATATGCTTACTTCGTACAACACATGGCCAGTTTTTGTACACATTAATAATCTTCCCTCATGGTTGTGTATGAAAAAATCATTCACTTTAATGAGTATACTCATATCTGTCCCTTCTGATCCCAGCATTGATATTGACGTATACATGCAACCTTTAATAAAAGAGTTGAAACTTCTTTGGGATATGGGTGTGCACACATATGATGAATATTCGAAAGACATATTTCATATGCGTGTTGTGATTATGTGGACGATCATTGATTTTCTAGATTATGCAATGATTTCTGGATATAGAATGAAGGGAAAACTATCATGTCCTGTTTTTATGAAGACTATATGATCCAGAAGACTAAAACATTGTTGTAGTTTTAGTTTTATGGGACATAGAAGATTCTTTCCAAGGGACCATCCATATATAAATAATCGTCAAATATTTGATAATACCATAGAGATAGATGATCCACCTCAGTTTATGTCTGGAACTGATGTGCTTAATGAATTTAAAGATTTCAGTTTTTCATTCGGGAAGGGTCAAATGAAATCTGTAAAGAGAAATAATGTTTCCACTGAAACCTATTACAATTGGAGGAAGAGGAGTATCTTTTTTTATTTGCCTTATTGGTGAACCAATTTGTTACATCATTACTTTGACGTAATGCACATTGAAAATAATATATGTGAAATTTTGATTTCGATACTTCTAATTGTTAAGGTTAAGATAAAAGATGATTTACGATATCATCATGACTTGGTGGATTGGGGAATCATACCAGAATTGCATCATGTGTGTATCAGTGAAAATAAATGGCAAGTTCCATGTGCTTCTTATGTGATGAAACCTACGGAAAAAAACAATTTTTGGAAGTATTAGAGACTATTATAGTTCCTGATGGCTATTAAAGCAACATATCTAAATGGGTCAATAGAAGAGAGTTGAAGCTAAAATCTTTGAAGACTCATGATTATCACATTCTTATACATGAGTTGATTCCAATAGAAATATTTCATATTTTGTCCAATAATGTAAGGGTGACTGTTATTCGGTTGTTCCATTTGTTTAGAGATCTTTGTGCTAATAATTTTTCCAAGTATTTCTTGCAAAAAATATTGATAGATTCTCCATTAATTTTGTGTGAGTTGGAGAAAATATTTTATCCATCATTTTTTACATGCATGTTGCATCTAACTATCCATATTACCATTGAAATACTTCTTGGAGGACCTATTTCTTTTCATTGGATGTATCAAACTGAAAGAAATATGTACACATTAAAGTCTTATGTCTGAAACAGAAATCATCTTGAAGGTTCTATCATGAACGGTTACTTGGCTGAAGAATGTATGGATTTTTTCTCAATATATTTGTCTGATCTTACTACAAGAATGAACAGACCAATGAGAAATGAAGAAGAACAGTATGAGAAAATTGAACCTAGTTTTCCATCACTTCCTCAAATAGGTGGAATTACTGGATCATATACATTGAATACATTAAGCCTTGAAGAGAGGGAGATGGCACATCACACAGTTTCGTTCAACTGTGATTAATTGGATAACTACATCAGCTAACTAAATTGAATATGTATATCTTACATATATATCTATTAAAACATTCATATTTCTTATCTATAGGGAACATAAAACAATGATAAATAGAAAGCATCGTTCTTTATCTTTGATAAAGAGGGAGACTTTTCATAGCAAAGAGTTTTATGCTTGGTTAAAATTGAAGGTAAAAATATTAATGTTTAAAATAATTAAATAAATATTTAATTAAGTTTAATATTCATTTATATTACAGGTATTGAGTTTTCCTATTGACTCTGTCTCTGAGGAAATAAGAGATTTGGCTTTTGGTCCTAATACCGTGGTTTGTGACTGTAAATCAATTGTTATCAATGGGTACAAATTTATTATCACTAAATGAGAAAAGAACATGAGAGAACAACATGATGGCGTTATAGTTACTTCCACAACAGATTGTTATGCCAGTGCATCATATAGTAGACCGCGATTTAAAAATGTGGCTTATTATGGAGTCATTGAAAAAATAATAATATTGCATTATTACTCTCATGGATGAGTCATGATGATGAAATGCCATTGGTTTGATTTGATGGTGATACATGGCACATTTATTGATGATTTTGTATTTCGAGTAATTAATATGACTCTCACCCTTGATACCAAAGAACCATATGTATTGAAATCAAGGGATATACAAGTTTTTTATGTCAAAGACCAACTTAGACCTGAATTTGGTGTCATAGTTGAAGTAATTCCAAGACATATTTTTTATGATGGTGATGATGGAATTGACACTTTCCCTACTTCCATTGGAACCAATCCATTTATTTCTTTTGATGACTCTAATAGATCAATTTTCAGAGTTTATTGTGAACCTGAAGTTGTGGTGAACAATATATTGAATCATCCATCCATGTTCTCAATTCTTTTGGTTTACCTCGAGTTTGGTTGTTAATGTTGGTACTATTCAAATTGATTTAATATTGATTACAAATGTGTTGTATCTGACTTGACCGTTATGTGAATTTTCAATCTTTATTGGTTGGAATTTTTATTGGAATTGCATTTTCTAATTTGGAATTGAACTGTATTTAAACCTACGAAACCAACATTTCTAACTTGGTGAACATTTCAATGATTCAAATATGATTTGTATAAAATATGTATGACTCTAATACCTCTCTTTAACATTTTAACAGGTAATGAACATGATTGTTTGTATTCTTCTGAAAAACATATATTGAAACCTGAAACATCTACCTGAGCTAAAGAAATTAAATTTTTCCTTAATTTTGAAAACTGCTTTACCACTTATGGATCTAGTAGAATTAATGTTCCATGATTTTAATAGACTTATGACACTTAGTAAATAATCATCCTACTAAAAATGAAATTTATTTATTACATCTTGTATGATTTATTGAATTCATTATATATTTTTTCAAGATCACCTAAAACAATGGTTAGTTAAATTATCCATGAATCCTTTATTCCCTCTCATTTATTTTGTTTTTTGGGTTACACATTTGTTATCCTTTTCTATTTATTTCCATATTGGTTTTCAAATGCAGGATATGAAACCAATTGAAGAGAGGCAATGAAAACAGATTATAGAAAACAATCATCGCATGAATGAGATGGGAATTCCACCACTAGTGCTTGCAATGAGTATTTTATTTCAAATATATTTATTTAAATAATATATAATGTCATGTGATTAATTTTTTTTAAAATATTTTTTCAGGATCCATATATTAGGTGACAATTATTTGATGAGCAGCCTAGTGTTGGTCCCAGTACTCGGGGTCTTCGTATGAGGGGGTGGTATTGGAGCTAGATGATATGGTCGGAGTACTCGATTAGACCCTGCCCCTCCCACTGACATACCATCTATCCCACATTCTGATCCCGGTGCACCGTTAGGGACACATGGGATATTTAGTCCTCCCATGTTTTTACCACCCTTTACATCTGAGCCTCCTCACCCATCTGTACCATATCTGATGATGATTACCACTCCCCATCTAGCATTTGGCCAGTCATCCCTGTCATCTTCTTTTACATATGCTTCCTTCTCTCTGGGATTTTATATTCCATCTTCTTCGACTCCTGCTCCACTAGAGTCTATCCCTACGGAGCATACATTGGGACCCACTCCATCTATACAGGGTGTTCCTTCAATTTCTGCAGATCCAGTAACGCCCATTGATTAGACTACCTCAGGTATACTTATAAAAACCTAAAAAATTGTTATACCATTATTTATTTTCATTATAACATGTATTGATAAAATATTTTTTTCATTAATAACAAATATATCTACTAATATGAGGTGAGGCGGGGGTGTACAAGCATGCATGTGGTGTGGAACTGCTGCACGCAGTTGATGGTGGACTACAATAAAGATAGTCAAATGACTGAAAAATTAGGGCAACAATGTCGGGGTTTTTTGGCAATGCTTTCCAAATACTCCGACATCATTCCTGTCAGCCCGCTCTCATGGAGACAGCTATCAAATTAAGTCAAGGATAAATCCTGGGTAGAGATATGGCTAGAAAAATCTATTTTATTTAATACAATATATTAATTTTTTCATTTATATGAATTAATATTTTAGTGTCAGCTGCGATTTAATTTCCCCGATGGTGAGGGTGCACGATCATCACATCTAAAGGATTTAGGCGAGCTTTGGTGTAACACCCTGACCCCAGTTACCCAAAGTCGGTCCATTACTTCGTAACATTGGAATGATCACAAAAGATCACGTCTCAAAAGACCGATTAGTTTAGTAGCCTTGGAAACACTAGATACATTCATAAATGTTACATTACATCATAATGTAAAAAACTAATAACAAAGTATTCATAGTCCACACTCATATCCTCTTATGACTATCCCTGAAGGTCATTCATAAAATACTTCTTCACATCCTAGAAAATATTAAAACATTGAAAGGGGTGAGCTCAAATGCTCAGTAAGGATAACAATATAGCGGAAGCTTTCATCAATAAACATAAACATTTAAGGCAATGTATAACTAAAACAAAATCCTTTTAAACTTGAAATTCAACATAATATGGAAAAAATAAAATTAAATAATGTCATTTACTTACTCACATGGATATTCTACTAGTTGAATAATCACATGCAATATCAATAACCACTTTCATAATGATGGAATGTATAATTCCAGACTATCATAACCACGTAGTCAAGGCCTCGTGCCAAGACCACAAATAAGATTTTGTCAAGGCCTTGTGCCAAGACACTATTTTGTCTCATGATACCTACCGATGCATCGAGGAGCTGTAGCAGGCTCCACCCATCACTTATTAAGTCCAATGCATTCCTCATATGAATAGGTTTAAACATATCATAAACCATAACATAATCGTATCACATAAAACATGCATAAAGGAAACATAACATTTCCACATTTCAATCACAAGATATCAATACAACACATTGATATAATAAAGACACTTTTAAAACCATTTTCAATACCAAAATAAAATAAAGTTAAAACTTTGTATTTATTTTTCATTAAAAAAAAGTTACGACTTGTAGAGGAAGCCGAAACTCAAATAATAGTCACGGTGGCAGAGAATTCGTTGTCGCCTCATACGTACGGAAAGAAAACATTCCTTTTTGTCATTTATTAAAACGCTTCGTATAAAAAATATTCCTTTTGAATAAACGTAAAAGTCAAAGGGATTTATACACCATATAAAAGAAAGTTGTGTATAAAACCAAATATGCCTCAATGAAAGGAGATTGAGACGAAGTCCTTAAAAAGATCAATTTTAAAATAAAATAGATATATTATGTGTATTCACTATAATTACACATAAAGAAAGTACAAATACAAGATAGGATATAATAATATCATGACGTAATTTGAAAGTAGAAGATTAACCCAAAGAATGGAAATTGGGTTAAGAAGTTCCCTTACCTTGCATCCTGTTTTGACTCGACCGTTCTTTAAACTCCTGAATAATAAACTAGAGTTAATTTATAATTTCCTAAGAACCTTTTTCAAGTTTTTTATTCCTTTTATATCACTTATTATCATGTTATGAACATTATGTATTTATTTAAGTTAATAACGGTCTTTTTGTAGATCTTTGGTACCTGAGTCAAAAATAAACTTCTTATAATTACAAGTTGTTCATGTGGAAAAATATCCATTATATCCAGAATTATATTCATGATATAGATATCATATATTTCATATATATCCAGTATATACATGCATTTATAATATTCCATAACTTTCAGAGGTATGAAATGAAATGCACCGTTCATGGAGACGGTAAGCCGTACGTACGCATGAACACTACTTTCATTTCTATTTCGTATTTAATGGAATTAAATTATAATTATATAAATTTATACTATAATTCTAGTATAATATAATGTATAATACCATTTACTCCATCCTTTATACATCCCACATATGGTATTAACGATTCAAATCACTTTGAGGGGGCGGTAGTCCGCACTTCCTAAAATGAGATTATCGCGTTTACCCATAATGGAAATCATAAATTATGCCATAAATGAGAAATACAGAAGCATAATAAAAACATAAACATAATATATATATCATATATGAAAATAGTGTCATCAAAATGGCCACCATTAGAGGTGTTAAAAGAATATTGAACAATCATCGTTTCGTGAGGCAGTATTTCGCCACCCACAGAAACAGTATGTTCTTTAACCATTAGAAGAAGGTGTGTGTATGTTTAAACCAAATCCTTATCATAACAACATCCTAGTATATTTTAGATACTGGTGTTTTTACAAAATAAAATAATAAAAAGAGTTTAGGGGGTTGGAGAAGCGAAATAAAACAAAAGGACATTAGAGAAGACATTACCTTAAAATCGGGTAACTCTTTTGATTTGAGCCAAAGGCTTCCTTGGGAAGAATTCTGCCAAAAGTGAGGCTTCTAGGAGTAAGGGAGGGAAGTTGGGAGAGTATTTGGGCAGAGTTTGGCCGAGCCAAATGGCTTGAAAGTGTTAGTAAGGTGGTAGAGGTGGGGGCCTTTTATAAGTGGAGAGGAGGGGCACTCTTGGAAAGTAATGAAATGTTACTTTATTATACAATGATTTTCGGATTCTAAAGGTCCCACACTTATATAATTCAAGGATAAGGTGATAAGGGTTCGAAATATTATCATCCAATAGGCTTTGGACAAGTTTAATTCTTAGATTTTACATTATCCTTCCATTTTATTAAAATCGTTAATTAATGAGGTAATCGCTGCATCATCATGGTGTCATAAATAATTTAATTTTTTTAATGTCTAAAAATTATAAAAAAATTATCATTATGTATTAAATCGTTTTATCTTTCTAATGAATATTTATAGTCAAAAATATGACTTGTATAACCCCATTTAAAAATTATTTTAGTAAAACAACTCTTGTTTGTGACTTTTTTATTTTAACATTAAATAAAAAGTTATTTATGTCATTTTCCTACCAAAGTGGCTCCATGGGGTCCCCAAGTTGACCCATGTATTGTATTGGTCGGACATGACTCATCCAATAGGTTTAGGACAAGTGTAAAGGTCATTTCATATTTTTATAATATCATTTTTACCTTAAATTTCACTAATTACCTTTAATCGCGATTAATTAAACTTAAAAGTTACTATTCTCCAAAAAATTATTTTAATCCCATTGAACCACATTTTACTTCCTAATGACAACCATTTATGTCGGATATTTGAAATTCAAATCACATAAGTGGTAATATTTCATTTAAATGAAAAAAATCAGTTATTTAACTACCACTTAGTAGTTTCACTATTCATCAAAAATTGAAGTTTTTCAGAATAGTGCCAAAATTTTACCTTAAGCTATAATTGATATTCTAAATTCAAAAATGATGTCTATTTTATGAAATTCCAAAAATATAAGTTGCATTAATTAATTTTATAATTAATTCCCGCTGTCACAACAAATAGCGTGTTTTTAAGAATATATACCAAAAGATTGACAATTGTTTATGTCCAATTTCATAGTGAAATTAATTATGATGAACACCATTGGATAAAATGGTAAAAATATATTCTAATTATACTTTAAAACCACTCAATATTATAATTTATCACTATAAATTATTTTGATTAAAAAAGTTGTTTTATGTATTTTTCACTATTCATAAAAATTTGGAAGTTCTCAGAAAATTACAAAAAATTCAACATAGGCTAATTTCGACATTCCAAATCCAAAAATGAAGTCCATTTTGAAATGTAAAATATATATAATTTCAAAAAGTGGTTATTACTATTCATAACTGCTACTTTTATTGGTCTCGGTGTGTTAGAACTCGAGGTTGCGTACAACACACGCTGCTCTATTATTCAAAGAGGGGCATACCATGGAAGCTTGGGGTGTTACACTCTCCCCTCCTTCAATAAATTGCATCCTCGCAATTTGAAATTTTTCTTTGAAAATAAAAGGTTGAAAATAGAAAATACCTTTGTGGAAAACCCATATCGGAAATAAGGTTAATAAAAATATAACTTTAAAAGAAAGAAAGATAAGTACAAAGGTCACCCGAGATAGCCCATAACAGGATTCTATGAAAATATGGATATGGAAGAAAAACAAACCATCAAGGTCTGATGGAGAGTTGTAGAAAACTAGATTAGGAGAAAGTTAACCATAAGAAAATTACAAACTTGTGACTGGTTGAACGGTCATTGAATCCCCAGTTGGAAAAGTTAACTGCCAACGTTTTTGTTTTAAGTTACCTTTTATAATGTTGAGGAATTTATTTAGGAGATTTACTAAGAACGTAAGGGAATATACATACTTGTCATGTAGACTTTCATTCTTTAATAAATTTTTACCACAAACCGATCTTTCACTCTAAAAGGTAATAGAACTCAAAAATATTATATTTATCCTAATTGTATAAGGTTCCAAATATTAACACATACAATTTAGATTAGTAAAACTATTTTGTAATAACCAAGGACTTACTGTAGGATAGTGGTAGGTAATAAAGGCCTGTCGCACTATGGTTGTGGGTTCGATTCCTGCAGCTTTGTCCTACGCGACAGGTTATGCCCCACCCTATAGGTTGTCCTTTTTCCAAAAAATATAGTATTATAATATTCCAAAAATAATCTTCAGAAATGTTTTAACCTTAAACATTTCTATCCAAGGTTCAACTTAATCTATTCCAACCTTTATAGTTATCCAAAATACTTCTGTCCAACTCACAGTCCAAATTTTATGAGGAAGGTAAACATAATGAAGATCCCCTTTTTTTCTGTGTAACAACATGTGAACAAATTCATCATGTATTCTTTTAAAACACTACAACATCTTGAATTACAATGATCCCTTATTCCTTATAGAATACTAGATATACTCCTTCTATCCAAAAATGTATACAAATCATTAATCAGTTTCAAGGAAGTTAAGAATATCCAATATAATTTATCCAAATCAATCATGCCTTATTCCAAAATCACTATCTCGGTATCAGAACCATATTATGGTTTATCTTTCTCTCAACCATATATTTTCTAAAAATTTAACCTACTGTGGAGTCACTTTTCTTGGTTCCACACAATCTCAAGTCCTTGATGAAATAATACTGCAGTACAATCCTTATATACTCCATAATTATTATAACCAGTACATCATTGATACAACACTAAAATTACAAAATTATTTAGTAACAACATAATAACTCTAATCATTCCTCCTCATCTGTGGTAGTATCATAACTTGATTATTATCCAATAACATCATTTAGGGAACACTCTGATGATTTGGACATTGGTTTGCGTAGTGTCCCCACTCCTTGCAGATGAAGCATTGTACATTTGAAACCTTTTTCTTACCCTTGCAGTCACGCACTTGGTGTCCTTTTTCTCCACACTTATAACAAACTCCCATTCCCTTCAGGCAAGTTCCAAGGTGTTTCTTCCCACAGTTATCACATATTGGAAAATTCTTCTTTTCCCACGTCCCTTTTTCCATCATTCTCTCTTCCATCCTTTCCTTCTCTTTCCTCCCATCAAAGCCATAAGACTCAGAGAATTCTTTACTTATCTTATTAACACATGATACTATTTCTTCATATGTTGAGAACACATGGGAGATTATTTACCTTATAAACGTTGGCTTAATACCATGAAATATATGATCCTTCTTACGCTTTGGATCATACGTATTGCTGGAGTTCACATTCCTTCCACTGGGCACCATTTCTATACAATGGCATAAACTAGGTTAGTTTATGAATTGCAATGAATAATTCCAAACTTGTAAAATACTAAATGTAAATTGAACGGTTTATGGATATAATCCATAATCATAAAAAAAATTTCTTTATGGAAGTATATACTCATAAACCCTTCATAATGGTTTGTAAGGAAAATGAGAATTATCCAAAGCATATCCCTCGGGAGTGTCGTAACCAAGAGTGCAGCAAGTCCCGTTGTCGTGCACGAGTTCCCATTCGAGTCTAGCTCAAAGTGGTGTTTTCGGGTTTTACCCCTAGGTACATCTATGCCAGAGCCGCCTCTACCTGCTCGTATCTGGACAGGGATGTATTGCTCGGAAGACTCACAAAATCTCTACAATACCAAAATTCTAGGAAGTTATTCTATACTAATCCTTAAAGTCTATCTTCAGGCTATGTGCTCTAATCAGAGTTTATCTAAATCTAGCTTCCAATGTTAGTACTAAACTGCCTCTGATACCAACTGAAACGCCCCAACCCCAGTTACCCAGAGTCGGTGCATTACTTCGTAACATTGGCATGATCACAAAAGATCACGTCTCGAAAGACCGATTAGTTTAGTAGCCTTGGAAACACTAGATACATTCATAAATGTTACATTACATAATAATGTAAAAAACTAATAACAAAGTCTTCATAGTCCACACTCATATCCTCTTCTGACTATCCCTGAAGGTCATTCATAAAATATTTCTTCACATCCTGGAAAATATTAAAACATTGAAAGGGGTGAGCTCAGATGCTCAGTAAGGATAACAATATAGCGGAAGCTTTCATCAATAAACATAAACATTTAAGGCAATGTATAACTAAAACAAAAGCCTTTTAAACTTGAACTTCAACATAATATGGCAAAAATAAAATTAAATAATTCCATTTACTTACTCACATGGATATTCTACTAGTTGAATAATCACATGCAATATCAATAACCACTTTCATAATGATGGAATGCAAAATGCCAGACTATCATAACCACGTAGTCAAGGCCTCGTGTCAAGACCACAAATAAGATTTTGTCAAGGCCTCGTGCCAAGACACTAGTTTGTCTCATGAGACCTACCGATGCATCGAGGAGCTGTAGCGGGCTCCACCCATCACTTATTAAGTCCAATGCATTCCTCATATGAATAGGTTTAAACATATCATAAACCATAACATAATCGTATCACATAAAACATGCATGAAGGAAACATAACATTTCCACATTTCAATCACAAGATATCAATACAACACATTGATATAATAAAAACACTTTCAAAACCATTTTCAATACCAAAATAAAAGAAAGTTAAAACTTTGTATTTATTTTTCATTAAAAAAAAGTTACGGCTTGTAGAGGAAGCCAAAACTCAAATAATAGTCACGACGACAGAGAAGTCATTGTCACCACATACGTACGGCAAGAAAACATTCCTTTTTATAATTTAGTAAAATGCTTCGTATAAAAAATATTCCTTTTGAATAAACGTAAAAGTCAAAGGGTTTTATACACCGTATAAAAGAAAGTTGTGTATAAAACCAAATATGCCTCAATGAAAGGAGATTGAGACAAAGTCCTTAAAAAGATCATTTTTAAAATTAAATAGATATATTATGTGTATTCACTATAATTACACATAAAGAAAGTACAAATACAAGATAGGACATAATAATATCATGACGTAATTTGAAAGTAGGAGATTAATCCAAAGAATGGAAATTGGGTTAAGAAGTTCCCTTACCTTGCGTCCTGTCTTGCCTTGACCATTCTTTAACCTCCTGAATAATAAACTAGAGTTAATTTATAATTGCCTAAGAACATTTTTCAAGTTTTTTATTCCTTTTATATCACTTATTACCATTTTATGAACATTATGTATTTATTTAAGTTAATAATGGTCGTTTTGTAGATCTTTGGTACTTGAGTCAAAAATAAACTTCTTATAATTACAAGTTGTTCATGTGGTGAAATATCTATTATATCCAGAATTATATTCATGATATAGATATCATATATTTCATATATATCCAGTATATACATGCATTTATAATATTCCATAACGTTTAGATGTATGAAATGAAATGCACCGTTCATGGAGACGGTAAGCCGTACGTACGCATGAACGCTACTTTCATTTATATTTCGTATTTAATGGAATGAAATTATAATTATATAACGTTATACTATAATTCCAGTATAATATAATGTATAATACCATTTACTCCATCCTTTATACATCCCACATATGGTATTAACGATTCAAATCACTTTGAGGGGGCGGTAGTCCGCACTTCCTAAAATGAGATTATCGCGTTTACCCATAATGGTAATCATAAAGTATGACATAAATGAGAAATACAGAAGGATAATGAAAACATAAACATAATATATATATCATATATGAAAATAGTGTCATCAAAATGGCCACCATTAGAGGTTTTAAAATAATATTGAACAATCATCGTTTCGTGAGGCAGTATTTCACCACCCACAGAAACAGTATGTTCTTTAACCATTAGACGAAGGTGTGTGTATCTGTAAATGAAATCCTTATCATAAAAACATCCTAGTATATTTTAGATACTGGTGTTGTTACAAAAGAAAATAATAAAAAGAGTTTAGGGGGTTGGAGAAGCAAAATAAAACAAAAGGACATTAGAGAAGACATTACCTTAAAATCGGGTAACTCATTTGATTTGAGCCAAAGGCTTCCTTGGGAAGAATTCTGCCCAAAGTGAGGCTTCTAGGAGTAAGGGAGGGAAGGGAGAGTATTTGGGCAGAGGTTGGCCGAGCCAAATGACTTGAAAGTGTGAGTAAGGTGGTAGAGGTGGGGGCCTTTTATAAGTGGGGAGGAGGGGCACTCTTGGAAAGTAATGAAATGTTACTTTATTATACAATGATTTTCAGATTCTAAAGGTCCCACACTTATATAATTCGAGGCTAAGGTGATAAGGGTTCTAAATATTCTCATATAATAGGCTTTGGACAAGCGTAATGCTTAGAGTTTACATTATCCTTTCATTTTATTAAAATCGTTAATTAATGAGGTAATCGCTGCATCATCATGGTGTCATAAATAATTTAATTTATTTAATGTCTAAAAATTATAAAAAAAATTATCATGATGTAGGAAATCTTTTTATATTTATAATGAATATTTATAGTAAAAAATATGACTTGTATAACCCCATTTAAAAATTGTTTTAGTAAAACAACTCTTGTTTGTGACATTTTTATTTTAACATTAAATAAAAAGTTATTTATGTCATTTTCCTACCAAAGTGGCTCCATGGGGTCCCCAAGTTGACCCATGTATTGTCTTGGTCGGACATGACTCATCCAATAGGTTTAGGAAAAGTTTCAAGGTCATTTCATATTTTTATAATATCATTTTTACCTTAAATTTCACTAATTACCTTTAATCGCGATTAATTAAACTTAAAAGTTACTATTCACCAAAAAAAATTAATCCCATTGAACCAAATTTTACTTCCTAATGACAACCATGTATGTAGGATTTTTGAAATTAAAATAAAAAAGTGGTAATATTTCATTTAAATGAAAAAAAATCAGTTATTTAACTACCACTTAGTGGTTTCACTATTCATCAAAAATTGAAGTTTTTCATAATAGTGCCAAAATTTTACCCTAAGCTATAATTGATATTCTGAATTCAAAAATGATGTCTATTTTATGAAATTCCAAAAATATAAGTTGCATTAATTAATTTTATAATTAATTCCCGCTGTCAGAACAAATAGCGTGTTTTTAAGAATATATATCAAAAGATTGACAATTGTTTATGTCCAATTTCAAAGTGAAATTAATTATGATGAACACCATTGGATAAAATGGTAAAAATGTATTCTAATTCTACTTTAAAACCACTAAATAGTATAATTTATCACTATAAATTATTTTTATTAAAAAAGTTGTTTTATGTATTTTTCACTATTCATAAAATTTTGGAAGTTCTCAGAAAATTACAAAAAATTCAACATAGGCTAATTTCGACATTATGAATCCAAAAATGAAGTCCATTTTGAAATGTAAAATATATATAATTTCAAAAAGTGGTTATTACTATTCATAATTGCTACTTTTATTGGTTGTAGTGTGTTAGAACTCGAAGTTGCGTACAACACACGCTGCTCTATTGTTCAAAGAGGGGCGTACCATGGAAGCTTGGGGTGTTACACATAGAGAGATTATAAGCATAAGTTGTACATTGGATGGCATGATAGAGTGGGAACAGAGTTAGAGGCGGTCCCTGTTATGGATGATTGTCCATTAGAATAGTACGTACATATGATTACTCACTGGACATCTATCCAATTTACGTTATTAATCAAATTAGAGGTATTTAAGTGAAAATTTTCAAGTTTTTCATTAATACTAATTATTGGATTTTATTTAGGAAGAATCTGAAAGAAATAAAAACAACATTGATGCTAAGAAATACGTCCACACATTGGGACATACTATGATTCCAGATCATGAGAGACAACAGGTATGACAGTTTATAATCTTTCTTTATGACTTGCACTTTTTTATTGCTTCCTCTATAATTTATTTGATTGCTAAAGTTGTTATATAATTTTAGTTATACAATTGCTGTTTTTTTGTATCCTATTTTTAATTATGGTTTACAACATTCAATGTCATTTTAGAGGTATAAATTAAATATATAAGGATGTGTGCCTCAAGGAAAACTATTTCTCTCGAGTAGAAAGATGAAAGATGGAACTGTGATTAATTAACTGACTCAGGAGCAGATTGTAAGTTTTACTTTGAAGATTTAAAATTTTAATCTCTATTTTTTAACTTAATAATCTATTTATATTTGTAACAAGATGATTTAGAGGCCCTTGATGCCTAGAAACCTAACAATTTTGGGCCAAACGATCACTTACATAAGGTGTTGGGAGATGAGAACCCTAGTAGAGTATGCTACCGACCTGGGAAGAGTATATTTCTGACGAGGTATTGGCCCTCCTCAGGTACGAGTTGTAGTGCCACCGAGTTGTAGCATGTTAAGTCATAGGTAGAACAGGCTGAAAAAAGGTCCATAGAGACGGCAGAACAGTTTGCTAGGGCAAACACTGCATTTATGAAACTAATGGAAGTTTTACATCCAACACTTCCCCCAGAGGCCAGCACTGCTTATGATGAATATATTTCATCGATGAATTCTATATATGGTTCAACAGGTGGCATTTCTAGTGGTGGTAGAGACGATGGTGAGTAGGAGGCCGAGGTGTAGGAGGAGGAGGCCGAGGAGAAGGCTGAGGTAGAGGAGGAGGCCGAGGAAGAGGTTTACGTGGAGGAGGAGGGTGATGAGGAGGCTGAGGCTGAGTACGAGGGCAAGGGGGGGGCAGGGATGATGATGGGGATGCCGATGAGGACAAGGGTGAGGGTGATGATGATGATTATGATAGTGATGGTGATGAGGGACAAATTGATCCATTACATTTTTGACTAATATTACTGACCTTCTATGTTTATTGATTTCTTATACCTAAATATATGTGTGATTAGTTAGGCCACATTATCTTTATTTTTTTATCTATAAATAATAAAACTTGACTTGATGATTTGTTGTGACTGATTCACCCCTCCCCTAGACAACCCCCACCCCCTAGACACCCCCACCCCCTGGACAACCCATACCCTCTGGACAGCCCCGCCACCCCCGTGGACAGCCCGCCCACCACCTAGATAACCCCCCCACCCTCTGTTCATGGGTTTTCCAGTTTTGGGTGTTGATTTGGACATTGATAAAACATTGGTGGTTCCATAATATTTTTCTCCATAAATGAAACCTTAAATTTAATGATTTATAGGAAATTAGATTCTAAATGATTTAAATTAATATTTATATATTATGAATGTTTTTTTAAAAGCATGGATGTTGTGAAATCCCCCTACTTTAATGAAATTGTAATTTTTTAGTGGAATTTAGAAAATTGGTGGTCTTATTAGAAGTTGATATAATGAAATTATTTTTTTAACCTTAAAAGATTTTGATTAGAAAATATGTAAATACCATCCCATGAAACTAGGACTTCCCCCCAGATAGCCCCCCAAACAGCCCCCATAACAGCCCCCAAATAGCCCCCCACCCTCCTCCCTGGACCCCAGATAGCCCACCAGATAGCCCCTCGGACAGCCTCCCCACCTTCCTTCCTAGACCCTTGACAGCCCTCCCCCCCACCCTCCTCCCTGTACCCTGGATAGCCCCCGAAAAGCCTCTCAGACAGCCCCACCCCCCTCTTCCCTGGACCCTGGACAACCCCCTTCTTCCTGGACCCTGGACAACCCCCACCCCCACCCTCCTCCCTGGACCCCAAACAGCCCCCCCACCCACCTCCCTGGACCCCGGATAGCCCCCCTCCTTATGCTATTTAAGGTGTTTTTTTGTTGCTTGAAGTATGTTTTTACATGTTTTTTGTGCTGTTTTTTATGCTGGTGTATGTAGTGAGGTGTATGCAGTGTATTATGCAGTGTGTTATGCAGTGTGTCTGTTTTTTGTTCTCTTTTTATGTGTGTTTTTTATGCAGGTGTATGTAGTGTATTATGCAGGCTAGGCTGTTTTTATGTGTCTGTTTTTTTATGCAAGGCTGTTTTTATGTGTCTTTTTTTTATGAAGGTATATCTTGAGGATATTTTCAGAGTTTTGTGTGTTTGGGAACTCCCTGTACACCCCCCCTCCTTCCTAGACCCTGTATAGACCCCCCCCTCCCTGGACCCTAGACGCCCCCCCCCCCCCCCCCGCCCTCCTTCCTGGACCCCGGACAGCCCCCCCACCCTCCTCCCTGTACCCCAGATAGCCCCCTAACCCGACACCCCAACATTGGGTGAGTGATGATTCGGCATATATAAAACATCACAACAATTCACTAAAGGCTAAGGACCACCTACCTTGATTCTAGAGATAATCGCACTCTTAATTCAGCATCTCAGATCCCAATCTAAGCTCTCTTCAAGATTCACCCTAAATCCCAATGAAAAAGTGGGTTTTAGAGCTTATAAATAATATGAGAGAAGAGTGAAAAACCCTTATAGAAAAGAGGAAGCAAGGATGGGATTAGACTCACCGGGATCTTCAATCCACACTTGACGGCACTCAAAACGCCCAAGGATCGAAGGAGATCTGCCCTTAAGAGATATTTGGAGCTTTGGATTGTGTTGATACTTCAGAACAAGGATCCATGGGTCATTTTTAACGTGTACGAGTCAACCCCGCCTCAATCTGAGGCACAGTGTGGCCGGTACCACTCAAAGTGTCTCACTTTTATTTAAAATGGACAACATTTTAAGTGAAAACAATAACTTGCATACGAAAAACCAACCAAATGATTTCTTATTATATTGATACTTCAGTACAATGATCCATGGGTCATTTATGACGTATACGAGTCAACCTCCACTACCACAAAACTGGGCAAGGCATGCGCCTACCTTTATCAGTGCTAACGGAAAAGCGCTGATAAAGATCCTCCCCTTTATCAGTTCTTTTGTTAGCTCTGATAAAGGTTGTATTTATCAGCGCTTTTCATTTTAGCGCTGATAAATACATCCTTTATCAGCGCTTTTTACTAGCGCTGATAAAGGCTCACACGGATTTGTTAAAAACCCGCGGGTCCTCTTCCTCCTCCCTGCACCCGGTCAAGCTCTCACGGAAGCCCTCCTCTGCACCGCTGCCACCGCCGCCTCCTCCTCCGCCGCGGCCGCCGCCTCCTCCTGCTCCTCCTCCTCCAGCCGCCACCTCCTCCTTCTCCTCCTCCTCCGGCCGACGCCTCCTCCTTCTCCTCCTCCTCCGGCCGCCACCTCCTCCTTCTTCTCCTCCTCTGGCCGCCGCCTCCTCCTCCTCCTCTGCTCCTCCTCCTTCTCCTCCACCGCAGCCTCGTCCTCCTCCTCCTCCACCGGTGCTTCCTCCTCCTAGTCCGCTGCCTCATCCTCCTCCTCCACCGGTGCCTCCTCCTCCTCCTCCTCTTCCTACTCTGCTGCCTCCTCCTCCACCGCGGTTTGAGAGGTGCCTCAAGTACTCAGGTGAGTCTCACAAGCTTTATTTTAGTTTTATATGATGTTTTTTGGAGATTTCTCAAATGAAACATGGTTTTGTGTTCATATTTTTTGAGAAAAAATGTAGAACCTTGAGCATGAGGAGGTTTTTAGTCCTGTTTCTAAATCACATAGTTGAATTTCATGGTTACTGAAGGTTAACCATGGGATATCTTAGAGAAAACCATGTGAGGTGGATTTTAGTTAGGGATTAACATACCATTTTTTCATGATTTCATACAAAACATGTGAAATTGTGTAGACTGAGGTAGTTCCAATTTACATAATTAATGCATAGTTTGGTAAACTATGTTGACCAAATATTTGAAGGGGTTTTCTTGTACAGTTCCACCACATTATTAATATATGGTTTGGAAAATTGTGTAGAACATTAAAATTATATTTTCATCTGTTTTCCTCTGAAATTCCAATAGGGGAAGCCCCCATTTCTCATCCTCCCTCTTATACAATTCCCAATCGACCCACCCCCTTATTCCTCTTTGATTCCCCTTTCCATTGGGAGTTTTTTAGTGGATTTATTCAACAATTCTAAGTGATTTCACCATATTCCTTACTATTTTATTCTTTATATTTAGTTTCTATTGATTTTTGATTTATCTAGATTAGGTTTTATGGGTGATTCTACTGGAGCACGGTGGTATCATATTGATTTGATGGGGGTGTTTTCCTACCTCATGTATAAGAGGCGTCATGATGGTATCTGCAAGTCACCAATCATTATGAAGGATTTGTGTTTCCTTTTGTAGTTTTCATGGATATTGGATCAAATTATATAATGTTGTCTATGGATTTGGTTCTGATGGTTGGGTATTTTTCCTAAGATGGCACTAAGATCCCACTTCAGATCTTATATGGATTTTTGGTCTTGGTTCTAACATGAAAAGTCCACAAGATGAGTTTCTAGTGAACATAACTAGTTTAAATTGATTTGGATAATTAATTATAAATGTTATAATTTAATAATTTTGGTTTTTTGGAGAGAGGAAGGAGCTATATTGATGAGTTGATCTTGGGGTAGACATTGGACGAGGCTTAGCGAGCCTAGGAAAAGTTTTCAACTTGGAATTAAAATAGTAGAAACATATAAAATAGGTATGTGGTCCTGGTAATTTCTTTATGGATTTATAAATTCCTTAATGGGTGTTATTAGAGTGAGTGTGACTTAGAGGACCTTGTTAGGGGGAACCCGGAGACCTCTTGGAATACATTCTGTGACTTTTATATATTTTTTCCCATAGGCCACTCATGGAACTAGTGATACATCAGAGCCCTTGGCCTTATTGAATTGAACCTAAAGTGTGTGAACATCCCCCTTGGGGATGTGACTACTTGGGTGGGTATAACTTTGTAAGGTTGTTGATAGGCTGGATGTGTAGACTGACCCAGAACAAACCTATATATTGAAATGGGACATGAGCCATCTCTTGAGACTATTTATAGTATGGAATATTACCATGTAAATATTATGAGGCTATACCATGTAAGACACTGATAAATAATATGATGCTCTCATGTGATGAGTGTTTCACTACATCATGTGCTTCTGTTGGATGGTGACGTTGCAATGATGGTCTTCATTCTTAACAGCTTATTGATCCAAACCTTTAATGGTTTTCCTTTCTAAACATTAGTTTTAATGTATTAAGGTCTTTCTCAGGTTTCATTTCAGACCTTCATTTTAAAATAACAACTGTATAACAGCATGAATAACATAACTCAAGTTGATAGAGAAGAAAATTTATGAAGGCATTGGATTCCCTTCGAGCCAGATGGATTAGTGATGTCCCCATGGATAGTAAAACCCCTTTTTAAGATCATGGAATAGTTGATAATAGGTTGTTTGGATCATTCATTGCTTCTAGATATTTTTCCAGATTTTCCTTGGTGTTTTTGGTTTATACTTCTCTCAATCCCTACTAGTGTAAGTTCTTTTCACCTTGTGTTTGTACTTATACTCTTTTTTTTAATTGAGTCCTTTGGGGCATGAATTAGGTGACCAATTCATGTCACCACTTTTATTAAAAAAATGACCTTGAGGTGGTATTTTATTGAAATGGAAAAAATTACATAGTAGTGAGGTCTATGATACTACTAATAGGGATGCCATTGATTTTGAGTAGTGATTATATTTGTTATGAAAAGTGGATAGGTGAGAGATTTCAGTCCTTATTGTGTATTTGGCCTATTTGGTTGAGTGTCCTGCACTACTGGGGTTAAGTTGTTGGGAACAATTTTATACTAGTATGGATACTAATCCAGTTGTGATAATGGGATGGAGGTTTTCCAGGTTATTATCATATTCACTAGGGTGATTTTATATCTAGGGTAATTATCAATGTATACTAGGGTGAAAGACCTCATGATTATTGTTATGGTTGGTATAGTCATCACAATGTTCTCAAATACACTTTGGCACTAGCCAAAGTTGGTATGGATGATCGAGGCTACGAACCTGAGGATCAATGATGATTTATTTATTTATTTATTAGATATTATTTATTTATTCAGAGCATGAAACATGCACATATAACTAAAAATTAGAATTTATGAAACCACATTGGTGGTTCCCTACTGAGTACCCAAGAAATCCTCATGTATTGAAGGTCAGGTAGAATTGGGTCCCAGTGTTTCCAGATCGAGTTGGAGTAACTTTGATGGGTTTTAGAGATCTAGATGATGTGAGGCTTGGGGATTGTAGTGGTTCCCAATATATTTTTTATTTTGGTATTTATTTATTCCTTTATTTCCTTGAAGTATCTTGTTTTTTATCTAAATTATACTCATATTCCTTCTCCTTTAACCTATATACTTATCCTATGGATTTTAAATAGGATGAATATAAATAAAGAATGGATGAATGCCAATCGGTTGAAAAAAGATTATGAAGAAGGTGTGAAATAATTTATCAAGTTTGCAAAAGATCATGCATGTGACTCTTCTCAAATCCTTTTTTCGTGTTTACGCTGTTGTTATTCAAAACAAATTAGTCCAGATGAGTTGGAAGAACACTTGATCTGTCACGAAATAGATCAAAGTTATACATGTTGGAATAAACATGGGGAAACAACGAATTTAGGTAGTGACTGGGGTGACACTGCGTTTTATGGATCATCTGATATGATTACAAACATGAACAATGAAGATGACCGTATGGAGGATGTGATTACAGATGTGAATGATGATGAAGATCGTATTGAGAAAATGACAAGTACCTTCGAAGATGAACTTCGTGATTGCCCAAAATTGTTTGAGAAGTTAAAAAGTTGTACAAAGATGTCATTGTATGCTGGTTGCACTAAATATACAGCATTGTTAGCCGTACTGAAGCTGTATAATTTGAAAGCAGATAACGGGTGGAGTGAAGACAGTTTTACGAAACTACTTGCCCTCTTGAATGACATGCTCCCAGAAGACAATGAGCTCTTGAGCCGAACATATGATGCCAAACGAATGCTACTCTCTATGGGTATGATCTCTAAAAGAATACACGCCTGCCCGAATGACTGTATACTGTTTCGCAAGGACCACAAATCACTTAAAGAATGCCCAAAGTGTGGTGCTTCTTGATACAAGAAAGATGAATCCAGTCCTACTAAAGTTGTATGGTACTTTCCAATCATTCCAAGGTTTAGACGCCTATATGGAAGTGAGGAGACTGCAGAACAATTAACATGGCATGTAGATACAAGAATTAAAGATGGGATACTATGTCACCCGACAGACTCTCCTCAGTGGAAGAGAATCGATCATGAGTATCCTGAATTTGGAAACGAGTCGAGAAACCTTCGTCTTGCGTTATCTACAGATGGAGTGAATCCTTTTGGTTTTCAAAGCAGCAGTCACAGTACATGGCCGGTTATGTTGATAAATTATAACTTAACACCGTGGTTATGCATGAAACGAAAATACATCATGTTATCTATTCTTATATCAGGACCAAAACAACCAGGTAATGATATTGATGTTTATTTAGCTCCATTGATCGAAGATTTGAATTTATTGTGGGATTCAGGTGTTACATTGTATGATGCTTACAGAAAGGAAGATTTCACTTTGAGATTCATGTTGTATGGGATGATAAATTACTTCCCAGCTTATGGAAATTTTTCAGGATATAGCATTAAAGGAACTCAAGGTTGTCCCGTTTGCGAAGAAGGTACACAATCAATTAGGTTGAAACATTCATCAAAAACTGTGTCTCTAGGAAATCACAGATTTCTACCGCGACGACATAAGTACCGTTCTTGGAAGACATCATTCAATGGAAGTTCATAAGAACGTACAACACCGTCTCCACTAACAGGCGATCAATTGTTTGAGAAAGTTAAAAATTTGGACACTACTTTTGGTAAACCGGCTTCTAAGAACCTTATGAAAATCGGTTGGAAAAAGAGATCAATTTTTTTTGAATTACAATACTGGAATTGTCTATATGTAAGACATTTTATAGATGTTATGCATGTAGAAAAAAATGTATTTGACAGTGTTATCGGCACGTTGCTAAATACATCTGAAAAAACAAAAGATGGAATTAAGGATAGGTTGGACATGGTTGAGATGGGAATACAAGAAGAGTTGGCACCAGTAAAGGGTGAAAAACGAACATTTCTTCCTCCTGCTACTTACACTCTTTCCAGGCAGGAGAGATATCAGTTTTGCAACTTCTTGAATGATGTAAAGGTTCCGGAGGGGTATTCGTCAAATATCAGTAACCTTGTGTCAATGAGCGACTTGAAGTTAAAAGGTCTTAAATCACCTTACTATCATGTTTTGATGCAAAATCTCATTCCAATTGCTTTACGTTGCATTTTTTCCAAGAATTTCCACCATACATTAACGAAATTGTGTTTCTTCTTCAAAGCTATATGCAGCAAAGTTATAGACCCGACAAAATTGCCAGCTATGGAAAAAGAAATTTCCGTTATATTATGTGAATTAGAAATGTTCTTCCCGCCTTCATTTTTTGATATGATGGTTCATTTGATGGTCCACTTGGTGAGAGAGATTCGACTATGTGGTCCTGTACATTACAGATAGATGTACCCCATTGAACGGTATATGAAGATTTTGAAAGGGTATGTCAAAAATTGAAGTCGGCCAGAGGGTTGTATTGCAGAGCAATATATTGTTGAGGAAGCCATTGAATTATGTACCGAATACTTGTCTGGTGTGGAAAGCATTGGATTACCGAAATCTCATCACACTAGGCGGCTAGAGGGTGAAGGAATTTCTGGAAGAAAGGTTGTCACAATCAATATTACAGATCGGGAGTAGGCCCACCTTTATGTTTTGCATAAAAGTTTGGACGTTGACCCATATGTTGAAATCCACAAAGAAATTCTTAGGCAATTGAATCCATCAAGGGATGAAAAATGGATATCAGATACACATAATCGACAGTTTATAGGATGGTTTCGAGATCATATTTTTAAGAAGTCAGATGAAAATCCAAAGTCTATTTTGGAACGACTTCGATAGCTAGCCGGAGGACCAAGTATGTATGCATTATCTTACAATGCTTATGTAGTTAATGGTTATACATTTTATACTAATGAACATGATGAAGACAGTACCATGCAGAATAGTGGGGTTACACTTGTGGCTGAAGCGATGCATGTTTCCGGTGCTAAGGACAGAAATCCAATTTATGCAAATATGTCATACTTTGGCATCATCAAACAAATATGGGAGTTGGATTATATGGAATTTCAAGTTCCGATATTTCAATGCAAGTGGATTGATAACAGGAGTGCTGTTAAAATAGATGATTTGGGATTTGTGAAAGTTGATTTCAGTAAGGAAGGGGAGAAAGATGAACCATTTATAATGGCATCACAGGCAATGCAAGTATTTTATGTTCCCGATCCCGCAAACTGAAACTAGTCAATTGTTCTGTTATCGACCAAAACAGCTGAAGGGTCAGATGAAAATTCAACGGAAGATGACCCTTTCATTGGGATTTCGCAATCATTTCATAGTGCTCCCAATGTAGACGACATTTTGTATGTCAGAGGAGACCACAATGAAGGGATATGGATAGTTGATAGAGGGGTCAAATCCCTTCAGCCTTTAAAAAAAGGAGTTCAATAATTAGGTTATTGATTTTTATTGTAATATAGATTGTGTTACATTATGTTATTATCTATTCGCTGCTGCTTTTATGTGATCTAACTTAAATTTTAAACCAGTTCTGTAGATAATGACTTCTTCACCTGCTGATGCACCCAATCCCGAGAAACAACACGTCTCTCAACCTGTTGCAGCTGGTCCCACTGCTGAGAGACAACAGGTCTCTCAACCTGTTGCAGCTGGTCCCACTGCTGACGTATAACAGGTCTCTCAACCTATTGCAGCTGGTCCCACTGCTGAGAGACAACAGGTCTCTCAACCTGTTGCAGCTTGTCCCACTACTGACGTACAACAGGTCTCTCAACCTGTTACAGCTGGTGTCAGTGCCGAAGCTAGCGCTTCAAAGAAACATAATGATGATGCAGAAACTGAGGAAATGGTAGGCGATGAAACCCCAGGGACACAAAAAAAACAGGTGCGCCGTAGTTTGACAGTTTTAGCAAAAATCCTTAAGGCAAAAGCAAAAGTCATCAAATATGAGGTGGGATGGAATAAGCTAGGCCAGCATGTAAACCCCAACAAAGCCATGTTTAGAAGCTATATTGGAATCGTCACTTGACAACACGTGCCGATTGACATAGAGTCGTGGCACCATGTTGTCAGCGGGTTTAAAACATTAATGTGGGAAGAGATTACGGTAACATTACGATATCATCTATTTAATTTATTAAAATAAAATAAAATATTGAAATATTGACTAACCCTTCATCATCTCTTGCAGAGTGCATTTATAGTAGATGTTTCGCAGAAATAATATGTTTTCAGACTGGCGGGAAGGATTCATAGAGGCTTTTGCACCGTTTTAACGAAAAATCATCTGAAAGATGCCGAAGGGAAAATCAAGCCGCACCCGCCTCCTCTTTATGCACACTTGATATCCCAAGGAACGTGGGATGCATTTTGCAAACATCGTGCGGAATAGAATTTTCAGGTACATTGTGTTTGGTTACACGTTGTGTAACGTTGCTTGTATTCATCACATTGATTGATAGGTTTTTATTTATGAAACAGCAACTGAGTGCTGAAAATAAAGAACGGGCAGCAAAACCAGCGTACCCCTACCGTAAAGCAAGGTTGGGGTACGCTTCAATTGAAAAACAATTGGTATGTATTTTAAAAGTACTGTAATAATTTTATGTGACATAAAACAACACTGTAACCATGTTTCTCTGTTTATATGCAGATTGATGAAGAAAAATCTCAAGTCACTTCCATTCCACGCCATGTTCTATGGAAGGAGGCTCGTGTTAATAAAGAGGGGAAACTGATAGATGAAAACACAAAAAAAGTGTGGGAAACATGTGTAAGTATGACATAATATAAACTTGTTTTTCTTTAAATCACTATTACATAACGATGCTTACTTATTTTCTCATATTTTCTATTTGACATAGTCATAGGAATCAACAACACCTGCACCGGATGAAGACATACTTTCAACGACCTTGAAACAGCCAGAACAGTATGGCCGCGTTAGAGGTGTGGGTTTTGGGGTGTCACCCAAGACATATTTTAAGAAAAAAAACAAGAGGATGAACAAACTAAAGAATTGCATGTAATGAGAGATAGAGTAGCTACCCTTGAAGAACTAATCCAAACTCAAGGAGTGATGCTAAAGATTTTGATGGAGGAGAGGCGAAGAGAACAAACAACTCAAGAACAACCCCCGTGAGAAGATCCACCCCTCACCAGCTTTGAGGCGAGCCATTCCCCTAAAAGACCTGACTTAACCAAGGTAATCAATGTTATAATATTCGTTTTTGTGAGATGTGAATCACATAGACACTGATACCTTTCATTTAATGATATTCTGCAGGGTGAAAATGACTGTGATTTATATCTGTCAACTCCCACCCATCTCCTTGTAGCGAGGGCTATGGTGTTCAATATACAGAATGACACGCTACACTCCAGACCACTTCCAACCGGTCATGTCAAAGTGTCGATTAACGTAGCTCATGAGCCGAGTGCTGAGCTACTCGTGCCAAATAACAATGACGACATTCATACTGTGGAAAAAGCTATTGGAACATTCAATGCATAGCCGTCGAATCTTGTAAAAAAACACGTCGAGCAGGAGGTATTCATTTCCAGTTCATTTTTCAAGAAGAACCTTTAACATTAAATTAGAAAATGGCTGAACCGATGAATGTTATTACAGAAGGATAAAATGGAGAAGCTAAAACGAAAGAGCGGCTCCAAGATTGGATCAACCAACCGATCAAAATGATCTACTGAGAGCGCGTTCACCCCGCCCGTTCTATATCCACATTTAATATCATTACAAGCTCATGTGGATACGAAAATGATAGACGGAAAGAATCATACAATTGTTTGTGAAAAAGATATGTACGGAGATGAAACAATAGATTTCGTTAGTGCAGACGCTGTTTCTGAGATCATCACATACGACTGGCTAGGTGCCTCAGTTATAAATGTATACATGAGGTATGTTTTCATGATTTGATTTTACAGAAGCTGATATACTTTGATAATTATGGATAAATACATCTCATATTTTTCATAGGCGTATATATGAAAAACAATTGAAGGTTTTTGCCCATGAATACAAATTTGGACTCGTTAGTCCTCACACCATTTCTACACAACGAACAGAAATAGATTCTAATTTTCAGGCTGAATTGATGTCGAATCTGCTCAGAACGTTTCAAAGAAGAATTACGACTGACAGGATATTTTTAATACCAACGATGCAAGGGTAAAACTCTACATTTTAATCATATCAATTATATTTTCATTTCTATCAGTAATTATTTCTTTTTGTGTTTTTAGGGAACATTGGATGCTCATTGCAGTCAATTTGGATACTCCAAAGATTTATTTTCTGGATTCACTGCATGGATATCCAACTAACTGACCACACATGATGGCGATTGTCAATTTGTAATACACTAGATACAACATTTTAGAACTAAATATCTAGTTATATAATTTATATTATCTTTTAATGAGGATTTTGTTATGATAGGGCGGTGTATGAATATCGTCTAAAGGCTGGAATGAATCCAGGGCATAAGGACGACAATGCCCACAAGATCTAAAAATGGAGAAGTATCTGGGTATATATAATTATATTTCACTATCCAAATACATATCAAAACAAATTACTTATTTTTCTCAATGTTTTTGCAGTATCCAAAACAAACAAATGACAAGGACTGCGGTTATTATATTTGTAAATTTATGAAAGAGATCATATTTCATGAACAAACTAGCATCCCTGAAGAGGTATTTTTGAAAATAATTACTACTTTATTTAAAATAATTATTAATCCTTTGTGTATTTATATTTTTTCAGTACTACTATGACTGTCACAAAAAATCCTATTCAGAAGATGATATAAATGTCTTTAGAAACTAATGGGCAGCGTACCTAATCGAAGAATGTAAACAAATAGGACAATGAAGGTGAATTCCTAATACTTATGTTATCTTTATATGGTCATTGATATCTCCCTTTACACTTATTGAGCATCTATGATCTCCCTTTCTTATGTTTCATATCCTTAGATTAGTGAATTCCTACTACTTAGTTTGAAAATGACATAAACTTTAGAAAACAACAACAATGACATACGGCAAACTGAGAAAACGCATTCGGATTGTTATAATACTTTAGGACAATGATGCACGAGTCATTTGTGATGTGTAAGAATTGACCGCACCTTAATCCGACGCACTATGTGACCGGTATGGCTAAAAGTGTCTGATATCAGTTTCAAATTGAGATAAACTTTGGAAAACAACAATAATGACATACGCCAAACTGAGCAAACGCGTTCGGATTGTTTTGATACCTTAGGAAAATAATACAAGAGTCATTTGTGACGTGTACGAATCGACTGCACCTCAATACGATGCACGGTGTGACCGGTATGGCTAAAATTGTCTAATATCAGTTTGAAAATGACATAAACTTTGGAAAACAACACCAATGACAGACGCCAAACTGAGTAAACGTGTTCGGATTGTTTTTATACTTTAGGACAACGATCAAAGAGTCATTTGTGACGTGTACGAATCGACCGCACCTCAATCCGATGCACAGTGTGACTGGTATGGCTAAAAGTGTCTGATATCAATTTCAAATTGAGATAAACTTTGGAAAACAACAACAATGACATACGCAAAACTGAGAAAACGCGTTCGGAGTGTTTTGATACTTTAGTACAACGATCCATGAGTCATTTGTGACATGTACGAATTGACCACACCTCAATCTGACGCACGGTGTGACCGGTATGGCTAAAATTGTCTGATATCAGTTTGAAAATGACATAAACTTTGGAAAACAACACCAATGACACACGACAAATCGAGAAAACGCCTTCAGATTGTTTTGTTACTTTAGGACAACGATCCACGAGTCATTTGTGACGTGTAAAAATCGACTTCACCTCAATCCGATGCACGGTGTGACCGGTATGGCTAAAAATGTCTGATATCAGTTTGAAAATGACATAAACTTTGGAAAACAACACCAATGATAGACGAAAAACTGAGCAAACACGTTCATATTGTTTTGATACTTTAGGAAAACGATCCATGAGTCATTTGTGACATGTATGAATTGACCTCACCTAAATCCGATGCATGGTGTGACAGGTATGGCTAAAAGTGTCTGATATCAGTTTCAAATTGAGATAAACTTTGGAAAACAACACCAATGACATACACCAAACCGAGTAAATGCATTCGGATTATTTTGATAATTTAGGACAACGATCCACGAGTCATTTTTGATGTGTACGAATTGACCGCACCTCAATCCGATGCACGGTGTGACCGATATGGCTAAAATTGTCTGATATCAGTTTGAAAATGACATAAACTTTGGAAAACAACAACAATGACACACGGAAAACCGAGAAAATGCCTTCATATTGTTTTGATACTTTAGGAAAACGATCCAATATTAATTTGTGACGTGTATGAATTGACCGCACCTCAATCCGATGCACGGTGTGACCGGTATGGCTAAAATTGTCTGATATCAGTTTGAAAATGACATAAACTTTGGAAAACAACACCAATGACATACGCCAAACCGAGAAAACGTGTTCGGATTGTTTTGATACTTTAGTAAAATGATCCACGAGTCATTTTTGACGTGTACAAATCGACCTCACCTCAATCCGACGCACGGTGTGACCGGTATGGCTAAAATTGTCTGATATCAGTTTGAAAATGACATAAACTTTGGAAAACAACACCAATGACACACGGCAAGCCAAGCAAACGCCTTCGTATTGTTTTGATACTTTAGGAAAACGATCCACGAGTCATTTTTGCAGTGTATGAATGGACCGCACCTCAATCCAACTCACGGTGTGACCGGTATGGATAAAATTGTCTGATATCAGTTTGAAAATGACATAAACTTTGGAAAACAACACCAATGACACACGGAAAACCGAGCAAAAACCTTCGTATTGTTTTGATACTTTAGAACAACGATACACAAGTCATTTGTGACATGTACGAATCGACCGCACCTCAATCCGACGCACAATGTGATCGGTATGGCTAAAATTGTCTGATATCAGTTTGAAAATGACATAAAATTTGGAAAACAACACCAATGACATACGCCAAACCGAGCAAATGCATTTGGATTGTTTTGATACTTTAAGAAAACGATCCACGAGTCATTTTTGACATGTAGGAATCGACCGCACCTTAATCCGACACGCGGTGTGACCGGTATGCCTAAAAGTGTCTGATATCAGTTTCAAATTGAGATAAACTTTGGAAAACAACACCAATGACATACGCCAAACCGAGAAAACGCATTCGGATTGTTTTGATACTTTAGGAAAACGATCCATGAGTCATTTTTGACGTGTACGAATCAACTGCACCTCAATATGACGCACGGTGTGACCGGTATGGATAAAAGTGTCTGATATCAGTTTCATATTGAGATAAACTTTGTAAAACAACACCAATGACATACGCTAAACCGAGAAAAAACGTTCGGATTGTTCTGATACTTTAGGAAAACGATCCACAAGTCATTTTTGACGTGTACGAATCGACCGCACCTCAATCCGACGCACGGTGTGACCGGTATGGCTAAAAGTGTCTGATATCAGTTTCAAATTGAGAAAAACTTTGGAAAACAACACCAATGACATACTGGAAACCGAGAAAACGCATTCGGGTTGTTTTGATACTTTAGGAAAACGATCCACGAGTCATTTTTGACGTGTACGAATTGACTGCACCTCAATCCGACACACGGTGTGACCGGTATGGCTAAAATTGTCTGATATCAGTTTGAAAATGACATAAACTTTGGAAAACAACACCAATGACACGCAGAAAACCAAGGAAACGCGTTCGGATTGTTTTGATACTTTAGGACAATGATCCACGAGTCATTTTTGACGTGTACGAATTGACCTCACCTCAATCTGACGCACGGTGTGACCGGTATGGCTAAAAGTGTCTGATATCAGTTTGAAAATGACATAAACTTTGGAAAACAACACCAATGACATACGCCAAACTGAGAAAACGCCTTCGGATTGTTTTGATACTTTAGGACAATGATCCACGAGTCATTTTTGATGTGTACGAATTGACCGCACCTCAATCCGACGCACGGTGTGACCGGTATGGATAAAAGTGTCTGATATCAGTTTCAAATTGAGATAAACTTTGAAAAACAACACCAATGACATACTCCAAACCAAGAAAACGCATTCAGATTGTTTTGATACTTTAGTAAAATGATCCATGAGTCATTTTTGACGTGTAAAAATTGACCGCACCTCAATCTGATGCATGGTGTGACCGGTATCACTAAAATTGTCTGATATCAGTTTGAAAATGACATAAACTTTGGAAAACAACACCAATGACATACGGAAAACCGAGAAAATGCGTTCAGATTGTTTTGATACTTTAGGAAAACGATCCACGAGTCATTTGTGACGTGTACGAATCAACCTCACCTTAATCCAATGCACGGTGTGACCGGTATGGCTAAAATTGTCTGATATCAGTTTGAAAATGACATAAACATTGGAAAACAACACCAATGACATATGCCAAACTGAGGAAATGCCTTCGGATTGTTTTGATACTTTAGGACAATGATCCACGAGTCATTCGTGATGTGTAAGAATCGACCCCACCTCAATCCGACGCACGGTGTGACTGGTATGGCTAAAAGTGTCTGATATCAGTTTCAAATTGAGATAAACTTTGGAAAACAACACCAATGACATACGCCAAACTGAGAAAATGCCTTCAGATTGTTTTGATACTTTAGGAAAACAATCCACGAGTCATTTGTGACATGTAAGAATCGACCGCACCTCAATCCAACGCACGGTGTGACCAGTATGGATAAAATTGTCTGATATCAGTTTGAAAATGACATAAACTTTGGAAAACAACACCAATGACATACGCCAAACTGAGAAAACGCATTCGGATTGTTTTGATACTTTAGGAAAATGATCCACGAGTCATTTGTGACGTGTACAAATCGACCACACCTCAATCCAATGCACGGTGTGATCGGTAAAGCTTTTCATTAGATAAATAATCAGTATTTATTAAATGAGATAAATCAATCAAAAACATATTGATTTTACATTATTCCCTTTCATTGTTATGAAGATGAAAAATTTTGAGTTTAAAATTTAATATTTTAGTTTCACATTTCCATATTAATGTATTCTTTCATATTACTATTTTATTTTATTTTATTATTGCATTACTAACATAATATTTGTTTTCTTATATAGGTGAATTTTTTTCCTTGAGTTCAGATGCTTTGTTCGGCAACAAATACCGTCGAGAGCGGATCACGGATATCAAAGGATGAAACATGAATGTTTATAACTGTTGTTGAATAATTGTAAATGAAACCATGTAAAACAATGTTTGAAATGTATATAGCAATGCGTTTTTTTGTATTCATGATGTTAAGTAAATGTATATACCATTGTGAGTCAAAATATTGGGTGCGGGTGCTATGGTGTGCAGGTGTGCATGTGCTACTTTGTGCAGGTATTCTGGTGTGTAGGTGTGCAGGTACTGTTTTTTAGGTGCAGGCGCTAGGGCCTTTATCAGCACTTTTTTAGCGCTGATAAAGGACACCTTTAACAGCACTAGAGGAGTGCTAATAAAGGGTCCCTTTATCAGCGCTCCGAGAAGCGCTGATATAGGTGACCTTTATCAGCGCTCCATGACGCGCTGATAAAGGACCCCTTTATCAGCGCTCTGAGAAGCGCTGATATAGGGGAACCCCCTTTATCTACGCCGGAATTAACAGCACTTTTCTAGCGCTGTTAATGCTGGTTTTTAGCACTGATAAAGGGGCAGGTTGTAGTAGTGATCTCCTTAATTCGAGGCACAGTTTGGTCGGTATCACTCAGAGTGTATTGCTTTTGTTTAAAATGGACATCTTTTAATTAAAAATAACTAGCATACGAAAAACCAACCAAAAATATTCGGAATGTGTTGATACTTTAGAATAAGGATCCATGGGTCATTTTTGACATGTACGAGTCAAGCTCGCCTCAATTCGAGGCACAGTGTGGCCGGTACCACTCAAAGTATCTCACTTTTATTTGAAATAGAAAACATTTTAAGTGAAAACAACAACTGGCATACGTAAAACCAACCAAAAACATTTGAATTGTGTTGATACTTTTATAAAACGATCCATGGGTAATATGTGACATGTACGAGTCAACCCCGCCTCAATCCAAGGCATATTGTGTCTGGTATCACTCGAAGTGTCTTTCTTTTGTTTAAAATGGACACCCTTTTAAGTAAAAACAACTGGTATACGAAAAACTGACCAAATGTATTCATATTGTGTTGATACTTTAGCACAAGGATTCATGGGTCATTTTTGACGTGTACAAGTCAACCCTGTCTCAATATGAGTCACGATGTGGCTGGTTCCACTCAAAGTGTCTCACTTTTATTTGAAATGGAAAACATTTTAAGTGAAAACAACAACTAGCATAAGAAAAACTGACCAAACGCATTCGGATTTTGTTGATACTTTACGAAAAATATCCATAGGTCATTTGTGACATCTACGAGTCAACACTACCTCAATCCGAGGCACAGTGTGGCCGATATCACTCGAAGTGTCTTTATTTTGTTTAAAATGGACACTCTTTGAAGTAAAAACAACTGGCATACAGAAAATTGACCAAACGTATTTAGATTGCATTGATAATTTATAACAAGGATTAATGGGTCATTTTTGACGTGTAAGAGTCAACCTCGCCTCAATCCGAGGCCGGGTGTGGTTGGTATCACTCAAAGTGTCTGTCTTTTGTTTAAAATGGACATTATTTTAAGTAAAAACAACTAGCACACAGAAAACTAAACAAACATATTAATATTGTGTTGATACTTTAGCACAAGGATCCATGGCTCATTTTTAACATTTACGATTCAACCCCACCTCAATCTGAGGCATGGTGTGGCCGATACCACTCAAAGTGTCTCACTTTTATTTGAAATGGACAACATTTTAAGTGAGAACAACAACTGGTATATGGAAAACTGACCAAATGCATTCGGATTGTGTTGATACTTTTGGAAAAAAATCCATGGGTCATATGTAACGTGTAGGATTCAACCCCTCCTCAATCTGAGGCACGTTGTGGCCGGTATCACTCAAAGTGTCTTTATTTTGTTTAAAATGGACACCCTTTTAAGTAAAAACAACTGGCATACAGAAAACCAACCAAACGTATTCGAATTATATTGATACTTTAGTATAAGGATCCATGGGTCATTTTTGACGTGTATGAGTCAACCCCGCCTCAATCTGAGGCACGGTGTGGCCGGTACCACTCAAAGTGTATCACTTTTATTTGAAATGGACAACATTTTATGTAAAAACAACAACTGGCATACATAAAACTGACCAAATGCATTCGGATTCTATTGATACTTTAGGACAACTACCTAGGGGTCATTTTTGACATGTGGAATCAACCCCACCTCAATCTGAGGCATAGTGTGGCCGGTACCACTCAAAATGTCTCACTTTTATTTGAAATGGACAAGATTTTAAGTGAAAACAACAACTTGCATATGGAAAACTGGCCAAATGATTTTAGATTATATTGATACTTTAGGAAAACAATCCTTGAGTCATTTTTTACATGTACAAGTCAACCCAGGCTCAATACAAGGCATAGTGTGGATGGAATCACTCTAAGTGTCTCTCTTTTGTTTAAAAAGTACATCATTTTAAGTAAAAAGAACTGGCATACGAAAAACCAACCAAAGGTATTCAGATTGTGTTGATACTTTAACACAATGATAGATGGGTCATTTGTGACATGTAAGAGTAAAACTCACCTCAATTCGAGGAATGGTGTGGCCAGTACCACTCAAAGTGTCTCACTTTTATTTGAAATGGAAAACATTTTAAGTGAAAACAACAATTGGCATACAGAAAACTGACCAAACGCATTCAGATTGTGTTGATACTTTAGGAAAATGATCTATGGGTCATATGTGACGTGTATGAGTCAACCCCGCCTCAATTTGAGGCACAGTGTGGCTGGTATCACTCAAAGTGCCTGTATTTTGTTTAAAATGGACATCATTTTAAGTAAAAACAAGTGGAATACGGAAAACTGACTAAACATATTCAGATTGTGTTGATACATTAGCACAAGGATCCATGGTCCAACCTCACACAATCCACTTCTCATGTAAGGAACTCTTACCCCTATTCTAAAACACATGGCATTTAATTCGCCAAGGATAACTACATTCCCTAAGTCACACAAGCTCATTGATACACACCCATTATCATCATCACTAAGTTCAAAGACACCTTCCCCAAACAATGGGATAATATATTTTTGTTTGGTTGAAGTCATTTATCCATTTCCTTATTTTGGGGTTATTAGCTTCTAATTTCTGAATTCAATCGTGTATGTGTTATACAAAATGCAATTTTGTATGTATTCTTAATTCTGTATAACACATATAATTACGTATTCAGTTATTTATGTATTGTATTCATAACTGATAATTAAATTATATATGTATTCAATTCAGTGTTCAATTATGAATTGAATTCCGGATTGCACATGTAATTACCATCTCATTTCTAAATTGAATTCTAAATCAATTATGTATGTTTATAATTACCTTATGAATTATGTTTTAATTCTGTATGTGTATAGTTTCAGGGTGCATTATGTGTTAAATATATATGAATTAATTGTGTATATATATGTGTTATAGTTGGATATTTCATGTAATTGGAGTTTGGGAAGCTGGAAATGCAGAAAGGACAGCCTGTTAATGGAAATTACAAAGCAGCATAGAGTAGTAGATTGCTACCTGAATTGCATAGCAAAGCCTATGCCAACAGTTTACAACCATTGGCATAGGGCTGTGAATGTGTTTTATACCAAATTTTCTAAGATAATCGTTGGTAAAAACACTTTCCCAACAGCTAAAAAACCGTTGGGATATAGGTTAATTGTTTATATATACCAACTTTTTGTGTAAAATGTTGGTAAAAAGATTTAGAAAACTATATTCCAATGGTTTTAAACTGTTGGAATAGTATGTTGACCAACGGTTTCAAACCTCTGGTAAAAATTTATACCAATGGTTTGACATAATCGATGGTATAATGTAGATTTCCTAACATATACCAACGGTTTTCTAGAAACCGTTGGCATATGTTTTTCCCTACATATTACTTCCTTGCGGTTTGGATAACCATTGGTATATATTATACCAAAAGTTATCCAACCTTTACCAATGGTTTGGAAATTTTGGTAAAGGGTTCATTTCCAGTAGTGAGTCTCAAGTATATCTTCATTCAACGTGTTCTGAATTTGAGACAGCAAAGATGGTTTGAGTACCTTCAGTCCTTTGACTTTGAAATTTCCTACATGCCTAAGAATGGCAACCATGTGGTTGATGCGTTGAGCAGGAGGACTCAGATATAGGCAGTTCTGGAGGCCAGTAGTGAGTGGCAGCTTATGGCTCTGTTCTCTAATATGCATTTGGAGGTTCACAACAGTTAGGGGAAGACGTTTCTTTCTTCTATGGTTGTTACCTCTACTCTACTTGATCGAGTTTGAATGAGGTAGCTATCAAATTATGAAGGTCTGGTCCTATGGGATAGTGTTTTAGGAGAGGAAACTATTCCTATATGGACAGTAGGTAAGGATGAGATCTTAAGTTTTCATGGACGTGTGTGGGTGTCAGCAGAAATATGTGAGGAGATAATGCGAGACTTTCATTCCTTAGTTTGGACAGTTCATCTTGGTGTCACCAAGATGTATTGAGATCTACACCATTAGTATTGGTGGCCAGGTATGAAGGGAGATGTTTTTGGTTTATTTATGTGGTGTTCCACCTATCAGCAGGTGAAGGTGGAGCATCAGCGACCAGCGGGGCTTTTATAGCAGTTACTCATTCCTGAGTAGAAGTGGGATGATGTCGTGATGGATTTCATGATAGATTTGCCGAGGTATCCTAGAGGAAATGTTGCAATATGGGTTGTCATTGGCAGACTCATGAAGTTTTCCCACTTCTTGCAGATTAAGGATACCTTCAGTGTTGATGAGTTGGGAAGGTTGTACATCTGAGAGACTATATTTTTACATAGAGGTCTGCACTCTATTGTTTCAGACAGGGAAGTCCATTTTACTTCTTGAGTATGGTTGGGACTTCAGAGGGCTTTGGGTACACAGGTACATCTGATTACATCTTACCATCCCTAGAAAAATGGCAAGTCTGAGCGTAAGATTCAAGTTCTTGAGGACAAGATTCGAGCATGCATCCCAGATTTTGGAGGTTTGTGGGAGAAGCACATACCTCTTGTGGAGTTTTCCTAAAATAAGAGTTTTCAAGTAACTATTTAGATAGAACCTTATGAGGCTTTGTACGGTAGGTCATGCCAATCACGCTTATGCTAGCTAGAGGCAGGAGAGGAAGTTATGCTGGGACCTCGACCTGTCCAGGAGACCACAAAGAAGATAGAGTTGATTCAGAAGAGGATGGCTATGGAACAATCATGAAAGAAGTCTTATGTTGATCGATGAAGAAAACCTCTGGAGTTTGAGGTTAGATATTAGGATTTCATGTGTGTCACACCAAGGTTGGGACACAGGAGGATAAGGAGACAATGTAATCTTTCACCGAGATATGTTGGGATGTTTGAGGTGTTGGGGAGAGTTGGGCCGGTTGCCTATTGGTTTCAGTTACCTCCGAGGTACTAGGCTATGCATGAAGTCTTCCACGTTTCTCAGCTTCGACGTTACTTCTCAAACCTGTCTCATGTTTTCCAACCCGAGGAGGTTGATCTTGACATGGATGCATCTTTTGAAGAGCATTCTATCCAGATTGTTGATTGAAGTGTGAAGGTTCTCTGTGGCCGGTCTATTCCTTTAGTATTAGTGCTATAGCAGCATGGGCGAGTACAGGATGAGATCTGGGAGAGGGAGGTTGACGTACGATCATAGTGGTTGGAGCTATTTGAGGTTTCTTCTTCTATGTCGTCTTTCTAGGGAAATTCAGGGAAGAATTTCTTTAAGGTGAGAAGTTCTTAAGAACCTGGATATTCTTTTCAGGTATGGTTTTATTTTCTAGCTGTCTTTGAGGAAAAATAAAAGTTTCTAAAAAATTAAGGAGTACACACCGTGTATTTATAATTACACTTCATGTACTCGGTTGTTATGGGTGACTATGTACTGGCCGGGTAGCAGTCAAGTACATAGTCATGTGTGGTGACCTAGAGACCGCCTAAAGCGGAGGCCAGAAAAGGAAAGTACACACTGTGTGCTTTCTTTTTCTTCATTAAATGGACTGGGGTCGTGTCTGATAGACAGAACGCACTTTTTCTCAACCTATCTCATCCAAGAGAGTCCGTATGATCACATATACTCTCTGAGCCCCCGACTCGTTGTTTGTTCTCCGAATAGACCGCCATCGATTGCGTTGGAATCACATCGGTGAGTTCTTATCTTTTGCAATATATCCTTGGTTGAACGTCTTAAGAATTTTTTTCAATCTACGGTGTTATAGGGTGATTCAGGGCCTGAGGTTCACGTATATTGATCTCATGATGCCGAGGGAGGTGGTTTGTTCCTTTCCGCAGTTAGTCTTTGAGTTATATGTGCAAAAGTTCCCAATACCCTCATTCGGGGAATTGTGTGTTTATGCTTTTAGCCTTTTTATTTTCCTATTATGCCTTTTTTGATTGGATAGAGGTTAATTTTTTGATAATAGGGTTATATTTTCTAAGATTTGGATGTTTTGCCCATGTTTTTTTATTTTTGACCATTTGTTCTAGCCTTGCCTATTAGGATACTACTTGCTTTCCATGCCTGGTATTTTTGGGTGGAGTGATTATTATTTGAAATACTATGATATGTTTTAGTTGTTTATCCAAGTAGTTCTTGAGATTTACTTCGGTTGCTAATTATATTTTGTGCACGATTGCTTTACACGGGGCTACAGGAACTTGGTGTAGTGAGACCATAGGGGAAATTGACATTGAGGACTTTCCTAGAGTGTCTATTTTAATTATCACGCTACGAGACCATAAGGGGGGTTGACATTGAGTGATCCCCCAGAGTGTCTATAGTTATGTTACAGGGCCATAGGAGGAATTGACATTGAGTGCTTCCTCAGAGTGCCTGTAGGTTACCATTAAAAGACTATAGGGGGAATTGATGGTGAGTGTTTCCTCAGAGAGTCTTTGATCACACATGACTAAAGGAGGAATTGACGGTGAGTGCTTCCTCAGAGATTATTTGCTATATCTTCTCTAATATTATAAACTAGAGAGGTTAGGCTGTGATAACTACCCAGAGGGTTTCTTGTATTTTTTTGGTTGATTAAATAATTAAAAGTAAATGTTTATAAATGAAATTGTAGGATTGTTTACTTTTTAGTACTTTTGTGTTCACTTATTCTTTTTTCTTATTGCCTAACATATATATTCACTGACTATTAGGAATAGATATTTAGGTGGTTGACTACTGGGATTAGTCTCACACCCTATTTGGGTCATGATTTTGGGCCCAAAAATATTATATTACTACAGGTATAGATAAGGGCAAGTGCCTTTCTACTTTAGGTACATGATTGTTGTGGAGTTGGGGAGCATGGGACCAAGCTGAGGCCTGCAATGTTGTGGAGCTATTTACTTGATTTTCTTTTGTATTTTGGTTTAGTATTGTATTATAGCATTGTAATTTGTTTGGATTCTTTCCTAGGCATATGTATCATGCATCATTTATATATATGTGTGTGCTCCAGTTGTTTATTACTTCCGATATTTACTTATTGCATGTTTTAATACTTACGCTATTCTTCTCTATTTTACTTCCGCTGTGTTAATCTGCCAATGAGGGCATAGTTTCTCCACTATCACACCCAAGGCCCCCACTACTAGTAGGCAACCTCTGGCATTCGGGGAAATGTGCTTGAGGCCATGTGACCAACTGGGTATGGGGAACCTCTGGGCAGATCTCAGAACCAGATCTTTGGGTGGTTGCCTACTGGTATTAGTCTCACACCCTATTTGGGTCATGATTTTGGGACCAAAAAGATTATATTTCTACAGGTATAGATAAGTTCAAGAGACCTTCTACTTCAGGTACTTGATTTTTGTGGAGCTGGGGAGCATGGGACCAACCGGAGGCTTGTGATGTTGTGGAGTCATTTACTTGATTTTCTTTTGTACTTTAGTTTAGTACTATATTCCAGCATTTTGATTTTTTTGGATTCTTTTCTAGGAATATTTATCATGAATCATTTATATATATGTGTGTGTTTGTGTGCTCCAGTTGTTTATTAATTTCGTTGTTTACTTATTGTATGTTTTACTGCTTCCGTTATTGCTATCTATTTTACTTTCACTGTGTTACTCTGCCAATGAGTGCATAGTTTCTCTACTATCACACCCAAGGCCCTCGCTGATAGTCGACAGCCTTTGGTATTTGGGGAAAAGTTCTTGAGGTCATGTGACAAACTAGGTATGGGGAACCTCTGGGTGGCTCCCAGAATCGGGATATTACAAATTTCTAGAAATGAAGTTTAGACTTGGCAGCCATGTGGGGAATGGTTTGGGAATTTTGTGCAATGATGTTAAATGGGTCTTGAGATTAGCTATTAGACCCTGGAAACCAATATAAGTGTTTAATAAAAAATATACTTTATCCAATACTAATAATCTTTTAGTCAAACTATAGCTCTAAGAAATCAATATAGGGTGCAAGAAAGTTGGTATATGCATCATATAGTAGTTCTGATATTTCACATCATTCATGAGTCATCTCGTCTATATATACTCTAATACATGTGGTTTTATCCTATAAAATGAAGTTTGATACCCATTAATATCCATATTGTGTGTATATGTAGGGTTTTGATGAGACCATGCCTGTATTTGGTAATTTCATAGCTGATTAGTGTGTGATGGGGAATTTTTTAGGAGACTCGATTAAGAGTTATCCTTTCCATACAATATAAGGTTGTTTATCTCCCCTTAGTGCTTAGTGTATATCTTTCTTATATATTAGATGGCAGTTCCTTATAATTTGGATTCGTAGACCTATGGGATAGATCTATTGTGTGTTTTTTTGAAGATATAGGCCTCATGGGTTTGTAAGGATATCATGATCCTCAAGAGATAGAGGGTTAGAAAGAGTCTAAGACTTGCATTTCCATTTGTTTTGGAATCTTGTTGACCAGATTATGATTCCTTAATTAAACACCCTATATTTTATAGTAAGTCTTTGGTGAATTAGTTTTTTCTAAAACTCATGATATGAACAACTTATCATGGTTCGAGTTTAACCACTTGTCTTGGATCAAGATTCACTCATGGATATTGGACCCTCCATAGGAAAGCATGGTTGTATTAGAGTATGTAATGTGGAATTTAGATCTTATAAGGTGTTCCCTAGGAATGTTTCATGTAAGAAATTGTTTAAGCTAAATGGTTCGATTAGAGACTCTAGAGGAAGATTTATTGAGATATGTTTCCATTTTCATGTAACACTAGCTATTCTATTAACCCTTGAGAAATGGAAAATGGATGGTTCTTGGAAGGAATGTTCCGTATATTTAGAAGTTTGATAGCACTTTACCTAAGGATATCCAAATCAGTTTAATGGACGGTACTCTATATTGATGATGGTATTGAGATTAGAGACCTCTCAATCATAGACCCAGTTTCCTATGAGGAAGCTTTTTAGTGGAAGATCCAGTGGTGAAAGACTAGTAGGAGATGGATGAAGAATTAATCTATTCTCATAATCACTACATTTTGTTAGCTCCTATAACTCATGGGGTGAAAATGATCAGATCTATGGGAAGAATTTAATGATTAATGGATATAGTTGGGAATCAACTGATGTAGTTCAAAGTATGATTCATTTCATATCTTCATATACCCTTATACTATATCACATGGTATAGAGTTATTATTCCTACATTATATTTTTTGGAGTTAGGGATTCTAGTGAATCTCTTATCTAGATCCTTATTGGATATATATTTTCCATTAGTGGAGAACATATTTCACTAACCTCTACTAGTAAATTGAGTTATCCTTAGTGGAATAAATAGGCCTTCAATGGTATTACTTTATTACAGAGATGAGATATATTCATAACTACCTCAATATATATTAGATACCAATTCTAGATCTACACTATGATATGCATTTGAGTAAAAGAGGTGAGGTCCACCCCCAGCAGTGAGTGGGATCCTCTTAGGTGTGGCGAGTGGAGTTTACTCTCAAGAAGTTTTATTCATCTACACTTGATACTATAATAATTTATTTATTCACTATGTTCATGGATGATTTTTCACTTCTTATACATGTGGAGGAATGCACAAATTATTTTGGGTATCCCTTGATGAGAGACCAATGTGTGAATTGACTTACATTTCAAAGATATAATTCAAGTATTTATGAGTGAAATTATGGACTGAATACTTCTTGGTATTATTTCATAGAGGATTCTATTAGGTTTTTATGTAATTTACCTAGTATCATCATGGGAGTATCAATTATTTAGAAATCTCTTATAGCATAAATTATAGTTTCATGGAGTATTGGTTGGTATTTATGAAGTAGAGGTCATGGGGATTGATGATATCTTAGTGGTATAGTAGTGGAATGGTGTTTAAGGCCTCTAGAAGTGAACTCTATGTCCATATTATGAAGTTATTGATTGATTAATTAGCTTTAGGTTATTTTTTTCTAATGTGGATATGGATACATTTCTCACCTTTTGTTGATGGTGGTGTCCCCACAATCTTCCATTTTATGAGATAGGGACATAGTGATGATGTTGATTTAGTGGTCCCATGGGACCAGATGTTCAATGCTAATGGTCCTAGAGGGTTTTCTTAAAATTGGGGAGCACATATCCCACATACTTTGGTGGACAGTGGGTTTCTTATGATGTTTGTATTAAATATCAGGATGGACATCCTGATTGGATACCACCATAGTGAAACATGACCCTTAGTATGGTATTTATAGAGTATATTTTTAGGTTTAACCATCACATGGAAACTCTTTTTATGTGGTGGTGGAAGAGGTTTTATTAGTAGGTTTTTGTTTTTTATTTCTCTAATTTGGAGGGTTTTATTCTGAGGTTTGGGACTGATAGATTAGGGTCATCTAAAAAGTCAGAACTATCCACTTTGAATTGGAATATTAGGCCACCTGATAGGAATTAGCATGGTTTTTGGAATTTTATATGGTTGGTTTTGTTCCTAATGTTATCATTGGTAGATTTTGAGAAAGAGTGATGAAATATAAACCATGTTATCTTTTATGGTGGGTGAAAAAAATTAGATATTGGGATGTGGATGAATAATTCTTGAGGATGTTTGTGAAGAGGCAAAAAAAGGATTTCCATGTTTCCATTATGCATGTGATGGAAATAGTGTTTCATTTTCCATGTGTTTAGGAGATGATATATAATCTTACATGGGTCTAGAGTATCATGTTACCTTATAAATATTTTGGTTCTAGTGAAAAATCTTTGTGAAGAACCCAGTGGTGTAGTGCATTATAGATGGGTTATTCTCTTATAACAATGATTGATGATTCCCTTTGAAGGTGGGTATTAGAGAAATACCACCAGTGATAACCTTATTGATGATACATTTTAATAAGTATGATGGTGGTTTGGGGATTCACTTTATCCATTGTGGTGGGGTGACCTTTGGATAACAAAAAGGTTTTGGGTGTATAGGTCCAGTAAGGCTCACATGGATCATATGTTTGTTTCCACTGAGGTCCTGCTTTGTGATGTGTTAGAGTTGATAAATCTAGTAATGATATAAGAAGTTCCTTTATAGGGTGTTTATATATCAATTTATTTTATATATTGGAACTTTTTAAATTAAGGAATTGCGTGTGAAGGTGGGTTATTTTCCGTGCGAGTTTGGTGGTGAGCTTCCTTTTTTAAGATCCATGGGTGTTTCCTTTTCATTGAAAAAAAGTTTTTAAGTTGGGGAGGATATAGATACCCTATTTATTTATTTTTTAACCCTTATAATATTTTAAATAATATTTTTTAGTTGGGTCACTAAGAGATCATGAAGTTATGCGTGTTGTAGAGCTTCAATAATGATAAATTTTTAATAATATATTAATTTTAGTGTATTAATTCTTTAATGGTAATAATTAATCTCCTTCAAATCAGAGCCTCATATGGGAAATATAAAACCATGGTTGGGTATGTAACATGAATTTTACCTTAGGGTGTGTATAAACTTTGTTCGCGCTAATATGTTCAGGATCGATTGTCATAGGTGGAATAATCTGATAAGTTAACTAAATTGATTAATTATATATCCTCTAGACATAGAAACCCTAAAAAACTCTTTTAAAACTCTTTAAATCTAATTATAGGGTTAAATTCAATAAAAACTTGTATTTTATAGGATGTTGATGAGGAGATTAAGAGAGTTCTAGATGATTCATAGAACTTGGGGAACATGACTCTTCATCAAAATCATCAATGACTATCGACATGAATGTGATCTTAGTCAATATGAAATCCAAATGTGAGGTAGGGATTTTTTATTTTATGTTGATCCATTATTTGTAAAATCCATCCAAAATTTATGAATTTAACCCTATGTTCTTTATTATTGAATCTAGGGTAATTATTTTTTACATTTTCTCTAACCCACATTAAAGCTTATTGGATCCCCATTCTTTGATTCGTAATCTCTACACCGTAGAATGTATTGGGTTGAATAATATTTCACCCAAAGACTTAGGTGGTACATTCTCTTACTTAGAATCCAAAACACCCATGTTAAATTTTGAGTGGGGTCTATTTTCCATGTTATTGTAGTAGTACTATAGCAGGCGTTGTAGAAGTTATTCTAATAGTAGAACTATTCACCTGAATTGGTCCTACTGGACAAAGATTTGGGGCACAAAGACTTCAGGACAACAACGGCCACAGGTCCATAGGACCTTCTTCAAGCTAAGGGATTTTAGTCCATAAATGGTACTTCATGCCATAGGGTATCTAGTCCATGAATTATTCAAGTCAGACCACATATCGGTCACTAGAGGAGAGCTAACCAGATTGGGAATGAAGATAGATACATCGAAAACTATGCCACTAGGACCAGGAACCATGAATCTATCCATAGGTAAAATTCTAACTAATAATTCATGAAAGGTGGGGATCTAGGTGCTATCAATGAATGGGAAATTAGGGTGGGGTAGTTCTAGTGTAGTTGGGTCATTGGGCCTTTAGTTCATGTATATTTCCTTATGCCTCTAGGCATCTGGGTCATTTAATTCTCTGGGACTCTGGGTCATGTAAGGGTTCCCTCTCAACCCAGGTTATAAAGAGGGATTACCATAAAATAAAAAAAAAATGAAATTATCAGTCCTAAACTTTTCCTTAGTGTTTTTTTGGCTTTGATTTATGGTGAACGATGGGATGACCCACACCCCACCCCCCCCCCCCCACCCCCACCGCTCTATCTTCTCTTCCCACATGAATGATTAGACATCATCATCCCCATGTTTAGCTAATGGTAGTAGTATAGGGTGTCATGGTGGTTTGAATTAAGTAATAAAGCTTAGTAATGGTATCTTGAATGAGGGGAGATGTTATAGGAGGCATATGACACAAAATCAATGGTGTGGTGTGAAGGAAATGGTACAACATGAAGGGAGTTATGAAAAATGAAGTAGGGTTATACAACATGAGGAGGTGGAAGTGATGTGAGGAGGATTCAATGTGAGATTTATTAGTGAAAATTCTGGTGATATGGTGATGGGGTGGATCTAGGAAGAGGTGGTGATTCATTTTTATGGAGGTCAACCACAATGGGGCCAACATTGCTAGTAGGTGATAGTTGTGCGAGTTTCCATGATGTAAGATGAAGGGATGGGGAGGCGGTTTAGTCACCCCCACCCCCAAAGTCTTTTTATCCCCCTAAGATTATATGAAAACACACCTACCACATGGAACATGGGCAGGACAAACTGGCTTGACCCATCTGGGATGGTTAGCATGTGGTATGGCATGCGACCCATCCATATGGTCGGGCATGTGACTTAACCAGGTTAGGTGCTCCCAACTTGACCCAAGGATAGAGTCAAAACATAAATTTCATGGTGGTTCCATGATCCCAGTGGGGTATTCCCTCTTCCTCCTAGCATTCCATGTAACATGGCCCTCTTTTTCTAATTTGTGGTGTTTTTTCTACTTTTCCACCATGTGTCAGTTTTAGGTAGTTAAATATCCTATCTTAAGAATTTTTTTCATGTAGATCACAATTGTGTGGTTTTTTCAAAAAAAATTATCATTTACATGGTGAGATAGTTTTAGTATTTATATATATTGATCTAATGATAAGGATATAGCATAGTGATCATAGAATTCTTGAGGTCAGTACTCCCTTAGAAGCTTATTTATGTTAGGGCATAGATCCCCACATCTCAAATAGGATTCGATACTCCCCCTAATACATGGTGAATAGGTCCTCTATCTTCAAATTCATTACTCCTTCATCTAAGATCTTAGTCAGGGAATGAGTCCTCCATTGGGGAGTATACTCCCTTGACTAATGCTTTTAACTTAATGAGGACAAGGTCCCCTACCATAGTTCTAGATAAGTTATATAGGTTTTATCATAGATGGGTAGTTATGATAGTATGGTAAAGTACCCCCATGGATGATATCTATATATGGTCATGGTATAGGTTCCCTTATATATTATCTCAGTTGGTGATGCAAAAATGGTAGGATGGTTAGGTGTGGTACTCCCTCAAATTTCATGAATGATTAAACAAGGAGAAGGTCCTCCTTATGGTTTACATTAGCAATATGAGAGTTGGAGAGGTATATTATATCAGATTATTTTAGTCTTTTGATTCCCCGGGCACCCCCTTGGTTTTTTTTGAGATGTAAGTACTATTAGGCTATTGACTTTATACTTTGTGGGAAATTTGGTTCTCTATGGAACCTTAGTTTCTGATGAATTGTGATATTTAAGGATTGGAGATGAGATGATATAGTCTTATTTGTGTCCTTAATACTTCTATGTGGTTTAGAATCTCTAGATCTCTTCTTGTCTTCCACCTTATTTCCCTCTCATACTGAGAGTTTTGAGCTAACTTGCTGCTTTTTATTTCCTTTGTGGATTTAGGGAGCTCTACTGAGTTTGTTTATACTCACCCCTATATAGGATCTATTCCCATATGTGTTGTTTCTATGAAGATGAAAAAGGTTTCAAATATGATCATGGTGAAAATTCTTATTCATAGTTGAATCTTAGTTACACTTAGTAATGTATGGCGGAGCATTGAAATTTTTAATGGTGGAAGTGGTCATTACATCTAATTATCGATCTACGAGAACTCATAGTGAGAAGGATATTTCTAGTATCTTGGGTCTGTCAAATTCAAATGTTTTTTGCATATAAATTTCCTTCAGTATTTTACTATGTGGAATTGTACTTGTATTTGATTTCTTATGCATATATTGTATATAGTTTAGTTGTTTATATATATTATATTGGTGTTTTTGGTTATTTTTATACATTGGATATTTGTGTATATTGATGGTTTATATGGGAAAATTCCACCTATATTTTTTTATATTCATACTCAATGGTAGTCACCAGTACTAGACCTAATATAGGAGGTCATGGGTGGAACTCTTAGCTTGATATTGGACCATACAGGTCCCATGTGGGTTAGTTCATGTCAATAGATGTTAAAGAATCTTAGATGGTTCCTTGGGCTCTTATTCAGACTAATAATGTGCACTAAATGCAAGATAGAACTCAAAATCTATACTAGTCTGGATATAGATGGTAAAATCTAGAAGGAATCCTAATACTTAGCTGGTCTCACTGTGGGAGTTAAATGCCATAAAAAATTCTTAGCTCTTGGCCAATCTATCCATTGATGGTATATTCCAGACAACATCCCAACTCTTGGCTGGTTTGACCATGGGTGGGAAATTTTAGATGGATTACTTGTTCTTTTCCAGTCTAAACATGGGAAGTAAATTCTAGATAGTGAGTTGGGATCTTGGTTGGTATGACCATAAGTGTTAGATTATATATTTCATCCCAATTCTCGGTTGGTCTGACCATGGGTAGTAAATTATAACTCATATCTGGAGATGATCACCTAGGAAACATAACTTGACACCCCTCTTTTGAAGTCCCCTTAATGCCTTTAACTTAGTGATTGTATCAATATAAAAAGGATTAACAAAACACATGTCACTCATTATCTTATACCCTATCTTTCAAATAACAACCTGCCTATACGGCATGTCTCTTTTCTTGACCACAACTTGGGAGCTGGTCACACAAGATCTAACTATATTACTCAGGTCATGTCTCATCATCCATTTATCTTCATCATCCAACTACTCTATTCTAGACCCTACGACACAGGACATGACAAGCCATCCAATTTAGTATTACCATCTTTCTCAAGGAAAGAAACTACTTAGCTTCTTAGTCTTAACATGGTCCTCACCCACTGATATTTGCTCAAAACTAACACCCCATCATTGATCTCATAACCTGTGGGCCTTACCTAAACCTAGCCTCAATAGTCCAGTCTAATTCCTTTATTAATTACCCACATCACTACTTCAATATTGATACCCATGGATCATCTCAACCCATACACTCAGGTCCCTAGGAAACTCATTTTCATGACATAAGAACATACATCCCATGACCCATACATGGATTCTTATCACATTTCTTTAAAAGGGAATTCATGACCCAATCATCTTAGTATAACCCCTTATCACCACCCTACATAAAGAACTTATATGTATTATTATTCCCACAATGAGATATAAGGATCAATACAACCTCAAAGGGGGCATTCCCAACCACCCATAAGATGAATGGTCATCTCACACACACATATGACTAGAATACAGTATTTCTTCCCTACAAGCTTTAGGAAAACTAGAATAGGTTATCCAAATCTCATTCTGATCACAAATAAATTTTCCAAGACCTTAGTTCACTTAACCAATATACTTACCCCTTTGTCGATAGAGTCACTAGACATTTTTAAAACACTTGATATGTAATGGATCACTCACCCTAATTTGAGGAGGATTTGTGCCACCAAATTACCCACTTAGGTCTGTAAAGATTTGACCCAGTTTTACCTGACCCATCACCTGAGTAGGCATGCCACAAATCCCGATGCACATTCCTAATCACCACATACTAGAGATAAGCACCAGGCATAAAAATTACCCACTTGAGAATGGTTTCATCCATGGTAAACTAGCATGATCCAACAATTAAATAGTTTGGCCACACCTATATCATTAGAGATAGAAAAATAAAAAATAAACATCTAGATCAATTCATAAAATACTAAGTAGATTCCATAGTCAACAATATACATCACATACAAAACATTCTATAAAAGAACATATACATGGTATCTCAAGTCAAATATCTAAACTCAAAAATAAGGGGAAGGGAAAAACATGGAATAAACATGCATACCAAAGGATCAAATCCCAAATTTATCTACATGATCAAACTTGATTATACCACATCTCTTACATCAAAGAAATGGATGGCGGTGATCAAGATGATTCACTACTATACATAATTCCCTTTCCTTTACTTGTATCCTATAAAAAAGAGTATACATATTCCCGAAGGCATATCTAGGGTGTGAGGTGTAAATCCCAGTATGATACCACTATGAATCTATTTAAGTATTTTAAAACCATTAAAACCAATAAATTAGATTGAATACTTGTTTTGAAAACAATTCTACATTGAAACCATTTTCTCAATGAAATCCTTTAAAATCATTTTGGTTTTTCTTCCAAAAACAAACCATGCTTTCCATAAAAACAATCCAACATGGATCAAAATTAAGGGAAAAGGATATATGGAAAAACATTCTCAACATACCCAATAAATCATAATAAGGGTAATTATAACATCATCATATAACCCTATAAATGGAAATGGGTATAACACATGTTTTAAAAACAAACAAGGAACTAATAAAATATATAAAATCATGTAAATAAACCTGAAATAAGTAAGTTAAACCAAGGGATCAAACCATAATGTTCTAAGGTGAGTGTCACTAAAATAAATTTTTCTAGCTAGCTAAAAAAAATGGAAGCTCTCACGGTCTTCCCCGAGCCCAATTCCAAGAGCTTTCACAGTATATTGGACAACAAATAGAAGCTCTCATTTTCTTCCTACCAAAGTCTCTCATGGTACCATGTAAAATAAATGGAATCTCTCTTGTTCCTACCACTAAACTATCTCATGGTCCCTTGGAAAACCCCCACTCACACCTTGGGTATTTTCATATGTTACTCAATGCAAATCAAAATCACATCACAATTTCCACAAAACAAAATCCATTCACATGAAAATTTAATAAAAAAACATGCCAATTTTATAAAAAACCTTTATAAAACGTATTTTTTTTCTAAAATCCCTTTATAAATCTATTTGAGATCATAAAATCTGTTTATCCCTTTTATCAAACATTTTGAGTTCACGCAAGCCATCCCTATTTGGAAAACTCACTTTAAACACCCAATTTCCAATAAAAACGATTAAACACGTCAAACATGGTATAAACATGAACCATAAATCATTTAATTGGAAACTAAACAAATAGAAACCAAAGGTAAATAGAAATTTAAAGGTAATCTATGGAAAATGAGCTTAAATAGATACACCAACATAGAAAATGGTTCCAACTTCATCGCATCTGATGATAACCACATGAAATAGGAAGGAGAAAGCATCACACACTTAAGACATAATAAAACAAAGTAAAACCACATCAAGAACCCTAGGTTCATCAAAAACATTATCTAGGGTTCCACACTTCTATAAAAATGGAATACAAAGCATGGGGAAGGGTAAATGAGAAGAAATTATGGAGAAAGATGCATACCTCAAGCCAAATCACCTTGAATCCAAGGAGATTCCACCAAAAAGAGAGGTTAGAATCTTAAAAGACAAGGAGGATAGGTTACACATGAATGGTAGGATAAATAAGGGGCAAATGGTTTAAAATTTGAAAATGTGTTTTGGTAAAATAACCAGAATTTTAATTTACTAGAAAACCTACACGATTTAGACATACTATTAGAAAAATCATAGACCAGCCATATAGGAGCTCTTACCTCCTCAAAAATCGGCCACACCATTTCTACTAGGCTTCTTATGGTTTGAAAAACCATGCTCAAACCATGAAAAAGTTCATTTTCCCCAAACTAGCACCCCTTGCACAACTATCCATATAGTTAGACAAACCATTCACTAACTGTGCGCCTTGCTCTGTTTTCCACAAAAATCAATTTTTTTACCTTCGGTACCTAAGAAATCAAAAAATGAACCAAGAGATAAATGAAATATCAAAAATATATGTACCAGTGACCTGATAGGTTTCACCACCATGACACTTCCTACCCCTAGAAAATCAGTATGCAACCTTAAGAGAAAACAGGTGAAGACACTACTCCCTCACCAAATATTCACGCTCTTATGTCTCATGGATATCACTAACATATTTATATAAAACATAGAACAATGGGATATAATTACCAAATATCACTTTATTCTGATAATCCAAGATATGAATAGGATTCTCCACAATGCTGGCATTAGGATCAACCTCCAAGTATTCCCACTCTAACATGTGAGATGGGTCTAGGTTGTATCTTTTTAATTAGGAAGCATGAAATACATCATGGATCAAGGTCAATCATAGTGGAAAACCCAACTAAATGGATTCCTTTAAAATATGATCCACAAAAAAAATGCTATACATAATTTGGAGATAGCATCTCTTTCTTTCCAAATTGATGGTGTCCCAGTTGAATAGATATCTGAAGAAACACATGATCACCAACCTGCAACTCTAGTGGACGAAGACGTCAATTAGTGTATGACTTCTAGTGACTCTGAGTTTTTTTTGACCATTTTTGAATCAGTTATACTATCTTAGTCATCTTCTAGATGAGATCTAGTCCCAATAAGGAATTCTCACCCACCTCTTCCCAACACAGTAGAGACTGGCATAGTTACCCATACAATGACTCAAACAGGGAAATTTTGATTGAGTCCCAGTAACTATTATTAAACACAAAATTTTATAATGAAAAGTGTATTTAAAAAAAACCTATAAAGTCTACTACACACGCTCTCTACATATCCTTGATAGTACGGATGGACAACTCAGACTGACCAACCCTCTATGGGTGATATGTGATGTTCAACCTTAGTTAAGTTCCAAAAAGATTCTTAGAGTCCCTTCAAAAATCGAGAAGTAAAAAAAGATTCATAATATGAAATTATCACTAAGTTTACTCCATGAAGTTGAAAATTTTATCAAACATACAGGCATCCAAACTCCTCTACCTTCATCGACTCCCTAGTGGGAATCAATTGGACTGATTTCACCAAACAGTAGATAGTCACCCATATAGAATATTTTCCACTATAATTGTGAGGAAGACCAACCAAAAATTATATAGATATCTCATATCAATTATACAATAGAATGGGTAAATGTTTAAACAACATTTTTGGTCTTTGATTCTTTGATTTAATCCTCTAGTAGGTTAAATAGTGGGAAATAAAACTTTACACTGCACATCTCATCTTAAGCCACCAATATTGACCCCTCAATTTATAAAAATCTTGGTAGCCCAACCCAACTATAATTATGAACGTATTTCATCACCTACTACTTCAATATTAAATTAACCACTAGTCACTTCTTGAAAAGTACAGAGCCCTTAGGGTATCAAGACTAATCACCTGAGGTCTCCCCAATATTTAAATAACTTTCAATTAATTAGAACTAAAGTTTGGGTACCTTCTCACTGTTGACCTAATCAATAAGAGAGGGTGTGACCATAACCCAATATAAGAAAACCTAATCCACATATTCCTACACCTACAAACTTATATCAATAAAAAGACTCATCAAACCCCACTCATCTACTGATTCGAGAATGGACTGCACTAGAAGATTCCTGCTCAAAGCATCGAAGGCTAGATTTCTCTTCCCGAGAATATAAGAAATATCCAAATCAAAAGTCTAAAGATGTTATATCAATAATATCTTTATGATGTTAAAATCCATCTGGTTAAAAATTTAATTTAGGATTTTATGGTATGAATAAACTTTGAATCATTTCCTAAATAGGTAGTGTTTCTACATCTTCAATACATGCATCACAACTACTAATTCCAGGTCATGGGTGGGATAACTTCACTCATGTGGGGAAATATATATCAATACATAGGCCACCAAGTGGTTATCCTATATCATCACACACCCCAAACCCACATGGGAAGAATCAAAAAACACATTATAAGCCTTCCTAGGCTCAGGAAGAATCAAAACTAGAGTGGATGTCAAACAGGCCTACAATTTCTCAAAATAGCACTAGCACTTCTCGTCCCATTTAAACTTCACCCTTTTCTAGTCAAATACATCAATGGAGAATACAACCTAGATAATTCCTGAACAAAGTTCCTATAATACTCATCCAAGCCCAAAAATATTCTAATACTGGATACATTCTTAGGTAGATCCCAATACATAACTGCTCAAACCTTCTCGAGATCCACTAAAACTCCTCACTTGGAAATATTGTTTCATAATAACTTCACTTACTATATCTAAAACTAACATTTTAGAATATTTTAATATGAATAGAAATACCTTAAAACAAAACAACCTCCAAATGGATATCATTATCCTCCTCTATCCTATAGTACATCGAGGTGTTGTCAATAAACAAGTTAATGAAGGATTTTAAAATGTGGTGCTGGATCTAGTTCATCAATTCCATAAAGACTATAGTTTCATTGATAATACCAAATGTAATAAACAAATATTCAAAATGTTAATACCATATTTAAAAGGTGGAAGTAAAAAATTCCTCTTCCTAGACCCTCAAATGGTGGTACCCATATCTCAATTCAATATTTGAAAACTAAAAATATTCTCTAAGATCATCAAGAAGATCATCAATTCTAGGAAATGGGTATTTATTATTTATGGTCACCTAATTAAGATTATGATATTATATTCAAATTAAGAGGATTTGATGCACCTTTTTTGGAAATAGTACTGGTGAATCCCATGGTGACATGCTAGGATGGATAAATCTCTTTCCATTGAGATCCTACAGTTGAACTTTTGACTCTTTCAGATCAGACAGAGCTATCTTGTAAGATAGAGAAGAAATGGGGCATATCCCAAGAAGTATATTGATGGTAAACATGTCCTCTTTCTAGGGGGAACCCCCAAAAAATCCTCCAGAAAAACATTATGATGTCTTTCCACAACCACTAAAAGTTCACCCACATAAATCTACTCAGAATAATCAAGAAATAACTTAATAAACTAGACTGAAATCAACCCCAATTTAGAATAAATTGGTCCTTCCCTCCCTGATTGAGTATCCCACTCACCCTAGAAGAAGTGAATGCTCACATCCAGAGTAAGGAACTAGACCCTACAGTAGTGATAGTTAATATGTTCCTTGAATATGATTAGACAATCCATGTCGATAATATGTTCTTATAGGTCCATGTCTAAGATGAGTAAATCCAAAATGAATTCCACATCAGCAACCAAAACATAGAATTCTGTTCACTTGAAGTTATTTTCCTTATTTCAACCCAATGGGGTAATCAGATCCATAATATAATGCATCAACTCTTTTTTTATCCCTAAAGAATCAAGAAATTTTAATGAAATTAAAGAATAGGATGTTGCCATGTCAAATAAATATGATTCCATGAAAGAAGAAATAAATAATGTACCTCTCATGGTGGTGATCCATAATTTAAGTCTTATGAAATAACCTCTACTACATGGATATATCATTTATTAGACCCACCCTAAGCCTTATTTTCATTGTGAGAATCCCCCTTTCCTCTAGGGTGAGATACCCCACCCTTGGTAGCATCATACGATACCTGAGAACCATTCAATAATATGGATCATGCACTACTATTCTATGGAAAAAACTAAAATACGTGCTTGATATTGACCAAATGTCCTCACTGATGGCACATCCTCAGAGTCTCTAGGAATTTCAGCCCAGTGTGACCATCTTTTATGCACTGATAGCATAAATCCATCTTAAACCTCATATAATCCACTAAACCCATACCTAATGTCTATTGAACACTTTTTCTACTACCCTGAAGAGGCACTTACTACTTCTGTTTTTGGCCTGATGAAGAGATCTGACTACCACCCACTAAAATAACACCATTGATGCCTATCTTTATATTAATAACTACCTCTTACATAGTCAATTAGGTTGGTAAACAAATAATAATAATCATGGGCCTGATCTCTATCATCAAACCCATCTTGAAGCATCGAGCCTTAAGGTAGTCATTTATGAGGAGATATAGAGAAGTATGAAGTAACTGGATGAACGGAATGACATATTCCATCACTAAATGAACTCATTTATATATATTCAAAAACTAATAAGCCTTTTTTAACCTCAAGGACTCTAGATAGAATTATCAGTTAAAAGATTCTTTGAAGGTTGTCTACATGCGATCTTCGTGCCACCTAAAAAGAACCATTTATCTCACCAATTACTACCTATTACTTCCAAAACATACATGGTGAAACCCAAATTTAAAGTATCAGGGGTCTTAAGAAACTCAAATATTTGTTTGATATGATCCAACCACTCATCGAGCTCATCGGTCCCCTTATCTTCAAGAAACATTAGTGGATTTTTCCTTGTAAACCCCCAAGCATGGTCCACCATATATGTCTTCTATTGACCATCCACTTGGCCCAAGGATTGGATCATATGAATCATTGAATCCACTAGATATGGATCAATAGGAGGTTTCACCTATAGGGTATTCTCCACATCACCCTATTTAGGCCTAGATGAAGTCCTTCTTGGAGGCATCATCTACAAGAAACATGATATAAGCTCAATCAATACACAATTTAATCTCAAACCACATCAAAAGAACCAAAATAAAACCTCAACATGGGTCTTAGTAAGAATATTCAACATTAAAAGAAACTTCATATGATAAAGTTTAGAAAACATAAAAAATTTCAATCATTTCCCACTATGCATGGCTGGGTCACACGGTTAGGCAAACCATTCACCAACTATATGGGTGTCACTGGAGATGATAGACAAGGACACATGGGCTATGCATGGTTACTATTAATAGTGTTCATTAATCATGCGCCTCCTCCATACTTCCTCATTTTCACCCCAAAACATAAAACAGCCCCCAGGATCACCCCAGGACTCAACATCAACAAGAAAAAGCCTCAAAAACCATCAAAAATCCATAATTGTTATCAAAACATAAGCACAATCCCATAATTCCCATGGAAACTTGAGGTTTGACATGAATAATACTTGGTCAGGAACTTCTCTACTCATACCTCTTGATTCCCAATGTTAATATCTCCATTATACCATATACTCCCAAATAAAACCCTAATTTGATCCCATTTTTGTAACGAACCATCCAGGGTTGACCCAACCCAACACTTGAGTCAGCATGCCAAAATCGCAAAAAACATTCCCAATTTCCATGGGCTAGAAACAAGAACCTAGAATAATAATTATCCACTTGGGAATGAATTTTTTCCATGTTAAAATAGTATAAACCATCCATGAAAAGTGAATTTCACACCAATACCATCATAGATAACAGAATAAAAAATAAACATTCAGATAAATGAAGAAAAAACTAAGCAGATACTATAAGAAACAACATACATAATATACAAAACATAATATAATAGGAAATATACATGGTATCTCTATTAAAACCACAAAACTCAAAAACAAGGGGGAGGTCCAAATATATCCTAAAAATACATCCCAAAAGATCAACTCCAAAACATTTCTACATGAACTAACCTGGTGAGACCACATATCCTCTATAAAAACAACTAATGATAGTAATCAAGAAGGACCACTAATGTAAATAGTGCCATTGTCTTTACCAGTGTCCTGAAAAACAAAGTCTACATATTATTAAAGGTATATGTAGGGTGTGAGGTACAAATCCTGATAGGATACCACCATGAATATATTTACAGCTTTTAAAACAACAAAAACTAATAAATTAGTGTGAAAAATAATTTTCAAAACTATTCCACTTTGAAACTATTTTTCTTAAAACAAGCCTTAGAAATCCATTTGGTTTTCCTTACAAAATAAATTACAACATGGCTCAAAATTAATGTACAATTCCATATGAAACAACATTCTCAACATACACAACAATTAATAACAAGTATAAACATAACTTCATCATATAACCATATAAATGGAAATGGGTATAACACATGTTTTCACAGAAAACAAGGAACTAATATAATGCATAAAAACATATAAATACATTTGGAATGAGTAAGGAGACCCAAGGCCTCTAAAAAATAGGTCCTAATTTGAGTGATACAAAAATAATTTTTTCTAGCTGACTAAACAAAATGGAAAATCTCACTATCTTCCCCGGGGTCAAGTCTAAGAGCTCTCATGGTCTCCTAGCCAAAAAATGGAAGCTCTCACAATCTTCCTGCCAAAGTCTCTCATGGTCCCTAGGGTAACTGATGGAATCTCTCTCATTATTCCCACTAAATTCTCTCATGATCCCTTAAATAACCTCCACTCACACCCCAAGTATTCCCATGTGCTAGTCAATGCCAATCACAATCGCATCACAAGTGCCACACATCAAAATCCATTTTCATACCACTTTGGAAAAACAACATTCCCATTTTAAAAAAACCTTCTACAAGGTAAAACCATTTATAAAATCCATTTATAAATCCATTTGACAACATAAAATGTCTTTGATCCATTTTAACAAACATTTGGAGTGCACGCAAGCCACCCTTATTTGGAAAACTCACTTTAAACACCCAATTGACAATCCAAACCATTAAACACATCAATTATGGTATAAAAATCAACCATAAATCATTTAATTGTAAATTAAACAAACATAAACTAATTTCAATTTAATAATTTAAAGGTAAGTGATGTAAAATGAGACACATGCCATGAAAATGGTTTCAAACTCCTCACCTTTGAAAAAAACCACCTAGAATAGGAAGGAGAATTCCACACATGCCTTATACATAAGAAAACAAATTGAAACCCTTGAAAACCCCCAAGTTTTATCCAACACCTCATATAGGGTTCCACATTTCTATGGAAATGGAAGAAAAATAACGAGGAAAGGGAAAAGAGAATAAACCATAAAGAAATAGGCTTATCTCAAGACAAAAAACCTTGAATATAATGAGATTCCTCCAAAAGGTTAGAAAATATTCTTCCAATCCAAGAAGGATAGGTTTCACATGAATTGGAGGAGAAATGAGGGCCAAAGGGGTTAAAATTACAAAGTTTATTTTGGTAAAATCCCCAAAATTTAAACATGCTGGAAAAATCTCATGGTTTGGACACACGGATAAGAAAACCATATTCCAACTATGTGGGAGATACTACCTCCCCCAAAAAAAGGTTACACAGTTTCTCTTGGTCTTTTCAAAGTTTGAAAAATCATTCTCAAACCATGTAAAAGTGCACTATCCCCAAACTATCACCCCTTTCATGGTTAGTCATATGGTTAGAAAAATTGTGCATCAACTATGCTCCTTGGTATTTTCCCCCAAAAAACCAATTTTATGACCCCCAACACCTGAGAACTCCAAAATTGAACTAATAGGTAAATAAAATCTAAAAAAAGGTGTATTCATAACCCTATGGCTATTGCAAGGTCACTCTCAGTCCCAAACTAAATTTCTCAAACCCAAACCCCTATGCAAGGATACATTATCATACATAAAAAATAATATGTTTGAGTATCATAGGGACATCCTACCTCTTTAATATAGTAACACTCCTCATGAAAATCTCATCCAAGCCTCATAAATGATCTCTTTAAGACACGCCATAATCTCAATCCCCTATCTCATGGCACACTACTTTACACAATTAATTATAATATTTATAATAAATTAACCAATTTAAACTAATATATAATATATTGGAGTTGTTCCCCTAGAAACAACTAAATTTTTACTTTCAATTAACAAAAAATTAACAAAATATAAATAAATATCTTATCACATCATGATTACTATTCTGTGTAATATTAATGTGATAATGTCCTTGGAGTATCTTTTACATCAAAATTTTTATAGCAATTCCATATTATAATGAGAACCTTAAGATGTTATCAAAATTTTATTAAAAAATATCCTATGGTCTATATAAGATCTGCCTGAGGGGACACAAATGATTTTTGTCTATTAAGTGTTGAATTATCATAATACATTGATACTTATTCTCTTTAATTTTTCACTTGGTGATCTCTAAGAATAATGGTCGTGAGGGAAAGCCAACCAATAATAACTCCATATGTTTATGTATTATTGGATATTCCTATCTACAAACATGTTCATTATTCCTTATACTTGATATTTTTATTAATATATATCATGAATCATAAAATTTTATATATGGATGTAAAATATGATAACATATACTCACTAAGTAGTAGAATGCATTGGTTGTATCATGAGTGATATGAAACTAATTAAATAAGTCAATAAATAATTTTTCCCTTGTAAGTTAATTCAATAATATATATCTGGTGATGAGAACCAAGTCGATTTCCCATGGTAAGGATATGGATTTACAAGTCTCGATGATGTGAGGGATATTAAAGAGGATAAATACTGAAATGGGTGCCCATATCATCATATTAAATGCCCAATATATATTACCATGAATGGATGGAGAGAATGGGACTATTATCTCTATTATTAAAGACAAAACATGATGTTTTAAACTTTTCCCATATAGGTGAACTAATTTTGGAAGCCTTTCACACAAGGATATTCTAGAATGGAATATTTGGGCACCAAAGCCAAATCTGTTGGGGTTAGTACTCAAAGTCAAGGTAGGTGGGCTATGGATAGAAAGTAATGTGATAATTTTCCAAAAAAATTAATATTATACTTTATATTTTCGACTTTAAGGGAAAATTAAGTAATAGTCTTTATAAATTTAGGGTATTAGACCCTAGACATTTTTTGTCACCCCTTGGATATAAATATCCACACCATTGTATTTTATTTTCATTAAAGTTTACATTAGTGAAACTCTATGAGTTTTTTCTCTCCATTATGATGATTGTTATTTTTTTACCATGCTCTTGTGTATTCTTTACTTATCAATATATAAGTTATATTGGTGATCCAAGTTTGTAAATCCCCTAATTTTATGCCTCAAACCAAGTGTATTATTGTGTGGATTAGTCATCACATCCCTCCCATAAGTGTGTTGTGTAAGTAGTAGTTCATTTTCCTTATAGTGTTGGTTGAATAATTTCATTCACTATATAAAACCATCATCTAACACTCATCCCTGAACTGTATTCCTCATTCTACAACCTATGACCTAAATATTGGGCCACCACAAACATCTCACATCAGTTAGTATTTAAGCTATAGTTAACATGGTTGGCATCAATCCCTTCATTTACATTAATTTTATTCAATAACCTTATTATCTTTCCATATTTTCCACCCATTCAAAAAAACCATTTTCTTTTAAAACCACCAAAATTTTCCTATTTTGTGAAAGATTTAAATATTTTTCATTGAGCTGATTAGTTATCCATCTTATTTTTCATATTTGATTCACTGTATGTTATTTATATCTAAGAAAAAATTAAATTCTCTAAAGTCATCATTTTTTACATTTTAAAGTCAATAAAACATTATTTATTTGAGAGATTTCAAAAAAATCATCTTACCCTCTATTAATAATCTTGTGCTTTAAAACACTAAGAATAAATCTATTTGGGGAGATTTGAAAAAAACAAAAATTGATACAATTACTTCTTCGTGTATTTTTGTTTTATATTATTAGCACTTTCCATTTCCATACATCACATTCTAAATTATTTTACTTCATAAATATATAATATTTAAATTCATATTGTTATTAATTTTTCTTATCTTGCATAATTGGGAAATACCCACATACCACACCTTTCTACCCTTTCTACCTTTTAACCATTTTTCCTACCCTATTTTCCACCCATTATCATTTTTTAACCCTTTAGCACTCAAAACTTTTGTGTTAATCAATTACCCTACACCATCTTGGTTAGGTAAGTATTTGTGGCTCATGATCTCCATAAATGTGGTATTATATTTCATAAGATCTTGGGATATAAATTGACTATTATATTTAATATTAATAAGAAAAAATATTCTTGAGTGTGTATCATTATGTCTGTGAGTGTGTAAATCTTGTTTGAATGAGTGTGTATCCTTGTTTTTGTGAGTGTGTGTACATATTGTGTATGTGTGTGTGCACATCTTGTGTGAGTGCGTGTATGTCCTTTCATGTGGGTGTGGGTGTATATTCGCATGTGTGAGTGTTTATGAATCTTTGGGTCTGTGAGGGCATGTGTGTGTGTGTCATTGTGTGTACTTATCCCTGTGTGTGTTTTTTTGTCACTTATCATGGTAGAAGATTTTGGGAAGATAATCTCTCTTGCTGGGAATGGAGGAAGTCAAAGTAGACCTCCCACACTGGAAGCTACAAAACTCCAAATTCAATATTTGGTGAACCATTTTGAGAATATTATTTATAGTAATTTAGAGGTGCTGCATGAGTGGATTTATAACATATATAATCAACCAATCCTGAGGATAATCCATGATAACCCATAATGTGCTTCAGCACCACATCTACCCCACATCATGGAGGAGAATATGGAGAAATTTGATGTTGATTTTGAGTATGTACCATAAAGGATGTGGTTGTTCCAATAACCTATAGGAGGCCAAGGGATACCATGTGATTGTGAAATCATTGGAGGTATTAAAGTGAAGGTTCCCTCTTTTCAAGGAAAAAGTGATCTTGAACCATACTTGGAGTGGGATATGTGGATTGAGCAATTATTTTCATATCATTCATATTTTGAGGAGAAAAAGGTCAAACTTGCTTTCTTTGAATTTTATAATTATTCTTTAATTTGGTTTCATCAAATGAAAATTGGGGGATGGATATGGAAGACTTCCAATTAAAACTTGGGATGACATGAATTTTTTCATGTAGAAGTGGTATGTTCCCTCACACTACTATAGAGATCTCCAAAAAATACTTTAGTAGCTCCCCCAAAGGACTAAGAGTGCTGAAAATTAATACAAAGAGATGAAAATTTCTATGATCTGATCAAGCATTGAGGAGGATCTGGAGGCAACCATGGCATGGTTTTTACACGGGCTCAATCGAGAGATATTCGATCAAGTAGATATGTAACACCATGTAGAGATACAATATATTTTCTACCAAGCCACCAAGGTCTAGAAACATATCAAAAGGAGGAGAAGTATGAAGAAACCCACTACCCCTTTCACACTATAGATAAATTTGAGGAAGGATATTGGAGAATCATTTAATAAAAAAATAAGTGGTTGGTCACAAAAGTGAAAAGGTAATTATTACACCTAAGAAACCTACTTTTTAGGATAACCAAATGAGGAATTGGGATATTTGGTGTTTCAAATTTCAAGTAAGGGATCATATTCTAGTGAATTCCCAAATTATAACACCATGAAAATTTACAAGTATAGATAATGGGAGACCAATAGGGAGATCTCAGAAGAGTAATAATAGTAATCATCATAAACTTACAATGTATATTTTCATAATATAGTGAAATTATTATCACTGGTATAGTTTTAAGCACACAAATGACCATTAGAGATAAGTATAAGTGAGAGAACCCTTTCTATAAATGAATTAAAAATATATGGGAAGGTATGAAGTGTTATTATTTATGTATTAAGTTTTATTAATTGGTGAGAACCAAGTTGGTGGAGAATTTTGGACTCTCGACTTTAAATCACCAACATCTATACCAGCTTTAATGGTTGAATGATTTTAGAGATATGAAGGTCTCCAAAAAGATTAAGGTATTACTCACCATTGGGAAGCATAATGATGAGGTAATATGTGATATGGTACCAATAAAGGAATGTCACTTACTTCTAGGTTGTCCATAGTAATATGATTAGTGTGTGACATGTGATGGTTTTCTAAACCGTTATTCTATTGTACTATAGTGGGGACCTATAACCTTCATCCCAATTTCCCAAAAGAAATTTTAGAAGATAAAATTTTTATAGAGAATAAAAAAATGAGTGATGAGTAAAAAAATAGATAAAATAAAAATGGAGAGAATGTTGGAAAATGATTAAATGAGGGAAGAAAAGAAATAGATAGAAAAGAAACATCAAGAGGGGAAAATAATTTAATTGAGGAGAAAAATTTGTTCTTGGAAAAAAAGAGTGAGGTTAAGTATTATTTTATTCCTTAACAAAACCATCTAATACTTTTGTATAAAGAGATGATGTTGAACACTAATAACTTAACATATCCTTTTCTACATGTTATTGATTATTTGTTATAATAATTTGATGATGTATTACCTAAAGAGGTACCACCATGTTTTCCACCCATTATAGGTATTGAGCATCAGGTTGATCTCATACCTTGAGCATCACTACCAAACTACCCTACAAATCATACCAACCTAGAGGAGATAAAAAAATTCAAATACAAGTTAAATACTTTTTGGATATGGTATATATATGATAAGACCTTAGTCCATGTGCTTTATAAGTTCTTCTAGTTCCCTATAAGGATGTAATTTTGATAATTTTCATTGAATGTAGTGTCATCAATAACATCACAGTTAGGTATCATCATCTTATATATAGGTTAGATAATATTCTAGATGAATTAAATGTATCTATTATTTTCTCAAAAATTAATTTAATAAGTGTATGCCATCAAATTAGGATGAAATGAGGAGATGAGTGTAAAACTACATTTAAGAAAAAACATGGACTCTATGAATGGTTTTTCATGCCCTTTGGTCTCACCAATTCACATAAAAAATTTATGAGGTTAATGAATTATGTATTACATGCATATATTGGAAAATTTATGGTTTTTTACTTTTATGATATTTTGGTGTATAATAAGACTTTTCAATAACATGTATATCACTTAACAAAATTTTAATAGGTGTTATGGAAGAAAAATATGTTTGGAAACATTAAAAATTGTGAATTTTTATTTGATAAAATTATTTTCCTTGGATTTTTTGTAATTGGTGATTTATTTTAGGAAAATATTGAGAATATAAAATCCATTCATGAGTGGTTGAATCCCACCTCCATTGGGAAGGTAAGAAGTTTCCATGGGATTGCTAGTTTTTATAGGAGACTTTTGAAGGAATTAAGAACACTAGAAATGTCATTGAATGAATTGACAAATAAGAATGTTCATTTCAAATGGGGGATGACTAAAGAGAAGGATTTATATGAACTCAAATATAAAATCACCCAATTACCCCTTCTTTCTCTCCCTAATTTTGGTAATGCCTTTGATGTTGAATGTGATGTAAGTGGAAGTTGTATTGGTAGAGTACTCATGTAAGAAGGTAATCCCATTTTATATTTTGGTGAGAAGTTAAATGGCCTAAATATAAATAATATTTCATATTATTAATAATTGTATACATTATTTAGAGTATTAGAAACATGTAAAATTTATCTTCGTCAAAAATAATTTGTGATTCATTATGATCATGAGTATTTTAAACACATTAGGATCTAACATAAGTTAACTAGGAGGATTTCTAGGTGTATATAATTTATTAATACATTTCCATATTTTATCAAGCATAAAAATTGTAAGGAAAGCATCCTTTATGATTCACTTTCATATAGAAATTACCTTCTATATTTTTTGGATTATAAAATCCTTGGTTTTGAATTCATTAAATATTTATATTCCACTGATGATGATTGTTTTAGAGATTTTAATCAATTTAAACACATAATTAGTTAGAAAATGTTATATTTATGTGATAGATTTTAATTTTTGTGTTGATAAAGTTTGTATTACCAATTTATATTTTCATTTTTTTTGTTAAAATAAGCACATTATAGTGGAATAATGGGATATCTTGGAATTTTTAAAACATAAAGTGTTTTTAATGAGACTTTTTATTGGCTTAGAATGTCTAGGACTGTAGAAAAGTTTTTTTAAAATTCATTGAGTTCCATAAATAAAAATCTAAGAAAAATCCCAATGTATTGAACCTACCTATTCCTATCCATAATTTCCTGTGGGAGGATATTTCTATAGGATTGTTTCTTAGATTAGTAAGGACCAATAGGGGGATAGATTGAATATTTGTTATCATGGATAAGTTTTCTAAAATGGAACATTTAATTACTTTTCAAAAAACATATGATGACGCTAACATTGCAACACTTTTATCTTATGAAGTAGTCAATCTCTATGGAATACCTAGGACCATTGTGTTAGACTGAGACACAAAATTAATCAGTTACTTTTGGAAGACCTTATGGAGAAAAGTGGTTATAAAGTTACTATTATCTACTACTTACCATTCATGAACCAATGGAAAAATAGAGGTAGTGAATTAAAACCTATCACCCATTATACAGACAATTGTTAATAAGAATTTCAAGAATTGAGAGGATTGTATACCACATGTGGAATGTACATATAACAAGTTTTAGTATTCCACTACTCAATATTATCTATTTGAAATTTTTTACAACTTTAAACCCTTTCTCCTATTGATTTTGTTTATTTTACTTTGTAGGAGGAAACTAATATAGATGTGAAAGGGTGTTCATGATACATTAAGTAACTATATGAAAAGGAAAAGAAAAATATTGAGAAAATGACCCAAAATGCATTGATAATTCAAAAAAAGGTCACAAGAAAGTGTTATCTAAGCCTAGTGACTTAGTATGGATTTATATGTGAAAGGAAACACTTCACAAAAAATAGAAATCAAGATTCATTCCATGAGGATATGGTCATTTCTGAGTGACTGATAATATTAACAATAATTATTATTAGATAGATTTACCAATTGAGTATGGTGTAAGAGATACATTCAACGTTTTTTATCTTTATCCTTTTTTGGTTCTATAGGATGAATATTTGAGTAAGACTCCTTTTTAATAGGGGGAGGGTGATGAGAAAAAAATTTAAGGTACTGAGTCTATTTACCATGTGGAGGAGCTATATTTTCAAGGCCCAATGATGTGAGGGAGGTTAAATAGGGTGAATGCTACAATGGTTTCTCATCCCATCACATTAAAGTCCCAATATATATTACCTTTCATGGATGGATAAAATGGGCCTATTATACCTATTATTCAATCTAAAACATTATTTTTTAAGCTTATCTCACATGGTTTCATGAAATTTGGAAGCCTTATCCATGTAGAGATTCTATAATTGAATATTTGGACACTAAAGTCAAATTCAGTGTTCTAGGTACTCGAAGTCAAGTCTGGTGGGCTATGGGTGGAAAGGCATGTGCTAATTTTCCAAAAATCATTTTTATAATTTTTATTTTTGACTTTATGGGTACAAGGTATAAGTAGGATTTATAAATATGGGGTATTAAACACTTAACATTTTTTGTCACCCCTTGTCTATAAATAGACACCCCATGGAATTGTATTCCCATTCAAGTTTTCATTATTAAAACTTTGTGATTTTATTATCTCCATTGTAAATATCATTAGTTTCCTCCCTTGATTTTTTTATTATTTCCATGTAAATATATAAGTTATATTAGTGATCCAATATCAAAAATCCTCCAATTATGTCCCTTAACCCAAGTGTATTATCGTGTGGATTGGTCATCACATCCCTCCTTTTATTGTTTTTTCTAAGTAGTAGGTCATGCTCCTTATAGAATTGGTTGACTAATTGATTCCACTATCCAACCCCATCATCTTCCACTTATCCTAGAACCACATCCGTCATCCACTAACCTGCGCCATGAAGATTGGTCCACCTTAAGCATCTCACATCATATTGAACTTTTATAGAAATAGAACTTTCTGATGAAGTATATGGACATATTAGTTTACATACTAGTTTATTATGGAAAATAAAAGAAATATAAATTGATCATAGAGTTTTATGGAATGATTATTCATATTTATTGATAATATATAAAGAAAAAATGATTATATTACATAGTATCATTCATTGGAATATTTTTTTGTTGGGATATTGACTTATTTCTCTATGAGTGCCTTGATGTGTTACTAGACGTTGATCTTAGAATTTAGGTAAGATCACATAATTACACTATGAAAGATTCTAAGATTCGCATGCATTAAGTGTATCGAGAATCTCAGTAAATTATTATAAAATTAATATTAAGAATAAATATTATTCTTAGTTTTCAGAGTAAAAATTATTTAAGTAGTTTTTTATTTCATAAATTCAATCCTGAGACATTTGATTTTAGAATATGTTAGTTGAATTTTATCTCTCTCATTTATTTATTCACAAAGTAATAAATTAATAAATATTTATTACCCATTTTATTGAATATATTAATATAAATATTTATTTAAGTTATTTAGATATTAAAATAAATATTTATTCATGAGTTTATGGAATATATTATTTATTTATTAAATGAATTATATTTATTTTAATGAATATTTTATTATTAAAAGTTTATTAAATTTAATAGAAGATAAATGGGTTGAATTAATGGATCAATGAAAATTATATAATTTTATTTAATATCATTTAAATAAATATTAATTTATTTATTTAAAAAATGATATTTAAATAAAAATATTTCATGGAAATATTATTATTATTATTGTTTTAAATAGGGATTACTTTGAATAAATAAATTGATTAAGGTTTGTTATGAAATTATTGATTATTTTAACCCTAATTATAAACACTAAGTTATATAATTTTAGAGAGTGTGAGACTTGTTTTGTACAACCAAAGCCTCTTTAGAATTATCTTAAGCTCTAGAGAGATTCATCCTTCCATTCTCCCTCTCAAGAACTAAGAGAGAGGGAAATAACCCCTTTCTGTGATCAATGAGGAATGTCATAGAGAACTTGGTTCCACTATAATATCACTCAAAATACTAATAATATTTCTCAAGGATTAATGGGGCACATGTAGATACATCTAGAGGATTCCTCACTTGAATTATACACCACAATGATAACCTGATGTGGGTGTAAATGAAAATTGAACAAAGGGGTTATCGTGTTTGAGGTAATTATTATTTTTAAATTAATTTTAAAATAAATTCTCAATATCCCATATAAAATATTGTTGGGTGTGTTTATCATGTTATTTAGGTTTTATCCATTGATATCAATAAAAAATAAAAATCAGTCACCCGCCCAATGCTTTTATTATGCCCTCAAACCTTTAAGTGGTATCAGAGTGGTCACATTATAATTTATAATTATTTAAAATTTATTTCATCAATTTTATGCTTTATTTTATTTTTTTCATATTTATATTTTCATTATTAATCCAAATTTTAGATAACATATTCATCCAAGTTTTTATGGCCCTAAACTGGCCAAAAAAACATGATGAATACATGAAGAATCTATCTAGAGGTTCCATGGTCATTGGTTTCATTACATGATTACATGGTATATAATGATAAATTACATGATGTGTACCTTTGGTAAACTCACACATGTATTAATCCATGTAAATTTCAAATCATCATTTGACTTAGCATGTGGAAACATTACACGATGTTTATTGATCGCTAGTGCATCATTCAGTTTGACAAGGACTGCATGACATGTATCTAGTGTACAAGTCAAGTGACCCTATATGATTAATAAAAATATGTAATTTATGGTTATTCTTGTGGATAGTATGTAGTATAATTAGACATCGTGTATTGACTTCCAACCAAGTAGCAAAAAAAGACATGGACTATAGGATGTGTAGCTGAAATATATATGTTGTATGACATCTGTCAACCCACACAAGGTGTAGGTCGAGTAATATTTTGTGTGGTGTGTGGGTCAACAATTGTTTTTTTCAAATTTCATGTAAACTCTTCAAGTACATGATGTTTAATGGTCCTTGTACACTCTATGTACTTTTCATTCATTTCCAATGGTACATGTCACTTATATTTATGGTATCTTGTGTGGTTATAAATTCCATGAAGACTATATAGTTTGTACCATGGAACTACACACCATGTATATCATGACACACCATGTAAGTACAAATTACATGATGAGGATTGTACACAACATGTGTCATAAGGAATGTCCAGTAATAGTACACACCATTTAAGTATTAAAGTTCCAAAAATGGAATTTTAATATTACCCAGAAGATACACACTGTGTGGCCTCCATGTACATATCATGTAATAAAATAATTATTAAAATGAAATAAATTTTATTGAAAATTATTAAGTATGGGATTATTATGTATTAGAAACTATTAATATAGAATATTAAGATAAATAATTATTTAAAATATTAGTTTATTAATTTTTTTTAATTCGAGTATATTTATCTTAATTGGAATGAATTGAAATGGATTGTAGAAATACTAAATATATTTATCATTTAATTATATGATTGATCATGATATTGACCAACCTATGTATGATTTAGATTTATTTATTTTATTTTATTAATTGGTATATGGTTTTATGTGATAATTTATTATTAAATTAAATATTATGATCTATGAATAATACCTCCCTTTATTATTGTGTATAAGAAACCATGTCCAAGGTTTGTTTTATATAATAAAAAACCCAGGTTACTATCACTTTCATATAAGAAAAAATTTGTAAATGATGGAGATAACAGCTAGATTAAATGATTCAAGACCCAAGCCAGGGTGAATTAAACCAAGGAGATACACTGGAAAATGGAGAAATGATATAAATAGATCCAAGTATAGTCTCAAGGAAATATTTTATGTAGGGTTAAAGTTGGTTTATCACCACTTGATAAACTAACCAGTAGATAAAATATCATGATCATATCACATATTTATTTTATTTTATGTATTAATGTTTATTTATTTATTAAATGCATGGTTTATTTATTTATTTATTTAAACATGATGACATAAAGTAAATAAATTATCAATCATGCTAAGAAAAGATAAAATAAAAATTTACAAGATACATTTTATTATGTATAATTAATTACTTATATAAAAACACACATTGAATAATTAATAAGTATACAAATATAAAATAAGATATATTATACTAATATGTGAATAAGTTGTTTTATCATGCGAGGTTAATTAATTATCTAAGATCCATAGAATATTTACAATCATATAAAGAATAAAATAAATAACATGTATGTATAAGTTTAATAAAATATCTCAATAAAAATATTAAGTTAGTAACCACTTTTCATAACTTGGGTTATAATGAAACCATAGTTTAAAGTATTGGTTTAGACCATGTTAGTATACTTTAAATTGCCAGGGATTTCTAATAAAAAATTTCGGTTAACTTAACAAAATCATCATGAAGAGTAATTTCCCTTACAATACTTTGTGTAACTTGGAGTAAAGTTTTGAGTAAATGTGTTTTTATTTGTAATAGAATAAACCTTATAAAAAGTTATTTGATATAAATTATAGTGGTGGTGGTGTGTCTGGGGGTGTTCTAAAGGAGTTTGGAGGGAAAGGGGGTTGCATCTAGAAAATTCATCCGATGAGTATTTTATGGCATGGAGGATTGTTATGTACCATGAAGGATATAAGATAAATAATAGGGAGGGATAATTTGGTTTAGATGATTGTAGGATGTGTTTTGGGAGGTTCTTCTATTTTTTGAATGGCCAAATTATGGATTGAGGCTATGATGTAGCCTTCTGTGTTCTGCGATGTAGAGGTGTTGGATAAAACCTAGGGGTTCAAGGTGACATTTTATTACTACTTCCATTTTCTATATAACTATGGAATGTATAACCTAGCTATGTCATGGGGTTTTAGGGGTCAGTTTTGGGGTTTATATCGATTTCAAGGTATCTTCACCATGAAGTTGGGTTGCGGTATAGCCACTTCCTATTGTTTGGTTCTACGGTTTCGCTCTCTTGGATGATTCATGGTCCCTTATCCTATTTTATTAGATCTACAGAATAGATATGGGTATGTTTTTTAGAGTATTTTTGAACATCCAAGCTACGGTATGGTCCCTCATCTTTATGTCAGTCTTACCTTTTTTAGTAATTCTACGAGATGGTGTTGTAGGTTGTGTTATCCCCTTATGTTTTTCAAATTGGGTATAAAAACTGAAAGCCCATTAAACCCTATCATATATCTGAATTTATTCTCATCTCTTGGGTGACCCAAGTGCATCCCAAGGATGTCTTTCATCCCACTTTTAGTGTATTTCAACCTTGGTATTGTGAGAAAAATCCTTGGTTGTTTTAGGTGATTCCTTTTCTTTTCTTCTCCATGTTTCCTCCCCATTATTTATCTAGAAGAGGTTGTTTTCAAGTAAATCATTGGCTTGGGTGATATTTTGGTAAGATTATGTTGTGGGATATTGTTTTAAAGGTGATAAATATGTTTATATTTGTAATGGTTCTTTGTGGTTGTCTCCCTCTCATTGAAACCTTGTGCAGTTTTCTAGGAATCTTTGTTTGAGGTAGGGGATACTTTGTTTCTCATTTAGTTATATCATGACAGATGGGTTATTCTCTTGTTTATATTTGGAAAGATATTATGCACTGGTTTAATTAAGATAATGAATTATTTTAATTTAAATTTAAGGGTAAGGGGAAATAAATCACATGCTTTACCATTTTTTATATTATTTGATATTGAGTTTATATAGACTTGGTTCCTTATTAAAAATCATGGTTATTGGGGGTTTTGTTTATTATATTGTTATTGTTAATATGGAACCCTTATTATAGAATTATTTTTTATCACCATAAAATTAATTATATAATCACTCATATTTGGATAAAGAATTGTTTTTCCTTATAAATTATTTTTCGTATGATAATACCCTTGAAATAAAGAAGTGAAAGTGACAAAAACACCCTTGTTAAATTTGAAAGAATGTGTATTGTGTTGATGTGTGGTTGTGTTTTTGGGGATAATTTTATGAGATGTGGTTATTATATATGATATATGTGATTGTAAGTGGTTTTGATGTGGATATTATGATGAGGAGGTGGTTGTGGTTGTGAAATGGTGGTAGTGTGGGTCTTTTGGAATGTGAAAGTTGGGTTATTATTGTATTGTGTGATGTTGTGATAGTTTATTGATAGTAATGTAATAAAATTAAATATTATTAATTTAAATGTAATGGTTTTAAATGATTAATGGACATTTATTTTGAAATGTGAATTATGGTTTAAATAAATACTGGTAATACATAGAATAAATGGGCTGGTTAATTGAAATGGGTTGGTAATAGGAAATTTTGAAATTGGATTAACTTGAAATTAAAGGTATAATTTGGTATGTGGATTGTGTATTACATGTGTGGTGTTATGAATTTATAGGTTGAATCAAAATTGGTGTATGTTTTGAGGCTTCATGGTGATGTTGTGAGTTGGTTGGTATTCTGTTTGGCACCCCATAAGTTTTGAATGTGTGTAGTTATATATATATTCTTTATATATTCCTTGTGATTTATATATGTACCCCACCCACATCAAGCACTTTTTTCCGAAAACCAAATATTTTGGGGATGTTTTTTCCAATATCCTAGTGGTGAAGATGAATCAATTGTTACCTTCTCTTCCTTAGTCGCTCTTCTAGGAGATGTTGACATGCATGGGTTGTGATGGAAAAAAATAAAAGTGTGATGTGGTGATGTTTTATGAGATGGATTATGGTGGGGGTAATTCATAGTAAGAGGAGAGCATGAGGTTTATTTCCTTCATGTTCATCATACCTTTTTATTTTGGTTATGTTTGTGTATAAGATATGATGTGATGTCCCAAGTGTTTACAGGTGATATGTGATGAGATGTGATGTGATGGCCTAGGTATCTTCGAGTGATATTTTATGTGATATCCTAGGTATCATAGGGTGTGATGTGATGTGATAGACCAGGTATCTTTAGGCTAGATTTTGTTTTGATGACCCAGGTGTCTATGTGTAGGATGTTATATGGAAGAGATGGGAGCACCAGGACATATGACGTTAAGGTGTGATAATGGTAAACTACTGGGAAAGTGGTGCGGGGTACCTTTTATCGATATGATTCATATTATGTTACTATAATAGGATGCATTATTTTGTGAGCATGAAATGGTGAGTATGGGATTGACTAGTTGACCAATTTAGGTGTTGTTGATTCTTCTATTTGATAATTTGTGTGTTAGTATGCTCTTTTCACATGTGCATGGGAGACTTTGGGTGTGATCCTACTGAGTATACTAGTATGCTCACACTACATATATAAAAATAGTTTTTAGGTTTCCAAGAGGACTTTTTGGATCATGAGGGGCATTACTATCTTGAACCTTTGGAGTTTGTTTTGAGAACTACTACTATAGTAATTTTCTTTTGCATAATTATTTGATGGATCTTGAATTTATTTAAATTGTTCATTAATTGTGGGATGGTTTTGTTTACTTTATTTTATATTATGTCATGAATTGTATTGATCATTTATATCTTATATCCTAGTATTATATTGTTATATATGGTAACATATTCCATGTGTGAGATTTTTATACCCTAGGTGCTAGTCACCAACTCGAGGCTTGTTGTAGGTAGGAATCGAGGGGGAATTATTATTCTTTCTTCATTTTCAACCTGGGAGGGGTACCTTTGAGGGTAGGGGTCATGATAGTGTGGTATTAGAGATTTTATTTGAGGTATATGATACAGTTTAGAGTTAGTCATAGTGAGGATTACATGGGTTCATAAGGAAATGATGTCAATTGAAATTGATGTGTTAAATAGTCCATGGAATATTGGCTAGGAAAAAGGGTTTTAGGGCCCCATGTGATCTGACATAAGGACTATGAGCCTACCTAATTACCAAGTAAGGTAGAACCACTTGTAGAGTAGAGACCTAGGGGAGGTACATGCATCATGATTTCGAATGTTCTTATTAAAATTGGGTGTTTTGGGGAATTTAAAATATATTAAATGAATCTTAATGAAATTACATACTGCCAGGTTTAGATTCTATTATAGTAATAGTGAAATAAGGAACTCATTATCTCTCTCCTTAGTCATGATCTTCAAGATTTCCTAGATTTCAATGGCCGATATCACCCCCCCTGTCGGAGGTGGGTGCTCAACCCTTATCTTCCAACATGGATCGTCCACACTCTTTTATCTTGTTATATGATCCCAGTTTTCTCCTAATGTTTCTAGAGATATCAGTAATCACAAAAGTTATAGACATATTCAAAGGCTCACCTCAGCTTTCAATCTCATCATCAAAGTTTGAAGAATATTTAGGTCTCCTAAATCTAAATCTGGTGTCCTGGTTCCAACATCATCGTCCTTCATTCGGTGCATTTGATTGATTTGTTTTTAGTTCCTAGAGCTTACAGAAATGGGATATTATGGGGCTTCTTGAAAAACGACATATCATTATTAGGTTTTCTTCGATGGATGATTTGATTATTACATGGTTCATAGATCCTAAAAAATTTAATGGGTGTAATTTCTATCTACTATAGTGATCATATGATTTCAATACGAAATGTGATACTCCTTCCATAGAAATATGGTTAAGATTTCATAAACTCCCATTAACTTTCAAAAACCCCTCTATTATTCATATGCTTGGAAATATGGTAGGTCGATACTTGTGTACTAATAGTAGAATGGATTCTGTTTTCCATCCTCTTTATACCTACATTTGTGTTGTATTTGATGTTTCAAATCCACTAGAGGAGTGGGTGTCGATTACAGCTGGAGAAGAATTCCATTACAATCAAGATTTTTTTTTGAATCTTGGGAAGACTATTGTTTATCCTATGGTAAGATGGGTCATCTGGTTTCATCTTATCATCATGCGCATTGGAATAAGCATGGGATATAGGATTCAAAGGTGATGGGGTCAGGCACTTTCAATGACCTCTAGGTGAACCAATTGGGTACTAATAAGATGAGTCATTTTAATTTCATCCATAAAGAGGCAAGAACCATGAATCTAGAGTTGAAGATTGTATAAATATATACCCATTTGAGGCATGATTTGGTTAATATAAATCTAAAAATTCAAGCCCAGGCTGGTTCGGGGGGGGGGATTGAGGGGGCACATGAAGATTATTCCTCGATCCATAATAGTAGCATACTAAACTCTTCCTTGTATGCAGATGTTTTGAGACCTATATGCAATTCTATTCAAGAGGAAATGATTTAGGAGACAGGTGAGGGTGGTCCAAACAGCTATAATAACTAGGATATTGCAATGTAGGGTGCATCATTCAAAAAAAGGGTTGGGATGAAAATAGTTAACAAGACAATTCCTATAAGGACCATGGACACTATTAAAATAGGAAACCATTTTGAAGTTCTGAAAATTGAGGGGAGGCACAGGAACAAAGAGAGTCAGCACGGGTAGAGCATTCAAATGAGGAGCAAGGAACCTATAGCGTAGAGACAGATGAAGAGAGTGCTAGCTATTTCATAGAAAATAGTGCATAGGGAAGACATGGTAGAGGATTTCACTACCTGAAAAGGGAGAAAGGGAAGAAAGGAAACTAGGGCTTTGGGAGTTTTATTCTGACCAAATGGAAGAAATCCAAATAGAGGAAGGATTTCTCATATTTTTACAAACCAATAGAGGCAAGGTCCACCAAAAATAGAAAACTCAAGGTAATAGATGGTGAGTTATCAAATAATGGAAATACATTGGAACTAATATTACACTCTGGGGAAGAAATGTCGGAGGAGGCTTTACTGATTAAGGCCTCTCAATAGGATGTGGATAGGATTGTTGAGATATTTCTTCTAGTGGACAATAATGATGATCAGTGTAGGTAGTTCAAAAATAAATAACATATTTTGAAAATAGGTTTCAACTAAAGGAAAATAAGTGTGGAGAAGTTTATTTAAATGTGGGACAAGATGGATTATTTCTTTCAAGACCTTATCAAAGATGATTTGAAAACAAAGGTACATTCTCTTACTATAAATTATATGGGTATAATGCTTATAATAGACTTAAACTTTATTTTAATGGTACTATAATCTCTTACATTGTTTAATGATTTTTGGTTATGGTGTTTGGGGAATTATGATGAATTGGGTATATAATGTTGGTATGGTTTTTTATGATGGTGCCATTTTGTGAGGGTTCTCACTTAACCCTTAAAAGTGATATTTTAAAAATAAAAATATTGAATTTTTCCATACTACCAAGTTTAGAAAATCCTTGTTAACCTTTTATTTATAACTTCTATTCATTGTTTTCATTTGGTTCAAGTAGTGGAGGTTCAACATACTGATCCAGTTGATTTTTGGAGGGTCAAACTAATAGAGGAGGATGATTCATGGTAGAGGGTTTTGTATACCTTATAGTGGTAGAGTCTAGGGAAGTATGAGGATAGTATTTCTAATTTGGAGATATATATCTAGTTGTAGGAGCTTAAGATCACCTTTACTTTGATCTGGGCCTCATCATAGTATTGTTTTTTTTGTGGTAAGTCAGATGTTAGGGGTTGTGCATCAGTGGTGTATGATGTATCTTGGGGAATGGAAGAAGTCAAATGTTTTATGTGTTGAATTTTAGAAGAATTTTTAAGTGGGTTCCCTTTCATTGATTATGAAGGTAGTGAATTAGAAGGTGTTTCTATCTCTTCAGTAGGGTAGCATGTATGTGTGGGATCCCAAGATTAAGTTCAATGATATTTTATGATTTATCCTGAATATTTTTCCTAATGAAGAGTATCATGTGAGGTTTCATGAGGAGGCACTCTCTCCTTCTATCCAATATTCAATTTCTCATTTTACATTGCTATCATATTTGTAATTTTAGAAGAAGGCGCATGTGATCAAGTGTAAGAAATTTCAAGGAGGTTTACCATGATAGGGGAACCAGAAAGTTTCCTCAACGAGTAGAGTTTTCATTGGCATATCCCAGGCACCGAGGCCTTTGAGGTTTCGACCTATGGGGAGTCAACCTCAGCAGATTATTTTCTAGCCTTCTAAGGCTAGTGGTTTTCATTATTTTCATAGGGGCCTTAGGCTAGTATGATTTGTATATGGGGACTGTATCCATTGTTATAAGTATTAACTCATGGTTCTCCAAGCTTAGTATTATGGAGGTGGTTAGTTTCAATGTCTTCCTTAGTATAGAACACCATAAAATCCATTTTAGTAGATGGGGAAGTAGTCTTATGATCTACCAATAGGATATATTGGGGTAATGGGTTGACCTTAGTATGTTCCCATCTTTAGGGAACCCAACTCGGGTGTTTCCATGGATGTGGTAGTTCTTAGAAAGGTGGAGGACATAGTTGTGGTAAGTTTAATATAGTGGGGGAAGTACCACTAGAGGGGATAAATATTGTTAGAGGAATGATCAGTTTATCTTTTACCCTTGTTTTTGCATAGTTTTATTAGTATATTTTCACCCCATTGTTTCACCTAATCTATTCCATGCCTTGGGACTAGATGTGGTGATTTTTCTCATTCCCCTGGTGTTTACTATGCCATTAGAATCCAAACTATCTTGTTTGATATGTGAAGTGGGTGTATACTAATAATGGGGCCACACATATCATGTAGGGATATTTTATTTCTATATATTCAGTCATTAAATTTCATTCTCAGCATCAATTAGTTGTATTATGTGCATGAAGTTGTCGACTAATTTCAGAGAAGATTCATAGTCTCAAATATGGATGGTTAGTGTGTGGTTTTTATTGGTGATTGGGGTTTTCAGTTGGGTAGTAAATGTTTGGATCCCCTTCTTTATTTTATGTATGAGTTTTACATCGAATTAGTAGACACTGGGATGGTGGAGGGTCTCAATCTTATTAGAGAGTTTTTGGATGTTTTTCCCAAGTAGTTTTTGATGTTACCTCCTTGATGTGATATCAATTTTGGGATACACTTGTTGCCCATTTCATCTCCGATTTTGATGGTTCCTTATCATATGGAACCTTGTGAGTTATGGGAGTTCATGATTCAAATGGATGATATGATGTATAAGGGTTTCATATAGACCAGTGTATCATTGTGAGGTGCTCTAGTTTTTTTCTCTAATAAGTCAAATGGTAGTCTGAGGCTGTGTATAGACTATCATAGGTTGAATCAGGAAAAAATCAATAATTTTTACCCTCTTTTGTGGATTGATTATCTTTTTTACTAGTTTATGTGAGCTTGTTGGTTTTATAAGATTTATTTTTAGTGTAGATATCACCATTTTAGGGTAAAGGATGATGATATCCTGAAGACTGCCTTCAGATATATGTATGGGAACTTTGATTTTTTGGTCATGTCATTCAGTGTCAAGAATTCAGCAACTTTATTCATGGTATTCATGAACTCTGGGTTACTATAATTCTTGGACCATTTCTTAGTCGTGCTCATCGATGATATCTTGATTTAATCAAAGTCATAATAAGAGCATGTAGATCATTTCATATCTATCTTACAAGATCTTAAACACCACCATATCTATGAAAATTTGTCCAAGTGTAAGTTGTGGAAACTGGAGTTGCATTTCCTGGGGCATTTGGTGTCTCAGTAGGGTGTGTTGGTGGACCTATCAAAGGTAGAGGTAGTTATTTCGTAGGTAGCACCCAAGAACATGTTAGGGTTTTATATTTTCCTTGGTCTTATAGGCTATTACTGAAGGTTTGTATCTAATTTCTCATGTATTTTATCCCCATTAAAAGCTCTGATTAGGAAAAACCATGATTTTATCTATATTGATCAGTGAAGAGTAGTGTTTGACTATATGAAGGGAGAAATTGATCAATTCTTGGGTGATCCAATTTCCATATGAGAGGGAGTTGTTTGATGTTTTTTTATCACTTTCTATCTAGGATTGGTATGTGTCTTGATTTAGAAAAAATCGGTGATCTCTTATGGGTCTTGTCAGTTATGTCTCCATAAGCATAGCTATGTCACCCATGATCTAGATCCAATAGCAATTGTTTTATTATTGAAGCTATGTTAAAATTAAATCATTTAGGGAGTGCTTTGTGGACTTCATGGATCTTAATATCTTGAGGTATATCTTTTCTTGGAGTGATCTGAATTTTTATAAATGGAGGTGGTTGAAGTATCTTTAGGAAAATGAATTTTATAACTCTTACACCTCATGAAATGGGAATGTTGTGCATTAAACTTTGGGATAAAATTCATGAAAGGATGTTGATATGAAGTTCATAGATGATTGAAGGGTGATGGAGGAGTTAGTAGCCTTGCACTTTGATGCAAGGGTGGTTGATGATGGAGGTTTCTTATTTCAGATGATAGTTTAGTCTTCTTTTATGTGCCAGGTGGAGGATTGTTGATTGGTAGACTCAGGGGTATAGGTGATTCATGGTCTTGTTTTCCATAGTAATGTTATGGAGGGATGGTTGGAGGATGGATAGAGCTGGATGTTATTTCAGGGGAAGTTGTTTGTTCTAGTAGTGGTGCATGAGGAAATATTTTTTTTAATTTTGTAGCTCACATTTTGTGGTACACCTATGATTGTCTAAGATATATCATGGATGGAACATGTATTTGTGTTGGACCATGATGAAATTAGAAGTGGAAAGTTTTGTGTATTGGTGTCTGTTTTCAAGAAATTAAAGGTTAAACATTGTGTTCCTTGAGGTTTGTTACTAACCTAGGATGTTCCCACGTGGAAATGTGATGACATATCGATATATTTTTTCACTTGGTTTCCCTGATCTTAGGGATTTATTGATGATATCTAGGTAATCATGGATTTATTGATGAAGTCAGTTCACTTCCTAGCAGTCAAGGAGTCAGTAATAATTAATGTTTTATAAAGGAGGTATATGGATGAGGTTTTGTAGCTGTATGTAGTTCCAAGGTCCATTGTCTTAGATATGGATTCTTGTTTTACCTCATAGTTCTGGAGAGGATTGTAGTGTGATTTTGGAACTCATTTTTTCCATAGAACTATTTTCCACCCTCATATGGATATAAAAATAGAGTGGACTATCAAGATGATGGAGGATATGTTTTGGGCATGTATCTTGGACTTTGGCTAATCTGGGGCAACATACATGCCTTTGGTAGAGTTTTCTTAAAACAAAAACTACCGCTCATCCCTCATCATGGACTTGTTTGAGGATTTTTACAGTCAGCCATATCGTTTTCCACTATGTTGGGATGAGGTTGTGGATTCATTAGTTCTCAGTCCTAATGTGGTGAAAATCATGATATAGAAGGTTCAACTAGTTCATGAGAGGATGAAAGTGGTGTAGGGTCATCATAATCCTTATATTGATCATAGGATGAGACCCTTTTAGTTTTATGTTAGAAAACAATTGTTCTTAAATGTTTCTCCTTAATGTGGGAAGTAGAGGTTTGGTATAGGAGTAATCTCTCACCTTGGTTTTTGGTCTCTTTAAGGTGTTGGGCCTATTGGTGACGTGAATTATCAATTGGAACTCCTTCCATAGTTGTACCAAATTCATGATGTCTTCCATAACTCTCAACTCCATTGGTATCTTCATGATGAATCTCATATCATTGATTGGGGAGAGTTGGAAATCGAGGAAAACATGACATACGTGGAGTAGCCATTAAGGATCAAGGATCATCAGGAGAAGGTGATTCGTGGATGAACCATTCCTTTAGTTTGTGTGTTCTGGAGGCATGGTGTCCTGGAGGAGAGTATTTGAGAGTGTGAGATGTAGATTTATGCCTAGTACCCAAAGTTTTTGTCAATTTTTTATTTTTTTTATTTACTATGTTTCTATGATGTTTGGATTTTTCTATTTTATGAGAAGCAGTTTCTTGGATGATAATGTGTGATTAAAGCTTCCAATATATAAAGAGGGGGGAAACTAAATTCTAATCAATAAATTTTATACTATCAACCATATAAAAACTACATAGGTGATTCATTTCCACCCAAAGTGGTAACACATTGATATGGAATACGAAATTCAGTTATTTGTGTGCTTGGGGAAATGTTGTGTGATGGTTGTGGTGATCATTGGCTTAGGTTATGTGGAGGTTTATATAGTGTTTTGAATGTTTATGTAAAATTGGGTTGCTTGTGGATAGTATAATGATGTACTAATGTGGTTTTGAGGGATGTTCGGTGATTGTTTTTGAATGGGTTGGTGTGTTTAGTTGTTGGTGGTGTTCAGTTGTAATAAGATCCTTGAGAGGTATCTTGCAAAATGGTTGTTTGGACCCCCCCCCTTTCTACTTTTCCTTTTTAGGTTTGGTTTTGATTATAAAAAATAGTTTGATAAATATATGATTTAACTTATTCAACCTTTTGACCCATTACTTTTTGGTAATTCTAGTGGTGGAGGTGTTTAGGGGAGTTCTGAAGAAGTTTGGAAGGAAAAAGGAGGTTACAACTGAAAAATCAACCTGAGGAGGGTTCTTCAAAATAAAGGCTTGGGTTTCACCATGGATGAGATCATTTATGGTGTAAGGAGGTCGAATATATAATATAATCTTGAATGATGTGTTTTGGTAGGTTCTATCATTTTTTGCATGGCATTACCATGGAGCGGGTGTTTCGATGTAGACTTTTGTGTTCAGTGATGTGGAGGTGTTGGTTCTAGTATAGGGGATTGAGGAGCAGTTTTGGTGCTACTTCCATTTTTTTAATAGTTTTTATGTGGATACCTTGGATATGGAATGAAGTCCTAGGGGTAATTTTTGGGGTTTCTTTTGATTTCGGGGTATCTGGGTTGCGGCATATCCCCCCTTCATGTTGTTAGGTTCTACAGCATAGTGGTCTTTGCTACATCGTGGTCCCTTATCCTATTTTAACGGATCTATGATACAAATATATCCATGTTTTTTAAAGGTATTTTGACCATCTAAACTGTAGAATGGTACCTCCCTTTTCATCATAGTCTTACCTTTTTCAACAATTCTGTAGCGTGGTGTTATAGGTTGTGTTGTATTCTTATATTTTTTAGACTGGGTATAAAAACCCAAATCTCCTCAAACCTTATCATAGATCTAACTTTCTTCTTAGTTATTGGGCATACCAAGTGTATCCTAAAGAGGTATTTCAGTCCCCTTTCAGTGTATTTCAACCTTGTCCTTAGGATATTGATCCATGGTGATTTTAGGTGAGTACTCATATATTCTTCTCCCTGTTTCTTCCCAATTATTCATCTGGAAGAGGTTTGTTGTCATGGAAGAGGTTTCCATCATGTAAATCATTAGTTTGGGAGTTTTTTGGAAATAGGATGTTGTGGGTTATTGTTTTCAAGGTGATCGAGGTTTTTTTCTTCATCATCGTTCTTGGTGGTTATCTCCCTCTCATTCTAACCTTGTGTAAGGGTTTAGGATGCTCCGTTTGAGGAAGGGGATACTTCATTTCTCATCTAATTGTATCATGTGGGATGGGTTATTCTATTTTTTATCGTTATAAAGATAGTATGCACCAGATTATTGAATATAATTACTTGGTTGAATTTAAATTGAAGGTAAAGGGAAAATAAATTGCATACTTTACCGCTTTTTATATTATTTGATATTGAGTTTATAAAGGCTCAATTCCTTGCTAAAAATTATAGTAATTGGGGGTTTTATTTATAATTTGGTTGTTATGACTACTAAACCATTATTTTTTGGTTTTCTATTATCACCTTAAATTAAATTTTCTAATCACTTATACATAGATAAATAATTAGTTTCCCTTGGAAATTATGGCTTGTGTGAGAATGAACTTGAAATAAAAAATTGAAAGTGAAGAAAAGTTCCCTGTTAAATATGAAATAAGTTGTGTGTTAGTGATGCGTGGTTGTGTGGTTGGGAGAATGTGATGAGACGTGGTTATGATATGTGGTTGATGTGATGGTAAGTGGTTGTAATGTGGTGGTTATAATGGGGTTTGAGAGCATAAAACCAATGGGAAAGGGTGTGTGGTACCTTTTATTGATATGTTTCTTATTATGTCACTATAATTGGAAATGTTGTTTTTTGATCATGCCATAGAGAGTATGGGATTAGTTAGATAACCATTTTGTGTGTTTTCAGTTCTTCTGTTTGATCATGGGTGCATTAGTGTTCTCTTTTCACATGTGAATGTGAAACTTTGGTTGTCATCCTATTGAGTATACTTATATGCTCACGCTATGTATATAAAAATTGTTTCCATGTTTCCAGGAGGACTTTATAGATCATGATAAACATTACTAGCTCAGACCTTTAGAGCTACTATTGAGTCACTACTCTAGGAATTTTCTTTTGGGTATTAATTTAGAGACTCTTATATTTGTTTACATTGTTCATGCATTGTGGGGAGGTTTTGGTTACTTTATTTTTTATTATGTCGTGTATTTGATTGATCATTGATACCTTATCTCCCAATAATATATCATTATAGAGGGTAATTCCTTCCATATGTTATATTTTTATACCCTCGATGCTAGTCACCAACCTGAGGTCTACTGGAGGTGGGACTCGGGGGGTCATTATCCTTCTTTATTCATTATCAGGCTAGGAGGGGTACCTTCAGGGGGAGGGGGTCATGACATTAGGATTTCAAGATTGGGGGTCCACTAAACATATCACTAAGCTATGAGTTGATGCATTTGGAAAGTAAATCCTACCTAAATAACTTCTTATAATTTGATAAGGCCTCCTTTTGGGTTTTTGAAGGGAAATATGGATCCTTTCCACTATAAAATTTACACAGATGGATATTCCAAATCCAATGGTGAGGGATATTAGGATTTTATAAAATAATTGGAGACTAAATAATTTAATAAATACATCATTGATCGATAATAAATATAAAGTACTAATATGTTCTTTTTATTTCAGAAAATGGAAAGAAATTAGACCTCATCACTTTCCCTATGATCTATTTTGGAGAAATATAATCTCATAACTGGTGATAACTTCTAGGATAGGTATAGGTACTTTAATATTATACCATTCCAAGATTAAAAGTTTTGTATAATAGATCACTATAAAAAACTGAAATTTAGTGTTGTTTTTCAGAAAATGTCACTAATTTAGGCACGGTTTCCAGAAAATGTCCATAATTTAGCCATGTTTTAAAAACAAAATCACTAAATTTAAAAATATCCACAATTTTAAATGTGGCTAAATTATTGAAATTTTTTACCAATATTTTAAAATAATTTTTAATTATATATAAGTATGATTATATTAATTTATATATATATATAGTTATATTTATATATATATATATTTATATTTATATGCAAATATATATTAACATATATTTAAATATCATAATATTTATATACAAATATATATTAACATATATTTAAATATCATAATATTTATATATATATATATATAAACACACACACATATATATATATATAGTCCTCAGGGTGAATCTCAATGGTAGTCGCTCTATGGGTCTTGGCAAGATCTCGAGTTCGATTCTCATCGATTTCTGCTCTGAATTTGTGTGTTGCATGTTTTTATTGGTAATGTAACTCATTTCCACACATCAATGTGAATATAAATTTAGATATATATTAATATATATAAACACTCACACACACACATATAAATATATATATATATATAGAAACACACTTAAATTTTAAATTTAGCCACATTTTTTAAAAAATGTGGATATTTTAGTGACATTTCTACCAGTGTTTTAAAATGTGGCTAATTATATATATATATAATAATAATTATATTAATTTACATATATATAAAATAAAAAATTTATAATTATAATTATATATAGATACACATACACATATATATATAAACATATAACCACACACATATATATAAATATATATATATATAGTCACATATATATATATATAAACATATAATAAAACACGCATATATATATAAACATATATATATAAATGCATAAAAACACACACACATATATATATAAACATATAAACACACACATGCGTATAAACATATACATAAACATTTATATATAAACATATATATAATATAATATATAATATATATATATATATATATTATAAACATATATATAAACACACACACATAGATATATATATACTATCTTATACGTATAAATATAGGATGTTATGTTATTATAAACAAAAATTGGCTAGGTTAGTTGGTCCAGTTTCTAGGTTCTCTTATTGTAGGCCTTTGGTTCGATTCTAAGTGGGGGCATGCGTTGTCCTGGGGAGGGATGAATATGGGTTCACATCACATGTGATCTAGACAACCTGGGGTAGGGTCATGCTCTATGGGTGGAGGAGGTAAAAAACATGAGGCGAGGTGATGGGCGCATGGGGGGCGAACGTGCTTCACGGGTGGAGGAGGTAAAAAACGAGTGAGTAAGGGGACAAGCATGGTGAAAGAATTAAAAAATATATTATAAAAAATATCAGTAAATGAAAAAAATATTTCATAAAAATAATTAATTTAATAAAAATGATGATGTTTTTAGAAACTTGAGTAAATGAGGTGTCATTTACTGATGTTTCTCAAAAACATCATTAAATGAGCTGCCTCTAATTACTGATGTTTATAAACATATCTAATTGGAGATGTTTATAAACATTGGTAATTATATACATTTATAAACATCAGTAATTAGAGACACCTCATTTAACAACATTTTTTAGAAATTTTATTTAATGAATTAATGACATTTTAAAATATCACTAATTCAAACAAATGCCACTAATTTAGGTATTTTTTTGTAGTGGAGTCCCATGTTTCTACAAATCCTTCTAGGGAGGATAGTGGGGAGGAGAAAAATGTATTTTTGGAAACACATGGATGATGCAATGGATATCCAATGCCTCATGTTGTCATCCATGACTAGTGAACTCCAAAAGCTTCATGAAGAGATGGATGGTTACTCTAAGTTATCTCATATCCATGATCTCTATCTGTAGAAAGCAAGATAATATAGGTATGAAATCTCCAAGGAACTCTTTATATGAAAACTTTGATAAGGAATTCCAAATGGATCTCATATAGTCAAAATGATCATTTATATTGAGTGTTTAGAAATTTTGGGATTCAATGTTTCCAAATAACATAGCACAAACCTCATCCTATTCTCACTTCCTTCAATGTTCACAAGTTTTATTTTCAATTTCAACATGAAAAATATTGATAATACCCTCCTAGAGATTTTGAAATTGATTATCCAAGTGATAAAGACATGAAGCATGAAAATCTTATGCCCATATGGTTAACAAAAAGAAAGACAATATGAAAAGTTCTAAGGAAATTTATAAGACTAAGGAACCTATATAATTCCCTTCCAAGAAGTGAAAGATCTTAAGTAAGGCTAATAAGAATAATGTTTTATTCTTTGAATGTGGAAGGAAGGGCCATTGGAATAAAAATTGTGACTCGGTAAATAAATAAGTGTAATCTTCATATATGTTCATTATTGAATGAAATATTTCCATTTCTATAAAATTAGGTATTAAATATATATTTTGGTTCTCATATTTGTATCTAAATAAAAAAACAAATTAGATTATTAAATATTTCTAAATTTTAGGTGGATATTCAAGATTTTAATGGATCATTACTTATAGTACTGGATATTATATACTACCATATCACATTGCTAGATAGATTTATTTTAGTTTTAAAGAGTTTTTATTTTGTGATCAATGTAACCAAGAATATAATTTCTTTGTCTAGTTTAGACATGGATTGTTTTATTTTTAATTTTTTAAATAAATAATGCTAAATTTATAAATATAAAATATGTTATGGTATGGAACATATGAATAATGATATTTAATACTATAATAACAAATTCAAGTCTTGAAAATAAATAATGAATCAAGTTCACATGACTCATATCACACCCGGCCGTAGAATCACCGAATTGCTCATGTAAATGAGAATACTTTGAAAAAAAAATATATCAAGAGGGGTATTTAGATTATTTTGAGTTAAAACCCTTAGTTATATGTCATTATTTTTTATAAGGAAAAATTAATAGGTCTACTTTAATGGAATGGGTGATATAGCCATAGAGAATTTAGAATTATTTCACATGAATGTGTGTGGGCCTTTTATAGTAAAAGCTAAAGGTGGATACTCTTACTTCATTACTTTTACTAATTATTTCTATAGATATGGATATATACAACAAATGAGGTATAAGTATGATTCCTTTGATAATTTTAAGGAATACAAGAATTATGTAACAAACCATATTGGTAAAAAGATAAGAAAATCCACTTATATATAGGTAGATAATATCTTAACCAAAATTTTATTGATTATCTAAAAGAGTTTTTTATACTATCTTAACTCACTAATCCTTATAAACCATAGTGTAATGGTGTATGTGAAAGTATTAATCATGCCTTATTAGACATATTGAGATCTATAATGGTTCATATATATCTTTCATTATCATTTTGGGGATATGTATTACAATTAGCAATAAACACACTAAAATGAGTGCCAAATAAATTATAGAGAATAATACATTATTTATAGTATGGGAAGAATTTTTTTGTCACGTATACATGTGTGGGTATGTGAAGAATTTTTTAGGTATAATTCTAGAAACAAACATGAATCTTGAGAAAATAAGAGTATCTTTATATGATATCCTAATGAAAAAAGTGTATATTACCTATGTGGTCACTCATCTAAAAGGGTAATCATGAAAATTCATACCATGTTGCAATAAAGGTATTGAATATTAAAAAAAGATAGTGGTCGCAAGATATATTTTGATGAAGTTGAGGTTCAAGATACACAAGAGTTAGTATAGGAAATAAATTCCACTAGACCTAGTAAAAGAAGTTTTTCTAGAGAAACAAGTACTATGTATGAGTACTAGAGAAGTTATAGAACTTGGGAGATGTGATTTTCATGCCATCTAGGAAGGTGACATGGTATTAGTTTAAAAAATTAACCCATATCCTATAAGGAAGTAGTAAATGTATCATAAGTTATAAAATGGAAAAATGCATGAATTATGAAATGGATTCCATATACCCAAACCAAGTTTGGGTTTTGGTAGATCCTATAATAGATGTAAATCCTTTTAGGTGTAAATGGTTATTCAAGAAGAAACTATACATGGATAGTAATATTAATACCTATAAGGATATATTGGTTTCTAGATGTTTTAATAAATTTAATGGCATAGACTGTTATGAAACTTTTTCACTAGTTGTTATGCTAAAATCCATTATAATTCTACTTTTCATAGAAACTTAAAATTATTATGAGATTTTGAAAATGGATTTAAAGACTAAATTCTTAATATAAACCTTTTTTATATATCTAAATGACTCCACTAAAAGGTTTTCTGACAATAATGTATTCCTATAAAGTATACAAGATGCATAGATCCATTTATGAGTTGAAGAAAGCATCAAGGCCAGGGAAAATTCATTTTGATTAAGCCATAATGGAATTTGGTTTTGTAAATAATGAATGTTAGCCTTGTGTATACAAGAGGTTTAGTGGGAGTGTAGTAGTTTTCCTAGTAGTATATTTTTATGATATATTATTAATGAGAAATGATATACTAATTGTAACGCCCCGACCCCAGTTACCTAGAGTCAGTGCATTATTACATAACATTGGCATGATCACGAGAAAGATCAAGTCTCGAAAGACCGATTAGTTTAGTAGCCTTGGAATAACTAGATACATCCATAAATTTTTACATTACATCATAAAAAAACATCTTGTATTCATATCCCTTCATACTATCCCTGCAGGTCATTTATAAATTACTTCTTCATAATCCTGGGAAAAATAAAACATTGAAAGGGGTGAGCTCAGATGCTCAGTAAGGATAACATTATAGAAAAAGTTTTCATAGATAATCATAAACACTTAAGGCAGTTTATAACTAAAACAAAAGCCTTTTAAACTTGAACTTCAGCATAAAATGGCAAAGATAAAATAAAATAATGCCATTTACTTACTCACATGGATATTCTACTAGTAGAACAATCCCATGCATTATCAATAACCACTTTCATAATGATGGAATGCATAATTCCAGACTATCATAACCACATAGCCAAGGCCTCATGCCAAGACTACAAATAAGATTTTGCCAAGGCCTTGTGCCAAGACACTAGTTTGTCTCATGAGACCTACCGATGCATCGAGGAGATATAGTGGGATCCACCCATCACTTATTAGGTCCAATGCATTCCTCATATGAACAGGTTTAAACATAACATAAACATTCGTATTAAAACTAGCATACGAAATGTCAATACTTTTACCAAAAACCATGAATGGTATAAAAATAGAACATCCACAGTCAAACATAACTCATTTGATACAATATAGAAGATTGTATTATATCACATTGACCTCAATCAAGAATAATGAAGGATGTTTACATAGATGAAAAAAATCATCAAAACTATTTGAGAGAAATATCCCCCTTTTCTTGGAAACATTTAAAAGTCACACTATTTGTCAAGAAGCAATTTAAAAATAGATTTTTGAATCAAAGTGTCCCATAACACTTTGAAGCTTTTAAAAGGAGTTTTAATTTATAAACTTTAATGTCCATATAAATAAATCCTTAAAACCATTTTTAAAACATGGACATTAATGAGAAAGATTTAGATGAATAAGTCTTTAAAACATTTAAAAAATGGTATTTTAGTTAGAGATTACAACCAAAAGAGACACTTGAATACAAATAATTGTGGTAATCAAAACTTTGTAATATCATGAGAATAAATGTATTCATGATATACTATGTCAAATTACATTATATACACCACATAAAAGTGATTTGGTGTATATCAACAAAGAAGTCTCAATGGAATGTAAATTGAGATGAAATCTCTCATAAAGGCCGTATCCTTAGGTTAAGGATAAATCAACGACATAATTATGTGTTACAAATATAAATACACTAAATATGATTGGATATTCAGTGTAAAACAATCAAAGGATATTCACACATATTCTTGTAAAAACAACACCAACGAATTGGATGTTTAACTCAACAAATGGTGAATGAGTTAAAATTACTCTTATCAAATTCATATCAATGACTTGAGAATTTCCAATGGAGTGATTATGTGTATAAAATGTATATCCACAGGAAGGGGAGTGGAAATTATGACATAATCAAATGAATAGAGATTCCACACATAATCTTGGAGTAATATAATCAATGAAATATGCGTAAAGCCAAATGAGTGGGAATTGAAATTTCAAATTCCCTTATCGATTAGGTAACATACGAAACATACACCCATGAAAGAAGTATCATACCATGATGATGTAAATACCCATAAAATAAAGTATATTACACAATGAATACAATCATGGGCAGTACACATACACCACATGCAATAAATAAGTGGTGAATAATGGAATTCTCACGAAATTAAGAGTGAGATAAGAAACCCCTTACTTTGTACTTTTTCCTTGGTCGACGGTAGGTTTACCTCATGTATAATGGTAAAATAATGGTTATTTAATTATACAAGAATCATTTACTTTAATATGATATCATATATGATCTTTTAACATTGATTTGTTAATAATATCTTAGAATTATCGTCATTTCGGGTGTTAACGGGTTCATTTTACTTTATATTATTTGTTATGTGATCCATATTCATTATTAATGGGATGTATATTATTCATATCCAGAATGATATCAAGTCCTTAGATACTATTTTTAAATCATCAAATTATAATTATACTTGAATGGATATGATGGAGAATGAATCTCATCGCGTTCGTGGAGACGGTAGTCCGTACATACGCACGAGCGACAATATCATTATTTTGATATTAAAATAATATATAATTGGATGTTATATCATATATAAAGAATCATTATCATGTTATATTTATTATTTAAATGAGTTACACATCATTATTATACTCATCCAAATAATAATATATTGAATAACAATTACACCACGACGTGGAGACGGTAAGCCGTACGTACGCACGTATGGTGACATGTTATTCAAAGGATGGATAGAATACTGAATATGGTTGTACCATTTTTATAATAACATCACAGTATATATATGATACTGGAGTTATTATTTTATAATGGTAATAACAAAGAAAGAGTAAGTGGAAGAATAAAGGAACTTGAAAAGGGGTGGTGAAAACATTACCTCTTCTTCGGGTTCTTTCTTTTGATTTGATCAAAAGGGATCCTTAGGTTGGCTTTCTGATCAAACTAAGGCCTCTAGGTTGTATTGAGGGAATTTTAGATAGTATTTGGGCAGGGTTTGGCCGAACCAAAGGGCTTTGAAGGTGTGAAGAAATGAGAAGGAGGAGTTCCCTTTTATAAGAGGGGTGAGGGGCACCTTTGGAAAATCTAGAAATATTAATTTATAATAAATTCATATTCAGTTTCTAATGGCTCAAAAGTTGATTATTTAAATTTTAAGGTGGTTATGGGTCGAAAACAACTCAACTAATAGAATTTAGATAGGTTTGGGTACTTATATTAACCTTATCTTTAAGTATTAACTCTAAGTTAATTAGTTTCACTTTTACAATGTCTCTTTGTATTTTTATATTATATGGTTAATAAACTTACCATATACATCCAAGAGACCCCCAAGTGGTCCATTAATTATTAACCTATCATGATATAAGTCTCTTGTCTGAACCTTAGATTTTTAGGAATTTAATATCAATTAATAATATAATATTTGTTTTAAGAACTCTTTTATGTCAATTTTGACACTATTCAGTAGTTGATTTTTGTGAAACTCATAAGAGATTGATTACTTAGAAAAAAGTCAATTAAATCAATCCTAATATATCATATTATCCTAGAAAATTATTTTAATTCATTAAAAGTTTCATATTATATTTATTTGGGTATTTATAATATCAATTATTTTAATTTTTCACTATTAAAGTAATTAATTCATCATCATTGTGTCATAAATAAATTAAATTATTTAATGTCTAAAAATTATAAATAAAATATTATTATTTAGGAAATATTTTTATATTTCTAATTAATATTTATAATCTAAAATCCAACATATATAACCCTATGTAACAATTGTTTTGTTAAAATATATATGCTTGTGTCATTTTTGTATTTATTTTAACTTAATTAAAATAAAGTGTCATTATCACTTACAAGTGGATCCATGGGGTCCCAAAATCGACCCAAAGATGCCCATGGTCGACCATGTATCAACCGATAGGGTTAAGACACGTTTTAGGGTAATTTAGTATTATTATAATATTATTTTTTAACCCTTGTTTACCGGATTTACCTTTTAACCATGGTAAATAAAATATTTACCGAAGTAATTATGCAAAATGTTTAAAAATAAAAGTTACCTATTTACACAATTTGAACATCCTGATTCCAAATATGGAATCAATTTTTCCAAATTCAAAACATAAAAGTGGAAGAAATTAATTTAAAATTAATTCCCGTTGTTAAAACAAAAAACGTGTTTTTTAGAGATAATAACTATCAAAAGATTGTCACTTGTTTATGTTTGGTTTAAATGTGAAATTATGTTCAATGACCCACATTGTATTACATAGTAAAAATATATTCTAAATATACTTTAAAACCACTCAAATTCATAATTTATCACTATTAATTATTTTGATTAAAAAAGTTGTTTTTAATTAAAATTTAGTAATTTTCACTATTCATCAAAATATGAAAGTTATCCGAAAAGTACCAAAATTTCACCCTAGGCTAATTTTGATATTCCGAATCCAAAAATGAAGTCCATTTTGAGAGATAGAATTTATAAAATTTCAAAAATTAGGTATTACTATTCATAACGGCTAGTTTGATTGGTTATGGTGTGTTAAAATCTCGAAGTTGCGTACAATGCACGCCATTGAATTATTCAAAAGGAAACATACTGAGGAATCTTGGGTTGTTACACTAATCTTATAGTCAGTTAATATGTGGTTGAATAACTGATTCTCTATGAAAGGATTAGGTGAAGCAGCCTACATTCTAGGGATCAAGATCCTATCAGATATATCTAAGAGGATACTTGGAATAAGTTAAAGTACATACATTAAAAAGGTATTAAAAATATACAATATAGAATAATATAATATATTATTATTGCCTATGTCACATGGTATACCTTTATCCAATAATATGTGTCCTTAGAAACAACATGAGATAAAAATGATGATTTTAATTCTTTATGAATCTATGATTGGGTCTATCATGTATGTCATGTTATGTACTATGATTTATGTTCTCTATGCCTTGATCATGATAGGTGGATATCAATAAAACCCAGGAGAGCTACATTGGTTGGTTGTAAATACTATCCTAAATTACCTAAGGTGTATAAAGAATATGTTCTAGATTTATAGAGGATATAAGGAACTAGTTATAAGGGGATACATAGACACTAGTTTCCAAAAAAAATAGAATGACATAAAATCACATTCAAGATATATTTTCTTCCTAAATTGTGGATTTTTGAGCTGGAAGAGTTCTAAGTGAATTGGGTTCACTGATTTTATAGTAGATTTTGGGTATATTATGAATTCTGATGCTACTAAAGTATTGTATATATGAAATTTAATTTAGGATATGAGTGTTATACCTAGAATTATAAATCTCATTACTCAATATTGTGATAATATTATAGTAATTATTCTAGCCAAGGATCCCAAGTCACATCAAATTATAAAACATATACGTCAGAAGTGTCACCTCTTGAGAAATTTTTCTCAAAGGGGTAAAGTTGCAGTAAGAAGAATAGCCACATAGGAGAATGTATAAAACTCATTTACTAAATCCTTATCTCATTAAAATCATGAATATCATGTGAGAAATAGATAAATAAAAGTTATTAGTAGTTGGGTCTGGTGAAATTGGGAGTTTTTTGGAGTTGGTCTCCTAGAACTAGCTAACTTTTTACTTTCAATCACCTTAATATTAATAAATATCTTATCACATAATGATTATTCTACTGTGTACCATTAATTTGATGATTTTCTTAGAGTATTCTTCATATCAAAAAGGTTATAGTGGTTCCCTACTATTATGATAACCTTAATATTACATGATAATATTTTTAAACTTACATATTATGGTCTATATAACATTTGTTTGACTAGATATAGGTGATGTTTGATTATCAGGTTTTGGAGGCTCATAATACATTGAGACTTATTTTCATAAATCTCACACTTGGTGGTCTCTAAGAAGGTAAGTCATGAGGATATACCTAAAAATAATAATCACGCATGTTTATGTGCCATTGGATATTCCTATTTATGAACTTGTGTAGATGAGGTGTTGACACAAGTATGCATAATTCTTATTGAGATATCTAGAAAAAAAAGTATTATATTAAAAAATAGAATTTATAAGAAGGTTGTCATTATTATGACATTAACTACTTTATATATGGGTTTATTTATGTGTTTCTAAATTATAATCTTGTATTTTAGGTCAGATCACTTAATTCTAATGAGAAAGATGCCTATAGGGTCACACAATAAGTGTATCAAGAATCTCATTAAATTCTAGGTAATTAATATTATGAATAAATAGTATTCACAGTTTATAGAATAATTATTTTTAAATATTTATGATTGCATAAATTCAATCATGAGATATTCAAGTTCAGAATATGTGATTTGAATTTCATCTCTCTTATTTATTTATTCCTATGGTAATAAATTAATATAAATATTTATTTAAGTTTTGTGAATATCAACATAATTATTTATTCATGAGTTTTGTAAATATAATATTTATTTATTGAATGAATAATATTTATTTGAATAAATATTTTATTATTAAAGGTTTAATAAATTCCATAAATAATAAACAAGTCTAGTTAATGGCCCAAGGGAAATGATATAATTTTATTTATTATCATTTAAATAAATAATAATTTATTTATTTAAGAAATTACATTTAAATAAACACATGTCATGGAAACAATATTATTATTAGTATTATTATTTAACACAAGGATTACTTATAATAAATAAATGGGTAAAGGGTTGTTATGAAATTTTCAATTATTTTAACCCTATGTAAAAATTATAATTTATATCATTTTATAGAGTGAGAAACTTGTTGTACACAATGAAATACTCTCTATAATTTTCTCAATCCATATAAATATTGATCCTCCCATTCTCCCTCTCAAAAATGAAGAGATAACGAGAGAACCATTTTTTTGTGATCAACTATGAATATCATAAAGATATCAGTTACATTGTACTAGCACTCATATTTCCAATAACATCACTTAGAGATTAATGTATCATATGTGGATACATATAGAGGAGTCCTCACTTGGATACTCCACCACAAGGACAACCCAAAGTGAGTGTCAATGGAAATTAATTAAGTGGGTTATCGTATTTGAGATAATTCTTTTTTCAAATTAATTTTAAATTAAATGTGTAATATTATCTCTATAATATTTTGGGGTGCGTTCATCAATTTTTATGGGTTTTATCTGCTGATATTGATGAAAAAAATCATACACCAACCCAAAACTTTCATTATGCCCTGAATCCTTCATCATAGCCCATTAAAAACGCATTAGGCATCCCCACAAAACCAAAAACAAAACCAATGACAGGTGTAAGGTCTACATAGAACCACCTAGAACCTCTATAAGAAAATTCTTCATAAACTAACATCTAATTGATCCCTAATATCAAAATTAATTGGTGAAATTCCTAGGAAAACTCATTAATCAACATCCGCTCATCGAAATGACATTCAATGACATTTATTCATTTTCCATCATCATCCTTTATCAATCATATGAAAAAATCCTTAGTTTGGGAAGATACCACCATGATCCAATATAATAATCAACCAATACCTAACCTGGAACTACCAAAAATCAGTGAATAATTGAGAGGAAGAATAATTAAGTGAGAATAAAGAGATTTTAACACCAATCATTTCTAAAAATTCCACCAAAATCACCCCTAAACAAGGGAGATCCATGGGAGGAAGGAGGAGGAGAACCCATAAAATCCCACCCCCAACCTCATTTTTCATGTACTGCTAAAACAAAAAGGGGGATGAGTATGAAAATATGGTTGCACCCCTTTTTTAAAAACCAACCAAGATCATATCGGATACTCTATACATAGACATCAAGTACCCAGTGTCCACAAATATACGTACAATAGATTGGTCACACCACTAGTTACCTGGTATACTACCATCAGGTACTCAATGGTGCCCTGAAATCCCTACATATGGAGATACATCAACTATGATGAATGTAGGTTTTTTCTTATGGATGTAGTATATTGAAAATAAATAGATAACATGTAATGAATCAGCCCGAACCATCCTGCTCTGTCACCTAAATTTTCCCACCACAAGGCTTGAAACATGTTCTTAATCACCATGGTATGGCGATAAGTGTTGAGGTTATCATATATACCAAGTGGGAATCATTTCACCCTCTAAATATAGTAAATAAATAACAAGACTCTGATTGAGATTCCAATACTAGGTATCCATATATTGTACTTCCATACCATAAAATAAGAATTTTTGTAATTTTAAACTAAACAAACGAAGTATAAGGAAAATAAAAACAAGTAAAAATTCAAACAACTCTTTTATAATAAAAATAAAAGTGAGTTTCAAGTACATAAATACATAACAAATAGACCAAAATGAGGAACATGGTCAAAGGGTCCTATACATGTACATCTCATAGTTCCAAAAGGTCCCAAAAGAACCACATGAGACAACTCCAATGACCCATGGTTGATGGATGTTCACTAAAATATACATGCATGAGATACATGTAAACATGAATATAATGTATGAAGTATATGTATAATAGATGATGTTGTATATTTATAGTGTATATTTAATACATGCATATGATGTATTTATATTTTCATGAATACGATGAATTTATTAATATATATATATATATTATTCCTGAGATTCATATATAGTAGGTTTCATATGATGCAATGGATAGTGATTTCTCTCCCAAAAGGTTTTATTAGTTCTAAACCAAAGGTTAGTTCATTTAAAAGAATTACATTTATTCATTTAAATTAATTCAATTAATTACATGCAATAATAATTAATGGATGTGATGTGATGTGTTATGAATCAGGAGCCTCGAGCTTTTCCTATGAAGAGTTATCTTCATTGGTATTAGATGATTTTCATTTTTTTGACGTGTTAGCAATTATTAGTTTCATACAAATCTTTCTAAAATATCATTCTTCCTAAACATTGTTATTCTCTCCCTAAAAGGTGCTACAACCCCTTTGAATGTTCGGGAATCCTCATGATAAAATTGTAGATCCTTCGATCAATGTATCACCTCAAAGGAAGGGTGATTTTTTCACTTCTACTTATAATATTCCTCAAATATTCTCTCGAGATCAAGGAAGGTGGTTTCTAAAACTTTCATTTATCAAGTACTTTTTTAACCTCTATTTTTTATATAATTTATACATTTTATATCCTAGAGATGAATCCTTCTATTTTTGGGTTGTTTTCCACTATAAATGGTCATTATATGATCAAATGAAACCCATAAGTGGTATCAAATCTTGTTTCTTTAATATTTAAAAATATTTCAAATATTGGTTTTTTCAACATTATAAACCTATGTGAGCTATGTAAAGGTGATATGAGATTTAACTTTACATGATAAGTTTCATAAAGGTAACCCAAGACTTACCTTTATGTGAAGGGTTCATGTAATGGTAGTATGATTCTTACCTTTACATAAATGGTTTACGTAAAGGTAATCTAAATATTACCTTTACATAAATGATTTCACATAAAGGTAAATGAGATATACCTTAATAATTTTTTTGGTAAATAATGGTCATGTGCTTCTACCCTTACATAGATAGTCTATGTAAGGGTAGTTTGAGGTTACCCTCATGCATAATATGAATTCTGAGTAAGGGTAAGAAGAATTTTTTTAAAAAATGTTTATAAAACTTTTAATGTTTTAAATTGTATCCATTGTTTATAAAATGTTTATAAATAATATTAAAAGGTATTTGGGGAGTATTTAATTTATAAAAATTAATTAATTAAATTTAAAAGGTTTATAATTAATTAGTTAAATTTTTATGAAACATTTTTCCCAAATATGAAATGTTAATATTTAAAATACCTTTTACTAAATTATATAGAATTCCATGTGATCTAGAAATAAAAATGTTTATTTAAAAATCATAAGGAATAATTTATAAAGTTTTTATCAAATTAAAAAATTTCCAAAATATAAAAGATTATATATATATAATTATGAAATTATTATAGGTAATTAAATTTGAAGTGTTCAAATTGAAGTGGCCTTACTTGGTTATTATTTATAGAACATCAAAAAAAAATTTAATCAAAGGTTTAAATAATGAAATATTTATATGATATTTAGATTATATAAAATGTTTTTATAATATAAATTGAATTCCAAAAAAATGTATAATTAATGAAATATTATATAAATCCATATAATATATAATATGAAAGAGTTTATATTAAAATAATAAAAAGTGCTTATATTCATGATTATGGAATGTCCATAATGTTTAGATAATTTATACAATGTTTATATTTATAATTTTTTTAATTGTTCGTAAATTTTTATCTCATGTTTAAGTATTTGTGTTTTTATTTTATTTAAAGTTTACTACATGCTTTATTCATGTTTAATAATTTTTTTATGAAATGTAGATATTGTGTATACTTTAGTTTAACTATTAAAATACTTATAGGAGTTAAAAATATTCATTTCATGATATGTATAACTTTATAAAATTTAGTTTCCATCTACCTTGACCACGGTTTGTAATTTGAGTTATGAGAATAAGAATATTTATTGAAAATAGTTTTTGAATATTAGGTGTTATAGATATTATGAATTAAATTCTATATTGATTAAAGTATCTCTATGTAGAGGGAAATAAGGTCAGACTACCTACCATCCTATAGGCTATAACATGTCTATAAAGGTAAGTAGGGTTGGCAATCTATATCTTTGGGCTTACTCATGTGGAGATTTTCAATCTTATATAACTCTATTCCTTTACATGAAATTTTCATGTACCTTATTCATATGATTTATTCATATATTTATGAATTTACTTGACTTATATTTTTGAGTGAGTAGTATGAAATTGTGGGTTTTGTAAAGTGTTACACATTAATGTGGTGTGAATACATTAATTTGATGGTTGGAATATGGATTTAATAACTAAATCATTAGAATCATGCATACACAAAAAGTAATAAAACATGAGAAAATAAAGATTACATAATATTAAATAACTATGAATTTAATATGAATATGATTTATATTAAATTGGTGAGATATTTTAAAACTTGTCAAATACCAAGTGTGAGATTCCTTCCAAATGAACACTTATCTATACCTTGATCATTAAAACAGGTACGTTATACCAAATCATGGTACCCCTAGATTATCTTATATATGGAAAAAATGTTATAGATGACACTAGATCATCTTTGGATAGGTTATTCCAAATCAGGGTGGCCCTAAATTATCTTGTGTAAGGAAAGCATGTAATATATGACACTAAATCATCCTTGGGTTGGTTCTGCCAAATTAGGGTGCCTATGGATTGTATTTTGTTAGTTTATTCTTATATTTTTCTTTATGTAACACTTATCTAGGAAACCCTTAGGAAGGATACTGGAGGAATAGAGTTGAGTTAATCCATATGATGGATTTTGATAAGTGTTTATCTACTCAACTATCCAAGAATCACAATGGTTATGATATGAAGCATTAGTTATTGTGGGATTAACTCAAGACCAAGGAGGGTCCCTATAGGAGGATAATTACATTTAAGGGAAGATTATATATGGGGCATACTATGAGAAAGTTCCTTCTTACTTCTTAGAGGACAATGTAGGAGGAAGGATTATCAAAGACTTGTACAACTCGTGGTAGAAGATGGGGTAGAAGACTAACTGAGGCTCGGGGATTATCATTTAAACTAAAGTAAATAAAATAAAAGGGCACAAGAACTACTCATAATTACCAAAACCAATATATACCTAGTCAGTTAAAACATAAACCAAAGGAGATGGAGGGTATTCCTACTGTTATTGATAATATGTAGGGAAACTTTGAAGCAGTGAATCGTGATTTTTATGAGGGCATGACTATTATGGTTAAGGGTGACTTGACTGGTCAACCTCTGGATTCATATGTAGAAGATGTCATTAATGAGAAAACATGGTAGTTTTTTATCCACTCATAGAAAGAAATGGTGGAGTATTTCCTTATGATCAATTCCACAACAGAGGAGGCCAATGGGATGATGGAAAGGCCAATTCTTGTGGATACTAACCATGAGAATACTACATAGATTAACAATAAATACATGATACTATTAAGGGTATTCAATTAATTTAATATAAATAAAGATAATTAAATTCAAACTTGGTATAAGATGGTCGACCTCTTTGAAGGCCTTATAAAGGAGGATCCAGAAACATAAGTAAACACTCTCTCGTAGAAATTATTTAGGGAGAATGTCTCAAATAGGCTCAAGATCCTTTTTAATACTTTTGTAATATAATATTTTTTTATTATAGGGTAAACCTATGTGGTTTATCACTTTTACTTAAAAGTTTATTTCTAATAAATTTTCTTAATTTTTCGGACTCATCACTTAATAAAATATAGATCTCATATCACTAAAAGGATGTGATGTTCGAGGTTATCATTTTAGTGGGATCCCATTTAGTAAAATACCATATTAAATTATTATAAAACATGATACTAATATGATAAAAGATTATTTTATAGATAAAATCTTCATAAAAAACCTAAACATTGAGATTAATCCTTTAAAGGTGAATCTTAGTGTAAGATACTCCTAAGACCAGTGGTTTAAGGAAAAGTTCTTAAAGAAAATCATATGACTCAAAAAAAATATTCTTGATTAACCTAGTGTTGAATTTTTTCAATGATTTAATATTAATGTTTATGGAAGCATAGAATAATTCATTTAAGGTTTAAAAATGTATTAGATGAAAATCTATATAATGAATTTTATTCTCCACTTATATGTTCAATATGATTGTATATACCAATGACTTGGTGAAACTTGAGGTTTGCTTGAGGCTTATTCTGGTTAAGGAATTCATTCCAATCTTATCAATGTAAATATTTAAATAATTTAAAGACCCATAATTTTCATGTAATTTTTTTTAAATAAATGGAAATTTTATGTGTCCGTAAAAATTGACGGCACATGATTCCGAGGCCCGGAGTGCCCGGAATGAATTTCTGTACTTTTGTTCGGGTACGTTCAGTAAAAGTGCGAGCGGGTTTTTATAACTTTTCAACCGGTGCTCGGAATTTAAATCTGAGGGCACCATTGAACTCGCAGTGCCGGTATTCTCTTAAAGATACATTCACCTCGATGGAAGTTGGTCGAGGGTGGAAGTTAGTTTTTGGGTTTTTTGTGGAATTAATAAAATAAAATAATCGCACATTTTATTTTATTTGTTAAAACCTCCATGTGAAAGTTGAGAAGTGGGTACCACCAAACCTTAACCTCCCATGAGAGTTTATGGTGTTGGGGACCACCCAAGCCTATCCTCCCATGAGAGGTTATGGTGGTGGGGACCACCCGAGGCCTAAACCTCTTCGACACCCTCATTTATGTGGAGGAGCCTCTTGAGATTCCTCCACATTAATTGTGCCAACCCTCCTTAATTAATTGTTCCAAACTCTCCCCCACTTAATTATGCCAACCTATGTGATTAATTAACCCAATTTGAATTTTTCCAACAATTAAATTGGGGGAAACATATCACATTTTGGCTACTTTGCAAATTTGGTGGAATTAGGAGAGGAGAAATATTGGGAGAAATCTCTTCCACAAAGAACTCTCTCGCCAACGAAGAACGCCGACCCCGACTTCGACCTTCTTCCTAAAGACATACTCCATTGGTGGACATATTCAACAATAAATAATCACCTCCATAAAAGAATGTTAATCTGAAGAATGATCTTGGGATCAGAGGCGTGTGATGGGTAGGATGAATGTCGACAAATTCGATTTCCCTCTTCATCGTCAACCAAACGAAGTAGGGGTTTATTTTCTTTTTTTATTACTTCCCATGTACACCCCTTCTATTTATTTTGCAGGTTGGGAACAATCATTACAGGAGGATAGTATTTGACATTCATGTTCATGTTCTTGATGATCCATATGCTACCACCCTAACACGGAGGAGGGTACGGGACAAACAAACATGGCCGGACCCTTCCGCCAATCTTTTGGTGTTCTTCGCGATGGAGGAATATGGCAATCATCCATGGTTAGGGCACGAGAACGGCAGTTGGCACCACCACCGGCTGCGATGAAGGCGACAGCACAACGGAACCACCCCACAACCACCACTGCCGCCCCACGGTCACCTCCGTCATCCACGGCCACCACCGCCTCCCCACGGCCGGACCGCCTCCCCGTGGCCGGACCGCCACCCCGCGGCCGGACCGCCATTGCGGCACCCTTGCGGCCATCGCGGTCTGTCGGGCCAGACCTAGCAGGTCGGGCCACTCAGTAGGTCGGGTCGAACCCAACAGGTTAGGCTGAACTGTGGTCTGGGCTAGACCCATTAGGTCAGGCCGGGTCGGTCCGACCGGGTCTGACCGGACCCGAGCCCACTACGACCCAATTACATTCTTTTGGCCATAACTTTGGCACCAAACGTCTGTTTGATGAACCGTCAGTGACGCTGGAAATGTAACACCCGATACTTTTATGTTATATAAATCATAAAAGGAATATTTTTCTACACAACACTTTCTTGGATTACTTTACACGAAATCACGACCTTCCTCGATAGCTTGCGTCGTACGCAATACCGAGTTTCACTAAACAACGATATGCTATTAAAATATTATTAAAACTAGCTGTTATGAATAGTAATAATCACTTTTTAAAATTTTATAAATTTTATTTTTCAAAATGGACTTCATTTTTTGATTCGGAATATCGAAATTAGCCTAGGATGAAATTTTGGTATTTTTCTGAAAACTTTCAATTTTTGATGAATAGTGAAACCACTAAGTGGTAGTTAAAAAACTGAATTTTTCATAAAACTTAATTTTACCGCTTCTGTGAGTGGAATTTTGAAAATCCGAGAGACATGGTTAATATCAAGGATGAAAATGTGGTTCAATGAGATGAATATAATTTTTGTTGAATAGTAACTTTTTACTTTTTTTTACCACAGCTAAAAGTAAATAGGGTAATTAAGGGTAAAAATGATATTATTATTACCCTAAAACATGTCCTAATTCTATTGGACAAGTGTAATTCGACCAAAAACAACCTTAGGAATAAAATATGACCATTTAGGCCCACTTGGATTAGATTAGGACATTTATTATTAATTTATTTAAAGAAGGGTTAAAATAGTTAAAATCAAAGTTTAATAAGTAAATAATTTTTAATATAGGGTTATACATAAGATAAATTCGACTATAAATATTAATTATAAATATAAAACGATTTCCTACATAATTTTATTTTATTTTTAATTTTTAGACATTAAATAATTTAATTTATTTATGACACAATGATGATGCAGTAATTATTTTATTAATGAAATGTTGACATAATTGATATTATAAACACCAAAATAAATGTAATTTGAGACTTTTTATGAATTAAACTAATTTTATAGGTTAATATGACATGTTATTATTGATTTAATTAACTTGGTTCGAACTAATAATTCTGTTATGATTTTCACAAAAATCAATTACTAAATAGTGTCAAAATTGACATAAAATAGTTTTTAAAACAAATATTATATTAGTAATTGTTATTTTATTCCTAAAAATCTAAGGTTCGTCCAAATGAATTAGATAAGGTTATATATATTAATAATAAAAAAATTGGGGTTCGTTTGGCTGCTTATAGTAAGTTTATTAACCTTATAGTATAAGAACACAAGAAGACACGGTAAAAGTAAACTTATTTAACTTAATGTTAAATCTAAATGATAAGGTTAAAATAGGAACCTAAACTTTTCTAAATTCTATTGTATGAGATTATTTCGACCCATCCCCACCTTAGCTTCTAAATATATCAATTTTGAGCTATTTAAAACCGAACTTGACTTTATAATAAAATAATAGTTTTAGTTATTCCAAAGGTTCCCCTCTCCTCCCTTATAAAAGGACACCTCCTCCCCCTCTTCCTCGCACCACTTTGAGCCTTCAAGATCGTCCAACCCCTGACAATTCCTCCTCTCCACTTCCCTAGAGACATCCTAGAGGTTCTGGTCTTCTTCAAAGACCCATTTTAGTGCCCTAAAAGGAGGTCTCAAAGAAGCACTTCAAAGAAGAGGTAATGTCTGTTACCGATTCTTTCATCTTTATTTATTCTTCCACTTATTCTTCTTTAGTTGTTTCATTATGAAGTAACAACATCAGTATAACTCATATACTGATATGTTATTATAAGTATGAAACAACCCTATTTCACCATCTATCCATCCTACGGAAAAAGAAATCACCGCGCGTGCGTACGTATGGAATACCGTCTCCACGCCGTGGTGTAATATATTTTCCACCACCACCTTACTTGGATGGGTATAATGGTGTAAATAATGACTATATATGACTATTATAAAGTGATACTAATTCTGAAATAGTATACAAACACTTCAATACAATTCCACGATCATAGGAACGATATCATCACTCGTGCGTACGTACGGAATACCGTCTCCACGATGTGATGTGACTCGTTCTACATGATGTTCATTTCATAATGATTATATAAATGAATTTAATGAATGAATATGATATATATTACACTAATACCATTTTGGAAATGAGGTATCTATAACCTAAAGAGAAGAATAAGAATTTATTCAACAAGACACGCATAAGAACAAAAAGTTATAAACACCCGAATAACAAGTATCAATGAAATATTACTACTAAGAAGCTAAGAATATGACCATATATGATATCATAAAAATAAGTATGATTCTGGAATAAGTCAATAACATTATTTAAATCATTATACAGGAGTTTCGGACACTTACGAAGCAAAACAGACCTAAGGTAAGGGAAATAACACAATCTCATTTTTATCCGAGATTGTTTATACTTTGGTATTTACTGGGGTGTATTTTATCATCCACATCCATGTTTCCTCAACATGTAATATTTATATCCTTCTACAATAGTTTATATCCAATTTTACCCTTTGGTGAGTTTTTAGTAAAAGATATGAAAGGAATCTTTTGTCGTTTTTCGTATGAGGTACTTTTTGACTTTTTCGACAAAAGTACGAGAAGAATGTTTTTTTAACTTATACGGAATGAATGGATTTTTAAAACATTATTTCCAAGAAGCTTCCTTTAAAAGTTTTCAAGTTTATTTTTAACCAACTTCTTTTAGTTTAAAATTGTATGGCATGTTAAGAAAGGAAAAATGTTTTTGAAGAAGAAAGGATATTTTCCTCAAGAATGGAGTTCAAGTGTTTTATCAAAATTATTTTACATCTAAGATAAAATAGGGTTCTGTTTCTATCCCTATTATTACATTGATTTGATAATGTTGTGATGGAATTATTTTTATGAATTCCTTTATCTTATATGAATTGTTTTATGATGTCATGTTGTTTAAGAATCCCATTTTTATTACATGGGTTATGCTATGATGTATGGTTTATGATTTTGTGGCACACATAAGAATAGTATCATTATGAGATGGGTGGGACCTATATCTACCTCCAATGCATTGGGTAACAATTTTATATCTCATGAGATAGACATGGATGGAACAGTAGGTTATACCGGTTCAGTGAAACAGGACTTAAACGAGGGTGACTCGGTTCAGAAAGGGACTTTGTCCACTAAGATAGTCTTGGCAATGAGTCTTGACTAATAAGAAATGATTCTATATGATTATGTGTGTATGCCAAAAATTTTCATGTTTTGAGTTATGATTTCCATTTCACTACCATGATTTATCCCGTGTTATGAAATTATGCTCTCTTTTGCAGGTTAAGATTTCCAAAAGTTATGTTCTTATGAATATGATGTGATTGATATTTCTTTTGTTTACCCTTACTGATCATTTGAGATCACCCTTTTGTATGTTTTCTTTCCTAGGTCAGGAAGAAGGTTATTAAGTAAGATATTCCAAAATGGACTATAGATATGATGAAATAAATGGGAGACAGTGTAGATGCTTTATGAACCAGTTGTTTATGTTTCCCAGTTTCTAAAGACACTATACCTATACGGTCCTTTTGTGGTTTTGTTATATGTTGTAATAAGTATGCTTCAATTTTGAAGTATTAACAATGTCTGTAAAGTATGGGTCGTTATAGGAAATCTTGGTGCGAGACAGTCCCTTTGAGTGATACCCCACTAAGATTTGGATTAAGATGGGGAATGGTCAGGTTGGATCGATCATGAATCCAACCGGGGCCCCGGGACTAAAAGTCTAATAACTCACTGACCGGGCATCCGATTGACGCGTCGTATATTAAGTTGAGACCCCTATGACATGGAGGACCTTTGATATACTTCTTTGTGGGACTTCATGGAAGTTAGAGTATTGACCAGTAGCTTGTGTATAGGATCCTTCCGGAGACGAGTGAGCATAGTGTGGGAACCCAGTGGATGGATGAGACTTGATGAATGCTGACCTTTTTGACTTAGAGTGACTCGATAAGCCCAGTGGGGAGCGCCTTGGTGAGGCGGCAGACCCACAATGGGGAGCACCTTGGTGATGTGGCAGACCCATGGTTCTCGACAGGAGGATTACATCAGCAGGCCGTGAGGGGGAGCACCTCTATGTGACACGACAGACCCACAGTGGGGAGAACCTCTATGTGACGCAGCAAACCCATGGTACTTGACAGGAGGAGTACCTCAGCAGTCCAAGGTTAGTGGGAAGCACCACTGTGTGACACGGAAGGCCCACTGTACTCTATAGAGAAGGAGTTATCTAGTAGTCGTGGTGTTCGATGATGTGGCTGGGAATGTTACTTGATACTACCCCTAGAATAAATCCTGGTGTGATATAAGTTAGTACCTTTGTGTTTTTACTCATGATTGAGATGGATAACTTGATAAATTTAGTATATGTATGGGAATATACCTAAGTAAGGTTATTTTTTGATTTTATACTTTGTGATTTATCCTTGATGGATTATGTGAGACCTAGAGGGTATTAGGGTCCCTACTGAGTATCATTATACTCACCCTTGCATGGGTTATGCCCACACCTTGTTGTGTTGTATGTAGATGACGGACAACACTGACTGAGGCTGAGAGTACCAGGATAGGACGGTACCTGGAGGTGGACCATACGGTGTGTCGGTACATAGAGGAGACGGGTGTACGTGGAGTGATGAGGAGGAAATCTGTACCTACCCTTCAGGTAGGAACCTCGGAGGATGATCTGGTAGATATCTTTCCCTTTTATTCAATTGTATTGTATCACATTTGTACTTGTACTTTCCAGTTGGGCTTGTATTCTAGCCCCTTTTACTTACTGTACTCACTCTGTTTACAATTCAGTTTACTTGTGTTCCTACCTTTATATGTGCTTGGTTATGTGTGCTTACAGGTTTTAAAGGAAATTCCTTCCCAATTTTAGAGAATACGCCTTCAGTGCTAGTCGCCAGCCCCTGGCCTATGGAAGGAGGTCTTGGGGTATTCACAGCATGGGCCCCGAGAGATGGGTCATGACAAATTGGTATCAAAGGAGTTGGTTCTACCACAGAACTTAGGACTCTAATCTTTCTTTTAACGGAAATAGTGTTAAGTGTAGTGAGTGTGTTTATCAGTTTAGGGAATCCGGTGTTGGTGTGGTGGTCGACGTATCCATACACCAGGACCCTGACTTTTGATTTCTGACTCAATGCACGAAAACACTGATTGCATGTGTGTTTTCAAGAGTTTTATTTTTGATCTCTTAATTCATCTCACAAGGTATAACTTTTTACTGTGTCAGCTCACCAGGTATAACCTTTTGACCATGGCACACCTGTTTCTTTTGAGGTTTCCTCCACACAGACATCCATTTAGGGTTCCGAGAGTTGTACGCACTGATAGCCCACTGAGTGACGAGGCCTCAGTGCAGGGCCCTTTTCCAGTAGAGTCACCAGCGGAGGCACCAGTGGTACCACTCCCCGTTGGGCCACCGATGCCACCAGCCCTAGCAGCAGACATTGCACACCACTTGAGCACATTGCATGAGTTCCAGCACCATAGGCCACCTAGGTTCTTGGTAGAGACGGACCCATAGGCGGTTGAGGATTGGCTGGAGGCCGTGGTGAGAGTTTTTCAATTAGTAGGGACACCGGATGATCTTATGGTGATCCTTGCCGCCAGCCTTCTACAGGCAGTAGTAGGAAGATGGTGGAGTTTGATGATCTAGGTACACGACAAGGGGAAGCTTCTCTAGGCATACTTTGAGAGCCTGTTTCAGGCAGATTTTGTTCCAGTGACTCTTTGCGCAGTGCACATTTAGGAACTACTTCATCTGCAGCAGGGCAGCATGACTGTGGCTCAGTACTCAGTGAGGTTCACTGACCTATCACGCTACTCCAAAGATATATTGTGGGACCCATTCTTCAGGACTCAGACCTTTGAGTAGGGACTCAGGTGAGAGATCAGGGCTTTGATGATCTCACTCAGCATCCCGATGCAAGCATGGGTGTTAGAGAGAGCCCTATTAGTGGAGAGTTTCCTTGATAAGCAGTCACCAGCAGTGTGACCCACTACAAGTCATCATGTAGAGGAGTCTTCTACAGTTAGCATCAGATAGATGTCATAGAGTTCCAAGAGGACCAGACCTACAAGTGGACAACCGCAGGATTTAGGGTTGGTTGTGCGGGGCACCTGAGACAGAGTCTTTCATGCCAGGAGCGGGCAGTGTTACGCATGCGGTGGGTAGGGTCACATGGCTCATGAATTTCTAACCCATCATACGGATGATCAGCAGACGGTCAAAGGACTGCCCAGACAGAGATAGATATTCGACCGAGGAGGTCCGTAGGGAGCAGGCGGACGTGGCAGAGGAGCTGTCCGAGCAGCTGGCGGTGGGCGACGATTCGATATGTTACCGCCACCACCACCACGAGGTCCACCCCAACCGCAGGGAGCAGGTGTACAGGGGAGAGCTCATCTCCAGGAAGATGAGGCCTATGATCTTGGAGCTCCGGAGATGATACGAGGTACGATCAATGTCTACTCCACCTTATATACAGTACTTGTTGACACAGGTACTAGTTATTCTTTAATTGCCACTGCCCTTGTTCGGAGCTCAGAGATTCTGACGGAGTCGTTGGCTCGATCCTTATGGCTATATACACTTATGGGAATAGATTTGATGATTACACATTGGTGCCGGTAGTGCGAGCTTACTCTGGGAGGTGAGATATTTGGCTGGGATCTCCTAGTAGTAGCGTTGAGGCCTTACAATGTCATCTTGGGTACGGAGTGGTTATCTACATTCCATGCTCAGATAGACTGTATTAGGTGAAAAGTGTGGTGTGTCCGTATGGATGGGACCAGGTTTACCTTCATCGGTGATAAGGGAGCCTTTGTAGTGCAGGATGGACTTTCCTGGAGGAGAGTGTAGCTGATCACTCATCAGTTGGCTAGCCTTACCCTCAGAGTAGTTGATGTGGAGAGTTCGAGTTATCCTGTAGTGGTGGACTAGTATGCATATTTTTTCCCTAATGATGTCCTGGGTCTACCTCCTCATAGAGAGGTGGACTTTTACATTGACTTATACCCTGGGATGCCACCGATATCTACACCAGCATATCGGATGGATCCCATGGAGCTTCATGAGTGCGGGTATAGTTGGAGGACTTGTATGGGAAGGGATTCATTTGGTATAGTGTTTCACCTTGGGAAGCCCCGATTTTGTTCACCAAGAAGGCAGATGGGAGCTTGAGACTTTGTGTCGACTATCTGCACCTGAACCAGGTGACTATTAAGAATAAGTACCCACTTCCAAGGATTGAACACCTCTTTGATCAGCTGAAGGGAGCACAGTGGTTCTCGAAGATAGACCTCAGATCAGGTTATCACCAGCTCAGAGTGGGAGGCAAGGATGTGCAGAAGACGAACTTCAGATGTCGGTATGGCCACTACGAGTTCTTGGTTATGCCATTTGGTGTGACCAATTGTCCAGCAGTGTTCATGGGACTCAGGAACAGGATCTTTTAGCCATACCTTGATTGCTTTGTAGTAGTCTTCATTGATGACATTCTGATATACTCAGCTACTGAGAAGGAGCATGTCAATCATTTACGGGTAGTACTGGACACACTTTGAGAGCACCATCTTTATAGTAAGCTCTCAAAGTGCCAGTTCTAGATTCGAGAGGTTCACTTTCTGGGACATTTCATATCAGAGGCTAGAGTTGCAGTGGATCTATCTAAGATTGAGGTGGTACTTTCTTGGGAGCCACCCAGGAGTGTGACAGAGGTACAGAGTTTCCTGGGTTTATCTGGATACTACCGGAGGTTTGTACCATATTTCTCTAGAGTTGCAGCACCACTATCAGCCTTGATGAAGAAGGGGCAACCCTTTGTTTGGTCGGAGAAATGACAACGGAATTTTCAGGAGATGAGGCAGAGTATGACTAGTGCCCCCATCTTGAGGCTTCCAAAGGAGGGTGTAGGGTATGTAGTTTACTACGACGCATCAGGGACCAGACTCGAATGTGTCCTCATGTAAGAGCGAGCAGTGATCGCATATGGTTCTTGGTAGCTGATACAGCATGAGAAGAACTATGCTTCCTATGACCTGGAGTTAGCTGCGGTGGTCTTCACCTTGAAGATGTGGCGGAACTATCTGATGGGAAAACATTTTGCAGTGTCCTATGATCATAAGAGTCTCAGGTATATCTTCTCTCAGAAGGACCTGAACCTGAGACAGCAACGTTGGCTTGAGTTCCTCCAAGACTATGACTTTGAGAGAGTCTATACTCCTGGGAAGGGGAATGTTGTTGCAGATACACTCAGCAGGAGATCTGGTATCGGTTGTTAGACGAGGCGACAAAGTAGCTGGCTGCTTTACAGATATCCATTGTGGATAGAGATGGAGTAGTTTTTCTTCAGTCTTACATTCACTCCCCCACTTCTTCAGTGAGTCAGGGAGGCGCAGCATGGGGACACTAACTGTGAGACATAATGTGCTCAGATATCCATAAATCACGCACCTGATGGATTTTCTGAAGGTGGGGAGCATGTCATCCTCTTTAGAGGACGTACCATGGTACCAGAGTCACTTCGGGAGGAAGTTTTGAGGGATTTCCATACATCCCCTCTAGAGGTACATCCAGGAGTGGCGAAGATGTACTAGGATCTCCAACGATAGAACTGGTGACCGGGAATAAAGATAACAGTATCAGATTTTATCTCTCGGTGCCTCACATGTCAGCAAGTGAAGGCAGAGCATCAGGTACTAGTAGGCTTGGTTCATCCTTTAGATGTCTCATAGTGGAAGTGGGATGGGATATCCATGGACTTCGTGATATGACTTCCACATACATCCAGCGGCCATGACTCTAATTGGGTGATTTTTGACTGACTCACTAAGTTATCCCACTTCCTACCGATCAAAGAGCAGGGTTTAGTAGATAGCTTGGAATGCCTCTATGTGAAAGAGATTGTGCGGATACATGGATTAACCTCAACGATTGCCTCTGATCGTGATGCACATTTTACTTACCGACTATGGAAGGGGTTGTAGGAGGCTTTGGGATGCAACTTAGTTTGAGAACTGCCTTCCATTGGCCAGACTGAGTGGACCATTCAGACCCTCGAGGACATGTTACATTCTTGTGTCCTCGACTTTGGTCACTGTTGGAAGGATCACTTTCCTTTGGAGGAGTTTTCATACAACAACAGTTATCACTCCACCATTGGGATTTCACCTTTTGAGGCGTTGTACGGGCGACCTTGCAGATCACCTTTGTGTTGGACTGACACAGGGGAGTCAGTACTAGTGGGACCAGAGATGGTACGGGCTACCACAGAGAAGGTGCAGATCATACAAGAGAAGATGAAGACTACACAGAGCAGGCAAAAGTCGTATGCCAATAAGAGATGGAGACCTCGGGAGTTCGAGGATGGCGACCATGTCTTTCTATGGGTCTCACCTTGATGAGGTTTTTGGAGATTTGGATGAGTCGGAAAGTTATCTCCGAGGTTAATTGGACCTTTTCAGGTCCTCAGCAAAGTTGGTAAGGTGGCATACCACTTATCTCTTCCACCTCAGTTGCACCAGGTGCACGACGTCTTCCACGTATCCCAGCTGAGGAGATACGTGCTCGACACTTCTCAAATCATCAACCATGGAGAGCTGGACATCGACGATGGGGAGACTTTTATGGAGGTTCCAATAAATATTGAGGATTGACAGGAGCGAGTCCTTCATGGATGGTCGATACCTCTGGTGTGCATTCCCTGGCAGCACGGGAACCTCCAGTAGAGCACATGGGAGCGGGAGGCTCAGATTCATGCTCAGTTCCCCCACTTGTTTACCTAGTTTGAGTTGGGGATTATAGAGACGTAGAGCCTTGAGGTGGGTAGAATGTAAAGACCCCAATTTTCAATGTAAATCTTTTTAAAAATAAATGGGAATTTTATGAGTCCACAAAAATTGACGGCATGTGATTCCAAGGCCCGGAGTGCTCGGAATAAATTTCGGAACTTTTGTTCAGGTACGTTTAGTAAATATGCGAGAATGTTTTTCTAACTTTTGAACCAGTGCTTGGAATTGAAATCTGAGGGCACCGTTGAACTCGCAGTGCCGGTATTCGCTTAAATAGACTTTCACCTCAATGGCAGTTGGTCAGGGGTCGAAGTTAGTTTTTTAGGTTTTTCGTGGAATTAATAAAATAAAATAATTGTACATTTTATTTTATTTGTTAAAACCTCCATGTGGAAGTTGAGAAGTAGGGACCACAAGACCTTAACCTCCCATGAGAGGTTATGGTGGTGGGGACCACCCGAGGCCTAAACCTCTTCAACTCCCTCATTAATGTGGAGGGGCCTCTTGAGCTTCCTCCACATTAATTGTGCCAACCCTCCTTAATTAATTGTGACAAACTCTCCCCCACTTAATTTTTCCAACCTATGTGATTAATTAACCTAATTTGAATTATGCCAAAAATTAAATTGGGGGAATCATATCACATTTTGGCTACTTTGCAAATTTGGTGGAATTAGGAGAGGAGAAATATTGGGAGAAATCTCTTCCATGAAAAATGATCTCACCAACGAAGAATGTCGACCTCAACTTCGACCTTCTTTCTCGATACTTCCTCCATAGGTGGACATCTTCAACAAAAAATAATCACCTCCATCGAAGAAAGTTAATTCGACGAACGAGCTTGGGATCAGAGGCGTGTGACGGGCGCGACGAACATCGACAACTTCGATTTCTCTCTTCGTCATCAAGCGAACGAAGCAGGGGTTTATTTTCTTTTTATTTATTACTTCCCATGTACACCCCTTATATTTATTTTTTGGTTTGGGAAAAATCATTGCGGGAGGATAGGATTTGATGTTCATGTTCATGTTTTTGATGATCAATATGGTACCACCCTAACGCGGAGGGTATGGGCCAAACAAACATGGCCCGACCCTTCCGCAAATCTTGTGGTGTTCTTCGTGATGGAGGAAGACGGCAATCATCCATGGTTGGGGAATGAGAACGGCAGTCGGCACCACCGCCAGCCGCAACGAAGGTGACGGTGCAACGGCGCCGCCCCGCGGCCACAGCTGCCACCCTGCGGCCACCGCTGCCCTACGGCCGGACCGCCGCCCCGTGGCCGGACCGCCACCCTGCGGCCAGACCGCCTTCCCGTGGCCGGACCGCCACCCCTCGATCTCACTTCATCCCCAGTCGAGCCGCCCCAGGCCGATCCAAGCGGCCCCACGCCCTTGTCGCGCCCCTCAGCCGAACCACCCTCGCAGCACCCTCATAGCCCTTGTGGCCTGCCGAGCCGGACCCAGCAGGTCAGGCCACTCAGTGGGCCCAGCCAAACCCAACGAGCTGGGCCGTACTGCGGGTTGGGTCAGACCCCGCAGGTCTGACCGGGTCGACCTGAACCGGGTCGGCCCAGGCCGGGTCGGACCAGACCCGGGCCCACTACGACCCAATCACATTCTTTTGGCCATAACTTTGGCACCGGACGTCCGTTTGACAAACCATCAGCAGTGCTGGAAATCTTAGAGCGAGATGGTCCCTTTGAGTGATACCCCACTGAGATTTTTATTAAGATGGGGAATGGTCAGGTTGGATAGAGCAGGAATCCAACTGGGCCCCTGGGACCAAAAGGCTAATAACTCACAGACCGGGCGTCCGATTAACGTGGTGTCTATTACGTTGATACCCCTATGACATGGTGGACCTTTGAGATACATATTCATGGGACTTTATGGAAGTTTGAGTATCAACCAGTAGCTTGTGGATTGGATCCTTTCTAAGATGATCGATCATAGTGCGGGAACCCAGTGGCTGGTTGAGACTTGATGATCGCTGACCATTTTGACTCAGAGTGACTCGACATGCCCAGTGGGGAGTAGCTTAGTGACGTGGTATACCCATGGTACTCGAAAGGAGGAGTACCTCAGCAGGCCACGTGGGGGAGCACCTCTGTGTGACGCGGTATACCCACGGTGGGGAGTGCCTCTGTGTGACGCGGCAGACCCACGGTACTCAACAAGAGGAGTACCTCAGTAGACCAAGGTTAGTGGGAAGCGCCTCTGTGTGACGCAGTAGGCCCAATATACTCTATAGAGGAGGATTTCTACAGTAGTTGTGGTGTTCGACGATGTGACTAAGAATGTTACTTGATACTACCCCTAGAATAAATCTCAGTGTGAGCTGATTCAATACCACTATGTTTTTCCTCATGATTGAGATGAAGTACTTGATAACTTAGGTATATGTATGTGCATATACCTAAGTAAGGTTATATGTTGATTTCAAACTTTGTGATTTATCTTTGACGGATTTTGTGAGACCTAGAGGGTCTTAGGGTCCCTACTGAGTATCTTTATACTCACCCCTGCATGGGATATACCCTCACCTTTTTGTGTTGGATGCAGACGACGGACAGTGCTGACTAATGCTGAGAGTACCAGGACCGGACGGTACCTGGAGGTAGACCATACGTCTTGTCGGTACACAGAGGAGACAGGTGGATGTGGAGTGTTGAAGAGGCTATCTGTACCTACCCTTCAAGTAGCAACCTCGAAGGATGATCCAGTAGTTATCTTTCCATTTTCTTCAGTTGTATTGTATCACAGTTCTACTTGTACTTTCCATTTGGTCTTGTATTCCGACCCCTTTTACTTACTGCACTCACTCTATTTACAGTTCAGTTTACTTGTGTTCCTACCATGATGTGTGCTTAGTTACGTGTGCTTATAGGTTTTAAAGTCAATGTCTTCCCAATTTTAGGGAATACGCCTTCAGTGCTAGTTGCCAGCCCCTGGCCTATGGAAGGCGGGCTTGGGGTAGTCACAGCACAGGCCCTAGGGGATGGTTCGTGACAAATAAGATGAATGAATTCATGAAAATTTTACCTAATATTCTCAAAGAGTTGAGAATATATAAACTAGTAATATGGTGTATGGGTTTTGGTACTATGTAGATAGTATAAATGGGTAAAATTCTAAACCAAGAGAATAAAAGTTGGTTGGAGTGTCCAAAAAAATTTCTTTAGTTGGTTATACAATGTCATTAAAACCTAGAGGTAAAATAAGGAAGAATAAAGGAATATTAGTTTCATATATTGGAATTGTCCTAATTACCTAAAGAGTTGTAAGGAGACTAGTAGAAAGTCCATATAAATGTTATAGAGTTTAATTCTATTATTATGATGGATAAATGATATCAAATTTATGTTTTTAAAAAGTTGTAAATATACAGGAGGTCAAAAGATAAGAAAAGAATTAAATTTTGAAGTTTTCTTTCAAGTAATGGAGTAAAGGATTTACTGCACTAATAACTTGGATTCTTCAATCTTATATGAACTTATAATATGATATGTATTATTGATCTTAATTTTCTCTTGAGAATAGCATGTAAGCAATTGTTGTTTGAATGAAATGAGATAAGTCTTTGTGAAACAAATAGTTATGATTTGTTAAATTCTATAATATGCTACAAGAGAGACTAAAATCCTTTTGTTCTAGTCAGTGAATTCATACTTTTTTCATTTATATAAATATTCTAACAACATGATTTGATTTAAAAGTTTTACTTAAAATTATCAAAGTTTTGAGAATAGATGATCTAGAAATATGATGTCTAGATTATGGTGTTATGTAGATAGTTAAAGTTGGTAAAATTTTAAACTAAAAGAAGAAAATTTAGTTTGTGAGTTCAATAATGTTTCTTTAATAATCTAATCAAGGTCATTGAAATCTAGGGTTTTTAATAAGGATAAGAAATAATTTTATAATAGAGTATTATCTATAATACTTGAAGTATTTTAAAAAACTAAATGAAATATCCATGTCATGTATCAAGGTTATAGAATTAAATTCTTTTATATTTATAGGTATATGATACCAAATATAAATTATATAAGTGTTAAAATTATATTAGAATTCAAAAAAAATTGATTGAGATTATATTTTACATTAATGTTATGAATAAAATAATTTCTATATCAAATATTTGAATATAAAGGCATGTGTCAAGATTATATGAATCTAATTAAAGGATTTGTATCTTAATCTCATTTATCTTACATGAAAAAATAGGTGGTCAGTTAACACATAGTTTTTATAAACAACATTATATGATTGATTACATACACATGGTGTATGATTAATTGGGATTTTATAACATGTTTTGAAGAAAATATATGGATAAAAATGTTTTATCTAGGATAAAGTGTTTATACAGATGTTTATTAAAATATAATAGATTTTATTACTACCTCACATCAATGGTATATTTTAATAAAGTCTTATTTTCAAAAGTAAAATGTTCCAAACACATATAATAATATATAGAATATGGAACAATAGTTCATTTTTTAAGTATTCCTACTGAAAAAGAAATAAATTTTATTTCCTAAAAAAATTAAATTTTGTATCTTATAAATATATTTTGAAAGGAATATAGTAACTAATAGGATATTGGTAGTATGTTTTGACTTAGATAAGTTAAAATTTAACAAATGAAAGAAAATTCAAGTCTAATATTAAAGTGATTTTTCACTTAATATACTAAAAGTGTTTAATATGTGTGATGGTGAAGAAAAATGAAGATTTATATTTAGTCTCTATTATAAATGAATATCACTATTTTCTGAAGGATTATACCTGTCAATTTTAGAAAGTGAATTACACTTTATATTGTAAAATAGTTTAGAATGTGGTCATAAAGATAAATATAAATAGTTTCATTAGTTACCATAAAAGTGCATGTCACTTTATTCTAAAAGAGTTATGGGTTTATTAGTAAGCAATAATGTAAGTAGTTACATTAATTCAAGAATGAAGAGTTTGATGGAAAGGGTTCTAATTATAATGATTATGTACTTGTAAATGGTTCTAAGAAGACAAAAAATTCTAACATCATAATATTTGATGTTGTGAAGTTAAGGAGTTTGAATATATTTGAATAGTTTATCATTGGTAATATAATTCCTAAATCTAACCATTATTCAAAATTTATTTATTTATAGATGTTACTTGCTAAATATTTAGTGGGAGAGTTTTATTAGATAGTCACATAGAGATGTGATGGGAATTACATATGATGTAATGAGTTAACAAACTCCCTAAAAAGTGTAGCATACATAAGGATGATCTGGAAGTTTATCACATATTATATGATAGATAGGTGATTGTGTTAGGATTGTTAAATATTCTTAAAACATTTTTAAGGATATAAATGTATCATGCTATTATAATCAATTAAATATCTAATTATCATTCATTTATATGTGTTTTAGTTTAATTTACATGAACTTTTGAATAATAATATCCCTTCAATTTTATACTTTGAGTAGTCCTGAGTTGTTGATTATCACGGAGAATTATAGGTTGTAATGATATGTTAAGATAAGCATGAATAGAATTTTTACTCATTTAAAATAGTTTTATATTAGATATGAATAATATATTCATGAGATAATAAGTAGAGACCCATTACTTGTACTGAAATTCCAAAGTATATCTCATGGAATGTCATATAGGAATCGATATACTTAGGAATGTATGCATATTATCAATACTTCTTATCTAAGGTTGGAAAGATACCTATCATGATAATAATTATAATTTGATACCCTACTATTTAAAACTATATTTCTAGACCAACCCCTAATTGTGGGAAGATTAGTATAGTTTCACAATCATTCATTTTGGTGAGGCTTATCCAAGGAAAAACCCAATGGATCCGGCATTTGTAATGAGATATTAGCCTACTTTCCAAAGTAAGTCAGTCATTGTGGTTTCTTACCAACAATTCTTAGAAACTTAGATTGGTTGAGAGGATGGGAGGTTCGGCTCATCACACCTTGTTGGGTGGAATTATTTCCTACTCTGACACTATCTTATAGATTTATGATATGTTTGTGAATATTTCCTAGATCCTAGTACGGTACTAGTTACCATAACAAAATGATTAGGTATTGAATTTCAAAGATGTGAATCCCCGTAGATGTATGAGGGAATCCTATTAGTGACACCATCTGTATTTATTAGAGGTCCTCTATATAACTACCCAATATTAATTAACATTGAGGGACTACTTGTGTTTTAAATATATATAATTGGGCACTCTAGAGATTATTTCTATCTAAGGAGGTGATTGGTATCTTGGAATTGGGATTTAACCTCCAATATACATCCAATGTATCCAGTGAGAATAGGAATCAAAGCCCACATAGTTCATAAGACTATACCATGTAGTTTAATTTCATGTGGTAAGGATGTATATGAGGGGATTTGAATATTAGATACCGAGGTTAGGCCCTAGGAAGGAATCATATGTATCCTGATTATAATAATAATTAGATTCCTAGTAGTTCAGTTATATGGGAGTTTCCCTAATATATTTCATTGGGAATATATCCCTATAATGGAAGAGAGGATTTAATTAGACTTACATATAAAATGTGGTCCATATTGGGGAATTTTCATCATACTAATGGTGTAATCATCATAGGTATCTAAACCCATGTGAGTCATGCACAGTGTGAGAAACAATAGAAATCAGAATATTGGACACATCACATGAGAGTGGGTATTACATATTATCGTTTCCCTGATATTTTGATGGGGATTACACAATGTGGTTTCCTTATAAATATGATGAAAAGCTCTATATAGAATATGGATCCATGAAGGTTGTAGAGGGAATTTGAAAATGGTTCCATGAAGGAATCATGGACTTTATAGGAAATATAGCCTCATAGAAGTATCGATAAAAGTATTTTGGATATGGGGGATCATACCTTAGAAAGGCATCCTACATGTCCTACTTATATCAGGAATCAGGTTCGGCAAGATTCATATTGTTCCTAATCCACTGATGTAGAGGGAATGATGATTACCCCAAGAGGATTATTTCTTCAATGTTTAGAAATAATGGAATATTAGGTACTTAAAATAAGGTGAATGACCACTTAGAATTATCCCAGAAAGAGCATCTGAATTTGGAATCACGATGCATGATAAAGACAAAGGTATACATCTTAGCTTAATGAAATTAAATGAATGGTCGGGACTTACACTCAAGAGGACACCCATGTATGAACCCATTTCTCTTATGCCGATATAAAAGGAAGGATGATAGAATTATAAGATAATTTGGTCCCATGAGCTTGAATAATTGAAAATATTCAAGGACATATACCAAGGTTGATTCCAATGTCACATATCAATATATTTTTATGATATGAAGGATCTTTTGAGGGAATGTCGTGAGAGAACTCCCCCCCTCCTATACATAAGGGTTTAGGGGATCACATGACTAAGTAGGGATCTTGTGATCAAGTGACCTCAACAAGGTCACATTCTCATAAGATAATACATGAATTAGGGTTTATGAACAAGTTCTACAACCCCAAGTATGAATAGGGTTGCATGATTGAATAACCCTATTCTATTGTGAACACTCCCCATGTAAAGGTGGTACTTAGCCAAAGGTAGATAAGTGATTTGAATGGACTAAGAGGTCACATGGTGATGCGACATGTCCATGGGATTTTTCTTGACAAGGCCAGAATATCCAAGGGATTTTACATGACACAGTCGACATGACCAAGTGATTTCACATGACAGGGCTGACATGACCAAAGATGTTTGCGTGACAATACTGAAATGTCCAAGGATGTTCACATGACAAGGCTAACATGTCCAAGGTAATTATTAGGACATGAACAAAATACCCAAGGATTTATTCATGAAAAGTACAATATGTTTAAGTATTTTCATGTAATTGTCACACAAAAAAGGGAGCACGTGTCAAGGGTTCTCATGTTAAGGCCAACATGTACAAAGGAATCTACATTAAAAGGTTGATATGTACAAGGGTATTTGTATGAAAAGGATTTCATATCAAATGGATTTAGCATAACATAGATAACATGTCCAATTATGTTCACATGATAAGGATAACATGTCCAGGGATTTTCATATGACAAGGTCGACATGTCCAAAGGATTTTTCATAACAAATTTGATATGTCCAAGGACCTTCTGATGACAAGTATGGCATGTACAATGGATTTCACATGATAAATATGACATGTACAAGGATGTTTTCATGATAAGGTTGATTTGTCTAAGTATTTATCATCCTTGTATATGAATAATGTTTGTATGTTAGGGCTAGGTGAACTATAGGAGGTCATGTGATCAAGGGAATATGTCTAATGTCACATGTTCAAAATTATATCTCATAATTGTATTCTTGACACATGATCAAGAGTCCATATCATGATTGTCCTTAATGAAACTCATTATTTCTATTTCACTTTAGTTACTTACCAATATTTGTTAAGAGGAATAATCTTGCGACTGTGTGATCCCTCCTCTCTAAAAGATCTATACATGTATATGTGTTTTTATACTTTATTTTACCCAAGGGAGGTTTATAGGGATAACCAAACCATATTCATGATACTTTATATGGTGGATAATCCACATAACTTGTATTATGTTAATATAAGGTCATCTCATATGAGTTGGCAACATATCATGTGCTTCATGTGATTAAATCATATGTCATTGGTGACGATTTATCACATGATACATAGTGATCATGTGATTGGACCATCATTACTAGAATCCTAGATTATGTAAGACTTTTGTGTGACATGATTCTCATCTCATTGATTGAAAGTCATTGAGGGGGCATCACATGATCAATCATGGATCATACGATGGCATGTGAGCATTATCATGGATAGTCGCGCCACTTGTTTGTGGTGTATCGTGTGATCAATACTAGATATTGTCATAGTGTCCAATAATTTTCATAGAAATCCACATGAATTATACATGGTGTGTTATTGATAAATACTAGATCTCATGATGGAGTGAAAATATTGTCAGGACAGCCTCATGGATTTTCTATGGTGCATCATGTGATCAATTATGGATCTCAAGACAACATGTGAGTATTGTCATGGATAGTTGCTCCACTTTTTCATTGTGTATCATGTGATCAATCATAGATATCATGATGATGTGTGACCATTTTCATGCATAGTTCATGGATTGTTCATAGTGAATTGTGTGATCAATCCTAGATCTTTCGACAATGTTTTTTCATTATCATGGGAAACTGCTCTTCTTATCTATGGTGTGTCATGTGATCATTACTAGACCTCATGATGGTATGAAAACATTATAAAGGTCATTCTATCCTCTTTTACATGGTTCGTCGCATAATCAATCCTAAATTTCATGATGTAGTTCTATCATTATCGTGCATAACTGCACGACTTGTATGCGGATCCAAAGGGGCGTCACATGAAAAAAAACTACCGCATGATCATTTTTTCATTACCAACCTCCTCAATCATGTAAACCATCCACATAACCTAATTATCATGGTTATGATTTTTATACTTGAAGAAGTAATTACATGATCAGTCCTAGATCATATGATGGTGTGCATGTATTATCATAGAAAAACTTCTCTATTTTTTCTTTGTGTATACTGGGATATTTTAAGTGTTATGCGATCATGTAACCTAGGTGTTTGATCTCCATATATTCATGATTTATTATTTTACCATTGTGGTAAATTAATACATGTTATCTGGGTTTTTCTTCAACTCCAAATTTTCTAATGCTCATTTAGTGGGTGGAAATAAATCCCCCCTCCCTCAGAAGTGAATTCCAAAATAAAGAGAAAAGAGTTGGTTTTGAGGAAGTAAATGCCAACCTAAATCCCTTATAATTCCACATGTTGGTCTTATGAGTGAATCTTGATATTCCAAGAGACCTTTGGTATTCCAAATGATTCCCTATATATAGGTGGCTGAGGGTTTGGCCACTTCACCATTGATCTAGAATTCTAGAGAACTCAAAAGTTTTCTCTCTCGATTGCTCTCTTCATAAGACTCCATTTAATGATCTCTCCACATGGCCATTCTACATGATCACTCCACATAATCACTCCACATGATCGACTTTGAGTGAAAAAATTGTTTGTAAGACATGTTTATCCAAACTACTAATTAATCAATGGTAACTCACTTGGACCATGTGTCACGCCTTATAGAATAATAGACTAGGAAATAGAATTACTTTGCATGATCTATAATATTTCCTTGGATATTACATGATCACATAACACTTTATGAGATTGGTGTGACCTTCCTATGTCCATGCATTCCATGTGATTTGAAATGGGTCACACAATCACAAGACTTGAAATGGGTCATGCACTCTGCATGATTCCACTCAATTTATACAATTATTTCATTAATTATTACCACTTTTAAAATTAAAACTTTTTTAAATGTGTTCTATATCTTTTTTAATTCCTTATACTAGATGGGTTCAAGCTCACAGACTTCATCTGATGTGGCTGGCCAGAGGGTTATGATCGTTGGGAACCACAATGTCAATCCTTTGTATCGAGTATTATCTAACAAAGAGAATCTAAAGGTTCTTCTTCTGATCAATATATAGAATTATCCTCTATCACATAGGATTCCTCTATTTAAATTCTAACTTATAGAAAACACTTTGATCCCTTCACCCAGATGAAATATTACAGCTTGCTTCTTTTAATACTCCTTCAACTATTTCTAGGTGATTTTCTATGAGCATAGCCAGCTAATCATGGAATTGTTTTAGGGGTCATCCTATACATTTAATCACTCCCTGATGAAGCGTTGTCGTGTGCGCTCTCAAAAATATTTATACTAAGTGCATCATAGTGGCTGACCTAAGTCATTCTCTTGAGGAGCTTTTGTGGTTAATAAATCACTACTTCTATTCCACCTAATCTAATTCCTTTTTGTTGTTTAATGTTTTATGAAATAAATGTAATTTAATAAAATAATTGAAATTCATAAATCAGAAGAAACTTAAATTTAATTCTAAATTACCATGCAATTCTAAACAGAATGTAATTAAGGAAGAAAGGAAGTTCTCCCGAGAGAATATTCAGGGAGCACCTTCATTGGCCAGCTTCAAATATTCTTAGTGTACACACTCCATCATATGTGTGCACACCTTATTCTACCCCAGGTGTGAATGAAAAGTCTACTTAGCGATCGCCAAGCACACCCTCCATCCACCTCCTCAATCGAGGGAAAATGGTTGTAGATTAAGAAGTTAACCTTTAGACAACCACAGTGAGGATTACACCCACTATAAATTATCCTTAGAATTAACTCAAAGAATATTAAGAAGATGGTCTTGGGTTCAAGAACCTGATTACTCCCTTGGTATATTCCTCATACTAGTTACTCATGATCATGAGTATTATAGTTCACGATGGTAAGATGAGAGGAAGAAAAGAGGGCGAATCGGTGGACACAAAAATAAAAACAATGCATGAATTTATTAGAAATCTAAATTACAATTAAAAACTAAAAATAAATAAAATAAATAAAATAAAAAGAAATGTGGAAGATTTTCGGCCGGCCTCCCTCGGTGGAGATCTCCTCCTTGGTGCCTTGAAGGAATGGATGGAAAAATGGGATTCTTTGGGAAGGAGGTGAGGGCCTCCTTTTATAGGCAGAATTTGTCCATCAAATGTCGACGCATTGTAGACCCCTTCAATGACATCTTCACGCGTTCCACCCTTCATAAATGTTGTTCATAAATGTCTTTTCCGTCTCCTCTCCAAATTTCAGATACTTTGGAAACCGTATGTAGGAGTTATGAATTTTTCATTCTCGGTTTCTATTTCTGGACGAAGCATCCAGGAAGATTCCTCCAAACTAATGTCATTCAATAGCCTCCTTAATGACCCCAACATCCTCCAAATTTATTGTAGAGACGGAACTATCTGTCGTCGAGGTATCCCAGGTGGAAAAACATCATTTGAATATGTGTATGCCGCGTTTGATGTCCATTACGTTGGGTGGGTCCATGCTGCCCGCCCGGAAAAATTCCAATCTTCAATGATTTTTTAAACACTTTATATGACCAAATCAGCTCCTGGTCCAGAAGAAAAAAATGAAGGAAATAAAATAAGGATTCTAAAACAATTTTAATCAGAAAATTTGGAATTTTATTTTTCCTGAAATGACCAAAATACCCCTGACGTAAAATTCTGTCAAAAATCCAGAATTAGTCGTTTTTCACATTTGGGTTCAAAATAACACTAAAACCTAAAAACATGATAATTACCCATTCAATAACAGTTTTGTGGGATTATAAACAATGTTTTACAGTATAAAATATATAAAAATTTGAGCTTCATTACTCCCCCACACTTAAACATTGCACTCCTGGGCAATCATCTTACATCCAAATCAAAATCCACACAACAATCAAAAATGAGAAAATATCAATGATTTTATCCAAAATAGAATTCCATCATGTCTCATTTTATGAATAATAATTCTCTAATTTTCATTTAAATCATTAAAATTTGTTCAACCTCATAAATCAATCCATGGCCCAATCACAACCTACCTCACATTGAATTTTATGTCACTCTTCACTAAAGAGAAATTGAATCTAGAGTTATACTCATACTTGAAAATCGCATGTATCACCATAGGTTTGTGAAAATTCTCATTTCTCCACAGCGTGAAACATGAAAATTAATTTAATCATGAGGGCTTTAATTAAAGGTTCAAATGATTCTGTGGCTTAGGGTCGGTGGTAAAATGATTAAAAAATGTTCCAAGCTAGAAAGAGGAGGTTGAACTTTTAAGTACAATGCATGATTAAATCAAGTGAAAACCCAGGAAATTCCTCACTCAATACTGCTTATAAATGTGAAAAAAAACCCCATCCATCTTTATGACATGGTACATGAGCCAATAAGTGATTATAATGAATTATATCATCTAAGTTCTCCTCTTTTTTTAAATCTTCAGAAAGGCACAGCTTTATTTTCTTTTTTTTTCTTTTTTTTTCATAGAGGATGAGCTGAAAAATTGAATACAATGAATGAATGACAATTCATTCCCTTGATTTTTGGGAGGGACATGAGTCATAAAAGAATGTACAATGAATATTCAAGCTCATCTCCATTTTATCTTCTTTTTTTAGGAGAAATGGATGAACCAAATAAAGCACAATGCAATGATGACACATGCTCAATTCTCTTGTTATCCACTGCCCAAAATATTGACACACACTTCACACTACCCATAAATGATACACATCCCAATGAACGCACACGAAAGGCCCTTCCCCCACACTCAAACATGAAATATCCATGAAAAAATACTAAAAGTGCGGGTAGGTATGGAAAAATTGGCTTGTAATGTGGCTTAAACCTATAAGGCAATTCATGGCATCTAAGGGATTATGAAGGATAAATGTAAAGGTGGGTATCAGGATAAAATGTGTCTAGCCAATGAGATGCCTCAATCATTTTAAATATATTCCATGAAATCCAAAGCTTCGAAAGAGAATATTCACAAATTCTAGTTCTCACACAAAATTCAATTTTCCCTCAAGAAAGTGTGGGTATTAGGAAGAATATGTAAAAGTGGTTTAGAATACCTCACAGGATTGGAAAAAATATTTTGAGTCAGTGTTTCATGGTCATGGATTTCAAAAATCAGTCAAACTCATAAAAATGATTGACAATCCAATTCAAGAAAAATGTTTTCACATCAATAATCATTTAAAATCCATTATTTCAAAAATCATTTCAACTCTTTATAATCAATTGATGTGTGAAAAGTGATAAGAATATTCATTAAAGCTCAAAAATCCTAAAAAAAATGAAAAGCACACAAAAAGAACTAAGCTGGTTGACACTCCCCCACACTTAAATTTAACTACCCCTTATTTCAACTCAACAAAATATAAATATAAAGGTAAAAAATAAAAGGGAAGGAAAGATACAAACTGACATTATTTTAGAAGTGGATGCCTTGAGTTAAGCTCCTAGAATCAACCACTTTAAGACTACAAGAAAGTAATAAAAATAAATAAGAAAAAATAAATAAAAATAATGAGAAAATGAAAATAAAAGAGATAATGCTTGGTTTAGACCCCCAAGCGGGTGCTAGGTTTTTACTACCCCTAGTCAGGCAGTTTCAGTGGATTATCCCCAATCAAAAGGTGGGTGTGGTTTCTTTGAGATGAACCACCACATGTGAGTTTTCCCGATGTCCATGATTAAACACTGAAAGTAGAGAACCCCAAATAAGATAAGAATGTTCCCAACCCCCGAGAAAGAATAAAGAAGAAATTTGAGGTTTGAAGTGGGAGGGAATAAAAGATAAGGGTGCTCCCTGTTAACTTCGGCGGTGTCCTCCTCCATATGGTATGAAAATTTTTGTTGAGGAGGTAGTCGCACCACCGCCACATTCTCCAGATCTTCTTCCATGATCACCACTACTTTAGTGGTATCGTTCATATCATCCATGGTCTGCTCCATTTGTGTTGTATCAGAAATTTCAAAGGAAGAGATTTCATAAACAATTTAGCTTGAATAAGATTAAAACATGAAGAATTAATAAAGAAATATTCTCTTTCAAGTAATTCAGCATGGTAATTGATCTCTTCAGGCATGACCATTGGAAACTCAATCTCAGCAGGTGCGTCTTCTTCCTTATCTTCCAAAGAAAGAGAGAGGTAGAAAGTGTCTGATGTTCCCTTATTAAGTATGGGAAGATCATGTTTCAAGTTATCTTCAACAAAGTTATTCCAAGATTCTTCCAAAAAATGTTGACCTCCCATCAGTGCATCAGTTGGAATGTTTACTTCTGGGACCTCCTCGAGCAATGGTTGAGTGCGGGATGATGTGATTAATTCTTTTAGTAGCTCCTTATCACCCTCATCAGGTTCTTTAGCATAAAAAATGATGGGTGAAATCTCTTCCACCACTCTTTCTGGTTCAGGATCTGGTTCAGGTTCGGGTTGTTCTTGGGATGCGCGTACATATTCTGCAATCAATTCTATTTGGCCCTCCAATTTTTTCACTTTATAGCTAATCTTATGAAATTGTGCATCTAGTTCATTGTAAAAAATTTCTTGCAGTTGAGATTGATCAATCCATGCATAATAATCATAATTTGAATACATCATGAACAAAGAAGATTTTTTTTTAGTTTTTCAAATTTATGATTTTTTTTGTTGTTTTTTTAAATGAAAGGAAATTTATTTACACAATGTGAATAAAAATAGTGAATTAAAACCACTTGTCTCCCCGGAAATGGATGGAAAAATGGGATGCTTTGGGAAGGAGGTGAGGGCCTCCTTTTATAGGCAGAATTTGTCCATCACATGTCGACGCTTTGTAGACCCCTTCAATTACATATTCACGCGTTCCACCCTTCATATATGTTGTTCATAAATGTTTTGTCCGTCTCCTCTCCAAATTTCAGATAATTTGGAAACTGTATGTAGGAGTTATGAATTTTTCATTCTCGGTTTCTGTTTCTGGATGAATCATCCAGGAAGGTTCCTCCAAACTAATGTCATTCAATAGCCTCCTTAATGACCCCCAACATCCTCCAAATTTATTTTAGAGACGTCCCTATCTATCCTCGAGGTATCCCAGGTGGAAAAACATCATTTGAATATGTGTAGGCCGCGTTTGATGTCTGTTACGTTGGGTGGGTCCATGCTGCCCGCCCGGAAAAATTCCAATCTTCAATGATTTTTTAGACCCTTTAGATGACCAAATCAGATCCTGGTCCAGAAGACAAAAATTAAGTAACAAAAATAAGGATTCTAAAACAATTTTAATCATAAAATTTGGTATTTTATTTTTCCTGAAATGACCAAAATACCCCTGACGTAAAATTCTGTCAAAAATCCAGAATTAGTCGTTTTTCACATTTGGGTTCAAAATAACACTAAAACCTAAAAACATGATAATTACCAATTAAATAACACTTTTGTGGGATTATAAAAAATGTTTTACAGTATAAAATATATGAAAATGTGAGCTTCATCACTCCCCCACACTTAAACATTGCACTCCTGGGCAATCATCTTACATCCAAATCAAAATCCACACAACAATCAAAAATGAGAAAATATCAATGATTTTATCCAAAATAGAATTCCATCATGTCTCATTTTATGAATAATAATTCTCTCATTTTCATTTCAATCATTAAAATTTGTTCAATCTCATAAATCAATCCATGGCCCAATCACAACCTACCTCACATTGAATTTTATGTCACTCTTCGCTAAAGAGAAATTGAATCTAGAGTTATACTCATACTTGAAAATCGCATGTATCACCATAGGTTTGTAAAAATTCTCATTTCTCCACAGCGTGAAACATGAAAATGAATTTAATCATGAGGGATTTAATTAAAAGTTCAAATGATTCTATGGCTTAGGGTCGGTGGTAAAATGATTGAAAAATGTTCCAAGCTAGAAAGAGGAGGTTGAACTTTTAAGTACAATGCATGATTAAATCAAGTGAAAACACAGGAAATTCCTCACTCAATACTGCTTGTAAATGTGAAAAACAACCCCATCCATCTTTATGACATGGTACATGAGCCAATTAGTGATTATAATGAATGATATCATCTAATTTCTCCTCTTTTTTTAAAGCTCCAGAAAGGCACAGCTTTATTTTCTTTTTTTTTTCTTTTTTTTTCATAGAGGATGAGCTGAAAAATTGAATACAATGAATGAATGAAAATTCATGCCCTTGATTTTTGGGAGGGACATGAGTCATAAAAGAATGTACAATGAATATTCAAGCTCATCTCCATTTTTTCTTCTTTTTTTAGAAGAAATGGATGAACCAAATAAAGAACAATGCAATGATGACACATGCCCAATTCTCTTGTTATCCACTGCCCATGTCACGACCCGCCCTCGGGGTCCGTGCCGTGACTACCCCAAGCCCGCCTTCCATAGGCCAGGGGCTGGCGACTAGCACCAAGGCGTAAATCCCGGTAAAATGGGAAGGCATTGCCTTGTAAAGTAAACAAACACCACAGAGATAGCAAGCGGAAAGTAAACACTAAGAAAAAGTAGAGTACAACTGAAAGTGCGGAAAAGTAAATGGGCCAGTATACAAACCCAAACTGAAAGTAAAGTACAACTCGAAAGGGGAAAACAGCAACTGAAAAGTAAAAGCCGATACACCGAGCTGTCCACTGGAAATCCCACCTGAAGGGTGGGTAGAGATAGCTCCACTGCTCCACGGGTCCCGTCGTCCGCTCCGAGCACGTCCCGCCCAGTGGTCCACCTCCGGGTACCTTCCCGCTCTGCAAGCCTCAGCTAAGGTCAACGCTGTCCGTTATCTGCAACCAACACAACGTAGTGCGGGCAAAGCCCGTGCAGGGGTGAGTATAAGCTACTCAGTAGGGACCCCGAGACCCCTGAAGGTCTCTTAAATCCACAAAGGATAAACCACGAAGAAAGGAACGATCACGAAGTAATAACCGACACTGCTTAGGTATATGCCCATACATATACCTAAGTCATCAATTTCAAATACGCTCCAACCTCCGAGCCCAAGTACAACTCAGTCCACATAGGAAAGTAAACGTATTCCACACAGGAAAGCAAAACGTAATCCACACAGGATAGCACAACACAATCCACACAGGAAAGCAACAGGATTCAGCTCACACAGGTATACATCTTAAAAAGACGATAAAGATGATCTCTGATCCATCTAAGTCGTCGGACCCACGAAGGATCGATAGGTAACTAACCCCCGCAAAAGACCCACACAGGATCGGGCCCACGTAGGACCTGTAGGCGCTGGTTCACACAGGACCGCTGAGCGCAAAGACCCACACAGGATCAGACCCACACAAGATCGGGCCCACACAGGACCTGTAGCACTGATCCACGTAGGATCGCTGAGTGCTGTAGTCATCATCGTTGAATCCACACAGGATCTCTGTACTGTCGTCGTCGCAGTCACAGTAGCAGTAGTAGCAGTAGTAGTCACAGTAACAGTCGCAGCCAGCACTAGGGTTCCCGCACACAGCAAGCTCGTTCGGAGGGTCCGCTCCACGAGCCGAGAGGCTGATACATCAACTGTCACAAAGTCCAGAGTTGATGTATCCAAAAGTTCCGTATCGTCAACAGGAACTCAACGCAATAGACGGCGCGTCGATCGGATGCCCTGTCTGTCTGTTATTGGCATTTTCGTCCCCGGGGCCCGGTTGGTTTTTAAGGAAAAACCAACCCGACCGTACTCCACCTGCGTCTAAACCTCGGGCGGAGTATGCCAAAATATCCGTCTCACTAAGAGGAACACAACACGGCTGACGGCACGTCAATCGGACGTCCGTAGCTCAAGATATGAGCGTTTCCGCTCCGTAGGCCCGGTTGGTTTTGTGAACGAACCAACCCGGCCGAACTCAAAGTAATCCGAAACCTTGAGTGCAATATACCGAAACGACCGTCTCGATCCAAGGATCGCGTTTCCGCAGACGGTTCGTCGATCGGAGGTCTGTGGCTCAAGTTATGGCCAAAAGACCGAAACTGATTCGAAACGGGGGGGTCCGGGTCCGGGTCGTCCCGGCCCGACCCCCCCTGGGTCGGCCCGAACCGGGTCGACCCAACCCGGGTCCGACCCGGCCCGGCCGGCCGGCCGGCGGCGCGGGCGGCCCGGCGCCGCACGGAGGCAGCGCGCGGGGGCTAAGCCCCTGCTTGATTTGGGTGGCGGCGCGACAATCAGCCGCGCCCCTTTGTTTTAAAAACACCCCCCCCCCCCACGTGGGGGGGCCTACTTGTGCGGAAACCGGGGGGCCGCCTGCCCCCCCTCAAGAAACCCCCCCCCCCCAATTAAATGGGGGGGGGGCTTTATTGCTGGTCGGGGGATTAATTTCCCCCGGATTTGACCATCCGGTCATCCAGCTGGCCGGCCGGTTTTCTCCAACGGGACCGGAAAAATCCGTTCCCCTTTTCGGCTTCCGACGCCGGCGGCCCGGCCGCCGGTCTCCTCGTCCCGCCGCGGCCCGGAACCGGCCGTGGTGTTCGTCGTCTGGCGCGGTGCGACGGCACCGCGCCCCTCCGCCGCACCTTCGATTCCCCTTGACGCGGCGCGACGGCGTCGCGTTCTTGATGATTCTTCCCCGGCGCGGCGCGACGGCGCCACGCAATATAATTGTACGATTATCCGCGTGGTGCGACGGCACCACGCCACCTTGTTTCAACCCGCAAGGTAAGTCAACAAGAATGATGGAGGGGGTTCGGCCGTGTTCATGCGGTCCGGCCCCCTCACGTTAAATGATAACATAACTTAAAATCCTTACGTTAATCATGCATGAACCACGAACAAGGATAAATAAATAAACAATTACAACAACCCCTACCTTGGGTATAGGTTCGAAGATTTGTCAACGTCCCGCGGAAGACAACGTCGCGGAGGTCGGGCGTCGCGGTAGCCGTTCGTCAAATCCGTTGACGAAGAGATATGCCCGAAGAGATACGTCGTTGGAGAATCTTCGTATGCCGACGAAGAAGGTCCGAGGAGGAAGCGGCGTTCCCTCTTGTTGACACGGAAGACGAAGAAGAGAGGAGCGGCGTTCTTCGTCGGAGTTTGAGCGTTCTTCGTCGGAGCTTGAGCGTTCTTCGTCAAAGTTGAAGAAGAAGGAGGAGGAGCTCTCAAAAATCCTCACTAGTTGGCTAAATAATTCTAACCAAAGAAAGAATAAGCTAAGGGTTATTTTATTAACTCAACCAAACCATTTGAATTTCAAAGGTTTGAATTAAGACAACTCAAGCCATTAATTAACCCAACTACCCAACTTAAATTAAAAGGGGAGTTTAAGGGAGAATATGAAAGGTTTAGTTTCGTGTGGGTCCCACCACACTTAATCCTCTCAAGGGAGGTTAAGTGGGTGTGGGTCCCACCCCTAACTCCCTTTGAGAGGAGTTAACCTACAAAGGTAAAATAAAAAGAATTCCACATTTTTTATTCAACTTTTTATAATTCTCCCAAAAACTAACTTTCGTCCCGCAACAAACGCAACTTCTGAAAAGGTCTCTTTAAGCGAATATCGGCGCTGCGAGTTCATCGGTGCCCTCAGATTTCAATTCCGAGCACCGGATCAAAAGTTAGGAATTCCCGCTCGTTCGTTCACTGAACGTACCCGAGCCAAACTTCGGAAAATTGATTCCGGGCACTCCGGGCCTCGGAATCAGGTGCCGTCTGAAACCGCGCTCTTGTAAAATTCCAAATAAAATTAAGAAAAAATTTCCCTTGAATTTTACGGGTCTTTACATTACTCCCACCTCAGGGATTTACGTCCCCGTAAAGATACATCAAAAAAAACTAGGGAAACAAATGAGGGTACTGAGCACGCATTTGAGCCTCCCGCTCCCATGTGCTCTCCTGGAGATTCCTGTGCTGCCATATGATGTGCACAAGAGGAATCGATTGCCCACGCAGGACCCGCTCCTGTCGATCCTCTATCTCCACCGGGACCTCCGTAAAAGTCGCCCCATCGTCAACGTCAAGCTCCCCATGATCAATGATGTGCGTCGGGTCGTGCACGTATCTCCTCAGCTGAGACACATGGAAGACATCGTGCACCCGGTGCAACTGAGGTGGTAGAGCCAGGCGATAAGCCACCTCACCAATCCTGCTGAGGACCTGGAAGGGTCCGATGAAGCGCGGAGATAACTTTCCGCCTCGGCCAAATCTCTGAATACCACGTCGAGGTGAGACCCGCAAGAAGACGTGGTCGCCATCCTCGAACTCCAGTGGCCTCCGCCTCCTGTCAGCGTATGACTTCTTCCGGCTCTGTGCTGTCCTCATCCGCTCCTGGATGACCTGGACCTTCTCTGTCATGGCCTGGATCATCTCCGGTCCCACGAGTGCTGACTCTCCAGGGTCTGTCCAGCACAAAGGAGATCTACAAGGTTGGCCGTACAACGCCTCGTACGGTGCCATCCCGATAGTGGAGTGGTAGCTGTTGTTGTACGCAAACTCCACCAAGGGTAGGTGGTCCTCCCAGCTACGACCAAAGTCGAGGACACATGCGCGGAGCATGTCCTCGAGAGTCTGAATGGTCCTCTCCGTCTGACCATCCGTCTGAGGGTGAAAGGCTGTGCTCAGACGTAGCTGCGTCCCGAACGCCTCCTGTAACCCCTTCCAAAGCCGGGAAGTAAAGCGGGCATCTCGATCGGAGACGATAGATGATGGCACGCCGTGGAGCCGCACAATCTCCTGAACGTAGAGTCGTCCCAAGCTCTCCACTGAGCCCTGCTCTCTGATGGGTAAGAAGTGTGCCGACTTGGTGAGTCGGTCAACAATCACCCAAATGGAGTCGTGACCTCTGGAAGTGCGTGGAAGTCCAGTCACGAAGTCCATCGATATGCAGTCCCACTTCCACTCCGGAACCTCCAAGGGCTGTACCAAGCCTGCTGGTACCTGATGCTCTGCCTTCACCTGCTGGCAGGTGAGGCATCGAGAAACGAACTCTGCTACAGCCTTCTTCATGCCCAGCCACCAATGCTGTCATCTGAGGTCCTGGTACATCTTCGCCACTCCAGGATGTACCGCCAAAGGAGAAGTGTGAAACTCTCTCAGCACTTCCTCTCGCAAAGCGACTGGTACCATGGTACGTCCTCTGAAAAGGATGTCGTGCTCTGCTCCAAGGGAGAAACCATCAGGTGCCTGTCCCGAGGATATCTGTTCACGCCGTGTCTCACAGTCAGCGTCCCCACGCTGTGCCTCCCTGACTCTCTGCAGTAGTGGAGGAGTGACTGTGAGAGACTGAAGGAAGGCTGCTCCATCTCTATCCACAAAGGATATCTGCAAAGAGGCTAGCTGCTCCGTCGCCTCCTCAAGTAGCTGAATGCCTGTCCTCCTGCTGAGGGAATCGGCTACTACGTTCCCCTTCCCAGGAGTATATACTATCTCAAAGTCATAGTCCTGGAGGAACTCGAGCCATCGCCGCTATCTCAGGTTCAGGTCCTTCTTCGAGAAGATATACCTGAGACTCTGATGATCGGAAAAGACTGTAAAGCGCTCGCCCATCAGATAGTGTCGCCATGTCTTCAGAGCGAAGACCACTGCTGCTAACTCCAGGTCATGGGTAGCGTAGTTCTGCTCATGCGGCCTCAACTGACGTGATCCATAGGCGATCACTGCCCGCTCCTGCATCAGAACACATCCGAGTCCGGTCCCTGATGCATCGCAGTAGACTACGTACCCTACTCCCTCCTCGGGCAACCTCAAGATAGGTGCGCTAGTCAATCTCTGTCTCAGCTCCTGGAAGCTCTGCTGACATCTGTCAGACCACACGAAGGGTTTCCCCTTCTTCGTCAAAGCTGTGAGTGATGCCGCAACTCTAGAGAAGTCTGGCACGAATCTCCGATAGTATCCAGCTAGTCCCAAGAAACTCCGAACCTCAGTCACGCTCCTAGGTGGCTCCCATGCTAACACAGCCTCAATCTTCGCAGGATCCACTGCAACTCCCGCCTCAGAGATAACGTGTCCCAAGAAGTGGACCTCACGTATCCAGAACTGGAACTTCGAGAGCTTACCATAAAGCTGGTGCTCTCGGAGTGTGTCTAGTATAACTCGAAAGTGATAGGCGTGCTCCTCCTCTGTCGTAGAGTAAATCAGAATGTCGTCGATGAAGACCACGACAAACCGATCGAGGTATGGCTGAAAGATCCTGTTCATGAGAGCCATGAACACTGCTGGAGCATTGGTTACATCGAATGGCATAACCAAGAACTCATAGTGGCCATACCAACATCTGAAGGTTGTCTTCTGCACATCCTCGTCTCTGACTCTGAGCTGATGATAGCCTGACCTGAGGTCTATCTTCGAGAACCACCGTGCTCCCTTAAGCTGATCAAAGAGGTCATCAATCCTCGGTAACGGATACTTGTTCCTCACTGTCACCTGGTTCAGGCGAAGATAGTCAACACAAAGTCGCAAGCTCTCGTCCGCCTTCTTGGCGAACAAAATCGGGGAAGCCCAGGGTGAAACACTGGGTCGGATGAACCCCTTGCCCTGCAAGTCCTCCAACTGTACCCGTAGCTCTCAAAGCTCGGCGGGGGCCATCCGATATGCTAGAGTGGATATCGGGGCTGTCCCGGGGTACAAGTCAATATAAAAGTCTACCTCTCTGCGAGGAGGTAGCCCTGGAACGTCGTCGGGAAAAACGTCCGCAAACTGATCCACCTCTGTAGGAAAACCAGGACTCCGCACGTCAACTGCTCCAAGGATAAGGCTAGCCAACTGATGAGTGATGGGATGTCCTCTCCTCCGCGGAAGTCCATCCTGTGCTGCTAAGGCTCCCTTCTCGCCGGTGAAGGTGAACCTGCTCCCGTCGGTGCGTACACATCGCACCTTGCGCCTAAAACAGTCAATCTGTGCATGGACCGTAGATAGCCAATCCATGCCCAAGATGACGTCGTAAGGCCTCGACGCTGCTACAAGAAGATCCCAGCCGAAGCTCTCGCCTCCTAGAGTAAGCTCACACTGCCGGCACCAGTGCGTAATCATCGAGTCTGCTCCCATAGGAGTCTCTAGCCGTAAGGATCGAGCCAACGGCTCTGTCAGAATCTCCGAGCTCCGAACAAGGGCAGCGGCTATGAAAGAGTGACTCGCTCCTGTGTCTATAAGAACTGCAGCAAGGGTGGAGTAGACACAGATAGTACCTCGAATCATCTCGGGTGCGCCGTGGTCGTAGGCCTCTGCTGCCTGGAGCTGTGCCTGTCTCTGCCCGCCAGCTCCCTGTGGTCGGGGTGGACCTCCTAGTGGTGGTGGTGGCAAAGCCTCAAAGCGTCGCCCACCACCGGCTGCTCGTCCAGCTCCTCTGCCTCGTCCGCCTCCTCCCTGCGAACCGCCACGGTCGACCCTCTGCCTCTGCCTCGGTGGTCCCTCAACCGTCTGCTGCTCCTCGGCACGGCGGGTCGGGCAGTCACGAGCCATGTGGCCCTGCCCGCCACACGAGTAGCACTGTCTGCCTCTCGAAAGACTGGCTCCTCTTTGTGTGCCCCGCGCTGCTGAGCCAGTGTCCTGAGGTCGTCTGCCCGAAGGTCTGGTCTGTCTGGACCCCTGAGTCATCCGCCAACTGCCTGCTGCAGATGACTCTGCCACGTGCCGCCCTGCGGTGGGTCTCTGTGCTGGTGTAGACTCAGCAAGGAAGCTCTCGATCAGAAGGGCCCGCTCCAGTACTCCTGTCTGAGTCGGTATGCTGAGGGAGATCAGCGATGCCCTGATCTCGTGTCTCAAACCCTGCTCGAAGGTCCGGGCCCGGAAGAATGGGTCTCGTACCATGTCGGTCGAGTAGCGCGAGAGATCAGTAAATCTCGCCGAGTACTGAGCGACCGTCATGCTGCCCTGCCGCAGCTGTAGAAGCTCCTGGATATGCACCGCACGAAGGGTGGCTGGGACGAACTCCGAGTGGAAGAGGATCTCAAAGTCCGTCCAAAGTAGAGATGCCTCATCATGCACCTGGAGCATCAAGCTCCACCATCATCCTGCTGGTGCGTGTAGTAGGCTTGCAGCGAGGATCACCATGAGGTCTGCTGGTGTCCTCACTAGCCTAAACACTCGTACCACTGCCTCCAGCCAGTCCTCTACTGCCTGGGGATCCATCTCCCTGCGAAACCTGGGCGGTCGCTGGCGCTGAAACTCATGCAGTGCGCGGAGGCGACGTGCATCGTCAGCGGCTGGCGCTGGAAACATCGGGGGCTCGGCAGGTAGTGCTACCGCCGGTGCCACTGCTGACAAAGGGCCCTGCACCGAGGCCTCGTCGCTCAGTGGGCTGTCGTCACGCTCGACTCTCGGAACCCTAGCTGGCTGCCGTCGTGGGGCCATCCTGAAAAGGAAACAGGTGCGCCACGGTCAGAACAGTATACCTGGTGATCTGATATAAGTAATCACAAAGAAAACTTTGAAACACACACGCAATCAATGTTTTCGTGCATTAAGTCGGAAATCAGAAGTCAGGGTCCTGGTGTACGGATACGTCGGCCGCCGTACCAACACTGGACTCCCTGGACTGATAACCACACTCAATACGCTAAACATTATTGCTTCACATAGAAAAGATCAGAGTTCGCGGTAGAACCGAACTCCTCTGATACCAATTTGTCACGACCCGCCCTCGGGGTCCGTGCCGTGACTACCCCAAGCCCGCCTTCCATAGGCCAGGGGCTGGCGACTAGCACCAAGGCGTAAATCCCGGTAAAATGGGAAGGCATTGCCTTGTAAAGTAAACAAACACCACAGAGATAGCAAGCGGAAAGTAAACACTAAGCAAAAGCAGAGTACAACTGAAAGTGCGAAAAAGTAAATGGGCCAGTATACAAACCCAAACTGAAAGTAAAGTACAACTCGAAAGGGGAAAACAACAACTGAAAAGTAAAAGCCGCTACACCGAGCTGTCCACTGGAAATCCCACCTAAAGGGTGGGTACAGATAGCTCCATTGCTCCACGGGTCCCGCCGTCCGCTCCGAGCACGTCCCGCCCAGTGGTCCACCTCCGGGTACCGTCCCGCTCTGCAAGCCTCAGCTAAGGTCAACGATGTTCGTCGTCTACAACCAACACAACGTAGTGCGGGCAAAGCCCGTGCAGGGGTGAGTATAAGCTACTCAGTAGGGACCCCGAGACCCCTGAAGGTCTCTCAAATCCACAAAGGATAAACCACGAAGAAAGGAACAATCACGAAGTAATAACCGACACTGCTTAGGTATATGCCCATACATATACCTAAGTCATCAACTTCAAATACGCTCCAACCTCCGAGCCCAAGTACAACTCAGTTCACACAGGAAAGTAAACGTATTCCACACAGGAAAGCAAAACGTAATCCACACAGGATAGCACAACACAATCCACACAGGAAAGCAACATGATTCAACTCACACAGGTATACATATTCAAAAGAGGATAAAGATGATCTCTGATCCATCTAAGTCGTCGGACCCACGAAGGATCGATAGGTAACTAACCCCCGCAAAAGACCCACACAGGATCGGGCCCACGTAGGACCTGTAGGCACTGGTTCACACAGGACCGTTGAGCGCAAAGACCCACACAGGATCGGACCCACACAGGATCGGGCCCACACAGGACCTGTAGCACTGATCCACGTAGGATCGCTGAGTGTTGTAGTCGTCGTCGTTGAATCCACACAGGATCTCTGTACTGTCGTCGTCGCAGTCACAGTAGCAGTAGTAGCAGTAGTAGTCACAGTAACAGTCGCAGCCAGCACTAGGGTTCTCGCACACAGCAAGCTCGTTCGGAGGGTCCGCTCCACGAGTCGAGAGGCTGATACATCAACTGTCACAAAGTCCAGAGTTGATGTATCCAAAAGTTCCGTATCGTCAACAGGAACTCAACGCAACAGACGGCGCGTCGATCGGACGCCCGGTCTGTCTGTTATTGGCATTTTCGTCCCCGGGGCCCGGTTGGTTTTTAAGGCAAAACCAACCCGACCGTACTCCACCTACGTCCAAACCTCGGGTGGAGTATTCCAAAAGATCCTTCTCACTAAGAGGAACACAACACGGCTGACGGCACGTCAATCGGACGTCCGTAGCTCAAGATATGAGTGTTTCCGCTCCGTAGGCCCGGTTGGTTTTGTGAACGAACCAACCCGGCCGAACTCAAAGTAATCCTAAACCTTGAGTGCGATATACCGAAACGACCGTCTCGATCCAAGGATCGCGTTGCCGTAGACGGTTCGTCGATCGGAGGTTTGTGGCTCAAGTTATGTCCAAAAGACCGAAACTGATTCGAAACGGGGGGGTCCGGTCGTCCCGGCCCGACCCCCCCTGGGTCGACCCGACCCGGGTCCGACCCGGCCCGGCGTGGCGGCGCGGCGGCCCGGCGCCGCACGGAGGCAGCGCGCAGGGGCTAAGCCCCGCTTGATTTGGGTGGCGGCGCGGCAATCAGCCGCGCCCCTTTGTTTTAAAAACGCCCCCCCCCCCCCCACGTGGGGGGCCTGCTTGTGCGGAAACCGGGGGGCCGCCTGCCCCCCCTCAAGAAACCCCCCCCCCCAATTAAATGGGGGGGGCTTTATTGCTGGCCGGGGGATTAATTTCCCCCGGATTTGACCAGCTGGCCGGCCAGCTGGCCGGCCGGTTTTCTCCAACGGGACCGGAAAAATCCGGTCCCCTTTTCGGCTTCCGACGCCGGCGGCCCGGCCGCCGGTCTCCTCGTCCCGCCACAGCCCGGAACCGGCCGCGGTGTTCGTCGTCCGGCGCGGTGCGACGGCACCGCGCCCCTCCGCCGCACCTTCGATTCCCCTTGACGCGGCGCGACGGCGTCGCGTTCTTGATGATTCTTCCCCGGCGCGGCGTGACGGCGCCGCGCAAAATAATTGTACGATTATCCGCGTGGTGCGACGGCACCACGCCACCTTGTTTCCACCCGCAAGGTAAGTCAACAAGAACGATGGAGGGGGTTCGGCCGTGTTCATGCGGTCCGACCCCCTCACGTTAAATGATAACATAACTTAAAATCCTTACGTTAATCATGCATGAACCACAAACAAGGATAAATAAATAAACAATTACAACAACCCCTACCTTGGGTATAGGTTCGAAGATTTGTCAACGTCCCGCGGAAGACAACGTCGCGGAGGTCGGGCGTCGCGGTAGCCGTTCGTCAAATCTGTTGACGAAGAGATACGCCCGAAGAGATAAGTCGTTGGCGAATCTTCGTATGCTGACGAAGAAGGTCCGAGGAGGAAGCGGCGTTCCCTCTTGTTGACACGGAAGAAGAAGAAGAGAGGAGCGGCGTTCTTCGTCGGAGTTTGAGCGTTCTTCGTCGGAGCTTGAGCGTTCTTCGTCAAAGTTGAAGAAGAAGGAGGAGGAGCTCTCAAAAATCCTCACAAGTTGGCTAAATAATTCTAACCAAAGAAAGAATAAGCTAAGGGTTATTTTATTAACTCAACCAAACCATTTGAATTTCAAAGGTTTGAATTAAGACAACTCAAGCCATTAATTAACCCAACTAGCCAACTTAAATTAAAAGGGGAGTTTAAGAGAGAATATGAAAGGTTTAGTTTCATGTGGGTCCCACCACACTTAATCCTCTCAAGGGAGGTTAAGTGGGTGTGGGTCCCACCCCTAACTCCCTTTGAGAGGAGTTAACCTACAAAGGTAAAATAAAAAGAATTCCACATTTTTTTATTCAACTTTTTATAATTCTCCCAAAAACTAACTTTCGTCCCGCAACAAACGCAACTTCCGAAATGGTCTCTTTAAGCAAATATCGGCGCTGCGAGTTCATCGGTGCCCTCGGATTTCAATTCCGAGCACCGGATCAAAAGTTAGGAATTCCCGCTCGTTCGTTCACTGAACGTACCCGAGCCAAACTTCGGAAAATTGATTCCGGGCACTCCGGGCCTCGGAATCAGGTGCCGTCTGAAACCGCGCTCTTGTAATATTCCAAAGAAAATTAAGAAAAAATCTCCCTTGAATTTTACGGGTCTTTACAGCCCAAAATATTGACACACACTTCATACTACCCATAAATGATACACATCCCAATGAACGCACACGAAAGGCCCTTCCCCCACACTCAAACATGAAATATCCATGCAAAAATACTAAAAGTGCAGGTAGGTATGGAAAAATTGGCTTGTAATGTGGCTTAAACCTATAAGGCAATTCATGGCATCTAAGGGATTACGAAGGATAAATGTAAAGGTGGGTCTCAGGATAAAATGTGGCTAGCCAATGAGATGCCTCAATCATTTTAAATACATTCCATGAAATCCAAAGCTTCGAAAGAGAATATTCACAAATTCTAGTTCTCACACAAAATTCAAGTTTCCCTCAAGAAAGTGTGGGAATTAGGAAGAATATGTAAAAGTGGTTTAGAATACCTCACAGGATTGGAAAAAATATTTTGAGTCAGTGTTTCATGGTCATGGATTTCAAAAATCAGTCAAACTCATAAAAATGATTGACAATCCAATTCAAGAAAAATGTTTTCACATCAACAATCATTTAAAATCCATTATTTCAAAAATCATTTCAACTCTTTATAATCAATTGATGCGTGAAAAGTGATAAGAATATTCATTAAAGCTCAAAAATCCTAAAAAAATGAAAAGCACACAAGAAGAACTAAGCAGGTTGACACTCCCCCACACTTATATTTAACTACCCCTTATTTCAACTCAACAAAATATAAATATAAAGGTAAAAAATAAAAGGGAAGGAAAGATACAACCTGACATTATTTTAGAAGTGGATGCCTTGAGTTAAGCTCCTAGAAGCAACCACTTTAAGACTAAAAAAAGTAATAAAAATAAATAATAAAAAATAAATAAAAATAATGAGAAAATGAAAAGAAAAAAAGATAATTCTTGGTTTAGACCCCCAAGCGGGTGCTAGGTTTTTACTGCCCCTAGTCAGGCAGTTTCAGTGGATTATCCCCAATCAAAAGGTGGGTGTGGTTTCTTTGAGATGAACCACCACATGTGAGTTTTCCCGATGTCCATGATTAAACACTGAAAGTAGAGAACCCCAAATAAGATAATAATGTTCCCAACCCCCGAGAAAGAATAAAGAAGAAATTTGAGGTTTGAAGTGGGAGGGAATAAAAGATAAGGGTGCTCCCTGTTAACTTTGGTGGTGTCCTCCTCCATATGGTATGAAAATTTTTGTTGAGGAGGTAGTCGCACCATCGCCACCTTCTCCAGATCTTCTTCCATGATCACCACTACTTTAGTGGTATCTTTCATATCATCCATGGTCTGCTCCATTTGTGCTGTATCAAAAATTTCAAAGGAAGATATTTCATAAAACAATTTAGCTTGAATAAGATTAAAATATGAAGAATTAATAAAGAAATCTTCCCTTACAAGTAATTCAGCTTGGTAATTGATCTCTTCAGGCATGACCATTGGAAACTCAATCTCAGCAGGTGCGTCTTCTTCCTTATCTTCCAAAGCAAGAGAGAGGTAGAAAGTGTATGATGTTTCCTTATTAAGTATGGGAAGATCATGTTTCAAGTTATCTTCAACAAAGTTATTCCAAGATTCTTCCAAAAAATGTTGACCTCCCATCAGTGCATCAGTTGGAATGTTTACTTATGGGACCTCCTCGAGCAATGGTTGAGTTCGGGATGATGTAATTAATTCTTTTAGTAGCTCCTTATCACCCTCCTCAGGTTCTTTAGCATAAAAAATGATGGGTGAAATCTCTTCCACCACTCGTTCTGGTTCAGGATCTGGTTCAGGTTCGGGTTGTTCTTGGGATGCGCGTACATATTCTGCAATCAATTCTATTTGGCCCTCTAAGTTTTTCACTTTATAGCTAATCCTATGAAACTGCGCATCTAGTTCATTGTAAAAATTTTCTTGCAGTTGAGATTGATCAGTCCATGCATAATAATCATAATTTGAATACATCATGAACAAAGAAGATTTTTTTTAGTTTTTGAAATTTCTGATTTTTTTGTTGTTTTTTTAAATGAAAGGAAAATTATTTACACAATGTGAATAAAAATAGTGAATTAAAACCACTTGTCTCCCTGGAAATGGATGGAAAAATGGGATGCTTTGGGAAGGAGGTGAGGGCCTCCTTTTATAGGAAGAATTTGTCCATCAAATGTAGACGCATTGTAGACCCCTTCAATGACATATTCACGTGTTCCACACTTCATAAATGTTGTTCATAAATGTCTTGTACGTCGCCTCTCCAAATGTCAGATAATTTGGAAACCGTATGTAGGAGTTATGAATTTTTCATTCTCGGTTTCTGTTTCTGGACGAAGCATCTAGGAAGGTTCCTCCAAACTAATGTCATTCAGTATCCTCCTTAATGACCCCCAACATCCTCCAAATTTATTGTAGAGACGGCCCTATCTGTCCTAGAGGTATCCCAGGTGGAAAAACATCATTTGAATATGTGTAGGCTGCGTTTGATGTCTGTTACGTTGGGTGGGTCCATGCTACCCGCCCGGAAAAATTCCAATCTTCAATGATTTTTTAGACCCTTTAGATGACCAAATCATCTCTTGGTCCAGAAGACAAAAATTAAGGAACAAAAATAAGGATTCTAAAACAATTTTAATCAGAAAATTTGGAATTTTATTTTTCCTGAAATGACCAAAATACCCCTGACGTAAAATTCTGTCAAAAATCCAGAATTAGTCGTTTTTCACATTTGGGTTCAAAATAACACTAAAACTTAAAAACATGATAATTACCCATTAAATAACACTTTTGTGGGATTATAAACAATGTTTTACAGTATAAAATATATGAAAATGTGAGCTTCATCACTCCCCCACACTTAAACATTGCACTCGTGGGCAATCATCTTACATCCAAATCAAAATCCACACAACAATCAAAAATGAGAAAATATCAATGATTTTATCCAAAATAGAATTCCATCATGTCTCATTTTATGAATAATAATTCTCTCATTTTCATTTCAATCATTAAAATTTGTTCAACCTCATAAATCAATCCATGGCCCAATCACAACCTACCTCACATTGAATTTTAAGTCACTCTTCACTAAAGAGAAATTGAATCTAGAGTTATACTCATACTTGAAAATCGCATGTACCACCATAGGTTTGTGAAAATTCTCATTTCTCCACAGCGTGAAAAATGAAAATGAATTTAATCATGAGGGCTTTAATTAAAGGTTAAAATGATTCTGTGGCTTAGGGTCGGTGGTAAAATGATTGAAAAATGTTCCAAGCTAGAAAGATGAGGTTGAACTTTTAAGTACAATGCATGATTAAATCAAGTGAAAACACAGGAAATTCCTCACTCAATACTGCTTGTAAATGTGAAAAACAACCCCATCCATCTTTATGACATGGTACATGATCCAATAAGTGATTATAATGAATTATATCATCTATGTTCTCCTCTTTTTTTAAAGCTCCAGAAAGGTACAACTTTATTTTCTTTTTTTTTCTTTTTTTTCATAGAGGATGAGCTGAAAAATTGAATACAATGAATGAATGACAATTCATGCCCTTGATTTTTGGGAGGGACATGAGTCATAAAATAATGTACAATGAATATTCAAGCTCATCTCCATTTTTTCTTCTTTTTTTAGAAGAAATGGATGAACCAAATAAAGCACAATGCAATGATGACACATGCCCAATTATCTTGTTATCCACTGCCCAAAATATTGACACACACTTCACACTACCCATAAATGATACACATCCCAATGAATGCACACGAAAAGCCCTTCCCCCACACTCAAACATGAAATATCCATGCAAAAATACTAAAAGTGTGGGTAGGTATGGAAAAATTGGCTTGTAATGTGGCTTAAACCTATAAGGCAATTCATAACATCTAAGGGATTACGAAGGATAAATGTAAAGGTGGGTCTCAAGATAAAATGTGGCTAGCCAATGAGATGCCTCAATCATTTTAAATACATTCCATGAAATCCAAAGCTTCGAAAGAGAATATTCACAAATTATAGTTCTTACACAAAATTCAAGTTTCCATCAAGAAAGTGTGAGTATTACGAAGAATATGTAAAAGTGGTTTAGAATACCTCACAGGATTGGAAAAAATATTTTGAGTCAGTGTTTCATGGTCATGGATTTCAAAAATCAGTCAAACTCATAAAAATGATTGACAATCCAATTCAAGAAAAATGTTTCCACATCAACAATCATTTAAAATCCATTATTTCAAAAATCATTTCAACTCTTTATAATCAATTGATGTGTGAAAAGTGATAAGAATATTCATTAAAGCTCAAAAATCCTAAAAAAATGAAAAGCACACAAGAAGAACTAAGCAGGTTGACACTCCCCCACACTTAAATTTAACTACCCCTTATTTCAACTCAACAAAATATAAATATAAAGGTAAAAAATAAAAGGGAAGGAAAGATACAACCTGACATTATTTTAGAAGTGGATGCCTTGAGTTAAGCTCCTAGAAGCAACCACTTTAAGACTACAAGAAAGTAATAAAAATAAATAAGAAAAAATAAATAAAAATAATGAGAACATGAAAAGAAAAGAGATAATGCTTGGTTTAGACCCCCAAGCGGGTGCTAGGTTTTTACTGCCCCTAGTCAGGCAGTTTCAGTGGATTATCCCCAATAAAAAGGTGGGTGTGGTTTCTTTGAGATGAACCACCACATGTGAGTTTTCCTGATGTCCATGATTAAACACTGAAAGTAGAGAACCCCAAATAAGATAAGAATGCTCCCAACCCCCGAGAAAGAATAAAGAAGAAATTTGAGGTTTGAAGTGGGAGGGAATAAAAGATAAGGGTGCTCCCTGTTAACTTCGGTGGTGTCCTCCTCCATATGGTATGAAAATTTTTATTGAGGAGGTAGTCGCACCACCGCCGCCTTCTCCAGATCTTCTTCCATGATCACCACTACTTTAGTGGTATCTTTCATATAATCCATGGTCTGCTCCATTTGTGCGGTATCAGAAATTTCAAAGGAAGAGATGTCATAAAACAATTTAGCTTGAATAAGATTAAAACATGAAGAATTAATAAAGAAATCTTCCCTTTCAAGTAATTCAGCTTGGTAATTGATCTCTTCAGGCATGACCATTGGAAACTCAATCTCAGTAGGTGCATCTTCTTCCTTATCTTCCAAAGCAAGAGAGAGGTAAAAAGTGTCTGATGTTTCCTTATTAAGTATGGGAAGATCATGTTTCAAGTTATCTTCAACAAAGTTATTCCAAGATTCTTCCAAAAAATGTTGACCTCCCATCAGTGCATCAGTTGGAATGTTTACTTCTGGGACCTCCTCGAGCAATATTTGAGTGCGGGATGATGTGATTAATTCTTTTAGTATCTTCTTATCACCCTCCTCAGGTTCTTTAGCATAAAAAATGATGGGTGAAATCTCTTCCACCACTCGTTCTGGTTCAGGATCTGGTTCAGGTTCGGGTTGTTCTTGGGATGCGCGTACATATTCTGCAATCAATTCTATTTGGCCCTCCAAGTTTTTCACTTTATAGCTAATCCCCGGCAACGGCGCCAATTTGATGAAGCGTTGTCGTGTGCGCTCTCAAAAATATTTATACTAAGTGCAGCATAGTGGCTGACCTAAGTCGTTCTCTTGAGGAGCTTTTGTGGTTAATAAATCACTACTTCTATTCTACCTAATCTAATTCCTTTTTTTTGTTTAATGTTTTATGAAATAAATGTTATTTAATAAAATAAATTAAATTCATAAATCATAAGAAACTGAAATTTAATTCTAAATTACCCTGAAATGCTAAACAGAATGTAATTAAGGAAGAAAGGAAGTTCTCCCGAGAGAATATTCAGGGAGCACCTTCATTGGCCAGCTTTAAATATTCTTAGTGTACACACTCCATCGTATGTGTGCACACCTTATTCTACCCCAGTTGTGAATGAAAAGCCTACTTAGCGATCTCCAAGCACACCCTCCATCCACCTCCTCAATCGAGGGAAAATGGTTGTAGATTAAGAAGTTAACCTTTAGACAACCACAGTGAGGATTACACCCACTATAAATTATCCTTAGAATTAACTCAAAGAATATTAAGAAGATGTTCTTGGGTTCAAGAACCTGATTACTCCCTTGGGATATTCCTCTTATTAGTTACTCATGATCATGAGTATTATAGTTCACGATGGTAAGATGAGAGGAAGAAAAGAGGGTGAATCGGTGGACACAAAAATAAAAACAATGCATGAATTTATTAGAAATCTAAATTACAATTAAAAACTAAAAATAAATAAAATAAATAAAATAAAAAGAAATGTGGAAGATTTTTGGCCAGCCTACCTCGGTGGAGATCTCCTCCTTGGTGCCTTGAAGGAATGGATGGAAAAATGGGATGCTTTGGGAAGGAGGTGAGGGCCTCCTTTTATAGGCAGAATTTGTCCGTCAAATGTGGACGCGTTGTAGACCCCTTCAATGACATATTCACGCGTTCCACCATTCATAAATGTTGTTCATAAATGTCTTGGACGTCTCCTCTCCAAATTTAAGATAATTTGGAAACCGTATGTAGGAGTTATGAATTTTTCATTCACGGTTTCTGTTTCTGGACGAAGCATCCAGGAAGGTTCCTCCAAACTAATGTCATTCAATAGCCTCCTTAATGACCCCCAACATCCTCCAAATTTATTGTAGAGACGAACCTATCTGTCCTAGAGGTATCCCATGTGGAAAAACATCATTTGAATATGTGTAGGCCGCTTTTGATGTCCGTTACGTTGGGTGGGTCCATGCTGCCCGCCCGGAAAAATTCCAATCTTCAATGATTTTTTAGACCCTTTAGATGACCAAATCAGCTCCTGGTCCAGAAGACAAAAAATGAAGGAAATAAAATAAGGATTCTAAAACAATTTTAATCAGAAAATTTGGAATTTTATTTTTCCTGAAATGACCAAAATACCCCTGACGTAAAATTCTGTCAAAAATCCAGAATTAGTCGTTTTTCACATTTGGGTTCAAAATAACACTAAAACCTAAAAACATGATAATTACCCATTAAATAAAACTTCTGTGGGATTATAAACAATGTTTTACAGTATAAAATATATGAAAATGTGAGCTTCATCACTCCCCTATGAGATCAAATAGTTGATATCTCACTCATTGACCTATTTCCCAGATTTACTCATATATATTTGTCTTCTCTTTGGACAATATTAAAGGCATCTGGAGTTCTAAATGGCATATGTGCATTAGAGATAACTTTTCTGATGAATGTTCCTTGTTGTTTTAGATTAAAAAAAGAAATACAAATTTTCTTATCAACTTCATGTCGTCCAAATCTACAAGGTGATGTGGGTTTCTCAATTTTCCATGTACCATCTATCAAAACTTCTTCAAGAACTGGTCAGTTGTTGGTTTAATGGCACCAATTATTTTCACTTGACACCTAGAAAAGTAGGAATCAACCTATGAGAAATCCACTATCTTGGGGGAATAATTTCTCTTGGGGATATATATGATGATTTCTTCCCTATTGTGAACATTTGGGATGAACTTGAATAGAATCTCACTTTAACATGGTATATGCTCTCCATTGTGAGATAGAAGTTGAAGAAAGAGCTGAACCTACACTCTATCATCTCCTAAGACTTTATTAGAGTATTTCTTTGTCAAAGTGGGGCTCAACCAAATATCATAAGTCCTCATCACTGCCCATCTCAATGGTTTAAGGAAAATGATGGAATTTATTGGTCAATTATAGAGGCTTGGGAGTAAACCTTATAGGGATACAATGTGAAACCAGTCATGTTTCCAACTCTTTGGCTCGTGGGATTTTCGGTCATGTTTCTAAATTTATGGTTATTTCAAAATGGATACACATGTCTGGGCATCCAAGTCGACACATTGGTGATGGATTCTTGGCTGGTAGAAGGTGTGACCCCTCAACCTAGATATTCCGACCCTTGTATGTATTAATTAACTTCTTAGCCACATTTATTAGGTTAAAACCCCTTATAGAATTAGTGGGGCCTTCTATTTTCTATTTATCTAGATAGGTGAGAACTTTTAGGGTTATTGGTATCAAAAAACTATTTAGATCCATTATTCCCTATTCCACCCTAGACTACTAAATGTCTCTAGGATTGAGGTAATTCCACTATACATTGATGAGGCTGTCAAAATGTTGATCAAGCATAACTATTTCAATTTCAGGCCATACCCCACACCTTTTAGGATGATCATTAATTATAGAAGTGATTCCACTGATGATAGGTCATATAAAGTCTCATTATGATATGGTTCTCTTATATCTCGATTATATGAACTAGTCATTTTCAATCCATATGCCCCATATAGGTTTTTTTCATCAGTTCCACTGTACTCAAAAAAGTGTATTGCCTTAATTTTTTGGGAATATCATGGGAACAGAATCCTTGGACTATTCATCTATTCTAGATGATGATGAAATTGAAGGATAGTAATGCCAAGACTGCCCTACCACCTATCGATGATCCTACTTATCTGTCTTGGGATTATTCCCAATCTTGGATGGAATCCTACCTAGCTGGTGTATTGGTTCAACTTGTTTCATGAGTAGATAAAACTTGTTCTTCTCTAAACACCTTACTCATAGCCAAAATTCAACTAATTTGGGAAAAATAGTCCCTTTAAACAAACACCCTTATCATGATGATGAGTCATCTGATAATGAGGTTGAGTTTGAAGGGGAAACTATCCCCTATATAATAATTGTGTGTGATGTGATGTCCAGAGTAGGGTTAGAGCATATTCTTGGAAAAGGGAGGGTAATTGAGGCCAATTACTTTGCTTCTTCATTGGTTGTGCTGGTACTTCCCTCAAAAATATTTATACCTGAATATATCTCAGTTGATGTCCCTCATGCATTCATGCCTTTCGAGATGGATTCTAGAGGTAGGGTCATATAAAGATGATCCTAGTCTGAGATTGAATGAAAAATAACTTTTTATTGAATAAGAATAGAACAAAAAGTCACTACCAAAACAATAAAATCACGGTGTCCTAAAGTGGTGGAGGCCTAGGGTGACTTTGAGAATAACTTGGTTGTAGCTCTTTCGAAAATCCGTTGGAGGAACTTTATAGCCAAGGGGAGTGCCTCCACTAGCTCTTCCATTAAGTAGGGTGGGAAATTCAATTATCCAATATTATATGATGTTATGTATTAGATTTTTCTGACCCAAAATAAATTATCTAGTAATTAAAGAGACCTGCACAATTTCTATGATATAAATTTTATGCTCTGGTCGGTAAGGGAATCCTCAAAGGTGTTATAAAAAACAAAGAAAAAACTCCCAGTTGTAAAATCAGATGAGAAACCTGGCCACATAGATAATAGAACATGATGTGTTTATATCTCTAGAGAATTAAAATATTTCAAAGGTTATATATTTATTGGAAACCAACCAAAAAATGGTCATGACCTATCATCCTCGATCAAACCACTTTATCCACTAGATATGGTAGAGGAAATGGTATAGGCAACATTTTGGCATGAAATTGATGCCTCCCACGAGACTTTAACCAATTTGGAGAACTCAAAAGACCAAATTTTATCTTGATCTTATTGAATTACTATAGGTAAACATGGTAGAGACTATAAAATATGGATATTACTCCCCTCTCTCTTATTTTGAATTGTCAATTATTAAGTTTTTTTCTTTTGAATTCCAAGTGTTGTTTCCTTCATGATTTTCCTTCCACCGTGTTCATTTTATATTGACAACTTAATATCATAAAGTTCACTAAAATTATCAATTAAACCCAAATCCAAACTCAAATTATCAAATCGGGGTGGATTTTTTTTGGAATGGCTCATGAATGAAAGTTGGTATAAACACCATTATTGATATGTTAGGGTCAATATTTTGATATCACCTAGTTAAAAGTAATGTTCTAAGGTGGATGTGTCTAAGAGAGAGAGTGATATAATTTTTTGATAGGTTAGTGGACCTAGAAATAATAGATCAACTTTTTACAGTGTTGGATAAGGATCTCTACTAGCTTTTAATCTCTTTTTTTTAGAACTTACTTTCACCTAAGACATTAAGGGAGAGGCTTAGTGGGCATGGACTTGGATTTTTATCAAGCCACCCTTTATGGGTTTTCATCTTGATAAGTTTTATACATTTTCCATTTATAAATGTTAAATGTTTCCTATATCACAATAAGTGTGTGTCCAGAAGTTAAATACTCAACTTCTTCCTAGACCGCCCTTTTGGGTTTTCTTCCTACTGAGCATCATGTATCTTTCCTTTGGAAATTTAAGTTCTTGTAACCTAAACCAATGATATGATATTGTTTTGTGTCAAAAATCATGGAAATTTTTTTATGTAGTTTAATTTCATATAGCTTTTACATTATTTTTCTATAGTTTAAGGTCATATATCTTGGGCCCTCTTTTTTGAACAAAATGCCATTTTCTTGAATTTTGGATTCATGAAAAAGGTGACTCATGTATCATGGATAATGAATCAAGGAAAATAAAGGATGAATATTTATGAAAGGTTATAGAACCTATATCCTTGATCAGGTTGTGAAGGATGAATATTCATGAAGGGTTATAACATTCTGCATCCTTTCTTGGGTTGTAAAGGATGAATATTCATGAAGGGTTCTAACACCCTTCATCCATACTGAGAGTATGAAGGATGAATATTCATGAAGGGTTCTAACACCATACATCCTTACTTCAAAGGCCCTTGGTAAACAGTTTCATAATTTTAGGGATGTCAAATTCATTGGATATTTGGAATATGGTTTCTATAAATCATTTCTCAAAAATTTTGAACCGAAGTTGATGGGATGGGTTAGACATGCTAGGGATGATCATAAGACACACTAAGGCATCGAGTTACCTTATTATGTTGATAGGGATCATATGGATTGGAGATCATTTATGGAAAATATGATACATCTCTATTTGACAGATTATAGGACTTTATTCATGAGCCTATATGGACTTACATTCATGGCCAAGTAGAGGGATTCCCACTCCTTTTCAAGGGTTGTAGAAAATTTTTAAAGATTCAAACACTTGGGTAATGAAGTAGGGTATGGATAAAAAGATATCAAAGAAGGTTTATATCACCTTAGGGATTGTTTTTGGATTTATCATGCGGTTTAGAGTCACATGATGAGGACCACTAAAAGGTTCATGAATGAAGTATTGCATTTTTGCTTCAAGAACCAGTATGATATATAGTGATGTAATATCGATGATCTTAAATCCACTTTAATAGTTTGGTTATGGAATTTTTAAATCATGATAAAGGAATATCTAAGTCAATGAGCATTGGACACTAGTGGACACAGGTTAACCACTAGTAATGGTGGAAACCAGTATCACACACATTGAAGATAATAGCTCTTGGGTTTAAGGTGGTATTTTCCTCCCAAATGAAAACAACACCTAGGTAGAAGCACTAAGGAATTGTGTGATTCACAATTGATTCCTAGTAGGTACCCTTCAAATTAGTTATTCCTTGTTACCAATGCATTATAGTAAATAACTGAGAGAAATGTTTTGAGGATATGGTATTCCAAGATAAGTTTAACAACTCAAGGAATTAATTGGTATCAACTCACACCTCAAATACATAAAGTTATTTTTATGAAAAATATAATATTCAAGGAGGTTTTGAGAACCCTAAAATATGTGTTTCCACATACTGAACACATTACCGTGATGAGCGGATGTGATAAAATATTCTTCTAAATTTTTCTTGGACTGAATGGGTTCGGTAATCATAGATAAACTTTTTCTAGGGTAATAAGATAGGCCCTACAATCTTTACACATTTTTATTTATGATTTAACTTTTTCTTAACTATGTATATTAATAACTTATTAAGTGAAGACTTGAAATTTTATTATTCCATCCTTTATGGGTTTTCAGTATGATAAGTTTTTTTCTCTTTCACTAGAAGTTTAGAGTCTTGTGATTTGGACCATTGGGGGATATAGTTTAAGGTCTTATAACTTTAATAAATGTTCATAAAATTTAATTTCATGGTGTTTGGACCTTACTCTATTTATTTTAACATCATAGACTGAGGATTAAGGTCATACAGTTTAACACTATGTGGTCGAATGTTAAGAAATGATGTGAAAATTATACATTCTATCCTTAAAGATGCCCTACATTAGTCGAGGGTGTTTAGATGCGAGAGTAATTTTTGTCCTTACATAGTCTTAATGGTTGATAACCATATATTAAGGTTTATTTTTCACATATATGAATCATGCATAAGTAATATATACTTATATCTTACTTGTATATAGTAAAAATGAGTCTATATAACTTGGTCATTCTTAAATAGTTTAAGGTCTTGTAAGGTAGATCAGATCTAGGGTAATATGAAATTTCAATGGCTAGGCATCCCATAGGATTTCTTATGCATCTCATGAGGGAAAGAATAATTCCACAGATAGCTCTTTTAAAGATATCCCTCTACATAGATTTAGATTATACACGAAATCGGAGAGGATGTTTTCTTTTAATTTTATTATTGGGCATAGGTATGAAGGGTTTGGGTGTCATTGTGTATCCCATGGAAATAAGAATCAAGCCACATAAATTTATCCTAGGGATACCCACATTGATCAAACTCATATTTTGAGAGGGCTATTTTTTTAGTCCATACACAATATATGTGAGACTTCCTCTATGTGAATCTAGCTAATTTGTAGGAAAGTACAATTAAGTCCTAACTTAGTGTGGACACATTGGTAAAGTTAGTCATCCAACAAAGGTTCAAACACTATGGTAGGAGGAAGTATTTTGGAATTTTTGGATGGGGCCGGTGATGAATGGTCTGAGCATCACTATATATCCTGTATGAATAGGAATATAGTTCTTGATAAGATAATGGTTTCGTACATAGATCTAAATCATATATAGGAGTGGAGTCATTTTATTTTCTCTCTTGGAGATTATAGTTAGGCCTAATATTAGGGGATCCAAGTGTCTCTTCATATATCATTATAATAGGAATCAATCCATGTGTAGTTCTTATAGAGAAAACTCTCTGCAAATGTATGACCCATATGCAGGGAGAGGGAATTTTTTCATTGCAACTGGACCCAAGATTAGAGAGTCTGAGAATAATTGTGTATCTCATGATAATAATAATCAATCCACTCTTAGTTATTCTAATGAAGGGTTCCCTACACAGATCAAGCTCATGTGTAGGTAAACGGTGTTATTATTTTGAATATTGTGGTCGGTCCCAGGATTAGGGGACTTCAGCAATGTTGTGTATCTTGTATAGATAGAAATAAAGAAACATGTAGTCCTTCAGAAAAACATTCCTCATACAGATATGGTTCATATACGGAGTGAGGGAATATCTTTTCCATGGCCTAGATCTCATGTAGGAATTGGGTACCATGGTATGGCCCTCTCTAAGCAGTTTTAGGTCTTACATGATGGGCCAAACATCGTGAAGTTTAATTTCATGTGACAGGGACTTTATGAGGGTTGATATTTTATGGTTGTGCATCCTTGATCAAATGGGATTACTAGGAGTAATGACTAACTCAAGGAATTTGGGTATATATGGGAGATGCATACCCTAAAATCAAATGGTACATGAATACGATGTTATAATCTTTCTTTGATAATGGGTATGATGAAAAGATGTGTAAAACTAAGGGTATCTAAATCCAATTGAATAGTTGGATACATAAAGTGTAATTCATAACCTAAGAATATCTAAACCAATGGGAAGTGTGGACCAGTGGGTACAAGTTGACCATTAGTAATTGTGAGATCCTATATCATAAAAAGTTATGATAATAGCTCCTAGGTTTAAGGGGGGACTCTCCTATGGGAAAGAAATATCATCTATGCATAAACTCTTAAACATTATTTTATTCACTAGAAAATACTAGCAGGACCCTTTGGATTAGTCAGTACCTATTACCAATATGCAATAGGGGAGAACCAAGAGTACATAGGCTCAGGTTCTATGGAATGGAAAGAGAATATTTTCTCAAGGCATCGGTTGGTATCAAATCAGGTTTCATAGGTATGAATGTGGTTCATGGAGAATGTAATATTTAATAAGGGTTAGATCACCCTAAAGGTTACTCTAACATGTATTGAACACATTCTCAGGGTGAAGGGATAAAAAATACAATTTTTAGTACTCAATCATCAGAGGGGATGATATGTTCAGTGTGAGGACCTCATGCCATGTAGTTTAACATCATGAAACTTGGATGTGGTTCCAAATCATTGAATAAAATGCATCTCAATCATTCTAGTCAAAGTATCTTTCCAAGTGATCTAATCTCAAATGAGGCATGCTCGACATGAGAAATAAAAGACAACTGGAAAGTTAATTGATCCACATGAGAGTGCATGACATGGAATATACTGGGGAATTTATATTTTGATATGATCAGGAATTCGAACAAAAATTTGGTTCTCATCAAGGAAAATAGTTAAAAGTGTTATCCTGTAAGGTTTTTAAAAGACTCAATTGGGGTTGAATTAAGTTCTTGAAATTTTATTCACTTTAAAAAAACACACTCTTTTAATTATGAAAAATATCATATTCTTTATTTATCACAAGTAGCAATGGAAAATAAAAGTAGGAGGAAAATAAAAATACACTGTGATTTATAGTGGTTCAGGGAATATAATTCTCTTAGTCCACTCCATAAACACTATTCTCAATGAGTATGGTGATTTTCACTAGAAAAGTCCTTTTGTCAGGGACTGTCAGTCTTTTTACCAGGGACTGCATGACTGAGTTAAAGCATTCGAAACTTGTTGCAACCGCACAAGAGTTTTCAACCTAGATCTAGAAAGGATTTACAAATAACATCCTTTATTTCATTTTACAAATAACATTTATAATGAGAGATGAGAAAACAAATAGTTTATAGGTTCAGTAAACAGTTATAAGATACAACTGAAAGAGGGAATAAATCTTCAAGAGATATGATTAGAAAACGAATACAGCTCAAAGATATTCTTCTAAAATAACAAAAAAGATGAATGATAAAGAATGGTTTTAGATCATGATGCTTATTCTTATTTTTATATAAAATAGATCAGTATTGAATATATTTTTGAAAGATAGTTCTTGAATATTATCAAATTATTTTTTCCCTATATATATAATTTTTCTCATGAGAGCACTTTCTATATTTCGATACTTGAAAATGAATGAAAAAATTATCACTTAAACACATAGAATGTGATCTATAAAAACTGATATCAGAGACACATCCTTTTCTAGAAAATATCTCAGAAATATTAAATAAAAATAAATTATTCTTATAATTGTTTCCTTTCTTGGAACTTTCCTCTTATTATAATCATTTTTACCATACAATGGTAATTATACATTTAAAGAACATACAGAAGCATTAAAATCTCACTCAAGTGTTTAAATAGTAATAAATACATATTGCAACATGATTTAGTCAATTTTAGATCATTACATATCCAAATTTCATATTTGAATCCACATAGTCGATTTGATGTAGGATTTTCATGTAGCTAATTTTCCACATAACTAAATTTACTTCACGTATCCAAATTGATCCATGTAGGAATTTTAATCACATAACTAAATTTGACATAGCCATTTGGAATAATGTAGCTAATTTCACCATATATTTGATTCACATAGCCAATTACTCCACGTAACTATTTACATAGTGGATTGATCTAAATAGTTTATTATTCACACAGCTTATATCATCAATGTAGGTGATTTCCACGTAGGCTATTCCATGATGTAGCCAATTTAAATAATTGAATCCTTTACATAGAATATTTATATAGTTGAATAATAATTTAGTTGTTTCTCCATGTATCCAAATTCCTTACGTAGATGATTTTTTTAACTTTGGAAAATTTTCATTAAACGCATCCAGAATTGAAAAATTAATATTTTTAACTACTGAAACACTTAAAATAGAGATAAAACCAGATGAACGCACTTAAAAATGAAATCATCAGAATTATATGAAAGGGTATTTGAGATCATCAAAACATGAAGTGCATGGGATATGTTGTAATGACATTAGTAGACTAATAATCTCCCCCTTTTTTATTATCACTAAACCTATAAGATATTAAACATTAAAATTCTAAAAGGGGTTAATTGTTATTTTTTACAAAGATATTTAATATATATATATATATATATTGCTTTTAAAGTTTAGTTTTTTTCATTTATTTCTCCCCCTTAATTTGAAACTTCTCCCACTTTATAGAAAACATCTCCCCCTATTTATAAAAGTTGAAAACGTGTCCCCATTTTATTAATTTTAGGGTAATAATATCTAACATCTCCCCATTTTGTGTCATTAAAAAGGAATGGTAAATATAAGGAAAAACATTTATAATAGAACCTTTAGAGTAATGAGAGCTTCAATTATTGTTCTAAAAATGAATATGGAATTATGGAAGGTATGGAATGTGGTTAAAAAAATAAAGAGATTAAAAACATTAAAGGAAAATAATCATTAACAAAAATATAATAAATTAATATTAAATGAATATAATAACTAAGAGAAACATTAGAAATGAATAACATTAAATTAAAATAACACCTAATAAGAAAACATAACAAATGAATAAATAAGTATTTTATTGATTGTCATCATGTAAAAATATGATTTCATTCAACAACCACAAAACCCAAATATAATATATTAGTCAAAATACCTAGGTTTATGGATGGGTTCAAATAGAGAAATAAATTTGGGTGGTGGTTTCTTAAAACTAGTTTTAGTTCAAGAGGTTGTTGGAGTCTCCATTACAAACAACATCACGTCCTTTCCTAGCAATAAAACAGCCCCACTTCATGATCTGAGTGAAGACTGGACATGTAGGCTCTAAGAAAGATCCCTAAGAATATTTTATAGATGATATTGAGTCGTGTAAAAATGATAAGTACTAGTATCCCAAAAGGTACTTTCTTGATATGATTAGATGAAGGGGGTCCTTCCTGATAATGCTTATTGGTTAAGGCCACATTTACCTTTTCTTTCTCTCTCTGATAGACTGAGGATGGGTTATAAGCACCTTAGATTCTCTACCTAGAACCTCTATAGTTTTGAAGAGGATTGGGACTAAGAGGAATTCTTCTTCTCATATTATACAAGGTTTCAGCGTACATTTCAATCCTTAGGATAATGTCTGACATGTGGAACTCAATAAGAATGATATATTCTTGCTTTCAAATCTGAGAAATAGAAGGAAAACCAATTATAATAATTCCTTTAAAAGATTAAATTTGTATTGAAGAAAAAATAGAAGGATCGCTAACTTATTGGGGTCTAAACAGAGGATAAATATCATTAGCAGTTAAATCTAATGGAATTTCCACTAAGAGACTATTCAAAATCCATTCCATTGAACTTTTCATGCTAATCATCCATCCATTAACAAATTGAAAGTTTATATCCATGATTTTTACTTGCTCTATCAAAATTTTAAAAACTTTCTTAACAACACTGATAGATGATTCTGAAACTTGATCATGAAAAATAGTAGACTCAGTTTCAACTCAAACTGATACTATAAGAGAAAGAGAAACAGGTTGAATTTTAGGAATTTTATAAGGCTTCACATCTTTGAGATAAACCTTTAGACTAAGGTTTATTAGAAAAATGATCATCTACACCTTCCAACAACCATAATTCTCACTATTAATGTAGTGATCTCTTATCTTCAATAAACCTTCTCTATTATCAGTCATTAAAAACATTTGTAATAATATATTTAGACTTCAACCTTTAACAGATGAGAACTCAAGATTCAAAATCTCTAATACCAATTTTTATTGAAAAAAAAATTCAAAATAATAAGGAGTGAGGTGAATTAATTCTTGAAATTTTCTTCACTTATAAAACCACCTATTTTAGTTATTAAAAAATTCATGTTCTTTCCTTATCACAAGAAGAAAGAGAAAATAAAAGCATAAGTAAAAGAAATAGACATAGATATTTATAGTGGTTTGGGGAATATAAGTTACCTAGGCCAATCCATCAACACTCTTCTCCATGAGTATGGTTATTTTTCACTAGACTAGTCCTTTTGTTGAGGAATACCAGTACTTTTTCTAGGGAATACACAACTGAGTGCAAGAATTCAAAACTCATTATAAAATCATAGGATATTTCAACTAGGATCCAATAAGGATTTAAAAACAAAATCCTTTAGGTTATTTTACTAGGAATCATTACAACAAGATATGATAAAATAGAGAGTTTTCAGGTTCAGCACATAGTTATAGGATACAATTAACAGAAGGAAAAATCTCCAATGGAGATTATTAGAAAATGAATGCAGCTCAAGGAGATTCTTATAAAATAATTGAAATGATGAATGATACATCACAGCCATAGATCAAAATTATTCTTCTTATTCTCATATAAAACGTCATAATATTGAAGATATTTTTTAATGATATTTCTTTAATGTTATCAAATTCTTTTTTTCTTCTCTGTATATACCTCTTTTCTCATGCGAGGACTTGCTATATTTTGAAACTTGAAAATTCATTCAAAACTTATCACTTGAACACATAGTACATGATCCATAAAAAATTATATCAAAGACACATACTTTTCTTATAAATACCATAGCAACAATAAATACAAATAAATAATCCTTGTACTTTTTTTCTTTCTTGGTACTTTCTCTTATTATAATCATTTTTATCATAAAGAGGTAATACAACATTTAAATAATTTATGGTAGCATTAAAAACTCACTCAAGTTCTTAAATAGTAATAAATATAGATTTTAGAACAACATAGCCAATTATATATCATAATGTATCTGAATTTCATATTTTAATCTATGTAGTTGATTTGACATAGGACTTCTTCACGTAGCCAATTTTTTATAATCATGAATTTTCGTCGCATATCCAAATTAATCCATATATGATTTTTACTCACATATCCAAATTTGATGTATCCATTTGTAATGTAATATTCAATTTCACCATGTATCTGATTCATGTAGTTGATTACTCCACGTAACATATTTACATAGTCAATTGATTTATATAGCTGATTGTTAATGTAGCTGATATCATTGAAGTTGGAAATTTCCATGTAGGTGATTTTGTGACATAAATGATTTATATAGGAAAACCCTTCACATAGGAAATTTACATAGCCTAATTCTTACACGGCCATTTCTCTACAGAGCTAAATGCCTTATATAGACGATTTTTTCAAAACTTAGGAAAACTTCAGCAAACATTTCCAAAATTGTAAACTTAAGGTTTTTAACTACCAAAACACTTAAAATAGATATAAAACCTGATGAACACACTTAAAAATAAAATCATCATAATTATATGAAAGGGTACTTGAGATCATTGAAATATAAATTGCATGGGATATGTTGGAACAAAATTAGTATTCTAGAAAAAAAAAGTGATGAAAATATGTGGTTGTTCCTAAAATAGGTGACCCATGTGTCACTACATGCCCCATGAAGTGGGAATCAATCCATACATAGTTCTCATATATGATCCCTTATACATATCTGAATCACACATAGGGGTGGTGGTATTTTATTTTCTATACATATCTAGCTCATTCATAGTAAATTGTCATTGAAGAGGTATCCTAGCTTAAGAAAGAAGGAAACTCGATGTGGTTGAGGTTTTGGTGCCAAAATGTGGGACTAATTTTTTCTCATGAAGGGTTGTCAAAGAAAAATCAGCATTATCTGGTAAACCCATACACATAAAACCTTTTATGTAGATTTGGCTTCTATATAAGAGGGGACGTAGGTCCCACAAGGTAAACACATGTTTTGTAGTTTAAGGTCTTGTAACAAGGAAAACTATGCAGTTTAAAATAATATAGGGAGGAATTGTGATTTTTCAAATTTTAACATCATTTGGTAAGGATATGTTCTTATCATTTTAACATTATATGGTAAGGATTTATTCCATGCATTTTAATTTCATGTGGTAAAGACATGGAAAAATTATGTAGTTTAAAGTATTACTACCAGGATTTTTTGTATTGTAGCAATTATGAAAAGTATTTTTTTGAGAAAAAAATCATTGGTGGGGGTGTGAAGAGTTATCTATCCATTGTGGAAAATGACTAGGCTCCATTGGAATACACCTTATGTATGATTTAAGGCCCTTCACACTTGGGTTCCAACTTTGGGGGACTCTTACTGAGTATCATTAGGGTTCTGAGAACTAGTATTGATTCTCCTTGGAGGAATGAATGGATGAGAACCTTTTTATTGAAGGATCATACAATCTAGTTTTGATATACCTTGAGGTTGTATAGTGTATGAAATCTTATCTCATCAATCCATTCTAACTCATCAAGTGGGTTCTATGATCATTCATCTTCTGAAATTTATATATATATAGTAGATAAGAGTAGGGGAAACTATACTTCTATTGGTAATACTATGTAACACCCCAAGCTTCCACGATATGCTTCTCTTTCAATAATGCAATAGCTTGCATTGTACACAAGTTCGAGATTCTAACACACCACGACCAATCAAAATAGCCATTATAAATAGTAATATCCACTTTTTGAAATTATATATATTTTATATTTCAAAATTGACTTCATTTTTGGATTTAGAATATCAAAATTAGCCTATGTTGAATTTTTGGTATTTCTTTGAGAACTTCCAATTTTTTATGAATAGTGAAAAATACTTAAAAACAACTTTTTTAATCAAAATAATTTATAGTGATAAATTATAATATTGAGTAGTTTTAAAGTATAATTATAATATATTTTTACCATTTTATCCAATGGTGGTTCTTATAATTAATTTCACTTTGAAATTGGACATAAACAATTGTCAATCTTTTGATATATATTGTTTCATAAAAACACGCTATTTGTTGTGACAGCGGGAATTAATTATTAAATTAATTAATTCAACTTATATGGTTTGAATTTTGTAAAATAGACATCATTTTTGAATTAGGAATATCAAATATATCTTAGGGTTAATTTTTGATATTGTTCTGAAAAACTTCAATTTTTGATGAATAGTGAAACCACTAAGTGGTAGTTAAAAAATTGATTTTTTGTTTAAATGAAACATTACCACTTATGTGATTTGATTTTCAAAAATATGACATACATGGTTTTCATTAGGATTTAAAATGTGGTTCAATGGGATTAAAATAATTTTTTTTGAATAGTAACTTTTAAGTTTAATTAATCGTGATTAAAGGTAATTAGTGAAATTTAAGGTAAAATGATATTATAAAAATATAAAAATACCATTAAACTTGTCCTACCCTTATTGGATGAGTCATGGAAGACCAAGACAATCCATGGGTAAACTTGGGGACCCCATGGAGCCACTTGGGTAAGAAAATGACATTAATAAATGTTTATTTAAAGTAAAAATAAAATTGTCACAAACATGTGTTGTTTTACAAAAACAATTATTACATGGGGTTATATAAGTTAACTTTTCGACTATAAATATTCATTGGAAATCTAAAAAAATTTCATACATCATTATATTTTTTTATAATTTTTATACATTAAATAAATTAAATTTTTTATGACACCATGATGATGCAGCGATTACCTCATTAATTAGCAATTTAAATAAAATGGAAATATAATGTAAAATCTAAGTCTTACACTTGTATAAAACCTATTTTATGGGAATATTTAAAACCCTTATCACCTTATCCTAGAAATATATCATTGTGGGACCTTTAGAATCCGAAAATCATTTCATAATAAAGTTACATTTCAATCTTTCCAAGAGTGCCCCTCCTTTCCTCTTATAAAAGGCCCCCACCACTACCACCTTATTCACACCTTCCAAGCCATTTGGCTCGTCAAAACTCTTCCCAAATACTCTAAACTTCCCTATATTACTCCTAGAAGCCTAACGTTTGGCAGAAGTCTTCCCAAGGAAGCCTTTGGCTCAAATCAAAAAGAGTTACCCGATTTAAAGGTAATGTCTTCACTTGTGTTCTTTTGTTTTATTTTGCTTCTCAAACCCCTTAAAATCTTTTTATTTCTTTCTTTTGTAACAAAACCAGTATATTAAATATAATAGAATGTTTTTATGAGAAGTATTTGATTTACACTTACACACACCTTCATCTAATGGTTAAGGAACATACTGTTTCTGTGGTTGGCGAATTTCTGCCTCACGAAATGATGATTGTTCAATATTCTTTTAACACCTATAATGGTGGACATTAAGATGTAACTATATTTATATATGATATATATTATGTTTATTTTTTCCTTATTATTCTGTATTTTTCATTTATGGTATACCTTTATGTTTTCCATTATGGGTAAAGGCGATAATTTCATTTTAGGAAGTGCGGACTACCGCCCCCTCGAAGTGATTTGAATCGTTAATGCCATATGTGGGATGTATAAAGGATGGTGTAAATAATATTATATATGATATTATACTGTAATTATAATATACCTTTATATCATTATGATTTCATTCCATTAAATACGAAATAAAAATGATATTAGCATTCATGCGTACGTACGGCTTACCGTCTCCATGAACAGTGCATTTCATTTCTTACCTCTAAATGTTACGTAATATTATGAATGAATGTATATACTGGATATATATGATATATATGATATCTACATCATGAATATAATTCTGGATATAATTTATATTCTACCACATAAACAACTTGTAATTATAAGAAGTTTATAGTTGACTCAAGTACCAAAGATTGACAAAACGACCGTTATTAACTTAAATGACTACATAATTTTCGTAACATTGTAATAAGTGATATAAAAGGGGATAATAAAATTGAAAAAGGTTCTTAATCAAGTATAGATTAACTCTAGTTTATTATTCAGGAGATTAAATAACGGTCGAGTGAAGTTGGACACGAGGTAAGAGAACTTCTTAACCCAATTTCCGTTCTTTGGGTTAATCTCCTACTTTCAAATTATGTCATGATATTATTATGTCCTATCTTTTATTTATACATTATTTATGTGTAATTATAGTGAATACACATAATAGATCGATTTTATTTAAAAAATAATCTTTGTAAGGGACTTTGTATCAATCTCCTTTCATTGAGGCATATTTGGATTTATACACAAATTTCCTTTATATGGTGTATAAACCCCTTTGAATTTTACTTTTATTCAAATGGAATCTTTTTATACGAAGCATTTTTACTAAACGACAAAAGGAATGTTTTTTCTTACATATGCGGCGACAATGACTTCTCCGCCGCCGTGACTATTATTTCAGTTTCGGCTTCCTCTACAAGCCATAACTTTTTTTAAATGAAAAATAGATACCAAGTTTTAATTTTCTTTTATTTTGGTATTGAAAATGGTTTTGAAAGTGTTTTTATTACATAAATGTGTTTTATTGATATCTTATGATTGAAATATGGAAATGTTATGTTTCCTTTATGAATGTTTTATGTGATACGATTATGCAATGGTTTATGATATGTTTAAACCTATTCATATGAGGAATGCATTGGACTTAATAAGAGACTAGTGGAGCCTGCTATAGCTACTCAATGCATCGGCAGGTCTCATGAGACAAACTAGTGTCTTGGAATGAGTCCTTGACAAAATCTTATTTGTAGTCTTGGCACCAGGCCTTGGCTACGTGGTTATGATAGTCTGGCATTATGCATTCCATCATTATGAAAGTGGTTATTGATATTGCATGTGATTATTTGACCATTATAATATCCATGTGAATAAGTAAATGGAATTATCTCATTTTACTTTTGCCATACTATGTTGAAGTTCAAGTTTAAAAGGATTTTGTTTTAGTTATAAATTGCCTTAAATGTTTATGTTTATTTATGAAAGATTCCGCTATATTGTTATCCTTACTGAGCATCTGAGCTCACCCCTTCCAATGTTTTAATTTTTCCAGGATGTGAAGAAGTATATTATAAATGACCTGCATGGATAGTATGAGGGGATATGAAGAAAAGATGTTTTTGTAGTTTTTTTTTACTTTATGATGTAATGTAATACTTATGAATGTATCTAGTGTTTCCAAAGCTACTAAACTAATCGGTCTTTCGAGATGTGATCTTTTGTGATCATGCCAATGTTACGCAATAATGCACCGACTCTGGGTAACTGGGGTTGGGGCATTACAGCTGGTATCAGAGGCAGTTTAGTACTAACCTTGGAAGCTAGATTTAGATAAACTCTGATTAGAGCACATAGCCCTAAGATAGACTTTGAGGATTAGTATAGAAGAACTTCCTAGAATTTTGGTATTATAGAGATTTTGTGAGTTTTCTGATAAATAAATCCCTATCTAGATACAAGAAGGTAGAGGCGGATCTGGCACAGATGTACCTAGGGGTAAAACCCAAAAACACCGCTTTGAGCTAGACTCGAACAGGAACTGGTGCACGATAATGGGCCTTGCTGCACTCTTGGTAACGACACTCTCGAGGGATATGCTTAGGATAATTCTCATTTTCTTTAAAAATCATTATGAAGGGTTTATGAGTATATACTCCCTCAAAGAAAACATTTCTTTTTATTAATATGGATTATATCCATAAACTGTTCAATTTATGTTAAGTGTTTTACAAATATGGAATTATGTATTTTGATTCATAAACTAATCTAGTTTATGCCATTGTTTAGAAATGGCGCCTAGTGGAAGGAATGGAAACTGTATCAATACACGCACTCCATGTAGGGATTTCCCTCCTACTCAAGATAATTATAATAGAGATGGTGATACAACTGGTGCTGATCAGCTTATCACCATACTGGGACAACTCACTCAGGCTATGAATAATAACCTTACTCATATGGAGCACCCTGATCCACAACGTGGAGAATCAATGTTAGACCACTTCATGAGGCAACAACCACCAACATTAAATGGAATTAAAAATCCCTTAGTATCTGAGCAATGGATAAATTTCTTAGAGAAAATATTCCATGGATTGGGGAGTAGTGAAAGGGAAAAGGTTATCATGGAAGTTTACCGCCTCACTGGAGATGCAGATCAATGGTGGTCGCTGATTCAAAACACAAAGGAAGATGAAGAAGTATCAAGTATGGAATGGAGGGTGTTCAAATAGCTTTTCTTAGAAAAATACTTTCCTCGTGACCATCGAACAGATATGGAAAGACAATTTCTGAGTCTGAGAAAAAAGGAGGATGAGAATGTCGCAAAGTATGAGGCCAACTTTACAAGGTTAGCAAGGTATGCTGCAGATTATATATGTAACCCAAGAAGTAAGATTGATCGTTTCTTTTATGGTTTAAAACCATTTCTCTGTTGAGCTTTAGTATCACAATCCTTCTCATCGTACGAAGATATTGTCTCGTGTGCTATCAAGACAGAAAAGGAATTCTCTAAGTCTTATGACAACAAAGTAAAGTAAGAGAAGAAGAGAACGGTGGAATAAGAGATAGATAAAGGAGAAAAGGGAAAGAAGGATTTTCCATTATGTGATAATTCTGGGAAGAATCACCCCGGTACTTTCCTAAAAGGAATGGGAGTTTGTTATAAATGTGGAGAAAAAGGTCACCAGGATTGTGATTGCAAGGGAAAGAAAGAGGCTATCAATGTTGAATGCTACAATTGTAGAGAAATGGGGCATTATACAAATGAATGTCCTAAGAGTCAGGGAAACATACCTCCAAAAAGGCCAAGGGATCATGGCCAAGCTTCTGCTGTTACTACAGATGAAGTTGAATAATTATTTTATTTGTGTTTTTGGACTCAAGAACTATATTATGGTTATAAGAATAATGTGATATATATAAGGATTGTACTGTAGTACTTGTTGTTTTCATTAAGGTTTTAATATGATGAAGGTAATAATATTTTTAGTATGTGAAAATAAGAGAAACTTTACCTTGTTTTGGGAATCTGATGTTACAATTGATTTTGGAATTTAGAGACCTTTTACAGAAAGTCTGGACAGAGGTATTTTGGATAACAATAAAGGTTGGAATGGATTAATTTGAACTTTGGATAGTGTTTTTTAAGGTTAAAACATTTATGAAGATTATTTTTGTAATATTATAATACTTTAGTTTTAGGAAAAGGACAACCTGCAGGACGGGGGATAAACCATCGCATCGGACAAAGCTGTAGGAATCGAACCCACAACTATAGTGTGACAGGCCTTTATTACCTACCACTACCCTACAGGAAATCCCTGGTTATTACAAAATAGTTTTCCTAATCTAAATAGTATGTGTTAATATTTTGAACCTTGTACGATTTGGATAAATATAATATTTTTGAGTTCTATTATCTTTTTGAGTGAAAGATGAGTTTGTGGTAGAAATTAGTTGAAGGTTGAAACTCTACTTGTCAAGCGCAAATATATATATACCTATCTATTAAAACAAAAAAATGTGTTATCCTAATACCTTATGTCTTGTTGAACTGATAATATTTTAAATCAACATAGATTGAAGGCTTTGAGGCCCTCAATTTTACACTTGTTCGTGATTGATGACCTCAATCACTCCCTACAAATATTTATGTTTTTCCTCCAATTATATGTCTCTAATTGCCACCAATTTTCTCCTTATCGAGATCATAATTTGGTGGTGACTTTTTCATTTACTTTTCCCTCTTATTAAGGCTAAATTTTATTAACCTTATTTCCGATGTGGGTTTTCCACAAAGGTATTTTCTATTTTCAACCTTTTATTTTCAAATAAAAATTTCAAATTGCGAGTATGAAATTTATTAAAGGAGGGGAGAAAGTAATACCCCAAGCTTCCACGATATGCTTCTCTTTCAATAATGCAATAGCTTGCATTGTATGCAAGTTCGAGATTCTAACACACCGCGACCAATCAAAATAGACATTATGAATAGTAATACCCACTTTTTGAAATTATATATATTTTATATTTCAAAATGGACTTCTTTTTTGGATTCAGAATATCGAAATTAGCCTATGTTGAATTTTTTGGTATTTTTCTGAGAACTTCCAATTTTTTATGAATAGTGAAAAATATTTAAAAACAACTTTTTTAATCAAAATAATTTATAGTGATAAATTATACTATTGAGTGGTTTTAAAGTATAATTATAATATATTTTTACCATTTTATCCAATGGTGGTCCTTATAATTAATTTCACTTTGAAATTGGACATAAACAATTGTCAATCTTTTGATATATATTGTTTCATAAAAACACGCTATTTGTTGTGACAGCAGGAATTAATTATTAAATTAATTAATTCAAATTATATTGTTTGAATTTTGTAAAATATAAATCATTTTTTAATTAGGAATATCAAATATATCTTAGGGTTAATTTTTGGTATTGTTCTGAAAAACTTCATTTTTTGATGAATAGTGAAACCACTAAGTGGTAGTTAAAAAACTGATTTTTCGTTTAAATGAAACATTACCACTTCTGTGATTTGATTTTCAAAAATCCAACATACATGGTTGTCATTAGGAAGTAAAATTTGGTTCAATGGGATTAAAATAATTTTTTGATGAATAGTAACTTTTAAGTTTAATTAATCGCGATTAAAGGTAATTAGTGAAATTTAAGGTAAAAATGATATTATGAAAATATGAAAATATCCTTAAACTTGTCCTAAACTTATTGGATGAGTCATTGACGACCAATAAAATCCATGGGTCAACTTGGGGACCCCATGGAGCCACTTGGGTAAGAAAATGACATTAATAACTTCTAATTTAAAGTAAAAATAAAATTGTCACAAACATGTGTTGTTTTACTAAAACAATTATTACATGGGGTTATATAAGTTAAATTTTAAACTATAAATATTCATTGGAAATATAAAAAGATTTCCTACATCATGATATTTTTTTTATAGTTTTTAGACATTAAATAAATTAAATTTTTTATGACACCATGATGATGCAGCGATTACCTCATTAATTAACGATTTAAATAAAATGGAAAGATAATGTAAAATATAAGGCTTAAACTTGTCTAAAACCTATTTGATGGGAATATTTCGAACCCTTATTACCTTATCCTATAAATATATCATTTTGGGACCTTTAGAATCCTAAAATCATTTCATAATAAAGTAACATTTCAATCTTTCCAAGAGTGCCCCTCCTCTCCTCTGTTAAAAGGCCCCCAGCACTACCACCTTATTCACACCTTCCAAGCCATTTGGCTCAGAAAAACTCTTCAAAAATACTCTGAACTTCCCTATATTACTCCTATAATCCTCACATTGGGCATAAGTCTTCCCAAGGAATCCTTTGGCTCAAATCAAAAAGAGTTACCCGATTTAAAGGTAATGTCTTTACTTGTGTTCTTTTGTTTTATTTTTCTTCTCCAACCCCTTAAACTCTTTTTATTTATTTCTTTTGTAAAAATACCAGTATATTAAATATACTAGTATTTTTTAATGAGAATTATTTGATTTACACTTACACACACCTTCGTCTAATGGTTAAAGAACATATTGTTTCTGTGGTTGGTGAATTTCTGCCTCACGAAATGATGATTGTACAATATTCTTTTAATACCTCTAATGGTGGACATTAAGATGTCACTATATTTATATATGATATATATTATGTTTATGTTTTCCTTATTTTTCTGTATTTCTCATTTATGGCATACCTTTATGATTTTTATTATGGGTAAACGCGATAATTTCATTTTTGGAAGTGCGGACTACCGCCCCCTCAAAGTGATTTGAATCGTTAATGCCATATGTGGGATGTATAAAGGATGGTGAAAATGATATTATATATGATATTATACTGGAATTATAATATACCTTTATATAATTATGATTTCATTCCATTAAATACGAAATAGAAATGAAAGTAGCATTCATGCATACGTACGGTTTACCGTCTCCATGAACGGTGCATTTCATTTATTACCTCTAAATGTTACGTAATATTATGAATGAATGTATATACTGGATATATATGATATATATGATATCTACATCATGAATATAATTCTGGAGATAATGGATATTCTACCACATAAACAACTTGTAATTATAAGAAGTTTATTGTTGACTCAAGTACCAAAGATCAACAAAACGACCGTTATTAACTTAAATGACTACATAATTTTCATAACATTGTAATAAGTGATATAAAAGGAGATAATTAAATTGAAAAAGGTTCTTAAGAAAGTAGAGATTAACTCTATTTTATTATTCAGGAGATTAAATAATGGTCGAGTGAATTCAGACACGAGGTAAGGGAACTTCTTAACCTAATTTCTGTTCTTTGGGTTAATCTCCTACTTTCAAATTATGTCATGATATTATTATGTCCTATCTTGTATTTGTACATTATTTATGTGTACTTATATTGAATACACATAATAGATCTATTTTATTTAAAAAATTATCTTTTTAAGGGACTTTGTCTCAATCTCCTTTCATTGAGGCATATTTGGTTTTATACACAACTTTCCTTTATACGGTGTATAAAACCCTTTCACTTTTAATTTTATTCAAATGGAATCTTTTTATACGAAGCGTTTTTACTAAATGACAAAAAGAATGTTTTTTCTTACGTATGCGGCGACAACGACTTCTTCGCCGTCGTGACTATTATTTGAGTTTCGGCTTCCTCTACAAGCCATAACTTTTTTTAAATGAAAAATAGATACCAAATTTTAATTTTACTCTATTTTGGTATTGAAAATGGTTTTGAAAGTGTTTTTATTACATCAATGTGTTTTATTGATATCTTGTGATTGAAATATGGAAATGTTATGTTTCTTTTATGAATGTTTTATGTGATACTATTATGCAATGGTTTATGATATGTTTAAACCTATTCATATGAGGAATGCATTGGACTTAATAAGTGACTGGTGGAGCCTGCTATAGATCCTCGATGCATCGGTAGGTCTCATGAGACAAACTAGTGTCTTGGCACGAGGCCTTGAAAAAATCTTATTTGTAGTCTTGGAACGAGTCCTTGGCTACGTGGTTATGATAGTCTGGCATTATGCATTTTATCATTATGAAATTGGTTATTGATATTTCATGTGATTATTTGACCAATAGAATATCCATGTGAATAAGTAAATGAAATTATCTCATTTTAATTTTGTCATACTATGTTGAAGTTCAAGTTTAAAAGGCTTTTGTTTTAGTTATACATTGCCTTAAATGTTTATGTTTATTTATGAAAGCTTCCTCTATATTGTTATCCTTACTGAGCATCTCATCTCACCCCTTCCAATGTTTTAATTTTTCCAGGATGTGAAGATGTATATTATAAATGACCTGCAGGGATAGTATGAGGGGATATGAATAAAATATGTTGTGGTAGTTTTGTTTTACTTTATGATGTAATGTAAGTCTTATGAATGTATCTAGTGTTTCCAAGGCTACTAAACTAATCGGTCTTTCGAGACGTGGTCTTTTTTTATCATGCCAATGTTACGCAATAATGCACCGAATCTGGGTAACTGGGGTTGAGGCGTTACATACTACCTCTATCCTATAAACTAGTGAGTATGGTTTCACTTGTGTGGTGATGTGGGTTGTGTTATATTAGGCCCATAAAGCATACATAAGCTTTTTTGGCCAACACTTCTTGTCTTTTTCCACAATTTTCTAGACTATATTCAATAGAGACTTATTGAAGGTCGTTACCTACCCATTTTCCACAACATGATAGCAAGATGAATGGTTGGACTCGATTTTGTACTCTTGAAAAGGCTTATTTAACTTATAAGAATATAATTTAGTGTCATTTTCTATTAGTATTGTTTGAGGGATACCAAATCAAGAGATGATATTGGACTTCATGAAATTGATGATACTCTTTGTCCCAAATTCCTTGAGGGGTATGGCCTCATCCCATTTTTAAAAGAAGTCATTAGTATTGAAAATGTACTTAAACTACTTGGTTGTAGATATGGGATATATCCCCATGATATAAATTCCCCGTATGGAAAATTTCCAAGAATATATAGTTGTATGCATCAACTTAAAAGGATGATGAATGAAGTATTCATATATATTACATGTGTGGAAATTTTTAGTGAACTCCACACAAACTTGTATCATCTTCGTACAGAAGTAACCAAGCCTTATAATTTGGTGGGAGAGCCTAGTTCTGGACTAGTGATCATTGTATGGGCCTATTTGGACTTCCTTCATGATAGTGGTAGTCTCTCCTTCTATAATGAACTCGAGGATAACTCCATCGAATCCCCTTTTATAAAGGGATTTCTATTTATTTAGCCCATCCTGAAGGGTGAAGATCATTTCCCATTCTTGAATTTTTTCCCTTTTGGATAAATCAAATTTAAGGGTTTCGTTTTAGAGGTAATTTTTTATGGGATTCATCCATCTTGAAATATATATCATATCATCATGACATGGGGAAAAATTGACCTGATTTATTTTTTCCATGTCACAAATGATGACTGTTGAGACTTCCCTAAAAGTGTGTGATGCATAATACTACCTCATCCTAGTTGGAATCATCCAGTATTGTTGCTGCAATGTCCATTACATTAAAATTAAAAAAATCGAGGGATGTGATTCAATGTTGGTTCAAAATGGAACTCTTCCATCAATCCACTCACAAAACTGATGAGAGAGACTAACTTTTCCTTTTTGATGGAATATTCATCATTGATCTATTTGATCAATTTCTCTAAATTAGCTCTAAAATTTAAAGAGGATATCTACAATTTTAGGGCTATTTCTAAGGCTGCAATAAGTTCTTGGTATTCTACCTCATTATTAGTACAGTATTCATATAATGAGAAGGTGTGGTGAAAATTTTCCTTGTTTGGGAAAATAAATACAATCCCTAGTCCAACACAGTTGAGCTTCGAGTTTTCCATTTTATTTCCAGTCAGACTCTGGGACGCCTCATCAAAATAAATCTCCTGTATGCAGAGGTGTTATGGGTATGGAAATCCACCTCATATGGAATTTCAGTGTCTACTATAATGTTCTCTAGGGAAGGATGCACCATGAGGAAGTCATCTAGTACATTCCCTTTGATTGATTTCTAAAACATGAATCGAATATAGTACTATTATATGATAACCTCTTATTAGGCCAAACACCCATTAATCATATGGAAACTAATAACATACATTATCGATTCGATGTGATAGAACAAGTGGACTTCATAGTTCTACAAGTAATGCCTCAAATTTTTTATTGTGAAGATGAGGTAGAGGCAATTCTTATTCATATTATAATATTGGGTCTTGGTATCTAGAATCATTTGGTGGAGATAGTAGAGGTTTTTTTCATTCCATACATAATTTCTCTATAAGATAAGGGAACTAAGCAATCGCTCAATGGAATCCATGTATAGGATAAGTGGATTCCCTTCTACTAGTGTCATTATGAATGGTGGATACAGCAAATACTTGTTGAGGTTCTCAAAAGATTCTTGGTAGTCCTCATCCTAATGGTATGTGACTCCCTTATTTATTATCTTAGTGAAGGGGAAATACTTTCTAGCTAGGTTGTCTATGAAACTCTTGATATAAGTGAAGCTCCTTTAGAGACCTCTCAATTATTTAATATTCCTAAGAGGATGTATTTTAAAATTTTCACTAGAATTTTCTAGATCAACTTTGATTATATGGTGGCATACCATAAAGCTAATTAATTTCCTTGAAGGTTCCCAAAAATTACACTTCATAGGATTTATCTTCAAACTATTCTGCTACAATTTTCTTAATATTTTTTTAATATTAGTGGGGTGATATAAATTCTATCAAGATTTAACCACCATGTCATTAATGTATCACTATGTGATTCTTCCTAATAATGGTTTAAATATATGATTCATGGAACATTGATAAGTGGCACCAGTATTCTTTAAGTTAAAGGGAATAGATTAGAAGTAAAATATTCCGTGAGGTTCTTTGAAGGTAGTGGATTTCTCATATTCAGAGGTCATCTTTATCTAATTATACCATGAATACTCATCCATAAATGAAAGGTCTTAGAAGCCTATATTCGCATCGATTAAGAATTTCATGATTGGTACTAGTAAATTATCCTTCGAGAAATGCTAATTGATATCCCTGAAATCAATGTAGACCCTGATCTACCGATTCTTTTTCTTAATGATAAAAATGTTTACAATCCATTTTGGGTACTACACCTCTCAAATAAAGTTGGATTTGATCAATTTTTCAACTTCATATTCTACCTTGGTAGCTTGAGAGGGGTGAATCCTCTGGTTGTCTTATTGAAACCTTGATGGTTGTATAGAAAGCCTAAGAAATGAGTAGGTTCATTGGGGTTCAGTTCAGGAATGTCCATATAATTCCAAGAAAACACATATCAATTCTACATTATAAATTAAATATACATCTCCTCTTCTTCAAGGGAAATAGAAGCACTAATCAACGTAGGTTATGAGTCCTCTTCTACTCCCATATTAATCTTTCTAAGCTCATATATTGTGGTGGAGATTCCTTCCTCAAATTATGGATGGGAATCCCTAATATTATACTCTTCCTCTTCTATTTTAGCTTTAGTAGAAGTATTATCAATCATGGTAGAAAATATAGGGGTTCTTATATACTTGTGAAGGATGAGAGGCTATAAAAAGAAACATTAACACCTCAAACTATCAGGAGTATTGTTGGAATATTGTGGAGATGTTTGATTTTATTTCTTCTTCTATCAGGGTTAGGAGAGGTCTAGAAATCCCAATTCATAGGGGATTTCTTAGGGTAATTATTTATTTCTATTGATATAATAGCTAAAGTTTCTATTTCATATGGAGAATTGGTTCGGATTTATTTTTATGAACCCACTTTGGCTTGTGTAATCATTATTGAATAGGCATAGTCTAATGAAGTTTGTGTCTTGTAATATCCCACTAGTACTAAGTCTACTACCTTGATTAGGTTTATAGGCAGAAAATAATCACTAGTGAGTAAACTATATGGATTTTCATGGGAATTTCCCAAGCCATTTAGAGTGGAAACCTACATGTCACCCTCTATCATTGGTTTTTCCTTACCTCTTATAGAAAATCACCTCGACATATCAAGACTCACAAGATTCAAAGGGGGTGTTATCACCATATAGTAAGCCAACCTTTCTGTTGATGGGTATTTCAAACATTTGTGAAATTTTTATGGTATTACCATGTGGATATAAAGCTAAGGCCTCCCAAGTAAGATAGTGTATGTCATGTCTTCTAGGATAACTATGAACTCATAATTAGACATTAGGTCCCTGAATTTTTCTTTTAACTTGATGTTTTTAAAGGTATTTTTCTCTCTCATAGAGTACCCTTTAATGGTTAGATTAATTAGATACAAATCATCCTTATTGTATCCCAAATTTCAAAGGGTCCAAACCGAGATGAGGTTGATCCCAGAACTATTTTCAACCAAAGCCCATAGGATATCGATATTATTGAGATTTCTTGAAACATACTAGGGTATGATATTCCCCTAAATGAATTCCTCCTGAAGTTTCTCTATGAATGGGGTGGTGGTATGACATTCTACTGGAGTAGTTTCTAATCGATAAACCTCAGCTGCAAAGACTTATGTCTCAAACTCTTAGGTACTCTGAATGGATTAAATAAATGCCTCTATGAGATATTTTGAGATATGGAGAGAATACAAGATTAATATCTTGGATAGTATATTCACCAATTGTTTCCAAATGTCATGTTTCTATGCCAGAGGCTGATGCTTCCCATCAAAGGGTTTCTCCTTAGAATACGGATTATGGGATAATGTGATTGAGTTAAATGGGCCTAGTTCTTGGATAGAGGTTTAGGGGGTATCTATTTATAATAGCATAGGTCACTCTAGTCTACCCCTTTCTTTGGGATGATCAAAATATTATGCACCCACCAACTAGTCATCCAAAACAATCAGACATGTACGACTACTGAAAGACTATGAGGTGTCTCCATACTCTATTTGGGTTTGATAAAGTGATCTTATATGATTATTGACCATATATATGGATTTATCAGTGATGTGGTAGGGATATTGGTTCTAGCCACAATAACTCCATCCCTTATACCCTCATCTTCTATGACCTTAGTCTCCAGATCCCTAGTCAGGTATAGGGAACTTGTATTTGTGGGGGTATGTATCATTGTATAATGGGTCTACTAACTGAATAACATAAATAATTTCAAAAAATAAATCTCCATATAATGATGATTCTATTTAGTGGGATAGTTATTGTACTCTGTATGTTAAAGGAAAGAAATCCACAAGAGTTGGAGTCATTGTATTTGTTGGATGAGACTCTTTTCCTTGTTCCTTCTCTTGATTTTGGAGATTATGTCTGCCTCTTGGAGGTGGGTTCAATGGAATCTCCTTAGGTTTTAGAATTACGAATAGTTTAAAAAGATATTATATAAGGGTTTAATGAGATTGTACAACTATATTCAGGTTAATAAAGTTATTAAACTTTTATTCATGCCTAACCAGAACTTCTTTCCAGTCGCCATATTCTTCTAGTTGGGTGGTGGTCATACAATTCACTTTCACTAAGGATTTTACCAATATCACCTATCCAGAATCAACCATACCATGGATAATATTTTTGAATTCAAATCATTCCTATATGATGTGACTTAGTCTCCTATGAAAATGGAAATAGTTGGGGTGGTCACTGAGGCCCACCTCATTGGGCTTCCAAGGCTCTTGTAGCTTGAGGAGATTTTTTCCATGGATGCAAGCAAATGACCAAAAACCTATTAATTTTAGAAGTAATATACCTTCTTACATTACTCAAATATTAGGTGTCATTTATCTCTATTTACCTCTATTTTAGGGTGGTTTTACTGCTATTTTCACTCAGAAGGAGGTACTGAGTGATTCGGGGCCTTCCTGGGTGTTCTAACAGGTACCATTATTGGTTATAGTGTGATGGTGGTGGTTTATTATTTTCCAAGCCTTTTTTATTATGTTGTGGGCATGGGATGATATTTTACCCTAGTTCACTAAATGTTATCTTCTAGGAACTATGTTTTTTATGTGAACTCATATAATTCACCAGGGTATTTCATCAAGATCAAAGGCATTTCCATCTCTTTATGGTGACTCTCATCAAAAAGCTCCAACAACTACTCTTATAAGAGTGATGAGTGGGTAAATTAGACCCTTCCATCTGGTAATAAATTTAGATGAAGTCTCATTTATTTTTGTAGTTTTTTAGGTCGATGATCATTGTTTTCCTTAGCATTGAGCTAAATTGATAGAGGAACTAATGACTAAAGCCTTCCCAGCCAATGATAGACCCTTATAGAATACTATTGTGCCACAAAAATCTAAACCCACTAGATTACATATAAATAATCTCAATTTTTCCCTCTTTATGGTCTTGAGGTACCATCATAGGGTCACAAAAAGATACAAAGTGTGTGATATGATTTTATAGATCCCCAGTTTCATCAAAGGTTGGAATGATAGGGAATCTTAAATTAGGTGGGGGAAAAGTGTCATCTACCCATTCAGAGTACAGATTATTATTGGGATATATATGTATGTGTTTCCCCTCCATGGATTTCATATGAGAATCTAGAGACTTTATGGTGGTGAGGATTTCTAGAGGTACCACTATCTGGACGACCTCCTAAGTATGAGGAGTGGGTGAGGCTTAATGTGGTTTCCCCACCTTTATCTCGTGCCAATTTTCAATTCATGACAAGGACAAATGATCACCCTGGTGAGGAGGATTTTATCTCCTTAATGGAGGAAAATTATGGTCTTACTTGATTCCTATGTTTATATAAAGTGGTTTTCTAGATCTAGAGCTATCTTGATGCTTAGATTCCATATTCACAAGCAGATTAGCTCCCTCTTGATGGGTGGGAGGAGGGATATACATTTCCACTTGAACTTAGTACCCAGTGGGAATATTTACCTTGATTAATTCCTCATTAATCCACTTGAGGTTATATATCCCACTCTCATACCACAATAGTCATTTTTTCACAGAGGGGATTTCGGAATTTCTAGGTGGTGAGTGGGATGTAGCCGTGATTTTCCCTTTATCCTTAGAGGAATTTCATTGATGAGGTGGCAACTCATCATTAAAATTTTCCAAGTTCTAGTTCCTATTATGTTTCCACATACGTTTAACCTTTGTTTGTGTATCAATATCACTTACCTCTTGAGGTACCATTTTTGTATTATGCCCCTTGACATCTGCATTTTGATTTGTATCATCATCTAGATTGATAGTGGTGAAGATTACTGCGGCATATCAGGAATCATGAATCATCTCGTCATCCTTTGAATAATAAGGTAATTTTTCACCATTCACTCCTCCTTTGAGTATTATATCAGGTTTAGGCATCTAGACCCTTTTTGTGTTGAGATATCTTGAATTATGACCCTTGTGGAGTTTTATTTTCTTTTCTAGATGATCCCTTGAATCTGGAATGTAAATAGTGGCCTTAAGGAAGTGTCTGACTATGCTTTCCAAGTAAGCCTCAAATTTCAAAGGCATGTTGTGTGGAGGGAGGAATGGTTGGGGTGTTGGTCATTGGTAGCCACTACCTATCCTAGAGAAGGCTGGTATTCTTTGTAGAGATGATAAAAATGACCCAACCCTATGATATGGGGTTGATTTAGGGTCACCATTAGTATTTTTGGATCCTATTTATAAGTATTTTATGACTATTGGGATAACAGTTGAGATAAAACTTCCCTCGGGCCTATAGAATAGTATTAGTTTGGATTCATCACCAATTTCATTTAGATCCTCTTAGGATTTGATAACCCTAGGGGGGAGGCGGTGGTAAAAATTATCTCATCCCTATGGGATGGGTTTTCTCCTAGAAGGATTCCATAGTGAATTCCATTGTGATCTTTCTAATTTGGATCGGTTTTATGCACGTATGATATGGGTGCAGTACCAGATCATAATGGATGTCACTTTCTACAGGGAGATACTGAACATTCTGAAGCTACAAATATCTTAGATGCCTATTGGTGGACCTCTCCCTCTGCTTGTAATGTTGTTTCATTTTGGAAATGAGGCGTATTCTTTGGATCAACCAACTGGCTCATGAATTATTTGATCTCGTGATCTCCCTTGTATCTATGATGTTATAGGATGTTGTTTCTGAGGGACTTGGATATCCTGGGGAATGGGTGAAGTGTAATGCTCTATATTCTCCCCATCCTTGAATACAAATGTTGTTTTCAAAACTTTCTTTAGGGAACCAGTACATCGTGGGAACTACTTCTGTTTCCCTGTATTCCCACTTTCCAAAGGCATATGGCTTTCATTACTTTATTTGGTGATGTTTTCTCCTTGGTTGAAACGGGATTGTGGTATATTGGTTCCTCCTTCCATGGATTCCTCCTTGGAGATCGTTGCCTAATCTGGGTGATGTGAGCCATAAATTTCCATATTTTTATCTGCTATTCATTGAAAATACCCCTAATTTTAATTCAAATACCAAGTAAAACAATGGTTTTTTTATTTTTAAAAATTTGGAACTAAAATGATTGAATAACTAAATTACTATTTTTGTTAATGTATTCATGTTTTTTAATTAATTTGGTAAAGCCATACAATTATATTTTTTTTGTAGAATTGGAAAAAAATGGTTGGAATTCAATTCTTAAATAGATTTAATTGATATTGAGATTGATTTTTGATAATTTGGCATTTTTTAAATATGTGAAAAAAATTTATAGATCAATGCCCTACAAAAGTGGAATTGGAATTAATTTTATTTTTATTTTGAGGTGATTAATTTTGAAAATATTATTTTTAATTGATTTATCATTTTAAAATTGATTTTGAAAAAAATAATCCATTAAACGATAATTATTTTTTAATGCAGGATGAAAAATTTTACAAAGGCCTTGCATAGTGATAGTGCACAGATCACGTCGTGCACTGTGAATTATTTATCTGCTCCTATTAAATCTTTCTCAAGAATTCCCTCCTAATTCAAATACTATGATGACCACCACCAAACCCGAATTTTTATTGAATACTATAATGGAAGAGATGAAACTATGTCATTTCTTATCTCACTGATAGAGATCCATCATCGTGCCATTCGTGAAGCTGGTCTGATTGAAGAAGAGAGTCACGTGAACAAAAAAATAAAAAATAAAAATTTATAAATATATATACATATCATAATAAATAATTATATATATATATAAATAAATATATAAAATAAATAAGTATATATATAAATAATAATAATATTATATTTCTATATATATTATAATACTAATTACCTTTTCTGTTAATAGTAACATCCATGCTCGGGCCCAGTATTCATCCATAACCAATCCCAATTCCCAAATCAAGTCCACATCAAGAAGCATTTGAGTACAACTGTCACCACAAATCACTGGAACAAATATAAAATGTGTACGCAATTTTGGGGAGAGGAAATATCAGTGGAATTAATATTGATTGTTTGTTGTGGCATGTGGAATATATCTCATTAAATTCAAATCTTTCACCTTGACACTGACTCTAAAGAAGATTTTACCTCACTTTATCTCTATAAATATCTCTCTCCCTCTCCCAATAGAAACAATTGGCCTCTATCTATTAGGTTTCTCCTCCACTGTAATTTATTTCTTTCAGAATTTCTAATTTAATGTTTCACTCTATTTTTTTAATTGAAATGTTTCATTCTCTTCTCCACATTTTCTTCATGTTCTTCTTTAACCCCTATATGGTAACATGATCTTTTCAACTCCATAGATATGGAGAACTAACCTAAGGTCTAGGATCCTAGGGAAGATCACACAAGTAATATGTTATTTTTAATAATCAAAATCTCATCCTTGATGTAGTAGTAAAATGGGGAGAAGTAGATTAATGATATTCGTCTTCTATCTCTGATGATATGTTTTATACTTGAATCTATTACATACTCTCTCACTCCCTATTTCGGTTCACGGTTCATACCAGTGGATCATTGTGGATTGAGGGGTGAATAGCATACGATGGAGTTAGGTGTTGAGACAATGAATGCCTCAATTGAGTGTGTTCATTGCCTTTTCACTATGGAAGAGGTGGAACTAGATGTATCAGGATAGATTTATCTTTTGTATGTCCATAACCACAATTTAGATAAATGAGAGCAATGGAATAATAATATTTAAACCATTTTCAGATGAGAACCATAAAATGGTGAAGAATCTGTGTGTTCAACCCTAGATCCAACCCCTTTCACCCACTGTTGTGTTGACTTTTGTTTCTTATATTTTAATTATATTTAATAGAAAACAAAACAATCACACTCTCATTGATTTCAAAATTAATAAAATAAAAGAAAAATGTATAAGTACTAAGATAGTGAGACTCCTCAACCTTTTCTCCTAGAGAGACGACCTTGTTCAACCACTAGGCTGCATTATGAGTATTTTAGAAATTTTGTTTTATCCCAACCTGTGACAATCACATGATCACCAAGTCTCTCTCATTAATTAAGTCGTGTTCATGGAACTCATTCCTAATTCCATATTGGGGTGGATGTCATTTAATTACGTTGCCTTTGTCTTGATAGGGATGAAACCTTTATTCAGGGGAGTAGTCACACTGTCTGGGCATGTCTGGACATTGGGTACATTGGGAACCTATAAATTCTTTCTATTTTGGAGGGAATATCATATAAGGCATCTTAAGTGCAGAACCTAAGGCATATCATGTCATACATGAGCTAATTGACACAAGGGGAGAAAGTCTTTCGAGGCTTTTTTACCTCATGCATCCCATATTTGTTGTATGGAGTAAGTATTACGGATCAAGGCACAAGATGGGTCAAGGAATGATTTTAAAAACTTGTGGAGACAAATCAGAATGTCATGTTGAGACTGATCGATGGGTTATGTTCCTGAGAGGGAATATTTCACACCTAGATTATATGGTTTTCAGTATTGAACCTCAGGGAGGCTTCCTAAATACCATGTTTGAGATAGAGGGATCAAAACCCATGTAGTTCAATTCCACATTTTAAGGGCATGTGACAGTATTGATCCATGCAGTTTAGCATCATGCGGTAAGGATGCTTGTGTCATGGAAGGAGCATCAACAAGAGATGGTGTGGGGCTTACATGTACCAAATATAAGAGTATCACTCTTTTGGGAGATGATTTGGTGATTAATCAAGGAAGCATCCCAGGGGTGGAGGACCATCCCATGGAAGAGGATATGGTGGCCTCCCATGATGGTCATACATGGGGAGTCCTATGTTTATCACACAAGGTAAGGCTTCAGTTTTATGTCATGTAATAAGGATGTTTTCATGTAGTTTAAAGTCATACAACTAGGATTTGGAGCTATGAAGTTTTAAATTATGTAGCTCAGACATGATGGGGCTCACTCCTCAAGGGGGTCATGTCAAGGAGAGAGGAAGATCTGACATGAAGATCCTCAACCAAGACAGGTACATAGTTTCCCTTGAATATGACACCTCTTGTGCTTACATGACCACCACTCATGTGTCTTTGGGAGATACATGGAATTGGCACTTCCATGGAGGAGTGGAAATCAGGAGGCCTGTTGTTACGGTCCCTATGCTTATGAGTAAAAGGAATTAGGGTACCTATGATTAGGAGTGATTGGGAGGGTAATGGTTCCGCAATAAAAATAGGGAATGTCAGGTAGGGGACTCGATATTTTTTGTGTGAAACTTTATTGAGTTTCACACAAATGGAGTTGCATGAGTAGAGGGCTCTATCACAATGACACCACATGGATTCTAAGGGAATAACTGCATGAAAGATTTGGAGTTGCTTGCAAACTAGGGTTGCATGAAGGCAGCTTCACTTTGCATGAACCAAACCATCCTAAAGATATGTTGTGTAAGGATCACTCTACCATGGGCCAAGTCATGTTTGGTTCCACAGGAGGTCTTTCGTACAAGTGCTCCACCCTTGAGGGTCCATTATATCTGGTGTTGTGCACTATCATGAAAGAAAGGGATTTTCATTCACAGGAGTGACACTTTGTGCGACGGTCTTGCGCACAAAACTTATTTTTTGAATGCACAAGCCTTCAGTGTTGGGGATTGTCTTGTGAAAACTATTGGGTTCAACGTATCCTTTTGTGTATAACTCCTCAGTCATGCAAGTCAAATTTTTCTATTCCATCCTCATTTTTTGCATGCATGAGCCTTAAGAATTATTGCGGACTTGTAGGCACCTGTAGAACTCATCGTCGCCTTTGGCATGAAATTCCTATGTGTGTGGAACTACCCATGTAACACCCCAAGCTTCCATAGTACGTTTCCCTTAGAATAATACAATAGCTTGTGTTGTACGACTTCGAGTTCAAACGCACCACAACTAATCAAAATAGCCGTTATGAATAGTAATACCCACTTTTTGAAATTTTATAAATTTTATCTTTAAAAATGGACTTCATTTTTGGATTTGGAATATCGAAATTAACTTAGGGTGATTTTTTGGTATTTTTCTAAAAACTTTCAATTTTTGATTAATAGTGAAAAAACATTGTGTTATTGGTTAAAACCAACTTTTTATTTAAATAATTAGTAATTTTATTTTAATTTATTTTAGGTCAAAATAGATACATAATACCTATATATGTTAAAATTAATTCATTGGAGTAATTTTATAATAATTTTAGATATATAAACTTGATCGAACTTTTTACCGTCTTTTACCCACCTCCTAGGAGCATTTTCAAATTTGTATAAAACTTAATTTTACCACTTCTATGAGTTGAATTTCAAAAATCCGAGAGACATGGTTAATATTAGTAAGTAAAATGTGGTTCAATAAGATTAAAATAATTTTTGTTGAATAGTAACTTTTGACTTTTATTTACCATAGTTAAAAATAAATAGGGTGATTAAGGGTAAAAATGATATCATAATTACCCTAACACATGTCCTAATTCTGTTGTATAAGTATAATTAGACCAAAAACAACCTTAAGAAGAAAATATGATCCTCTTTGGTCAACATGGATTAGATTAGGACATTTATTATTATTTTATTTAAAGAAGAGTTAAAAGAGTTAAATTCAAAGTTTAATAACTAAACCATTTTTAATATAGAGTTATACATAAGATAAATTTGACTATAAATATTAATTAGAAAGATAAAAATATTTCCTAAAAAATTGCATTTTATTTATAATTTTTAGACATTAAATAATTTAATTTATTTATGACACAATGATGATGCATTAATTACCTTATTAATGAAATATTAAAATAATTGATATTATAAATATCCAAATAAATGTAAATTGAGAATTATGATGAATTACAATAATTTTATAGGTTAATATGAAATGATATTATTGGTTAAATAAATTTTATTCGAAGTGATAAAGTTTTTATGGCTTTCAAAAAAATCAAATTCTAAATAGTATCAAAATTGACATAATTGAGTTTTTAAAACAAATACTATATTATTAATTGATATAATATTCATAAAAATATAAGGTTCAACCAAAGGACTTAGATAAAGCTATATATATTAATAATGAACTACATGGGGTTATCTTGTCTTTCTATAGTGAGTTTATTAACCATATAATATAAAAATAAAAAGAGACATGGTAAATGTCAAACTATTTAACTAAGAGTTAAATCTAAAAGATAAGGTTAATATGATGACATAAACCTATCTAAAACCTATTGTTTGAGAGGTTTTATACCCATAACCACCTTATACTTCAAATAATTTATTTTTGAACCATTAGAGACCTAAAATTATTTTATTATAAAATAATATTTCAAGCTTTTCCTAAAGTGACCCTCACCCCTATTATAAAAGGGCACTTCCCCTTCTCTTAATTTCACACATCCAAAGCCTTTGGATCGACCAAACCCTATCCAAATATCCTTAAAACTTTCCTACCTTCATCCTAGATTCCTTACTTCGGTCATAAAGCCAACTCAAGGAGCCCTTTTGATCAAATCAATATGAAGAACCCAAAGAAGAGGTAAATATTTCATCACCTCTTTCAGGTTCTTTTCTTCTTCCACCTCCTATTTCTTTGTTGTTTCCATTATAAAATAATAACTATAGTATCTTATATATACTATGATATTATAATAAAAATGTTAAAACCATATTCATTATTCTATCCATCCTATAAATGACAAAGAAACCATATGTGCGTACGTACGGATTACCATCTCCACATCGTGGTGTAGTTTGTTATTCAAAAACTCCATTATTTGTATGGATATAATAATGATTATAACTGATGTAAATAATAAATATAACATGTTAATTATTCTTTATATATGATATACCATCCAATTAAATATGATTTTTCCATCAATATAATGATATTTTCACTCGTGCATATGTTCGGATTATCGTCTCCACAAACACGATGAGATTCATTCCCCATCATAATAATTCAAGAATAATTTTCATTTTATGATTACAAATAATGTTTATGAAAATAATATCATTCTGTATATGAATCAAATACATTCTCTCCATAACAAACGTGGCTTATGTAACCAAGCATATAATGGAAAACGAATCAGTTAACACCCAAAACGATGATACTACTAAAATATTATTAACAAAGAAATATTATAAGATCATATATGATATCATATTTATGTATATAGTTCTTTTATAATTTAATAACAATGTTTTAAATATTATACAGGAGGTTAACATACCATATACTAAGGAAAAGTACAAGGTAAGGGTTAATTTCACAATCTCTTTATTATCCGATGTTCTTTTTACGTATCTATTGGGACCTCTTTATCATCCACATACGTGTTTTCTTAAAAATGTATTTCAAAACATTTTTAATATTTACTAGAAAATGTGTTAAAGTAATTTATACACTTATTTGACCTTATATGTTTTGAAATGAATCTTTCTGTCATTTTCCAAACAAGGTACTTTATGACCTTTTCGACAAAATTAAGGCAAGAATGTTTTTTTAAACTTATACGGTGTGTAAGGCTATTTTCCGACATTATAACATCATTGAATATTTCCTTACAATCTTATAATAATATTTTCAAAATAAATGTTTTCTTTTATAATTATATGAATTTTAAATGATTTCAAAATAGAAATATATATTTCTCTAAAAAAGTTTTTATTTCATCTATGTCAACATCCTTTGATGGATTTTAAGCTTGTTTGAAGTTGATTTATTATGATACAAAACTTCCATATTGTATTGAAGGTTTTCTGATATGTTTGAATATGGATGTGTTATTTTTACACCATTCATGGTTTATGGATAAAGTATTGACATTTCGTATGCTAGTTTTAATACAAATGTTTATGTTATATTTAAACCTTTTGATATGAGGAATGAATTGGACTTAGTAAGTGATGAGTGAATCCCTCTATAGATCCTCGATGCATCGGTAGGTCTCATGACACAAAATAGTGCATTGTCACAAGGCCTTGACAAAATCTTATTTTTAGTCTTGGCACAAGGCCTTGACTATGTGGTTATGAAGTCTGGCATTATGCATTCCATCATTATGAAAGTGACTATTGATATTGCATGTGATTATTCAACTAGTAGAATATCTATATGAATAAGTAAGTGGAATTATTTGATTTTATCTTTTCCATATTATGATGAAGTTTAAGTTTAAAAGGTTTTTGTTTTAGTCTTATACATTTCCTTAAATGTTTATATTTATTTATGAAAGTTTCCACTATATTGTTATCCTTACTGAGTATCTGAGCTCACCCATTTATATGTTTTATTTTTACCAGGATATGAAGAATTATTTTATGGTTGACCAGCAGGGATAGGCTAAGGATATAAGTGAGTTAAAAAGGGGAAAAAATTTTGTTTATGTTTTTATTTCATGATGTAATGTAAAACTTATGAATGTATCTAGTACTTCCAAGGATACTAAACTGATCGGTCTTTCTGGACATGATTCCTTGTATCATGCCAATGTCATGTAATAATATATCGACTCTGGGTAACTAGGGTCGGGGCATTACAGTTGTTATCAAAGGAAGTTTAGTACCAACCTTAGAAGCTATATTTAGAAAAACTCTGATTAGATAACATTACCCAAAGATAGACTTTGAGGATTAGTATATAAGAACTTCCTAGAATTTTGGTAATGTAGGGATTTTGTGAGTTTTCCAAGAAATACATCCCTGTCTAGATACGAGCAGGTAGAGGCGGCTCTGGCACAGATGTACCTAGGGGTAAAACCTAAAAACACTACTTTGAGCTAGACTCGAACGGGAACTGGTGCACGACAACAGGCCTTGCAGCATTCTTGGTTACGACACTCCTGGGGGATATGCTTAGGATAATTATCATTTTCTTTACAAACCATTATGAATGGTTTATGAGTATATACTTCAACATTTTTATGATTATGAATTATATCCATAAACTATTCAATCTATGTTAACCATTTTACAAGTCTGGAATTATGTATTGTGATTCATAAACTAATCTAGTGTATGTCATTGTTTAGAAATGGCACCTAGTGGAAGGAATGGAAACTGTATCAATGCACGTAATCCATGTAGGGATTTTCCTCCTACTCAAGATAATTATAGTGGAGCTCGTGAAGCAACTGGTGTTAATCAGCTTATGACCATACTGGAAAAACACACTCAGGTTATGAATAATAACCTTACCTATATAGAGCACCCTGATTCACAACGCAGAGGATCAATGTTAGAACACTTCATGAGGCAATAGAAACCAACATTCAATATAAGTACAAATCCATTAGTATCTGAGAAATGGATAAATTCCTTAGAGAAAATATTTCACACTTTGGGGAGTAGTGAAAGGGAAAAAGTTATTATGGCAGTTTATCGCCTCATGGAAGATGTAGATCAATGGTGGTCATTGATTCAAAACACAAAGGAAGATGATGAAGTATCAAATATGGAAAGGAGGGAGTTTAATGAGCTTTTATTAGAAAAATAATTTCCTTGTGACCATCGAGCGGATATAGAAAGGCAATTTCTGAGTCAAAGACAAAAGGAGGATGAGAATTTCGCAAAGTATGAAGCTAACTTTACAAGGTTAGTAAGGAATACTGTAGATTATATAAGTAACCAAAAGAGTAAGATTGATCGATTATTTGATGGGTTAAAACCATTTCTCCGGCAAGCATTAGTCTCACAATCCTTCTTATCATACAAAGATATTGTCCCATGTTCTATCAAGACAGGAAAAAATTTCTCTAAGTCTTAATACTTTAAAGAAAATAAGAAGAAGAAGAGATCTGTTGAACACTCTGGAAATGGAAATAAGGGGAAAAAGGGAAATTTTGAATATCCATCCTGTGATAAATGTTGGAAGAAACACCCTGGTACTTGCCTAAAGGTAATGGGAGTCTATTACAAGTGTGGTGAAAAAGGCCACCAAACTCATGATTTCAAGGAGAAGAAAGAGGTTTTCAATGTTTAATGCTAAAATTATAGAGAAAAGAGGCAATATGAAAACTAATGTCCTAAGCTCTAAGGGAACTAACCTCAAAAAAGGCCAAGGGAGCAAGGCCAAGCTTATGTGATCACTACTGCTGAGGCTGAATCTCTGGAATACGTAGTGGTAGGTAATTTAATGGTTTCCTTAAGTTTATCCAATTCTTTATTTGATTATAGATAATCACATTGTTTCATATATTCCCAGTATTCTAAGAAAATTAGATATTTCCAATTTGATTTAACAAGGGAGTTGTCAGTCAAAACTCCTAAGGGAAGTATCATAGCAACAAATTTTTGTGAATCAATCCCCATTAGGGCATATAAATGTTCTTTATCTTATGATCTCATCATAATACCCATGATTGAATTTTCTATAATCCTTGGTATGGATTGGATTTCTAACCATGATTCGAAAATTTATTATAAGAATAAGGAGGTTGCAATTCTCAATGATGATAAGGAGTACCTTATCTTTAGAGCAGAAATGTCACCATCTGATTGTTATCTAGATCCACCCCCAGTAGCTCTAATAAATTAAATTATTGGGGAGGATGAGAATTAAATAATTATGGGTGAAGAAAATAATGTTTTAATAGAGGACATACCTATTGTGCAAGAATATGTTGATGTGTTTCTATAGGATTTACCTGGACATCCTCTAGAATTAGAAATTGAGTTTTCCATTGATTTAATTCCTAGTTCAAGGCCCATATCGAACACCCCTTATAGAATGTCCACTATAGAATTAGTGGAACTAAAGAAAAAACTATAATAATTGAGTAATGAGGGATTTATACACCCTAGTGTTTCTCCATGGGGATCCCCTGCCCTTTTTGTTAAGAAGAAAGACGGATCTATGAGGTTGTGCATTGACTATAGGGAGATCAATGATATAACAATAAAGAACAAGTATCCCCTACCTCGCATTGATAATTTATTCAACCAAATTCATGGAGCTCAATATTTTTAAAGATTTACCTTCGATCTGGATATCATCAGTTGTGTGTGAAGGAGGAAGACATTCCGAAAACAGTATTTTGAACCGGTTACGAGCATTATGAGTTTGTAGTAATGCCTTTTGGATTGACTAATGCACCCTGTGTATTCATGGATATAATGAATAGAGTTTTCAAGGAATATTTTGATGACTTTGTAGTGGTATTTATTGATGATATCTTGGTATACTCCAAAAGCTATGAAGATCAGGAAAATAACTTGCGCATTATTCTAAAGACTCTTAGAAGAAATTAATTATATGGGAAGTTTAGCAAGTGTGAATTCTGGATTCAGGAGATTTCTTTTCTTGGTCATATTGTCTCTAAGGATGGAATCTCTATTGATCCTTCAAAGACCAAGGCAATACAAGAATTTCTAGCACTGACGAGTATAACTGAGGTACACAATTTTATTGGTTTAGCAGGTTATTATCAGCATTTTGTCCAGAATTTTGCCCAATTGGAAAACCCATTAACCAAGATCACTCATAAAGGGGTTAAATTTTTTTGGACAAAAGAGTGTGAATAATATTTTGAAGAACTTGAGAGAAGATTAGTCAATGCTCCTATCTTGACTCTTCCACCAGGGAATGATGGGTTTGTTATTTATAGTGATGCTTCAAAGAAAGGACTCAGTTGTATCCTTATGTAGAATGATAGAGTTATTGTCTATGCATCATGGTAGATAAAAATTCATGAGCAAAACTATACCACTCAAGATCTTGAGTTATCAGTTGTAATATTTTCTCTGAAAATATGGAGACACTATCTCTATGGTGAAAAATGTGAGATTTATATATATCACAAGAGTTTAAACTATATTTTCTCACAAAAAGAACTAAACATGAGGAAAAGAAGATGGATTGAACTACTCAAGGATCGTGACTGCACAATACACTACCACCTAGGGAAGGAAAATAAGGTGGAAGATTCTTTGAGCAGAAAGGATCATGGAGTTTTGAACAATATGAGAGTTGAAAAGGATCCTATTTTCATGGATCTAGTAAAGATGGATATAGGAATAACCATGGAAGGTGAAACATCAATTCTTTTTCAAATGGTTTCCAAATCATCTTTACTATAAAGGATAAAAAGTTCTCAGACTGATGATGTGGAATTTCAAAAGAAAATTAAAGCTGTGAATGATGGTACACTGATCAACTTCATATATAAAGATGGAATTTTGAAATTTGGGAAGAGACTTTGTGTTCCCAAGATACCTGATCTAAAAAGGAAATTGTTGGATGATGATCATAGCTCCAATTTCTCTATTCACCCTGGTAGCACTAAGATTTATAGAGATTTGAAAGAACATTTTTGGTGGGACAGCATGAAGAGAGAGATTGTTGATTTTATGTCGAGATGTATGGTTTTCCAACAAGTGAAAGCTGGAAGACAACATCCTAGAGGAGTAATGCAACCTCTTCCCATATTTGAGTAGAAATGGGATAATATTACGATGTACTTTTTCATCGGGCTTCCAAAGACTCCTAGAAGTAATGATGAAATGTGGTTCATTGTTGATTATCTTACCAAGTCAGCACATTTTCTTGTTTTAAGAGAAGATTTACCACTTGAACGTTTAGAAAGAATGTATATTAACGAATATGTGAGACTTCACAGAGTACCCCTATTGATTGTTTGATCGTGATCCCCATTTTACATCAAGATTCTGGAAAATTATTCAGAAATCCCTGGATACTGAACTTCATTTGAGCACTACCTACCACCCTCAAACTTATGGACAATCAGAACGGACTATTCAAACCTTAGAAGACATGTTGAGATCTTGATCACTTGACTTTAAAGGTATATGGGATCAATATTTACCTCTGGTAGAATTTTCCTATAACAATATCTTCCATTAAAGTATCCAGATGGCACCATATGAAGCTTTATATGGAAAGAGATGTCACACACCAACTTGTTGGGATGATGTTAGAGAAAGAAAACTCGTAGGCCCAGAACTTGTTGAGGAAATTATAGAAAAGGTTAAGGTTATCCAAACCCGCATCAAAGCAACTTAAAGTAGGCAAAAGAGCTATACCGATAACTGAAAGAAGGATTTGGAATTTCAAGTAGGAGACCATGTTTTCTTGAAGGTATCTCCATGGAAGGGTGTTATACGTTTTATTAAGAAAGGTAAATTGATTCCTAGGTACATCGGACCTTTTGGAATTATAGAACGAATTAGATTTGTAGCTTATCATTTAGCTATGCCTCCAAGTCTCTCCAAAGTTCATGATGTGTTTCGCGTATCACTATTGAGAAAATACATGTCTGACCCAATGCATGTACTCACATATGAAGAATTAGAACTAGAACCCGGTCTATCTTATTATGAAGAGCCTATCAGAATTCTTGATACTAGAGAACAAGTGTTGAGAAACCAGACAACTCATCTGGTAAAAGTTATATGGAGAAACCATAAGATGGAAGAGGCAATGTGGGAACTCGAGGAACTTAGGATGAAGAACCACCCGAATCTTTTTATGCAGTAATATTCTAGAAATTTTGAGGACAAAATTATTTTGATGAGGGGAGAATGTAACACCCCAATATTCCACGGTATGTTTCCCTTTGAATAATACAATTGGTTGTGTTGTACGCAACTTCAAATTCAAACACACCACAATCAATCGAACTAGCCGCTATGAATAGTAATACCCACTTTTTGAAATTTTATAAAATTTATCTTTCAAAATGGACTTCATTTTTGGATTTGGAATATCTAAATTAACTTATGGTGAATTTTTGGTATTTTTTTAAAAACTTTCAATTTTTATGAATAGTGAAAAAACACTGTGCTATTGGTTAAAACTGACTTTTTATTTAAATAATTAGTTATTTTAATTTAATTTATTTTAGTTCAAAATAGATAAATAATACCTATATATTTTCAACATAATTCATTGGAGTCATTATATAACAAGTTTAGATATATAAAATTTTATAGAACTTTTTATCATCTTTTACCCACCTCCTAGGAGCATTTGCAAATTTGTATAAAACTTAATTTTACCACTTCTGTGAGTTTAATTTCAAAAATCTGAGACACGGTTAATATCAGTAAGTAAAATGTGGTTCAATAAGATTAAAATAATTTTTGTTGAATAGTAACTTTGGACTTTTATTTATCACGGTTAAAAGTAAATAGGGTAATTAAGGGTAAAAATGATATCATAATTACCCTAACACATGTCCTAATTCTATTGGATAAGTATGATTAGACCAAAAACAACATTAGGAAAAAAAATATGATCCTCTTTGGTCCACATGGATTAGATTAGGACATTTATTATTATTTTATTTAATGAAGAGTTAAAAGAGTTAAATTCAAAGTTTAATAACTAAACCATTTTTAATATAGGGTTATACATAAGATAAATTCGACTGTAAATATTCATTATAAATATAAAATGATTTCCTAAAAAACTGTATTTTATTGATAATTTTTAGACATTAAATAATTTAATTTATTTATGAAACAATGATGATGCAGTAATTACCATATTAATGAAATATTAAAATAATTGATATTATAAATATCCAATTAAATGTAAATCAAGAATTATTATGAATTCCAATAATTTTATAGGTTAATATTACATGTTAGTATTGGTTAAATAAATTTTATTCAAAGGGATAAAGCTTTTATAGCTTTCAAAAAAATCAAATTCTAAATAGTGTCAAAATTGACATAATTGAGTTTTTAAAACAAATACTATATTATTAATTGATATAATATTCCTAAAAATATAAGTCTTGTCCAAAGAAATTAGATAAGGTTATATATATTAATAATGAACCACATGTGGTTCTCTTGTCTTGTTATAGTAAGTTTATTAACCATATAATATAAAAATAAAAAGAGACATGGTAAATGTCAAACTATTTAACTGAGAGTTAAATATAAAATATAAGGTTAATATGATGACCTAAACCTATATAAAACCTATTGGTTGAGATTTTTTAGACCCGTACCCACATTATAATTTAAATAATTCATTTTGGAATCACTATTAACCTAAAATTATTTTATTATAAAATAATATTTCAAGCTTTTCCTAAAGTGACCATCACCTATCTTATAAAAGGGAACTTTCCCTTCTCTTAATTTAACACATCCAAAGCCTTTTTTATCGACCAAACCCTACCCAAATATCCTCCCAAATTTTCTACATTCATCATAGAGGCCTTACTTTGGTCAGAAATCCAACCTAAGGAGCCCTTTTTATCAAATCAAAAGGAAGAACCCGAAGAAGAGGTAAATATTTCATCACCTCTTTCAAGTTCTTTTCTTCTTCCACTTTCTATTTATTTGTTGTTTCCATTACAAAATAATAAATATAGTAACTTATATATACTATGATGTTATTATAAAAATGGTACAGCCATATTCATTATTCTATCCTTCCTATAAATGACAAAGTCACCATACGTGTGTACGTACGGATTACCATCTTCACGTCGTGGTGTTGTTTGTTATTCAAACACTTCATTATTTGGATTGGTATAATAATGAGTATAACTGATGTAAATAATAAATATAACATGTTAATTATTTTGTATATATGATATACCATCCAATTATATATGATTTTTCCATCAATATAATGATATTTTCGCTCGTGCGTACATTCGAATTACCATCTCCACGAACGCGATGAGATTCATTCCTCATCATAATCATTTAAGAATAATTTTCATTTTATGATTAAAAATAATGTTTATGAACATAATATAATTATTTATATTAATCAAATAAATCCTATCCATAAAAAACGTGGCTTACATAACCAAGCATATAAAGGAAAACGAATCAGTTAACACCCGAAACGATGATACTACTAAAATATTATTAACAAAGCAATATTATAAGATAATAAATGATATCATAATTATGTATATAGTTCTTGTATAATTTAATAACAATTTTTTAACTATTATATAGGAGGATAACATACCATCCACTAAGAAAAAGTACAAGGTAAGGGTTAATTTCACAATCTCTTTATTATCCGAGGTTGTTTTTACATAAGTATCTACTGGGACCTCTTTATCATCCAAATCCGTGTTTTCTTAAAAATGTATTTCAAAACATTTTTACTATTTTCTAGAAAAAGGGTTAAAGTAATTTATACCCTAATTTTACCTTATATGTTTTTAAAGGAATCTTTCCATCGTTTTCCAAACATGGTACGTTATAACCTTTTCGACAAAATTAAGGTAAGAATGTTTTTTTAACTTATACAGTGGGTGCGGATATTTTCCACCATTATAACATCATCAAAGCTTCCCTTACAATCTTATAATATTATTTTCAAAATAAATGTTTTATTTTATAATTATATGACTTTTAAATGATTTCAAAATAGAAATATATATTTATCTAAAAAAGTTTTTATTTCATCTATGTCAACATCCTTTGATAGATTTTAATCTTGTTTGAAGTTGATTTATTATGATACAAAACTTCCTTATTGTATTGAAGGTTTTGTGATATGTTTGACAGTGGATGTGTTATTTTTACACCATTCATGGTTTATGGATAAAGTATTGACATTTTTGTATGCTAGATTTAATATGAATGTTTATGTTATATTTAAACCTTTTCATATGAAGAATGCATTGGACTTAGTAAGTGATGAGTGAAGCTTTCTATAGCTCCCTGATGCATCAGTTGGTATCACAAGGCAAACTAGTGTCTTGGTACAAGGCCTTGACAAAATCTTATTTTTAGTCTTGGAACAAGGCCTTGACTATGTGGTTATGAAGTCTGGCATTATGCATTCCATCATTATGAAAGTGGCTATTGATATTGCATGTGATTATTCGACTGGTAGAATATCCATTTGAATAAGTAAATGGAATTATTTGATTTTATCTTTACCATATTATGCTGAAGTTTATGTTTAAAATGATTTTTTTAGTCTTATACATTTCCTTAAATGTTTATATTTATTTATGAAATTTTCGGCTATATTGTTATCCTTACTGAGCATCTGAGCTCACCCTTTCTATGTTTTATTTTACCCAGGATGTGAAGAAGTATTTTATGGTTGATCAGCAGGGATAGGATAAGGATATAAGTGTGTTCAAAAGGGGACAAAATGTTGTTTATGTTTTTATTTCATGATGTAATGTAAAACTTATGAATGTATCTAGTATTTTCAAGGCTACTAAACTGATCGGTCTTTCAGGACATGATTCCTTGTATCATGCCAATGTCATGTAATAATGCACTGACTCTAGGTAACTGGGGTTAGGACATTATAGTCGGTATCAGAGAAATTTTAGTATAAACCTTAGAAGCTAGATTTAGAAAAACTCTGATTACAGAACATTACCCTAAGATAGACTTTGAGGATTAGTATAGAGGAACTTTCTAGAATTTTGGTAATGTAGATATTTTGTGAGTTTTCCAAGAAATACATCCCTGTCTAGATACGAGCAGGTAGAGGTCGCTCTGGCATAGATGTTCCTAGGGGTAAAACCCAAAAACACTGATTTGAGCTAGACTCGAACGGGAACTGGTGCACGACAATGGGCCTTGGTGCACTCTTGGTTACGACACTCCTGGGGGATATGCTTAGGATAATCATCATTTTCTTTAAAAACCCTTATGAAGGGTTTATGAGTATATACTTCAACATTTTTATGATTATGGATTATATCCATAAACTATTCAATTTATGTTAACTGTTTTACAAGTTTGGAATTATGTATTGTGATTCATAAACTAATCTAGTGTATTCCATTGTTTAGAAATGGCACCGAGTGGTAGGAATGGAAACCATATCAATGCACGTAATCCATGTAGGTATTTCCCTCCTACTCAAGATAATTATAGTGGAACTGGTGAAGTAACGGTTTTAATCAGCTTATGACCATACTGGGAAAACACACTCAGGTTATGAATAATAACCTTACCCGTATGAAGCACCCTGATCCATGACGTGGAGGATCAATTTTAGACCACTTCATGAGGCAACAACCACCAACATTCAATAGGAGTACAAATCCATTAGTAGCTAAGAAATGGATAAATTACTTAGAGAAAATATTTCACGCTTTGGGGAGTAGTGAAAGGGAAAAAGTTTTTATGGAAGTTTATCGCCTCAAGGGAGATGGAGATCAATGGTGGTCATTGATTCAAAACACAAAGGAAGATGATGAAGTATAAAATATGTAATGGAGGGAGTTTAAAGATCTTTTATTAGAAAAATACCTTCCTTGTGACCATAGAGCGGATATGGAAAGTCGATTTCTAAGTCTGAGACAAAAGGAGATGAGAATGTCACAAAGTATGAAGCTAACTTCACAAGTTTAGAAAGGCATGCTTCATATTATATACATAACCCAAGGAGTAATATTGATCGATTATTTGATGGGTTAAAACCATTTGTCCATAGATCATTAGTCTCACAATCCTTCTAATTATACGAAGATATTATCTCATGTGTTATCAACATAGAAAAAGAATTATCTAAGTCTTGCAAATTTAAAGCAAAGAATGAGAAGAAGAGATCTACTAGACACTCTGGAAATGGAAATAAGGGTATGAAGGGAAAAGTTTAATATCCATCCTATGATAAATGGTGGAAGAAACACCTTGGTACTAGCCTGAAGGTAATGGGATTCTGTTACAAGTGTGGTGAAAAAAGGACACCAAACTCGTGATTGTAAGGCAAAGAAAGAGGATTTAAATGTTGAATGCTGCAATTATAGAGAAAAGAGGCATTATGAAAATTAATGTCCTATGCGCCAAGGGAACTTACCTCAAAAAAGGCCAAGGGAGAAAGTCCAAGCTTATGTGATCACTACTCTTGAGGTTGAAGCTCTGAAAGATGTGGTGGCAGGTAATTTAATGGTTTCATCAAGTTTATCCAATGCTTTATTTGATTATAGATCATCACATTGTTTCATATCTTCCTAGTTTGATAAAAAAAAATAGATATTTCTAATTTGATTTTACAAGGTAGTTGTCAATCAAAACTCCTAAGGGAAGTATCATTGAAACAAAGTTTTGTGAATCTGTTCCCATTAGGGCATATAAATGTTCTTTATCTGCTGATCTCATTGTCATACCCATGTTTGAATTTGATATAATCCTTGGTATGGATTGTCTTTTGGACCATGATGTGAAAATTTATTGTAAGAAGAAGGAGGTTGAAATTCTCGATGATGATAAGGAGTGCCTTATCTTTAGATTAGAAACATCACCATCTGATTCTTATCTAGATCCACCCCCAGTAGCTCTTGTCACGACCCATCCTCAGGGCCCATGTCGTGACTACCCCAAGCCCGCCTCCCATAGGCCAGGGGCTGGCGACTAGCACCAAAGTCGTAAATCCCGACAAAGAGGAAGGCATTTTTTTATTAAGTAAAAAAACACCACAGAGTAAGCCAGGAGAAGTAAACACTAAGTAAAACTGGGTACAATAGTAAGTGCGGAAAGTAAATGGTCCAGAATACAAACCCAAACTGAAAGTAAAGTACAACTGGAAAGAAAGTACAGCAACTGAAAGTAAAGCAGCAACGTTGAGTTGTCCACTGGAAGTCCCACCTGAAGGGTGGGTACAGATAGCCCCCTCAGCTCCTCGGGTCCAGCCGTCTGCTCCGTGTACATCCCGTCCAGTGGTCCACCTCCAGGTACCGACCTGCTCTACAAACCTCAACCACGATCAGCGTTGTCCGTCGTATGCATCCAACACAATGTAGTGCGGGCATAGCCCATGCAGGGGTGAGTATACACTACTCAGTAGGGACCCCGAGACCCCCGAAGTTCTCCCAAAATCCACAAAGGATAATCCACAAAGGAAAGATACAATCACGAAGTAACATCCAACACTACTTAGGTATATGCCCATAGATATACTAAGTCATCAATTCTAGTAAGGCTCTAAAATCCGATCCCAAGTTCGATCACGTCCACACAGGATAGTACAACCCAATCCACAGAGGAAAGCACAACACAATCCACATAGGAAAGCAATTCAATCATATCGAAGATAATGATTGAAATTAAAGAATCAGCTCACACAAGTATACTTCTTCGTAAGGTGATAGAGATGATCAGATGTACCCACTGATTCATCTAAGCTGGGACCCACATAGGATACTAAACCAGCTAAGCTGTCAGACCCACGTAGGATACAAGTCCAGCTACTCTGTCAGACCCACGTAGGATACTACAACAGAGGTCAAATATTGCCGGACCCACGTGGGATAAAAGAACAGTAATACTGCCAGACCCACGTCGGATACAAGAACAGTAGTCATCACCATTGAACCCACGGAGGATTTCAGTACAGTCTTTATCGCTTCCGAACCCACGGAGGATTTCAGTGCAGTCGTCGTCGCTACCGAACTCACGGAGGATTTCAGTGCAGTCTTCATCGTCGTCGCAGTCGCAGCCAGCTCTAGGGTTCCCGCACACACCATGCTCGTTTCCGGGAGGGTCCGCTCCACGAGCCAAGGGGTCGATACATCAACTGACACATAGTCCAAAGTTTATGTATCCCAAAGTTCTGTCTCGTCGATAGGAACACAACACGACAGACGGCGCGTCAATTGGACGCCCGGTCTGAGAGTTATCGACTTTTTCGTCCCAGGGGCCCGGTTGGTTTTTAAGTCAAAACCAACCTGACCATACTCTAATTGTGTCCAAACCTCGAGAAGAGTAAAGCAAAAGGTCTGTCTCACTGATAGGAATCCAACAAAGTCGACGGCACATCAATCGGACGTCCGGAGCTCAAGTTATAAGTGTTTCCGCTCCGAGGGCCCGGTAGGTTTCGTGTTCAAACCAACCTGGCCATACCCCAAGTTCTCCAAAACCTTGAGTGTAATATATCTAAACGACCGTCTCAATCCAAATATTTCATCTCAACTGACGGTGCGTTTATTGGAGGTCTGTAGCCCAAGTTACGGGCAATTCAATGAACCTATCCGGTATTAGGGGGTTTTGGGCCCGAACCGACCTGGCCCAAGACCCCTTGGGTCAGCCCGAACCGGGTCGACCTGACCCGAGTCCGGGTCCGGCCCAAAAGGGCACGGCCCGGACCAGTCGGTGCGGCCCGTGTGGCCAGACAGCTCAGCTCGGCCGAGCTGTCGCAGAAAGGGGGGGCGCGCTGCCCCCCTGATTGAGAAACGGCCCCCGCATGGGGGGCCCGCCCCTTGCCAGCCGGGGGTTACGACCCCCAGGTTTCTCGGAAACCGGCCGGCCAGTTTGACCAGCCGGTGTGTCACCACGGGTCCCCCTACGGGTCCTTCCTTCCTTGCAGCGGCGGTTCCGGCCGCCGCTCCCCGTACCACTGTGGACATAGGTCGCGACCTTGTCTGACCAGCGCGGCGCGATGGAACCGCACCCCTCCGCCGCGGCCCCACTTCGGCCGCATTCTCCTCGTGGTTCTCCGGCGCGGTGCGACGGTGTCGTACCCCCTTCACTACGGCCTGACTCCGGCCGCAGGTTCGTTCGGCCTCAACGGCGCGGCGCGGCGGCACCGCGCTTCTTCCCCATGATTCTTCATGTTCCCGCGCGGTGCCATTGCACCGCGCTGCCTTTGTTCGTGCCGCAACATGAACAACAACAAAGAGGGGGGAGCGTTGGCCATGTTCGTGTGGTCCAACCTCCTCCCATCATAATGATAACAAGCAGCTCAAAAAGAATAAACATCCTCGTAAAGCAAGCGCAAAATTTATTCCATAAAATTTGAACTCAAACCCCTACCTCAAGGAGTTGTCGAACAAAGGACGTCGCGGGGAAAGGACATCGCGGAAGACAGTGTCGTTGAACGAGGCTCCGTACACGTCGTCAATAGACGCCCGAAGAAGGGTGGTGTCTCCCTTCCTTTGACATGGGAAGAAGTACGAAGGATGGCGCATTGTCGTTCTTCAGAAATCGATGTGACGGCGTTCTTCGTCGAGGTAGAAATGTTCTTCGCTGGAAAGATGAAGTTCTTCCAATGTGAAGAACGCTCCCCCTCCTCTCAACGCAACGATTCAACCCATAATAAAATAAGTCTTTTCCTTATTTTATTACTCATGCCAACCCCTTTAGAAAATTCAAATGATTATAATCAATTAATTGACTTTAATTGATGAGCGTTTAATAATCCAAATTAAATTCGAGGGTTTACTTTCCATTTAATTAGGGTGGGGGTGAGTTACAAATTAAATGTGTGAGAGGGAGGTTAAAGGGATTTAAAGGGGTGGGGCTCGTGTGGTCCCCACTTCACTAATATCCTACATAGAGAAGTTAGGATGTAGTGGGTCCCACTCCAACCTCCATGCGTAGGTTTAAACTACTTAGAATTGAAATAAAAATTGTGTCACAATATTTTATTTAATTCTTTAGTTAACCCATTTATTAAACAACCTCACCCGAGCAAACGCAACTCCAGAAAAGTTGTTCCCAAGTAATTACCAGCACTGCAATTTCATCGGTGCCCTCAGATTTTGATTCCGAGCACCGGTTCAAAAGTTAGGAAAACTCGCTCGCTCGTTCACTAAATGTACCCGAGCTAAACTTAGGAAATTGATTCCGGGCACACCGAGCCTCGGAATTAGGTGCCGTCAGAAACTGCGTACTTTTAAAATCCCAAAGAAAATTAAGAAAAAAAATTCCCTTGAATTTTATGGGTCTTTACATTACTCCCACCTCAGCGCTTTATGTCCTCGTAAAGATACATCACAAACTAGGGAAACAAATGAGGGTACTAAGCACACATATAAGCCTCCCGCTCCCAAGTGCTCTCCTGGAGGTTCCCATGCTTCCATCTAATGTGTACTAGAGGAATCGACTGCCCATGTAGGACCCACTCCTGTCGATCCTCGATCTCCACTGGGACCTCCGCAAAAGTCGCCCCATCGTCAATGTCCAGCTCCCCATGGTCAATGATATGCGTCGGGTCGTTCATGTATCTCCTCAGCTGAGATACGTGGAAGACGTCGTGCACCAGGTGCAACTGAGGTGGTAGAGCCAGGTGATAAGCCACCTCGCATATCCTGCAGAGGACCTGGAATGGTCTGATAAAGCATAGAGATAACTTGTCGCCCCGACCAAATCTTCGTAATCCACGTCGAGGTGAGACCTACAAGAAGACGTAGTCGCCATCCTCAAACTCTAGTGGTCTCCGCCTCCTGTCAGCATAAGACTTCTGTCGGCCCTGAGCTGTCCTCATCCGCTCCTGGATGACTTGGGCCTTCTCTGTCATGGCCTGGACCATCTCCGGTCCCATTAGTGATGACTCCCCGGGGTCTGTCTAGCACAGAGGTGATCTGCAAGGTCAGTCGTACAATGCCCCGTATGGTGCCATATCGATGGTGGAGTAGTAGATGTTGTTGTACGCAAACTCCACCAAGGGTAGGTGGTCCTCCCAGCTGCGACCAAAGTCGAGGACACATGCACGGAGCATGTCCTGGAGAGTCTGAATGGTCCTCTCTGTCTGACCATCCATCTGAGGGTGAAAGGCGGTGATCAGACGTAGCTGCATCCCGAATGCCTCCTACAACCCCTTCCAAAGCCAGGAAGTAAAGCAAGCATCTCGATCGGAGACGATAGATGATGCCACACCATGAAGCCATACAATCTCCTGAATGTAGAGACGTCTTAAGATCTCTAATGAGCCCCGCTCTCTGATGGGTAAGAAGTGGGCCGACTTGGTGAGTCGATCGACAATCACCCAAATGGATTCGTGACCTCTGGAAGTACGTGGAAGTCCAGTCATGAAATCCATAGATATCTCGTCCTACTTCCACTCCGGGACCTCCAAGGGTTGTACCAAGCCTGCTGGTACCTGGTGCTCCGCCTTCACCTACTGGCAGGTGAGGCATCAAGAAACGAATTCTTCCACAGCCTTCTTCATACCCAGCCACCAGTGCTGACATCTGATATCCTGGTACATCTTCGCCACTCCTGGATGTACCGCTAAAGGGGAAGTGTGAAACTCTCTCAGCACCTCCTCCTGCAAAGCAGATGGTACCATGGTATGTCCTCTAAAAAGGATGATGTGCTCTCCTCCTACAGAGAATCCATCAGGTGTCTGTCCTGGGGATATCTGTGCATGTCGCGTCTCACAGTCAACATCCCCACGATGTGCCTCTCTGACCCACTGAAGAAGTGGAGGAGTGACTGTGAGTGACTGAAGAAAGGTTGCTCCATCTCTATCCATGAAGGATATCTGTAAAGAGGCTAGCTACTCTGTCACCTACCCAAGTAGCTAAATTCCCGTCCTCCTGCTGAGAGCATCGGCTACCACATTTCCCTTTCCAGGAGTATAGACTATATGAAATTCATAGTCCTAGAGGAACTCGATCCATCGTCGTTGTCTCAAGTTCAGGTCCTTCTGTGAGAAGATGTACCTGAGACTTTGGTGGTCAGGATATACTGTAAAGCGCTCGCCCATCATATAGTATCGCCACATATTCAGAGAAAATACCACTGATGCTAACTCCAGGTCATGGGTAGCATAGTTCTACTCATGCAGCCTCAAATGTTGTGATACATAGGTGATCACTACTTGCTCCTGCATCAGGACACATCTAAGCCCAGTCCCTGATGCATCACAATAGACTACGTACCCTACTCCCTCCTCCGGTAGCCTCAAGATAGGTGTGTTGGTCAACCTCTGTCTCGACTCTTGGAAGCTCTGCTGATATCTATCTGAACACATGAAGGGTTTCCCCTTCTTCGTCAAAGCTGAAAGTTGTGCCGCAACTCTGTAAAAGTCTGGTACAAATCTTCAGTAGTACCCAGCTAGCCCCAAGAAACTTTGCACCTCCGTCACGCTCCTAGGTGGCTCCCAACCTAGCACTACCTCGATCTTCACAGGATCCACAACAACTCCCGCCTCAAAGATGACGTATCCCAAGAAGTGGACCTTGCGTATCCAGAACTGACACTTCAAGAGCTTTCCATAAAGTTGGTGCTCTCAGAGTGTGCCCAGTATAACCAGCAAGTGATAGGTGTGCTCCTCCTCAGTGGTCGAGTATATCAATATGTCTTCGATGAAAACCACGAAAAATCGATCGAGGTATGGCTGAAATATCCTGTTCATGAGACCCATCAACACCGCTAGAGCATTGGTTATGCCGAATGGCATAACCAAGAACTCATAGTGTCCATACCGACATCTGAAGGTTGTCTTCTGCACGTCCTCGTCCTAAAATCTGAGCTGATGATAGCCTGATCTAAGGTATATCTTTGAGAACCAATGTGCTCCCTTGAGCTGATCAAAGAGGTCGTCAATCCTCGGTAGCAGATACTTGTTCCTCACGGTCACCTGGTTTAGGTGATGATAGTCGAAACACAATCGCAAGCTCCTGTCTGCCTTCTTGGCGAACAAAATCAGGGAAGCCCAGGGTGAAACACTGGGTCCGATGAATCCCTTGCCCTGCAAGTCCTCCAACTGTACCCGTATCTCTCGAAGCTCAGTGGGAGACATCCGATATGCTGGAGTGGATATCGGGGTTGTCCCAGGGTACAGGTCAATATAAAATTCTACCTCTCTGTGAGGAGGTAGTCCTGGAATTTCATCAGGGAAAACGTCCGCATACTGAACCACCACTGCAAGAAAACTTGGACTCTGCATATCAACTGCTCCTAGGATGAGGCTAGCCAGCTAATGAGTGATTGACTATCCTCTCCTCTTCGTGAGCCCATCCTGCGCTGTTAAGGCTCCCTTCTCGTCGGTGAATGTGAACCTGCTCCCATCGGTGCGAACACATCGCACCTTGCGCCTAATACAGTCAATCTGAACATGGACTCTAGATAACCAATCCATGCCCAAGATGATGTCGTAAGGCCTCGATGCCGCTACAAGAAGATCCCAGCCGAAGCTCTCGCCTCCTAGAGTAAGCACACACTGCCGGCACCAGTGCATAATCGTCGAGTCTGCTCCTGTAGGAGTCTCTAGCCGTAAGGATCGAGCCAACAGCTCCGTCGGAATCTCCGAGCTCCGAACAAGGGCAGCAGCAATAAAAGAATGACTCACTCCTATGTCTATAAGAACTTTAGCAAGGGTGGAGTAGACACAGATAGTACCTTGAATAATCTATGGTGTTCCATGGTCGTAGGCCTCCGCTGCCTGAAGCTGAACCTATCTCTGCCCGCCAGCTCCCTGTGGTCGGGGTAGAACTCTGGGTGGTGGTGGGGGTAAAGCCTCAAAGCGTTGCCCACTACCCACTACTCGGCCAGCTCCTCTACCTCGTTCGCCTACTCTCTGTGGACCGCCATGGTCGACCCTCTGCCTCTTCCTGGGTGGCCCTTTAACAGTCTTCTACTCCTCTACACGGTGGGTCGGGCAGTCACGAGCCATGTGGCCCTGCCCGCCGCATGCGTAGCACTGTCTGCTCCTCGGAAGGTTGGCTCTATGCTGGGTTCCCCGAACCTATGAGCCAGTGTCCTGAGGTTGTCCGCCTGATGGTATAGTCTGCCTGGACCCCTGTGACGTCTGTTGACTACCAGCTGCAGATGAATCTGCTACATGACACCCTGCGGTAGGTCTCGCTGCTGGTGTAGGCTCAGCAAGAAAGGTCTCTACGAGAAGGGCTCGCTCCAGTACACCTACCTGTGTTAGAATGCTGAGGGAGATCATCAATGCCCTGATCTCATGCCTCAGTCCCTACTCGAAGTTCCGGGCCTAGAAGAATGGGTCCCATACCATGTCCATCGAATAGCGCGAGAGATAGGTAAATCTCACCGAGTACTGGGCGACCGTCATGTTGTCCTGCCGCAGCTGTAGTAGCTCCTGGATGCGTACCGCATGGAGGGTGGCTAGGACGAACTCTGAGAGGAAGAGGCTCTCAAAGTCCGTCCAGAGAAGAGATGCCTCGTCGTGCACCTGGAGCATCAAGCTCCACCATCTGCTCACTGCCGCGTGTAGGAGGCTCGCTGCAAGGATCACCATGAGGTCAGCTGGTGTCCTCACTAGCCTGAAAAATCGAACTACAGCCTCCAGCCAATCCTCGGCTGCCTGAGGGTCCGTCTCCCAGTGGAACCTGGGCGGTCTCTGACGCCGGAACTCATGCAGTGCACTAAGGTGACGTGCACTCTTAGCGGCTGGGGCTAGTGGCATCGGTGGCTCGGTGTGTAGAGGTACCGCCGGTGCCTCCGCTGTAAAAGGGTTATGCACTGAGGCCTCTTCGCATGGTGGGATGTCGTCTCACACAAAGCTCCGAACCCTATTTGGCTGCCATCATGGGGTCATCCTGAAAAGAAACAGGCGCGTCATGGTCAAAACAGTATACCTGGGGATCGAACACAAAGTAATCACAAATAAAACTTTTGAAACACACATGCAATCAATGTTTTCATTCATTGAGTCGGAAATCAGAATTCAGGGTCCTAGTGTACGGATACGTCGGTCGCCGCACCAACACTGGACTCCCTGGACTGATAACCACACTCAATACCCTTAACACTATTGTTTCACATAGAAGAAAGATCAGAGTCCTGAGTTCTGCGGTAGAACCAAACTCCTCTGATACCAATTTGTCACAACCCATCCTCGGGGCCCATGCCATGACTACCCCAAGCCCGCCTCCCATAGGCCAGGGGTTGGCAACTAGCACCAAAGGTGTAAATCCTGACAAAGGGGAAGGAATTTCCTTTATTAAGTAAACAAACACCACAAACTAAGCCAGTAGAAGTAAACACTAAGTAAAACTGGGTACAATAGTAAGTGTGGAAAGTAAATGGGCCAGAATACAAACCCAAACTGAAAGTAAAGTACAACTAGAAAGAAAGTACAGCAACTAAAAGTAAAGCAGCAATATCGAGCCGTCCACTAGAAGTCCCACCTGAAAGCTGGGTACAGATAGCCTCCTCAGCTCCTCGAGTCCAGCCGTCTGCTCTGTGTATGTCCCGCCCAGTGGTCCACCTCCAGGTACCGACCTGCTCCACAAGCCTCAACCACGATCAATGTTGTCCGTCGTTTTCATCCAACACAACGTAGTGCGGGAATAGTCAATGCAGGGGTGAGTATACGCTACTCAGTAGGGACCCTAAGACCCCTGAAGGTCTCCTAGAATCCCCAAAGGATAATCCTCAAAGGAAAGATACAATCACGAAGTAACATCCAACACTACTTAGGTATATACCCATACATATACCTAAGCCATCAATTCCAGTATAGCTCAAACATTCGAACCCAAGTTCGATCACATCCACACAAGATAGTACAACCCAATACACACAGGAAAGCACAACACAATCTACATAGTAAATCAAGTCAATCATATCGAAGATAATGATTGAAAGTTAAGACTCAGCTCACACAGGTATACTTCTTCGTAAGGTCATGGAGATGATCAGATGTAGCCAATGATTCATCTAAGCTGGGACCCACGTAGGATACTAAACCAGATAAGCTGTCGGACCCACGTAGGATACAATTCCAGCTACTCTGTCGTACCCACGTAGGATACTACAACATAGGTCAAATACTTCCGGACCCAAGTAGGATACAAGAACAATAATACTACCAGACCCACGTAGGATACAAAAATTGTAGTCATCGTCGTCGAACCCACAGAGGATTTTAGTACGGTCTTCATTGCTGCCGAACCCACGGAGGATTTCAGTGTAGTCGTCGTCGCTGCCGAACCCACGGAATATTTCAGTGCAGTCGTCATTGTTGTCACAGTCGCAGAAAGCTCTAGGGTTTCTGCACACAGCATGATCGTTTCCAGGAGGGTCCGCTCCACGAGCCAAGGGTTTGATACATCAACTGACACATAGTCTGGAGTTGATGTATCCCAAAGTTCCATCTCATCGATAGGAACTCAACACGACAGATGGCGCGTCAATCGGACGTCCGGTCTGACAGTTATCGGTTTTTTCGTCCCAAGGGCCCGGTTGGTTTTTAAGTCAAAACCAACCCAACCATACTCCAACTACATCCAAACCTCTATCGGTGTAAGACAAAAGGTTTTTCTCACTGATAGGAATCCAACAAAGTCGACGGCACGTCAATCGGACGTCCAGAGCTCAAGTTAAAAGTGTTTCCGCTCTGAGGGCCCGGTTGGTTTCGTGTTCGAACTAACCCAAACGTACCCCAAGTTCTCCAAAACCTTGAGTGTAATATATTGAAATGACCACCTCGATCAAAGGATTGCATCACAATTAACAGTGCATCGATCGGAGGTACGTATCCCAAATTACGAGCAATTAAATGAACCTGTCAGGTATTAGGGGGTTTTGGGCCCGGACCGACCCTGCCCAAGACCCCCTGGGTCGGCCCGAACCGGGTCGACCCGACCCGGGTCCGGGTACAGCCCAAAAGGGCACGGCCCGGCCTGGTGGGTGTGGCCTGGCCCGGCCGGGGTGGCCCTGCCCGGCCTGGGCGGCCGGTTGGCCTGGCGCGGGCGAGGCCCGCGTGGCCAGACAGCTCGGCTCGGCCGAGCTGTCGCGGAAAGGGGGGGCGCGCTACCCCCTGATTGAGAAACGGCCCCCGCATGGGGGGCCCTCCATTTTCTAGCCGGGGGTTACGACCCTCGGGTTTCTTGGAAACCGGTCGGCCGGTTTGACCGGCCTGTGTGTCACCGCGAGACTCCCTACGGGTCCCGCCTTCCTTGCATCGGCGGTTCCGGCCGCCGCTCCCCACACCACAGAATCCATAGGCCTCGGCCTTGTCCGACCGGTGCGGCGCGATGGCGTCGCGCCCCTCCTCCACGGTCCCACTCCGGCCACGGTATCCTCGTGGTTCTCCAGCGCGGCACGACGGCGCCACACCCCCTTCGCTGCGGCCCGACTCTAGCCGTGGGTTCGTTCGGCCTCAACGGCGTCGTGTGACGGCGTCGCGCTTCTTCACCGTGATTCGTCATGTTCCCACATGGTGTCGTTTCACCAAGCTGCCTTTGTTCGTACCGTAACATGAACAACAAAAAATATGGAGGAGGGTCGGTCGTGTTCATGCAGTCCAACCTCCTCCCATTATAACGATAACAGGCGGCTCAAAAAGAATAAACATCCTTGTCAAGCAAGCGCAAAATTTAATCCATAAAATTTTAACTCAAACCCCTACCTCAAGGAGTTGTCGAACAAAGGATGTCGCGGGGAAATGACATCGTGGAAGACGGTGTTGCGGAAGACGGCGTTGCGGAATGAGGCTCCGTACACGTCGTCGGTGGACGCCTGAAGAAGAGCGGCGTCTCCCTTCCTTTGACACGGGAAGAAGAACGAAGGATGGCGCATCTTCGTTCTTCGGAAATTGGTGTGACGGCATTCTTCATCGAGGTAGAAATGTTCTTCGCTAGAAAGATGAAGTTCTTCCAATGTGAAGAACACTCCCCCTCCTCACAACGCAATGATTCAACCCATAATAAAATAAGGCTTTACCTTATTTTATTACTCATGCCAACCCCTTTTGAAAATTCAAAAGATTATAATCAATTAATTGAATTTAATTGATGAGTATTTAATAATCCAAATTAAATTCGAGGGTTGACTTTCCATTTAATTAGGGTGGGGGTGAGTTACAAATTAAATGCGTGAGAGGGAGGTTAAAGGGATTTGAAGGGGCGGGGCTCGTGTGTTCCCCACTTCACTAATATCCTACATAGAGAAGTTAGGATATAGTGGTTCCCACTCCAACCTCTATGCGTAGGTTTAAACTACTTAGAATAGAAATAAAAATTGTAGCACAATATTTTATTTCATTCTTTAGTTAACCCATTTATTAAATAATCTCACCCGAGCAAACGCAACTCCAGAAAAGGTGTTCCTAAGAAATTACCGGCGCTGCGGTTTCATCGGTGCCATCGGATTTCGATTCCGAGCACCGATTAAAAAGTTAGGAAAACCCGCTCACTCGTTCACTGAATGTACCTGAGCTAAACTTCAGAAATTGATTCTGAGCACACCGGGCCTCGGAATCAGGTTCCGTCAGAAACTGCGTACTTGTAAAATCCCAAAGAAAATTAAGAAAAAAAATTCCCTTGAATTTTTCAGGTCTTTACAGCTCTACTAAATTAAATCATTGGTTAGGATGATAATGAAATAATTATGGGTGAGGAAAAGAATTTTTTAAAAGAGGATGTACCTATCATGCAAGAATATGATGATGTGTTTCTATAGGATTTACCGGGACATCCTCCAAAATGAGAAATTGAGTTTTCCATTGATTTAATTCCTAGTTCAAGGCCCATATCGAACACCCCTTATAGAATGGCCACTTTAGAATTAGTGGAACTAAATAAACAAAAAGAGGAATTGAGTAATGAGAGATTTATTCACCCAAGTGTTTCTCCATGGGAATCCCCTGTCCTTTTTGTTAAGAAGAAATAAAAATCTATGTGGTTGTGCATTGACTATAGGGAGATCAATGCTATAACAATAAAGAACAAGTATCCCCTACCTTTCATTGATGATTTATTCGACAAAATTCCTTGAGATCAATATTTTTCAATGATTGACCTTCGATCTGGATATCATCAGTTGTGTGTGAAGGAGGAAGACATTCCGAAAACAGCATTTCGAACCAGGTACTAGCATTACGAGTTTACAGTAATGCCTTTTGGATTGGATAATGCGTCATTTGTCTTCATGGATATAATTAATATATTTTTCAAGAAATATCTTGATGACTTTGTAGTGTTATTTGTTGATGATATCTTGGTATACTCCAAAATCTACAAAGATCATGAAAATCACTTGCGCATTATTCTAAAGACTCTTAAAATAAATGAATTATATGGGAAGTTTAGCAAGTGTGAATTCTAGCTTCATGAGATTTCTTTTCTTGGTCGTATTGTCTCTAAGGATGGAATCTCTATTGATCCTTCAAATACCAAGGCTATCCAAGAATGGCCAGCACTGACAATTATAACTGAGGTACGCAGTTTTATTGGTTTAGCAAATTATTATTGGTGTTTTTTCCATAATTTTGCCCGATTGGATAACCCATTAACCAAACTCGCTTGTAAAGGGGTTAAATTTGTTTGGACAAAAGAGTGTGAAGAATTTTTTGAAGAACTGGAGAGAAGATTAGTCAATTCTTCTATCTTGACTCTTTCATCATGGAATGATGGGTTTGTTATTTATAATGATGCTTCAAAGAAAGGACTTGGTTGTGTCCTTATGCAGAAAGATAAAGTTATTGCCTATGCATCACGGCAGTTAAAAATTCATGATAAAAACTATCCCACTCAAGATCTTGAGTTATCAGTTGTAATATTTTCTCTGAAAATATGGAGACACTATCTCTATGGTGAAAAATGTGAAATTTATACAGATCACAAGAGTTTGAAGTATATTTTCTCACAAAAAAAACTAAACATGAGGCAAAGAAGATGGATTGAACTACTCAAGGATTATGATTTCACAATACACTACCACCCGGGGAAGGAAAATAAGGTGGAATATGCTTTGAGCAGAAAGAATCATGGAGTTTTGAACAAGATGAGAGTTGAAAAGGATCCTATTTTCATGGATCTAGTAATGACGGATATGGGAATAACCATGGAAGGTGAAACATCAATTCTTGTTCAAATGATTTCCAAACCATCTTTACTAGAAAGTATAAAAAGTTCTTAGACTAATGATGAGTAATTTCAAAAGAAAATTAAAGCTATGAATGATGGGAGATTGATCTACTTCGTATATAAAGATGGAATTTTGAAATTTGGGAAGAGACTTTGTGTTCCTGATATACCTGATCTAAAAAGATAATTGTTGGATGATGCTCATAGCTCTAATTTCTCTATACACCCTGGTAGCACTAATATGTATAAAGATTTGAAAGAACATTTTTTGTGGGAAAACATGAAGAGAGAGATTTCTGATTTTGTGTCGAGATGTATGGTTTACCAATAAGTGAAAGCTAGAAGACAACATCCTAGAGGAGTCATGCAACCTCTTCCCATACCTGAGTGGAAATGGGATAATATTACGATGGACTTTTTCATGGGGCTACCAAAGACTCCTAGAAGGAATGATGAAATATGGGTCATTGTTGATTGTCTTACCAAGTCAGCAAATTTTCTTGCTATAAGAGAAGATTTACCACTTGAACGTTTAGAAAGACTATATATTAATGAATTTTTAAGACTTCATGGAGTATCCCCATCGATTATTTCTAATCGTGATCCCCATTTTACATCAAGATTCTGGAAAAGTCTTCATAAATCCCTGGATACTGAAATTTGTTTGAGCACTGCCTACCATCCTCAAACTGATGGAAAATCAGAACGGACTATTTAAACCTTAGAAGACATATTGAGATATTTCTCACTTGACTTTCACGGTATGTGGGATTAATATTTACCTCTGGTAGAATTTTCCTATAACAATAGATTCTATTCAAGTATTCAGATGACACCATATGAAGCATTATATGAAAAGAGATGTCATACAATAACTTGTTGGGATGATGTTGGAGAAAGAAAACTCGTAGGCCCAGAACTTGTTGAGGAAATGATAGAAAATGTGAAGGTTATCCAAACCCACATCAAAGAAGCTCAAATTAGGCAAAAGAGCTATGATGATAACCGAAGGAAGGATTTGGAATTTCAATTAAGAGACCATGTTTTCTTGAAGGTATCTCCATGGAAGGGTGTTATATGTTTCGGTAAGAAAGGTAAATTGAGTCCCAGGTACATCGGACCTTTTGAAATTCTAGAAAAAATTAGAGTTGTAGCTTATCATTTGGCAATTCCTCCAAGTCTCTCCAAAGTTCATGATGTGTTCCAAGTATCACTGTTGAGAAAATACATGCCTAAACCAATGCATGTACTCACCTATGAAGAATTAGAACTAGAACCCAATCTATCTTATTTTGAAGAGCCTATCAGAATTCTTGATACTAGAGAACAAGTGTTGAGAAACCGGATGACTCGTCTGGTAAAATTTATATGGAGAAACCATAAGATGGAAGAGGCAACGTGGGAACATGAGGAACTTATGATGAAGAACCACCCGAATATTTTTATGCAGTAATATTCTAGAAATTTCCAGGACAAAATTATTTTAAGGATGGTAGAATGTAACACGCCAAGTTTCCATGGTATGTTTCCCTTTGAATAATACAATAGCTTGTGTTGTATGCAACTTTGAGTTCAAACGCACCACAACCAATCAAACTAGCTTTTATGAATAGTAATACCCACATTTTTAAATTTTATAAATTTTATCTTTCAAAATGAACTTCATTTTTGGATTTGGAATAATGAAATTATCTTAGGCTGAATTTTTGGTATTTTTCTATAAACATTCAATTTTTGATGGATAGTGAAAAAACATTGCGTTATTGGTTAAAACCGACTTTTTATTTAAATAATTAGTTATTTCAGTTTAATTTATTTTAGGTCAAAATATATACATAATACCTATATATGTTCAATGTAATTTATTGGATTCATTTTATAATAAGTTTATATATATATAATTTTATCGAACTTTTTACTGTCTTTTACTCACCTCCTAGGTGCATTTGTAAATTTGTATAAAACTTAATTTTACCACTTCTCTGAGTTGAATTTAAAAAAATTAGAGAGATACATTTAATATCAGTAAGTAAAATTTGGTTCAATGAGATGAATATAATTTTTGGTGAATAGTAACTTTTGACTTTTATTTACCACGGTTAAAAGTAAATAGGGTAATTAAGGGTAAAAATGATATCATAATTACCCTAACACATGTCCTAATTCTATTGGATGAGTATAATTAGACCAAAAACAACCTTAGGAATAAAATATGATCCTCTTTGGTCCACTTGGATAAGATTATGACATTTATTATTATTTTATTTAAAGAAGAGTTAAAAGAGTTAAATTCAAAGTTTAATAACTAAACCATTTTTAATATAGGTTAATACATAATATAAATTCGAATATAAATATTCATTAGAAATATAAAACGATTTCCTACAAAATGATATTTTATTTATAATTTTTAGACAATAAATAATTTAATTTATTCATGACACAATGATGATGCATTAATTACCTTATTAATGAAATATTAAAATAATTGATATTATAAATAATCAAATAAATGTAAATCGAGACTTATGATGAATTAAACTAATTTTATAGGTTATTATGACATGTTATTATTGGTTAAATAAATTTTATTCGAATTGATAAAGTTTTTATGGCTTTAAAAAAAATCAAATTCTAAATAGTATCAAAATTGACATAATTGAGTTTCTAAAACAAATACTATATTATTAATTGATATAATATTCCTAAAAATTTAAGGTTCAGAAAATAGACTTATATAATGTTATATATATTAATAATTAACCACATGTTGTTCTCTTGTCTTGTTATAGTAATTTTATTAACCATATAATATAAAAATATAAAGAGACATGGTAAATGTCAAACTATTTAACTAAGAGTTAAATCTAAAATATAAGGTTAATATGATGAACTAAACCTGTCTAAAACCTATTGGTTGAGTGGTTTTATACCCATACCCACATTATACTTTAAATAATTAATTTTTTATCCATTATAAACCTAAATTTAATTTATTATAAAATAATATTTTAAGATTTTCCTAAAGTGACCCTCACCTCTCTTATAAAAGGGCACTTCCCCTTCTCTTAATTTCACACATCCAAAGCCTTTTTTTCTCGACCAAAACCTGCCCAAATATCCCTAAAACTTTTATACCTCTATCCTAGAGTCCTTCCTTTGGTCATAAATCCAACCTAAGGAGCCCTTTTGATCAAATCAAAAGGAAGAGCCTGAAGAAGAGGTAAATATTTCATCACCTATTTCAAGTTCTTTTCTTCTTCCACTTCTTATTTCTTTGTTGTTTCCATTATAAAATAAAAAATTTATTATATTATATATAATTGGATGTTATTATAAAAATGGTACAACCATATTCATTATTCTATCCATCCTATAAATGAAAAAGTCACCATATGTGCGTACGTACGGATTACTGTCTCCACGTCATGGTGTAGTTTGTTATTCAAACACTTCATTATTTGGATGGGTATAATAATGAGTATAACTGATGTAAATAATAAATATAACATTTTAATTATTCTTTATATATGATATACCATCCAATTATATATGATTTTTCCATCAATATAATGATATTGTCGGTCGTGTGTACGTTCGGATTACCGTCTCCACGAACGCAATGAGATTCATTCCTCATCATAATCATTCAAGAATAATTTTCATTTTATGATTAAAAATAATTTTTATGAACATAATATCATTCTGTATATGAATAAAATACATCCTGTCCCTAACAAATGTGGCTTACGTAACCAAGCATATAAAGTAAAGCGAATCAGTTAACACCTGAAACGATGATACTACTAAAATATTATTAACAAAGCAATATTATAAGATCATATATGATATCATATTTATGTATATAGTTCTTGTATAATTTAATAAAAAACATTAACTATTATATAGGAGGTTAACATACCATCGAATAAGGAAAAGTACAAGGTAAGGGTTAATTTCATAATCTCTTTATTATCTGAGGTTGTTTTTACGTAAGTATCTACTGGGACCTCTTTATCATCCACATCCGTGTTTTCTTAAAAATGTATTTAAAAAAACATTATTATTTACTATAAAATGGGTTAAATTCATTTAAACCCTTATTTTACCTTATATGTTTTGAAAGTAATCTTTCCATCATTTTCCAAACAAGGTACTTTATGACCTTTTCAACAAAATTAAGGTAAGAATGTTTTTTTAACTTATATAGCGTGTGCGGCTATTTTCCAACATTATAACATCGTCTAATCTTCCCTTACAAGCTTATAAGAATATTTGAAAAATAAATGTTTTCTTTTATAATTATATTACTTTTAAATTATTTCAAAATAGAAATATATATTTCTCTAAAAAAATTTTGATTTCATCTATGTCAACATCCTTCGATAGATTTTAAGCTTGTTTGAAGTTGATTTATTATGATACAAAACTTCCTTATTGTATTGAAGGTTTTGTGATATTTTTGACTGTGTATGTGTTATTTTTACACCATTCATGGTTTATGGATAATGTATTGACATTTCGTATGCTAGTTTTAATATGAATGTTTATTTTATATTTAAACCTTTTCAAATGAGGAATGCATTGGACTTAGTAAGTGTTGAGTGGATCCCGCTATAGCTCCTCGATGCATCGGTAGGTCTCATGAGACAAACTAGAGTCGTGGCACAAGGCCTTGACAAAATCTTATTTTTATTCTTGGCACAAGGCCTTCACTATGTGGTATGAAGTCTGGAATTATGCATTCCTTCATTATAAAAAATGGCTATTAATATTTCATGTGATTATTCGACTGGTAGAATATCCATGTGAATAAGTAAATGGAATTATTTGATTTTATCTTTTCCATATTATGCTGAAGTTTAAGTTTAAAATGATTTTGTTTTAGTCTTATACATTTCCTTAAATGTTTATATTTATTTATGAAAGTTTCAGCTATATTGTTATCCTTACTGAGCATATGAGCTCACCCCTTTCTATGTTTTATTTTTCTCAGGATGTGAAGAAGTATTTTATGGTTGTCCAGCAGGGATAGGCTAAGTATATAAGTGTTTTCAAAAGGGGACAAAATGTTTTTGATGTTTTTATTTCATGATATAATGTAAAACTTATGAATGTATCTAGTACTTCCAAGGATACTAAACTAATCAGTCTTTCGGGACATGATTCCTTATATCATGCCAATTTCATATAATAATGCATCAAATCTAGGTAACTGGGCTTGGGTCATTACAACCCGTTCACGTACAATCATTAAAAATTGTTCACAGCCTACTCCTTGGCCCTACAATATTGTTTTAGGGTTTGTTGTATATTCATTTCATCTAAAACTAGTTATTTGGAGTGCAAGATGTGGTTTTAATGCCAACATACATCTGAAGGGGCTCCAATGATTAGTTATTGGAGATTAGTTAGGTTTTGGAGTGAATAATTACATAGGATTTTACTGTGTCTTTTTTATCTTGGGTCCCGAGCTATGGAGAAATCATTCAATTTTATCTGACAACAAAATGTGTCTATAGCATCTAGGTGACCCTCATATCTCTGGTATGGGAGGTGTCTATCTTTTAACCACTAAAAGGTTTCCTATATATTCTAACATAATTAGGACATGGACTCCTCCTTTATCTCATTTGGGACTTTATAATCAGAGGTAGTGATGGGAAATAACATGGTTGGAAGGTTATTCACAGCCAGGTCCCTCCATATATCCATGCTAGCCTCTTCCTAATCAAAGGCATATTCCTCCACCTAATGATACCAGAAAGGTTGCTTCTTGGGGTCACCTGCTAATGTAAAGGTGTTACTGGTGGTTGATGGGGCACTATATATGGATAATCTTAGTGTTTTGAGAACCTCTCTATATAAATGTGTGTTGATAAGGGGATTATTTCCTTAACTGGGAGATATATCACCATAGGGTGTCATCCATGGTAGATGTCAGAGGTAAGATCCATGTAATCCATCTCTATGCTACTAAGAGTAGGACTATCATGGTAGTTTTCACCTTCTACTATATATGAAGAGTCAATGGGCCCTTGTAGTATTGCAGATATTCATTTTATGGCCTTAAGGATATTGGCATTGAGTAAGGTAAGAATATGAGCATCCTCCTATGTTGTGGTCGGGATATGATGACCTGCCTTTTGTGGTTGAGCATAAATATAATCCTACTGTATGGTGGTTTCTATAGTATTTTGATGATTTTTTGTCACTATGGGGATATAAGCTCACTTCCATGAAGTTACAAAATTTTTCCAGTGATAATCTATATTTTTTATGAGCTTATGAGCCCAACTTTGGGTGGTAGATGCAATATACTGGTCAACTATGGTTGAATATAGGGTATGATCTTGCTTCAAATATGTATTCCCTATTGGAATATGTTGATGGTCCTCCAAAATGAGAGAATGAATGTGGTACTCCTCTTTTATAACCTTTGAAGTATACTGGTGGATTATTTTATTGGTAGGAGTAGGAATATGCAGCAAGATCTTGTAAGCAATTGGAATATGATGAGTAGCTTTATTGGTAGAAAAATGGTCCTACCCTAAGGTGATTTCCAAATTGGGTTGATGAACCCCAATTGGAATGGGGATATAAGACCGGTCTTGTGCCTTTAGAGTATGTCATTGGCTTTCTTTGATGGGATTATATTCTTGTCCCATAGTGATTACAAAATTGTGTTAATGAACCTCAGTTAGAATAAGAATATGAGCCCAGACTTGTGCCTTTGGAATATTTTTCTAGATTTATTCTATTGGAACATGCACCTATCCTGAGGTGATTTCCAAATTGGGTTGAATAACCCCAGTCGGAATGGGAATATGATCCTAATCGTGTTCCCTTAGAATATTTCATTGGATTTATTGGATAGGAATATACACCTATTAGGAGTTGGTTTCCAAATCGGGTTAACAAAACCCAATTAGAATAGGAATATGAGCCTGATTCTATGTAGCATCCTTTATAAGAATATTTCGATAATCCTCTTGGATGGGAGAAATAATATATATTTTCTCTAGATGATTCACCTTTTCATGTTGATCATGGTGATATTTTGATTTGGTTATTGGGATAAGAATATGTGTTTATCCCTATATCATCATATAAATATGTTAGTGAATCTTCTATTTCACTACCAGATTGTATTATCACATTAGAAGGGTACATATAGGAACATAATCATGCACATTCTCAGTCTCCAGGACATACCAACAGACATCTTCAATTAAAGTAGGAATATATGACCACTCCTATCCTCCTTGTTCCATTTTCATATGATAATGGGCTTAATGAGTAGGGGAAGGAATATGTGTTTTCCCCATGCATGCTTCCAGTATATGTGAGCAAACTTGGTTTGTGTGGGGAGAGATATGAGCCCGCTCACTAGCTGCCACAGGAATATGTTGGTGGGATTCAACAATGGAAGAGGGAATATGGACCCATACCCTTTGATCTATAGCCTTTCATGCCTTGTGAGATCTCCTTAGCGCCTGGATTTGAGTGTCTAGGGAGGAGTTTCGCTAGGTAGAACCCTAAGAAGGTGTCTTAGAGGTATTGGTGAGATGGTGATGGTAGGGAGGGTTGATAGGATCACTCCTGGGCATCTCCTGAATTGTGATGTTTTCATGGTTGACTCCTTGATCCACCTTACTAAGGTAAGGAAGGTGTTTATTGTCATGCTCAGGGGATAGGATCCTAAATCTATTGGAAGTGGTAACAGACATCACTGATTTCATTGTAGCCTTCCTTAAGTGAGGTAGGATTGTGGGTTTTAGTTCCTGAAGACCCCTACATGTGGACTCAAGGGTCGAGATCGTACTGATGGTACTCTATAACCATTTTGTTTTCTAGCCAATGCTGAAGGAATTGAGTGGGTGACATTGTTTCATGATTTTTGGAGTTATTTGTTGTAGTTCAGGTTCTAGTACATTTTCTTGATGATTCCATGGCTTTAATTCAAGGAGAACTTTGTGAGAACGGTATCTGCAATCACAAGGACAATAATAAAAAAGTCCACTGATCAGTACAACATTTCAATTAAGAAAATTTCTTAATCATTTATGCATGGTGAATCCATTTTTTACTCTTTTTCAGTTTTTTCATTTTTTTAATTTAGTGTGCATAAAAAATGGCCCAAAGTATAGAAAACCTAATTGTTTTTAATTATTGAAATATTCACGTCGGGTTCACCATTTTGTTTCAACCCATATTCATGGCTTGATGCCTGATTTTTGGAGGATTAATATAGTTTCACAATCATTCATTTTATCAAGTTTAATCCATGGAAACACCCAATGTATCTTTCATTTGTAATGATATACGATCTTGTTTTCCAAAGGCTGGTGGATATTGGGTTTTCTTACCAACAATGCTTAAGAACTCACATTGGTCGAAAGGATGGGAGGTCAGGATCATCACACCTTATTGGGGGTAATTATTTCCTACTCTAAGACTCTCTTATATATTTAATATATGTTTGTGAATCTTTCCTAGATCCCAATTAGGGATTGGTTACCCTAACAAAATGATCTGGTATTGACTTTTGCAGATGTGAATCCTTATGCATATAGGATGTAATCCTATTATTAACACTATTTTTATGTATTATAGGTTCTCTATATCACTACCCATTATTACTTAACCATGAGGGACTACTTATGTTTTAAAGTTGTATGACCAGGCACTCTGGAGTTTATTTTCATCCAGGGAGGTGATTGGTGTCTTGAAATTGGGACTAAACCTCCAAGAGGAGTCCTATGTGTCTAGTGATAATAGGAATCAAAGACAACATAATTCATAAGATCATTTTATGCATTTCAACATCATGTGGAAAGGACATATATGAGGTAATTTGAATATTAGATATAGATCTTGGTCCCTAGGAAGGCATCCTATGTATCCTATTTATAATAGGATCTAGATTCCTCAAAGTTCAGTTATATGGGAGCTACCCTAATATATTTACTTGGGTATATATCCCTCTAAAGGAAGAGATAAGGGCTTACACACTAAGGACTCCCTAATATTTGAGTGGTCTTAGATACTAAGGTCACCCTAGGAATATGATGAAAAGTCTCATAGAGAATATGTCTCCATGAAGGCAATATAGTGAATTAGACAATGGTTCCATGAATGCATAATAGACTTTATAAGGAATATATCCTTATATAAGTAGAAATACAAATATTATGGTTTGGGGATCAGAACTTAGGAAGGTTTCCTATGTATCCTATTTATAGTAGGAATTAGATTCCTCATAGTTCATATTGTTCCTAACCCACTGAGGGATATGGAATGATGATTACACCCAAGAGGATTATTTCTTCAGAGTTTAGAAATATTGGAATATTTTTGGGGCTTACACCAAGTTGGATACCCACTTAGGTTTATCCCAGAAATAGAATTAGAATTTGGAATCATGATGCATGATATTACTGAAAGAAGACATCTCTTCTTAAGTTTATTTAAGGTATGATTGGGGCTTAAGTTGAAGAGGATGCTCATGTATGAACCCATTTCTTGTCTGTTGATAGACAAGGAAGGATGATAGTGTCATAATATAATTTGCTTCCATGAGCTAGAATAATTGTAAATATTGAAGGAATTACACCATGGTGGATTCCCAAGTCAAATATCTATATATTTTAATGATATGGAGGCCCTTTTGAGGGAATGGAATGAGAGAACTCCCCCTCCTCTCTATAAGGGTTTAGGGAATCGCATGACCAAGTAGGGTTCATACGATCACTTAAAATAAATAGGGTCACATGCTCATAAGAAAACTCATGAATTAGGGTGCATGTAGAAGGCCTTAAAACCCATGTATGAATAGGGTTTAGTGAGTGTATAACCCTATTCCATTATGGACACTCCCCACATAAAGGGGGTACTGGGCCAAAGGCTCATAATTGAGTTGCATGGGATGAGGGTTAACATGGTGGTGTGACATGCTCAAGGGATTTCACATGACAAGGAAAATATCTCCAAAGTCTTTTTCATGACATGGAAAACATGACCAAGGGATTTATCATGACAAGACCGACATGTCAAAGGATATTCGTGTGACAAGGATGGCATGTCCAAGGATGTTTTCATGAAAAGGATGACATGTCCAAGGACTTTTGCATGACATGGATAACATGTAAAAGGATGTTTTCTTGAAAATTACAACATGTACAAGGATTTTCATGTCAATTTCTTACGACAAATTGTGCACATGTCAAGGATTTTCATGTCAAGGCTGACATATCCAAGGGTGTATGCATGACAAGGTTGATATGTCCAAGGGTGCTCGCATGATAAGGATAACATGTTTTGGGGATTTAATATGACATTTTAAACATGTATAAGGACATTCTCATGAAAAGTAATACATGTACAAGGATGTTCTCATGTTAAGGAAGCCATGTCAAAGGGCATTCGCATGATAAGGCTGACATGTCTGAGGATGTTCACATGATAAGGCCAACATATTGAAGGGATTTTGCATGATGATGATGATATGTCAAAGGATGTTCGCATGAAAAATCATCCATGTCCAAGTATTTCCCATCCTTCTATAATAATAACAGTTTTATACCAGGTCTTGGAGAACTAGAGTACATCTCATGATCAAGGTAATATGTTTGAGGCTGCATGATCAAGAGGCCATATCAAAATTGTATGGATATCACATGATTAATAGGTCATCTCAAAATTGACCCTCGTATAACCCCTTATTTATATTTATATTTAGTTACTCACTGATATTTTTTAAGTGGAAGACTATTGCAATTGCATGATCCCTCAACTCTGAAAAGTATGCTCTTGTATGTGTGTGTCTATACTTTCTTTTCCCTAGGGGGTTTTATAATCATCATTGCCCCTATATTCATGTCACTTTATATGGTGGATAGGCCACATAACTTGGATTAATTTAGTAGAAGGTTAATCCACATGAGTCGGTGATGTCTCCTACGCTTCTCATGATGAAATCATACATCATCAGTGATTTCCTCCATTTGTCACGCGATAAACAACAATCATGTGATCAGCCCATCATTACCAGCCTCCTTAATCGTGTAAGCCTTTCATGTGACCTAATTGTTATGGGGTCGATCATGAGGATTAAAGGGGAAGTTTCATGATCATTGATGGATCATGCAATGACATGAGAGGATTATCATGGATAGACACGTGGATTGTCTATTGTATGTCTTGTGATCTATCCTGGATCTCACAACGGCGTGAAAGCATTGTCATAGACTACCTCATGAATTATTTGCGGTGCATCAGGTGATCAATCCTCGGCCTCATAATAATGTGAAAGCATTGTTTTGAATATCCACACATCTTTTTTGTGGTTCATTGTGTGATCAATCCTAGATCTCATGACAGCGTGTGAGAATTGACATGTACATTGCATTAGCAATCCTAGATCTCATGAATTCATGTAATCATTATCATGGGAATCCACACAACTTTTCCATGGTGAATCATATGATAAATAAAATATATTAAGATATCATACGATCATTTTCATGGGTAGCTGCTTTTCCTATCCATGGTGTACCATGTGATCAATCCTAGATCTCATTATGGTGTGAAATAATTATCATGGACAGTTGCTCTGCTGGTTTGTGATATGTTTCATAATAAATCATGGATATCATGATGGAATTCTAGAATTTTCATGGACATTGATCCTTCCATTATTACCAACCTCCTAAATCATGTATGTCTTCTACATGACCTGATTGTCATGGAATCGATCATGAGACTTCGAGGAGGAATTTCATGATCAGTCTAGGATCATGCGATGTCATGCACGTCATATTATGGAAAAAAATCTCTATTTTTCCTTACTACATCATAGGGTGTTTCATGGGTTATGTGATCACATAACCTAGGATCTTGATCCCCATATAGTCATACTTTCTTCATTTCCATTTATGGGAAAATAATACTTGTTCTTTGGGTATTTATTCAAATCCAAATTTTCCAATGCTCATTTGGATAGCATCAACACCTACTTATATAAGTTTTAAAATAACATAGCTAATACAAGAGGTGGTTGGGTATGTTGTTGATCGTGTCATTTGTTTGAGCACAGTAAAGATGGGATTTTTTCACTTGTATGACAAGTTGAAGACATATATAATTTGATTGATTTAGACTGAGTTAATGCATGGACATGCTTAGCTATATCACATGTTATGTGATAAACTACTTAGATGAGTGACATGTGTTGCACTTGTAAGATAGATTAATGACATGTGATGTATTCTTCAACTTTGTCGGTATTTTTCAGAGAATCAAGAAAATATATGTTGGTTTATACTATATCGACATGTTTCATGTCTAGTGGCCACTTGATGCCATGGAAAAAGGAATTGTATAAGCATGCATATATTGTATATGATACATATTTTGGTGGATGATATCTGTATTTCATGCATATATTTTATAATGTTTTAATATATTTATTTCTATATTTAAATAATTATTATTTCTAATTTATGAATGGTTTAACTCCTTTTGTGAGTTATGGTAAGATACAATAGATAATTGAAAAAGGAGAAAAATAGCACTTTGCATCATGATTAAAGAAAATCAGCATGGCCCCAAATTTTATAGGATCATCATGGAGCACTTCTGAGGAATAAAACTGAAGAAATCAGGCAAAATGAGGCTTTTGGAGTAGAAAAATGACATTACACATCATGTACCAGTGCAAGTCATGAAAATAAGGACATGTCATAAAGTGAATAAAATATGTTGGGAAATTACACATCATGTAAACATATTTCACATTGTATAAATTCACGGGACAGTATTTTAACGCCCAAATTCTATATATCTATAATATTTAACAGAATCTATAACATGGGACTCACCCCATACAAAATTTGGACCAATTACTAATGATCCTCATTAATATTAGATCCGATCTAGAGCCTATAAATGGAGGGATATCCTGCTTATGTTGTAGGGATCTAGATACCAAATCTTGCAGTGAGAAGCTTCATTATATAGGGCCCTCCCCGAGTTCATCTCCCTTTTCATTATGCGTTATTTTTATTTTCTCCTTTCCTCTAATCCTCTCATCACTAGGATGATGGGTAAACCTACCTTGTGCTAGGGTTATATAATAAAAGGGGGAAGGTGTGTTGGATTAATTTTATTTTATTCATGTATTTGGTTTTCCACAATTTAATACTCAACTTCTAATACCTTTCTTTTCCATTTATTATACCCATTGATAATTAAAACTTAAAGGAACTTTAAAATTGTGTAATTGACGACCCTAAAGAAGGCATGACCATTGTCAAATTTATGGGAAATCAAGTTTAAATTTGGTATTGAGACAAACTTGATTTGGTGAAACCCTAAATTACCAAACCAAGGGAAATAGGTTATCGTCGCATTGAGGAGGGGATACCATGACCATTGGATCTTCCTTGTCTCGAATCAAATACCAATCATGAATTAATAAGCCTATTTTCTAAAATCCAATTGTACCCAACCCCTGAAATTATAAAACCCCAGCTTTCTTTCAAAATCTGATCCAAATAAATTAATCTAATTTTCTTTCTTTATTCATTTTCTCAAAATCAAATCAAACCAATATTCTCTCATCACTTTCTACAAATTAATAAAATTAAATCTTTTGAAAAACTAATCTAACTAATTTTACCATCTCTATGGATCGATCCTGACCTGATACTATAATCATTTTAATTAATTAAGTATAATCTATTGAGTTTTTATAAATTTTTGTTTTTCATAGACCCGTAGGGAATTAATGACACCCTATGGGCCTATTAGTGAACATGTTTATATAGATATATGAGTATGTTTGATGGAGATCACACCTGGACCCTTAGTAGTTTGAATAGAACTAATGTTTTTCATGAAGGTATCTCTTTGAATACATCTATGAAATAAATATTTCATTTTTTTGGTTGATGCTGCTAAGGCTTATAGGGTCACACAGTTAGTCCCTTGGATAAGTATAAATTTTTTTGGATAAATTTTTTGTTAAAATTGAAGAGAGTTTTATGATACTATAACCAAAATAGTTTTTAGGTATTCACAAAGCATTGTAAAGTTTTTTATAAATTCTTTATGGTATTTTAGTTCAAGTGGTAGATTTTTGTATGTTTACTAGAATTTACATGCATGAGATGTATGTGCACATGCATATGATGCATGAAGTATATATATAATATATGATATTGTATATGTATAATGTATATTTAATACATGAATGTGATGAATTTATATTTTCATGCATATGATACATGTGTTAATAATATGTATATATATGTATATATATTATATTATATATGCATGAGGTGAATATATAATATGTTTCATGTGATGCAATGGCTGGATATCTCTCTCCTAAATAGTTTTCATCACTTTAAAACCCAAAGTTGGTTCATTTAAAATCATTTAATTTATTCGTTGAAATGGGTTTTGTGAATTTCACCCAATGGTCAATAATTCATATAATACATTATAAATAAAGAGCCTCATGCTTTGCCTCTAAATGAGAAGAGTTCCCTTTATTGGAAGTGGATCATATTCATTCGATGTATTGGAAATAATAAGTTTCATGAAAATATTTTCGAAATAACCTTCCCTCAATCCATTTTTATCTTATAATAAGGTGTTATCACCCCTTAAGATGTTCAAGTATCCTTACGATATGATTATGGATATTTCGATTGGTCTACCACCATCGAGGAAGGGTGTTTTTGTTCACCGCTCCTTGTGATCTTCCTAAAATATTCTTTTGAGATAAAGAAAGATAGATGATATAACTTTTGTTTATTAGGTAATATATTGACCTCTATTTTTTGGAAAATTTAAATGTTTTATATCCCAGAAATAGATCCTTTTATATTTGGGTTTTTTCAACTACCAATGATCACTATATAATCAAAAAAAATCCATTAATGGTCACCATATGATAATCATCCTCAAAATCATGAGGATGGAATCTATGATATACCACCAAAATAAATGGCATCCTTACCTTTACCTACATTAGATAGAATAAGGTCTACATACACTTGAAGAGTTTATGTAGGGCGTGAGGAAACTATCAGTAGGATACCACCATGAATATACATATTTCCTTTCATAATGAAAACCATTATAACTAGTTTGAAAATACATTAAGAAGTAATTTTCCATTTTTTACATAAATAAAAGAGAAACAATTCATGATTCACTTTGATTGGTAAATATCAGTTCATTTAAATATAAGAAAATTATGGTAATGTAAACAAATTCAAATAAACTTATATGATAGGTATTTCAAATGAAACCAATGTGTGCCATAAAACATGAGATATAAATATGCCTCAACTATGGAAGGACATGGGACTCTAACCTTGGGTAAAATAGAAAGGGGTAACCCAGGACTATACTAGAGAAACACCAACTAGTATACAGTGAAATTGATAGGCTTGAACCCTAACTTACCCATGGCCTCATTGGGCGATAACCCCTAGTGAGAGTGAAATCATTAATAGGGGAACTAGCCGGTGCATAATCTAAGATAGTGTATCACTCGTCCCAATTACCTAAGAAACTACTCAAGGTTCCCATGTACACATCATCAATAATCAAACTTCACATACAAGTCTCAATAATAAAGTCAAAGTTACCAAGGCATAGACATAATAAAAGTAACCAATATTGATATTAAATAACTGCATTACCAAAAAAGTCATTACTAGTAATAACATAATAATATTCACAAAACCTTATTTAGAAATCATACACCAACATAATTATCATTTTTAAAACAATTTAAACACCAATAAACTCTTTGAATCATTTTAGAAAATAGATTTAAGGTGTAAAATAAATTTTAGAGGAAATGTTATATGAAATCCATGGAAAGGCCCACTTTTTTAAACATAAATTTAAGAAACATGGGAATGATTATAAATCAGTCAAAATCAGATTATATAGGTTTTTTACCATCAATAGTATTATCTTGAAAAATAAAAGTACCAAGGGCATGCTATAGGAAAGGAAGTTTTAGAAAAATACCTACCTTAAATCCATTGGAAAATTGTTACCTTCCTTTAATGTTGAAAGATTAAAAGATAAAGGAACCTCCTAAAGTCACCAATAAATAATGATAATAAATTATTGTATTTATTATCAATGGATTATGATAAAGTTAATGAGCAAGTTGAAAGTTAAGTTGACTACTGGTGTTTCGAAAGTAAATCCACTGGAAGTTCATACTCTAGAAGTTGGGACCATTGAATATAGAAACATTGGTAGATGAAGGAGGTTGAGATGGATATTTTTTATAGATGAATGATGAAATCAAAAAAGGAAAAGTGTTGGAGGATAAATAAGCTTGTTCAATGAAATATTGAATTATAGTTTCCCATAATTTTATTTCTAGAAGATAGAAAACATCATTTAATAGTTAAATTGTTCTTCAAGTAAAATAAAATGTGTTTAAGGTTGAAGGAGAACTATCTACAATAATTATTTTGACTGGATGATCAAATGGGAGATTGAAGAGTGACCATTGGATGTAGAAGCTAGTAGATGGAGATATTAAAGACCTAAATAGATAGATTGTATATTTGAGTTAAAGATTGATGAAATGATTTGAACATAAGTTTCAAAATGTAATTATGATAAAGTGATGATGAGATAACTGGAAGTCACTAATTGATAAAATCAAGAATCTAGGATGAGCAGGAGATAGAGGATTTAATTGGAAAATTTACTAAGTCCTTATCATGACTCAGCCCAATAGGTCCCATGACAAAACTACCCCATGCCCACCTCCAATAGGCTAGGGGATGGTTACTAGCACCAACTAGGCATATCACACACATGGGAGGCCTTAGTATAATGTACATGTATACACGAAAACATCTCCAAGACCATACAATGTTTTAATATAAGACAACCAATAACCATGCATGCATACATATAAAATCTCTCCATCAGAGTATGACAAAAAATTACTAGAAAAAAATGCCAAATACAAGCCCACCAAAAGAAGGTAAAAAAATTCCAACCTGTAAAGTAGGAAAGGATTTCTGTCAACGAAACCAATAGAACACACCTCGTCCTGTCTGGATCACTAAGATCTGCCTAGTTCTAGTCCATCTAGGACTCCATCAAAAGGTTATTCATCTTTATAAGACACGAAATATGAGGGAAAATACCATGTAGGGGTGTGTTTAACAATACATAGTAGGACACCCTGAAATCACTAAGTATATAACATCAAGTATAATATTCATCTCATCACAGGGATATGTCAATAGCATACATGATAATATTATCCAGATATATTCATAGTAGACACATGGTCTCAAGGTAAGGTCACAACCTTAAAAGCTATCCTGGGATCTATGCTCAAAGGTTTCATATAACACTCATCCAAGAGAACACACTCCATGAGTTAGATAGCACTAATGACATTTATTCGAGATGTTCTGCTTATCGGGTCTTTCTATTAGAAGTACACACTGGAAGTCTGAAGAGATCAATATACATATGTGGATCACACCCAAGGCCATGTGTTATACCAAAAACTCAATATGGATTATCCCACTAAGTAGGGGATCGATGTTTGTGTATTGTTTGTCATGAAGATACCAAGAAGCCCGCCTAGGGAAAATGATGATGATAGAGGATCTCACTCCAGGACTTATGGAGGAATTCCAACAACCCCATATGAGACTAAAGTTCCTTAAATTAGATCAACATCCTATGAATAAGACATGATTCCATAATAAATACTCAAAGAAAGGATAAAGGGAATGTATCCTAAAAAAAATTTCCAAGATAAAGAGGACAAGGGCTCCAAGACTTCTTTGAGAGGGTACACAACATGTACAGTGAGTAAACATTGTGTCCCTTTAGCACCAAGTTATACCCATGTAACATAGATTGTACCTATCTCCATGTATTATTACATGGCATGTGTCCTACCCAACATGGCATGTGGGGCCACGCAATCTCTTGGGCATGTACCCCCTATACACATTGAGTTGCCTAACAGGGTGTACATAAAGTTTGGAATATCCCATATGGTGTTTAACTACACCCGCCCCCTGGGCGTGTACAGCCTATACATGTTGATCTGGATAGCTAGGGACCACACGACATGTGGTAGGGATTACAAAAAGTGTGATCCTTATCTTTATGTATAAACCCTATCCACTTACCAGGGGGTCCCACACGGTGTATATTTTAAAAATACACGATGTGTAACTTAGGATTTTTCAAAATCCTAGACCCATTTCACATGTCATATTCTACTCTTCTGGCCTTCGATCTGGCCATGAATCACCCCAATAAGCAAGGAAATGGTATGACTAGGCCTTTTCATCACCGCTTTCCAGAATCCAACCACCAAATCATATGGGAAAACCCTTATGTCACATCTCATAATCACCGAATACCAAAACCCACATGAAGAAATTAAATCCAACATCATAGTTCAATCCCATCATCAATCCTAACCTAGATCTATAGTATAAATCCATTATACCAAGAAACTGATGTGCAATGATTGATTATCGGGTATTTTTCGAACCACCGACCAAAGCGAATACCAGTGATGAATGAATGAAGAGTGGGGGAAGAAATTCAAAAAACAAAAACATGAGGAATGGAACTCATACAATGTTTGTGTTAGACTCGTTTAATTTCTATTAGAATGGTGACTGAAGAGATATAATATAATCAATAATAGAAATCCCCCAAACCTGAAAAATCTAACTCGTACCCACAATACGCTCAAGCTGTGAATCAATCCATTAGTTAATTGATTCGCATTAATCATGGGAATAATAAAACATGGATAAATCCACATAAAAAATTTCTACCTTGGTTTGGATCAATCATTGGTGAAGAATGAATCTGCTTCATTGTCTTTGGAGAGATCCTAAAATTCCATTGCACACCAATTGACAATTCATGATCCAATCGTTTTTCACCTGAGAATGATCCTCCAATAATCTCTCACAAATCACCAAGGTTATATGGATAACCCTAGGATTTTTTCATAGCATCATATTTATATACCATTCTATGTCATGGTGAATAAATTAAATTAAATAAATATTTTATTTTATTTTTTAAACAATCTTCCCACAATTGTGCTCAACCTAAACATCCAATACATTCCAAGGTTAAGTCGTGACTAGGGTAAAACCCATTATCTTAATTCAATGGAAAACTCATGTTTTTTATTTGATCCTCCATTTAAGATTTATTCCACTTTCTCAGGAAAACTATGAATGTATGATATTTAATATATTCAATATATTTCAAAAATTAATTCTGGGATCACTGAGCCACGAATCCTCATGTTGTCTCAGCACCAATCTCTAAAAATAATCCATATAATATTCTAGAGTAATATATAGATAAATTAGAGCCATTAAATTCTCTCTACCTTATTCCTTTATATCTTGTAAAGAAAAGAAAAATAATACACAAAGATATTTGTGTAATGAGAACTCATCTAGGTGTCCCACTTTCAGATACTCTATCCTCATGTTGTCACCAAACATGCACTAAAGGAATCACTCACCCATGAAGGATTATCTCCTACTGATCCTCAATCTATACCGAGCACTCTGAAAAAGTAGATCCATCCACAATGTCCAGCTCGCCCCAGTTGATAACATGTGATGGGTCATTCACATATCTCTTTAACTATGACACATGTAAGATGTCATGTACTTGGACAAACTGTGGTGGTATAGATAAATAGTACATCACCTCATCAAATCTATATAGTATCTAGAAAAGGCCAATGAATCTCAAAGATATCTTGATTCCCTCGACAAATCTCCACAACCCATGTCAATGTGAGACCCTTAGGAACACATGATCCCCTTCCTCAAACTCAAAATTCCTTCATCATCAGTCTGCATAAGACTTTTGACAGCTCTGTGCAGTCCTCATCCACTCCTAGATGATCTTCTCCTTCTCTATAGTGGATCTCACCAACTCTGAGCCCATAAGTGCTGACTCTCCTAGCTTGGTCCAGCATAGTAATGACCTACAGAGTCACCCATACAAGACCTCAAATAGTGTCAAGTTGATGGTGGAATGGTATATATTGTTGTATGAAAACTCCACCAAGGGTAGTTGATCTTCCCAACTATGGCCAAAGTCTAACATGAAATCTCACAGCATGTCTTCTAGGACTTGAATGGTATTCTTAGTCTGATCATCAGTATGGGGGTGAAAATTCATGCTAAAATGAAACTAAGTCCCAAATGCTTCCTCCAAAACCTTCCATAATTGAGATGTGAAGTGAGTATCATAGTTTGAAACAATCATTAAGATAACTCCATGGATACATACTATCTCCTTCACATAGAGGCATCCAAAGATCTCTACTAAAATATACTCTCAAATAGCTAGGAAGTGGGATGACTTGTTGATTTGGTCTCTGATCACCCACATGGAATCATGTCCCCTAGAGGTACATGGTAACCCTATCATGAATTACATGGATATACCATCCCACTTATACTACTGCACCTCAATGGGTTGAGCTAAACCCACTGGAACCCGGTGCTCATCCTTCACCGACTGAAAAGTGAGGAATTGAGAGACAAAACTCCTTTATCCCTGGCCACCAAAACTGGTGTTGGAAGTCCTGGTATATCTTCACCATGCCTGGATGTACCACAAAGGGATATATATGAAACTCCATTAAAACATCCTAACTCAATATCATCGGTAGCATCGTGCATCCTCTGAAAATGATGATGTGCTCCCCGCCTTTAGAAAATCCATCTTGAGCATGTCTAGTAGATATTTAAATATGTAGGGTCTCACAGTCAGTATCCACAATTTGTGCCTCCCTGACTCACTATAAAAGCGGAGGGGTAACATCCATCAAATGGAGGTAAGCTTACCATCCCTATCCAAAAAGGAAAACTATAACGATGCCAAATTCTTTGATTCCTCACTCAGTAGTAACAAACAAGATCTCCTACTGAGAGAATCTTCTACCGCGTTCTCCTTCCCAGGAGTATATAAAATCTGAAAGTAATAATACTTGAGGAACTATATACATTGCCTCTATCTCAAGTTAATATTCTTCTAGGATAATATATACTTGAGACTCTTATGGTCAGAATAGATGATAAATTGTTCACCTATAAGGTAGTGTCACCACATCTTCAATGTGAAGACTATCACTACTAGCTCAATATCATAGGTCATGTAGCTATGCACATGTGGTATCAACTGATGTAAACCATAGGAAGTCATCACTTGCCTCTTCATCAAAACACAACCAAGCTCAGTCCCTGATGAATCATAGATTACTATGTACTCAACACCCTCCTTTAGAAATCTCAATATGGTAGTGCTCATCAATCTATGCCTCAATTATTGAAAATCCTATTGAAACATCTCTATCCACACAAAATACTATCCCTTTTGGTTAAAATTTATCAAGGGAGATGATATCCTAGAGAAATAAAGTGAAAATATATAATAATATCCTAACAACACATGGAATATCTACACCTCCATCATGCTCTTGGATGGATCCCAAGTTAGCACTACCTCAAGCTTTGCTGGTTCCAATGACACACTGTCTGCTGAGATAACATGTCCTAGAAAGTGGGCCTACTAAATCCAGAATTTTCACTTTAATAGATTCATATAAACATGGTGATATCATATTATGTCTAGCACTATCCTCAAGTGTCTCACATGCTCCTCCTCGAATGTCAATTTCACTAGAATATCGTCAATGAAGCCTACTATAAAGTGATCTAAGAAATACTAAAAGATATGGTTCATGAATCTTTAGTATATGCTCATCCCATACTCATATCTGGTGATAGCCTGATCTGAGGTCAATCTTTGAGAACCATCATGCCCCTCTCAACTAATATAAGAGTTCATTAATCCTCTATAGTGGATACTTGATCTTTAAGATCACCTAGTTTATGTGATGATAATCCACACAAAACCTCAATCTCTAGTATTACTTCTTGGTAAACAACACTGAGGATTCCCAGGGTAAAAACACTAGTCCTGACAAATCCCTTCCTTTTGAAGTCCTCCAACTACACCCTTAACTCACGCAGCTCTATGGGATCCATCCAATATTCTAGCATATATATCAAGGTTGTCTTGGATTGTAGATCAATGTAGAATTATATCTATTGATGGGGAGGTAATATTGGTACATCCTTGGGAAATACATCCTTATACTCCACTACCACTATAGAAAACTGAAAACTCATAGAATCCACTACACCAAGGGTCCTTCTAGCCAATTGGGGTGTAATCAGATTCACCCTCTTATGAAAGAGTCTATCCTTCTCTGCGTGGGTTTCCTTTTCCCATCATTATGAACACACCACATCCTTTACCTAAAATATTTTATCTAGGAATGAACTATATATAATCACTCCATACCTAATATGACATCATAAGGCCTCATATCTTATAAAAAGAGATCCCAAAATAAAATATCAACTCTAAGATTCAGGTTACACCATGAGTAGAAGTGTGTGATCACTAAGTCACCTCTAGTAGGTGTCTATAAACATACGGTTCAAGCCAAGGGATCAACCAGAATCTCTAAGTCTCTAACCAGAGTCATGGAATGAAATGAGTGTCCTACACCTATATCTATCAATACTATAGCTAAATTAGATAAGATATATATCGTACCTCATATAATCCCTAGAGACTCTGGGTCTTAATCCTTGACCGCCTTTATCTACCTTTGTCCTTAACCACTAGTTCCCTGAGCCTGGAGGGGACCACATGGGGTGGTGGTGGTAAAAAGTCAAAATGGCTGCCACCTCTAACTACTCTCCTAGACCCTCTTCCACATTCACCTCCCTGCGGACCTACCTGATCCTACTATTATCTTTTCCTAGGTTTCCCATCCATTGTCTTACAATCATCCACATGTCGGGTTGGGAAATCTCATGCAAGTTTTCCATGGTTGTAACAAGGGTATCACTACCTATCTCTGGGCTAGATAGATCCATCATGTTATCCCTGAACCTCAGACCCTCTATCATAGTATTTCCTCCATAAATGTGTCACACATCCAGGTTCCCATTTCTTTCATCGATTCCCTTCCATTGAATTCTCTTCTCTCGTGTGGCCACTGTCAGCACCAACTATCTATATCTTCTCATCAAAGAAACTTTCAATCACCAAAGAATGCTCTAACACCCCAACATAGGTATGAATGAATATAGGTATAACGTTCATTACTAGAAAAATTCTCTATACCCATATTTTTTTCAAAACTGTGAGTATAGGGGTTTGTTCAAACCTATACCCATGGTTCTCCCAAAACTATGGGTATAGGGGTCTATTCTGAACCTATACCCATGGTTTTCCAAAAAACTGTGGGTATAGGTTCGGTCAAAAAACCCTATACCCATGGTTTAAGATAACCATGGGTATAGGTTTCCCACATGAATACGGGAAAAATCTGTGAGAACAAAAAAATTATAGTGGGAAAACCCTATACCAATAGTTTTCCCTCCTATACCCACAGTTTAGATTAATATATTTAGGTAAATGTAGAAATATATACACATAAGTCAAGTAGTTGGAGTGGTGAGGAACTCTGTGTTAGAAGAGGAGTTCATGGGATCGAAACCCACATCCGGATTTTTTCTAAAACCTATACCCATGGTTTTAAAACCATGGGTATAGGGCTATGAAATAGTGGGAAAAACCTATACCCACAGTTTGGAAAACCGTGGGTATGGGCCATGGTTCTATATCAATGCCTCGGTTTCCCATGATTCCCAAAACCATGGGTATATCATATACTCATAGTTTGGGGGGCTATACCTAGAGTTTTGAACCATGGGTATTGGTAATTTTTATAGTAATGGTTAGATCAAATGTCTCTATTTAGTCATCACTTGAATGTACAAGTCCTAAAGATCTGATCATGTACCATACCCATTGAGTAATGAGAGAGGTTGGTGAACCTCGATTAATACTCAACCACATTCGTGCTTCCTTGTTGATGTTATAGAAGCTCATGGATGTGCATATCCTTTAACATAGCTGAAGAAAACTCCTCTCTAAAAAGGCACTTGAACTATAACCATAAAATAGTCACCTCATCTTATGACTGAGTCACTAATCCCCACCATCACCCCATAAATCCATGAAGAAGTCTCACTATCAGGACCACCATATGTTTTGTAGGTGTCTAGACAAGACAAAAGACTCGTATCACTACCTCAAGAAAATCCTCAGTCGCTTGTGGGTATGGATCTCCCCTGAACCAGAGGGTTCACTAACACTAAAACTCATAATGTTCTCCCAACCTACGTACCTCATCCACTGGTACTTCTACTACCATTTCCTACTCAACAGGTGCTTATAAGACTGGTGAACCACCTAGAAGTAGCACCTCCTTAATAGGTCCCTGTATTAGAGCCTCATCACTGAGGGGATCATCCTCATGATCCTGTTATTGAATCTTATCTGGAAAAAATGATGGATGTATCTTAAAATAGACAAGATATATCATTCTCAATGTGTATATCTATAGAGATGACTCAATAAGTACATGGAAACTATAACCCATTCCTATATGATGCATGTAATATTTTTTCCCAACAACTATTGCCTATATATACTAAGTGAAAAAGCAGGTTGTCAGAGTCCTAGTGAATGCATACGCCAGATATCACACTAACACTAGATACCTTGTCATGAGAGACTAACTTGAAACACTTAACATTGTTTCCATAAAACCCAAACCAATCTCACAAACACTGGTCCAAATGTAGAAATGACTCCTCTGATACCACTCTATCACAACCCAACCCAATGGGACCTATGTCATGACTACCCCAATCCCTATTCCAATAGGCCAAGGACTAGTGACCAATGTTGAGTAAAAATATCACACACATTGGAGTCCTTAGTCAAATGTACCTATACAAAAGCACACATCTCCAAACCCATACAATGCAGAAATATAAGACAACCAATAACCATGCATGTATATATCTAAAATCCCACCATCATAGTATGATAATAAAGCACTAAAAAGCAAGGTCCAAATGAAATCCCACCAAAAGAAACTAAAAACAAGTCCAACTTGTGAAGTAGGAGCAAACTGTTGTCAATACAACCATCAGAACACACCTTGATCTATCTGGATCACTAAGTTCCACTTGGTTTTAGTACCTCTAAGACTCCATAAAAGGTTAGTTTTATCCATAAGACATTACATGTGTGGGTAAATCCCATGTAGGAGTGATTATAACAATACCCAGTAGGATACCTCAAAATCACTAGGTATATAACATCAATTATAATAGTTATCTCATTACAGGGATATTTTAATAGCATATATAACAAGAATATCCAGATATACTCATAGTAGACACACAGTCACAAGGTAAGGTCACAACCATAAATCTAGCCTAATATTATTTCTCAAAGGTTCCATACAACACTCATCTAGGATAATACACTCCATGAGTCAGATAGCACTGATGGCATCCATCCAAGATGTTGTGTTAATCAGGTCTCGCCATTAGAATTACATATGGAAGTATGAAGAGATTGATACATATATGGGGATTACAACCAAGGAAATGGGGTATACTAACAACCCAATATAGATTAACCCACTAAGTAGGGGATCGAATCCCATGTAGTGTTGGTCACAAAGATACCAAGAACCCCGCCTAGGGAAAATGATGATGATAGAGGATCTCACTTTGGGCCTTATAAGGGGATTTCAAAAACACTATTTGAGACTGAAGTTCCTTAGATGGGATCATCATGCTATGTATAGGATGTGATTCTATAATAAACCCTCAGGGAAAGGATACAGGGAACAAAACCTAATGAAACTTGTCCAGTCTGAAGAGGACAAGGGATCCAAGCCTTCTTCAAGAGGGTACATGACATGTACTATGAGTACATGGAGTGTCCCTTCGGCACTAGGTTCTACCCTTATAACATGGATCATGATCATGTCTGTGTTTGAGTACACGGTATGTGGAGCACTCAATATCCAAGGTGTATACCCCCTATACTAACTGAGATTCCTGCCAGGGTGTACACGGCGTGTAACTCCACCCAGCCTCCTAGGAATGTACACCCTATACACACCAAGCGAACCAGATAGGGACCACATGATGTGTGGTTGGGACCACATGGTGTGTGATCCTTATCTCTACACATAAACCCTATCCACCACTCAGGGGGTTCAATATGAAGTGTAATTTTAGATTACACACTGTGTAATTTTAGATTACACACCGTGTATTCTAGGATTTTCTAGAATCCTAGATCCATTTCACACATCATTTTCTACTCCTCTTGCCTCTGATATAGTAGTGAATCATGCTAGAAAATAAGGAACTAGTCTGACAGAGTCGTTCCTTTGTCTCTCACTGGAATCTGACCACCAAATCACATGGGGAAACCCTTTTTTCACATATCACATTCATTGCACACCAAAACCCACATTAAGAACTCTGATCAAATCCCTACCCATCATCTTAGATCAATATTATCATCAATCTAAACTCGTATCTGTGGTATCAATCCATTACACCAAGAAATGTGTTCACAATGATTGATTACTGGGTATTTTCCTAACCACCAGCCAAAGAGAACGCCAGTGATGAACAAATTAAGAGCATGGTAATAAATGCACAAAACAAAAAAAATGAGGAACATACCTCATCCAATGTTTGTTTTGGCCTTGATTTTTTTTCATTATAATGATGAACAAATAGATATAATATAATCAATAATAGAAATCCCCCAAACTCTGATAATATAGCTTGTACCTGCAATATGATCGATCCAAAAAATAAATTTGTTAATTTATTGATTCACATTCATCATGGGATCTACATAAAACAAATGTCCTACCTCGATTTGAATCAATCAGTGTCTAAGAACAAATCTATGTCATTATCATTGGCAAGATCCTCAAATTCTATTGTACACTGATCAACGGTCCATGATCTAGTTGTTGCTTTCCCAAGAATGATCCTCTAACACTCTCTCACAAATATCAAGGTTTATGTATCTAACTCTGATATTTATCTATAGTACCATATTTATAGACCATTCTAGGTCATGGTGAATAAATTAAATAAAATTAATAATTTATTTTATTTATTTAACAATCTATCCGCAGTTGTGCTAAACTCGAATGTCTGATGTGTTCCAAGGTTAAGACTTTCCTAGGGTAAAACCCACATTCTTAATTCAATGGAAGCATCATATTTCTGATATAAGCCTATGTTTAAGATTGATTCCACTTTTTCATGAAAACTACATACACATGATATTTAATATATTTCAAAAATTAATTATGGGTTTATCAGGCCTCTAAACCTCATGTCGTCTTAGTTCCTAGCTCCCATAATAATACATTTAATATTCTAAAGTAATACATGGAAAATCAAAGTCTTTAGAGTCCTAAATATTGATTCCTAATGAATGTAAGTTAAACTTCACCTTATAAATATAATTGATTCCATGAATTTGGAAAAGTCCAAGATATACCTACAGAATTAATTTCATTGGAGGATACATAGAAAATGATGAGTTGGAAGGTCTTTGGAAGATTAAGCTACAAAGTAAGTAGAGAATCATGGGATAAATTAAAGTCTTGGAAGTTAAGTCAGGTGATGTATTCATTGTGATTTCAATGAAATAACATTACATTGGTAGAATACCAATTGTGATTCATGTTGAAATGAATGAATGTAAATTCAATCAAAAGATGAAATAAGAAAGGATGTTAAAGACTATAGAAGAATATTACAAGAAGGGAAAGTAATCTATGAATACACTTGAAGTTAGATCAGCATAAAAAGAGGAAAATGTGAAAGTGCTAGAAATTAAGGTAGTCATACATATTGAAGAATTTATATAATGATAAGGGTAAAGTATCAGAAGCATGAATTACTAATCCAAGTGATATGGATAGTCATAATATAGAATACCATCTATGATAGATACTGAAGTTAGAAGCATATAAATCCATCAACAAAGTCGATAACCTTGGTTGATGATAAACCATAGTGTTAATAGTAATGCAATAATAAAAGGATAAACTAGTTGTTTCTAAATTCTAACTGATCAAATGATGAATATGATCAATATATGAGAGGCCCGTATTCATATAAATTAAAAAATTATAATTTATATGCTAAAGTCGATCAGAAGATATAAAGATCATATATTGATTGAAAAAAAAGAACATGTTACAAGCTAAAGATTGAACACATTTTAAGTGTAACATATTCAGACCACTGATAGCACATGATTCATACTAGGTTTTTTTGAAGTACGGAAGGCTATATATAATTGAGTTAATTAGAAGAGAGGTAGAACTGAAAGAATAACATAATTAAGTATATAGAAGTTAGACCGCCATAAGATATTGAGTGACTTCACATAAACATTTTGAAGTCATAGTCATTGATACGATGATGATTTGGGAATTAATTGATCACTAAGATTAATTTTTTGATTCAAGAAAAAGACTTTATAGAAGATTTAACCTCAAAATATAAAGATATTTAAATTTCATGGACTCAAAATAGAATTGTGTGGAAATAATAGAGTTTGAAGATTTCAAATCATCAAACTATTCGAGAAATAAAAAAGTTTATAAAAGAATCTAAGCTCCTTCAAATAAAATAGAGAGATAATAATAATTTTATAGATCCTATTATAATAAGTGAAGTGAAACAGAGAGGGAGTATCCAATCATAGTTTTTTATAATATTCAATTTGGTTGAAGTTCTGAGAAGTCTAAAACATCAGGTGCTAAAGAAGGTGACTAAGGTCACTAGATTTAGGTGACCAAAAGTATAATAGAAAATCCATCATCTAGTGCTGACTTGAAGAAGTTATGAATGATGAAGATATTGTAAGTTGATGGATCCATATTTAGTTTACCAAAATAAAGGATATACTAAAATTAATTTTTATTATAGAGGAATTTCACCAGGAAGGAATAGTTTTGTTCAGTTAGAGTTACATTTTGAACTAGTGGGAGACAGTATAAAGAACCTGAAAGAGGAAATATATGTTTACTTGAGTAATATAGTGAACACACACTTGTGTAATATGGTGAGAGGTCATAGGATGATGAATGGATCTGACCACTTTTAATTTATAATAAGATTATTAGTGTAGAATCTAGAACTTGGGATAATAACTAAACATAACAAGCATTATATTTCTCTCATTGGGGTCGAACATTGTAAAAATCTATGTGTGTTGTTTTCTTTACATTATCTACATTGTATAATGGAAAATATAGTAAGTGTTAATACTTAATATTCATACATATTAACCAATGATAGAGGTTAAATCAACTTAAAGGAATAAAAAGTTCAAGTTAAACTTAATTATTAAAAAGTTGGTCAACCTTGATTCACCCCCACCCACACCCTCAGGGTGACTATATGGTCCACCTAAGATTTTCAAAGTGGTATTAGAATGTATGCTCCCTATGATTGAATATAAAATTATATTCCCAATTGTGTTTAACTAACTTACATGAAGTTCATATTTTCATAATTTGAAGAAATAAATCTTCTAAAAGATAAGGAATTTATAGAGATGTCTCATCCAAAATATTAGAAATTTGGGCCCGAATTGAAGTTAATATAAGATATTTATATTAGTGGAAACATAAAATTTTCATGAAAAACATTGTAAACCTGAAAGAAGGGGGAGACTCAAAATAAATGGAATATTTCCTCTCAATTTCAATGGAAGGAGGACCCACCAATGCCAAAATGTAAAAAGTGTGGTGGTTTTTTAGATAAATTTGTTAAAATTAGTCCTCTATAAGAAGTAATTTCAATATTTGAAGTGTATAAATCTATTTCCATTGATGATTTTTTCTCTAAAATCAAATAATAAATTAAAATTTCCTCATCTTTGTTATCTAATGCATACTTTAAAATATCAAGGGATTGCATAATGAAAAAATCAATACTAGAATTAGAAGCTGATGAAATGGAGAAAGTATTGGCTAAAAAGTTACACATTCATGAAACTTTCAAAAAACTCATTGAGTATAAGGATCAATTGGTTTCAATTTTCAATGAAAAACTTTTCTTAGTTAAATAATAATTGTGAAGGAGTGTATGTGAAAATATTTTATATAATTTTTTTAAAATAAATGACTCACACATAAAAATTTATAGTTAAGAAATATTAGTTTGAAATCAAATACAAAAGAATAAAAGAGCTTAAAAATTGTATAGTAGAATAAATAAAGGGGAAAGATGATTTAGTTAAAAGAATAAAAGTTGGATTTTAATGGAAAGTAAAATTTCTTCAAGATCATAGAAAAACACTTTGAATCTAAAGTTTCTTGAGTTGGAAATAAAGTTAAAAAATATGGAAGCTATATAAGTTAAATCTTCACATGAAGATAAGAGAATATACACTATCTAAATTTATATGGAGAGTCTAAATTTTGAGAAGAAAAAATAGATCAGTAAGAGAAATGTGAAGCAATCAAAATCTATAACTTCTAATATCATGGAGAATAAGGTAACCAAAATTTTTAGTGAAACTATTTAAACTAATTCTAATTCTCTGGATATTTTAGTTTATAATGTAAATTTGGAAAAAAATCAGTGAAAAAATGTAATGAGAATCCCACCACATATACACGAGTGGAAGAAAGAAGAAATGGAATAATTTCACCATGTTTTTTCCAAAAAGAATGAGTTTATACTCATACATAGTAAATTGTTAATGGAATATATATTACAGTTCAGTAGAATAAATCAAGGATTGTATACTATTATTATTATTATGAGAAGTTTGGAGACTAATCCATTGATTTTCATCACAACTTATAAACTATTGAAAAATGGAGAAGGCCTTAATTAAGTGGGAGCATAATAAAAGTCAATAAAAATCAACTAAGTGAAACTATAGTACATGGAAGATCTCTTAACATCCAAGAGTTTTGAATGTCTTGAAAATTTATATGGAATTAGTGTAAGAAGTTATCATGGCGATGATGAGTATTTGTGTACATCCACCAAGCACAACATAGCTACAACCAATGGAAGGATTCCACAACATATGAAGAAAAATAAAAGGGAGATAAATAGTAATTCTTCCTTAGGACATAAAGAAAGGGAAGTTACAAAGAAGACTGCACTTGAGAAGAAAGAAATATAATATGTCATGATGAATAAAATATGTTTCTTTTGTGGAAGTAAAGCCCACATCATGGATAATTTTAAAATACCCATGAATTTTAATAGTAATGGAAGAAAGATTGGGTAGTAAATAAAATAAATACATGAAATAAAAAAAATATTGGATTAGTGAAAGGCATCACCGATGAATAAGTTGAGATTGAATGGAAGTTACTATAGAAGTTTAAATTATCATACGCAAGTAAATTGTGTGTATGATGAAAGATAACCAACCATACTCCTAAAAAAGTGTATGATAGTGTTACCCATAAATAAGTAGTTTGTAAAGAAAATGAAGTGGGAATCAAAAGATACATGTGCAATAAAGGTGGTTTTCAAGAAGAAATATCAGCACAAAGAGAGAAGTAAAACATGTTTTGAAGGTTTTTATAAAAGTATGGACAAAACAACTAGAAGTAACAAGGAAGTTAGAAAAAAAAGAATAAATCTTTCACCTTACTAATAAAATTAAATAATAAAGGTACACATAAAGAAAAAAATGAATGTAATAAGATTAATTTGATGCCCCCCCCCAAGAATAATAGTACTTAGAATATTAATGGTGCCATCATAATGAAAATTGAAGTTAAATTGAAAGGATTTTTAAGATTGAGAAGATTTTTCTATAACTATTTCTCTATGTAAAGATAAAAAAAGTTCCACATTATTCCCTCATATGTTTTAATAACATTCATAGAAAGGGGAATCAATGGTGATGAAACTTAGGGGGAGGGGTTGATGAATTGGAATTTGTATACTCTATAGCTACCAAAATAAATCCCTCATGATTCACTATATATAAAGTTACATAAAAAAGTGTCAACCATGATGAATAATTTTGATGGAGTTTACCCCTTTAGAGGGATTTAAGTTTAATCTGGTGGTCCTAGATATTTATAGATTTGTGATGAAAATATAAATTTTGAACAACCAAAGAACTGACGAATCAAATACTGAAGATCAAATAAATTAATTACCTGGAAGAAAAAGTTATAGATGATGATGAAGTTACTGATGTAGGTAATTATAAATATTGAAGGTTTTTTCATCTTAAATTGCATTGATATTTTATATTATCCTTGTATAAAAATACATTCTTAGATTTAGGGGGGGAGTTTTAATTTTTTATAATGAATATAAATGTTTTAAAATGGGGAGTAACCTAATTTTGGGTTGAAAATTTTTAATTTGTTTATTGAGATAGATGAAATAAATATGGTTAATGAAAATAATTTCGTATGAAAGAATTCATCTGAAGTGGTATCACTTGGTGAATGATGTGGATACTTTTAATGTCAGAGTTAATCACCCTTGTTTTCTACACTGAGCATGGCTTGTGTAGACTTAGAGCTAGTTGATTCATGGATTATGTATTTAAGAAAATTGATTTCATCCTTCTCTCAAATAATTACATTCAATATAATGGAAATTTAGGGGATAAGATAAAAATATAATGATAAGTGTCCCCTGTAAATAAATTCATCTAATTTATGATAAATAAGGGGGATAAATAACCATTGACTTAAATAAGAAATTGGTATTGACAAAAAAATCAAAAGGGTAGGATTGAAGTGACCAAAGGATGATGATGATGATGATGTATTGTATTTTTTTCAATGGATTATAATAAATTCAAAGAGAAAATTGAAAGTGAAGTTTCCTATTGGTGTTTTAGAAGTAAATTAACAAGAATATTATGCTTTTGAAGGTGGAACTATCAAAAGTGGTAACATCGATAGATGAAGGAGGTTGAGGTAGCTTTTTTTGTAAAATGAAGGATTCATTCATAGGGGACAAAATTTTGAAGGATGAAGAAGCATTGTTAACTACATAATGAATTGTAGTTTGAAAGTTGATTTCCAAAAGATAGAAAACATTAGTTGATTGTTGAACTATTTTTCAATTAAAATACAAAGTTTTGAAGGTTAAAGGATCATAGTATAAAACAAGTATTTTGACTGGATAATCAAATGGAATATTAAATAGAACCTATTGGATGGTGAAGCCGAATGATGGGGATATTGAAGACTCAAATAGAGAGATCAAAGATCTGAGTTAAATTTGGATAAAATGAGTTGACTAGAAGTTTCTCAATGAAATTTCTATGAAGAGATGCTAAGTTGACTAGAAATAACTTAGTGAAGAAAGTAAAAAATCCAGGATGAGAAAGAGATATAGGATCTCATTAGAAATTTTACCAAGCCCCTAAGATTGATTCCTAAGGAATATAAGGTGAATTTCACCTTATGAAGATATTTTTTGCAATGAATTTGGAAAATTACAAGCTACACTTGTGAAAGAAGTATCACAATAATATACACTAGAAATGATGAGTTGTATGGTCTTCAAATGATAGAGTTGATGAGTAGGTAAAGGTTCCCAAGATAACTTAAACTCTTGTAAGTTATGCTAGGTGATTCATATGATATGTTTTCAATAAAATATAATCACATAAGAATAATACCAACTATGATTCAAGTTGATCCAATCGAATGTTAATTCGATTAGAAAATTAAAGAATAAATGATGATAAAGACTATAGAAGAATATGAAAAGAAGTAAAAACAATTTATGATTACTTCTAAAGTTAGATCATCAAGATAATAGGAATAAGTGAAAGCACTAGAAGTTAAGGTGGTGAAACATGCTGATGAATTTGGTTAATGATAAGGGAAAAGCATCACAATCGTGAATGGATTATCAAAGTTTTGACATTTTTTGAAATATAGAAGACCTAATCCAAGTGTTACTAGAGTAAGAATCATTAGAAGCAGTCTATAAAGATAATTAACTTGGGTGATGATAAAACAAAGTGTCAAAAGTGATTCAATACTGAAGGGATAAACTAGTTGTTTCCATAGTCTAACCAATCGGAAGATGATGATGACCAAAATATAGGAATTCCATATGCATAGAAATTGAATGAATTGTAATATAGATTCTGAGGTTAATCATGTAACACCCTTATATTTTTATTAAATATTTCTACTTAAATGGTTTTATTTTTCAATACCTTGTGTTGCAAGTAACATAGAGTTTAAACGAACCATGTAATATTATTAAAATATTATCTCCTAGCTGTTGTATTGGAGGAAATGAATATTAATAATTAATTATGAAAAATATATGTTCTATTAATTTATAAAATTAATTCATTAGTTATCAAATGATTATAATTTAAAATAAAAATTATTTTAAAATAAAGTGATGTTTTTATGAAAAATGGTTTTATGTGTGCAATGAATTTTATATAAATATATTAAATTAATCTTGGTGAATTATTTTAATGGAATGTGTATATTATTTACTTGATAAAATTTTTTAAACATTCAAAAAATATTTTTCTAAGTTTAGGATAATAATAAATCTATTATTATGCTTAAAAATGTATTTTTCCTAAAAACTTGTTTTTATGGCATTGTGTGCACTTGATTTAAAATTAATTTATGATATTTATAGGTATTGAATTAGATAAAATTAATTACATATTTATAATCAGTAGGTTCAAATTTTATAATTAACCCCTTTTATTTTTTGTCAATATGAATAGTAATTGTGGTCAAATTTATTATCTTGGTAAAGGGTAAAACAGGTTAATCTAGATTAAAAATAAGTGATAAGGCTATACATTTTCATCCTATTTCTTATTAGATGAATTTATTTTGACCCTTAAAATATAAGGTTCTAAATTGAGTTATTTAATGAACACTTTTCTATGAAAATGACTTAGATATTATTAAAATCAAGGAAAGTGACAAAATGTCACACTCTTATTTTTAATAAGTATAATATTTTTAATATGGGTTTAAACAAAATATATGCTAGACTATAAATATTATTTGTAAATATAAAATATTTATATTCATCATGATAATTTATTTATAATTTTTATAAATTAAATAATTATCCTAAATTCTTACACAACGTTGAGTCGGTAATTATCCAATTAATAGAAAAATCAAATGAATGACATTAAAAATATTATAAGTAAAATTATTTGAGATATTTAAGGTAATACAAGAATTACCTTGACTCTTCAGGAGATTTATTTTCTTGGTCATATTGTCTCTAAGGACAGAATCTCTATTGATCCTTCAAACACCAAGGCAGTCCAAGAATTTCCATCACTGAAGAGTATAACTGAGGTACAAAATTTTATTGGTTTAGCAGGTTATTATCAGCGTTTTGTCCAGAATTTTGCCCAATTGGAAAACCCATTAACCAAGATCACTCGTAAAGGGGTTAAATTTTTTTGGACAAAAGAGTGTGAATAATATTTTCAAGAACTTGAGAGAAGATTAGTCAATGCTCCTATCTTGACTCTTCCACCAGGGAATGATGGGTTTGTTATTTATAGTGATGCTTCAAAGAAAGGACTCAGTTTTATCCTTATGTAGAATGATAGAGTTAATGTCTATGCATCACGGTAGATAAAAATTCATGAGCAAAACTATACCACTCAAGATCTTGAGTTATCAGTTGTAATCTTTTCTCTGAAAATATAGATACACTATCTCTATGGTGAAAAATGTGAGATTTATACAGATCACAAGAGTTTGAACTATATTTTCTCACAAAAAGAACTAAACATGAGGAAAAGAAGATGGATTGAACTACTCAAGGATCATGACTACACAATACACTACCACCTAGGGAAGGAAAATAAGGTGGCAGATTCTTTGAGCAAAAAGGATCATGGAGTTTTGAACAAGATGAGAGTTGAAAAGGATCCTATTTTCATGGATCTAGTAAAGATGGATATAGGAATAACCATGGAAGGTGAAACATCAATTCTTTTTCAAATGGTTTCCAAATCATCTTTACTAGAAAGGATAAAAAGTTCTCAGACTGATGATGTGGAATTTCAAAAGAAAATTAAAGTTGTGAATGATGGTACATTGATCAACTTCGTATATAAAGATGGAATTTTGAAATTTGGGAAGAGACTTTGTGTTCCCAAGATACCTGATCTAAAAAGTAAATTGTTGGATGATGATCATAGCTCCAATTTCTCTATACACCCTGGTAGCACTAAGATGTATAGATATTTGAAAGAACATTTTTGGTGGGACAACATGAAGAGAGAGATTGTTGATTTTATGTCGAGATGTATGGTTTTCCAACAAGTGAAAGCTGGAAGACAACATCCTAGAGGATTCATGCAACCTCTTCCCATACCTGAGTGGAAATGGGATAATATTATGATGTACTTTTTCATGGGGCTTCCAAAGACTCCTAGAAGGAATGATGAAATATGGTTCATTGTTGATTATCTTACCAAGTCAGCACATTTTATTGTTTTAAGAGAAGATTTACCACTTGAACGTTTAGAAAGAATGTATATTAATGAAGTTGTGAGACTTCAGGGAGTACCCCTATCGATTTTTTGATCGTGATCCCCATTTTACATCAAGATTCTGGAAAAGTATTCAAAAATCCCTGGATACTGAACTTCATTTGAGCACTACCTACCACCCTCAAACTGATGGACAATCAGAACGGACTATTCAAACCTTAGAAGACATGTTGAGATCTTGATCACTTGACTTTAAAGGTATATGGGATCAGTATTTACCTCTGGTAGAATTTTCCTATAACAATATCTTCCATTCAAGTATCCAGATGGCACCATATGAAGCGTTATATGGAAAGAGATGTCACACACCAACTTGTTGGGATGATGTTAGAGAAAGAAAACTCGTAGGCCCAGAACTTTTTGAGGAAATTATAGAAAAGCTGAAGGTTATCCAAACCCACATCAAAGCAACTCAAAGTAGGCAAAATAGATATGCCGATAACCGAAAGAAGGATTTGGAATTTCAAGTAGGAGACCATGTTTTATTGAAGGTATCTCCATGGAAGGGTGTTATACGTTTCGGTAAGAAAGTTAAATTGATTCCTAGGTACATCGGACCTTTCGGAATTATAGAACAAATTAGAGTTGTATCTTATCATTTGGCTATGCCTCTAAGTCTCTCCAAAGTTCATGATGTGTTCCACGTATCACTGTTGAGAAAATACATGTCTGGCCCAATGCATGTACTCACCTATGAAGAATTAGAACTAGAACCTGGTCTATCTTATTATGAAGAGCCTATCAGAATTCTTGATACTAGAGAACAAGTGTTGAGAAACCGGACAACTCGTCTGGTAAAAGTTATATGGAGAAACCATAAGATGGAAGAGGCAACGTGGGAACTCGAGGAACTTATGATGAAGAACCACCCGAATCTTTTTATGCAGTAATATTTTATAAATTTCGAGGAAAAAATTATTTTAATGAGGGGAGAATGTAACACCCCAAGATTCCACAGTATGTTTCCCTTTGAATAATACAATTGGTTGTGTTGTACGCAACTTCAAATTCAAACACACCACAATCAATCGAACTAGCCGTTATGAATAGTAATACCCACTTTTTGAAATTTTATAAAATTTATCTTTAAAAATGGACTTCATTTTTGGATTTGGAATATCTAAATTAACTTAGGGTGAATTTTTGGTATTTTTCTAAAAACTTTCAATTTTTTATGAATAGTGAAAAAACATTGTGTTATTGGTTAAAACCGACTTTTTATTTAAATAATTAGTTATTTTAAATTAATTTATTTTAGTTCAAAATAGATACATAATACCTATATATTTTCAACATAATTCATTGGAGTCATTATATAATAAGTTTAGATATATAAAATTTTATCGAACTTTTTGTCGTCTTTTACCCACCTCCTAGGAGCATTTGCAAATTTGTATAAAACTTAATTTTACCACTTCTGTGAGTTGAATTTCAAAAATCTGAGAGACACGGTTAATATCAGTAAGTAAAATGTGGTTCAATAAGATGAAAATAATTTTTGGTGAATAGTAACTTTTGACTTTTATTTATCACGGTTAAAAGTAAATAGGGTAATTAAGGGTAAAAATGATATCATAATTACCCTAACACATGTCCTAATTCTATTGGATAAGTATGATTAGACCAAAAACAACATTAGGAAAAAAATATATGATCTTCTTTGGTCCACATGGATTAGATTAGGACATTTATTATTATTTTATTTAATGAAGAGTTAAAAGAGTTAAATTCAAAGTTTAATAACTAAACCATTTTTAATATAAGTTTATACATAAGATAAATTCGACTGCAAATATTCATTATAAATATAAAATTATTTTCTAAAAAAAATTATTTTATTTATAATTTTTAGACATTAAATAATTTAATTTATTTATGAAACAATGATGATGCAGTAATTACCATATTAATGAAATATTAAAATAATTGATATTATAAATATCCAAATAAATGTAAATCAAGACTTATTATGAATTAAAATAATTTTATAGGTTAATATGACATGTTAGTATTGGTTAAATAAATTTTATTCAAAGGGATAAAGTTTTTATAGCTTTCAAAAAAAATCAAATTCTAAATAGTGTCAAAATTGACATAATTGAGTTTTTAAAACAAATACTATATTATTAATTGATATAATATTCCTAAAAGTAAAATTCTCATCCAAAGGAATTATATAAGTTTATATATATTAATAATGAACCACATGGGGTTCTCTTGTCTTGTTATAGTAAGTTTATTAACCATATAATACAAAAATAAAAAGAGACATGGTAAATGTCAAACTATTTAACTGAGAGTTAAATATAAAAGATAAGGTTAATATGATGACCTAAACCTATATAAAACCTATTGGTTGAGAGTTTTTAGACCCATACCCACCTTATAATTTAAATAATTCATTTTGGAACCACTATAAACCTAAAATTATTTTATTATAAAATAATATTTCAAGCTTTTCCTAAAGTGACCATCACCTCTCTTATAAAAGGGCACTTACCCTTCTCTTAATTTAACACATCCAAAGCCTTTTTTCTCGACCAAACCATGCCCAAATATCCTCCCAAATTTTCTACATTCATCATAGAGGCCTTACTTTGGTCAGAAATCCAACCTAAGGAGCCCTTTTTATCAAATCAAAAGGAAGAACCTGAAGAAGAGGTAAATATTTCATCACCTCTTTCAAGTTCTTTTCTTCTTCCACTTCCTATTTATTTGTTGTTTCCATTATAAAATAATAAATATAGTAACTTATATATACTGTGATGTTATTATAAAAATGGTACAACCATATTCATTATTCTATCCTTCCTATAAATGACAAAGTCACCATACGTGTGTACATACGGATTACCGTCTTCACGTCGTGGTGTTGTTTGTTATTCAAACACTTCATTATTTGGATTGGTATAATAATGAGTATAACTGATGTAAATAATAAATATAACATGTTAATGATTCTGTATATATTATATACCATCCAATTATATATGATTTTTTTATCAATATAATGATATTTTCGCTCGTGCGTACATTCGAATTAACATCTCCACGAACGTGATGAGATTCATTCCTCATCATAATAATTTAAGAATAATTTTCATTTTATGATTAAAAATAATGTTTATGAACATAATATAATTCTTTATATTAATCAAATAAATCCTATCCATAACAAACATGGCTTACGTAACCAAGCATATAAAGGAAAACGAATCAGTTAACACCCAAAACGATGATACTACTAAAATATTATTAACAAAGCAATATTATAAGATAATACATGATATCATATTTATGTATATAGTTCTTGTATAATTTAATAACAATTTTTTAACTATTATATAGGAGGTTAACATACCATCGACTAAGGAAAAGTATAAGGTAAGGGTTAATTTCACAATCTCTTTATTATCCGAGTTTGTTTTTACGTAAGTATCTACTGGGACCTCTTTATCATCCACATCCGTGCTTTCTTAAAAATGTATTTCAAAACATTTTTACTATTTACTAGAAAATGGGTTAAAGTAATTTATACCCTAATTTTACCTTATATGTTTTTAAAGGAATCTTTCTATCGTTTTCCAAACATGGTACTTTATAACATTTTCGACAAAATTAAGGTAAGAATGTTTTTTTAACTTATACAGTGGGTGCGGCTATTTTCCACCATTATAACATCGTCAAAGCTTCCCTTACAATCTTATAAGATTATTTTCAAAATAAATGTCTTATTTTATAATTATATGACTTTTAAATGATTTCAAAATAGAAATATATATTTATCTAAAAAAGTTTTTATTTCATCTATGTCAACATCCTTTAATGGATTTTAAGCTTGTTTGAAGTTGATTTATTATGATACAAAACTTCCATATTGTATTGAAGGTTTTGTGATATGTTTGACTGTGGATGTGTTATTTTTACACCATTCATGGTTTATGGATAAAGTATTGACATTTTTGTATGCTAGATTTAATATGAATGTTTATGTTATATTTAAACCTTTTCATATGAGGAATGCATTGGACTTATTAAGTGGTGAGTGAAGCTTTCTATAGCTCCTATATGCATCAGTAGGTATCACGAGGAAAACTAGTGTCTTGGCACAAGGCCTTGACAAAATCTTATTTTTAGTCTTGGAATAAGGCCTTGACTATGTGGTTATGAAGTCTGTCGTTATGCATTCCATCATTATGAAAGTGACTATTGATATTGCATGTGATTATTCGACTGGTAGAATATCCATTTGAATAATTAAATGGAATTATTTGATTTTATCTTTGCCATATTATGCTGAAGTTTATGTTTAAAATGATTTTTTTAGTCTTATACATTGCCTTAAATGTTTATATTTATTTATGAAATTTTCGGCTATATTGTTATCCTTACTGAGCATCTGAGATCCCCCTTTCTGTGTTTTATTTTACCCAGGATGTGAAGATGTATTTTATGGTTGATCAGCAGGGATAGGATAAGGATATAATTGTGTTCAAAAGGGGACAAAATGTTGTTTATGTTTTTATTTCATGATGTAATGTAAAACTTATGAATGTATCTTGTATTTTCAAGGCTACTAAACTGATCGGTCTTTCAGGACATGATTCCTTGTATCATGAAAATGTCATGTAATAATGCACTGACTCTAGGTAACTGGGGTCGAGTCATTATAGTTGGTATCAGAGAAAGTTTAGCACAAACCTTAGAAGCTAGATTTAGAAAAACTCTGATTAGAGAACATTACCCTAAGATAGACTTTGAGGATTAGTATAGAGGAACTTTCTAGAATTTTGGTAATGTAGATATTTTGTGAGTTTTCCAAGAAATACATCCCTGTCTGGATATGACCAGGTAGAGGTCGCTCTGGCATAGATGTTCTTAGGGGTAAAACCCAAAAACACTACTTTGAGCTAGACTTGAACGGGAACTGGTGCACGATAATGGGCCTTGTTGCACTATTGGTTACGACACTCCTCGGGGATATGCTTAGGATAATCATCATTTTCTTTAAAAATCTTTATGAAGGGTTTATGAGTATATACTTCAACATTTTTATGATTATGGATTATATCCATAAACTGTTCAATTTATGTTAACTATTTTACAAGTTTGGAATTATGTATTGTGATTCATAAACTAATCTAGTGTATGCCATTGTTTAGAAATGGCACCTAGTGGTAGGAATGGAAACCATATCAATGCGTGTTATCCATGTAGAGATTTCCCTCCTACTCAAGATAATTATATTGGAGCTGGTGAAGTAACGGTTTTAATCATCTTATGACCATACTGGGAAAACACACTCAGGTTATGAATAATAACCTTACCCGTATGGAGCACCCTGATCCACGACGTGGAGGATCAATGTTAGACCACTTCATGAGGCAACAAACACCAACATTCAATAGGAGTAAAAATCCATTAGTAGCTGAGCAATGGATAAATTCCTTAGAGAAAATATTTCATGCTTTGGGGAGTAGTGAAAGGGAAAAAGTTTTTATGGAAGTTTATCGCCTCAAGGGAGATGTAGATCAATGGTGGTCATTGATTCAAAACACAAAGGAAGATGATGAAGTATCAAATATGTAATGGAGGGAGTTTAAAGATCTTTTATTAGAAAAATACCTTCCTCATGACCATAGAGCGGATATGGAAAGTCAATTTCTGAGTCTGAGACAAAAGGAGGATGAGAATGTTGCAAAGTATGAAGCTAACTTCACAAGCTTAGCAAGGCATGCTTCATATTATATACATAACCCAAGGAGTAATATTGATCGATTCTTTGATGGGTTAAAACCATTTCTCCAGAGAGCATTAGTCTCACAATCCTTCTAATCATACGAAGATATTGTCTCATGTGCTATTAAGATAGAAAAAGAATTATCTAAGTCTTGAGAATTTAAAGAAAAGAATGAGAAGAAGAGATCTACTAGACACTCTGGAAATGGAAATAAGGGGATGAAGGGAAAATTTTAATATCCATCCTATGATAAATGGTGGAAGAAACACCTTGGTACTAGCCTGAAGGTAATGCGAGTCTGTTACAAGTGTGGTGAAAAAAGGACACCAAACTCGTAATTGCAAGGCGAAGAAAGAGGATTTCAATGTTGAATGCTAAAATTATAGAGAAAAGAGGCATTATGAAAATTAATGTCCTATGTGCCAAGGGAACTTACCTCAGAAAAGGCCAAGGGAGAAAGGCCAAGCTTATGTGATCACTACTCTTGAGGTTGAAGCTCTGAAAGATGTGGTGGAAGGTAATTTAATGGTTTCCTCAAGTTTATCCAATGCTTTATTTGATTATGGATCATCACATTGTTTCATATCTTCCTAGTTTGATAAAAAAAATTAGATATTTCCAATTTGATTTAACAAGGGAGTTGTCAGTCAAAACTCCTAAGGGAAGTATCATTGCAACAAAGTTTTGTGAATCTGTTCCCATTAGGGCATATAAATGTTCTTTATCTGCTATCTCATTGTCATACCCATGTTTGAATTTGATATAATCCTTGGTATGGATTGTCTTTTGGACCATGATGCGAAAATTTATTCTAAGAAGAAGGATGTTGAAATTCTCAATGATGATAAGGAGTGCCTTATCTTTAGATCAGAAACATCACCATCTGATTCTTATCTAGATCCACCCCTAGTAGCTCTTGTCACGACCCATCCTCAGGGCCCGTGTCGTGACTACCCCAATCCCGCCTCCCATAGGCTAGGGGCTGGCGACTAGTACCAAAGTCGTAAATCCCGAAAAAGGGGAATGCATTTCCTTTATTAAGTAAACAAACACCACAGAGTAAGCCAGCAGAAGTAAACACTAAGTAAAACTGGGTACAATAGTAAGTGCAGAAAGTAAATGGTCCAGAATACAAACCCAAACTGAAAATAAAGTACAATTGGAAAGAAAGTACAGCAACTGAAAGTAAAGAAGCAACGTCGAGTTGTCCACTAGAATTCCCACCTGAAGGGTAGGTACAGATAGCCCCCTCAGCTCCTCGGGTCCAGCTGTCTGCTCCGTGTACGTCCCGCCCAGTGGTCCACCTCCAGGTACCGACCTGCTCCACGAGCCTCAACCACGATCAGCGTTGTCCGTCGTCTACATCCAACACAATGTAGTGCGGGCATAGCCCATGCAGGGGTGAGTATACTCTACTCAGTAGGGACCCCAAGACCCTCGAAGTTCTTCTATAATCCACAAAGGATAATCCACAAAGGAAAGATACAATCACGAAGTAACATCCAACACTACTTAGGTATATGAACATACATATACCTAAGTCATCAATTCCAGTACAGCTCTAAAATCCTAGCCCAAGTTCGATCACGTCCACACAGGATAGTACAACCCAATCCACACGGGAAAGCACAACACAATCCACATAGGAAAGCAAGTCAATCATATCATAGATAATGATTGAAAGTCAAGACTCAGCTCACACAAGTATACTTCTTCGTAAGGTGATAGAGATGATCAGATGTAGCCACTGATTCATCTAAGCTGGGACCCACGTAGGATACTAAACCAGCTAAGCTGTCAGACCCACATAGGATACAAGTCCAGCTACTCTGTCGGACCCACATAGGATACTACAACAAAGGTCAAATACTGCTGGACCCACGTGGAATACAAGAACAGTAATATTTCCAGACCCACGTCGGATACAAGAACAGTAGTCATCACTGTCGAACCCACGGAGGATTTCAGTACGGTCTTCATCGTTGCCGAACCCATGGAGGATTTCAGTGCAGTCGTTGTCGCTTCCGAACTCACGGAGGATTTCAGTGCAGTCGTCATCGTCGTCACAGTCGCAGCCAGCTCTAGGGTTCCCGCACATAGCATGCTCGTTTCCGGGAGGGTCCGCTCCACGATCCAAGGGGTCGATACATCAACTGACACGTAGTCCAAATTTTATGTATCCCAAAGTTCCGTCTCGTCGATAGGAACTCAACATGACAGACGGCGCGTCAATTGGACGCCCGGTCTGAGAGTTATCGGCTTTTTCGTCCTAGGGGCCCAGTTGGTTTTTAAGTAAAAACCAACCTGATCATAATCCAACTGTGTCCAAACCTCGATCAGAGTAAGCCAAAAGGTCTTTCTCACTGAGAGGAATCCAACAAAGTCAATGGAACGTCAATAGGACGTCCGGAGCTCAAGTTATAAGTGTTTCCGCTCCGAGGGCCCGGTAGGTTTCGTGTTCGAACCAAACCGTCCATACCCCAAGTTCTCTAAAACCTTAAGTTTAATATATCTAAATGACCATCTCGATCCAAGGATTTCATCGCAACTGACGGTGCGTCGATCGGAGGTCTGTAGCCCAAGTTACGGGCAATTAAATGAACCTGTCCGGTATTAGGGGGTTTTGGGCCCGAACCGACCCGGCCCAAGACCCCCTGGGTCGGCCCGAACCGGGTCGACCTGACCCGGGTCCGGGTCCGGACCAAAAGGGCGCGGCCCGGCCCAGCCGGCGCGGCCCGCGTGGCCAGACAGCTCAGCTCGGCTGAGTTGTCGCGGAAAGGGGGGGTGTGCTGCCCCCCTGATTGAGAAACGGCCCCCGCATGGGGGGCCTGCCCTTTGCCAGTCGGGGGTTACGACCCCCGGGTTTCTCAGAAACAGGCTGGCCAGTTTGACCGGCCGGTGTGTCACCATGGGACCCCCTGCGGGTCCCTCCTCCCTTGCAGTGGTGGTTCCGGCTGCTGCTCCCCGTACCACCGCGGACATAAGTCGCCGCCTTGTCTGACCAGCGCGGCGCGACGGCACCGTGCCCCTCCGCCGTGGCCCCGCTTCGGCCGCAGTCTCCTCGTGGTTCTCCGGCGTGGTGAAATGGCGCCGCACCCCCTTCGCTACAGCCTGACTCCGGTCGCAGGTTCGTTCGGCCTCAACGACGTGGCGCGACGGCGTCGTGCTTCTTCGCCATGATTCTTCATGTTCCCGTGTGGTGCCATTGCACCGCACTGCCTTTGTTCGTGCCGCAACATGAACAACAACAAAGAGGGAGGAGCGTCGGTCGTGTTCATGCGGTCCGACCTCCTCCCGTTATAACGATTACAGGCATCTCAAAAAGAATAAACATCCTCGTCAAGCAAGCGCAAAATTTAATCCATAAAATTTGAACTCAAACCCCTACCTCAAGGAGTTGTCGAACAAAGGACGTCACGGGGAAAGGACGTCGCGGAAGACGGCATTGCGGAAGACGGCGTAGCGGAATGAGGATCCGTACACGTCGTCGGTAGACGCCCGAAGAATGGTGGTTTCTCCCTTCCTTTGACATGGGAAGAAGTACGAAGGATGGTGCGTTGTCGTTCTTCAGAAATTGATGTGACGGCGTTCTTCGTCGAGGTAGAAATGTTCTTCGCTGGAAAGATGAAGTTCTTCCAATGTTAAGAATGCTCCCCCTCCTCTCAACGCAATGATTCAACCCATAATAAAATAAGGCTTTGCCTTATTTTATTACTCATGCCAACCCCTTTAGAAAATTCAAATGATTATAATCAATTAATTTACTTTAATTGATGAGCGTTTAATAATCCAAATTAAATTCGAGGGTTGACTTTCCATTTAATTAGGGTGGGGGTGAGTTACAAATTAAATGCGCGAGAGGGAGGTTAAAGGGATTTAAAGGGGTGGGGCTCGTGTGGGCCCCACTTCACTAATATCCTACATAGAGAAGTTAGGATGTAGTGGGTCCCACTCCAACCTCCATGCGTAGGTTTAAACTACTTAGAATTGAAATAAAAATTGTAGCAGAATATTTTATTTCATTCTTTAGTTAACCCATTTATTAAATAACCTCACTCGAGCAAACGCAACTCCAGAAAAGGTGTTCCCAAGCAATTATCGGCGCTGCGATTTCATCGGTGCCCTCGGATTTTGATTCTGAGCACTGGTTCAAAAGTTAGGAAAACTCGCTCGCTCGTTCACTGAACGTACCCGAGCTAAACTTCGGAAATTGATTCCGGGCACACCGGGCCTCGGAATCAGGTGCCGCCATAAACTGCGTACTTGTAAAATCCCAAAGAAAATTTAAAAAACAAATCCCTTGAATTTTACAGGTCTTTACATTACTCCCACCTCAGGGATTTACGTCCCTGTAAAGATACATCACAAACTAGGGAAAAAAATGAGGGTACTGAGCACACATCTAAGCCTCCTACTCCCAAGTGCTCTCCTAGAGGTTCTCGTGCTGCCATCTAATGCGTACTAGAGGAATCGACCACCCACGTAGGACCCACTCCTGTCGATCTTCGATCTCCACTGGGACCTCTGCAAAAGTCGCCCCATCGTCAATGTCCATCTCCCCATGGTCGATGATATGCGTCGGGTCGTGCACGTATCTCCTCAGCTGAGATACGTGGAAGACGTCGTGCACCTGGTGCAACTGAGGTGGTAGAGCCAAGTGATAATCCACCTCGCATATCCTGCAGAGGACCTAGAATGGTCTGATAAAGCACAAAGATAACTTTTCGCCCTGGCCAAATCTCCGTAATCCACGTCGAGGTGAGACCTGCAAGAAGACGTAGTCGCTATCCTCAAACTCTAGTGGTCTCCGCCTCTAGTCAGCATAAGACTTTTGCCGGCTCTGAGCTGTCCTCATCCACTCCTGGATGACTTGGACCTTCTCTGTCATGGCCTGGACCATCTCCGGTCCCATAAGTGATGACTCCATGGGGTCTGTCCAACATAGAGGTGATCTGCAAGGTCAGTCGTACAATGCCCCGTATGGTGCCATCTCGATGGTGGAGTGGTAGATGTTGTTGTACGCAAACTCCACCAAGGGTAGGTGGTCCTCCCAGCTGTGACCAAAGTCGAGGACACATGCACGGAGCATGTCCTTGAGAGTTTGAATGGTCTTCTCCATCTGACCATCCATCTGAGGGTGAAAGGCAGTGCTCAGACGTAGCTGCATCCTGAATGCCTCCTACAACCCCTTCCAAAGCCAGGAAGTAAAGAAAGAATCTCGATCGGAGATGATAGATGATGCCACACCATGAATTCGTACAATCTCCTGAACTTAGAGACGTCTCAAGCTCTCTACTGAGCCCTGCTCTCTGATGGGTAAGAAGTGGGCCGACTTGGTGAGTCGGTCGACAATCACCCAAATGGAGTCATGACCTCTGGAAGTACGTGGAAGTCCAATCACGAAATCCATAGATATCTCATCCCACTTCCACTCCGGGACCTCCAAGGGTTGTACCAAGCCTACTGGTACCTGGTGCTCCGCCTTCACCTGCTGGCAGGTGAGGCATCGAGAAATGAATTCTACTACAGGCTTCTTCATACCCGGCCACCAGTGCTGACGTCTGAGATCCTGGTACATCTTTGCCACTCCTGGATGTACCACTAAAGGGGAAGTGTGAAACTCTCTCAGCACCTCCTCCTTCAAAGCAGATGGTACCATGGTATGTCCTCTAAAAAGGACGATGTGATCTCCTCCTACAGAGAATCCATCAGGTGCCTGTCCTGAGGATATCTGTGCACGCCGCGTCTCACAGTCAACATCCCCACGTTGTGCCTCTCTAACCCGCTGAAGAAGTGGAGGAGTGACTGTGAGTGACTGAAGAAAGGCTGCTCCATCTCTATCCACGAAGGATATCTGTAAAGCGGCTAGCTACTCTGTCTCCTCCCCAAGTAGCTAAATGCCCGTCCTCCTGCTGAGAGCATCGGCTACCACGTTTCCCTTTCCAGGAGTATAGACTATCTCAAATTCATAGTCCTGGAGGAACTCGAGCCATTGTCGCTGTCTCAAGTTCAGGTCCTTCTGTGAGAAGATGTACCTGAGACTTTGGTGGTCAGAATATAATATAAAGTGCTCGCCCATCAGATAGTGTCGCCACATCTTCAGAGCAAAGACCACTGATGCTAACTCCAGGTCATGGGTAGCATAGTTCTACTCATACTGCCTCAAATATTGTGATACATAGGTGATCACTGCTCGCTCCTGCATCAGGACACATCTGAGCCAAGTCCCTGATGCATTGCAGTAGACTACGTACCCTACTCCCTCCTCTGGTAGCCTCAAGATAGGTGCGTTGGTAAACCTCTGTCTCATCTCCTGGAAGCTCTGCTGACATCTATCTGACCACACGAAGGGTTTCCCCTTCTTCGTCAAAGCTGAAAGTGGTGCCGCAACTCTGGAAAAGTCTAGCACAAATCTCTGGTAGTACCCAGCTAGCCCCAAGAAACTCTGAACCTCTGTCACGCTCCTAGGTGGCTCCCAAGCTAGCACTGCCTCGATCTTCACAGAATCCAAAGCAACTCCCGCCTCAAAGATGACATGTCCCAAGAAGTGGACCTTGCGTATCCAGAACTGACACTTCGAGAGCTTTCCATAAAGCTGGTGCTCTCGGAGTGTGCCCAGTATAACCTGCAAGTGATAGGTGTGCTCCTCCTCAGTGGTCGAGTATATCAATATGTCGTCGATGAAAACCATGACAAATCAATCGAGGTATGGCTGAAATATCCTGTTCATGAGACCCATGAACACCACTGGAGCATTGGTTACGCCGAATGGCATAACCAAGAACTCATAGTGGCCATACCGACATCTGAAGGCCGTCTTCTGCACGTCCTCGTCCCAAACTCTGAGCTGATGATAGCCTGATCTGAGGTATATCTTTGAGAACCACCGTGCTCCCTTGAGCTGATCAAAGAGGTCATCAATCCTCGGTAGAGGATACTTGTTCCTCGTGGTCACCTGGTTCAGGTGATGATAGTCGACACACAGTCACAAGCTCCCGTCTGCCTTCTTGGCGAACAAAATCGGGGAAGCCCAGGGTGAAACACTGGGTCCGATGAATCCCTTGCCCTGCAAGTCCTCCAACTGTACCTGTATCTCTCAAAGCTCAGTGGGAGACATCCGATATGCTGGAGTGGATATCGGGGTTATACCGGGGTACAGGTCAATATAAAAGTCTACCTCTCTGCGAGGAGGTAGTCCTGGAACATCATCAGGGAAAATGTCCGCATACTGATCCACCACTGCAGGAAAACTAGGACTTCGCACGTCAACTGCTCCTAGGATGAGGCTAGCCAACTAATGAGTGATCGACTATCCTATCCTCTGCTTGAGCCCATCCTGAGCTTCTAAGGCTCCCTTCTCGCCGATGAAGGTGAACCTGCTCCCATCGGTGCGAACACATCACACCTTGCGCCTAATACAGTCAATCTGAGCATGGACTCTAGATAACCAATCTATGCCCAAGATGACATTGTAAGGCCTCGATGATGCTACAAGAAGATCCCATCCGAAGCTCTCACCTCATAGAGTAATCTCACACTACCAACACCAGTGCGTAATCGTCGAGACTTCTCCCGTAGGAGTCTCTAGCCGTAAGGATCGAGCCAACGGCTCCGTCGGAATCTCCGAGCTCCGAACAAGGGTAGTGGCAATGAAAGAATGACTCACTCCTGTGTCTATAAGAACTGCAGCAAGGGTGGAGGAGACACAGATAGTACCTCGAATCATATCTGGAGTTCCGTGGTCGTAGGCCTCCGCTGCCTGAAGCTGAACCTGTCTCTGCCCACCAGCTCCCTGTGGTCGGGGTAGAACTCTAGGTGGTTGTGCGGGTAAAGCCTCAAAGCATCGCCCACCACCCGCTGCTCGGCCAGCTCCTCTGACTCATTCTCCTGCTCTCTGCGGACCGCCATGGTCGACCCTCTGCCTCTGCCTGGGTGGCCCTTCAACCGTCTTATGATCCTCTGCACGGCGGGTTGGGAAGTCATGAGCCATGTGGCCCTGCCCGCCGCATGCTTAGCACTGTCTGCTCCTCGAAAGGCAGGCTCTACGCCGGGTGCCCCGCACCTCTGAGCCAGTGTCCTGAGGTTGTCTTCCTGATGGTCTAGTCTTCCTAGACCCCTATGACGTCCATCGACTGCCAGCTGTAGATGATGCTGCTACATGACACCCTGCGGTAGGTCTCGCAGTTGGTGTAGGCTCAGCAAGAAAGCTCTCTATGAGAAGGGCTCGCTCCAGTACACCTGTCTGTGTTAGAATGATGAGGTAGATCATCGATGCCCTAATCTCATGCCTCAGTCCCTACTCAAAGGTCCGGGCCCAGAAGAATGGGTCTTGTACCATGTCCGTCGAATAGCGCGAGAGATCGGTAAATCTCGCCGAGTACTGGGCGACCATCATGCTGCCCTGCCGCAGCTGTAGTAGCTCCTGGATGCGTACCGCATAGAGGGTGGCTGGGAAAAACTCTGAGAGGAAGAGACTCTCAAAGTCCGTCCAGATAAGAGATGTCTCGTCGTGCACCTGGAGCATCAAGCTCCACCATCTGCCCGTTGCCGTGTGCAGGAGGCTCGCTGCAAGGATCACCATGAGGTCAGCTGGTGTCCCCACTAGCCTGAAAACTCGAACTACAGCCTCCATCCAATCCTCGGATACCTGAGGGTCCATCTCCCCATGGAACCTGGGCGGTCTCTGATGCTGGAACTTGTGCAGTGCACTAAGGCAACGTGCACTCTCAGCGGCTGGGGCTAGTGGCATCGGTGGCTCGGCGGGTAGAGGTACTGCCGGTGCCTCCGCTATAAAAGGGCCATGCACCGAGGCCTCGTCGCTCGGTGGGCTGTCATCTCGCACAAAGCTCTGAACCCTAGCTGGCTGCCATCATGGGGCCATCCTAAAAAGAAACAGGTGTGCCACGGTCAAAACAGTATACCTGGTGAGTGAACACAAAGTAATCAGAAAGAAAACTTTTGAAACACACATGCAATCAATGTTTTCGTGCATTGAGTCATAAATCAGAATTCAGGGTCCTGGTGTACGGATACGTCGGCCGCTACACCAACACTGGACTCCCTGGACTGATAACCACACTCAATACCCTTAACACTATTGCTTCAATATAATAAAGATCAGAGTCCTGAGTTCTGCGGTAGAACCGAACTCCTCTGATACCAATTTGTCACAACCCGTCCTCGGGGCCCGTGCCGTGACTACCCCAAGCCCGCCTCCCATATGCCAGGGGTTGGCGACTAGCACCAAAGGCATAAATTCTGACAAAGGGGAAGGAATTTCCTTTATTAAGTAAACAAACACCACAAAGTAAGCCAGAAGAAGTAAACAATAAGTAAAACTTGGTACAATAGTAAGTGCGGAAAGTAAATGGGCCAGAATACAAACCCAAACTGAAAGTAAAGTACAACTAGAAAGAAAGTACAGCAACTGAAAGTAAAGCAGCAATGACGAGCCGACCACTAGAAGTCCCACCTGAAGGGTGGGTACAGATAGCTTCCTCAGCTCCTCAAGTCCAGTCGTCCGCTCTGTGTATGTCCCGCCCAGTGGTCCACCTCCAGGTACCGAACTGCTCCACAAGCCTCAACCACGATCAACGTTGTCCGTCATCTACATCCAACACAACGTAGTGCGGGCATAGTCCATGGAGGGGTGAGTATACGCTACTCAGTAGGGACCCTGAGACCCCTGAAGGTCTCCCAGAATCCCCAAAGGATAATCCACAAAGGAAAGATACAATCACAAAGTAACATCCAACACTACTTAGGTATATGCCCATACATATACCTAAGTCATCAATTCCAGTACGGCTCGAACATCCGAACCCAAGTTCGATCACGTCCACACAGGATAGTACAACATAATCCACACAGGAAATCACAACACAATCCACATAGGAAAGCAAGTCAATCATATCAAAGATAATGATTGAAAGTTAAGACTCAGCTTACACAGGTATACTTCTTAGTAAGGTGATAGAGATGATCAGATGTAGCCACTGATTCATCTAAGCTGGGACCCACGTAGGATACTAAACCAGCTAAGTTGTCGGACCCAGTAGGATACAAGTACAGCTACTCTGTCGGACCCACGTAGGATACTACAATAGAGGTCAAATACTGCCGGACCCAAGTAGGATACAAGAACAATAATACTACCAGACCCACGTAGGATACAAGAACAGTAGTCATCATCATCGAACCCATATAGGATTTCAATACGGTCTTCATTGCTGCCGAACCCACGGAGGATTTCAGTGCATTCGTTGTCGCTGCCGAACCCACGGAATATTTTAGTGCAGTCGTCATTGTCGTCGCAGTCGCAGCCAGCTCTAGGGTTCCTGCACATAGCATGATCATTTCCAGGAGGGTCCGCTCTACGATCCAAGGGTTTGATACATCAACTGACACGTAGTCTGGAGTTGATGTCTCCCAAAGTTCCGTCTCATCGATAGGAACTCAACACAACAGATGGCGCGTCAATCGGACGCCCGGTCTGAGAGTTATTGGTTTTTTCATCCCAGGGGCCCGGTTGGTTTTTAAGTCAAAAACAACCCGACCATACTCCAACTACATCCAAACCTCGAGAAGTGTAATCCAAAAGGTTTGTCTCACTAATAGGAATCCAACAAAGTCGAAAGCACGTCAATCGGATGTCTGGAGCTCAAGTTATAAGTGTTTCCGCTCCGAGGGCCCAGTTGGTTTCGTGTTCGAACTTACCCGGATGTACCCCAAGTTCTCCAAAACCTTGAGTGTAATATACTGAAACGACCATCTCGATCCAAGGATTGCATCGCAACTGACGGTGCATCGATTGTAGGTACGTAGCCCACGTTACGGGCAATTAAATGAACCTGTCCGTTATTAGGGGGTTTTGGGCCCGGACCAACCCTGCCCAAGACCCCCTGGGTCGGCCCGAACCGGGTCGACCTGACCCGGGTCCGGGTACAGCCCAAAAGGGCGCAGTCCAGCCCGGTGGGCGTGGCCCAGCCCGGCCTGCGCGGCCCGGCCCGGTCTGCGCGGCCCGGCCCGGCCTGGGCGGCCGGTTGGCCTGGCGCGGGCGAGGCCCGCGTGGCCAGACAGCTCAGCTCGACCGAGCTATCGCGGAAAGGGGGGGCGCGCTACCCCCCTGATTGAGAAACAGCCCCCGCATGGGGGGACCTCCCTTTTCTAGCCGGGGGTTACGACCCCAGGGTTTCTTGGAAACCGGCCGGCCGGTTTGACCAGCCGGTGTGTCACCGCGGTACCTCCTGTGGGTCCTGCCTTGTACCAGCGGTTCCGGCCGCCGCTCCCCAGACCACCGCAGCCATAGGCCTCGGCCTTGTCTGACTGGTGTGGCGTGATGGCGTCGTGCCCCTCCGCCGCGGTCCCACTCCGACCGCGGTCTCCTCGTGGTTCTCCGGCACGGCACAACGGCGCCGCACCCCCTTCGCTGCGGCCCGACTCTGGTCGCGGGTTCGTTCGGCCTCAAAGGAGCCACACGACGGCGTCGTGCTTCTTCACTGTGATTCTTCATGTTCCCACGCGGTGTCGTTTCACCGAGTTGCCTTTGTTCGTGCCGTAACATGAACAACAACAAAGATGGAGGAGGGTCGGCCGTGTTCGTGCGGTCCGACCTCCTCCCGTTATAACGATAACAGGCGGCTCAAAAAGAATAAACATCCTTGTCAAGAAAGCGCAAAATTTAATCCATAAAATTTGAACTCAAACCCCTACCTCAAGGAGTTGTCGAACAAAGGACGTCGCGGGGAAAGGACGTCGCGGAAGATGGCGTCGCGGAAGACAGCGTCGCAGAACGAGGCTCCGTACACGTCGTCAGTGGACGCTTGAAGAAGATCAGCGTCTCCCTTCCTTTGATACGGGAAGAATAAAGAAGGATGGCGTGTCTTCGTTCTTCAGAAATCGGTGTGACGGCGTTCTTCGTCGAGGTAGAAATGTTCTTCGCCAGAAAGATGAAGTTCTTCCAATGTGAAGAACGCTCCCCCTCCTCTCAACGCAACAATTCAACCCATAATAAAATAAGTCTTTGCCTTATTTTATTACTCATTCCAACCCCTTTCGAAAATTCAAAAGATTATAATCAATTAATTGAATTTAATTGATGAGCGTTTAATAATACAAATTAAATTTGAGGGTTGACTTTCCATTTAATTAGGGTGGGGTGAGTTACAAATTAAATGCGTGAGAGGGAGGTTAAATGGATTTTAAGGGGCGGGGCTCATGTGGGCCCCACTTCACTAATATCCTACATAGAGAAGTTAGGATGTAGTGGGTCCCACTCCAACCTCCATGTGTAGGTTTAAACTACTTAGAATATAAATAAAAATTGTAGCACAATATTTTATTTTATTCTTTAGTTAACCCATTTATTAAATAACCTCACTCGAGCAAACGCAACTCTAAAAAAGGTGTTCCCAAGAAATTGTCGGCACTTCGGTTTCATCGGTGCCCTCGGATTTCGATTCCGAGCACTGATTCAAAAGTTATGAAAACCCGCTCACTCGTTCACTGAATGTACCCGAGCTAAACTTCAGAAATTGATTCCGAGCACACCGGGCCTCAGAATCAGGTGCCGTCAGAAACTGCATACTTGTAAAATCCCAAAGAAAATTAAGAAAAAAATTTCCCTTGAATTTTTTGGGTCTTTACAGCTCTACTAAATTAAATCATTGGGTAGGATGATAAGGAAATAATTATGGGTGAGGAAAAGAATTTTTTAAAAGAGGATGTACCTATCGTGCAATAATATGTTGATGTGTTTTTATAGGATTTACCGGGACATCCTCCAGAATGATAAATTGAGTTTTCCATTGATTTGATTCCTAGTTCAAGTCTCATATCAAACACCCCTTATAGAATGGCCACTTTAGAATTAGTGGAACTAAAGAAACAACAAGAGGAATTGGGTAATGAGGGATTTATTCGCCCAAGTGTTTCTCAATGGGGAGCCCCTGTCCTTTTTGTTAAGAAGAAATAAAAATCTATGTGGTTGTGCATTGACAATAGGGAGATCAATGATATAACAATAAATAACAAGTATCCCCTACCTTTCATTGATGATTTATTCGACCAAATTCATTTAGCTCAATATTTTTCAATGATTGACCTTCGATCTGGATATCATCAGTTGTGTGTTAAGGAGGAAGACATTCTGAAAACAGCATTTTGAACCAGGTACTAGCATTAAGAGTTTACAGTAATGCCTTTTGGATTGACTAATGTGTCATCTATCTTCATGGATATAATTAATAGATTTTTCAAGAAATATCTTGATGACTTTGTAGTGGTATTTATTAATGATATCTTAGTATACTCCAAAATATACAAAGATCATGAAAATCACTTGCACATTATTCTAAAGAATCTTAAAAGAAATGAATTATATGGGAAGTTTAGCAAGTGTGAATTCTAGCTTCATGAGATTTCTTTTCTTGGTTGTATTGTCTCTAAGGATGGAATCTCTATTGGTCCTTCAAATACTAAGGCAATCCAAGAATGGACAACACTGACGAGTATAACTGAGGTACGCAGTTTTATTGGTTTAGCAAATTATTATTAGTGTTTTTTCCATAATTTTTCCCGATTGGATAACCCATTAACCAAAATCGCTCGTAAAGGGGTTAAATTTTTTTGGAAAAAATAGTTTGAAGAATTTTTTGAAGAACTGGAGAGAAGATTAGTCAATTCTTCTATCTTGACTCTTTCATCAGGGAATGATGGGTTTGTTATTTATAGTTATGCTTCAAAGAAAGGACTTGGTTGTGTCCTTATGCAGAAAGATAGAGTTATTGCCTATGCATCACAGTAGTTAAAAATTCATGATAAAAACTATCCCACTCAAGATCTTGAGTTAGCAATTGTAATATTTTATCTGGAAATATGGAGAAACTATCTCTATGGTGAAAAATGTGAGATTTATACAGATCACAAGAGTTTGAAGTATATTTTCTCACAAAAATAACTAAACATGAGGCAAAGAAGATGGCTTGAACTACTCAAAGATTATGATTTCACAATACACTACCACCCGGGGAAGGCAAATAAGGTGGAATATGCTTTGAGAAGAAAGGATCATGGAGTTTTGAACAAGATGAGAGTTGAAAAGGATCCTATTTTCATGGATCTAGTAATGATGGATATGGGAATAACCATGGAAGGTGAAACATCAATTCTTGTTCAAATGGTTTCCAAACCATCTTTACTAGAAAGGATAAAAAGTTCTTAGACTGATGATGAGGAATTTCAAAAGAAAATTAAAGTTATGAATGATGGGATATTGATATACTTCGTATATAAAGATGGAATTTTGAAATTTGGGAAGAGACTTTGTGTTCCTGATATACCTGATCTAAAAAGATAATTGTTGGATGATGATCATAGCTTCAATTTCTCTATACACCCTGGTAGCACTAATATGTATAAATATTTGAAAGAACATTTTTTGTGGGACAACATGAAGAGAGATATTTCTGATTTTGTGTCGAGATATATGGTTTACCAGTAAGTGAAAGCTAGAAGACAACATCCTAGAGGAGTCATGCAACCTCTTCCCATACCTGAGTGGAAATGGGATAATATTACGATGGACTTTTTCATGGGGCTACCAAAGACTCCTAGAAGGAATGATGAAATATGGGTCATTGTTGATTGTCTTACCAAGTCAGCACATTTTCTTGCTATAAGAGAAGATTTACCACTTGAATGTTTAGAAAGACTATATATTAATGAATTTTTAAGACTTCATGGAGTATCCCCATCGATTGTTTCTGATCGTGATCCCCATTTTACATCAAGATTCTGTAAAAGTCTTCATAAATCCCTGGATACTGAAATTTGTTTGAGCACTGCCTACCATTCTCAAACTGATGGAAAATCAGAACAGACTATTCAAACCTTAGAAGACATATTGAGATATTTCTCACTTGACTTTCACGGTATGTGGGATTAATATTTACCTCTGGTAGAATTTTCCTATAACAATAGCTTCCATTCAAGTATTCAGATGACACCATATGAAGCATTATATGAAATGAGATGTCGTACAATAACTTGTTGGGATGATGTTGGAGAAAGAAAACTCATAGGCCCAGAACTTGTTGAGGAAACGATAGAAAATGTAAAGGTTATCCAAACCCACATCAAAGCAACTCAAATTAGGAAAAAGAGCTATGCTGATAACCGAAGGAAGGATTTGGAATTTCAATTAAGAGACCATGTTTTCTTGAAGGTATCTCCATGGAAGGGTGTTATATGTTTCGGTAAGAAAGGTAAATTGAGTCCTAGGTACATCAGACCTTTTGAAATTCTAGAACAAATTAGAGTTGTAGCTTATCATTTGGAAATGCCTCCAAGTCTCTCCAAAGTTCATGATGTGTTCCACGTATCACTGTTGAGAAAATAAATGCCTAAAACAATGCATGTACTCACCTATGAAGAATTAGAACTAGAACCCGATCTATCTTATTTTGAAGAGCCTATCAGAATTCTTGATACTAGAGAACAAGTGTTGAGAAACCGGATGACTCGTCTGGTAAAATTTATATGGAGAAACCATAAGATGGAAGAGGCAAAGTGGGAACATGAGGAACTTATGATGAAGAACCACCCGAATATTTTTATGCAGTAATATTCTAGAAATTTCGAGGACAAAATTATTTTAAGCATGGTAGAATGTAACACGCCAAGCTTCCATGGTATGTTTCCCTTTGAATAATACAATAGCTTATGTTGTATGAAACTTTGAGTTCAAACACACCACAACCAATCAAACTAGATTTTATGAATAGTAATACCCACATTTTTAAATTTTATAAATTTTATCTTTCAAAATGAACTTCATTTTTGGATTTGGAATAACGAAATTATCTTAGGGTGAATTTTTGGTATTTTTCTATAAACTTTCAATTTTTGATGGATAGTGAAAAAACATTTCGTTATTGGTTAAAACCAACTTTTTATTTAAATAATTATTTATTTTAGTTTAATTTATTTTAGGTCAAAATATATACATAATACCTATATATGTTCAATGTAATTTATTGGATTCATTTTATAATAAGTTTATATATATAAAATTTTATCGAACTTTTTACTGTCTTTACTCACCTCCTAGGAGCATTTGTAAATTTGTATAAAACTTAATTTTACCATGTCTCTAAGTTGAATTTAAAAAATTCGAGAGATACATTTAATATCAGTAAGTAAAAATTTTTTCAATGAGATGAATATAATTTTTGGTGAATAGTAACTTTTGATTTTTATTTACCACGATTAAAAGTAAATAGGGTAATTAAGGGTAAAAATGATATCATAATTACCCTAACACATGTCCTAATTCTATTGGATGAGTATAATTAGACCAAAAACTACCTTAGGAATAAAATATGATCCTCTTTGGTCCACTTGGATAATATTATGACATTTATTATTATTTTATTTAAAGAAGAGTTAAAAGAATCAAATTCAAAGTTTAATAACTAAACCATTTTTAATATAGGTTAATACATAATATAAATTCGACTATAAATATTAATTAGAAATATAAAACGATTTACTATAAAATGATATTTTATTTATAATTTTTAGACATTAAATAATTTAATTTATGCATGACACAATGATGATGCATTAATTACCTTATTAATGAAATATTAAAATAATTGATATTATAAATAATCAAATAAATGTAAATCGAGACTTATGATGAATTAAACTAATTTTATAGGTTACTATGACATGTTAGTATTGGTTAAATAAATTTTATTTGAAGTGATAAAGTTTTTATGGATTTCAAAAAAATCAAATTCTAAATAGTGTCAAAATTGACATAATTGAGTTTCTAAAACAAATACTATATTATTAATTGATATAATATTCCTAAAAATATAAGGTTCAGAAAATAGACTTAGATAATGTTATATATATTAATAATTAACCACATGTAGTTCTCTTGTCTTGTTATAGTAATTTTATTAACCATATAATATAAAAATACAAAGAGACACGGTAAATGTCAAACTATTTAACTAAGAGTTAAATCTAAAAGATAAGGTTAATATGATGAAATAACCCTGTCTAAAAACTATTGGTTGAGTGGTTTTATACCCATACCCACATTATACTTTAAATAGTTAATTTTTTATCAATTATAAACCTAAAATTATTTTATTATAAAATAATATTTCAAGCTTTTCCTAAAGTGACCCTCACCTCTCTTATAAAAGGGCACTTCCCCTTCTCTTAATTTCACACATCGAAAGCCTTTTTTTCTCGACCAAAACCTGCCCAAATATCCTTAAAACTTTTATACCTCTATCCTAGAGTCCTACCTTTGGTCATAAATCCAACCTAAGGATCCCTTTTGATCAAATCAAAAGGAAGAGCCTGAATAAGAGGTAAATATTTCATCACCTCTTTCAAGTTATTTTCTTCTTCCACTTCCTATTTCTTTGTTGTTTCCATTATAAAATAATAAATTTAGTATATTATATATAATTTGATGTTATTATAAAAATGATACAACCATATTCATTATTCTATCCATTCTATAAATGACAAAGTCACCATACGTGAGTACGTACGGATTACTGTCTCCATGTCGTGGTGTAGTTTGTTATTCAAACACTTCATTATTTGGATGGGTATAATAATGAGTATAACTGATGTAAATAATAAATATAAAATTTTAATTATTCTGTATATATGATATACCATCCAATTACATATGATTTTTCCATCAATATAATGATATTTTTTCTCGTGTGTACGTTCGGATTACCGTCTCCACGAACGCGATGAGATTCATTCCCCATCGTAATCATTCAAGAATAATTTTCATTTTATGATTAAAAATAAATTTTATGAACATAATATCATTCTGTATATGAATAAAATACATCCTATCCCTAACAAACGTGGCTTATGTAACCAAGCATTAAAGTAAAGCGAATCAGTTAACACCCGAAATAATGATACTACTAAAATATTATTAACAAAGAAATATTATAAGATCATATATGATATCATATTTATGTATATAGTTCTTGTATAATTTAATAACAATGTTTTAACTATTATATAGGAGGTTAAAATACCATTGAATAAGTAAAAGTACAAGGTAAGAGTTAATTTCATAATCTCTTTATTATCTGAGGTTGTTTTTACATAAGTATCTACTGGGACCTCTTTATCATCCACATCCGTGTTTTCTTAAAAATGTATTTCAAAAAAAATACTATTTACTAGAAAATGGGTTAAATTCATTTAAATCCTTATTTTACCTTATATGTTTTGAAAGAAATCTTTCCATCGTTTTCCAAACAAGGTACTTTATGACCTTTTCGACAAAATTAAGGTAAGAATGTTTTTTTAACTTATACGGCGCGTGCGGCTATTTTCCACCGTTATAACATCGTCGAATATTCCCTTACAAGCTTATAAGAATATTTTGAAAATAAATTTTTTCTTTTATAATTATATGTCTTTTAAATTATTTCAAAATAGAAATATATATTTCTCTAAAAAAGTTTTGATTTCATCTATGTCAACATCCTTTGATAGATTTTAAGCTTGTTTGATGTTGATTTATTATGATACAAAACTTCCATATTTTATTGAAGGTTTTTTGATATTTTTGACTGTGGATGTGTTATTTTTACACCATTCATGGTTTATGGATAATGTATTGACATTTTGTATGCTAGTTTTAATATGAATGTTTATGTTATATTTAAACCTTTTCATATGAGGAATTCATTGGACTTAGTAAGTGTTGAGTGGAGCCCGCTATAGCTCCTCGATGCATCGGTAGGTCTCATGAGACAAACTAGAGTCTTGGCACAAGGCCTTGACAAAATATTATTTTTATTCTTGGCACAAGGCCTTCACTATGTGGTTATGAAGTCTGGAATTATGCATTCCCTCATTATAAAAAATGGCTATTGATATTTCATGTGATTATTCGACTGGTAGAATATCCATGTGAATAAGTAAATGGAATTATTTGATTTTACCTTTACCATATTATGCTGAAGTTTAAGTTTAAAAGGCTTTTGTTTTAGTCTTATACATTTCCTTAAATGTTTATATTTATTTATGAAAGTTTCAGCTATATTGTTATCCTTACAGAGCATATGAGCTCACCCCTTTCTATGTTTTATTTTTCTCTGGATGTGAAGAAGTATTTTATGGTTGGCCAGCAGGGATAGGATAAGTATATAAGTGTGTTCAAAAGGGGACAAAATGTTGTTGATGTTTTTATTTCATGATGTAATGTAAAACTTATGAATGTATCTAGTACTTCCAAGGCTACTAAATTGATCGGTCTTTCAGGACATGATTCATTGTATCATGCCAATTTCATATAATAATTCATTGAATCTAGGTAAATGGGGTTGGGTCATTACAACCCGTTCACGTATAATCATTAAAAATTGTTCACAACCTACTCCTTGGACCTATAATATTGTTTTAGGGTTTGTCACATATTCATTTCATCTAAAAATGGTTATTTGGAGTGCAAGATGTGGTTTTAATGCCAAGATACATCTGAAGGGGCTCCAATGATTATTTATTGGAGATTAGTTAGGTTTTGGAGTGAATAATTCCATAGGATTTTACTATGACTTTTTTATCTTGGGTCCCGAGCTATGGAGAAAGCATTCAATTTTATCTGACAACAAAATGTGTCTATAGCATCTAGGTGACCCTCATATCCCTAGTATGGGAGGTGTCTATATTTTAACCACTAAAATGTTTCCTATATATTCTAACATAAGTAGGACATGGACTCATCCTTTATCTCATTTGGGACTTTATAATCAGAGGTAGTGATGGGAAATAACATGGTTAGAAGGTCATTCACAGCTAGGTCCCTCCATATATCCATTCTAGCCTCTTCCTAATCAAAGGAATATTCCTCCACCTAATGAGACCATAAAGGTTGCTTCTCGGGGTCACCTACTAATGTAAAGGTGTTACTGGTGGTTGATGGGGCACTATATATGGATAATCCTAGTTTTTTGAGTACCTCTCTATATAAAGGTGTGTTGATAAGGGGATTATTTCCTTAACTGGGAGATATATCACCATAGGGTGTCATCCATAGTAGATGTCAGAGGTAAGATCCATGTAATCCATCTCTATGCTACTAAGAGTAGGACTATCATGGTAGTTTTCACCTTCTAATATATATGAAGATTCAATGGGCCCTTGTAGTATTGTATATATTCATTTTATGGCCTCAAGGATATTGGAATTGAGTAAGGTAAGAATATGATCATCCTCCTATGTTGTGGTTGGGATATGATAACCTGCCTTTTGTGGTTGAGCATAAATATAATCCTACTGTATAGTGGTTTCTATAGTATTTTGATGATTTTTTGTCACTATGGGGATATAAGCTCACTTCCATGAAGTTACAAAAATTTTCCAGTGATAATCTATATTTTTTATGAGCTTATGAGCCTAACCTTGGGTGGTAGATGCAATATAATGGTCAACTATGGTTGAATATAGGGTATGATCTTGCTTCAAATATGTATTCCCTATTGGAATATGTCGATGGTCCTCAAAAATAAGAGAAGTAATGTGGTACTCCTCTTGTATAACCTTCTAAGTATACTGGTGAATTCTTTCATTGGTAGGAGTAGGAATATGCAGCAAGATCTTGTAAGCAATTGGAATATGATGAGTAGCTTTATTGGTAGAAAAATGGTCCTACCCTAAGGTGATTTCCAAATTAGGTTGATGAACCCCAGTTGGAATGGGGATATAAGACCGGTCTTGTTCCTTTAGAGTATGTCATTGGATTTCTTTGATGGGATTATATTCTTGTCCCATAGTGATTAAAAAATTGGGTTAATGAACCTTAGTTAGAATAAGAATATGATCCCAGACTTGTGCCTTTGGAATATTTTTCTAGATTTATTTTATTGGAACATGCACCTATCCTGAGGTGATTTCAAAATTGGGTTGAATAACCCCAGTCGGAATGGGAATATGATCCTAATCGTGTGCCCTTAGAATATTTCATTGGATTTATTGGATAGGAATATACACCTACCAGGAGTTGGTTTCCAAATCGGGTTAACAAAAACCAATTAGAATAGGAATATGTGCCTGATCCTATATATCATCCTTTATAAGAATATTTCGATAATCCTCTTGGATGGGAGAAAGAATATATATTTTCTCTATAGGATTCACCTTTTCATGTTGATCATGGTGATATTTTTATTTGGTTATTGGGATAAGAATATGTGTTTATCCCTATATCATCATATAAATATGTTAGTGAATCTTCTATTTCACTACCAGATTGTATTATCACATTAGAAGGGTACATATAGGAACATAATCATGCATATTCTTAGTCTCCAGGACATACCAACAGACATCTTCAATTAAAGTAGGAATATATGACCACTCCTATCCTCCTTGTTCCATTTTCATATGATAATGGGCTTAATGAGTAGGGGAAAGAATATGTGTTTTCCCCGTGCATGCTTCCAGTATATGTGAGCAGACTTGGTTTGGGTGGGGAGAGATATGAGCCCGCTCACTAGCTGCCATAGGAATATGTTGGTGGGATTCAACAATGGAAGAGGGAATATGGACCCATACCCTTTGGTCTATAGCCTTTCATGCCTTGTGAGATCTCCTTAGCGCCTAGATTTGAGTGTCTAGGGAGGAGTTCCGCTAGGTAGAACCCTAAGAAGGTGTCTGAGAGGTATTGGTGAGATGGTGATGGTAGGGACGGTTGACAGGATCACTCCTGGGCATCTCCTGAATTGTGATGTTTTCATGGTTGACTCCTTGATCCACCTTACTAAGTTAAGGAAGGTGTTTATTGTCATGCTCAGGGGATAGGATCCTAAATCTATTGGAAGTGGTAATAGACATCACTGATTTCATTTTAGACTTCCTTAAGTGAGGTAGGATTGTGGGTTTTATTTCCTGAATACCCCTACATGTGGACTCAAGGGTCGAGATCGTACTGATGGTACTCTATAACAATTTTGTCTTCTAGCCAATGTTGAAGAAATTGAGTGGGTGACATTGTTTCATGATTTTTAGAGGTCTTTGTTGTAGTTCAGGTTCTAGTACATTTTCTTGATGATTCCATGGCTTTAAGTCAAGGTGAATTTTGTGAGAACGGTATCTGTAATCAAAAGGACAATAATAAAAAAGTCCACTGATCAGTACAAAATTTCAATTAAGAAAATTTCTTAATCATTTATGCATGGTGAATCCATTTTTTTACTCTTTTTCAGTTTTTTCATTTTTTTTAATTTATTATGCATAAAAAATGGCCCAAAGTATAGAAAACCTAATTGTGTTTAATTATTGAAATATTCACGTCAGGTTCACCATTTTGTTTCAACCCATATTCATGGCTTGATGCCTGATTGTGGGAGGATTAATATAGTTTCACAATCATTCATGTTATCAAGTTTAATCCATGGAAACACCCAATGGATCTTTCATTTGTAATGATATACGATCTTGTTTTCCAAAGGCTGGTGGATATTGGGTTTTCTTACCAACAATGCTTAAGAACTCACATTGGTCGAAAGGATGGGAGGTCAGGATCATCACACCCTATTGGGGGTAATTATTTCCTACTCTAAGACTCTCTTATATATTTAATATATGTTTGTGGATCTTTCCTAGATCTCAATTCGGGATTGGTTACCCTAACAAAATGATCTGGTATTGAATTTTGCAGATGTGAATCCTCATGCATATAGGATGTAATCCTATTAGTAACACTATTTTTATGTATTATAGGTTCTATATATAACTACCCATTATTACTTAACCTTGAGGGACTACTTATGTTTTAAAGTTGTATGACCAGGCACTCTGGAGTTTATTTTCATGCAGGGAGGTGATTGGTGTCTTGAAATTGAGACTAAACCTCCAAGAGGAGTCCTATGTGTCTAGTGAGAATAGGAATCAAAGACAAAATAATTCATAAGATCATTTTATGCATTTCAACATCATGTGGAAAGGACATATATGAGGTAATTTGAATATTAGATACAGATCTTGGTCCCTAGGAAGGAATCCTATGTATCCTATTTATAATAGGATCTAGAGTCCTCACGGTTCAGTTATATTGGAGCTACCCTAAGATATTTCCTTGGGTATATAGCCCTCTAAAGGAAGAGATAAGGGCTTACACACTAAGGCCTCCCTAATATTTGAGTGGTCTTAGATACTAAGGTCACCCTAGGAATATGATGAAAAGTCTCATAGAGAATATGTCTCCACGAAGGCAATATAGGGAATTAGTTAATGGTTCCATGAATGCATAATAGACTTTATAAGGAATATATCCTTATATAAGTAGAAATACAAATATTTTGGTTTGGGGGCTCGGAACTTAGGAAGGTTTCCTACGTATCCTATTTATAGTAAGAATTAGATTCCTCATAGTTCATATTGTTCCTAACCCACTGAGGGATATGGAATGATGATTACACCCAAGAGGATTATTGCTTCAGAGTTTAGAAATATTGGAATATTTTTGGGGCTTACACCAAGTTGGATACCCACTTAGGATTATCCCAGAAATAGAATTAGAATTTGGAATCATGATGCATGATATTACTAAAAGAAGACATCTCTTCTTAAGTTTATTTAAGGTATGATTGGGGCTTACGTTGAAGAGGATGCTCATGTATGAACCCATTTCTTGTCTGTTGATAGACGAGGAAGGATGATAGTCTCATAATATAATTTGGTTCCATGAGCTAGAATAATTGTAAATATTGAAGGAATTACACCATGGTGGATTCCCAAGTCAAATATCCATATATTTTAATGATATGGAGGCCCTTTTGAGGGAATGGAATGAGAGAACTCCCCCTCCTCTCCATAAGGGTTTAGGGAATCGCATGACCAGGTAGGGTTCATACGATCACTTAAAATCAATAGGGTCACATGCTCATAAGAAAACTCATGAATTAGGGTGCATGTAGAAGGCCTTAAACCCTATGTATGAATAGGGTTTTGTGAGTGTATAACCCTATTCCATTATGGACACTCCCCACATAAAGGGGGTACTCGGCCAAAGGATCATAATTGAGTTTCATGGGATGAGGGGTAACATGGTGGTGTGACATGCTCAAGGGATTTCACATGAAAAGGAAAATATCTCCAAAGTCTTTTTCATGACATGGAAAACATGACCAAGGGATTTCTCATGACAAGACCGACATGTCAAAGGATATTTTTGTGACAAGGATGACATGTCCAAGGATGTTTTCATGAAAAGGCTAACATGTCCAAGGACTTTTGCATGACATGGATAACATGTAAAAGGATGTTTTCTTGAAAATTCCAACATGTACAAGGATTTTCATGTCAATTTCGTGCGACAAATTGTGCACATGTCAAGGGTTTTCATGTCAAAGCTGACATATCCAAGGTTGTATGCATGACAAGGTTGATATGTCCAAGGGTGTTCGCATGATAATTATGACATGTTTAGGGGATTTAATATGACATTTTAAACATGTATAAGGACATTATCATGAAAAGTAATACATGTACAAGGATGTTCTCATGTTAAGGAAGACATGTCAAAGGGCATTCGCATGATAAGGCTGACATGTCCGAGGATGTTCACATGATAAGGCCAACATATTGAAGGGATTTTGCATGATGATGATGATATGTCAAAGGATGTTCACATGAAAAATCATCCATGTCCAAGTATTTCCCATCCTTATATAATAATAACAGTTTTATACCAGGTCTTGGAGAACTAGAGTACATCTCATGATCAAGGTAATATGTTTGAGGCTGCATGATCAAGAGGCCATATCAAAATTGTATGGATATCACATGATTAATAGGTAATCTCAAAATTGACCCTCGCATAACCCCTTATTTATATTTATATTTAGTTACTCACTGATATCTTTTAAGTGGAAGACTATTTCAATTGCATGATCCCTCAACTCCGAAAAGTCTTCTCTTGTATGTGTGTGTCTATACTTTATTTTCCCTAGGGGGTTTTATAATCACCATTGCCCCTATATTCATGTCACTTTATATGGTGGATAGGCCACATAACTTGGATTAATTTAGTAGAAGGTTAATCCACATGATTCGGTGATGTCTCCTACGCTTATCATGATGAAATCATACATCATCAGTGATTTCCTCCATTTGTCACGTGATAAACAACAATCATGTGATCAGCCCATCCTTACCAGCCTCCTTAATCGTGTAAGCCTTTCGTGTGACCTGATTGTTATGGGGTCGATCATGAGGATTAAAGGGTAAGTTTCATGATCATTGATGGATCATGCAATGACATGAGAGGATTATCATGGATAGACACGTGGCTTGTCTATTGTAAGTCTTGTGATCCATCCTGGATCTCACAACGGCATGAAAGAATTGTCATAGACTACCTCATGAATTATTTGCGGTGCATCAGGTGATCAATACTCGGCCTCATAATAATGTGAAAGCATTGTTTTGAATATCCACACATCTTTTTTGTAGTGCATTGTGTGATCAATCCTAGATCTCATGACAGCGTGTGAGAATTGACATGTACATCGCATTATCAATCCTAGATCTCATGAATTCATGTAATCATTATCATGGGAATCCACACAACTTTTCCATGGTGAATCATATGATCAATACTATATATCAAGATATCATATGATCATTTTCATGGATAGCTGCTTTGCCTATCCATGGTGTACCATGTGATCAATCCTAGATCTCATTATGGTGTGAAATAATTATCATGGACAGTTGCTCTGCTTGTTTGTGATATGTTTCATAATAAATCATGGATCTCATGATGGAATGCTAGAATTTTCATGGACATTGATCCTTCCATTATTACCAACCTCCTCAATCATGTATGTCTTCTGCATGACCTGATTGTCATGGAATCGATCATGAGACTTCAAGGAGGAATTGCATGATCAGTCTAGGATCATGTGATGTCGTGCACGTCATATTATGGAAAAAAATCTCTATTTTTCCTTACTACATCATAGGGTGTTTCATGGGTTATGTGATCACATAACCTAGGATCTTGATCCCCATATAGTAATACTTTCTTCATTTCCATTTATGAAAAAATAATACTTGTTCTTTTCGTATTTCTTCAAATCCAAATTTTCCAATGCTCATTTGGATAGCATCAACACCTACTTATATAAGTTTGAAAATAACATAGCTAATACAAGAGGTGGTTGGGTATGTTGTTGATCGTGTCATTCGTTTGAGCATAGTAAAGATGGGATTTTTTTCACTTGTATGACAAGTTGAAGACATATATAATTTGATTGATTTAGACTGAGTTAATGCATGGACATGCTTAGCTATATCACATATTATGTGATAAACTACTTAGATGAGTGACATGTGTTGCACTTGTAAGATAGATGAATGACATGTGATGTATTCTTTAACTTAGTCGGTATTTTTCAGAGAATCAAGAAAATATATGTTGGTTTATACTATATCGACATGTTCCATGTCTAGTGGCCACTTGATGCCATGGAAAAAGGGATTGTATAAGCATACATATATTGTATATGATACATATTTTGGTGGATGATTTCTTTATTTCATGCATATATTTTATAATGTTTTAATATATTTATTTCTATATTTAAATAATTATTATTTCCAATTTATGAATGGTTTAACTCCTTTTGTGTGTTATGGTAAGATACAATAGATAATTGAAAAAGGAGAAAAATAGCACTTCGCATCATGATTAAAGAAAAGCAGCATGGCACCAAATTTTTTAGGATCATCATGGAGCACTTCTGAGGCATAAAACTGAAGAAATCAGGAAAAATGAGGCTTTTGGAGTAGAAAAATGACATTACACATCATGTACCAGTGCAAGTCATGAAAAGAAGGACATTTCATGAAGTGAATAAAATATGTTGGGAAATTACACATCATGTAAACATATTTCACATTGTATAAATTCACAGGACAGTATTTTAATGCCCAAATTCTACATATCTATAATATTTAACAGAATCTATGACATGGGACTCACCCCAGACTAAATTTGGACCAATTACTAATGATCCTCATTAATATTAGATCTGATCTAGAGACTTTAAATGGAGGGATATCCTGCTTATGTTGGAGGGATCTAGATACCAAATCTTGGAGTGGGAAGCTGCATTGTATAGGGCCCTCCCCGAGTTCATATCCCTTTTCATTATGAAATATTTTTCTTTTCTCCTTTCCTCTAATCCTCTCATCACTAAGATGATGGGTAAACCTACCTTGTTCTAGGGTTATATAATAAAAGGGGGGAGGTGTTTTGGATTAATTTTATTTTATTCATGTATTTGGTTTTCCACAATTTAATACTCAACTTCTAATACCTTTCTTTTCCATTTATTATGCCCATTAATAATTAAAACTTAAAGGAACTTTAAAATTGTGTAATTGACGACCCTAAATAAGGCATGACCATTGTCAAATTTATGGGAAATCAAGTTTAAATTTGATATTGAGACAAAATTGATTTGGTGAAACCCTAAATTACCAGACCAAGGGAAATAGGTTATCGTCGCATTGAGGAGGGGATACCATGACCATTGGATCTTCCTTGTCTCGAATCAGATACCAATCATGAATTAATAAACCTATTTTCTAAAATCCAATTGTACCCAACCCCTGAAATTATAAAACCCCAGCATTCTTTCAAAATCTGATCCAAATAAATCAATCTAATATTCTTTCTTTATTCATTTTCTCAAAATCAAATCAAACCAATATTCTGTCACCACTTTCTACAAATTAATAAAATTAAATCTTTTGAAAAACTAATCAAACTAATTTTACCATCTCTATGGATTGATCTTGACCTGATACTATAATCATTTTAATTAATTAAGTAGAATCTATTGTGTTTTTATAAATTTTTGTTTTTCATAGACCCGTAGGGAATTAATGACACCCTATGGGCCTATTAGTGAACATGTTTATATAGATATATGAGTATGTTTGATGGAGATCACACCTGGACGCATAGTAGTTTGAATAGAACTAATGTTTTCCTGAAGGTATCTTTTTGAATACATATATGAAATAAATATTTCATTATTTTGGTTGATGCTGCTAAGGCTTATAGGGTCACACAGTTACTCCCTTGGATAAGTATAAATTTTTTGGATAAATTTTTTGTTCAAATTGAAGAGAGTTTTATGATACTATAACCAAAATAGTTTTTAGGTATTCACAAAGCGTTGTAAAGTTTTTTATAAATTCTTTATCGTATTTTAGTTCAAGTGGTAGATTTTTGTATGTTTACTAGAATTTACATGCATGAGATGTATGTGCACATGCATATGATGCATGAAGTATATATATAATATATGATATTGTATATGTATAATGTATATTTAATACATGAATATGATGAATTTATATTTTCATGCATATGATACATGTGTTAATAATATGTATATATATGTATATATATTATATTAGATATGCATGAGGTGAATATACAATATGTTTCATGTGATGCAATGGCTGGATATCTCTCTCTTAAATAGTTTTCATCACTTTAAAACCAAAAGTTGGTTCATTTAAAATAATTTAATTTATTCATTGAAATGGGTTTTGTGAATTTCACCCAATGGTCAATAATTCATATAATACATTATAAATAAAGAGCCTCATGCTTTGCCTCTAAATAATAAGAGTTCCCTTTATTGGAAGTGGATCATATTCATTCGATGTATTGGAAATAATAATTTTTATGAAAATATTTTCGAAATAACCTTCCCTCAATCCATTTTTATCTTATAATAAGGTGTTATCACCCTTTAAGATGTTCAAGTATCCTTATGATATGATTATGGATATTTCGATTGGTCTACCACCATAGAGGAAGGGTGTTTTTGTTCACCGCTCCTTGTGATCTTCCTAAAATAATCTTTTGAGATAAAGAAAGATAGATGATATAACTTTTATTTATTAGGTAATCTATTGACCTCTATTTTTTGGAAAATTTAAATGTTTTATATCCCAGAAATAGATCCTTTTATATTTGGGTTTTTTTCTACTACCAATGATCACTATATAATCAAAAAAAATCCATTAATGATCACCATATGATAATCATCCTCTAAATCATGAGGATGGAATCTATGATATACCACCAAAATAAATGGCATCCTTACCTTTACCTACATTATATATAATAAGGTCTACATACACTTGACGGGTTTATGTAGGGCGTGAGGAAACTATCGATAGGATACCACCATGAATATACATATTTCCTTTCATAATGAAAACCATTATAACTAGTTTGAAAATACATTAAGAAGTAATTTTCCATTTTTTACATAAATAAAAGAGAAACAATTCATGATTCACTTTGATTGGTAAATATCAGTTCATTTAAATATAAGAAAATTATGGTAATGTAAACAAATTAAAATAAAAGTATATGATAGGTATTTCAAATGAAACCAATGTGTGTCATAAAACATGAGATATAAATATGCCTCAACTATGGAAGGAAATGGGACTCTAACCTTGGGTAAAATAGAAAGGGGTAACCCAGGACTATACTAGAGAAACACCAACTAGTATACAGTGAAACTGACAGGCTTGAACCCTAACTTACCCATGGCCTCATTGGGAGATAACCCCTAGTGAGAGTGAAATCATGAATAGGGGAACTAGTAGGTGCATAATCTAAGATAGTGTAGCACTCATCCCAATTACCTAATAAACTACTCAAGGTTCCCATGTACACCTCATCAAAAATCAAACTTCATATACAAGTCTCAATAATAAAGTCAAAGTCACCAAGGTATATACATAATAAAAGTAACCAATATTGATATTAAATAAACGCATTACCATACAAGTAATTACTAGTAATAACATAATAATATTCACAAAACCTTATTTAGAAATCATACACCAACATAATTATCATTTTTAAAACCATTTAAACACCAATAAACTCTTTGAATCATTTTAGAAAATAGATTTAAGGTGTAAAATCAATTTTAGAGGAAATGTTATATGAAATCCATGGAAAGGCCCACTTTTTTAAACATAAATTTAAGAAACATGGGAATGATTATAAATCAGTCAAAATCAGATTATATAGGTTTTTTACCATCAATAGTATTATCTTGAAAAATAAAAGTACCAAGGGCATGCTATAGGAAAGGAAGTTTTAGAAAAATACCTACCTAAAATCCATTGGAAAATTGTTACCTTCCTTTAATGTTGAAAAATTAAAAGATAAAGGAACCTCCTAAAGTCACAAATAAATAATGGTAATAAATTATTGTATTTATTATCAATGTATTATGATAAAGTTAATGAGTAAGTTGAAAGTTAAGTTGACTATTGGTGTTTCGAAAGTAAATCCACTGGAAGTTCATACTCTAGAAGTTGGGACCATTGAATATAGAAACATTGGTAGATGAAGGAGGTTAAGATGGCTATTTTTTATAGATGAATGATGAAATCAAAAAAGGAAAAGTGTTGAAGGATAAAGAAGCTTGGTCAATGAAATATTTAATTATAGTTTCCCATATGTTTATTTCTAGAAGATAGAAAACATAATTTAATAGTTAAATTGTTCTTCAAGTAAAATAAAATGTGTTTAAGGTTGAAGGAGAACTGTCTACAATAAGTATTTTGACTGGATGATCAAATGGGAGATTGAAGAGTGACCATTGGATATAGAAGCTAGTAGATGGAGATATTAAAGACCTAAATAGATATATTGTATATTTGAGTTAAAGATTGATGAAATGATTTGAACATAAGTTTCAAAATGTAATTATGATAAAGTGATGATGAGATAACTGGAAGTCACTAATTGATAAAATCAAGAATCTAGGATGAGCAGGACATAGAGTATTTCATTGGAAAATTTACTAATTCCTTATCATGACTCAGCCCAATAGGGCCCATGACACAACTACCCCATGCCCACCTCCAATAGGCTAGGGGATGGTTACTAGCGCCAAGTAGGGATATCACACACATGGGAGGCCTTAGTATAATGTACCTGTATACACGAAAACATCTCCAAGACCATAAAATGTTTTAATATAAGACAACCAATAACCATGCATGCATACATATAAAATCTATCCATCAGAGTATGAAAAAAAATTACTAGAAAAAAATTCCAAATACAAGCCCACCAAAAGAAGCTAAAAAAATTCCAACCTATAAAGTAGGAAAGTATTTCTATCAATGAAACCAATGGAACACACCTCGTCCTGTCTGGATCACTAAGATCTGCCTAGTTCTAGTCCATATAGGACTCCATCAAAAGGTTATTCATCTTCATAAGACATGAAATATGCGGGAAAATAACATGTAGGGGTGTGTTTAACAATACATAGTAGGACACCCTGAAATCACTAAGTATATAACATCAAGTATAATAGTCATCTCATCACAGGGATATGTCAATAGCATACATGATAATATTATCCAGATATATTCATAGTAGACACATGGTCTCAAGGTAATGTCACAACCTTAAAGCTATCCTGGGATCTATGCTCAAAGTTTACATATAACAGTCATCCAGGAGAACACACTCCATGAGTTAGATAGCACTAATGACATTTATTCGAGATGTTCTGCTTATCGGGTCTTTCCATTAGAAGTACACACTGGAAGTCTGAAGAGATCAATATACATATGTGGATCACACCCAAGGCCATGTGTTATACCAAAAACTCAATATGGATTAGCCCACTAAGTAGGGAATCGATGTTTGTGTATTGTTTGTCATGAAGATACCAAGAACCCCGCCTAGGGAAAATGATGATGATAGAGGATCTCACTCCAGGCCTTATGGAGGAATTCAAACAACCCCATATGAGACTAAAGTTCCTTAAATTGGATCAACATCCTATGAATAAGACATGATTCCATAATAAATACTCAAAGAAAGGATCAAGGGAATGTATCCTAAAAAAATTGTCCAAGATAAAGAGGACAAGGGCTCCAAGACTTCTTTGAGAGGGTATACAACATGTACAGTGAGTAAACATTGTGTCCCTTTAGCCCCAAGTTATACCCATTTAACATAGATCATACCTATATCCATGTCTTATTAAATGGCATGTGTCCTACCCAACATGGTATGTGGGGCCACGCAATCTCTTGGGCATGTACCCCCTATACACATTGAGCTGCCTAACAGGGTGTACATAAAGTTTGGAATATCCCATATGGTGTGTAACTCCACCCGCCCCCTGGGCGTGTACGCCTTATACATGTTGATCTAGCTAGCTAGGGACCACACGACATGTAGTAGGGATTACAAAGAGTGTGATCCTTATCTTTATGTATAAACCCTATCCACTTACCAGGGGGTCCCACACGGTGTATATTTTAAAAATACACGATGTGTAACCTAGGATTTTTCAAAATCCTAGACCCATTTCACATGTCGTATTCTACTCTTCTGGCCTTCGATCTGGCCATGAATCACCCCAATAAGCAAGGAAATGGTATGACTAGGCCTTTTTATCACCGCTTTCCGGAATCCAACCACCAAATCATATGGGAAAACCCTTCTGTCACATCTCCTAATCACCGCATACCAAAACCCACATGAATAAATTAAATCCAACATCATAGTTCAATCCCATCATCAATCCTAACCAAGATCTATAGTATAAATCCATTATACCAAGAAACTGATGTGCAATTATTGATTATCGGGTATTTTTCGAACCACCAACCAAAGCGAATACCAGTGATGATTGAATGAAGAGTGGGGGAAGAAATTCAAAAAACAAAAACATTTGGAATGGAACTCATCCAATGTTTGTGTTAGACTCGATTAATTTCTATTCGAATGGTGACTGAAGAGATATAATATAATCAATAATAGAAATCCCCCAAACCTGAAAAATCTAACTCGTACCCACAATACGCTCAAGTTGTGAATCGATCCATTAGTTAATTGATTCGCATTAATCATGGGAATAATAAAACAGGGATAAATCCACATAAAAAATTTCTACCTTGGTTTGGATCAATCATTGGTGAAGAATGAATCTGCTTCATTGTCTTTGGAGAGATCCTCAAATTCCATTGCACACCAATTGACAATTCATGATCCAATCATTTTTCACCTGAGAATGATCCTCCAATAATCTCTCACAAAACACCAAGTTTATATGGATAACCCTAGGATTTTTTCATAGAATCATATTTATATACCATTCTATGTCATGGTGAATAAATTAAATTAAATAAATATTTTATTTTATTTTTTGAACAATCTTACCACAATTGCGCTCAACCTGAACATCCAATACATTCCAAGGTTAAGTTGTGACTAGGGTAAAACCCATTATCTTAATTCAATGGAAACCTCATGTTTTTTATTTGATCCTCCATTTAATATTTATTCTACTTTCTCAGGAAAACTATGAATGTATGATATTTAATATATTCAATATATTTCAAAAATTAATTCTGGGATCACCGAGCCTTGAATCCTCATGTTGTCTCAGCACCAATCTCTAAAAATAATCCATATAATATTCTAAAGTAATATATAGATAAATTAGAGCCATTAAATTCTCTCTACCTTATTCCTTTATATCTTGTAAAGAAAAGAAAATAATACACAAAGATATTTGTGTAATGAGAACTCATCTAGGTGTCCCACTTTCAGATACTCTATCCTCATGTTGTCACCAAACATGCACTAAAGGAATAACTCACCCATGAAGGATTCTCTCCTACTGATCCTCAATCTATACCGAGCACTCTGAAAAAGTAGATCCATCCACAATGTCCATCTCGCCCCAGTTGATAACATGTGATGGGTCATTCACATATCTCTTTAACTATGACACATGAAAGATGTCATGTACTTGGACAAACTGTGGTGGTATAGATAAATAGTACATCACCTCATCAAATCTATATAGTATCTAGAAAAGGCCAATGAATCTCAAAGATATCTTGATTCCCTGGACAAATCTCCACAACCCATGTCAATGTGAGACCCTTAGGAACACATGATCCCCCTCCTCAAACTCAAAATTCCTTCATCATCAGTCTGCATAAGACTTTTGACAACTCTGTGCAGTCCTCATCCACTTCTAGATGATCTTCTCCTTCTCTATAGTGGATCTCACCAACTCTGAGCCCATAAGTGCTGACTCTCCTAGCTTGGTCCAGCATAGTAATGACCTACAGAGTCACCCATACAAGACCTCAAATAGTTTCAAGGCGATGGTGGAATGGTATATATTGTTGTATGAAAACTCCACCAAGGGTAGTTGATCTTCCCAACTATGGCCAAAGTCTAACATGAAATCTCACAGCATGTCTTCTAGGACTTGAATGGTATTCTTAGTCTGATCATCAGTATGGGGGTGAAAATTAATGCTAAAATGAAACTAAGTCCCAAATGCTTCCTCCAAAACCTTCCATAATTGAGATGTGAAGTGAGTATCATAGTTTGAAACAATCATTAAGATAACTCCATGGATACATGCTATCTCCTTCACATAGAGGCATCCAAAGCTCTCTACTAAAATATACTCTCAAATAGCTAGGAAGTGGGATGACTTGGTGATTTGGTCTATGATCACCCACATGGAATAATGTCCCCTAGAGGTACATGGTAACCATATCATGAATTCCATGGATATACCATCCCACTTCTACTCCTGCGCCTCAATGGGTTGAGCTAAACCCACTGGAACCTGGTGATCATCCTTCACCGACTGAAAACTGAGGAATTGAGAGACAAAAATCCTTTATCCCTAGCCACTAAAACTGGTGTTGGAAGTCCTGGTATATCTTCACCATTCCTGGATGTACCGCAAAGGGATATATATGAAACTCCATTAAAACTTCCTAACTCAATATCACTGGTAGCATCATGCATCCTCTGAAAATGACGATGTGCTCCCCACATTTAGAAAATCCATCATGAGCATGTCTAGTAGATATCTAAATATGTAGGGTCTCACAGTCAGTATCCACAAGTTGTGCCTCCCTAACTCACTATAAAAGCGTAGGGGTAACATCCATCAAATGGAGGTAAGCTTACCATCCCTATCCAAAAAGGAAAACTATAAGGATGCCAAATTCTTTGATTCCTCACTCAGTAGTAACAAACAAGATCTCCTACTGAGAGAATCTTCTACTGTGTTCCCCTTCCCAGGAGTATAGAAAATCTGAAAGTAATAATATTTGAGGAACTATAGACATTGCCTCTATCTCAAGTTAATATTCTTATAAGATAATATATACTTGAGACTCTTATGGTCAGAATAGATGATAAATTGTTCACCTATAAGGTAGTGTCACCACATCTTCAATGTAAAGACTATCACTGCTATCTTAATATCATAAGTCATGTAGTTATGCACATGTGGTATCAACTGATGTAAACCATATAAAGTCATCACTTGCCTCTTCATCAGAACACAACCAAGCTCAGTCCCTGATGAATCATAGATTACTATATACTCAACACCCTCCTTCAGAAATCTCAATATGGGAGTGCTCATCAATCTATGCCTCAATAATTGAAAATACTATTGAAACATCTCTATCCACACAAAATACTATCCCTTTCGGTTAAAATTTATCAAGGGAGATGATATCCTATAGAAATAAAGTGAAAATATATAATAATATCCTAACAACACATGGAAGATCTACACCTCCATCATGCTCTTGGATGGATCCCAAGTTAGCACTACCTCAAGATTTGCTGGTTCCAATGACACACTGTATGCTGAGATAACATGTCCTAGAAAGTGGGCCTACTAAATCCAGAATTTTCACTTTAATAGATTCATATAAACATGGTGCTATCAGATTATGTCTAGGACTATCCTAAAGTGTCTCACATGCTCCTACTCAAATGTAAATTTCACTAGAATATCGTCAATGAAGACTACTATAAAGTGATCTAAGAAATACTAAAAGATCTGGTTCATGAATCTTTAGTATATCCTCATCCCATACTCATAGCTAGTGATAGCCCGATCTGAGGTCAATCTTTGAGAACCATCATGCCCTTCTCAACTAATCTAAGAGTTCATTAATCCTTGATAGTGGATACTTTATCTTTAAGATCACCTAGTTTATGTGATGATAATCCACACAAAACCTCAATCTATAGTATGCATTCTTGGTAAACAACACTGAGGATTCACAGGGTAAAAACACTAGGCCTGACAAATCCCTTCCTTTTTAAGTCCTCCAACTACACCCTCAACTCATGAAGCTCTATGGGATCCATCCAATATTCTAGCATAGATATCAAGGTTGTCTTGGATTGTAGATCAATGTATAAGTATATCTATCGGTGGGGAGGTAATATTGGTACATCCTTGGGAAATACATTCTTATACTCCACTACCACTATAGAAAATTGAAAACTCATAGAATCCACTACACCAAGGGTCCTTCTAGCCAATTGGTGTGTAATCAGATTCACCCTCTTATAAAAGATTCTATCCTTCTCTGTGTGGGTTTCCTTTTCACCCAAAAAGGAAAATTGTGTCCCATCATTATGAACACACCACATACTTTACCTAAAATAATCTATCTAGGAATGAACTATAGATAATCACTCCATACCTAATATGACATCATAAGGCCTCATATCTTCTAAAAAGAGATCCCAAAATAAAATCTCAACTCTAAGAGTCAGGTCACACCATGAGTAGAAGTGTGTGATCACTGAGTCGCCTCTAGTAGGTGTCTATAAACATAAGGTTCAAGCCAAGGGATCAACCAGAATCTCTAAGTCTCTAACCAGAGTCATGGAATGAAATGAGTGGGCTACACCTATATCTATAAATACTATAGCTAAAGTAGATAAGATATATATCGTACCTCATATCATCCCTAGAGACTCTGGGTCTTAATCCTTGACCACCTTTAGCTACCCTTGTCCTTAACCACTAGTTCCCTAAGCCTGGAGGGGACCACATAGGGTGGTGGTGGTAAAAAGTAAAAATGGTTGCCACCTCTAACTACTCTCCTAGCCCCTCTTCCACATTCACATCCTTGCAGACCTACCTGATCCTACTATTATCTTTTCCTAGGTTTCCCATCCATTGTCTTACTATCAGCCACATGTCGGGTTGGGAAATCTCATGCAAGTTTTCCATGGTTTTCACAAGAGTATCACTACCTATCTCTGGGATAGATAGATCCATCATGTTATCCCTGAACCTCAGACCCTCTATCATATTATTTCCTCCATAAATGTGTCACACATCCAGGTCCCCATTTCTTTCATCGATTCCCTTCCATCGAATTCTCTTCTCTCGTGTGGCCACTGTCAGCACCAACTGTCTATATCTTATCATCAAAGAAACTTTAAATCACCAAAGAATGCTCTAACACCCCAACATAGGTATGAATGAATATAGGTATAACGTTCACTACTAGAAAAATTCTCTATACCCATATTTTTTCAAAACTGTGAGTATAGGGGTTTGTTCAAACCTATACCCACGTTTCTCCCTAAACTATGGGTATATGGGTCTATTCTGAACCTATACCCACAGTTTTCCAAAAAACTGTGGGTATAGGTTCGGTCAAAAAACCCTATACCCATGGTTTGAGAGAACCATGGGTATAGGTTTCCCACATGAACACGGGAAAAAAATCTGCGAGAACAAAAAAAATTATAGTGGGAAAACCCTATACTAATAGTTTTCCCTCCTATACCCATAGTTTAGATTAATATATTTAGGTAAATGTAGAAATATATACACATAAGTCAAGTAGTTGGAGTGGTGAGGCACTCTGTGTTAGAAGAGGTGTTCATGGGATTGAAACCCACATCCGGATTTTTTCTAAAACCTATACCCATGTTTTTAAAACCATGGGTATAGGGCTATGAAATAGTGGGAAAAACCTATACCCACAGTTTGGAAAACCGTGGGTATGGGCCATGGTTCTATATCAATGCCTCGGTTTCCCACGATTCCCAAAACCATGGGTATATCATATACCCATAGTTTGGGGGGCTATACCCGGAGTTTTGAACCGTGGGTATAGGTAATTTTTACAGTAATGGTTAGATAAAATGTCTCTATTTAGTCATCACTTGAAGGTCCAAGTCCTAAAGAGCTGATCATGTACCATACCCATCGAGTAATGAGAGAGGTTGGTGAACCTCGATTAATACTCAACCACATTCGTGCTTCCTTGTTGATGTTATAGAAGCTCCTGGATTTGCATATCCTTTAACATAGCTGAAGAAAACTCCTCTCTAAAAAGGAACTTGAACTATAACCATCAAATAGTCACCTCATCTTATGACTAAGTCACTAATCCCCACCATCACCCCATAAATCCATGAATAAGGCTCACTATCAGGACCACCATATGTTTTGTAGGTGTCTAGACAATACAAAATACTCGTATCACTACCTCAAGAAAATCCTCAGTCGCTTGTGGGTATGGATCTCCCCTGAACCGAGGGTTCACTAACACTAAAACTCATAAAGTTCGCCCAACCTACGTACCTCATCCACTGGTACTTCTACTACCATTTACTACTCAACAGGTGCTTATAAGACCGGTGCACCACCTAGAAGTAGCACCTCCTTAATAGGTCCCTGTATTAGAGCCTCATTGCTGAGGGGATCATCCTCATGATCCCGATATTGAATCTTATCTGGAAAACATGATGGATGCATCTTAAAATAGACAAGATATACCATTCTCAATGTGTATATCTATAGAGATGACTCAATAAGTACATGGAAACTATAACCCATTCCTATATGATGCATGTAATATTTTTTCCAAACAACTATTGCCTATATATACTAAGTCAAAAAGCAGGTTGTCAGAGTCCTAGTGAATGGATATGCCAGATATCGCACTAACACTAGATACCTTGTCATGAGAGACTAACTTGAAACACTTAACATTGTTGCCATAAAACCCAAACCAATCTCACAAACACTAGTCCAAATGTAGAAACGAATCCTCTGATACCACTCTATCACAACCCGACCCATTGGGACCCATGTCGTGACTACCCCAATCCCTATTCCAATAGGCCAAGGACTAGTGACCAATGTTGAGTAAAAATATCACACACATTGGAGTCCTTAGTCAAATGTACCTATACAAAAGCACACATCTCCAAACCCATACAATGCAGAAATATAAGACAACCAATAACCATGCATGTATATATCTAAAATCCCACCATCATAGTATGATAATAAAGCACTAAAAAGCAAGGTCCAAATGAAATCCCACCAAAAGAAACTAAAAACAAGTCCAACTTGTGAAGTAGGAGCAGACTGTTGTCAATACAACCATCATAACACACCTTGATCTATCTAGATCACTAAGTTCCACTTGGTTTTAGTACCTCTAGGACTCCATAAAAGTTTAGTTTTATCCATAATACATTACATGTGTGGGTAAATCCCATGTAGGAGTGAGTATAACAATACCCAGTAGGATACCTCAAAATCACTAGGTATATAACATCAATTATAATAATTATCTCATTACGGGGATATTTTAATAGCATATATAACAAGAATATCTAGATATACTCATAGTAGACACACAGTCACAAGGTAAGGTCACAACCATAAATCCAGCCTAATATTATTGCTCAAAGGTTCCATACAACACTCATCTAGGATAATACACTCCATGAGTCAGATAGCACTGATGGCATCCATCCAAGATGTTGTGTTAATCAGGTCTCGCCATTAGAAGTACATATGAAAGTATGAAGAGATCGATACATATATGGGGATTACAACCAAGGAAATGGGGTATACTAACAACCCAATCTAGATTAACCCACTAAGTAGGGGATCGAATCTCATGTAGTGTTGGTAATGAAGATACCAAGAACCCCACCTAGGGAAAATGATGATGATAGAGGATCTCACTTTGGGCCTTATAAGGGGATTTCAAAAACACTATTTGAGACTGAAGTTCCTTAGATGGGATCATCATCCTATGTATAGGATGTGATTCTATAATAAACCCTCAGGGAAAGGATACAGGGAACAAAACCTAATGAAACTTGTCCAGTCTGAAGAGGAAAAGGGATCCAAGCCTTCTTCAAGAGGGTACATGACATGTACTATGAGTACATGGAGTGTCCCTTCAGCACTAGGTTCTACCCTTATAACATGGATCATGATCATGTCTGTGTTCGAGTACACGGTATGTGGAGCACTCAATCTCCTAGGTGTATACCCCCTATACTCACTGAGCTTCCTGCCAGGGTGTACACAGCATGTAACTCCACCTAGCCTACTAGGAATGTACACCCTATACAGAACAAGCTAACCAGATAGGGACCACATGATGTGTGGTTGGGACCACAAGATGTGTGATCCTTATCTCTACACATAAACCCTAGCCATCACTCAGGGGGTCCCATATGAAGTGTAATTTTAGATTACACACCATGTAATTTTAGATTACACACCGTGTAATCTAGGATTTTCTAGAATCCTAGATCCATTTCACACATCATTTTCTACTCCTCTTGCCTCTGATACAGTAGTGAATCATGCTAGAAAATAAGGAACTAGTCTGACAGAGTCTTTCCTTTGTCTCTCACTAGAATCTGACCACCAAATCACATGGGGAAACCCTTTTGTCACATATCACATTCATTACACACCAAAACCCACATTAAGAACTCTGATCAAATCCCTACCCATCATCTTAGATCAATATCATCATCAATCTAAACTCGTATATGTGGTATCAATCCATTACACCAAGAAATGTGTTCACAATGATTGATTACCAGGTATTTTTCTAACCACTATCCAAAGAGAACGCCAGTGATGAACAAATGAAGAGCATGGTAATAAATGCACAAAACAAAAAAATGAGGAACATACCTCATCCAATGTTTGTGTTGGCCTTGATTTTTTTTCATTATAATGATGAACAAACAGATATAATATAATCAATAATAGAAATCCCCCAAACTCTGATAATACAGCTTGTACCAGGAATATGATCGATCCAAAAAATAAATTTGTTAGTTGATTGATTCACATTCATCATGGGATCTACATAAAACAAATTTCCAACCTCGATTTGAATCAATCATTGTCTAAGAACAAATCTGTGTCATTATCATTGGCAAGATCCTCAAATTCTATTGCACACTGATCAACGGTCCATGATCCAGTTGTTGTTTTCCCAAGAATGATCCTCTAACACTCTCTCGCAAATATCAAGGTTTATGTAGCTAACTCTTATATTTATCTATAGTAGCATATTTATAGACCATTCTAGGTCATGGTGAATAAATTAAATAAAATTAATAATTTATTTTATTTATTTAACAATCTATCTGCAGTTGTGCTAAACTCGAACGTCTGATGTGTTCCAAGGTTAAGTCTTGCCTAGGGTAAAACCCACACTCTGAATTCAATGGAAGCATCATATTTCTGATATAAGCCTCTGATTAAGATTTATTCCACTTTTTCATGAAAACTACATACACATGATATTTAATATATTTCAAAAATTAATTATGGGTTTATCGGGCCTCTAAACCTCATGTCGTCTTAGTTCCTAGCTCCCAAAATAATCCATTTAAAATTCTAAAGTAATACATGGAAAATCAAAGTCGTTAGAATCCTAAATATTTATTCCTAATGAATGTAAGTTAAACTTCACCTTATAAATATAATTGATTCCATGAATTTGGAAAAGTCCAAGATATACCTACAGAAGTAATTTCATTGGAGGATACATAGGAAATGATGAGTTGGAAGGTATTTGGAAGATAAAGCTACAAAGTAAGTAGAGAATCACGGGCTAAATTAAAGTCTTGGAAGTTAATTTAGGTGATGTATTCATTGTGATTTCAATGAAAGAACATTACATTGGTAGAAGACCAATTGTGATTCATGTTGAAATGAATGAATGTTAAGTCAATCAAAAGATGAAATAAGAAAGGATGTTAAAGACTATAGAAGAATATTACAAGAAGGGAAAGTAATCTATGAATACACTTGAAGTTAGATCAGCATAAAAAGAGGAAAATGTGAAAGTGCTAGAAATTAAGGTATTCATACATATTGAAGAATTTAGATAATGATAAGGGGAAAGTATCAGAAGCATGAATTACTAATCCAAGTGATATGGATAGTCAGAATATAGAAGACCATCTATGATTGATACTGAAGGTAGAAGCATATAAATCCATCAACAAAGTTGATAACCTTGGTTGATGATAAACCAAAGTGTCAATAGTAATGCAATAATAAAAGGATATACTAGTTGTTTCTAAATTCTAACTGATCAAATGATGAATATGATCAATATATGAGAGGCCCATATTCATATAAATTAAAAAATTAGAATTTATATGCTAAAGTCGATCATAAGATATAAAGATCATAAATTGATTGAAAAAAAAAGAACATGTTACAAGCTAAAGTTTGAACACATTTTAAGTGTAACATATTCAGACCACTGATAGCACATGATTCATATTAGGTTTTTTTGAAGTACGGAAGGCTATATATAATTGAGTTAAGTAAAATAGAGGTAGAACTGAAAGAATAACATAATTAAGTATATAGAAGTTAGACCGCCATAAGATATTGAGTGACTTCACATAAACATTTTGAAGTCATAGTCATTGATACGATGATGATTTGGGAATTAATTGATCACTAAGATTAATTTTTTGATTCAAGAAAAAGACTTTATAGAAGATTTAACCTCAAAATCTAAAGATATTTAAATTTCATGGACTCAAAATAGAATTGTGTGGAAATAATAGAGTTTGAAGATTTCAAATCATCGAACTATTTGAGAAATATAAAAGTTTATAAAAGAATCTAAGCTCCTTCAAATAAAATAGAGAGATAATAATAATTTTATAGATCCTATTAGAATAAGTGAAGTGAAACAGAGAGGGAGTATCCAATCATAGTTTTTTATAATATTCAATTAGGTTGAAGTTCTGAGAAGTCTAAAACATCAGGTGCTAAAGAAGGTGACTAAGGTCACTAGATTTAGGTGACCAAAAGTATAATAGAAAATCCATCATCTAGTGCTGACTTGAAGAAGTTATGAACGATGAAGATATTGTAAGTTGATGGATCCATATTTATTTTACCAAAATAAAGGATATACTAAAATTAATTTTTAATATAGAGGAATTTCACCAGGAAGGCATAGTTTTGTTCAGTTGGAGTTACATTTTGAACTAGTGGGAGCCAGTATAAAGAACCTAAAAGAGGAAATATTTGTTCACTTGAGTAATATAGTGAACACCCACTTGTGTAATATGGTAAAAGGTCATAGGATGATGAATGGATCTGACCACTTTTAATTTATAATAAGATTATTAGTGGATAATCTACAACTTGGGATAATAACTAAACATAAAAAGCATTATATTTCTCTCATTGGGGTCGAACATTGTAAAAATCTATGTGTGTTGTTTTCTTTACATTATCTAAATTGTATAATGGAAAATATAGTAAGTGTTAATACTTAATATTCATACATATTAACCAATGATATAGGTTAAATCAACTTAAAGGAATAAAAAGTTCAAGTTAAACTTAATTATTAAAAATTTGGTCAACCCTGATTCACCCCCACCCACACCCTCAGGGTGACTATATGGTCCACCTAAGATTTTCAAAGTGGTATTAGAATGTATGTTCCCTATGATTTAATATACAATTATATTCCCAATTGTGTTTAACTAACTTACATGAAGTTCATATTTTCATAATTTGAAGAAATAAATCATCTAAAAGATAAGGAATTTATAGAGATGTCTCATCCAAAATATTAGAAATTTGGGCCCGAATTGAAGTTAATATAAGATATTTATATTAGTGGAAACATAAAATTTTCATCCAAAACATTGAAAACCTAAAATAAGGGGAGACTCAAAATAAATGGAATATTTCCTCTCAAGTTCAAAGGAAGGAGGACCCACCAATGCCAAAATGTAAAAAGTGTGGTGGTTTTTTAGATAAATTTGTTAAGATTAGTCCTATATAAGAAGTAATTTCAATATTTGAAGTGTATAAATCTATTTCCATTGAGGATTTTTTCTCTAAAATCAAATAATACACTAAAATTTCCTCATTTTGGTTATTGAATGCATACTTTAAAATATCAAGGGATTGCATAATGAAAAAATCAATACTAGAATTAGATGCTGATGAAATGGAGAAAGTATTGGCTAAAAAGTTACACATTCATGAAACTTTCAAAAAACTCATTGAGTATAAGGATCAATTGGTTTCAATTTTCAATGAAAAACTTTTCTTGGTTGAATAATAATTGTGAAGGAGTGTATGTGAAAATATTTTATATAATTTTTTTAAAATAAATGACTCACACATCAAAATTTATAGTTAAGAAATATTAGTTTGAAATAAAATCCAAAAGAATAAAAGAGCTTGAAAATTTTATAGTAGAATAAATAAAGGGGAAAGATGATTTAGTTAAAAGAATAAAAGCTGGATTTTAATGGAAAGTAAAATTTCTTCAAGATCATATAAAAACACTTTGAATCTAAAGTGTCTTGAGTTGGAAATAAAGTTAAAAAACATGGAAGCTATATAAGTTAAATCTTCACATGAAGCTAAGAGAAGATAAACTATCTAAATTTATATGGAGAGTCTAAATTTTGAGAAGAAAAAATAGATCAGTAGGAGAAATGTGAAGCGATAAAAAGCTATAACTTCTAATAGCATGGAGAATAAGGTAACCTAAAGTTTCAGTGAAACTATTTAAACTAATTCTAATTCTCTGGATATTTTAGTTTATAATGTAAATTTGGAAAAAAATCGGTGAAAAAATGTAATGAGAATCCCACCACATATACACGAGTAGAAGAAAGAAGAAATGGAATAATTTCACCATGTTTTTTCCAAAAAGAATGAGTTTATACTCATACATAGTAAATTGTTAATGGAATCTATATTACAGTTCAGTAGAATAAATGAAGGATTGTATACTATTATTATTATTATGAGAAGTTTGGAGACTAATCCATTGATTTTCATCACAACATATAAACTATTGAAAAATGGAGAAGGCCTTAATTAAGTGGGAGCATAATAAAAGTTAATAAAAATCAACTAAGTGAAACTATAGTACATGGAAGATGGAAGATCTGTTAACATCCAAGAATTTTGAATGTCTTTAAAATTTATATGGAATTAGTGTAAGAAGTTATCATGGTGATGATGAGTATTTGTGTATATCCACCAAGCACAACATAGCTACAACCAATGTAAGGATTCCACAACAGATGAAGAAAAATGAAAGGGAGATAAATAGTAATTCTTCCTTAGGACATAAAGAAAAGGAAGTTACAAAGAAGACTGCACCTGAGAAGAAAGAAATATAATATGTCATAATGAATAAAATATGTTTCTTTTGTGGAAGTAAATCCCACATCATGGATAATTTTAAAATACCCATGAATGTTAATAGTAATGGAAGCAAGATTGGGTAGTAAATAAAATAAATTCATGAAATAAAAAAATATTGGATTAGTGAAAGGCATCACTGATGAATAAGTTGATATTGAATGGAAGTTACTATAGAAGGGTAACTTATCATACACAAGTAAATTTTGTGTACGATGAAAGATAACCAACCACACTCCTAAAAAAGTGTATGATAGTGTTACCCATAAATAAGTAGTTTGTAAAGAAAATGAAGTGGGAATCAAAAGATACATGTGCAATAAAGGTGGTTGTGAAGAAGAAATATCAGCACAAAGATAGAAGTAAAACATGTTTTGAAGGTTTTTATAATAGTATGGACAAAACAACTAGAAGTAACAAGGAAGTTAGAAAAAAAAAAAGAATAAATCTTTCACCTTATTAATAGAATTAAATAATAAAGGTACTCATAAAGAAAAAAATGAATGTAATAAGATTAATTTGATAACCCCCAAGAAGAATAGTACTTAGAATATTAATGGTGTCATGATAATGAAAATTGAAGTTAAATTTAAAGGAGTTTTAAGATTGAGAAGATTTTTCTATAACTATTTCTCTATGTAAAGATAAAAAAAGTTCCACATTATTCCCTCATATGTTTTAATAACATTCATAGAAAGGGGAATCAATGGTGATGAAACTTAGGGGGAGGGGTTGATGAATTGGAATTTGTATACTCTACAGCTACCAAAATAAATCCATCATGATTCACTATATATAAAGTTACATAAAAAAGTGTCAACAATGATGAATAATTTTGATGGAGTTCACCCCTTTAGAGGGATTTAAGTTTAAGCTGGTGGTCCTAGAGATTTATATATTTGTGATGAAAATAAAAATTTTGAACAACCAAAGAACTGAAGAATGAAATACTGAAGATCAAATAAATTAAGTACCTGGAAGAAAAAGTTCTAGATGATGATGAAGTTCTAGATATAGGTAATTATAAATATTGAAGGTTTTTTTCATCTTGAATTGCATTGATATTTTATATTATCCTTGTATAAAAATACATTCTAAGATTTAGGGGGGAGTTTTAATTTTTTATGATGAATATAAATGTTTTAAAATGGGGAGTAACCTAATTTTGGGTTGAAAATTTTTAATTTGTTTATTGAGATAGATGAAATAAATATGGTTAATGAAAATACTTTGGTATGAAAGAATTCATCTGAAGTGGTATCACTTGGTGAATGATATGGATACTTTTAATGTCATAGTTAATCACCCTTGTTTTCTACACTGAGCATAGATTGTGTAGACTTAGAGCTGGTTGATTCATGGATTATGTATTTAAGAAAATTGATTTCATCCTTCTCTCAAATAATTACATTCAATATAATGGAAATTTAGGGGATAAGATAAAAATATAATGATAAGTGTCCCCTGTAAATAAATTCATCTAATTTATGATAAATAAGGGGGATAAATAACCATTGACTTAAATAAGAAATTGGTATTGACAAAAAAATCCAAAGGGTAGGATTGAAGTGACCAATGGATGATGATGATGATGATGTATTGTATTTTTTCAATGGATTATAATAAATTCAAAGAGAAAATTGAAATTGAAGTTTCCTATTGGTGTTTTAGAAGTAAATTAACAAGAATATTATGCTTTTGAAGGTGGAACTATCAAAAGTGGGAACATCGATAGATGAAGGAGGTTGAGGTAGCTTTTTTTGTAAAATGAAGGATTCATTTATAGGAGACAAAGTTTTGAAGGATGAAGAAGCATTGTTAACTACATAATGAATTGTAGTTTGAAAGTTGATTTCCAAAATATAGAAAGCATTAGTTGATTGTTGAACTATTTTTCAATTAAAATACAAAGTTTTGAAGGTTAAAGGATCGTAGTATAAAACAAGTATTTTGACTGGATAATCAAATGGAATATTAAATGGAACCTATTGGATGGTGAAGCCGAATGATGGGGATATTGAAGACTCAAATAGATAGATCGAAGATCTGAGTTAAATTTGGATAAAATGAGTTGACTAGAAGTTTCTCAATGAAATTTCTATGAAGAGATGCTAAGTTGACTAGAAATCACTTAGTGAAGAAAGTAAAAAATCCAGGATGAGAAAGAGATATAGGATCTCATTAGAAATTTTACCAAGCCCCTAAGATTGATTCCTAAGTAATGTAAGGTGAATTTCACCTTATGAAGATATTTTTTGTAATAAATTTGGAAAATTACAAGCTACAATTGTGAAAGAAGTATCACCATAATATACACTAGAAATGATGAGTTGTATGGTCTTCAAATGATAGAGTTGATGAGTAGGTAAAGATTCCCAAGCTAACTTAAATGCTTGTAAGTTATGCTAGGTGATGCATATGATATGTTGTCAATAAAAGATAACCACATAAGAATAATACCAACTATGATTCAAGTTGATCCAATCGAATGTTAATTCGATTAGAAAATTAAAGAATAAATGATGATAAAGACTGTAGAAGAATATGAAAATAAGTAAAATCAATTTATGATTACATCAAAAGTTAGATCATCAAGATAATAGGAATAAGTTAAAGCACTAGAAGTTAAGGTGGTGAAACATGCTGATGAATTTGGTTAATGATAAGGGAAAAGCATCACAATTGTGAATGGATTATCAAAGTATTGACATTTTTTGAAATATAGAAGACCTAATCCAAGTGTTACTAGAGGAAGAATCATTAGAAGCAGTCTATAAAGATAATGAACTTGGTTGATGATAAAACAAAGTGTCAAAAGCGATTCAATACTGAAGGAATAAACTAGTTGTTTCCATAGTCTAACCAATCGGAAGATGATGATGACCAAAATATAGGAATTCCATATGCATAGAAATTGAATGCATTGTAATATAGATTCTGAGGTTAGTCATGTAACACCCTTATATTTTTATTAAATATTTCTATTTAAATGGTTTTATTTTTCAATACCTTGTGTTGCAAGCAACATAGAGTTTAAACGAACCATGTAATATTATTAAAATATTATCTCCTAGCTGTTGGATTGGAGGGAATGAATATTAATAATTAATTATGAAAAATATATGTTCTATTAATTTATAAAATTAATTCATTAGTTATCAAATGATTATAATTTAAAATAAAAATTATTTTAAAATAAAGTGATGTTTTTATGAAAAATGGTTTTATGTGTGCAATGAATTTTATATAAATATATTAAATTAATCTTGGTGAATTATTTTAATGGAATGTGTATATTATTTAATTGATAAAATGTTTTAAACATTCAAAAAATATTTTTCTAAGTTTAGGATAATAATAAATCTATTATTATGCTTAAAAATGTATTTTTCCTAAAAACTTGTTTTTATGACATTTTGTGCACTTGATTTAAAATTAATTTATGATATTTATAGGTATTGAATTAGATAAAATTAATTACATATTTATAATCAGTAGGTTCAAATTTTATAATTAACCCCTTTTATTTTTTGTCAATATGAATAGTAATTGTGGTCAAATTTATTATCTTGGTAAAGGGTAAAACAGGTTAATCTAGATTAAAAATAAGTGATAAGGCTATACATTTTCATCCTATTTCTTATTAGATGAATTTAATTTGACCCTTAAAATATAAGTTTCTAAATTGAGTTATTTAATGAACACTTTTCCATGAAAATGACTTAGATATTATTAAAATCAAGGAAAGTTACAAAATGTCACACTCTTATTTTTAATAAATATAATATTTTTAATATGGGGTTAAACAAAAGATATGCTAGACTATAAATATTATTTGTAAATATAAAATATTTATATTCATCATGATAATTTATTTATAATTTTTATAAATTAAATAATTATCCTAAATGCTTACACAACGTTGAGACGGTAATTATCCAATTAATAGAAAAATAAAATGAATGATATTAAAAATATTATAAGTAAAATTATTTGAGTTATTTAAGGTAATAAAATAATTGTATAATTAACTTTACATGTTATGGATATAATAAAATATTTTGTTTTAATTTTATATGTTGTCTTGATGTTTTTAAAATTCAAAGTAGTTAATGGTATCAAAATTGACAAAAATGATATTTTATTGAATTAATTTTTTTATTAAATTATTTAAAAATAATAAAAAATATTTAAAAAAAATTGATTATTATATAGTCATAAATGTCATAAATTTTCCATTTATGGTCCAATTTACACTATATAAGTAAAATTTTCAACCTTTTAATATTAAAAAAATGTTATTATAGTTAGAATTAAAATAGGTTAACTAAGGGTTAATAAAAATGATAAGGATTAATATAAAAACCAAAACTTTTCTAAAATATATTGGTTTATGATATTACAATTTTATATTATCTTAACTTCTAATCCATGTCCATTTGGTCATATTTGGATAGAAAATGAATTTATTATATTTTAATCTTTTAATAAATTCCAAAGGTTCCTCTCACCTCCATTATAAAAGGATATCTCCTCCCTCACTTATTTACACCACTTTGAGCCTTATATCTTGACCATACACTGATAATTTATCTTATATACTTTCCTAAACACATTATAGAGGTTATTTTTTTCTCAAAATACCAATCCTATATTCCTTTAGAGGATATCTAAAAGAGACATTTTGAAAAAAAATCAATTGCTCCAACCAATATCTTTCTTTTCCTACTCTTCCTTAGCACCTATAAATCTAATATTTTTATAATAAAATAATAAATTTATTATCCTAATTATTATTAAATTTTATTATGATTATGAAAATTCCATTATACATCCACTTACCCATCAAACAAGAAGTGAAATTATCGCTCGTGCGTGCATACGGCTTACCGTCTTCACATAGCAATACAAGTCATTTTTCATCGCCATATTTTATGGATGGGTATTATGATGGGTTTAATGAATACATATGATATATATTATATAATAATTATTCTGAAAATATGAATTATTATTTAATTTTATTTCATTCCATAAATAAAAAAATGAAAACAGTGTTCATGCATGTGTATGGCCTACCGTCTCCATGAGCGGTGTAATTCATTTTTCTATTTTCACTTTCTATGAATGATTAAAAATATTTATATAATTATTATATATTATTTTTATACCATGATTAAAATTATATAAATTATGATACTGAGATCAAAGTATAAGGACCAAGACTGTCAAACCAAAACATACTTGGAAAATGAAGCACTTATCACCCATAACAGTGATTTTAATAACAAATTTTTAATAAACAGGTGATAAGATGTTATAAAAAAATAATAAATGGTATTATAGAATTAATTTTATGTAATAAATGTATAATAAATCCATATTTATTATACATGAGGTTTGTACATGAACAATAAAGGCAAGACTTGAGGTAAGGGTTTATTTCACAATCTCATCATTATTGGGGATTGTTTCTGTTTAAGTCTCCGCTAGGGAATATTTCTATTCTATATCCATGTGTTCTAAAATTGTTTTAAAAATTGTTTTTAATATTATCCTATGTATGTTTAAAGTAAATTTTTCACATTTTTTATTTTTTAGAAAATGGTTTAAAAGGGATATTTTTATCATTTTCCAAACAAGGTACTTTGTGATTTTTTTAACAAAAATATAGAAGGAGTGTTTTTTTAACTTATAAAACATGATCATATTTTACCGTAATCATGAAACCTTAATTATTTGAATCTTATTATAAAATATTAAAATTTTATTTTAAAATAAAATGTTTTCCTTTATAATTTTTTAGCTTTTCAAAAAATATTTTCAAAATGGAAAGGATATTTTTCTCAAGAATTATTTCAAGTGATATTTCAAAATCATTTTCCATCTAAGTCAGAATTATTTGATGTTACTAATGTTTTAATAAGTATATTATCTAATGATATCATCCTTATTCTTTCTTTGGATGTTTTATGTTTATTATTTCATGATGTTTATGAATTCTTTTACTTTTCCATGGGTTATGAAATGATGAAATGTTTATGAAACCCATTTATTTTCATGGGTTCTAATATGATGAATGATTATAGAACACATATGTATGGTTTTAATTATGTGACATGTTAGACCTATATCTCCCTCCAATGCATTGGTTAAAGATTTATATCTCATAATATAGATATGACTGGAATGGAGAATAAACCTGGTTCAGTAAGACAGGGTTGAAATAGGGATTGAACCCGGTTAAATAAGACAGATTTGGAATAGGGAGTGACCTTAGTTCAGTATATTAATTTTTCTACTATGATTGCCTTTGTAGGGAGCCTTTAATATTAAGGAAATGGATTTTTATTCTTATTTTCATGCAAAAAAATTCATGTTTTATGCCAATATTATGCTATCATGGATCATGTTCTTTGATTTCATTATAATTTATGTTTTATGAACTGCCAAGATTTATTCCATCATTTAAGATTATTATCTTTGATATGCAGGGTATAATTTCCAAATTTTTTGTTCATGTTCTTACACCCTTATTCTCATATTATGCTTATGAAATCATTGTTATATCTCTTGTTTAACCTTACTAAGCATCTGAGCTCACCCTTTATTGTGTTTATTTTCCCCAGGATGTGAAGAAAAGTATTAAGTATGATATTTAAAAAAGGATTCTAGTTATGAAGGAATAAGTGTGATATGATGTAGATATTTTATGAACTAGTTGTTTATGTTTACAGGTTTCCAAATACACTAGACCTATACGGTTCTATCATGGATTTTTTATGTTATGTAATGAATATTCATCTAAAAATATGTAATATCTATGTATAAAAAGTATGTGTTTTTATAGTTGGTATCATAGAAAGTTTTACTTGATCTTTGGAAATTAGGATGAGAAAACCTTAGTAAAAATCCTAAGGATAAGTCTAAGTATAGGTTACAATCCTAGACTTTGGTAATGATCATGAATAACCTAGGATTAAACCTAAGATGTTGTATATTTAAATTTTATAAGTAATCTACCTATATTATTTGGTTTCCCCACTATTATTAGTGTTTCTCACACTATGATTTTTGGTTTTAGTCAATGGTTGGAACCTGAAGGAACCGTGTTAATACTAAATGTGATGGGAATGCAATGATTATCCTCTCGATCAACTAAATGTTATGGTATAAGGAATGAAAAATATTTTTACTATGACCACACAATATTCCCATGCTATGAATCATATTGAAATACCAAATTAGAAAATGAGGTAACAACATTTTGTTGAGTCCTTTAGGAGGTTGCATCCACCTTATTTTAGTGGGTCTTCTGATCCACTAGTGGTTGAGCAATGGATCAGTACCACTAAAAATATATTTTATATTCTCAAATGTTCATAACATGATAAATTCATTTTTTTATCTATCATTTTGAAGTTGAAGTGGATCAATGGTGGTCTCTTATCAAGAATAGAAATCAATGAGATGAAATTTACTCCAGGGAATGGGATGAGTTCAAGAAATTTTTTTTCAATAAGTACTTTCCTTATGTACTTTATATGAAAATGGAGAAGTAATTCCTTGAGTTAAATCAAAAGTATGATAAATCTATTGGAACCTATTAATCAAATTTTACAAGACTTTCAAGGTACGCTTATGGAATTATAATACAACCCAAAAGTAAAGTTGATCTATTCTTAAGTGGATTAAAACCTAGTCTCTGAAGGGTGTTATCCATAAGGGGCTTTAATATCTATGAATAAATCATTTGATGTGTCATCAAGGTGGAAATGGAGGTTAGGGTTATGTATAAATCTCATGGGTTTGATAAGAATAGAAATATATAATTCAATGGAAAATCTAAAAAACATGGATAAAAGAAGATGAGATTTCCTTTATGCTCAAGGTGTGTAAAGAAACATAGAGAAAATTGTCTTAAGGGGACAATTAAATTATTTAAGTGTGGGAAAGAAGTTCATTGGGAAATTGACTTATGAAGTGATGGAATGGAGTTATCTAATGATGCACATAGAGAGAAGGCTACATAGAATACACCCCCACACTTTAATGCTTCAAGTGTAAGGAAAATGAGCATTATTCTAACCAATTCCCAAATATGAGGGTTAATGATGATGATCGATTTCAGCAACCTCTTAAGTACAAATAAAAAGTAAAATATCATGTGATTATTATTGGTGATATGGAGTACGACAATGAAGTTGTTAAAGGTAGACTTACCATCTACTCTAAAACAGCTAATTTCTTATTTGATTCTGGATCCACCCACTCTTTTATTTATAAATAAATTTATAATGGTATCACCATATCACATCGATAATTACGTGTTGATTTATCTTTGAAAACTCCTAATGGAACAATGTCCTCATCTCAAGTTTATAATTATTCTTCAGTTGAAGTTTGTGGGAAAGTTCTTGAAAATTTTACGATCCTTACTTTAGTTGAATTATATGTGATTCTTGTCATGGATTGGATTTCTCTATATGGATATCATATAAATTTTTGAGGAAGGGAAGTCATGTTTCATATTTAGAATGAACCTATGATCATGTATCGATAAAAGGATGAATATGAACTTCCAATGTAAATTACTTCCATATTGTGGGTCTTAATTCCTATAAATTAAGGTTATTTATCTCAAATAGTTGGGGAGAATACCAACATTAAAGATACACCTATCGTATATGAGTTTGTTGATGCCTTTATTAAATAATATTCAGGTCGTTCACTAAATCATGAAGTTTATTTTTCAATAGAATTCATACCTGGTACTATACCTATTTCAAATACTCCTTATAGAATGGACCCAATTGAGTTGTAGGAATTGAAGAAGAAACTCCATGAGAATCTTGATAAGGGGTTCATATGACCTATTGCATCACCTTGGGGAGCACTTTTTTTGTTCATTAAGAAGAAAGATGAATCAATGTGAATTTGAATTGATTATTGAGAACTTAACAAGATTTCTATCAAGAATAAGTATCTTCTTCCCCATATTGATGAATTATTTGATCAACTACATGGAGATCGATACTTTTCCAATATTGATCTTTGTTCTGGATATCATAAATTGAGGGTCAAGAAGGAATATATACCCAGGATGGAATTCTGTACAAGGTATGGACACTATGAACTTATAGTAATGCCTTTTGGTATTACTAATGCCCCTGTTATCTTCATGGATTTAATGAATAGAGCCTTTAAAGACTATATTGATCAGTTTTAGTTAACTTTATAGATTATATTCTTGTATATTCAAATAGAAATTAAGAGCATGAAGATCACTTGATGATTGTACTGAAGACTCTAAGAAAGGATAAGCATTATGAAAATTTTATCAAGTATGAATTTTGGATTCATAAAGTTTCATTTTTGGGTCACATAATCTCAAGAGAGGGTATGTTTATGGATCCATCAAATACAGAAGTTATTAAACATTGGCCTAGACCAAAAATGGTGACTAGGATCCTAATTTTTCTTGGTTTGGCTGGATATTATCGGCTCTTTGTGGAGAATTTTTCTCAAATGTTCAATCCACACACCAAGTTAACATGGAAGGGTGCCAAGATCCTTTGGTTGAATGAATGTAAATAAAATTTTACAGAACTAAAGAGAAGGTTAGCCAGCATCCATGTGCTTACATTACCCTACAATAGATAAGGGTATATAATCTATAGTGGTTCATATTATAAGTTATTGGGATGTATTCTCATGAAAAATGACATGGTTATAGCCTATGCCTCATGATAATTGAAGTTTTATGAGAAAAATTACCCAACTCATGATTTGGAGTTAGCTATGGTAATATTCTCATTAAAGATATAGAGGCATTATCTTTATGGAGAAAAGTGTGATATATATATCGATCACAAAACATAAAATATATATTCACATATAAGGAGTTGAATATGCACCAAAGAAGATGGTTGGAGTTTATTAAATATATGGTCACTAAATACATTGCCACCTTGGGAAAGTGAACAAGTTGGAAGATGATCTAAGCCGAAAGGATCATTTTATCTTAACTATGATGAGGATCAAAAAAGATCCAATATTTATGGATTTTCAAAGGATGGATCTGGAAATCATAAAGGAATGGTGGAAATGTTATCTTTCTCAAATGAATGTTCAATCATCTATACAAGTGAAGATTAAGCAAGTGCAGAATGAAGATATTGAGCTAAAAAAGATGGTAAGAAATGTTCCTAAGTTAAACTTTGATTGTTATAGAATATTAAGATTTAGGAACCGTGTTTTTATCCCTCCCATACTAGATTTAAAGAAGGAGTTTATGTATGAGGACCATAGTTCATCATTCTATATTCATTCTAGAAGTAAAAAGATGTATAGAGACTTAAAATAGTATTTTTTGTGGGATGGAATGAAAAGAGATATTTTAGAGTATGTTTCTTGGTGATTGGTATGTTAACAAGTTAAGGATAAGAGATAGAAGTCTAAGGGGATGTTAAAACCATTACCCATACCAGGATAGAAATGGTAAAACATCACCATGGATTTTTTCATCATAATCCTTGAAACATCTAATGAGCATAATGTTATATGGATTGTAGTAGATCACCTTATGAAGTCGGCACACTTTAATGCTATAATAGAGGATTTATCTATTGATAAACTTTCTAGAATATATATTAAGGAAGTAGTAAGATTGCATAGAGTGCCACTTTCCATTGTATCTAATCAGGATCTAAGGTTTACCACAATGTTCTAGAAAAATATTTAGTAGATTCTGGATACAAAATTAAGTTTCAATACTACTTATCATCCTTATAAATATGGTCAATCTGATAGAACCATTAAAAATCTAGAATACATGTTGAGATCTTACTCTATGGATTTCAAAGGAGGTTGGGATCAACACCTTCCTTTGGTAAATTTTCTTACAATAATAGTTTTCACTCTAACATTTAGATGGATCTTTATAAATCCCTCTATGGAAAGAAGTGAAGAACTCCAACATACTAGAATGAAGTTGGGGAAAGGAAGCTATTGGGACCTGATCTAGTTGATGAAATTTCATATAATGTTATATCCATTCAAAAACATATAAGAGCGGCTTAGAGTCAAAAAAAAGGTATACTGGAAATCGTCAAAAAGATATGGAGTTTATAATGGGTGAAAAGGTATTTTTATGAATATATCCCTATAAGAGAGTAATGAAATTTGGAAATAAGTGCAAGATAAGACCTAGGTATGTCAGTACTTTGAAATTCTTAATCATTTCAGGATGGTATTTATCATTTGGTGCTTACACTGAATCTCTCTCAAGTTTATGATGTGTTCTATATATTTCTCTTGAGGAAGTATATACATGATCCTTCACATGTAATAAACTCAAAGATTGTATAGTTGGAGAAAGATATTTCGTATGATGAACAACCGATGGAGATTCTGGATCATAGAGAGAAAGTTCTACGAAACAAGACCACTTACCTAGTTAAAGTTTTATGGTGAAACTTCCAATTTGAGGAAGCTACGTAGAAAAGTGAGGATGTGATGATGCAGAGGCATCCTCATCTGTTTGTATCTGAATGATGAATTTTGAGGTAAAATTAATTTTAATGGGAGTAGAATATAACACCTGACATTTTTATTAAATATTTCTCTTTAAATAATTTTATTTCTTTGATAGATTGTGTTTCACGCAACATCGAGTTTAAATGAACCATGTAATATTATTAAAATATTATCCTCTAGTCATCAGATTGGTAGGAATGAATATTAATAACTAAATTATAAAAAATATATGGTCAATTCATTTATAAAATTAATTCATTGGTAAACCAATGATTAGAATTTAAAATAAAAAATATTTTTAAAAAAAAGTGATGTTTTTCTGAAAAATTATTTTATGCATGCAATGAATTTTATATAAATATATTAAATTAATATTATTGAGTTATTTTAATTAAATTTATAATTATTTACTTGATTAAATGTTTTAAACATTCAAAAAATATTTTTTTAAGAATAGTATAAGAATAAATCCAGTATTATGCTTAAAAATGTATTTTTCCAAAAAAAAAATAGTTTTTACCGCATTTGTGCACTTACATTAAAATTAATTTCTTCCATTTATATATATTTAATTAGATAAAATTAATTACATATTTATAATCATGATTTTAAAATTTGGTAATTAATCCCCTTTTATTTTTTGTTAATATGAATAGTGATTATGGTAAAATTTATTACCTCGGTAAAGGGTAAAATGTGTTAATTTGGATTAAAAATAAGTAATAAAGACAGAAATTTTCATCCTATTTATTATTTTATAAATTTAATTATTACTTTAACACCTAAGGTTTGAAATTTATTTATTTAGTGGACACTTTTTCATGAAAATGAATTCGATATTATTAAAATCGAAGAAAGTGAAAAAATATCATACTCTTATTTTTAATAAGTATAATATATTTAATATGGGGTTTACCAGAAGATATGTTTGATTATAGATATTATTTGGAAATATAAAATATTTATCTTTATCATGGTAATTTATTTATAATTTTTATAAATTAAATAATTACCCTAAATGCTTACACAACGCTGACGCAATAATTATCCAATTAACAGAAAAATAAAATAAATGATATTAAAAATATTAAAATTAAAATTATTTTTGATATTTAAGGTAATCCACAAATTCTATAGATGACCTTGAAATTTTATATATATAATAAAATAGTTTTTTGAATTTTACATGTTGTCTTGATGTTTTTAAAAGTCGAAGTAGTAAATAGTATCAAAATTGAGAATAAGGATATTTTATGGGATTAATATTCCATTAAATTATTTAAAAATCATAAAAATATTTAAAAAAATACAAATTTATTATTATATGGTTAAAAATGTTATAAATTTTCCATTTATGGTCCAATTTACACCATATAAGTAAAAATTACGACCTTTTAATATTAAAAAATTTGTTATCATAGTTAAAATAAAAATAGGTTAACTAAGGGTTAATCAAAATGATAAGGTTTAAAATATCACTAAAAGTTTTCTAAAATATATTGGTTGATGATACTAGTACCTTATCTTATCTTATATTCAAATCTATTTCCTTTTGGTGGTATTTGGATAGAAAATTAATTTATTATATGTTAATCATTTAAGAAATTATAAAGGTTCCCCTCACCTCCATTTTAAAAGGACATCTTCTACCTCACTTATTTACACCACTTTGAGTCTTTTAGATCGATCATCCTCTTAAAATTTCTATTATCCAATTATATATACACATTATAGAGAGGATTTTATTCTCAAAATACTAACCCTGGAGCCCTTTATAGGAGATCCAAAGGAGATGTTTTGAAAAAGAGGTAATCGCTCTAACTGATCACTTTCTTTTCCTAGTCTTACTTACCTTTTATAAATCAAATATTTTTATCATAAAATAATAAATTAAGTATCCTAAATATTCTTAAATTTTATTGTGATTATTAAAACTTCATTATACACCCTCTTACCCATCAAATAAGAAGTGAAAGTATTGTTCGCGCGTACGTACAGCTTACTGTCTCCACCTAGCGATACAATTCATTTTTCATCACCATGTTTTATGGACAGGTATTATGATGGTGTTAATGAATATATATGATATATATGATATAATAATTATTCTTTAAATATTAACTATTATTTACTTTTCTTTCATTCCATAAATCGAAAAATGAAAACAGTGTTCATACAAACGTACAACCTACCATTTCCATGAATAGTGTAATTCATTTTTCTATTTCCACTTTATATGAAAAATTATAAACATTTATATAATTATTATATATTATTTTTATACCATTACTAACATTCTATAAATTATGGTACCAAGATCAATGTTTAAGGACCAAGACTGTCGAAGCGAAACATGCTTGGAAAACGAAGTAGTTATCACCCAGAACAGTGATTTTAACAACAAATTATTAATAAATGGGTGGTAAGATA